>QXEO01000184.1:375298-2892278 GCA_007115705.1 Dactylis glomerata
GTCTACAAACTTGGAATTTTTCGTGTGGTTTTAGTTCCTATAGGAATCCAGAAACATGACACTTTAGAATTTTTCATGTGATTTTAGTTCCTATAGAAATCCAAAAAACATACACTTCAATTTCTATGTTTTTATGTTTTAACTTCCTATGTTCCAAATGGGACCTAAATGAAAAACCCTCAGGTTTCTCTCCCACTTGGGCAGCCACTTGACAATACAATGTTTCCACAAGCGCTAGAAATCGGAAGCCGATATATACTTCCCATCGGACTTCAATTTCTATGTTTTTATGTTTTAACTTCCTATGTTCCAAATGGGACCTAAATGAAAAACCCTCAGGTTTCTCTCCCACTTGGGCAGCCACTTGACAATACAATGTTTCCGGGCAGCGCTAGAAATCGGAAGCCGATATATACTTCCCATCGGACTAGTATTAGGCCGCAGGATTAGAAGAAGCATGACCGTCGGATTTTCAATGAGGGCGCTGCTCTTTCCGTGATTTCAGTTAGTAATTGCGTGCTTCCCATTCAAACAGCTCCCGTAATAGACGTGCGACCCACTCCTATCCAAAATCATCCCTTAATTTTAGGAAATAAATTTGGAAATTATGAGTTGTTTCCGACCAGTAAAAATAGCAAATTAATTATGCGGTTTCCAAATTACCACGGAAGCATCACTTTTCATTGACGGAAGCGTCGTATTTTGAGGAAAACATACTTGCTAGTGCAACTCAGTTTGCCTTCCTGCCAAGAAAATTTTGCTTCTGTTGCCCAGCTAGATTGCTTCCAAGATAATTGGAGGTCGTTACATTCTATTAGTTATTTCTACTGTAGAAAAGATGCATCAAATATATCTTTATCAACATTGCTTCTCAGGGAGAATATACTTTGCCAATATAGCAAACATTGTTACTATCAACATTAATTCCATAAGAGCATATAATTTCCTTTCAAACAAAGAGTATCTATTTTGAATGAAAACAGATACTATTTTTCTACAATCTTTGCTTCATACATATAATTCACTTCCAACTAAAATAGCTTCTGCTTCCAATAATATCATATCTTGCTTCCGTATACAAAAAAGAATCGGTCACAGGTTTTTTCTGTTTGGCACAATTCCCGCCACCCACCTCTCATGGCGACGCCACATGCGCTATGATGGGAAACATCAAAAGCTCGTTGATGACCTGCAAACAATGACATCATGCCATCGTGGTATGTGGTAACCCTCCCTGCCTCTTGGAATGCCTACACCCGCTGGCGAAGGGCATCAGGGCACTAGAAGCAGCACATGAAGAAGTTGTTTGTCTGAGCGGTCGTGCTTCAAACAGGAGAGGTTGACGACCATAATCTCAACCTCAATGTTGACTAGCATAATCTCGACACCGGCATGCCTCTTATCAACGTCGTTGTAGCCAGCCAATAGCACCCATTAGGAAAAAGGTAATCTGGAATGTGTGTCATGAGCAGCATATATGAGAAATATAGGAAGCATGGGGCAATGCAAATACAAATGCTATTAAAAATGTGAACAAGAAGCAAAAAAGTAGAAGCATGGTTTATATTATGTGAACTTTCAAGAAGACACACATGCATCTTTGCAATGCAAATACACATGCATCTTTGCAACACATGGGCAATTTTTCTAGTAACAAATAAAAAAGGAAGAAGCATGGTTGTATGCAGCAAACTATCTAGAATGAAAAATCATATAATGGACATATGAAGCACGGATATTTTCAAGCAAGAGATTACTGCCATCTCAAACACAAATCATTTGTATTAGAAGCATAGAAATTTCATATAAACTATCTCCATATTAGAAATTTCAGATTAGTCACGATCTACACAGATCGATTTTGATCATTACCTATGTTACTTTACAAAGAACTAAAACCCATATTGGGATCTAGGACGGTTAGAGTTACCTTCTTCTCCCGACTCATGTAATCGTTCAAGGAAGCAGCCTCCAATCTGTTGCTTCGTGTGGAGTCTAGCCTGATCGCCCCGGCATGCATGGATGATAAAGACAGGAATTCTATATTATATTTGCCCTTAGACAAAGCATATGAACCTTCGATAAATCATGTGAGTACTGATGCACAATTGCATGACTGATGAAACCAATTTATAATAGTTGGGAAGCATGGTAAAAAAGTAGCATCGGATTTATGGTAATGAAGCACAATGAGTACTGTGTAGAAGCAGAGAATTTTGAAAGCTAAAATATAAAAATGTTTGCCGCAAATTCTATAATGTTCAGCACAAACCATACATGTCATGGCATGACAACATAACAAGCAGTACATAAAGCACACAATTACATTGCCTCAACCACTGGTTCTACGAACCAGCAAATAAACTCTTTACACAAATACTTATGACCTTACAAAATAAATACCTGGACTTAATCTTCAAAAATAAAGAAAACATGGACAGACTGAGACCTATGTTGGTGGCAATAAGCCAATACCAGCCAAATCCTACAGACCTTGATTGGACCGAGAGGGTGATCGGAACTGGTGGAAGCAGACTCTGGTCAGCTGATTCTACAGAATAATAACCTGGTCGCCCTGGCTAGCCCCGGCGCCGGCCGTGTTGGATTCCCAAAGATCATTTCCCATCAGCGGAACAGCCTGTGTACCGCCGTAGGGTAGATTCCAGAGGAGATGCAGTGATTGGTGCTGGATGGAGGGGTGCAGCACGGCGGGGAGATCTGAGGAACGGTGGGGAGAGAAGAAACGCGGAGGCGGCGAGGTTAGCGGTGGTGTTTGAGGAGGGATCGATTTGTTGGAACGTGGGTGGGAAGGGCGCAGTTAACGAATTGTAAAAAAATCTTGGGAATCTCGGCCCGTTGGATGGAAACGAGATGGATGGCATCGGAAGGGTCCGACGATTTATTCCCATCGGACTACGATCTATAGTATTTACCTTTCCACAAACTCGGGGGCGCCGGAGGAGGTTTCGGTCTTCCGACTAGCGAGGGAGTGCAGACGCGATCTCTGGGGCCTGCGGTGTGGCGTCTGTTGGTGTGTTGGGAGCGGGCGAGGCCACACACACAGGCACGTTCCCGTAGCCGTTGGCGCTTTGACGGTCGCGGCAGGATCGATCTTCGCGAACGATCCGGAAGCTCGATACCGGGCTGGCTTGGACGGAAGGGCGGAGGAAGACGGCAGATGCAGTGCACCTCTCCGCGGAGGGGGCCGAGCTGGACCCCTTTTCCCGCGTATTTTGGGGCACGACATGATCGACATTCCTCCTACTTAAGAGCGTCTCCACCCAGAGACTTGACAGACACAAGCGCAGCAGAGCAGCAAAGCAACTCAGCAAAGAAGACGAGCATCAGTAGCGAAAGCAAAGCCAACATGTGTGGCGGAGCGATCCTCGCCGAGCTCATCCCCACCGCGCCAGCTCGGCGCGTCACGGCCAAAGGAGGCAAGCAGCAGCGGAGGGCCGCGGTCGACGACTTCGAGGCGGCGTTCGGAGGTTCCACGAGGACTCCGAGGAGGAGGAGGAGGACGTGATGGCGGTGGAGGAGGAGGAGGTGGCCGAGAGCACGCCGTTCGCATCCCGCGCAACCCCCACTCCAAGACGCTGTCCGTCTCCGCCCGCCGCAGGAAGCCGGCGCAGTACAGGGGCGTGCGGCGCAGGCCGTGGGGCAAGTGGGCCGCCGAGATCCGCGACCCCGTCAAGGGCGTCCGCGTCTGGCTTGGCACCTTCCCCTCCGCCGAGGCCGCCGCGATCGCCTACGACGACGCCGCGCGCGCCGTCCGCGGCCCGGGGCCAAGCTCAACTTCCCATCCGCGGCCCCCGCTCCTAGCACCGCAACCGCAAGCGCGGCCGCGCCGGCGCCGACGCAGCCCCAACTGCCAAGGCAACAGCACCGGTCGTCGTTCTCGTCGACGAGGATGAAGAGGACCAGGCGTCGTCTGTCGTCAAGCACGAGGCCGAGGCGAGCGAGAGCTGCCAGTCCAGCGACGCACTGCCGGACTTCTCGTGGCAGGGCATGTCCGCGTTCGACGAGGCCGCGGCACAACCCACCTTCCCGTCCCAGAGCTCGAGATCGAGCAGCTCACGAAGCGGCAAAGGACGGAGGCGGAGGACACCGACACCGACGCGCTATTCGACGCTCTCCTCTTCTCCGAGCAGTTCCCCTTCTTCGACGGCGGCGCCTACGAGTCCCTTGAAAGCCTCTTCAGCGCCGACGCCGTGCAGAGCGACGAGGCGGCCTTGGGCCTCTGGAGCTTCGACGGCAACTGCCTCGTCGACGAGTGCAGCTTGTCCTTCTAGATCTCCTTCCGTTCGCATCCGTCCATGTCGTGTGGTCATGTAAATAGAGCAGCAGTAGTAGTGCAGTAGTCTTGTGAAATCCGTGTGATTTCCCTACGTTTGTCCGTCGTCACTTCTTGAATCAGGAAGTGATGATCTCTGTGTAAAAGTTGACATCGTTATCAAGATTTTGCCCCACGCTTTCGATGCAAAGGCTCGACTTCGGTTTTCTGCGTGTTTCTGAAATGCTCAAGAACAGTTTTTTCTTCTGTAGATTGTTGCTATGTCATCTACGAAATGTTAACTTACTATGATGAGCTCAACAATACCGTAGTATGAATCACAGGGCTCTGTTTCAACTTCCAAGGCGAAGGCTATTGAGCCAGATTACGTTATGGCAACGTGCAGCCAATGTGAAGCAAAAATGACGCGTCCACCAGATTTCATTGCCGACTTTGGAGCTGCATCGGCCATGGTTCCAAAAGAAAAGCCAGTGGAAGAGCCATAAGTTGCAGTCTTATCCCTGACCTCCATTAACCTCAACATCACGCTCTGATTTCGCTCATTCCCGTGCCATGCCATATCGCAGTGCAGCGAATCAAAAAGTGCCCTCTAGGCGAAAACAAGAACAGTGCTGCTGAGTTTGATTGAACAGTAGGGTGTTGAAGTTATCTTGCTCGCCAGAACAAAACGTTCTGTACCTTGTTCCATGGACGATAGATCGATTTCACTTTGGGTGGAAGATTGAAACCGTGTTTCTGATTTATCTGAGATTAACAGTTGTGTGGTAACGTTACTTCGCGAACTAGACAAGAAATTCCGGTGACTATGGTAGTAAAAATTGTTGCGGTTTTTGTGATTTCGAAGAAAGTTGGCTGGCCTTCGAAGTCAGGACCTTGGAAATGGCGACAGAGAATGTTTACCGGGACACTGATCATACCGATGAGGAACGAGGTAAGGAACTGAGGAAGGATAAGATCGACCAGGCTTGCCGACACTGCATTAGCAAAAAGATCTAGATCAGGATGGCAGCAGATACTGTAAATATTGTTTCCTTTTCTAAGGCGGAGCCATGAATCGGAAGATGCGCTGAACTTGTTCGAGAATGGATTTCTCGGATCGTGAGAAGCGTCTCGTCACCAAACAAAATACCCAAATGCCAAGTTGCATCAGCCGTGACGACGACGACGATGCAAACAGACAAGAACCTTGTCAGCATAGCGCGGGCGACATAACATGATTTGGCTGAAAAATCAACACCAGGTCCCTGATCAACACTGCTATTATAAGGGTATTTGCCTAGATTGCGTGCCACGCCAGCTCTTAGACTCGTCGAGGGGCTTATCCTATATGATCAGCAGAGAAAAGGTGGTTAATTAGCACTAGCGTCGATCCAAATAGCAGGTCATTAGCTGGCCGATTACGACCAATTATAGTACTACGAGCTATGCACTAGGGTCGCAGGACCTGCATTAGGTAGCATGATGACCTGGGACACGCATGCCGCTTTGCAAATTATAGTCGGATGAGGATCATGACTAGAACCATTGTACGTCTGAATCAAATTGTCAAGTGTTAGGAGTTGTAGCTTTATGGAGCATATAGAATATCCAGTTGCCACTAACTACTGTTGTTAATTAGGAGGACAGCTTTAAGCAGTGTGGATTAAGTAGTGTGGATTAAGTAAATCGTCCACTTGCCAATACAGTCTTATGGCGAAACTGGCATTGAGCTGTGTAAGGTTTCGGAAATTCGGTGTGGTATTGTCTGATTCCAGAAAAGGATGTGACTTAACAAAAGGCAGCCTGGACCTTATCCTCTCCCCGCACAGTAAAGAGAGGCGATTTCTGAGCCCGCCTATTTCGCCCACCTCGCCGGCGTGGGTTCGGCGGTTCCCTTCCCCTCCGACGGCCGCTCCGGCGGTGGGAGGGTGGGGGAACACCGGATCCCGTCGTGTATATAGCGTAGGGCCTAGTAGGTGTCCAGCCGGCGGCGTGGTGGAGAGGATGACGACGCCGGAGTGGATTTTGTGGGCGGCGATCTTCCTCTTCGTCGGTGAAGCTCCTCGAGGTTCGTCGTCGGTTGCTCGCCCTTCCCTCGCTCGCAGCTCTTTGGGGTTGTGCGGCGTGGTTCTCCCCTGCCGGATTCCGCGGTGCGGCGGTTCCGGTTACGAAATAAGGTGGTTTTTCTGATATGGAGCATGGCAACGGCGCTAGAGGAGCAGGGTGGAGGCTCTGCGAGGAGTTCGAGGTTCGACGACTTCCCGGCCGCGAGGGGGCTTCTTCCGATCCAGGTCATCAGCGGAGAAGTAGCGGCGGCGCGCCGTCGGCACGGCTTGTTCTTCGTCGGCGTCGTTGAGTTCCAGAGGGTCCTATCTGTAATTTCTTATGTGCTCTGGTTCGGTCTGTAAGAACTGTGCTCTGTTAATATATCAGTTTTCCCCGCAAACAAAAAAAAAGAAAAAAAAGAAAGGATGTGACTTGGCCGGTCAATTCCTAAGTATAGTCGTGGTTGTTAAACTAAGATGCATCAAGGCCTTAAACGAGTAGTTAAGAATGACAGTTTGGGCACTTTTCCCCTCTCTCGCTCTAGTGCGCCTACACTCACCGTAGCGTTACTCAGCTTGCTGATGGTGATAAGGGTATAGATGATAGAGCTCGTCAGTTGAGTACCCTTGAGACCCATTAAGCTAGGCCCAAGTGTAATACTAGTCGAGATACGAGTTCATGTCGTATGTCGATATTGTAATCTGTGTTAGACCCCTCCCGATCCTTGAGACCTGGCACCTATATATAGGGGCCAGGAGAGGACGGTGAGAGGGGGATCGAAAGCAAGCCAAGTTAACACATACGTTTACTTTCAATACACACCTTGTTCAACTGATTTCACCTTTGAGTTCATCCGACGCCCTATTCCCCCGATCCTAAGTCCTTCATATAGGACATTTGTCGAGTTAACCCTCGTCAATTGGCGCCGACCGTGGAGACTCTGGGCATTGGAATCATGAATTCGACGGCTTTTTCGCCTTTAGTCAACAGCAATCCGGAAGTCGACGAAATCCAGATACCCTTCGAAACTGTCGATTTTCAATCTCACCGGTTAAATTTCACGCAAGTATTCGAGAGCATGGATCTAGATATGGACCCTGACGATCGGAAGTCTAAACTTTCGCGTCGGATCTTTAGGTTTGATTCGCCTTTCAGATCCGGCGAAACCGGGTCCGTCGGCAAGTGAGTCCAAGACAGCAGCAATGTCGGAATCATCAGAAGGCTCCTCCAGCGAGGGTAAACTTGCGGTCAGCTTCACAGAAACAGAAGAAGGAAAAATCGCAGAAGGCGACGAAACCATAGAGAATTTTGACTTAGAAGTTCAACTTAAAGATCTCATGATCTGCCATGACGATACTTCAGACAAATCAACTGACACCTGGAAGACAGGATTAGAGCTTCATGAAGATAATAGTTCAATCTTCTCAAGCTTCAGCAGTAAGCTCGACAATCAGTACCAAGTACTCGCCATTATAGGAGATAACTCAGAAGAGCTCGATGAAAACAACAATCCAGTGCTCAACCCAGCAAACGTAAATAGAGAAGCAAATTACGTAGCAGAAGGAGAAACTGCAGATTCCCTGGCAACTAGGGAGAAAGTTCGACTATCAGTCGACGAGTGGAGAATAATCAAAACAGCCGTGGAACACGGCACGCCAATACCAACAAACGCCAGCAAGAATATGCTTTTAGAGTATCACTACGCCTTAAGACAGCAGTCGAAGCAACTAGCAAAAGAGAGGATCGAAATACAGAAGAAAAGAGACTCAGCCATTGTAGCAAGTGAAGCTTATCACAAAGCACGCAGCGATGCGTCATACACAAACAGCAGAAGACATCGTCGACATGGATCAAGATTTGAAAACCTCGAGTACTCAGAAAGACAAAGCCTCTCCAAAAACCTCGACTCGTCTTTCCTATCGGTCGACGAGCAAGGAAACATTATACCAAAGACACCTGAAGCAGCACTGGTGGCAGCTCAAGCATACCTGCACACAACACAACCAAATCTAGGAGACCCAAGGGAACATATGCACCGGGCAGCACTACAAGGATTGAAGATGGTAGGCAACAAATTATCAGCAAAAGAAGAGGAGGCATACCGCAACAAAGGAACCCTAAACCAAGATCACCACGCCGTCACAATAGTCCTTGGCACAGAAGCGGTAGTCGACGATCTAGAACACCATCACCAAGACGACATAAAAGTCCGAAGCATGGGGGACCCCGAAGATCCAGGACTCCTACCAAAGCATATTACTACGAAGACGACGAAAAGGAGATAGGGGCGTCATGCTTTACTCATAGGGTTCGCACCACGCCAGTACCCAAGGGTTTCAAATTAACCCATGATCAGCAAAAATACGATGGATCTCAGGAGCCACAGTCATGGCTCTCAGATTATCTACAAGCAGTAAAAATATTGGAAGGAACCAAGGAAACAGCAATGCAAAGTTTGCAATTACACATCACTGATACGTCTCAAACGCATCTATAATTTTTTATGCTCCATGCTTGTTTTTACACTATTTGCTTAGTGTTTCGTTATACTTCGTGACATTTTTATGCATTTTCCGGAACTAACCTATTAACGAGATGTCACAGTGCCAGTTCCCTGTTTTCTGCTATTTTTGTGTTCCAGAAAAGTTACACAGGAAATATTCTCGGAATTGGACGAAACAAAAGCCGAACATCCGGAAATTTACCGAAGCTTCCAGAGAACCGAAAAGGAGACGGAAAGGAGCCAGGAGGCGGCCTCACCACCAGGGGGCGCGGCCCAGGGCCTGGCCGCGCCGCCCTATGGTGAGGGCCCCTGGTCCACCTCTGACGCCGCCCCTTCGCCTATAAAGACCCCCTGATGGGAAAAACCTAAATACCCGATTACTTTTCCAGATACATCACGATCCGCCACCGCCGTCGACCCGAGATCGGGAGGATCCAAAAGCTCTTCCCGGCACCCTGCCGGAGAGGGGAATCGCCACCGAAGGTCTTCTTCATCGCCATGCTTGCCTCCGGAGCGATGAGTGAGTAGTATACCTTGGACTATGGGTCCATAGCAGTAGCTAGTTGGTTGTCTTCTTCATCACGCGCTTCATGTTTAGATCTTGTGAGCTGCCTTACATGATCGAGATCACCGTTATGTAATTCTACATGTTGTGTTTGTTGGGATTCGATGAATATTGGTGTTATGATTGAGTTGATGTGCTGAATATTATCTTATGTTATCTCTATGTTGTTTATGATCTTGCATGCTCTCCGTTGTTAGTAGCTATCTTGGCCGAGTAGTTGCTAGTGACTCCAAGAGGGGGTATTTATTCTCGATAGTGGGTTCATGCCTCTATTTAATCTGGGGGAGTGACAGAAACCTCTAAGGTGGTAGATGTGCTGTTGCTACTAGGGAGAAAACAACATTCATATGCTCAAGTGCATATGCTTTGTTTACATTACACACTTTGCTTAATGCAGTTAACAGTTGTTCGCAACTTAATACTTGTGGAGTTCTCGGATTGATTCGTCACAAGTGGATTATTAGTCATAGATGCAGTTGGATGGCGGCCTATGTATCTTGTTGTAATGCCCAGAGTAAATCTCATAGTGATCCTCTCGACATATGCACGTTGTCTTATTCTATCAATTGCCCAACTGTAATTTGTTTACCCAGCATGTGTTATTTTATCTTATGGAGAGGCACCACTAGTGAACTGTGGACCCCGGTCCTATTTCCATTATATTGCTATCACCTGTTTACTTTACTCGCACTGTTTACTTTACTTGCATACTACTATCACTTTCCACTCGATACGCCCATACCCTTTGTTTCAAGCAAACCGGTGAGATTGACAACCTCATCGTAAGTTAGGAACAAAGTATTTGGTTGTGTTGTGTGCAGGTTCCACGTTGCCGCTCGCAAAGCAAAGCTTGGACGAGGCGCCCTATAAATTGTCCAGAGCTATCGCGAAGCTAGCAAGCATCACCTTCAGGAGTATTTGCTTTTTCCTACTGGATCGATTAAACCTTGGTTTCTTACTGAGGGAAAAATTTGCTGCTATATTCATCATACCTTCCTCTTGGGGTTTCCCAAATGGCCGGTCATTCACTCGATCATCACCGCGCCATCTATAGCAATCAAGACTTTTTCTGGCGTCGTTGCCAGGGAAAAAGAAGACTTCTGCAAGGGGAGTTTCGCACGCACATCCTTTACTTTGTTTTAAGTTTTGATTTTACTTTATTTTTACTTGCATCATTTTATCAAAAACACAAAAAAATTAGTATCCTTTATAGTTGTTTTTACTTGTCTGCTTTTAGTTTTGCTAGAATGGCTACTCCTGAGAACACCAAGTTGTGTGATTTTACTAGCACTAATAATAGTGATTTATCTGCACTCCTATTGCGCCACCTGCTCCCGCTGCAAATTTTTATGAGATTAAGCCTGCTTTGTTGAAAGAGGAATTTTCTGGTGCTAGTACTGATGATGCTGCAGCTCATCTCAACAATTTTGTTGAGTTATGTGAGATGCAGAAATATAAGGATGTAGAAAGTGATATTATTAAGCTTAAGTTGTTTCCTTTTTCTTTGAGAGGAAAAGCTAAGGATTGGTTGCCGTCTTTGCCTAAAAATAGTATTGATTCATGGGCTAAGTGTAAGGATGCTTTTATTGGTAGATACTATCCTCCTGCTAAGATTATAGCTTTGCGTAGCAATATTATGAAGTTTAGTCAGTTTGATAATGAACATGTTACTCAAGCTTGGGAAAGAATGAAATCTATGATAAAAAATTGTCCCACTCATGGACTGACTACTTAGATGATTGTTCAAACTTTTTATACAGGACTAAATTTTTCTTCAAGGAACCTACTTGATTCAGCTGCTGGAGGCACTTTTATGTCCCTTACCTTAGGTGCCGCAACTAAGCTTCTCGACAATATGATGGTAAATTACTTTGAATGGCACACCGAGAGAGCTCCACAAGGTAAGAAGGTAAATTCTATTGAGGAAACCTCTTCCTTGAGTGATAAGATTGATGCTATTATGCTTATGCTTTCTAATGATAGGACTCATGTAAATCCTAATAATGTTCCTTTGTCCTCTTTGGTTGCTCAAGAAGAGCATGTTGATATAAACTTCATTAGAAATAATAATTTTAACAACAATGCTTATAGGAACAATTTTGCTAGTAACAATTATAGGCCGTATCCTTCTACCAATGGTAATGGTTATGGTAACTCTTATGGTAATTCCTCCAACAACACTAGGGCCGCGCCCTCCGAGCTTGAGGTAATGCTCAAGGACTTCATCAGTAAGCAAAATGCTTTTAACAAGTCTGTTGAGGAAAAGTTAGGTAAAATTGATATTCTTGCTTCTAAAGTTGATAGCCTTGCTCATGATGTTGAACTTCTGAAATTAAAAGTGTTGCCTAATGATGTGAATGAGAACAATCCTTTTGCTACTGCTAATGCTAACCAAGTTGGAATTGATGAAAATGTTAGGATGCTAGCAGAATTGCATGCCAGGTGGGAAAGAGAAGATGAGATGGCTAGAAAGATGAAGGTATGTACCAGTACTACCTCTAATGATGTTATTCCTAATGCTAGCAATCCTCTTACTTTGATTGGTGTAGAGAAAACTCCTACTCCTTGTGTAAAAGCCGAAAACAGCAAAAACTTTTTCTCAAAAGAGTGCTGAAATTTTTCGGAGTGTAGGAGATGATAGCTCTATTTCCTTTAATGATTTTGATGTTGATGGCTGCAATATATCTGAAGTTATTTTGTTCTTGCAAAAGCTTGCTTTGACTCCCAATGCTAGTTCTTTAAATGTTGCTTTTACTAAGCATATTACCAATGCTCTCATGAAAATTAGGGATGAAAAGTTGAAGCAGAAAGCTTCTATTCCCAAGAAGTTAGAAGATGGTTGGGAACCCATCATTGATATGCATGTTAATGGTTTTGATTGCCATA
Organism: Dactylis glomerata; assembly: GCA_007115705.1. NCBI lineage: Eukaryota > Viridiplantae > Streptophyta > Magnoliopsida > Poales > Poaceae > Dactylis > Dactylis glomerata. The sequence continues at coordinate 387,572 of QXEO01000184.1, forward strand.
CTTTATGTGATCTAGGTGCTAGTATTTCTATCATGCCTAGAAAGATTTATGATATGCTTGATTTACCACCGCTTGAAAAGTGTTATTATGATGTTCCTATTGCTGATGTTGCTAAGAAGAAACCTTTGGGAAGGATTAATGATGTTCTTATTATGGTTAACAATAACCTTGTTCCCGTTGATTTTCTTGTCATGGATGTTGAATGCAATGCTTCATGTCCTATTATTTTGGGAAGACCCTTTCTTCGAACTGTAGGTGCCATCATTGATATGAGGGAAGGCACCATCAAATATCAATTCCCACTCAAGAAAGGTATGGAACACTTCCCTAGAAAGAGAAAGAAATTTCTTTTTGACTCTATTCTTAGAGCAAATTATGAGCTTGATACTTCATCACTTGATATTACTTGATTCGCACTTTCTGCGCCTAGCTCAAAGGCGTTAAAGAAAAGCACTCTTGGGAGATAACCTAATATTTTTACTTTCAGTTCTTTTTCTTTTATTTGAGTCTTGGAAGTTATTACTACTGTAATAACCGCTCCTTATCCTTTTTATTTCGTTTTTGTGCCAAGAGAAGCCTCTAATTTGAGTGAGGTAAGATTTGGGGATGTTGCTATCCTGAAACTGTTTTCGGTGCTGCACCATAAAAATTCGTGAAAATTCTCTGTATATCTTTTGGACCTGCGATTTCTTGTGCATATGCCCCAGGTTATATCCAAACTTTCATTAGTTTAACACTTTTTGATTTGAGCCACATAAAACCCTCTAAAAATTCGACCTTTGTCAGCTGTTCTGTTTTGATAGATTTCTGCCAATATTTGTGTCTGCCGCTTTATTGCTTTCTTTTTGAGTTTTTTTGATCACAGAACTTTTGGGGAAGTTGCTACAGTAGTATATTCTTTATATGTGGTGGTTTTGAGTTGAAACCTGAAGCAAAAAGGGTTGATTCAATGTTATGCTTACACTAATGTTGCTAATAGATTTGTGTTTAGTTTTGTATGAAGGAAGTTTTCAAGTGTAGGGATTGGAGAATGATGAGATGAGATAAAGAATGGACAAAAGCTCAAGTTTGGGGATGCCCACGCACCCCAAGAAATATCCAAGAAGTACAAGCATCAAAGCTTGGGGATGCCCCCGAGGCACCCCTTCTTCATCGGCAAAAATCAGGTCACCTTTCAACACACTATATTTTTATTGCTTCATGCATTATGCGTTTTTCTTGGAGCGTCAGTTGTTTTTAGTTTTCAGTTTTGTTTAGTTTTGTTTTCTGCAATAAATGGTTGGACCCCAACAAATTCCTTTTGGAGAAGTTGCCTTGCTTTTCATTTGCCAAGAACACTCCGTTTTTCACTCTTATCGTTTCAACGAGTGTTCTTCTTTTTCTAGAACTGTGTTTAGCTTTCGTTTTTCACCTTGATTTGTGTTCAGATCTTGTTATATCTTTTTATCAAGGTGTATTTTGACCTCTGGTCCATGTTGGTTTTCATCAAAAGAGTTGTTTCAAAAAAGTTCGAATGTTGTTAGAAAAGAGAAAAAGCTTTATGCAAAAAAGTGGTACAAGAAGGAGCTTGTGTAGACTGCGGCCTAGGCTTTTGCATGTCGTGCTTGATGTCTTTTTGATAGTATGCTTAGTGGTTTTGCTGTAGCATGACTTGTCTCAAATGACTGAGATTGCTTAATGAGCCTTTGAAAAAATCATGCGTTGTTTTAATTATTTGGAAGCATTATTTTGGTTTTCTTCTTGATGCTTTATTTGGGTTGACTTGGCGCATGCTCACACATGTTTGACTCATACAAAGTCGCCATAAACCTCTATGATCATTTAGTTTTTGACTTTTGATGCTATCTTATGCTTCTTTTAATGTTGCTTTGTCGCTTTGCATGATTATGGTCATTATTGCTCTCTTAGTTGGTCACTCCCAGTCTTTTGCTAGCCCTCGTTTTGTACTGAGTATGAGCTCTACTCGTGCATCCAACTCCTGAAAACCAAGTTGTTCCAAAAGTGTCCACCATACATACCTATTAGCAATTTGCTATTCCAAAGTACATTTGACTTGCTTTTATCTATCCTTCAAATTAAACTCTTTTTGGTGTTATGCAAAAATTGGTCAGTAAAGCTCTCACGAACCTGATGGCACACCTTACTTTTCTCGTTTTAAAATTTTGACATTGTGGCTCTCTTATGTTGAGTTGTTATGCTTGCAAGTTGTAAGTTGGAAATTAGCCCAGCCATGCCATCATGGGGCAAGCTTTCAACATTGCACTTTCTTTCATTTGAGTTGATATCGTGATCTTTTGTTTATGGATACTCGCGATGTGAAATAAGTTGGGAATATTGCGGGATCATGGAGTTTTTATATGTGTTAGGGAAATGCCTGGGCCGCTAATCTAAGCCATGCATCATTCATGGTGGAAATTTACAGCATGCCAATAGTGAACATTCGACGACGCATCTCACAATAAAAAGCTATACCAATGGTAAATAAAAGAGATGTCGAGGTGTTCATTGTCAGTTTGTCCTGTCATTTTGATGTGGGCTTGTTCCATGTCATCGGGCATAGAGGTACCCCGTTGGCGGTTCTGGATGATACACATATATTTACAATGACAAGAGCTTGCTTGGGACTCTAAGTCGAGTAGCATGAGGTTTGGTATTCGTACTTCACGGGACACGAGGTTTTCAACTTATGATTTGTCAAGCATATGCAGCATAAGTGTATTCGCATTGACTTTAACCATTCAAGATGCCTATGATGGGGGCAATGAGAGCTCAAAGCCGGTAAGTACCATAATTTTTGAAGGTTTATAAAACTTGCAATCACTGCTTCTCTCCGCGAAGGGCTTTTCTTTTACTTTTTATGTTGAGTCTCCACCTTCTATCTTTATGCACCGTCTAAGAGAGCATAATTGTCATTCTGAGAATAATGTGCATTGTCCCAAAGTTTTCATTGATTGATTCATGATGTTGGTTTCACTTGTTCTCAAATTACCTGTATCTAGTCGTCCTCTTAAACTTGAAGGTGTCCTATCCATTTATGTTTTGCTCTCTCATGAAGGACAAGCTGAAAACCGTTTGTTATGTTTTTCCTTATGATTTGAACACACGTTTGACTTTCATTGTTTCATTTTCATGATCTTTCGTTTGTGTTCTTTTTCATGTTATAACATGGTTGCTAAGTTTCTTCTATCAAGATTATATCTTTCATGCCCATGTTTTAAGTTCTTTTGATCCCAGCGCACAACGCTTACATATATGATCAAGATTGTGTAGGTGCATGTCACCTCAAAAATTATTTCTTTTGTTATCACTTACCAACTCGAGGACGAGCATGAGTTAAGCTTGGGGATGCTGATACGTCACTAACGTATCTATAATTTTTGATGCTCCATGCTTGTTTTTACACCATTTGCTTAGTGTTTCGTTACACTTCGTGGCATTTTTATGCATTTTTCGGAACTAACCTATTAACGAGATGCCACAGTGCTAGTTCCTTGTTTTCTGCGTTTTTGTGTTTCAGAAAAGTTACACAGGAAATATTCTCGAAATTGGACGAAACAAAAGCCGAACATCCAGAAATTTACCGAAGCTTCCAAAGAACCAAAGAGGAGACGGAAAGGAGCCAGGAGGCGGCCTCACCACCAGGGGTCGCGGCCTAGGGCCTGGCCAAGCCGCCCTATGGTGAGGGCCCCCTGGTCCACCTCTGACGCTGCCCCTTCGCCTATAAAGACCCCCTGACGGGAAAAACCTAAATACCCGATCACTTTTCCAGAATACATCGCGATCCGCCACCGCCATCGACCCGAGATTGGGAGGGTCCAGAAACTCTTCCCGGCACCCTATCGGAGAGGGGAATCGCCACCGGAGGTCTTCTTCATCGCCATGCTTGCCTCCAGCGTGATGAGTGAGTAGTCTACCTTGGACTATGGGTCCATAGCAGTAAGTAGTTGGTTGTCTTCTCCACCATGTGCTTCATGTTTAGATCTTGTGAGATGCCTTACATGATCGAGATCACCGTTATGTAATTCTATATGTTGTGTTTGTTGGGATCCGATGAATATTGGTGTTATGATTGAGTTGATGTGCTGAATATAATCTTATGTTATCTCTATGTTGTTTATGATCTTGCATGCTCTCCGTTGTTAGTAGCTATCTTGGCCGAATAGTTGCTAGTGACTCCAAGAGGGGGTATTTATACTCGATAGTGGGTTCATGCCTCTATTTAATCTGGGGGAGTGACAGAAACCTCTAAGGTTGTAGATGTGTTGTTGCCATTAGGGAGAAAACAACATTCATATGCTCAAGGGCATATGCTTTGTTTACATTACACACTTTGCTTAATGCAGTTATCTATTGTTCGTAACTTAATACTTGTGGAGTTCTCGGATTGATTCGCCACAAGTGGATATTAGTCATAGATGCAGTTGGATGACGGTCTATGTATCTTGTTGTAATGCCCAGAGTAAATCTCATAGTGATCCTCTCGACATATGCACGTTGTCTTTATTCTATCAATTGCCCAACTGTAATTTGTTTACCCAACATGTGTTATTTTATCTTGTGGAGAGACACCACTAGTGAACTGTGGACCCCGGTCCTATTTCCATTATATTGCTATCACCTGCTTACTTTACTCGCACTGTTTACTTTACTTGCATACTACTATCACTTTCCACTTGATACGCTCATACCCTTTGTTTTAAGCAAACCGGTGAGATTGACAACCTCATCGTAAGTTGGGAACAAAGTATTTGGTTATGTTGTGTGCAGGTTCCACGTTGCCGCTCGCAAAGCAAAGATGGACGAGGCGCCCTATAAATTATTTAGAGCTGTCGCGAAGCTAGCAAGCATCACCTTCAGGAGTATTGGCTTTTTTCCTACTGGATCGATTAAACCTTGGTTTCTTACTAAGGGAAAAACTTGCTGCTATATTCATCATACCTTCCTCTTGGGGTTTCCCAACTGGCCGGTCATTCACTCCATCATCACCGCGCCATCTATAGCAATCACTCACCGGCACAGCAAGGTTATGGTTGAGCAAGTTAGAAAAAGAAACAATTGGAAGCTGGGAGGAACTCTGATGACGGGAAAATGGGGCGTGAGAAATACGCATCCACGTCATAGAGACTGATAGTATAATTTAATGCGTAAATGCATAAAGTAAATAAAATGATCAAACATTGCAGGTACTTTATTTCCAGAACTCTTACATATGCATAAAAGAACTGTTAATTACATCTCCACAGAGAAAACCCCTGGTTAAGAATTCCAACAATATCTATTACATGGCATTACAACGTATGACTATTACAAAAGATAAAATAAAATGGAAGCTCCTCCTCGCTGTCGTCGTCACCGCCATGCTTGGAAAGTGTTCCAAATCTTCTTTGAATCATCATATGAGTTGATTTATTTTAGCATAGATTTCATATTTTGCACTCGCACTATTATCAGAAGTACACGGAATGTGCATGCATCAGATACTAATTTAAATCAGCTTTGAAATTTGTTGTTTGCAAGGTTCGTTTTATTTCACTTAGCTGACTAAAGAAGTACCGCGACTGTCGCATGCAATTCTGGCCATGTGACATGTATGGCAATTTTCTACATGCATGAAGCGATCACTACATACATCTAGCTTTCATTTAGTACTAATGGATGTAGTACTGATTGTACTTTGCATGCTACAGGAACATGGAAGTAGAGCAAACGCATGAATTTGCTTACTACTAGTATCTGCACTTGCATTGTAATATAATTAATGCAAGCAATTTGAAGATTTTTATATGGTGGAGAGGTTCAGAACTTAAGAACCACTTTATGCTGTATGAGCACAGACAACTTTGTTTCATTTTTATTTACTTAGCTAATTTATCCACTAAGTGAAAGGCAAACATTTGTATTTACCCATGGTGGCTGGTGTTGTATATGACACCTACATGTGCAACCTATGCATGGCATTTAGTTATATTTCAATATTTTCTAGCTCTTTATAGTCATTATTTTATCATTTATGTAGACTATATGAGACTAGTGACATGAATATATTTTATAATTTCATCGCACTTGTATAAATACTACCCTCACATAGCAAAACTTGTGTCAAAGTGACCAAAGAGACATGATTTTAGTAACATATGAATTTAAAGCAACTTGGCTTGTGTCAATGCGACCAAGGCATGGGCCAATATCTTCATGATTATATAGATTTTAAGCGACTTGGCTTGTGTCAATATGACCAATACAAGGGCATGATTTTGGTGACATATTTATTTTAAGGCTACTTGGCTTGTGTCAATGCGACCAAGACAATAGCATTACTTGGCTTGTGTCAATATGACCAAGACAAGGGCATGATTTTGGTGACATATTTATTTTAAGGCTACTTGGTTTGTGTCAATGCGACCAAGACAATAGCATCATTTTGGCGATTTCAAGTATTTTGAGCATCTTGTCTTGTGTCAAAAGTGACCAAGACAAGAGCATGGTTTTGAGTATTTTGAGCAACTTGGCTTGTGTCAAGAGTGACCAAAACAAGAGCATGGTTTTGAGTATTTTAAGTAATTTGAGCAACTTGGCTTGTGTCAAGAGTGACCAAGACAAGAGCATGGTTTTGAGTATTTTAAGTAATTTGAGCAACTTGGCTTGTGTCAAGAGTGACCAAGACAAGAGCTAGTATTTTCATAATTTTAGATTTGAAGCAACTTGGCTTGTGTCAAAAGTGACCAAGACAAGAGCACGATTTTGATAATTTTAAGTGATTTTGAGCAACTTGACTTGTGTCAAAGCGACCAAGACAAGAGCTGAACATGATTTCTATCCTTGCTTTGTATCAACGTGGCAATCAAAGACCGCCATGAGACCAAAACAAGGTGGATTTATGGATTTGTAGATGGTGCTTAATTACATGATCATGATATGGTACGGAGAGTATTTCACCAAGAGGGGAGAAGAGAGACCCGTGGGTTCTCACCTAGCCTTAATGAAGAAGATGAGGAGCAGCTGTGTATAGCAGCTGATCGGCAGCGACCCTGGCCACGACGAGCGGCCGGCGACGTGCAGCGAGTGGCGAGCGACGTATTCCGGCGGCGAACGGCGGGGACGAACGGCCGATGACGTATTCCGGCGGCGGCGAACGGCCGGCGACGGCGTGTATGCGAGCAGCGAGGGATGGTAAGCTAGCTGGGCGCGGGCGAGTTTGATTAGCGATGGACTCCTCACTCCTGGGCAGCAGTGTTTTTTGTGAGCCAATCTCTGAAAACGATTCCCCGCAGTGTTTGCCCGCTGGGGGTATTTATAGAGCAGATGGAAGATGGTTCCGCGTCGGCGTGGGGGCATGCTCACGTTCTCCAGATCGTGGGAACGTGGTGCGATTTAGTTTCTTTTCTTTTACAATTTCTTTTCTATTTAATCAGTCGATCGTTAATCTTAAGATAGCCTGATCGATCGTGGGCATCCTGGAGAGAGCTGACCAAGTCCGATTATAACCCCCTGTACGGTACAATGTTTCGGCCCTTTTGAGTGGGTTACCGCCAGATGAGCCTAGATATATTCTATGATTATTTTAATCAGCTAATCATGCACGGTGCCGCTTAATTCATGCATCCACGTGATTATGTGTTGCACAGTGCCATTAAATCCATGCACAATGGATGCAATCAGGTAGCCCAGCTAGCTAAATTAAATCATCAAGTTTTACCAACGATTAATTCCTATTATAAGGTTTCTTTTATGGTAAAATCTTCTTTGTATCTAATATGGATTATTTGGCATGAAGTGGCCATATTTTATATACAGTGTTGTTGGGATGGCGGCGATATTTTAGTCCCACGATCAAATATTTCATGAAATATATTATCGCTCCGTTGGCCAAAAATTCTGACAAGCTTTAAATTCACCTCGCCGACATTTACTTAGCAAGTGAATTTATCCAGCGATTGATGATGCATAATTTACCTTATTTTTTATTTGACAGCAAATTTATTTCTTAACGCTCTATTTTATTATTTTCTTCATATTTCATTAACACCCGTTCTCCTTTGTATTTGAAGACGAAATCGGTGTCAACAGATTCCCCTCGAGATTTGGATTCGAATTCGATTTTGATTCGGATTCAAATCTCGAAAATATATTTATGTGTTTTAATTTATTTATTTATTTTACGCGCCATAATGATTTTTGTTTGCGCAGATGTTTTAGATAATGATTTTTTGTATGGTCGGAGTATTATCCGGTCATCAAATTTGAAAGTTTGTTGAGGCTCTTGGTTTGGATAGGAACCGAGTCCAAAGTATTTTGTCAACAGACAACAACAAGTATTGCCGTTAGCAATTTAGGGCCCAACATCTTATCTGCCGTTTTTCTTGCTTTGCCAAGCACTGCATTACTTTGCGATTGGTACGTATGCCATCAAGCAACTTTTTTTGTTCCAGTTCTTTTTTGGGATGATTATTTGATCTGATTTCCACCTATGGCATAGGATTGAGTGTCAGTATTCGGTATGATTTCGCAATCCAGGTGAAGATCAATCAGATTTTCGTTTCTTGAGCTGGTGAGTTCGTATGGTCGCCCAAATAGCCATATGCATTACATATATTACCTGCGTACTCTGATTCGATTTGCATCCGTTATTTTTTTGCAGGAGGCTTAAATCAAGAACTGTATATTTGACCGATCTTGCTTTGAGCTATAAAGGACATGGTGTGTGTGCATTTTCATTTTTTCAGAGCGCCATATGTTTCACGCTTGCCAAGGTAGATTCACTTGTATGTACCTTACTTTAGGTCGTAAGGATTTGGCAGTTTTATTTACTTTTCTAGTACCATAATTTAAATGACCAGTTATTGGAGAGTGCTTTTTTAACCGCCATAGTTCATATGGTATATATCACAGTTTAGACTCGTAATTTATTGGAGTATTTTCTTTGGTGCCCCGGTACATATTTTTTAGGGTGCGGAGTATTTTCATTTTTGGCGCCCTAGTTTACACTCTTGAGGGCATAGAGTATTTTTTTATTTTATCTTGTATGCCCCAGTTTATACTCTTGAGGGTGTGGAGTAATGTTTCATATCTTCATAGTTTATACTCGTAAGATGTTGGAGTATTTTTTATATGGCTACCAGTTTATACTCTTGTAGACTTGGAGTATTTTTTCCATATCTTCATAGTTTATTCTTTTTTTATGGCTGCAATCAGTTTATACTCTTGAGTGGAGTAACTTTTTGTGCAATCAGTTCATACTCGTGAGTGCTAGGAGTGTATTTCGATATGTTGTTTTCAATATATGGTGCAATCAGTTTATACTCGTGGATGCTAGGAGTACTTTTTTAATATGGCTGGCAGTTTATACTCTTGCAGCTTTGGAGTATTTTTCATTTATGGCTAGCAGTTTATACTCTTGTAGACTTGGAGTAATTTTTTTGGTGCAATCAGTTTATACTCGTGAGTGCTAGGAGTATATTTCGATATGTTGTTTTCAATATATGGTGCAATCAGTTTATACTCGTGGATGCTAGGAGTACTTTTTTTAATATGGCTGGCAGTTTATACTCTTGCAGCTTTGGAGTATTTTTCATTTATGGCTAGCAGTTTATACTCTTGTAGACTTGGAGTAATTTTTTGGTGCAATCATTTTATACTCGTGAATGCTAGGAGTAAATTTTAATTTCATCCCAATTTATACTCATAAAATTTTGGAGTATTTTTTTCATCCCAGTTTATACTCATGAGATTTTGGAGTAATTTTTTAACATGGCACAGTTTATGCTCATAAGATTTTGGAGTAATTTTTTAACATGGCATAGTTTATACTCATAAGATTTTGGAGTATTCGTTTTTACTAAGCGTAATAACGCTTAAGGAATTTCCCATTTACTGCTGACGGCGAGTATTTTTCATCCGGCGATATGATTTTGTATGCGCCGCTAGAATAAACTTCCTTTATGACAAAGGGACCTTCCCATTTCGGCTCAAATTTTCCCTTCATTCGTCGTGTGATATTCATCGGACGGATGACAGCGAGAACTAAATCTCCCTGTTTAAATGATCTTCTTTTAACACGTTTGTCGAAAGCCCGAGACATTCTAGCTTGGTATGCCTCTAGATTTTGTAAGGCTTGAAGTCGCCTGCCCTCGAGTCTTTCTAACTCTTCGAGGCGCAGTTGCATTGATTTTTCTTCTGACAGTCCTTCATGTGTAGCGACTCTTAATGAAGTGATTTGTACTTCCAAAGGCAGAACGGCTTCTCCTCCAAACACTAGCGAATAAGGCGTCATTCCTATCGGTGTTCGCGTCGTGGTTCTATAAGCCCACAGGGCTTCGAGAAGTTTTTCGTGCCACTCGCGCTTATTTTTTGACACGACCTTCTTTAGTAATTTGCAGAGAGTTTTATTGAACGCCTCTGCTTGTCCATTAGCAGCCGGGTTATATGCTATCGAATAGCTGTGATTTATCTTAAACTTTGAACACAATTTATCCACTTGCTTATTTTTAAAAGGGGTTCCATTATCGGACATGATTCGAGAAGGAACTCCAAAGCGATATATGAGTTGTGTTCTAATAAAATGTTCTACATTTTCCGCTTTGTCCTCTTTTAGTGGCGTAAGTTCAGCCCACTTAGAGAAATAATCAGTTGCGGCTAAAATGAATTTATGACCTTTGGACGACGGTGGACTAATTGGCCCGACTATATCCATCCCCCACATTTCGAAAGGCCAAGATATATTTGTCGCATGGAGTGGTTCATGCGGCTGATGTATAAAGTCACCATGCACTTGACATTCATGGCATTTCTTGGCAAATTTAGTGGCGTCTTCAAACATTATGGGCCAGTAGCAACCCAGACGCCTGAGTTGATAATGTAATTTAGGACCAGATTGGTGTGAGCCATATATCCTGGCGTGCACCTCATTTAAGGACTCTATAATTTCATTTCCAGCTAAGCAACGCAATAATAAGCCGTCATGAGAACGTCTATAAAGCGTATCATTGATACATGTGTAGTGAACTGATCGCTTCCGGATTCTAGACCTTTCGCTAGCATCCAGTGGTAAGTATCCATGAAGTAGATATTCTAGGAATGGTTCTCGCCAATCTCCTACCTCAATTTCACATATGTCAGCTGTCATTGCTGAAGATGTTGTCATTTCTTCTTCCACTTCAAATACTGGTAGTATTCTTCTTTCTTCTACATGCACGTCCATCATTTCATGTGAGCTTAGTGACATACTAGCAGCCAACCCAACTAAGGCGTCAGCTTTTTCATTTTGGTTTCTGACTATATGCTGAATATTTAGGTCAGCAAACATAGCCATAAGTTCTTTAGCCCTTTTGAAATATGGCAATAACTCTTGTTTCTTCACCATGTACGTTCCCAATAGTTGGTTAATCACCAACTGCGAGTCTCCGTAAACAGAGAGCGTATCCAACCCCATTTTATAGCTATCTCGAGTCCAATAATAAGAGCTTCATATTCAGCCGAATTATTTGACACTGCTGATGTTAGAGTGAATGAATATGGGATTACTCCTTCATTAGGTGTAATGAAAACAACTCCAGCGCCTACCCCGGATTGCCGACAAGCACCCTCAAAGAACATTTGCCATGTTGAGTTGGTGACCGATGTGGCGAATACGTCCTCATCCGGCAAGTCATCATCTATAGGAAAGTCGTCTGGGATTGGATGTGCTGCGAGGAAGTTAGTCAATCCTTGACCTTTTATAGCCTTTTAGGGTACATATTTAATGTCAAATTACGACAAAATCATCGCCCACTTAACTAGTCTCCCAGAAAGCACCATTTTATTTAAGATATATCTGAGAGGATCTGCTCTCGAGACTAAGTGCACGGTGTGTTCTAACATGTAATGTCGCAACTTCTGTGCGGCAAAGACCAACGCGAGACATATTTTTTCCATATCTGGATAGTTGCATTCAGCTCCTACCAATGTACGACTGAGGTAATACAAGGAGACTTCTTTCCCTGCATCATTGTTTTGGGCTAGGAGTGCGCCTAACGAAGTAGGCATGGCAGCAGTATAAAGAATCAATGGTCGATCTTTAACTGGCGCACCCAAAACAGGAGGATTTATCAAATATTTTTTAATTTCCAAAAATGCATTTTGGCATGCTTGGTCCCATTCAAATGGGACGCCCTTTTTCATAAGGCGTGAGAAAGGTTTGCATCTCCCTGGTAAATTAGAGATGAACCTCCTGATGTATGCTAAGTGGCCTTGGAAGCTTTTTAATTTATGTAGGTTTATGGGTGGTGGCATTTTAACGATCGCTTGTATTTTGCTTGGATCAACCTGAATGTCGTTCTTTGTGTTTTTATTATTACTAATCTCATTTCGGAGGGCTGCTAGCTCGTCATCTCTTTGCTGCAGTGCTCTTGTAAGGTCGGCTAGTTCCTCCTCAACTGAACGACTTTCGTTTGTGACTAGGACCTGCTCGACATGACCCACACCATGGTTATGGGGCTGATCCAGGTGAAGTTCTGGCTCAGTCTCAGAAGGGCAAGGGGTACTATCTGATAGGGGATTATAAGACCCACCATAGCTTGACCCAAGTTCTTCATTATCTGAACTCTTTTGACTTCGTGTCCTACGACGAGGACCTTCTATGACAGTCTTTCGTGCTTTCTTCCTCTTGAAGTGTGTTGACGTGGAGGACGTCTCACTGGTGTCTGTTGTAGCTCTAACACCAACCGGCATTGCTTGAAACACCTCAAAGGAGTCATCCGTGTCCGTCATTTGAGCAGGCCATGGGGCCAAACTCATGGCAACCTCATTTGACGGGTTTGATAGCCAATTGTTCACTTTGCCCCTGGCGCTTTGACTTGATGAAGAGGAATTTGCCCCTTGTATTCTGCTAGATCGAGATCTTGCTCGTACTGCTCTTTCTCTTTCTTTTAGTGTTGCCCGCCTTGATCGGACACGAGCGGCTTGATTCACATACTCTTGGTGGTCGGGGTGTTGCTGAATGAACTCTTCATACTCAGGACATCTAGCGAGGGCCTCCACCTGCCGCATGATGGCACCACCCACATCATTTTGAGACATGGATGCACCGGGAAGGTATGACCTTAATGTTTGGCATATGCTTCTTATAACATATGACTCATCATAATTTTGCACCCGCTCATTTGGATGAGTGTTGCTCCCTCTTCCATTGACAAACTTGCTCACATGCGCACGGTGTTTGCCTGCCGCACCTTCATCAATTGCAACCGGGAGATTAACCCAAGAACGACAAGCATTATTTTGTCGCCGCTGGTGTCGCACCGGATCAAATGAACCTTCAAAGGATTCTCGAACCATGGGTGCCTCTTCTGACAAGGGATGTGATATTGCTGATGTTGGATCTGTGTGACCAGTTTTGCGGTCATGAGATGTGAGGCACACGCCTTTCCATTCAAGCGAGCGTTTGTGCATCGCTTTTGAGTGTTCCCCACAAGGTTTATGGGCTAGTGAAGGAACAAACTCTGGAGCATCAGCTCAGAGTATATTCCGAGCATTGGCAGGCCTTCCTGTTGAAGATGACGCTGATGGCAATATGGCCATAATGTCACCTCTTTCTCCAGGTAGCTTGCAGTCGAGCTCATCCACCATCTTTTCTTTTCCTTTGTAGACAAGTGGCAGGAACTTAGATTTCTCAAACATCACTGCCTTTCCATTATCCTTGGACTGCTGGTGGGATGATTTTCCCACCCCAACAGTCTTTCCTTTCATACCTGACACTAGAGTGGGAATGGCAGCAGCAACCACTTTTGCAGAGCTTTGAGCGGCATCCTTTCTAGCAGCCCTCATTCTCCTCTTTGCAGACTTTGACAGAACAGGCATGAACCCCTCCATTGGTGGAGAAGTAACTTCTTCTTGATCAGGAACAGCCTGAGATGCAGCAGTGGTCTTCCAACTTTCACTTAATGAGGCCACAATGGGACCAAGTGGCAGATCGACCCAATAGTCACCAAAGCGAACAGTCACGAACTGCAGCACTTGACGGTCCATACCTTGAAAGAGAAAAACGGAGGAACTATATTAGTTTTCTCAAATTTGATATATTTGGAAGATGCATTATGAGGATTCATATGTTGTATGCCTTGTTGGAATTTCAAAGATGAGGGGAGAAATATGTCCCACTGGGCGTGCCAGAATCTGATGACAGAAAAATGGGGCGAGAGAAATACGCGTCCACGTCATAGAGACAGATAGTATAATTTAATGCGTAAATGCATAAAGTAAATAAAATGATCAAACATTGCAGGTACTTTATTTCCAGAACTCTTACATATGCATAAAAGAACTGTTAATTACATCTCCACAGAGAAAACCCCTGGTTAAGAATTCCAACAATATCTATTACATAGCATTACAACGTATGACTATTACAAAAGATAAAATAAAATGGAAGCTCCTCCTCGCTGTCGTCGTCACCGCCATGCTTGGAAAGTGTTCCAAATCTTCTTTGAATCATCATATGAGTTGATTTATTTTAGCATAGATTTCATATTTTGCACTCGCACTATTATCAGAAGTACACGGAATGTGCATGCATCAGATACTAATTTAAATCAGCTTTGAAATTTGTTGTTTGCAAGGTTCGTTTTATTTCACTTAGCTGACTAAAGAAGTACCGCGACTGTCGCATGCAATTCTGGCCATGTGACATGTATGGCAATTTTCTACATGCATGAAGCGATCACTACATACATCTAGCTTTCATTTAGTACTAATGGATGTAGTACTGATTGTACTTTGCATGCTACAGGAACATGGAAGTAGAGCAAACGCATGAATTTGCTTACTACTAGTATCTGCACTTGCATTGTAATATAATTAATGCAAGCAATTTGAAGATTTTTATATGGTGGAGAGGTTCAGAACTTAAGAACCACTTTATGCTGTATGAGCACAGACAACTTTGTTTCATTTTTATTTACTTAGCTAATTTATCCACTAAGTGAAAGGCAAACATTTGTATTTACCCATGGTGGCTGGTGTTGTATATGACACCTACATGTGCAACCTATGCATGGCATTTAGTTATATTTCAATATTTTCTAGCTCTTTATAGTCATTATTTTATCATTTATGTAGACTATATGAGACTAGTGACATGAATATATTTTATAATTTCATCGCACTTGTATAAATACTACCCTCACATAGCAAAACTTGTGTCAAAGTGACCAAAGAGACATGATTTTAGTAACATATGAATTTAAAGCAACTTGGCTTGTGTCAATGCGACCAAGGCATGGGCCAATATCTTCATGATTATATAGATTTTAAGCGACTTGGCTTGTGTCAATATGACCAATACAAGGGCATGATTTTGGTGACATATTTATTTTAAGGCTACTTGGCTTGTGTCAATGCGACCAAGACAATAGCATTACTTGGCTTGTGTCAATATGACCAAGACAAGGGCATGATTTTGGTGACATATTTATTTTAAGGCTACTTGGCTTGTGTCAATGCGACCAAGACAATAGCATCATTTTGGCGATTTCAAGTATTTTGAGCATCTTGTCTTGTGTCAAAAGTGACCAAGACAAGAGCATGGTTTTGAGTATTTTGAGCAACTTGGCTTGTGTCAAGAGTGACCAAAACAAGAGCATGGTTTTGAGTATTTTAAGTAATTTGAGCAACTTGGCTTGTGTCAAGAGTGACCAAGACAAGAGCATGGTTTTGAGTATTTTAAGTAATTTGAGCAACTTGGCTTGTGTCAAGAGTGACCAAGACAAGAGCTAGTATTTTCATAATTTTAGATTTGAAGCAACTTGGCTTGTGTCAAAAGTGACCAAGACAAGAGCACGATTTTGATAATTTTAAGTGATTTTGAGCAACTTGACTTGTGTCAAAGCGACCAAGACAAGAGCTGAACATGATTTCTATCCTTGCTTTGTATCAACGTGGCAATCAAAGACCGCCATGAGACCAAAACAAGGTGGATTTATGGATTTGTAGATGGTGCTTAATTACATGATCATGATATGGTACGGAGAGTATTTCACCAAGAGGGGAGAAGAGAGACCCGTGGGTTCTCACCTAGCCTTAATGAAGAAGATGAGGAGCAGCTGTGTATAGCAGCTGATCGGCAGCGACCCTGGCCACGACGAGCGGCCGGCGACGTGCAGCGAGTGGCGAGCGACGTATTCCGGCGGCGAACGGCGGGGACGAACGGCCGATGACGTATTCCGGCGGCGGCGAACGGCCGGCGACGGCGTGTATGCGAGCAGCGAGGGATGGTAAGCTAGCTGGGCGCGGGCGAGTTTGATTAGCGATGGACTCCTGGGCAGCAGTGTTTTTTGTGATCCAATCTCTGAAAACGATTCCCCGCAGTGTTTGCCCGCTGGGGGTATTTATAGAGCAGATGGAAGATGGTTCCGCGTCGGCGTGGGGGCATGCTCACGTTCTCCAGATCGTGGGAACGTGGTGCGATTTAGTTTCTTTTCTTTTACAATTTCTTTTCTATAACCCAAATATTGTTGATGAAATAGAAAAGTTACGTGGTATGCCGCAGGAGAAACAGCCGCCGCCGCCGCCTCTACTTCCTACTCCACCATAGATTGGTTCCCCCTCCTCCGGTCGGCCTCGCCGGCGTATGGAGGAGTGGAGAACCTAATCTATGTGTGAAGGTTTTAGCAAAAGTAGTATTTTCTAGTAGATTAAGTTAGGGTTTGGAAGCCATCTTTTGTTGATCTTCGTATCAATGGAGATGGCATCGTCTACAATAATTGATCTTCGGTTCTTCCTTCGACGACGAGATCTTCGTCTCGGCGTCAATGGCAGTATTGAAAGATTACAGTTCTCTATGTATGGTTCTTTGGATCTTGCTTCGCCAGATCGATCTTGGATCTTTTCTCATGGTCACCGCGAGGAGTATTATCCTCGCAATAATTTTCCCGGCTGCTACGTCCTCGACAATGGTGATTCGTACTCTCGACTCCCCAGCGACGTCAACCAAATTGTTCGGTTATTTCGCCCTGACATACTGGTGTTGGTACTCTTGCCGATGTTGATTGACTATTTCAATGGCTGCGCGCGTACATGTAGCCTTGGCATTGCGGCTCAAATTAAAATTATGGGAGAACCTTCGTTGGTATTTACAGGTTTATGGTTCGGTTCTATTCGGCTGCCTTCTGAAAAATACAAGATTATGTCATGGAAGAAGAAAGAGTTTGAAGACCTTGAAGATTTAGTCGTTTCTTTTAGACTTTATTTTGTAATTATTGGGGACAGCTTATGTATCTCTACCATGTACTATTTACTCTTATAAATATATATAGTATTGATTATAAAAAAAAGTCCGATTATAACCCCCTGTACGGTACAATGTTTCGGCCCTTTTGAGTGGGTTACCAAAAGATGAGCCTAGATATATTCTATGATTATTTTAATCAGCTAATCATGCACGGTGCCGTTTAATTCATGCATCCACGTGATTATGTGGTGCACGGTGCCATTAAATCCATGCACAATGGATGCAATCACGTAGCCCAGCTAGCTAAATAAAATCATCAAGTTTTACCAACGATTAATTCCTATTATAAGGTTTCTTTTATGGTAAAATCTTCTTTGTATCTAATATGGATTATTTGGCATGAAGTGGCCATATTTTATATACAGTGTTGTTGGGATGGCGGCGATTTTTTAGTCCCACGATCAAATATTTCATGAAATATATTATCGCTCCGTTAGCCAGAAATTCTGACAAGCTTTAAATTCACCTCGCCGACATTTACTTAGCAAGTGAATTTATCCAGCGGTTGATGATGCATAATTTACCTTATTTTTTATTTGAGGGCAAATTTATTTCTTAACGCTCTATTTTATTATTTTCTTCATATTTCATTAACACCCTTTCTCCTTTGTATTTGAAGACGAAATCGATGTCAACAAACTCACAAAGCAGTTCACAAGCAACTTCGAGTCGATATACAAGCGGCCAGCGTCGATAGAAGAAGTCAAAGCATACGTACAACAACGCAATGAGACACTAAGGGCATATATTCAAAGATGGAGCATTATCAAAAATTCAGCAGTCGAAGTATCAGACGAAAGAGCAATAGACGTTTTCACGCCCGGGTTGCGACGAGAAGACCTAGTCGAAGAGATGGGCAGAATCAAGCTGAAGACAGTATCAGATTTAATGGATATAGCAAATAGATTTGCAGATGGTGAAGATGCGTGCAATAATAAACAAACACGATCACCTGAGGATGACAGAGGAAATAAATACGGTGGCCAAAGGAGGAGATCTCGCAATTACGATAACTACGGCTCCCACAGCCAAGTAGCCACAGGGTACAAAGACAATAATTACCAGGGGAACGACCGCAGAAGCTCAGGATACCGTAGCTACGGAAAAAAAGAATACAGGACCAGCAAAAAATTTTAGACAAAAGAACCTAGAGAGTACAACCCATCACCAGAGGATATGTTAAATGGACCATGTCATATACACTCCGCGTTCGTCGATGGAAAACGAGTATCCAGATACGCGATGAAAGACTACACGACATTTTTGAAACTCCAGGAGGCAGTACTGAATAAACAAGCCGAGGCAAAGAGGCAAGGATACGAAGGGAACACAAACAACGCGTCTGCAAGTCAACAAGGAAACAACGGAGTCCCTCAAGGTCAAGACCAGCCGAACCAGGGACACGACAATGACGGAGGATATGTTCCATCTAAGGGGCACATCACAGCAGTGATACTGCCAGTGCCGAAGTTGAACAAAGACGAGAAAAGCATAACCCGCCAAGTTAATCTAGCAGTAACTTTGCTGCCCGCGACAACAGAATATCTCCACTGGTCAGAGCAACCCATAGAATTCAGCAGGGATGATCACCCTATAACAGTACCTCGGCCAGGAAACGCGCCTCTGGTACTCAAAGCCCAAATTGGGACATACGACATCGACAGAGTATTCATGAATGAGGAAGCGGAATAAATCTTATATACGCGAACACTCTACGAGCAATGCACATTTCATTAGAGTTCCTGAAGCAAACTGACTGTTCCATCCATGGAATCGTCCCAGGGAGTGCTAACTATCCACTAGGTCGAATAACACTCAACGTTTGCTTCGGGAATCGACAAAACTATAGAAGGGAGAAGCTTGATTTCGAAGTCATGGACTGGTCATCACAATATCACGCGATCCTCGGGCGACCTGCGTTTTCGCGGTTCATGGCAGTGCCTCACTATACGTACCTCGTACTCAAAATGTCAGGACCTAACGGAATTATCACAGTAAAAGGAAGCTTCAAACTCTCGGACCTATGCGACAAGGAATTTCAGCAGATGGCCCAAAATTTTGGCATGATGGCAAGCTACAGAGAACCTAAAGACAAGCAAAAAGCACGACTACAGGAATCGCACAACAACTCAAAGGGCACCCAGCAGAGCCAGAAGTGAAGAAACCGCGGGTACAGTCGTCAGACCAAGATAAAGCTACAGGAGAAGAAGAAAACACTTCGGTGACATAGGCAACAAGTACGCCAAAAAGTAGAGTAGAAAAATAAGGCTGTAAAAGCCACGAGCTATCCTAGGGTAATGCCCTCTAGATCCAGAACACGGGTCACTGGCCGGATCTCTTGGGAAACCCCATGTATCTTACATTATAAGCATAAATAAAGAAAAAGTTTCTCCTATTCGAGTTTACGTGTCTCCATTATCTCAAACGAAATTGCGGCAAACGCACTAAGCAAGGAACGCCTCAAGAAATTTTCTGGCAAGAAAACCCAAAAAATGAAAACTTTTGAGTTTTTATATACAAAGCATATACACAACAACAGGCTACACCGCTGGCTGATCTGAGTCATCCACGTTGAATGGGTTCAAGTAATGATGCTCGCGGAAAAACCTCGCGTCCTCCTGCAGCAACCTTGAAATAATCCTCCTCGCCGGCTGCAGCGTGGCATCCATATGGACACCAAGCGTAGCACGCCCTGGAGGCAACTCTTGGGACATCGAGTCATAATTAAGCCTTGGATGCCACTTTCGCATCCATCCAAGGGCAAAATTTGCACCATCAATCAAATTGAGCTTTATCAAAAGATGAACCCGCTGGCTTGTCCTTAAAGTCTCGAGCAACTGTCTAAAATCCCTCGGCAGTGGGTTGCGGGGGAGCATAACAGAATACATGGTTGTCAAAGATGTCTGACAACCATCAACTGCTTCCCCAATATGCTGAGCATGATTTTGAAGAAGCACAATGGCACGACGACACTGGGATCAGACTAGAAACTGTCAGTTCCCTACGATGCTTTCTCGAGAGCCGCGGTTCGTTTAGAAACCCGACGCGTTTCACCAACAAGGTCCAGGCAAGTACCTGAGGCACGAAAGAATATTAACCCACAATAGTGAAGTAAAGGAAAAAAAGAGAGAGGCTGCAAGAAACCTTACATCGCAACATCTCATAGACAGACTCAACGATACCAACAAGAAAGGAGTCACATTCTTCAAGATGCACGATTCTGGCCACCAGACCCGACACTTTATCCTCGAGAGTGAATATCTGTTTCATAAAGCCGCAAGATTTGCTGGCCTTGTCCAAAGCAATCTTTGCCTAACGCTTCATCAAAGATAAACACCCTTCGAGGTCCGAAATCCTCAATGAATATTCAGTACATCGACAAGAAGAGCGAGGAGGCGAAGGAGCACCGGAGTCAAACATATTGGCGGGCGGTGAGTCGCGACCACGACTTGGCGACCCACCAGCATGCACAGGCTGGAAGCCAATAGAAGGAAAAAGAAAACATCTCAGAAACTCAATCAAGCACGATATTTTATAAAGGAAAAGTATTTACAAAGAGTACAAGTCCCCTGATTGGTTCTCGGGCAAAATATAAATAAGTTCACTACACCAAAAGACATGAAGACTACAAGGGAAGACTAAGTCTACGCCACCTCAGCATCAGGCTCCGTGGCAGAAGTAGGCGCGGAAGAGGTAGCACCAGCGTTTGGCGAAGGCATCAGCGCACTTGTCGTAGGAGTCAAAGAAGCCGACATAGAAGTCGAAGAAGCTGCCAAAAGAGTGATAATCGACATGATGGCTGGCGCATACTTCTTCGCCTTCTCAAAGAAACCCAGCAGCTCCGAAAGAGGTCGACCACGAGAAGAGCTAACCTTCTCCCAATCAACCTCCTCGCCGTGCGAATAGGCAAGTGCGATAGCCCCTTCGGCGCCTCGCTTCACCGATCGGCTCTTCATCGACATGATAGGATCTTCAGCGGTGTCGAAGACGGCGGCAAGCTTCTTGAGGTCATCAGCGGGCATATCGGCTTTCTTCTTCGGCCACAACCCGACAAAAATCCGCGTCAGCACGCGGCGAGTAAGCTCGAGGACTTCCTGGACAGATATCCAGTTCAACTCAAGCAAATTCACCGCTACCATGAGATGATCTTCATCATCCGGCTGCAACGACGCCAAAGGTATCCCAATTTTATCTGCGGAAAGACAAAGAACAGAAACAAGGCATAATCAGTGAACATCAGCAAGTCGAAGGATGAGCAAGTAGACAAGGACAGAAAGATACTTACCACCATCAAGAGCTGAAACTTGGTTGAGGCGCTTAGTGATGGCTTCTTCTCTCTGAAGGCGCCCCTGTTTAGCATTAGCAAGTGCCTTTTCCGCTTTCTTCACCTTGGTCGTTGCTGCTTTAGCAGACTTCTCAGCAGCGGCTACTAGCGCCAAGTTGACGTGGGAGCAGACTGTCCTTGTGCGTGGTGGATAACCAGCCCGTTGGGAACCCCAAGAGGAAGGTATGATGAGTATAGCAGCTAGTTTTCCCTCAGTTAAGAAACCAAGGTTTAATATCGGTCAGGAGAGGAGAGACAAACGACTAAAGGTGATGCTTGCTAGCTTGCGACAGCTTCGGACAATTTATATATGGCGCCTCGTCCAAGCTTTGCTTGCTAGCTGCAACGCGGAACCTGCACACACACAACCAAGTACTTTGTTCTCAACTTGCGATGAGGTTGTCAATCTCACCGGTTTGCTTGAAACAAAGATTATGAGCGTATCGAGTGTAAAATAATATAGTATGCGAGTAAAGTAAACAATGCGAGTAAAGTAAACAGGTGATAGCAATATGATGTAAATAGGACCGGGATCCACAGTTCACTAGTGGTGTCTCTCCATAAGATAAATAACACATGCTGGGTAAACGAATTACAGTTGGGCAATTGATAGAATAAAGATAAACGTGATATGTCAAGAAGATCACTATGAGATTTACTCTGGGCATTACAACAAAATACATAGACCGCCATCCAACTGCATCTATGACTAATAATCCACTCCCGGGGATATCAATCCGAACACCCCATGAGTATTAAGTTGCGAACAACAGATAATTGCATTAAGCAAAGTGTGTAATGTAAACAAAGCATATGCCCTTGAGCATATGAATGTTGTTTTCTCCCTAGTAGCAACAGCACATCTACAACCTTAGAGGTTTCTGTCACTCCCCCAGATTAAATAGAGGCATGAACCCACTATCGAGCATAAATACCCCCTCTTGGAGTCACTAGCAACTACTCGGCCAAGATAGCTACTAACAACGGAGAGCATACAAGATCATAAAGAACATAGAGATAACAAAAGATAATATTCAGTACAGCAACTTAATCATAAACACCAATATTCATCGGATCCCAACAAACCAAACATGTAGAATTACATAACGGTGATCTCAATCATGTAGGGCAGCTCATGAAATCTAAACATGAAGCACATGGTGGAGAAGACAACCATCTAGCTACTGCTATGGACCCATAGTCCAAGGTAGACTACTCACTCATCGCTCCGGAGGCAAGCATGGCAATGAAGAAGACCTCCGGTGGCGATTCCCCTCTCCGGCAGGGTGCCGGGAAGAGCTTCTGGACCCTCCCGATCTTCGGGTCGACGGCGGCGGCGAATCGCGATGTGTTCTGGAAAATTGATCGGGTACTTAGATTTTTTCCGTCGGGGGGTCTTTATAGGCGAAGGGGCGATGTCAGAGGAGGAGCCAGGCGCCCTCACGCGGGGCCCGCGCGGCCAGGGGCCTGGCCGCGCCACCCCTGCGTGTGGGGCCCTAGTGGCCCCCCTCCTACTCTCCTTCGGATCTCTGGAAGCTTCCGGGTAAAATAAGACTTCAGGAACTTGTTTCGTCCAATTCCGAGAATATTTCCTGTGTATCACTTCTGAAACACAAAAACAGCAGAAAACAGGAAACTGGCACTGTGGCAACTCGTTAATAGGTTAGTTCCGGAAAATGCATAAAAGTGCCACGAAGTGTAACGAAACAATAGGCAAATGGTGTAAAAACAAGCATGGAGCATCAAAAATTATAGATACGTTGGAGACGTATCAAGCATCCCCAAGCTTAACTCCTGCTCGTCCTCGAGTAGGTAAGTGATAACAAAGAAATAATTTTTGAGGTGACATGCACCTACACAATCTTGATCATATACGTAAGCATTTGTGAGCTGGGATCATAAGAACTTAAAACATGGGCATGAAGATATAATCATGACAATAAGAACTTAGCAACCATGTTGTAAACATGCAAATGAACACAAACAAAAGATCATGAAAATGAAACAATGAAAGTCAAACGTGTGTTCAAATCATAAGGAAAAACATACAAATGGTTTTCAGCTTGTCCTTCAAAGAGAGCAAAACATAAATGCATAGGACACCTTCAAGTTTAAGAGGGCGACTAGATACAAATAATTTAAGAACAACTGAAACCAACAATATGAATCAATCAATGAACTTTGGGACAATGCATATCACACTAAGAATGACAACTATGCTCTCTTAATGGTGCATAAAGAAAGAAGGTGGTGACTCAACATAAAAGTAAAAGAAAGGCCCTTCGCAGAGGGAAGCAGTGATTGCAAGTTTTATAACCTTCAAAAATTATGGTACTTACCGGCTTTGAGCTCTCATTGCCCCCATCATAAGCATCTTGAATGGTTAAAGTTAATGCGATAACAATTATGAAGCATATGCTTGACAAATCATAAGTTGAAAACCTCGTGCCCCGTGAATACGAGTACCCAAACCTCATGCTACTTTACTTAGAGTCCCAAGCAAGGCTCCTGTCATTGTAAGTATATGCGTATCATTGAGAACCGCCAATGGGGTACCTCCGTGCCCGATGACATGGAACAAGCCCACACCAAAATGGCAGGACAAGCAGACAATGAACACCTCGACATCTCTTTTATTTGCCATTTGTTTAGCTTTTTATTGTGAGATGCGTCGTCGTATGTTCACCATGGGTATGCTGCAAATTTCCACCATGAATTATGCATGGCTTAGATTGGCGGCCCGGTGTTTCCCTAACACATATACAAACTCTATGATCCCCACAAGATTCCCAATTCATTTCACACCGCGGGCATCCATAAACAAAAGATCACGATATCAACTCAAATAAGAAGTGCAATGTTGAAAGCTTGCCCCATGACAGCATGGATGGGCTAGAATCCAACTTACAACTTGCAAGCATAACAACTCAACATAAGAGACCATAATGTCAAATTTTTAAGAATAGGAAAAAGTAAAGTGTGCCTTCCGGTTCGTGAGAGCTTTACTGACCAAATTTCGCATAACACTGGTAAGAGTTTAATTTGAAGAGAAAATAAAAGCAAGTCAAATTTACTTGGAATAGCAAATTGCTAGTAGGCATGTATGGTGGACACTTTGGAAAACTTTGGCTTTTAGGAGTTGGATGCACAAGTAGAGCTCATACTCAGTACAAGGCGAGGGCTAGCAAAAGACTGGGAGCGACCAACTAAGAGAGCAGTAATGGCCATAATCATGCAAAGCGATAAAGCGACATTAAAAGAAGCATAAGATGGCATCAAAAGTCAAAAACTAAATGATCATGAAGGCTATTGGCGACTTTGTAAGAGTCTAACATGCGTGAGCATGCGCCAAGTCAACCCAAATAAAGCATCAAGGAGAAAACCAAGATAATGCTTCCATACAATAAAAACAACGCATGATTTTTTCAAAGGCTCATTAAGCAATCTCAGTTATTTGAGACAAGTCATGCTACAGCAAAACCACTAAGCATACTATCAAAAATACATCAAGCATGACATGAAAAAGCCAAAGCCGCAGTCTACACAAGCTCCTTCTTGTACCACTATTTTGCATAAAGCTTTTTCTCTTTTCCAACACCATTTGAAATTTTTAAAAGACACCTCTTTTGATGAAAACCAATAAAGATCAGAGGCAAAAATACACCTTGATGAAAAGATATGACAAGGTCTGA
This sequence comes from Dactylis glomerata, assembly GCA_007115705.1. Lineage (NCBI taxonomy): Eukaryota > Viridiplantae > Streptophyta > Magnoliopsida > Poales > Poaceae > Dactylis > Dactylis glomerata. Next base: position 412,848 of record QXEO01000184.1, read on the forward strand.
ACGCAAATCAAGGCGAAAACGAAAACCAAAAGCAGTAGCAGAAAAAGAAGAACGCTCGATTTTTAATAAGAGTGAAAACTAGAGCGTTCTTAGCAAATGAAAACGAGTACATCTCCTCCAAAGGAAATTTGTTGGGGTCCAACCATTTATTGCAGCAAACAAACAAACTAAACCAACTAAGAAAACTAAAACAACTGACGCTCCAAGAAAAACACATAGTGCATGAAGCAATAAAAATATAGTGTTTTGAAAGGTGACCTGATTTTTGCCGATGAAGAAGGGGTGCCTCGGGGGCATCCCCAAGCTTTGACGCTTGTACTTCTTGGATATTTCTTGGGGTGATGCATGGGCATCCCCAAGCTTGAGTTTTTGTCCATTCCTCAACTCATCTCATCATTCTCCAATCCCTACACTTGAAAACTTCCTTCATACAAAACTAAACACAATTCTATTAGCAACATTAGTGCAAGCATAACATATAATCAACCTCTTTTTGCTTCAGGTTTCAACTCAAAACCACCACATATATAGAAAATACTACTGTAGCAACCTCCCCAAAATTTCCATGATCAAAAGAACTCAAAAGAAAGCGATAAAGTGGCAAACACAAATATTGGCAGAAATCTGTCAAAACTGAACAGCTGACAAAGGTCGAATTTTTGAGGGGTTTTCTGTTGCTCAAATCAAAAAGTGTTCAACTAACAAAAGTTTGGATATAACCTGGGGCATATGAACAAGAAATCGCAGGTCCAAAAGATATACAGAGAATTTATACGAATTTTTACGGTGCAGCACCGAAAACGGTTTCAGGACAGCAACATCCCCAAAATCTTTACCTCACTCAAATTAGAGGCTTCTCTTGGCACAAAAACGAAATAAACAAGATAAGGATAGGTCATTACTGTAGTAATGACTTACAAGACTCAAATAAAAGAAAAAGTACTGAAAAGAAAACATTGGGTTATCTCCCAAGAGTGCTTTTCTTTAACGCCTTTGAGCTAGGCGCAGAAAATTGCGAATCAAGTAACATCAAGTGATGAAGCATCAAGCTCATAATTTGCTCTAAGAATAGAGTCAAAAAGTAATTTCTTTCTTTTCCTAGGGAAGTGTTCCATACCTTTCTTTAGTGGGAATTGATATTTGATAGTGCCTTCCCTCATATCAATGATAGCACCTACAGTTCGAAGAAAGGGTCTTCCCAAAATAATAGGACATGAAGCATGGCATTCAATGTCCATAACAAGAAAATCAACGGGAACAAGGTTATTGTTAACCACAATAAGAACATCATTAATCCTTCCCAAAGGTTTCTTCTTAGCAACATCAGCAATAGGAACATCAAAATAACATTTTTCAAGCGGTGGTAAATCAAGCATGTCATAAATCTTTCTAGGCATGATAGAAATACTAGCACCTAGATCACATAAAGCATGGAAATCAAAACCATTAACATGCATATCAATGATGGGTTCCCAACCATCTTCTAACTTCTTGGGAACAGAAGCTTTTTGCTTCAACTTTTCATCCCTAATCACTATGAGAGCATTGGTAATATGCTTAGTAAAAGCAATATTTAAAGAACTAGCATTGGGAGTCAAAGCAAGCTTTTGTAAGAACAAAATAACTTCAGATATATTGCAGCCATCAACATCAAAATCATTAAAAGAAGTAGAGCTATCATCTCCCACACTCCGAAAAATTTCAGCACTCTTTGAGAAAAAGTTTTGGCAGTTTTAGGCTTTTTAACACAGGGAGTGGGAGTTTTCTCTACACCAATCAAAGTAAGAGGATTGCTACCAGTAGGAGCAACATTATTAGAGGTAGTAATGGTACATACCTTCATTTTTCTAGTCATCTCATCTTCTCTTTCCCACCTGGCATGTAATTCCGCTAACAATCTAATATTTTCATCAATTCCAACTTGAATAGCATTAGCGGTAGCAAAAATATTGTTCTCTTTCACATCATTAGGCAACACTTTTAATTTCAGAAGTTCAACATCATGAGCAAGGCTATCAACTTTAGAGGCAAGAATATCAATTTTGCCTAACTTTTCCTCAACAGACTTGTTAAAAGCAATTTGCTTACCGATGAAGTCCTTGAGCATTACCTCAAGCTCGGAGGGCGCGGCCCTAGTGTTGTTGTAGGAATTACCATAAGAGTTACCATAACCATTACCATTGGTAGAAGGATACGGCCTATAATTGTTACTAGCAAAATTGTTCCTATAAGCATTGTTGTTAAAATTATTGTTTCTAATGAAATTCACATCAACTTGCTCTTCTTGAGCAACCAGAGAGGCCAAAGGAACATTATTAGGATCAACATGAGTCCTATCATTAGCAAGCATAGCCATAATGGTATCAATCTTATCATTCAAGGAAGAGGTTTCCTCAACAGAATTTACCTTCTTACCTTATGGAGCTCTCTCGGTGTGCCATTCAGAATAATTTACCATCATATTGTCGAGTAGCTTTGTTGCGGCGCCCAAGGTAAGGGACATAAAAGTGCCTCCAGTAGCTGAATCAAGTAGGTTCCTTGAAAAAAAATTTAGTCCTGCATAAAAAGTTTGGATAATCATCCAAGTAGTCAGTCCATGAGTGGGGCAATTCTTTATCATAGATTTCATTCTTTCCCAAGCTTGAGCAACATGTTCATTATCAAACTGAGTAAACTTCATAATATTGCTACACAGAGATATAATCTTAGCAGGAGGATAGTATCTACCAATAAAAGCATCCTTACACTTAGCACATGAATCAATACTATTCTTAGTCAAAGACAGCAACCAATCTTTAGCTTTTCCTCTCAAAGAAAAAGGAAACAACTTGAGCTTAATAATATCACTTTCGACATCCTTATATTTCTGCATCTCACATAGCTCAACAAAATTGTTGAGATGAGCTGCAGCATCTTCAGTACTAGCACCAGAAAATTGCTCTTTCATAACAAGGTTCAATAAAGCAGGCTTAATCTTATAAAAGTTTGCAGCAGGAACAGGAGGCTTAATAGGAGTGCAGATAAAATCACTATTGTTCGTGCTAGTAAAGTCACACAACTTGGTGTTTTCAGGATTGGCCATTTCAGCAAAACGAAAGTAAACAAGTAAAAACAACTACCAAGGATTCTAATTTTTTTGGGTTTTTTGATAAAAAGCAATGCAGGTAAAATAAATAAAGTAAAACATAACAATAACAAAGTAAAGGAAGTGTGTGCGAAAACTCCCCTCGCAGAAGTCTTCTACTTCCTCCCCGGCAAGGGCGCCAGAAAATAGGCTGCTAGCACCAAGTTGACGTGGGAGCAGACTGTCCTTGTGCGTGGTGGATAACCAGCCCGTTGGGAACCCCAAGAGGAAGGTATGATGAGTATAGCAGCTAGTTTTCCCTCAGTTAAGAAACCAAGGTTTAATATTGGTCAGGAGAGGAGAGACAAACAACTGAAGGTGGTGCTTGCTAGCTTGCGACAGCTTCGGACAATTTATATATGGCGCCTCGTCCAAGCTTTGCTTGCTAGCTGCAACGCGGAACCTGCACACACACAACCAAGTACTTTGTTCCCAACTTGTGATGAGGTTGTCAATCTCACCGGTTTGCTTGAAACAAAGATTATGAGCGTATCGAGTGGAAAATAATATAGTATGCGAGTAAAGTAAACAGTGCGAGTAAAGTAAACAGGTGATAGCAATATGATGTAAATAGGACCGGGATCCACAGTTCACTAGTGGTGTCTCTCCATAAGATAAATAACACATGCTGGGTAAACGAATTACAGTTGGGCAATTGATAGAATAAAGATAAACGTGATATGTCAAGAAGATCACTATGAGATTTACTCTGGGCATTACAACAAAATACATAGACCGCCATCCAACTGCATCTATGACTAATAATCCACTCCCGGGGATATCAATCCGAACACCCCATGAGTATTAAGTTGCGAACAACAGATAATTGCATTAAGCAAAGTGTGTAATGTAAACAAAGCATATGCCCTTGAGCATATGAATGTTGTTTTCTCCCTAGTAGCAACATCACATCTACAACCTTAGAGGTTTCTGTCACTCCCCTAGATTAAATAGAGGCATGAACCCACTATCGAGCATAAATACCCCCTCTTGGAGTCACTAGCAACTACTCAGCCAAGATAGCTACTAACAACGGAGAGCATGCAAGATCATAAACAACATAGAGATAACAAAAGATAATATTCAGTACAGCAACTTAATCATATACACCAATATTCATCGGATCCCAGCAAACCAAACATGTAGAATTATATAACGGTGATCTCAATCATGTAGGGCAGCTCATGAGATCTAAACATGAAGCACATGGTGGAGAAGACAACCATCTAGCTACTGCTATGGACCCATAGTCCAAGGTAGACTACTCACTCATCGCTCCGGAGGCAAGCATGGCGATGAAGAAGACCTCCGGTGGCGATTCCCCTCTCCGGCAGGGTGCCGGGAAGAGCTTCTGGACCCTCCTGATCTTCGGGTCGACGGCGGCGGCGGATCGCGATGTGTTCTAGAAAATTGATCGGGTACTTAGGTTTTTTCCGTCGCGGGGTCTTTATAGGCGAAGGGGCAATGTCAGAGGAGGAGCCAGGCGCCCTCACGCGGGGCCCGCACGGCTAGGGGCCTGGCCGCGCCACCCCTGCGTGTGGGGCCCTGGTGGCCCCCCTCCTACTCTCCTACGGATCTCTGGAAGCTTCCGGGTAAAATAAGACTTCAGGAACTTGTTTCGTCCAATTCCGAGAATATTTCCTGTGTATCACTTCTGAAACACAAAAATAGCAGAAAACAGGAAACTGACACTGTGGCAACTCGTTAATAGGTTAGTTCCGGAAAATGCATAAAAGTGCCACGAAGTGTAACGAAACAATAGGCAAATGGTGTAAAAACAAGCATGGAGCATCAAAAATTATAGATACGTTGGAGACGTATCAGCGGCCTTGGCGGCAGTGGCAACATCCCAGGCTTTTTGGGAAGCTTCGAGTTCGGCTTCAAGGGACGCTATGCGAGCATTGGCCGTCGCCAAAGCATCTGCAGCACGGAAAAGGCAAAAAGAAAGTCAAGAAAAGAATCAGGAAAAAACAAGCGAGACAGGCAGAAGACATAACATAGTAAAAAAGCTTACCCTGGGAAGCTCGAGGAGCCTTCAAGAACTCGACACATTCAGTGCCCAAAGAGACAAACTTCTTCATCAAAGCCTATAAAAGGAAAACATGAGAAGGAAAATCCAAACAAGTAAAAGAACAAGCCGCAAGGAGAAGTACTCACATCGTCAGCAGAAGTCACCGGTCGATGGGTATCAAGGGAAGTTCTAGCCACAGCCGCCTTCTTCAGATGTTTGGAGGAACGAGAGTTACCCTTTTTAACAGGGGCCGCCGGCGAATTCACCACTGCACCAGCCTCTTGAGAAGGTCGTTCATCGGAAGCAGGAATATCGACGACGACAGCACTGGCAGCATCCACCTTCGGGTTCTCATTGTCACTGCAAAAGGAACGAAAAGCAAGCACTTTGCATAAGTCGAAAGAAAAGAGGCGAATAAAATATAAAAATTTCGAGTCAGCAAAAACTCATGAATCTAAGAGGTCGAAAAGTTCATCATCCTCATTGGGAGCAGAAGGCTCCCCGACAGCAGCTTTGGAAGCGGAGGTACTCGAAGAAATGAACACTTCAACGCGTTTCCTCTTCCTGTCGAGACTAGGATCTTCCGAATCAACAGGAGGAGGCGACATAGTCGAGCTAGTTCCCTCCAGTGAATCTTCGGCATCATCTCCATCCTGGCTTTCCTCGGCCTCGGGGGCTTCGAACGCAGCAGAAACAGGATCAGCCTGAATAGGTCCTCCCTCTGGAAGAGGAGGACGAGAAACAAAGAACTGATGGCCCTGCACAAAAGCAAGTCGTAAAATTGTCAGACAAGTAATAACAAAGGAAAAGAAGGCAAAAAAATAAAAAGGTGGCGAATGAAGAAGCACATACCGCAGGCAAGGGATGCTCGGAGTCGAAGAAATCAGCGGTTAAAGCTGGAATTTCATGATCCTTTGTGAGAGTAGTCAGAGCTCTCACTCGCTTGTCAAGATCCTTCTTATCTACATCCTCTTCAGACACTTGACAAGAATCTTCTAAGCCAGAGTACGACCAAAGTTTGGAAACACGATGTAGAAGAGGCTGAATTCGTCGTTGCAGAAAGAACGACATAAGCTGGGTCCCTGATAGCGCACCTCCACTTGCACTCTTTAGAGCCTGAATGCGGGTTAGCGGTGGCTTGATATCTTCCATCTCAGCTTCCGTGGGAGGCGAATCCCATGATGATAACTTCTTCAGATCTTGGTTGGCATCAAAAGGGGCAATGTCGTATTGGTCAGAAGAAGAGTTTTTCTGGTCTTTGATGTAAAACCACTTCTTCTTCCAACATTGCACTGAGGCAGCCATGGTAAATTCCAAATAATGAACCTCAGTGCGGGCGGAAACAACAGCCCCGCCCAGCTTAGGCTTCTTCGACAAAGCAACACTAGGGCGGAGGCGAAAGAGAAATTTCCAGAGAATCCAATGGGGTTCGTTCCCCAGAAAAGACTCACAAAGAGTGACAAAGCAAGCAATGTGTAAAATCGAGTTTGGTGTGAGCTGGTGAAGCTGCACGCCGTAAACAAAGAGAAGCCCGCGGAGAAACTCATGGGCAGGAAAAGATAGGCCGCACAAGAGGAAGGCGAGGAACATCACCTGGTAGCCGCTCGGGGGCTTAGGGATGCGCTCGGTGCTGGGGAAGACGACCTGGTCCCCTTCGGCGATGAGACCCTCCTTCTGGTCCTTGGTGAGATCGGATTGCGAGAATTCCAACGGCACCCAGCTAGTCGACGAGTTGGTGATTTTCTTCTTCCCCATCTGATTCTTGTGGGCAAGGCTCTTGACGCGCATCTACGAAAGTTACACGCGGGGGCTGCGCAGGAGCTCAGAAGCGCACAAGGATTGCAGCAATGGTGGCGGTGAAAGAAGCAAGGAACTGGTAAACAGTAAAAACCCCACTCTCCCCCTTATAAAGCTTTCTGATGAAGGAACGTGGGCTGAGAGGTGGCGCAAGAAGCGGAAACGACAGACCACTAACGGGCAGGAAAACTGTAAAATTACCGCGCTACCCACGAGCAAAGGTCAGCGCCCAGTCAAATCACATACAGAGTGATTTTGATAATGACGTCACGAGTCTTCGAGTAAAGAGAAATAAACGCATCGTAGCACAACCTGACAGTTATGGACACTCATAGAGAAATTCGGCAAAAAGTCTAGTATGACATTCTGTGTATTGGTGATGATCAGGGAACCCGACGAAAATCTGTTATGAAAAATACAGAGGCATCAAGGCAGAAAACTCATTTTTGAGTCTATACCCGAAAATATTCGACTATAGCCTCAGGGGCTACTACCATCGGGAGCGCTGGGCGCGCACTCGACGATATTATCAAATAATCTACTATCTGATGATCAAAGAAGGGACAATTTTTTTGAGCCTATACTCGAAACAAGTTTTCGACTATAGCCTCGAGGGCTACTACCATCGGGAGCGCTGGCCGCACACCCGACGATATTTTTACATGTGTAAAGAGAGCAAAGAAGGCGACAGAAGACTTGGACAGCATTATTACTACCATCGGGAGGGGTTTTTTATTAATCAAGGTTGAACAACCTGAAGATTTTTGGAACTGAAACAGTCAAACAAGGCTGCGATATATGATTCTCGAGTTGCGTCATTGCGACAAAACTCGAATGCCATGATTGAAACATATCATGAAGGTAAGACCCCGGGATCCGTCCTGTGTGGCCTGGTATACGCACATGGATGCGCTCTGCTAGTAATTATCCGTGTCTACGACACGAAGAAAATCCTGGTGGACGCACTGGGTACCCTGAGAACCACTGGGACTCGTTCTTTGTAAGTCCTAAATACGGCAAAAGAATGGATTTGTCCAGTTTCCCGGATTCAAGTCCAAGGGGATTGAATTTGAAGTAGGTGATAAGTATCTGTTCCGGCAGTTAACTGACCTCTTGATCCATGAGAGTTGTCAGGCTTGTTCATCAAAACCCCTTGCGAAATAAATATAATGAAAATTGTTTATGTTTGAATACAGGAAAAATAAGAAGTCGAAAGATTGACCAAGTTGAAGATTTGAAGATTTGAGATTCAACCCGAATCTGCAATTCTAGTAGGATCTCGGGGGCTACTGACAAGGGTATAGATAATAGAGCCCGTCAGTTGAGTACCCCTGAGGCCCATTAAGCTAGGCCCAAGTGTAATACTAGTCGAGATACGAGTTCATGTCGTATGTCGATATTGTAATCTGTGTCGGACCCCTCTCGATCCTTGAGACCTGGCCACCTATATATAGGGGCCAGGAGAGGACGGTGAGAGGGGGATCGAAAGCAAGCCAAGTTAACACCTACGTTTACTTTCGATACACACCTTGTTCGACTGATTTCACCTTCGAGTTCATCCGACGCCCTATTCCCCCGATCCTAAGTCCTTCATATAGGACATTTGTCGAGTTAACCCTCGTCAGATGGAGAGACTATCCCGTGAGCTAGAGATAGTCGAAGTCTAGTCAACGGGAAGATGAGAAACCCATAGGCTCGAACTGGTGCACAGGGTCAAAGGGATGCGTACAACTCCGCATCGTTCGGGTATGATCGGTGTATCTGTAGTGAGGCCTAAGGTGGCGATGGTTAACGGGTAGATCTTGACCAAGATATTAACGAGAATTAACGAGAACTTAAGAATGCTAGTATACCCGTGCCTATCAAACTAATATGCACCACGGCTCAAATTAACGAGAAGTTAAGAATGCCAGTTAGACATTCTGTGGTTTTAATTTTATGCAATCTCCTTAATGTACTGATATTTTTAAAAGTAAATCGTCCACTTTTCAATGGTCTTATGGGGAAACTAGCATTGAGTCATTCCAGAAAAGGATGTGACATGGCCTTTTTTTTAACGGGCTAATCTTTCTAAGTATAGTCGTGGTAAGAAGCAAGCCTAGCTCATTTTGGTTAAGAGATTAGATGTATAACTCAGTCATCTAGGTTTAAGTTCTCGCACATACAGATTTGTGTTCTTATTATTAAAAAGATTGTTGTAGGGGCTTTCCCTATGACATATCTTTTTAAAAAAGTATAGTCTTGGTTGTCGAACTAGATGCATGAACGACTCAAACGAGTAATTAAGAATGCGAGTTTGACATTTGGGGCTTTGAATTCTTCTGCGCATACCTCCTTAATGTACTGATAATTTTTAACAAAGCACTTACTAGAATTGGGAGATGGTCAGTCGGTTGTCATCTAACAAATAATAAGTATAGTCATTGTTGTCAAGCTAAGATGCATGAAGCTCTCAAACGAGTAACTAAGAATGCCAGTTTGACATTCAGGGCTTTGAATTCTTGTGCTCATATGCCCATAGTGTATTGATACACCCTCTGTCCATAATTACCCTGCATTTTGGATTTAGTTAAAATTAAATGTTATAAATTTTGACAAAGCATATTAACAAAAATATCAATATGTATAATACCAAATACATATAATATGAAAATATATTTGATGGTGATTCTAATGATATTTGTTTTATATTGTAAATATTGAAATTTTTTCTTGCATGGTTAGTCAAAGTTTTAAAAAAAATGACTTACTCTAAACCTAGAATGCAAGATAATTATGGATAGAGGGAGTAATTTTAAACAAAGCATTTATTATGAAATTTTTTACAATAGGTAGATGGTCAGTCGGTTGTCATCTAACAAATAATATGTATACTGAGTACATTCACCATTCTAGTACAATCGGTGCATCCTATCTTAGGTTAAAAACTCAATCTAAATATTGTCTAACAAAATTGAAACAATTTATGACTAAACGAACGTAAAACAAAAAATGCAACAAGTTGAATGTTTAAAGAGGTTGCCAATCGAAACCACAAGAAAAAAATCTACGGGTCTAGAGTACCACTTCTACTCAGCTGACACTTGTTGGGTTTCGGCTACCCACGGGTATCCCAAATCCACGAGCTAGCAGCAATACAACATAATATTCAGCAATAAATAATACTTATGAGTTTGTTTACAAAAGTGGGCAACAATACCAATTTCAGCAACAAAACAATGTACTACCTCAGTTCACACCAACTATATCAACACAAGACACCAACTCCATTATCACAACCATACAGATAGAGAAGCAACATTATATTTAAAACGGATACCCACAGGTAACGTGCCAGGGGAGCGGTAGAATGTACATGTACTTTGAGGACAAAGTTTGACCGAAACCTCCCCGCGCCACGCAAGCTGACAATGCTTGTGAAGAGTACAAGACTTAAGATGGCCGTGGGTACCCACTACCGATTCTTATGGATAATTATCTTACTCAAAGTACATGTATGTTGCTTCTAGCGTGTAGGTTGGTACGACGATTGGCTACGGTGAAGCTGGAGTCGTTTGCTCTGAGTTCGTGGGTTTAAGATATTGCTTCATGGAGGAGAAGTGATGACGATGACGCCTGTGTGTTATCTCGACGAGGCCCTCCTTAGCGAGGAGTGGGGGGGGGGGGGGGGTGTTGTATGCGCCGCTCAGCGATTTTGTGATGATTTTCGTCCGATTTTTATTAATAAACTGGATAATCTCTTCTGCTTAATTAATTGATGAGGCAAATCTTTTGCCTATGTTTCAAAAATAAATTTTAAGAAACATATAAACTATCTTTTTTTCGAAATGGAAGAAACATATAGACTATCAGGTTGGTATTAACAATTATTAGTTGGAAGCTAGCCTTATAAGTAGCACGAACCTAAGTAATTGTTTGCTTGGAAATACGGAGGTGATACTGACAACATGCCTCATAAGATATGTAACTTCGGCACAACGTCGTGTCATTCTAGGCCAACTTGTACTTAATTATAGCCATCGTCCTCATCATCATTCGAACATATTTCTTTGCTATTAGGGGTTCAAAATCTTCTGAGTTTGTATGTCCTTCATGTACTACGGGTAACACGCTCTTATTGTGGAAAGAACTAAGAATACAGAGACGACCATTTGGTAGTTGTCTCCTGCAACAAAAGGCGCCTCAAACCAAGAATGTATATCGAGTGCATCCGAGGTTGAACACTCAAATCTTATAAAAAATGCTAAAACAAAAGTTACAACATATAAAAAGGTCTGTTTTGACAAATTTCAGATGGAAGCCAATTCTTTCCAGGATCGGTCTCTCTCTCTCTCTCTCTCTCTCTCTCTCTCTCTCAAGTGTTCCTCTCTCTCTCGGCCACTTTTGATGTCTTGTCCACCTCTGCACTAGCCTCCTACCACTCCCCTATGCTCACTTGCCCCTTCTATTCTAAGGAAGCCATAACTCAAGCACTATTATGGACATGGTCATGGTGGAGCTTCAAATCTGAGGCCTCAAACTGTACTAGAAGAACCTTGCGCGCGTTGCTGCGCCGTTTCTTGCTATTTGTGTTTTGTTTTTTTCGTGTGTTGCTGTGTGCACATTTGGCGGGATGCGAGATTTTCGACAGATTCTTTTGTTTTGGAGGACCTCGCTTCAAGGTACTCCCAACTGGATGATGCACGGTATCTCAGTAGGAGTAATATTTCCTAGTAGGAGTAATATTTCCTTTCCTCTTGTAGCAGGACAACAATATAAGTTGCTGAACCAAGTAGTTCCACCACAATGAAACAAATGCCTCGAAAGGATGAGTAATGGCTGGTTCATGATTTATTATGTTAATTATTATGTAGGAACTTGCTTCATGTTTTGTGTTACTTAAATTGTAATTCATTAGTTTCTCTAATTCATATCATATTGCTGCTCATTGCAAACAATGTGCTATCTACATTACCGACCAATTAAAGCCAACTGCAGCTGCATGGCGAAAGTTAAAAGGTTGATTTGCCGAAACAGCACCAAGTGGCATCTTAAGGAATAAGATGGCATTGAGCATGTAATCAGTATATAATGCAAACATGTAATCTGTTTGAAATAGCATTGAATGGGAAAATGTTGAGCAATAAAAGCTACAATATGCAAGTGTTGTTTGAAACTTACTAAAGCTCTAACGTATATATATATATATATATATATATATATATATATATAGGTAAAATATATATATATATATATATATATATATACTTCTTTGAATAAACCCTTTTACAACTGTATGACAAAAAAATTGCTCATGGTCACAAGTAAATGACTGAACATATATTAAGCGAATGATTATTTGTGTAAACAAAGTTGTTCTGTTATTGTCTTGACTAAACATGAATCATCCAGGTTTGTAATCTGGAGGAGACATGATCTATCAAAATGAACTGGAGATCCAGCTCGGTTGTAAACTACACCGTTCCTAAATATAAGATGTTTTGGGAGTTTGATTTGAACTACCAAAATGTCTTATATTTAGGAACAGAGGTTGTCCGTAGCAAGAAGTTTCAATCATATCATTTACACATGAATCTATAAATGATAATTATTCGAAGAGAAAATTTCCAAGTCATCATTATTAAGTAAACCACATTACATCTAAATCTGGATGGGTAATTTAGAAAGAGTATAAAAGGCATAAACTTAGGGCGTAGAGTTAAGGCTCCTGCAGGAATCTCCCGGTATGAACAGTAAATTCAAAAAAAGACAGATAACAATTAAAAATTTCTGAAAATTTGAATTTTCTGTCACTATTTCTTTCTTCGTAATTTACATACAACAATTAACATGTATCTTTCCCCAATAAAAGGACAATTTTTTTATGCAAGAGCATATATGCTCTTGGGAGCAAAATTGTGTTTCAGATAAATTTAGCCTTGAATATTAAACTAAAGAACTAATGCATGGGTAAATAAGACTAACTCTATAAGACTTATATCATATATTGGTTAAAAGAATCAATAAATGATCTACGCACCGTATTTTTTTGTGCAAGAATTGAATAATGTGTAACCTTTCTCAGTAAGCAACAATGAAATAGAAGGGTTCCTTTTAAGCAATTATTGATCAAAAGTAGGCTATGAAACATCCCGCGGCCTCATCAGTTAGTTCAGCCTTTCTAGAAAATCTCTTTCTTGGCCTACCAGTTCTTGATCACGTTCATCAGGATTCAGGACTGACAACCAAAAGTAGTGTTAAAAGTAACAAAACTGAAATATTTTAAGTAGGCCATTATAGAGAAAATATCTCAGAATTTGATCATCACCTGTCTAGCCTACAAAGTCTGCCCTCACCTACAACGTTGATGGACTATTAACACACAACAAAGGATTGTGGCTATGCGTATTTTGGAGCAGATCAATCGAAATCTGAATGTCCAATCAAAATCTGAATGTCGAATAGAATCTGAACAATTAACTACCAGATGCGTTTGAGAAGTGTATCGATTGATACCAAAAACCACCAAACTATATGCATAGAGATATCCAAGGCAATCTTGCGGGAGTAGAAGTATGTGAATCACTGAAGGTGGAACCCAGGCGTTGGGCTATCCCTGTGTGGGCACAATGCCACTGCTAGCAGATCCACACTCTTGCACCCTTGATCAAAACACCAGAATCCTCAGGGTAGCACCCAGCGGAAGAGGAAAATCAAAATCTTGCTAACAACTTTTCTAGAGCATCAAACCAGATCTTGAGAAATAGAAAACCTACAAAGGATTTTATTGGAGGAAAAAACACAAACCACGATCTGGCAGCATAGTCCCCAAATCATAAGAACATGGGGTGGATCTGGCCCAGTTAAACCACACTAAGGGAGGTTATAAAGGAAGAACACGAGCATAACCAAGAGATGCTCGCCGTTGGAGACGAACACAGCGACTCCAGCCCAGACTGTGATTTAACATTGGAGCCTCCAATCCGATTCAGATATCCATCTCCGGCCGGATGAGCCGGCAGAGAGGAAGGGGAGAGGAGGCGTCGGTGCTTCAGTTGGAAGACAAATTCACTACTGAGAACGAAGAGAGGACAAATATAAACAAGAAAGAGTCAGCGAGGCGGTTCACTTAGAGTCGGTTCCCACTTCCCACGCAAAGACAATATGCCGCTGGTAAGTAGGGCCAACATAAACGATGACAACTGGAACAACCACAGCTCGTTGTATCTAGGGAGCTTGGAGCTCCTTAAAGATAAGGCCCAGAGAGATGACATGCATGTGGATCAGGCCCATGATCACCGGATCTAGCATCCACATGCTTTGGTGAGAGGGATTCATGGCCAACTTAGCCAAACTGGCAAAATCGGGCCGCCATAGATGCCACATTGATGTTTTGAAGTGTTGTGATTTGTTTGCATGTTTTGCATTGACACTTCCACGTAAAAATAATGTTGGAACAATATTTATTTTTGTCACGCGTGTAGGGGTATACTTCGAAGTACAAATGGCACAATAAGACATTGTTTTGTAATAGAGGTTTTGAGAGGATTGCTGTGGATAATCCACGAAGGGATTGGATGAAACCTCTCCCCTCCCCCAATCCCCTCAAAACCTCTTTCATCCTAATACCCAAATTCCCTCGCTTAAAAAATCATGTGGTAGGCAGGGATTGGTACATACATTCATAACAGGATAGTCAACAAGCAAGGAAGGCAAATCAACATGGAAGAGCGGCTTGATCTGCTGCTCGGCGCTCCTATGTCGTAGCTGCCATGATTTTTTTTTAGACAAGCTGCCATGATTGTGATGGATTTCTGGGAATGCGGCGTTGGGGCTTACTGCGGAGGAGGAAGCATCGGGAAGAAGGGGAGAGGAGAGGAAGCGCAAGCGATGGAGGCACGTCGCAGGAAGGAGGCGGAGGCGGCGTCCTCCTCTTCGTTCACTCGGGATAAAAGAAACGCCAGGTGGGCGTTGTGGATTAGAGATACACTGCGGTTTTGGGGGTTCAAGGGGATAAGTAGGGTCTACCCCGGTCAATAAAATGATCATTTTGGGTTTCCTCAGGGTCTCGAGCTGGGCTGGTGTCGAAACTACTACGCATACGAGAGAAGTCGCTACGAACTTTGTATGACAATGATCCAACAACGGACCTGCATGCACGGATTGTGATGAATGACTGGCTTCATGCGTCATACACAAATCAGACAGATTTTGTTGTACATATAGCATCGTTCGGCCGATATTATCCCCTCTAATCCCGCTGACCCCGTAACAAAACAAGGCCTCAAGCGTTTTGGTTGATAGAGAAAACGTCCGTTTTGGAGGACAAATCGGTCGCCCGACGGCTAGAGCGGTGCACAGAACCCTTTTCTTCTACTCTAAGCTTTGATTGCAGGGGCAGTGGTGCACCGGGAATATGGTGCACCGGGAATGAACTAGTACAACCGATGGCTGGAAGCCTCGAACTGTGGACGGTAACTGCAATGCAATGCACTGCGCGCCGCGATCATAGGAAACTGTGGAACTGTCGCCTAGTACATGTGTGTACAGATGCAACGGACGGGGGCATGGCCGTGCCGACGTGCCGTCATCGTCGTCCGCCGTGAATTTTCATTGCACAACAAGCGGTGCACCGGAGACGTTATCCAACTCGAAAGCTTGGAGCTGCGGATGGATTGGAAGGTCGCGCGGCCGCGATTATCGGAAAGTGAGGAAATGTCGTCTAGTGCCGTCTCCATGGCCGTGGGGTGTGCCTTCATCGATCGTGACCCGCCGTGAATTTCGGAGGAGTTGCCCCTCTTCCTCCTCTCCGAGCGGCTCTCCCTATATATCACCTCCGGTGGCCACGACCAAACGCAACTCCAGCCAGCTCGAAGCTGTTCTCAATACAGTGATCACGATGTGCGGCGGTGCGATCCTAGCTGAGCTCATACCGAGGGCGCCGGCGAGGCGTGTTCTCTCGCCTCCGGGTAAGGGAGGCAAGCGCCAGAGGGCCAACAAGGCTATGCCACCCGATGCGGCCTTCGACGACTTCGAGGCCGCCTTCCAGCGGTTCGACGAGGAATCGGAGGAGGAGCTCGAGCGCGCGGCATTCAAGCTTCGCGCCAACGGAAACGTGAAGGCGGCCGCGTGCAGGCAGCCGGCCCCGAGGCGCCGCGGCAAGCCGGCGCGGTACAGGGGCGTGCGGCGCCGGCCGTGGGGCAGGTGGGCGGCCGAGATCCGCGACCCCGTCAAGGGCGTCCGGGTCTGGCTCGGCACCTTCCACTCCGCTGATGCCGCCGCGCACGCCTACGACGACGCCGCCCGCGGCATCAGCGGTGCCGACGCCAGGCTCAACTTCCCCTCCTCGCCCTCACGTGCCGCTCGCAAGAAGCGCCGCGCGGCCGAGAATGCGAAGCCGTTCGTTCTCATCGACCTCGTCGAACTCGACGACGAAGGGGGTGTCGCCGCGCGCGCGCCATCCGTCGTGAACGGAGCACGAGCAGGGGGTGCCGACGCGAGACGAGATCAGAATCTAGCAGCGCTCTGCCTGACTTCTCGTGGCAGGGCATGTTGACCGCGTTTGACGAGGTCATGGCGCGATCTGTTTGCCCTCAACCAGAAGCCAGCCAGCCCGCGATCGACATCGACCTCGGCGGCGACAACAAACGGCAGCGGGTCGAACACCATGAAGCCGACGAGGTGATGATACACCCCACCGCATCGAAGGATTCTGCCGCCCTGTCGTTAGGCGATCCTTTCGTGTTCGACGACCAGTTCAGTTTCTTCGACGGCTCCTCATGCGATTCGCTGCTGGACAGCCTGTTCGGCGGCGATGCAGCCAAGATGGACGGGAGCCTGGCGGGGCTCTGGAGCTTTGACAACGACGACTATCTCGTCGACGTCGAGCGTAGCGAGTGCTACTAGCCTAGAATATATCAGCTTGGATTTCCCCTTGTAAATTGGAGTGGTTTTGGGTTCATCGTGCTTCACTGTAAAAAAATCGTCGCCTTAACATATGGCTGGCCTACTAGTTCTCTCATTTTCCGTGTATTTCGTATGAACTGATCTCATCTTTTGGATTAATCACTTGCTGGTTGAATCCGTGCTTCCTGCTGATGACATGCTGGCTGCTAATTCCATTTCGCTTCAGCATATAAATCCGCGAATGACAGGCAAACTAGACCGTGCTTACATCTTCTTCTTGTCTGTAAACTGTGTTTACATCTCAATATATATTATGCATGTAAAGGATAAGCAACATGAGCGATGCTAAGATTATCTAGTACAATAGTTCACTTTAACGAGCTATTCCTTAGGTTTCATGTGATGTTCGCTCTCGGATCATTTGTTCTACAGACGTCTAAGCAGGGTCTCACTTACACCCCATACTTTTTAAATTTTGTATTTTTTTATATCTTTCGGACTATGTAATATATAGATTTCAAACTTTGCAGATCGCTCATAAGAGATATAAACCCCCGGTAAATTCACAGAATCACAGGTGAGCTTGGGTGCATCTGCACCTGGCTAAAAATATATACTCCCTCCGTTTTATTTTTCATGACTCAACTTTGTCTAGATACGCATATATCTTGCACTAAAATATGTCTAAATACATACGAATTTAGATAAAATTGTGGCAAGAACTATGAAATGGAGGGAGTATTTCAAATGTAAGAACAATCTAGAAAGGGCATTTTCTAAAAAATTGAAAGGGACACAATTGGTGCTTAACTTTTCACAAAACTTTTTTATTCTCTTTGTGCATCTTAGAGCACCACATTTGTCTTTCTTTTCTGACACCAACATTCACATTTTGAATACAAATTGATTTTTGAAAATTTTAAATATTTTTTCGCATTGTACCATTTACACCATGTGAAGCAGCAATGGCACCTCGGATATAACCTTGCTAGTGATGCCACATGGATTGTTGGCACCTTTTCTTAATCTTTGGTTGCTTTCTCACATATCTTACCTAATGACACAAAAATAATTAACTCAAATCTACCAATAACATTCTCTACTGTCCATGTTTAGTTGTACCAATCTTTCATCTTGAAGTACAACCTCCTACTCAAAATAAATGTGCATACTCTTCATATTTTTCTAATATCTTCTACTTGTTGATAGGAATTTAATTGGTTTTGCAATTTTTATTCTAAATTTTTGACTGAATATAAAATGAAAGTGGGTTACCTATTCAGAAGCAGAAGCGGAAAAATAAGATTAATATTTGACACTAGTTTTATGTGGGGAATTCCTATAAGAAAAAACCTAGCGCACATGTTGTTAATCTTCACGACATCAGGAGAATGTTTACATATAAAAAATAAACACATGAAAAATTATCCAGTTGGAAACACTTTAGTTAACAGAAGCGCTTGCATGGTTAGAAGGAGAAAGTGGGTTTGGAAGGAGAGGAATGATTAGGCTAATTGAAATTCATTGGGTGGATATTGTTGTGTTCATTAGCTAGCCAACTTGTCTTGCATAGATCTCTAGTTGTTGTTGATCTTCCTCGACGGCCTTGGCTACCTTAAAGCTAAGTCTCACTTGCATACTACTCCCTCCGTTTCAAAATATAAGATGTTTTAGCTTTGTGAAGCAAATGTATTTAGACATCTTTTAGTGTATAGGTTCAATTGAATATACACACTAAAGCATGTCTAGATACATTTGCTTTACAAACCTAAAACATCTTATATTTTGAAACGGAGGGAGTATTACGAACTTATGATTCTTACCCTTTCATGGAGTGTGATAGTCATTCCACAACGAGTAAATCAGGCCAACCAATTGTTGTTAAATATTTTTGTAACACAAATGTTTGTCATTTCCTGGATCTAAGCT
Source organism: Dactylis glomerata (assembly GCA_007115705.1). NCBI lineage: Eukaryota > Viridiplantae > Streptophyta > Magnoliopsida > Poales > Poaceae > Dactylis > Dactylis glomerata. The sequence continues at coordinate 431,594 of QXEO01000184.1, forward strand.
CAGTCCCTAGGGGAACAAACCCAAGTGGCTCACACAAGTTCAACGGTGGGGAAAAGTTGAGCTATTCAAGCTCTTAATTTCAGTGGAACATAGTCAACTCAAGTTACATGGTAATGGTACTAATAAATGCTAGAGTTGAATGGATGTTCATTTGCTGCCACAATAAGATTCAAGAGAACACAGATTATTTGGTTGGCCTTGTCTTTTTTAAGTTTCTACGGCTTAGTTGACAAAAAAATGGAAGTTTTGGTCACCTTATCAGCCACACCATTAAATTGTAATTGCAAATAAAAAGACTACAGTTGCATCAAACCGAACTGCATTAAAGTACAATTGCAACATTACAAAACAAATAAAAAGAAAAAGAAAAACAACATAGTATAAATATAGTTAAATGTGATTCATTTGATGGACATGGTTGCCTTTTAAGCTAGTCAAATCATTTATCTTAGTCTCTCTAGCTATTCCTTATCTGTGTCGGCGGCCTCGACTACCTTAAAACTAAGTTTTGAGTGTGTAGTTATGAACTTATGATTCTTATCATTTCTAAGAGTTTCATGTCATACGTCATTCCTTCGGTAATCAATTAGGCCGAGCTAATTGTTATAAGTAACTTTTGTAATGCAAGTGGTGTCTTTTTTTGTGGATCAATGCTCAGTGCCACTAGGGTAGCCAAGCCAAGTGGCTGAGAGAGGTTCATGAATCACGAAAAGGTTTGAGCTATTCATACGCCTAATAGTCGTTACGTTGAGTATATGCTTCGAATCAATTTGGCTTGGTACTACGAGATGCCATCATAAGAGCGAAAACTCCAAAGTCGGCCCGTATTGGTTTGTTCCTGGTAAACATGTGGTTGAGGCTATTTCATCTGCATCTAATGCTAGTTGTTGGATTTCACGTACTAGTAAGTTATAGTAAATTATAAATTACCTATTTTTTGCTTTTTATATAGCTCACAAATATTTATACTTATATTTCAAACTTTGTACACACATACCTCCATCTGTTATCTACGTGCAAATATATTTTTCAAAAATTTATAAATTCTAAAAAATATGATGTTTGTATGCGGTAAAATAACATATATTTTCTTGTGGGTATTTATGCCTTAACATGCAAAGCAACCTCCACCACACATTTTGCGGGAACAAACCAGCCCACCACACTTGTACTACACTTTGTACTACAAACAACAAACACATAGGACCCGGGAAGAACAAAAAGTGCACAGCATGTTACCAGTTGCCAAGTATGCTCCTGCCATCTGGCGTCATGCCACGTCAGTTGTCGACTCGTCCAATGTCGTACCTGTTTCGTGCCAACCACACGCCCTCAGCAATCAGCATGCTTATAAGTACATGCATCTCCCTCATTCGGTGACCAACCACACCCGAAGAAATACCGAAAAGAAAGTGCTAGACACAAAAGAGAGCCATGTGCGGCGGCGCCATCCTAGCGGAGCTGATCCCGCCGACGGCGCGCGGTGCGTCGAAGCAGGCGCTCGACGGCCGTGCCTGGCCGGCGAGCTCCAAGTCCAAGAAAGACGTCAAAAACAAGAGGCGCCAGTACGGCAGCGTCGCCGAGGTCGACGACTTCGAGGCTGCCTTCGAGGACTTCCATGACGAGTTCGACATGCAGGCAGAGGGGGAGGATGACGACGGCCATGTCGTTTTCGCATCCAAGACTACATTCTCTCCTGGTACGTAATTAACTCTCGTAGTTTGATCGATCCTCACGTATATTTACTAGAGCATCTCAATGATCGGTTGATTTCTATGCAGCCTACGATGATGGTCCCGCGGCACGGTCGGCAAGCAAGAAGAAGCGCGTCGGCCGGCTCCACGGCATCAGGCAGCGGCCGTGGGGCAAGTGGGCGGCGGAGATCCGCGACCCCTACAAGGGCACCCGCGTCTGGCTCGGCACGTTCGACACGGCCGATGATGCCGCCCGGGCCTACGACGTCGCTGCCCGCCGCCTCCGCGGCAGCAAGGCCAAGGTCAACTTCCCCGCCGCTGCCGGCGCGCGCCCGCGCCGAGCAGCCAACCACCGAAACGCGAGGAAACCAGAATGCCCTCGGGCGCAGACGATGGTGTACACTGCTACGGAAGCAACATATGCACAGCAGATGCAGGGCGCGGTGGCCATCAAGCCTGAGCTGATGGAGTCTTTCGACATGGACGCGTTCTTCGACCTGACGGCTGCCGTATCCACGCTTGCGCCGGTCATGGAGAGCTCCTTCGCCGACACCCCCGTGAAGAAGCCGATGGTCGATCAGGACTCGTCGGAGGGAAGCAGTGACGCCGCCGCGCTGGGGTTCGCTGACGATCTTGGGTTCGATCCGTTCATGATGTTCCAGATCCCCTGCTCGGACACGTATGAATCCATCGACAGCTTCTTCGCCGGTGATGCTAACATCCAGGATGCCACCGGCGTGAACGGTGGCATGGACGGCGTCAGCCTCTGGAGCTTCGACGACTTCCCCATGGACGGCGCCCTTTTCTGAAGTTCTCCGTGTGATGCACTTGATCGGTTGTAAGAATCTTCATCATCTGGTCTCTTGTTCCTTGTAAATATTCGTTGGATGCAGCTGAGGAACATTGGATGTTTGCAGAAGGCTCCTCCCAATAGTAGGATGGTTGATTGCATCCAAACACGCTACTTGATGCACCATACTACAATGTTACTGGGCCGAGGATCATGGTTGTTTTCTTGCTCATCAAAATATGTTCTACGCTTCTACAGTTGGGGATTATTCGTCAGACAGTGCATCTGTAGTTCTGTACTGACGGCCGGCTGATCAAACTGTATTGTACCATATCATGATTTGTGCCCACTCTTTCATATTGTTGATTAATAGTCATAGTCATACCAAGTGATCATGGCGATGCCGTCTATTATTGTTCTTGTGATTGTTAGTGCCAAATAAATTTGTGATGTTGTGTCACCTACTTGCCGTGTTGAGAGTTGGATTATGTATGTTCATAATTCGCTGAATCCAGCTAAGCCGTACATTGTAGACGGCAGCATTTCTAAGTCGCCCCACTGGACAATCGCCACAAGGAACAATATTCTATTTAAAAATGAATAAATAAAAGAAATTAGAATAAAAGCAATTAGATCTTCCGTTTAACTATACTTGAGAACTACGTGTTGTACATTATTTTTTTTAGCCGGAAAACAAATAAAGTTGTACATTAAGATAGGGAAGCAGGTTCCGGAAATTTAAATCGGCTCCCATGTACATATGCTCTCTCTACCCAAAAAATATATTTCGGAATGTCAAAAAAAATTGACCAAAAAATTTGCATTTACATATCCACAATGGAAGTGTGTTTGTAAAGTTTCACCGAAACTGATAACTTTTATGATCTATGTAAAAAGACAAAAATTATCATGTGAAATGCCTTATTTTTAGCACCAAAACGTGTCTTTTTACACACATTACACGACAAGTTGATTTCTCATGAAACGACTTTGTGGGCATGTAGCGCGTGAAGATGTACATGCGGATTTTTGTTTTAAAATTTGTCAAATATGCTCCCAGGAGCCAAAACATCACTCCCAACAACATACAGAGTGACGATCCAAAACAAAAGGACAAAAAAGAAAAGGAAAACTGCAAAAACCACACGAAGGTCGCAACGGAGCGACGGTGGGAAGACAACCAACAACCATCGATTCGATGCTTATGTCCATTCAACAATCATCCTTTCTATTATTACATTGTTGCGAGCATAACAAAAGATGTAACAAAATGAAAGAATCTCATCTCCAGCTTTGCAAGGAGGCCGCACTATTTTTTTGGATCATTCTTGAGGACAGTTGTCGGCACCATTGCAAAGAGGGAGAGTTTAGGGAGCCAATCGCAACAATGAGCAAACGAATTGAAGGCTTTTTTATTTTCTTGGCCAATATTTCTGGTACCTTGCTGGTAACTGGTTCTTTCGGCATATAAGGAAATATCGGCCGGTAATTTCTGGTATATATATAATTTCCTCAAATTTAAAGAATTTGGATAACTTTTTAACAAATTTTTAAATTTGTTTAAACAATCTCGGCCAGTATTCTGACCAGTTTTTTTTTAGAACGTGAAAAAACCTTGGCATCTAGACCATCTACTAGCTGGTGCAAACAGTTTTTTTAAATTTGGTTAAGTACATGTGCGCATGGCTCTGAGCATTAACTTGATGCAGCAGAGGCTGAAGATCGATAAAATTATTTATCTTTGAAAACATAATTCTAAAGACTAATGGTTGAGATAGTGAGGACCAGAGAACAAACGTCACACTGTAGCTTGCAAGCAGTTTTCTCTTCCTATCCAGTATTTTGCAGCAGCAGTTTTCCGTTGAATGCAAGAAACCGCCTCTCAATCCGGTGGGCACCAAGGGGCAAGGGCTACCGCCGGTGGTTTCCATGAGCCGCTGAAATCGTGTACTTTAGGCTGCAATTTGCACAACTTGCTCATACTGTTATTCCATCGATGTGGTTATGATAGGACAGCGACTCGCTACGCTCCAATTTAAGTTTGGTTGCAGATGCAGGATTCTCAATCAAAGATAGAGAAACCCATATGTGGTAGCACAGACAAAGCTAAATACCACGCAACTTAACTCTTTCCAGGAAAAAACATACCATGCAAGTTGATAGTAGGGTCTTCCTGCTTTGCATTGTTTACTTCAAAGTTGAGCGCCAATCAAATTTAATTGATAAACAAGGATTGGTACCTAATCCCTCCTCTTTGAAAACGACTGCTTGCACCGATTCCGGCAATGCAATGCGGCAAGATGAACTGGTTTTGGTGTTCATGAATCTTCATACAAAAGATTGGATCTGACATATATAGTTCTTTGTCTCCCTGGTTTCAGTTTTTAGATAAGGATGGCTAACTGCATCAAGTGTGGATTTTTGTAGCCCGAGATACATGTTGCTCTTTTTTAAAAAATGAAAATAACATTTTAAAGTTTCAAATAAAATCTGTAAAAAAAATCTCGATGTAAGCAATGTTGTGTTCTACCAACATGGCAGAGTTTTATCTCAAAAGAACTTATATTCGAGGCTTCATAAAAATAACAAAATCTGACGGATTTTAAAGTTTTAAAAGTTTGCACTGTTCACTACTATTGTTGGAAAATTAGGCACAATTTCCATGATTAATTTCAGAATATTAAACATGACAACGCTAGCTACTACCACATGTAACTCGAACATACTAGATGTACTGAACAACAAGATGAACGGAAACAAGTAGCAGCGAAACATGTACTCGCAGAACATGATGAACAGGGAAATAGCAGTACACCGCACGTACCGTTCGCTTGCAGATGTAGTCGTAGCAGTAACGTTGTTCATGACAACGTTGGAGTAGACCGGTCGAAGCAGACGGCGATGAAGACGGCGGTAGGCTGCACCGCCCGACTTGGATGGAAGACGACCCGTGATGAAGAGCTTGAGCAGTCGCGCAGAGCGCTTCCCAAAAACCTAATTCGCCATCTCCCGTACATGATCGCAAAGGCGAGTGGTTCCGGAGACCTGCTCTCCCGTTCGCCGATGCACGCCGGCGCTCGGGATGGAGTAGACTACGGAGGCGGCGCAAGTAGCGAGAGGTGGCAAAACCCTAGATCGGTTTCAGGTATGTGCGGCGGTAGCCGGGCAAGAGTTTATATAGGCGGCGCAGCGGAGAAACCCTAGGCAACGTGGGCATCGGTTACAGCAGCCCACGATCCGGGAGTGACCCGAACCGGCTAGCTGTTACGCGTCCGTCAAGGACTCGGTCAAACGCTCGGTTTTCCTGTGCAGCAAAAGAAAAGCTCGGCTCTGAGGCTTAATTCCGCAAACCGCGGCGCGCGTCGTGACGAGTCGAGTCGAGACGAGATGAGCGAGGAGGAGGAGGAGCGCGCGTGTGGCACTTCTCTTCTCACTCACTTACCAAGTGGTGCAACACCCCACCTTATATGTTGGTCTACATCTCTCCCAACGTTGATGGACTATTAACACACAACAAAGGATTGTGGCTATGCGTATTTTGGAGCAGATCAATCGAAATCTGAATGTCCAATCAAAATCTGAATGTCGAATAGAATCTGAACAATTAACTACCAGATGCGTTTGAGAAGTGTATCGATTGATACCAAAAACCACCAAACTATATGCATAGAGATATCCAAGGCAATCTTGCGGGAGTAGAAGTATGTGAATCACTGAAGGTGGAACCCAGGCGTTGGGCTATCCCTGTGTGGGCACAATGCCACTGCTAGCAGATCCACACTCTTGCACCCTTGATCAAAACACCAGAATCCTCAGGGTAGCACCCAGCGGAAGAGGAAAATCAAAATCTTGCTAACAACTTTTCTAGAGCATCAAACCAGATCTTGAGAAATAGAAAACCTACAAAGGATTTTATTGGAGGAAAAAACACAAACCACGATCTGGCAGCATAGTCCCCAAATCATAAGAACATGGGGTGGATCTGGCCCAGTTAAACCACACTAAGGGAGGTTATAAAGGAAGAACACGAGCATAACCAAGAGATGCTCGCCGTTGGAGACGAACACAGCGACTCCAGCCCAGACTGTGATTTAACATTGGAGCCTCCAATCCGATTCAGATATCCATCTCCGGCCGGATGAGCCGGCAGAGAGGAAGGGGAGAGGAGGCGTCGGTGCTTCAGTTGGAAGACAAATTCACTACTGAGAACGAAGAGAGGACAAATATAAACAAGAAAGAGTCAGCGAGGCGGTTCACTTAGAGTCGGTTCCCACTTCCCACGCAAAGACAATATGCCGCTGGTAAGTAGGGCCAACATAAACGATGACAACTGGAACAACCACAGCTCGTTGTATCTAGGGAGCTTGGAGCTCCTTAAAGATAAGGCCCAGAGAGATGACATGCATGTGGATCAGGCCCATGATCACCGGATCTAGCATCCACATGCTTTGGTGAGAGGGATTCATGGCCAACTTAGCCAAACTGGCAAAATCGGGCCGCCATAGATGCCACATTGATGTTTTGAAGTGTTGTGATTTGTTTGCATGTTTTGCATTGACACTTCCACGTAAAAATAATGTTGGAACAATATTTATTTTTGTCACGCGTGTAGGGGTATACTTCGAAGTACAAATGGCACAATAAGACATTGTTTTGTAATAGAGGTTTTGAGAGGATTGCTGTGGATAATCCACGAAGGGATTGGATGAAACCTCTCCCCTCCCCCAATCCCCTCAAAACCTCTTTCATCCTAATACCCAAATTCCCTCGCTTAAAAAATCATGTGGTAGGCAGGGATTGGTACATACATTCATAACAGGATAGTCAACAAGCAAGGAAGGCAAATCAACATGGAAGAGCGGCTTGATCTGCTGCTCGGCGCTCCTATGTCGTAGCTGCCATGATTTTTTTTTAGACAAGCTGCCATGATTGTGATGGATTTCTGGGAATGCGGCGTTGGGGCTTACTGCGGAGGAGGAAGCGTCGGGAAGAAGGGGAGAGGAGAGGAAGCGCAAGCGATGGAGGCACGTCGCAGGAAGGAGGCGGAGGCGGCGTCCTCCTCTTCGTTCACTCGGGATAAAAGAAACGCCAGGTGGGCGTTGTGGATTAGAGATACACTGCGGTTTTGGGGGTTCAAGGGGATAAGTAGGGTCTACCCCGGTCAATAAAATGATCATTTTGGGTTTCCTCAGGGTCTCGAGCTGGGCTGGTGTCGAAACTACTACGCATACGAGAGAAGTCGCTACGAACTTTGTATGACAATGATCCAACAACGGACCTGCATGCACGGATTGTGATGAATGACTGGCTTCATGCGTCATACACAAATCAGACAGATTTTGTTGTACATATAGCATCGTTCGGCCGATATTATCCCCTCTAATCCCGCTGACCCCGTAACAAAACAAGGCCTCAAGCGTTTTGGTTGATAGAGAAAACGTCCGTTTTGGAGGACAAATCGGTCGCCCGACGGCTAGAGCGGTGCACAGAACCCTTTTCTTCTACTCTAAGCTTTGATTGCAGGGGCAGTGGTGCACCGGGAATATGGTGCACCGGGAATGAACTAGTACAACCGATGGCTGGAAGCCTCGAACTGTGGACGGTAACTGCAATGCAATGCACTGCGCGCCGCGATCATAGGAAACTGTGGAACTGTCGCCTAGTACATGTGTGTACAGATGCAACGGACGGGGGCATGGCCGTGCCGACGTGCCGTCATCGTCGTCCGCCGTGAATTTTCATTGCACAACAAGCGGTGCACCGGAGACGTTATCCAACTCGAAAGCTTGGAGCTGCGGATGGATTGGAAGGTCGCGCGGCCGCGATTATCGGAAAGTGAGGAAATGTCGTCTAGTGCCGTCTCCATGGCCGTGGGGTGTGCCTTCATCGATCGTGACCCGCCGTGAATTTCGGAGGAGTTGCCCCTCTTCCTCCTCTCCGAGCGGCTCTCCCTATATATCACCTCCGGTGGCCACGACCAAACGCAACTCCAGCCAGCTCGAAGCTGTTCTCAATACAGTGATCACGATGTGCGGCGGTGCGATCCTAGCTGAGCTCATACCGAGGGCGCCGGCGAGGCGTGTTCTCTCGCCTCCGGGTAAGGGAGGCAAGCGCCAGAGGGCCAACAAGGCTATGCCACCCGATGCGGCCTTCGACGACTTCGAGGCCGCCTTCCAGCGGTTCGACGAGGAATCGGAGGAGGAGCTCGAGCGCGCGGCATTCAAGCTTCGCGCCAACGGAAACGTGAAGGCGGCCGCGTGCAGGCAGCCGGCCCCGAGGCGCCGCGGCAAGCCGGCGCGGTACAGGGGCGTGCGGCGCCGGCCGTGGGGCAGGTGGGCGGCCGAGATCCGCGACCCCGTCAAGGGCGTCCGGGTCTGGCTCGGCACCTTCCACTCCGCTGATGCCGCCGCGCACGCCTACGACGACGCCGCCCGCGGCATCAGCGGTGCCGACGCCAGGCTCAACTTCCCCTCCTCGCCCTCACGTGCCGCTCGCAAGAAGCGCCGCGCGGCCGAGAATGCGAAGCCGTTCGTTCTCATCGACCTCGTCGAACTCGACGACGAAGGGGGTGTCGCCGCGCGCGCGCCATCCGTCGTGAACGGAGCACGAGCAGGGGGTGCCGACGCGAGACGAGATCAGAATCTAGCAGCGCTCTGCCTGACTTCTCGTGGCAGGGCATGTTGACCGCGTTTGACGAGGTCATGGCGCGATCTGTTTGCCCTCAACCAGAAGCCAGCCAGCCCGCGATCGACATCGACCTCGGCGGCGACAACAAACGGCAGCGGGTCGAACACCATGAAGCCGACGAGGTGATGATACACCCCACCGCATCGAAGGATTCTGCCGCCCTGTCGTTAGGCGATCCTTTCGTGTTCGACGACCAGTTCAGTTTCTTCGACGGCTCCTCATGCGATTCGCTGCTGGACAGCCTGTTCGGCGGCGATGCAGCCAAGATGGACGGGAGCCTGGCGGGGCTCTGGAGCTTTGACAACGACGACTATCTCGTCGACGTCGAGCGTAGCGAGTGCTACTAGCCTAGAATATATCAGCTTGGATTTCCCCTTGTAAATTGGAGTGGTTTTGGGTTCATCGTGCTTCACTGTAAAAAAATCGTCGCCTTAACATATGGCTGGCCTACTAGTTCTCTCATTTTCCGTGTATTTCGTATGAACTGATCTCATCTTTTGGATTAATCACTTGCTGGTTGAATCCGTGCTTCCTGCTGATGACATGCTGGCTGCTAATTCCATTTCGCTTCAGCATATAAATCCGCGAATGACAGGCAAACTAGACCGTGCTTACATCTTCTTCTTGTCTGTAAACTGTGTTTACATCTCAATATATATTATGCATGTAAAGGATAAGCAACATGAGCGATGCTAAGATTATCTAGTACAATAGTTCACTTTAACGAGCTATTCCTTAGGTTTCATGTGATGTTCGCTCTCGGATCATTTGTTCTACAGACGTCTAAGCAGGGTCTCACTTACACCCCATACTTTTTAAATTTTGTATTTTTTTATATCTTTCGGACTATGTAATATATAGATTTCAAACTTTGCAGATCGCTCATAAGAGATATAAACCCCCGGTAAATTCACAGAATCACAGGTGAGCTTGGGTGCATCTGCACCTGGCTAAAAATATATACTCCCTCCGTTTTATTTTTCATGACTCAACTTTGTCTAGATACGCATATATCTTGCACTAAAATATGTCTAAATACATACGAATTTAGATAAAATTGTGGCAAGAACTATGAAATGGAGGGAGTATTTCAAATGTAAGAACAATCTAGAAAGGGCATTTTCTAAAAAATTGAAAGGGACACAATTGGTGCTTAACTTTTCACAAAACTTTTTTATTCTCTTTGTGCATCTTAGAGCACCACATTTGTCTTTCTTTTCTGACACCAACATTCACATTTTGAATACAAATTGATTTTTGAAAATTTTAAATATTTTTTCGCATTGTACCATTTACACCATGTGAAGCAGCAATGGCACCTCGGATATAACCTTGCTAGTGATGCCACATGGATTGTTGGCACCTTTTCTTAATCTTTGGTTGCTTTCTCACATATCTTACCTAATGACACAAAAATAATTAACTCAAATCTACCAATAACATTCTCTACTGTCCATGTTTAGTTGTACCAATCTTTCATCTTGAAGTACAACCTCCTACTCAAAATAAATGTGCATACTCTTCATATTTTTCTAATATCTTCTACTTGTTGATAGGAATTTAATTGGTTTTGCAATTTTTATTCTAAATTTTTGACTGAATATAAAATGAAAGTGGGTTACCTATTCAGAAGCAGAAGCGGAAAAATAAGATTAATATTTGACACTAGTTTTATGTGGGGAATTCCTATAAGAAAAAACCTAGCGCACATGTTGTTAATCTTCACGACATCAGGAGAATGTTTACATATAAAAAATAAACACATGAAAAATTATCCAGTTGGAAACACTTTAGTTAACAGAAGCGCTTGCATGGTTAGAAGGAGAAAGTGGGTTTGGAAGGAGAGGAATGATTAGGCTAATTGAAATTCATTGGGTGGATATTGTTGTGTTCATTAGCTAGCCAACTTGTCTTGCATAGATCTCTAGTTGTTGTTGATCTTCCTCGACGGCCTTGGCTACCTTAAAGCTAAGTCTCACTTGCATACTACTCCCTCCGTTTCAAAATATAAGATGTTTTAGCTTTGTGAAGCAAATGTATTTAGACATCTTTTAGTGTATAGGTTCAATTGAATATACACACTAAAGCATGTCTAGATACATTTGCTTTACAAACCTAAAACATCTTATATTTTGAAACGGAGGGAGTATTACGAACTTATGATTCTTACCCTTTCATGGAGTGTGATAGTCATTCCACAACGAGTAAATCAGGCCAACCAATTGTTGTTAAATATTTTTGTAACACAAATGTTTGTCATTTCCTGGATCTAAGCTCAGTCCCTAGGGGAACAAACCCAAGTGGCTCACACAAGTTCAACGGTGGGGAAAAGTTGAGCTATTCAAGCTCTTAATTTCAGTGGAACATAGTCAACTCAAGTTACATGGTAATGGTACTAATAAATGCTAGAGTTGAATGGATGTTCATTTGCTGCCACAATAAGATTCAAGAGAACACAGATTATTTGGTTGGCCTTGTCTTTTTTAAGTTTCTACGGCTTAGTTGACAAAAAAATGGAAGTTTTGGTCACCTTATCAGCCACACCATTAAATTGTAATTGCAAATAAAAAGACTACAGTTGCATCAAACCGAACTGCATTAAAGTACAATTGCAACATTACAAAACAAATAAAAAGAAAAAGAAAAACAACATAGTATAAATATAGTTAAATGTGATTCATTTGATGGACATGGTTGCCTTTTAAGCTAGTCAAATCATTTATCTTAGTCTCTCTAGCTATTCCTTATCTGTGTCGGCGGCCTCGACTACCTTAAAACTAAGTTTTGAGTGTGTAGTTATGAACTTATGATTCTTATCATTTCTAAGAGTTTCATGTCATACGTCATTCCTTCGGTAATCAATTAGGCCGAGCTAATTGTTATAAGTAACTTTTGTAATGCAAGTGGTGTCTTTTTTTGTGGATCAATGCTCAGTGCCACTAGGGTAGCCAAGCCAAGTGGCTGAGAGAGGTTCATGAATCACGAAAAGGTTTGAGCTATTCATACGCCTAATAGTCGTTACGTTGAGTATATGCTTCGAATCAATTTGGCTTGGTACTACGAGATGCCATCATAAGAGCGAAAACTCCAAAGTCGGCCCGTATTGGTTTGTTCCTGGTAAACATGTGGTTGAGGCTATTTCATCTGCATCTAATGCTAGTTGTTGGATTTCACGTACTAGTAAGTTATAGTAAATTATAAATTACCTATTTTTTGCTTTTTATATAGCTCACAAATATTTATACTTATATTTCAAACTTTGTACACACATACCTCCATCTGTTATCTACGTGCAAATATATTTTTCAAAAATTTATAAATTCTAAAAAATATGATGTTTGTATGCGGTAAAATAACATATATTTTCTTGTGGGTATTTATGCCTTAACATGCAAAGCAACCTCCACCACACATTTTGCGGGAACAAACCAGCCCACCACACTTGTACTACACTTTGTACTACAAACAACAAACACATAGGACCCGGGAAGAACAAAAAGTGCACAGCATGTTACCAGTTGCCAAGTATGCTCCTGCCATCTGGCGTCATGCCACGTCAGTTGTCGACTCGTCCAATGTCGTACCTGTTTCGTGCCAACCACACGCCCTCAGCAATCAGCATGCTTATAAGTACATGCATCTCCCTCATTCGGTGACCAACCACACCCGAAGAAATACCGAAAAGAAAGTGCTAGACACAAAAGAGAGCCATGTGCGGCGGCGCCATCCTAGCGGAGCTGATCCCGCCGACGGCGCGCGGTGCGTCGAAGCAGGCGCTCGACGGCCGTGCCTGGCCGGCGAGCTCCAAGTCCAAGAAAGACGTCAAAAACAAGAGGCGCCAGTACGGCAGCGTCGCCGAGGTCGACGACTTCGAGGCTGCCTTCGAGGACTTCCATGACGAGTTCGACATGCAGGCAGAGGGGGAGGATGACGACGGCCATGTCGTTTTCGCATCCAAGACTACATTCTCTCCTGGTACGTAATTAACTCTCGTAGTTTGATCGATCCTCACGTATATTTACTAGAGCATCTCAATGATCGGTTGATTTCTATGCAGCCTACGATGATGGTCCCGCGGCACGGTCGGCAAGCAAGAAGAAGCGCGTCGGCCGGCTCCACGGCATCAGGCAGCGGCCGTGGGGCAAGTGGGCGGCGGAGATCCGCGACCCCTACAAGGGCACCCGCGTCTGGCTCGGCACGTTCGACACGGCCGATGATGCCGCCCGGGCCTACGACGTCGCTGCCCGCCGCCTCCGCGGCAGCAAGGCCAAGGTCAACTTCCCCGCCGCTGCCGGCGCGCGCCCGCGCCGAGCAGCCAACCACCGAAACGCGAGGAAACCAGAATGCCCTCGGGCGCAGACGATGGTGTACACTGCTACGGAAGCAACATATGCACAGCAGATGCAGGGCGCGGTGGCCATCAAGCCTGAGCTGATGGAGTCTTTCGACATGGACGCGTTCTTCGACCTGACGGCTGCCGTATCCACGCTTGCGCCGGTCATGGAGAGCTCCTTCGCCGACACCCCCGTGAAGAAGCCGATGGTCGATCAGGACTCGTCGGAGGGAAGCAGTGACGCCGCCGCGCTGGGGTTCGCTGACGATCTTGGGTTCGATCCGTTCATGATGTTCCAGATCCCCTGCTCGGACACGTATGAATCCATCGACAGCTTCTTCGCCGGTGATGCTAACATCCAGGATGCCACCGGCGTGAACGGTGGCATGGACGGCGTCAGCCTCTGGAGCTTCGACGACTTCCCCATGGACGGCGCCCTTTTCTGAAGTTCTCCGTGTGATGCACTTGATCGGTTGTAAGAATCTTCATCATCTGGTCTCTTGTTCCTTGTAAATATTCGTTGGATGCAGCTGAGGAACATTGGATGTTTGCAGAAGGCTCCTCCCAATAGTAGGATGGTTGATTGCATCCAAACACGCTACTTGATGCACCATACTACAATGTTACTGGGCCGAGGATCATGGTTGTTTTCTTGCTCATCAAAATATGTTCTACGCTTCTACAGTTGGGGATTATTCGTCAGACAGTGCATCTGTAGTTCTGTACTGACGGCCGGCTGATCAAACTGTATTGTACCATATCATGATTTGTGCCCACTCTTTCATATTGTTGATTAATAGTCATAGTCATACCAAGTGATCATGGCGATGCCGTCTATTATTGTTCTTGTGATTGTTAGTGCCAAATAAATTTGTGATGTTGTGTCACCTACTTGCCGTGTTGAGAGTTGGATTATGTATGTTCATAATTCGCTGAATCCAGCTAAGCCGTACATTGTAGACGGCAGCATTTCTAAGTCGCCCCACTGGACAATCGCCACAAGGAACAATATTCTATTTAAAAATGAATAAATAAAAGAAATTAGAATAAAAGCAATTAGATCTTCCGTTTAACTATACTTGAGAACTACGTGTTGTACATTATTTTTTTTAGCCGGAAAACAAATAAAGTTGTACATTAAGATAGGGAAGCAGGTTCCGGAAATTTAAATCGGCTCCCATGTACATATGCTCTCTCTACCCAAAAAATATATTTCGGAATGTCAAAAAAAATTGACCAAAAAATTTGCATTTACATATCCACAATGGAAGTGTGTTTGTAAAGTTTCACCGAAACTGATAACTTTTATGATCTATGTAAAAAGACAAAAATTATCATGTGAAATGCCTTATTTTTAGCACCAAAACGTGTCTTTTTACACACATTACACGACAAGTTGATTTCTCATGAAACGACTTTGTGGGCATGTAGCGCGTGAAGATGTACATGCGGATTTTTGTTTTAAAATTTGTCAAATATGCTCCCAGGAGCCAAAACATCACTCCCAACAACATACAGAGTGACGATCCAAAACAAAAGGACAAAAAAGAAAAGGAAAACTGCAAAAACCACACGAAGGTCGCAACGGAGCGACGGTGGGAAGACAACCAACAACCATCGATTCGATGCTTATGTCCATTCAACAATCATCCTTTCTATTATTACATTGTTGCGAGCATAACAAAAGATGTAACAAAATGAAAGAATCTCATCTCCAGCTTTGCAAGGAGGCCGCACTATTTTTTTGGATCATTCTTGAGGACAGTTGTCGGCACCATTGCAAAGAGGGAGAGTTTAGGGAGCCAATCGCAACAATGAGCAAACGAATTGAAGGCTTTTTTATTTTCTTGGCCAATATTTCTGGTACCTTGCTGGTAACTGGTTCTTTCGGCATATAAGGAAATATCGGCCGGTAATTTCTGGTATATATATAATTTCCTCAAATTTAAAGAATTTGGATAACTTTTTAACAAATTTTTAAATTTGTTTAAACAATCTCGGCCAGTATTCTGACCAGTTTTTTTTTAGAACGTGAAAAAACCTTGGCATCTAGACCATCTACTAGCTGGTGCAAACAGTTTTTTTAAATTTGGTTAAGTACATGTGCGCATGGCTCTGAGCATTAACTTGATGCAGCAGAGGCTGAAGATCGATAAAATTATTTATCTTTGAAAACATAATTCTAAAGACTAATGGTTGAGATAGTGAGGACCAGAGAACAAACGTCACACTGTAGCTTGCAAGCAGTTTTCTCTTCCTATCCAGTATTTTGCAGCAGCAGTTTTCCGTTGAATGCAAGAAACCGCCTCTCAATCCGGTGGGCACCAAGGGGCAAGGGCTACCGCCGGTGGTTTCCATGAGCCGCTGAAATCGTGTACTTTAGGCTGCAATTTGCACAACTTGCTCATACTGTTATTCCATCGATGTGGTTATGATAGGACAGCGACTCGCTACGCTCCAATTTAAGTTTGGTTGCAGATGCAGGATTCTCAATCAAAGATAGAGAAACCCATATGTGGTAGCACAGACAAAGCTAAATACCACGCAACTTAACTCTTTCCAGGAAAAAACATACCATGCAAGTTGATAGTAGGGTCTTCCTGCTTTGCATTGTTTACTTCAAAGTTGAGCGCCAATCAAATTTAATTGATAAACAAGGATTGGTACCTAATCCCTCCTCTTTGAAAACGACTGCTTGCACCGATTCCGGCAATGCAATGCGGCAAGATGAACTGGTTTTGGTGTTCATGAATCTTCATACAAAAGATTGGATCTGACATATATAGTTCTTTGTCTCCCTGGTTTCAGTTTTTAGATAAGGATGGCTAACTGCATCAAGTGTGGATTTTTGTAGCCCGAGATACATGTTGCTCTTTTTTAAAAAATGAAAATAACATTTTAAAGTTTCAAATAAAATCTGTAAAAAAAATCTCGATGTAAGCAATGTTGTGTTCTACCAACATGGCAGAGTTTTATCTCAAAAGAACTTATATTCGAGGCTTCATAAAAATAACAAAATCTGACGGATTTTAAAGTTTTAAAAGTTTGCACTGTTCACTACTATTGTTGGAAAATTAGGCACAATTTCCATGATTAATTTCAGAATATTAAACATGACAACGCTAGCTACTACCACATGTAACTCGAACATACTAGATGTACTGAACAACAAGATGAACGGAAACAAGTAGCAGCGAAACATGTACTCGCAGAACATGATGAACAGGGAAATAGCAGTACACCGCACGTACCGTTCGCTTGCAGATGTAGTCGTAGCAGTAACGTTGTTCATGACAACGTTGGAGTAGACCGGTCGAAGCAGACGGCGATGAAGACGGCGGTAGGCTGCACCGCCCGACTTGGATGGAAGACGACCCGTGATGAAGAGCTTGAGCAGTCGCGCAGAGCGCTTCCCAAAAACCTAATTCGCCATCTCCCGTACATGATCGCAAAGGCGAGTGGTTCCGGAGACCTGCTCTCCCGTTCGCCGATGCACGCCGGCGCTCGGGATGGAGTAGACTACGGAGGCGGCGCAAGTAGCGAGAGGTGGCAAAACCCTAGATCGGTTTCAGGTATGTGCGGCGGTAGCCGGGCAAGAGTTTATATAGGCGGCGCAGCGGAGAAACCCTAGGCAACGTGGGCATCGGTTACAGCAGCCCACGATCCGGGAGTGACCCGAACCGGCTAGCTGTTACGCGTCCGTCAAGGACTCGGTCAAACGCTCGGTTTTCCTGTGCAGCAAAAGAAAAGCTCGGCTCTGAGGCTTAATTCCGCAAACCGCGGCGCGCGTCGTGACGAGTCGAGTCGAGACGAGATGAGCGAGGAGGAGGAGGAGCGCGCGTGTGGCACTTCTCTTCTCACTCACTTACCAAGTGGTGCAACACCCCACCTTATATGTTGGTCTACATCTCTCCCAACGTTGATGGACTATTAACACACAACAAAGGATTGTGGCTATGCGTATTTTGGAGCAGATCAATCGAAATCTGAATGTCCAATCAAAATCTGAATGTCGAATAGAATCTGAACAATTAACTACCAGATGCGTTTGAGAAGTGTATCGATTGATACCAAAAACCACCAAACTATATGCATAGAGATATCCAAGGCAATCTTGCGGGAGTAGAAGTATGTGAATCACTGAAGGTGGAACCCAGGCGTTGGGCTATCCCTGTGTGGGCACAATGCCACTGCTAGCAGATCCACACTCTTGCACCCTTGATCAAAACACCAGAATCCTCAGGGTAGCACCCAGCGGAAGAGGAAAATCAAAATCTTGCTAACAACTTTTCTAGAGCATCAAACCAGATCTTGAGAAATAGAAAACCTACAAAGGATTTTATTGGAGGAAAAAACACAAACCACGATCTGGCAGCATAGTCCCCAAATCATAAGAACATGGGGTGGATCTGGCCCAGTTAAACCACACTAAGGGAGGTTATAAAGGAAGAACACGAGCATAACCAAGAGATGCTCGCCGTTGGAGACGAACACAGCGACTCCAGCCCAGACTGTGATTTAACATTGGAGCCTCCAATCCGATTCAGATATCCATCTCCGGCCGGATGAGCCGGCAGAGAGGAAGGGGAGAGGAGGCGTCGGTGCTTCAGTTGGAAGACAAATTCACTACTGAGAACGAAGAGAGGACAAATATAAACAAGAAAGAGTCAGCGAGGCGGTTCACTTAGAGTCGGTTCCCACTTCCCACGCAAAGACAATATGCCGCTGGTAAGTAGGGCCAACATAAACGATGACAACTGGAACAACCACAGCTCGTTGTATCTAGGGAGCTTGGAGCTCCTTAAAGATAAGGCCCAGAGAGATGACATGCATGTGGATCAGGCCCATGATCACCGGATCTAGCATCCACATGCTTTGGTGAGAGGGATTCATGGCCAACTTAGCCAAACTGGCAAAATCGGGCCGCCATAGATGCCACATTGATGTTTTGAAGTGTTGTGATTTGTTTGCATGTTTTGCATTGACACTTCCACGTAAAAATAATGTTGGAACAATATTTATTTTTGTCACGCGTGTAGGGGTATACTTCGAAGTACAAATGGCACAATAAGACATTGTTTTGTAATAGAGGTTTTGAGAGGATTGCTGTGGATAATCCACGAAGGGATTGGATGAAACCTCTCCCCTCCCCCAATCCCCTCAAAACCTCTTTCATCCTAATACCCAAATTCCCTCGCTTAAAAAATCATGTGGTAGGCAGGGATTGGTACATACATTCATAACAGGATAGTCAACAAGCAAGGAAGGCAAATCAACATGGAAGAGCGGCTTGATCTGCTGCTCGGCGCTCCTATGTCGTAGCTGCCATGATTTTTTTTTAGACAAGCTGCCATGATTGTGATGGATTTCTGGGAATGCGGCGTTGGGGCTTACTGCGGAGGAGGAAGCGTCGGGAAGAAGGGGAGAGGAGAGGAAGCGCAAGCGATGGAGGCACGTCGCAGGAAGGAGGCGGAGGCGGCGTCCTCCTCTTCGTTCACTCGGGATAAAAGAAACGCCAGGTGGGCGTTGTGGATTAGAGATACACTGCGGTTTTGGGGGTTCAAGGGGATAAGTAGGGTCTACCCCGGTCAATAAAATGATCATTTTGGGTTTCCTCAGGGTCTCGAGCTGGGCTGGTGTCGAAACTACTACGCATACGAGAGAAGTCGCTACGAACTTTGTATGACAATGATCCAACAACGGACCTGCATGCACGGATTGTGATGAATGACTGGCTTCATGCGTCATACACAAATCAGACAGATTTTGTTGTACATATAGCATCGTTCGGCCGATATTATCCCCTCTAATCCCGCTGACCCCGTAACAAAACAAGGCCTCAAGCGTTTTGGTTGATAGAGAAAACGTCCGTTTTGGAGGACAAATCGGTCGCCCGACGGCTAGAGCGGTGCACAGAACCCTTTTCTTCTACTCTAAGCTTTGATTGCAGGGGCAGTGGTGCACCGGGAATATGGTGCACCGGGAATGAACTAGTACAACCGATGGCTGGAAGCCTCGAACTGTGGACGGTAACTGCAATGCAATGCACTGCGCGCCGCGATCATAGGAAACTGTGGAACTGTCGCCTAGTACATGTGTGTACAGATGCAACGGACGGGGGCATGGCCGTGCCGACGTGCCGTCATCGTCGTCCGCCGTGAATTTTCATTGCACAACAAGCGGTGCACCGGAGACGTTATCCAACTCGAAAGCTTGGAGCTGCGGATGGATTGGAAGGTCGCGCGGCCGCGATTATCGGAAAGTGAGGAAATGTCGTCTAGTGCCGTCTCCATGGCCGTGGGGTGTGCCTTCATCGATCGTGACCCGCCGTGAATTTCGGAGGAGTTGCCCCTCTTCCTCCTCTCCGAGCGGCTCTCCCTATATATCACCTCCGGTGGCCACGACCAAACGCAACTCCAGCCAGCTCGAAGCTGTTCTCAATACAGTGATCACGATGTGCGGCGGTGCGATCCTAGCTGAGCTCATACCGAGGGCGCCGGCGAGGCGTGTTCTCTCGCCTCCGGGTAAGGGAGGCAAGCGCCAGAGGGCCAACAAGGCTATGCCACCCGATGCGGCCTTCGACGACTTCGAGGCCGCCTTCCAGCGGTTCGACGAGGAATCGGAGGAGGAGCTCGAGCGCGCGGCATTCAAGCTTCGCGCCAACGGAAACGTGAAGGCGGCCGCGTGCAGGCAGCCGGCCCCGAGGCGCCGCGGCAAGCCGGCGCGGTACAGGGGCGTGCGGCGCCGGCCGTGGGGCAGGTGGGCGGCCGAGATCCGCGACCCCGTCAAGGGCGTCCGGGTCTGGCTCGGCACCTTCCACTCCGCTGATGCCGCCGCGCACGCCTACGACGACGCCGCCCGCGGCATCAGCGGTGCCGACGCCAGGCTCAACTTCCCCTCCTCGCCCTCACGTGCCGCTCGCAAGAAGCGCCGCGCGGCCGAGAATGCGAAGCCGTTCGTTCTCATCGACCTCGTCGAACTCGACGACGAAGGGGGTGTCGCCGCGCGCGCGCCATCCGTCGTGAACGGAGCACGAGCAGGGGGTGCCGACGCGAGACGAGATCAGAATCTAGCAGCGCTCTGCCTGACTTCTCGTGGCAGGGCATGTTGACCGCGTTTGACGAGGTCATGGCGCGATCTGTTTGCCCTCAACCAGAAGCCAGCCAGCCCGCGATCGACATCGACCTCGGCGGCGACAACAAACGGCAGCGGGTCGAACACCATGAAGCCGACGAGGTGATGATACACCCCACCGCATCGAAGGATTCTGCCGCCCTGTCGTTAGGCGATCCTTTCGTGTTCGACGACCAGTTCAGTTTCTTCGACGGCTCCTCATGCGATTCGCTGCTGGACAGCCTGTTCGGCGGCGATGCAGCCAAGATGGACGGGAGCCTGGCGGGGCTCTGGAGCTTTGACAACGACGACTATCTCGTCGACGTCGAGCGTAGCGAGTGCTACTAGCCTAGAATATATCAGCTTGGATTTCCCCTTGTAAATTGGAGTGGTTTTGGGTTCATCGTGCTTCACTGTAAAAAAATCGTCGCCTTAACATATGGCTGGCCTACTAGTTCTCTCATTTTCCGTGTATTTCGTATGAACTGATCTCATCTTTTGGATTAATCACTTGCTGGTTGAATCCGTGCTTCCTGCTGATGACATGCTGGCTGCTAATTCCATTTCGCTTCAGCATATAAATCCGCGAATGACAGGCAAACTAGACCGTGCTTACATCTTCTTCTTGTCTGTAAACTGTGTTTACATCTCAATATATATTATGCATGTAAAGGATAAGCAACATGAGCGATGCTAAGATTATCTAGTACAATAGTTCACTTTAACGAGCTATTCCTTAGGTTTCATGTGATGTTCGCTCTCGGATCATTTGTTCTACAGACGTCTAAGCAGGGTCTCACTTACACCCCATACTTTTTAAATTTTGTATTTTTTTATATCTTTCGGACTATGTAATATATAGATTTCAAACTTTGCAGATCGCTCATAAGAGATATAAACCCCCGGTAAATTCACAGAATCACAGGTGAGCTTGGGTGCATCTGCACCTGGCTAAAAATATATACTCCCTCCGTTTTATTTTTCATGACTCAACTTTGTCTAGATACGCATATATCTTGCACTAAAATATGTCTAAATACATACGAATTTAGATAAAATTGTGGCAAGAACTATGAAATGGAGGGAGTATTTCAAATGTAAGAACAATCTAGAAAGGGCATTTTCTAAAAAATTGAAAGGGACACAATTGGTGCTTAACTTTTCACAAAACTTTTTTATTCTCTTTGTGCATCTTAGAGCACCACATTTGTCTTTCTTTTCTGACACCAACATTCACATTTTGAATACAAATTGATTTTTGAAAATTTTAAATATTTTTTCGCATTGTACCATTTACACCATGTGAAGCAGCAATGGCACCTCGGATATAACCTTGCTAGTGATGCCACATGGATTGTTGGCACCTTTTCTTAATCTTTGGTTGCTTTCTCACATATCTTACCTAATGACACAAAAATAATTAACTCAAATCTACCAATAACATTCTCTACTGTCCATGTTTAGTTGTACCAATCTTTCATCTTGAAGTACAACCTCCTACTCAAAATAAATGTGCATACTCTTCATATTTTTCTAATATCTTCTACTTGTTGATAGGAATTTAATTGGTTTTGCAATTTTTATTCTAAATTTTTGACTGAATATAAAATGAAAGTGGGTTACCTATTCAGAAGCAGAAGCGGAAAAATAAGATTAATATTTGACACTAGTTTTATGTGGGGAATTCCTATAAGAAAAAACCTAGCGCACATGTTGTTAATCTTCACGACATCAGGAGAATGTTTACATATAAAAAATAAACACATGAAAAATTATCCAGTTGGAAACACTTTAGTTAACAGAAGCGCTTGCATGGTTAGAAGGAGAAAGTGGGTTTGGAAGGAGAGGAATGATTAGGCTAATTGAAATTCATTGGGTGGATATTGTTGTGTTCATTAGCTAGCCAACTTGTCTTGCATAGATCTCTAGTTGTTGTTGATCTTCCTCGACGGCCTTGGCTACCTTAAAGCTAAGTCTCACTTGCATACTACTCCCTCCGTTTCAAAATATAAGATGTTTTAGCTTTGTGAAGCAAATGTATTTAGACATCTTTTAGTGTATAGGTTCAATTGAATATACACACTAAAGCATGTCTAGATACATTTGCTTTACAAACCTAAAACATCTTATATTTTGAAACGGAGGGAGTATTACGAACTTATGATTCTTACCCTTTCATGGAGTGTGATAGTCATTCCACAACGAGTAAATCAGGCCAACCAATTGTTGTTAAATATTTTTGTAACACAAATGTTTGTCATTTCCTGGATCTAAGCTCAGTCCCTAGGGGAACAAACCCAAGTGGCTCACACAAGTTCAACGGTGGGGAAAAGTTGAGCTATTCAAGCTCTTAATTTCAGTGGAACATAGTCAACTCAAGTTACATGGTAATGGTACTAATAAATGCTAGAGTTGAATGGATGTTCATTTGCTGCCACAATAAGATTCAAGAGAACACAGATTATTTGGTTGGCCTTGTCTTTTTTAAGTTTCTACGGCTTAGTTGACAAAAAAATGGAAGTTTTGGTCACCTTATCAGCCACACCATTAAATTGTAATTGCAAATAAAAAGACTACAGTTGCATCAAACCGAACTGCATTAAAGTACAATTGCAACATTACAAAACAAATAAAAAGAAAAAGAAAAACAACATAGTATAAATATAGTTAAATGTGATTCATTTGATGGACATGGTTGCCTTTTAAGCTAGTCAAATCATTTATCTTAGTCTCTCTAGCTATTCCTTATCTGTGTCGGCGGCCTCGACTACCTTAAAACTAAGTTTTGAGTGTGTAGTTATGAACTTATGATTCTTATCATTTCTAAGAGTTTCATGTCATACGTCATTCCTTCGGTAATCAATTAGGCCGAGCTAATTGTTATAAGTAACTTTTGTAATGCAAGTGGTGTCTTTTTTTGTGGATCAATGCTCAGTGCCACTAGGGTAGCCAAGCCAAGTGGCTGAGAGAGGTTCATGAATCACGAAAAGGTTTGAGCTATTCATACGCCTAATAGTCGTTACGTTGAGTATATGCTTCGAATCAATTTGGCTTGGTACTACGAGATGCCATCATAAGAGCGAAAACTCCAAAGTCGGCCCGTATTGGTTTGTTCCTGGTAAACATGTGGTTGAGGCTATTTCATCTGCATCTAATGCTAGTTGTTGGATTTCACGTACTAGTAAGTTATAGTAAATTATAAATTACCTATTTTTTGCTTTTTATATAGCTCACAAA
Organism: Dactylis glomerata; assembly: GCA_007115705.1. Classification (NCBI taxonomy): domain Eukaryota; kingdom Viridiplantae; phylum Streptophyta; class Magnoliopsida; order Poales; family Poaceae; genus Dactylis; species Dactylis glomerata. Next base: position 455,448 of record QXEO01000184.1, read on the forward strand.
TATTTATACTTATATTTCAAACTTTGTACACACATACCTCCATCTGTTATCTACGTGCAAATATATTTTTCAAAAATTTATAAATTCTAAAAAATATGATGTTTGTATGCGGTAAAATAACATATATTTTCTTGTGGGTATTTATGCCTTAACATGCAAAGCAACCTCCACCACACATTTTGCGGGAACAAACCAGCCCACCACACTTGTACTACACTTTGTACTACAAACAACAAACACATAGGACCCGGGAAGAACAAAAAGTGCACAGCATGTTACCAGTTGCCAAGTATGCTCCTGCCATCTGGCGTCATGCCACGTCAGTTGTCGACTCGTCCAATGTCGTACCTGTTTCGTGCCAACCACACGCCCTCAGCAATCAGCATGCTTATAAGTACATGCATCTCCCTCATTCGGTGACCAACCACACCCGAAGAAATACCGAAAAGAAAGTGCTAGACACAAAAGAGAGCCATGTGCGGCGGCGCCATCCTAGCGGAGCTGATCCCGCCGACGGCGCGCGGTGCGTCGAAGCAGGCGCTCGACGGCCGTGCCTGGCCGGCGAGCTCCAAGTCCAAGAAAGACGTCAAAAACAAGAGGCGCCAGTACGGCAGCGTCGCCGAGGTCGACGACTTCGAGGCTGCCTTCGAGGACTTCCATGACGAGTTCGACATGCAGGCAGAGGGGGAGGATGACGACGGCCATGTCGTTTTCGCATCCAAGACTACATTCTCTCCTGGTACGTAATTAACTCTCGTAGTTTGATCGATCCTCACGTATATTTACTAGAGCATCTCAATGATCGGTTGATTTCTATGCAGCCTACGATGATGGTCCCGCGGCACGGTCGGCAAGCAAGAAGAAGCGCGTCGGCCGGCTCCACGGCATCAGGCAGCGGCCGTGGGGCAAGTGGGCGGCGGAGATCCGCGACCCCTACAAGGGCACCCGCGTCTGGCTCGGCACGTTCGACACGGCCGATGATGCCGCCCGGGCCTACGACGTCGCTGCCCGCCGCCTCCGCGGCAGCAAGGCCAAGGTCAACTTCCCCGCCGCTGCCGGCGCGCGCCCGCGCCGAGCAGCCAACCACCGAAACGCGAGGAAACCAGAATGCCCTCGGGCGCAGACGATGGTGTACACTGCTACGGAAGCAACATATGCACAGCAGATGCAGGGCGCGGTGGCCATCAAGCCTGAGCTGATGGAGTCTTTCGACATGGACGCGTTCTTCGACCTGACGGCTGCCGTATCCACGCTTGCGCCGGTCATGGAGAGCTCCTTCGCCGACACCCCCGTGAAGAAGCCGATGGTCGATCAGGACTCGTCGGAGGGAAGCAGTGACGCCGCCGCGCTGGGGTTCGCTGACGATCTTGGGTTCGATCCGTTCATGATGTTCCAGATCCCCTGCTCGGACACGTATGAATCCATCGACAGCTTCTTCGCCGGTGATGCTAACATCCAGGATGCCACCGGCGTGAACGGTGGCATGGACGGCGTCAGCCTCTGGAGCTTCGACGACTTCCCCATGGACGGCGCCCTTTTCTGAAGTTCTCCGTGTGATGCACTTGATCGGTTGTAAGAATCTTCATCATCTGGTCTCTTGTTCCTTGTAAATATTCGTTGGATGCAGCTGAGGAACATTGGATGTTTGCAGAAGGCTCCTCCCAATAGTAGGATGGTTGATTGCATCCAAACACGCTACTTGATGCACCATACTACAATGTTACTGGGCCGAGGATCATGGTTGTTTTCTTGCTCATCAAAATATGTTCTACGCTTCTACAGTTGGGGATTATTCGTCAGACAGTGCATCTGTAGTTCTGTACTGACGGCCGGCTGATCAAACTGTATTGTACCATATCATGATTTGTGCCCACTCTTTCATATTGTTGATTAATAGTCATAGTCATACCAAGTGATCATGGCGATGCCGTCTATTATTGTTCTTGTGATTGTTAGTGCCAAATAAATTTGTGATGTTGTGTCACCTACTTGCCGTGTTGAGAGTTGGATTATGTATGTTCATAATTCGCTGAATCCAGCTAAGCCGTACATTGTAGACGGCAGCATTTCTAAGTCGCCCCACTGGACAATCGCCACAAGGAACAATATTCTATTTAAAAATGAATAAATAAAAGAAATTAGAATAAAAGCAATTAGATCTTCCGTTTAACTATACTTGAGAACTACGTGTTGTACATTATTTTTTTTAGCCGGAAAACAAATAAAGTTGTACATTAAGATAGGGAAGCAGGTTCCGGAAATTTAAATCGGCTCCCATGTACATATGCTCTCTCTACCCAAAAAATATATTTCGGAATGTCAAAAAAAATTGACCAAAAAATTTGCATTTACATATCCACAATGGAAGTGTGTTTGTAAAGTTTCACCGAAACTGATAACTTTTATGATCTATGTAAAAAGACAAAAATTATCATGTGAAATGCCTTATTTTTAGCACCAAAACGTGTCTTTTTACACACATTACACAACAAGTTGATTTCTCATGAAACGACTTTGTGGGCATGTAGCGCGTGAAGATGTACATGCGGATTTTTGTTTTAAAATTTGTCAAATATGCTCCCAGGAGCCAAAACATCACTCCCAACAACATACAGAGTGACGATCCAAAACAAAAGGACAAAAAAGAAAAGGAAAACTGCAAAAACCACACGAAGGTCGCAACGGAGCGACGGTGGGAAGACAACCAACAACCATCGATTCGATGCTTATGTCCATTCAACAATCATCCTTTCTATTATTACATTGTTGCGAGCATAACAAAAGATGTAACAAAATGAAAGAATCTCATCTCCAGCTTTGCAAGGAGGCCGCACTATTTTTTTGGATCATTCTTGAGGACAGTTGTCGGCACCATTGCAAAGAGGGAGAGTTTAGGGAGCCAATCGCAACAATGAGCAAACGAATTGAAGGCTTTTTTATTTTCTTGGCCAATATTTCTGGTACCTTGCTGGTAACTGGTTCTTTCGGCATATAAGGAAATATCGGCCGGTAATTTCTGGTATATATATAATTTCCTCAAATTTAAAGAATTTGGATAACTTTTTAACAAATTTTTAAATTTGTTTAAACAATCTCGGCCAGTATTCTGACCAGTTTTTTTTTAGAACGTGAAAAAACCTTGGCATCTAGACCATCTACTAGCTGGTGCAAACAGTTTTTTTAAATTTGGTTAAGTACATGTGCGCATGGCTCTGAGCATTAACTTGATGCAGCAGAGGCTGAAGATCGATAAAATTATTTATCTTTGAAAACATAATTCTAAAGACTAATGGTTGAGATAGTGAGGACCAGAGAACAAACGTCACACTGTAGCTTGCAAGCAGTTTTCTCTTCCTATCCAGTATTTTGCAGCAGCAGTTTTCCGTTGAATGCAAGAAACCGCCTCTCAATCCGGTGGGCACCAAGGGGCAAGGGCTACCGCCGGTGGTTTCCATGAGCCGCTGAAATCGTGTACTTTAGGCTGCAATTTGCACAACTTGCTCATACTGTTATTCCATCGATGTGGTTATGATAGGACAGCGACTCGCTACGCTCCAATTTAAGTTTGGTTGCAGATGCAGGATTCTCAATCAAAGATAGAGAAACCCATATGTGGTAGCACAGACAAAGCTAAATACCACGCAACTTAACTCTTTCCAGGAAAAAACATACCATGCAAGTTGATAGTAGGGTCTTCCTGCTTTGCATTGTTTACTTCAAAGTTGAGCGCCAATCAAATTTAATTGATAAACAAGGATTGGTACCTAATCCCTCCTCTTTGAAAACGACTGCTTGCACCGATTCCGGCAATGCAATGCGGCAAGATGAACTGGTTTTGGTGTTCATGAATCTTCATACAAAAGATTGGATCTGACATATATAGTTCTTTGTCTCCCTGGTTTCAGTTTTTAGATAAGGATGGCTAACTGCATCAAGTGTGGATTTTTGTAGCCCGAGATACATGTTGCTCTTTTTTAAAAAATGAAAATAACATTTTAAAGTTTCAAATAAAATCTGTAAAAAAAATCTCGATGTAAGCAATGTTGTGTTCTACCAACATGGCAGAGTTTTATCTCAAAAGAACTTATATTCGAGGCTTCATAAAAATAACAAAATCTGACGGATTTTAAAGTTTTAAAAGTTTGCACTGTTCACTACTATTGTTGGAAAATTAGGCACAATTTCCATGATTAATTTCAGAATATTAAACATGACAACGCTAGCTACTACCACATGTAACTCGAACATACTAGATGTACTGAACAACAAGATGAACGGAAACAAGTAGCAGCGAAACATGTACTCGCAGAACATGATGAACAGGGAAATAGCAGTACACCGCACGTACCGTTCGCTTGCAGATGTAGTCGTAGCAGTAACGTTGTTCATGACAACGTTGGAGTAGACCGGTCGAAGCAGACGGCGATGAAGACGGCGGTAGGCTGCACCGCCCGACTTGGATGGAAGACGACCCGTGATGAAGAGCTTGAGCAGTCGCGCAGAGCGCTTCCCAAAAACCTAATTCGCCATCTCCCGTACATGATCGCAAAGGCGAGTGGTTCCGGAGACCTGCTCTCCCGTTCGCCGATGCACGCCGGCGCTCGGGATGGAGTAGACTACGGAGGCGGCGCAAGTAGCGAGAGGTGGCAAAACCCTAGATCGGTTTCAGGTATGTGCGGCGGTAGCCGGGCAAGAGTTTATATAGGCGGCGCAGCGGAGAAACCCTAGGCAACGTGGGCATCGGTTACAGCAGCCCACGATCCGGGAGTGACCCGAACCGGCTAGCTGTTACGCGTCCGTCAAGGACTCGGTCAAACGCTCGGTTTTCCTGTGCAGCAAAAGAAAAGCTCGGCTCTGAGGCTTAATTCCGCAAACCGCGGCGCGCGTCGTGACGAGTCGAGTCGAGACGAGATGAGCGAGGAGGAGGAGGAGCGCGCGTGTGGCACTTCTCTTCTCACTCACTTACCAAGTGGTGCAACACCCCACCTTATATGTTGGTCTACATCTCTCCCAACTTTCCATGTGGGACGAAACTTAGCTCCCACCCCTTGCCTTTGTGCAGCCAAAAACTTATGCTGCATTTCAAATGGGCTCACACACATGGGCTTTGAGATTTCTAGGAATTTCTGAAATCTATTATGGGCTCATATGAAAAGACCCAATATTTCAACAACTATTTATGTCAGATTTTGTTATTTTTGCAAAGCATTGTTATGCGGTACTTTGAGTTAAAAAAAAATTGCATGGTGATAGAACCCAACATTGCCTAAACCTAGATTTTTTTAGAATATTTTGAAACTTTTAAATGTCATGTTTGCATTTTTTTTTAAAGCTACATTTAGCTCGAGTTGTGGTGTCCGTAACTACATCTGTCTTCCACTATCTTGACACGGGAGACATCCTACGGAACTTAGCAGAATCTCCAACCCTCTCGATATTGATTAATTTTAATTTTTATCTCTAGAGCTCATTATAGAGCGTTGTAATTTGACATGGAAATTGCAAGAAGGCTAAGGATCAGCATCACTATCACCTCTTGTTTTGATTGAAGTACTACTATAACTTTTTGGCAATGCGAATAGCTCTGTCTGTCTCTCCACAGTGATTATCAATGAGGATTTGTAATGGGTTCCTCTCTCTAAAATAGATATTTGGATTTTGCTGATATACTACTATAACTATTTTGCCATGTGAGAACAGCTCTAAATTTTTCTCTTGCTATAAAAGGACATGGATGTGTTATGAAATAACATGCGCGTTCAGAAGACATTGTGCTTTGTGCAAGATTTTGTTACTCTACAAGCACAGACTGAGCCCTAAGAAGAGGAAGATCATAAACACATGGTAAAAGAAAGAGACGGGATACAGATGATAACTTACATCTAAAACACAAAGATGTGGATCATCTCCTGCTTCTCAAGCAATGCACCCGGAGGAGAGAATGAACAATATTCAGACATGAGAGATCGGTTATACGTGTGCCTGAATTGTGACGGCCTAAATTAGATATTGGGATTTGGTTATGAAGTACTACTATAACTATTTGGTCGTGAGAATAACTCCAAAATTTGTCTCTGGCGAAATATGCATTTGTGGCTGTAAGAAGATATGGGTTTGTCATTCAGAAGACACAAAGTGATTATCAATGAGGATTTGTAATGGGTTTGTGCAAGAATTTGTTACTCCACATGCACAAAGTGCTCCCCAATATCATAAACACATGGTAAAAGAAAGAGGAGACAAGATACGGATGATAACTTACATGTAAAACACAGAGATGCGTGGATCATCTCCTGCTTATGAAGAAAATGCACGCGGAGAATAGAATGAACAATCTTCAGAGATGAGAGATCGCTTATACGTGTGTCTGAATTGTGATGGCCTAAACACAGTTTTCAGACATCACACTCGACAGAGGAGGCAACCGAGAAGAGCAAATATGCAGGACTTGAGTTTGGGATGCTATAAGTAGTAACCTATGTGTTGTATGTGATCAACTAAAACGGGAAAGAGATGCTGACTCTTTATGGAATGGGGACACTTGAAGTTCAGTATTATTCTAGTGTTACACACTGATAGTAGTATCAATACAGTACAGAAGTGGTAAACCAAGGGTGACAACAAGTAGGCTGTGGGCTGAAAAGAGCCCATGGTATTGCTTCTTTCGACCATGTTGTGTCTTTTGCAAGTGGTATCTTTTCCTTTCCAAGGAGCATCTGAATTTTCAGTTCAGTAACCGACCAACTCCATAGCCTACTTGTGTGTGCGTTTTTACCGGAGCTCCATACCCTACTTAAACCAAGGTGCAGATCAGACCAAAATTATAGATAAATTCACATAGTATCATCAGCGAGACGAGAAAAAACTTATGAAATATGAAGAAAGTCTTTTATTGACAGGTTTGTGAAGAAAACAAGATGAAACTGAACGGAACACAAACCAACGGCGCCCACAATATTCGGAACCACTGGCCCATGGTTTAAGCAGACGGCCCAGCCACCGCACCTGTCTACTCTCTACCTACATATACAAGTTCCACGCGCATGCAAGAGCTAGATTTCCTGGTGCGAAACTGCAAACATCGGCGCGATCAGCCAAGAATGTGCGGGGGTGCGATCCTCGCAAACTACAGCCCCGATCGAGTGCGCCGGCGGCTGACGGCAGAAGTGCTTTGGCCGAACGCCTACTTCTCGGCGGAGAGGAAGACCACCGGCAAGAGGAAGAGGAAGGCCGCTGCCACGACCGACGACGAGTTCGAGGCAGAGTTTCAGCTTTTTGAGGAGGAGAAGGAGGACGACGACGACGTCCATGAGACTCCTATGGAGGCGGCGTCTGCACCCGGACGGTCCAGCAGGCACCGCTCTTCCCTCGCCGGTGCAATCAGCCCACGCGATGTTTCCGTCGCTTGGGGCTCAAGGCGGCGCCGCGTAGCCGGTGCCAAGAGCAGTAGGTACAGAGGCGTCCGCCGGCGGTCATCGGGCAGGTGGGCGGCGGAGATCAGAGACGCTCAGCAGGGGCGGCGCGTGTGGCTCGGCACCTACGGCAGTGCCGAGGAGGCCGGTCGAGCGTACGACCGCGAAGCCCGCCGGATCCGCGGGAAGAGCGCGAGGCTCAACTTCCCGCTCGAAGGCTCCCGCCGGAGAAACCTACCGAGGAACATCGATCTCAACCTGCCCGCCGCCCCCGACGACGACATGATGACTACCGATGATGACGCAGGCAACAGCAAAGTGACGAAGATCATACAGCTGGTGGCGCAGGACGCTCACGACGAGCGGACGGCGAGCATCGTATCTGAGCTGATGGGCAGAGCGCACCGGAGGAGCGGAACCAGCAGAGTGCCGCCCGGCGCGCTACGGCGTTCGGCGTTAATCTCCGCATGCAGCCGCGAGATGGAAGAGGTTGCCGCGCTGAGAAGGGACCTGGAGAACCGCATGAGGCAGCTGGATGAGCGGAAAGATCAACTCGAGAGGATAGCTTCTGTTTTGCTTGACTGATCAGCGATCATCGGGAGCAGTAAGTGTGGCGGACCGGCGAGGTATTTTGCTAGTGGAAACTAGAATGTGCCGCTACAACTTTCCCTTGTTACTTGTTACTCCCTCCATTCACTAATACTCCCTCCGTTTAGAAATATAACATGTTTTAGCTTTGTGAAATGAGTGTATCTAGACATCTTTTAGTGTATAGATTCGAACGAACCTATATACTAAAACATGTCTAAATACCAAACATATACACTAAATACCGAACATATACACTAAAAGATGTCTAGATACACTCACTTCACAAAGCTAAAACATCTTATATTTCTAAACGGAGGGAGTATAAGATATTTGAGTTTTTTTATAGATTCATCTAGTTTAGTATGTATCTAATTCATTTTTAGTGTGTAGATTTATTTATTATAGAATGTATCTAGTTCTTTTTAAAACTGTCAAAAACGTCTTATATTCATGGACGGAGGGAGTAGTTCTGATCCTGTTACTTCTAATTTAACATGCATGCACTCATGTTGTCATGCATGCATGTTCATTAGAAGCTTACAAGCTACTCCCTTAGTTTAAAATATAAGATGTTTTAGCTTATCATTGCTATGCATGTATCTAGATATATTTTTTAGTGTGTAGGTTAGAAACAAAAGAAATAAATATATATACTAAAAAACATATAGATACATGTATGGCAATGATGAGCTGAAACATCTTATATTTTAGAAAAAAAGGAAGTAGTGTATAGCTTGGTTATTATCATGGAGTCGGTTTTCTCAGCCTCCTCGGTAAATAGGTTCTCGCAAAAAAAAACACTCGATCAGGTTTAAATTTAGGCTCAATCTAGGTAGTATAAACATCAAACCCGGTAGCCAAACCTTGTTTTTTATTTTGCGTGGACACCATGGGCCATATTAGTTACACATATATAGGTGTACTAGTATTCTTGCACGGGCAATGTACATATCTACTATAATACATCTCAACTTAGCCTAAATAATAAAAATATTCTTAGCATCAATATGTGCAAAAGTCCAAATTGGCAGCAAGGAACCAACATGCTTCATCACCTCGTGTTGCAAAAGTCCAAATAAGTAGATCTAGTTACAGAACAAATGTATGAACCATTATTTGAAAGTTAAGACAAAATTTTGGGGAATGGAATTTTCAGCTTATCAATTGCAAAATTAATCTTTATAATTATGTCAGGATATCGGCAAAATGATATTAGTGTTCCATAAACCCTTGGCCCATGCAGATCTTGATATTAATTGCATCGAGGTAAGGATGCTTGAAATCAAGTTCCCTACTATAAGTCTACTGCACTGAATTTGTGAATTAAAAGAAACAAATTATAGTTTAGTCCCTTGATCTGTAGATGAATAGTGCAGACCAATATACACGTAGCTAGGGGCATGTCTTTTGGTTCCTGCTATGCCTGGTGTTCTCATTTTACAAAAAAAAATCTATAATAAGGAATATAATATACGCATCAGTACATGGGACACTATCAGCAATTGTTCTACAAGAAAGACATGTGTAAAAACAATATCAAAGAAATGATCCATTCATCATTGGTACAGCTTGTCCGTAAGTTAACTTGGATAGTGTTTTAAGAAACGGGTAATTGCTAATCCATGAATGTGAGAAAGGAGATCCAAAAACTTGCTTGTCTAAATACCTATCGCCGATGTCAACCAAAGCACCCAAATTAATAAGTAGGAAATGCTAATCAGATTGGATCAAGAAAGAAGCAAAAAAAAAAGACCTGCTCAACGGCTGATCACTGGGGGAGGCGCGGGGCGGGAGGGGGGGGGCTTATTAGATGAGTCGGTCTACCATACGTAACGTATGTTGTATTGTACATGTAACCCTGTCGTATATAAATAGAAGAGACATGGAGAGGCATTGGCCCATGAAACCCTAAAACACTTTTCTAACTTGGTATCAGAGCCTAAACCCTAGGGCTCCTCCGCCGCCACCGCCGCGCCAGTCTCTTGCGCCGCCGCCGCCGCCGCCGTGATGTCTTCCACCTCGGCCCTCACGCTCGCTTTGCCATCAGGGGCGATCATCTCCGTCCCCAACGCCTCCACCTCTGTCGGCCTCTCCACATCGTCCGGCGTCTCCGTTCGCCTCGACGCCCACAACTTCATATTGTGGAAGGGGCTCACCGTGCCCGCCCTCACCGGCGCCGGCCTTCATGGTTATCTTGATGGCACCACTGCAGCCCCGACACAGACCATCAAGGAGGGCACCGGCGATGCCGACGTGGACATCCCCAACCCGGAGTACTCTCGCTGGTGGGTCACGGACCAGAGGGTCCTCAGCTTCCTCCTCGGCTCCATGGAGCCAGTCATCGCCTGCTAGCTTATTGGTTGTACACATCGGCCATGGACGTCTGGGCCACCATGCACCGGCTCTACGGCACGCAGAGTCGCGCCAACGTTCGTCATGTTCATTGCCAACTCCAGTCTCTTCGCAAGGAGGGGATGCCCGCTGCCCAGTACATGTAGCAGATGAAGGCCCTCGGTGATGTCATGGCAGCAGCCGGCACTCCTCTCTCCAATGAGGAGCTCATCGACTACATCATCACCGGACTCGGCAAGGACTTCAACGCCATCACAGCGACTCTTACGCTTGGTAACAAGTCTGTGCCTTATGATGAATTTTATTCTCACATCTTGTCATTCGAGGCCCTTCAGGAGCAGCAAGATCAGTCAGCAAACTAGTCCTCCTTGGCGAATGTCGTCTCGCGTCCCGGCCTCTACTCCAACCCCGGTCGGCCGCGCGCTCCCGAGTTCCCGGCTGGTGCTCCTCGCCAGCCCGGGGCCTATCAGCCTAGCCCTGGCAATGGCGGCAACGACCGCCCGTATGGAGGTCAGGGCAATGCCGCTCCCCCCGGCAACCAACCTATCGGTGGCCAAATCGGTGGTCGCCAGAACTATGGCGGCAATGACGGTGGTAACCGTCAGAACAACCGTCGCTGCCAATGCCCCCAGTGTCAAATCTACAACTATTGGGGGCATGTTGTGTCGGGCTGCAGGAACCGGTTCAATCCCGAGTTTCAGCCCCGCAACAACAACAACCAGCGCACCGGGAACGCGGCGTCTACCAGCTACAACACCGATGCCCCTGTCTGGCATCTCGACTCCGACGCCACGGATCACTTGACGAGCGATCTGGCTCATCTTCACCTCCAGGAGCGCTACAGTGGGACAGATCACGTCCAAGTGGCCAACGGTGCAGGTTTGTCTATTGCGCACATTGGTCATACTTCGTTAGCCGGTTCTTCTATTCACTTGAAAAACATTCTTCATGTTCCGCGTCTTAGCACACACCTCTTGTCTGTCAATCGCCTTTGTTAGGATAATGACGTCTTTGTTGAATTTCACCGTCATTTTTTCTGTGTTAAGGACAAGGCCACGCAGAAAATTCTACTCACGGTAGAAGTCAAGGCGGTCTCTACCCCATCCCGCTTCGCCATGCTTCATCTTCTGCGTCGCGCCGTGCTCTCTCCGGTGTTACGGCTTTGCCCTCTCAGTGGCATCAGCGTCTTGGTCATCCCACAAATAATGTAGTGCAAACTATTGTTAAGACACATGATTTATCTTGTGCTCCGTTTGATACTTCCTCGTCTGTCTGTGATGCATGTCAACGTGCAAAAAGTCATCAATTACCATATACTTTGTCCCATCGTGTTTCACTATGCCACTTGAGTTAATTCACTCCGATGTTTGGGGTCCTGCTATTGCTTCCTCTGGTGGTTTTAAGTATTATGTGAGTTTTATTGATGACTATTCGCTTTTCTGCTGGATTTATCTCTTGAAACACAAGTCTGATGTTGAGCAAGTCTTCTATGCATTCGAGGCTCATGTTGACCGTCTTTTAGATGCCAAAATCAAGTCAGTTCAATCTGACTGGGGTGGTGAATATCATAAGCTGCATTGCTATTTTCAGCGCACGGGTATTTCTTACCGTGTGTCTTGTCCTCACACCTCCTAGCAGAACGGTATTGCTGAACCCAAGCATCGCCATCTCGTTGAAACTGGCCTTGCTCTCCTTGCTCACTCCTCATTGCCATTGCGCTACTGGGATGAAGCTTTTCTTACCGCGTGTTATCTTGTTAACCGCATGCCGACACCGGTTCTCCATAAGGACACACTGGTGCATCGCCTCTTCGGAGTCCATCCGAACTATGCGTATCTCCGCACGCGACTCTAGTGCATTGTTGGGTCCTGAGGATTCTTCTCGGTATCGCAGCGTGGTGGGAAGCTTGCAGTATTTGACCCACACACGTCTAGATATTTCTTTTGCGGTGAACAAAGTGTGTCAGTTTCTCTCCCAGCCTACTGAGATGCACAGGGAAGCAGTCAAGCGTATATTACGATATGTGAAGGACACTATAGACATTGGCTTACGTTTTTGTAAGTCTTCACTGATGGACGTCAGTATATTCACTAATGCAGACTGGGCCGGATGTGTTGATGATCGGCGTCAATAGGAGGATATGCAGTCTTTGTGGGTCCGAACTTAGTATCTTGGAGTTCGAAGAAGCAACCCACTGTCTCGAGATCCAGTACTGAGGCAGAGTACAAAGCACTTGCTAATGGAGCAGCTGAAGCAATATGGATCAATTCTTTGCTTAAAGAACTTGGAGTCACACAGCGACGTGCGCCTGTTCTTTGGTGTGACAACTTAGGGGCTACCTACCTGACGGCGAATCATGTTTTCCATGCTCGAACGAAGCACGTAGAAATAGACTTTCACTTTGTGCGCGAGCGTGTTGCTAACGGAGCCTTGCAGGTGAAGTTCATCTCTTTTTGTTTACTAAACCAGCCACACGGCAGATGTTAGACTGATTCAAGTCCAATCTAAACCTTGTATGTAATAGTAGTTTAGATTGAGGGGGTGTATTAGATGAGTCGGTCTACCGTACGTAACGTACGTTGTATTGTACATGTAACCCTGCCGTATATAAATAGAAGAGACGTGGAGAGGCATTGCCCCACGAAACCCTAAAACACTTTTCTAACTGGGTTGTGGTGTCTTCTTTCGTAAGTGCAGCAAAATTTCGTGTGGTGGCGACCAGTGCGGCGTCGCGTGTAGGACAGCGGTAACCTCGTGCAGCGTGGCAAAGGGCTCGCGTCGCGGCTGCAACCTCACGTGCTAGGCGGCGTGATTGGGATGGTTCGGGAGAAAACGGGAGGATGGCCCCAGGATTAGAGTTTTGATGCGATTCGGTAGTGTCCGTTAGGACGTGTTTTACCGCTAAATGTGGCATACAGTTAAACCATTGGATACATGTTAAACGGCTCTGATTTGTTGGATCTGTCCCCTCTCCCTTTTTATATTGATATAGATACATACGTGTATAGGACAGATGAGGTATGCGCATAGTCAATTTATGGTACTCCCTTCGTCCACTTTTATAAGGCGCGAACCCAATTTTCCAACAGCCCAAAAACATAATAAAAAACAAATATAACCCTAAGACCAGCCATAGTGTTGGCAAAAAAGCGGTTCCATGCAGCCTATGAATCGATTCTATACTGGGAAAAAGTCCAAAACAAACCTTAAACTTGTCGGTATTTGCTAAATCAAATCCTGAACTTTGAATCCCGGTAATTGGCTATTACATCCCGGTCTATTTTTAACCCTAGATCTGTTTAAATGCAAAAAAAAATTAAAAAGTCAAAGTAAATAATTCGCTGCTCTCACTGACAAAGTGGGCCCACGTGACATCTCCATCTTCCACCTCCGACAACCATACTCTGAACCCGCCTCCACCGCATCGCTCCTCGGTGGTGATGCCACCACGCCGATGAGCATCCTGTGGGTCAGCGGGGCTACCCGGCTGCGGCCGCCTAGCGAGAAAGCATAGAGGAAACACGTTCCGTTAAACTGCTCTGTAAAACGCGCCACTGTGTCACGCGCCGGACGGAGTCTGAGAGATGTGGATTTGAGGTGGGTGCCGAGCAGCTGCATCATCACGAAAGCTGTCAGTTCTGTGCATCCTCGCCGGTTTTGGGCGGCATCCGCGCCGGCGCTGTCAGAGAGATGAATTTGGTGCGGGTGCGTGCTGATTAGGCCTGGTTCTGGGCAGCGTGAGGAGAGCTTGGCAGAGAGAGAGAGGCCCTGGAGGGATTTGCTCTGTGGTCCGCGATGGCGGGGATCAAGACTGAGCGGAGACGGAGCTTTGGCCGACGGCAGAGGACGGCAGGGGGCGGGAGATTCGGCCATTGCAGCTTACCTGAGGGCCTAAGAGAGGGATTGAGGAAAGAGACACGCGGCCCCAAGTGTCAGTGAGATTAGCATGCTATCCCGGCCGGGATTGTAAGGGTGTGTTTGGTAGCCCGGCCCATCTGAGAATAGCTATCTCACCTCAACCAAGCTGAGTCCAGCTAAGCTGGGTTGAGATTTTTCAGTGTGTTTGGTAGGTCGGCCCAGTTGAGATATTCTGAGATGAGATGTTGTTTGGTAGGTCGGCTCTGCTAGGATATGCTGAGTTGAGACTCTGTTTGGTAGATTGTATGTATTGAGATATGGTTACCTCCTCCTAAGTTGGTGAGATTACCATATTCCTTAGCAAATAAAATTATATACATCATATACTTCATTATGTAAATAAGATTCGGTGTATATAATCCAAAGTAAATAAAATAAGAGTTAATATATGATCCAGAGTACATACGAGTGCTGAATAATAATCCATATTACAAAAGTTCTAATTAGCATAGGATCATACGAGTACATATGAGTACATACGAGTGGTGAATAATAAAGTCTGCATCCATACAAGTCTGAAATCCCCATAAGTTCTAATTAGTATTACAAAAGAGATACATACTAGTTGCATAAACAAATCACAAGTCAAATAAGATCAGGATTTTTTGCTATGATACGCTTGAAAGAGGCTTCACGAGCATTAGGTTTCATAGCAATGAAATTTAGACCTTTACCCTTATGCTCCGTCAAATAGTCTAAAACAGCCAATCTTTGATCCATCTCAAATTGAGCAAGGTCCATAACAGTTTTGCACAAAGCAGGGTGTGTTTCGGTGTGGCAAGTGTTATTGATAGCACCGGCAACATCACGCAATGCATCGGACATGTTGTTAACTTGAATTGTATCTTCGTCACTCAAAATAGAGGCCCTCTTCCTCTTCCTGTTTGAGCTAGAAGGTGAAGGAGTAGTTGCATCACTCCCATGAACACCAAAGTCAAATGTGGCTTGAGAATCAATAAAACCTTCTCCATCTGTTGCTTGGCTTTCTAGATCAATTGGTTTTCCTGGTTGCTCCACTTCAATGGGTTTACCCAAAGGCTCATTAGATCCCATAGCATACTTACCTGTGGCTAGCTTGTTGCCAAAGCAAGCTTCCATATATTCAAAGTTGACAAGTGGTGTATTCAAAAATTCGGCGTCCTTAGGAGTATCCTAAACATATCATAAAGAAAAATTTCAGCAATAATATGAGCAACATTAGAGATGATTCCAGCAGTAAAACGACATATTTCAGCAAGATATAAGATGATTACAGCAATGATATGAGCAGAATTCAGCAACAAATAAGATGATTCCAGCACAACAACAAATTTTAGCAATAATATGACATGATTCCAGCACAACAACAACACATTTTAGCAATAACATGACATATTTCAACACAACAACGACACATTTCAGCAATGAAGAACATGTACATACCTGAGTGTGGCCTAAGTAATGTTGCTCTTCTAGAACTATCTCTTTTCTATCATCATCCCAAAGTGCCCCACTTAGCATTCTCAATTTTTCGATTCTTTGATACTTCACCTTCCATTTGCGGAGATGGTTGGTCACTTGAGTGGTACTAACTTCATAGCCCACAAGTTGGGTCACAGTTTTTGCAACTTTAGTAATATGGATCTCTTTGAATCCTTTATCTGTCTTCACACCTTTCGCTGCTACATCAGCGAGACAACGCAACATGCATGCTGACATAGGAGGGGTCCAAGTCATAATCTTTGTGGCCTTCTTGGGTTGAGCACCTACATCCGGAACTTCCTCCAAAGCTTCAGCCATCTACACAACAACAACAATGATACATTTCAGTAATAATACGATATATATCAGCACCAAATAACACATTCCAGCAATAATATAACATATTTCAGCAGCAAATAACACATTCCAGCAATAAAATGGCATATTTCAGCACCAAATATCATATTCCAGCAATAAAATGGCATATTTCAGCACCAAATATCATATTCCAGAACCAATGAAGTCACAATTCATAGAATGCATTTATTACATCAAGTCACAACATGATACATCAAATGAAATACAAGTGCTTATTATTCATGGGTCTTATCAAATAACAAATTCTAGAGTTTTTTAAAGTAGTCATTTACCTTGAAGTAGGGATTGAAGCGAGTGTTATCTTGAATTTTAGGATGGATATGAGTGGAGGGAGGACGGATCATCTCAGCTCTCAACTCTCCAACGGCATATAGCACCGCCTTAAAATACCTACTAATTACTTCAATAGATCTTCTAAAAATTGGTTGTAGAGCTCGAAACCTTGTGTTGTGGCCAACTACTAGGAGAAACATGGCTACTTGTTCCTCGATAGAAGTATGAATACTATCTTTCAATAATTCCCTTTCTCTAAACAAATTGCACAACCGAAAAAAGGGAGCCTTTTTCATTCTTAGCTGATTTAAACAATTTGTATCGGTAGAATGATAGATATATCTCAGATTTGACTCTCTAGCTATATCTGTATCAACCCTACAACCCAATGATACCACAGGACATTGTTTCCTTGCTCTCCTTGAGATAAAAATCATGTATGCACCCAATACAGCTGCGAGACCAGCTGCTTTCACAATTAGTTGTCGTCGGTTTCTTGCCAAATCATCCATCTAACACACAAAATAACAACTCAACATGCATACATGTACATGCAATAATTTTACTGCCCATAAACAACAAACAGCCCATAATTTACTGCCCATAAATAATAAACAATCTATATAGTGCCTGCCCATAATAAGCAAGAATAGACGAGATGCTACCTCACAAAGAAACCTCCTGGTCAATGAAGAGCAGGGGCGGTGGGCCTGCTGCAGCTCAGACACGAGGAGGAGGACGGTGGTCTGCTGCAGCTGGGACACGACGAGGTCGCCGGTGGTCTGCTACAGGTCGGAGAAGAGGCGCTCCAAGTCGATGGTGGCCTGCTGCAGGACGGAGACGAGGAGATCCGGGCGGTGGCCTGCTGCAGGGGCGGTGGGCCTGCGCGGGGGCGGTGGCCTGCTGCAGGGGTCCTGGGCCTGGGCGTGCGGAGAGACGACGCTCGATGGCCGGCGCTCGTGCTCGATGGCCGGCGCGCTCGTGCAGGAACTCGCCACCGTCGGCTTACCTTGGACCGGCGGGCACCGGGGCGGAGCGGGCTACCTCCATGCGCCCGATGCAGAGACGTGAGACTTCTTTAGCTAGCACGGCTTGCTCAGGCTCGGTGGGATCTGGGTGATATCGGCCGAGATCGGTCTTGGCGATGGAGGCGGCGAGACGGGAGGAAGGAGGAGGCGGGGGGAAATGGTTGGTGGCTAGGGCTGCGGGGTGAGAGGATACCGCGGGCGGTCGGGCGGGCGGGCGCGCGGGGATATTTTTCGGGGGCGCGGGGCACTCGTTTCTGGCTCGGTTCGGCCGAGCTCACTTCAGAACATCGATTTGGGCTTCGCATCGCGGCATGGCCGAGCGGCTGTTTTCGGTTGAGATGGGCAGTGCCCAGATATATAAACCGGGCTACCAAACACGAAATTTTTGGCTCAAGTGGGAATATCCCAGGTGGGCAGGTCTACCAAACACACCCTAAGATTCCCGGTACGCCAAACAGGTATAGGGTTGAAAATAGATCAGGTTCGGAGTGCCA
The DNA here is from genome assembly GCA_007115705.1 of Dactylis glomerata. Taxonomy (NCBI): domain Eukaryota; kingdom Viridiplantae; phylum Streptophyta; class Magnoliopsida; order Poales; family Poaceae; genus Dactylis; species Dactylis glomerata. The sequence goes on from QXEO01000184.1 coordinate 473,355, forward strand.
ATTTTCGGAATTCAAAGTTTAGGGTTTGATTTGGCTAACACCTACAAGTTTAAGGTTTATTTTGGACTTTTTCCTTCTATACTGTGTGGAACCGGCTCATATGTAATAATTCGGTTCGACTCATGGCTCTGCAATACCATCTTTAAGCTGACAAAACATCAAAACGGAGTGGCTATGTGAAGGAAACGAGCCTGGGAAAGCGACATTTCACAACAAATTGGACCCTACGTTAAATGCTCATGCCGGTTCCGTGTACTCCCTCCATCCCGGTTTTAAGGGCACACTTTGCAAATCTCTTGGCCCAAGATTATCTCTCATTGGCCCTAATTTCTCTCTCCAATTTTTCATTTATTAGGACCCTTTCACATGCATTGGTTGTTTGTATGTATATTTTTATTATTATGCCCATGCATTGGAGCATGCAAAGTGAAACTAGGGAGAAGAGAGAAATTTGTGGGAGTAATTAAACATATTTAATGCTAATATGCCTAGAAGATAAGAGTATTTTGGGATTGCATGATTTTTGAAATGTGCCCTTAATACTGGGATGGAGGAAGTACTAGACATGCACTCAATCGATCTTTTATTTGAATCGCATCGACACTATAGATGTAGATGGTCTAAGACTAGTCATTGTAGGGAGTAACATAGACTAATGTCATGCATATGACACTAGTCTATATTACTATCTTCATAATGCATAGTAATTTAGATGTAGTATTATGCATGAGGGCATTAATTAGCCTATAGACTCATTCTATCTTGGAAATTGTGATGTTATAGTAACATAATATGTTACCACCTCATTCTCTTTCCTCATTTAATATTATGCCATATCATCAATTTGCTTAGTTGGCATTGCATGAGGATGCATGTTACTAGCTATGGGCCTTCCACAATGCATTGTTTCTTAAGTGTTGTATCTATATTTAATGATTTTGGGTACATGCAAGTATGTGATTGGATTAGCAATCATTTTGCCTATGATATCGTGCAAGGGTTATAGCTTAGCTAAGATACAACACCACTCTCTTTCCTCATTAAATAGGGTGCCACATAAGCATTTTGCCTATAATACCGTGCTAAGAAACCCCCATTGTGAAAGGCCTTACTCCCACTATGAGTAGTCTAAGCAATCAACCTTCTTCCTCGCCTCGCTTTCCGTAATTCTCGCGTCGCTTTCGCCCCTGGTACCTCCCCCCCCCCCAACAAGAGCAGAGCAGCGCGTGGCTGCCGCCCCTAGTCCTGCTTGCCAGATTCAACGAGTTTAGGTCCTCCCTCGAGGCCAGCATGACTGCCGCGGCTGCGGCCAGCAGGAAGGAGACCACCCACCACCCGCCCCACTGACCCTGGCGCTCGCCACCTTGCTGACGTCGATGGCCCTATACGTGGCGGCCTACTTGCAATTGCAGTTCCTCCGTGTTTTCGGTGTCTTGTTGGTACTCCCCGCCGGCCACCACCACCATTGGAGCTCCGCCCTGCCATTGTCTCGAGAGATCCTGTAGCTCCGAAGAGGATCCAGCAGCACCACTGCAGATCTGGCCACCGAAAGGGGAAAATCTCATTTTTTTTTACTTGATCGAAGCTACGTGGATGACGGAGAGGTTGCGGGCGACGCGGGCGAGGAAACAGGGCCAGCAACGCGTGCGAGGGAGAGGGCGTCGGCGCAGCGGGCGAGGACGAGTGCGATGGCGAAGCAGAGGTGCTGACAGTCTGGGCGAGCTCGGCCTGAGCGAGTGTGACGCGGGGAGGGAGAGGAACTCGACAGCGGGCGACCGGCACGGGGCAAAACAGGAAAACTAGAAAATGCCCACAACATCACCGAACTTGACGTGAAATCATTCCGCGTCTTATAAATGTGGATGAAGGGAGTATCTCTGTAGCTTGATCGATTTCTCTATATGCTATCATGTATTAGAGCCTTACATAATTATGGTTATATTTTGTAATTTTCTTATGTTGGATCTTTTATTTCTGAGATAAGCTATAATATGCAAGTTTTCAATATGTGTTATATATATATTGTAGATGCATATGTTACCCGTTCATGTAAGTTTTATTTTGATCAAACTTATATGCAAGAACTCGCGAGGAAATATATGTATTAGATGGAGTAATATGCTAGTAGCATATGGTTAGTGACAAAAATATTGTGTGCTACTAGAGTTTTACTTTCCCATTGTTTACCTCACTAGAATCAAATGAATTAGTATGCTATTGTTCATCTTGTGATAGATGACTTTGTTGGCTTAATGTAGCATATTTGTTTTTAACATCATGTCAAAGTTGAAGCCAATCTTCATTCCAAATTAGTAGTCTCGACTTTATCAAGATACATATGTATCTTGACATGTTTAAGTGTGTAAATACATATGTATCTTGACAAATTCAGACAATTAATTGAGACAGAGTGAGTATTATGTTTTTACTTAATCTTAGTGTGTGAAGTTTTCTCTTTGTTAGCACTTATTTTGTACCGGCTTACGACTAGGCAAGGAGAACCCGTTGAAGATGGATGCGCATATTCCAAGCCAGATTCAGGAGGATCCAGATAGCAAGCTGACTTAGGCGATAAAGGAAGATGAAAGAACTTCAAGCATCTAGAAGGTGATCGATTTTTTTTGGGACCCTAGAGTTGTTGAACGCAACTTTTCAGCCAATAGGAAGACGTGCATGTGGGAAGGTGGGGTTGTAGGGAAAAGTTAACGTATTTTTGGAAATCATATTTCTAGAGTTCAGAAACTTCTAAAAAAAATCGCACATTAGTAATAGATGTATCTATGTGTGTAAGAAATTTGAAACTTAAATATGTGTATTTATAGCCTAAAAAGACAAAAATATATAAATTGCGTGAACAAGATATAAATTTTGTAACTTGATGTGTTTGATAATTTTAGTGTAACGCGCTTGACGAGGTTCAACCCCGGCAATGCCCATGTTTGAGGGCTTTCGAATCATGGAGCGTATGTGGGATCTGGCAAACTCGACGGCGATTAGACGACACAGGGAAACACAGGTTTTACCCAGGTTCGGCCCCCTTGTTGGGTAATGACCTACGTTGTCCTGCTTGTCTGAGTATTGATGGGGTGATTATAGTGGTGGCGTTTACAGTGAGGGCGTAGATTGGATCTAGCCGAGGGTGAGGAGCTCTCGAGAATTCGAGCGCTCGGGTGGAAGGTGGAAAAAGGTGTCTAGCCCTACTGGATCTCCCTCCCAACCTTTTATAGGCAAAGGTTGGGTCCCGGGATTGCTCTCCAAGCAATATTACAGATAGAATCAGTTTGAATAAACCCTAGGCGGATCCTAATTCGATCAGGTCTCCTCGAGTCTTGCATTGCACGCCAAGTCTTGTTCCTGGGCCGCGCCAGGCTATCATGCTCGTGGGCCTTGCCGTCCCTTCAGTGGATGTCCTTCTTGGGCCGAAGACTAGGTAGGCTAATATCGAGGACCCACGGGTCATTCCCTCGTCAGTAGCCCCCGAGTGCCTGGGATAGTCGAAGACTATGGCAGGGACTCTAACTTCATTAATTCGAGCCCTTACTCAGCTGCGTATAAAGCCTTCCGCTTTACCTGTAGAAACAGAAAAGCCACAACATGTGTATGCACAGTTTGCTAGTATGATTAGGCTATTCAAGTAAATTCCTTTCTAGCCTCGAAGTTGCATAGATTTATTGGCATAACCAGTCTAGAACTCACGTCGGGTCCAGTTAATTGCACAGTCGCAAAAACATCGGTTAGCTTACTCACATTCGAGTCCCCCGACTCGAACCCGCGTGGACTAGCGCCACTTCGACCCGAGCCGCGTGTGCACTTATCAGGTCGAAGCCCAGTAGTGTGTAAGGCACTCGATGCATCCATCGATGCAAAGCTTCATGCCGTAGGCACGGAAATTGTCTCGGCAGAGCGCGCTTGATGCGATTACCGGGCCATCTAGTGTTGCTAACTATGGACTTATCTTCGTATTTGACATACGGCATCCGAATCGGTATATTGCCACCAGAATTCGGGCAAACAGAGACAGATATAAGTGTGGAAAGGGATTTCGAGGAGCAAGAAACTCCGCCCGAATCGAAGCTCAGGCACTGCAAGCCCCGAATAAGAGAAAATCGGAGGTCTGATGCCCATAGCTAGTCATAATAATGGCACTGATAGCCCGAACGAATGAGCTTGGTGGGTCGCAAAAACACCCTCGAACAATGAAGTGGCACTGCAAGCCTTGTAGTATATAGAGATGTTGCAATCTCGAAAGAAGTGATCCGTGAAGTTGAAACTCACTATTTGAATAGAACAACGGCGCTGCTGGCCGAAATGAACTGATTTGAGGGACCAAAATCCGCAACTCGGATAATAAGACGGCGCTACTGGCCCAAAGGAAATGATTCGATGGAAAAAAATCGACAACTCGAATGAAAAGACGGCGCTGCTGGCCCAAAAGAAATGATTCGAGGGACCAAAGTCCACAACTCGAATGAAAAGACGGCGATGTTGGCCCAAAAGAAATGATTCGAGGGACCAAAGTCCACAACTCAAATAATAAGGCGGCGTCGAATAAAACCAGAGGAATGATTCGAGGAGCTGGCAATCACGCCCTTCGCAACATCGAGGACCTCAAAGATTGATCCAAAGATCCGAAAAACCAATCTCGAATGACAAGAGGGCACTTCGAAAAAACAACCCTTGCATTTCGAATCACGCAAAGAGTGCGGTGGTCCCAAGAAACTTTTGTCATGTGAAGGACAGTGAATTCCGGTGGTACATACCTTGAAAGGACGAAGACTCAAAAAGGTTCCTTTCCTTAGATGAAAGAATAAGTCTCGTCAATAGTGACATCAGAGATGATGCATCATTTCTTTGAGTTGTCACGCCACCCGTCGCAGAGATAGCCTGACATTGATAAGACCAGACGCCTGGTGGGTCCATGATGGGTTTGTAGCATGGAAAACAAAAAAAATCTACGCATGAACACAAACTAGCCAAGAAAACTCTACGAGATGGTAGCAACGGAGAACTAACCCTCGAAGACCGGAAGCGGGGATTACGTTCCCGCACAAACGTTACCGATGGAGACTTGACGAAGACACACATAGTCGACGTAGTCGTTCACTTGATGATCTTAAGATTGTGTACAAGGCGCCACAATTGGCGGCACCTCCGTACTCGGTCACACGTACGGCTTGTCATCGTCTCCTCCACGCCCTCGGTCCAGCGGGGCAGCGAAAGAAGGGATCCGTCGGACACTCCAACACACACTTCTCCAAGTATATGAACTACGAACTAAAAATCCGGCAGAGCTTTGCTAAGCTAAGATGAATATTGGGCAGCAACTATGCGGGGAAGTGGAGACTCGAGAGTGTGAGAAGAGGGAGAAGAGGGCTCCTTTTATAGGAGAGGAGGGCAGCCCCAAGGGGGTGTGCGCCAGCCCCTAGGAGAAATTCTCCTCATGGTGGTAACCCCCTCTTCATGGTGGTAACCCCCTCTTCATGGTGGTAGCCCCCTCATCAACATGAGGTAACCCCCCATTTAATTTTGCATGACATTCATGCTAATTAAAATTCACACTAATTGATTTAATAAAACATTTTTATTTCTCTAATATTTGTTAATTCAATCAATTAACAAACGTTAATAAATACCCCTTGAGTTATTTCGATATGCCGAAACAGTTTCGGCACTTTTCTGAAATAACCCTCATGTTGTCCTGTAATTCGATCGGAGTATCGTATCCACTCAAAAACGATGACGAACCTTAAGTGTGTCACCCTACGGTTCGTGAATAATGTGGACATGATCGAGACTCCTCTCCGATCAATAATCATTAGTGGGATCTGGAAATCCATGATGACTCCCACTTACTCAACGATGAACTAGTGATCATGTGAACCAATAACGAACATAGTCAATTCCTTTTGTCTCACAATATTATTACTTGTCCGAGATCCGATCATTCGGTATCAACCATACTGATGTCTATGCACGCGTCTGTTCTTGTAGACAGTGTTGGGCCTCCAAGTGCAGAGGTTTGTAGAGCAGCAGCAAGTTTCCCTTAAGTGGATCACCCAAGGTTTATCGAACTCAGGGAGGAAGAGGTCAAAGCTATCCCTCTCAAGCAACCCTGCAATTACGATACAGAAAGTCTCTTGTGTCCCCAACACACCCAATACACTTGTCAGATGTATAGGTGCACTAGTTCGGTGAAGAGATAGTGAAATACAAGTAGTTGTGATGATTATAAATAGCAAATGTGATCTGAAATAAAAATGGCAGCAAGCAAACATGTAACAAAATAGGAAGTAAACGGTGTGCAAAGCTTGGAAACAAGGCCTAGGGATCATACTTTCACTAGTGGACACACTCTCAACAAATATAACATAATTGAACCAATAGATACTATCATCCATATGCAACTCAAAACAATTCTCCAATGGAAAACGAACACTAATCATGCGTAGGGCTACGAAGCACTCCTCAAAGTCCGTATGTACTCAAACTAGATTGTCCCACACTATCACCATGAACGCACTAGATGGTTCCAACAAACACCAACAATTCATAGAGACATTAACCAAAAAGATACACATGATGCACACACTAGTCACCTTTACACCATGATACGAGGTATCTCCGGAGAGTATAATGATAAAGCATAGGAGTAGCATAATATCTGAATAATAACATCTACCAATTCAACTAGATACAAAGCTCACGATCACATAAAGATCACATCATGGGAGAGAGAGGTGAACCACATAGCTACCGGTAGAGCCCTCAGCCCCGGGGGAGAACTACTCCCTCCTCATCATAGGAGATAGCAAGGTTGATGGAGATGGTGGTGAGGTCGATGGAGACGGCGATGGAGACCGATGGAGATGGCTCCGGGGGCACTTCCCTGTCCCGGCAGAGTGCCGGAACAGAGACTTCTGTCCCCCGAAATTCGTCGGCGGCGGCAGCAGAGCTGCGGAACTCTTTCTGGAAAATTGCCGACCCCTCTAGGGTTTTCCGTCCCAAGGCTTTATATCGTCATCAGGGGCGTCATCAGGGGCTGCCAGGGCACCCTCACAATGGGTGGGCGCGGCCAGGGGCTGGGCCGCGCCCCCTTGTTGTGTGGGCGGCCTCTGGCCCCCTCCGGCTCTCTTTCGGTCTTCGGTACTCTTCCGGGAAAAATAAGACTTTTGGAACTTGTTTCGTCCAATTCCGAGAATAATTCCTGTGTAGCTTTTCTGAAACACAAAATCAGCAGAAAATAGGGAACTGGCACTGTGGCATCTTGTCAATAGGTTAGTTCCGGAAATCGCATAAAAACGCCACAAAGTGTAATGAAACACAAGGCAAATGGTGTAAAAACAAGCATGGAGCATCAAAAATTATAGATACGTTTGAGACGTATCAGCATCCCCAAGCTTAACTCCTGCTCGTCCTTGAGTAGGTAAGTGATAACAAAAGAATAATTTTTGAGGTGGCATGCACCTACACAATCTTGATCATCGATGTAAGCATTGAGTGCTGAGATCAAAGAACTTAAAACATGGGCATGAAAGACATAATCTTGACAATAAGAAACTTAGCAATCATGTTATAACATGAAAAAGAACACAAACAAAAGATCATGAATAATGAAACAATGAAAGTCAAACGTGTGTTCAAATCATGTGGAAAAACATAGTAAATGGTTTTCAGCTTGTCCCTCATGGAATAGCAAAACATAAATGCATAGGACACCTTCAAGTTTAAGAGGGCGACTAGATACAAATAATTTAGGAACAAGTGAAACCATAGTCATGAATCAATCAATGATAAACTTTGGGACAATGCACATTATACTCAGAATGACAACTATGCTCTCTTAGACGGTGCATAAAGATAGAAGGTGGTGACTCAACATAAAAGTAAAAGAAAGTCCCTTCGCAGAGGGAAGCAGTGATTAAGCATGTGCTAGAGCTTTTCATTTGTAAAACAGAGAGATAAAAATTGGTTTTGAGAGGTGGTTGTCTTTGTCAACAACTGGCAATGGGGTTCTTACTATCTTGCATACAAAAATGAAGCAAGTTTTTGAGAGAGACATTGGCACTTTTGTGCTCTTTTATAAAGCTTGGCACTCCTCCCCACCTTTTTTCCTTTCTCAAACCATGGCTAACCGATTCCATCGGGTGCCCACCAACATTCACATACCATGGAGGAGTGCCTTTTTTCTTTCTTTTTTTTTTCTTTTTGGAATAAGACAATATGGAAGATAGCAAATCTGACCACTATGTCCCCATGAGCTGAAAACAGTGTCACAAAATGAAAAGTATTTTGAAGGTTTTTTGAAAGGTAGCACATGAAAATTTACTTGGAATGGCTTGCAAATACCATGCATAGGAATTTATAGTGGACACAATGGCAAACTTGGTTTTTGGGAGTTGGATGCACGAGTAGAGCTCATACTCAGTACAAAATGAGGGCTAGCAAAAGACTGGGAGCGACCAACTAAGAGAGCAATAATGACCATAATCATGCAAAGCGACAAAGCAACATTAAAAGAAGCATAAGATGGCATCAAAAGTCAAAAACTAAATGATCATAGAGGCTATAGGCGACTTATTTTTGTAGTCAACATGGTGTAAGCATGCGCCAAGTCAACCCAAGTAAAGCATCAAAGGAGAAAACCAAATAAATGCTTCCATATAATAAAAACAACGCGTGATTTTTTCCAAAGGCTCCTTAAGCAATCTCAGTCATTTGAGACAAGTCATGCTACAGAAAAAATCACTAAGCATACTATCAAAACAACATCAAACATGACATGCAAAAGTCTAAGCAGCAGTGTAAACAAGCTCCTTTTTGTACCACTTTTTTGCATGAAACTTTTTCTCTTTTCCAACACCATTCAAACCTTTTTGAGGAAACTCTTTTGAGGAAAACCAACATATACCAGAGGTCCAAATACACCTTGATGCAAAGATAAAACAAGATCTGAACAAAAATCAAGGCGAAAAATGCAAGCTAAACGCAGTTCTAGAAAAAGAGAACACTCGTTGAAACGATAAGAGTGAAAAACGGAGTGTTCTTGGCAAATGAAAAGTGAAGTATGTCTCCCTCCAAACCAACATGATGTGATCCAACCATTTATTGCAGCAAGCAAAGCAAAAGAAAACTAAAAGCAAAAACGACTGACGCTCCAAGAAAAATGCATAGTGCATGAAGCAATAAAAATATAGTGTCTTGAAAGGTGACCTGATTTTTGCCGATGAAGAAGGGGTGGCTCGGGGGCATCCCCAAGCTTTGACGCTTGTACCTCTTGGATATTTCTTGGGGGTTGCATGGGCATCCCCAAGCTTGAGCTTTTTTCCATTCTTCATCTCATCTCATCATTTTCCAATCCCTACACTTGAAAACTTCCTTTATACAAAACTCAACACAATTCTATTAGCAACGTTAGCATAAACATAATAAAGAATCAACCCTTTTCAGTTCAGATTTCAACACAAAATCACTACAAATATAGCATATACTACTGTAGCAACTTCCCCAAAAGTTCCATGATCAAAAGAACTCAAAAAGAAAGCGATCAAGAGGCAAACACAAATAGTGGCAGAAATCTGTCAAAACAGAACAGCTGAAAAAGGTCGATTTTTTAGAGGGTTTTTTGTTGCTCAAATCAAAAAGTGTTCAACTTATGAAAGTTTGGATATAACCTGGGGCATATGCACAAGAAATCGCAGGTAAAAAAGATATACAGAGAATTTTCACGAATTTTTACGGTGCAGCACCAAAAACTGTTTCAGGACAGCAACATCCCCAAATCCTACCTCACTCAAATTAGAGGCTTCTCTTGGTACAAAAACAAAATAAAAAGGATAAGGAGCGGTTATTACAGTAGTAATAACTTCCAAGACTCAAATAAAAGAAAAAGTACTGAAAATAAACAATGGGTTATCTCCCAAGAGTGCTTTTCTTTAACGCCTTTGAGCTGGGCGCAGTAATTTGCAAAGATGCTCATGTGGGCGCCATATAAGAGCTTGAGGCAAAGGCGCCATATAGGAACTTAAAGCAATAGAGAGCTTCAAAAAGCAAATATGAAACACATTTAAATCTAAACCACTTCCTATGAAAAATAGTCTTGTAAAGAGACAAGTCATGAAAGCGCAAAGCAAAAAGCATAGGAATGCAAAACAAGTACAACTTCAAAGATTGCAACATAAAGAGGGGAAACTCAATATTGTTGAGATCCATCAAACCATGTTTCCCTCTCTCATAATAACTTTCAGTATCATCATGAATAGAATTAACAATATAATTATCACATAAAACATCCCTATCATGAGCCATATGCATAAAAGAATTAATACTCCCCATATGAACAATCGGAGTAGGAGCAGATTCAACAGAATAATTATTCTCATCACCATAATCATCAAAAACAGGAGGCATATTGTAATCATAACTAATTTTCTCCTCAAAAGTAGGTGAACTAAAAATATTATACTCATCATCATAACCATCATAAACTAGAGGTTTAGTATCATCACAAGCTAGATGACAAGGGTATAGTTAATAGAGCCCGTTAGTTAAAGTACCCCTAAGGCCTGTATAGCTAGGTCCAATTGTAACGATAGTCGAATACGAGTTCTTACCGTATGTCGATATTGTAATCTGTATCGGACCCTACCCGATCCTCGAGACCTGGCCATCTATATAAAGGGGCCAGGAGGGGACGGTGTAGGGCAGATTGAAAGCAAGCCAGGTTGAACACCCAAGTTTACTTTCGACACACACCTATTTCGACTAACTTTACCTTCGAGTTCATCCAACGCCCTATCTCCCCGATCCTAAGTCCTTCATCTAGGACATTTGTCGAGTTAACCCCTCGTCAATTGGCGCCGACCTTGGGGATCTTGGGCGTTGGAATCATGAATTCGACGGCTTTTTCGCTTTTAGCCAACAGCAGTGCAGAAGTCGATGAAAATCAAGAGATGGAGTTGACAATTGGAAGTTTGAGTATCCTCATCGGGCCATCGGGCTCATCTCGCCTTTCAGATCCGACGAAACAAGATCCATCGGCAAGTGAGCCCGAAACAGTAGCAATGATGGAATATTCCGACGGCTCTTCCAGCGAGGTAAACTCGCCGGTCAGCCTAGGAGAAGTGCAAAAAGGAAAGATCGCAGAAGACAACGAAGCAAAGGAAAATTTCGACGCAGGAGTCCAACTCGACGATCTCATGATCTGCCTCGACGATATCTCAGACAAATCAACAGACATATGGAAGACAGGGTTAGAGCTTTCTGAAGATGGCGACTCGATCTTCTCAAGCTTCAATAGTAACATCGGCAAACAATGCCAGGTGCTCGCCATTGTGGGAGACAACTCAGAAGAATTCGACGAAAATAACAACCCAGTGCTAAACCCAGCAAATATCGACAGAGGAGCAAATCACCTAGCAGAAGGGCAAACAGCAGAATCCCTCACAGCCAGGGAAAAAATTCGACTATCAGTCGACGAATGGAGGATAATAAGAGAAGCCATAGAGCATGGCACGCCAATACCGTCAAATTCTAGCAAAGACATGCTTTTGGGGTATCATTATGCCCTAAGGCAGCAGGCAAAGCAATTAGCAAAGGAGAAAATAGAGATACAAAGAAGAAAAGATTCAGCCATTGCAGCTAGCAACGCTGCTCGTAAAGCGCGAAGCGACGCATCATATAACAACGCAAGGAAAAATCGTCGACACGGTTCAAGGTACGACAACCTCGAGTACTCCGACAGGCAAAGCATTTCCAAAAACCTCGATTCGTCCTTCTTATCGGTCGACGAGCAGGGGAACATCCTACCAAAAACCCCTGAAGCAGCACTAGTAGCAGCGCAAGCATATCTGCTCACAACTCGACCAAGTCCAGGAGATCCTAGGGAACATATGCATATAGCAGCATTGAACGGACTTAACATGGTGGGCCACAAGCTATCAGCAAAAGGAGAGGAAGCGTATCACCACAAGGAAGCACACAAAGCAAGGTCACCTCGCCGTCACAACAGCCCTCGGCGCAGAAGCAGCAAGCAACGATCTCGATTGCCGTCACCAAAATAGCACGGTGGAACCCGAAGATCGCGATCCCCAAATGAAAAACGCGACTATGAAGAAGACGAAAAAGAGATGGGGGCATCGTGCTTTACCCGCAGGGTTCGCACCACTCCAGTTCCCAAGGGATTCAAGTTACCTCATGATCAACAAAAGTACGATGGATCACAGGAACCACAATCATGGCTCTCAGATTATCTACAAGCAGTACAAATATTAGGAGGAACCAAAGAAACAGTAATGCAAAGTTTGCAACTACACCTCACTGGCGCAGCAAGGTCATGGTTGAGCAAACTAGAGAAAGAAACTATTGGAAGCTGGGAAGATCTCACAAAGCAATTTACAAGCAACTTCAGGTCGACATACAAGCGGCCAGCATCAATAGAAGAAGTCAAAGCGTGTGTGCAACAACGCGACGAAACACTGCGGGCATACATCCAAAGATGGAGTCTTATCAAAAATTCAGCAGTCGAAGTGTCAGACGAAAGAGCAATAGATGCGTTCATCATTGGATTAAGGCGAAGAGACCTAGTCGAAGAGATGGGCAGAATCAAGCCAAAAATAGTATCAGACCTCATGGACGTAGCAAACAGATTTGCAGATGGAGAAGATGCATGCAACAACAAGCGGACGCGATCTCCAGAGGACGATAGAAGAAATAGATATGGAAGTCAAAGGAGACGGTCCCGAAATTACAACAACTACGGCTCCCTTAGCCAAGTCGCCGCAGGATACAAAGACAACAACTATCAAGGAAGTGATCGCAGAAGCTCAGGATATAGAAGCTACAGGAAAGAGGACTACACAAAGTTTTCCACGAGAGAACCCAGAGAGTACAACTCATCGCCAGAAGATATGCTCAATGGACCTTGTCATATACACTCAGCATTCGTCGATGGGAAGCGAGTATCAAGGCACGCAATGAAAGATTGCACAACATTCTTAAAACTACAAGAGGCAGCACTAAACAAGCAAACCGAAGCAAGGCGACAAGGATTTGAAGGGAGCAACAATCCCCTGACAAATCAGCAAGGAAACAACGGAGCTCCTCAAGGACAAGACCAGCAAAACAAGGGATACAACGATGACGAAGGGTACGTTCCATCAAAAGGACACATCACAGCAATGATACAACCCGTGCCCAAGTTGAACAAGGAAGAAAAGAGTATCACTCGACAAGTCAACCTAGCAGTCATTTCACCTCCAGCCATAACGGAGTATCTGCATTAGTCAGAACAACCAATCGAGTTCAACAGAGAAGACCACCCTATAACAGTACCTCGGCCAGGAAACGCGCCTTTGGTACTCAAAGCTCAAATCAGCGCGTATGATGTCGACAGAATATTCATGGACGCAGGAAGTGGAATTAACCTGATATACGCAAAAACACTCAAGGCAATGCATATATCGTTAGAGTTCTTGAAACCAACAGATTGTTCCTTCCACGGGATCGTGCCAGGAAGTGCCAATTACCCACTGGGTCGAATAGCACTCAATGTTTGCTTCGGCAACAGACAAAACTACAGAAGAGAAAGGCTAGATTTCGAAGTTATGGACTGGCCATCTCAATATCACGCGATCCTCGGACGACCCACGTTTTCGCGATTCATGGCAGTGCCTCACTATACATATTTGGTACTTAAAATGCCAGGACCAAGAGGAGTAATTACAGTAAAAGGAAGTTTTGAAGTTTTAGATCTCTGCGACAGGGAGTTCCACAAGATGGCGCAAAACTTTGGCATGATAGCCAACTATGCAGAAAAGGCGAAAGACACGACTACAGAAGGCGTCAAGCTACTCGAAGGACGCGTTACGGAGCCCGAAATGAAGAAACCACGAGTAGACGCATCAGGAGAAGACAAAGATACAGGAGAGAAAGCCATGACGGCGTAAGCATCAAAGAACAATTAAGTAGGGTAGAAGAATAAGGCTGTAAAAGCCACGAGTTATACCAGGGGAATGCCCTCTAGATCCAGAACACAGGTCATAGGCCGGATCTCTTGGGTTACCCCATGTATCTTACATCACAAGTATAATAAAGACAAAACGTTCCTCATGTTCGAGCTTACGAGTCTTTCAAAGAGAAAAATGCGGCAAACGCACGAATCATACAAAAAACGCTCTGAAAATATATTTCAGACATACAGTCGCGAAATAAGAAATTCTCGCGTTTCCCATAAATATTACAACATCGGGTTGTCAGAATCATCCACACCCAAAGGGTCTAAATAGTGAAACTCGCGGAAAAACATGGCATCTTCTTGCAACAGCCTGGCTATAATTCGTCGGGCAGGCTGCAAGGTACTCTCCAAGTGTACTCGAAGGCTAGCTCCACCTGGAGGGTAGCTCAGCGACATAGAACTATAATTGAGTCTTGGTTGCCACTTGCGTATCCACCCAAGAGCAAAGTTGGCACCTGCCACTAAGTTCAGTTCTATCAATCGATGAATTCGCTGGCTGGATCTAAAAGTATCAAGAAGTAGTGGGAAAGTCGCAGGCACAGGATTGCGAGGAAGCATAACCGAGTGCATAGTTACGAGAGATCTTCTGCAGCCATCCACCACTTCGCCAACGTGCTGGGCACGGTCCTGAAGCAATACAACAGCACTCCGGCATCGAGGATCAGACCACAAATTTTCAACACCTGCGGACATTTTCTCTAGGGCCGCATTTCGCTCAGTAACCCGACGATCTTCAGCAGCGAAATCTAAACAAGTGCCTATGAGGGCAAGATGATATCATAAGAACAGCAGTGGAACAAAAAGAGAAAAAGATAAGTCGAAAGGAAACTTACATCATAACATTTCGCAAGCGGATTCAATAATGCCAAGGAGAAAAGAATTGCATTCCTCGTGATGCAAAATCTTTGCCGTCAAGCTGGACACCTTATCGTCAAGAATGGATACCTGCTTCATCAAATTAGAAGCTTTGCTAGCTTTGTCAAATGCCATCTGAGCTTGGCGTTTGGCTAAAGTCAAGCGAGATTCAAGATCAGAAATCCTTAAAGAGTACTCTGCACATTGACTGCATCGACTAGGAGGTGAAGAAATCGTCGAGTCGAACATGCGGGCAGCGGAAGGAGCAGGTCCGCCAGTCAAGGGATCATTGGTATGCATCGACTGGAAGTCAAAAGAAAAGAAACAAGAAACATTTTAGAAAGGCAGCACAAGACCTCATGAGGGGGAAATATATTTACATAAGTGCAAAACCCTTTGGCTAAAAGTTCTCGGGTTGCACGCGACTAAAGGTTTTTACATTCAAAAGGAGAAATTGAAAGCTACAGAGGAGCCAAAGTCTACGCCACCTCAGCATTTTGCTCCGTGGCAGAAGAGGGCATGGCAAATCCGTCGCCAGAAGTCGACGGAGGTGCAGGCTCTTCCATCGTTGGAGCCGGTGTAGTAGATGCCGCGGAGGCTGCAGAAGGAGAAATAATCGCCGCCAGTGCAGGCGCCAACTTCTTCGCCTTCTCGAAGAAAACCTTCATCTCATCGCGGGTGCGGCCATGGGGAGAGCTCACCTTCTCTCAGTCGAAGTCTGCACCATGCGCAAAAGAAAGTGCAATAGCACCCTCAGCGCCGCGCTTCAAAGAGAGCCCCTTCATCTGGAGGGTCGGGTCCTCAATTGTATCGAAGGACTTGGCAAGATTCTCCAAGTTATCCTTCGGGACTTCTGCCTTCTTTTTCGGCCACAACCCGACGAACAACCGCGACAGAACGCGGCTAACCAACTCAAAAGTCTCCTGGATAGATATCCAGTTTGCCTCGAGTAGGTTAACTGCGGTCAGCAGAGGATCATCGCCCGATGGCAAAGATGAAGAAGACACCTTGGTAAATCCTGCGCGACAAAGGAAGTCGAAAAGAAAGAAGTAAAGGAAAGAATTAGCGAAGATCAATAATACAACAAGAAGTCGAAATAGAAGGCAAGACGAAACACTTACTTTCAGCAGAAGTAGACATTGTGTGAATGCGCTCCATTACGGCCTGCTCTCGCTGAGCGTGCTCCCTGTTGGCATCGGCTAAAGCTTTTTCAGCCTTTTTCACCTTACCAAGCGCTGATTTCTGCGACTTCTCAGCACTTGCTTTGGCAGCGGCCGCAATATCATATGCCTTCTGCGAGGCACTAAGCTCAGCCTCCAATGACGTAATTCGGGCATTGGCTGTTGCTAGAGCAGCTACAGTAGAAGAAGAAAGGAAGTCAGATAAACAGCAAAAGATATGCGTGGAGGAAAAACCATGACTGGATATAGAACATACCTTCAGAAGCTTTCGCAACCTTTAGGTACTCAGCGCATTCGGTACCCAAGGCGACGAATCTCTTCAATAAAGCCTGAGAGAAAAAGCGTGTAAGAAGCACAAGTGTATGCAAGGGAAACAAGTCAGGAGAAATTGCTCACATCATGGGGGGAAGCCGAGGATTCATGGGCTTCCAGAGAGACTTCGGGTTCTTTAGCCTTCTTCAAGCGCTTGAGGTTTCGGGGCACAGGAACCTTCTTTACAGAGGCCCTGGTAACCCTAGGCGAATTTCTTGGGCAGGGGGCTCATCATCAACTGCAGGGGAAATTGAAGGAGTAGCTGTAGCAACTTTTGGCGGCTCTTCGTCATCTCTACACGAAGGAAATAAGTTATGTGTAACACGACAGAAACAAGGCAAGAGCTGTGCAATTGAAGAACTCGAATAAAAACACTTACGACGCCAGGAGGTCGAAGTACTCCGTATCTTCTGCAGGAACAGAGGCCTTATCAGCTGCTGCAGAACTCAAAGAAGCAAATTCTTCGACTCGTTTCCTCTTCTTGTCGATACCAGCATCTTCAGCAAGCATGGAGGGAGACGATGTCGACGAGCTAGTTTCCTCTTCTGATTCTTCGGCATCATCTCCATCCTGATTCTCGTCAGCCTCGGGGGCTTCAGATGCAGATGAGGCCAGATCAGCCGGAAGGGGCCCTGCCTCTGGAAGAGGAGGGTGCGAAGCAAGGAATTGGTGCCCTGCGTATAAATAAGTTAGCAGAGTATAAAGGCAAAGAATAAGGCAAGTCAAAGTAAACAAAATTCGACAACAAGTGAACACAAAGATACATACCTCGGGCAGAGGGTGCACGGAGTTGAAGTAGTCAGCGGTCAAATCAGCAACCGCATGATCCTTGGTGAGCTTGGTAAGGTTCCTAACTCGCTTGTCGACATCTTCTTTCTCTATCAAATCTTCAGAGACGTGAGTAGGATCTTCCAAGCCAGAGTAATTCCAAAGCTTGGTGAGCCGGTGCTGTAGGGGTTGAACTCGGCGTTGCACAAAGAACGCCATGAGTTGGATACCCGACAAAGCTCCTCCTTGGCCTCCTTTCAAAGCTTGAATGCGAGACAGAAGAGGAAGAACTTGTGCTATCTCCGCATCTGAGGGAAGCGCATCCCAAGACGCCAATTTCTTCACTTCCTTGGAGGCTTCGAAAGGGGCTAACCCATATTGGTCTTCAGGGGAGGCTTTGCGGTCTTTGATATAGAACCATTTGGTTCTCCACCCCTGGACAGATGCAGCAAAGGAAAACTCGAGGTGCTGCGCTTCAGGGCGCACAGAGACAACGGCTCCGCCCAATTCAGGCTTTCTAGCCAGAGCAACATTGGGGAGAAGCCGAAAGATTGACCTCCAGAGAAGAAAGTGGGGCTCAATGCCCAAGAATGACTCGCAGAGAGTCACGAAACAAGCAATGTGAAGAAGGGAGTTTGGTGTGAGCTGGTGGAGCTGCACACCGTAGACAAAGAGAAGCCCACGGAGAAACTCGTGGGCAGGAAGAGAAAGGCCGCGGAGGAGGAAAGCAAGAAACATTACCCGATAGCCGCTCGGGGGCTGCGGGATCCGCTCAGTACTGGGAAACTTGATGGAATCCTGGGCGGAGATGAGACCATCCGCCCTGGCTTTCTCCACCTCCTTCTTCGTGATGGCGGAGCGCACCCAGCTGGTGGCAGAAGAGGTCTTGGCCATGGTGTTCTTGGTGGCTAGGTGTTTCACGCGCATCTAATACGCGGAGCGCTTGGGGGCTGTGCACGAGAGGCGGAGGAAGAGGAGATCAGCCATGGAGGCGGCGGAGGGAACGAGCTGGTAAATAGTAAAATCCCCCACTATGCCCCTTATATACCTTCTGGGAGAAGGATCGTGGGCTGAGACGTGGCGCAAAGAGCGGAAACGGCAGCCCACTAACGGTCAAAAAATCGCGAAAATTACAGTGCTGCCCATAAAACGGTTCGCACTCATACAGAGTGGCGTATTCATTGACGTCATAAAGAAGATGATATAAGCAAGAAGAAGGATGGCGCCGACAAGTGCAAAATTTATAGACAAGATTATATATGAAGGATTTTCGATTATAGCCTTGGGAGCTAATACTATCAAAGATATTGAAAACAACTCTTTACTGGAGTAGTGGAAGCGTATTCGATGACAGGATGTTATTAACATATCTCGAGTTGAAGTATGATGGGTCACATTATATTTTGAGCCTATACTCGAAAAAAGTCTTTTTCGACTATAGCCTCGGGGGCTACTCCCATCGGGAGCGCTGAGCGCGCACCCGACGATATTTCTTGGTCAAGCATTGTGCAGGAGTGTTACTCCCATCGGGAGCGAGTTTTATGGTTGTTGAAACCCGAATATTTTCAGTCAAAATTTGACTGCGACATAAGATTCTCAAGTTATGTTATCGCAACACAACTCGAATGCCGTGACTTGTCACGAAGGTAAGACCCCGGGATCCGTCCTGTGTGGCCTGGTATACGCACATGGATGCGCTCTGCTGGTATGTATCCGTGTCTACGACGCGAAGAAAATCCTGGTGGATGCACTGGGTACCCTGAGAATCACTGGGATTCATTCTTTGTAAGACCTAAATGCGGCAAAAGAATGGGTTTGACCGGTATCCCAAATTCAAATCCAAGGGGATTGAATTTGAAGTAGGTGACAAGTATCTGTTCCGACAGTTAACTGACCTCTTGATCCATCAGAGTTGTCAGGCTTGTTCATCAAAGCCCCTTGCGAAAAATATCATGAAAGAAAGTCGAAAGACCAAGTCGAAGATTTGAAGATATGAAGAAGTCGAAGAACTGATCAAGTCGAAGATTTAAAGATTAGAGATTCAACCCGAATCTGCAATTCTGGTGGAATCTCAGGGGCTACTGACAAGGGTATAGTTAATAGAGCCCGTTAGTTAAAGTACCCCTAAGGCCCGTATAGCTAGGCCCAATTGTAACGATAGTCGAATACGAGTTCTTACCGTATGTCGATATTGTAATCTGTATCGGACCCTACCCGATCCTCGAGACCTGGCCATCTATATAAAGGGGCCAGGAGGGGACGGTGTAGGGCAGATTGAAAGTAAGCCAGGTTGAACACCCAAGTTTACTTTCGACACACACCTATTTCGACTAACTTTACCTTCGAGTTCATCCAACGCCCTATCTCCCCGATCCTAAGTCCTTCATCTAGGACATTTGTCGAGTTAACCCCTCGTCACTAGAGAACAGCTATTTCTCAAGGCATATTGATCAAACATATCATCATAAGAAGGAACATGGATAGTACTAATGGTACAACAATTATTAACCTTATAATTGGTACCAAAAAGGATTTCAATATCAAAAGTAGAGTGTTTTTCCCAATCATGATTACTAACATAGGTAACAGGCATGAGAACATCATCCCAATCAGAATTATCATAGTCTATAGCAGGATCATAACGCTTAGGGGAAGATACCGTGTCCTCTCGCCTCTTACTCCTCTTCTTCTTCTTCATACTCTTCTTACTCTCTCCTTTAGGAGGGAGAGACTTGAAGGGCATCTTCTCCACATATCCTTTAGGAGGGAAAGGCATCTTCTCCACATAATCTGGTTTGCTGACAGAAACAACAGAAGAAACTTTGGAGGATTCCCTCTTTATTAATAAGATCGAAATATCTATTAGTCCTATCATAGCTTGGCAAAACATCATGTTTTATAAGATCTTGTAAGTAAGTATTTGCGAGGCAATCTTTAGCACAATAGAGACGACAACCACGAAGGATGCTATTAATATCAACATCTCTCATATCAACCAAAGAAATCTTTCTAGATATCTCTTCACAATTCAAAAACAAAGTAAGCTCATCATGCTGATTGAGAGTAATCTTATCATCACAATACAAATCTGCGGTACTCATTCGATTAATTGGTCATTGAAAATTAAAGTGACCCGTTTTACCGCAAAATTCACAAAGAAAAGGATAAAGCTCACAAACCCTTTCACCAAGCTCGTCTAGATCCCTGAGCCACATTCGGGTTTCTTCATTTGCGTGGTGGACACAATAATCTTCCTTGTTGTAACTCTGTTCGCAAGGTTTATGTACTCCACACAAATTAACATGCTTATAAGAAACAGGACTTTCAGAGGTTCGAGCATGTTTATTACAATCATTAACAACAATATCATTTTCTACGCAAGTGTCCTTAAAAGGTTCATGATACATGTCCCCATTTCCTTTCAGAACATTAATATGGGAAGCAAAGGTTTTAAAGCAAGCAATCATAATTTGAGGATCAAGACCATATTTAGCACTAAGCTCTTGAAAATTAGCAGTTTCAGCGAAAGACTTAATGCAATCAAACTCGTAATTCATACCTGATCCTTTACCTTTGTCGCTATCCCAACCTTCAATATTATTTTGAATTGTTTCAAGCAGATCCCACTTGGTGTCAACATCCTTGCTTGTGAAAGACCCATCAAAGCATGCATCTAGATAGTCCTTGTAATATCTTGAAAGCCTTGCATAAAAATTATTAATAACAATATTACGGGGAAGATCATGAATAGGACATTTGTGCATTAGTAACTTCAATCTTCCCCACGCTTGGGCAATGCTTTCTCCCTCATGCGGATGAAAATTATAAATGTAATTCCTATCTTTATAAACCACTAGAAGGATAGAATTTAGAATAAAAGAGAGGTACAATCTCCTCCCAGTCAGTAGATCGACCATCCTTCAGTGTTTTATACCATTCCTCAGCTCTGCCTTTCAGTGATAAAGAGAATAGCTTCTTCTTAACTTGGTTCATTGAAATACCTGTACATTGGAACAACTCGCATAATTCATGTATAAAGAGCAAATGATCACCAGGATGGACAGTTCCATCTCCTAAATAGCAGTTATTCATAGCACGATCAACAATTTTCATAGGTATTTTAAAAGGATGAGGAGCACAAGCATCATTAGAAACATCACATATGGGAGATAAAATATCATCAGAGCAAACTTTCTCCACTAAAGCAGGGGAACTAAAAATATCATGCTTAACAAAACCAACTTCCCCAAGCTTAGACTTTTCTATAGCATTAGCAATAATAGTATTCAAAGCATTCGTACTAATAACATTGCTATGCGAAATAAGCTCCAAAGGTTTTTCAATTTTCTCTTCGAATCTAAACTTAGGAAAAAGACTAAAGAACTCTTTACTTTCCATTAAGCCTAACTAGTGAAAAATAAAAATAAGAAACAAAAAGATATAATTGCAGAATCTAAAGGAAATAACTTCAAGCACTCACACAGGAGGATGCGAGTACCTTTTACCTTACCTCCCCGGCAACGGCGCCAGAAAAGAGCTTGATGTCTACGCACGCGTCTGTTCTTGTAGACAGTGTTGGGCCTCCAAGTGCAGAGGTTTGTAGAGCAGCAGCAAGTTTCCCTTAAGTGGATCACCCAAGGTTTATCGAACTCAGGGAGGAAGAGGTCAAAGCTATCCCTCTCAAGCAACCCTGCAATTACGATACAGAAAGTCTCTTATGTCCCCAACACACCCAATACACTTGTCAGATGTATAGGTGCACTAGTTCGGCGAAGAGATAGTGAAATACAAGTAGTTGTGATGATTATAAATAGCAAATGTGATCTGAAATAAAAATGGCAGCAAGCAAACATGTAACAAAACAGGTAGTAAATGGTGTGCAAAGCTTGGAAACAAGGCCTATTATGATCACCCTATTTCAGATGTATAGGTGCACTAGTTCGGCGAAGAGATAGTGAAATACAAGTAGTTGTGATGATTATAAATAGCAAATGTGATCTGAAATAAAAATGGCAGCAAGCAAACATGTAACAAAACAGGTAGTAAATGGTGTGCAAAGCTTGGAAACATTAATACTTTTAGAGTACCCAAATCAACCTTTATAATCACCCTATTATGGTGTGATGTTTGATATCATCAAAGTACCCTTCCGGTATCAGTGATTAACATGATCTCATGGTCTAAGGAATAGAACTACTTCGTATGAGTTTGACATAGCAATGAAACTTGATGACTTGGTCATATTGCTATTCGTACTATGGGTGTGAGTGTTCATCACATCATTCTTCTAATGATATGATCCCATTATTAACAACATCCAATGTTCATGATCAGGAAACCTTGATCATCAGTTAGTCAACGAGCTAGTATAAAAGAGAGGCTTTACTAGGAACCTTTTAGTTTATTAATCACAAAAGTATTAATGTTTCCGATTAATACAATTCTAGCATGAGAAATAAACATTTATCATAAATATGGAATATGATAATAACCACTTTATTATTGCCTCTCAGGCATATTCCCTTCAGTCTCCCACTTGCACTAGAGTCAATAATCTAGTTGGTACTTGCGTATATAACACTGATGGCTTTCACGTGTTATCTGTACGCGTTGCATGTGGTTAATCTGATCTCTAGATCTGACACTTTCAGTTCTGTGTGTATTTTCATGTCTTTGCGTCTCTACGCAACACTCATTCTGAAATAAGACAGTTGGGTATAAATTTGGTCCTTAGGTGAGACCTTAGTTCCTTTAGCTAAAATTATGTTGTCACTATTGTCACACAATAGATCTTCATAGTAATAGCCCGCTTGGAACTACACCTAGTTTGATAACAAACTTCTTGACACAAATGTCCTCCTTTGCTACTTCTAAAGCAGTCATATACTCAACCTTTGTTGTAGAATCCATCACAATGTCTTAACTTTGGAACTCATCCAAATCCATCATGGAACTTCCTTCCATTACATTGTGCCGCCTAAACATATAGCTAAAATTGAGATAAACTTAATTTGTATCTTGTGACAAACTTAGTATCAATGTAACACTTTACAATGAACTATGTGTCACTTCGTCATAAATAATATATATCCTTAGTCCTTCCAAAGCACATAAGGATATCCTTACTATTGTCTAGTGATCATCTTATGACATTTATCACTCTGGTATATACTCATAACATTTAGAGCATAGGACATGTCTGGATATGTACATATCACGGTATACAGGATTGATCAAATCATTCATATGAGTTCACTCATCAAGTGTCAAAAAAACTTGGATCTTGTTTCAACCTCTTCCATGCGACAAGAACTTTTCTCGTCGTTTCCATATTGAACTTCATTCAATATTTCATCTATGTACTTTGGCACAACCATATTGGCACCTCGATCTATCTTCATAGACATCAAGACCCAATACTTTGGTTTTGCCTAAGTCTTTCATTGAAATCTAATTTTAATAAAATTCTTAACCTATGTCAATAAAAGATACATCATTTCCAATTAACAATATGTCTTCTACATAATGTACTAGAAATATGTCTCAGCGCTCCCACTTAATTTCTTGCAAATGCAAGCATATTCATCGTATCTGATGAAACTAAACCTTTTAATTATTTCATCACGGTGAATATTCCAACTCCGCGATGCTTACTTCAACCATTGAAGTTTGCATGCCTTTTAGCATCCTTTGAATTTACAAAACCGTTTGGACCATGTAATGTACATGTCCTAGGTAACCATTCTATTAGAAGAATGTTGTTTTGTTTGTTCAACTACCATATACCAAAATATGGCATATGTAGTGGCTGCTACAGTAATCCGTCCAGACTAAATATCGCTACGAAAGATCAAATCTTGTCATAGTCAACTCCTTGAACATAATTGTAAACTCTTTTAATGATATGTCGACTATTTCATAGATGTTAAACATCCATGTCTGTCTTTATAGATCCAAATACGTTCATTAGACTTCATGCCTTTTGAGGGTCTTCCAAATTCAGAAACTTGGTTTCTCGTGTATGGAACTATCACATATTTTATGGCTTCTAGCCATTTGACAGAGTCAGGGCCCATCATCGCTTCTTTGCATGTAGTCAGTTCATCATTGTCAAACAATAATGATTTATTCTCAAATCTAACTATTTGATTGTTACCTGATCCATGCGGTTCAATAGGAACTTAAATCTCCGTGGCCACAACCTTTGAGGCACGGGAGCCATGAGCATTGTGGCCGCCTCCGGGACACTTCCTGGTGCTGTGCTACTCAGCACACATAGCTTAGGTTCAACAACCTAATCAAAGTTCTATTGTCCTCCCACTTAACTTTTCGCAAAAAATTCCTTCTCAAGAAACTTGACATTTTCAGCGACAAACACTTTTGTCTTCGGTGTTCTGGAGGAATACCCAACGGTTACTTTGGGATAACCTACAAAGACATATTTATCCAAATTTGGTTGTAAACATTTTACATATGCCTAGCATACCAAATTTTTAGAAAAGACAACTTGGGTTTTATCCCATGCCATAACTCATATGGTGTGATTTCAATGGATCATGATGGCGCTCTTTTCAGTGTAAAAGCGGTAGTCTCTAAAGCTTTATCCTTAAAATATAATGGCAGTTTTATAGACAACACCTTTGATATAACGATGTCAAACAAAGTTTGATTTCATCTCTCGAACACTCCATACTCCTATGGTGTTTCGGGAAATACAAGTGTATGGAACGATTCCTCAACTTTTAGGTGTTTGCTAAACTTGTAACTCAAATATCTTCGTTTATGATCCAATCATAAATTCTTTATTCTCTTGTTACAATGATTTTCACTTCATCCAGAAATACTTTAAACATTTTTCGAATATTTCATACTTCTTCCTTATCAAGTAAATATATATCTACTCAAATCATCGGTTAAAGTAAATGAAGTTCAAGAATCCACCACTCACGACTACATATAATGGACAATATACATCAACATGTACATCATCCAATAAGTTAGTCGTCCGTTCTTCTTTGGCCTACAAAACGGAGTTTTTAATCATCTCTAGGAATTTTTCACAAGTGTCAATTGATTCAAAATCTAAAGGACTCCAAAATTCCATCAACATGGAGTTTCTTCATGTTTACTTTCCAATATGATTCAAACGGTAGTGTCACTCATAAGTGATCTTCTAATCATTTGTCTTAAGACATTTTTAGCATCGGTATTATGGATGTGATTTCTCCAACAAGATAAGCGTTCATCCATCTTTTATGAATGCGGTAATAATCTGAACAACCATTGTTCTCATAATACCTGAAAAAATAACAATTATTAAAACAAATCTTGAAGGCTAAGTTTAATTCCAATGAAACACAATAACACTTTATTTGTTTTTGATGAGAATCATCCCATATTCATTTGCTAGTTAATTAGGCCACTGTAGTTCTTGTATTGCATTGTTCTGTATGACAGTTCATACCAACCAATTTAGTATCAAATACCCAAGAACCACATTGTTTTAACAAGCAATGAATACACCCATAACATGTATATATTCTATATACCTGAGCTGGATATTTCCAGTCTTTTCTTTTCCGCCAGAATAAATTTTGGATTCTCTTTTAGCAATTCTTTTCATTTTTAGAAGAATCTATCAACATCAATAGTGGCGCCATTCACATGGCACATAGTTCAAAGCATGATTAGTCAAACACTAATACCCTTGGACTCACACTTTGAAGTAAATCACCATAATCAAATATTTGGCATTATTCCAAATTCCATTCTTTAGTAATCTTTTAATGTAGTAAACATTTTACTGACATCTTGTATTCATCCTATCATGACGACTGAAAGAGCATTTCCCTAATAAATGTATTTTGGTGTTTGTTAACAACATTTGGTGAATTAACCATGCTATTAAAGTTCTGCAGATTTTCTAGGTTGATTCAGGATCTCGCGGAGGTTCACCCCAAAAAGGAAGAAAAGATCGGAGCCCGTAGTCCAGTAGTGGAGTTAGGGCTTAGTTGTCTTGTAGGGTGCTTTGCGAAGGTGGAAATGGTGGAGAGGGGATCCACGAAGTGCTGCTGTTGCTTCTTCTAGGGCGGAGACTCCGGCCCTGGTGGCCGGAGACTCCGGCCTAGGGGACTCGCCCAGGCAATCCCCAAAGTCGGACGCTTCAGATGCCCTCCCGGAGTTGGGCCGGAGACTTTCTGTCTCTGGCCGGAGACTCCGGGTCGGCATGCTGAGGCCGGAGACTCCGGTCCCTAGGGGCCGGAGACTCCGGTCTGTCTGGCTGGTCGTGGGTTGCTATCTGGCTTGGACGATTCAGATGCCAGGCCGGAGTTGGGCCGGAGACTTTTGTCTCTGGCCAGAGACTCCGGCCCTGGAGTCACTTAGGGTGGAGACTCCGGCCCTCCTGGCCGGGGACTCCGGCCCTAGTCGTCCAGCAACGGCTACATTTCGTGGAGGACTATATAAAGCCTTCTTCTACCTCAAGAAGTGGCTGCGGCTTCCACTCTCTCTCCTCCATTGTTACTAAGCTTCAAAGCACTAGATCTCTCTCCCTAGCCAATAGAACTCAAAGCCCTTTTGGGATTTGACGGAGAAGACCTAGATCTACACCTTCACCAAGGCGATTTGATTTCCCCCCTCATTTTGTTGAGGGGCTTGTAACTCGTGTGTTCATCGGATTCCTAGCCGGAAGAAGCCGTCCTCCAAGCTTAACTTTGTGTGTAAGAGCTTGGTGGGCCTATTGGGAGCCTCCAATTGAGTTGTGGAGCTTGCCCCAATACTTTGTGTAAAGGTGTCGTGTCGCCTTCAAGGGCATCGCTTAGTGGAGCGTGGACTCGCCTTTGTGGCTTGTTCACCGGAGAATAGGGTGAGCCTTTGTGGCGTTGGTGGCCTTTGTGGCACCACACCTCTCCAACGTAGACGTACTTCCCGTAACAAGGAAGGAACTATGGGAATACATCCTTGTATCTTCGTGTCTCCATTGCGGTTACCTCTATCCTTTACTCGTACCTTTACTTATATTGTTATTGCTAGCTTGCTTGTCACTCTAGGTAAATTCACTTAGTAGCACATCTAGAGAATTTACCTTCTTGTCTAGCCTTAACTTGAAAAGAAGTAAAAATTTGGGTAGCTCCTATTCACCCCCCCTCTAGTCGCTCATACGATCCTTTCAATTGGTATCAGAGCGTGGTCTCTTATTCGGGCTTAACCGCCTAAGAGTTTGAGCGAGACTATGGATGGGGATAAGAGTAAAGAAACTCCTCCCGAAGATACTCCTCCATCTATCTCTTCCTCTTCAATCTCACGTGAGGAGCATTTGGCGTCCTTGGACACAATGCAAGCCACCATGAGATTGGAGATGAAGGCTATGTTTGAGGAATATTTTGGAAGAAAACCTCCCGGGCCCACCGACCCAAAAACCACACCTATTGTGGAACTCTCCTTAGCTAAGGTGAAGCCACCTAACAATGGCTCCGCCTCCGCCGAGAATAAACGTGACCCTCCTAAGGAAAATGATGGTCCGGCAAAGGGTGCTTACATTCCACCCCCTAACACTTACTCCCCTCCGCCGGTCCATTATCCTATGCCACACATTAACAACATGGGATCTCCTCCTAAGCTTGATTCTCGCAATTTTATTAGATGGCAAGGACTAATGAAATCTCATATTTCTAGCTCTTCTACTCATTTGTGGAGGGTCATACAAAATGGCTTTGCACCTCATGATCCTCACAACTTGACCGGAAGGGAAGAAGTTGATGAGCAACTTAATGCTACCGCCAAGCATCTCCTTCAACAAGCCGTGCCGGATACTCATGCGGCACACATCAACAACTTGAGCACCGCCAAGGAAGTATGGGACTATCTCACTATGCTCTTCATTGGGAATGAGAGTATTCGGTCCTCCAAGTTTGATGAGCTCAAGAGTGAAGAGAGGGATTTCATTATGCGTGACAATGAGACTCCCGATGAGATGTACCAAAGGATCTTGGCTCTTGCAACGGCCTTGACCGGGTTCGGGTGCAAAGACAATGGTGATGACTATATCAAGCGTATGTTCATTACCTCCATCAACCCAAGAGAACCCATGCGGTCCGAGATAATCCGTTCAAGACCGGATTTTGGGAGTATGACCTCAAATGAAGTTCTTTGCGAGTTCACCGCCTTGTCTATCTTGAAGAAGAACGCGGAAGAGACTAGAGCTCGTGTTCTTGCCGGACAAGGAGTTCACAATCTTGCTCTCAAGGCCAAGGTGGTGTCCAAGCAAGGTGAAGGAGAAGAAGAAACATATGAAGAAGAGTGTTGGTCTCCGGAAGATCTCAAGTTTGCACTCCATGAACACTTGGATCTCAATGCAAATGCCTTTTGGGATGCCAACAAGCACAAGACGAAGGGATCTAAGTTCAAGTCTTTTCCAAGGAAGGGTGGTGACACAAAAGTGAGGCATTGCTACAATTGTGGAGGAATCAAGCACTTCATCGCCGAATGTCCTTATGAGAATAAGGAGGACAATGAAGGCCGGCTCATTCCCAAGCGCCGGTCATCAAAGTTCTACCCATCCAAGAAGCATGGGAACAAGGAAAACAAGAAGAAAGGAGAAAGGGTGTTGGTGGTTCATGAGGAGTATGACTCCGGGTCCGATGATGATGACTCCGTTGATGAAGAGAATGGAGAAGTGGCCGCCATTGCCATTGTCTCCACTCCACCTACATCCCTCTTCAACTCACAAAATGAGAACGCCATCATCACCACCCACAAGTGTCTTATGGCCAAGGCCTCGGAGGTAACATCATCACCTACTCCTTCATCATCTCATTCCGATTCTACTTCTATGGATGATGTGAGTAGTCTTAAGATTAAGAAAGAACTAGTTTCTTGTGATGAATTTATTGCTAACATGAAGGGGCCAACCAAGATATACTTTGAGACACTAATGTGTGAAATTGGTGATGCCCATGACACTATCAAGGAGAAGGAGGAGTTGGAAAGATTAGCCGCCGATGATATTGGCTCTCTATCAATTGAGCTCAAAGAAGAGCAAAACTTGAGAGTCTCTTTAGAGGAGAAATTGTTGGGACTAGAAGAGTCTCATAATCTAATCTTGTCAAAACTCACTAAAGAACGTGACCAT
This sequence comes from Dactylis glomerata, assembly GCA_007115705.1. Classification (NCBI taxonomy): domain Eukaryota; kingdom Viridiplantae; phylum Streptophyta; class Magnoliopsida; order Poales; family Poaceae; genus Dactylis; species Dactylis glomerata. The sequence continues at coordinate 502,612 of QXEO01000184.1, forward strand.
GCTCTTGCTATGGTCAAGTTGCTTAAAAAGGAGAAAGTTGAATTTGACGTTGGTCATAATGATCTTCGTGAGAAGTTTGAGAAGCTTGAAGAAGCCCACAAGGCTTTGGAAGGCAAATTCTCTCATCTCACCAAGATTCGTGAACAACTTCAAATTCAACTAACTATTGAACAATCTAAAGTCCCACCAATGCAAGTTATTGAAGTTCCTTGTTCTTCTAACTCTATTTGTGATCATAGCGATATCATTGAGGAGAACAATAGGTTGAAGGCCGATCTTGCTAAGGGCCTTGCTACTTGCATTCAAGGAGAGAAGAATCTCAATGATCTCTTGAACAATCAAAGAATGTTCAAGGGTAAGGAGGTCCTCGGATTTGTTGCCGAGTCCTCAAAGAAAGGGGATCTTGGTTTGGTGGCCAAGCCCTCAAAGAAGAAGAAGAAGAAGAAGAAGAAGAAGAAGAACAAGAAGAAGTCAAAGCCTGCTGCTGCTCCTACTCCTCATGTCCCTTTTGATATTTGTTACACAGAGGAGGAGTGGGAGGAGCTGAATGGAAAGAAGAAAATCGAGGAGACCGGAGTCTCCGGGTCAAAGGGTCCGGAGTCTCCGGCTAGTTCATCTAGCCCGGAGTCTCCGCTCCCAAAGGCCGGAGTCTCCGGTCCTACTCACAATGATTTTGGAGGAAAATATAACCCTCATTATGTTCTTCTTAGGGATTATTATGGTGATGTCTATGCTAAATATGTTGGTCCCTATGATGGTTACATTGAATATGCTATTTGGGTACCTAAGATTCTTGTGACTAACAAAAGAGGACCCATCCAAAAATGGGGACCTAAAACCAAGAATTGATCTCTTGTAGGACATTGCTTCCAGAGGAGAAAAATGGATTATTGATAGTGGTGCCACAAGCCACATGACCGGAAGCAAAAATATTGTGGAAGATCTAAAGCCAAATACTTCAAATGTCACGGTCTCATATGGTGATAAGTCATCCTCTAAGGTACTTGGTTTCGGTAAGGTGGTGATCACTCCAGACGTGTCCCTAGTGAATGTCATGCTTGTCGAAACCATTGGTTATAATTTACTTTCCGTTCATCAACTTGCTACTATGGGCTATGCCACATATTTTGATGTTGATATTGTGGTCGTCATGTGGAGTAAGTCTCTCAAGGTTGCCTTTGTTGGGTATGTCGAAAATGGCTTGTATGTGGTGGACTTCTCGGAGAAACCCACTACGGCCGCGATATGCCTAATTGCTAAGGCCGACGTGGGATGGCTTTGGCATCGCCGGTTAGCCCACGTCAATATGAGAGCTTTGCAAAATCTCTACACCGGCGGCCACATACTCGGACTAAAGGATGTTTCTTTTGCCAAAGATCGTGTTTGTAGGGCATGTATTGAAGGGAAGATGCATGAAACAAGCCATCCGAGCAAGACTATTATCTCTTCCAAGAGGTGCTTGGAGCTCCTTCACATGGATCTCTTTGGACCTCCCACTTATGCAAGTCTTGGTGGCAAGAAGTATTGCTTGGTGATTATCGATGACTATTCAAGATACACTTGGGTTTATTTCTTTGAGTTCAAGAGTGAGACCCAACAAACTGTCAAAGACTTTGCCACCGAAGTTGAGCGTCAATTTAATACCACCATATTGACTATAAGAAGTGACAATGGCACCGAGTTCAAGAACTACTCCCTGAATGAGTTTCTTAGTGATGCGGGTATCAAACATCAATATTCTGCTGCATATACCCCGCAACAAAATGGAGTTGCCGAGAGGAAGAACCGGACTCTTATGGATGCGGCAAGAACTATGTTGGCGGAGTTCAAGTCTCCATACAACTTTTGGGCCGAAGCTATTAATACCGCATGCCATGCCACCAACCGGCTTTATCTCCGCAAGAACTTGAACAAGACTCCCTATGAAATTCTTACCGGGCAAAAGCCCAACATCATGTACTTCCGGGTATTTGGTTGTAAGTGTTTCTATCTCAAGAAAGGTGTTCGTTTGTCAAAATTTTATTCTAAAGCTATAGAGGGTATCTTTGTTGGTTACTCCACGGACTCACATTCCTATAGGATCTATAGCAAGTCCACCGGGCATGTTATAGAGACTTTTAATGTGAGGTTCGATGAAGATAATGGTTCCTTTGTGGGACAAAAGGGTGTTCGTGATGTAGGCGACGAAATTCCTCCCCAAGCCATAAGAAGAATGGGTGTCGGATTCTTCCGGCCCATTGAGGGACACCTTTTGGCCGAAGGAGAAGGACAATGCTCTACACAAGTGGAGCCTTCACCTGCTGAACACCCACAGGACATTGACCAAAGACAAGCTGCGCACCCTCAACCTCAAGATCATCCCATCGAGCAATCTTGCCCGGAGTCTTCGGCCCCTGTGGTCCGGACTCTCCGGCCTATACCGGAGTCTCCGGGTTTGGATACCGGAGTCTCCGGGGGTGATCAAGGCCTTGATGAAGATCCTTCGGAATTCCGTGGCTATGGGCCACTTGATGATCAAGGCAATCCAACTGGTCAAGGCGAGGACCAGAACAGCGATCATGAAGATGATCAAGTAGTCTCTCAAGAATCTCCTCTTGAGGCTCGCACTCGCCGTGAGAAGAAGCTTGAGTCCATTCTTCGACGAAGAAGCATATCCTTGGAAAATGTTGTTGGGAGTGTTCGTAAAGGTGTCTCCACAAGGAGGCAACTTTCTAACTTTAGCTCTCATCATGCTTTTGTCTCTTGTGTAGAACCCAAGAAAGTTTATGAGGCGCTTGAGGATCCGGATTGGCTTGATGCCATGCATGATGAACTCAACAACTTCGAGCGTAACAAAGTTTGGACTCTAGTAGAAAGGCCTAAAGATTGCCGTAATGTCATTGGGACCAAGTGGATCTTCAAGAACAAGCAAGATGCAAATGGCATTGTCATTCGTAACAAGGCAAGATTGGTGGCTCAAGGTTTCTCCCAAGTTGAGGGTATTGACTTTGGTGAACCTTTTGCTCCCGTTGCCCGTCTTGAATCCATTCGCATCTTACTTGCATATGCATCACATCATAACTTTAAACTTCAACAAATGGATGTTAAAAGTGCATTTCTCAATGGTCCCTTAAATGAATTGGTTTTTGTGAAGCAACCCCCGGGCTTCGAAAACCCTAAGTTTCCTAACCACGTTTACAAACTTGATAAGGCGCTCTATGGCCTCAAACAAGCCCCACGTGCGTGGTATGAGCACCTTAAAGAGTTATTGGTTGATCGTGGTTTTGAAATTGGGGTGATCGATCCCACTCTTTTTACTAAGAAGGTCAATGGGGAGCTTTTCATTTGCCAATTATATGTTGAAGATATTATATTTGGTTCTACTAACAAAGCTTTCAATAATGAGTTTGCCAAGCTCATGAACGACAAGTTTGAGATGTCTATGATGGGGGAGTTAGAGTTCTTCCTTGGATTTGAAGTCAAACAATTGAAGGGAGGGACTTTTGTGAACCAAGCCAAATATACCCAAGACATGCTCAAGAGGTTCGAGATGATAGGAGTCAAAGGTGCAAAGACTCCCATGCCAACAAAGGTTAATCTTGATCTCGATCCTAATGGTAAAGAAGTGGATCAAAAACTTTATAGATCTATGATTGGTTCCTTGCTTTACCTTTGTGCATCTAGACCGGACATTATGTTAAGTGGCGGTCAAAAGAATCTTTCGATATTTAGTGAATACCCCTAACTTTGGTCTTTGGTATCCAAAAGGAGCAAGTTTTGATCTTGTAGGTTACTCGGATTCGGATTGGGCGGGAGACAAAGTGGAACGGAAATCAACCTCCGGGGCTTGCCAATTTCTTGGTAGGTCTTTGGTGTGTTGGTCATCTAAGAAACAAAATTGTGTGTCTCTCTCTACCACCGAAGCCGAATATGTAGCCGCGGCTAGTTGTTGTGCACAACTCTTATGGATGAGACAAACTTTGAAGGATTACGGTGTCATTTTTGACAAAGTGCCTCTTTTATGTGACAATGAAAGTGCAATCAAGATCGCTCACAACCCGGTGCAACACAACAAGACGAAGCATATTGAGATTCGTCACCATTTCATTCGGGATCATGTCAACCATGGAGATATTGATCTATCTTATGTTGGCACTAATGAGCAACTTGCCGATATATTCACGAAGCCTCTTGATGAAGCAAGATTCCGGGAATTGAGGCATGAACTAAATATCATTGATTCAAGCAATGTGGCTTGAGCTAGGTGCATTTACTCCCATACTTTAACTTGTGTGTTGTTCTAGATGTGGGCATGGAAATAGGGGGAGTGCGGTCCTAATTGATTGGACTATCCCTCCTCCATAATGCCAATAGTAAGCGTATTGTTCTATCTTGTCATTTGTGACAATTTTGAGCTTAATCGATGAGTCTAGGTTTTGGGCCCAAGATATATCTTCGCGGTGCCATACCTATATACTCATACATGGTGGCCTTTTGGTCACCAACCTCCCTAGTGGAGGAGTTTCCCATTTGATTTTATTGTCTTATTCTTTTTTCTATGGGAACATGCTCATGTTTGGTCTTATTTGATTTTATTTGCATGTTTGCAAACATGAGCATTTTGTACCACACAGTGACATTGTTTCCATCCCAAGCCTATATCATCCTCAAACATACTTAAACTCTAAATGACATGTCCTTTTACACCATAAATGCTGATCTTGTCAAGGGGGCCCGAGACTCCGAGGTTTACAGCCCAGAGACTCCGGTGGGCCGGAGACTCCGGGGTAAGTACCGGAGACTCCGGCCGGCCAGTTTCAAATCAATAACTAGGGCACGGGGTGGGGAAGAACGGTTCATTCTTCCCCATCCACCCCCGTGCCCCTGCTCTCCCCCTGCCGCCCCCATTGCCATAGATCGCCCCCCGGAGCCTCTTCAAGCTTCGGGATCCGCCGTGCCACCGGAAAATCAACTCCTTGGAGGTGTGGGATCATTCCCACCGATCGATTTTGTGCCATGGACTCCGGTAAACTTGCCTTCCATCTCCTCCATCTAGTTCTCTCTAGATCTATGAGATGTGCATGTTTCCCTTAGTTTGATATGGTGTACTACCTTCTAGTGGCTATCAATCATCTTCTTAGCAACTCTATTGTGGATTTTGCACTCGATTTGTTCAATGTGGTCTCCAAGGCTCGGGCTCCTGCATCCAACCGGAGACTCCGGCCCCTGTGGCCGGAGACTCCGGCCCTTGTGGCCGGAGACTCCGGCCTGGACGCAAAGTCTCCGGTTTCGGCCGGAGACTCCGGCCCGAGTCCCTGGAGACTCCGGCTAGATCAGGCCTGGGTGCACTAGTCACAACATAGTTGCTTACTTTTTTGATTCTAGGACATGTCACCTCAACCTTGCTATCTTCCTCACTCATTCACAGGTGCAGGTGGTTCTCGGAAACCGGCCGCTCACAGCAAGGACAAGTTGGTTGTCAATCCCGCCACCGGGGCTCTTGCTCAGAGGTCTGTCATTGCTCAGCAAGCTAGGGATGCTAAGAGACTCAAGACGAGGATGGCTGAGGAGGAACGTGCTGAGGCAGCTAAGAAGGCCAAGTTCGATAGCCTTGTGACTTTGGAAGGGCTGTCATCGTCTGAATATGTTGAGATGAGGAAAAGGGACATGTATGCTCTCCCGCGCAACTCTCGTGACCGTTGTTTTGTCCGCAAAGAACAAGAGCTGATCATGAAGGAGTTCTATGCTTCTCTCAAGAAGTATCCGGTTTGCCCTCAGACGGTCATGGACTTCTCTCATTTTGCCAAGCACAGTGCATATTTCGGAGAGGCCGTGTGGATCACTCACAAGCTTGGGCTCCATCCACTCATGAAGATTCAAGAGCCCTACAACATCACATTGGTCCATCAGTTCTTTGCTACCTTGGTATTTGGGGATGGTGAGGAGATCCCCATGACTTGGATGACCGGAGAAGAGGTTTGTCACTCCAACTTCATGGACTTTGCCGCTCTCCTTGTGTCGTGGGAATTTGGAGACAGTAGCCATGGGGAGGCTTATCGGAGGGGCTCGACGTTGGTGACGATGGGTCCGGCTCGGGATTGTGCCAATAGAGACACCTCGGTTTACCCAGGTTCAGGGCCCTCCCGGTTGGAGGTAAACCCCTACTACCTGCCTGCTTCGTATTGATTGGATAGTAGCGATTACAGTGCTCCTCGAGCTGTTCGGCTCGAGGAGGAAGAAGAAGATCGGATCCCCTATGCTAAGGGTCCAGGCCCCCTTATATAGACGGGGGCCTGGTTACAGGTTTCGGTAACGCTTTGGCCGGCTGCCGGCTCCTTGGCGGCGGCGTCCTTGGCCTCATCCCCCCTGCCTGCGCTCTGGCAAAGGCACTTTATAAAGTGCCTTTTCCCTGGGCCGGCATCAGGAGAGCATATCCCCTCTCCTTCGCCTAGGATCCTGCCGTGGGGAGGAGTCTTCGTCTCCTCATTGGTCAGTCGTGGTCGTGGCGTTCGTCACGTCTGTCCTGCGCCTCTGTCGCTCTTGTCGGGGCTATCCGGCTTTTGGCCAGACAACCGTTGAGGGGTTTCGTCTCCTTCGCCCGGCTCCAGCCCTCCTCGGTGGAGCCGTCAGCCGGCCGCTGGCACAGCCGGCCCTTCCGGTTGGAGCCGGTCTTCTTGCGCCGAGGCCGTGGGATTCTCCGGGACGCCAGCCGGCATACTGCCTGGCCTGTGGTACGCCCCCTAAGTCATCCCCACGACACTAGCCCCCGAAACTGGCGAAGTCTCATGGGCTAGCATGGGGCTTCGGCGGGTTCTTCTTTTCGCCGAAGTTTTGCTCGTCTTCATCGAAGTCCCAGGGCCTCTGGTTTGACTTGGTCGATCTAGTCATCGAGGCTGGGCCTTGCGGAGTTCTCCTGGCCGCCTCGGGACGAGCCGGCTCCGGCGATAGTCCGGCTGGCGATCGCGAGCCGACACGCTGCCTCCTGGGAGATTGTGCCGCCTCGGGTTTTGTCCCCATGCAGCGGCCGGTGCAGTGCGCCAGTGACCAGTCTAATCACCTTGACCTCGGAATCCCCTTCACCATAACTTCTCAAGTCGTCATGCGGGGTGGGCCGGTATACGTCAGCGGCGCGTCCCATCAACTCCTCCCACGATCCGCTGCGGCAACCACTGCGGTGGCGCACGACGTGGAAGTTGGTTACTGAAACGTCGGGGGTTGCCCTTTTTCTTTAAATACCGAGCGCGTTAGCTGTGCAGGGCATTCTCCACTTCTCCCCTCGCCTCTGGAAATGTCGTCCCCTCGCGATTCGACTGCCAATGACGTCAAGGCCCCGGAGGGGAGCGAAAGGGAGGTCGAGGCACCGGAAGTGGCGCCTTCCATATCTCGGAAGCGCGGTCACCCGAAAGGGAGCCAAAACAAGAGCACCTTGGAGGCCCTCGCTGCGAAGGCCACCGCCGCCGCTTCTTCCTCCTTCGCGCCCCAGGTGGCCGGAGCTTCCGGCGATGCGGGCATCCCGGAGAAGCGGAAACCAGGGCGCCCGAAGGGAAGCGGGAAGAAGTTCGCTTCTGCGGCGGCTGCAGCTCCTTCGTCGCCCCAGGTGGCCGGAGCTTCCGGCGACGCGGGCGTCCCGGAGAAGCGGAAACCAGGCCGCCCGAAGGGAAGTGGGAAGAAGCCCACTTCTGCGGCGGCTGCTGCTCCTTCGCTGCCCAGTCGCCGTGGGCGACCGCCAGGGAGCAAAAACAAAAAGGCCCCCGCCGTCTTCAGGGTCGACGCCACTCCGGCGGGGCCTCGCGCGACGGTTCCTCCTCCGCTAGGTCCCTCGCGGTCCTGGTTGGAGAAGCCAGCGCTCCAGCCGCCAGAATACATCTCGGCGCAGGGGTGGTCCACATGCATCATCCCGGTCCTTGCAGGCGCCCGGGATCGTCTCCGCCTCCCGACTCAGTTCGCCAGCTCGATGGAGGACCAAGAGTTGGCTTACGCCAAGCTGCGGGAGTGCAGCGGCGGCCAGCCCACGTACCGCGTCGAGGTCCATTACGACGGCCAAGGGGTGTGCTACTTCCGCGACGGGTGGTCGAAGTTCTTCATCGACTACGGCGTGCACGAAGGCTGGTTCATCCTTCTTACTCGCCAAGATGAGAAGGATGACTTCACCCTCTGCCTCTTCGACGGTACCCTCTCCGCTCGCGCCTTCGCCGCCCCGTCGTGAAGGGCGGGTTTCTCCGGGACGAAGTTCGTGCGGCGCTCGCACTAGGCTGGGGAAGGCGAGGATCTCCCGGGCGAGGGATTCTTGGCATCCTCCTTGTCATTCCTCTTGCGGGCGATTCTGACACGGACTCGCCTGAGGATCCTTGGCATCCTTAGGGTAGTAATCTAGGGGACTTTTGTAATCGTCAGACTCCTTAGTGAACTCTTTTAATTTCCTGCAAATCTTTACTCGCTTTTCATCGCTTGCTGTATGAACATCTTTGCTTGCTATGTGAATGTCTTTTCTTCACTGTGCCGCGATGGTTCTTCTCTTAGCAGAATCGCTTGTTGCGCGAATCCGTAGGTAGGGACTACAATAGTCACTGGCCTGCGCAAACGCTTTGGGCAGGGCTCCTCCAGCCTCGATGCGGAGGGAACGATGCTCCTGCTGGCCGGCTCTGGGGAGTGCAGGCTAGCTCCGGCTTCAGCGCGAACGGAATGGGAACCGCATCCGGTACCGGCTCGGGCAAGGGTCGGGGCCGGCGTGTTTCCTTTCCCAAGTCTTCGCGCGTTTCGAGCCACGATTGGAGCAGACCTCCTAGCCTCCAGCTCTAGCCGTTGCTTTTGCGAGTGTTAGGTTTCGATTTCGCTGCTTGTTTGTCGATCGTGTCGCAGCGCCGGCTGCTCGAACAGCCGGCGAGGTACTGGAGCTGGCCTGCTTCTGAGGGCCAATTCCCTTTCCCCCTAGCCCCCGAGTTTTGGGGTAGCTGGACTATCAGCTAGCTCGAAACTAACTTCTCGCGAACGATGCCAACCGCCAAGCGAGGCAGCTCTGGCTTCGAACCTCTTGGGCGTGGCTTCTCGGCCCAAACGCCAAAGATCGTATCTGTCAGCTACTCACTGGCTTTGCACTTGCCCGGTTCCCTCAACCTTTTCCTTAATCTTCCCACCCTTCGGCCCTTCTACCCCCAACCGGCAGCCTGGTGCCGGTTGGTCTCCCTTGGGCCGGCAGCCGAATGCCGGCCTAGGGTGGGAGCGTGCCGCGGAGTGAGAAGTAGTACTTCGGTCTATCGGGCCCCCGACTCGTGCTAGCCTACGATTAGTTGACAGACACCGCCCTTAACGTTTGGTTGAGCGGTTTTTCTATCGCTTGTGTTTCCGCTCTGCGGCTTTCCCTCGTATGTGGCCTGCCGGCTCCTGTCCGTCCGGCTACGCGGAGCCGGAAGGTGGAGGTTGGGCTCGAGACCTTCGTCATACGCAGTACTCATCCGGCTGGCGAGAGATCGATCGTTTTCGGGGCAGCCGGCTGTGGCTCGGTGCCTGGAGCCGGCTGCCGGTCAAGTGAATAACGTAGGAAGTAAAACATGCACGGAGTGTTTTTCCCCAGAGCCGGCCGTAACTAGCCGCTCCGTTTTCCTTTATTCATTGACACATTTTTCGGGGTACAAGCTTTTGCCTTAGCAGAAGAAAGGTCTTAAGAGACTGACATTCCAGGGACGCTCGGTCTCCTTGTCAGAGTTGTCTGCCTTATTCTTTCTGGGCTCTTGTGCGTCGATGAGGTAATATGCCCCATTGCCCAACACCCGGCTGACAATGAACGGTCCCTCCCAGGGAGAGGACAGCTTATGCATGCCTTTAGTGCTTTGGACCAGCCGGAGTACGAGATCACCTTCGCGAAACGCGAGCGGGCGAATTTTCCGGCTGTGGTATCGTCGCAGCTGCTGCTGGTAGAGCGCCGATCTAGCCAGAGCCTGCTCTCGAGCCTCCTCGAGGAGGTCGATGCCATCTTCGCGAGCTTCTTTTGCTTGTTTCTCCGTGTACTGGACAACTCTGGGCGCATCGAACTTGATGTCCGTGGGTAAGACTGCCTCTGCTCCATAAACTAGGAAGAAGGGTGTGAAGCCCACAGAGCGGTTTGGAGTGGTGCGCAGGCTCCAGAGCACTGAGGGTAGCTCCTCGACCCAACAGCCGGCTGAGCGTTCGAGAGGCTCGACCAGTCTTGGTTTGATGCCGGCCAGGATCAGCCCATTTGCCTTTTCCACTTGTCCATTTGACTGAGGGTGTGCCACGGACGCCAAGTCCAGCCGGATGCCTTTCTGACCACAGTAATCAGCAAAGACTCCCTTCGCAAAGTTCGTCCCGTTGTCGGTGATGATGCTGTGGGGTACTCCGTATCTTGTGATGATCTCGTTGAAGAACTTGATCGTGGATGAGCCGTCGAGTTTCTTGATTGGCTTGGCTTCGATCCATTTGGTGAACTTGTCCACGGCCACCAGCAGATGCGTCAAGCCCCCGGGTGCGGTTTTGAATGGTCCCACCATGTCCAGACCCCAGACAGCGAATGGCCAGGTGAGCGGGATGGTCTTGAGGGCTGCCGCTGGGGTGTTTCTGTGCATGGAGAAGCGCTGGCAGCCATTGCACTGCTTCACCAGCTGCTCTGCGTTCTGCTTAGCCGTCGGCCAGTAGAATCCATGGCGGAAGGCTTTGGCCACCAAGGCTCTGGAAGATGCGTGATGTCCGCACTCCCCTTGATGTATTTCTCTTAGCAGCTCTGTCCCTTCTTCCAGCTCGATGCACTTCTGGTAGATGCCTGACACGCTGCGCTTGTACAGCTCGCTGTTGATTAGGGTGTATGCCCCGGCTCGGCGCTGAATTCGCCTAGCTTCCGCCTTGTCTTGCGGCAGGTCCCCAGTGATGAGGTAGTTGGAGAATGGCTCCGCCCATGAAGGTATCTCCCGTATGTGGAAGACACTGGCGACCAGAGGGTCAGCAGCCCCCGGGTCCGTCGTTGAGCCGGCTTCGCCTGATTGTCCGGCTGGGGGAGCGGGCGTGGAGCCGGCAATCCCCTTGTCCTTCGTCGAGCCGGCCGCGCTAGGCTGGCCGGCTGCCTCCTCCAGCCCGGAGACGGCAGCCCCCGAGTCCGGTTGTGGTACCTGAGCCGGGGCTGGGTCTCCAGGCACGTAGATGGATATGGATTCCGGTGAAGGCTTGATGGACGGCTTGCGGATGATCTCCAGGGATACCCCGGCTGGGATGTCCTGCTTGGTGGAGCCGATCTTAGACAGCCGGTCTGCCTCCTCGTTGCTTGCTCTGGGGACATGGTGGAACTCGCAGCCTTCAAAGAATCCGCTGAGCTGCTGCACGTAGAAGCGATAGGAGGCCATGTTGGCGTCCTTAGCGTCCCAATCTCCTGAGACCTGGTGCGTTATCAGGTCGGAGTCTCCAAAGCAAAGAATCCTCCTGATTCCAATCTGCTTGGCCATCTTGAGCCCATGCACCAGGGCTTCGTATTCGGCGACGTTGTTCGACGCACGGAAGTGCATCTGCAGCACGTACTGCAGCTTGTCTCCCTTGGGTGAGGTAAGGACGACGCCGGCTCCCAAGCCCCCGAGCAGCTTGGAGCCATCGAAGTGCATGCGCCAGTGGGTGGAGTCTGGAGCCGGCGGCAAATACTGGTGCTCTCCCCAGTCCGCGAAGAAATCCGCTATGATCTGCGACTTGATCGTCGTCCTAGGCTTGTACTGAATGGTATGAGCTGCGAGCTCAATCGCCCACTTGGCCACCCTTCCAGACGCGTCCTTGCATCCGATGATCTCCGAGAGCGGAGTGGTGCTCACCACCGTGATTGGGTGCTCCTCGAAGTAGTGCTTCAGCTTCTTGGCCGCCATGTACACACCGTACGCGACCTTTTGATAGTGCGGGTAGTTCTGCTTGGAGAGAGTGAGCACCTCACTCAGGTAGTACACCGGGCGCTGAACCGGCAGCTCTTTGCCTTCCTCGGTGCGCTCCACTACGATCACCACGCTGATGACGTGAGGGGTCGCCGCGATGTAGAGCAGCATTGGCTCTCGCGGAGCTGGCGCTGCCAGAACCAGCGCGGTAGACAAGGCTCGCTTGAGGTCGTTGAAGGCGTCATCAGCGCGTTGGGACCAAACGAAGTGATCTGTCTTCTTCATCAGCTGGTACAGCGGCATGGCCTTCTCTCCGAGCCGGCTGACGAACCGGCTAAGCGAGGCCAGGCAACCAGCAAACTTCTGCACATCTCTGAGCTGGGTGGGCTTCTCTAGGGCCTCGATGGCTTTTATCTTCGAGGGGTTAGCCTCGATCCCTCGCTGGGAAACGATATAGCCTAGGAGCTGTCCAGCCGGCACACCGAAGGTGCACTTCTCTGGGTTGAGCTTCATGCGATAGCGCCGCAGGTTGGTGAAGGTCTCCCTGAGATCGTCCAGGAGCGTGTTGCTCTGCTTGGTCTTCACCACCACGTCGTCCACATAGGCGTGCACGTTCCTCCCAATCTGCCCTTGCAGACATCGCTGCATGGTTCGCTGGTAAGTGGCTCCAGCGTTCTTCAGGCCGAATGGCATGGTGACGTAGCAGTAGGATCCATATGGGGTGATGAAGGAGGTCTTGATCTAATCCGGCTGGAAGAGCGGGATCTGGTGGTAGCCTGAATAGGCGTCCAGGAAGGACAGCAGGTCACAGCCAGCTGTAGAATCGATCACTTGGTCAATCCGTGGCAATGCGAAAGGATCCTTGGGACAAGCCTTGTTGAGGCTGGTGTAGTCGATACACATTCGCCAAGTGTTGTTCTTCTTCAGAACCAGGACTGGGTTCGCGAGCCAGTCAGGGTAAAACACTTCCATGATGAAGCCGGCTGCAAGGAGCCGAGCAATCTCTTCGCCGATTGCTTTCCTCTTCTCTTCTGCGAACCGCCGCAGCGGCTGCTTGACCGGCTTGGCGTCCGGCCGGACGTTAAGCGCGTGCTCAGCCAGCTCCCTCGGCACACCTGGCATGTCCTTTGGAGACCATGCGAAGATATCCCGATTCTCACGGAGGAAGCTGGTGAGCTCGCTTTCCTATTTGGCAGACAAGCCGGTGCCGATGATGACGTACTTGGAGGGGTCGCTCTCGTCCAGCAGGATCTTCTTGGTATCGTTAGCCGGCTTGAATTGCTCCACGGGCGATTGGCGGACTGGTATGTCTTGTTGGGCCAGCTCTACGCGATGCAGAAGCTGCCTTTTCTCCTCGGCGATGACCAGCGCCTCTGCCAGCTGCGAGCTTTCCTTAGCGCAAGCCAGAGACTTCTTGAAGCTTCCCGAGACTGTGATCACACCTCTGGGCCCAGGGAGCTTCATCTTCAGATAGGCGTAGTGCGGGACGGCCATGAACTTGGCCAGGGCCGGTCGGCCTAGCAAGGCGTGGTAGGGACTGCTGATGTCCACCACCTCGAACCAGATTGGCTCGCAGCGGCTGTTCCCCTTCTTTCCGAAGAGAACCTCCAGCTGCACCTTGCCCAAAGGGGTGCAAGAGTGCCCAGGCACGATTCCATGGAAGGTGAGCCGGCTAGGTTCCAGTTGAGCAAGCGGGATGCCCAACTTCTCCAGAGAGCTCCGGTAAAGAAGGTTGATACTACTGCCGCCGTCGATGAGCACGCGGGAGAACCGGCACATGTGCGTATCGGAGCACACAACAGGGTCCACAACCAGAGCGTATTCTCCAGGGCTGGGCATCAGCCTTGGATGGTCCTCGCGCCCCCAGGTAATGGCCGCCTCAGACCAATGCATGAACTGGGGTTCTGCAGGCATCACGGCATTCACCTCTGCCTCATGCCAAAGGTCGTTCCTTTTATCCTTGCCGGGGGTAGTGAAGATATGATACTGCTCCACATCCGTCGGGAAGTCGTCATCTTGATCCGGCTCGCCTCCAGCCGGTTCGCGCCGTTGGTCCTCCTGACCTCCAGCCGGTTGCGCTTGCGGCGCTCCAGGGATCTGCCGAGCGCGCTGCTCCAGCTCTCTCATGAAACGGCACTGACGCGTGGAGTGGGTCGCTTCCCTGCCCGGGGAGGTGTGAAACTTGCACGGCTGGTCAAGCGCAGCATCGAGGGTGTACTTGCCCTCTTTGCGCCCATGACCGCTGCCTGCAGCCCCCGGGCCTCCTTGGTCTGAAGCCACTCGCTTTGAGCTAGCAGATCCCCTAGAGGACGCCTGAACATGGTCTAGCCACAGGTGGATGTGCAGCGCCGATGGGTGAGCCCGGGACTCCGACCCTGGTGCTGACTCCTGGGACTGGCATGATCCGCCTGCCCCACCGCCTTGCTGGGCGCGACGGCCTTGAACGATACCGCTGGGAGCACGGCCACCGTGCCCACGCCCTCCGCGGCCTCGGCCTGCCGATGGCGACCGCTGGATCTGGCCAGGGACGGTGGTGGCGAAGCTGCGGCGCAGGTCACGGGCGAGCTCGGTCGGTGCGTCTCGGCGCACGTCGTAGAACTCGCCGAGCGTGGTGCTCGCGCGGCGTCGGTTGGACTCGTCCTCGGCCGCCTTGCCAAGGAGAACGAGGCGCGTCCGCTCCAAGGCCTCGGCGACCCGAGCGGGATCGATGACGCGGTCGAGGGGAGCGCGCAGGTCCACCACGGAGACGTCCGGGGCGTCCCGCTCTGGGAGTGAAGCGTCTTGCTCCTGTGGAGGTGGGCGCTCGAGCGACGGGCGCTCGGGGCGCGGGGAGTCGCCGCCCTCAACCTCTCCCAGGGCCATCACCTCAACCAAAGCGCCAAGATTGCTGCTTTCGCCGCAGCTCGAGCCTCCGTCGCAGGGAGAGTCGAAGACGTCGGTGATCTCCTCCGGGAAGGACTTGGCGACGTAGAAGCAGTGGCTGCCGACGTCGAGGAAGGAGCCGCCGTTGCCGAGGCCGTTCTTGAAGTGGGCCAAGTTGTCGTCGACGCAGTCGAAGGTGCCGAACCTCCAGACGAGGCCGGAGGCGACCTTCTCGGCGGAGGGTCCCGGCCGGAACTTGACTCCGCTCGCCACCGCGCTTTGCCCCACGGTGGGCGCCAACTGTCGTGGGAATTTGGAGACAGTAGCCATGGGGAGGCTTATCGGAGGGGCTCGACGTTGGTGACGATGGGTCCGGCTCGGGATTGTGCCAACAGAGACACCTCGGTTTACCCAGGTTCAGGGCCCTCCCGGTTGGAGGTAAACCCCTACTTCCTGCCTGCTTCGTATTGATTGGATAGTAGCGATTACAGCGCTCCTCGAGCTGTTCGGCTCGAGGAGGAAGAAGAAGATCAGATCCCCTATGCTAAGGGTCCAGGCCCCCTTATATAGACGGGGGCCTGGTTACAGGTTTCGGTAACGCTTTGGCCGGCTGCCGGCTCCTTGGCGGCGGCGTCCTTGGCCTCATCCCCCCTGCCTGCGCTCTGGCAAAGGCACTTTATAAAGTGCCTTTTCCCTGGGCCGGCATCAGGAGAGCATATCCCCTCTCCTTCGCCTAGGATCCTGCCGTGGGGAGGAGTCTTCGTCTCCTCATTGGTCAGTCGTGGTCGTGGCGTTCGTCACGTCTGTCCTGCGCCTCCGTCGCTCTTGTCGGGGCTATCCGGCTTTTGGCCAGACAACCGTTGAGGGGTTTCGTCTCCTTCGCCCGGCTCCAGCCCTCCTCGGTGGAGCCGTCAGCCGGCCGCTGGCACAGCCGGCCCTTCCGGCTGGAGCCGGTCTTCTTGCGCCGAGGCCGTGGGATTCTCCGGGACGCCAGCCGGCATACTGCCTGGCCTGTGGTACGCCCCCTAAGTCATCCCCACGACACCTTGGGTATGAGTTTTGTGGTGCTACTACTCCTAGTGGCATGAGGATGCTTGTGGATGGTGAGTTCTATGAGAAGAAGAAGCTTGCTCCTCTCTACACTGGGGATGATAAGAAGATTGTCATTGGAGGAACCCTTGGGCTATCCAAACGGTCCAACATCTTGCTCCGCATATTCCGGGCCTCCATTGCCCCTCAAGCCGGTAACTTTGATGCTATTCGTGGGGCCTTAGTGAATCTCTTGGCCTACTCACATGAAGTCTATTGCAAAGGGGAGACCGCACATGTTGAGCCACTTGATGTGATGGATTTCATTCACAAGGAAATCAATGATTGCATTCTCAACAAGAAGACTCCTCTTTATGCCCCCTTTGTCATGAAGCTCATTCATGCTCAACAACTCAACCTTCCTCTTCTCATGGCAAACCTTGTAAATCACAAGATTGTGAAGCTTCAACGCAAAGAACCCACCGGTCACTCCAAGGAACCATTTGCACCGGTGAGAGGTGAAGATGATGATGCCTTTGCCGAAGGAGTGTCAACTAGAAGGGGCCCAAGGATGAAGCATGCTAGCAATGCCGGCTCTAGCTCCAACAATGAGTTTGGGCAAGAATTCAAGAAGCTAAATTGGTTCCAAAGGAATATGCTTTGCATGAATGTGGACATCCGTCACAAGCAATATGAGAGCTACATTGCCCAAAAGCACTTGAATGACAATCAACAAGTTCTTCACAAGGCATTTCGGAAGTCTCAACCGGACTATGTGGAATCACCTCCTTCCTCTTCATCATCCGGCACTCACTCCTATGGCAAGTGGAGCAAGGGTCTGACTGACTGGCAAGCCTTTGAGGAGGTCACCTCTGGCACCTCCAATGTGCATCATGGCAAGAAGCCCATGGCTTCTGATGATATTGAAGAAGGAGATGAGGACTTCAATGCCGGTTCCGAGGACGAGCCCGAGGATGAAGACGATGAGTGATCTCATGGGCATGTAGCATCGCTCTTTTCCCTTTTTGGTGTCTCGATGCCAAAGGGGGAGAAGTAGCTCTACTAGGTTGTCTTCGTTGGGATTTGCCATGGGTTGGTTTATTTGGATTTGGATTTCCCGTTCATTTGCTTTGGTCGAGACACAACTTCATGGACCTTCATGTTGTGTCTCATCTATCTTAGTGTTGAACTATCGTTTGTGTGGTATGGTATTATTGTGAGACTTAAGTTCCTTTATTGCTAGTAAGACTATTATTAATGTGTGCTATCTTGTTAGTCTTACTTATATGCTTGTGGTTAGTCTCATATATTATTACTTGCTCTTGGTATAATTGTGAAATATATAGGGGGAGTGATGATCCTTACTTGTGTGGCTCATGTTCAAATACAAATGGTGTTGTGCACACAAGTAGGGGGAGCTTTGGCTATATATTTTAATTTATTGTGCTTATATCTTG
The DNA here is from genome assembly GCA_007115705.1 of Dactylis glomerata. Taxonomy (NCBI): domain Eukaryota; kingdom Viridiplantae; phylum Streptophyta; class Magnoliopsida; order Poales; family Poaceae; genus Dactylis; species Dactylis glomerata. The sequence goes on from QXEO01000184.1 coordinate 519,794, forward strand.
CAAATCCATATGTTGTCATCAAACACCAAAAAGGGGGAGATTGAAAGAGCATTTCCCTAATAAATGTATTTTGGTGTTTGTTAACAACATTTGGTGAATTAACCATGCTATTAAAGTTCTGCAGATTTTCTAGGTTGATTCAGGATCTCGCGGAGGTTCACCCCAAAAAGGAAGAAAAGATCAGAGCTCGTAGTCCAGTAGTGGAGTTAGGGATTAGTTGTCTTGTAGGGTGCTTCGCGAAGGTGGAAATGGTGGAGAGGGGATCCACGAAGTGCTGCTGTTGCTTCTTCTAGGGCGGAGACTCCGGCCTAGGGGACTCGCCCAGGCAATCCCCAAAGTCGGACGATTCAGATGCCCTCCCGGAGTTGGGCTGGAGACTTTTTGTCTCTGGCCGGAGACTCCGGGTCGGCATGCTGAGGCCGGAGACTCCGGTCCCCAGGGGCCGGAGACTCTGGTCTGTCTGGCTGGTCGTGGGTTGCTATCTGGCTTGGACGATTCAGATGCCAGGCCGAAGTTGGGCCGGAGACTTTTGTCTCTGGCCGGAGACTCCGGCCCTGGAGTCACTTAGGGCGGAGACTCCGGACCTCCTGGCCGGAGACTCCGGCCCTAGTCGTCCAGCAACGGCTACATTTCATGGAGGACTATATAAAGCCTTCTTCTACCTCAAGAAGTGGCTGCGGCTTCCACTCTCTCTCCTCCATTGTTACTAAGCTTCAAAGCACTAGATCTCTCTCCTTAGCCAATAGAACTCAAAGCCCTTTTGGGATTTGACGGAGAAGACCTAGATCTACACCTCCACCAAGGCGATTTGATTTCCCCCCTCGTTTTGTTGAGGGGCTTGTAACTCGTGTGTTCATCGGATTCCTAGCCGGAAGAAGCCGTCCTCCAAGCTTAACTTTGTGTGTAAGAGCTTGGTGGGCCTATTGGGAGCCTCCAATTGAGTTGTGGAGCGTGCCCCAATACTTTGTGTAAAGGTGTCGTGCCGCCTTCAAGGGCATCGCTTAGTGGAGCGTGGACTCACCTTTGTGGCTTGTTCACCGGAGAATAGGGTGAGCCTTTGTGGCGTTGGTGGCCTTTGTGGCACCACACCTCTCCAACGTAGACGTACTTCCCGTAACAAGGAAGGAACTACGGGAATACATCCTTGTGTCTTCGTGTCTCCATTGCGGTTACCTCTATCCTTTACTCATACCTTTACTTATATTGTTATTGCTAGCTTGCTTGTCACTCTAGGTAAATTCACTTAGTAGCACATCTAGAGAATTTACCTTCTTGTCTAGCCTTAACTTGAAAAGAAGTAAAAATTTGGGTAGCTCCTATTCACCCCCCCCCCTCTAGTCGCTCATACGATCCTTTCAACGACTTTCATGATCAAGCTACTATAGCTCATGAGGATGAATTGTGAGTATAATGTTAGTTCCTAAAACCTTTTTAGGAGATTTGGACGCCTAGCATCTCCAATCTTCACAAATTCTCATACAATATGAGAACATGTGTCTTACTAAATTATACTCTATCACATTGCAACCAAACATTGTTTCAGATATCAGAATATCTTCCACACATGATAGTTTATGAAACAATTCCTTCAACTCCTAGATGACTTGATACTAAAAACAACTTTTGAATATCAAGGATCATGGAGGCAAGTGTGATACTTAGATACTAACACTGGAATTGTTACTCTTGATTTAATACTACTTATTAAATTTTATCGAGTAAACAGGGTTTGCTAAAAGTTTGCAATAGGACTTTAAACTTCAGATTAACATTCAAACAATACGATACCAGTTCATAAAGTTAACATCCAGAATTCTATAGTTCTATTATCTCAATTATAGCTAATAGCAAGGTAGTAAACGGATGCCAATGACTTCAACAAACTATACAAATTCACTTTGATTTAGTTCATGATAAATTGAGTTCTATAATTTAAAATTACTAAGTGAACTCTCACTTAAAAACAACATCCCTCTTAGTTTTCTTAAGTGATTACACGAACCAAATTCACTATACCGCAACTGATCATCACGTGCAACGACATAGTTTCAAAGGCGAACATCACCATGTTCATCATATCAACCATATGACTCATGCTTAACCTTTTGGTTCGTGTTCCGAGGCTATGTCTGTACATGCTAGGCTCGCCAAGTAGAACCATAGCACTTGCGTGTGTAAAACTGTCTTACACCCGACGTATGTGAACGTAGAGTCGATCACACCCGATCATCACGTGGTGTCTTGAAACGACGAACTTTCTTGACGGTGCATGTTATGGAAGAACACATTTTTATCTTGATATTTATGTGAGAGGGATCATCTTATAATGCTACCGCGCGATCAAATCTAAGCAAAATAAGATGCATAAAAGGATAAACATCACATGCATATATAATGTGATATGATATGGTCCTTCACGCATTCGATCTCCATCTTGTGCGTCATGGCATGATCTCCATCATTCCACCGGCACAGCACCAAGGTCCATGGTGCGCCACCTTGATTGTCTTCCTCCATTACAATATATCGTTTGGATACATATATTCGGCACACAGGCCATAAAATGAAAAGACAACCATATGGCTCCTGCCGGTTGTTTATAACTTACAAAAAGGATCATTGCATACAATTTGTAACATAAACAATTTAACCATATCACATCACATGCCTTGCAAAAACAAGTTAGATGCTTCTAATTTGTCTTGCATATTTTACGTGGTTTTGGGCTTTCTAGGAAGAACCGTTCTTACCTACGAACATGTAACCACAACGGTTATAAAATATTATTAACATTTTTTTGTAAAATAGATCATAAGTATAGTGGGAGAAACATGCACCCGCAAAGCCACATATCCCGAAGCATGTCAAGTGTGGGACAAGTCTCGTGAACGCGGTCACGTAATGTTAGTCTAGGGCAGCTTCAATCCCACTATGCCACTATGATCCAATAATACAAAAAATAGCAATAACATGATCATCAACGCCCATATCTCCATGTGTTCTAATCGTGCATACCAACTATGCATAGAGATGGCTATGATACCACTGATGGGTTCGTAGCATGGAAAACAAAAAATTTCCTACACATGAACACAAACTAGCCAAGAAAACTCTACGAGATGGTAGCAACGGAGAACTAACCCTCGAAGACCGGAAGCGGGGATTACGTTCCCGCACAAACGTTGCCGATGGAGACTTGACAAAGACACACGTAGTCGACGTAGTCATTTACTTGACGTAGTCGATGTAGTCGTTCACTTGACGATCTCAAGATCCTGTACAAGGCGCCACAACCGGCGGCACCTCCGTACTCGGTCACACGTACGGCTTGTCGTCGTCTCCTCCACGCCCTTGGTCTAGCAAAGCAGCGAAAGAAGGGATCCGCCGGACACTCCAACACACACTTCTCCAAGTATATGAACTATGAACTAAAAATCCGGCAGAGCTTTGCTAAGGTAAGACGAATATTGGGCATCAACTATGCGGGGAAGTGGAGAATCAAGAGTGTGAGAAGAGGGAGAAGAGGGCTCCTTTTATAGGAGAGGAGGGCAGCCCCAAGGGGGTGTGCGCCAGCCCCTAGGAGAAATTCTCCTCATGGTGGTAACCCCCTCTTCATGGTGGTAACCCCCTCATCAACATGAGCTAACCCCCCATTTAATTTTGCATGACATTCATGCTAATTAAAATTCACACTAATTGATTTAATAAAACATTTTTATTTCTTTAATATTTATTAATTCAATCAATTAACAAACATTAATAAATACCCCCTTGAGTTATTTCTATATGCCGAAATAGTTTCGGCGCTTTTCTGAAACAACCCTCATGCTGTCCTGTAATTCGATCGGAGTATCGTATCCACTCAAAAACGACGATGAACCTTAAGTGTGTCACCCTACGGTTCGTGAATAACGTGGACATGATCGAGACTCCTCTCCGATCAATAATCATCAGCGGGATCTAGAAATCCATGATGACTCCCACTTACTCGACGATGAACTAGTGATCGTGTGAAACAATAACGAACATAGTTAATTCCTTTTGTCTCACGATATTATTACTTGTCTCAGATCCGATCATTTGGTATAAACCATACCTAGTTCGATCTCATTCCCGACAAGTCTCTTTACTCGTTCCGTGATAATGCATTCCCGTGACCTAGTCACATGCTTGCAAGCGGTGTCAAAGCAATATCACCGAGAGGGCCCAGAGAATATCTTTCCGTCATCCGGATGGACAAATCCCACTCTTGATCCATGAGCCTCAACTAATACTTTTAGAGTACCCAAACCAACCTTTATAATCACCCTGTTACGGTGTGACGTTTGATATCATCAAAGTACCATTCTGCTATCAGTGATTAACATGATCTCATGGTCTAAGGAATAGAACTACTTCGTATGAGTTTGACATAGCAATGAAACTTGATGACTTGATCGTATTGCTATTCGTACTATGGGTGTGAGTGTTCATCACATCATTCTTCTAATGATATGACCCCGTTATTAACAACATCCAATGTTCATGATCAGGAAACCTTGATCATCAGTTAATCAACGAGCTAGTATAAAAGAGAGGCTTTATTAGGAACCTTTTAGTTTACTAATCACACAAGTATTAATGTTTCCGATTAATACAATTATAGCATGAAAAATAAACATTTATCATAAACATGGAATTTGATAATAACCACTTTATTATTGCCTCTCGGGCATATTCCCTTTAGTCCAATGCCGTGCACGCCAGCTATTGACTCTGTTTGACCGCATGTCCCACGCGTCCGGTGAGAAAACTTTGCCTCGCCTCCTCTATTCCCATGCGTAGTGGGAGCCTTAACTCACGTGGTGCTGACACGTGGACATCCAGATTCACGTCGTCGTTCCCTCTTCGGGACGAACGACCGAGATGATCCGGAGATTTCTCCATGCTGGGATAAAGAAGGAGAGATGGAATAACTGTTTACCCCACTCCGCCGCTGATGACCCACAAGTATAGGGGGTGTATCGTAGTACTTTCGATAAATAAGAGTGTCAAACCCAACGAGGAGCAGAAGGTGTTAAAAGCAGTTTTGATCAAGGATTCATTGTAAATACTAGCAAACTTGTTTTCAGGGGTATTTGGTAATGCAAATAAATAAAGTACGAGTAAATAAAAGACAATAATAATAATTTCTGCAAGTGGCTCAATCCTTTCTAGAGCAAAGGACAAGCCGATTGTGTAACTTATGATTACCAAACGTTCCTGAGGACACACGGGAGTTTCTGTCGAGTGCTTTTGCTTCATGCAGCTAAGTAATCTTCATTGGTTTGATAAGTGTTATGGGGGTGAACCTATGCTAGTGCACTACCCCAACTTGGACTAATACACACTTGTGATTATACCCCTTGCAAGCATCCGCAACTATAAGAAAGTAATTAAGATAATCTAACCACAACCTTAAATTCTGAGATCCTACACTCCCTGGTGCAATGGTTTCCTAACAGTGGTTTAGGTTTCTGTCGCTGTGGCAACCCCACAATTAGTAGCCAAATACACAATGCATTCCACTAGGCCCATAAAGGTGAAGTATCATGTAGTCAATGTTCACATGACACCACTAGTAGAATAGCACCACAACAAATAAATATCAAACCATTAAATATTACTCAACATAGTTTCACTACTAACATCTCGACTTCTCCCATGTCCTCAAGAACTAAACGAACTACTCACAAGACATCATATGGATCATGACCAGAGGTAAAATAACGGTAAATAACAATCTAAACATAAACCTTAATTCAATGGTTCCACTCAATAGCATCAACTACAAGAGTAATCAACACCGGGAAAGTTTCCCCTAAGAATTGGACAAGATTCAACCCAAGATGTTACAGCGGGATGGCGTGGTGATGGTGAAGATGAAGGTGCTGGTGGTGATGGTGATGAAGATGATGATCCCGATGAATCCCAGCTCGATGGTGATGACGATGGCGACGATCTCCCCTCTCCGGGAAGGAATTTCCCTGACATATTTCTGCCTGTCGGAGAGCTTTTTCTCTCTCGGTGTTTTCCACCCCGCAGAGGCGGCGGAGTCTAACTCTGATCCCCCCTCCTGTCTTAGGTTTTTGGGGATGACCATATACGCGAGGGGCGATGGCAGAAGTAGGCCAGGGTTGCCACACCACTTGGTGGCACGGCCAGGGCCTAGCCCGCGCCACCTGGTGGTGTGGGCCCCTGGCTGCTCCCCTTGCTATCTTCTTTTGGCTACTTTCGTCTTCTGATGAAATATGAATTTCTGGGTATTTTCCTGGAATTGCTGATCTTCAGAAATATGGTGTCTTGATAGTCCTTTTTCCAGCAGAATCCTGACTCCGGCAGCAAGTTCTCCAATAATCATCAAACATGCGAAAACAGAGGAAACAACATAAGTATCATCTCTAAATATGAAATATATCAATGAATAACAGTAAATTATGATATAAAACAGTGATGCAAAATAGACGTATCAACCCCCCCAAGCTTAGACCTCGCTTGTCCCCAAGCGAAAACTGAACTCGGTAAACATGACCACAGGTTTATGGAGTGAAGTATCGATAAACAAAATACGGACAAGAAGCATCACACTTACCAAGGCACAAGTCATAATAGATAGCAACTTCCCTTCATATAATTTGACTTGCAATAAGCAAAGGGAATCACAATAAAGATGAACAAGGTAAATCATGATTGGTGATGGCAAACCTTTGTTCTTGGCCAGAGAACAATGAACAGAATACAATTATATTTTGATCGGAGCCTTTTATATCAGAGCTAATATAGCAAAAACCACATGCTCAATCATAACAATCTCTTTACAGTCATAGATAGCTTTCATAGATATATTCCTTCAGATAAAAACATCGTACTAAACTGTAACATCCCAAAATTTCAAAATTATGTTTCATGCATATCATTCATCATCATCATCATATCATTGCATATGAATTCCTAAGTTAAAGAAAGAAATCAAATTTTCTTTTCCAAATTTGTTTTTTTAGCCCTATGGCAAATGGTATAAAGACTTTTCAAAACCAAATTTATTTTTGATAAAAACTAGCCCCATATGTCTATATGGATATGGGATAAATTACAAAAATTTAAAAATTTATTTGAGTTAATTTAGAGCTCTAAATCAAAAGTTATAAAAGAAAACAGAAAAAAGGCAAAAAAAAAAAGGAGAACCGACCCAGCTGGGCCGACCAGCCCAACTAGGCCGACCCAGCCCGCCATCTCCACTACTTTTTTTCCTTTCATCTATTTGCCTTCTTGGGCCTCATTTCTTTCTTGGCCCATGCAGCGTTTAGACGAACCGGTCATCTTCCTCCTCCGTTCAGGTTCGTTCATGTTCAGAGACTGAACGGAAACTGAAACAACCATGACAATATTTTCCCCTTCCTCTCTAGAGTGTTTCAGACCCCGAAACGCCTCACTTCAAATACGAAAGTTACTCCTCATTAACCCAAGATTCAATTCCGGGGATTAAAACCCTGTTTCAATGCGCCTTTAAACGCCACTAATAGCCATCATGGTCGAAGCATAACGGTGACAGCGATCACTCGCCTTCGCTCCCCATCGCTATAAAGCGGGCACAGGCACCCTCTCCTCACACTTTGCGCTCCCATAGAACCTAGCCTAAGCTCTGCCTCTCTCACATCCGGATTTCTACACCGAAGTTCCACCGGCCGCAGTGACGCTAACGTCGGGTACGTACAGACTGAGGTCCTGTTTTTTTTTCTTCTTCTATTCCTCTTACTCTTTCCTCATACATATCCATGACATCTTGAATTGTTCAATTTCATATCCGGAGACCAGCCCGCACCAGAGACTCGACGCAGTCACCGCACGAAGCAAACCGAGCGAATCAAATCAATCTATTCCCCTAGGTGAGTTCAGGCTGTTTGTTTCTTCCCTTTTCCTCTCGACCATTTGATAACGAAGGGTATCTGCCAGTAAGAATCCGCCACTTGTCATATCTTTATCTATTTTCGGATATTTAGACAGAAAAACTTAGAAACTTGCAAAAATCATATCTTTAGTTCTGTTTATCAAAAATTAGCAAATGATATACCTCTGGATTCACAAAAATGAGTAGGATGCAATGAACCAATAAAATTACACTTTTGCATCATGTTTATTCACAGTTTTAGTAGAAACTCAAATAGAGTATTTTGGCTATAGGATTAGTTCTACAAAATATTTTTGAGTGATTCTTTTTTATATTGGCAGCAAATGGAACCCTCGGTACAGTAGTACTAGAAACAAAAATACTAGTTTCTATAAACTTATTTTAATATTTATTTAGTGTTAAGGCCTTCTCTAGTGTTAGATAATGTTTTGAATTATTTAAACAATACTAAAAATTATTCATGGCATCAAGCATGTAGTTTACAACCAGAAAACTTGCTAAGTGTCATTGTGGTGTTTAAGTCACATATTGCATGCATATTTCTCTTCATGAGTGTTTATGAATACTATGTGCTTATGGATTGCAAATTTTATTTGTAGATTGTGCTGAGTGCAACGAGTGTCTTTGTGACGAGTGCACCAACTCCTCTCCTCACCAAGGCAAGTGTCACCATATTTCCTTGTCCTACTGAAGGTTTTGTCACTTGTCGCTTTTCTAGTAGAAGATGCATGTGTAGGTGATTTCTAAGAGTTTGTGTCTTTAGCTTGCTAGATTTTATGCTTAAGCCTCCTTGGCTAGCTTTTGCATCTCCTTAGTAGAATAGCTGCTGCCATAGGTTACTTTGTCTTACACTTTTGCTGGGAAGGGAAATTCACATGTTTTGGCTAAGTGTTGAAAAACCTTGTTTTGCAAAACTAAGAAAACAACTAAGTTAATGAAACACCTGGGTGGAAGTGGTAAGATGGATTATGTTGAGTGGTTCCCTGGGGTCATGTCGTCGAACCTCTGAACCTCCAGGTGTATCGCACTTGTGGACGACCACCCAGGAGCAAAGAGATTGGAGACATTCAAGTCATGAAGCTTCCAGTGCAACCATAAGTCAAATGGGCTCTGTCTTGATCAACTAAGCTGCAACAACTCAGCCAGACGGACAGAGGGTGGTAGGAGATGATAGGTTGGAGTGCGTCCGGGTTGGTCTGAGGGATTGCTTATGAAAGATCTCGTCTTGGTCTCCACCTGCCCATTTGAGCAAAATGAGCTTCATGGGAAAAAGGAATGACTAAGTCTTGTGGGAAAAGTGCACCACCTCTGCAGAGTGTTAGAACTAAGTACTTAGCCGTGTCCCCGGTTACGGACAATTCTGAGTGACATGATATTGAAGCTATTCGAGAATCTCCTCATCCCAATTTCTTAAGTTAAAACTTGATGGGAAAAACTTGGGTAGAAGATCTTGCCAAAAGTTTTGCTAAGGAAGAACTTGAGTTTTACAAAAGATAGGAAGAAAGCTTGCTTTTGCAAAGTCAAACTCCACCTGACCAAATAGCATATAAGTGTAGGTGCCATTGAGTCCACCAAAGTGACATCTTGCCAATACATTCAAAGTATTGACCCTCTGTGGCTGCAACATATCATGTTGCAGGTTACTACTATGAAGATTGAAGATTGCTGCGCTTCGGTCACGAGTCTTCGTCCAACACATCTGCCTGTGGAGCTATGAAGAAAGAAGACTTGTAGTTCATTCACTTAGTCATTTTCACTCGAGTTGTAATAAGTTGTGGCATTGTGCCATTTGAGTTGTAAAAGAACTATGTTATTTGTGGATCAAGCGTTGTAATAAAGACCTTTGTTTTCTCGATATTTCATCTTATACTGTGTGTGCTAGCAGTTGATCCGGGACTAGCACAAATAAAGCACAGGTATGCTACATAAACAAAGGAAGACAGGAAACAAGATTGAATAAATCAACATATGAATGATTGAAACACAACAACTCAAATGCTTGCTTGAGACAGAAGGGAATAGGTTGACTCAACATAAAAGTAAAAGATTGGCCCTTCGTAGAGGGAAGCAGGGATTAAACATGTGCTAGAGCTTTTCATTTGTAAAACAGAGATGAAAGTTTGTTTTGAGAGGTGGTTGTCTTTGTCAACGACTAGCAACGGAGTTCTTGCCATCTTTCATACTAAACAAGTGAGAGCGGTTCCGAGATGTTTGATTAATTGGCACAATTGTGCTCTTTTATAGTTTGGCACTCCTCCCCACTTTTCCTTTCACAAACCATGGCCTACCAACTTTCACATACCATGGAGGAGTGCATTTTTCTTTTCTTTTTCTCTTTTTTTGTTATAATGGTCTGACCAGCTCCCTTGCAAATTTAGTGACAAGCAGATGAAGCATGCAAGTCGAGGGGTGATGCCGGCAGATAACCACCCAGTTGGGAACCCCAAGAGGAAGGTATGATGAGCACAGTAGCAAGTCTTCCCTTAGTAAGAAACCAAGGTTTATCGAACCAATAGGAAAAAGCCAAACTTCAGAAGGTGATGCCTGCTAGCTTCACGACAGCTCCGGACAATTAATAAGGCGCCTCGTCCAGGGCTTTGCTTTCTACCAGCAACAACGTGGAACCTGCAGACAACACAACCAAGAACTTTGCTCCCAACTTACGATGAGGTTGTCAATCTCACCGGTTTGCTGTAAACAAAGGATTGAGCGTATCGAGTGGAAAGCAATAGTAGTATGCAAGAAAGTAAACAGTGCGAGTAAAAGTAAAACAGTAATAGCAATGTAAAGGAAATTGGACTGGGGTCCACAGTTCACTAGTGGTGTCTCTCCATAAGATAAATAACGACATGCTGCGTAAACAAATTATAGTTGGGCAATTGATAGAATAAAGATAACATGCATATGTCACGAGGATCACTATGAGATTTACTCTAGGCATTACAACAAAATACATAGACCGCCATCCAACTGCATCTATGACTAATAATCCACTCGCGGGGAATCATCCGAGGACCCCGAGAGTATTAAGTTGCGAACAACAGATAACTGCATTAAGCAAAGTGTTTAATGTAAACAAAACAAATGTCCTTGGACACAAGATTGTTGTTTTAGCCCTAGTGGCAATAGCACATCTACAACCTTAGAGGTTTCTGTCACTCCCCCAGATTAAATAGAGGCATGAACCCAACTATCGAGCATAAATACCCCCTCTTGGAGTCACTAGTATCTACTTGGCCAAGATAGCTACTAAAAATGGAGAGCATGCAAGATCATAAACAACATAGAGATAACATAAGATAAAATTCAGAACATCAACTGAACATAACACCAATATTCATCGGATCCCAACAAACACAACATGTAGAATTACATAAAGATGATCTCGATCATGTAAGGCAGCTCACGAGATCTAAACATGAAGCACATGGTGGAGAACACAACCATCTAGCTACTGCTATGGACCCATAGTCCAAGGTAGACTACTCACTCATCGCGCCGGAGGCAAGCATGGCGATGAAGAAGACCTCTGGTGGCGATTCCCCTCTCCGGCAGGGTGCCGGGAAAAGCTTCTGGACCCTCCCGATCTCGAGTTGACGACGGCGGCGGATCGCGCTGTGTTTCTCGAACATTGATCGGGTGTTTAGGTTTTTCCCATCGAGGGGTCTTTATAGGCGAAGAGGCGGCGCCAGGAGTGGACCAAGGCGCCCTCACCACAGGTGGGCGCGGCCAGGGGCTGGGTCGCGCCCCCTGGTGGTGAGGCTGGCCCCTGGCCCCTCTCCATCTCCTCTTCGGTCTTCTTGAAGCTTCGGTAAATATTAGGAGGTTCGGCTTTTGTTTTGTCCAATTCCGAGAATATTTCTTGTGTAACTTTTCTGAAACACAAAAACAGCAGAAAACAGGGAACTCGCACTGTGGCATCTTGTTAATAGGTTAGTTCCGGAAAATGCATAAAAACTCCACGAAGTGTAACAAAACTCAAAGCAAATGGTGTAAGAACAAGCATGGAGCATCAAAAATTATAGATACGTTTGAGACGTATCAAGCATCCCCAAGCTTAACTCCGGCTCTTCCACGAGTAGGTAAGTGATAACAAAGAATAATTTTTGAGGTGACATGCACCATCACAATCTTGATCATCTATGTAAGCATTGAGTGCTGGGATCAAAAGAACTTAAAACATGGGCATAAAAGACATAATCTTGATAGAAGAAACTTAGCAACCATGTTATAACATGAGAAAGAACACAAACGAAAGATCATGAAAAATGAAACAATGAAAGTCAAACGTGTGTTCAAATCATATGGAAAAACATAGCAAATGTTTTTAGCTTGTCCTTCATGGAATAGCAAAACATAAATGCATAGGACACCTTCAAGTTTAAGAGGGCGACTAGATACAAATAATTTAAGAACAAGTGAAACCAAAATCATGAATCAATCAATGATAAACTTTGGGACTATGCACATTAAACTCAGAATGACAACTATGCTCTCTTAGACGGTGCATAAAGGTAGAAGGTGGTGACTCAACATAAAAGTAAAAGAAAGGCCCTTCACAGAGGGAAGCAGTGATTGCAAGTTTTATAAACCTTCAAAAATTATGGTACTTACTAGCTTTGAGCTCTCATTGCCCCCATCATAGGCATCTTGAATGGTTAAAGTTAATGCGAGTACAATTATGATGCATATGCTTGACAAATCATAAGTTGAAAACCTCGTGTCCCGTGAAGTACGAATACCCAAACCTTATGCTACTCGACTTAGAGTCCCAAGCAAGCTCTTGTCATTGTAAGTATACACATATCATCAAGAACCGCCAACAGGGTACCTCCGTGCCCGATGACATGGAACAATCCCACATCAAAATGATAGGACAAACAGACAATGAAAACCTCGGCATCTCTTTTATTTACCATTGGTATAGCTTTTTATTTTGAGATGCGTCGTCGAATGTCCGCTATGGGCATGTTGTAAATTTCCACCATGAATTATGCATGGCTTAGAGTGGCGGCCCAGGCGTTTCTCTAACACGTATACAAACTCCATGATCCCGCAAGATTCCCAACTTATTTCACATCGTGAGTATCCATAAACAAAAGATCATGATATCAACTCAAATAAGAAGTGCAATGTTGAAAGCTTAGCCCATGACGGCATGGTTTGGCTAATTTCCAACTTACAACTTGCAAGCATAACAACTCAACATAAGAGAGCCACAATGTCAAATTTTTTAGAACGATAAAAGTAAAGTGTGCCATCAGGTTCGTGAGAGCTTTACTGACCAATTTTCACATAACACCAAAAAGAGTTTAATTCGAAGGATAGATAAAACCAAGTCAAATGTACTTTGGAATAGCAAATTGCTAATAGGTATGTATGGTGGACACAATGGAATAACTTGGTTTTTGGGAGTTGGATGCACGAGTAGAGCTCATACTCAGTACAAAATGAGGGCTAGCAAAAGACTGGGAGCGACCAACTAAGAGAGCAATAACGGCCATAATCATGCATAGCGACAAAACATCATTAAGAGAAACATAAAATGGCATCAAAAGTCAAAAACTAAATGATCATAGAGCCTTATGGCGACTTTGTATGAGTCAAACATGTTGTAAGCATGCGCCAAGTCAACCCAAATAAACTTCCACATAATAAAAACAACGCTTGATTTTTTCAAAGGCTCATTAAGCAATCTTAGTCATTTGAGACAAGTCATGCTACAGCAAAACCACTAAGCATACTATCAAAACGACATCAAGCATGGCATGAAAAATTCTAAGCCGCAGTTTAAACAAGCTCCTTTTTGTACCACTTTTTTGCATGAAACTTTTTCTCTTTTCCAACACCATTCGAACCTTTTTGAAACAACTCTTTTGATGAATACCAATATAGACCAGAGGTCCAAATACACCTTGATGCAAAGATAAAACAATATCAGAACAAAAATCAAGGCGAAAAATGAAAACTAAACCCAGTTCTAGAAAAAGAGAACACTCGTTGAACGATGAGTGAAAAACGGAGTGTTCTTGGCAAATGAAAAGCAAGTAAATCTTCTCCAAAAGAAATTTGTTGGGGTCCAACCATTTATTGCAGCAAACAAAACTAAACAAAACTCAAAACTAAAGACGCTCCAAGAAAAACGCATAGTGCATGAAGCAATAAAAATATAGTGTGTTGAAAGGTGACCTGATTTTTGCCGATGAAGAAGGGGTGCCTCGGGGACATCCCCAAGCTTTGACGCTTGTACCTCTTGAATATTTCTTGGGGTGCGTGGGCATCCCCAAGCTTGAGCTTTTGTCCATTCTTCAACTCATCTCATCATTCTCCAATCCCTACACTTGAAAACTTCCTTCATACAAAACTCAACACAATTCTATTAGCAACATTAGTGTAAGCATAATAATGAATCAACCCATTTTGGTTCAGATTTCAACTCAAAAACACCACATATAAAGCTTATACTACTGTAGCAACCTCCCAAAAGTTCCGTGATCAAAAGAACTAAAAAAGAAAGCGATCGAGAGGCAAACACAAATAGTGGCAGAAATTTGTCAAAACAGAACAGCTGACAAAGGTCGATTTTTTTGAGGGTTTTCTGTTGCTCAAATCAAAAAGTGTAAAACTAATGAAAGTTTGGAAATAACCTGGGGCATATGCACAAGAAATATCAGGTCAAAAAGATATTCAGAGATTTTTCACGAATTTTTACGGTGCAGCACCGAAATCTGTTTCAGGACAGCAACTTCCCCAAATCTTACCTCACTCAAATTAGAGGTTTCTCTTGGCACAACAATGAAATAAAAATAATAAGGAGCGGTTATTACAGTAGTAATAACTTCCAAGACTCAAATAAAAGAAAAATAACTGAAAGTAAAACATTGGGTTATCTCCCAAGAGTGCTTTTCTTTAACGCCTTTGAGCTAGGCGCAGAAAGGTGGAAATCAAGTATTTTCAAAAGAGGCATTAAGATCAACGGTTTCCTCAAGATCATCACTTACCATACTAGGCACTTTAGAAGTTCCTGAAGATGATTCAACCTGCAAGTCACTCTTAGTTGAACTAAAAGTTTTACCAATCTTAAAAACATGCTGCAGTTTAGGCACAGACACCTTGGGAACATACATAAATTTTTGCTCTTTTCCAATAAAAGCTTTCTCCTTCTTAAACTTAAGAGAAGAGAAAATTGAAGTCAAAGTTTCCATAGATTCCTCTAGTTTACCAATCCTAAGTTTTTGACTATCAAGAGTAGTGCTAGCCTCTAAAGCGGTGATTCTCTTACCGATGCTTTCTATTGATTCATTAACTTGGCTAGCGTTATAAAGGATATTTGGCAAACTTTTTTCTAAAGAGCTAAGTTTTTCTAAAACTTCATCCAAAGTGTTCTCAGTTTTAACAACATGGATAGGTGGTACTCCCACTAAACTTTCTATTAAAGTGCATGCTTCAAGAGTGGGAGTACCCAGAAAATTACCTCCTGCAAGAGTATCAAGAACGTACCTATTCCAACTAGATATACCAACATAAAAATTTCTAAGGAGGATCATGGTAGAATGCTTCTTCATACACCTATGATGAGAATTGCTAATACGGTACCAAGCATCTTTCAAGCTCTCTCCCCCTTGTTGCTTAAAAGTATGAACTTCAACTTCAGGATTACTCATTCTAACAAAACTAAAAGCAAGTAAATAAAAGCAACTATAAAGGAAACTAATTTTTTTGTATTTTTGAAAAAACGATGCAAGAAAAAATAAAGTAAAGCAAAACAATAAACAAAGTAAAGGATGTGCGTGCAAAACTCCCCTTGCAGAAATCTTCTTTTTCCCCGGCAACGGCGCCAGAAAAAGTGCTTGATGCGGGCAAATAACCACCCAGTTGGGAACCCCAAGAGGAAGGTATGATGAGCACAGTAGCAAGTCTTCCCTCAGTAAGAAACCGAGGTTTATTGAACCAGTAGGAAAAATCCAAACTTCAGAAGGTGATGCCTGCTAGCTTCGTGACAGCTCCAGACAATTTATAAGGCGCCTCGTCCAGGGCTTTGCTTTGTACCAGCAGCAACGTGGAACCTGCACACAACACAACCAAGAACTTTGCTCCCAACTTACGATGAGGTTGTCAATCTCATCGGTTTGCTATAAACAAAGGATTGAGCGTATCGAGTGGAAAGCAATAGTAGTATGCAAGAAAGTAAACAGTGCGAGTAAAAGTAAACAATAATAGCAATGTAAAGGAAATTGGACCGGGGTCCACAGTTCACTAGTGGTGTCTCTCCATAAGATAAATAACGACATGCTGGGTAAACAAATTACAGTTGGGCAATTGATAGAATAAAGATAATGTGCATATGTCACAAGGATCACTATGAGATTTACTCTAGGCATTACAACTAAATACATAGACCGCCATCCAACTGCATCTATGACTAATAATCCACTCGGGGGGAATCATCCGAGGACCCCGAGAGTATTAAGTTGCGAACAATAGATAACTGCATTAAGCAAAGTGTGTAATGTAAACAAAACAAATGTCCTTGGACACAAGATTGTTGTTTTCTCCCTAGTGGCAACAACACATTTACAACCTTAGAGGTTTCTGTCACTCCCCCAGATTAAATAGAGGCATGAACCCAACTATCGAGCATAAACACCCCCTCTTGGAGTCACTAGTATCTACTTGGCCAAGATAGCTACTAACAACGGAGAGCATGCAAGATCATAAACAACATAGACATAACATAAGATAAAATTCAGAACATCAACTTAACATAACACCAATATTCATCGGATCCCAACAAACACAACATGTAGAATTACAAAAAGATGATCTCGATCATGTAAGACAGCTCACGAGATCGAAACATGAAGCACATGGTGGAGAACACAACCATCTAGCTACTGCTATGGACCCATAGTCCAAGGTAGACTACTCACTCATCGCGTCGGAGGCAAGCATGGCAATGAAGAAGACCTCCGGTGGCGATTCCCCTCTCCGGCAGGGTGCCGGGAAGAGCTTCTGGACCCTCCCAATCTCGGGTCAACGACGGCGGCGGATCGCGATGTGTTTCTGGAAAATTGATCGGGTGTTTAGGTTTTTCCCGTCGAGGGGTGTTTATAGGCGAAGGGGCAGCGCCAGGAGTGGATCAGGGCGCCCTCACCATAGGTGGGCGTGGCCAAGGGCTGGGCCGCGCCCCTGGTGGTGAGGCTGGCCCCTGGCCCCTCTCCGTCTCCTCTTCGGTCTTCTGGAAGCTTCGGTAAATATTAGAAGGTTTGGCTTTTGTTTTGTCCAATTCTGAGAATATTTCCTGTGTAACTTTTCTGAAACACAAAAATAGCAGAAAACAGGGAACTGGCACTGTGGCAACTTGTTAATAGGTTAGTTCCGAAAAATGCATAAAAATAACACGAAGTGTAACAAAACTCAAAGCAAATGGTGTAAGAACAAGCATGGAGCATCAAAAATTATAGATACGTTTGAGACGTATCAAGGGGTACTCAATTTAGTATGGAGCATCAAAAAAACTCAACCACTACGTCCTCATGAGCTAAAAAACAGTGGCACAAAATGAGAAGTATTTGAACATTTTTTAAAGGTAGCTGATACGTCCAAAACATATCTACTTTCCTGAATACTTTTGCTTTTGTTTCTCCTCTAATTTGTGTGTTTTGAATACAACTAACACGGAGTCACACTGTTTTCAGCAGAATTGCTCTGGTGTCTTGTTTTTGTGCAGAAATCTGACTTTCAGGAAAAATCCCGGAAAATATTGCAAAAATTCTATTTTGCCAGAAGACCCACGGAGCCAGAAGGAGAGACGAAGGGGGGCAGTGGCCTGGGCTCATCACCAGGGGGCGCGGCCCAGGCCTGGCCGCGCCCACCTGTGGTGAGGCCACCTCGGTCGTCGCCTCGACCCCTCCTTCCGCCTACATATACCCTCTGACCTGAAAGGAGCGGGAGTTGGGCGTTTTTCCCAGATAGACTTCCGCTGCGCCGCCACCATCAGAAACCGCGATTCGGAACCAGAAACTACGTTCTGGCACCCTGCCGGGACGGAGATTTGGAGGAGATCTTCATCACCATCATCACCGATGTCTCTCCATCAACCATCCATGACTCCCCTATCTATGTGTGAGTAATTCCCACTGTAGGCGAAGGGGATGGTAGGGATTGGATGAGATCATTCATGTAATTTGCTATGAGATTGTTAGGGCATAGTGCCTAGTATCTTTTATTGGTGCTTATGATATTGTTGCAACTTGTTGTGCTTAATGCTTGTCACTTTGGGCCCGAGTGCCATGATTTTAGATCTAAACTTGTTATTGTTTTATGATGATACTTGTTATTTATGGTCTTACCTACAAGTTGTATACACATATTGTTGTCCGGAACCCGAGGCCCCAAAGTGACAGAAATTGGGATAACCGAAGGGGGTGGCTATGATGTGAGGATCACATGTGTTCACCAAGTGCTAATGCTTTGCTCTGGTACTTTATTAAAAGGAGTACCTTAATTCCAGTAGTTTCCCTTGAGGCCCTGCTGCAACAGGCTGGTAGGACAAAAGATGTCGTGCAAGTTTCTCATTGCGAGCACGTATGACTATATACGGAACACATGCCTATGATTGTTAGTACTAGGATGCTTTATATTATTTATCTGCAATTGCCCATGTCTCACTGATTTCATGAATCATCTTATCCATGCAACGCCCGTACATCCATCCCTATGCCTATAGTATTTCATCCTACTGTTTACTATTGCTACTATTACTGCTTTTATTTTACTACTATTATTACTGTTTCACTACTATCACCACTATAAAACTGTTGCTACTCATAAACCGCTGCGAGCAAGTTTGTTTCCAGGTGCAGCTGAATTGACAACTCATCTGTTAAGGCTTATAAATATTTTTTGGCTCCCCTTGTGTCGAATCAATAAATTTGGGTTTTACTTCCCTCGAAGACTGTTGCGATCCCCTATACTTGTGGGTCATCAAGACTATTTTCTGGCGCCGTTGCCGGGGAGCATAGCTTTATTTGTAAGTCCACTTGGGATTCATATTATTTGCTGCAATCCTTTCATCATGGGTAAACCTCGTGATGGAAAAGTTCCTATATTGCCATCCACTACAAGAAGAGGTACGACTTTGAACACCTCTGTTGCTCTTAATTCACCATCTGTTATGAGTAAGTTGCTTACACCACCACACGCACATGCTACTGCTACTACTTCTGCTGAGTTTGAAAATGCCACTGATAATTTAGATGATGCTTCTACTGTGCTTGATGAGAGTGGTTCGCTAGGTTTCTTTCTAGATGCTACAATTGCTAGAGCTAAGATGGGAAACACCACTGTTACACCTGTTAGTTCACCTGAGTCTAGGGAATGTCCTAGTGATGATTTTGATGATGCTTATATTGAGCTTGACGATGATTTTATTGCTAAAGCTCGTGCTACTCGTGATGATAAAGCTGTTAAGGAACTTCTAACGAGACGTGCTGTTAGATATAAATTGTCTCCTGATCCTAAGTTTGCTGCTTCTCCCATAAATATTAGAGACAAGGATTATGATTTCTCTTTAGATTTATCTTACATATCTATTGTTGAGAAAGAGCCTTTTTGTGGTACTGAGAATGAAAGTGCTATGGAGCACATGAATGAGCTTTCTACTTTGAGTAATTTGTTTTCTGATGATATTAAGCTTCGCACTTACTTTGTTGCTAAGATTTTTCATTTCTCATTGAAAGATGTAGCTAAAACTTGGTTTAATAGCTTGTCTCCTGGATCTATTCATAGTCCTATTACTTTGGTTAATGCTTTCTTTTAGAAATATTTTCCTGCTAGTGCTCAACATGCTGTTGTGCAGAAAATCTTTGACTTTGAACAGGGAAAAGGAGAGATATTGCTTGAATCTTGGTCAAGGTTTTGTTGTTTAATTAGAGCTTTGCCTAAAGAGCCATTGCCTAAAAATGAACTCCTTGATTTTATAATGGACTAACTTATGAATCTAAGTCATATCTGGATAGTTGTGCTGGTTGTGTTTTCAGGGAAAGAACTCCGGCTGAAGCTGAAGAATTAATGGCTAAAATAAGCCGGAATCATGATAATTGGACTCTAGTTGAGCCAACACCAGCACCAACACCTGCGCCAGTCCTAGAGCCGACACCAAAGAAGAGAGGAATGATTGAATTAAATGATGAAGTTATGAGGGAAGCTAAGAAATCTCTTAAGGAGAGAGGTATTAAATCCGAAGATGAGAAGAATTTACCTCCTATAGAAGAATTATGTAAGCCAATCCCTCGCTCATCCACTATTGAGGTACACTCTCTCCAACGCTTTGATGATAGAGATATTCCTTACTCTAAACGGCCTGATCAATGCTTAGATGAATTAGATAATTTTATTGTCAAGCAAGATAATTTTAATAGAATGGTGCAGAATCATTTGTTGGAAAATTCTAGAGCTATTAACAAGTTGCGGGATATTGTGGAGAGAACCTCCAATGATGTGAAGATACTTGTTAAACATTTTCAAATGGTTCAGACTCAAATTGATCAGCTTACCAAGGTGCAAAAAGACTTGCTAGTTAATGCCGCAAGAGAAAAATAAGCATGTCAAATACGCACAAGAGGAAGTGCTACCACTCAAGACCCCTTATATCCTAAAGGACATCCTAAGAGGATCGAGCAAGATTCTCAATGCACTTCAAGAGATGATATTCCTTCCAAGAAGAAGAAGAAGAAGCATAAAACAACTGCAGAATCCTCTGAAGCAGGTAAAGATCCTAATAGTGTTTCTATTTCTGATGCTGAAACTGAACCAGGAGATGCTTCCGATAAAGAAGAAGTTAAAGAGGAACCATAAAAGATTGAGAAGAATGCAAAGTACACCAAAGAAGACTTCATTGCCAACAAGCATGGTAATGAGAGAGAACCTTGGGTGCAGAAACCAATGCCTTTTCCTGGTAAGAAATACAAATCCAAGGAAGAAGAACACTACAACAGGTTTTGTGAATGGATGCAACCTTTATTTCTGCAAATTCCTTTGACTAATGCTATTAGAATGCCTCCTTATGCAAAGTATATGAAAGATATTGTTACTAATAAAAGGAAGATTCCTAATGAGGAAATTTTCACTCTACTTGCTAATTATTATTTTGACGGTAAAGTTCCGGAGAAGCTTGGAGATCCAGGTATACCAACTATTCCTTGCTCCATTAAAAATAACTATGTTAGAACTGCTTTATGTGATTTGGGAGCCGGAGTTAGTGTCATGCCTTTTTCTCTTTATAAGAGACTTGATCTAGAAAAGTTGGTACCAACTGATATAGCTTTGCAAATGGCTGATAAGTCTACTACTATTCCTATTGGTATATGTGAAAATGTTCCTGTTCAAGTTGCTAATAGTTGTTTGATATTAACTGACTTTGTTGTGTTGGAAATGCCTGAAGATGATAATATGTCTATTATTCTTGGGAGACCCTTTCTAAACACTGCAGGTGCGGTTATTAATTGCAATCAAGGAAAAGTAACTTTTAATGTCAATGACAAAGAGTATATGGTTTATTTTCCCAAGAAGATTGATAGAAAGAATGCTCTAAATTCAATCAAGAATGTTGAGACCATCAGAGTTGGCCAAATTATTTGTTCAGAGCAAAAGCCCAAAGAAGAATATAAAATTGTTATGATTGGGACTATGCCTATTAAGGTCGAGGTAACATAAGCATATAGTGAAATGCAAAGTTTTGCCTCATAAAAAGTTAGTTTGGTAACAAGACTTGATCAACCTTGTTAACAAAGTGATTTTATATGAACGAACTTCATTTTCACCGCATTTACTCAACCTCACTCATTTTTACTTTCACCATTTTTGTTCCCTTTGGTAGTTAAATGATTAGAATATCTTAGAGCTGCTGCATACTTGGTTTTGATTTGCTTGCAATCTTGCCATCTTCGTTTTCCCGACTTTTTAATCTGTTGTCAATTTCTGAAAAATCCTCGAAAATAAAATTTCTTGAAAAATTCCAGAAAATCTTTTTAAATTTTTATGTCAAAAATGAGGCAGAGAGGCACCTGGGAGACCTCAGGGGGACCTGCCATGACACCTCACCACCAAGGGGTGCGGCCCAGCCCTGGCCGCGCCCACCTATGGTGAGGGGGGCCCCCTGACCTCTCACTTATCTCTTCCTCCCCAGCTCTTTCTCTCTCCCGAAAAACAACGACACACCGGCTCAAACTCGTGTTCTTGCTGCTTTCCATCTCAATTTTTCGATCTCCTTGCTCAGCCCATCATTGTTGCTGAGATTTGGAGCATTTGTTCTCCAGTATGTGACTCCTCCAATTGTCCAAGTAGAATTTTGTTTAGTGGAGTATTTCTTGAGTATTTTAGCTCTATAGGTGACAGGTGAAATGAGTTTGCATGCTTGTTCTATTGCTTAGAAATGTTATTTTGATGCATGTTAGCTCTCTAGTAACTCCCTATAGTAGGTTCCTACACTTGTTTGTTTCAAAATTATTTTTTATGAGGTTTGTTAAAAATTTCAGAAAAGGGAGATGGACAACTACACCTATGGAGAAGTCTTTGAAAGAGAAGCACCAAGATCATCAAGGCCTTCAAGATCTACTGCTCAATATAGGATGTCCTACAATGAAGATCTTATGTCACCGAACATTGAGGGGGACGATGGAGATGCGCATCCATCCACCTTCCCTTGTGCTAACTTTTTGAGTGATGCAGGGATTCTTGATGATTTCTTGCTCCTTATTAATAGGGTTGGATTGACTACATACATGATGGATGAGAGTAATCAATATGCTATTCTCACAAAGATTTTCGTTGAAAGCTTTAAATTTACTAACTCTCATTTCAATCCTTCCATTGCATTTAAGATTTATGATAAGTCTATCACCATGTCTTTGGAGAGGTTTTGTGATATTCTAGGTATACCCATGTTTGGGACGGCAAAGAAGATGCTACATCAGCCCACTGATTTGTTGGAGCTCTACCGAGGAGTGACTAACGATGATGACCGCACAACATAGCGTGGCAAGATAAGGAACATTCAACTCCCAGCTATTAGATATTTTACTTACTATCTTGCCACTAGTATTCTTGGTAGAGGGAACACTAGCAATATCTCCAATTATCATTTAGCTCTTGATGTTAGCAAGAAGTATAACCTCGGTGCTCTTATTGCCCGTCGCCTAGCCGCTAGGGGACCTATTTTTGGAGGCATTGTTGTTGCGCACATTGTTGCTGCACTAGGTCTTTCTATTGCTCCCCATGATATATTGTTGACTCCACAGAGGCTCGATCTTGCTGCTATGAAGCTCCATCGCTTTGTTACTGCTAACTCATGTGCAAGGAAATTAGTTTATAGAATGTTATTCAGTGATGGAGAAGAAAGGGAAATTCCCTTGCCACAGTCCAGTTTGTTCACTATTCACAGGCAGCCATGGTCACGCACGAAGGAGGAGTTGGATGAGCAGCTTAGGTTGCTCGGCTCCCACGTTTAGCACGGCGTGGTGGACCAGGTGGAAGAGGAGGCGTCTGCTGATCACTACACCACATACTACACCGGGGCGTCCTCGAGCTCGTACCAGGACGAAGGTACTTCTTCGTCACATTTGGGAGGCGCCACTTCATGGCCAAGTTGGCCGAGTTGGGATTGATCTCCACTTAGGCCAAAAGTGTGACGCCCCAAAATCGGCACCTTGCAGATGATAGCGATCACGCCACAATCTACATGATGTCGCTTTGGAAACGCACCACCGAGCGCCTCGTGCACGTTGCAGCGTGCACGTGATGCGGGTGGAATCGAGTAGCAACAGTTACACAAGTTCACGATGGAACCCACAAAAGAATATAATATAACCGCAAAGACTCCACGAGTCAAAATATCCAAATATACATACAAAGATCCAAATCATACATAAAGCGAAATAGTATCCGAGTACGGACAAGAATACAAATGGGCCTAAGAGGCCTGAAGATAAACGATGGCGTCCAACCCTGCCCAGGCCAAGCCGGAAGGGTAACCTTGCTAACGTCGTCGCTCCCATACCTGTGAACAGCGTCGGGCCAAAGGTTGCCGAACAAGGAGGGAGAAAGAGAAAAAGGAAAAAAAAACGAGGGTGAGTACCGAGGCACGTACTCGCGAGACTGGAATTCAGCTGTGCTCGCCTACGGGCTATATGGTGGACTTAGCGGCAACAAAAGCACTAAACTAAAGAGACACACTACCTCTTTCGTCTAAAAAGATGAGATAAGAGAGCGCATAAAAGTTACCAACTAGAAACTAACACCAAACATAACCCAGCCGATGAATCACCTCCTCGTGACCAAACGAAGAAGCAAGTACCAAAGGCACTCACACGGTTACCAAGTTTTATTGCAGGTTTATTGTTGTAGTTGTGCTAGCTTACTACACAAGTTTATTAGTATTGAAATAGCAGGTGCAAGTTGTTCTATGATCGAGTAGTACAGCTCCAAGTCGTCCATAACCGCGGACACGGCTTTTCGAAAAGATTTAACCCTGGAGGGGTGCCCAAATGTACCCACACGTATGATCAATCCTTCCGGCAAGTCTCGCACCCTTAATAAAAACAGGTGCGCCATTAGGATAGTCACGACTCGCACTCTCCTTCACTACAAACAAGTCCAGAAAGCCACCTAACTAAGTTGAACCCGTATCAAGAGTCCGGCCGAATCTCCAAACGGACTTAGCTGTTTGCGCCTACTCTGCAGAGCGAACCGGAGCCTCTCTTCTGGGGAGGTTGTCCGTTTGCAGTCATACCGCACCTATACGGACGTGCAGAACAAGGGGTTACAAGGCTCACTGGGCTTCCCCCAAATAAAATCGGACCATAAGATACAAGCTGCTTGCCCGATAAAAATCAAATGGAAACACCTCGAACTAGTTGTGGCCACTGGACAAGTATGTAGATTCCGGCAGTGATCGAGGGGAGGCCCGTAAACGTACCCACGTGTGATTAGAGCGCTCAGTCTCAGAACAGTTCATGCGATCTCGGGGTCCTAGGGGACACAAGTGAGCCGTCGGAAAACTGGCAAAATGACTCACCGATGCCTCTGCTTAATTCATTTTTAATTTATTAACAATAAAGTAAGCCATGATTATTTCCAACAACATATATCCAAAAAAAGCAGAGCATGTGATAACTTTCCCAACCCAAGAGGATAAAACAACTCCAACAACCTGAAGATGCCTACGACTCGCAAGGCCAACTCGAACAACAAGCACACGGGTAATAGGATGTATGGAAGGTTCTATGGCTTTGCTTTGGATAAACAGGTGGATAGGACACGTGACTCGAACAAAGCATCGTGACACAAGGCTAGAATATAGAGCTAGCGAGAGCAAAAGTATTAAATGGGTAGAGAGAAAAGGGCTCGCCTGAAAAGATGGTCGAAGAACACCCGAAGAACTTGTCGTTGCTCACATCACCACGAAATGTCTTATCCGAGAAGAAGCAAAATGCTACAACAAACAATGGATGCAACACTTACTACTACGAAGAAAGAAACGGCATGCTCATGTGAATGCATGCATGACATGGCAATTATGATGCAATGCAACTTATCCAAATTAAGCGGAATCGGAATTCTGACACACACATAGATGGTTCAAGTTATTTTACTACACGGCAATTTAAATGTTGATTAGCATGGCAAAAACAAGATATGGGTGAGCTACACAATATTAAATGAAGTGGGGAAACCATTACAAGCATTTCCCAAATACTCCATATTATTATTTATTAATTGAGATGCAAAATACAACGTAACTACATGATGCGAAATGCAAACCGGAGCATGGATGTCATATTCAGGTTTGACATATATTTTTTTTTCTGATTTCTGGAACTCTTAGCAATGTTTAAAAAAAATAGGTTTTAAATGGCAAGATTTAAAAGGCTTTAAAATAAATAAGGATAGCTGAAGTTTTTAACTGAAGATTGAAGCTGAACAAAATTGACAACTGACGGACTGAAACAGTCGACTAATACGCCGGTGCTGGATGTAGAAAATAAGCAGAGCAGTAAGATTGGATTCTATTTTGAGCAGACTGGTAAGCAGGACACTGATTAACAACAAAGGGAACAACTGTCTAGGCAAACTAGCAAGGCAAGCTCGTGGATCAACTATCACCGTGCGGAACGAGCTAGCTGGAATGTGGCAAACAAAGAAATAGAAGTAGTGTTGCTGAACATGCACGACCAGGAGTTGGACAGAGGCAGCAAGCGTGCGGCGCGGAGGGCGTGAAGCTGGCATTTTGAACAGAATGCTGAAACTGAAACTGGATGTTATGCACTGACAGACATGTGGCAAGGTGCTTGCTAGCAACTGGAATAAGCTTCGGTTTTTAAACAAGGGGGAAATAGAGAGCGTGACCTCCAGATAATCAAGCAACCAGGCCGGCTGCAGGATAGGTTGGCACCGTGCAAGACTAGCTAGCTCAAGCAAGCAGGCTAGGAGGTGGATGACTCGATGGCAACTAGCTAAGTGAGTTCAGAGGTACACGAATGAGATGCAGACTGGCGTGCGGAGTGTGCGGATGGCATGAGCCGTAGGCGGAACTGGATGCAATCGAGCAGGGTAACATGGGGAAAAACAGCGGCTGCTCACCACGGGTCTGTTGGCGAAGACGGACAGGCTCGGGGACGGACGGCGACACCGGCGAGGAAGGAGGGACGCGCAGTCACGCTTGGGTTGCTGCAGACGAGAGCCGATGACCACGAGTAAAAACTGCAGCCGCGACCGAAGCAAGCAGATGGCGGAGGCGATGTACAGGGAAAGCAAGACGTCGCCCTGATGGAGTTTGAGCTCGAATTCATGGCAGTACACGGTCATGTCAGAAGGGGATCCACGGCTACGTAGCAATATCTTGACAAGGAGAGAAGGGAAAAGGATCAGTGTCTCACCGGGAGTTTGTGTGCGTCAACGGAGAGGCCGGGGATGACCACGGTGGCCGGATTTCGCCGGCGAGCCGTGAGGAAGAAGTCAACAATTGGGAGGCTTGAAGGCGTTCTAGCCGGCTTCACTGGGCGGGGACGTTCCTGACGGTGAGGCGGAGCTCCTGGAGGCTTCGGCTTGGCGGCAGGTGCACTGAAACGGCGGCGCGTCGTCGACCATGGCGGCGGTGGTCGTTGGTTTCATTTCTGGGCTAGGATGCTTGCAGAGAAGGGCGACCAAGAAGGGGAGGAGGGGTGGCGGCACAGAGAGAGGAAGAGGGGCTAGGGTTTGAGAGGGATCCGAGGCTGGGAGATTAAAAGGGAGGGGAAAGTGGGTGCGGTGGTTGAAAAGTAGAAGCAGAGCTCAGGCTCTCCTCATGTTCGCTCG
Source organism: Dactylis glomerata (assembly GCA_007115705.1). Taxonomy (NCBI): domain Eukaryota; kingdom Viridiplantae; phylum Streptophyta; class Magnoliopsida; order Poales; family Poaceae; genus Dactylis; species Dactylis glomerata. Next base: position 547,074 of record QXEO01000184.1, read on the forward strand.
AAGAAGACAACAGGGACGAGTACCTTTTCGGTGAGAGAGAAAATGGACGTCCTGGCTTGATAAAGAAAAGAAGATGGGCCAAACAAGTGAGGATGGTTTTGGAAGATTTTTCAAAACAGATTTCCAACAACGTTTCCAAAACTAGATTTATGTTCAAACAACTTTCAAATCTTGGCAAATATTTTAGTTCTCTTAATTTTAATAGAGGACTGAAAAGGCAAGAGGGTTTATTATGGAACCATACGAGAAAATAGAAGATAGATTTTAATCAAAATAATAATTTTGAATTTGACAAAAATATGCAAAGATTATTGATGCATGATGATGCATGACGCCACGATGACGTGAAAAAGAAAATAACAATCATTTATAATATTAGGGATATTTCCGGGTCGTTACAATCGACACCACTAACATGGGATCTCGCCCCGAGATCCACGCTTGTGTAGGGGGAAAGAGTTGGTGAAACTATCGAGTCTTCGCGCTTCATGTTGATATTCCCGGGCCTTAACGTGGATCTATTTTTCTCGACACCACTAACAAGAGATTTCTTCTCACGCTGACGATGATGAACTTCCGGAGATCGGACCTATTAGGATAAAAGGCAAGAGAACGTCCACCCACGTAGGAACCTAAAACTCAAAGAAGTAGATAAGAGAGAACACAAAACTCGCAAAGGTAAGAGGAGAGAAGCACATAGGCAAGGAGTAAAATTGCAGACCTAATTAGAACTATCCAACGCATTTTTAGCAAAATAGTATGGACACTAGTCTCAACAACGTCTGTTGGCAAGGTTATCCTACAGGCGGACTGAACCCGTGGGTATCGACAAAACCTGTGGCTCTGATACCACTTGTGACGCCCCAAAATCGGCACCTTGCAGATGATAGCGATCACGCCACAATCTACATGATGTCGCTTTGGAAACGCACCACCGAGCGCCTCGTGCACGTTGCAGCGTGCACGTGATGCGGGTGGAATCGAGTAGCAACAGTTACACAAGTTCACGATGGAACCCACAAAAGAATATAATATAACCGCAAAGTCTCCACGAGTCAAAATATCCAAATATACATACAAAGATCCAAATCATACATAAAGCGAAATAGTATCCGAGTACGGACAAGAATACAAATGGGCCTAAGAGGCCTGAAGATAAACGATGGCGTCCAACCCTGCCCAGGCCAAGCCGGAAGGGTAACCTTGCTAACGTCGTCGCTCCCATACCTGTGAACAACGTCGGGCCAAAGGTTGCCGAACAAGGAGGGAGAAAGAGAAAAAGGAAAAAAAAATGAGGGTGAGTACCGAGGCACGTACTCGCGAGACTGTAATTCAGCTGTGCTCGCCTACGGGCTATATGGTGGACTTAGCGGCAACAAAAGCACTAAACTAAAGAGACACACTACCTCTTTCGTCTAAAAAGATGAGATAAGAGAGCGCATAAAAGTTACCAACTAGAAACTAACACCAAACATAACCCAGCCGATGAATCACCTCCTCGTGACCAAACGAAGAAGCAAGTACCAAAGGCACTCACACGGTTACCAAGTTTTATTGCAGGTTTATTGTTGTAGTTGTGCTAGCTTACTACACAAGTTTATTAGTATTGAAATAGCAGGTGCAAGTTGTTCTATGATCGAGTAGTACAGCTCCAAGTCGTCCATAACTGCGGACACGGCTTTTCGAAAAGATTTAACCCTGCAGGGGTGCCCAAATGTACCCACACGTACGATCAATCCTTCCGGCAAGTCTCGCACCCTTAATAAAAACAGGTGCGCCATTAGGATAGTCACGACTCGCACTCTCCTTCACTACAAACAAGTCCAGAAAGCCACCTAACTAAGTTGAACCCGTATCAAGAGTCCGGCCGAATCTCCGAACGGACTTAGCTGTTTGCGCCTACTCTGCAGAGCGAACCGGAGCCTCTCTTCTGGGGAGGTTGTCCGCTTGCAGTCATACCGCACCTATACGGACGTGCAGAACAAGGGGTTACAAGGCTCACTGGGCTTCCCCCAAATAAAATCGGACCATAAGATACAAGCTGCTTGCCCGATAAAAATCAAATGGAAACACCTCGAACTAGTTGTGGCCACTGGACAAGTATGTAGATTCCGGCAGTGATCGAGGGGAGGCCCGTAAACGTACCCACGTGTGATTAGAGCGCTCAGTCTCAGAACAGTTCATGCGATCTCGGGGTCCTAGGGGACACAAGTGAGCCGTCGGAAATCTGGCAAAATGACTCACCGATGCCTCTGCTTAATTCATTTTTAATTTATTAACAATAAAGTAAGCCATGATTATTTCCAACAACATATATCCAAAAAAATCAGAGCATGTGATAACTTTCCCAACCCAAGAGGATAAAACAACTCCAACAACCTGAAGATGCCTACGACTCGCAAGGCCAACTCGAACAACAAGCACACGGGTAATAGGATGTATAGAAGGTTCTATGGCTTTGCTTTGGATAAACAGGTGGATAGGACACGTGACTCGAACAAAGCATCGTGACACAAGGCTAGAATATAGAGCTAGCGAGAGCAAAAGTATTAAATGGGTAGAGAGAAAAGGGCTCGCCTGAAAAGATGGTCGAAGAACACCCGAAGAACTTGTCGTTGCTCACATCACCACGAAACGTCTTATCCGAGAAGAAGCAAAATGCTACAACAAACAATGGATGCAACACTTACTACTACGAAGAAAGAAACGGCATGCTCATGTGAATGCATGCATGACATGGCAATTATGATGCAATGCAACTTATCCAAATTAAGCGGAATCGGAATTCTGACACACACATAGATGGTTCAAGTTATTTTACTACACAGCAATTTAAATGTTGATTAGCATGGCAAAAACAAGATATGGGTGAGCTACACAATATTAAATGAAGTGGGGAAACCATTACAAGCATTTCCCAAATACTCCATATTATTATTTATTAATTGAGATGCAAAATACAACGTAACTACATGATGCAAAATGCAAACCGGAGCATGGATGTCATATTCAGGTTTGACATATATATATTTTTTTCTGATTTCTGGAACTCTTAGCAATGTTTAAAAAAATTAGGTTTTAAATGGCAAGATTTAAATGGCTTTAAAATAAATAAGGATAGCAGAAGTTTTTAACTGAAGATTGAAGCTGAACAAAATTGACAACTGACGGACTGAAACAGTCGACTGATACGCCGGTGCTGGATGTAGAAAATAAGCAGAGCAGTAAGATTGGATTCTGTTTTGAGCAGACTGGTAAGCAGGACACTGATTAACAACAAAGGGAACAACTGTCTAGGCAAACTAGCAAGGCAAGCTCGTGGATCAACTATCACCGTGCGGAACGAGCTAGCTGGAATGTGGCAAACAAAGAAATAGAAGTAGTGTTGCTGAACATGCACGGCCAGGAGTTGGACAGAGGCAGCAAGCGTGCGGCGCGGAGGGCGTGAAGCTGGCATTTTGAACAGAATGCTGAAACTGAAACTGGATGTTATGCACTGACAGACATGTGGCAATGTGCTTGCTAGCAACTGGAATAAGCTTCGGTTTTTAAACAAGGGGGGAATAGAGAGCGTGACCTCCAGATAATCAAGCAACCAGGCCGGCTGCAGGATAGGTTGGCACCGTGCAAGACTAGCTAGCTCAAGCAAGCAGGCTAGGAGGTGGATGACTCGATGGCAACTAGCTAAGTGAGTTCAGAGGTACACGAATGAGATGCAGACTGGCGTGCGGAGTGTGCGGATGGCATGAGCCGTAGGCGGAACTGGATGCAATCGAGCAGGGTAACATGGGGAAAAACAGCGGCTGCTCACCACGGGTCTGTTGGCGAAGACGGACAGGCTCGGGGACGGACGGCGACGCCAGCGAGGAAGGAGGGACGCGCAGTCACGCTTGGGTTGCTGCAGACGAGAGCCGATGACCACGAGTAAAAACTGCGGCCGCGACCGAAGCGAGCAGATGGCGGAGGCGATGTACAGGGAAAGCAAGACGTCGCCCTGATGGAGTTTGAGCTCGAATTCATGGCAGTACACGGTCATGTCAGAAGGGGATCCACGGCTACGTAGCAATATCTTGACAAGGAGAGAAGGGAAAAGGATCAGTGTCTCACCGGGAGTTTGTGTGCGTCAACGGAGAGGCCGGGGATGACCACGGTGGCCGGATTTCGCCGGCGAGCCGTGAGGAAGAAGTCAACAATTGGGAGGCTTGAAGGCGTTCTAGCCGGCTTCACTGGGCGGGGACGTTCCTGACGGTGAGGCGGAGCTCCTGGAGGCTTCGGCTTGGCGGCAGGTGCACTGGAACGGCGGCGCGTCGTCGACCATGGCAGCGGTGGTCGTTGGTTTCGTTTCTGGGCTAGGATGCTTGCAGAGAAGGGCGACCAAGAAGGGGAGGAGGGGTGGCGGCGCAGAGGGAGGAAAAGGGCTAGGGTTTGAGAGGGATCCGAGGCTGGGAGATTAAAAGGGAGGGGAAAGTGGGTGCGGTGGTTGAAAAGTAGAAGCAGAGCTCACGCTCTCCTCATGTTCGCTCGAAGAAGACAACAGGGACGAGTACCTTTTCGGTGAGAGAGAAAATGGACGTCCTGGCTTGATAAAGAAAACAAAATGGGCCAAACAAGGGAGGATGGTTTTGGAAGATTTTTCAAAACAGATTTCCAACAACGTTTCCAAAACTAGATTTATGTTCAAACAACTTTCAAATCTTGGCAAATATTTTAGTTCTCTTAATTTTAATAGAGGACTGAAAAGGCAAGAGGGTTTATTATGGAACCATACGAGAAAATAGAAGATAGATTTTAATCAAAATAATAATTTTGAATTTGACAAAAATATGCAAAGATTATTGATGCATGATGATGCATGACGCCACGATGACGTGAAAAAGAAAATAACAATCATTTATAATATTAGGGATATTTCCGGGTCGTTACAATCGACACCACTAACATGGGATCTCGCCCCGAGATCCACGCTTGTGTAGGGGGAAAGAGTTGGTGAAACTATCGAGTCTTCGCGCTTCATGTTGATATTCCCGGGCCTTAACGTGGATCTATTTTTCTCGACACCACTAACAAGAGATTTCTTCTCACGCTGACGATGATGAACTTCCGGAGATCGGACCTATTAGGATAAAAGGCAAGAGAACGTCCACCCACGTAGGAACCTAAAACTCAAAGAAGTAGATAAGAGAGAACACAAAACTCGCAAAGGTAAGAGGAGAGAAGCACATAGGCAAGGAGTAAAATTGCAGACCTAATTAGAACTATCCAACGCATTTTTAGCAAAATAGTTTGGACACTAGTCTCAACAACGTCTGTTGGCAAGGTTATCCTACAGGCGGACTGAACCCGTGGGTATCGACAAAACCTGTGGCTCTGATACCACTTGTTTTCATTTTTGTACATGTACTCATCTATATGGGCATGCTTAGTCGGTTCATGTAAGGTATATGTTATCTAATGGATGCTTCGTAGTTCTTGCTCTCATATGATTAGTTCCAATTTACTAATAGTTTGTAGCATGTCATGTAGACGCTTGCTTGCATTGTTTTATTTGTAATATGGTATGTTATTGTGGTATCCTCCTCTGAAAGTTTCATTTGAATCGACTTGGCACATGCTCAAGCATGCATATGACTGAACAAAAAGTCAATTAAGCCTCGATGATTTACTTTGCCTCAGAGTTCTTGTATCATTTTTATGCCTATATTAATTTTGTTTTGTCGCAAGCATGATTATGACAGCTATTGCTCTCTCGATTGTCGCTTCCCAGTCTTTTGCTAGCCTTCACTTGTACTGAGAGGGAATACTTCTCGTGCATCCCATCACCAAAAACCAAGTTTACCAAAGAGTCCACTATAAATTCCTATGCATGGTATTTCAAAGCCATTCCAAGTAAATTTTCATGTGCTACCTTTCAAATCTTTCAACTACTTCTCATTTTGTGCCACTATTTTTAGCTCATGAGGACGTAGTGGTCGGGATTGCTATCTTCCATATTAAATTAAGTACCCCTCGACTAGGCAGCTTCATCTGCTCGTCATTAATTTTGTAAGGGAGCTGGTCAGACCATTGTAATCTAATCTAAACAAGAAAAGAAAAAAGAGCACTCCTCCATGGTATGTGAAATTTGGTGGGCACCCGATGGAATCGGTTAGGCATGGTTTGAGAAAGGAAAAAGGTGGGGAGGAGTGCCAAAGCTTTACAAAAGAGCACCAATGTGCCAAATTTTCAAAGAACTCGGAACCGCTCTCACTTGTTTATTATGGAAGATAGCAAGTCCTCATTGCCAGTCGTTGACATGAAACAACCACCTCTCAAAATAAATTTTTATCTCTGTTTTACAAATGAAAAGCTCTAGCACATGTTAAATCATTGCTTCCCTCTGTGAAAGGCCTTTCTTTTACTTTTATGTTGAGTCTTCATCTTCTAACTTTTAAGCACCTTCTTGAGAGCATAGTTGTTATTCTTAGTGTAATGTGCTTGTCCCATAACACGGTTAATTGTGGTATAACTTTGATGCTTATATCTTTGATATTTTTACTTCTAGTCTTCTTTGGACTTCAGAGGTGCCTCAGCATTTATGTTTTGCTCCACAAATAAAGGCAAGCGGGATACCACTCTTTCATATCATTTATGAGCATTACAATCTTGCAACTTCTTATGTTTCATGTTGCTTGTTATTAGTATATTGGCACTCTTTCATAGCTTGCTTGACTATGAGGTAACATTAGTAGCATATTTCTTATTATGAATTGCCTGAGTACTTGATCATATAGTTAGTATATATACATCTTATGAAGCAAATGTGTTCGTGAAAGTTTCTTTTATCGCTCTCAATTGTTAACTGAATTGCTTGAGGACAAGCAAATAGCTAAGCTTGGGGGGAGTTGATACGTCCAAAACGTATCTACTTTCCCAAACACTGTTGCTATTGTTTCTCCTCTAATTTGTGTGTTTTGAATACAACTAACACGAACTCACGCTGTTTTCAGCAGAATTGCTCTGGTGTCTTGTTTTTGTGCAAAAATCCGACTTTCAGGAAAAATCCCAAAAAATATTGCAAAAATTCTATTTTGCCAGAAGACCCATGGAGCCAGAAGGAGAGACGAAGGGGGGCAGTGGCCTGGGCTCACCACCAGGGGGCGCGGCCCAGGCCTGGCCGTGCCCACCTGTGGTGAGGCCACCTCGGCCGTCGCCTCGACCCCTCCTTCTGCCTACATATACCCTCTGACCTGAAAGGAGCGGGGGTTGGGCATTTTTCCCAGATAGACTTCCGCTCCGCCGCCACCATCAGAAACTGCGATTCGGAACCAGAAACTCCGTTCTGGCACCCTGCCGGGACGGGGATTTGGAGGAGATCTTCATCACCATCATCACCGATGTCTCTCCATCAACCATCCATGACTCCCCTATCTATGTGTGAGTAATTCCCGCTGTAGGCGAAGGGGATGGTAGGGATTGGATGAGATCATTCATGTAATTTGCTATGAGATTGTTAGAGCATAGTGCCTAGTATCTTTTATTGGTGCTTATGACGTTGTTGCAACTTGTTGTGCTTAATGCTTGTCACTTTGGGCCTGAGTGCCATGATTTCAGATCTAAACTTGTTATTGTTTTATGATAATACTTGTTGTTTATAGTCTTACCTACAAGTTGTATACACATATTGTTGTCCGGAACCCGAGGCCCCAAAGTGACAGAAATTGGGATAACCGGAGGGGATGGCTATGATGTGAGGATCACATGTGTTCACCGAGTGCTAATGCTTTGCTCCGGTACTTTATTAAAAGGAGTACCTTAATTACCAGTAGTTTCCCTTGAGGCCCTGCTGCAACAGGCTGGTAGGACCAAAGATGTCGTGCAAGTTTCTCATTGCGAGCATGTACGACTATATACGGAACACATGCCTATGATTGTTAGTACTAGGATGCTTTATATTATTTATCTGCAATTGCCCATGTCTCATTGATTTCATGAATCATCTTATCCATGCAACGCCCGTACATCCATCCCTATGCCTATAGTATTTCATCCTCTGTTTACTATAGCTACTATTACCGCTTTTATTTTACTACTGCTGTTACTGTTTCACTACTATCACCACTATAAAACTATTGCTACTGATAAACCGCTGCGAGCAAGTTTGTTTCCAGGTGCATCTGAATTGACAAATCATCTGTTAAGGCTTATAAATATTCTTTGGCTCCCCTTGTGTCGAATCAATAAATTTGGGTTTTACTTCCCTCGAAGACTGTTGCGATCCCCTATACTTGTGGGTCATCAGTAGCACATGAAAATTTACTTAGAATGGCTTGAAATACCATGCATAGGAATTTATAGTGGACTCTTTTGGAAGTAACTTGGTTTTGGGAATTGGATGCACGAGAAGTATTCCCTCTCAGTATAGGTTTTTGGCTAACAAGGCTGGGTAGCAAGCATAAGAGTTGCATGAAACAAACAAACATATATGTGATAGAAAACAATTATGCAAACTTCCTTGAAAGTACAAATGATCTTAGCTTGAGAATACTAATGCTTATGAGCCAATCATGAAGGGAAGCTGAAATGATGTACCTACAAGTATTTCCCTCTTTTTCTACTCAAGCCTCAAAGTATTGTTGCTACTGACCATTGCTAAGTTTGCCAAAACCAACTTGATTTACTCATGCTCCCAAAGTGATACCAATACTAATCAACAAGACTAATCATATAAGAAAGATTGCAAACTAAAATAAAGTGTGCAGAAAGCAAATGATAAGACTTCTCATTAATATTTCATAACCGCAACTCACACCAAGGGATACATAGATAACCAACTAAAGGAGGATACTTCCACATTGCAACCTATTCTATAAGATAACTTCTCTATTCATGATATGACTCTACTTGAAAAGTAAATAGGTAAAAGGGTAGTGATGTGATACCGCGACACTCCCCCAAGCTTGGAACAAGCCAAGGGGATGCCAATACCAATGACGAATTACTCCTTCGGCGATGGTGGTGAGTCTTTAATAAGCTTCTTAATTAGTTCCTTCAACTCATCAATCTTGTAGGTGAGATTACGAATCATCTCCGAATTGTGCTCAATCCGGCTCATGAACATGTCGGACTACGAATCCCAGCTCTTGGAATTATTTCCCCACCCTTCTTTGCGTTTGAAGCTTTCTTTCTCTGCACAGTTAGAACGATCTATATCCCAACTAGAGGGTAATTTTGCTTTAGGCACCCTTTGGAATTGATGTTCATGTATGAGAGTATGGAAGGGGTTGTTTCCTGAAGAAGATGTCCTTGGAGCTAAGGGATGGCTGATACGTCTCAAACGTATCTATAATTTTTGATGCTCCATGCTTATTTTTACACCATTTGCTTAGTGTTTCGATACACTTCGTGGCATTTTTATGCATTTTCCGGAACTAACCTATTAACAAGATGCCACAGTGCCAGTTCCGTGTTTTCTGCTGTTTTTGTGTTTCAGAAAAGTTACGCAGGAAATATTCTCGGAATTGGACGAAACAAAAGCCAAACATCCATAAATTTACCAAAGCTTCTAGAGAACCGAAGAGGAGACGGAATGGGGCCACGAGGGGCCCACACAACAGGGCGGCGCGGCCCAGGCACTGGCCGCGCCCCCTATGTGTGAGACCACCTCGGTCCACTTCTGACGATGCCCCTTCGCCTATAAAGACCCCCCCCCCCGACATTATTACTACTGTAATGACCTCTCCTTATCCTTTTTATTTCGTTTTTGTGCCAAGAGAAGCCTCTAATTTGAGTGAGGTAAGATTTGGGGATGTTGCTGTCCTGAAACAGTTTTCGGTGCTGCACCGTAAAAATTTGTGAAAATTCTCAGTATATCTTTTGGACCTGAGATTTCTTGTGCATATGCCCCAGGTTATATCCAAACTTTCATTAGTTATACACTTTTTGATTTGAGCAACAAAAAACCCTCTAAAAATTCGACCTTTGTCAGCTGTTCTGTTTTGACAGATTTCTGCCAATATTTGTGTTTGCCGCTCGATCGCTTTCTTTTTGAGTTCTTTTGATCATGAAACTTTTGGGGAAGTTGCTACAGTAGTATATTCTTTATATGTGGTGGTTTTGAGTTGAAACCTGAAGCAAAAAGGGTTGATTCATTGCTATGCTTACACTAATGTTGCTAATAGAATTGTGTTTAGTTTTGTATGAAGAAAGTTTTCAAGTGTAGGGATTGGAGAATGATGAGATGAGTTGAAGAATGGACAAAAGCTCAAGCTTGGGGATGCCCACGCACCCCAAGAAATATCCAAGAGGTACAAGCGTCAAAGCTTGGGGATGCCCCCGATGCACCCCTTCTTCATCGGCAAAAATCAGGTCACCTTTCAACACACTATATTTTTATTGCTTCATGCATTATGCGTTTTTCTTGGAGCGTCAGTTGTTTTAGTTTTCAGTTTTGTTTGCTGCAATAATGGTTGGATCCTAACAAATTCCTTTTGGAGAAGTTGCCTTGTTTTTCATTTGCCAAGAACACTCCGTTTTTCACTCTTATCGTTCAACGAGTGTTCTCTTTTTCGGCTACTGCGTTTAGTTTTCATTTTTCGCCTTGATTTGTGTTCAGATCTTGTTATATCTTTTCATCAAGGTGTATTTTGACATCTGGTCCATGTTGGTTTTCCTCAAAAGAGTTGTTTTAAAAAGGTTCGAATGGTGTTGGAAAAGAGAAAAAGCTTTATGCAAAAAAGTGGTACAAAAAGGAGCTTGTGTAGACTGCGGCCTAGGCTTTTGCATGTCGTGCTACATGTCTTTTTGATAGTATGCTTAGTGGTTTTGCTGTAGCATGACTTGTCTCAAATGACTGAGATTGCTTAATGAGCCCTTGAAAAAAATCATGCGTTGTTTTTATTATTTGGAAGCATTATTTTGGTTTTCTCCTTTGATGCTTTATTTGGGTTGACTTGGCACATGCTCACACATGTTAGACTCATACAAAGTCGCCATAAGCCTCTATGATCATTTAGTTTTTGACTTTTGATGCCATCTTATGCTTCTTTTAATGTCGCTTTGTCGCTTTGCATGATTATGGCCGTTATTGCTCTCTTAGTTGGTCGCTCACAGTCTTTTGCTAGCTCTCATTTTGTAGTGAGTATGAGCTCTACTCGTGCATCCAACTCCTAAAAACCAAGTTTACCATTGTGTCCACTATAAATTCCTATGCATGGTATTTGTAAGCCATTCCAAGAAAAATTTTATGTGCTACCTTTCAAAACTTTCAACTACTTCTCATTTTGTGCCACTGTTTTTAGCTCATGGGGACATAGTGGTCGGAATTGCTATCTTCCATATTAAATTAAGTACCCCTCGACTAGGCAGCTTCATCTGCTCGTCATTAATTTTGCAAGGGAGCTGGTCAGACCATTGCAATCTAATTCTAAAAAAGAAAAAAAAGGCACTCCTTCATGGTATGTGAATGTTGGTGGGCACCCGATGGAATCGGTTAGCTATGGTTTGAGAAAGGAAAAAGGTGGGGAGGAGTGCCAAAGCTTTATAAAAGAGCACCAATGTGCCAAATTTTCAAAGAACTCAAAACCGCTCTCACTTGTTTATTATGAAAGATAGTAAGAACCCATTGCCAGTCGTTGACATGAAACAACCACCTCTCAAAACCCAATTTTTTTATCTCTGTTTTACAAATGAAAAGCTTTAGCACATGTTTAATCACTGCTTCCCTCCGCGAAGGGCCTTTCTTTTACTTTTTTGTTGAGTCACCACCTTCTACCTTTATGCACCGTCTAAGAGCGCTTAGTTGTCATTCTGAGTATAATGTGCATTGTCCCAAAGTTTTCATTGATTGATTCATGATGTTGGTTTCACTTGTTCTTAAATTATTTGTATCTAGTCGCCCTCTTAAACTTGAAGGTGTCCTATGAATTTATGTTTTGCTATTCCATGAAGGACAAGCTGAAAACCATTTGTATGTTTTCCATATGATTGGAACACACGTTTGACTTTCATTGTTTCATTTTCATGATCTTTCGTTTGTGTTCTTTTTCATGTTATAACATGGTTGCTAAGTTTCTTCTATCAAGATTATATCTTTCATGCCCATGTTTTAAGTTCTTTTGATCCTAGCGCACAACGCTTACATAGATGATCAAGATTGTGTAGGTGCATGTCACCTCAAAAATTATTTCTTTGTTATCACTTACCTACTCGAGGACGAGCAGGAGTTAAGCTTGGGGATGCTGATACGTCTCAAACGTATCTATAATTTTTGATGCTCCATGCTTGTTTTTACACCATTTTCTTAGTGTTTCGTTACACTTCGTGGCATTTTTATGCATTTTCCAGAACTAACCTATTAACAAGATGCCACAGTGCCAGTTCCCTGTTTTCTGCTGTTTTTGTGTTTCAGAAAAGTTACACAGGAAATATTCTCGGAATTGGACGAAACAAAAGCCAAACATCCAAAAATTTACCGAAGCTTCCAGAGAACCGAAGAGGAGATGGAGTGGGCCACGAGGGGACCACACAACAGGGCGGCACGGCCCAGGCCCTGGCCACGCCCCCTATGTGTGAGACCACCTCGGTCCACTTCTGACGATGCCCCTTCGCCTATAAAGACCCCTTGACGGGAAAAACCTAAACAACCCGATCACTTTTCCAGAATACATCACGATCCGCCGCCATCGTCGACCTGAGATCGGGAGGGTCCAGAAGCTCTTCCTGGCACCCTGCCGGAGAGGGGAATCGCCACCGGAGGTCTTCTTCATCGCCATGCTTGCCTCCGGCGTGATGAGTGAGTAGTCTACCTGGGACTATGGGTCCATAGCAGTAGCTAGTTGGTTGTCTTCTCCACCATGTGCTTCATGTTTAGATCTTGTGAGCTGCCTTACATGATCGAGATCACCGTTATGTAATTTTACATGTTGTATTTGTTGGGATCCGATGAATATTGGTGTTATGATTGAGTTGATGTGCTGAATATTATCTTATGTTATCTCTATGTTGTTTATGATCTTGCATGATCTCCGTTGTTAGTAGCTATATTGGCCGAGTAGATACTAGTGACTCCAAGAGGGGGTATTTATGCTCGATAGTTGGGTTCATGCCTATATTTAATCTGGGGGAGTGACTGATACGTCTCAAACGTATCTATAATTTTTGATGCTCCATGCTTGTTTTTACACCATTTGCCTATTGTTTCGTTACACTTAGTGGCACTTTTATGCATTTTCCGGAACTAACCTATTAACGAGTTGCCACAGTGCCAGTTCCCTGTTTTCTGCTGTTTTTGTGTTTCAGAAGTGATACACAGGAAATATTCTCGGAATTGGACGAAACAAGTTCCTGAAGTCTTATTTTACCCGGAAGCTTCCAGACATCCGAAGAGGTGTCAGAGGGGGGCCACCAGGGCCCCAGACACATGCCCGGCGCGGCCAGGGGTCTGGCCGCGCGGGGCCCGCGTGTGGAGGCCCTGGCCCTCCTCTGACATCGCCCCTTCGCCTATAAGAAGCCTCGGGACGGAAAACCCTAGGGGATTCGGCAATTTTCCAGAAACAGTTCCGCAGCTCCGCCGCCATCGCCGACGAATTTCGGGGGACAGAAGTCTCTGTTCCGGCACCCTGCCGGGACGGGGAAGTGCCCCCGGAGCCATCTCCATCGATCTCCATCGCCGTCTCCGCCGTCTCCATCGACCTCACCGCCATCTCCATCAACCTTGCTGTCTCCTATGATGAGGAGGGAGTAGTTCATCCCAGGGGCTAAGGGCTCTACCGGTAGCTATGTGGTTCACCTCTCTCTCCCATGATGTGATCTTTATGTGATCGTGAGCTTTGTATCATGTTGAACAAGTACATGTTATTATTCAGATATTTTGTGTACTCTAGCAATGTTATTAAAGTAATCTATTCCTCCTGCTATGGTGTAACGGTGACAGTGCGTGCATCATGGTGGTACTTGGTTTAGGCTATGATTGTGATCTCTTGTGGATTATGAGAATAATTATTGTTATGATAGTTTGAGTGATCTATTCCTCCTTTCATGGTGTAATGTTGACAGTGTGTGCACCGTGTTAGTACTTGGTTTAAGTTGCAATGATTTCTATCTTGAATTGTGATCTGATTTGGATATCTCTATGAGTGGTGTTTGTCAAGTACTTGATGAACTTTAAGGGGTGCTTCTGTAGCCACTACACAATGATTAGTGTTATTCAATAGGAGAGTAATTCAGAGTACCTTAGCAAAGAGAAGTTATTTGTTCAGTCATGTTATATTGTTGGGAGTGTGTCCACTAGTGAAAGTATGATCCCTAGGCCTTGTTTCCAAGCATTGCATACCGTTTACTTCTTGTTTTGTTACTTGTTTGCTCGCAGCGATATTTATTTCACATCACGTTTGCTACTTATAATCATCACTATTACTTGTATTTCACTATCTCTTCGCCGAACTAGTGCACCTATACATCTGACAAGTGTATTGGGTGTGTTGGGGACACAAGAGACTTTCTGTATCGTAATTGCAGGGTTGCTTGAGAGGGATAGCTTTGACCTCTAACCTCCCTGTGTTCGATAAACCTTGGGTGATCCACTTAAGGGAAACTTGCTGCTGTTCTGCAAACCTCTGCACTTGGAGGCCCAACAAGTGTCTACAAGAATAGAAGTGCGTAGACATCAAGCTCTTTTCTGGCGCCGTTGCCGGGGAGGTAAGGTAAAAGGTACTCGCATCCTCCTGTGTGAGTGCTCGAAGTTATTTCCTTTAGATTCTGCAATTACATCTTTTTGTTTCTTGTTTTTATTTTCACTAGTTAGGCATAATGGAAAACAAAGAGTTCTGTAGTCTTTTTCCTGAGTTTAGATATGAAGTGTTTGAAGAGAAAATTGAAAAACCTTTGGAGCTTAATTTGCATGCTAATATTGTTGTTAGTATGAATGCTTTGAACACCGTTATTACTAATGCTATAGAAAAGTCTAAGCTTGGGGAAGCTGGTTTTGTTAAGCATGATATTTTTAGTTCCCCAGCTTTAGTGGAGAAAATTTGCTCTGATGATATTTTATCTCCCATATGTGATGTTCCTTCTTATGATGATATGTTTGAAGAATATGATTTGCGAAATAGTTGCTCTCTAGCTTGTGATGATACTGAACCTCTAGTCTATGATAGTTATGATGATGGGTATAATATTTTCAGTTCACCTACTATTGAGGATAAAATTAGTTATGATTACAATATGCCTCCTATTTATGATGATTATGGTGATGAGAATAATTATTTTGTTGAATCTCCTCCTATTACTATTGTTCCTGTGGTGAGTATTAATTCTTTCATGCATGTGGCTCATGATAGGGATGTTTTATGTGATAGTTATATTGTTAGTTCTATTCATGATGCTACTGAAAGTTATTATGAGAGAGGGAAACATGGTTTGATGGATCTCAACAATATTAAGTTTCCACTCTTTATGTTGCGAATCTTGAAGTGGCACTTGTTTTATCTACCCATGCTTGCTACTATGTGCCTCGTTGATTTATTTTCTGACAAGATTCCTATGCATAGGAAGTGGTTCAGATATAAATGTCTTTCACATTTGCTTTTTGATGCTCTCTATTGCTTTAAGTTCCTATATGGCGCCTTTGCCTCAAGCTCTTATATGGCGCCCACATGAGCATCTTTGCAAATTACTGCGCCTAGCTCAAAGGCGTTAAAGAAAAGCACTCTTGGGAGATAACCCATTGTTTTATTTTCAGTACTTTTTTCTTTTATTTGAGTCTTGGAAGTCATTACTACTGTAATGACCGCTCCTTATCCTTTTTATTTCATTGTTGTGCCAAGAGAAGCCTCTAATTTGAGTGAGGTAAGATTTGGGGATGTTGCTGTCCTGAAACTGTTTTCGGTGCTGCACCGTAAAAATTTGTATAAATTCTCTGTATATCTTTTGGACCTGCGATTTCTTGTGCATATGCCCCAGGTTATATCCAAACTTTCATTAGTTGAACACTTTTTGATTTGAGCAACAGAAAATCCCTCAAAAATTCGACCTTTGTCAGCTGTTCAGTTTTGACAGATTTCTGCCAATATTTGTTTTTGCCACTTTATCGCTTTCTTTTGAGTTCTTTTTGATCATGGAACTCTTGTGGAAGTTGCTACAGTAGTATATACTTTATATGTGGTGGTTTTGGGTTGAAACCTGAAGCTAAAAGAGGTTGAATATATTTTATGCTTACACTAATGTTGCTAATAGAATTGTGTTTAGTTTTGTATGAAGGAAGTTTTCAAGTGTAGGGATCGGAGAATGATGAGATGAGTTGAAGAATGGACAAAAGCTCAAGCTTGGGGATGCCCATGCATCACCCCAAGAAATATCCAAGAAGTACAAGCGTCAAAGCTTGGGGATGCCCCCGAGGCACCCCTTCTTCATCGGCAAAAATCAGGTCACCTTTCAAGACACTATATTTTTATTGCTTCATGCACTATGTGTTTTTCTTGGAGCGTCAGTTGTTTTAGTTTTCTTAGTTAGTTTAGTTTTGTTTGCTGCAATAAATGGTTAGATCACATCATGTTTCTTTTGGAGGAGATGAACTCGTTTTTTATTTGCCAAGAACACTCTATTTTTCACTCTTATCGTTTCAATGAGTGTTCTCTTTTTCTGCTACTGCTTTTGGTTTTCGTTTTCGCCTTGATTTGCGTCCAGACCTTGTCATATCTTTTCATCAAGGTGTATTTTTGCCTCTGATCTTTATTGGTTTTCATCGAAAGAGGTGTCTTAAAAAATTTCAAATGGTGTTGGAAAAGAGAAAAAGCTTTATGCAAAAAAGTGGTACAAGTAGGAGCTTGTGTAGACTGCGGCTTAGGCTTTTTCATGTCATGCTTGATGTCTTTTTGATAGTATGCTTAGTGGTTTTGCTGTAGCATGACTTGTCTCAAATAACTGAGATTGCTTAATGAGCCTTTGAAAAAAATCATGTGTTGTTTTTATTGTATGGAAGCATTATTTTGGTTTTCTCCTTGATGCTTTATTTGGGTTGACTTGGCGCATGCTCACACATGTTAGACTCTTACAAAGTCGCCAATAGCCTTCATGATCATTTAGTTTTTGACTTTTGATGCCATCTTATGCTTCTTTTAATGTCGCTTTGTCGCTTTGCATGATTATGGCCATTATTGCTCTCTTAGTTGGTCGCTCCCAGTCTTTTGCTAGCCCTCGCCTTGTACTGAGTATGAGCTCTACTCGTGCATCCAACTCCTAAAGCCAAAGTTTTCCAAAGTGTCCACCATACATACCTACTAGCAATTTGCTATTCCAAGTAAATTTGACTTGCTTTTATATTCTCTTCAAATTAAACTCTTACCAGTGTTATGCGAAATTCGGTCAGTAAAGCTCTCACGAACCGGAAGGCACACTTTACTTTTTCCTGTTCTTAAAAATTTGACATTGTGGTCTTTTATGCTGAGTTGTTATGCTTGCAAGTTGTAAGTTGGATTCTAGCCCAGCCATGCTGTCATGGGGCAAGCTTTCAACATTGCACTTCTTTTTTAGTTGATATCGTGATCTTTTGTTTATGGATGCCCGCTGTGTGAAATGAATTGGGAATCTTGTGAGGATCATGGAGTTTTTATATGTGTTAGGGAAACGCCGGGCCGCCAATCTAAGCCATGCATAATTCATGGTGGAAATTTGCAGCATACCCATGGTGAACATTCGACGACGCATCTCACAATAAAAAGCTAAACAATATAGCAAATAAAAGAGATGTCGAGGTGTTCATTGTCTGCTTGTCCTGTCATTTTGGTGTGGGCTTGTTCCATGTCATCGGGCACGGAGGTACCCCATTGGCGGTTCTCAATGATATGCATATACTTACAATGACAAGAGCCTTGCTTGGGACTCTAAGTAAATTAGCATGGTTTGGGTACTCGTATTCATGGGACACGAGGTTTTCAACTTATGATTTGTCAAGCATATGCATCATAATTGTTCTCGCATTAACTTTAACCATTCAAGATGCTTATGATGGGGGCAATGAGAGCTCAAAGCCGGTAAGTACCATAATTTTTGAAGGTTATAAAACTTGCAATCACTGCTTCCCTCTGCGAAGGGCCTTTCTTTTACTTTTATGTTGAGTCACCACCTTCTTTCTTTATGCACCATTAAGAGAGCATAGTTGTCATTCTTAGTGTGATATGCATTGTCCCAAAGTTCATTGATTGACTCATATTGTTGGTTTCACTTGTTCTTAAATTATTTGTATCTATTCGCCCTCTTAAACTTTGAGGTGTCCTATGCATTTATGTTTTGCTCTCTTTGAAGGACAAGCTGAAAACCATTTGTATGTTTTTCCTTATGATTTGAACACACGTTTGACTTTCATTGTTTCATTATCATGATCTTTTGTTTGTGTTCATTTGCATGTTTACAACATGGTTGCTAAGTTCTTATTGTCATGATTATATCTTTCATGTCCATGTTTTAAGTTCTATTGATCCCAGCTCACCAATGCTTACATATATGATCAAGATTGTGTAGGTGCATGTCACCTCAAAAATTATTCTTTGTTATCACTTACCTACTCGAGGACGAGCAGGAGTTAAGCTTGGGGATGCTTGATACGTCTCAAACATATCTATAATTTTTGATGCTCCATGCTTGTTTTTACACCATTTGCCTATTGTTTCGTTACACTTAGTGGCACTTTTATGCATTTTCCGGAACTAACCTATTAACGAGTTGCCACAGTGCCAGTTCCCTGTTTTCTGCTGTTTTTGTGTTTCAGAAGTGATACACAGGAAATATTCTCGGAATTGGACGAAACAAGTTCCTGAAGTCTTATTTTACCCGGAAGCTTCCAGACATCCGAAGAGGTGTCAGAGGGGGGCCACCAGGGCCCCAGACACATGCCCGGCGCGGCCAGGGGTCTGGCCGTGCGGGGCCCGCGTGTGGAGGCCCTGGCCCTCCTCTGACATCGCCCCTTCGCCTATAAGAAGCCTCGGGACGGAAAACCCTAGGGGATTCGGCAATTTTCCAGAAACAGTTCCGCAGCTCCGCCGCCATCGCCGACGAATTTCGGGGGACAGAAGTCTCTGTTCCGGCACCCTGCCGGGACGGGGAAGTGCCCCCGGAGCCATCTCCATCGATCTCCATCGCCGTCTCCGCCGTCTCCATCGACCTCACCGCCATCTCCATCAACCTTGCTGTCTCCTATGATGAGGAGGGAGTAGTTCATCCCAGGGGCTAAGGGCTCTACCGGTAGCTATGTGGTTCACCTCTCTCTCCCATGATGTGATCTTTATGTGATCGTGAGCTTTGTATCATGTTGAACAAGTACATGTTATTATTCAGATATTTTGTGTACTCTAGCAATGTTATTAAAGTAATCTATTCCTCCTGCTATGGTGTAACGGTGACAGTGTGTGCATCATGGTGGTACTTGGTTTAGGCTATGATTGTGATCTCTTGTGGATTATGAGAATAATTATTGTTATGATAGTTTGAGTGATCTATTCCTCCTTTCATGGTGTAATGTTGACAGTGTGTGCACCGTGTTAGTACTTGGTTTAAGTTGCAATGATTTCTATCTTGAATTGTGATCTGATTTGGATATCTCTATGAGTGGTGTTTGTCAAGTACTTGATGAACTTTAAGGGGTGCTTCTGTAGCCACTACACAATGATTAGTGTTATTCAATAGGAGAGTAATTCAGAGTACCTTAGCAAAGAGAAGTTATTTGTTCAGTCATGTTATATTGTTGGGAGTGTGTCCACTAGTGAAAGTATGATCCCTAGGCCTTGTTTCCAAGCATTGCATACCGTTTACTTCTTATTTTGTTACTTGTTTGCTCGCAGCGATATTTATTTCACATCACGTTTGCTACTTATAATCATCACTATTACTTGTATTTCACTATCTCTTCGCCGAACTAGTGCACCTATACATCTGACAAGTGTATTGGGTGTGTTGGGGACACAAGAGACTTTCTGTATCGTAATTGCAGGGTTGCTTGAGAGGGATAGCTTTGACCTCTAACCTCCCTGAGTTCGATAAACCTTAGGTGATCCACTTAAGGGAAACTTGCTGCTGTTCTACAAACCTCTGCACTTGGAGGCCCAACAAGTGTCTACAAGAATAGAAGTGCGTAGACATCAGTGACAGAAACCTCTAAGGTTGTAGATGTGTTGTTGCCACTAGGGATAAAACAACATTCATATGTCCAAGGGCATATGCTTTGTTTACATTACACACTTTGCTTAATGCAGTTATCTATTGTTCGCAACTTAATACTTGTGGAGTTCTCGGATTGATTCGCCACAAGTGGCTTATTAGTCATAGATGCAGTTGGATGGCGGTCTATGTATCTTGTTGTAATGCCCAGAGTAAATCTCATAGTGATCCTCTCGACTTAGCACGTTATCTTTATTCTATCAATTGCCCAACTGTAATTCGTTTACCCAGCATGTGTTATTTTATCTTATGGAGAGACACCACTAGTGAACTGTGGACCCTGGTCCTATTTCCTTTACATTGCTATCACATGTTTACTTTACTCGCACTATTTACTTTACTCGCATACTACTATTGCTTTCCACTTGATACGCTCATTCCTTTGTTTACAGCAAACTGGTGAGATTGACAACCTCATCGTAAGTTGGGAACAAAGTATTTGGTTGTGTTGTGTGCAGGTTCCACGTTGCTACTAGTTGAAGATGCGCTAACAAGATATCATTAACGGTGCCCTTGTTGGAGTGTCACTAGGCTAGCAAGCATCACCTTCTAGAGTATTGGCTTTTTCCTACTGGATTGACATACCTTAGTTTCATAACTGAGGGAAAACTTGTTGCTATATTCATAAAACCTTCTCTTGGGGTTTCCAACTAGCCGGTCATCTACTTCATCAACTACACGCCAACAAGTTCTCTAGCACTATTCAATACCGCGCCACCAATGGCGTGGAACACCTCCTCCAGTTCTTATCCGCGCACTCTTCTTGAACTTGTCATGATTTGTCACCACTCCAATGCTTGCAACGATGGTGCTTGGGCGTGGACTCTGGTATTCTTCCATCTCTTCTTATTCGGCTTCACTCTCAACCTCTTCCTTCAGCTTAGGGTCTTGGTGATCATCTTCTGGAGGCGTCTTTTCCTTGTCATTGCTTGCAGAGGCCATGGTGGCTCTAAAACTAAGAACGACTCCTGACAGAAATAGATCAAAACAAAAACACGATGAGAACATGATATATAGACCTCGGGCAATCCGGGGGGTTATATAGGCAAAAATTAAACATCGAAACGAAGGCACTGGAGGAAACCGGGACGGAAGCGAGCTCTGAGGCGGACACACCACAGGGTGGCGCGACCAGTAGGGGGCATGCGCCACCAGGTGGTGTGGAGCCTTCGGGCTCCGTTTCCACCTCGTTTTCATCTCGTGATTTTTCATATTTAATAAAAACAGCAAAAGTATGAGCAGAAAAGTTTAACGTGAACCTTTTCTGACTAGAACTGTTATCTATTCAAAAACGGACTCTGGAGTTTCCTGCATATGCTCTTTGATGAATTCTTCAGGAGTCACCACTTGAATAACATCGATATCTTCATTATAAGAATCTCCAGAAATATAATGCTTGAGTCTTTGCCCATTCACCACTTGCGTAGTATTATCTTTTGAGAAGCAATCTTTATCGCACCTGAATGATACACCTCTTCAATAATAAAGGGTCCTTCCCATTTCGAGAGAAATTTTCCTGCAAAAAATCCGAGACGAGACCTATACAATAGAAGTTTCTCACCAACATGAAATTCTCTCTTAAGAATTCTCCTATCATGCCATTGCTTGACTTTCTCTTTAAAAAGTCTGGCATTCTCATAAGCTTCACTTCTCCACTCATCTAAGGAACTCAAATCAAGCAACCTTTTCTTACCAGCAAGTTTAAAATCCCTATTAAGCTCTTTCACTGCCCAAAAAGCTTTGTGTTCTAATTCTAAAGGCAAGTGACATGCTTTTCTGTAAACCATTTTGTAAGGAGACATGCCCATGGGGTTCTTATAAGCAGTTCTATAAGCCCATAAAGCATCGTTCAACTTGCTAGCCCAGTTTTTCCTAGATCTATTAACAGTCTTTTGCAAGATAGACTTGATCTCTCTATTCAATAGCTCTACTTTCCCACTAGTTTGGGGATGATAAGCAAAAGCAATTCTATGATTAATGTCATATCTAGCAAGAGTCTTCCTAAAACCGCCATGAATTAAATGAGAACCTCCATCAGTCATAAGATATCTAGGCACACCAAACCTAGGAAAAATAACGTCCTTAAGCATTTTTAACGAGGTCTCACCGTCGGCACTCTTAGTAGGTATAGCTTCTACCCACTTAGTAACATAATCAACATCAACGAGTATATGAGTATAACCTTCTGAAGGAGGAAAAGGACCCATAAAGTCAAATCCCCAACAATCAAATGGTTCAATAACAAAAGAATAATTCATAGGCATTTCATTGCGTCTAGAAATATTTCCAACTCTTTGGCATTCATCACAAGATAAAATAAACTTTCTAGCATCTTTAAAAAGGGTAGGTGATATGTCTCAAACGTATCTATAATTTTTTATGCTCCATGCTTGTTTTTACACCATTTGCTTAGTGTTTCGTTACACTTTGTGGCGTTTTTATGCGAACTAACCTATTAACAAGATGCCATAGTGCTAGTTCCCTCTTTTTTGCTGTTTTGTGTTTCAAAAAAGTTACACGGGAAATATTCTCAGAATTGGACGAAACAAAAGCCGAACATCCAGATATTAAACGAAGCTTCCAAAAGACCGAAGAGGAGACGGAGCCGAGCCAGAGGCTGGTCTCACCATAGGGCGGCGTGGCCAGCCCCTGGCCCGCGCCCCCTATGGGTGAGACCCCCCTGGTCCACCTCTGATGCTGCCCCTTCACCTATAAAGACCCCCGACGGGAAAAACCTAAATGCCCGATCAATTTTCCAGAAACACATCGCGATCCGCCGCCGTCGTCGACCCAAGATCGGGAGGGTCCAAAAGCTCTTCCCGGCACCCTGTCGGCGAGGGGAATCACCACCGGAGGTCTTCTTCATCGCCATGCTTACCTCCGGCGTGATGAGTGAGTAGTCTACCTTGGACTATGGGTCCATAGCAGTAGCTAGTTGGTTGTCTTCTCCACCATGTGCTTCATGTTTAGATCTCCTGAGCTGCCTTACATGATTGAGATCACCGTTATGCAATTCTGCATGTTGTGTTTGTTGGGATCCAATGAATATTTGTGTTATGTTGAGTTGATGTGCTGAATATTATCTTATGTTATCTCTATGTTGTTTATGATCTTGCATGCTCTCCGTTGTTAGTAGCTATCTTGGCCAAGTAGATACTAGTGACTCCAAGAGGGGGTATTTATGCTCGATAGTTGGGTTCATGCCTCTATTTAATCTGGGGGAGTGACAGAAACCTCTAAGGTTGTAGATGTGCTGTTGCCACTAGGGAGAAAACAACATTCTTATGTCCAAGGGCATATGCTTTGTTTACATTACACACTTTGCTTAATGCAGTTATCTGTTGTTCGCAACTTAATATTCACGGGGTCCTCGGATGATTCCCCGTGGGTGGATTATTAGTCATAGATGCAGTTGGATGGTGGTCTATGTATTTTGCTGTAATGCCTAGAGTAAATCTCATAATGATCCTCGCGACATATGCACGTTATCTTTATTCTATCAATTGCCCAACTGTAATTTGTTTACCCAGCATGTTGTTATTTATTTTATGGAGAGACACCACTAGTGAACTGTGGACCCCGGTCCAATTTCCTTTATATTGCTATCACCTGTTTACTTTACTCGCACTGTTTACTTTCTCGCATACTACTATTGCTTTCGACTAGATATGCTCATACCTTTGTTTACAGCAAACCGGTGAGATTGACAACCTCATCGTAAGTTGGGAGCAAAGTATTTGGTTGTGTTGTGTGTAGGTTCCATGTTGCTACTAGTTGAATACGCGCTAACAAGAATCGTAAACGGCGCCCTTGTTGGAGTGTCACTAAACTAGCAAGCATCACCTTCTTAAGTTTGGCTTTCTCCTACTGGATGATAAAACCTTGGTTTCTTACTGAGGGAAAACTATTGATGTGCTCATCATACCTTCCGCTTGGGGTTCCCAACTGGTCGGTGATCTATATATCCACCGGCGCCATCAAGATGTTTTCTGGCGCTGTTGCCGGGGAGGAAGAAGACTTCTGCAAGGGGAGTTTCGCACGCACATCCTTTACTTTGTTTATTGTTTTGCTTTACTTTATTTTTGCTTGCATCATTTTATCAAAAACACACACAAAATGAGTTTCCTTTATAGTTGTTTTTTACTTGTCTGCTTTTAGCTTTGCTAGAGTGGGTACTCATGAGAACAGCAAGTTGTGTGATTTTACTAGCACTAATAACAGTGATTTTATCTGCACTCCTATTGCGCCACCTGCTCCTACTGCTGATTTTTATGAGATTAAGCCTGCTTTGTTGAACCTTGTTATGAAAGAGCAATTTTCTGGTGCTAGTACTGATGATGCTGCAGCTCATCTCAACAATTTTGTTGAGCTATGTGAGATGCAGAAATATAAGGATGTAGAGAGTGATATTATTAAGCTTAAGTTGTTTCCTTTTCTTTGAGAGGAAAAGCTAAGGATTGGTTGTTGTCTTTGCCTAAAAATAGTATTGATTCATGGGCTAAGTGTAAGGATGCTTTTATTGGAAGATACTATCCTCCTGCTAAGATTATAGCTTTGCGTAGCAATATTATGAAGTTTAGCCAGTTTGATAATGAACATGTTGCTCATGCTTGGGAAAGAATGAAATCTATGATAAAGAATTGCCCTACTCATGGACTGACTACTTGGATGATTGTCCAAACTTTTTATGCAGGACTGAATTTTTCTTCAAGAAACCTATTGGATTCAGCTGCTGGAGGCACTTTTATGTCCCTTTCCTTGGGCGCCGCTACCAATCTTCTCGACAATATGATGATAAATTATTCTGAATGGCACACCGAGAGAACTCCACAAGGTAAGAAGGTAAATTCTATTGAGGAAACCTCTTCCTTGAGTGATAAGATTGATGCTATAATGCTTATGCTTTCTAATCATAGGACTCATGTAGATCCTAATAATGTTCCTTTAGCCACTTTGGTTGCTCAAGAAGAGCATGTTGATGTAAACTTCATTAGAAATAATAATTTTAACAACAATGCTTATAGGAACAATTTTGCTAGTAACAATTATAGGCCGTATCCTTCTACCAATGGTAATGGTTATGGTAACTCTTATGTTAATTCCTCCAACAACACTAGGGGCACGCCCTCCGATCTTGAGGTAATGCTCAAGGACTTCATCGGTAAGCAAACTGCATTTAACAAGTCTGTTGAGAAAAAGTTAGGCAAAATTGATATTCTTGCTTCTAAAGTTGATAGCCTTGCACATGATGTTGAACTTCTGAAACTAAAAGTGTTGCCTAATGAGGTGAAAGAGAACAATACTTTTGCCACTGCTAATGCTATCCAAGTTAGAATTGATGAAAATGTTAGGATGTTAGCAGAATTGCATGCCAGGTGGGAAAGAGAAGATGAGATGGCTAGGAAGATGAAGGTATGTACCATCACTACCTCTAATGATGTTGTTCCAAATGCTATCAATCCTCTTACTTTGATTGGTGTAGAGAAAACTCCCACTCCTTGTGTTAAAAAGCCTAAAACTGCAAAAACTTTTTCTCAAAAGAGTGCTGAAATTTTTTGGAGTGTAGGAGATGATAGCTCTATTTATTTTAATGATTTTTATGTTGATGGCTGCAATATATCTGAAGTTATTTTGTTCTTGTAAAAGCTTGCTTTGACTCCTAATGCTAGTCCTATAAATATTGCTTTTACTAAGCATATTACCAATGCTCTTATGAAAATTAGGGATGAAAAGTTAAAGCAAAAAGCTTCTATTCCCAAGAAGTTAGAAGATGGTTGGGAACCCATCATTGATATGCATGTTAATGGTTTTGATTGCCATGCTTTATGTGATCTAGGTGCTAGTATTTCTATTATGCCTAGAAAGATTTATGACGTGCTTGATTTACCACCGCTTGAAAAGTGTTATTATGATGTTCCTATTGCTGATGTTGCTAAGAAGAAACCTTTGGGAAGGATTAATGATGTTCTTATTATGGTTAACAATAACCTTGTTCCCGTTGATTTTATTGTTATGGATGTTGAATGCAATGCTTCATGTCCTATTATTTTGGGAAGACCCTTTCTTTGAACTGTAGGTGCCATCATTGATATGAGGGAAGGCACCATCAAATATCAATTCCCACTAAAGAAAGGTATGGAACACTTCCCTAGGAAGAGAAATAAATTAATTTTTTACTCTATTCTTAGAGCAAATTATGAGCTTGATGCTTCATCACTCGATATTACTTGATTTGCACTTTTAGCGCCTAGCTCAAAGGCGTTAAAGAAAAGCACTCTTGGGAGATAACCCATTGTTTTACTTTCAGTTATTTTTCTTTTATTTGAGTCTTGGAAGTTATTAATACTGTAATAACCACTCCTTATCCTTTTTATTTCGTTGTTGTGCCAACAGAAGCCTCTAATTTGAGTGAGGTAAGATTTGGGGATGTTGCTGTCCTGAAACAGATTTCGGTGCTGCACCGTAAAAATTTGTGAAAATTCTCAGAATATCTTTTTGACCTGTGATTTCTTGTGCATATTCCCCAGGTTATATCCAAACTTTCATTAGTTATACACTTTTTAATTTGAGCAACAAAAAACCCTCGAAAAAATCGATCTTTGTCAGCTGTTCTGTTTTGACAGATTTCTGCCACTATTTGTGTTTGCCTCTTTATCGCTTTCTTTTTTAGTTATTTTGATCATGAAACTTTTGGGGAAGTTGCTACAGTAGTATATGCTTTATATGTGGTAGTTTTGAGTTGAAATCTGAAGCAAAAAGGGGTTGAATCATTATTATGCTTACACTAATGTTGCTAATAGAATTGTGTTTAGTTTTGTATGAAGGAAGTTTTCAAGTGTAGGGATTGGAGAATGATGAGATGAGTTGAAGAATGGACAAAAGCTCAAGCTTGGGGATGCCCACACACCCCAAGAAATATCCAAGAGGTACAAGCGTCAAAGCTTGGGGATACCCCCGAGGCACCCCTTCTTCATCGGCAAAAATCAGGTCACCTTTCAACACACTATATTTTTATTGCTTCATGCATTATGCGTTTTTCTTGGAGCGTCAGTTGTTTTTAGTTTTCAGTTTTGTTTAGTTTTGTTTGATGCAATAAAAAATTGGACCCCAACAAATTTCTTTTGGAGAAGTTGCCTTGCTTTTCATTTGCCAAGAACACTCCATTTTTCACTCTTATCGTTCAATGAGTGTTCTCTTTTTCTGCTACTGCGTTTAGTTTTCATTTTTCGCCTTGATTTGTGTTCAGATCTTGTTATATCTTTGCATCAAGGTGTATTTTGACCTCTGGTCCATGTTGGTTTTCATCAAAAGAGTTGTTTCAAAAAGGTTCAAATGGTGTTGGAAAAGAGAAAAAAATCATGCAAAAAGGTGGTACAAAAAGGAGCTTGTGTAGACTGCGGCTTAGACTTTTGCATGTCGTGCTTGATATCATTTTGATAGTATGCTTAGTGGTTTTTCTGTAGCATGACTTGTCTCAAATGACTGAGATTGCTTAATGAGCCTTTGAAAAAAATCATGCGTTGTCTTTATTATTTGGAAGCATTAATTTGGTTTTCTCCTTTGATGTTTTATTTGGGTTGACTTGGCGCATGCTCACACATGTTAGACTCATACAAGCCTCTATGATCATTTAGTTTGTGAGTTTTGATGCCATCTTATGCTTCTTTTAATGTTGCTTTGTCGCTTTGCATGATTATGGCCGTTATTGCTCTCTTAGTTGGTCGCTCCCAGTCTTTTGCTAGCCCTCATTTTGTACTGAGTATGAGCTCTACTCGTGCATCCAACTCCTAAAAACCAAGTTGTTCCAATGTGTCCACTATAAATTCCTATGCATGGTATTTGCAAGCCATTCCAAGTAAATTTTCATGTGCTACCTTTGAAAAAACCTTCAAAATACTTCTCGTTTTGTGACACTGTTTTCAGCTCATGGGGACGTAGTGGTCGGATTTGCTATCTTCCATATTGTTTATTCCAAAAAGAAAAAAAAAAGAGGAAAAGAAGAAAATAAAAAAAGGCACTCCTCCATGGTATGTGAATGTTGGTGGGCACCCGATGGAATCGGTTAGCCATGGTTTGTGAAAGGAAAACGGTGGGGAGGAGTGCCAAGTTTTATAAAAGAGCACAAAAGTGCCAATCTCTCTCAAAAACTTGCTTCATTTTTGTATCGAAGATAGTAAGAACCCCATTGCCAGTCGTTGACAAAGACAACCACCTCTCAAAACCCAATTTTTATCTCTCTATTTTACAAATGAAAAGCTCTAGGACATGTTCAATCACTGCTTCCCTCTGCAAAGGGCCTTTCTTTTACTTTTATGTTGAGTCACCACCTTCTACCTTTATGCACCGTCTAAGAGAGCATAGTTGTCATTCTGAGTATAATGTGCATTATCCCAAAGTTTTCATTGATTGATTCATGATGTTGGTTTCACTTGTTCTTAAATTATTTTTATCTAGTCGCCCTCTTAAACTTGAAGGTGTCCTATGCATTTATGTTTTGCTCTCTCATGAAGGACAAGCTGAAAACCATTTGTATGTTTTCCCATATGATTTGAACACACGTTTGACTTTCATTGTTTCATTTTCATGATCTTTCATTTGTGTTCATTTTCATGTTATAACATGGTTGCTAAGTTTCTTCTATCAAGATTATATCTTTCAAGCCCATGTTTTAAGTTCTTTTGATCCCAGCACTCAATGCTTTACATGGATGATCAAGATTGTGTAGGTGCATGTCACCTCAAAAATTATTTCTTTTGTTATCACTTACCTACTCGAGGATGAGCAGGAGTTAAGCTTGGGGATGCTGATACGTCTCAAACGTATCTATAATTTTTGATGCTCCATGCTTGTTTGTACACCATTTGCTTAGTGTTTCGTTACACTTTGTGGCGTTTTGATGCATTTTTCGGAACTAACCTATTAAAAAGATGCCACAGTGCCAGTTCCCTATTTTCTGCTGTTTTTGTGTTTCAAAAAAGTTACACAGGAAATATTCTTGGAATTAGACGAAACAAAAGCCGAACATCTAGATATTAAATGAAGCTTCCAGAAGACCGAAGAGGAGACGGAGCCGAGCCAGAGGCTGGCCCCACCATAGGGCGACGCAGCCAGCCCTTGGCCCGCGCCCCCTATGGGTGAGACCACCCTGGTCCACCTCTGACGCTGCCCCTTCGCCTATAAAGACCCCCCGACGGGAAAAACCTAAGTACCCGATCAATTTTCCAGAAACACATCGCGATCCGCCATCGTCGTCGACCCGAGATCGGGAGGGTCCAGAAGCTCTTCCCTGCACCCTACCGGAGAGGGGAATCACCATCGGAGGTCTTCTTCATCGCCATGCTTGCCTCTGACGCAATGAGTGAGTAGTCTACCTTGGACTATGGGTCCATAGTAGTAGCTAGATGGTTGTCTTCTCCACCATGTGCTTCATGTTTAGATCTCGTGAGCTGCCTTACATGATCGAGATCACCGTTATGTAATTCTTCATGTTTTGTTTGTTGGGATCCGATGAATATTGGTGTTATGTTGAGTTGATGTGCTGAATCATATATCTTATGTTATCTCTATGTTGTTTATGATCTTGCGTGCTCTCCGTTGTTAGTAGCTATCTTGGCCAAGTAGATACTAGTGACTCCAAGAGGGGGTATTTATGCTCGATAGTTGGGTTCATGCCTCTATTTAATCTGGGGGAGTGACAGAAACCTCTAATGTTGTAGATGTGTTGTTGCCACTAGGGTGAAAACAACATTATTATGTCCAAGGGCATATGCTTTGTTTACATTACACACTTTGCTTAATGCAGTTATCTGTTGTTCGCAACTTAATATTCACGGGGTCCTCAGATGATTCCCCGTGGGTGGATTATTAATCATAGATGCAGCTGGATGGCGGTCTATGTATTTTGTTGGAATCCCAGAGTAAATCTCATAGTGATCCTCGCGACATATGCACGTTATCTTTATTCTATCAATTGCCCAACTGTAATTTGTTTACCCAGCATGTTGTTATTTATTTTATGGAGAGACACCACTAGTGAACTGTGGACCCCGGTCCAATTTCCTTTATATTGCTATCACCTGTTTACTTTACTCGCATTGTTTACGTTCTCGCATACTACTACTGCTTTCCACTTGATACGCTCATACCTTTGTTTACAGCAAACCGCTGAGATTGACAACCTCATCGTAAGTTGGGAACAAAGTATTTGGTTGTGTTGTGTGCAGGTTCCGCGTTGCTACTAGTTGAAGACGCGCTAACAAGAATCGTAAACGGTGCCCTTGTTGGAGTGTCACTAAGCTAGCAAGCATTGATACGTCTCAAACGTATCCATAATTTTTGATGCTCCATGCTTGTTTTTACACCATTTGCTTAGTGTTTCGTTACACTTTGTGGCATTTTTATGCATTTTTAGGAACTAACCTATTAACAAGATGCCACAGTGCCAGTTCCCTGTTTTCTGCTGTTTTTGTGTTTCAGAAAAGTTACACAGGAAATATTCTCGAAATTGGACGAAACAAAAGCCGAACATCCGGAAATTCACCGAAGCTTCCAGAGAACCGAAGAGGAGACGGAGAAGGGCCACAGGGCGGCCGCACCACCAGGGGGCGCGGCCTGCCCCTGGCCTGCGCCCACCTGTGGTGAGGGCCCCTTGGTCTACCTTTGGTGCCGCCCCTTCGCCTATAAAGACCCCCCGACGGGAAAAACCTAAACACCCAATCACTTTTCCAGAAACACATCGCGATCCGCCGCCGTCGTCGACCCGAGATCGGGAGGGTCTAGAAGCTCTTCCCGACACCCTGTCGGAGAGGGGAATCGCCACCGGAGGTTGATACTCCAAGTTGATGTGGGAGATCAGAGGTCCTTGTGCGTGGTGAATGACCAGCCCGTTGGGAACCCCAAGAGGAAGCTATGATGAGTATAGCAGCTTGTTTTCCCTCAGTTAAGAAACCAAGGTTTATCGTTCAGGAGAAAAGCAGACAATGACGACTGAAGGTGATGCTTGCTAGTTTGCGACAGCTTCGGACAATTTATATATGGGAACTCTTCCAAGCTTTGCTTGCTAGCTGCAACGCGGAACCTACACACACACAACCAAGTACTTTGTTCCCAACTTGCGATGAGGTTGTCAATCTCACCGGTTTGCTTGAAACAAAGGTTATGAGCGTATCGAGTGGAAAACAGTAGAGTATGCGAGTAAAGTAAACAGTGCGAGTAAAGTAAACAGGTAATAGCAATATGATGGAAACAGGACCGGGGTCCACAGTTCACTAGTGGTGTCTCTCCATAAGATAAATAACACATGCTGGGTAAACAAATTACAGTTGGGAAATTGATAGAATAAAGATAAACGTGATATGTCAAGAAGATCACTATGAGATTTACTCTGGGCATTACAACAAAATACATAGACCGCCATCCAACTGCATCTATGACTAATAATCCACTCCCAGGGATATCAATCCGAACACCCCAAGAGTATTAAGTTGCGAACAACAGATAATTGCATTAAGCAAAGTGTGTAATGTAAACAAAGCATATGCCCTTGAGCATATGAATGTTGTTTTCTCCCTAGTAGCAACAGCACATCTACAACCTTAGAGGTTTCTGTCACCCCCCCCAGGTTAAATAGAGGCATGAACCCACTATCGAGCATAAATACCCCCTCTTGGAGTCACTAGCAACTACTCGGCCAAGATAGCTACTAACAACGGAGAGCATGCAAGATCATAAACAACATAGAGATAACATAAGATAATATTCAGTACAACAACTCAATCATAAACACCAATATTCATCGGATCCCAACAAACCAAACATGTAGAATTACATAATGGTGATCTCAATCATGTAGGGCAGCTCATGAGATCTAAACATGAAGCACATGGTGGAGAAGACAACCATCTAGCTACTGCTATGGACCCATAGTCCAAGGTAGACTACTCACTCATCGCTCCGGAGGCAAGCATGGCGATGAAGAAGACCTCCGGTGGCGATTTCCCTCTCCGGCAGGGTGCCGGGAAGAGCTTCTGGACCCTCCCGATCTCGGGTCGACAACAGCGGCGGATCGCGATGTGTTTCTGGAAAATTGATCGGGTCCTTAGGTTTTTTTCGTCGGGGGGTCTTTATAGGCGAAGGGGCGATGTCAGAGGAGGGCCCAGGTGGCCTCACACCTTGGTGGCGCGGACCAGGGGCTGGTCGCGCCACCCTGGCATGTGGGCCCCTGGTGGCCCCTCTCCTTCTCTCCTTCGGATCTCTGGAAGCTTCCGGGTAAAATAAGACTTCAGGAACTTGTTTCGTCCAATTCCGAGAATATTTCCTGTGTATCACTTCTGAAACACAAAAACAGCAGAAAACAGGGAACTAGCACTGTGGCAACTCGTTAATAGGTTAGTTCCGGAAAATGCATAAAAGTGCCACGTAGTGTAACGAAACAGTAGGCAAATGGTGTAAAAACAAGCATGGAGCATCAAAAATTATAGATACGTTGGAGACGTATCAAGCATCCCCAAGCTTAACTCATGCTCGTCCTCGAGTAGGTAAGTGATAACAAAAGAATAATTTTTGAGGTGACATGCACCTACACAATCTTGATCATATATGTAAGCATTTGTGAGCTGGGATCAGAAGAACTTAAAACATGGGCATGAAGATATAATCTTGACAATAGAAACTTAGCAACCATGTTGTACACATGCAAATGAACACAAACAAAAGATCATGAAAATGAAACAATGAAAGTCAAACGTGTGTTCAAATCATAAGGAAAAACATACAAATGGTTTTCAGCTTGTCCTTCAAAGAGAGCAAAACATAAATGCATAGGACACCTTCAAGTTTAAGAGGGCGACTAGATACAAATAATTTAAGAACAAGTGAAACCAACAATATGAATCAATCAATGAAAACTTTGGGACAATGCACATTATACTAAAAATGACAACTATGCTCTCTTAATGGTGCATAAAGATAGAAGGTGGTGACTCAACATAAAAGTAGAAGAAAGGCCCTTCGCAGAGGGAAGAAGTGATTGCAAGTTTTATAACCTTCAAAAATTATGGTACTTACCGGCTTTGAGCTCTCATTGCCCCCATCATAAGCATCTTGAATGGTTAAAGTTAATGCGAGAACAATTATGATGCATATGCTTGACAAATCATAACTTGAAAACCTCGTGTCCCGTGAATACGAGTACCCAAACCTCATGCTACTTTACTTAGAGTCCCAAGCAAGGCTCTTGTCATTGTAAGTATATGCATATCATTGAGAACCGCCAATGGGGAACCTCTGTGCCCAATGACATGGAACAAGCCCACACCAAAATGATAGGACAAGCAGACAATGAACACCTCGACATCTCTTTTATTTGCCTTTTGTTTAGCTTTTTATTGTGAGATGCGTCGTCGTATGTTCACCATGGGTATGCTGCAAATTTCCACCATGAATTATGCATGGCTTAGATTGGCGGCCTGGCGTTTCCCTAACACATATACAAACTCCATGATCCCCACAAGATTCCCAATTCATTTCACACCGCGGGCATCCATAAACAAAAGATCACGATATCAACTCAATTAAGAAGTGCAATGTTGAAAGCTTGCCCATGACTGCATGGCTGGGCTAGAATCCAACTTACAACTTGCAAGCATAACAACTCAACATAAGAGACCACAATGTCAATTTTTTAAGAACAGGAAAAAGTAAAGTGTGCCTTCCGGTTTGTGAGAGCTTTACTGACCGAATTTCGCATAACACTGGTAAGAGTTTAATTTGAAGAGAAAATAAAAGCAAGTCAAATTTACTTGGAATAACAAATTGCTAGTAGGTATTTATAGTGGACACTTTGGAAAACTTTGGCTTTAAGGAGTTGGATGCACGAGTAGAGCTCATACTCAGTACAAGGCGAGGGCTAGCAAAAGACTGGGAGCGACCAACTAAGAGAGCAATAATGGCCATAATCATGCAAAGCGACAAAGCGACATTAAAAGAAGCATAAGATGGCATCAAAAGTCAAAAACTAAATGATCATGAAGGCTATTGGCGACTTTGTAAGGGTCTAACATGTGTGAGCATGCGCCAAGTCAACCCAAATAAAGCATCAAGGAGAAAACCAAAATAATGCTTCCATACAATAAAAACAACGCATGATTTTTTTAGAGGCTCATTAAGAAATCTCAGTTATTTGAGACAAGTCATGCTACAGAAAAACCACTAAGCATACTATCAAAAAGACATCAAGCATGACATGAAAAAGCCTAAGCCGCAGTCTACACAAGCTCCTTCTTGTACCACTATTTTGCACAAAGCTTTTTCTCTTTTCTAACACCATTCGAAATTTTTATAAACACCTCTTTTGATGAAAACCAATAAAGATCAGAGGCAAAAATACACCTTGATAAAAAGATATGACAAGGTCTGAACGCAAATCAAGGCGAAAACGAAAACCAAAAGCAGTAGCAGAAAAAGAAGAACACCCGATTTTTAATAAGAGTGAAAACTAGAGCGTTCTTTGCAAATGAAAACGAGTACATCTCCTCCAAAAGAAATTTTTTGGGGTCCAACCATTTATTGCAGCAAACAAACTAAACCAACTAAGAAAACTAAAACAACTGACGCTCCAAGAAAAACACATAGTGCATGAAGCAATAAAAATATAGTGTCTTGAAAGGTGACCTGATTTTTGCCGATGAAGAAGGGGTGCCTCGGGGGCATCCCCAAGCTTTGACGCTTGTATTTCTTGGATATTTCTTGGGGTAATGCATGGGCATCCCCAAGCTTGAGATTTTGTCCATTCTTCAACTCATCTCATAATTCTCCAATCCCTACACTTGAAAACTTCCTTCATACAAAACTAAACACAAATTTATTAGCAACATTAGTGTAGGCATAACATATAATCAACCTCTTTTTGCTTCAGGTTTCAACCCAAAACCACCACATATATAGAAAATACTACTGTAGATACCTCCCCAAAAGTTCCGTGATCAAAAGAACTCAAAAGAAAGCGATAAAGTGGCAAACACAAATATTGGCAGAAATCTGTCAAAATTGAACAGCTGACAAAGGTCGAATTTTTTAGGGATTTTATGTTGATCAAATCAAAAAGTGTTCAACTAACAAAAGTTTGGATATAAACTGGGGCATATGCAAGAGAAATAGCAGGTCCAAAAGATATACAGAGAATTTATACGAATTTTTACGGTGCAGCACCGAAAACAGTTTCAGGACAGCAACATCCCCAAATCTTTACCTCGCTCGAATTAGAGGCTTCTCTTGGCACAAAAACAAAATAAAATGATAAGGAGCAGTCATTACAGTAGTAATGACTTACAAGACTCAAATAAAAGAAAAATTACTGAAAATAAAAACATTGGGTTATCTCCCAAGAGTGCTTTTCTTTAACGCCTTTGAGCTAGGCGCAGAAAATTGTGAATCAAGTAATATCAAGTGATGAAGCATCAAGCTCATAATTTGCTCTAAGAATAGAGTCAAAAAGTAATTTCTTTCTTTTCCTAGGTAAGTGTTCCATACCTTCCTTGAGTGGGAATTGATATTTGATAGTGCCTTCCCTCATATCAATGATGGCACCTACAGTTCGAAGAAAGGGTCTTCCCAAAATAATAGGACATGAAGCATGGCATTCAACGTCCATAACAAGAAAATCAATGGGAACAAGGTTATTGTTAACCACAATAAGAACATCATTAATCCTTCCCAAAGGTTTCTTCTTAGCAACATCAGCAATAGGAACATCAAAATAACACTTTTCAAGCGGTGGTAAATCAAGCATGTCATAAATTTTTCTAGGCATGATAGAAATACTAGCACCTAGATCACATAAAGCATGGCAATCAAAACCACTAACATGCATATCAATGATGGGTTCCCAACCATCTTCTAACTTCTTGGGAACGGAAGCTTTTTGCTTCAACTTTTCATCCCTAATTTTTATGAGAGCATTGGTAATATGCTTAGTAAAAGCAATATTTAAAGAACTAGCATTGGGAGTCAAAGCAAGCTTTTGCAAGAACAAAATAACTTAAGATATATTGCAGCCATCAACATCAAAATCATTAAAGGAAATAGAGCTATCATCTCCCACACTCCAAAAAAATTCAGCACTCTTTTGAGAAAAAGTTTTGGCAGTTTTAGGCTTTTTAACACAAGGAGTGGGAGTTTTATCTACACCAATCAAAGTAAGAGGATTGCTAGCATTAGGAGCAACATCATTAGAGGTAGTAATGGTACATACCTTCATCTCTCTAGCCATCTCATCTTCTCTTTCCCACCTGGCATGCAATTCCGCTAACAATCTAATATTTTCATCAATTCCAACTTGAATAGCATTAGCGGTAGCAAAAACATTGTTCTCTTTCACATCATTAGGCAACACTTTTAATTTCAGAATTTCAACATCATGAGCAAGGCTATCAACTTTAGAAGCAAGAATATCAATTTTGCCTAACTTTTCCTCAACAGACTTGTTAAAAGCAGTTTGCTTACCGATGAAGTCCTTGAGCATTACCTCAAGCTCGGAGGGCGCGGCCCTAGTGTTGTTGTAGGAATTACCATAAGAGTTACCATAACCATTACCATTGATAGAAGGATACGGCCTATAATTGTTACTAGCAAAATTGTTCCTATAAGCATTGTTGTTAAAATTATTGTTTCTAATGAAATTCACATCAACATGCTCTTCTTGAGCAACCAGAGAGGCTAAAGGAACATTATTAGGATCAACATGAGTCCTATCATTAGCAAGCATAGCCATAATGGTATCAATCTTATCACTCAAGGAAGAGGTTTCCTCAACAGAATTTACCTTCTTACCTTGTGGAGCTCTCTCGGTGTGCCATTCGGAATAATTTACCATCATGTTGTCAAGTAGCTTTGTTGCGGCGCCCAAGGTAAGGGACATAAAAGTGCCTCCAGCAGCTGAATCAAGTAGGTTCCTTGAAGAAAAATTCAGTCCTGCATAAAAAGTTTGGATAATCATCCAAGTAGTCAGTCCATGAGTGGGGCAATTCTTTATCATAGATTTCATTCTTTCCCAAGCTTGAGCAACATGTTCATTATCAAACTGAGTAAACTTCATAATATTGCTACGCACGGATATAATCTTAGCAGGAGGATAATATCTACCAATAAAAGCATCCTTACACTTAGCCCATGAATCAATACTATTCTTAGTCAAAGACAGCAACCAATCTTTAGCTTTTCCTCTCAAAGAAAAAGGAAACAGCTTGAGCTTAATAATATCACTATCAACATCCTTATATTTCTGCATCTCACATAGCTCAACAAAATTGTTGAGATGAGCTGCAGCATCTTCAGTACTAGCACCAGAAAATTGCTCTTTCATAACAAGGTTCAACAAAGTAGGCTTAATCTCATAAAAGTTTGCAGTAGGAACAGGTGGCTTAATAGGAGTGCAGATAAAATCACTATTGGTTGTACTAGTAAAGTCACACAACTTGGTGTTTTCAGGATTGGCCATTTCAGCAAAACGAAAGTAAACAAGTAAAAATAACTACCAAGGATTCTATTTTTTTGGGTTTTTGATATAAAGCAATGCAGGTAAAATAAATAAAGTAAAGCAAAACAATAAAACAAAGTAAAGGATGTGTGTGCGAAAACTCCCCTCGCAGAAGTCTTCCACTCTTCCCCGGCAACGGCGCTAGAAAAGAGGCTGATACTCCAAGTTGATGTGGGAGATCAGAGGTCCTTGTGCGTGGTGAATGACCAGCCCGTTGGGAACCCCAAGAGGAAGGTATGATGAGTATAGCAGCTTGTTTTCCCTCAGTTAAGAAACCAAGGTTTATCGTTCAGGAGAAAAGCAGACAATGACGACTGAAGGTGATGCTTGCTAGTTTGCGACAGCTTCGGACAATTTATATATGGGAACTCGTCCAAGCTTTGCTTGCTAGCTGCAACGCGGAACCTGCACACACACAACCAAGTACTTTGTTCCCAACTTGCGATGAGGTTGTCAATCTCACCGGTTTGCTTGAAACAAAGGTTATGAGCGTATCGAGTGGAAAACAGTAGAGTATGCGAGTAAAGTAAACAGTGCGAGTAAAGTAAATAGGTAATAGCAATATGATGGAAACATGACCGGGGTCCACAGTTCACTAGTGGTGTCTCTCCATAAGATAAATAACACATGCTAGGTAAACAAATTACAGTTGGGCAATTGATAGAATAAAGATAAACGTGATATGTCAAGAACATCACTATGAGATTTACTCTGGGCATTACAACAAAATACATACACCGCCATCCAACTGCATCTATGACTAATAATCCACTCCCGGGGATATCAATCCGAACACCCCAAGAGTATTAAGTTGCGAACAACAGATAATTGCATTAAGCAAAGTGTGTAATGTAAACAAAGCATATGCCCTTGAGCATA
This sequence comes from Dactylis glomerata, assembly GCA_007115705.1. Taxonomy (NCBI): domain Eukaryota; kingdom Viridiplantae; phylum Streptophyta; class Magnoliopsida; order Poales; family Poaceae; genus Dactylis; species Dactylis glomerata. The sequence continues at coordinate 585,670 of QXEO01000184.1, forward strand.
TGAATGTTGTTTTCTCCCTAGTAGCAACAGCACATCTACAACCTTAGAGGTTTCTGTCACTCCCCCGGGTTAAATAGAGGCATGAACCCACTATCAAGCATAAATACCCCCTCTTGGAGTCACTAGCAACTACTCGGCCAAGATAGCTACTAACAACGGAGAGCATGCAAGATCATAAACAACATAGAGATAACATAAGATAATATTCAGTACTGCAACTCAATCATAAACACCAATATTCATCGGATCCCAACAAACCAAACATGTAGAATTACATAACGGTGATCTCAATCATGTAGGGCAGCTCATGAGATCTAAACATGAAGCATATGGTGGAGAAGACAACCATCTAGATACTGCTATGGACCCATAGTCCAAGGTAGACTACTCACTCATCGCTCCGGAGGCAAGCATGGCGATGAAGAAGACCTCCGGTGGCGATTCCCCTCTCCGGCAGGGTGCCGGGAAGAGATTCTGGACCCTCCCGATCTTAGGTCGATAACAGCGGCGGATCGCGATGTGTTTCTGGAAAATTGATCGGGTCCTTAGGTTTTTTCCGTCGGGGGGTCTTTATAGGCGAAGGGGCGATGTCAGAGGAAGGCCCAGGTGGCCTCACACCTTGGTGGCGCGGACCAGGGGCTAGCCGCGCCACCCTGGTGTGTGGGCCCCTGGTGGCCCCTCTCCTTTTCTCCTTCGGATCTCTGGAAGCTTCCGGGTAAAATAAGACTTCAGGAACTTGTTTCGTCCAATTCCGAGAATATTTCCTGTGTATCACTTCTGAAACACAAAAACAGCAGAAAACAGGGAACTGGCACTGTGGCAACTCGTTAATAGGTTAGTTCCGGAAAATGCATAAAAGTGCCACGTAGTGTAACGAAACAGTAGGCAAATGGTGTAAAAACAAGCATGGAGCATCAAAAATTATAGATACGTTGGAGACGTATCAGAGGTCTTCTTCATCGCCATGCTTGCCTCTGGCACGATGAGTGAGTAGTCTACCTTGGACTATGGATCCATAGCAGTAGCTAGATGGTTGTCTTCTCCACCATGTGCTTCATGTTTAGATCTCGTGAGCTGCTTTACATGATCGAGATCACCGTTATGTAATTCTACATGTTGTGTTTGTTGGGATCCGATGAATATTGGTGTTATGATTGAGCTGATGTGCTGAATGTTATCTTATGTTATCTCTATTTTGTTTATGATCTTGCATGCTCTCCGTTGTTAGTAGATATCTTGGCCGAGTAGTTGCTAGTGACTCCAAGAGGGGGTATTTATGCTCGATAGTGGGTTCATGCCTCTATTTAATCTGGGGGAGTAACAGAAACCTCTAAGGTTGTAGATGTGCTGTTGCCACTAGGGGGAAAACAACATTCATATGCTCAAGGGCATATGCTTTGTTTACATTACACACTTTGCTTAATGCAGTTATCTGTTGTTCGCAACTTAATACTTGTGGAGTTCTCGGATTGATTCGCCACAAGTGGATTATTAGTCATAGATGCAGTTGGATGGCGGTCTATGTATTTTGTTGTAATGCCCAGAGTAAATCTCATAGTGATCCTCTCGACATATGCACATTGTCTTTATTCTATCAATTGCCCAACTGTAATTTGTTTACCCAGCATGTCTTATTTTATCTTATGGAGAGACACCACTAGTGAACTGTGGACCCCGGTCCAATTTCCATTATATTGCTATCACCTGTTTACTTTACTCGCATTGTTTACTTTCTCGCATACTACTATTGCTTTCTACTCGATACGCTCATACCTTTGTTTACAGCAAACCGGTGAGATTGACAACCTCATCGTAAGTTGGGAGCAAAGTATTTGGTTGTGTTGTGTGTAGGTTCCGCGTTGCTACTAGTTGAAGACGCACTAACAAGTGTCGTAAACGGCGCCCTTGTTGGAAGTCACTAGGCTAGCAAGCATCACCTTCTGGAGTTTGGCTTTTTCCTGGATACGATAAACCTTGGTTTCTTACTGAGGGAAAACTTCCTGCTGTGCTCATCATACCTTCCTCTTGGGGTTCCCAACTGGACGGTGAAATTACATCAACACCGTGCCGCATCAAGGACTTTTTCTGGCGCCGTTGCCGGGGATTGAAGAAGAAGAAGCTCCCACGTCAACTACATTTTCCCACGTCAACTACGCGCCAGCAGGACTTTTTCTGGCTCCGTTGCCGGGGAAAAAGAAGACTTCTGCAAGGGAAGTTTCACACGCACATCCTTTACTTTGTTTTAAGTTTTGCTTTTACTTTATTTTTACTTGTGTCGTTTTATCAAAAACACAAAAAAATTAGTATCCTTTATAGTTGCTTCTACTTGTCTGCTTTTAGTTTTGCTAGAATGACTAATCCTGAAAACACCAAGTTGTGTGATTTTACTAGCACTAATAATAGTGATTTTATCTGCACTCCTATTGCGCCACCTGCTCCTGCTGCAAATTTTTATGAGATTAAGCCTGCTTTGTTGAACCTTGTTATGAAAGAGCAATTTTCTGGTGCTGGTACTGATGATGATGCAGCCCATCTCAACAATTTTGTTGAGCTATGTGAGATGCAGAAATATAAGGATGTGGAGAGTGATATTATTAAGCTTAAGTTGTTTCCTTTTTCTTTGAGAGGAAAAGCTTAGGATTGGTTGCTGTCTTTGCCTAAAAATAGTATTGATTCATGGGCTAAGTGTAAGGATGCTTTTATTAGTAGATACTATCCTTCTGCTAAGATTATAGCTTTGCGTAGCAATAGTATGAAGTTTAGTCAGTTTGATAATGAACATGTTGCTCAAGCTTGGGAAAGAATGAAATCTATGATAAAGAATTGTCCCACTCATGGACTGACTACTTGGATGATTGTCCAAACTTTTTATGCAGGACTGAATTTTTCTTCAAGGAACCTATTGGATTCAGCTGCTGGAGGTACTTTTATGTCCCTTACCTTGGGCGCCGCAACGAAGCTTCTCGACAATATGATGGTAAATTATTCTGAATGGCACACCGAGAGAGCTCCACAAGGTAAGAAGGTAAATTCTGTTGACGAAACCTCTTCCTTGAGTGATAAGATTGATGCTATAATGCTTATGCTTTCTAATGATAGAACTCATGTTGATCCTAATAATGTTCCTTTGGCCTCTTTGGTTGCTCAAGAAGAGCATGTTGATGTAAACTTCATTAGACATAATAATTTTAACAACAATGCTTATAGGAACAATTTTACTAGTAACAATCATAAGCCATTTCCTTCTAATGGTGATAATAGCTATCTTGGTAGACCTAAAATGCCTAATGAAGAAAGGATTATAGAACTTGAAAGGGCTACCAAAAATTTTATGCAGGTACAATATGAGCAAAACAAAGCTTTCACCAAGACCATGGAGGAGCAATCAGCTCTGTTGAGGACTATTAGTCATCAACTTGAAAATTTAAACAAGACTATTCCTGAGTTGCAAGCTAAGGTTTCCAAAGCTGAAACCGATATTTCATCCTTGTCTAATGCACAATCTTCTTTGATTAACAGAATGTCCGCTAAGCCTGATCCTTTTGCCACTGCTAATGCTATCCAAGTTAGAATTGATGAAAATGTTAGGATGCTAGCAGAATTGTCTGCCAGGTGGGAAAGAGAAGATGAGATGGCTAGAAAGATGAAGGTATGTACCATTACTACCTCTAATGATGTTGCTCCTAATGCTAGCAATCCTCTTACTTTGATTGGTGTAGAGAAAACTCCCACTCCTTGTGTTAAAAAGCCTAAAACAGCTAAAACTTTTTCTCAAAAGAGTGCTGAAATTTTTCGGAGTGTAGGAGATGATAGCCCTATTTCCTTTAATGATTTTTATGTTGATGGCTGCAATATATCTGAAGTTATTTTGTTCTTGCAAAAGCTTGCTTTGACTCCTAATGCTAGTTCTTTAAATGCTGCTTTTACAAAGCATATTACCAATGCTCTTATGAAAATTAGGGATGAAAAGTTGAAGCAAAAAGCTTCTATTCCCAAGAAGTTAGAAGATGGTTGGGAACCCATCATTGATATGCATGTTAATGGTTTTGATTTCCATGCTTTATGTGAGCTAGGTGCTAGTATTTCTATCATGCCTAGAAAGATTTATGACATGCTTGATTTACCACCCCTTGAAAAGTGTTATTATGATGTTCCTATTGCTGATGTTGCTAAGAAGAAACCTTTGGGAAGGATTAATGATGTTCTTATTATGGTTAACAATAACCTTGTTCCCGTTGATTTTCTTGTCATGGATGTTGAATGCAATGCTTCATGTCCTATTATTTTGGGAAGACCTTTTCTTCGAACTGTAGGTGCCATCATTGATATGAGGGAAGGCACCATGAAATATCAATTCCCACTCAAGAAAGGTATGGAACACTTCCCTAGAAAGATAAAGAAATTACTTTTTGACTCTATTCTTAGAGTAAATTATGAGCTTGATGCTTCATCACTTGATATTACTTGATTCGCACTTTCTGCGCCTAGCTCAAAGGCGTTAAAGAAAAGCACTCTTGGGAGATAACCCAATGTTTTTAATTTCAGTTCTTTTTCTATTATTTGAGTCTTGGAAGTTATTACTACTGTAATAACCTCTCCTTATCCTTTTTATTTCGTTTTTGTGCCAAGAGAAGACTCTAATTTGAGTGAGCTAAGATTTGGGGATGTTGCTGTCCTGAAACAGTTTTCGGTGCTGCACCGTAAAAATTCTTGAAAATTCTCTGTAAATATTTTGGACCTGTGATTTCTTGTGCATATGCCCCAGGTTATATCCAAACTTTAATTAGTTTAACACTTTTTGATTTGAGCAACAGAAAACCCGCTAAAAATTCGACCTTTGTTAGCTGTTCTGTTTTGGCAGATTTCTGCCAATATTTGTGTTTGCCGCTCGATCGCTTTCTTTTTGAGTTCTTTTGATCACGGAACTTTTGGGGAAGTTGATACAGTAGTATATGCTTTATATGTGGTGGTTTTGAGTTGAAACCTGAAGCAAAAAGGGTTGATTCATTGTTATGCTTACACTAATATTGCTAATAGAATTGTGTTTAGTTTTGTATGAAGGAAGTTTTCAAGTGTAGGGATTGGAGAATGATGAGATGAGTTGAAGAATGGAAAAAAGCTCAAGCTTGGGGATGCCCATGCACCCCAAGAAATATCCAAGAGGTACAAGCATCAAAGCTTTGGGATGCCCCCGAGGCACCCCTTCTTCATCGGCAAAAATCAGGTCACCTTTCAACACACTATATTTTTATTGCTTCATGCATTATGCGTTTTTCTTGGAGCGTCAGTTGTTTTTAAATTTTCAGTTTTGTTTAGTTTTGTTTGCTGCAATAAATGGTTGGACCCCAACAAATTTCTTTTGGAGAAGTTGCCTTGCTTTTCATTTGCCAAGAACACTCCGTTTTTCACTCTTACCGTTTCAACGAGTGTTCTCTTTTTCTGCTACTGCGTTTAGTTTTCGATTTTCGCCTTGATTTGTGTTCAGATCTTGTTATATCTTTTTATCAAGGTGTATTTTGACCTCTGGTACATGTTGGTTTTCATCAAAAGAATTGTTTATAAAAAGTTCAAATGGTGTTGGAAAAGAGAGAAAGCTTTATGCAAAAAAGTGGTACAAGAAGGAGCTTGTGTAGACTGCGGCCTAGGCTTTTGCATGTCGTTCTTGATGTCTTTTTGATCGTATGCTTAGTGGTTTTTCTGTAGCATGACTTGTCTCAAATAACTGAGATTGCTTAAAGAGCCTTTGAAAAAATCATGCGTTGTTTTAATTATCTGGAAGCATTATTTTGGTTTTCACCTTGATGCTTTATTTGGGTTGACTTGGCGCATGCTTACACATGTTTGAATCATACAAAGTCGCCATTGCCTCTATGATCATTTAGTTTTTGACTTTTGATGCCATATTATGCTTCTTTTAATGTTGCTTTGTCGCTATGCATGATTATGGCCGTTATTGCTCTCTTAGTTGGTCGCTCCCAGTCTTTTGCTAGCCCTCATTTTGTACTGAGTATGAGCTCGACTTGTGCATCCAACTCCTAAAAACCAAATTTGCCATTGTGTCCACTATAAATTCCTATGCATGGTATTTGTAAGCCATTCCAAGTAAATTTTCATGTGCTACCTTTCAAAACTTTCAAATACTTCTCGTTTTGTGCCACTGTTTTTAGCTCATGGGGACGTAGTGGTCGGAATTGCTATCTTCCATATTAAATTAAGTACCCCTCGACTAGGCAGCTTCATCTGCTCGTCATTAATTTTGCATGAGAGCGGGTCAGACCATTGCAATCTAATTCTAAAAAGAAAAAAAGGGAACTCCTCCATGGTATGTGAATGTTGGTGGGCACCCGATGGAATTGGTTAGCCATGGTTTGAGAAAGGAAAAAGGTGGGGAGGAGTGCCAAAGCTTTATAAAAGAGCACCAATGTGCCAAATTTTCAAAGAACTCGGAACCGCTCTCACTTGTTTATTATGAAAGATAGTAAGACCCTATTGCCAGTCGTTGACATGAAACAACCACCTCTCAAAACCCAATTTTTTTCTCTGTTTTACAAATGAAAAGCTCTAGCACATGTTTAATCACTGCTTCCCTCCGCGAAGGGCCTTTCTTTTACTTTTATGTTGAGTCACCACCTTCTATCTTTATGCACCGTCTAAGAGAGCATAGTTGTCATTCTGAGTATAATGTGCATTGTCCCAAAGTTTTCATTGATTGATTCATGATGTTGGTTTCACTTGTTCTCAAATTACTTGTATCTAGTCGCCCTCTTAAACTTGAAGGTGTCCTATGCATTTATGTTTTGCTCTCTCATGAAGGACAAGCTGAAAACCATTTGTATGTTTTTCCATATGATTTGAACACATGTTTGACTTTCATTGTTTCATTTTCAGGATCTTTTGTTTGTGTTCTTTTTCATGTTATAACATGGTTGCTAAGTTTCTTCTATCAAGATTATATCTGTCATGCCCATGTTTTAAGTTCTTTTGATCCCAACGCACAACGCTTACATATATGATCAAGATTGTGTAGGTGCATGTCACCTCAAAAATTATTTCTTTTGTTATCACTTACCTACTCGAGGACGAGCAGGAGTTAAGCTTGGGGATGCTGATACATCTCAAACGTATCCATAATTTTTGATGCTCCATGCTTGTTTTTACACCATTTGCTTAGTGTTTTGTTACACTTCATGGCATTTTTATGCATTTTCCGGAACTAACCTATTATCAAGATGCCACAGTTCCAGTTCCCTGTTTTCTGTTGTTTTTGTGTTTCAGAAAAGTTACACAGGAAATATTCTCGGAATTGGACGAAACAAAAGCCGAACATCCAGAAATTCACCGAAGCTTCCAGAGAACCGAAGAGGAGACGGAGAAGGGCCACAGGGCGGCCACACCACCAGGGGGCGCGGCCTGCCCCTGGCCCGCGCCCACCTATGGTGAGGGCCCCCTGGTCCACCTCTGGTGCCGCCCCTTCGCCTATAAAGACCCCCTGACGGGAAAAACCTAAACACCCGATCACTTTTCCAGAAACACATCGCGATCCGCCGCCGTCGTCGACCCGAGATCGGGAGGGTCCAGAAGCTCTTCCCGGCACCCTGTCGGAGAGGGGAATCGCCACCGGAGGTCTTCTTCATTGTCATGCTTGCCTCCGGCGCGATGAGTGAGTAGTCTACCTTGGACTATGGGTCCATAGCAGTAGCTAGATGGTTGTCTTCTCCACCATGTGCTTCATGTTTAGATCTCGTGAGCTGCTTTACATGATCGAGATCACCGTTATGTAATTCTACATGTTGCGTTTGTTGGGATCCGATGAATATTGGTGTTATGATTGAGTTGATATGCCGAATATTATCTTATGTTATCTCTATGTTGTTTATGATCTTGCATGCTCTCCGTTGTTAGTAGCTATCTTGGCCGAGTAGTTGCTAGTGACTCCAAGAGGGGGTATTTATGCTCGATAGTGGGTTCATGCCTCTATTTAATCTAGGGGAGTGATAGAAACCTCTAAGGTTGTAGATGTGCTGTTGCCACTAGGGGGAAAACAACATTCATATTCTCAAGGGCATATGCTTTGTTTACATTACACACTTTGCTTAATGCAGTTATCTGTTGTTCGCAACTTAATACTTGTGGAGTTCTCGGATTAATTCGCCACAAGTGGATTATTAGTCATAGATGCAGTTGGATGGCGGTCTATGTATTTTGTTGTAATGCCCAGAGTAAATCTCATAGTGATCCTCTCGACATATGCATGTTGTCTTTATTCTATCAATTGCCCAACTGTAATTTGTTTACTCAGCATGTGTTATTTTATCTTATGGAGAGACACCACTAGTGAACTGTGGACCCCGGTCCTATTTCCATTATATTGCTATCACCTGTTTACTTTACTCGCATTGTTTACTTTCTAGCATACTACTATTGCTTTCCACTCGATACGCTCATACCTTTGTTTACAGCAAACCAGTGAGATTGACAACCTCATCGTAAGTTGGGAGCAAAGTATTTGGTTGTGTTGTGTGCAGGTTCCGCGTTGCTACTAGTTGAAGACGCACTAACAAGTGTCGTAAACGGCGCCCTTATTGAAAGTCACTAGGCTAGCAAGCATCACCTTCCAGAGTTTGGCTTTTTCCTGGATACGATAAACCTTGGTTTCTTACTGAGGGAAAACTTCCTGCTGTGCTCATCATACCTTCCTCTTGGGGTTCCCAACTGGACGGTGAAATTACATCAACACCGTGCCGCATCAAGCATCACCGTCTTAAGTTTGGCTTTCTCCCACTGGACGATAAAACCTTGGTTTCTTACTGAGGGAAAACTGTTGTTGTGCTCATCTTACCTTCCGCTTGGGGTTCCCAACTGGTCGGTGATCTATATATCCACCGGCGCCATCAGTAGGCCAATAAAAACCTGATTGTAGAACCTTTTGTGCAGTTCTATCTCCAGCATGATGTCCTCCATAAGCACTACCATGGCATTTCCTTAATATCTCGTGTTGTTCATATTCTAGAACACATCTTCGCATAATACCATCCACTCCTTCTTTATATAAGTGTGGGTCATCCCAAAAATAATACCTCGGGTCATAAAAGAATTTCCTTCTTTGCTGAGCTGTAAAGGTTGGAGGCAAATACTTGGAAACAATAAAGTTAGCATAATCAGCATACCAAGGACTCTCTCGTGAAGTTACCTTTACTGTAGCCAACTGTTCATTTGGAAAACTATCATTAACAGGAATAGGATCAAAAGAAATGTTTTCCAATCTAGACAAATTATCAGCAATGGGATTCTCAACACCTTTCCTATCTACAATATGCAAATCAAACTCTTGCAAAAGTAAACATATAATAAGCCTAGGCTTAGCATCCTTCTTTGCCATAAGATATCTAATAGCAGTGTGATCAGTATGAATAGTAACTTTTGATTCAACAATATAAGGTCTAAACTTATCACATGCAAAAACAACAGCAAGAAACTCTTTCTCAGTACTAGCATAATGAATAACATTCAACTTCTTATCTACGCGCTGTCCAAGAACAGTACCTATAGCAAAATCACTAGCATCACACATAATTTCAAAGGGTAAATTCCAATCAGGTGGTTGGACAATAGGAGCAGTAGTTAAAGCCTTCTTAAGAGTTTCGAAAGCTTCCTTACAATCATCATCAAAAACAAATGGTACATCCTTTTGAAGAAGATTAGTAAGAGGCTTTGAAATCTTAGAGAAATCTTTAATAAACCTCCTATAAAAACTAGCATGACCAAGAATACTACGAATACCTTTAACATCCCTGGGACAGGGCATTTTCTCAATTGCTTCAACCTTTGCTCTATCAACTTCAATACCTCTTTCAGAAATTTTATGTCCAAGAACAATTCCTTCATTCACCATAAAGTGGCATTTCTCCCAATTAAGAACAAGATTAGTTTTTTCACATCTCTGCAAAACTTTATCAAGATTGTGCAAACATTTATCAAAAGAAGTTCCATAGACGGAGAAATTGTCCATGAATACCTCCACAATTTCTTCACAAAATCCATGAAAAATAGCAGACATGCATCTTTGAAAAGTAGCAGGAGCATTGCACAAACCAAAAGGCATACGTCTATAAGCATAAGTTCCATAAGGACAAGTAAAAGTGGTTTTCTCTTGATCTTGCTTTTTAACAGCAATCTGAGAGAAACCAGAATAACCATCAAGAAAACAAAAATGAGTTTTCTTAGATAACCTCTCTAACATTTGATCTATAAATGGTAAAGGATAATGATCTTTCTTAGTAACTTTGTTGACCTTTCTAAAATCGATGCACATCCTATAACCAACTACTACCCTCTGAGGAATAAGCTCGTTATTCTCATTAGGCACAACAGTAATTCCTCCTTTCTTAGGAACACAATGAACAAGACTAACCCATCTACTATCAGCAATTGGATAAATAATACCAGCATCAAGGAGTTTCAATACCTCATTTCTTACCACTTCCTTCATCTTAGGAATTAAACGGCATTGATGTTCAACAACTGGCTTTGCATCTGGCTCCATATTAATAGCATGCTGACATATAGTAGGAGAAATCCCATTTAAATCATCAAGGCTATATCCCATAGCTCCTCGGTGTTTCCTCAATATCTCCAATAACCTTTCTTCTTCCTTCCCTAAAAGTTTAGAACTAATAATAACAGGATATATTTTCTTATCATCAATATAAGCATATTTAAGATCATCAGGTAAAGGTTTTAAATCAAAAGCAGGATCTTCCTTAGGTTGCAAAGTGGTACCCAAATCCTCCACAAGGTAAATTGTGTTTAAGCAACTCTGGTTGACAAAGAAGAATTTCGTCGATCTCATTTCTTTCCTCCCTGAAGATCTCACTTTCATGATCCTCCATATATTGCTGCAAAGCATCGTTAGGAGCAAGAGCAATAGAGGCAAGTTGTTCAACTCTAAAATATTCATTAGGCAATTTAGTTTCATAAGGAGCTTTGGTAAACTTAGAAAAAATAAAATCATAAGATTCTCCATCAAACTTAGTCAAAATTTTCTCCTTCTTACAATCTATAACAGCGCCACAAGTATTCAAAAAGGGTCTACCAAAAATAATAGGACAAGTTTTACTAGCACCTTTACCAAGTACTAGAAAATCAGTAGGGTATTTAGTCTTACCGCATAAAACTTCCACATCTCTAACAATACCAATTGGAAAGATAATCACTCTATTAGTGATGTCTACGCACGCGTCTGTTCTTATAGACAGTGTTGGGCCTCCAAGTGCAGAGGTTTGTAGAACAGCAGCAAGTTTCCCTTAAGTGGATCACCCAAGGTTTATCGAACTCAGGGAGGAAGAGGTCAAAGCTATCCCTCTCAAGCAACCCTACAATTACGATACAGAAAGTCTCTTGTGTCCCCAACACACCCAATACACTTGTCAGATATATAGGTGCACTAGTTCAGCGAAGAGATAGTGAAATACAAGCGGTAGTGATGATTATAAGTAGTAACTATAATATGAAATAAGTATTGCTGCGAGCAAACATGTAACAAAACAGGAAGTAAACGGTGTGCAATGCTTGGAAACAAGGCCTAGGGATCATACTTTCACTAGTGGACACACTCCCAACAAATATAACATAATTGAACCAATAGATACTATCATCAATATGCAACTCAAAACAATTCTCCAATAGAAAACATACACTAATCATGCGTAGGGCTACGAAGCACTCCTCAAAGTCCGTATGTACCCAAACTAGATTGTCCCACACTATCACCGTGAACGCACTAGATGGTTCCAGCAAACACCAACATTTCATAGAGACATTAACCAAAAAGATACACATGATGCACACACTAGTCACCTTTACACCATGATACGAGGTATCTCCGGAGAGTACAATAATAAAGCATAGGAGTAGCATAATATCTGAATAATAACATCTACCAATTCAACTAGATACAAAGCTCACGATCACATAAAGATCACATCATGGGAGAGAGAGGTGAACCACATAGCTACCGGTAGAGCCCTCAGCCCCGGGGGAGAACTACTCCCTCCTCATCATAGGAGACAACAAGGTTGATGGAGATGGTGGTGAGGTCGATGGAGACGGCGGAGACAGCGATGGAGACCGATGGAGATGGCTCCGAGGGCACTTCCCCGTCCCGGCAGGGTGCCAGAACAGAGACTTCTGTCCCCCGAAATTTGTCTTTGACGGTGGCGGCGCTGCGGAACTGTTCTGGGAAAAAATGCCGACTCCCCTAGGGTTTTCCATCCCGAGGCTTTATATAGGCGAAGGGGCGTCGTCAGGTGGCTGCCAGGGGCTCCTCCCACATAGGGGGCGTGGCCAGGGGCTGGGCCGCGCCGCCCTGGTGTGAGGCTGGCCCCTGGCCCCCCTCCGGCTCTCTTTCGGTCCTTGTCCTTCGTCCGGGAAAAATAGGAGTTCTGGAACTTGTTTCGTCCAATTCCGAGAATATTTCCTGTGTAGCATTTCTGAAACACAAAAACAGCAGAAAATAGGGAACTGGCACTGTGGCATCTTGTCAATAGGTTAGTTCCAGAAATCGCATAAAAACGCCACGAAGTGTAACGAAACACAAGGCAAATGGTGTAAAAACAAGCATGTAGCATCAAAAATTATAGATACGTTTGAGACGTATCAGCATCCCCAAGCTTAACTCCTGCTCATCCTCGAGTAGGTAAGTGATAACAAAAGAAATAATTTTTGAGGTGACATGCACCATCACAATCTTGATCATATAGGTAAAGCATTGAGTGCTGAGATCAAAGAACTTAAAACATGGGCATGAAAGATATAATCTTGATAGAAGAAACTTAGCAACCATGCTACAACATGAAAAATGAACACAAACAAAAGATCATGAAAATGAAACAATGAAAGTCAAATGTGTGTTCAAATCATAAGGAAAAACATACAAATGGTTTTCAGCTTGTCCTACATGGAGAGCAAAACATAACTGCATAGGACAACTTCAAGTTTAAGAGGGCGACTAGATACAAATAATTTGAGAACAAGTGAAACCAACAATATGAATCAATCAATGAAAACTTTGGGACAATGCACATTATACTAAGAATGACAACTATGCTCTCTTAATGGTGCATAAAGATAGAAGGTGGTGACTCAACATAAAAGTAAAAGAAAGGCCCTTCGCAGAGGGAAGCAGTGATTGCAAGTTTTATAAACCTTCAAAATTATGGTACTTACCGGCTTTGAGCTCTCATTGCCCCCATCATAAGCATCTTGAATGGTTAAAGTTAATGCGAGAACAATTATGATGCATATGCTTGACAAATCATAAGTTGAAAACCTCGTGTCCCGTGAATACGAGTACCCAAACCTCATGCTACTTTACTTAGAGTCCCAAGCAAGGCTCTTGTCATTGTAAGTATATACGTATCATCGAGAACCGCCAACGGGGTACCTCCGTGCCCGATGACATGGAACAAGCCCACATCAAAATGACAGGACAAGCAGACAATGAACACCTCGACGTCTCTTTTATTTACCATTTGTTTAGCTTTTTATTTTGAGATGCGTCATCGAATGTCCACTATGGGTATGCTGCAAATTTCCACCATGAATTATGCATGGCTTAGATTGGCGGCCCAGGCATTTCCCTAACACATATACAAACTCCATGATCCCCGCAAGATTCCCAATTCATTTCACACCGCGGGCATCCATAAACAAAAGATCACGATATCAACTCAAATAAGAAGTGCAATGTTGAAAGCTTGCCCCTTGACGGCATGGTTGGGCTAGTCTCCAACTTACAACTTGCAAGCATAACAACTCAACATAAGAGATCAAAATGTCAAATTTTTAAGAACGAGAAAAATAAAGTGTGCCTTCCGGTTCGTGAGAGCTTTACTAACCAATTTTCGCATAACACTGGTAAGAGTTTAATTTGAAGAATAGATAAAAGCAAGTCAAATGTACTTTGGAATAACAAATTGCTAATAGGTATGTATGGTGAAAACAATGGCAAACTTGGTTTTTAGGAGTTGGATGCACGAGTAGAGCTCATACTCAGTACAAGGCGAAGGCTAGCAAAAGACTAGGAGCAACCAACTAAGAGAGCAATAACGGCCATAATCATGCAAAGCAACAAAGCGACATTAAAAGAAGCATAAGATGGCATCAAAAGTCAAAAACTAAATGATCATAGAGGCTATTGGCAACTTTGTAAGAGTCTAACATGTGTGAGCATGCGCCAAGTCAACCCAAATAAAGCATCAAGGAGAAAACCAAAATAATGCTTCCAAACGATAAAAACAACGCATGATTCTTTCAAAGGCTCATTAAGCAATCTCAGTTATTTGAGACAAGTCATGCTACAGCAAAATCACTAAGCATACTATCAAAAAGACATCAAGCATGACATGCAAAAGCCTAGGCCGCAGTCTACACAAGCTCCTTCTTGTACCACTTTTTTGCATAAAGCTTTTTCTCTTTTCCAACACCATTCAAAAAAATTATAAACACCTCTTTTGATGAAAACCAATAAATATTAGAGGCAAAAATTAATACACCTTGATGAAAAGATAAAACAAGATCTGAACAAAAATCAAGGCGAAAAATGCAAGCTAAACGCAGTAGCCGAAAAAGAGAACACTCATTGAACGATAAGAGTGAAAACGAGAGTGTTCTTGGCAAATGAAAAGCGAGTTCATCTCCTCCAAAAGAAACGTGATGTGATCTAACCATTTATTGCAGCAAACAAAAGAAAAGAAAACTGAAAACAAGAACAACTGCTGCTCCAAGAAAAATGCATAGTGCATGAAGCAATAAAAATATAGTGTTTTGAAAGGTGACCTGATTTTTGCCGATGAAGAAGGGGGTGCCTCGGGGGCATCCCCAAGCTTTGACGCTTGTACTTCTTGGATATTTCTTGGGGTGACATGGGCATCCCCAAGCTTGAGTTTTTGTCCATTCTTCATCTCATCTCATCATTCTCCAATCCCTACACTTGAAAACTTCCTTCATACAAAACTAAACACAATTCTATTAGCAACATTAGTGTAAGCATAGCATTGAATCAACCCTTTTTGCTTCAGGTTTCAACTCAAAACCACCACATATAAAGTATAAACTACTGTAGCAACTTCCCCAAAAGTTTCGTGATCAAAAGAACTCAAAAAGAAAGCGATAAAGCGGCAAACACAAATATTGGCAGAAATCTGTCAAAACAGAACAGCTGACAAAGGTCGAATTTTTAGAGGGTTTTCTGTTGCTCAAATCAAAAAGTGTTCAACTAATGAAAGTTTGGATATAACCTGGGGCATATGCACAAGAAATCACAGGTCCAAAAGATATACAGAGAATTTTGCGAATTTTTACGGTGCAGCACCGAAAACTGTTTCAGGACAGCAACATCCCCAAATCTTACCTTACTCAAATTAGAGGCTTCTCTTGGCACAAAAACGAAATAAAAGGATAAGGAGCGGTTATTACAGTAGTAATAACTTCCAAGACTCAAATAAAAGAAAAATTACTAAAAAGTAAAACATTGGGTTATCTCCCAAAAGTGCTTTTCTTTAACGCCTTTGAGCTAGGCGCAGTAATTTGCAAAGATGCTCATGTGGGCGCCATATAGGAACTTAAAGCAATAGAGAGCATCAAAAAGCAAGTATGGAACACATTTAAATCTAAACCACTTCCTATGAAAAATAGTCTTGTAAAGAGACAAGTCATAAAAGCGCAAAGCAAAAAGCATAGGAAGGCAAAACAAGTACAACTTCAAGAATTGCAACATAAAGAGGGGAAACTCAATATTGTTGAGATCCATCAAACCATGTTTCCCTCTCTCATAATAACTTTCAGTAGCATCATGAATAGAATTAACAATATAACTATCATATAAAGCTTCCCTATCATGAGCCACATGCATAAAAGAATTAATACTCCCCACATGAACAATCGTAGTAGGAGTAGATTCAATAGAATAATTATTCTCATCACCATAATCATCAAAAACAGGAGGCATATTGTAATCATAACTAATTTTCTCCTCAAAAGTAGGTGAACTGAAAACATTATACCCATCATCATAACCATCATAAACTAGAGGTTTAGTATCATCACAAGCTAGAGAATAGCTATTTCGCAAAGCATATTCATCAAACATATCATCATAAGAAGGAACATGGATAGTACTAATGGTACAACAATTATTAACCTTAGAATTGGTACCAAAAAGATTTTCAATATCAAAAGTAGAGTGCTTTTCCCAATCATGATCACTAACATAGGTAACAGGCATGGGAACATCATCCCAATCAGAATTATCATAATCTATAGCAGGATCATAACGCTTAGGGGAAGATACCGTGTCCTCTCGCCTTTTACTCCTCCTCTTCTTCTTCTTCTTCATACTCTTCTTACTCTCTCCTTTAGGAGGGAGAGACTTGAAGGGCATCTTCTCCACATAATCTGGTTTGCTGACAGAAACAACAGAAGAAACTTTGGAGGATTCCTCCTCTCTATTAATAAGATAAAAACATCTATCAGTCCTGTCATAGCTTGGCAAAATATCAAGTTTTATAAGATTTTGTATGTAAGTATTTGCAAGGCAATCTTTAGCACAATAGAGACGACAACCACGAAGGGTGCTATTAATATCAACATCATTCATATCTATCAAAGCAATCTTTCTAGATATCTCTTCGCACGCCAAGAACAAAGTGAGCTCATCATGCTGATTGAGAGTAATCTTGTCATCACAATACATACTTAAGGTACTAGAAGAGTAACTATTAGGGCTTGAGCATTGGAAATTAAAATGACCTATGTCATCGCAATGTTTACAAAGAAAAGGATAAAGCTTACAAACCTTTTTACCGATCTCGCCTATATCCTTGTACCACATTCAGGTTTCTTCATTTGCATGGTGGACACAATAATCTTCCTTGTTGTAACTCTGTTCACAAGGTCTATGTACTCCACAAAAATTAACATGCTTATAAGAAATAGGACTTTTAGAAGTTTGAGCATGTTTATTGGAATCATCAACAACAATATCATTTTCTACGCGAGTGTCCTTAAAAGGTTCATGATACACGTCCCCATTTTCTTTAGGAACATTCATATGGGAAGCAAAGTATTTAAAGCAATCAACCATAATTTGAGGATCAAGACCATACTTAGCACTAAGATCTTGAAAATCAGCAGTTTCAGCGAAAGACTTAATGCAATCAAACTCGTAATTCATACCTGATCCTTTACCTTTGTCGCTATCCCAACCTTCAATATTGTTTTGAATTGTTTCAAGCAGATCCCACTTGGCGTTAACATCCTTGCTTGTGAAAGACCGATCAAAGCATGCATCTAGATAGTCCTTGTAATATCCTGAAAGCCTTGCATAAAAATTATTAATAACAATATTACGGGGAAGATCATGAACAGGACATTTATGCATTAGTAACTTCAGTCTTCCCCAAGCTTGGGCAATGCTTTCTTCATCATGAGGCCAAAAGTTATATATCCGGTTACGATCTTTATGAATTTCACTTGGAGGATAAAACTTGGAATAAAAGAGAGGTACAATTTCCTCCCATGCAATAGATGGACCATCTTTAAGCAGCTGATACCACTCCTCAGCTCTGCCTTTCAGTGAAAAAGAGAATAGCTTCTTCTTAACTTGGTTCATTGAAATACCTGCACACTGGAACAACTCGCATAATTCATGTATAAAAAGCAAATGATCACCAGGATGGACAGTTCCATCTCCTAAATAGCAGTTATTCATAGGACGTTCAACAATCTTCGTAGGTATTTTAAAAGGATGAGGAGCACGAGCATCATTAGAAATATCACATATGGAAGATAAAATATTATTAGAACAAACTTTCTCCACTAAAGCTGGGGAACTAAAAATATCATGCTTAACAAAACTAGCTTCCCCAAGCTTAGACTTTTCTATAGCATTAGCAATAATGGGATTCAAAGCATTTGTACTAATAACATTGCTATGCGAAATAAGCTCCAAAGGTTTTTCAATTTTCTCTTCAAATCTAAACTCAGGAAAACGACTAAAGAACTCTTTATTTTCCATTAAGCCTAACTAGTGAAAATAAAAACAAGAAACAAAAAGATATAATTGCAGAATCTAAAGGAAATAACTTCGAGCACTCACACAGGAGGATGCGAGTACCTTTTACCTTACCTCCCCGGCAACGGCGCCAGAAAAGAGCTTGATGTCTACGCACGCGTCTGTTCTTGTAGACAGTGTTGGGCCTCCAAGTGCAGAGGTTTGTAGAACAGCAGTAAGTTTCCCTTAAGTGGATCACCCAAGGTTTATCGAACTCAGGGAGGAAGAGGTCAAAGCTATCCCTCTCAAGCAACCCTGCAATTACGATACAGAAAGTCTCTTGTGTCCCCAACACACCCAATACACTTGTCAGATGTATAGGTGCACTAGTTCGGCGAAGAGATAGTGAAATACAAGCGGTAGTGATGATTATAAGTAGTAACTGTAATATGAAATAAGTATCATTGCGAGCAAACATGTAACAAAATAGGAAGTAAACGGTGTGTAATGCTTGGAAACAAGGCCTAGGGATCATACTTTCAATAGTGGACACACTCCCTACTGTTCGCACACGAACACGTCACCGTGTACCTCCGACGTCGAGCGCGATACGCAGGACACGTCGCCGGAGGAGGCTAGCCGGAAGCGCGATACGCAGGACAATCCGGCGAGCTCTTTTGAAGACCCGAAACCCCACACGCCCGGGAGAGACCCCGTCTGGGCGCACGGCGGTGATGGGCTGCCCTAGGTCGGTTCGCCCGCCCCTAGGACTTCGCAGATCGAAGCTCTCCAACACGAAGAACACCGACGAACGATGAGCAGAAAACAAGGGCGAGAGAGAAAAAATAGAGGTTTGTAGATTGGTTTTTGCGATTGTGTGTTGTTGTTCCAATCGGCCGTCACCCCTCATGTATATAAGAGGCGGCTGGACTTCCCGTGCAAGAAGAAGGCTTGGATTCACGTCCAAAACCCTAATTTGGGTCGAACTCGGATAGGTGGGTCCGAACTTTCCAAAACTGTTCGGTCAAAAATTTGCCTGTATTTTCGGGTCTGTTTTAAGGCAGTAAACCATCTCAGATCAAAATTCCGTAATGAGCAAAGTTGTTCGTCTCAGAAAAACGAAGAACTTTCATTTTTAGCACTTTCCCATCCGAGCTCATCTTAATCACTTAAATTAGGCCGAACCCTAAAAAGTTCGTCCAATTCGCGGAAGCAGTTTTGAATAACTAACTTACGCACCTGACCAGACATTTTAGCATATATGTCTGATTGAGTGCGTTCGACCTGGAAGTTGCATATTACTTCGGATCGCAATGATCCAAAAAGAAAAGTTGTTTGTTTCGACGAGACGCACAACTTTCTTGTTCGCAACTTTTTTATTTGAGGCCATCTTAAGGTATCTTCTTTGTAAGCCAAAAACGGTTGTCAACACATGCCCCCCTGTTTTTCGGCAATACTTGCGTGCCGAAAAATAACTTGCACCACATTTTGTCTAAGGACGATGTCAACACTCCATCGGCCATCTTTTCTTAGGGCGATAACTCTATATCGGCCATGTATGCTAAGGGCGATAATTGTATATCGGCCATATGTGTGTTTAAGCTTCTTGCCACACACTCGGGTAAAACTTCTTTAGATATCTTCCATTGAGAGCTCAAGGTAATAAATTTCCCTCCATAGATTCAACCAAATATGAATTTCCAGGAACTACTCTCATGACCTTGAAAGGACCCTCCCAGCTCGGAGACCATTTGCCAAATTTTCTGTCTTTTGAACCAACTGGCAGGATTACCTTCCGCACTAGGTCACCAACCTGGAAGCTCTTCAATTTTACCTTTTTGTTATATGCTCTTGCTACCCGCAATTTCTCCTTCTCTATGTCTCTTAGAGCAATTAGACGTTTATCGGCGACTTCATCAATGTTATCCATCATTAAGTTATGAAAATCCACCGCCGATAAATCATTTTGCTTAGCGAACCTCAGAGCAGCCAGATTCACCTCTACTGGTAAAACGGCTTCTTGCCCATACACGAGCTCATATGGAGTTACTTTTGTTGCACCATGCCTTGAAATCCTATGCGCCCACAAAGCTTCAGACAACACTTCATGCCATCTCCTTGGATGATCTTCAATCTTCTTCTTGATGAGCTTGATCAAAGTTTTATTGCTAGATTCTGCTTGTCCATTAGCTTGAGCATAATATGGAGATGAATTGAGCATCTTTATCTTATATGATTCGGCGAATTCTTTTACTTCCTTTGCCATAAATGATGAACCCTGATCTGTGGTCAAAGTTTGAGGAACGCCGAATCTATGTATAATGTGCTCAGTTATGAATTGGATCACCTCCTTATGGGTCATATTCCTGAGAGGTATTGCTTCAGACCATTTGGTAAAATAATCAGTGGCTACCAACACGAACCGATGCCCTTTCGAAGAAGAAGGATGAATCATGCCAATGAAATCCAATCCCCAACCTCAAAATGGCCACAGCTTGATAATAGGATTCAACATAGCAGCAGGAGCCAACTGAATATCACCAAACTTTTGACAAGCTTCGCATCCTTTATAATATCTGAAGCAATCATTTATCATCGTCGGCCAATAAAAACCTGCACGTCGTAGTAACCACTTCATCTTGTGCGCCGACTGATGAGTACCACAGATACCTTCATGTACCTCCCCCATAGCGACCCTTGCTTGGTCTTCATCCAAACACTTCAAGAGAATACCATCAAATGTTCGGCGATAAAGATTATCATCTATCAAAACATATTTGAAAGCGATCCGCCGAACAGCCCTATCCGTCCTCCTGCTAGGATCCTGCAAATATTCAACAATAGGCCTTCTCCAATCTTTGTTTTCACCTGCACTAGATCCTTCATTAGTGACCGAATCAATGGGCTTTAATTCGGTCTTACCTACGTCAGCAAGAGCAAACATCGGCTTATAAGATATATGAAAAACACCACGATCAACATGGTAGCCAGATGCTTGTTGTGCTAACTCATTTGCATTCCAATTATCCTGTCTAGATATATGAGCAATGCTAAAATAATCCAAGGTAGAAATTATGTCTAGACATTTATCAAGATACATATTAAGTGATTTGTCTAAACATTGGCAAACCTTGGATATTTGCTGAACTACTAACAACGAATCACCATAAGCCTCAATATGTGTAGCACCTACAGCAGTTAAAAGTTATAGTCCGAATAGTAAAGCTTCATATTCGGCTTGATTGTTTGTGCAAGAATATTCTAAGCGGCATAAGGCTTCAAACACAGCACCATGAGGAGATATATAAACAACACCAACACCTTGGCCATTGTTACAGACTGAACCATCAAAATATAATCTCCATGGTATTAAAGAGATAATGCTAATATCAATATCATGCTCACTGTCAATCCGATGTTCAACAATAAAATTAGCAACGATTTGGCCTTTCATAGATTTCAAAGATTCGTAAGCCAAATCATATTCAATTAAAGCATAAGCCCATTTACCAATCCTACCACTAAGAATTGGTCTATGCAACATATATTTAATGACATCGGTTTGACAAGCAACAACGCACATGCTAGACAATAAATAATGCCTTAACTTACTACAAGCAAAATACAAGCATAAGCATAATTTCTCAATAAAAGCATACCTTGTCTCGGCATCCAGTAAACGCCGACTCAAATAAGTTATGACATGTTCCTTTCCTTCGGTCTCTTGAATCAAAACAGCACCAATAACGCCTTCCTCCGCAGCGATATAGAGCCTAAAAATCTTTCCATGTTTGGGCGCCTTCAATACCGGCGGAGTAGACAAACAAAGCTTGATATTTTCGAATGCCTCTTGCTGTTTTGCCCCCCAGGTAAAATCATCATCATTCTTTAACCGAAGAATAGGAGTAAATGCATCAACCTTCCCTGACAAATTCACTATGAATCGCCTCAAATAATTAACCTTGCCAAGGAATTTCTGCATATCTTTCTTGCATTTTGGTGTTTCTATTTTCTGGATAGCCTCTATCTTCTGTGGATCAATCTCTATGCCATGTTGATGTATAATAAAACCCAAGAATTTCCCAGCCGATACACCAAAAGCACACTTCAAAGGATTCATCTTGAGCCCATACTTCCTCATCCTCTCAAAAGCTAAGCGCAAATCGGCTAAATGAGATTTATTAGCATTCGATTTGACAACAATATCATCAATATAGACTTCAAGTATGACCCCAAGAAAATCATGAAATATTAAATTCATAGCCCGCTGATATGTGGCACCGGCGTTTTTCAACCCAAAGGTCATTACCGTCCACTCAAATAAACCAACAAAGCCAGGGCACCGAAAGGCTGTTTTGAATGCATCCTCTTCGGCCATAAAAATTTGGTTATACCCCGCATTGCCATCAAGAAAACTAATAACTTTATTACCAGAGGCATCATTAATAAGCATATCGGCTATTGGCATAGGATACTCATCTTTGGGTGTAGCTCTATTTAGATCCCTGAAATCAATACACACCCTCAACTTGCTTGATCCTTTTTTCTCCACAGGTACAATATTAGAAATCCAATCTGCATACCTGCAAGGTTTAATAAAATTAGCTTTAAGCAAACGACTGATCTCCTCCTTGATCCGGTCATACATTTTAGGATTGAATTTTCGGGCCGGTTGTTTATAAGGTCTAAAACCGGCTTTGATAGGCAATCGATGCTCAACTAAATCCTGGCTCAAACCAGGCATCTCATGATACTCCTATGCAAAGCAATCGACATATTCTTTTAACAGCCCGATTAACATATCCTTATAATCGGCTTTCAGATTTTTGTTTACAAACGTCGGCCTAGGAATTAAACCATCTCCTATATCTACCTCTTCCAATGGATCAGCCGATGTAAAACCTTGTCCCAACTTATCCATATCATCTAATTCTTCAATTGACTCATACATATCGTTCCCACTGGACCGATATTGCACAAGCCTCTTCTGCAACCACTCTTCGTTGGGATCCATTTAAATCACATATTTGGGAGCCGATTACTATAAATCGGCTTTAAAGATACGGGCACAAAGCCATTCTTTGTGGCACTAAGAAAATCAAATTCTGAAAGATCACGCCCCGTCAAACAACTAGCATTAGGATGTTGCCAATCCACCGGTGAATCAGCCAAAGCAATGCACGATGAATTATCAGCATGGACTACCTCAACTTCATCATCAACCCACTGTATCAAGAACTGATGCAAAGTAGATGGCACACATTGGTTTGCATGGAGCCAATCGCGGCCTAATATGACATTGTAATTACCTTGCACCTCAGCAATAAAGAAGGCGGTGGCCAAAGATTTGCTTCCCACGGTGAGCTCTACACTCATGACACCTTTGGCCTCAGTTTTTTCTTTACCTTCAAACCCATTAAGCACCATGTTGGTCTTCATTAAATCATTCTCATCAAGCCCCAACTTCTTGAAAACCGAATATGGCATAAGATTCACCACAGCGCCACCATCAACAAGCATTCTAGCAACCGGCGACCCATTAATGTGTCCCTTGACATATAGTGGTTTCAAGTGTTTCACCGGTTCTTTTGGCTTCTCAAAGATGGCATTCTTGGGCCCAAAGTCCAGCTGTGCTACCTCCCCTTCTTCATCTACGGCACGGAATTCAGAGGGTAAATAATAAACCATATTCATATCCATACTTTCCCTAGTTGGTGAGCTTTCATAGTCCACCAATTCCTCATCATCTTCCGGTGCGGGAGTTTGCTCTAGAATTTCATCAGTTGAAGGAGGTGTAGGAGGTGGTGTAGTAACAATGCTCGTGCTCCCCTCCTGAGATGGTGTCAGAACTGTTGTGATTATCATGGGAACTGTGGTATCTTCCACTTGCTTACGTACCCACTTCTTAGAAGGCACTGGGCGAGCTTCATTCTCCACCTTCTCTTGATTCCTCATGCGCAACAGCCTCCTTTTCTTGGTTTTTGTCAATCCAAGAGGACACCACTTAGGCTGAGTATATTTAGGATCCCTCGGCTTGGCTTTGCTTGTGCTAGCTTCGTGATCATTAGCCGAGGATCTTGGCTGAATAGTCAGTATAGCCTTATCAGAACTAGCCGGTTTATCAATATCAACCGGCTCTTTGAGTTTCAACGCTTGTGTGCCCACTATGATTGAGCTGACATTAGGATTCTTCCCTTGTTGCTTGCCAGACTCTGAAGTTTCAGCACATGGCGACATAGGACGTCGCTCCTTCTCAGCACCCTCTGAAGATTTTGGATGTGACCGATTAGTATTATAACTCAAACGGTCTCGAACAGGTCGAGTGATCCTATCATGCACAGATTTCCTGGGTGCTGCCCATCCTGGATGAAAAGCATATGGCGCCATTGGGGGCTGCATCCATCCTCCATTGTAGTAATACGGTGCATATGGTGGTAGCGCCATCCATGGCTCTGGCGCCCACTGACCATACGGCCTTGAGTGTCTTGGATATCTCTCTCTTGGAGGTGACCATGGACGTTTCACATGAGATGACCAGTTTGAGTTAGAACCGGTCGCTTGGTTTGCATACTTAGACATTAACATATCAAAAGTTGGCTTGATCTGCTTGCGCTGCGCCTTGACCTCATTGGTCTTCCACTTGCCAACTTCTGGACTCTTGGGCTTGATGAACTTGGCACGCACATCACCTTGTTCTTTTGGTTGCCCCCCGGGTGCAGGATTTTTATAGTGATCTTCAACGTCTCCTTGCCATCAGGTTGCTTTCCAAGAACAATCTCCCTTCCCAAGACCTTGTTATTTTCCTTGTTGTTCCTGGGTTCACCAACAACAACATTATCTTTATTAGCAGATCCGGCCGTCTCTGGCCAAATTAAGACCTTCTTTCCATGCAGCTCCAAAGTATTCATTGGGAATGGCTGCTTGTCAATTTGCATATCAGCAAAGCTCAATCGTCCATCATTGATAGCCGATTGTATCTGTCGCCGAAAAACATTGCAATCATTAGTAGCATGAGAAAATGAATTATGATATTTGCAATAAGCGCGCCGTTTTAACTCCTCAAACGGCGGTATAGTGTGAGACAAACGAATGTATTTATCTCTTAACATAGCATCAAATATCCTATCACATTTGGCTATGAAAGGACACAGATGTCGCCTAGAGGGGGGGTGAATAGGCGATTAAAACTTTTACGAAAGGCTTGTACAAATGCGGAAATAAACTAATGTTTAATTTGACAAGCTTACAAAACCTAATAAACTAGGCTCACCTATGTGTACCAACAACTTATGCTAAGCAAGACAAGTAGCAAGGTGATAGCAAGATATATAACTTCAAGCACGATGGCTATCACAAATGTAAAGTGCATAAGTAGTGGAGCTCGGATAAGAGTTACCGAAGCACGAAGGAGATGAAGATGTATCCTGAAGTTCACTTCCAAAGGAAGCTAGTCTCCGTTGGAGAGGTGTGGCGGCTTAATGCACTCCGAACGCCACAAAGGCCTCACCTTGAGATGTGGTAGCACAATGCTCACCAAATGCCACAAAGGCTCACCTCAAGATACAGAGGCACGCTACACACCAAACACCACAAAGGCTCACCTTATTCTCCTCGCGCTCTCGCACAAAGCAAGATGCCACGATCCACTATGGGACACTTGAGGGCGGTCACCGAACCCGTACAAGCTTGGGGCAATCTCCACAACTTAATTGGAGGCTCCCAAGAATCACCACAAAGGCACCACAAAGGTTGGGGAATCTCCACAACTTAATTGGAGGCCCCAAGTATATGCCACAAAGGCCACTAAGCCGTCTAGGGTTCCAAGAACCCAAGAGTAATAAGCTCACAACTTCCACTTACCCGAATCTCCGAGGAGAACTCAAACCGATGCACCAAATGCAATGGCAAGAGCACACAAAGTGCTCAAATCCTTCTCACTCAAATCCTACCAAAGCAACTAATGCTATGGAGAGATATGAGAGGAAGAACAAAGGAAATCCACAAAAAAACTCCAAGATCTAGATCCAATAGGTTCCCCTCACTTAGAGGAGATTTTGATTGGTGGAAAGATAGATCTAGATCTCCTCTCTCTTTTCCCTCAAGAAGATGCAAGAATCATTGGAGGGATTGAGAGATAGAGCAAAGCTTCAAGGTCAACAATGGAGGAGAGAGAGAATAGGAAGCCAACCAGCCCAAGGAGGAAGAAGGGGGCCTTTTATAGGTCCCCCACGAAAACTAGCCGTTGCTGGGCACTTACCCCGGAGTCTCCGGCCTTGGAGGCCGGAGTCTCCGGTGCCCCGGGGTCATTCGGGGGCCTCAGGACGGACGAATCAGGTGCCAGGCCGGAGTTGGGCCGGAGACTTTGCGTCTCGGGCCGGAGACTCCGGCCACCCAAAAACTGGCAGCAACACCAACACGAAAACGACCATAACTTGAGCATCTGGACTCCGTTTTTTATGATCTTGGGCTCGTTGGAATCACAACAACGAGCTCTATAAGTATATGCATAGAAACATCATAGTCCAATAAGGGAGGATAAAACCAAATGATGAAAGGTTTAACCTATCTATAAGTGATGAACAGGCAAAACCATCAACATCAAGAACTCAATAAGAATTTCATCCAAAATCCGTTTTCGATGAGTTAGAGCTTGTCATGGAATTAACCACAAGCTCTAAAACCTCACATGGATAAAAGCCAAATAAGAACCAAGAAATATGATGGCAAATATGCAAAGGTTTGAGCTCTCTTCGAACGATGCGGTTAAGTTACTCACTCGAGAGCCCCTCTTGATAGTACGGCTACCAATCCTATAACCCGGTCTCCAAACTAACACACGAGACCGGTAGAAGAGAAAACCTATCAAGAACAAACCTTTGCCTTGTGTATTCCACTTGAGCTTGATGAAGACGATCTTTTCCACCTCAAGATGGAATTCCTTTCTTGATTGCGCTAGCTTGATGAAGTCTTGTGGATTGCTCCCCCATAAATCAATATGGAAAAGACTCTCTTAGGAATATCTTCACATAACCATTACCACCAAATAGAATACATGCATCAAGCATATAATCTCCTTGAGATGGCACATCTTGAACTTGACTTCTCATCCATGAAGACGATCACCACTTAATAATATCCTAGCCCGAGATCACAAGATCCCACTCAATACATTATGTATGCTTTGAGAGTTGATCAACTTGAATGCCATCTTTGCACTTTGACTTGATCAACCTTGTATCCTTCCTTCTTCCATCATGATGATGATGTCTTGAAGGTAAACACAAATGTCCACTCAATTATATTCTTCAAGACATAGTTGCAATAAGCTCGATTCTCATATGACCATTCTTCCGATATTTCCTTGAATAACACATTGGTCATCACTTAAAGTTCTTTATTTGATCCTTCTTACAACCTTGAAGCCAACATATGGTTCAAGCATTGTCTATGGACATGTCCTACAAATATAACTCAATGCAAACATTAGTCCATAGAGATTGTCATTAATTACCAAAACCACACATGGAGGCTCCATGCTCTTTCAATCTCCCCCATTTCGGTAATTGATGACAATCTCTTTGAGAGGGTTTATATAATGAATTTAAAGAACCAAAACGGTTGCACTAACATCAAATACTACAAAAGTATGTGATGTTAGTAGAACCACCATATATAGAGCAAACTCCCCCACAATCTATGCACGTGTGAATGATCTTGATTTCATTGCATATATTGCCAACGAAGGTTGTTGGTGGAGTTTCCTCTATATACTCAACCATGCAAAGCATGAAAGGCAAATGCTTAAGAACAAAACCAAAGCATAAAACCCAATTCCCTTTAAACCCTCAAAACTTCTCCCCCATTGGCACCAATTGCCGAAATGGGCAGAAAAACTTAGAAGGCCAATATAGTGAGAGTTCCTCCATAATTTGTGCATAAACCAAAAGTATAATTGAAAACATATGCACATATCCAAAAATGAAAACTCGGATGAAATCATCCTATATTGAGGATCAAATATTGCAAATAAAATAAGATCACATGGTGGATAAACTTCAACAAATGAAGAGAGCAATCAATCGATCCAAAGAACAAATTGAATAAAGATATTATGATAAGACCAAAAGGGTGCTCTAAATAATATGAGGAAGCTCTCCAAGGTTTGTGCACAAAATATTCTATTTTAATTAAAGTATAAGGTGCACAAACATGGAATCATCACTCCCTCAATATTATTCAAAACAAAATGATACCAAGTGAAGTCAAATACTATGATGATCGCAAAATGGTGCTTTAAATGAAATGAGGAAGCTCCCCAAGGTACGTGCAAAAAATGGAATGTTTGCATTTGAATACAATTTGCACAACATGGAATCCTCACTCCCTCAATAACATTTAAAACGCAACCATTTGCAAGAGATCATAGAGGAGAAATTAAGCTTAACACTTGCTTTAAACAAATGGTTGAGCAACAAGCAAGGGACAACATATTAAAAGGCTCAACCAAAGGAATGTGTGATATGAATGACAAAGCATATTATAAGACTAATACAAGGATAAGCATAGAGCATCCACATAGTCTTTAATGAATGAAATTGCTTAGCATTCCATCCCAACACATAAGGTTCAAATAAGATATCAAATAAGGAGATATCATCTCTCATGTGTATAAGTTTCTAAGTAGACAACATCACAAAGATAATTATCACAAAGAAACATGTACACATAAAATAGATACTAAGAATAGAGCATGATATCCAAAATGAAGTCATGCAATATACCAATGAGATTTTTTGCTTTTAAAGCACGGCCAAAGGCTCAAATTTTCTTATCGTATATTGATGAACTTCAACCACAAACAAGTCAAAGACATCACAAATATCAACAAGGGAAAGAAGATAGTTGGGATGCTTTGAGAAAAGCAACAAGTATCACAAAGATGAATACCAAAAGAAAGTAATAAATTTACACTTTCAACCATATTGCACATGTGAGAACTTGAGGAATTGATATGCAATAAAATTGCTAAATTGACATATATGGGATAGGAGAATCATGAGCATGATTTTATATGTTCCCAATAATATGCACTCATCTCAAATTACTCACAATTGCAATAAAGAGGTTTCATTAAGACCTTTGCAAGAAGCACAACATTTCCAAATAATGATTTTCCATGCCATGAAACAACCTACACAAGGTTGGATACTAGAAAAGTATGCATGATAAGATACTTGTTACCGAGATATTAAAGGTAGGATGTAGTAGATAGGAGTTCTTCAATAATCCTAGCTTGCCTCAAATTATCATTTAGTCACCACTTCATCCTTATTATTGAGACAAGCACCAATATATCTTCATGTACCTAAAACAAAGTTCAAGTACAAGATGGTCCCCAAACTCACTGGGTCCAAAGTAGTTAGGAACTACAACATATAGGACAAACTCCATATAAATATGTGCATATATAAATGAAATTGAATTTCATGCACATCTTAGCCGATTTAGGATTTGATGGAGCTTCTCCTATATATTAGATCAAAGAAAGCAAAAGCATGCCATACAATATACATTTAGTAAATATGCATGCACAAGACTTTCAAGAGCCAAAGGAGATACAATTTGGACAAAACACCAAGAAGGACAAGCGAGCACACGAAATTGTGAAGCTACAAAAGGTTGTCCAAATTATATCAAAGAATCAAATCAACACAAGATTGACTCCAAAGTTCAACTAGTGAACTAAGCAAAAGCCAATGAGCATAAAGGATAACTAAAACACACATGCTCAAAGACATATCTCATTTTAAGAGTGAAAAACAAATTACAAGGAATGAGATAAGCAACTCCCAAAGAGAGCAAGGTTCCAACAACAAACCAAACTCTCCACACTTTTTATGATGGCACACTAAGTACCAAAAAGAAAAGATTTAACTTCCAACAATAATCAAAACCAATTGAAATAAGCACAAGAGTGTGTTATAACAAATATAGGAGAGCTCCCCCAAGATTAGTGCATTATTTATGATTTTGCATTTGAATACAAAATGCACACAAATGGGATCATCACATCTACCTACATAGAAATAACACAAAATAAGTTCAACAAAATCAAATGGAATCACAAGAGTCAAGAAAGACAATGGGAGTTAAAGCAAATACATTTCTTGGCGAGAGATAAGGCAATTAAAAGCAGTAGCCAAAGTGAAGATGATCAATATAAAAAATACCACATGATAGATTACCAATTTTCCAAGGAGAAGAGGTATATGGAGTTATTTCCGGTGGTAGTTTACACATAAATCCATGATCATCTTCACAACAAATGAGCATATGAAAAGGATAAGAAATAAGCACCATGCCAAACAAAGATATTATTGATAGACTCAAATAGTTAAACAATCACACAAACCAATGATTAGGATAACTTGAAGCAAATGGTTTTCCAACTTTGATGTAGTATACCACATTTTAGGAAAACCCTATCAAGAAAGTATCTCACAAACAAGATCCAAAACAAGAGAAATAAAACAATTTGGCAAATTGGAACTTGTTCGAGAAAACATGCCACATAGAAGCAAGATAATTTACAATATCAACACTATGTGACACAACCTCAAATATACACATTTCATGGATTTGTAATATGCACAAAGCACAATACTCCCACATAATGTGATAAAACCAATTTTCAAATAAGTTGTTACAGTCAATTTTCATAGGGCTCGGAAATTCCGAGGGGGACCGGAGTCTCCGGGGTTGAACCACCGGAGTCTCCGGAGTAGAACCACCGGAGTCTCCGGAGTAGAACCCACGGAGTCTCCGGGGTAGAACCAATGGAATCTCCAAACCTAGAAAATTAAACTTTACCAACAAGAGGCAAATAGAATCCAACAAGATGATTAATGGACATTATAGAATTTGAATTTCTCATGAAAATGACATACCACATAGAGACTAGATAATCTTTAAATATCAACACTAAGTGGTATTCCTCATGTACACACATTTTTAGGATTGTGAAGTGCCAAAGCATATCACTCCCCCAAAATGGGATGGTCCATTAATCACTCACAAGAGCCAAGTAAGATAGATCAAGATGCAATGGGCTCAACGATAACAACCGTACATGGTGTGCAAACCAACATGCACATACTTGATTACTCAAAATAAAGCATTTAGGGAGCACAACATATACAAACACATGCAAGATACAAAACCACACACATGCAAAGGGGTGAGTAACTTTCAATGTAGATAAGTTGAATACATGTTACCGCAAGGAGGAATAATGAATATATGATATAAATAAGATAATCCAATTGACTTGACTTGAGACAATATAATTAATGAAGATCCCTTAATTCTTCATGATATAGCCAAATCTCCAAAGCCCTCCATTAAACACCTATTGATCAAGTTTTGGCTTGTTGGTCCCCAACCAAGTTGGGTCCTAAGAGGTTAGTCACAATAGGTTTGGCAACCCAAATGGTTCTTTTCTTGACACCACTTTGAGTACCAACAAATTTGGCAAACACATTTCCAACCTTATCCTTACAAAGTGTATAAGCATCATCGATTATGATAGGGTTGGATGAGTTACCAATAGAGCATGTAGAAGAAAGGTGACCCTTCTCACGACATATGTAGCAAGATCTTATCTTTCCTTTCTTCTCATTTGATTTCTCCACAATGGGAGCATTGGGTTGATTCTTCTTAGGAGGTAGCTTTTCTTCATCTTGAGGAAGAACTTGAGTTTGAGCTTGAGGCCGCTTCCCTTTTTGCTTCTCACTTAGATGCTTATTCTTCAATGGGCAAGACCTAACATGATGCCCTTCAATTTTGCACTTGAAGCAAACAATCTTGGCCGGATCCTTGACTTGCTCTTGGCCCTTCTTCTTCTTGAAGAGTTTGGACTTCTTCTTATTGTTGGAGATAAATCCAAGTCCACTCTTGTCATTGGGGGATTTTTGCGCACTCAACATCTTGTCAAGTTTGGACTTCCCTTTATGACTTTTTACCAAGTCTTTCTTCAACAAAGTGACTTGGGCCTCGAGCTCTTTAATTTCCTCTACATGGTTAGTTACAACACAAGTACTAGAGGAAGTAGAAGCTATATTGTTAGAGCAACAAGGCAAGGAGAGTAATTCATCACAAGATGTAGCAATAGTATGAGTGGATGAATTACGAGGACTAGCACATGGCAATATAGCATTTTGGGAAGTAGTGCTAGTGACCACATGAGGTTCACAAGATGTTACCTTTGTAGACATATCCTCATAAGCTAACTTTAGGCGAGCATGGGACACTAGAAGATCCTCATTAGAGCTAGATAGCTTTTCATGACTTTCTTCCAATATCCCATACTTGCTAGTTAGCAACTCAAGTTGAGCACTTAGCTCAACATTCTCCTTCAAGATAGATGCTTCACAAGAAGTAGAGTTAGTAGCACAAGCATCATGATTAACCGAAAGAGGAGAAGGCAACTTGGAACACTCTTTTAAATAAGAAGCTTTTAGTTGCTCATGTGACTCGGTGAGTTTGGTGAGCACACTCTCAATGTCCCTAGAGCCATTTTTGAGGTGCTCAACATCCTCAAGAAGTTTAGCATTAACAAAAACAAGCTTATCATTTTTTAATTTTAAATCATTTGCCACCTCAAGAGCTCTATCATGGGTTTCCTTTACTCTAGACAATTCTAGAGCAAAATTCTCCTCAAGAGCTTCGTTGGTGCTTTGTTCTTTTAAAAGAGTCTTTTTAAAATCATTGGCAAGACTATGAAGATTCTCAATAGTTTCTTCTTGCTCTTCGTCATGAGATTGAAGCTCATCAATAATTTTCTGGCTCTCAATAGCAGCAACCAAAATATCAACAAAGTTAGAGCAAGCAATTTTGTTCTTCTTACCAATAGCAAGAAAGACTATTTCTCCCTTCTTTTTTAAAGAGGCAACATAATCATCCTCTTCTTCATGATCACTAGATATAGTGGGTTCCAAAGAAGGAGTTACCTTTGAATCCCTTGCCATAAGACATATGTGGGAACCGAGAGCTGATGATGATGAATTACTTGAAGCTCCATTAAGGTCCATGTCTTGTCCCAACAAAAGTTGGGATTCCTCTACATTGTTAGCCACAAAAGTACTAGAGGAAATGGGAGCATTCTTATCATGATATCTAGTATAGACACTACTCCAAGACATGCAAGGAGTATCAACATTAGCATGTAAGTCATTTGGTGTGCTAGAAGAGTTGAAGTCCAAAGATAGAACATTTCCATGAGATAGAGATGAATGATCATCAAAA
Source organism: Dactylis glomerata (assembly GCA_007115705.1). Classification (NCBI taxonomy): domain Eukaryota; kingdom Viridiplantae; phylum Streptophyta; class Magnoliopsida; order Poales; family Poaceae; genus Dactylis; species Dactylis glomerata. Next base: position 619,022 of record QXEO01000184.1, read on the forward strand.
CTAAGCTCACTATCAACATTGCAATTTCCATCACCACTCACCATGCCATTACCTTGTGTCTTGCCACACATCGGTGAAGTGGAAGAAAGTTCATCACGGCCGGAAGTGGAAGGAATACACTCATCCTCAATAAACTTGGACACATCATATTTTTCTTGAAGCTTTGTCCATAACTCATGAGCATTCCGAAAAGGCATAATGGACATCACAACTACAATGCTCACAACATTGGATAAGACATTAATAGCTTGATCATTGAGATAATAGTTCTTCTCATCCTCTAAAGATAGATTTGTGGGATCCTTAGGAGGAGAAAAACCCATATCTACAATTCGCTCTATATTTGGGTCCATGACCCGAAAATGATTAAGCATGCGAATTCTCCAAGTATCATAATTTGTGCCATCGAATATAAAAGTGTCATTGTGCACTAATCCCCTAGCCGACATCTTTGCTCTCAAGGCGGTGAAGCCTAAAATGAGAGACCTAGCTCTGATACCAATTGAAAGGACACAGATGTCGCCTAGAGGGGGGGTGAATAGGCGATTAAAACTTTTACGAAAGGCTTGTACAAATGCGGAAATAAACTAACGTTTAATTTGACAAGCTTACAAAACCTAATAAACTAGGCTCACCTATGTGTACCAACAGCTTATGCTAAGCAAGACAAGTAGCAAGGTGATAGCAAGATATATAACTTCAAGCACGATGGCTATCACAAATGTAAAGTGCATAAGTAGTGGAGCTCGGATAAGAGTTACCGAGGCACGAAGGAGACAAAGATGTATCCCGAAGTTCACTTCCAAAGGAAGCTAGTCTCCGTTGGAGAGGTGTGGCGGCTTAATGCACTCCGAACGCCACAAAGGCCTCACCTTGAGATGTGGTAGCACAATGCTCACCAAATGCCACAAAGGCTCACCTCAAGATGCGGAGGCACGCTACACACCAAACGCCACAAAGGCTCACCTTATTCTCCTCGCGCTCTCGCACAAAGCAAGATGCCACGATCCACTATGGGACACTTGAGGGCGGTCACCGAACCCGTACAAGCTTGGGGCAATCTCCACAACTTAATTGGAGGCTCCCAAGAATCGCCACAAAGGCACCACAAAGGTTGGGGAATCTCCACAACTTAATTGGAGGCCCCAAGTATATGCCACAAAGGCCACTAAGCCGTCTAGGGTTCCAAGAACCCAAGAGTAATAAGCTCACAACTTCCACTTACCCGAATCTCTGAGGAGAACTCAAACCGATGCACCAAATGCAATGGCAAGAGCACACAAAGTGCTCAAATCCTTCTCACTCAAATCCTACCAAAGCAACTAATGCTATGGAGAGATATGAGAGGAAGAACAAAGGAAATCCACAAAGAACTCCAAGATCTAGATCCAATAGGTTCCCCTCACTTAGAGGAGATTTTGATTGGTGGAAAGATAGATCTAGATCTCCTCTCTCTTTTCCCTCAAGAAGATGCAAGAATCATTGGAGGGATTGAGAGATAGAGCAAAGCTTCAAGGTCAACAATGGAGGAGAGAGAGAATAGGAAGCCAACCAGCCCAAGGAGGAAGAAGGGGGCCTTTTATAGGTCCCCCACGAAAACTAGCCGTTGCTGGGCACTTACCCCGGAGTCTCCGGCCTTGGAGGCCGGAGTCTCCGGTGCCCCGGGGTCATTCGGGGGCCTCAGGACGGACGAATCAGGTGCCAGGCCGGAGTTGGGCCGGAGACTTTGCGTCTCGGGCCGGAGACTCCGGCCACCCAAAAACTGGCAGCAACACCAACACGAAAACGACCATAACTTGAGCATCCGGACTCCGTTTTTTATGATCTTGGGCTCGTTGGAATCACAACAACGAGCTCTATAAGTGTATGCATAGAAACATCATAGTCCAATAAGGGAGGATAAAACCAAATGATGAAAGGTTTAACCTATCTATAAGTGATGAACATGCAAAACCATCAACATCAAGAACTCAATAAGAATTTCATCCAAAATCCGTTTTCGATGAGTTAGAGCTTGTCATGGAATTAACCACAAGCTCTAAAACCTCACATGGATAAAAGCCAAATAAGAACCAAGAAATATGATGGCAAATATGCAAAGGTTTGAGCTCTCTTCGAACGATGCGGTTAAGTTACTCACTCGAGAGCCCCTCTTGATAGTACGGCTACCAATCCTATAACCCGGTCTCCAAACTAACACACGAGACCGGTAGAAGAGAAAACCTATCAAGAACAAACCTTTGCCTTGTGTATTCCACTTGAGCTTGATGAAGACGATCTTTTCCACCTCAAGATGGAATTCCTTTCTTGATTGCGCTAGCTTGATGAAGTCTTGTGGATTGCTCCCCCATAAATCAATATGGAAAAGACTCTCTTAGGAATATCTTCACATAACCATTACCACCAAATAGAATACATGCATCAAGCATATAATCTCCTTGAGATGGCACATCTTGAACTTGACTTCTCATCCATGAAGACGATCACCACTTAATAATATCCTAGCCCGAGATCACAAGATCCCACTCAATACATTATGTATGCTTTGAGAGTTGATCAACTTGAATGCCATCTTTGCACTTTGACTTGATCAACCTTGTATCCTTCCTTCTTCCATCATGATGATGATGTCTTGAAGGTAAACACAAATGTCCACTCAATTATATTCTTCAAGACATAGTTGCAATAAGCTCGATTCTCATATGACCATTCTTCCGATATTTCCTTGAATAACACATTGGTCATCACTTAAAGTTCTTTATTTGATCCTTCTTACAACCTTGAAGCCAACATATGGTTCAAGCATTGTCTATGGACATGTCCTACAAATATAACTCAATGCAAACATTAGTCCATAGAGATTGTCATTAATTACCAAAACCACACATGGAGGCTCCATTCTCTTTCAGGCTACATCAAAACTGAATGTCATCTCATCTTCACGATTCTTGCGAATCGGCTTAAGAGCATCACAAACATAAGGTTTGGCCTTTGAGGGCCAAACAAATTCTGCAGCATAAATATCAGCCTCATCATCTGAATTTTTACTATTATATCCAACAGTATTTATGCGAGGACGATCAGACTTTGACCTATGCATATCTTTTGTTTCTTTGCCTCGGCTTTCTTGGGCCAGAGCCCTTTGCAAAACTTGACTAACATTTAAGAACTCATAACCTTCAATTTTTTCTTTAATGTAAGTTCTTAAACCATTGAGCACTAAGTCTGCCATGTCTCTTTCAGTAATTACTAAACTGTAACATCGGTTCTTAGTATCTCTAAATCTTTTGACATAATCAGTAACTGACTCATCATGCTTTTGTTTAACCGATGTAAGATGTGACAACTTAAGCTCATTATCACCGCTATAAAAATGCTCATGGAATTTCTTTTCTAGGTGATACCAAGTATTAATAGAACCATAAGGTAAAGCAGAAAACCATGAAAAAGCAGTACCAGTTAAAGACAAGGGAAACAAACGCACTTTTAAAGGATCACTATTGCCAGCTTCTCCTAACTGTGCTAAATATTGACTAACATGTTCCCAAGTCGTTTTACTATCTACCCCATTAAATTTAGCAAAATCAGGCACTTTGTAACCCTGGGGGTATGGTAAAGAATCAAAATATTCCGGATAAGGCTTTTGATACATCCGGCTTATAGGCTTCGGCTCAATTCCGAAGTTATCATAGAACATCTTCTGCAATTCTGACCTAAGTGTGGCCATGTTTTCGTCTATGGCAGACGAATTTGTTTGTGGTACTTGTGCAGGAACAACAGAATTATTAGCCGTGGAGTTTATTCGCGCTGCTGGTACCGAATTAAAATTCGGCGCCGTGACTGTGGCTGCAGGACGTGTGGCCTGGCTCGGCGGAATTGCCGAATAAGGCACACTTCTAATAGGAGTATGGTATGCTGGCGCGGTTACAATCTGACCATCTTGGCTAACGTAAGGATTCATCGGCATACCCTGAGGAAACACCGATGTGCTAGGTAATGTATGGCTAGGGTTTTCAACAGCAGCATTAGCACTAACATTACCAAAAGTATCATGAGGCTTATTATTACTAGCTTTTATGTATTCTATCATAGCATCATAGGCTTGACGACTTGATTCAGTAGCATAATGATTAATTGCAGCCAATTGATCACTAGAAAATACGCTAGTACTTACAGAGGGCTCGGCCGAATCGCCGAGCATTGGTGGGAGTTGGATGTCTCCAAGCGAGGTGACAGCCCCATGGCGGTCCTTCTTGAAGCTCGCAAGGAACATCTCCCTATCTTCCTCCTCTTGCCTCTTCTTCAAAGCTTCGAACTCCTCCTTGCGCTTCAGCTCCAGCGCCTCGAGTTGCTCTAGACGCTGCTTCTTCAGCGCCTCATAGGATTCGCGTTGATCCGCCGAAAGATCATCAAAACTAGGCTTGATGATGTTTTCGGCGCTAACTTTAGCAGGCTGGGGTATACCGCTCGACATGATGATCTTCCCCAGCGGAGTCGCCAAAAAGTGTGTTCGCACATGAACACGTCACCGTGTACCTCCGACGTCGAGCGCGATACGCAGGACACGTCGCCGGAGGAGGCTAGCCGGAAGCGCGATACGCAGGACAATCCGGTGAGCTCTTTTGAAGACCCGAAACCCCACACGCCCGGGAGAGACCCTGTCTGGGCGCACGGCGGTGATGGGATGCCCTAGGTCGGTTCGCCCGCCCCTAGGACTTCGCAGATTGAAGCTCTCCAACATGAAGAACACCGACGAACGATGAGCAGAAAACAAGGGCGAGAGAGAAAAAATAGAGGTTTGTAGATTGGTTTTTGCGATTGTGTGTTGTTGTTCCAATCGGCCGTCACCCCTCATGTATATAAGAGGCGGCTGGACTTCCCGTGCAAGAAGAAGGCTTGGATTCACGTCCAAAACCCTAATTTGGGTCGAACTCGGATAGGTGGGTCTGAACTTTCCAAAACTGTTCGGTCAAAAACTTGCCTGTATCTTTCGGGTCTGTTTTAGGGCAGTAAACCATCTCAGATCAAAATTCCGTAATGAGCAAAGTTGTTCGTCTAGAAAAAACGAAGAACTTTAATTTTTAGCACTTTCCCATCCGAGCTCATCTTAATCACTTAAATTAGGCCGAACCGTAAAAAGTTCGTCCAATTCGCGGAAGCAGTTTTGAATAACTAACTTACGCACCTGACCAGACATTTTAGCATATATGTCTGATTGAGTGCGTTCGACCTGGAGGTTGCATATTACTTCAGATCGCAATGATCCAAAAAGCAAAGTTGTTTGTTTCGACGAGACGCACAACTTTCGTGTTCACAACTTTTTCATTTGAGGCCATCTTAAGGTATCTTCTTTGTAAGCCAAAAACGGTTGTCAACACCTACAAATATAACATAATTGAACCAATAGATACTATCATCAATATGCAACTCAAAACAATTCTCCAATAGAAAACATACACTAATCATGCGTAGGGCTACGAAGCACTCCTCAAAGTCCGTATGTACCCAAACTAGATTGTCTCACACTATCACCGTGAACGCACTAGATGGTTCCAACAAACACCAACATTTCATAGAGACATTAACCAAAAAGATACACATGATGCACACACTAGTCACCTTTACACCATGATACGAGGTATCTCCGGAGAGTACAATAATAAAGCATAGGAGTAGCATAATATCTGAATAATAACATCTACCAATTCAACTAGATACAAAGCTCATGATCACATAAAGATCACATCATGGGAGAGAGAGGTGAACCACATAGCTACCGGTAGAGCCCTCAGCCCCGGGGGAGAACTACTCCTTCCTCATCATAGGAGACAGCAAGGTTGATGGAGATGGTGGTGAGGTCGATGGAGACGGCGGAGACAGCGATGGAGACCGATGGAGATGGCTCCGGGGGCACTTCCCCGTCCCGGCAGGGTGCCGGAACAGAGACTTGTGTCCCCCGAAATTTGTCTTCGACGGCGGCGGCGCTGCGGAACTGTTCTGGGAAAAAACACCGACTCCCCTAGGGTTTTCCGTCCCGAGGCTTTATATAGGCGAAGGGGCGTCATCAGGGGGCTACCAGGGGCTCCTCCCACATAGGGGGCGCGGCCAGGTGCTGGTCTGCGCCGCCCTGGTGTGAGGCTGGTCCCTGGCCCCCCTCCGGCTCTCTTTCGGTCCTCGTCCTTCGTCCAGGAAAAATAGGAGTTCTGGAACTTGTTTCGTCCAATTCCGAGAATATTTCCTGTGTAGTATTTCTGAAACACAAAAACAACAGAAAACAGGGAACTGGCACTGTGGCATCTTGTCAATAGGTTATTTCCGGAAATCGCATAAAAACGCCACGAAGTGTAACGAAACACAAGGCAAATGGTGTAAAAACAAGCATGGAGCATCAAAAAATTTAGATACATTTGAGACGTATCAAGCATCCCCAAGCTTAACTCCTGCTCGTCCTCGAGTAGGTAAGTGATAACAAAGAATAATTTTTGAGGTGACATGCACCATCACAATCTTGATCATCTATGCAAGCATTGAGTGCTGGGATCAAAAGAACTTAAAACATGGGCATGAAATACATAATCTTGATAGAAGAAACTTAGCAACCATGTTATAACATGAAAAAGAACACAAACGAAAGATCATGAAAAATGAAACAATGAAAGTCAAACGTGTGTTCAAATTATATGGAAAAACATAGAAAATGGTTTTTAGCTTGTCCTTCATGGAATAGAAAAACATAAATGCATAGGACACCTTCAAGTTTAAGAGGGCAACTAGATACAAGTAATTTAAGAACAAGTGAAACCAAAATCATGAGTCAATCAATGATAAACTTTGGGACTATGCACATTAAACTCAGAATGACAACTATGCTCTCTTAGACGGTGCATAAAGGTAGAAGGTGGTGACTCAACATAAAAGTAAAAGAATGGCCCTTTGCAGAGGGAAGCAGTGATTAAACATGTGCTAGAGCTTTTCATTTGTAAAACAGAGAGATAAAAATTGGGTTTTGAGAGGTTGTTGTCTTTGTCAATGACTGGCAATGGGGTTCTTACTATCTTCCATACAAAAATGAAGCAAGTTTTTGAGAGAGAGATTGGCACTTTGGTGCTCTTTTATAAAGCTTGGCACTCCTCCCCACCTTTTTTCCTTTCTCAAACCATGGCTAACCGATTCCATCGGGTGCCCACCAACATTCACATACCATGGAGGAGTGCCTTTTTTTCTTCTTTTTTCCCTTTTTTTCTTTTTCGAATAAACAATATGGAAGATAGCAAATCCGACCACTACGTCCCCATGAGCTGAAAACAGTGTCACAAAACGAGAAGTATTTTGAAGGTTTTTTTTGAAAGGTAGCACATGAAAATTTACTTAGAATGGCTTGCAAATACCATGCATAGGAATTTATAGTAGCACACTACCCTTACTAGGATAAATACACACTTGTGATTATACCCCTTGCAAGCATCCGCAAATACAAGAAAGTAATTAAGATAAATCTAACCACAGCCTTAAACTCTAAGATCCTACACTCCCTGGTGCAATGGTTTCCCAACGAAGGTTTAGGTTTCTGTCACTCCAGCAACCCCACAATTGGTAGCCAAATACACAATGCATCTCACTAGGCCCATAAATGGTGAAGTATCATGTAGTCGACGTTCACATGACACCACTAGTGAAATAACACCACAACAAATAAATATCAAACCACTAAATATTACTTAACAATAATCCACTACTAACATCTTGACTTCTCCCATGTCCTCAAGAACTAAACGAACTACTCACAAGACATCATATGGATTGATACGTCTCTAACGTATCCATAATTTTTGATGCTCCATGCTTGTTTTTACACCATTTGCTTAGTGTTTCGTTACACTTCGTGGCACTTTTATGCATTTTCCGGAACTAACCTACTAACAAGTCGCCACAGTGCCAGTTCCCTATTTTTTGCTGTTTTTGTGTTTCAAAAAAGCTACACAGGAAATATTCTCAAAATTGGACGAAACAAAGCCAGTCACCCAGAATTTTACCGAAGCTTCCAGAGAACCGAAGAGGAGACGGAGTGGGGCCATGAGGTGGCCTCACACCAGGATGGCACGGCCAGGGGCTGGGTCGCGCCCCCTATGTGTGAGACCGCCTCGGTCCACTTCTGACGATGCCCCTTCGCCTATAAAGACCCCCCGACGAGAAAAACCTAAGACCCGATCAGTTTTCCAGAACACATCGTGATCCGCCGCCGCCGTCGACCCGAAGATCGGGAGGGTCCAGAAGCTCTTCCCGGCACCCTGCCGGAGAGGGGAATCGCCACCGGAGGTCTTCTTTATCGCCATGCTTGCCTCCAGAGCGATGAGTGAGTAGTGTACCTTGGACTATGGGTCCATAGCAGTAGCTAGATGGTTGTCTTCTCCACCATGTGCTTCATGTTTAGATCTCATGAGCTGCCCTACATGATTGAGATCACCGTTATGTAATTCTACATGTTTGGTTTGTTGGGATCCGATGAATATTGGTGTTATGCTTGAGTTGATGTACTGAAATTTATCTTTTGTTATCTCTATGTTGTTTATGATCTTGCATGCTCTCTGTTGTTAGTAGCTATCTTGGCCGAGTAGTTGCTAGTGACTCCAAGAGGGGGTATTTATGCTCGTTAGTGGGTTCATGCCTCTATTTAATCTGGGGGAGTGACAGAAACCTCTAAGGTTGTAGATGTGCTGTTGCTACTAGGGGAAAACAACATTCATATGCTCAAGGGCATATGCTTTGTTTACATTACACACTTTGCTTAATGCAATTATCTGTTATTCGCAACTTAATACTCATGGGGTGTTCGGACGATATCCCTGTGAGTGGATTATTAGTCATAGATGCAGTTGGATGGCGGTCTATGTATCTTGTTGTAATGCCCAGAGCAAATCTCATAGTGATCCTCTCATCATATGCACGTTGTCTTTATTCTATCAATTGCCCAACTGTAATTTGTTTACCCAGCATGTTTTATTTTATCTTATGGAGAGACACCACTAGTGAACTGTGGATCCTGGTCCTATTTCCTTTATATTGCTATCACCTGTTTACTTACTCGCACTTTTTACTTTACTCGCATATTACTATCACTTTCCACTCGATACGCTCATACCCCTTGTTTCAAGCAAACCGGTGAGATTGACAACCTCATCGTAAGTTGGGAACAAAGTATTTGGTTGTGTTGTGTGCAGGTTCCACGTTGCTACTGGTTGAAGACGCGCTAACAAGATATCGTTAACGGCGCCCTTGTTAGAGCATCACGCAGCTAGTGGGCATCACCTTCACTTGTTTGTCTGCCTCCTACTGGATTGATAACCTTGGTTTCTTACTGAGGGAAAAATTTGCTGCTATATTCATCACACCTTGCTCTTGGGGTTTTCCAACTGGCCGGTCATTTACTTCATTAATTTCACACACCATCACCGCGCCATCAACAAGATTTCTGGCACCGTTGCCGGGGAGGAAGAAGACTTTTGCGAGGGGAGTTTTCGCACACACATCCTTTACTTTGTTTTAAGTTTTGCTTTACTTTATTTTTACTAGCATCGTTTTATCAAAAACCCAAAAAAATTAGAATCCTTGGTAGTTGTTATTCCTTTACTATTAGTCATTATGTTGTTCCCTAAGTATGTTTTGGAGGACCTCTCAGTAGGAAGTGGTTCAATTATTGGGAAAGATAACATTGAGGAGTTCTTTAATCATATTAGTATGCATAAAGAAGTTGAGGAAAGGTCTTTGGTTGAGCTTGCTCCTAGTTATGAAGTTGCTTCTGCTTATTTGATTCACATGTTAGAAGCTAGGTTTGCTAGCCTTAATCCTTTTATGCAATACATGTTTCTTAAGCTTCATGAAATTGAGGATCCTGAAAAGAAAGCTTTTATCTTGGAAACTTTGCGCATAGAATTTAGAGATGTTGCTATTGAGGCTAGGGAAGTTTTTAAGAAATTTAATAATCTTGGCTCGCCTGTTGAAGTTGTTGGTACACCCAATGAAGATTTTAGAGTGCCAATACCTTGTAAACTTGCAGGAATTCATGATGCTTTGAAAAAGAATTTTAGTTGGATTTGTCCTGAAAACATTTTTGATGAAAGTAGTGTACCAAAGAGTGATCATAAAGGGTCTTCAAAAACTCATTTGGACACAATTCAATTCATTCTTGAAAAGACTCCTATAGTGGATCTTGATGCTTCCTCTCTTGACGTTACTTGATTCGCAATTTTCGGCGCCTAGCTCAAAGGCGTTAAAGAAAAGCACTCTTGGGAGATAACCCAATGTTTTTACATTCAGTTCTTTTTCTTTTATTTGAGTCTTGGAAGTTATTACTACTGTAATGACCTCTCCTTATCCTTTTTATTTTGTTTTTGTGCCAAGAGAAGCCTCTAATTTGAGTGAGGTAAGATTTGGGGATGTTGCTGTCCTGAAACAATTTTCGGTGATGCACCGTAAAAATTCGTGAAAATTCTCTGTATATTTTTTGGACCTGCGATTTCTTGTGCATATGCCCCAGGTTATATACAAACTTTCATTAGTTGAACACTTTTTGATTTGAGCAACAGAAAACCCTCTAAAAAATCGGCCTTTATCAGCTATTCTGTTTTGACAGATTTCTGCCAATATTTATGTTGCCGCTTTATCGCTTTCTTTTTGAGTTCTTTTGATCACAGAACTTTTGGGGAAGTTGCTACAGTAGTATATGCTTTATATGTGGTGGTTTTAGGTTGAAACCTGAAGCAAAAAGAGGTTGATTCTATGTTATGCTTACACTAATGTTGCTAATAGATTTGTGTTTAGTTTTGTATGAAGGAAGTTTTCAAGTGTAGGGATCGGAGAGTGATGAGATGAGTTGAAGAATGGACAAAAGCTCAAGATTGGGGATGCCCATGCATCACCCCAAGAAATATCCAAGAAGTACAAGCATCAAAGCTTGGGGATGCCCCCCGAGGCACCCCTTCTTCATCGGCAAAAATCAGGTCACCTTTCAAGACACTATATTTTTATTGCTTCATGCACTATACGTTTTTCTTGGAGCGTCAGTTGTTTTTAGTTTTCAGTTTAGTTTAGTTTTGTTTGCTGCAATAAATGGTTGGACCCCAACAAATTTCTTTTGGAGAAGTTGCCTTGCTTTTCATTTGCCAAGAACACTCCATTTTTCATTCTTACAATTTCAACGAGTGTTCTTCTTTTTCTAGAACTGCATTTAGTTTTTGTTTTCACCTTGATATGTGTTCAGATCTTGTTATATCTCTTTATCAAGGTGTATTTTTGCCTCTGATCTTTATTGGTTTTCATTAAAAGAGATGTTTATAAAAAGTTTGAATGGTGTTGGAAAAGAGAAAAAGCTTTATGCAAAAAAGTGGTATAAGAAGGACCTTGTGTAGACTGCGGCTTAGGCTTTTGCATGTCGTGCTTGATGTCTTTTTGATAGTATGCTTAGTGGTTTTGCTGTAGCATGACTTGTCTCAAATAACTGAGATTGCTTAATGAGCCTTTGAAAAAATCATGCGTTGTTTTTATCGTTTAGAAGCATTATTTTGGTTTTCTCCTTGATGCTTTATTTGGGTTGACTTGGCGCATGCTCACACATGTTAGACTCTTCCAAAGTCGCCAATAGCCTCTATGATCATTTAATTTTTGACTTTTGATGCCATCTTATGCTTCTTTTAATGTCGCTTTGTCGCTTTGCATGATTATGGCCGTTATTGCTCTCTTAGTTGGTCGCTCCCAGTCTTTTGCTAGCCCTCGCCTTGTACTGAGTATGAGCTCTACTCGTGCATCCAACTCCTAAAAACCAAGTTTGCCAAAGTGTCCACCATACATACCCACTAGTGGAAAAAGGGCCTTTGGCCTGGACCCTTTAGTCCCGGCCTCCATCTGGGCCGGGACTAAAGGCCCGGCCACGTCGCCCCAAAATGGCCTGGACGCCCGGGAGGCTTTGGTCTCGGCCCGTAACGTGCCTTTAGTCCCGGTTTGAGACACAAACCGGGACTAAAGGGCCATGCGCTGAGCGGCCCGCATGCGCGCACCCTTTAGTCCCGGTTTGTGTCTCAAACCGGGACTAAAGTCCTCTGCCTATATATATGGCTGCAGCCCCTCTCTCCCCTCTTCCTTGCATTTTTTTGGATGAAAGAGTGTGGGTGTGTGCTAGCTCTCCTTTTTGCTTGGATGCACTAGAGGTGTTTGTTGAAATGTGTGTTAGAGCAATGCCGCTTCAGTTCACCGAACACAACTACGATATGAGGTGCCCGAGCCACGCTTAAGCCTCTTCCTCTTTATTTCCACTTATTCTAAAAGGTTAGCAACTATATTTCCTCGTTTAGACCGCGCGGTACTAATTTTTAGGATCGTGATTGTGTTTGATATACTGTTGCATGACGCAGATGAGCCATCCATGGATGTACGGTGATCGACGCACCGCCGCTTACAGAGAAGGCGTGCATTCTTTTCGAGATGCGGCCGATGCGAACAAGCATGGTGGTGGCTATATGTTTTGTCCATGTGTTGAATGTCGGAATGAGAAGGATTACACTTCCTCAAGAGTCATTCAGAGCCACCTGCTTCGGTCCGGTTTTATGTCGGGCTATAATGTTTGGACCAAGCATGGAGAAAGAGGGGTTATGATGGAAGACGACGATGAAGAAGAAGAGAACGATGATGACAACTACCGATCTATGTTCCCTGAGTATGCTGATACCGCAATGGAAGACAATGAAGAAGAAGATCAGGGTGCAGAACGGGAACCAGATGAGCCCGCTGATGATCTTGGCCGGGTCATTTCTGAAGCACGGCGAGGCTGCGACACAGAAAAGGAGAGGTTGCAGTTCGAGCAGATGTTACAGGACCACAACAAATTGTTGTACCCAACTTGTGAAGATGGCCAGAAGAAGCTGGGTAGCACACTGGAATTGCTGAAGTGGAAGGCAGAGAAAGGTGTGACTGACTCGTCATTCGAAAAGTTGCTAGTACTGATGAAGAAGATGCTTCCAAGAAAGAATGAATTGCCCGCCAGCACGTACGAAGCAAAGAAGCTTGTCTGCCCTCTAGGATTAGACGTACAGAAGATACATGCATGCCCTAATGACTGCATCCTCTACCGCGGTGAGAAGTATGAGAATATGGATAAATGCCCGGTATGCACTGCATTGCGGTATAAGATCAGAAAAGATGACCCTGGTGAGATTGAGGGCGAGCCACCCAGGAAGAGGGTTCCTGCCAAGGTGATGTGGTATGCTCCTATAATACCACGGTTGAAACGTCTGTTTAGAAATAAAGATCATGCGAAGTTGTTGCGATGGCATATGGAAGATCGTATGAAAGACGATAAGTTGAGGCACCCCGCTGATGGTCGGCAGTGGAGAAAAATCGAGAGAGAGTTCCCGAGATTTGCAGGTGACGCAAGGAACTTATGGTTTGGTCTGAGTACAGATGGCATGAATCCTTTTGGGGAGCAGAGTTGCAGTCACAGCACCTGGCCCGTTACTCTATGTATCTACAACCTTCCTCCTTGGTTGTGCATGAAGCGGAAGTTCATTATGATGCCAGTGCTTATCCAAGGTCCAAAGCAACCCGGCAACGACATTGATGTGTACCTAAGGCCATTAGTTGATGAACTTTTACAGCTGTGGGCCGAACCAGGTGTACGTGTGTGGGACGAGCACAAACAAGAGGAATTTGACCTTCGAGCGTTGCTTTTCGTAACCATCAATGATTGGCCTGCTCTTAGTAACATTTCAGGACAGTCAAATAAGGGATACAATGCATGCACGCACTGTTTAGATCAGACAGAAAGTATATATCTGGACAAATGTAGGAAGAATGTGTACCCGTATAATCGTCGTTTTCTTCCGCCCAAGCATCCCTTAAAGAAAAAAGGCAAGCATTTCAATGGCAAGGCAGAACCCCGGGGGAAGCCTATCATCCGTACTGGTGCTGAAGTATTTGATATGGTCAAAGATTTAAAAGTAATCTTTGGAAAGGGTCCTGGCAGCCAACCTGTTCCTAACGGCCCTGATAAGCGCGTACCCATGTGGAAGAAGAAATCTATATTTTGGGAGCTACCCTATTGGGAAGTCCATGAGGTCCGCTCCGCAATCGACGTGATGCACCTGACGAAGAATCTCTGCGTGAATATTCTAGGTTTCCTGGGCTTGTATGGGAAGTCAAAAGATACACCGGAAGCACGGGAGGACCAGGAACGTCATAAAGGAAGAGATGGTATGCATCCAGGGCAGTTTCAAGGGCGTGCCAGCTACGCTCTTACTAAGGAAGAGAAGGAAATCTTCTTTGAAGTCCTTTTCAGTATCAAGGTCCCGACTGGCTTCTCGTCGAATATAAAGGGAATCGTAAATATGAAAGACAAAAAATTCCAAAACCTAAAGTCTCATGACTGCCACGTTCTTATGACGCAATTGCTTCCGGTTGCATTGAGGGGAATTCTACCGGAAAATGTTCGCCTGGCAATTGTGAAGGTATGTGCATTCCTGAATGCAATTTCTCAGAAGGTAATCGATCGAGAAAGTCTATCAGGGTTACAGATTGATGTGGTCCAATGTCTGGTCAGCTTTGAGTTGTTGTTCCCACCATCCTTCTTCAATATAATGACACACCTCCTAGTTCACCTAGTCGAAGAGATTAGAATTCTCGGTCCTGTGTTTCTACACAATATGTTCCCCTTCGAGAGGTTCATGGGAGTCTTAAAGAAATATGTTCGTAACCGTGCTAGGCCAGAAGGAAGCATCTCCAAGGGCTATGGAACAGAGGAGGTCATTGAGTTTTGTGTGGACTTTCTTCCTGACCTTAAGCCGATTGGTGTTCCTGAATCTCGGTATGAGGGTAGGCTGACAGGAAAAGGCACACTAGGAAGGAAAGCAAAAGTATGTATGGACGGGCATTCTTTCTCGCAAGCACACTACACAGTTCTACACAATTCCACCGCGGTGGCTCCGTATATCGTGAGACACAAGAATATTCTACGCTCCGAAAACCCGGGGAAGGCTGACTCTTGGATTAAAGGGGAACACGAGAAGACTTTCGGTAGTTGGTTGCAGATACATCTCATGAATGACGACACCATTGGAGATCAGCTGTACTGTTTGGCCAGGCCACCATCTTCGACTATATGTACTTTCCAAGGGTATGAGATAAATGGGAATACATTTTACACGGTTGCCCAAGATAAAAAGAGCACCAACCAAAATAGTGGTGCCCGCTTTGATGCAACAGACGAGAATGGGCACTGTTTGGAAACATATTACGGGTACATAGAGGAGATATGGGAACTTGACTATGGACCTACTTTTAAGATCCCTTTGTTTCGGTGCAAATGGGTGAAGCTGACAGGTGGCGGGGTATTTGTAGATCAAAAGTACGGCATGACAACAGTGGATCTCAACAATCTTGCATACATGGACGAACCATTCGTCCTAGCCAACGATGTCGCTCAGGTTTTCTATGTGAAGGACATGTCTACAAAAACGAGAAAAAGAAATCAGCAAAAGAAGACATCGTCCGATGAGCCAAAGCGCCACATATTTCTTTCAGGGAAAAGAAACATCGTGGGAGTAGATGACAAGACAGACATGTCAATAGATTATAATAAGTTTCATGAAATTCCGCCCTTTAAAGTGAAGACTGACCCAAGCATCCTACTGAATGATGAAGATTCTCCATGGCTACGACCTAGAAGAAAACAGAAATAATAGTTAGGATTGTTGGTGCAATAATGTAATAATGTATTAAATCTTGTATGTAATGCATGATGAAGATTCTCACTAGTTCTTTTCCCGTCCTGCTCTTTTTACACACCGTGCTGCGTCTTCCTAAAGCCCCTCCCCTCAAAGCCAAAACAAAAGCAATGGCCGCTGTCTCCCGCCTCAACCCCGTTGCCTCGCCTTTCGTTCCGATGGCACTCCTCCCGGTGGGCTACTACCGCTCCCCTACCCCTGTCGCCGCTATATTAATAAACATAGTTTTTAATTGAAAATAGCAAAATAGTTAATACTTAGGATAGTTAAAATAATTAATTTGTAAAATAGAAAATAGTTTTGAATTATCTATTCAATTTCAAACACTTTTCATTTTTATAGTTTTGTCAAATTCTCAAATATGCAAAAAGAATATTAATAAACATAGTTTTTAATTGAAAATGGCAAAATAGTTAATACTTAGGATAGTTAAAATAATTAATTTGTAAAATAGAAAATAGTTTTGAATTATCTATTCAATTTCAAACACTTTTCATTTTTATAGTTTTGTCAAATTCTCAAATATGCAAAAAGAATATTAATAAACATAGTTTTTAATTGAAAATGACAAAATAGTTAATACTTAGGATAGTTAAAATAATTAATTTGTAAAATAGAAAATAGTTTTGAATTATCTATTCAATTTCAAACACTTTTCATTTTTATAGTTTTGTCAAATTCTCAAATATGCAAAAAGAATATTAATAAACATAGTTTTTAATTGAAAATGGCAAAATAATTAATACTTAGGATAGTTAAAATAATTAATTTGTAAAATAGAAAATAGTTTTGAATTATCTATTCAATTTCAAACACTTTTCATTTTTATAGTTTTGTCAAATTCTCAAATATGCAAAAAGAATATTAATAAACATAGTTTTTAATTGAAAATGGCAAAATAATTAATACTTAGGATAGTTAAAATAATTAATTTTTAAAATATAAAATAGTTTTGAATTATTTATTCAATTTCAAACACTTTTCATTTTTATAGTTTTGTTAAATTCTCAAATATGCAAACAGATAACTATTTATAAACCAAATAAAAGAAAAAACAGAAAATAGGCCTTTAGTCCCGGTCCGTGCCACAGACCGGGACTAAAGGCCCTGGCTGCTGAAATCCCCACCCGGGGCCTTTAGTCCCGGGCGGTGGCTCAAACCGGGACTAAAGGGGGGCCTTTAGTCCCGGCCTGAGCCACCGCCCGGGACTAAAGGTCCCGGGGTATAAAACATTCGTCTTCCCCGCGCCGCCCAACACTTTGCAGTTTCGCGCGCGAGGAGCTCTGAGGACGCCGCCAGGCTGCCGCGCTCGCGAGCCCACCGCGCCGCCGTCTGCCCACCGCGCCGCCGCGCCGCCAGCCCACCGCGCCGCCGCGCGCATTGCCCGCGCCGCCCGCCGTCCAGCCGCCGCCGCCGCGCAGTACTGCCCACCGCGCCACCGCGCGCATTGCCCGCGCCGCCGCCGCCGCGCAGTCCCCGCCGTCCAGCCCGCCATCCAGCCGCCGCCGCCGCCGCCGCAGTGCCGCCGTCCAGCCAGCCGCGCCGCCCGCCAACCTGCAAGGTTATTTTTGTTAATTAGGGTTAGGGTGTTAATTAGTTAATGTGTTAATTAGTTAGTG
The DNA here is from genome assembly GCA_007115705.1 of Dactylis glomerata. NCBI lineage: Eukaryota > Viridiplantae > Streptophyta > Magnoliopsida > Poales > Poaceae > Dactylis > Dactylis glomerata. The sequence continues at coordinate 636,408 of QXEO01000184.1, forward strand.
TTAGGGTATTTTAGAGATAGGATTATTTTAGAGATAGGATTATTTTAGAGATAGAATTATTTTATAGTTAGATATAGAAATATTTTAGAGATAGAAATATTTTAGAGATAGAATTATTTTAGATATAGTTATAGTTAGATATAGAATTATTTTAGAGATAGAAATATTTTAGAGATAGAAATATTTTAGAGATAGAATTATTTTAGAGATAGTATTATTTTAGAGATAGGATTATTTTAGAGATAGAATTATTTTATAGTTAGATATAGAAATATTTTAGAGATAGAAATATTTTAGAGATAGAAATATTTTAGAGATAGAAATATTTTAGAGATAGAAATATTTTAGAGATAGAATTATTTTAGAGATAGTATTATTTTAGATATAGTTATAGTTAGATATAGAATTATTTTAGAGATAGAATTATTTTAGATATAGAAATAGTTAGTTATAGTTAGAATTATTTAGTTAGAATTTATTTGCAAATAGAAATAGAATTATAGAATTAGTTAGAATAGAATTATTTAGTTAGAATTATTTAGTTAGAATTTATTTGCAAATAGAATATTATTTAGTTAGAATATTATTTAGTTAATCAAATGTCCGTTTTTTGCAGAACTATGGATCCGCATAGCAGGAACCTCGAAGAGGAAGAACTTATCGAAGATATAATCAAAGACGCCCCCGACGTTGAACCTGCTGAATCTCCGTCGTCATATCTAAACCCCTCCGGAGATGGAATGGAGGTTGATCGACACGAAGATGAAGCCGATGGGGCCGGAGATAGCTCCAATGACGGAGAAGGTGATAGCTCCACTGATGGAGAAGCCGGTGGAGAAGCCGGTGGAGAAATAATAAAGTCCGGCGAGGTATACATATGAAGTTCGACAATCACTTGTAATATGTGAATAATATTGGAGATAGCTCTATATTGTATACATATACATTCATTTGACGAATGTTTCTCCCTCTTAGGCCTCCACATCGAGCAAAGCTACGAAACGAGGCCCGACTAAAAAGTTGGACGCACGGACGCATTACACCTTTGAGGTGATATTGCCTACGGGCGAACCAAAGCTTCCTAACAATGCTGCTGACACATTCAAGAAGCAATGCGGAGTTCTCGTTAGGGATCACGTCCCGATCAGCATTTGGGAGTGGAACAAGCGCAAAGGGGCAGCCGATAGTGACTATGTCGCCGAAAGGTACAAAGATAATCATTGGAATGATATCATGTCACATTTCAACCTGCCAGAATGTGAGAATGAAGACGCCGCAAAAAAACTGAGGGCCAAAGTCAAGCAGTGGACTCTAAAGAAGATGGCCGAACTGTTCCGTAGCTGGAAGAAGAAGCTATGGAAAGACTATCTGAAGACAAAGAAAGTGCCAGTATTTGAGGGGTATCTAGCCAAGCAGGCGAATCACTGGAAGGCATTTCAAGAGTACAAGCAGTCAGAAGATGCCAAGGCATTATCAGAAAAGAATAAGAAAAATGCCGACAAGAAGAAATATCACCACACGCTGGGGCCAGGGGGCTATGAGACTGCCATCCCAAAGTGGGATAAGAAAGAGCAAGATTTGCTAGCTAAAGGCATCATACCTGAACCCATCCGTGATGAGTGGGAAATGAGAGCAAGGAATTGGTTCCTTGCGCATGGTGGTTCGTACGACGAAGAAACAGGGGACCTTATCTGCAGTGACGGTCTTAGGATACCCAGGGAGAATTGGAAAAAGATAGTGAAAGAAATTAAAGAGGGAAAAAGACAGTTCACTGCAGATAGAGAGAAAGATTTGCTCACACTGGTCCTCGGCAATGACGAACATGGAGGACGAACACGAGGCTTCGGTCCTTCTTACCCGTGGTGGCTTGGGTTTGCCAGAGACCAAGACACTTACAGAAGCCGGGCGAGAGCAAAGAAGCGACAGCAGGATGAGGAGAATGACAAGTTCAACCAGTTGCTTGCCAGGCTTAACGAGCAACAGAAGCAGATTGACGAGCTTAGAGGAGTAGCGCGCCAGGAAGATCCTGCACTCGATATTACCGGCGCCCCATCTAAGCGGAAAAGCAGCGTGGCTGAATCTGAGGCCCCGCCCGACGATGCACGAAGAATGATAGAGGGCGGTCCCGGCTACCCCATGGATGGAATCAAGGAGTCAACATCATGTGAACTCCATCAGAAATTCAAGAACATATCCATGAAGGTGGCCGTCGGACAAGCTTTACCTTCTGGCCCTGATGCACGCTGGCATGGCCGTGAGATTCCAGCTGGCTTTGCTAAAGTCGGGGTGGATGAAATCATGGCGGGGTTTCATGATATGGAGCTCGACATGGCTGGACCCGAAGATGAGAGGACACTCGGAGAAGTACTGGGTGGAGTCATCCTATGGGACAAGAACTACATCAAGCTTCCAGGCTCGGCCCCAAGGACAACACCGCCTCCGAGTCGTCGCAGGTCACCTACACCTCCATCACCTCCAAGCCCTCCACATGACGACGGCCACCACAACATGAGTCCAGATCGATCACCGCCGCTGGACTTGGGTCGGCCGTCTCCGCCGCCCCCCGCTAAGGATACTAAGCGGAAGCGTGCCAGCAAGAACGCTCCGTCGATGAGTTCTAAGCGACGGAGCTCCCCAAAGCGCAAACTGTCGCCCCTCCCAAAGGTACCTCATGCTAATCTTCCTATCAGACCTTATGATCGTACCGACGAGGAAAACGCCAGGATAGCAAAGGAACATTATGAGGCGCAGATGAAAAAGAAGGAACCCGAGCCCCGCCCGGAATACACCGAGAAGCAAATAGCATATGCAAAATACTTCATGACCCTTCCATCACAGTATGACTTACACCATAAGCCTAACGACTATACACGCACATTGCAGAAGGAAGGGCAAAAGAGCAGGTCACGTGCAAGTGCAAGTGGGAGCAAATCAAGTTCAACTACAAGCAAAAAAAGATCAGACGTTCCTCAGCTTGGACAACAGGCCAAACAGTCGATCCCACCCCTCAGGGTGTTACCCGAGAATGTTCCCTCTCTGGTGCAGGGGCAAGATTTGGAATTAGCAAAGAAGTGGGCGACTGAATGGGGTATCCCGGTTGAAGACGTTCTGGCTTCCCAAGACGACAGGTTACCCAAGGCTGTGGTAGCCCCTAAGCCACAGTTTGTCATGGGAGCGCCTTTGGTCAGCAAAGATAAGTTGGATGATCTCCCAACAAATATGCGTTACTTGCATACATGGTACTTAAGTGAATCAAAGAATGGGAGAACGATGATCGTGGCGCGTGTCCCACAGGAGTACTACGGCCGCCCCGAAGACATCCATATCGACTTTGATGAACTCTTCCAGATGTACAATGCCGACGCCCTCGACAAATCGCTTATGAGTTGCTATTGTCTGTAAGTTTTTTAATTCGTTGTCTACATATAACTTGATCAGTTATTTCAATTCATTGTCTACATATAACTTGTTCCGTTCTGACTTGTACTCTATTATGCAGAATGAAGATTCTGGAATGTAAAAGTAGGAACATCCTAAATATTGGGTTTATTGACCCAGATAAAATACATATAAATACGCTAACTGATAACCCCAAGGAGACAGAGGAAAACCTTCTAAGGTTTCTAACAGATCAAAATTTCTGTGACCACATACTGTTTCCATACAACTTCAGGTGAGGGTCTTACTCTGTTGTGTCCATTCACTTATGAGTGTAATTGTTAAGTTACTGACACATATATATATACATGTGCAGCTACCACTGGATTCTATTGGACATTCAAATTGATAAGGGAAGAGTTGATGCCTTCGACCCATTATCGAGACCCTTGGAACAGTTCCAAAGCCTGCAGGACATGCTCCAAGGGTAATTTCAATTATTCTTGCGCTCTATCGGTCTCTTTCGATGGTTTTCTGATATATCAATTAATGAAAAACTTAGCAAATCATTTTCCTTGTCGGGCAGGGTTTGGAAGCGGTTCAAGTGCATGACTGCCGGTATCCAGCATGAGAAGCTGACCTTTAGAGCGGCTCAGGTAAGTAGTAGTATGATATACTTCTATTTTCAATACATTTTGTGATGCTAGATTATTATTTTGATTATATATATTCTATTCTCGTAAAGTGCGACCAGCAGCCACGGGGGACGCATCTATGTGGATACTATGTTTGCGAGACCATTCGCACGTTTACCTCCGAGCACAAGGATTACAGATACGATGTAAGCAATGAACATTCACACCTCTATTTTTACCCGTCATTCTTTGTTATCATGATTGATATTCATATTCATCTCCTCTTCTTATATAGTACACGGCCATGAGGGAGAAGTACCTACCAGAGCAACGCGCGATTGCTGTTGCAGAGGAGCTTGCGACCTTTCTGAGGACGGAAGCTATAGATGACAAAGGACGATTTAGTGTAGGTAGGGGCCATTACTGATGTTGGTCCATGTAATCGAATAGACGGGCTCTAGTCCCGATAATTTAGATCTCCATATAATTGTATATATATGCTCGTTTGTAAGATAAGTTAATCTTATATATATGCATAAACTAATTCCCGAACACCAAACAAGGCACCAAACGAGGCATCACGTTAATCCCCCCGAACACCTAAAACCCCGAAACCCTAAAACCCTAAAGCAAAAAACAAAAATCTGTAGGGCCCTTTAGTCCCGGTCCGTCTTACAAACCGGGACTAAAGGTCCTGGCCCTGGATGCACTCGGAGCCCCCACGTGGACAACCTCCAGTCCCGGCTGGTAACCGGGCCGGGACTAAAGGTTTAGCCTTTAGTCCCGCGGCTGGGGTCCCGGTTTGCAAACCGGGACTAAAGCCCCTTACGGGCCGGGACTGGAGGCCCTGTCCCCACTAGTGACCTATTAGCAATCTGCTATTCCAAAGTACATTTGACTTGTTTTTATCTACTCTTCAAATTAAACTCTTACCAGTATTATGCGAAAATTGGTCAGTAAAGCTCTCACGAACCGGAAGGCACACTTTATTTTTCTCGTTCTTTAAAATTTGACATTGTGGTCTCTTATGTTGAGTTGTTATGCTTGCAAGTTGTAAGTTGGAGACTAGCCCAACCATGTCGTCATGGGGCAAGCTTTCAACATTGCACTTCTTATTTGAGTTGATATCGTGATCTTTTGTTTATGGATACTCGCGGTGTGAAATGAATTGGGAATCTTGCAGGGTCATGGAGTTTGTATATGTGTTAGAGAAACGCCTGGGCCGCCAATCTAAGCCATGCATAATTCATGGTGGAAATTTGCAGCATGCCCATAGTGGACATTCGACGACGCATCTCAAAATAAAAAGCTATACAAATGGTAAATAAAAGAGATGTCGAGGTGTTCATTGTTTGCTTGTCCTGTCATTTTGATGTGGGCTTGTCCCATGTCATTGGGCACGGAGGTACCCCATTGGTGGTTCTCGATGATACATATATACTTACAATGACAAGAGCCTTGCTTGGGACTCTAAGTAAAGTAGCATGAGGTTTGGGTACTCGTATTCACGGGACATGAGGTTTTCAACTTATGATTTGTCAAGCATATGCAGCATGAGTGTTCTCGCATTAACTTTAACCATTCAAGATGCTTATGATGGGGACAATGAGAGCTCAAAGCCGGTAAGTACCATAATTTTTGAAGGTTTATAAAACTTGCAATCACTGCTTCCCTCTGCGAAGGGCCTTTCTTTTACTTTTATGTTGAGTCACCACCTTCTATCTTTATGCACCATTAAGAGAGCATAGTTGTCATTCTTAGTATAATGTGCATTGTCCCAAAGTTTTCATTGATTGATTCATATTGTTGGTTTCACTTGTTCTTAAATTATTTGTATCTAGTCGCCCTCTTAAACTTGAAGGTGCCCTATGCATTTATGTTTTGCTCTCCATGAGGGACAAGCTGAAAATCATTTGTATGTTTTTCCTTATGATTTGAACACACGTTTGACTTTCATTGTTTCATTTTCATGATCTTTTGTTTGTGTTCATTTTCATGTTATAACATGGTTGCTAAGTTTCTTCTATCAAGATCATATCTTTCATGCCCATGTTTTAAGTTCTTTTGATCCCAGCGCACAACGCTTACATACATGGTCAAGATTGTGTAGGTGCATGTCACCTCAAAAATTATTTCTTTTGTTATCACTTACCTACTCGAGGACGAGCAGGAGTTAAGCTTGGGGATGCTGATACGTCTCTAACGTATCCATAATTTTTGATGCTCCATGCTTGTTTTTACACCATTTGCTTAGTGTTTCGTTACACTTCGTGGCACTTTTATGCATTTTCCGGAACTAATCTACTAACAAGTCGCCACAGTGCCAGTTCCCTGTTTTCTGCTGTTTTTGTGTTTTAGAAAAGCTACACATGAAATATTCTCGGAATTGGACGAAACCAAAGCCAGTCGCCCAGAATTTTACCGAAGCTTCCAGAGAACCGAAGAGGAGACAGAGTGGGGCCACGAGGTGGCCTCACACCAGGGCGGCGCGGCCAGGGGCTGGGCCGCACCCCCTATGTGTGAGACCGCCTCGGTCCACTTCTGACGATGCCTCTTTGCCTATAAAGACCCCCCGACGAGAAAAACCTAAGACCCGATCAGTTTTCCATAACACATCGCGATCCGCCGCCGCCATCGACCCGAAGATCGGGAGGGTCCAGAAGCTCTTCCTGGCACTCTGCCGGAGAGGGGAATCGCCACCGGAGGTCTTCTTCATTGCCATGCTTACCACCGGAGCGATGAGTGAGTAGTCTACCTTGGACTATGGGTCCATAGCAGTAGCTAGATGGTTGTCTTCTCCACCATGTGCTTCATGTTTAGATCTCATGAGCTGCCCTACATGATTGAGATCACCGTTATGTAATTCTACATGTTTGGTTTGTTGGGATCCGATGAATATTAGTGTTATGCTTGAGTTGATGTACTAAAATTTATCTTTTGTTATCTCTATGTTGTTTATGATCTTGCATGCTCTCCGTTGTTAGTAGCTATCTTGGCCGAGTAGTTGCTAGTGACTCCAAGAGGGGGTATTTATGCTCGATAGTGGGTTCATGCCTCTATTTAATCTGGGGGAGTGACAGAAACCTCTAAGGTTGTAGATGTGCTGTTGCTACTAGGGGGAAAACAACATTCATATGCTCGAGGGCATATGCTTTGTTTACATTATACACTTTGCTTAATGCAATTATCTGTTGTTTGCAACTTAATACTCATGGGGTGTTCAGACGATATCCCCGTGAGTGGATTATTAGTCATAGATGCAGTTGGATGGCGATCTATGTATCTTGTTGTAATGCCCAGAGTAAATCTCATAGTGATCCTCTCATCATATGCACATTGTCTTTATTCTATCAATTGCCCAACTGTAATTTGTTTACCCAGCATGTTTTATTTTATCTTATGGAGAGACACCACTAGTGAACTGTGGATCCCGGTCCTATTTACTTTATATTGCTATCACTTGTTTACTTACTCGCATTGTTTACTTTACTCGCATATTACTATCACTTTCCACTCGATACGCTCATACCCTTTGTTTCAAGCAAACCGGTGAGATTGACAACCTCATCGTAAGTTGGGAACAAAGTATTTGGTTGTGTTGTGTGCAGGTTCCACGTTGCTACTGGTTGAAGACGCGCTAACAAGATATCGTTAATGACGCCCTTGTTAGAGCATCACGCAGCTAGTGGGCATCACCTTCAGTCATTTGTCTGCCTCCTACTGGATTGATAACCTTGGTTTCTTACTGAGGGAAAAACTTGCTGCTATATTCATCACACCTTGCTCTTGGGGTTTTCCAACTGGCCGGTCATTTACTTCATTAATTTCACACACCATCACCGCGCCATCATGGATCATGATCAGAGGTGAAATAATGGTAAATAACAATCTGAACATAAACCTTAATTCAACGGTTCCACTCAATAGCATCAACCACAAGAGTAATCAACACCGGGAAAGTTTCCCCTAAGAATTTGACAAGATTCAACTCAAGATGTTACAGCGGGATGGCGTTGTGATGGTGGAGATGAAGGTGCTGGTGATGGAGATGATGATGATGATGATGATCCCGATGAAGTCCGGTGTGATAGTGATGACGATGGCAACGATCTCTCCTCTCCGGGAAGGAATTTCCCTGGCAGATTTCTGCCTGCCGGAGAGCTTTTCTCTCTCTGGTGGTTTTCCGCCCCGCAGAGGCGGCGGTGTCTATCTCTGAACCCCCCCTGACTTAGGTTTTCGGGGACGATGAAGTACGCGCAGGGGCGAGACCTGAAGTGGGCCAGGGTGGCCACACAGTAAGCCGGCGCGGCTAGGGGCCAGGCCGCGCCCCCTACGTGTGAGCCTACCCCCTGGCTCCTCTCGCCTCCTCCTTATGGCTTCCTGAGTCTTTTGGCAAAATATATTTTTCTGGTATTTTTCTAGAATTTTCCTGATCTTCCGAAATATGGTGTCTTGACGGTCCTTTTCCAGCAGAATCCTCACCCCGGCAGCAAATCCTCCAACGATCATCAAACATGTAAAAACAGAGGAAACAACATAAGTATCATCTCTAAATATGAAATATATCAATGAATAACAGTAAATTATGATACAAAATAGTGATGCAAAATGGACGTATCAACCCCCCCAAGCTTAGACCTCGCTTGTCCCTAAGCGAAAACTAAACTCGGTAAACATGACCACAGGTTTATGGAGTGAAGTGTTGATAATCAAAATACGGACAAGAAGCATCACATTTACCAAGACACAATTTATAATAGTCAGCGACTTCCCTTTACATGATATAGACTTGCAATAAGTAAAAGGGAATCACATATAAAGATGCACAAAGTAGATTATAGTTGGTGATGGCAAACCTTAGTTCTTGGTCAGAGAACATTGAGCACAATACACTTTCTTTTAAACGGAGCCTTTTATAACAGAGCTTATATAGCAGAAACCATATGCTCACTGAAACAAACTCTTTGTAATCATAGAAAACTTTTAGAGACATATTCTTTCAGATAAAAGCGTTATGCTAAACAAGGAAGATAGTAAACATGATTAAACGAATCAACATATGGATGAGTGAAACATAACAACTCAAATGCTTGCTTGAGATAGAAGGAAATAGGTTGACTCAACATAAAAGTAAAAGATAGGCCCTTCACAGAGGGAAGCGGGGATTAAACATGTGCTAGAGCTTTTCATTTGTAAAACAGAGGTAAAAAGTTGTTTGAGAGGTGGTTACTTTTGTCAACGACTAGCAACGGAGTTCTTGATATCTTCCATACTAAACAAGTGAGAGCGGTTCCGAGATGTTTGATGAATTGGCACATTGGTGCTCTTTTATAGCTTTGCACTCCTCCCCACCTTTTCCTTTCTCAAACCATGGCTAACCGATTCCATCGGGTGCCCACCAACTTTCACATACCTTGGAGGAGTGCTCTTTTCTTTCTTTTTAGATTATAATGGTCTGACCAGCTCCCTTGCAAATTAATGACGAGCAGATGAAGCTGCCTAGTCGAAGGGTACTTAATTTAGTATGGAAGATAACAAACCCATCCACTACGTCCTCATGAGCTAAAAACAGTGGCACAAAATGAGAAGTATTTGAAGGTTTTTGAAAGGTAGCACATGAAAATTTACTTGGAATGGCTTGAAATACCATGTATAGGAATTTATAGTGGACTCTTTGGAAGTGACTTGGTTTTTAGGAGTTGGATGCACGAGAAGTATTTCCTCTCAGTACAGGTCTTTGGCTAGCAAGGCTGGGTAGCAAGCATAAGAGTTGCATGAAACAAACAAACATACATATAATAAGAACAATCATGCAAACTTTCTTGAAGGTACAACGATTTTAACTTTGAGAATAATAAGTGCTTATAAGCCAAACATGAAGGAAAACTGAAGTGATGTAACTACATCACTTCTTTCTTTCTATTCTACTCAAACCTCAAGGTAATGTTGCTACTGACCAAGCTAAGTTTGCCAAAACCAACTAAATTTACCCATGCTCCCAAAGTGATACCAATACTAATCAACAAGACTAGTCGTATAAGAGAGATTGCAAACTAAAATAAAGTGTGCGGAAAGTAAACGATAAAACTTCTCATTAATATTTCCTTACCGCAACTCACACCAAGGGATACATAGACAACCAACTAAGGAGGATACTTCCACACTGCAACCTATTCTATAAGATAACTTCTCTATTCATGATATGACTCTACTTGAAAAGTAAATGAGCAAAAGGTAATGATGTGATACCGCGGCACTCCCCCAAGCTTGGAACAAGCCAAGGGGACGCCTATACTGATGACGAATTACTCCTTTGGCGGTGGCTGTGAGTCTTCATCGTTGTCATACTTCCAAGGCAGAGGTCCTTCGTCAAGGAAGGATGCCTTGGTCTCCAATATCCTGAAACTTGCAGCAGCACTCATTTGTCTAAACCTAGCTTCATACTCACAGTTTTGGTTCTGCAAGTCATAGAGTTGTGCTTGCAACTGGTTAGTGGTCTCATGGAGCGAAAAGATGTCCTTCCAGAGTTCTGTAGTCTCCTTCTTGTACTTGGTGACAAGCTCTTGATTAATCCTATGGATGATGTCCACTTCACGCTCCGCCATCTTCTTATATTTAAAAACTTCATGTTCCAGTGCTTCCATCCTGGCCTTGAGACTTCCTTCTCCTTTAGGGACTTGGGCATATTTAATCTACAACTCCCCATCCTTGAGAGACAACTCCTTCGGATGCATCTTCAGCTCCCTCATGTACGGATTAATGATATCCGCAAGAGAGTTCTCCTCAGATGGACCGGACGAAGACATTGCAACTCAAAGCTGAGAACAATCCCCTGGCAGAAATAGCTCGAAACAAAAACACAACGAGAAAACGATATACAAACCTCGGGTACTCCGGGGGGTTATATAGGCGAAAATTATACATCGAAACGAAATCACAGGAGGAAACGAGCTCCGAGGTGTCCTCACACTAGGGCGGCGCGGCCAGGGGTGGGCCCGCGCCCCCTGTGTGTGAGGAGCACCCGGACTCCTTTTCCTGCCCATTTTCATCTCGTGATTTTTCATATTTAGTAAAAATAGCAAAAATATCAATGGAAAAGTTTTTCGCGAACCTTTTCTGACTAGAACTGTTACCTATTCGAAAACGAACTCTGCAGGTACCTGCAAATTGTGTTGGATGAATTCTTCCAGAGAAACTGTCTCAATTACATCAACATCTTCATTATAAGAATCTCCAGCAATATAATGTTTGAGTCTTTGCCCATTCACCACTTGTGTAGTGTCGTCTTTCAAAGAAGCAATCTTAATAGCACCTGAGCGGTATACTTCCACAATAACATATGGTCCTTCCCATTTTGAGAGTAATTTTCCTGCAAAAAATCTGAGACGAGACCTATACAATAGAACTTTCTCACCAACGTGAAACTCTCTTTTAAGAATTCTCTTATCATGCCATTGTTTGACTTTCTCTTTGAAAAGTCTGGCATTCTCATAGGCTTCGTTTCTCCACTCATCTAGAGAACTCAAATCTAACAACCTTTTCTTACCGGCAAGTTTAAAATCCCTATTAAGCTCTTTCACTGCCCAAAAAGCTTTGTGTTCTAATTCTAAAGGCAAGTGACATGCTTTTCCGTAAACCATCTTATAAGGAGACATGCCCATGGGGTTCTTATAAGCAGTTCTATAAGCCCATAAAGCATCATTTAACTTAGTAGCCCAGTTTTTCCTAGATCTATTGACAGTCTTCTGCAAGATAGACTTGATCTCTCTATTTGAAAGCTCCACCTACCCACTAGTTTGGGGATGATAAGGAGAAGCAATTCTATGATTAACGTCATATCTAGCAAGAGTTTTTCTAAAACCGCCATGAATAAAATGAGAACCTCCATCAGTCATAAGATATCTAGGCACACCAAACCTAGGAAAAATAACGTCCTTAAGCATTTTTAACGAGGTCTCACCATCGGCACTCTTTGTAGGTATGGCTTCTACCCACTTAGTAACATAATCAACAACAACAAGTATGTGAGTATAGCCTTTTGAAGGAGGAAAAGGACTCATAAAGTCAAATCCCCAACAATCAAATGGTTCAATAACAAGAGTATAGCTCATAGGCATTTCATTGCATCTAGAAATATTACCTACTCTTTGACATTCATCGCAAGATAAAACATACCTTCTAGCATCTTTAAAGAGGGTTGGCCAATAAAAACCTGATTGTAGAACCTTTTGTGCGGTTCTATCTCCAGCATGATGTCCCCCATAAGCACTGCCATGGCATTTTCTTAATATCTCTTATTTCTCATATTCCGGAACACATCTTCGCATAATACCATCAACTCCTTCTTTATATAAGTGTGGGTCATCCCAAAAGTAATGCCTCAAATCATAGAAGAATTTTCTTCTTTGCTGAGCTGTAAAAGTTGGAGGTAAATACTTGGAAACAATAAAGTTAGCATAATTAGCATACCAAGGAAGGTCTCGTGAAGTTACATTTATAGAAGCCAACTGCTCGTTTGGAAAACTATCATTAACAGGAATAGGATCAAAAGAAATGTTTTCCAATCTAGACAAGTTGTCAGCAACAGGATTTTCAGCACCTTTCCTATCTACGATATGCAAATCAAATTCTTGTAAAAGTAACACCCATCTAATAAGCCTAGGCTTAGCATCCATCTTAGTCATAAGATATCTAATAGCAGCGTGATCAGTATGAATAGTAACTTTAGAATCAACAATGTAAGATCTAAACTTATCACATGCAAAAACAACAGCAAGAAACTCTTTCTCAGTGGTAGCATAATTCTTCTGAGCAGCATCAAGAGTCTTACTAGCATAATGAATAACATTCAACTTATTGTCTAGGCGCTGTCCAAGAACAGCACCAATAGCAAAATCACTAGCATCACACATAATTTCAAAGGGTAAATTCCAATTAGGTGGTTGAACAATAGGAGCAGTAGTTAAAGCCTTCTTAAGAGTTTCAAAAGCTTCCTTACAATCATCATCAAAGACAAATGGCACATCTTTTTGAAGAAGATTAGTAAGAGGCTTTGAAATCTTAGAGAAATCTTTAATAAACCTCCTATAGAAACCAGCGTGACCAAGAATACTACGAATACCTTTAACATCTCTGGGACAGGGCATTTTCTCAATTGCCTCCACTTTTGCTCTGTCAACTTCAATACCTCTTTCAGAAATTTTATGTCCAAGGACAATTTCTTCATTCACCATAAAGTGGCATTCCTCCCAATTCAAAACAACATTAGTTTCTTCACATCTCTGCAAAACTTTATCAAGATTGTGCAAACAATTATCGAAAGAAGTTCCATAGACGGAAAAATCGTCCATCAAAACCTCCACAATTTCTTCACAAAAACCATGAAAAATAGCAGACATGCATCTTTGAAAGGTAGCAGGAGCATTGCACAAACCAAACGGCATACGTCTATAAGCATAAGTTCCATAAGGACAAGTGAAAGTGGTTTTCTCTTGATCTTCCTTTCTAACAGCAATTTGAGAGAAACCAGAATAACCATCAAGAAAACAAAAATGAGTTTTCTTAGATAACCTCTCTAACATTTGATCTATGAATGGTAAGGGGTAATGATCTTTCTTAGTAACTTTGTTAACCTTTCTATAATCAATGCACATCCTATAACCAACTACTACCCTCTGAGGAATAAGCTCGTTATTCTCATTAGGTACGACAGTCATACCTCCTTTCTTAGGAACACAATGAACAGGACTAACCCATCTACTATCAGCAATAGGATAAATAATACCAGCATCAAGGAGCTTTAATACCTCATTTCTTACCACATCCTTCATCTTGGGAATTAAGCGGCGTTGATGCTCCACAACCGGCTTTGCGTCTTTCTCCATGTTAATAGCATGCTGACATAAAGTGGGACAAATCCCTTTTAAATCATCAAGAGTATATCCCATAGCTCCTCGGTGTTTCCTCAATATCTCCAATAACCTTTCTTCTTCCTTTCCTGAAAGTTTAGAACTGATAATAATAGGATATATTTTCTTATCATCTATATAGGCATATTGAAGACCATCAGGTAAAGGTTTTAATTCTAAAACAGGGTCTTCTTTAGGTGGCAAAGTGGTACCAAGATCCTCCACAGGTAAATTGTGCTTAATCAGTGGTTGTTGACGAAGAAAAATATCATCAATCTCTTCTGTTTCCTTACTGAAAACATCACTTTCATGATCTTCCATAAATTGCTGCAAAGCATTATTAGGAGCAAGAGCAATAGAAGCAAGCTGTTCAACTCAAAAAATTTCATTAGGCATGTTATTTTCATAAGAAGTCTTAGCAAACTTGGAAAAATTAAACTCATAAGACTCTCCATTAAACTTAGTGAAAATTTTCTCCTTCTTACAGTCTATCATAGCGCCACAAGTATTCAAAAAGGGTCTACCAAAAATAATAGGACAAGTTTTACTAGCCTCCTTACCAAGTACTGGAAAATCAGTGGGGTATTTAGTCTTACCGCATAGGACTTCCACATCTCGAACAATACCAAGAGGCCAAACAGTCTCTATGTTAGCAAGCTGAACAACCACATCAATATCTTCAAGTTCACAAGCGCCAATCTCATGCATAATTTCTTGGTAAATCTCTTATGGAATGGCACTTGCACTAGCACCAATGTCGCATAAACCATAATAGCAATGATCTCCAATCCTGACAGAAATAACATGAACACTTGTTTTCCTATGCCTTTTAGGATGTGAGAGAATGTTAGAAGCATCTTCACAAAAGAGAATATATGCATCCCCTACATCTTTAGTAACAAGGTCCTTCAATATAGCTACAGGAGACTTAATAGTAATTGCTCATCAGGCTCTATAGCTTTCTTAGTACTTTTATTAGACACACTTACCAAATTAGAATACTTTTTTACCTTAGCAGGGAAAGGTGTCTTCTCAAAATAAGGTTCAGGCACAATGCTATCAACAGTACAAACTTCAGTAGCTGCAGCAGGAATATGACTAATAGAATCTTTATAAGGCGCATGATATTTGTTCCAATCTTTCTTCGGAACATCAAGATAAGAGGCAAAAGCCTTAAGACAATTAGCAAGTATTTGAGAATCAAGACCATAAGCAATGCTAACACTATGAAAGTCATCGGTTCCCATAAAAGTTTTAATGCATTCATAATCATAATTTATACATGACTTCCTACCTTTGTCGTTTTCCCATTGATGAAGGAATGACAAACGGGCCCCCGATATTTGCCTACCTGGTTTCCGGTCCAGGAAAGGTCTCTCTCGAAAGGCTCTTGAGGCCCATCAAGGCGGCGGTCTAGCGTGGCCTAGGAGCTAAACTTGGCGTGCAAGCAAGGACCCGAAGAATTGGAATTGGATTAGGTTTCGTTTGTTTGAGTACCGATCCAATCTGTATCCGGCTTGAGAGACCATCCCGAGACCCAGCCTTCGCATATAAAAGGCTGGGAGGGAGGTCTCGAAACCCTAGACACTTTTCCACCCACCTCACGCCGGAGTGCTCAACTCTCAGAGCTCTCTACTTTGGCTAGATTCAATCTACGCCACCATTGTAACCCCATCGTCAAAACCACCCCATCAATACAAAGTCAGACAAGCAGGACGTAGGCCTTTTACCTTTCGAGGGGGCCGAACCTGGGTAAATCCCGCGTTCCTTTGCTTTCGTCTGATCGCCGTCGAGTTCGCCAGGTCCCCAATACGCTTCCTAGATCGAAAGCCCTTCGACATGGGCATTGCCGGGGATAAACCTCGTCAATTGGCGCCGACCGTGGGGACGACGGGATCTGGATCTACGGATTCGCCGGCTCCATCACCAACCACCGCCAAGATCGACATCGACACCATCAACGGCACCGCTGCGCCGACCAATGTCGACGCCACCACCAAGATCGACATCGACACCACCGTCGGTATCGCTGTGCCGGCCGTTATTGACGCCAACCCGGCGGAACCAGAGGTCGACGCCGCCGATGCGATCGTCATCGACAACGTTTCTCCAAACACCGCTAAGTCCGCTCCGGCGGCGAACGTCATCGACCCCACTTCAGGCACGACAGGGACAGTGCCCGGAGGCTATGACATGGCCTTCGGACTGTTCAACTTCCATGTGGACAGCAACGGGGCGATGGAACTACTCTCCATCGGCGAATCGGCTCTGCTCATGGCCGAAGCTATAACACCACCAGTCGTCGGGGGCAAACCCTCGACAAGCGCACTACTAGCGCCATCGGAGGAGGAACTGAAGCCGAAAATTTCGACCCCATCAGTTGGGTCGAACGATTTCGAAGATCCACCTCCATCCCCGACCACCGCATACTGCGTCGATTGCGACGCATACCACTACGTGGGCGCCGGAGATTTCTCATCCCACGAGATTGCCGGCTGTGAAGATCCTCAGGGGGGGGGCACAGCAGCTGTCTACCCGACGATATCTGAGTGCGATCGGGCTCTCAACGCCCTCACGCTCCGCACTGCACCATATGACCCTAACTACGTCGAAGGGTTATACTCGGACTACACATGTTCAGATGACAACGACAACGTCTACCCCGAAGCTAAAGGGAAAATCGGCAATTCAGCAAGCTCCGCCTCACACTGCGAATCTGCCGCATCCAGCGATGGCTATGTGGCTGATTACGATTCTGACCTCATGATCGAAGTCGGGCCCTACGTCGAAAGCGACGACGTCTACCCTCCAGCGCTGGGCGAAATCAGCGACAATTCGACCCCGTGGACCGGGGGCCACTGCATGATGGCATCGCACGACGACGGGAACGAGAACAGAGACAACGACGGCCAAAACCGAGCGGACAGCGGCCGCCAGGTAGTCACGCACGACCAGATCCGGTTCGCAAGAAGGGTTTACGCGGGCGAGGCGAACTTTGGTCCCAACCCAAGCCCGAGTGATATGGCTGCGCTCCGGTTCGTCGTACAGGAGCAGAAGGACCAGATCAGTGCTGACAGGCGAGTACTGGAATGGCGCAGAGAAGAGGCCGATGCGTCCAGCAGAAGACGGGCCGAAAGATCGTCCCATTATTCATCAAGCGGCCAGCACAGATCAAGATCACGCACCCAGCCGGGGGCCGATATGCACAATATCACCCGAAATCTGGAGGCAGAGTTCAACGAGGCTGAATTGATGCCCAAGACCAAGGAGGCTGCGATCATGGCCGCGGCAGCATACATTGCCGCGAACGCATCCAACGGCGACGAGCATATGCGACACCTGAGAAACCTGGCACTCGAAGGAGTAAGGGTGCTTCAAGGCACGCCCGACTCAGGACATGACGCGACGACAAGGAGAACCGCCCCACTGGCGGAGCAAGCCATGCACCCAGCACCGGTGCCAGCCGTAGCACCTCGGACGCAAGTGGTCGAACCTCTCAACGGGGAGCTTCGGCATGGTCTGGCCCAGAACAGAGTTGACCAAGGGCGAGCGCGGCGAGAGGCACACCGCCTCGAGGGAAATCGCGAGGCGAAAACATTCGGCGGCACCAACGATGGACTGTGCGGGGCAGAATGCTTTAGCCTTCTGATCCGCTCCGCACCGTTGCCGAAGGGAATCAAGCTCAGCGACGGCATAGTCAAGTTCAACGGGCAGCAGGACCCCCGAATTTGGCTTGATGACTTCATAACTGCTGTCAAAATCAGCGGCGGATCTAGAGACAACGCCCTCCAGTTGCTATCGCTGCATCTAAAGGATAACGCAAGGGCATGGCTAAATAATCTCGCCCCAGATAGCATCCGCTCTTGGGAAGAGTTTCGGCAGGCGTTCATCG
The DNA here is from genome assembly GCA_007115705.1 of Dactylis glomerata. Classification (NCBI taxonomy): domain Eukaryota; kingdom Viridiplantae; phylum Streptophyta; class Magnoliopsida; order Poales; family Poaceae; genus Dactylis; species Dactylis glomerata. The sequence goes on from QXEO01000184.1 coordinate 654,221, forward strand.
CCAACTTCCGAGGCACTTCACGATGACCTACGTCGTTCGAAGAACTACGCCTATGCGTGCAGCGAACCGGAGAAAACCTGAGATCATACATCTCACGGTGGATCAGCCTCCGGAACACGACGGAAAACATCTCGCCCGAAAGGGCCATCGATGCCTTTCGCGACGGCCTCTTCCGACGCGATTTCAAGGAAGAGCTTGGACGCTGCAAGCTAAGGACCGTCGACCACCTCATGAGTTTGGCGAATGAATGGGCCGATGGCGAAGACTCCATCGCGGCTCCCAGAAGTCGCCGTCGATCAGTAGAACGCGACGTCGACGCGAAAGACCAGTTCCATTCCGGGTCCCGAAAGAAGGGTCATCGGAACCGCTACGACAACACGGAGAACACAGACATGGTAGCAGCAGGCTACGTGCACGAAGATCATGACGACAACCGCGACTTACCGTGGCGAGGAAACAATTACCATGGTAGTAGCAGCAGAAGTGCCAGTCGTGATTCGAAGCCAAGTAAGGAGTGGCGCCGACGACAGCCACAGCTGTCGGCAGAGGAGATGCTTGATAGCGGATGCCCACGGCATACGTACCTCGACAACGATGGAGTACGGAGACCTGCGCACCTCCTCATCGAATGTAGAGAATTCCTTCATCTCAACCGGGCACTTCAGGAGAGGATGAGCACCGAACAGCCAGTGGCAGGGGCGGTAGCTTTCAACGCTCCGCCACCACCGCCTAACCCACCAGCGAACGTTGTACAGCAGGGCCACCAGACCGCCACGATCCAGCAAGTCGAGCCGCGACAGCCGGCCAACGAGGAAGAAGAGTTCCCGTCGCCAAGAGGTTTCGTGCCCATGATTCAGAGGGGGCACCCGGCGAATAAAGTTCAGCGGAAGCGCGCAAGGGAAGTGTTTCACGCCGAACATGCGCCACCGGCCACCCCCGAATATCTGAACTGGTCCGAACATCCGATCGGTTTCGACAGGTCAGATCATCCACCGAAGATCCCACGCCCGGGACACCATGCCTTGGTTCTCGAGGCGCAGATAGGGGGTTTCACCTCGAAAAAGGTGTTCATGGACGGAGGCAGCAGCTTGAACCTCATCTACGCAGATACACTGCGAAAGATCAAGATCTCGTTAAACAATCTCCTGCCAACGGAGACCTCCTTCCACGGAATCATCCCAGGAAAGCCGACGTACCCATTAGGGGCGATACATCTCGACGTCATCTTCGGTACGCCAGCAAACTTCAGAAAGGAGAAGATCGAATTCGAGGTCGTCGACTGGCCCTCGCAGTATCACGCCATCCTCAGACGACCAGCGTTCGCTCGATTCATGGCGGTACCGCACTACGCTTACCTCAAGCTGCGGATGCCCGCAAACAGAGGACCACTGACAATCAGCGGCAGCTTTGCCCGATCTGAAAACTGCGATAAGGACTTCAACACCATGTCCCAAACTTTCGGGGTGCATGAGGAGCTGCACCATATTCGGGAAGCCACTGTGATGGACATCGATCCACCGGCGCAGCAGAACGCCCCAGAACTGTCATTCGATGCCACCAAGGACACCCGAGAGCACCAGATACACCCGACGGATCCAACCAAGACGGCGCGGGTGTCGAACTCTCTCTCTCCCGCATAGGAAAGCGCGCTCGTCGAGTTCCTCCGTGAGCACTGGAGGATGTTCGCCTGGTGTCCAGCAGATATGCCAGGCATCCCCAGGGAACTCGCCGAGCACGAGCTTAAGATCTTTCCCAACACGAAACCGGTCAAGCAGTCTATGCGCCGGTATAATCCAGAGAAGGCCAAATCGATGGGCGAAGAAATCAACCGCCTCCTCGAAGCCAAGTTCATCAGAGAGATCAAGGAAGCCACGTGGCTCTCACCACCGGTCATGGTGGAAAAGAAGGACACCAAGGTCTACAGGATGTGCATCGACTTCACGGCCCTAAACAAGCACTGCCCGAAGGACTACTTCCCCCTGCCCCAAATCGACCAGATCATCGATTCCACGGCAGGATGCGAGCGCCTTTCGTTCCTCGACGCCTACTCCGGGTATAACCAGATACGGCTGAAAGTAGAAGATGAAGACAAGACGGCGTTCATCACCCCACACGGGGTATACTGCTACATGACGATGCCCTTCGGGCTCAAGAACGCCGGAGCCACCTATCAACGGTGCATGCAGGCGTGCCTAAAGGAGCAAATTGGCCACAATATCGAGGTCTATGTAGACGACATTGTCATCAAGACCGCGAAGGCAGACAGCCTGCTCGATGACCTTCGAGAAACCTTTGCCAACCTTGACAGGTATAGCATCAAGCTTAACCCAAAGAAGTGCTCTTTCGGGGTACCCACCGGCCAACTGCTGGGCTACCTCATCTCCGAAAGGGGGATAGAAGGCAACCCAGAGAAGATACAGGCCATCATCAACATGCAGCCTCCAAGGACGCTTCGACATGTCCAACAGTTGACAGGTCGACTCGCAGCGCTTAGCCGCTTCATCAGCAAGCTCGGCAAAAAAGCACTCCCTTTTTATCGGCTGCTCCGGAAAACAGACAACTTCACGTGGACCGAAGAGGCGCAAACCGCTTTAGACGACCTCAAACGTCGTCTGTCGACCTCCCCAGTTCTCGTCACACCCCGAGAGAAAGAGCCGATGTTGCTCTACATCGCGGCTACGAATCAAGTTGCCAGCTCAGTACTTGTAGTCGAACGCGCGGAGGAAGGCAAGGAGCACGGAGTACAGAGGCCTGTGTACTACCTAAGTGAAGTCTTATCTCCGACCAAGCAAAGATACCCCCATTATCAGAAGCTAGCATACGCTATCTACATGACGGGGAAGAAATTACCGCACTACTTCGAATGCCACTCCATCATAGTGGTGGCCTCAAATCTAGTTTCCAGCATCCTCAACAATCTAGACGCCACAGGGCGTGTATCGCTATGGGGAATCACGCTGGGGCCCTGGGAGATCACGTACCAGCGCCAGTCCGCAATCAAATCCCAAGTTCTACCGGATTTCATAGCCGAGTGGACGGAAGCTCAGATGCCCGAACTCCCAGACCTGTCGAACAGCTGGACCATATTTGTCGACGGATCCAAGCGGGTTTCGGGAGCAGGAGCAGGAGTGGTTCTCGTATCACCACAGGGGGACAGGATGCGCTATGTTCTCCGCATGCGTTTCCCAAATCCCTCGAACAACGAGGCGGAGTACGAAGCCGTTCTTCATGGTATGCGCATGGCAAAAGCTTGCGGGGCTACCCGCATCAAGATCCATGGAGATTCGAACCTTATCGCCCAGCAAGTCATGAAAGAGTGCGACGCAACCTGTACAAACATGATCGCATATCGAGCCATGTACGATAAGCTCGAAGGCGAATTTGAGGGCTGCGAAGTGACGCACATCGGCAGGGAAAGCAATGAAGAGGCAGACAACCTGGCCAACATCGGGTCAAGGTGCCTCCCAATACCGCCTGGAGTCTTCTTCAAAGAGATTTTCGAGCGCTCCGTCAAGATCAAACCAGTGACCGACCCGGCGTTAGCAACACGCTCGGGGGCTCGGCAGGCTAACACCACCTCAGCAACGGGAACGGAAGATCTCCCGAAGGATGGGGCCGCAGTCATGCTCGTCGAAGCAACATGGACGAAGCCATACTTGGCCTACCTGATGCGGGGCGAGCTCCCAGAAGATCCCATCCATCGCCGACAAGTCATGCGGCATTCCAAGGCCTTCACGATAATCAGCGGGGAGCTCTACAAGCGTAGCACCACAGGGGTGCTCCAACGGTGCATAGCACAGGAAGATGGGATCGCTCTCCTTCGAGAAATCCATGAAGGAACCTGTGGGCACCACGCTTGAAGTCGAACCCTCGTGGCCAAGGCTTTTCGGTCAGGATTCTACTGGCTATCCGCCCTCTACGACGCCAGGAACATCGTCCAGCACTGCGAAGCATGCCAGTTATTCGCCACCAAGCCTCATGCACCCGCGTCCGAACTGCACACCATCCCTGTGGCCTGGCCCTTCGCACAGTGGGGGCTCGATCAAGTGGGGCCTCTCCCCAAATCGTCCCGAGGAGGTCATACCTACTTGCTGGTCGCAGTGGACAAGTTCTCCAAATGGATAGAAGCTATTCCAGTCACCAACCAAGAGGCGACCACGGCAGTCAAGTTCTTCGAGTCCATTGTCTACCGGTACGGTGTCCCAAATAGCATTATCACCGACAACGGCACCAACTTCACTTCGGGCGAATTCCAGGACTTCGCCAAAAACGTCGGCATCAAGCTCAAGTACGCCTCGGTAGCGCACCCCAAGTCTAATGGCCAGGTCGAAAAGGCCAACGGACTTGTATGTGGAGGCCTGAAGAAGCGACTGCTTCGACCTCTCAAACGCGCAGCAGGCGCCTGGGTCGAGGAACTGCCTTCGGTGCTCTGGAGCTTGCGAACAACACCCAATTCTTTGACGGGCTATACACCCTTCTTCCTGCTTTTCGGAGCAGAAGCAGTGCTACCTACCGATGTACGCTACAGCGCGCCCCGCGTGGTCGCCTACGTCGAGGAAGATGCGGACAAGGCATTGGCGGACGCTCAAGATCTACTAGATGAAGCTCGAGATGTCGCCCTCGTTCGTTCGGCGGTTTATCAGTAGAGCCTCCGCAACTACCACAGCAGGCGAGTGCGCGGACGCTCATTCGAGCCGGGCAACCTTGTGCTCCGCCTCAAGCAGACAAGCACGTCGAAGCTGGAGCCACCATGGGAAGGCCCGTACCTCATCCATGAGGTCATCCCAGGAGGGGCATACCGCCTACGCAACCCGAAAACGGGGAAAGACATAGAGAACCCGTGGAATGCCGCGCAGCTGCGCTGCTTCTACCCTTAGCTAGCAAGGCTGTTTCTCCTACCCCCTCTACTATGTAATCAAGCGTCGGCAGCAGTCCACGCCCAACACTGTGCCTTCGGCACCAAGCAATAAAGTTCAAATTCTTCACTTCATGAATCGACATCTGTGTATGCTTACGCTCGGGGGCTTCGCCTTTCGACCCACGCTCGGGGGCTTGGCCTTTCGACCCACGCTCGGGGGCTTTGCCTTTCGACCCACGCTCGGGGGCTTGGCCTTTCGACCCACGCTCGGGGGCTTCGCCTTTCGACCCACGCTCGGGGGCTTGGCCTTTCGACCCACGCTCGGGGGCTTCGCCTTTCGACCCACGCTCGGGGGCTTTGCCTTTCGACCCACGCTCGGGGGCTTGGCCTTTTCGACCCACGCTCGGGGGCGTCGCCTTTCGACCCATGCTGGGGGGCTTTGCCTTTCGACCCACGCTCGGGGGCTTGGCCTTTCGACCCACGCTCGGGGGCTTTGCCTTTCGACCCACGCTCGGGGGCTTCACCCACGCTCGGGGGCTTTGCCTTTCGACCCACGCTCGGGGGCTTTGCCTTTCGACCCACGCTCGGGGGCTTTGCCTTTCGACCCACGCTCGGGGGCTTCACCCACGCTCGGGGGCTTTGCCTTTCGCTCACGCCCGCGGGTTTCGACCGCGCTCGGGTTTTTCGCCTACGCTCGGGGGCTCCGCCCTTCGCTCGGGGGCTGCGCTCTCTCGACCTGCGTTCGGGGGCTCCACCCTCCGCTCGGGGGCTGCGCTCTCTCGACCTACGCTCGGGGGCTTCGCCCTCTTGACCTACGCTCGGGGACTTCGCTTTTTTTGCCCCAGACAAATAAGATATACATATATAATATATACACAACGTAGAGGTACATACGCAGCCACAGGGCTAGTTCATGGCGCCACGGCGCCTTGGTTTGCTCTCTGACGATCACTTTCGGTGATAATCTGTCGAGCGATACAGTCGGCTGTGCCTCTGCAAGCAGCATAGTGGTGCTCCATATCAAAGCGACCACTGGGAGACGGAGGAAGTGTCTTCAGAAGCTCCAGGTCGATCTCAGGATAGTGAGCATGTACGAAAGCAAGGGCGACCACGGCTCCGCGGCGCAAATGCTCCCGGACAAAAGAGTACACAGCGCTTCCGTTCTCAAACCGTTCGAGCAGCGCCGGCAGACCTTCGGGTTGTTTATTCAAAGGAAACATAACCTCGTGCACCAGAGCAAGTGCGCCTCGGCTCGTCTCAGCCAACACTCCGGCTTGGGCAATCCTGTCTTGAAGAAGTGTCAACTTCATCGCCTTCGACCGGTCCGCCCAGAAGTTGTCAGCAATGGAATTGGCATGTGTTTGGGCAGCGATAAGATGCACATTCACACGTCGGGCTTCAGCTGCACTGTCGAGGCACACATCTGCAGAAGAAAGATGAAGATTAAATTCGACAAAATTGTACAGCGAAGCAAAGGACACCGAAAACTCACATTTTAGAGCTTTCCCCAAGTTCTCGATTTCGTCAAGCAGAAACTTCTCGGCGTCGGTAGCCAGTGACGCCTTCGACAGAGCGACATCGACCTTAGCAGTAACTACCTTTAGTTGACGCTGCCTGCTCTGGAGTTGGTCGCGCAGAGAACGAATCAGAGTCAATTCGCTTGAAGAAGGCGCCCTCCGCTCAACGGCACCAGAGGTACTACCAACTGTTTCATACTCAACAGGCCAGGCGCTAGAGGTCGCGGACGGCTCCTGCATAAGAGGCCTAGCATCACACACAAGCATCGGCAACCAAATGACAAGTAAATTAACAGAACAGAAGAACAAGTTTTACAGCAGAAAGGGGTCCTAATCAGAGTCAAAGCCCTCGGCGCGGTACCACAAAAGTTAATTACAGAGGTGCGGCAGGAGCACTACTCGCACTACGCTGAGCTACCAGCCTTGCTAGACGGTGCGCCAGATGCGCCACGTTTTCGAGCCCTCGCCGCCGCGTGCTTCTCGTTCCTCTCGGCCAAGAAGCTCATCATCCGGGCAGCCAGATCACGAGCACAAGCAACATAACTCTTGGCGGACTTGTCGCGTCCGTCCTTGTCTTTTGGATAGGTGCTCGTGATCTTGTCAGCATCGAACTCCACATCGTGCATCATCATCATGGAGAAGATAGACTCTGAGCCGATAGTTACCTGTCGGCGAACCGCGACAACTAACGGGTCTTCGCCGTTTGCCTTCACCGCCAGAGCTTCGATGATCCCCGCAATGGTGTCGCTGACCGAGTCGGGGATAGACGTATCCCGAACGCGAACAAGCGTCGATCGCACCCTCGCCAGGAGGTTGCCAACCTCTCGACTCAGGCGCTCGGCGAGGCCGACACTGGATTCGAGCCCAGCGGGCTCCTTCATAGCCCCGGCGTCCAATTCGGCAGCGGCTACAAGAAAGAACAAACCGCCAGGTCAACAATAGGACCCTTTGGCACGAAATCTAATCCAGACAAGGTCGAGGACTCACCACGCAAAGCATCGAGCGAAGATTGCAGACGCTGCTGCATGTCTTTTTCCTTCGTTTCGGCCTCTATGCGACGCGTCCTGGCAAGCTCCTGGGCCTTGGTCGACTCGGCCTTCAGCTGGGCGACCTCGTCGGCTAGCTCAGTGGTCTTGGCCTTCAGTCCCGAATTTTCTGCCGCGAGGTCATCCAGCTGTGTCTTCAAGGACATCTTGTCAGCGGCAGCTTGCGTGGCGATCCCTGATCATTCGGGAAAGAGCAGTGTTATGGATAAAAGAATCAAGGCTACAATCAGAACTGGAAGTTAAGGAAGAAGAGGCAGTACTCACATCGTATGTCCTCGAGCAGCTCGGACAGTTTTCGGTTTTCTTCTTCCAAGGTGAAGAAGCTCCTACAAACTTTCGATAGATCCCTAACAACGGGCTAAAAAAAAGCACAACAAGAGATCAACCCTCGAATCATCGTTTGGAGGGTAAGCCTAAGTGTAAACACTTAGGCTCACCCTCGGGGGCTACTGATGGTCAAACACACGAAACACAAGTTTGGAATCTTCAGACTTACATGGTTGTTAGGACCGGAAGGTTCGCCAGACGAAGAAACAAGGACGAACTCGTGCTCCATCATTTTCTTCTTCAAAGAAGTCGAAGGCTTCGTAAGAACGGCTTCGGGGGCGGCGACATCGGTGGCCTTCTCCTGCGAGTCCGCTGTTTCTTCGAGGGCGTCATCATGGGGCTGGACTCGATATTGGTCCTGGTCTCCCGGACACGTCGATGTCCCCTCGGAAGAAGATCTGAAGCAAATATTGGTGTCAAAACAAAGCAACGGATTCAAAGCAAGTTCACAGGATGTATGAGTTCTGCAAGGAAAACTTACGACGCGTCGATCCCGAATTTCGGAATGATCTTCTTCTCTGCTCGAGGAGGAGGACGGCAGCTCAAAGGCGAGGCAGGGATCGCGCTGTTGCCGTCATCGCCCGAAGTGAAACGGGTGTCATCGAAGTCTTCCGAGTCATCGACAACATCTGTAATTTGCTGTCTCTTCGGGGCTCTCGACGGTGATGGAGCAGCGGAGGTCGATCCCTCCGGTACTTCGGTAAAATCGCGCCCCGGATACTCATCCCAAGATTTTATCAATTTTTGGGGGAATTTTTTTGTTTTTGTTTTGCTTCAGATGATTGGAATTTCACAGGAATTTAAAACTTTTGAGTTTATTTGAAAGCTTTGTTTGAAAACTATTTTAAATCCTCTATTTATTTCTTGAAGAACTTCTTTGAGAAAGAACAAGTATCAAAATGTTATTTTCATTCTTCTTTATTCAAACCTATGCAAGCTTCCTTGCAAAGGAATGTGTCCCAAAGGTGTTTCATATTTACTGAAGTTTGCCCTTCAAAACCTTGCATGAGTGTGAATTTCAAAATGATAGTTTTAAAGTATTTTCACTAATTCCAAAAAAAAGGATTTACTTATCAAACCCTAATTCCTATTTTATGTGTGCAAATGAGTCCCCTTGTTGGGATCATAATGTTTTGTTGAAAACATCTTTTATTGTGAAAACTAGTTCTCTTGCTGTGTTAAAGCACAGTGCTGAATTTTAGAAAATTTTAGAAAACGGTTTGATTTGATTTGAATGAATTTTGCAAAATCTAAAAAAAGAGATAAGAAAAACAGAAAAAGAAAAGAAGAAAAGAAAAGAAAAGGATAAAAGGCCTCGGGGAACCCATTCGGCCCAGCACCAGAAAAGGTCCACGGCCCACCCGGCCAAATTCCCGAAAGGGTACCCTCTTTCTCTCTTTCTCTCACTGACTCATGGGACCCACCTGTCAGCCCGTCTCGTCTTCAAGCTCCAGCCCGAAATCCCGCCAGAGACCGAGCCCCTCCCCGTTGTTACTCCCCCTCTTAATTCCTCATTAACCCCCTACCATTTCGAGCTCTCTCCGCGCCTATATAAAGCACTCACCCTCCTCTCCGTTTCCCCCTTGGACCCGCTCCCGATTGTTCCGCCTAGCCCCTAAAATCGCTCGCTGGAGAAGCCCAAAGCCGCCGCAATAAAACGGCGATTCCGGCGGAACAAGGTGATCCCGCCACCCCGCCTTGGTACCCTAGACTCCTCGTGGACTGGCGCTCAAGCTCATGTTCTCCTTGCCCTCTATCTTGCAGTATTTGACGCGCACCGACGACACCCGAAAGCTCACCGGCGCTCGGTTCCGCTCCGGCCGGCTCCCGTGGTCGCTAAAGGAAAGGAGAAGCGAAGGAAAAGACTCCAGAGGGTTCGCAGCAACGCGCGGCATCTTGTCGACCATTTCCTCGCCACCAGAAGCCGCCAGAGAGCCATCGCCGTCGACCGTCTGGCCGCCACCTCGCCGCCGGTGGCCGGAGATCAAACCCTAGGTGAGGACCTCTCTCAGATCTTCTCTGATCCATCCGATCAAGATCTAACACCCCAGATCAAATCACTTATCTGAACCGGTATGGACAGATCTGGACCGTTGAAGCATCATAAGATCCTACGACTCTGAATCGCAATCCGACCGAACCAGTATCGACTAATAGGAACACGCCGCGTGGCAGCTCTCTGTTAAAACGATTTCAAATTAGGATTTCAAACCAGATTTGATCCAAATCTTTGGAAATTCATATCTTTTGATCCCTGCATCCAAAAATAACAAATGATATACCGTTGGAATCCTTAGGACATCTAGAATTCAGTAGTACAATAAAACTTCATATTTTATGGGTTCAATTTGAAACTATTTTCAAATTGGAATCAAACTCTCTGTTAGCATGATTAATTCATATCTTTAGAACCAAGTGTCCAAAAATTACAAATTTGTAGTCTTTGGAATCCTCTGATCTTGTAGAACATCATAGGATCAAGAAAATCCAAATTTGATACGTGCACACACTTGGTGCATTCAAATTTGTCCAAATCACCATTTTGGTGATAATCCAAATTCTATAACTTATTTTGGGATGATTCCAATTGCAGTGACTTTGTATTACTGCAAGCTATCCAGTAGCACCACTCCCATAATTTATTGAAACACTTCACTATTATTCAAATTCTAATATGAGGATTTGAGTAATTTCCATTATAAGAATAAATCTATTTCTGTTCAGTAATGATTCCTACTACTTTAGAAAACCCTATGATCATACCTAGTCATCAATGTTATCTAAACAACATCTTGATCAAGATCATATTCACTTAGACCTATCTTGTATAGTACCCACTTATTCAAATTACAAATGTGTCATTTGAGTAAAGTGTGATACTTTCAATCTTAGTTTCTACCTTTGCTACTATAGTGTTGATCTAATCAACATTATGGCACCTATCCGACACTCCTTGTACCAAATAGGAACCTAAAACCATAATCTCAAATGTTATCTACCCATACTCAATCATCTGTCCACCTGATCCTGATTTCATGTGTAGAACTATTCAATTAACAAATGAGTTAATTGAGTAAGTCAATATATCACAAATCCCTACCCAAGCCTATGTGTAACCTACACTAATATGAATAAGTGTTGTCACACTTTATTCAATAATGTTTCGTTGCACTATTCTATGCCTATGTGAATCTATTCACATGAGTCATTCTAAACTCAATTCGTGCCTATGCCAAGCCCAGGATTATTATCATTACATTGTAATCTTGGAGGATCAATCTTTTCCAATCACTTGACCTGACCCATACCTTGTCCAACTAAACATATTTTGTCTAATTTATACATGTACTCAAATTGCAATTGTGCTACTTGAGTAGAATATGAATTCATCTCAAACCTAGATTCTATTAATGTGGAGATGTTATAACCCGTACCATAGTATGTGTTATACACCATGTTGATCAATGAACCATTTGAGCCATGTCCTCAAATATCAATCATTCATACCCAATCCAATGCCTACTTAATCTTGTCTCATGTATTGAACTATTCAATTTGCAAATGAGTTGACTGAGTAACTCAATACTTCATGAATCTTTACCCAATGTCTAAGTGTTATGCATACTATTTAAGAGTAATTGTTGTCACATTTACTCAATAGTGTTGTTGTTGCACAAATCGACTCTTGTGTAAATTATTTCACATGAGCATTTCCTAAAACTCTTATATGCTTTAATAAAGCATAAGGACTTCATCAATTATATTATGCCTGGTCCAATTCTCTCTCAAATCATATTGATCTTCCCCAGCTAAGATCTCAAATTCATATCTCAAAAATCATGATCCTTTGCCAAATCTTTCATATCAATAAATTTAAATTATTAAACAAACACCTTTTAATTATTTGATTTGTTTGATTGTGTTTGTATGGATTTTTTATGGTATGCCATTTCTTGTGCTATAGTTTGTGCGAAGAGCTACGTGCTTAGTTGAGATAAGTGGAACATCGTGATCTTCAAAAAGGCAAGTGACACACATGTCCCTTTACCCATTTTACTTATGCATTAGTGTATTCACCTATTGTAGTATGCATGATAGGTGAATTATTCAACTGCTTTTATCAAATGCTTAGATCCTAGTAGTGTGTAGCTATCCCTCAAACCCCACCTGTTAGGATGCTAAATACTTTGAAAAATATTAATGCCATGCTTTGATCACTTGTTAAAAGTGTTTTGTGAACAAATTAAGAACTTCAACTAAAATGAAACACCTGGGTGGATTGGTTTGATGATGGAGGCGATGTTGAGTGGCGACCTGGGGCTACACGTTATGTAGTTGCTGCCTGGGCGTTCACTTGTGGTTTGCCACCCAGGAACAAAGAGGTTACTATGTGTTCCATGCTTAGAGTGCTTCCAGTGCAGCCTTATGACATTATGGGCTCTGTCTTGACTGATTAGATGTGGGAGTGCAATTTGTCGGCAAGAAGTGGTGGTAGTTGAATTGTAGGTTGGGAATGGAGCTTGCCAAGTTAGTTGCCCTCTCCTTCTAAAAGGTCTCGTTTCATTTTATGTATGGGCATAAAATGAATCGTAAGGTGAAAGTGCACAACCCTTGCAAGGTGTTTAAACTAATCAATTAGCCGTGTCCTCGGTTATGGACAATTGAGTCTCTAGACATGGAATGTACGGAAGAATCTCATCACCGATTCTGAATTATTAAAATTTGTCTAGAAACCTCTAGGTAGGAACTAAGGACCATACACTCCGAGGGGTGGTGGTGCCTGAGGTTCCAAACTTTGTTGAGTTGCGCCCAGAACTACATACCGGCCAGTATGTAGTGTATGGGGGTGGTCTTAACCCTTGAAAAATAAAATTTGTTGAAAGAAAGTATTAAAATGGTTTTTAGGATAAAATTGGCTTTATGCAAATCAGCCTATGAGATCCACCAGCCAAATGTCATGTAGTATAGTCTTTCCACAAAAATGCCACCAAATATGTGTCATTTGCCAGTACATCATTGTACTGACCCCTCTGGGGCTGCATATTCAAACGTGCAGGTTTTATTTCGAGTAAGGAACCAGGAGTAGGATCTCGAGCTTACATTCCAACACGTCTGCCTGTGGCACTTGATGAAGATGGAAGCTCACTGCAATCTATGCTTTATGCTGTGTACTCGTAAGGTTGAATACCTTTATAACTGGATTTACGTTGTAATATTGATGCTATTGCAATGATTTCTCATTTTGTACTGTGGTGCTATCTACTGATCCAGGGAATGGCACAGATACACAGGAGTTCTGCCTTTAGCAAAAGGCAGGGCGTTACAGAATGGTATCAGAGCATAGTGTTGCCTGTAGAATCGAGACCCTAGGTTTGGAATAGACTAGGAAGCCCTAGGATTCTTTCCTCTCACCTTCACAAGAAAGTCAATTCAGTTTTCTAAATGAGAGCAATCTATATACTTTTAGTTTGAGATTTTCTTGTAAGAACTTACCCCATTCATTTGTTTTACACTACTCTTCTTTCTAATTTAGATGACCAGCCTCATTGAATCACTGAAGAAAGGACCAGTGATGACCATGACCCTGAAGAGTGAGACTGAGTTTCCCAAAGCATTGAAGAACCTCATGCTAAGCATGGGAATGCAAGGAGAAGCTGTTTACAAAGGATTTCCCGTGATGGATGAAGGTGAAGAATATTGGTGGGTGCAGCTTCATTTATACAAGAATAAAGAAGATGACCACAAGAAGATGGGACTTTGGATGTTCACCAACTCCGAGATGTATCCATCATTCCTTGACTCAGCAAGATGTGCTGCTTGGTCCGCTATAAAGGAACTTGGAGAAAGACTCAAGTGGAGACTTCACAATACATAGCAAGACCTCAAGGAAGAAAAGGAAGAAACTACTACATTGAAGGGAACCATAAACCAACTTCAAGGTGACATGGAAAAGCTAGTATCTGAACTTAGTGTTCAAGGAGACCTCATCAAAACCAAGGATGAACAGATTGCCAATCTACTAAAGCAGCTGGACCAGAATAATGGATCTGCTTAGAAGAGTACCAAGAAACCTTAGTTGGACCTCCCTTTAGGAAATTTTTAATAAGCAACGACGTGTAATAAACGTTATGGTCATACCGACTTGTGGATGATCGTACCTTCCCGTTTGTTTGAAAACTAGTTTGCTTGATATGATGAATGTTTGTTAGATATTGCTTGTAGGATAAATTGTTTTGATCTGTTATTTTGGGTAGGAATTTTTCCTTCTTTAGATCCCTTCTATCTAATTCTCATCTATGCTAAGACCTAAACTTGTCCTAAAACCCAAACCCAAAGTTTTCTCAACGATAGAACAACTACAATGACCCTCAGTTGGAGATAAGGATATAGAGTACAACAACAAGAGGTAGTAAGTAGAAAGACTAGAACATTTCGCAAGAGGGTGCACAAAGGATGATACCCCAAGACTCCAGTAAGCTAGGATAGCTGAGGGATACCACGCAAACAATAAGAAGACACCCCAAGGTGTAGCTAATGTCGGAGTAATACTATTCAACCACCTCACGCAAGAAAGGTGGAAAGGACAAACAGAGCAATGGAAAGAGCAAACAGAGCAATGGAAAGGATTTTATTTCCCCTTAAATGGCAAACCAAAGGATCTACAACTTAAGGATTATTGCCATGAACTTTGTTGAAAACCTCTAGCTAGGAACGATAGATTTTCTTCTTCCAAGGTGAAGAAGCTCCTACAAACTTTCGATAGATCCCTAACAACAGGCTAAAAAAAAGCACAACAAGAGATCAACCCTCGAATCATCGTTCGGAGGGTAAGCCTAAGTGTAAACACTTAGGCTCACCCTCGGGGGCTACTGATGGTCAAACACACGAAACACAAGTTTGGAATCTTCAGACTTACATGGTTGTTAGGACCGGAAGGTTCGCCAGACGAAGAAACAAGGACGAACTCGTGCTCCATCATTTTCTTCTTCAAAGAAGTTGAAGGCTTCGTAAGAACGGCTTCGGGGGCGGCGACATCGGTGGCCTTCTCCTGCGAGTCCGCTGTTTCTTCGAGGGCGTCATCATGGGGCTGGACTCGATATTGGTCCTGGTCTCCCGGACACGTCGATGTCCCCTCGGAAGAAGATCTGAAGCAAATATTGGTGTCAAAACAAAGCAACGGATTCAAAGCAAGTTCACAGGATGTATGAGTTCTGCAAGGAAAACTTACGACGCGTCGATCCCGAATTTCGGAATGATCTTCTTCTCTGCTCGAGGAGGAGGACGGCAGCTCAAAGGCGAGGCAGGGATCGCGCTGTTGCCGTCATCGCCCGAAGTGAAACGGGTGTCATCGAAGTCTTCCGAGTCATCGACAACATCTGTAATTTGCTGTCTCTTCGGGGCTCTCGACGGTGATGGAGCAGCGGAGGTCGATCCCTCCGGTACTTCGGTAAAATCGCGCCCCGGATACTCATCCCAAGATTTTATCAATTTTTGGGGGAAATTTTTTGTTTTTGTTTTGCTTGAGATGATTGGAATTTCACAGGAATTTAAAACTTTTGAGTTTATTTGAAAGCTTTGTTTGAAAACTATTTTAAATCCTCTATTTATTTCTTGAAGAACTTCTTTGAGAAAGAACAAGTATCAAAATGTTATTTTCATTCTTCTTTATTCAAACCTATGCAAGCTTCCTTGCAAAGGAATGTGTCCCAAAGGTGTTTCATATTTACTGAAGTTTGCCCTTCAAAACCTTGCATGAGTGTGAATTTCAAAATGATAGTTTTAAAGTATTTTCACTAATTCCAAAAAAAGGATTTACTTATCAAACCCTAATTCATATTTTATGTGTGCAAATGAGTCCCCTTGTTGGGATCATAATGTTTTGTTGAAAACATCTTTTATTGTGACAACTAGTTCTCTTGCTGTGTTAAAGCACAGTGCTGAATTTTAGAAAATGGTTTGATTTGATTTGGATGAATTTTGCAAAATCTAAAAAAATAGATAAGAAAAACAGAAAAAGAAAAGAAGAAAAGAAAAGAAAAGGATAAAAGGCCTCGGGGAACCCATTCGGCCCAGCACCAGAAAAGGTCCACGGCTCACCCGGCCAAATTCCCGAAAGGGTACCCTCTTTCTCTCTTTCTCTCACTGACTCGTGGGACCCACCTGTTAGCCCGTCTCGTCTTCAAGCTCCAGCCCGAAATCCCGCCAGAGACCGAGCCCCTCCCCGTCGTTACTCCCCCTCTTAATTCCTCATTAACCCCCTGCCGTTTCGAGCTCTCTCCGCGCCTATATAAAGCACTCACCCTCCTCTCCGTTTCCCCCTTGGACCCGCTCCCGATTGTTCCGCCTAACCCCTAAAATCGCTCGTCGGAGAAGCCCAAAGCCGCCGCAGTAAAACGGCGATTCCGGCGGAACAAGGTGATCCCGCCACCCCGCCTTGGTACCCTAGACTCCCCGTGGACTGGCGCTCAAGCTCATGTTCCCCTTGCCCTCTATCTTGCAGTATTTAACGCGCACCGACGACACCCGAAAGCTCACCGGCGCTCGGTTCCGCTCCGGCCGGCTCCCGTGGTCGCTAAAGGAAAGGAGAAGCGAAGGAAAAGACTCCAGAGGGTTCGCAGCAACGCGTGGCATCTCGTCGACCATTTCCCCGCCACCAGAAGCCGCCAGAGAGCCATCGCCGTCGACCATCTGGCCACCACCTCGCCGCCGGTGGCCGGAGATCAAACCCTAGGTGAGGACCTCTCTCAGATCTTCTCTGATCCGTCCGATCAAGATCTAACACCCCAGATCAAATCACTTATCTGAACTGGTATGGACAGATCTGGACCGTTGAAGCATCATAAGATCCTACGGCTCTGAATCGCAATCCGACCGAACCGGTATCGACTAATAGGAACACGCCGCGCGGCAGCTCTCTGTCAAAACGATTTCAAATTAGGATTTCAAACCAGATTTGATCCAAATCTTTGGAAATTCATATCTTTTGATCCCTGCATCCAAAAATAACAAATGATATACCGTTGGAATCCTTAGGACATCTAGAATTCAGTAGTACAATAAAACTTCATATTTTATGGGTTCAATTTGAAACTATTTTCAAATTGGAATCAAACTCTCTGTTAGCATGATTAATTCATATCTTTAGAACCAAGTGTCCAAAAATTACAAATTTGTAGTCTTTGGAATCCTCTGATCTTGTAGAACATCATAGGATCAAGAAAATCCAAATTTGATACGTGCACACACTTGGTGCATTCAAATTTGTCCAAATCACCATTTTGGTAATAATCCAAATTCTATAACTTATTTTGGGATGATTCCAATTGCAGTGACTTTGTATTACTGCAAGCTATCCAGTAGCACCACTCCCATAATTTATTGAAACACTTCACTATTATTCAAATTCTAATATGAGGATTTGAGTAATTTCCATTATAAGAATAAATCTATTTCTGTTCAGTAATGATTCCTACTACTTTAGAAAACCCTATGATCATACCTAGTCATCAATGTTATCTAAACAACATCTTGATCAAGATCATATTCACTTAGACCTATCTTGCATAGTACCCACTTATTCAAATTACAAATGTGTCATTTGAGTAAAGTGTGATACTTTCAATCTTAGTTTCTACCTTTGCTACTATAGTGCTGATCTAATCAACATTATGGCACCTATCCGACACTCCTTGTACCAAATAGGAACCTAAAACCATAATCTCAAATGTTATCTACCCATACTCAATCATCTGTCCACCTGATCCTGATTTCATGTGTAGAACTATTCAATTAACAAATGAGTTAATTGAGTAAGTCAATATATCACAAATCCCTACCCAAGCCTATGTGTAACCTACACTAATATGAATAAGTGTTGTCACACTTTATTCAATAATGTTTCGTTGCACTATTCTATACCTATGTGAATCTATTCACATGAGTCATTCTAAACTCAATTCGTGCCTATGCCAAGCCCAGGATTATTATCATTACATTGTAATCTTGGAGGATCAATCTTTTCCAATCACTTGACCTGACCCATACCTTGTCCAACTAAACATATTTTGTCTAATTTATACATGTACTCAAATTGCAATTGTGCTACTTGAGTAGAATATGAATTCATCTCAAACCTAGATTCTATTAATGTGGAGATGTTATAACCCGTACCATAGTATGTGTTATACACCATGTTGATCAATGAACCATTTGAGCCATGTCCTCAAATATCAATCATTCATACCCAATCCAATGCCTACTTAATCTTGTCTCATGTATTGAACTATTCAATTTGCAAATGAGTTGACTGAGTAACTCAATACTTCATGAATCTTTACCCAATGTCTAAGTGTTATGCATACTATTTAAGAGTAATTGTTGTCACATTTACTCAATAGTGTTGTTGTTGCACAAATCGACTCTTGTGTAAATTATTTCACATGAGCATTTCCTAAAACTCTTATATGCTTTAATAAAGCATAAGGACTTCATAAATTATATTATGCCTGGTCCAATTCTCTCTCAAATCATATTGATCTTCCCCAACTAAGCTCTCAAATTCATATCTCAAAAATCATGATCCTTTGCCAAATCTTTCATATCAATAAATTTAAATTATTAAACAAACACCTTTTAATTATTTGATTTGTTTGATTGTGTTTGTATGGATTGTTTATGGTATGCCATTTCTTGTGCTATCATTTGTGCGAAGAGCTATGTGCTTAGTTGAGAGAAGTGGAACGTCGTGATCTTCAAAAAGGCAAGTGACACACATGTCCCTTTACCCATTTTACTTATGCATTAGTGTATTCACCTCTTGTAGTATGCATGATAGGTGAATTATTCAACTGCTTTTATCAAATGCTTAGATCCTAGTAGTGTGTAGCTATCCCTCAAACCCCACCTGTTAGGATGCTAAATACTTTGAAAAATATTGATGCCATGCTTTGATCACTTATTAAAAGTGTTTTGTGAACAAATTAAGAACTTCAACTAAAATGAAACACCTGGGTGGATTGGTTTGATGATGGAGGCGATGTTGAGTGGCGACCTGGGGCTACACGTTGTGTAGTTGCTGCCTGGGCGTTCACTTGTGGTTTGCCACCCAGGAACAAAGAGGTTACTATGTGTTCCATGCTTAGAGTGCTTCCAGTGCAGCCTTATGACATTATGGGCTCTGTCTTGACTGATTAGATGTGGGACTGCAATTTGTCGGCAAGAAGTGGTGGTAGTTGAATTGTAGGTTGGGAACGGAGCTTGCCAAGTTAGTTGCCCTCTCCTTCTAAAAGGTCTCGTTTCATTTTATGTATGGGCATAAAATGAATCGTAAGGTGAAAGTGCACAACCCTTGCAAGGTATTTAAACTAATCGATTAGCCGTGTCCTCGGTTATGGACAATTGAGTCTCTAGACATGGAATGTACGGAAGAATCTCATCACCGATTCTGAATTATTAAAATTTGTCTAGAAACCTCTAGGTAGGAACTAAGGACCATACACTCCGAGGGGTGGTGGTGCCTGAGGTTCCAAACTTTGTTGAGTTGCGCCCAGAACTACATACCGGCCAGTATGTAGTGTATGGGGGTGGTCTTGACCCTTGAAAAATAAAATTTGTTGAAAGAAAGTATTAAAATGGTTTTTAGGATAAAATTGGCTTTATGCAAATCAGCCTATGAGATCCACCAGCCAAATGTCATGTAGTATAGTCTTTCCACAAAAATGCCACCAAATATGTGTCATTTGCCAGTACATCATTGTACTGACCCCTCTGGGGCTGCATATTCAAACGTGCAGGTTTTATTTCGAGTAAGGAACCAGGAGTAGGATCTCGAGCTTACATTCCAACACGTCTGCCTGTGGCACTTGATGAAGATGGAAGCTCACTGCAATCTATGCTTTATGCTGTGTACTCGTAAGGTTGAATACCTTTATAACTGGATTTATGTTGTAATATTGATGCTATTGCAATGATTTCTCATTTTGTACTGTGGTGCTATCTACTGATCCAGGGAATGGCACAGATACACAGGAGTTCTGCCTTTAGCAAAAGGCAGGGCGTTACAAGGGCGAAGCTAGCGAGGGTTTTTTCGGACATTAAAGGTACGCACTACTTGCAGTCAGATGGTTTCTCGACCGAGTTTTCTTTGGGGTTTTGGTACTCCTCCTTCTTGTGTTACCCGAACACGCTCAAGGTTTTTCGACGACTCTGTTTTTTGCTTCGAATTGTCTTTTTCGGGCCAGTAGTGCCTTCAAGCTATTCGAGGCTGGGCTTCGGTCCCTCGAATTGTCTTTTTCGGGCCAGCAGTGCTTTCAAGCTATTCGAGGCTGGGCTTCGGTCCCTCGAATCGTCTTTTTCGGGCCAGCAGTGCCTTCAAGCTATTCGAGGCTGGGCTTCGGTCCCTCGAATCGTCTTTTTCGGGCAAGCAGTGCCTTCAAGCTATTCGAGGCTGGGCTTCGGTCCCTCGAGTTGTTTTTTACGGTCTAGCAATACCTTCAAAGAGTTCGAGCTTGAATTACGGACCCTCGAAACGCATCCCTAGGCCGCCTGCGTCTTCATTCTATTCGAGTAAGGGCTGATGCCTTTTCGAACCTTTCTTTTGGGCTATCAACGCTCCTCATTCAACATGCCCGAATCTTGGTGGCCATATACCTGTTCGGATGCCGTATGTCAAATACGAAGGTAAGTCCACGGTTTGCAACACCAGATGGCCCGGTATTCATATCAAACGCGCTCTGCCGGAAATTTTCCATACCTACGGTATGAAGTTTGCACCGATGGACGCATCGGGTGCCTCACAATGAACTGGGCTCCGACTTGGTAAGTCCAACACGGCTCGGGTCGGGGTAGCGCCAGCCCACGCGGGTTCGAGTCGGGGGACTCGAATCTGAGTAAGCTAACTGAATGTTTTTGCTGCTGTGCAATTAACTGAGACCCGGCGTGAGTCTCGGGCCGGTTATGCGCATCCCTCTGCAAACCCGACTTAGCACTTTCGAGGCTCTGGATGAGCGTGGCTCGAAAATCTTATATCTAACAAGTGTATTACTCGAATGCTCTCTATTTTTGCGATTTACAGACTAGGTGCGCATATCGGGTGTGGCTAGGAAGATTTTCGGGTGGAGTCCCTGCCATAGTCTTCGGCTATCCCAGGCACTCGGGGGCTACTGACGAAGGAATGACAAACGGGCCCCCGATATTTGCCTACCTGGTTTCCGGTCCAGGAAAGGTCTCTCTCGAAAGGCTCCTGAGGCCCATCAAGGCGGCGGTCTAGCGTGGCCTAGGAGCTAAACTTGGCGTGCAAGCAAGGACCCAAAGAATTGGAATTGGATTAGGTTTCGTTTGTTTGAGTACCGATCCAATCTGTATCCGGCTTGAGAGACCATCCCGAGACCCAGCCTTCGCATATAAAAGGCTGGGAGGGAGGTCTCGAAACCCTAGACACTTTTCCACCCACCTCACGCCGGAGTGCTCAACTCTCAGAGCTCTCTACTTTGGCTAGATTCAATCTACGCCACCATTGTAACCCCATCGTCAAAACCACCCCATCAATACAAAGTCAGACAAGCAGGACGTAGGCCTTTTACCTTCCGAGGGGGGCCGAACCTGGGTAAATCCCGCGTTCCTTTGCTTTTGTCTGATCGCCGTCGAGTTCGCCAGGTCCCCAATACGCTTCCTAGATCGAAAGCCCTTCGACATGGGCATTGCCGGGGATAAACCTCGCCACCCATCCTTCAGCATTCTCTTGGATACGGTCAAGAAGTTTCCACTTAGCATCTTCTTTCATATGAGTAAATGATCCAAAGCAAGAAGCATCCAGATAATCCTTATCAGGAAGAGTAAGCCTTGCATAAAAATTATCAATAACAATATTATTGGGGAGCTCATGAATGGGGCATTTGAGCATTAGTAACTTCAGTCTCCCCCATGCTTGGGCAATACTCTCTCCATTATGAGGCCAAAAGTTATATATCTGATTACGATCTTTATGAATTTCACTTGGAGGATAAAACTTGGAATAAAAGAGAGGCACAATTTCCTCCCATGCAATAGATGGACCATCTTTAAGCAGCCGATACCACTCCTCAGCTCTGCCTTTCAATGATAAAGAGAATAGCTTCCTCTTGACCTGGCTCGGCGAAATACCTGCACACTTGAACAACTCGCATAATTCATGTATAAATAGTAAGTGATCACCCGGATGGACAGTTCCATCTCCTGAATAGCAGTTATCCATAACACGTTCAACAATTTTCATAGGTATTTTAAAAGAATCTAATTCAGCAGGTGGTGGTGGTGGTTCATCCACATGGGCAGCAGTGGTAGAAGTGTTCCCAAATAGGAAACCAAATGGAGAATTCTCCATAGCAAAATAAAATAAAAGTAAAAGACAAAAATAAAAAACAATACTCACAGCGACGGTTACCTTTACCAATTCCACTCTTCAATAGCGCTTCACTCCCCGGCAACGGCGCCAGAAAATAGTCTTGATGACCCACAAGTATAGGGGTGTATCGTAGTACTTTCGATAAATAAGAGTGTCGAACCCAACGAGGAGCAGAAGGTTTTGACAAGTGGTTTTGATCAAGTTTTCACTGTAAATACTAGCAAACGGGTTTTCAGGGATATTTGGTAATGCAAATAAATAAAGTGCGAGTAAATAAAAGACAGTAGTAATAATTGCAGCAAGTGGCCCAATCCTTTCTTTAGCAAAGGAGAAGCCGGTTGTGTAACTTATGATGACCAAACGTTCTCGAGGACACACGGGAGTTTCTGTCAAGAGCCTTCGCTTCATGCCGCTAAATAATCTTTATTGGTTTGATAAGTGTTATGGGGGTGAACCTGTGCTAGCACACTACCCTTACTAGGATAAATACACACTTGTGATTATACCCCTTGCAAGCATCTGCAAATACAAGAAAGTAATTAAGATAAATCTAACCACAGCCTTAAACTCTAAGATCCTACACTCCCTGGTGCAATGGTTTCCCAACGAAGGTTTAGGTTTCTGTCACTCCAGCAACCCCACAATTGGTAGCCAAATACACAATGCATCTCACTAGGCCCATAAATGGTGAAGTATCATGTAGTCGACGTTCACATGACACCACTAGTGAAATAACACCACAACAAATAAATATCAAACCACTAAATATTACTTAACAATAATCCACTACTAACATCTTGACTTCTCCCATATCCTCAAGAACTAAACGAACTACTCAGAAGACATCATATGGATCATGATCAGAGGTGAAATAATGGTAAATAACAATCTGAACATAAACCTTAATTCAACGGTTCCACTCAATAGCATCAACCACAAGAGTAATCAACACCGGGAAAGTTTCCACTAAGAATTTGACAAGATTCAACTCAAGATGTTACAGCGGGATGGCATTGTGATGGTGGAGATGAAGGTGCTGGTGATGGAAATGATGATGATGATGATCCCGATGAAGTCTGGTGTGATGGTGATGACGATGGCGATGATCTCCCCTCTCCGGGAAGGAATTTCCCCAGCAGATTTCTGCCTGTCGGAGAGCTTTTCTCTCTCTGGTGGTTTTCCGCCCCGCAGAGGCGGCGGTGTCTATCTCTGAACCCCCCCTGACTTAGGTTTTTGGGGACGATGAAGTACGCGCAGGGGCAAGACCTAAAGTGGGCCAGGGTGGCCACACAGTAGGCCGGCGCGGCCAAGGGCTAGGCCGCGCCCCCTACATGTGAGCCTACCCCTGGCTCCTCTCGCCTCCTCCTTCTGGCTTCCTGAGTCTTTTGGCAAAATATAATTTTCTGGTATTTTTCTGGAATTTTCCTGATCTTCCGAAATATGGTGTCTTGACGGTCCTTTTCCAGCAGAATCCTGACCCCGACAGCAAATCCTCCAACGATCATCAAACATGTAAAAACAGAGGAAACAACATAAGTATCATCTCTAAATATGAAATATATCAATGAATAACAGTAAATTATGATACAAAATACTTATGCAAAATGGACGTATCAACCCCCCCAAGCTTAGACCTCGTTTGTCCCTAAGCGAAAACTAAACTCGGTAAACATGACCACAGGTTTATGGAGTGAAGTGTTGATAATCAAAATACGGACAAGAAGCATCACATTTACCAAGACACAATTTATAATAGTCAGCAACTTCCCTTTACATGATATAGACTTGCAATAAGTAAAAGGCAATCTCAGTCATTTGAGACAAGTCATGCTATAGCAAAACCACTAAGCATACTATCAAAACGATATCAAGCACGACATGAAAAAGTCTAAGCCGCAGTCTAAACAAGCTCCTTTTTGTACCACTTTTTTGCATGATTTTTTTTCTCTTTTCCAACACCATTTGAACCTTTTTGAAACAACTCTTTTGATGAAAACCAACATGGACCAGAGGTCAAAATAAATCTTGATATAAAGATAAAATAAGATCTGAACAAAAATCAAGGCGAAAAATGAAAGCTAAACGCAGTTCTAGAAAAAGAGAACACTCGTTGAACGATAAGAGTGAAAAACGGAGTGTTCTTGGCAAATGAAAAGCAAGGCAACTTCTCCAAAAGAAATTTGTTGGGGTCCAACCATTTATTGCAGAAAACAAAACTAAACAAAACTGAATACTAAAGTAAAGACGCTCCAAGAAAAATGCATAGTGCATGAAGCAATAAAAATATAGTGTGTTAAAAGGTGACCCGATTTTTGCCGATGAAGAAAGGGTGCCAAGGGGGCATCCCCAAGCTTTGACGCTTGTACCTCTTGGATATTTCTTGGGGTGCGTAAGCATCCCCAAGCTTGAGCTTTTGTCCATTCTTCAACTCATCTCATCATTCTCCAATCCCTACACTTGAAAACTTCCTTCATACAAAACTCAACACAATTCTATTAGCAACATTAGTGTAAGCATAATAATGAATCAACCCCTTTTTGCTTAAGATTTCAACTCAAAACCACCACATATAAAGAATATACTACTGTAGCAACTTCCCCAAAAGTTCCGTGATCAAAAGAACTCAAAAAGAAAGCGATCGAGAGGCAAACACAAATAGTGGCAGAAATCTGTCAAAACAGAACAGCTGACAAAGGTCGATTTTTTCAAGGGTTTTCTGTTGCACAAATTAAAAAGTGTATAACTAATGAAAGTTTGTATATAACCTGGGGCATATGCACAAGAAATATCAGGTCAAAAAGATATTCTGAGAATTTTCACGAATTTTTACGGTGCAGCAGCGAAATCTGTTTCACGACAGCAACATCCCCAAATCTTACCTCACTCAAATTAGAGGTTTCTCTTGGCACAACAACGAAACAAAAAGGATAAGTGATACGTCTCAAATGTATCTATAATTTTTGATGCTCCATGCTTGTTTTTACACCATTTGCTTAGTGTTTCATTACACTTCGTGGCATTTTAATGCATTTTCCGGAACTAACCTATTAACAAGATGTCACAGTGCCAGTTCCCTGTTTTCTGCTGTTTTTGTGTTTCAGAAAAGTTACCCAGGAAATATTCTCGGAATTGGATGAAACAAAATCCGAACATCCGGAAATTCACTGAAGCTTCCAGAGAACCGAAGAGGAGACAGAGAAGGGCCACAGGGCGGCCACACCACCAGGGGGCGCGGCCTGCCCCTGGCCCGCGCCCACCTGTGGTGAGGGCCCCCTGGTCCACCTCTGGCGCCGCCCCTTCGCCTATAAAGACCCCCCGAAGGGAAAAACCGAAAGACCCGATCACTTTTCCAGAAACACATCGTGATCCACCGCCGTCATCGACCCAAGATCGGGAGGGTCCAGAAGCTCTTCCCGGCACCCTGCCAGAGAGGGGAATCGCCACCGGAGGTCTTCTTCATCGCCATGCTTGCCTCTAGCGCGATGAGTGAGTAGTCTACCTTGGACTATGGGTCCATAGCAGTAGCTAGATGGTTGTCTTCTCCACCATGTGCTTCATGTTTAGATCTCGTGAGCTGCCTTACATGATCGAGATCACCGTTATGTAATTCTACATGTTGTGTTTGTTGGGATCCGATGAATATTGGTGTTATGATTGAGTTGATGTGTTGAATATTATCTTATGTTATCTCTATGTTGTTTATGATCTTGCATGCTCTATGATGGCGCGGTGATGATGGTGTGAAAGCTTCTTCTTAAATACACGGCAACGGCGACAGAAACTTCTGTGCCAAATTGACGTGGGCATATGTAATAAATGACCGGCCAGTTGGAAAACCCCAAGAGAAGGTTTTGATGAATATAGCAGCAAGTTTTCCCTCAGTTATGAAACCAAGGTTATCAATTCAGTAGGAGGATGAATACGACTGAAGGTGATGCCCACTAGCTGCGTGATGCTCTAACAAGGGCGCCGTTAACGATAACTTGTTAGCGCGTCTTCAACCAGTAGCAACGTGGAACCTGCACACAACACAACCAAATACTTTGTTCCCAAATTTACGATGAGGTTGTCAATCTCACCGGTTTGCTTGAAACAAAGGGTATGAGCGTATCGAGTGGAAAGTGATGATAATATGCGAGTAAAGTAAATAGGTGATAGCAATATAAAGGAAATAGGACCGGGGTCCATAGTTCACTAGTGGTGTCTCTCCATAAGATAAAATAACACATGCTGGGTAACAAATTACGGTTGGGCAATTGATAGAATAAAGACAACGTGCATATGTCGAGAGGATCACTATGAGATTTACTCTGGGCATTACAACAAGATACATAGACCGCCATCCAACTACATGTATGACTAATAATCCACTTGCGGCGAATCAATCCGAGAACTCCACAAGTATTAAGTTGCGAACAACAGATAATTGCATTAAGTAAAGTGTGTAATGTAAACAAAGCATATGCCCTCGAGTATATGAATGTTGTTTTCCCCTAGTAGCAACAAGACATCTACAACCTTAGAGGTTTCTGTCACTCCCCCAGATTAAATAGAGGCATGAACCCACTATTGAGCATAAATACCCCCTCTTAGAGTCACTAGCAACTACTCGGCCAAGATAGCTACTAACAACGGAGAGCATGCAAGATCATAAACAACATAGAGATAACATAAGATAAAATTCAGTACATCAACTCAATCATAACACCAATATTCATCGGATCCCAACAAACACAACATGTAGAATTACATAACGGTGATCTCGATCATGTAAGGCAGCTCACGAGATCTAAACATGAAGCACATGGTGGAGAAGACAACCATCTAGCTACTGCTATGGACCCATAGTCCAAGGTAGACTACTCACTCATCGCGCTAGAGGCAAGCATGGCGATGAAGAAGACCTCCGGTGGCGATTCCCCTCTCCGGCAGGGTGCCGGGAAGAGCTTCTGGACCCTCCCGATCTTCGGGTCAACGGCGGAGGCGGATCACGATGTGTTCTGGAAAAGTGATCGGGTCTTTAGGTTTTTCCCGTCGGGGGGTCTTTATAGGCGAAGGGGCGGCGTCAGAAGTGGACCAGGGGGCCCACACCACCAGGGGGCGCGGGCCAGCCCTAGGCCACGCCGCCCTGTGGTGTGGCCACCCTCTGGTCTGGCTCCGTCTCCTCTTCGGTGTTCTAGAAGCTCCGTGAAATATCTGGACGTCTGGCTTTTGTTTCGTCCAATTCTGAGAATATTTCCTGTGTAACATTTCTGAAACACAAAAATAGCAGAAAATAGGGAACTGGCACTGTGGCATCTCGTTAATAGGTTAGTTCCGGAAAATGCATAAAAATGCCACGAAGTGTAATGAAACACTAAACAAATGGTGTAAAAACAAGCATGGAGCATCAAAAATTATGGATACATTGGAGACATATCAGCATCCCCAAGCTTAACTCCTGCTCGTCCTCGAGTAGGTAAGTGATAACAAAAGAAATAATTTTTGAGGTGACATGCACCTACACAATCTTGATCAAATATGTAAGCGTTGTGCACTGGGATCAAAAGAACTTAAAACATGGGCATGAAAGATATAATCTTGATAGAAGAAACTTAGCAACCATGTTATAACATGAAATGAACACAAACAAAAGATCATGAAAATGAAACAACGAAAGTCAAACGTGTGTTCAAATCATATGGAAAAACATAGCAAATGGTTTTCAGCTTGTCCTTCATGGAGTAGCAAAACATAAATGCATAGGACACCTTCAAGTTTAAGAGGGTGACTAGATACAAATAATTTAAGAACAAGTGAAACCAACAATATGAATCAATCAATGAAAACTTTGGGACAATGCACATTATACTCAGAATGACAACTATGCTCTCTTAATGGTGCATAAAGATAGAAGGTGGTGACTCAACATAAAAGTAAAAGAAAGGCCCTTCGCGGAGGGAAGCAGTGATTAAACATGTGCTAGAGCTTTTCATTTGTAAAACAGAGATAAAATTGGGTTTTGAGAGGTGGTTGTTTCATGTCAACGACTGGCAATGGGGTCTTACTATCTTCCATAATAAACAAGTGAGAGCGGTTCCGAGTTCTTTGAAAATTTGGCACATTGGTGCTCTTTTATAAAGCTTGGCACTCCTCCCCACCTTTTTTCCTTTCTCAAACCATGGCTAACCGATTCCATCGGGTGCCTACCAACATTCACATACCATGGAGGAGTGCCCTTTTTTCTTTTTTTTTAGAATTAGATTGCAATGGTCTGACCAGCTCTCATGCAAAATTAATGACGAGCAGATGAAGCTGCCTAGTCGAGGGGTACTTAATTTAATATGGAAGATAGCAATTCCGACCACTACGTCCCCATGAGCTAAAAACAGTGGCACAAAACGAGAATTAGTTGAAAGCTTTGAAAGGTAGCACATGAAAATTTACTTGGAATGGCTTACAAATACCATGCATAGGAATTTATAGTGGACACAATGGCAAACTTGGTTTTTAGTAGTTGGATGCACGAGTAGAGCTCATACTCGGTACAAAATGAGGGCTAGCAAAAGACCGGGAGCGACCAACTAAGAGAGCAATAACGGCCATAATCATGCAGAGCGACAAAGCGACATTAAAAGAAGCATAAGATGGCATCAAAAGTCAAAAACTAAATGATCATAGAGGCAATGGCGACTTTGTATGAGTCTAACATGTGTGAGCATGCGCCAAGTCAACCCAAATAAAGCATCAAAGGAGAAAACCAAAATAATGCTTCCAAATAATTAAAACAACGCATGATTTTTTCAAAGGCTCATTAAGCAATCTCAGTCATTTGAGACAAGTCATGCTACAGCAAAACCACTAAGCATACTATCAAAAAGACATCAAGGACGACATGCAAAAGCCTAGGCCACAGTCTACACAAGCTCCTTCTTGTACCACTTTTTTGCATAAAGCTTTTTCTCTTTTCCAACACCATTCGAACTTTTTATAACCAACTCTTTTGATGAAAACCAAAATGGACCAGAGGTCAAAATACACCTTGATGAAAATATATAACAAGATCTGAACACAAATCAAGGCGAAAATCGAAAGCTAAACGCAGTTCTAGAAAAAGAGAACACTCGTTGAAATTATAAGAATGAAAAACAGAGTGTTCTTGGCAAATGAAAAGCAAGGCAACTTCTCCAAAAGGAATTTGTTGGGGTTCAACCATTTATTGCAGCAAACAAAACTAAACAAAACTGAAAACTAAAAACAACTGACGCTCCAAGAAAAACGCATAATGCATGAAGCAATAAAAATATAGTGTGTTGAAAGGTGACCTGATTTTTGCCGATGAAGAAGGGGTGCCTCGGGGGCATCCCCAAGCTTTGACGCTTGTACTTCTTGGATATTTCTTGGGGTGACATGGGCATCCCCAAGCTTGAGCTTTTGTCCATTCTTCAACTCATCTCATCATTCTCCAATCCCTACACTTGAAACTTCCTTCATACAAAACTAAACACAAATCTATTAGCAACATTAGTGTAAGCATAACATTGAATCAATCCTTTTTGCTTCAGGTTTCAACTCAAAACCACCACATATAAAGTATATAATACTGTAGCAACTTCCCCAAAAGTTCCGTAATCAAAAGAACTCAAAAAGAAAGCGATAAAGCGGCAAACACAAATATTGGTAGAAATCTGTCAAAACAGAACAGCTGACAAAGGTCGAATTTTTAGAGGGTTTTCTGTTGCTAAAATAAAAAAGTGTTTGACTAATGAAATTTTGGATATAACCTGCACAAGAAATCGCAGGTCCAAAAGATATACAGAGAATTTTCACAAATTTTTATGGTGCAGCACCGAAAACTGTTTCAGGACAGCAACATCCCCAAATCTTACCTCACTCAAATCAGAGGCTTCTCTTGGCACAAAAACGAAATAAAAAGGATAAGGAGAGGTCATTACAGTAGTAATAACTGCCAAGACTCAAATAAAAGAAAAAGAACTGAATGTAAAAACATTGGGTTATCTCCCAAGAGTGCTTTCCTTTAACGCCTTTGAGCTAGGCGCAGAAAGTGTGAATCAAGTAATATCAAGTGATGAAGCATCAAGCTCATAATTTGCTCTAAGAATAGAGTCAAAAAGCAATTTCTTTCTCTTTCTAGGGAAGTGTTCCATACCTTTCTTGAGTGTAAATTGATATTTGATGGTGCCTTCCCTCATATCAATGATGGCACCTACAGTTCGAAGAAAGGGTCTTCCCAAAATAATAGGACATGAAGCATTGCATTCAACATCCATGACAAGAAAATCAACGGGAATAAGGTTATTGTTAACCATAATAAGAACATCATTAATTCTTCCCAAAGGTTTCTTCTTAGCAACATCAGCAATAGGAACATCATAATAACACTTTTCAAGCGGTGGTAAATCAAGCATATCATAAATCTTTCTAGGCATAATAGAAATACTAGCACCTAGATCACATAAAGCATGGCAATCAAAACCATTAACATGCATATCAATGATGGGTTCCCAACCATCTTCTAATTTCTTGGGAACAGAAGCTTTTTGCTTCAACTTTTCATCCCTAATTTTCATGAGAGCATTGGTAATATGCTTAGTAAAAGCAACATTTAAAGAACTAGCATTGGGAGTCAAAGCAAGCTTTTGCAAGAACAAAATAACTTCAGATATATTGCAGCCATCAACATCAAAATCATTAAAGTAAATAGAGCTATCATCTCCTACACTCCGAAAAATTTCAGCACTCTTTTGAGAAAAAGTTTTAGCTGTTTTGGGCTTTTTAACACTAGGAGTAGGAGTTTTCTCTACACCAATCAAAGTAAGAGGATTGCTAGCATTAGGATTAACATCATTAGAGGTAGTAATGGTACATACCTTCATCTTTCTAGCCATCTCATCTTCTCTTTCCCACCTGGCATGCAATTCTGCTAGCATCCTAACATTTTCATCAATTCTAACTTGGATAGCATTAGCAGTAGCAAAAGGATCAGGCTTAGCGGACATTCTGTTAACCAAATAAGATTGCACATTAGACAAAGATGAAATATCGGTTTCAGCTTTGGAAACCTTAGCTTGTAACTCAGGAATAGCCTTGTTCAAATTTTCAAGTTGATGACTAATAGTCCTCAACAGAGCTGATTGCTCCTCCATAGTCTTGGTGAAAGCCCTATTATGCTCATATTGCGCCTGCATAAAATTCTTGGTAGCCTTTTCAAGTTCAAAAATTATTTCTTCACTAGGCATTTTAGGTCTACCAAGATAGCTATTATCACTTAGAAGGAAACGGCCTATAATTGTTACTAGCAAAACTGTTCCTATAAGCATTGTTGTTAAAATTATTATTTCTAATGAAGTTTACATCAACATGCTCTTCTTGAGCAACCAAAGAGGCCAAAGGAACATTATTAGGATGAACATGAGTCCTATCATTTGAAAGCATAAGCATTATAGCATCAATCTTATCGCTCATGGAAGAGGTTTCCTCAATAGAATTTACCTTCTTACCTTGTGGAGCTCTCTCGGTGTGCCATTCAGAGTAATTTACTATCATATTGTCGAGAAGCTTTGTTGCGGCGCCCAAGGTAAGGGACATAAAAGTGCCTCCAGCAGCTGAATCAAGTAGGTTCCTCGAAGAAAAATTCAGTCCTGCATAAAAAGTTTGAACAATCATCCAAGTAGTCAGTCCATGAGTGGGACAATTCTTTATCATAGATTTCATTATTTCCCAAGCTTGAGCAACATGTTCATTATCAAACTGACTAAACTTCATAATATTGCTACGCAAAGCTATAATCTTAGCAGGAGGATAGTATCTACCAGTAAAAGCATCCTTACACTTAGCCCATGAATCAATACTATTTTTAGGCAAAGACAGCAACCAATCCTTAGCTTTTCCTCTCAAAGAAAAAGGAAACAACTTAAGCTTAATAATATCACTTTCAACATCCTTATACTTTTGCATCTCACATAGCTCAACAAAATTGTTGAGATGAGCTGCAGCATCATCAGTACTAGCACCAGAAAATTGCTCTTTCATAACAAGGTTCAACAAAGCAGGCTTAATCTCATAAAAATTTGCAGCAGGAGCAGGTGGCGCAATAGGAGTGCTGATAAAATCACTATTATTCGTGCTAGTAAAGTCACACAACTTGGTGTTCTCAGGAGTAGCCATTCTAGCAAACTAAAAGCAGACAAGTAAAAACAACTATCAAGGATTCTAAATTTTTTTGGGTTTTTGATAAAACAATGCAAGTAAAAATACAGTAAAAGCAAAACTTAAAACAAAGTAAAGGATGTGCGTGCGAAACTCCCCTTGCAGAAGTCTTCTTTTCCTCCCCGGCAACGGCGCCAGAAAACTTGTTGATGGCGCGGTGATGATGGTGTGAAAGCTTCTTCTTAAATACACGGCAACGGCGACAGAAACTTCTATGCCAAATTGACGTGGGAATATGTAATAAATGACCGGCCAGTTGGAAAACCCCAAGAGAAGGTTTTGATGAATATAGCAGCAAGTTTTCCCTCAGTTATGAAACCAAGGTTATCAATCCAGTAGGAGGATGAATACGACTGAAGGTGATGCCCACTAGCTGCGTGATGCTCTAACAAGGGCGCCGTTAATGATAACTTGTTAGCGTGTCTTCAACCAGTAGCAACGCGGAACCTGCACACAACACAACCAAATTCTTTGTTCCCAACTTACAATGAGGTTGTCAATCTCACCGGTTTGCTGTAAACAAAGGTATGAGCGTATCGAGTGGAAAGCAATAGTAGTATGCGAGAAAGTAAACAATGCGAGTAAAGTAAACAGGTGATAGCAATATAATGGAAATAGGACCGGGGTCCACAGTTCACTAGTGGCGTCTCTCCATAAGATAAAATAACACATGCTGGGTAAACAAATTATAGTTGGGCAATTGATAGAATAAAGACAACGTGCATATGTCGAGAGGATCACTATGAGATTTACTCTGGGCATTACAACAAGATACATAGACCACCATCCAACTGCATCTATGACTAATAATTCACTTGTGGCGAATCAATCTAAGAACTCCACAAGTATTAAGTTGCGAACAACAGATAACTGCATTAAGCAAAGTGTGTAATGTAAACAAAGCATATGCCCTTGAGCATATGAATGTTGTTTTCTCCCTAGTGGCAACAGCACATCTACAACCTTAGAGGTTTTTGTCACTCCCCCAGATTAAATAGAGGCATGAACCCACTATCGAGCATAAATACCCCCTCTTGGAGTCACTAGCAACTACTCG
The DNA here is from genome assembly GCA_007115705.1 of Dactylis glomerata. NCBI lineage: Eukaryota > Viridiplantae > Streptophyta > Magnoliopsida > Poales > Poaceae > Dactylis > Dactylis glomerata. The sequence goes on from QXEO01000184.1 coordinate 687,615, forward strand.
GCTAAGATAGCTACTAACAACGGAGAGTGATACCCCCGCTTCTATATACCCTAGTTATGAAGATGTTTAGGACCCCAACACTTGTTTTAGTTTTCAGTTTTGTTTAGTTTTGTTTGCTACAATAAATGGTTGGACCCCAACAAAATCCTTTTGGAGAAGTTGTCTTGCTTTTCATTTGCCAAGAACACTCCGTTTTTCACTCTTACCGTTTCAACGAGTGTTCTCTTTTTTTGCTACTGCGTTTAGCTTTCGTTTTTCACCTTGATTTTTGTTCAGATCTTGTTATATCTTTGCATCAAGGTGTATTTTTGACCTCTGGTCCATGTTGGTTTTCATCAAAAGAGTTGTTTATAAAAAGTTCGAATGGTGTTGGAAAAGAGGAAAAGCTTTATGCAAAAAGTGGTACAAAAAGGAGCTTGTGTAGACTGCGGCCTAGGCTTTTGCATGTTGTGCTTGATGTCTTTTTGATAGTATGCTTAGTGGTTTTGCTGTAGCATGACTTGTCTCAAATGACTGAGATTGCTTAATGAGCCTTTGAAAAAATCATGCGTTGTTTTTATCGTTTAGAAGCATTATTTTGGTTTTCTCCTTGATGCTTTATTTAGGTTGACTTGGCGCATGCTCACACATGTTTGACTCATACAAAGTCTCAATTGCCTCTATGATCATTTAGTTTTTAACTTTTGGTGCCATCTTATGCTTCTTTTAATGTCACTTTGTCACTTTGCATGATTATGGCCGTTATTGCTCTCTTAGTTGGTCGCACCTAGTCTTTTGCTTGCCCTCATTTTGTACTGAGTATGAGCTCTACTCGTGCATCCAACTCCTAAAAACCAAGTTGTTCCAAAAGTGTCCACCATACATACCTATTAGCAATTTGCTATTCCAAAGTACATTTGACTTGCTTTTATCTGTCCTTCAAATTAAACTCTTTTTGGTGTTATGCGAAAATTGGTCAGTAAAGCTCTCACGAACCTGATGGCACACTTTACTTTTCTTGTTTTAAAATTTTGACATTGTGGCTCTCTTATGTTGAGTTGTTATGCTTGCAAATTGTAAGTTGGAAATTAGCCCAGCCATGTCGTCATGGGGCAAGCTTTCAACATTGCACTATCTTTCATTTGAGTTGATATCGTGATCTTTTGTTTATGGATACTCGCGATGTGAAATAAGTTGGGAATCTTGCGGGATCATGGAGTTTTTATATGTGTTAGGGAAACGCCTGGGCCGCTAATCTAAGCCATGCATCATTCATGGTGGAAATTTATAGCATGCCCATAGTGGACATTCGACGATGCATCTCATAATAAAAAGCTATACCAATGGTAAATAAAAGAGATGTCGAGGTGTTCATTGTCTGTTTGTCTTCTCATTTTGATGTGGGATTGTTCCATGTCATCGCGCAGGAGGTACCCCGTTGGCGGTTCTCGATGATACACATATATTTACAATGACAAGAGCTTGCTTGGGACTCTAAGTCGAGTAGCATGAGGTTTGGGTATTCGTACTTCACGGGACACGAGGTTTTCAACTTATGATTTGTCAAGCATATGCTTCATAATTGTACTCGCATTAACTTTAACCATTCAAGATGCCTATGATGGGGGCAATGAGAGCTCAAAGCTAGTAAGTACCATAATTTTTGAAGGTTTATAAAACTTGCAATCACTGCTTCCCTCCGCGAAGGGCCTTTCTTTTACTTTTATGTTGAGTCACCACCTTCTATATTTATGCACCGTCTAAGAGAGCATAGTTGTCATTCTGAGTATAATGTGTATTGTCCCAAAGTTTTCATTGATTGATTCATGATGTTGGTTTCACTTGTTCTCAAATTACTTGTATCTAGTCGCCCTCTTAAACTTGAAGGTGTCCTTGATGGGTTCGTAGCATGGAAAACAAAAAATTTCCTACGCATGAACACAAACTAGCCAAGAAAACTCTACGAGATGGTAGCAACGGAGAACTAACCCTCGAAGACCGGAAGCGGGGATTACGTTCCTGCACAAACGCTGCCGATGGAGACTTGACAAAGACACACGTAGTCGACGTAGTCGTTCACTTGACGTAGTCGACGTAGTCGTTCACTTGACAATCCGAAGATCGTGTACAAGGCGCCACAACCGGCAGCGCCTCCATACTCGGTCACACGTACGGCTTGTCGTCGTCTCCTCCACGCCCTCGGTCCAGCGGGGCAGCGGAAGAAGGGATCCGCCGGACACTCCAACACCACTTCAACTAAGTGTATGAAATCGAACTATAATTTCGGCAGAGCTTCGCTAAGCAATGTCGACGGTGGAGCAGCAACTATGGGAGGAAGGGAGGGATCAAGAAGTATGAGAAGAGGGAGAAGAAGGCTCCTTTTATAGGAGAGGAGGTGGCAGCCCCCTCTTCATGGTGGTAACCCCCTCTTCATGGTGGTAACCCCCATTTTAATTTTGCATGACATTCATGCTAATTAAAACTCACACTAATTGAATTAATAAAACATTTTTATTTCTTTAATATTTGTTAATTCAATCAATTAACAAACATTAACAAAAAACCCCTTGAGTTATTTTGATATGCCAAAATAGTTTCGGCACTTTTCTGAAATAACCCTCATGATGTCCTATAATTCGATCGGAGTATCGTATCCACTCAAAAACGATGACGGACCTTAAGTGTGTCACCCTACGGTTCGTGAATAACGTGGACATGATCGAGACTCCTCTCCGATCAATAATCATCAGCAGGATCTGGAAATCCATGACGACTCCCACTTACTCGACGATGATCTAGTGATCGTGTGAACCATTAACGAACATAGTCAATTCCTTTTGTCTCGCGATATTATTACTTGTCCGAGATCCGATCATTCGGTATCAACCATACCTAGTTCGATCTCATTCCCGACAAGTCTCTTTACTCGTTCCGTGATAATGCATTCCCGTGACCTAGTCACATGCTTGCTAGCGGTGTCAATGCAATATCACCGAGAGGGCCCAGAGAATATCTTTCCATCATCCGGATGGACAAATCCCACTCTTGATCCATGAGCCTCAACTAATACTTTCTGAGTACCCAAATTAACCTTTATAATCACCCTGTTACGGTGTGACGTTTGATATCATCAAAGTACCCTTCTGGTATCAGTGATTAACATGATCTCATGGTCTAAGGATTAGAACTACTTCATATGAGTTTGATATAGCAATGAAACTTGATGACTTGATCGTATTGCTATTCTTACTATGGGTGTGACTGTTCATCACAGCATTCTTCTAATGATATGACCCCGTTATTAACAACATTCAATGTTCATGATCTGGAAACCTTGATCATCAGTTAATCAACGAGCTAGTATAAAAGAGAGGCTTCACTAGGAACCTTTTGGTTTATTAATCACACAAGTATTAATGTTTCCGATTAATACAATTATAGCATGAGAAATAAACATTTATCATAAACATGGAATATGATAATAACCACTTTATTATTGCCTCTCGGGCATATTCCCTTCAGTCTCCCACTTGCACTAGAGTCAATAATCTAGTTGATACTTGCGTATATAACACTTATGGCATTCACGTGTTATCCATACGCGTTGCATGTGGTTAATCTGATCTCCAGATCTGACACTTTCAGTTCTGTGTGTATTTGTATGTCTTTGCGTCTCTACGCATCACTCATTCTCAAATGAGACAGTTGGGTATAAATTTGGTCCTTAGGTGAGACCTTAGTTCCTTTAGCTAAAATTATGTTTTCACTATTGTCACACAATAGATCTTCATAGTAATAGCCCGCTTGGAACTACACCTAGTTTGATAACAAACTTCTTGACATAAATGCCCTCTTTTGCTACTTCTAAAGCAGCCATATACTCAACCTTTGTTGTAGAATCCATCACAATGTCTTAACTTTGGAACTCATCCAAATCCATCATGGAACTTCCTTCCATTACATTGTGCCACCTAAACATATAGCTAAAATTGAGATAAACTTAATTTGTATCTTGTGACAAACTTAGTATCAATGTAACACTTTACAATGAACTATGTGTCACTTTATCATACATTATATATATCCTTAGTCCTTCCAAAGCACATAAGTACATCTTTACTATTGTTCAGTGATCATCTTATGACATTTATCACTCTGGTATATGCTCATAACATTTAGAGCATAGGACATATCTAGATATGTACATATCATGGTATACATGATCGATCAAATCATTCATGTGGCTTCACTCATCAAGTGTCAAACACACCTGAATCTTGTTTCAACCTCTTCCATGCGGCAAGAACTTTTCTCGTCATTTCTATATTGAACTTCATTCAATATTTCATCTATGTATGTTGGCACAACCATATTGGCACCTCGATCTATCTACATAGACATCGATACCCAATATTTTGATTTTGCCTAAGTCTTTCATTGAAAATCTATTTTTAATGAAATTCTTAACCCATGTCAATAAAAGATACATTATTTCCAATTAACAATATGTCTTCTACATAATGTACTAGAAATATGTCTCAGCGCTCCCACTTAATTTCTTGCAAATGCAAGCATATTCATCGTATCTGATGAAACTAAACCTTTTAATTATTTCATCACGGTGAATATTCCAACTCCGCGATGCTTACTTCAACCATTGAAGTTTGCATGCCTTTTTAGCATCCTTTGAATTTACAAAACTCTTTGGACCATGTCATGTACATGTCCTAGGTAACCATTCTATTAGAAGAATATTGTCTTGTTTGTTCGACTAACATATACCAAACTTGGCATATGTAGTGGTTGCTACAGTAATCCGTCCAGACAAAATATCGCTATGAAAGATCAAATCTTGTCATAGTCAACTCATTGAACATAATCGTAAACTCTTTTGACGATATGTCGACTATTTCGTAGATGCAAAAACATCCATGTCTGTTTATAGATCCAAATACGTTTATTAGGCTTCATGCCTTTTGAGTGTCTTCCAAGTTCAGAAACTTGGTTTCTCGTATATGGAACTATCACGGATTCTATGGCTTCTAGCCATTTGACGAAGTCAGGGCCCATCATCGCTTCTTTGCATGTAGTCGGTTCATCATTGTCAAACAATAATGATTTGTTCTCAAATCTAACTATTTGATTGTTACCTGACTCACGCGGTTCAATAGGAACTTAGATCTCAGTGACCACAACCTTTGAGGCACAGGAGCCATGCGCATTGTGGCCGCCTCCGGGACACTTCCCGACGCTGCGCTACTCAGCACATATAGCTTAGGTTCAATAACCCAATCAAAGTTCTATTGTCCTCCCACTTAACTTTTTGTGAAAAATTCCTTCTCAAGAAACTTGACGTTTTCAGCGACAAACACTTTTGTCTTAGGTGTTCTGGAGGAATACCCAACAGTTACTTTGGGATAACCTAAAAAGATGTATTTATCCAACTTTGATTGTAAACATTTTACATATGCCTAGCATACCAAAATTTTAGAAAAGACAACCTGGATTTTATCCCATGCCATCACTCTTATGGTGTCATTTCAATGGATCATGATGGCGCTCTTTTCAGTGTAAAAGCGACAGTCTCTAAAGCTTTATCCTTCTTATATTTACTAATTGGAGGCACCATACGAGGCCTCACGTTAACTCTCACGCGAAATAGAACCTAATCCATTCGATATCTGACATATGTAATAGGAGCCCTTGGATGAATCGTCATACCATTTCGGTAAAATTTCCCCCGGTCGCGTGTGAGAAAAGAAGACTATTCGGGCTGTCCCGTGTGCAAGCCGATAAAAAAAGAATACCTCACCGCCGCCGTCGATGATCGCGTGTGTCCATGCATAGAACCAATCTCATCTCTCACGGGCTGAGCTGATGGATGTTGCTATTGATCTTGCCGGGCATAATTTGTGAAGATCTATTCAGTACCGATGATGCATCTGCCGTAGGAAAGAAAATACGGATCGCTGCCTCAGTGGTGCTTGAGAGAAAGATGACATGGAAATTCCTGCGCACGGTGAGCTAATCAGATTTCAGATCTATTTTTCCGTCCCTCAGTAGTCAGTACATCCACACATGCTCCGGTGCTTCTCATCGCATCTTCAGGTTTCCATCTGATTCCCAGCAAACCTGATAGGTCGGCTCCAAAAAAATGACTGCTGCCTTGGGTTTCACTTTGGACATCAGGACATATACGTGAGCATCTCCATCCTAATTTCATTCATTGGTTTATTCCACATGGTGCATCGTTGGCCATGTGTGCGTGCACTATGATAAAATAGCTAACAAAAATCAGAAGCCTTGCTAATGTTAAATACTTGGACGGGGACTAGATCTCTATTAATCCCTACTTTATAATTAATAGATGTCTAAAAGTTATTTTCAGTAGTCTTAATGTCTTTATTAAATTTATAATCCTTACTTTTCAGTAGTTGGCTAAAAAGGCATGTTTGTTCTTTCAATTTTTTTCCTTTGCAGCTGCCAGTTTAATTAGTAATGTGTTCAACTGTGATTTTTTATTTTCAATGCAGGTGTGAAAAAGAATTGTACTGCATTGTTTATATGTGGTAACTCTATCTCAGATTTATTATCCAAAGAATTATAATAGATGCGTGTGAAAAAGTTTGTTTTGCTTTCAGAATATATTTATATAGTTTCCTCTTTCCAGTTGAGTCCTATAAATATGTTTTTAGCAAAAAAAAAATACTCCTTCGACCATGTGGTCAGCTAAATGATATATGTGTTGGATTCTAAAATTTAAGTGCCAGTTAATCAAAATAGCAGGTTTCTGCTATCTGTAGCAGTATCATACTACGGCAAAAACACCAAGAAAGGTAACAAATGTACTGTGTGTATATGGCATGGCTGAGATAACGGACAATGCAAGTACATAGCGATGCTTCATCAATTGTAAATGTCTATTGTTATATAATTTATCATCTAAGTTTTTTGTACTTTATAACCTGCTATGTCTAATTTAGGTTTAATGTCCTCTGTTAGCTATTTTTTTATTCCCCTAATTATTATTTATTTGCTCAGTTATTGTTAATTACAACATTAAAAGGATAAAACATATTCGTCTAAGTTTATGCTGGACATGTTTTATATGAGAGATCTTAACAAAAACTGTATTTTCACCAAACCATTATTTGTAGTTGTTTGGCCATTTGTCATTTTAGCACTAACAGATATATAGTTTAGTAGATTCATAAACATGTGATTTCGTATATTGTGTTTGTTTATTTCCTTTTAGCTTCAAATCATCTTTTATAGACATGATTTCTCTCTTATAATAATGCTTTTTTTGCAATAGAAAGCCATATGTGTAATCTTGGAAATAGATGACATGCCTATTGAAAAGTGTACTTCGATCCGATCCAACTTCAGTTGACCTGCACAAAAGTTGGTCGTATTGGCATGGATTTATGGATTGCAACATACATAAAAAAAGTTAACTTCAAACATCTACTTTGCATCAATGGATGGGCTTGCTGGACTCCTATGTTTTTTTCACATGTAGTTTCGCAAAGTAAGGTCCGCACAGGATGATGAACTCAAAAAATAAAAAGGTACGTATCTATTATGATATTTTTCCATCATGGAGAAACTAGAGAAAGGCATGAGCTATTTATTATTCCATGGCCTTTTATAATATTGCATATTACTCAACAATTTAGTTGTATATTTTTTCCTATTTCGTAATAGGAACCCAAAAAAATATGTATCATACAAAAATCATTAGTTTGTCTTCACCAGTTTTCAATAGTTCATTTTTCTACTAGATTTTAAAGAAAAATATGCTATACAAACTTTCTAATTGTAGTCCGAAGTAGTATGAAAACCTTCTATAACGGGTAGTGGGACTTTTCAAAATGGCTAGCCCGTGCAGGAGCACGGGTTAATGACTAGTAAAATATAATGGCAGTTTTATAGATGACACCTTTGATCCAACGATGTCAAACAAAGTTTGTTTTCATCTCTCGAACACTCCATACTCCTATGGTGTTTCGGGAAATACAAGTCTATGGAACGATTCCTCAACTTTTAGGTGTTTGCTAAACTTGTAACTCAAATATCTTCCTTTATGATCAAATCATAAATTCTTTATTCTCTTGTTACAATGATTTTCAACTTCATCTAGAAATACTTTGAACAATATTCAAATATTTCATGCTTCTTCCTTATCAAGTAAATATACACATATATCTACTCAAATCATTGGTTAAAGTAAATGAAGTTCAAGAATTCACCACTCACGGCTACATATAATGGACAATATACATCAACATGTACAACGTCCAATAAGTTAGTCGTCCGTTCTTCTTTGGCCTATGAATGGAGTTTTAATCATATCTAGGAAATTTTACAAGCGTCAATTGATTCAAAATTAAAAGACTCCAAAATTCCATCAACATGGAGTTTCTTCATGTTTACTTTCCAATATGATTTAAACGGTGGTGTCACTCATAAGTGATCTTCTAATCATTTGTCTTGAGACATTTTTAGCATCAGTGTTATGGATGTGATTTCTCCAACAAGATAAGCGTTCATCCATCTTTTATGAATGCGGTAATAATTTGAACAACCATTGTTCTCATAATACCAGAACAAAATAACAATTATTAAAACAAATCTTGAAGGCTGGGTTTAATTCCAACAAAACACAATAACACTTTATTTGTTTTTGATGAGAATCATCCCATATTCATTTGCTAGTTAATTAGGCCATTGTAGTTCTTGTATTGCATTGTTTTGTATGACAATTCATACCAACCAATTTAGTATCAAATACCCAATAACCACATTGTTTTAACAAGCAACGAATACAACCATTACATGTATATCTTCTATATACCCGAGCTGGACATTTCCAGTCTTTTCTTTTCTACCAAAATAATTTTCGGATTCTCTTTTAGCAATTCCTTTCCTTTTAAGAAGAATCTATCAACATCAATAGTGGCGCCATACACATGGCACATAGTTCAAAGCGTGATTAGTCAAACACTAATACCCTTGGACTCGCACTTTGAAGTAGATCACCATTATCAAATATTTGGCGTTCTTCCAAATTCCATTCTTTAGTAATCTTTTAGTATAGTAAATATTTTACCTACATCTTCTATTCATCCTATCATGACAACTTTCATGATCAAGCTACTATAGCTCATGAGGACGAATTTTGAGTATAATGTTAGTTCCCAAAACCTTTTTAGGAGATCTGGACGCCTAGCGTCCCCAATCTTCACAAATTCTCAAACAATACGAGAACATGTGTCTTACTAAATTATACTCTATCACATTGCAACCAAACATTGTTTCAGATATCAAAATATCTTCCACATATGATAGTTTATGAAACAATTCTTTCAGCTCCTAGACAACCTTGATACTAAAAACAACTTTTGAATATCAAGGATTATGGAGGCAAATGTGATACTTAGATACTAACAATGGAATTGTTACTCTTGATTTAATACTACTTATTAAATTTTATCGAGTAACCAAGGTTTGCTAAAAGTTAGCAATAGGACTTTAAACTTTAGATTGACATTCAAACAATACGATACTAGTTCGTAAAGTTAACATCCAGAATTCTATAGTTCTAGTATCCCAATTACAGCTAATCGCAAGGTAGTAAACGGATGCCAATGACTACAACAAACCTGCAAATTCACTTTGATTTAGTTCATGATAAATTGAGTTCTATAATTCAAAATTACTAAGTGAACTCCCACTTAAAAACAACATCCCTCTTAGTTTTCTTAAGTGATTACACGAACCAAATTCACTATACCGCAACCGATCATCACGTGCAACGGCATAGTTTCAAAGGCGAACATCACCATGTTCATCATATCAACCATATGACTCATGCTTAACCTTTCGGTTCATGTTCCGAGGCCATGTCTGTACATGCTAGGCTCGCCAAGTAGAACCATAGTACTCGCGTATGTAAAACTGCCTTACACCCATCATATGTGAACGTAGAGTCTGTCACACCCGATCATCACGTGGTGTCTCAAAACGACGAACTTTCTTGACGCTGCATGCTATGGAAGAACATATTTTTATCTTGATATTTATGTGAGAGGGATCATCTTATGATGCTACCGCGCGATCAAATCTAAGCAAAATAAGATGCATAAAAGAATAAACATCACATGCATATATAATGTGATATGATATGGTCCTTCACGCATTCGATCTCCATCTTGTGCGTCATGGCATGATCTCCATCATTCCACCGGCGCAGCACCAAGGTCCATGGCGCGCCACCTTGATTGTCTTCCTCAATTACAATATATCGCTTGGATATATATATTCGGCACGCAGGCCATAAAAATGAAAAGACAACCATATGGCTCCTACCGATTGTTTATAACTTACAAAAAGGATCATTGTATACAATTTGTAACATAAAAAATTTAACCATATCACATCACATGCCCTGCAAAACCAAGTTAGACGCTTCTAATTTGTCTTGCATATTTTACGTGGTTTGGGGCTTTCTAGGAAGAACCATTCTTACCTACGAACATGTAACCACAACGGTGATAAAAATATTATTAACCACTCTTTGTAAAATAGATCATAACTATAGTGGGAGAAACATGCACCCGCAAAGCCACATATGCCGAAGCATGTCAAGTGTGGGACAAGTCTTGTGAACGTGGTCACGTAATGTTAGTCTCGGGCAGCTTCAATCCCACTATGCCACTATGATCCAAAATACAAAAAATAGCAATAACATGATCATCAACGCCCACATCTCCATGTGTTCTAAATGTGCATACCAACTACGCATAGAGATGGCTCTGATACCACTGATGGGTTCGTAGCATGGAAAACAAAAAATTTCCTACGCATGAACACAAACTAGCCAAGAAAACTATACGAGATGGTAGCAACGGAGAACTAACCCTCGAAGACCGGAAGCGGGGATTACGTTCTCGTACAAACGTTGCCAATGGAGACTTGACAAAGACACACGTAGTCGACGTAGTCGTTCACTTGACGTAGTCGACGTAGTCGTTCACTTGACAATCCGAAGATCGTGTACAAGGCGCCACAACCGGCGGCGCCTCCATACTCGGTCACACGTACGGCTTGTCATCGTCTCCTCCACGCCCTCGGTCCAGCAGGGCAGCGGAAGAAGGGATCCGCCGGACACTCCAACACCACTTCAACTAAGTGTATGAAATCGAACTATAATTTCGGCAGAGCTTCGCTAAGCAATGTCGACGGTGGAGCAGCAACTATGGGAGGAAGGGAGGGATCAAGAAGTATGAGAAGAGGGAGAAGAAGGCTCCTTTTATAGGAGAGGAGGTGGCAGCCCCCTCTTCATGGTGGTAACCCCCTCTTCATGGTGGTAACCCCCTCTTCATGGTGGTAACCCCCATTTTAATTTTGCATGACATTCATGCTAATTAAAACTCACACTAATTGAATTAATAAAACATTTTTATTTCTTTAATATTTGTTAATTCAATCAATTAACAAACATTAACAAAAAAAACCCTTGAGTTATTTCGATATGCCAAAACAGTTTCGGCACTTTTCTGAAACAACCCTCATGCTATCCTATAATTCGATCAGAGTATCATATCCACTCAAAAACGATGACGAACCTTAAGTGTGTCACTCTATAGTTCATGAATAACGTGGACATGATCGAGACTCCTCTCCGATCAATAATCATCAGCGGGATATAGAAATCCATGACGACTCCCACTTACTCGACGATGATCTAGTGATCGTGTGAACCATTAACAAACATAGTCAATTCTTTTTATCTCGCGATATTATTACTTGTCCAAGATCCGATCATTCGGTATCAACCATACCTAGTTCGATCTCGTTCCCGACAAGTCTCTTTACTCGTTCTGTGATAATGCATTCCCGTGACCTAGTCACATGCGTGCAAGCGGTGTCAATGCAATATCACCGAGAGGGCCCAGAGAATATCTTTCCATCATCCGGATGGACAAATCCCACTCTTGATCCATGAGCCTCAACTAATACTTTCAGAGTACCCAAATCAACCTTTATAATCACCCTATTATGGTGTGACGTTTGATATCATCAAAGTACCCTTCTGGTATCAGTGATTAACATGATCTCATAGTCTAAGGATTAGAACTACTTCATATGAGTTTGATATAGCAATGAAACTTGATGACTTGATCGTATTGCTATTCTTACTATGGGTGTGACTATTCATCACATCATTCTTCTAATGATATGACCCCGTTATTAACAACATTCAATGTTCATGATCTGGAAACCTTGATCATCAGTTAATCAACAAGCTAGTATAAAAGAGAGGCTTCACTGGGAACATTTTGGTTTATTAATCACACAAGTATTAATGTTTCCAATTAATACAATTCTAGCATGAGAAATAAACATTTGTCATAAACATGGAATATGATAATAACCACTTTATTATTGCCTCTCGGACATATTCCCTTCAGTCCTATGCATTTATGTTTTGCTCTCTCATGAAGGACAAGCTGAAAACCATTTGTATGTTTTTCCATATGATTTGAACACACGTTTGACTTTCATTGTTTCATTTTCATGATCTTTTGTTTGTGTTCTTTTTCATGTTATAACATGGTTGCTAAGTTCCTTCTATCAAGATTATATCTTTCATGCCCATGTTTTAAGTTCTTTTGATCCCAGCGCACAACGCTTACATATATGATCAAGATTGTGTAGGTGCATGTCACCTCAAAAATTATTTCTTTTGTTATCACTTACCTACTCGAGGACGAGCAGGAGTTAAGCTTGGGGATGCTGATACGTCTCAAACGTATCTATAATTTTTGATGCTCCATGCTTGTTTTTACACCATTTGCATAGTGTTTCGTTACACTTTGTGGCATTTTTATGCATTTTCCGGAACTAACCTATTAACAAGATGCCACAGTGCCAGTTCCCTGTTTTCTGCTGTTTTTGTGTTTCAGAAAAGTTACATAGGAAATATTCTCGGAATTGGATGAAACAAAAGCCGAACATCCGGAAATTCCCCGAAGCTTCCAGAGAACCGAAGAGGAGACGGAGAAGGGCCACATGGTGGCCACACCACCCCTGGCCCGCGCCCACCTGTGGTGAGGGCCCCCTGGTCCACCTCTGGCGCCGCCCCTTCGCCTATAAAGACCCCCCGACGGGAAAAACCTAAAGACCCGATCACTTTTCCAGAAACACATCGCGATCCGCCGCCGTCGTCGACCCGAGATTGGGAGGGTCCAGAAGCTCTTCTCGGCACCCTGCCAGAGAGGGGAATCGCCACCGGAGGTCTTCTTCATCGCCATGCTTGCCTCCGGCGTGATGAGTGAGTAGTCTACCTTGGACTATGGGTCCATAGCAGTAGCTAGATGGTTGTCTTCTCCACCATATGCTTCATGTTTAGATCTCGTGAGCTGCTTTACATGATCGAGATCACCGTTATGTAATTTTACATGTTGTGTTTATTGGGATCCGATGAATATTGGTGTTATGATTGAGTTGATGTGCTGAATATTATCTTATGTTATCTCTATGTTGTTTATGATCTTGCATGCTCTCCGTTGTTAGTAGCTATCTTGGCCGAGTAGTTGCTAGTGACTCCAAGAGGGGGTATTTATGGTCGATAGTGGGTTCATGCCTCTATTTAATCTGGGGGAGTGATAGAAACCTCTAAGGTTGTAGATGTGCTGTTGCCACTAGGGGGAAAACAACATTCATATGCTCAAGGGCATATGCTTTGTTTACATTACACACTTTGCTTAATGCAGTTATCTGTTGTTCGCAACTTAATACTTGTGGAGTTCTCAGATTGATTCGCCACAAGTGGATTATTAGTCATAGATGCAGTTGGATGGCGGTCTATGTATCTTGTTGTAATGCCCAGAGTAAATCTCATAGTGATCCTCTCGACATATGCACGTTGTCTTTATTCTATCAATTGCCCAACTGTAATTTGTTTACCCAGCATGTGTTATTTTATCTTATGGAGAGACACCACTAGTGAACTGTGGACCCCGGTCCTATTTCCATTATATTGCTATCACCTGTTTACTTTACTCGCATTGTTTACTTTCTCGCATACTACTATTGCTTTCCACTCGATACGCTCATACCTTTGTTTACAGCAAACCGGTGAGATTGACAACCTCATCATAAGTTGGGAGCAAAGTATTTGGTTGTGTTGTGTGCAGGTTCCGCGTTGCTACTAGTTGAAGACACACTAACAAGTGTCGTAAACGGCGGCCTTATTGGAAGTCACTAGGCTAGCAAGCATCACCTTCTGGAGTTTGGCTTTTTCCTGGATATGATAAACCTTGGTTTCTTACTGAGGGAAAACTTCCTGCTGTGCTCATCATACCTTCCTCTTGGGGTTCCCAACTGGACGGTGAAATTACATCAACACCGTGCCGCATCAAGGACTTTTTCTGGGCCATTGCCGGGGATTGAAGAAGAAGAAGCTCCCACGTCAACTACGCGCCAGCAATAAGGAGCGGTTATTACAGTAGTAATAACTTCCAAGACTCAAATAAAAGAAAAAGAACTGAAAGTAAAACAATGGGTTATCTCCCAAGAGTGCTTTTCTTTAATGCCTTTGAGCTAGGCGCAGAAAGTGTGAATCAAGTAATTTCAAGCGACGAAGCATCAAGTTCATAATTTGCTCTAAGAATAGAGTCAAAAACTAATTTCTTTCTCTTTCTAGGGAAGTCCATACCTTTCTTGAGTGGGAATTGATATTTGATGGTGCCTTCCCTCATATCAATGATGGCACCTATAGTTTGAAGAAAGGGTCTTCCCAAAATAATAGGAGATGAAGCATTGCATTCAACATCCATAACAAGAAAATCAACAGGAACAAGGTTATCGTTAACCATAATAAGAACATCATTAATCCTTCCCAAAGGTTTCTTCTTAGCAACATCAGCAATAGGAACATCATAATAACACTTTTCAAGCGGTGGTAAATCAAGCATGTCATAAATTTTTCTAGGCATAATAGAAATACTAGTACCTAGATACATAAAGCATGGCAATCAAAACCATTAACATGCATATCAATGATGGGTTCCCAACCATCTTCTAACTTCTTGGGAATATAAGCTTTTTGCTTCAACTTTTCATCCCTAATTTTCATGAGAGCATTGGTAATATGCTTAGTAAAAGCAAAATTTATAGAACTAGCATTGGGACTCAAAGCAAGCTTTTGCAAGAACAAAATAACTTCAGATATATTGCAGCCATCAACATCAAAATCATTGAAAGAAATAGAGCTATTATCTCCTACACTCCAAAAAATTTCAGCACCCTTTTGAGAAATAGTTTTTGCAGTTTTGGGCTTTTTAACACAAGGAGTAGGAGTTTTATCTACACCAATCAAAGTAAGAGGATTGCTAGCATTTGGAATAACATCATTAGAGGTAGTAATGGTACATACCTTCATCTTTCTAGCCATCTCATCTTCTCTTTCCCACCTGGCATGAATTCTGCTAACATCCTAACATTTTCATCAATTCTAACTTGAATAGCATTAGCAGTGGCAAAAGTATTGTTCTCTTTCACCTCATTAGGCAACACTTTTAGTTTCAGAAGTTTAACATCAAGAGCAAGGCTATCAACTTTAGAAGCAAGAATATCAATTTTGCCTAACTTTTCCTCAACAGACTTATTAAAAGTAGTTTGCTTACCGATGAAATCCTTGAGCATTACCTCAAGCTCAGAGGGTGCGGCCCTAGTGTTGTTGGAGGAATTACCATAAGAGTTACCACAACCATTACCATTGGTAGAAGGATACGGCCTATAATTGTTACTAGCAAAATTGTTCCTATAAGCATTGTTGTTAAAATTATTATTTCTAATGAAGTTTACATCAACATGCTCTTCTTGAGCAACCAAAGAGGCTAAAGGAACATTATTAGGATCAACATGAGTCCTATCATTAGAAAGCATAAGCATTATATCATCAATCTTATCACTCAAGGAAGAGGTTTCCTCAACATAATTTACCTTCTTACCTTGTGGAGCTCTCTCGGTGTGCCACTCAGAATAATTTACCATCATGTTGTCAAGAAGCTTGGTTGTGGTGCCCAAGGTAAGGGACATAAAAGTGCCTCCAGCAACTGAATCCAGTAGGTTTCTTGAAGAAAAATTCAATCCTGCATAAAAAGTTTGGACAATCATCCAAGTAGTCAATCCATGAGTAGGGCAATTCTTTATCATAGATTTCATTCTTTCCCAAGCTTGAGCAACATGTTCATTATCAAACTGTCTAAACTTCATGATATCACTACGCAAAGCTATAATCTTAGCAGGAGGATAGTATTTTCCAATAAAAGCATCCTTACACTTAGCCCAAGAATCAATACTATATCTAGGCAAAGATAGCAACCAATCCTTAGCTTTTCCTCTCAAAGAAAAAGGAAACAACTTAAGCTTAATAATATCAACATCAACATTCTCATACTTTTGCATCTCACATAACTCAACAAAATTGTTGAGATGAGCTGCAGCATCATCAGAACTAGCACCAGAAAATTGCTCTTTCATAACAAGATTTATCAAAGCGGGTTTGATCTCATAAAAATTTGCCTCGGGAGCAGGTGGCGCAATAGGAGTGCAGATAAAATCATTGTTTTTGGTGCTAGTAAAGTCACACAACTTGGTGTTTTCAGGAGTACCCATTCTAGCAGAACTAAAAGCAAGTAAATAAAAGCAACTATAAAGGAAACTAATTTTTTTTGTATTTTTGATAAAAAGATGCAAGCAAACATAAAGTAAAGCAAAACAATAAACAAAGTAAAAGATTGTGCGTGCGAGACTCCTGTTGTAGAAGTCTTCTTCCTCCCCGGCAACGGGGCCAGAAAACAGCTTGATTGCAGTGCGGTGTTGATGTAGATGACCGCCCAGTTGGGAACCCCAAGAGGAAGGTATGATGAGCACAGCAGCAAGTTTTCCCTCAGTAAGAAACCAAGGTTTATCAAACCAGTAGGAAAAAGATAATACTTCAGAAGATGATGTCTGCTAGCTTTGTGATAGCTCCGGACAATTTATTAGGCGCCTCGTCCAGGGCTTTGCTTTGCACCAGCAACAACGTGGAACCTGCACACAACACAACCAAGAACTTTGCTCCCAACTTACGATGAGGTTGTCAATCTCACCGGTTTGCTGTAAACAAAGGATTGAGCGTATCAAGTGGAAAGTAATAGTAGTATGCGAGAAAGTAAACAGTGCGAGTAAAAGTAAAATGGTGTAACAATGTAAAGGAAATTGGACCGGGGTTCATAGTTCACTAGTGGTGTCTCTCCATAAGATAAATAACAACATGCTGGGTAAACAAATTACAGTTGGGCAATTGATAGAATAAAGATAACGTGCATATGTCACGAGGATCACTCTGAGATTTACTCTGGGCATTACAACAAAATACATAGACCGCCATCCAACTGCATCTATGACTAATAATCCACTCACGGGGATATCGTTCGAACACCCCACGAGTATTAAGTTGCGAACAACAGATAACTGCATTAAGCAAAGTGTGTAATGTAAACAAAATGAATGTCATTGGACACAAGAATGTTGTTTTCTCCCTAGTGGCAACAGCACATCTACAACCTTAGAGGTTTCTGTCACTCCCCCAGATTAAATAGAGGCATGAACCCAACTATCGAGCATAAATACCCATCTTGGAGTCACTAGTATCTACTTGGCCAAGATAGCTACTAACAACAGAGAGCATGCAAGATCATAAACAACATAGAGATAACATAAGATAATATTCAGCACATCAACTTAACATAACACCAATATTCATCGGATCCCAACAAACACAACATGTAGAATTACACAAAGGTGATCTCGATCATGTAAGGCAGCTCACGAGATCTAAATATGAAGCACATGGCGGAGAAGACAACCATCTAGCTACTGCTATGGACCCATAGTCCAAGGTAGACTACTCACTCATCGCGCCGGAGGCAAGCATGGCGATGAAGAAGACCTCCGGTGGTGATTCCCCTCTCCGGCAGGGTGACGGGAAGAGCTTCTGGACCCTCCCGATCTCGGGTCGACGACGGCGGCGGATCGTGATGTGTTTCTGCAAAATTGATCCTGTCTTTAGGTTTTTCCCATCGGGGAGTCTTTATAGGCGAAGGGGCAGCATCAGAAGTGGACCAGGGGGCCCTCAACATAGGGCGGCGTGGCCAGGGGCTGGGCCGCGCCCCCTGGTGGTGAGGCTGGCCCCTCTCTGTCTCCTCTTTGGTCTTCTGGAAGCTTCTGTAAATATTAGGAGGTTCAGCTTTTGTTTCGTCCAATTCCGAGAATATTTCCTGTATAGCTTTTCTAAAACACAAAAACATCAGAAAACAGGGAACTGGCACTGTGGCATCTTGTTAATAGGTTAGTTCCGGAAAATGCATAAAAACGCCACGAAGTGTAACAAAACAGTAAGCAAATGGTGTAAGAACAAGCATGGAGCATAAAAAATTATAGATACGTTTGAGACGTATCAGGGGTGTATCGTAGTACTTTCGATAAATAAGAGTGTCGAACTCAATGAGGAGCAGAAGGTGTTGACAAGCAGTTTTGATCAAGGATTCATTATAAATACTAGCAAACTAGTTTTCAGGGGTATTTGGTAATGCAAATAAATAAAGTACGAGTAAATAAAAGACAATAATAATAATTGCTGCAAGTGGCTCAATCCTTTCTAGAGCAAAGGACAAGCCGATTGTGTAACTTATGATTACCAAACGTTCCTGAGGACACACGGGAGTTTCTGTCGAGTGCTTTCGCTTCATGCAGCTAAGTAATCTTTATTGGTTTGATAATTGTTATGGGGGTGAACCTATGCTAGTGCACTACCCCAACTTGGACTAATACACACTTGTGATTATACCCCTTGCAAGCATCTGCAACTACAAGAAAGTAATTAAGATAATCTAACCATAGCCTTAAACTCTGAGATCCTACACTCCCTGGTGCAATGGTTTCCTAACATGGGTTTAGGTTTCTGTCGCTCCGGCAACCCCACAATTAGTAGCCAAATACACAATGCATTCCACTAGGCCCATAAAGTTGAAGTATCATGTAGTCGACGTTCACATGACACCACTAGTAAAATAGCACCATAACTCAACATAGTTTCACTACTAACATCTCGACTTCTCCCATGTCCTCAAGAACTAAACGAATTACTCACAAGACATTATATGGATCACGACCAGAGGTGAAATAATGGTAAATAACAATCTGAACATAAACCTTAATTCAACGGTTCCACTCAATAGCATCAACTACAAGAGTAATAAACACCGGGAAAGTTTCCCCTAAGAATTGGACAAGATTCAACCCAAGATGTTACAGCGGGATAGCGTGGTGATGGTGAAGATGAAGGTGCTGGTGGTGATGGTGATGGTGATGAAGATGATGATCCCGATGAATCCCAGCTCGATGGTGATGACGATGGCGACGATCTCCCCTCTCCGGGAAGGAATTTCCCTGGTAGATTTCTGCCTACCAGAGAGCTTTTTCTCTCTCGGTGTTTTCCGCCCCGCAGAGGCGGTGGAGTCTAAGTCGGATTCCCCCTCCTGTCTTAGGTTTTTGGGGACAACCATATACGTGAGGGGGCGATGGCAGAAGCGGGCCAGGGTGGCCACGCCACTGGGTGGCGCGGCCAGGGCCAGGCCCGCGCCACCTGGTGGTGTGGGCCCCTGGCTGCTCCCCTCGCTCACTTCTTTTGGCTACTTTCGTCTTTTGATGAAATATGAATTTCTGGGTATTTTCCTGGAATTGCTGATCTTCATAAATATGGTGTCTTGACAGTCCTTTTTCCAGCAGAATCCTGACTCTGGCAGCAAGTTCTCCAATAATCATCAAACATGCGAAAACAGAGGAAACAACATAAGTATCATCTCTAAATATGAAATATATCAATGAATAATAGTAAATTATGATATAAAATAGTGATGCAAAATGGACGTATCAGCCGCCGTCATCGTCTTCCTCCCAGCGCACCGCCATCACTGTGCGTCCCAGCTCCCATTCTGTGAGTGCGCCTGCTTGAGTGTCGCCGCCATGGGCAAGAGAGGTTCCTCCGCCGCCAGCGCCGCCGCGGCCGCCACGAAGAAGGCCAAGACAAACACCAAGACTGCCGATGCCGACGCGCCCGCTGTGGGCAACTGAGTCCAAACCAAGTTCCTAGAAAAGGATCTGCAAAATGCCGCGAAGATCGGTATTCTGAAGGACGACCCGGCGGAGGTCCACATCGCCGGGCCAGAAATTATCCCCCGGCCACCCGTGGGATTCTGGGTAGTTTTCTTTGCTTTCCTCCTTCGAGGATTTTCTTTTCCTCCGCATCCATTCCTTCGAGGGCTCCTTTTTGCTTATGGGATTCAGCTTCACGATTTAAACCCCAACACCATCCTACACATAGTGTGCTTTATCACACTGTGTGAATGTTTCCTGGGGATCGAACCCCATTGGGCACTCTAGAGGCGAATTTTCATCGTTAGGCGCCCTCTCCATTATCAGACCGACGGTTTCAGCTACATGGTGCGTCCAGACATCGAGTACTTCAAGCTGCGGATGCCTGAGAACAACCCCGGCTGGAGAACAAGGTGGTTTTATGCCAAGGACCAGCCCACCGTCGGTCAGGAGTTCGGGCTCAAAGAATTCCGCGCCACCAGCGTCCTCCGGCCAAGAGCGTCTTGGGCGAACGAGCTGACCGAGGAGGAAATAGCGATTACGGAGCCTTTGATGGAGAGGATCCGACAGCTGTGAGCCACGCCCGAAAAAGAGGTGTCTGGCCTTCAGTTAATCAGAACCTTCATCGAGCGCCGGATCCATCCACTCATCGCTCGGGCGCACTGCATGTGGGACTATACTGACCATCGGGACTCGACCTGATTCACTTCTGACGAGCTGAAGGAGGCCAAAATCGACGATGGAGTGCACGTCGTCACTTCTTTAGCGAAGAGGACGGTCGTGCCCAAGAACTTCAGCACGGAAGCCTTCAGTAAATCTCACCCGCGCACCGAGGTATGCATCTGATGTTCTTTGTTTGAATCCCTTTGATGCTCGATAGATCCTTTCACTAAGAATTGTAGACTGACATGACGTTTTTTCCTCAGGTCTTCGACATAGCCCGCTGCTACCCGCTCCAACCGGAAGAGGGCGAGTTTCCTGGGTGCACATTTGTCGAGGTTCCAGAAGAATCGGCGTCTGCCGCTCCCACGACATCGCGCTCTTCGACTAAGCACAAGAATGTTGTCGACGTTGATAGGGTCAAAGATTTGGAGGATTTTGACAACCATGGCCTCTCTTTTGATGAAGATGACGATCAGGGCATTCCTGCGAAACCTCTCGACAGTCGCCCTCCCCCTCAAACGGGGAAGAAAGTTCTTCTAAACTTCAGCATCGATGCTTCGTGAGTTACACTTTTGACTGATCTCGAATGTCTTCCTATATGACTCCATCGCACTTAAGTTCTTTGTAACATTCAGGTCTTCGAATGATGAGAACTCCGGAAGTTTAGCCGATCGGGACCGCTTCCAGATTTAGCATCACGACGCGGCCCTCGAACAGAGTGCTGAGTCATAGGAATGAAGCAATGAGGATGCGGCGCTGAAGGAGCTTCCGAAGCCGTCGCCCACCCCGAAAAAGGACACAGTCAAACAAGATTTTATCCTTGTCACTTCTTCCGGTGGACCTCCTGAGCCCAATCGACATGTGAGTTTGAACTTCGTTTTTTACTTATCGAATATCCCCCATCAGTAGCCCCCGAGGGTGAGTCTAAGTGTTTACACTTGGGCTTGCCCTCTAATCCAAAGTATTTATGCTGATTCTCTTCGTACCTCTGATGTAGCCTATTGTCGAAAATCTCTCCAATGTATGCAAGAACTACCTTGCGATGGAAAAAGAAAACAAGCGTATATCTGCTGCGCTGGCTGACATCCGCCGTAAGCATCTTTTCAGTGTATAGCTGAAGTTCTTTGCTCGAAAAATTTCCTTGCTAGCTCATTGACTTGTCTTCGGGGTGATTAGGGGTCGCTGCTCAAGCCGCTACCAACAAATTATCGCTGAAGGCCCAGGTTGACAACCTCGCAGCTGATAACTTGTCGTTGAAGACTAAAGTCGATGGTCTGGCCGCCGAAGTGGCCCAGCTTAAAGCCGATCAAGCGAAGGCTCAAGAGCTGCTTGATAAGCATCAGGCCGAAGCAGAATTGAAGGAGAAAAGTCTACAACAGCGCCTCTAGATTACCATCGACTCGTTGCGCGGTAGGTTTATACCTTGTTTGAGATGTAGCATACCGGGGGTATGCCTCTTTGCTGACCATGCCTTTATCTCCTTGAAGTTTCTGCCGAGCTGGGCGCCGGGGAGACCATGATGGAGCCCGCTGGATTGGATGCTGGCGTCGAAACCACGGAGCACGTCTGCCAAGAGGTGCGAAGTCTCTTGGCGAAGGTGCATTCAACGCTTGAGGGCATCCGTGATGTATCTGCTCCGGAGTCGACGAGCACCACTATGGCTGGCATCCTCGAGGCTTTGCCGTTGAAGGAAGGTGGCGAAGACCCACTGGTTGTCGTGGTGCACCGACAGGTAACCATTGGCTCTGAGTCCATCTTCTCTATGATGATGATGCATGGGTCGAATGCGACTTCGACAAGGTCACGGGCACATACCCGAAGGGCAAGGACGGCCACAACAAGTCTCCCAAGGATTACCTCGAGCGGGCTCAGGAGCTATCCAATTGCCTCGCGCACTTCCTGGCGGAGAGGAATGCTAGGAAGAAGGCTGCCCGGGAGCAGAGGTGTGGTGCAAAGGGCGCGTCATCTGGTAGATCCGCGGGTAGTTCCACCTAGGGCGCTTCGGGAGTCAAAGCTTTTCTTTTGTAATGGATAATGTATCGCCAGCACCAATCTGTCATGAAATCGTGGATATTTTTGCTTCTTATTCGCTATTGACCTCTGCGTCTTCTTCCAAAATCTTTGATGCCTGGTTGTGCTGCGATTATTACTTTTTGTGTAACTGTGTACCTCGTCTGCAGGGTACGCGCACAGGGTCTGATGCCTGGCCCGTCTCCTATGAGATAGCTGACGGTGCCTCAGCTGGGAGATCTCCTTTAGTTGCCGTCGAAAGGCGAGCGCCTTCTGCGGGCGAGTTGTCCTTGATCCGGTCCTTGCGAGACCAGTTAAGATGTACCCAACAGGAGTTGAGAACTGTTACCGCGAAGGTCGATGTGAAAGGAATATGCCCGAGAGGCAATAATAAAGTTGTTATTATATTATTCCGTGTTCATAATAGATGTTTATTTCTCATGCAAGAATTGTATTAATCGGAAACATTAATACTTGTGTGATTAATAAACTAAAAGGTTCCTTGTAAAGCCTCTCTTTTATACTAGCTCGTTGATTAATCGATGATCAAGGTTTCCTGATCATGAACATTGGATGTTGTTAATAACGAGGTCATACCATTAGAAGAATGATGTGATGAACATTCACACCCATAGTACGAATAGCAATACGATCAAGTCATCAAGTTTCATTGCTATATCAAACTCATACGAAATAGTTCTAATCCTCAGACCATGAGATCATGTTAATCACTGATACCGGAAGAGTGCTTTGATGATATCAAACGTCACACCGTAACAGGGTGATTATAAAGGTTGATTTGGGTATTCTGAAAGTATTAGTTGAGGCTCATGGATCAAGAGTGGAATTTGTCCGACCCAATGATAGGAAGATATTCTCTGGGCCCTTCTCGGTGATATTGCATTGAAATCGCTTGCAAGCATGTGACTAGGTCACGGGAATGCATTATCACAGAACGAGTAAAGAGACTTGTCAGGAATGAGATCGAACTAGGTATGGTTGATACCAAATGATCGGATCTCGGACAAGTAATAATATCGCGAGACAAAAGGAATTGACTATGTTCGTTATTGGTTCACATGATCACTAGTTCATCGTTGAGTAAGTGGGAGTCGTCATGGATTTCCAGATCCCGCTGATGAATATTGATCGGAGAGGAGTCTCGATCATGTCCACATTATTCACGAACCATAGGGTGACACACTTAAGGTTCGCCATCGTTTTTGAGTGGATACGATACTCCGATCGAATTACAGGACAGCATGAGGGTTGTTTCAGATAAGCACCAAAACTGTTTTGGGATATCGAAATAACTCAAGGGTGTATTTGTTAATGTTTGTTAATTGAATAAATTAACAAATATTAAAGAAATAAAAATGTTTTATTAAATCAATTAGTATGAATTTGATTAGCATGAATGTCATCCAAAATTAAATGGGGGTTACCTCATGTTGATGAGGGGGTACCACCATGAAGAGGGGGTTACCACCATGAAGAGGAGGAGATTTTCTCCTAGGGGCTGCGCACACCCCTCTTGGGGCTGCCCCTTGATGACCCACAAGTATAGGGGGTGTATCGTAGTACTTTCGATAAATAAGAGTGTCGAACCCAACGAGGAGCAGAAGGTGTTGATGAGCGGTTTTGATCAAGGAATCACTGTAAATACTAGCAAACAGGTTTTCAGGAGTATTTGGTAATACGAGTAAATAAAATGCGAGTAAATAAAAGATAGTAGTAACAATTGCAGCAAGTGGCCCAATCCTTTCTTCAGCAAAGGACAAGCCGGTTGTGTACTTATAATAACAAAACGTTCTCGAGGACACACGGGAGTTTCTGTCAAGAGCTTTCGCTTCATAAAGCCAATAGTCTTTATTGGTTTGATAGATGTTATGGGGGTGAACCTGTGCTAGCGCACTACCCTTACTAGGATAAATACACACTTGTGATTATACCCCTTGCAAGAATCCGCAAATACAAGAAAGTAATTAAGATAAATCTAACCACAGCCTTAAACTCTAAGATCATACGCTCCCTGGTGCAATGGTTTCCCAACGGAGGTTTAGGTTTCTGTCACTCCAGCAACCCCACAATTGGTAGCCAAATACACAATGCATCTCACTAGGCCCATAAATGGTGAAGTATCATGTAGTCGACATTCACATGACACCACTAGTGAAATAGCACCACAACAATATCAAACCATTAAATATTTCTCAACAATAATTCACTACTAACATCTTGACTTCTCCCATGTCCTCAAGAACTAAACAAACTACTCACAAGACATCATATGGATCATGATCAGAGGTGCAATAATGGTAAATAACAATCTGAACATAAACCTTAATTCAACGGTTCCACTCAATAGCATCAACTACAAGAGTAATCAACACCGGGAAAGTTTCCCCTATGAATATAACAAGATCCAACTCAAGATGTTACAGCGGGATGGCGTGGTGATGGTGGAGATGAAGGTGCTGGTGATGGAGATGATGATGATGATGATCCTGATGAAGTCCGGTGCGATGGTGATGACGATGGCGACGATCTCCCCTCTCCGGGAAGGAATGTCCCCGGCAGATTTCTGCCTGCCGGAGAGCTTTTCTCTCTCTGGTGTTTTCCGCCCCGCAGAGGCGGCGGTGTCTAACTCTGAGCCTCCCCCCGACTTAGGTTTTCGGGGACGATGAAGTACGCGGAGGGGCGAGACCAGAGGTGGGCCAGGGCGGCCTCACACAGGGCTGGCGCGGCCAGGGGTGGGGCCGCGCCACCCTGGCGTGTGGGCCCCTCCTGGCTCCTCTCGACTACTCCTTCTGGCTTCCTGAGTCTTCTGGGAAAATATAATTTCCTGGTATTTTTCTTGAATTTTCCTGATCTTCAAAATATGGTCCCTTGATGGTCCTTTTTCCAGCAGAATCCTGACTCCGGCAGCAAGTCCTCCAATGATCATCAAACATGTGAAAACAAAGGAAATAACATAAGTATCATATCTAAATATGAAATATATCAATGAATAACAGTAAATTATGATACAAAATAGTGATGCAAACTGGACGTATCAACCCCCCCAAGCTTAGACCTCGCTTGTCCCCAAGCGAAAACTAAACTCGGTAAACATGACCACATGTTTATGGAGTGAAGTGTCGATAATCAAAATACGGACAAGAAGCATCACATTCACCAAGTGACAAGGGTATAGCTAATAGAGCCCGTTAGTTGAGTACCCCTGAGGCCCATTGTGTTAGGCCCAATTGTAATGATAGTCGAATACGAGTTATTACCGTATGTCGATATTTGTAATCTGTATCGGACCCTACCCGATCCTCGAGACCTGGCCACCTATATATAGGGGCCAGGAGGGGACGGTGTAGGGCAGATTGAAAGCAAGCCAGGTTGAACACCCAAGTTTACTTTCGATATACACCTATTTTGACTAACTTTACCTTCGAGTTCATCCGATGCCCTATCTCCCCGATCCTAAGTCCTTCATCTAGGACATTTGTCGAGTTAACCCTCGTCAATTGGCGCCGACCGTGGGGACTCTGGGCGTTGGAATCATGAATTCGACGGCTTTTTCGCTTTTAGCCAACATCAGTCCAGAAGTCGACGGGAATCAAGAAGTAGAACTAACCATTGGAAGTTTGAGCATCTACATCGGGCCGTCGGGTTCATCTCGCCTTTCGGATCCGACGAAACAAGATCCGTCGGCAAACGAGTCTGAAGCAACAGCAATAATGGAGTATTCCGACGGCTCATCCAGCGAGGTAAACTCGCCGGTCAGCCTAGGAGAGGTGCAAATAGGGAAAATTGCAGAAGACAACAAAGCAAAGGATAACTTCAATGCAGAAATCCAACTCGACGATCTTATGATCTGCCTCGACGATATCTCAGACAAATCAACAGACACATGGAAGACAGGGTTAGAACTTTCTGAAGATAGCGACTCGATTTTCTCAAGTCTCAATAGCAACATCGGCAAGCAATGCCAGGTACTCGCCATTGTGGGAGACAATTCAGAGGAATTCGACGAAAACAACAACCCAGTGGTAAATCCAGCAAATATCGATAGAGGAGCAAATCACCTAGCAGAAGGGCAAACAGTAGAATCCCTTACAACCAGGGAAAAAATTCGACTATCAGTCGACGAGTGGAAAATAATAAGAGAAGCCGTAGAACACGGCACGCCAATACCATCAAATTCCAGCAAAGACATGCTTTTTGGGTATCATTACGCCCTATGGCAGCAAGCAAAGCAGTTAGCAAAGGAAAAGTCAGAGATACAAAGAAGGAAAAATTCAGCCATTGCAGCTAGCGAAGCCGCTCGAAAAGCATGAAGCGACGCATCATACAGCAACGCAAGGAAAAATCGTCGACATGGCTCAAGGTATGATAACCTCGAGTACTCCGACAAGCAAAGTATCTCGAAAAACCTCGACTCGTCCTTCCTATCGGTCGACGAACAGGGGAATATCCTACCAAAAACACCTGAAGCAGCATTAGTAGCAGCGCAGGCATATCTGCTCACAACTCGACCAAATCCAGGAGATCCTAGGGAGCATATGCATAGAGCAGCATTGAACGGACTCAACATGGTAGGCCACAAGCTATCAGCAAAAGGAGAAGAAGCACACCATCACAAGGAAGCACACAAAGCAAGGTCACCTCGCCGTCACAACAGTCCTCGGCATAGAAGCAGTAAACATCGATCTCGATCTCCATCACCAAAACAGCACGGTGGAACTCGAAGATCGCGATCCCCAAATGAGAGGCGCGACTATGGAGACGACGAAAAAGAGATGGGGGCATCGTGCTTTACCCGTAGGGTTCGCACCACTCCAGTTCCTAAGGGATTCAAGCTACCTCATGATCAGCAAAAATACGACGGATCACAGGAACCACAATCATGGCTCACAGATTATTTACAAGCAGTTCAAATACTAGGGGGAACCAAAGAAACAGCAATGCAAAGTTTGCAACTACACCTCACCGGCGCAGCGAGGTCATGGTTGAGCAAACTAGAGAAAGAATCCATTGGAAGCTGGGAAGATCTCACAAAGCAATTTACAAGTAACTTCAGGTCGACATACAAACGGCCAGCATCAATAGAAGAAGTCAAAGCGTGCATACAGCAACGCGACGAAACGCTGCGGGCGTACATCCAAAGATGGAGCCTCATTAAAAATTCAGCAGTCGAAGTTTCAGACGAAAGAGCAATAGACGCGTTCATTATTGGATTAAGGCGAAGAGACCTAGTCGAAGAGATGGGTAGAATCAAGCCAAAAACGGTGTCAGATCTCATGGACACAGCAAACAGATTTGCAGATTGAGAAGACGCGTGCAACAACAAACGGACACGATCTCCAGAGGACGACAGAAGAAACAGATATGGAAGTCAAAGGAGACGATCCCGAAACTACGACACCTACGGCTCTCATAGCCAAGTCGCCGCAGGATATAAAGACAACAGTTATCAAGGAAATGATCGCAGAAGCTCGGGATATCGCAGCTACGGAAGAGAGGACTACAAGAAGTTCCCACAAAGAGAATCCAGAGAGTACAACCCATCACCAGAAGATATGCTCAACGGGCCTTGTCATATACACTCAGCGTTCGTCGACGGAAAGCGAGTATCAAGGCACGCAATGAAAGACTGCACAACATTCTTAAAGCTACAAGAAGCAGCAATCAACAAACAAACCGAAGCAAGGCGACAAGGATTCGAAGGGAGTAACAATCCTCCGACAAGCCAGCAAGGAAACAACGGAGCCCCTCAAGGGCAAGACCAGCAAAACAAGGGACACGACGACGACGACGAAGGGTACGTCCCATCAAAAGGACACATCACAGCAATGATACAACATGTGCCCAAGTCGAACAAAGAAGAAAAGAGTATAACTCGACAAGTTAATCTAGTAGTCCCGTCGCCTCCAGCTACAACAGAATATCTGCATTGGTCAGAGCAACCAATAGAGTTCAACAGAGAAGATCACCCTATAACAGTACCACGGCCAGGAAACGCGCCTTTGGTACTCAAAGCTCAAATCGGCGCGTATGACGTCGACAGAATATTCATGGATGCAGGGAGTGGAATTAACTTGATATATGCGAAAACACTCCGAGCAATGCATATATCACTAGAGTTTCTGAAGCCAACGGATTGTTCCTTCCATGGAATCGTACCAGGAAGTGCCAATTACCCGCTGGGTCGAATAGCACTCAATGTTTGCTTCGGCAACCGACAAAACTATAGAAGAGAAAAGCTAGACTTCGAAGTCATGGATTGGCCATCACAGTATCATGCGATCCTCGGACGACCCGCGTTTTCGCGATTCATGGCTGTACCCCACTACACATATTTGGTACTTAAAATGCCAGGACCAAGAGGAATAATTACAGTCAAAGGAAGTTTTGAAGTCTCAGATCTTTGCGACAGGGAGTTCCACAAGATGGCGCAAAACTTTGGCATGATAGCCAACTATGCAGAAAAGGTAAAAAGCACGACTACATAAGGCATCAAGCTACTCGAAGGATGCGTCGCGGAGCCCGAGGCAAAGAAACTACGAGTAGAAACACAAGGAGAAGACAAAGGCGCAGGAGAAGAAGAGAAAACTATGACGTTGTAAACACAAAGAAGAGCAGGACACAAAGGCTACAAAAGCCACGAGTTATACCAGGGGCAATGCCCTCTAGATCCAGAACACAGGTCATAGGCCGGATCTCTTGGGTCACCCCATGTATCTTATATTACAAGTATAAATAAAGATAAATCGTTCCTCATATTCGAGTTTACGAATCTTTTCAAAGGGAAAATGCGGCAAACGCACGACTTACATAAAAACGCTTTGAGAATAAATTTTTCGACATAGCAGTCGCAAAATAAGATACTCTCGCGTTCCATATACACAAAACATTACAACAGCGGGTTGTCAGAATCATCTACGCCTAAAGGGTCCAAATAATGGTACTCGCGAAAAAACGCAGCATCCGCTTCCAGAAGCCTAGCCACGAGTCTCCGAGCAGGCTGCAATGTGTTCTCCATATGTACTCGAAGGTTAGCTCCACCTGGAGCCAAACTCAGGGACATAGTACTGTAATTCAACCTCGGGTGCCACTTGCGTATCCACCCGAGAGCAAAATTGGCACCTGCCACTAAGTTCAGCTCTATCAACCTATGAATACGATGACTTGATCTGAAAGTATCAAGAAGAAGGGGGAAAGTTGCAGGCAAAGGATTACGAGGAAGCATGATAGAGTGCATAGTTGTGAGAGCTCGTCGGCAACCATCAACTGACTCGCCAATGTGCTGGGCACGGTCTTGGAGCAGTACAATAGCGCTTCGGCGTCGAGGATCAGACCACAAAGTCTCGTAACCAGTCGACATCTTCTCCAAAGCAGCGTTTCGCTCAGCAACTCGACGTTCTTCAGTAGCAAAATCCAAACAAGTACCTGCAACAGCAAATATATCACAAAAGCAGCAATGTACAAACAGCCAAAGAAGGAGTCGAAAGAAAACTCACATCGCAACAGCTCGCAAGCAGACTCGACAATGCCAAGAATGAAAGACTCGCACTCTTCATTATGAACAACTTTCGCCGTCAAGCTGGAAACCTTTTCTTCAAGGGAAGAGATTTTCTTCATATAGCCATTGGCTTGGCTAGCCTTTTTAATAGCCATCTGTGCTTGGCGTTTAGCCAAGGATAGGCGAGTCTCAAGGTCAGAAACCCTGGAAGAGTATTCCAAGCACTGACTACATCGACTAGTAGTCGAAGAAATCTGGGGATCAAACCCACGAGCAGAAGAAGGAGCAGAACCATGAGTCAAAGGATCAGGAACATGCATCGACTACAAAAGAAAAGAAAGGAGAAACAATTTCAGAAAGGCAGCATAAAACTTCTTACGAAGTGGATATATTTACATAAGAGTACAACCCTATGACTAAGGTTCTCGGGTTGTACCTAATTGGAGTTTTTACATTCAAAAGGAGAAATCTAGATAAGTTACAAAGAGGCTGAGTCTACGCCACCTCAGCATTGTGCTCCATGGAAGAAGGGGGCGCGGCCGGTTCCTCGCTAGAAGTCGACGGCAGCACTGGTGCTTTCGGGGCTGGAGGTGGTGCAGCAGGCACAGCAGAGGCCGCCGAAGGAGAAATCGTTGTCAGCAGTGCAGGCGCTAATTTCTTCGCCTTCTCGAAAAACACCTTCATCTCGTCACGGGTGTGGCCATGGGGGGAGTTAACTTTCTCCCGGTCAAAGTCTGTACCATGCGCAAGAGAAAGGGCAATGGCACCTTCGGCGCCGCGCTTAATGGACAGCCCCTTCAGATGGAGAGTAGGGTCTTCATCGCTGTCAAAAGTCTTGGCGAGTTCAGTCAGGTTGCCCTTCGGGATTGCCATCTTTTTCTTCGGCCACAACCCGGCGAATAGCCGTGACAGAACGTGGCCAACCAACTCAAAAGTTTCCTGGATAGATATCCAGTTTTCTTCGAGTAGGTTAACCGCATCCATAAGAGGATCATCGTCCGTTTGCAGGGACGACGGAGATACCCCTGTGAATTCTAAGCAATAGAAAAGAAAGGAAGAGGCAAGTGTCAACAAATACACTAGTGCAAAAGGGGACGAAAACAGAAGACAAGTCAAAGAACTTACTTTCAGCAGCAGTAGACATTGTGTGAAGACGCTCCGCCACGGCTTGCTCTCGTTGAGCATGCTCTTTGTTGGCATCTGCTAACGCCCTCTCTGCCTTCTTCGCCTTGGCAAGTGCAGATTTCTGCGACTTCTCAGCAATTGCCTTAGCAGCAGTCGCAGCATCATAAGCTTTTTGCGAAGCTTTGAGCTCCGCTTCCAGCGACGCAATGCGAGCATTGGCTGTCGCTAAAGCAGCTGCAAAAGCAGATGAAAGGAAGTCAGATAAACAGCAAGAGACAAAGCACAGAAGAAAAGTAATGATTGAATATCAAAATTGTACCTTCGGAAGATTTTGCAACCTTTAGGTACCCTGCACACTCCGTGCCCAGGGCGATAAATCTCTTCACCAAAGCCTGATAAAAGCAGAGTGTAAGAGTAGAAGTGTATGGAAGGAAAGAAGGGAAAAAAGAATCGCTCACATCATCAGAAGAAACTGTAGAAACATGGGCCTCTAGAGAAACCTCGGCTTCTTTGGTTTTCTTCGCGCGTTTGAGGTTTCGGGCTTGAGTTTGAGAAACCTTCTTTACAGAGGCCCTGGTAGTCCTCGGAGCAACATCTGGTTCGACAGGCTCATCAATCGCCACAGGAGAAGGTGGTGGAACAGCCGTCGCACATGTTGGTGGTTCTTCATCATCACTGCATGAAAAGTATAAGTTATAAGCAAGAGGCAAGAACAAAGCAATTGAAAAGTTCGACTACAATACTTACGATGCAAGCATGTCAAAGTACTCCATATCTTCTGCAAGAGCGGGGGTTTTTCCAGCCGCTGCAGAACTCGATGAAGCAATTTCGTCGACACGTTTCCGTTTTTTGTCGACACCAACATCTTCAGCAAAAGCAGGAGGAGGCGATGTCGACGAGCTAGTCTCATCTTCTGATTCTTCGACATCATCTCCGTCCTGACTTTCGTCAGCCTCGGGGGCTTCAGATGCAGGAGAGGCGAGATCAGCTGGTAGGGGCCCTGCCTCCGGAAGAGGAGGACGAGAAACAATAAATTCGTGGCCCTGCATATTCATAAATCAGCAGAGTGCAGAGGCAAAGAATAATGTAAGTCGAAACTAAGGAAAGTTTGACAAAAAGTGGATGCAGCGATGTATACCTCAGGAATAGGGTGCACGGAGTCGAAGAAATCTACCTTCAAGTTAGCAACTGAGTGTTCCTTGGTGAGCTTGGTGAGATTCCTAACTCGCTTGTCGACATCTTCTTTCGACATCAGATCCTCAGATATGCGAGTAGGGTCTTCTAAGCCAGAGTAAGTCCAAAGCTTGGTGAGGCGGTGTTGAAGGGGTTGAACTCGACGTTGTATGAAAAACGCCATGAGTTGGATACCCGACAGAGCACCTCCTAGGCCTGTTTTCAGAGTTTGAATGCGGGATAGAAGAGGAAGAATCTGTGCAACTTCCGCATCTGAGGGAAGTGAGTCCCATGACTTCAATTTCTTCACCTCTTGAGAAGCGTCAAAGGGAGGAAGGCCGAATTCATCTTCAGGAGAGGATTTGCGGTCCTTGATATAGAACCACTTTGTCCTCCACCCTTGGACAGATGCGGCCATAGAAAATTCAAGATATTGCGCCTCAGGGCGCACAGAAACGACGGCTCCGCCTAGTTCGGGTTTCCTTGCCAGAGAAACATTGGGGCGGAGTCGAAAGATTGATCTCCAAAGAGTGAAATGGGGCTCAATGCCCAAAAATAACTCGCAGAGAGTCACGAAGCAAGCAATATGAAGGAGGGAATTTGGTGTGAGCTGGTGGAGCTGCACACCGTAGACAAATAGCAGCCCACGAAGAAACTCGTGGGCAGGAAGGGACAAACCGCGGAGGAGAAAGGCAAGGAACATTACCCGGTAACCGCTCGGGGGCTTCGGGATCCGTTCGGTACTGGGAAATTTGATGGAATCTTCAGCGGCGATGAGGCCGTCCGCCGTGGCCTTCTCCACCTCCTTCTTGGTGATGGTGGAGCGAACCCAGTTGGTGGCAGAGGACTTGGCCATATTGCTCTTGGTGGCCAGATGCTTCACGCGCATCCAGCACAAAAGTGTGCTCGGGGGCTCCGCAAGAGAGGAAGAGGCAGAGGAGATCGGCAATGGAGGTGGCGGAGGCAACGAGCTGGTAAACAGTACGATTCCCCACTATGCCATTTATATATCTTCTGGGAAAAGGATCGTGGGCTGAGACGTGGCGCAAAGATCGGAAACGGCAGCCCACCAACGGTCAAATATCATGCAGCCCATTAAATGGTCATAAAATCGCGGAAGTTACAGTGTTACCCATAAAATGGTTCGCACTGATGAAAAGCTACGTCATCATTGACGCGACAAAGTAAATATATAAAGGTAAAAGGATGGCGCCGACAAATGTTGAATTTATGAAAAGGTTCATCTATGAAGGATTTTTGGTTATAGCCCTGGGGGCTGTTACTTTGAAAAAAGTCGAATACAACTCTTCATTAAAATAGTGGACTAATACTCGACGACAAGGTGTTCTTGAAAGTATCTCGAGTTGAAGAACTTCGAAGTTGAAGTGTTTCGAGTTGAAGTATGACGAGCTACATTATGTCTTGAGCCTATACTCGAAAAACCCTTTTTTCGACTATAGCCTCGGGGGCTACTCCCATCGGGAGCGCTGAGCGCGCACCCGACGATATTCATTGGTAAAGCATTGGAGATTGGAGAAGAGTTACTCCCATCGGGAGCGAGTTTTATGGTTGTAGAAACCCGAATATTTTCAGTCAAAATTTGACTGCGACATAAGATTCTCGAGTTGCGTTATCGCAACGAAACTCGAATGCCGTGACTTGTCACGAAGGTAAGACCCCGGGATCCGTCCTGTGTGGCCTGGTATACGCACATGGATGCGCTCTGCTGGTATGTATCCGTGTCTACGACGCGAAGAAAATCCTGGTGGACGCACTAGGTACCCTGAGAACCACTGGGATTCATTCTTTGTAATTCCTAAATGCGGCAAAAGAATGGATTTGACCGGTATCCCAAATTCAAGTCTAAGGGGATTTAATTTGAAGTAGGTGGCAAGTATCTGTTCCGGCAGTTAACTGACCTCTTGATCCGTCAGAGTTGTCAGGCTTGATCATCAAAACCCTTGCGAGCAGATTATTATCATGAAATATAAGTCGAAAGACCAAGTCGAAGATTTGGAGATATGAAGAAATTGATCAAGTCGAAGATTTGAAGATTAGAGATCCCACCTGAATCTACAATTCTGGTAGAATCTCAGGGGCTACTGACAAGGCTATAGCTAATAGAGCCCGTTAGTTGAGTACCCCTGAGGCCCGTTGTGTTAGGCCCAATTGTAGTGATAGTCGAATACGAGTTATTACCGTATGTCGATATTTGTAATCTGTATCGGACCCTACCCGATCCTCGAGACCTGGCCACCTATATATAGGGGCCAGGAGGGGACGGTGTAGGGCAGATTGAAAGCAAGCCAGGTTGAACACCCAAGTTTACTTTCGATATACACCTATTTCGACTAACTTTACCTTCGAGTTCATCCGACGCCCTATCTCCCCGATCCTAAGTCCTTCATCTAGGACATTTGTCGAGTTAACCCTCGTCACCAAGGCACAAATTATAATAGACAGCAACTTCCCTTTATAAGATATAGACTTGCAATGGGTAAAAGGGAATCACATGTAAAGATGCACAAGGTAAACTATAATTGGCAATGGCAAACCTTAGTTCTTGGTCAAAGAATGATGAACAAGCTATTCTTTCTTTTGAACAGAGCCTTTTAAAACAGAGCTAATATAGCAAAGACCATATGCTCAACAAAATAAACTTTTGCATTCATAGAAAGCTTTCAAAGATATATTCCTTCAGACAAAAGCATTATACAAAACAAGGAAGATAGTAAACATGATTAAACGGATCAACATATGGATGAGTGAAACATAACAACTCAAATGCTTGCTTGAGACAGAGGGAAATAGGTTGACTCAACATAAAAGTAAAAGATTGGCCCTTCGCAGAGGGAAGCAGGGATTAAACATGTGCTAGAGCTTTTCATTTGTAAAACAGAAGTAAAAAGTTATTTTGAGAGGTGGTTTCTTTTGTCAACGACTAGCAACGGAGTTCTTGATATCTTCCATACTAAACAAGTGAGAGCGGTTCCGAGATGTTTGATTAATTGGCACATTGGTGCTCTTTTATAGTTGCACTCCTCCCCACCTTTTTCCTTTCTCAAACCATGGCTAACTGATTCCATCGGGTGCCAACCAACTTTCACATACCATGGAGGAGTGCTTTTCTTTTCTTTTTGAGATTATAATGGTCTGACCAGCTCCCTTGCAAAATTAATGACGAGCAGATGAAGCTGCCTAGTCGAGGGGTACTCAATTTAGTATGGAAGATAACAAACCCATCCACTACGTCCTCATGAGCTAAAAATAGTGGCACAAAAATGAGAAGTGTTTGAAGGTTTTTGAAAGGTAGCACATGAAAATTTACTTGGAATGGCTTGAAATACCATGCATAGGAATTTATAGTGGACTCTTTGGAGGTGACTTGGCTTTTGGGAAATTGGATGCACGAGAAGTATTTCCTCTCAGTACAGGTTTTTGGCTAGCAAGGCTGGGTAGCAAGCATAAGAGTTGCATGTAACAAACAAACATACATATAATAAGAACAATCATGCAAACTCCCTTGAAGGTACAACGATTTTGACTTCAGGAATAACAATGCTTATAAGCCAAACATAAGGAAAACTGAAGTGATGTAACTACAAGCACTTCTTTATTCTTTTCTATTCAAACCTCAAGGTAAAGTTGCTACTGACCAAGCTAGGTTTGCCAAAACCAACTAAATTTACTCATGCTCCCAAAGTGATACCAATACCAATCAACAAGACTAGTCATACAAGAGAGATTGCAAACTAACATAAAGTGCGCGGAAAGTAAATGATAAAACTTCTCATTAATATTTTATTACCGCAACTCACACCAAGGGATACATAGATAACCAACTAAGGAGGATACTTCCAAACTGCAAACTATTCTATAAGATAACTTCTCTATTCATGACATGACTCTACTTGAAAAGTAAATGAGCAAAAGGTAATGATGTGATACCGCGGCACTCCCCCAAGCTTGAAACAAGCCAAGGGGATGCCTATACCGATGACGAATTACTCCTTGGGTGGTATTGGTAGCAGCCTTGGATTAATGAAGTATTCCAGCATCTGGCGAAGCCTAAGATTTTCTTCTTGCAGCATCTCTACCTCCCTTTTCAAAGCTTGATATTGAGCACAAAACCCATAAGTGACCAGCATACCCTCTTCTATCACGGGCATGGAGTTAAGATCCAAAACATGATATGTTGGTCCCTGCAGATCATGAGAAAAGATACGTCTAGCCTTCGTTGGTCCTTCAAAAGTAGCGTTCTTGGGCCTTGCTCTCCCTGAACCTTGCTCTTCCTTCCACTTTTGGCGCTGGTGATCATCTACCCAGGGTCCTTTGCCCTTGTTGTCACTTGAATAGGCCATGGCTCCCCCAAGCTTAAGATCAACTCCTGACAGAAACAGCTCGAAACAAAACACGATGAGAAAATGATATACAGACCTCGGGGACTCCGGGGGGTTAAATAGGTGAAAATTATACATCGAAAAGAAATCACAGGAGGAAACCGGGACGGAAACGAGTTCCGGGGTGCTCTCACACCTAGGTGGCGCGGCCAGGGGGGTCCCGCGCCACCTGTGTGTGAGAGACACACGGACTCTTTTTCCTGCCCGTTTTCGTCTCGTGATTTTTAATATTTAGTAAAAACAACAAAAAATATTAAAGGAAGAGCTTTTCGCGAAACTTCTCTGACTAGAACTGTTACCTATTCGAAAACGAACTCTGCAGGTACCTGCAGTCTTGGATGAATTCTTCCGGAGAAACTGTTTCAATAACATCAACATCTTCATTATAAGAATCTCCAGAAATATAATGTTTGAGTCTTTGCCCATTCACCACTTGTGTAGAGTCATCTTTCAACGAAGCAATCTTAATAGCACCTGAGCGGTACACTTCTACAATAACATATGGTCCTTCCCATTTAGAGAGTAATTTTCCTGCAAAAAATCTGAGACGAGACCTATACAAAAGAACTTTCTCACCAACATGAAACTCTCTCTTAAGAATTCTCTTATCATGCCATTGCTTGACTTTCTCTTTAAAAAGCCTGGCATTCTCATACGCTTCGTTTCTCCACTCATCTAGAGAACTCAAATCTAATAATCTTTTCTTACCAGCTAGTTTAAAATCTCTATTAAGCTCTCTCACTGCCCAAAAAGCTTTGTGTTCTAATTCTAAGGGCAAGTGACACGCTTTTCCGTAAACCATCTTATAAGGAGACATACCCATGGGGTTCTTATAAGCAGTTCTATAAGCCCATAAAGCGTCATTTAACTTACTAGCCCAGTTTTTCCTAGATCTATTGACAGTCTTCTGCAAGATAGACTTGATCTCCCTATTTGAAAGCTCTACCTGCCCACTAGTTTGGGGATGATAAGCAGAAGCAATTCTATGATTGACATCATATTTAGCAAGAGTTTTTCTAAAACCACCGTGAATAAAATGAGAACCTCCGTCAGTCATAAGATATCTAGGCACACCAAACCTAGGAAAAATAACATCCTTAAGCATTTTTAACGAGGTCTCACCATCGACACTCTTTGTAGGTATGGCTTCTACCCATTTAGTAACATAATCAACAGCAACAAGTATATGGGTATAGCCTTTTGAAGGAGGAAAAGGACCCATAAAGTCAAATCCCCAACAATCAAATGGTTCAATAACAAGAGTGTAACTCATAGGCATTTCATTGCGTCTAGAAATATTACCAACTCTTTGACATTCATCACAAGATAAAACATACCTTCTGGCATCTTTAAAGAGGGTTGGCCAATAAAAACCTGATTGTAGAACCTTCTGTGCGGTTCTATCTCCAGCATGATGCCCTCCATAGGCGCTGCTATGACATTTTCTTAATATTTCTTGTTGCTCATATTCCGGTACGCATCTTCTCATAATACCATCAACTCCTTCTTTATATAAATGTGGGTCATCCCAAAAGTAATGCCTCAAATCATAAAAGAATTTTCTTCTTTGCTGAGTTGTAAAGGTTGGAGGCAAATACTTGGAAACAATAAAGTTAGCATAATCAGCAAACCAAGGAAGGTCTCGCAAAGTTACATTTATTGCAGCTAACTGTTCATTTGGAAAACTATCATTAACAGGAATAGGATCAAAAGAAATGTTTTCCAATCTAGACAAGTTGTCAGCCAAAGGATTTTTAGCACCTTTCCTATCTACGATATGCAAATCAAACTCTTGTAAAAGCAACAGACATCTAATAAGCCTAGGCTTAGCATCCTTCTTAGTCATAAGATATCTAATAGCTGCGTGATCAGTATGAATAGTAACTTTAGAATCAACAATGTAAGATCTAAACTTATCACATGCAAAAACAACAGCAAGAAACTCTTTCTCAGTAGTAGCGTAATTCTTTTGAGCAGCATCAAGAGTCTTACTAGCATAATGAATAACATTCAACTTATTATCAACACGCTATCCAAGAACAGCACCAACAGCAAAATCACTAGCGTCACACATAATTTTAAAAGGTAAATTCCAATCAGGTGGCTGAACAATAGGAGCAGTAGTTAAAGCCTTCTTAAGAGTTTCAAAAGCTTCCTTACAATCATCATCAAAGACAAATGGTATATCTTTTTGAAGAAGATTAGTAAGAGGCTTTGAAATCTTAGAGAAATCTTTAATAAACCTCCTATAGAAACCAGCATGACCAAGAATACTACGAATACCTTTAACATCTCTGGGACAGGGCATTTTCTCAATTGCCTCCACTTTCGCTCTGTCAACTTCAATACCTCTTTCAGAAATTTTATGCCTAAGGACAATTCCTTCATTTACCATAAAGTGGCATTTCTCCCAATTAAGGACAAGGTTAGTTTCTTCGCACCTCTGCAAAACTTTATCAAGGTTGTGCAAACAACTATCAAAAGAAGTTCCATAGACGGAGAAATCGTCCATGAAGACCTCCACTATTTCTTCACAAAAGCCATGAAAAATAGCAGACATGCATCTTTGAAAAGTAGTAGGAGCATTGCATAAACCAAACGGCATACGTCTATAAGCATAAGTTCCATAAGGACAAGTAAAAGTGGTTTTCTCTTGATCATCCTTCTTAACAGCAATTTGAGAAAAACCAGAATAACCATCAAGGAAACAAAAAATGAGTCTTCTTAGACAACCTTTCTAACATCTGATCTATGAACGGTAAAGGTTAATGATCTTTCTTAGTAACTTTGTTTACCTTCCTATAATCAATGCACATCCTATAACCAACTACTACCCTTTGAGGAATAAGCTCGTTATTCTCATTAGGCACAACAGTCATACCTCCTTTCTTAGGAACACAATGGATATGACTAACCCATCTACTATCAGCAATAGGATAAATAATACCAGCATCAAGGAGCTTTAATACCTCATTTCTTACCACATCCTTCATCTTGGGAATTAGGCGGCGTTGATGCTCCACAACTGGCTTCGCGTCTTTCTCCATATTAATGGCATGCTGACATAAAGTGGGAGAAATCCCTTTTAAATCATCAAGAGTATATCCCATAGCTCCTCGGTGTTTCCTCAATATCTCCAATAATCTTTCTTCTTCCTTTCCTAAAAGTTTAGAGCTAATAATAACAGGATATATTTTCTTATCATCTATATAAGCATATTTAAGATTATCAGGCAAAGGCTTTAATTCAAACACAGGATCTTCTTTAGGCGGCAAAGTGGTACCAAGATCCTCCACAGGTAGATTATGCTTGATTAATGGTGGTTGACGAAGAAGAATATCGTCAATCTCTTCTCTTTCCTTGCTGAAAACATCACTCTCATGATCTTCCATGAATTGCTGCAAGGCATTATTAGGAGCAAGAGCAATAGAAGCAAGCTGTTCAACTCGAAAATTTTCATTAGGCGTGTCATTTTCATAAGAAATCTTAGCAAACTTGGAAAAATTAAACTCATAAGACTCTCGATTAAACTTAGTAAAAAAATTCTCCTTCTTACAATCTATCACGGCGCCACAGGTGTTCAAAAATGGTCTACCAAAAATAATAGGACAAGTTTTACTAGCCTCCTTACCAAGGACTAGAAAATCAGTAGGGTATTTAGTCTTACCGCAAAGAACTTCCACATCTCGAACAATACCAAGAGGCCAAACAGTCTCTCTGTTAGCAAGCTGAACAACCACATCAATATCTTCAAGTTCACAAGCGCCAATCTCATGCATAATTTCTTTGTAAAGCTCTAAAGGAATAGCACTTGCACTAGCACCAATATCACATAAACCATAATAGCAATGATCTCCAATCCTGACAGAAATAACAGGAACACTTGTTTTCCTATGCTTTTTAGGATGTGAGAGAATGTTAGAAGCATCTTCACAAAAAAAGAATATATTCATCCCCTACATCTTTAGTAACAAGATCCTTCAATATAGCTACAGGAGACTTAATAGTAATTTGCTCATCAGGTTCTGCAGCTTTCTTAGTACTTTTATTAGACACACTTACCAAAGTAGAATACTTCTTTACCTTAGCAGGGAAAGGTGTCTTCTCAAAATAAGGCTCAGGCACAATGCTATCAACAGTACAAACTTCAGTGGCTACAGCAGGTATATGACTAATAGAGTCTTTATAAGGCGCATGATATTTGTTCCAATCTTTCTTTGGAACATCAAGATAAGAGGCAAAGGCCTTAAGACAATTAGCAAGTATTTGTGAATCAAGACCATAAGCAGTGCTGACACTATGGAAGTCATCGGTATCCATAAAAGATTTAATACATTCATAATCATAGTTTATACCTGACTTCCTACCTTTGTCGTTTTCCCAACCTTCAGCATTCTCTTGTATACGGTCAAGAAGTTTCCACTTAGCATCTTCTTTCATATGAGTAAATGATCCAAAGCAAGAAGCATCCAAATAATCCTTATCAGGAAGAGTAAGCCGCGCATAAAAATTATCAATAACAATATTATTGGGGAGCTCATGAATGGGGCATTTGAGCATTAGTAACTTCAATCTCCCCCACGCTTGGGCAATACTCTCTCCATCATGAGGCCAAAAATTATATATCCGGTTACGATCTTTATGAATTTCACTTGGAGGATAAAACTTGGAATAAAAGAGAGGTACAATATCCTCCCATGCCATAGATGGACCATCTTGGAGTAGTCGATATCACTCTTCAGCTCTGCCTTTCAATGATAAAGAGAATAGTTTCTTCTTGACCTGGCTTGGTGAAATACCTGCACATCTGAACAACTCGCATAATTCATGTATAAATAATAAGTGATCACCCGGATGGACAGTTCCATCACCTGAATAGCAGTTATCCATAACACGTTCAACAATTTTCATAGGTATTTTAAAAGGATCAATTTCAGCAGGTGGTGGTGGTGGTTCATCCACATGTGCAGCAGTAGTAGTAGATGTGTTTCCAAATAGGAAACCAAATGGAGAGTTCTCCATAGCAGAAAAAAAACGATACTCACAGCGACG
This sequence comes from Dactylis glomerata, assembly GCA_007115705.1. Taxonomy (NCBI): domain Eukaryota; kingdom Viridiplantae; phylum Streptophyta; class Magnoliopsida; order Poales; family Poaceae; genus Dactylis; species Dactylis glomerata. The sequence goes on from QXEO01000184.1 coordinate 729,744, forward strand.
GTTACCTTTACCAATTCCACTCTTCAATAGCGCTACACTCCCCGGCAACGGCGCCAGAAAATAGTCTTGATGACCCACAAGTATAGGGGGTGTATTGTAGTACTTTCGATAAATAAGAGTGTCGAACCGAACGAGGAGCAGAAGGTGTTGATGAGCGGTTTTGATCAAGGAATCACTGTAAATACTAGCAAACAGGTTTTCAGGAGTATTTGGTAATACGAGTAAATAAAATGCGAGTAAATAAAAGACAGTAGTAACAATTGCAGCAAGTGGCCCAATCCTTTCTTCAGCAAAGGACAAGCCGGTTGTGTACTTATAATAACAAAACGTTCTCGAGGACACACGGGAGTTTCTGTCAAGAGCTTTCGCTTCATAAAGCCAATAGTCTTTATTGGTTTGATAGATGTTATGGGGGTGAACCTGTGCTAGCGCACTACCCTTACTAGGATAAATACACACTTGTGATTATACCCCTTGCAAGCATCCGCAAATACAAGAAAGTAATTAAGATAAATCTAACCACAGCCTTAAACTATAAGATCCTACGCTCCCTGGTGCAATGGTTTCCCAACAGAGGTTTAGGTTTCTGTCACTCCAGCAACCCCACAATTGGTAGCCAAATACACAATGCATCTCACTAGGCCCATAAATGGTGAAGTATCATGTAGTCGACGTTCACATGACACCACTAGTGAAATAGCACCACAACAATATCAAACCATTAAATATTTCTCAACAATAATTCACTACTAACATCTTGACTTCTCCCATGTCCTCAAGAACTAAACGAACTACTCACAAGACATCATATGGATCATGATCAGAGGTGAAATAATGGTAAATAACAATCTAAACATAAACCTTAATTCAACGGTTCCACTCAATAGCATCAACTACAAGAGTAATCAACACCGGGAAAGTTTCCCCTATGAATATAACAAGATCCAACTCAAGATGTTACAGCGGGATGGCGTGGTGATGGTGGAGATGAAGGTGTTGGTGATGGAGATTATGATGATGATGATCCCGATGAAGTCCGGTGCGATGGTGATGACGATGGCGACGATCTCCCCTCTCCGGGAAGGAATTTCCCCGGCAGATTTCTGCCTGCCGGAGAGCTTTTCTCTCTCTCGTGTTTTCCGCCCCGCAAAGGCGGCGGTGTCTAACTCTGAGCCTCCCCCCAACTTAGGTTTTCGGGGACGATGAAGTACGCAGAGGGGCGAGACCAGAGGTGGGCCAGGGCGGCCTCACATAGGGCTGGCGCGGCTAGGGGTGGGGCCGCGCCACCCTGGCGTGTGGGCCCCTCCTGGCTCCTCTCGACTCCTCCTTCTGGCTTCCTGAGTCTTTTGGGAAAATATAATTTCCTGGTATTTTTCTGGAATTTTCCTGATCTTCAAAATATGGTCCCTTGATGGTCCTTTTTCCAGCAGAATCCTGACTCCGGCAGCAAGTCCTCCAATGATCATCAAACATGTGAAAACAAAGGAAATAACATAAGTATCATATCTAAATATGAAATATATCAATGAATAACAGTAAATTATGATACAAAATAGTGATGCAAACTGGACGTATCACCCCTCCTCTCCTATGAAAGGCCCCCCTCTCCTCCATGTTCATGCTAGCTTGATCCTTCCCCTCTCCCGCAAAGTTGCTGCCCCAAATCCGTCTTAGCTTAGCGAAGCTCTGCCGGATTGTTAGTTCGTAGTTCATACACTTGGAGAAGTGTGTGTGGAGTGTCCGGTGGATCCCCTCTTCCGCTGCCCCGCTAGACCGTGGGCGTGGAGGAGATGATGACAAGCCGTACATGTGACCGAGTACAGAGGCGCCGCCGGTTGTGGCGCCTTGTACACGATCTTGAGATCGTCAAGTGAACAACTACGTCGACTACGTCAAGTGAACGAGTACGTTGACTACGTGCATCTTCGTCGAGTCTCCATCGGCAACGTTTGTGCGGGAACGTAATCCCCGCTTCCGGTCTTCGAGGGTTAGTTCTCCGTTGCTACCATCTCGTAGAGTTTTCTTGGCTAGTTTGTGTTCATACGTAGGAAATTTTTTGTTTTCCATGCTACGAACCCATCACGATGTTGCTCTCTCGAAGGCTTCTTGAGCTGCGGATGCAGAGCGATTCCTTCTTCGAGAAATCGACAGTCTTGGCAAGGCGATGAAGTGTAAGTATTCTCTATCCTTGATGTGTTTTCTTCTGATCTGCTCTTGTTGAGCGCTTCTTTGTTGAATGCAGATGTGTGTCTTGATGACAATGTTGAGGCTCGTCGGGTTAATGTGCATCTGAGTGCAGCTCAGACGCATGCCAATTCGATCACAGGTAACTTTTGGGCTGACCGATCTAAGGCTCAGACATTAACTGTGCTCCAAGATCAAATTTCCCAAGCCGGAGCATTGGCTGAGACATGTCATGCGGCTCTGGCAACCGTTCATCAGGTAATGTTTCCTCAGAATGATCAGCCGAGCGGCCTTCCTGACTTGCTGAGACGATTCGAGAACGGGAAAGCCATCTACCGCTTCGTCCATCAGCACCTTCGATGTGAGGCTCTTGTTGCTTTGTCCTCCGTGCGAGTCCAATATCCAGAGGTCGACATGAAGTTGGTGAAGAGATTACCCCTGACGCCGAGCGGCCGTACTGACATGACCGCCCATTATACTGCTTGCGGGCGAGCCGCCGATTGTATAGCGGCGCAGATTATCGACGAGAGCGATAGGGAAAGAGCAGCCCGAAATCCTCCAGTAGTTTAGTCGAATTAGGCCGCCAATTGTAAATATGTGAATTCTTATTATGCGTCGTTGATCATGCGCAGGGTGAATTTTCTGAATGCGAGTGAGTCGAAGTAGGCCTGTAGGGCGAAATCTCGACAGCGAGTCGAGTATTTTTATGGCGAAGCCCGCGAGCGCAGGTCGAAAGGCGGAGTCCCAGAGCGTGGGTCGAAAGGCGAAGCCCCCGAGCGTGGGTCAAAGTAGGCAGAGCCCCCGAGCGTGGGTCAAAAGGCGGAGCCCCCGAGCGTGGGTCAAATATTTTTAAGGCGAAGCCCCCAAGCATGGGTCAAATGGCGGAGCCCCCAAGCGTGGGTCAAATATTTTTAAGGCGAAGCCCCCGAGCTTGGGTCGAATATTTTTAAGGCGAAGCCCCCGAGCGTGGGTTGAATATTTTTAAGGCGAACCCCCAAGCGTGGGTCGAATATTTTTAAGGTGAAGCCCCCGAGCATGGGTTAACGTAAGCATTCACTCAAGATGGGAGGAATTGTACTTTATTGACTGGTGCCGAAGGCACGATGTTGAGCATGGACTGCTGCCAGCGCCTGGTTACATAGAGAGGGGGAAGGGGAAGGAAGGTCTATCTCTCCTAAGGGTAGAAGCGGCGCAGCTGCGCGGCGTTCCACGGGTTTTTCTCGTCCACCCCCGTTTTGGGGTTGCGTAGTGATACGTCTCAAACGTATCTATAATTTTTGATGCTCCATGCTTGTTTTTACACCATTTGCTTAGTGTTTCGTTACACTTCGTGGCGTTTTTATGCATTTTCCGAAACTAACCTATTAACAAGATGCCATAGTGCCAGTTCCCTGTTTTCTGCAGTTTTGTGTTTCAGAAAAGTTACACAGGAAATATTCTCGGAATTGGACAAAACAAAAGCCGAACATCCAGATATTAAACAAAGCTTCCAGAAGACCGAAGAGGAGACGGAGCCGAGCCAGAGGCTGGCCTCACCATAAGGCGGCGCGGCCAGCCCCTGGCCCACGCCCCCTATGGGTGAGACCACCCTGGTCCACCTCTGACGCTGCCCCTTCGCCTATAAAGACCCCCCGACGGGAAAAACCTAAGTACCCGATCAATTTTCCAGAAACACATCGCGATCCGCCGCCGTCGTCGACCCGAGATCGGGAGGGTCCAGAAGCTCTTCCCGGCACCCTACCAGAGAGGGGAATCGCCACCGGAGGTCTTCTTCATCGCCATGCTTGCCTCCGGCGCGATGAGTGAGTAGTCTACCTTGGACTATGGGTCCATAGCAGTAGCTAGATGGTTGTCTTCTCCACCATGTGCTTCATGTTTAGATCTCGTGAGCTGCCTTACATGATCGAGATCACCGTTATGTAATTCTACATGTTGTGTTTGTTGGGATCCGATGAATATTGGTGTTATGTTGAGTTGATGTGCTGAATCATGTATCTTATGTTATCTCTATGTTGTTTATGATCTTGCATGCTCTCTGTTGTTAGTAGCTATCTTGGCCAAGTAGATACTAGTGACTCCAAGAGGGGGTATTTATGCTCGATAGTTGGGTTCATGCCTCTATTTAATCTGGGGGGGTGACAAAAACCTCTAAGGTTGTAGATGTGTTGTTGCCACTAGGGAGAAAACAACATTCTTATGTCCAAGGGCATATGCTTTGTTTACATTACACACTTTGCTTAATGCAGTTATCTGTTGTTCGCAACTTAATATTCACGGGGTCCTCGGATGATTCCCCGTGGGTGGATTATTAGTCATAGATGCAGTTGGATGGCGGTCTATGTATTTTGTTGTAATGCCCAGAGTAAATCTCATAGTGATCCTCGTGACATATGCACGTTATCTTTATTCTATCAATTGCCCAACTGTAATTTGTTTACAAAGCATGTTGTTATTTATTTTATGGAGAGACACCACTAGTGAACTGTGGACCCCGGTCCAATTTCCTTTATATTGCTATCACCTGTTTATTATTACTCATACTGTTTACTTTCTCGCATACTACTATTGCTTTCCACTCGATACGCTCATACCTTTGTTTATAGCAAACCGGTGAGATTGACAACCTCATCGTAAGTTGGGAGCAAAGTATTTGGTTGTGTTGTGTGTAGGTTCCGCGTTGCTACTAGTTGAAGACGCGCTAACAAGAATCGTAAACGGCACCCTTGTTGGAGTGTCACTAAGCTAGCAAGCATCACCTTCTTAAGTTTGGCTTTCTCCTACTGGACGATAAAACCTTGGTTTCTTACTGAGGGAAAACTGCTGTTGTGCTCATCATACCTTCCGCTTGGGGTTCCCAACTGGTCGGTGATCTATATATATCCACCGGCGCCATCAAGCTGTTTTCTAGCGCAGTTGCCGGGGAGGAAGAAGACTTCTGCAAGGGGAGTTTCGCACGCACATCCTTTACTTTGTTTATTGTTTTCCTTTACTTTATTTTTGCTTGCATCGTTTTATCAAAAATACAAAAAAAATAGTTTCCTTATAGTTGTTACATTATTGCTTTTAGTTCATTATGTTGTTCCCTAAGTACGTTTTGGAGGACCTCTCAGTAGGCAGTGTCTCTATTATTGGAAAAAGTAATATTGAAGAGTTCTTTAATCATATTAGTATGCATAAAGATGTTGAGGAAAAATCTTTGGCTGAGCTTGCTCCTAGTTATGAAGTTGCTTCTGCTTATTTAGTTCACATGTTGGAAGCTAGGTTTGCTAGCCTTAATCCTTTTATGCAACACATGTTTCTTAAGCTTCATGATATTGAAGACCCCGAAAAGAAAGCTTTTATCTTGGAAACCTTGCGTAGAGAATTTAGAGATGTCATCATTAAAGCTAGGAAAGTTTTTAAGCATTTTAATAAGCTTGGCTCACATATAGAGGTTGTTAGTAAAAACAATGAAGAAACCCAAATACCAATACCTAGCAAACTCTTGGGATTGTATGAAGCTTTTGAAAATAATTTTGATTGGATCTGTCCCAAAAATCTTTTTAGTGAATTGAGTGAACCAATGCGTGATCACAAGGGGTCTTAAAAAACTTATGTGGATGAAATACAATGCCTTATTGAAAAGACTTCTGCAGTTGATCTTAATGCCTCTTTCGATATTACTTGATTCGCGCTTTCTGCGCCTATCTCAAAGGCGTTAAAGAAAAGCACTCTTGGGAGATAACCCATTGTTTTACTTTCAGTTCCTTTTCTTTTATTTGAGTCTTGGAATTTATTACTACTGTAATAACTGCTCATTATCCTTTTTATATTGTTATTGTGCCAAGAGAAGCCTCTAATTTGAGTGAGGTGAGATTTGGGGATGTTGCTGTCCTGAAACAGATTTTGGTGCTGCACCGTAAAAATTCGTGAAAATTCTCAGAATATCTTTTTGACCTGCGATTTCTTGTGCATATGACCCAGGTTATATCCAAACTTTTATTAGTTAAACACTTTTTGATTTTAGCAAAATAAAACCCTCTAAAAATTCGACCTTTGTCAGCTGTTCTGTTTTGACAGATTTCTGCCACTATTTGTGTTTGCCTCTTTATCGCTTTCTTTTAGAGTTCTTTTGATCACGGAACTTTTGGGGAAGTTGCTACAGTAGTATATGCTTTATATGTGGTGGTTTTGAGTTGAAACCTGAAGCAAAAAGGGGTTGATTATATGCTATGATTACACTAATGTTGCTAATATAATTGTGTTTAGTTTTGTATAAAGAAAGTTTTTTAAGTGTAGGGATTGGAGAATGATGAGATGAGTTGAAGAATGGACAAAAGCTCAAGCTTGGGGATGCCCACGCACCCCAAGAAATATCCAAGAGGTACAAGCATCAAAGCTTGGGGATGCCCCCAAGGCACCCCTTCTTCATCGGCAAAAATCAGGTCACCTTTCAACACACTATATTTTTATTGCTTCATGCATTATGCGTTTTTCTTGGAGCGTCAGTTGTTTTTAGTTTTCAGTTTTGTTTAGTTTTGTTTGCTGCAATAAAAGGTTGGACCCCAACAAATTTCTTTTGGAGAAGTTGCCTTGCTTTTCATTTGCCAAGAACACTCCGTTTTTCACTCTTATCGTTCAACGAGTGTTCTCTTTTTCTAGAACTGCATTTAGCTTTCATTTTTCGCCTTGATTTTTGTTCAGATCTTCTTATATCTTTGCATCAAGGTGTATTTTGACCTCTGGTCCATGTTGGTATTTATCAAAAGAGTTGTTTCAAAAAGGTTCGAATAGTGTTGGAAAAGAGAGAAAAAATTATGCAAAAAAGTGGTACAAAAAGTAGCTTGTTTAGACTGCGGCTTAGACTTTTGCATGGCGTGCTTGGTATCGTTTTGATAGTATGCTTAGTGGTTTTGTTGTAGCATGACTTGTCTCAAATGACTGAGATTGCTTAATGAACCTTTGAAAAAATCATGCGTTGTTTTTATTATTTGGAAGCATTAATTTAGTTTTCTCCTTTGATGCTTTATTTGGGTTGACTTGGCGCATGCTCACACATGTTAGACTCATACAAAGTCGCCATAAGCCTCTATGATCATTTAGTTTTTGACTTTTGATGCCATCTTATGATTCTTTTAATGTTGCTTTGTCGCTTTGCATGATTATGGTCGTTATTGCTCTCTTATTTGGTCGCTCCTAGTCTTTTGCTAGCCCTCATTTTGTAATGAATATGAGCTCTACTCGTGCATCCAACTCCTAAAAACCAATTTGTTCCAATGTGTCCACCATACATACCTATTAGCAATTTGCTATTCCAAAGTACATTTGACTTGCTTTTATCTATCCTTCAAATTAAACTCTTTTTGGTGTTATGCGAAAATTGGTCAGTAAAGCTCTCACGAACCTGATCACACACTTTACTTTTCTCGTTCTTTAAAAATTTGACATTGTGGCTCTCTTATGTTGAGTTGTTATGCTTACAAGTTGTAAGGTTAAAATTAGCCAAACCATGCCGTCATGGGGTAAGCTTTCAACATTGCACTTCTTATTTGAGTTGATATCGTGATCTTTTGTTTATGGATACTCGCGATGTGAAATAATTTGGGAATCTTGCGGGATCATGGAGTTTGTATATGTGTTAGAGAAACGCCTGGGCCACTAATCTAAGCCATGCATAATTCATGGTGGAAGTTTACAGCATGCCCATAGTGGACATTCGACGACGCATCTCAAAATAAAAAGCTATACCAATGGTAAATAAAAGAGATGTCGAGGTGTTCATTGTCTGTTTGTCCTGTCATTTTGATGTGGGCTTGTTCCATATCATCGGGCAGGAGGTACCCCGTTGGCGGTTCTCGATGATACACATATATTTACAATGACAAGAGCTTGCTTGGGACTCTAAGTCGAGTAGCATGAGGTTTGGGTATTCGTACTTCACGGGACACGAGGTTTTCAACTTATGATTTGTCAATCATATGCATCATAATTGTAATCGCATTAACTTTAACCATTCAAGATGCCTATGATGGGGGCAATGAGAGCTCAAAGCTAGTAAGTACCATAATTTTTGAAGGTTTATAAAACTTGCAATCACTGCTTCCCTCTGCGAAGGGCCTTTCTTTTACTTTTATGTTGAGTCACCACCTTCTACCTTTATGCACCGTCTAAGAGAGCATAGTTGTCATTCTGAGTATAATGTGCATTGTCCCAAAGTTTTCATTGATTGATTCATGATGTTGGTTTCACTTGTTCTTAAATTATTTGTATCTAGTCGCCCTCTTAAACTTGAAGGTGTCCTACGCATTTATGTTTTGCTCTCCATGAAGGACAAGCTGAAAACCATTTGTATGTTTTTCCATATGATTTGAACACACGTTTAACTTTCATTGTTTCATTTTCATGATCTTTCATTTGTGTTCTTTTTTATGTTATAACATGGTTGCTAAGTTTCTTCTATCAAGATTATATCTTTCATGCCCATGTTTTAAGTTCTTTTGATCCCAGCACTCAATGCTTTACATAGATGATCAAGATTGTGTAGGTGCATGTCACCTCAAAAATTATTTCTTTTGTTATCACTTACCTACTCGAGGACGAGCAGGAGTTAAGCTTAGGGATGCTGATACGTTTCAAACGTATCTATAATTTTTGATGCTCCATCCTTGTTTTTACACCATTTGCTTAGTGTTTCATTACACTTCGTGGCGTTTTTATGCATTTTCCGGAACTAACCTATTAACAAGATGCCATAGTGCCAGTTCCCTATTTTTTGCCGTTTTTGTGTTTCAGAATAGTTATACAGGAAATATTCTCGGAATTGGACGAAACAAAAGCCGAACATCCAGATATTAAATGAAGCTTCCAGAAGAACAAAGAGGAGACGGAGCCAAGCCAGAGGCTGGCCTCACCATAGGGCGGTGCGGCCAGCCCCTGGCCCGCGCCCCCTATGGGTGAGACCACACTAGTCCATCTCTGACGATGTCCCTTTGCCTATAAAGACCCCCTGACGGGAAAAACCTAAGTACCCGATCAATTTTCCAGAAACACATCGCGATCCGCCGCCGTAGTCGACCCGAGATCGGGAGGGTCCAGAAGCTCTTCCCGGCACCCTGCCGGAGAGGGGAATCGCCACCGGAGGTCTCCTTCATCACCATGCTTGCCTCCGGCGCGATGAGTGAGTAGTCTACCTTGGACTATGGGTCCATAGCAGTACCTAGATGGTTGTCTTCTCCACCATGTGCTTCATGTTTAGATCTCGTGAGCTGCCTTACATGATCGAGATCACCGTTATGTAATTCTACATGTTGTGTTTGTTGAGATCCGATGAATATTGGTGTTATGTTGAGTTGATGTGCTGAATCATATATCTTATGTTATCTCTATGTTGTTTATAATCTTGCATGCTCTCCATTGTTAGTAGCTATCTTGGCCAAGTAGATACTAGTGACTCCAAGAGGGGGTATTTATGGTCGATAGTTGGGTTCATGCCTCTATTTAATCTGGGGGAGTGATAGAAACCTCTAAGGTTGTAGATGTGCTGTTGCCACTAGGGAGAAAACAACTTTCTTATGTCCAAGGGCATACACTTTGATTACATTACACACTTTGCTTAATGCAGTTATCCGTTGTTCGCAACTTAATATTCACGGGGTCCTCGGATGATTCCCTGTGGGTGGATTATTAGTCATAGATGCAGTTGGATGGCGGTCTATGTATTTTGTTGTAATGCCCAGAGTAAATCTCATAGTGATCCTCACGACATATGCATGTTATCTTTATTCTATCAATTGCCCAACTGTAATTTGTTTACCCAGCATGTTATTATTTATTTTATGGAGAGACACCACTAGTGAACTGTGGACCCCGGTCCAATTTCCTTTATATTGCTATCACCTATTTACTATTACTCGCACTGTTTACTTTCTCGCATACTACTATTGCTTTCCACTTGATACGCTCATACCTTTGTTTACAGCAAACCAGTGAGATTGACAACCTCATCGTAAGTTGGGAGCAAAGTATTTGGTTGTGTTGTGTGCAGGTTCCGCGTTGCTACTAGTTGAAGACGCGCTAATAAGAATCGTAAAAGGCGCCCTTGTTGGAGTGTCACTAAGCTTGCAAGCAACACCTTCTTAAGTTTGGCTTTCTCCTACTGGATGATAAAACCTTGGTTTCTTACTGAGGGAAAACTGCTGCTGTGCTCATCATACCTTCCGCTTGGGGTTCCCAACTGGTCGGTGATCTATATATATCCACCGGCGCCATCACGTAGTCGATACATTCCTCCTAGGATGACTTCATGGACGAGATATGGGCCTTCCCATGGTGACTCCAGCTTCGACGTGCTTGTTTGCTTGAGGCGAAGCACAAGGTTGTCGGGCTCGAAAGTCTGTCCGCGTACCCATCTGTTGTGGTAGTTGCGGAGGCTTTGCTGGTAGACTGCTGAACGAGCGAGGACGACATCTCGAGCTTCGTCCAGCAGGTCGAGGGCATCTTCCAGTGCCGTTTGAGTGTCTTCTTCGATGTAAGCTACCACACGAGGTGCGCAGTAACACACATCTGTGGGAAGTACTACTTCGGCCCCAAAGAGCGGGAAGAACGGCGTGTAGCCGGTAGAGGAGTTGGGCATAGTCTGCAGACTCCAAAGGACTAATGGTAATTCCTCGACCCAAGCGCCTGCCGCAAGTTTGAGGGGTCGAAGGAGTCGCTTGTTTAGGCCGGCGCAAACAAGCACGTTGGCCTTCTCGACCTGCCCATTGGACTTGGGGTGCGCCACCGATGCGTACTTGATCCTGATGCCTAGCTCTTTGGCAAATTCTTGAAATTCGCCTGAGGTGAAGTTAGTACCGTTGTCGGTGATGATGCTGTTGGGCACTCCGTATCGACAGGTGATGGATTCGAAGAACTTGACCGCCGTAGTTGCCTCCTGGTTGGTGACCGGGACTGCTTCAATCCACTTGGAGAACTTGTCGATGGCGACTAAGAGGTAAGTGTGTCCACCTCGAGATGACTTGGGCAGAGGTCCCACTTGGTCGAGTCCCCATTGTGCGAAGGGCCAGGCCACAGGTATGGTGCGTAGCTCCGATGCAGGTGCATGGGCTTTGTCATGAAACACTGGCACGTGTCGCACCGTTCGACAATGTTCTTGGCGTCGTGAAGGGCCGAGAGCTAGTAGAACCCCGAATGGAAGGCTTTGGCTACTAGAGTTCTGCTGCTGGCATGGTGTCCGCAGGTTCCTTCATGGATGTCTTGAAGGAGAGCGATTCCATCTTCGGGCGCTATGCATCTTTGGAGAACTCCCATAGTGCTGCGCTTATAAAGCTCTCCTTGGATTATTGTGAAGGCCTTAGAGCGTCGCATGACTTGTCGGCGGTGGATGGTGTCTTCTGGTAGTTCACCCCTTATCAGGTAGGCGAGGTATGGCTTCGTCCAGATTGCCTCCACTAGCATGACTGTGGTGGTTTGCTTGGACAGGTCTTCTTTCTCTGCTGCTGGAGCTTCCTCTGAGCGACTAGCCCCCGAGCGTGTTGCTAACGCTGGATCGACGGCGGCTGGCTTAATCTTGACTGATCTCTCGAATATCTCCTCGAAGAAAACCCCTGGTGGTATCGGTAAACACTTGGATCCGATGTTGGCCAGGTTATCTGCCTCTTTGTTACTTTCTCTGCCGATGTGGGTCACTTCGCATCCCTCGAAATTTTCTTCCAGCTTGTCATACATTGTGTGGTATGCGATCATGTTTGCGCAGGTTGCATCGCATTCTTTCATGACTTGCTGGGCGATGAGATTCGAGTCGCCGTGGATCTTGATGCGAGTGCTCCACATGCCTTCGCCATGCACATGTCGTGCAGGACAACTTCGTATTCAGCTTTGTTGTTGGAGGGGTTCGGAAATCGCATACGTAAAATGTAGCGCATCTTGTCTCCCTGTGGCGATACGAGGATCACCCCTGCTCCTGCTCCCGAAACGCGCTTGAAGCCATCGACGTAAATTGTCCATGTGTTCGATAGGTCTTGGAGTTCTGGCATCCGCGCTTCAGTCCATTCAGCGATGAAGTCCGGTAAGACCTGCGACTTGATAGCTGACTACTGTTGGTATGTGATCTCCCGTGGTCCCAGAGTAATGCCCCACAACGAAACACGCCCCGTGGCATTGGGGTTGTTGAGTATGCTCGAAACTGGGGTTGAGGCCACTACTATGATGGAGTGGCATTTGAAGTAGTGCGGCAATTTCTTCCCTGACATGTATATAGCGTATGCTAGCTTCTGATAATGGGGGTACCTTTGCTTGGTCGGGGAAAGTACCTCGCTGAGGTAGTAGACCGGTCTTTGTACTCCATGATCTTTGCCCTCTTCCGTGTGTTCGACGACTAGAGCAGAGCTGACCACCTGATTGGTTGCGGCTATGTATAGCAACATTGGCTCTTTCTCGCGAGGGCGTGACCAGTACTGGGGACGTCGAAAGGCGGTGCTTAAGGTCATCAAAAGCAGCTTGCACTTCTGCTGTCCAGGTGAACTTATCCGTCTTCCTGAGAAGCCGATAAAAGGGGAGAGCCTTTTCGCCTAGCTTGCTTATGAAGCGGCTAAGCGCCGCTAGATGACCTGTCAACTACTGGACATGTCGAAGTGTCTTCGGCGGCTGCATGTTGATTATGTCTTGGATCTTCTCCAGATTGCCTTTGATCCCTCTCTCAGAGATGAGGTATCCCAACAGCTGGCCTGTAGGTACTCTGAAGGAGCACTTTTTCGGGTTGAGCTTGATGTTGTATCGATAGAGATTGGCGAAGGTTTCACGCAGATCGTCGATTAAGCTATCCGCCTTCACGGACTTGATGACGATATCGTCGACGTAGACCTCGATGTTGCGACCGATCTGCTCCTTCAGGCACGCCTACATGCACCGTTGAAAGGTGGCTCCTGCGTTCTTCAAGCCGAAAGGCATCATCGTGTAGCAGTACACCCCGTGCGGGGTGATGAAGGCAGTTTTGTCCTTGTCTTCAACTTTCAGGCTTCTCTGATTATATCCAGAGTAGGCATCGAGGAACGAAAGGCGTTCGCAGCCAGCGTTGGAGTCGATGATCTGATCGATTCAAGGGAGCGGGAAGTAGTCTTTCGGGCAGTGCTTGTTCAGCGCTGTGAAGTTGATGCACATCCTGTAGATCTTGGTGTCCTTCTTCTCCACCATGACTGGTGGTGACAACCATGCGGCTTCTTTTATCTCCCTGATGAATTTCGCCTCGAGGAGTCGATTAATCTCTTATCCCATTGACCGGGCTTTCTCATGATTGTAGCGGCGCATTGATTGTTTGATGGGTTTTGCGTTGGGAAAAATCTTCAATTCGTGCTTGGTGAGTTCCCTGGGGATGCCTGGCATATCTGCTGGACACCAGGCAAACATCCTCCAGTGCTCACGGAGGAACTCGACAAGCGCGCTTTCCTATGCGGGGGAAAGAGAATTCGACACCCGCACGGTCTTGGAAGGATCCGTCGGGTGGATCTGGTGCTCACGTGCATCCTTGCTAGCGTCGAATGACAACTCTGGGGCGTTCTGCTGCGCCGCTAGAGTTATGTCCATGTTGGCACTCTCTCTGATGTGGTGAAGTTCTTCATGAATGCCGAATGTCTGGGACAAAGTGTTGAAATCTTTGTCGCAATTTTTGGAGCGGGCAGAGCTGTCGCTAATCATCAATGGTCCTCTGTTTGCGGGCATCCGCAGCTTGAGGTAGGCATAATGAGGGACTGCCATGAATCAGGCAAACGCTGGTCGCCCGAGGATGGCATGGTACTGTGAAGGCCAGTCAATGACCTCGAATTCGATCTTCTCCTTTCTGAAGTTTGCGAGGGTGCCAAAGATGACATCCAAGTGTATCACTCCCAAAGGGTACGTCGGCTTTCCTGGGACAATTCCATGAAAGGAAGTTTCTGTCGGCAGGAGATCATTCATCGGGATCTTGATCTTTCGCAGCGTGTCAGCATAGATGATATTCAAACTGCTTCCTCCATCCATGAACACCTTCTTGGAGGTAAAACCTCCTATCTGAGCCTCGAGGCCTAGAGCGTGATGTCCTGGGCGCGGGATCTTCGGTGGGTGGTCTAATCGATCGAATCCGATCGGATGCTCTTACCAGTTTAGGTACTCCGGAGCTGCTGGCGGTGCATGCTCGGCATGGAAAACCTCCCTTTCACGCTTTCTCTAGATGCGGTTTGTCGGGCACCCCCTCTGAATCATAGGCACAAAACCACATGGTAGGGGAAAAGCTTCTTCCTCGACGACCTGCTGCCGAGGCTCGCTGAGGTGCTAGATCGTGGTGGCCTGATGGCCATGTTGCGTTGCGTTTGGTGGCGGATTAGGTGGTGGTGGTGGTGCATTGTAAGCTACGGCGCCTGCGATGGGCTATTCTGTTCGTATCTTTTCCTGAAGCGCTTGGCTTAGCTGAAGGAATTCCCGACACTCGATGAGGAGATGTGTCGGTTTTCGCCTCCCATCCATGTCAAGGTAGGTGTGCCTGGTACACCCCCCCGGTTGAGCAGTTCTTTCGTCGAGGGTGGTGGCTGGTCACGACACCGACGCCACTCCGTTTTTGGCCTCGAATCACGGCCGACACCTCTGCTGCTGCTTCCATAGTAAGTGTTCCCCTGTCTAGGTCCATCACGGTTGTCGTCGTGGTCATTATTTATGTAGTCTGCTGCTACCATGTATGTTGTGTCTGAATCTCCATAGCGGCCTCTACGCCCTTTCTGTCGCACTCGCCGTGGCCCGGAGTGGATTTGGTCTTTAGGATCGACGTCGTGGTCCGGTGAGCGGCGACGACTCTTAGGATTTGCGATGGAATCTTCTCCATCGGCCCACTCATTTGCGAGGCTCATGAGATGGTCGATTGTCTTGGGCTTGCATCGTCCCAACTCTTCCCTGAAGTCCCGTCGGATGAGACCGTCTCGAAAAGCATCGACAGCTCTTTCGGGCAAGATGTTCTCCGACGTGTTGCGCAAGCTGAGCCACCGTGATATGTAAGACCTCAGACTTTCCCCTGTCTTCTGCACGCAAGGCATAGTTCTTCAAACAACATGGGTCGTCGTGAGGTGCCCCGAAAGTTTGTGATAAAAGCTTGCCAAAATTTCTCCCAGGAACGGATGCTATCTGGAGCGAGGTTATTGAGCCATGCCCTTGCGTTATCTTTCAAGTGCAATGATAACAACTGAAGAGCATTATCCCTGGATCCGCTGCTAATAGTGACGGCGGTTATGAAGTTGTCTAGCCAAATTCGAGGGTCCCGCTGCCCGTTGAACTTGACAATGTCGTCACTGAGCTTAATTCCCTTCGATAGCGGTGTGGAGCGGATGAGGATGTTGAAGCATTCTGCGCCACACTGTCCATGTCAACTGTTGCTGAATGTCTTCGGCTCGCAATCATCCTTGAATCGATGTGTCTCACGTCGTGCGCGCGCCAGGTCGACTCTGTTCTGAGCTAACCCATGTCGAAGTTCACCATTGATAGGTTCTACGACTTGAGGCCTGGGCGCTACTGCTGGCGCCGCTGCTTGGTGCCTAAACTGCTCTGCTGGAGGGATGTTTCTCCATGGTGTTGCGTCGTGTCCTTGTTCATTCGTGCCTTGGAGCACCCTGACGCCCTCGAGCGCCAAGTTTCGAAGATGCCGCATATGCTCGTCGTCATTAGATGCATTGGCAGCAATGTAAGCTGCATCAGCCATGATCGCGGCTTCCTTGGTCTTGGGTAGTAGCTTGGCCTCATTGAATTCTGCTTCCAAGTTTCTGGTAATGTTGTGCACATCGCCCCCAGGTGGAAGATAAGATCGTAACCTGCGTGGGACGCTTGACGAGTAGTGTGATGATAACTCGACGCGTCGTCTGCTAGACGCGTCGGCTTCCTCTCTGCGTCATTCCAGGATTCGTCTCTTGCTGCTAATCTGGTCTTTCTGCTCCTGGATGATGAATTGAAGCGCGGCTACCTCTTCTGGGCTGGGATTTGGACCCATAGGTACCTCACCCGAATAAACATTCCTTGTGTGTCGGATCTGGTTTTGTGTGATGAACCGGCCGCCAGCGGTTGGCCGATCTCGATTGTTGTTGGTTCCATGCTCGTTCCCATCTCCGTGCGATGCCATCATGCAGTGCCCACCAGATGGCGAAGCTGAATCATCGCTGATCTCGCCTTGCGCCAAAGGGTGTATGTCGTCGTCACCAATGCATGACCCTGCCTCGATCATTGTCTCAGAGTCATAATTGACCACATATCCACTGCCAGATATGGCGGATTCGCTCGAGTGTGAGCTAACTGAATTGCCGATCTTCCCCTTGGCCTCTGGATAGACGTCATCATCTGAACACGTGTAGTCCGAGTATAACCCCTTGATGTAATCGGGGTCGTGATGTCTACGCACGCTTCTATCCTTGTAGACAGTGTTGGGCCTCCAAGTGCAGAGGTTTGTAGAACAGCAGCAAGTTTCCCTTAAGTGGATCACCCAAGGTTTATCGAACTCAGGGAGGAAGAGGTCAAAGCTATCCCTCTCAAACAACCCTGCAATTATGATACAGAAAGTCTCTTGTGTCCCCAACACACCCAATACACTTGTCAGATGTATAGGTGCACTAGTTCGGCAAAGAGATAGTGAAATACAACTAGTAGTGATGATTATAAGTAGTAAATGTAATCTGAAATAAATATCGCTACGAGCAAACATGTAACAAAACTGAAAGGAAACGGTGTGCAATGCTTGGAAACAAGGCCTAGGGATCATACTTTCACTAGTGGACACACTCCCAACAAATATAACATAATTGAACCAATAGATACTATCATCAATATGCAACTCAAAACAATTCCCCAATGGATAACAAACACTAATCATGTGTAGGGCTACGAAGCACTCCTCAAAGTCCGTATTTCCCCAAACTAGACTGTCCCACACTGTCACCGTGAATGCACTAGATGGTTCCAACAAACACCAACAATTCATAGAGACATTAACCAAAAAGACACACATGATGCGCACACTGTCACCGTCACACCATGATACAAGGTATCTCCGGAGTTTACAAATATAAAGCACAGGAGTAGCATAATATCTGAATAATAACATCTACCAATTCAACTAGATACAAAGCTCACGATCACATAAAGATCACATCATGGGAGAGAGAGGTGAACCACATAGCTACCGGTAGAGCCCTCAGCCCCGGGGGAGAACTAATCCCTCCTCATCATAGGAGATAGCAAGGTTGATGGAGATGGCGGTGAGGTTAATGGAGACGGCAGAGACAGCGATGGAGACCGATGGAGATGGCTCTGGGGGCACTTCCCCGTCCTGGCAGGGTGCCGGAACAGAGACTTCTGTCCCCCGAAATTCGTCGGCGGCGGCGGCGGAGCTGCAGAACTCTTTCTGGAAATTTGCCGATTCCTCTAGGGTTTTCCGTCGGGAGGCTTTTTATAGGTGAAGGGGCGTCATCAGGAGGCGACCAGGGTGGTCACACAATAGGTGGGCACGGCCAGGGGCTGGGCCACGCCCCCTGTTGTGTGGGCAGCCCATAGCCCCCCTTCGGCTCTCGTTCGGTCTTTGGTCCTCTTCCGGGAAAAATAGGAGTTCTGGAACTTGTTTCGTCCAATTCCGAGAATATTTCCTGTGTAGCTTTTCTGAAACACAAAAACAGCAGAAAATAGGGAACTAGCACTGTGGCATCTTGTTAGTAGGTTAGTTCCGGAAATCGCATAAAAATGCCACGAAGTGTAACGAAACACAAGGCAAATGGTGTAAAAACAAGCATGGAGCATAAAAAATTATAGATACGTTTGAGACGTATCAGCATCCCCAAGCTTAACTCCTGCTCGTCCTCGAGTAGGCAAGTGATAACAAAAGAATAATTTTTGAGGTGACATGCACCATCACAATTTGATCAACGAGGTAGAGCATTGAGTGCTGAGATCAAAGAACTTAAAACATGGGCATGAAAGACATAATCTTGATAATAGAAACTTAGCAACCATGTTATAGTATGAAAAGAAACACAAAGGAAAGATCATGAAAATGAAACAATGAAAGTCACGTGTGTGTTTCAACCATATGGAAAACATAGCAAATGGTTTTCAGCTTGTCCCTCATGGAGTAGCAAAACATAAATGCATAGGACACCTTCAAGTTTAAGAGGGTGACTAGATACAAGTAATTTAAGAACAAGCAAAACCATAATCATGAATCAATCAATAATAAACTTTGGGACTATGCACATTATATTCAGAATGACAACTATGCTCTCTTAGACGGTGCATAAAGTTAGAAGGTGGAGACTCAACATAAAAGTAAAAGAAAGGCCCTTCGCAGAGGGAAGCAGTGATTAAACATGTGCTAGAGCTTTTCATTTGTAAAACAGAGAGATAAAAAATTGGATTTTGAGAGGTGGTTGTCTTTGTCAACGACTAGCAATGGGGTTCTTACTATCTTCCAAACAAAAAGTAAGCAAGTTTTTGAGAGAGGATTGGCACTTTGGTGCTCTTTTATAAAGCTTGGCACTCCTCCCCACCTTTTTTCCTTTCACAAACCATGGCTAACCGATTCCATCGGGTGCCCACCAACATTCACATACCAAGGAGGAGTGCCTTTTTTTCTTTTTTTCTTTTTTCTTTTCTTTTTGGAATAAAACAATATGGAAGATAGCAAATCCGACCACTACGTCCCCATGAGCTGAAAACAGTGTCACAAAACGAGAAGTGTTTTGAAGTTTTTTTTTAAGGTAGCACATGAAAATTTACTTGGAATGGCTTGCAAATACCACGCATAGGAATTTATAGTGGACTCATTGGCAAACTTGGTTTTTGGGAGTTGGATGCACGAGTAGAGCTCATACTTAGTACAAAATAAGGGCTAGCAAAAGACTGGGAGCGACCAACTAAGAGAGCAATAACGGCCATAATCATGCATAGCGACAAAACATCATTGAAAGAAGCATAAAGTGGTATCACAAGTCAAAAACCAAATGATCATAGAGGCTATAGGCGACTTATTTTGTAGTCAACATGTGTAAGCATGTGCCAAGTCAACCCAAATAAAGCATCAAAGGAGAAAACCAAATAAATGCTTCCATATAATAAAAACAACGCATGATTTTTTCAAAGGCTCATTAAGCAATCTCAGTCATTTGAGACAAGTCATGCTACAGCAAAACCACTAAGCATACTATCAATATGACATCAAGCATGACATGCAAAAGCCTAAGCCGCAGTCTAAACAAGCTCCTTTTTGTACCACTTTTTTGCATGAAACTTTTTCTCTTTTCCAACACCATTCAAACCTTTTTTTGAGGAAACTCTTTTGATGAAAACAAACATAGACCAGTGATATAAATACACCTTGATGCAAAGATAAAACAAGATCTGAACAAAAATCAAGGCGAAAAACGAAAGCTAAACGCAATAGCAGAAAAAGAGAACACTCGTTGAACGATAAGCCTGAAAACTAGAGTGTTCTTGGCAATGAAAAACGGAATTCATCTCCTCCAAAAAGAACATGATGTGATCCAACCATTTATTGCAGCAAACAAAACATAAGAAAACTGAAAGCAAAAACTGACGCTCCAAGAAAAATGCATAGTGCATGAAGCAATAAAAATATAGTGTCTTGAAAGGTGACCTAATTTTTGCCGATGAAGAAAGGGGGTGCCTCGGGGCATCCCCAAGCTTTGATGCTTGTACTTCTTGGATATTTCTTGGGGTGACATGGGCATCCCCAAGCTTGAGCTTTTGTCCATTCTTCATCTCATCTCATCATTCTCCAATCCCTACACTTGAAAACTTCCTTCATACAAAACTTAACACAATTCTATTAGCAACGTTAGCATAATCATGAGAGTAAATCAACCCTTTTGGTTCAGGTTTCAACTAAAGCCCACCACATATTAAAGCTTCTACTACTGTAGCAACTTCCCCAAAAGTTCCCGGATCAAAAGAACTCAAAAAGAAAGCGATCGAGAGGCAAACACAAATAGTGGCAGAATCTGTCAAAACAGAACAGCTGGCAAAGATCGATTTTTAGAGGGTTTTCTGTTGCTCAAATCAAAAAGTGTAAAACTAATAAAAGTTTGGAAATAACCTGGGGCATATGCACAAGAAATTGCAAGTCAAAAAGATATTCAGAGAATTTTCACGAATTTTTACGGTGCAACCCTGAAATCTGTTTCAGGACAGCAACTTCCCCAAATCTTACCTCACTCAAATTAGAGGTTTATCTTGGCACAACAACAAAATAAAAATGATAAGGAGAGGTTATTACAGTAGTAATAACTTCCAAGACTCAAATAAAAGAAAAAGTACTGAAAATAAAATAATGGGTTATCTTCCAAGAGTGCTTTTCTTTAACGCCTTTGAGCTAGGCGCAGTAATTTCAGAAAATGCTCACATAGGTGCCCAAAAAGAACTTAAGGCAAAGGTGCCATAAAGGAACTTGAAGCAAGAGAGAGCATTAAAAAGCAAATATGAAACACATTTAAATCTAAACCACTTCCTATGAAAAATAGTCTTATAAATAGGCAAGTCATGAAAGCGCAAAGCGAAAAGCATAGGAAGGCAAAACAAGTTCAACTTCAAGAATTCCAGCAAAAAGAGGGGAAACTCAATATTGTTGAGGTTCATCAAACCATGTTTCCCTCTCTCATAGTAACTTTCAGTAGTATCATGAATAGAACTAACAATATAACTATCACATAAAGCATCCCTATCATGAGCCACATGCATAAAAGAATTAATACTCCCCACATGAACAATCGTAGTAGGAGCAGATTCAACAGAATAATTATTCTCATCACCATAATCATCAAAAACAGGAGGCATATTGTAATCATAACTAGTTTTATCCTCAAAAGTAGGTGAACTGAAAATATTATACTCATCATCATAACCATCATAGACTAGAGGTTTAGTATCATCATAAGCGAGAGAACAGCTATTTCGCAAAGCATATTCATCAAACATATCATCATAAGAAGGAACATGGATAGTACTAATGGTACAACAATTATTAACCTTAGAATCGGTACCAAAAAGATTTTCAATATCAAAAGTAGAGTGCTTTTCCCAATCATGATCACTAACATAGGTAACAGGCATAGGAACATCACATAGGGGAGATAAAATATCATCAGAGCAAACTTTCTCCACTAAAGCTGGGGAACTAAAAATATCATGCTTAACAAAACCAGCTTCCCCAAGCTTAGACTTTTCTATAGCATTAGCAACAACGGTATTCAAAGCATTCATACTAACAACACTATTAGCATGCGAATAAAGCTCCAAAGGTTTTTCAATTTTCTCTTCAAACACTTCATATCCTAACGTAGGAAAAATACTAAAGAACTCTTTGTTTTCCATTAAGCCTAACTAGTGAAAATAAAAACAAGAAACAAAAAGATATAATTGTAGAATCTAAAGGAAATAACTTCGAGCACTCACACAGGAGGATGCAAGTACCTTTTACCTTACCTCCCCGGCAACGGCGCCAGAAAAGAGCTTGATGTCTACGCACGCTTCTATCCTTGTAGACAGTGTTGGGCCTCCAAGTGCAAAGGTTTGTAGAACAGCAGCAAGTTTCCCTTAAGTGGATCACCCAAGGTTTATCGAACTCAGGGCGGAAGAGGTCAAAGCTATCCCTCTCAAACAACCCTGCAATTATGATATAGAAAGTCTCTTGTGTCCCCAACACACCCAATACACTTGTCAGATGTATAGGTGCACTAGTTCGGCGAAAAGATAGTGAAATACAAGTAGTAGTGATGATTATAAGTAGTAAATGTAATCTGAAATAAATATCGCTACGAGCAAACATGTAACAAAACTGAAAGGAAACGGTGTGCAATGCTTGGAAACAAGGCCTAGGGATCATACTTTCACTAGTGGACACACTCCCAACAAATATAACATAATTGAACCAATAGATACTATCATCAATATGCAACTCAAAACAATTCCCCAATGGATAACAAACACTAATCATGCGTAGGGCTATGAAGCACTCCTCAAAGTCCGTATTTCCCCAAACTAGATTGTCCCACACTGTCACCATGAACGCATTAGATGGTTCCAACAAACACCAACAATTCATAGAGACATTAACCAAAAAGACACACATGATGCGCACACTGTCACCATCACACCATGATACAAGGTATCTCCGGAGTTTACAAATATAAAGCACGGGAGTAGCATAATATTTGAATAATAACATCTACCAATTCAACTAGATACAAAGCTCACGATCACATAAAGATCACATCATGGGAGAGAGAGGTGAACCACATAGCTACCGGTAGAGCCCTCAGCCCCGGGGGAGAACTACTTCCTACTCATCATAGGAGACAGCAAGGTTGATGGAGATGGCGGTGAGGTCGATGGAGACGTCAAAGACAGCGATGGAGACCGATGGAGATGGCTTCGGGGGCACTTCCCCGTCCCGGCAGGGTGCCGGAACAGAGACTTATGTCCCCCGAAATTTGTCGTCGTCGGCGGTGGAGCTGCGGAACTCTTTCTGGAAATTTGCCGATTCCTCTAGGGTTTTCCGTTGAGAGGCTTTTTATAGGCGAAGGGGCGTCGTTAGGAGGTGACCAGGGTGATCACACAATAGGTGGGCGCGGCCAGGGGCTGGGCTGCCCCCCCTATTGTGTGGGCAGCCCCTAGCCCCCCTCCGGCTCTCGTTCGGTCTTCGGTCCTCTTCCGGGAAAAATAGGAGTTCTGGAACTTGTTTCGTCCAATTCCGAGAATATTTCCTGTGTAGCTTTTCTGAAACACAAAAACAGCAGAAAACAGGGAACTGGCACTGTGGCATCTTGTTAGTAGGTTAGTTCCAGAAATCGCATAAAAACGCCATGAAGTGTAACGAAACACAAGGCAAATGGTGTAAAAAAAGCATGGAGCATCAAAAATTATAGATACGTTTGAGACGTATCAGGTCGTAAGGCGTTGGTTGTAGCGTGAGGGTGTTGAGAGCCCGTTCGCACTCAGATATCGTCGGATAGATTGCAGCAGTGCCCCCACCAGGGTCTTTACAGTCGGCGACCTCGTGAGGTGAGAAATCTCCGATGCCCATGAAGTGATACGCGTCGCACTCGACGCAATATGCGGTGGCTGGGGATGGAGGTGGATCTTGAAAGTCGTTCGACCCGACTGATGGGGTCGATGTTTCCAACATTGGATCTTCCTTCGTTGTCATAGGTGGCGTTGTTGTCGAGGGAGTACTCCTGACCGCCAATGGTGTGTCCGGATCTACGACGAGCGGGGCTGGTTCGATGATGGAGATCAGCTCAGCAATGCCGTCTTCATCCACATGGAAGTTGAATAACCTGAGGGTCATCTCAAAACCTCCAATCCTTGTCGAGGTCGGTCCCGTCAAGCACGAGACAGGGTCAACGATGGCTGTCACTGGGGTGTCGACATCGACCATGAGAGCGGAGTTGATAATGGTTGGCGGGGCAATGCCGACGACAGTCGGCGAAGTGACATTGATGTCGATGGATGGCGGTACAGTGTCGATGTCGATGTCGATGGACGGCGATGTAGTGTCGATGTCAATGGACGGTGATGCAGTGTCGATGTCGATGTCGATGTCGACGGATGGCGATGTAGTGTCGATGGATGGCGATGCAGTGTCGATGTTGATTTCGATGGCTGGCGCTGCAGAATCGATGGCGGTTGCTGGTGATGAGTCGTCGACCCTTGTCGATGCAGATGAGTTGGTGGAGGCCGTTGATGCAGGCAAATCGGTGGTGGTTGGTGATGGAGCCGGCGAATCCGTAGATCCAGATCCCGTCGTCCCCACGGTCGGCGCCAATTGACGAGGTTCAACCCTGGCAATGCCCATGCTTGAGGGCTTTTGAATCATGGAGCGCATGTGGGATCTGACGAACTCGATGGCGATCAGACGATACAGGAAAACACAGGTTTTACCCAGGTTCGCCCCCTTGTTGGGTAATGAGCTACATCCTGCTTGTCTGACTTTATTGATGGGGTGATTACAGTGGTGGCGTTTACAGCGAGGGCATAGATTGGATCTAGCCGAGGGTGAGGAGTTCTCGAGGATTCAAGCGCTCGGGTGAAAGGTGGAAAAGGTATCTAGCCCTACTGGATCTCCTTCCCAACCTTTTATAGGCGAAGGTTGGGTCCCGGGATTGTTCTCCAAGCAATATTACAGATTGAAACGGTTCGAATAAACCCTAGGCGAATCCTAATTCGATCATGTATCCTCGAGTCTTGCATTGCACGCCAAGTCTTGTTCCTGGGCCACGCCAGGCTATCATGCTCGTGGGCCTTGCCGTCCCTTCAGTGGATGTCCTTCTTGGGCCGAAGACTAGGTAGGCTAATATCGAGGACCCATGGGTCATTCCCTTGTCAGCGCTAGTGGACCTGGCAGGAAAAGTTGCGTTCACCGCCCCTGGTTATCAAACGATTTTCCATCCAAAAGCCACACCTAGCCTGTTGATGTGTGATGCGTGGTGAATGACCAGCCCGTTGGGAACCCCAAGAGGAAGGTATGATGAGTATAGCAGCTAGTTTTCCCTCAGTTAAGAAACCAAGGTTTATCGTTCTTGGAGAGGAGAGACAAACGACTGAAGGTGATGCTTGCTAGTTTGTGACAGCTTCGGACAATTTATATATGGCGCCTCGTCCAAGCTTTGCTTGCTAGCTGCAACGCGGAACCTGCACACACACAACCAAGTACTTTGTTCCCAACTTACGATGAGGTTGTCAATCTCACCGGTTTGCTTGAAACAAAGGTTATGAGTGTATCGAGTGGAAAACAGTAAAAAGTATGCGAGTAAAGTAAACAGTGCGAGTAAAGTAAACAGGTGATAGCAATATGATGGAAATAGGACCGGGGTCCACAGTTCACTAGTGGTGTCTCTCCATAAGATAAATAACACATGCTGGGTAAACAAATTACAGTTGGGCAATTGATAGAATAAAGATAAACGTGTTGTGGCGAATCAATCCGAGAACTCCACAAGTATTAAGTTGCGAACAATAGATAATTGCATTAAGCAAAGTGTGTAATGTAAACAAAGCATATGCCCTTGAGCATATGAATGTTGTTTTCTCCCTAGTAGCAACAGCACATCTACAACCTTAGAGGTTTCTGTCACTCCCCCAGGTTAAATAGAGGCATGAACCCACTATCGAGCATAAATACCCCCTCTTGGAGTCACTAGCAACTACTCGGCCAAGATAGCTACTAACAACGGAGAGCATGCAAGATCATAAACAACATAGAGATAACATAAGATAATATTCAGTACAGCAACTCAATCATAAACACCAATATTCATCGGATCCCAACAAACCAAACATGTAGAATTACATAACGGTGATCTCAATCATGTAGGGCAGCTCATGAGATCTAAACATGAAGCACATGGTGGAGAAGACAACCATCTAGCTACTCCTATGGACCCATAGTCCAAGGTAGACTACTCACTCATCGCTCTGGAGGCAAGCATGGCGATGAAGAAGACCTCCGGTGGCGATTCCCCTCTCCGGCAGGGTGCCGGGAAGAGCTTCTGGACCCTCCCGATCTCGGGTCGACGACGGCGGCGGATCGCGATGTGTTTCTGGAAAATTGATCGGGTCCTTAGGTTTTTCCCGTCGGGGGGTCTTTATAGGCGAAGGGGCGATGTCAGAGGTGGGGCCAGGTGGCCTCACGCCAGGGTGGCGCGGCCCAGGCCCTGGCCGCGCCAGCCCTGTGTGTGGGCCCCTGGTGGCCCCTCTCCTTCTCTCCTTCGGATCTCTGGAAGCTTTCGGGTAAAATAAGACTTCAGGAACTTGTTTCGTCCAATTCCGAGAATATTTCCTGTGTATCACTTCTGAAACACAAAAACAGCAGAAAACAGGGAACTGGCACTGTGGCAACTCGTTAGTAGGTTAGTTCCGGAAAATGCATAAAAGTGCCACGAAGTGTAACGAAACAGTAGGCAAATGGTGTAAAAACAAGCATGGAGCATCAAAAATTATAGATACGTTGGAGACGTATCAAGCATCCCCAAGCTTAACTCCTGCTCGTCCTCGAGTAGGTAAGTGATAACAAAAGAATAATTTTTGAGGTGACATGCACCTACACAATCTTGATCAAGTATGTAAGCATTTGTGAGCTGGGATCATAAGAACTTAAAACATGGGCATGAAGATATAATCATGACAATAAGAAACTTAGCAACCATGTTGTAAACATGCAAATGAACACAAACAAAAGATCATGAAAATGAAACAATGAAAGTCAAACGTGTGTTCAAATCATAAGGAAAAACATACAAATGGTTTTCAGCTTGTCCTTCAAAGAGAGCAAAACATAAATGCATAGGACACCTTCAAGTTTAAGAGGGCGACTAGATACAAATAATTTAAGAACAAGTGAAACCAACAATATGAATCAGTCAATGAAAACTTTGGGACAATGCACATTATACTAAGAATGACAACTATGCTCTCTTAATGGTGCATAAAGATAGAAGGTGGTGACTCAACATAAAAGTAGAAGAAAGGCCCTTCGCAGAGGGAAGCAGTGATTGCAAGTTTTATAACCTTCAAAAATTATGGTACTTACCGGCTTTGAGCTCTCATTGCCCCCATCATAAGCATCTTGAATGGTTAAAGTTAATGCGAGAACAATTATGATGCATATGCTTGACAAATCATAAGTTGAAAACCTCGTGCCCTGTGAATACGAGTACCCAAACCTCATGCTACTCTACTTAGAGTCCCAAGCAAGGCTCTTGTCATTGTAAATATATGCATATCATTGAGAACCGCCAATGGGGTACCTCCGTGCCCGATGACATGGAACAAGCCCACACCAAAATGACAGGACAAGCAGACAATGAACACCTCGACATCTCTTTTATTTGCCTTTGTTTAGCTTTTTATTGTGAGATGCGTCGTCGAATGTTCACCATGGGTATGCTGCAAATTTCCACCATGAATTATGCATGGCTTAGATTAGCGGCCCGGCGTTTCCCTAACACATATACAAACTCCATGATCCCCACAAGATTCCCAATTCATTTCACACCGCGGGCATCCATAAACAAAAGATCACGATATCAACTCAAATAAGAAGTGCAATGTTGAAAGCTTGCCCATGACTGCATGGCTGGGCTAGTCTCCAACTTACAACTTGCAAGCATAACAACTCAACATAAGAGACCACAATGTCAAATTTTTAAGAACATGAAAAGTAAAGTGTGCCTTCCGGTTCGTGAGAGCTTTACTGACCGAATTTCGCATAACACTGATAAGAGTTTAATTTGAAGAGAAAATAAAAGCAAGTCAAATTTACTTGGAATAGCAAATTGCTAGTAGGTATGTATGGTGGACACTTCGGAAAACTTTGGCTTTTAGGAGTTGGATGCACGAGTAGAGCTCATACTCAGTACAAGGCGAGGGCTAGCAAAAGACTGGGAGCGACCAACTAAGAGAGCAATAATGGCCATAATCATGCAAAGCGACAAAGCGACATTAAAAGAAGCATAAGATGGCATCAAAAGTCAAAAAATAAATGATCATGAATGCTATTGGTGACTTTGTAAGAGTCTAACATGTGTGAGCATGCGCCAAGTCAACCCAAATAAAGCATCAAGGAGAAAACCAAAATAATGCTTCCATACAATAAAAACAACGCATGATTTTTTCAAAGGCTCATTAAGCAATCTCAGTTATTTGAGACAAGTCATGCTACAGCAAAACCACTAAGCATACTATCAAAAAGACAGCAAGCATGACATGAAAAAGCCTAAGCCGCAGTCTACACAAGCTCCTTCTTGTACCACTTTTTTGCATAAAGCTTTTTCTCTTTTCCAACACCATTTGAAATTTTTAAAGACACCTCTTTTGATGAAAACCAATAAAGATCAGAGGCAAAAATACACCTTGATGAAAAGAT
The DNA here is from genome assembly GCA_007115705.1 of Dactylis glomerata. Classification (NCBI taxonomy): domain Eukaryota; kingdom Viridiplantae; phylum Streptophyta; class Magnoliopsida; order Poales; family Poaceae; genus Dactylis; species Dactylis glomerata. The sequence continues at coordinate 757,831 of QXEO01000184.1, forward strand.
ATGACAAGGTTTGAACGCAAATCAAGGCGAAAACGAAAACCAAAAGCAGTAGCGGAAAAAGAAGAACACTCGATGAACGATAAGAGTGAAAACGGAGTGTTCTTGGCAAATGAAAACGAGGCAACTTCTCCAAAAGAAATTTGTTGGGGTCCAACCATTTATTGCAGAAAACAAACTAAACTAACTAAGAAAACTAAAACAACCGACGCTCCAAGAAAAACACATAGTGCATGAAGCAATAAAAATATAGTGTCTTGAAAGGTGACCTGATTTTTGCCGATGAAGAAGGGGTGCCTCGGGGGCATCCCCAAGCTTTGACGCTTGTACTTCTTGGATATTTCTTGGGGTGATGCATGGGCATCCCCAAGCTTGAGCTTTTGTCCATTCTTCAACTCATCTCATCATTCTCCAATCCCTACACTTGAAAACTTCCTTCATACAAAACTAAACACAAATCTATCAGCAACATTAGTGTAATCATAGCATATAATCAACCTCTTTTTGCTTCAGGTTTCAACTCAAAACCACCACATATATAGCAAATACTACTGTAGCATCCTCCCCAAAAGTTCCGTGATCAAAAGAACTCAAAAGAAAGCGATAAAGTGGCAAACACAAATATTGGCAGAAATCTGTCAAAACTGAACAGCTGACAAAGGTCGAATTTTTGAGGGGTTTTCTGTTGCTCAAATTAAAAAGTGTTCAACTAACGAAAGTTTGTATATAACCTGGGGCATATGCACAAGAAATAGAAGGTCCAAAAGATATACAGAGAATTTATACGAATTTTTACGGTGCAGCACCGAAAACAGTTTCAGGACAGCAACATCCCCAAATCTTTACCTCACTCGAATTAGAGGCTTCTCTTGGCACAAAAACAAAATAAACAAGATAAGGAGCGGTCATTACAGTAGTAATGACTTCCAAGACTCAAATAAAAGAAAAAGTACTGAAAAGAAAACATTGGGTTATCTCCCAAGAGTGCTTTTCTTTAACGCCTTTGAGCTAGGCGCAGAAAATTGTGAATCAAGTAACATCAAGTGATGAAGCATCAAGCTCATAATTTGCTCTAAGAATAGAGTCAAAAAGTAATTTCTTTCTTTTCCTAGGGAAGTGTTCCATACCTTTCTTGAGTGGAAATTGATATTTGATGGTGCCTTCCCTCATATCAATGATGGCACCTACAGTTCGAAGAAAGGGTCTTCCCAAAATAATAGGACATGAAGCATTGCATTCAACATCCATAACAAGAAAATCAACAGGAACAAGGTTATTGTTAACCACAATAAGAACATCATTAATCCTTCCCAAAGGTTTCTTCTTAGCAACATCAGCAATAGGAACATCAAAATAACACTTTTCAAGCGGTGGTAAATCAAGCATGTCATAAATTTTTCTAGGCATGATAGAAATACTAGCACCTAGATCACATAAAGCATGGCAATCATAACCATTAACATGCATATCAATGATGGGTTCCCAACCATCTTCTAACTTCTTGGGAATAGAGGCTTTTTGCTTCAACTTTTCATCCCTAATTTTCATGAGAGCATTGGTAATATGCTTAGTAAAAGCAACATTTAAAGAACTAGCATTGGGAGTCAAAGCAAGCTTTTGCAAGAACAAAATAACTTTAGATATATTGCAGCCATCAACATCAAAATCATTAAAAGAAGTAGAGCTATCATCTCCTACACTCCGAAAAATTTCAGCACTCTTTTGAGAAAAAGTTTTGGCAGTTTTAGGCTTTTTAACACAAGGAGTGGGAGTTTTCTCTACACCAATCAAAGTAAGAGGATTGCTAGCATTAGGAGCAACATCATTAGAGGTAGTAATGGTACATACCTTCATCTCTCTATCCATCTCATCTTCTCTTTCCCACCTGGCATGCAATTCCGCTAACAATCTAATATTTTCATCAATTCCAACTTGAATAGCATTAGCGGTAGCAAAAACATTGTTCTCTTTCACATCATTAGGCAACACTTTTAATTTCAGAAGTTCAACATCATGAGCAAGGCTATCAACTTTAGAAGCAAGAATATCAATTTTGCCTAACTTTTCCTCAACAGACTTGTTAAAAGCAGTTTGCTTACCGATGAAGTCCTTGAGCATTACCTCAAGCTCGGAGGGCGCGGCCCTAGTGTTGTTGTAGGAGTTACCATAAGAGTTACCATAACCATTACCATTGGTAGAAGGATACGGCCTATAATTGTTACTAGCAAAATTGTTCCTATAAGCATTGTTGTTAAAATTATTGTTTCTAATGAAATTCACATCAACATGCTCTTCTTGAGCAACCAGAGAGGCTAAAGGAACATTATTAGGATCAACATGAGTCCTATAATTAGCAAGCATAGCCATAATGGTATCAATCTTATCATTCAAGGAAGAGGTTTCCTCAACAGAATTTACCTTCTTACCTTGTGGAGCTCTCTCGGTGTGCCATTCGGAATAATTTACCATCATGTTGTCGAGTAGCTTTGTTGCGGTGCCCAAGGTAAGGGACATAAAAGTGCCTCCAGCAGCTGAATCAAGTAGGTTCCTCGAAGAAAAATTCAGTCCTGCATAAAAAGTTTGGACAATCATCCAAGTAGTCAGTCCATGAGTGGGGCAATTCTTTATCATAGATTTCATTCTTTCCCAAGCTTGAGCAACATGTTCATTATCAAACTGAGCAAACTTCATAATATTGCTACGCAAGGATATAATCTTAGCAGGAGGATAGTATCTACCAATAAAAGCATCCTTACACTTAGCCCATGAATCAATACTATTCTTAGTCAAAGACAGCAACCAATCTTTAGCTTTTCCTCTCAAAGAAAAAGGAAACAACTTGAGCTTAATAATACCACTTTCTACATCCTTATATTTCTGCATCTCACATAGCTCAACAAAATTGTTGAGATGAGCTGCAGCATCTTCAGTACTAGCACCAGAGAATTGCTCTTTCATAACAAGGTTCAACAAAGCAGGCTTAATCTCATAAAAGTTTGCAGCAGGAGCAGGTGGTGCAATAGGAGTGCAGATAAAATCACTATTGTTTGTGCTAGTAAAGTCACACAACTTGGTGTTTTCAGGATTGGCCATTTCAGCAAAGCGAAAGTAAACAAGTAAAAACAACTACCAAGGATTCTAATTTTTTTGGGTTTTTGATATAGAACGATGCAGGTAAAATAAATAAAGTAAAGCAAAACAATAACAAAGTAAAGGATGTGCGTGCGAAAAACTCCCCTCGCAGAAGTCTTCTACTTCCTCCCCGGCAACGGCGCCAGAAAATTAGCTTGATGCGTGGTGAATGACCAGCCCGTTGGGAACCCCAAGAGGAAGGTATGATGAGTATAGCAGCTAGTTTTCCCTCAGTTAAGAAACCAAGGTTTATCGTTCTTGGAGAGGAGAGACAAACGACTGAAGGTGATGCTTGCTAGTTTGCGACAGCTTCGGATAATTTATATATGGCGCCTCGTCCAAGCTTTGCTTGCTAGCTGCAACGCAGAACCTGCACACACACAACCAAGTACTTTGTTCCCAACTTACGATGAGGTTGTCAATCTCACCGGTTTGCTTGAAACAAAGGTTATGAGTGTATCGAGTGGAAAACAGTAAAAGTATGCGAGTAAAGTAAAAAGTGCAAGTAAAGTAAACAGGTGATAGCAATATGATGGAAATAGGACCGGGGTCCACAGTTCACTAGTGTTGTCTCTCCATAAGATAAATAACACATGCTGGGTAAACAAATTACAGTTGGGCAATTGATAGAATAAAGATAAACGTGATATGTCAAGAAGATCACTATGAGATTTACTCTGGGCATTACAACAAAATACATAGACCGCCATCCAACTGCATCTATGACTAATAATCCACTTGTGGCGAATCAATCCAAGAACTTCACAAGTATTAAGTTGCGAACAACAGATAATTGCATTAAGCAAAGTGTGTAATGTAAACAAAGCATATGCCCTTGAGCATATGAATGTTGTTTTCTCCCTAGTAGCAACAACACATCTACAACCTTAGAGGTTTCTGTCACTCCCCCAGGTTAAATAGAGGCATGAACCCACTATCGAGCATAAATACCCCCTCTTGGAGTCACTAGCAACTACTCGGCCAAGATAGCTACTAACAACGGAGAGCATGCAAGATCATAAACAACATAGAGATAACATAAGATAATATTCAGTACAACAACTCAATCATAAACACCAATATTCATCGGATCCGAACAAACCAAACATGTAGAATTACATAACGGTGATCTCAATCATGTAGGGCAGCTCATGAGATCTAAACATGAAGCACATGGTGGAGAAGACAACCATCTAGCTACTGCTATGGACCCATAGTCCAAGGTAGACTACTCACTCATCGCTCCGGAGGTAAGCATGGAGATGAAGAAGACCTCCGGTGGCGATTCCCCTCTCCAGCAGGGTGCTGGGAAGAGCTTCTGGACCCTCCCGATCTCGGGTCGACGACGGCGGCGGATCGCGATGTGTTTCTGGAAAATTGATCGGGTCCTTAGGTTTTTCCCGTCGGGGGGTCTTTATAGGCGAAGGGGCGATGTCAGAGGTGGGGCCAGGTGGCCTCACGCCAGGGTGGCGCGGCCCAGGCCCTGGCCGCGCCAGCCCTGTGTGTGGGCCCCTGGTGGCCCCTCTCCTTCTCTCCTTCGGATCTCTGGAAGCTTCCGGGTAAAATAAGACTTCAGGAACTTGTTTCGTCCAATTCCGAGAATATTTCCTGTGTATCACTTCTGAAACACAAAAACAGCAGAAAACAGGGAACTGGCACTGTGGCAACTCGTTAGTAGGTTAGTTTCAGAAAATGCATAAAAGTGCCACGAAGTGTAACGAAACAGTAGGCAAATGGTGTAAAAACAAGCATGGAGCATAAAAAATTATAGATACGTTGGAGACGTATCAATGTGCTTTGATAATCATGCCCTCGTGGTTTGGAGAAAATGTTGCACATAATAGTATTCTCAACGGTGAGACGACAAGGCACCCGGTCGCACTCGTCGTCTCCTTCCTCTCTTCTGAGGCGGCGGCGACTCCAACTCCCTTCCCAGATCTCTGCTAGTGAGAGAGTTGGTTCCCTCTCCCTCTGCTTCTTGCTCTGGCGGCTAGAGGGAGGGGGATCTCGTTCCTCCGTCTAGTAGTTAGGGTTAGGGTTGTTTGCTATGGTGCGTCGTTAGGGTGGTAGGAGTGATGCCCGAAAGAATAAATCTGCCTCACGTATACTCTCACACCGATGGTGACCTTCACGGCGGTGCCTCAGAGGCGATGGCAACGTGTGTTGTTCGATCCTTCAGATTGACAGCTAGGTCTTCTCGCCATTCTTCAGATCTGGCGAGATCTGTTTCTCGGTGTGTCACTGGCTTCCGTAGGCAAGCAGGGGGATATGGTTTCTCTGGAGCGAGGATGTTGGTCTGGAGGTGGTGGATCTGCCGTTCTCCGACTTCGTCAATGGGAGGCGACAAATTCTTGGTCCAAGACAACACGGGGACGTCCCCCGGTCAACATGCCACAACGACATGTGCCTCGCTATGTGAATCGGGCATGTTCATCGAATCAGAAAGCCTCGTTGGCGATGGTGCTCTCTTGGATTTGGCAATGGTGGTGCCTCGGCGTTTCTTTCGGCGTGCATCTCGGTGGCGTCGAAGTTAGACGGCGGCCGCTGGCTTTGGTGGTTACAGAAAACCGTAGGGATCGATTTGTATTTCTTGATCTCTTACGATTTTATTTGCAAAGTTTTTAGGTTATCCTGATTTGTCGTTTAGTTTCCATGTATGTTGCTTCTTGTAACTTGATTTTCAATTATATGTGGTTGCTCTAAAAAAAAGTATTTCTCGGCGTAGGCAGTATTATACAGACTAGCACAATACCCGTGCTTCGCCACGGGTCAACAAATGATAAGTTATTGTCAAAACAATAAAATCTCCTAATAATCAAAAAATTCAACTGAAAGGTATTGCCACGTTAGTGTTCAATTTTCTTAGGAATCAGTGGCACACCGCATCCTCGATCGATCGATCCAGTTATAAAGCTTTGGGTAGAAACATAAAAAAATCACCGTGCATATTCCACACGGAAGTGCTCGTGTGTTGTAACAGTTGTCAAATAATTTTATATGTGCTCAAAAACCTCAAAAGCTATAAGATTTAGAGTGACTATTATCTCTCAAACTTAAAATATCTTATATTTCACTTTTGTTTTTGGGTTGTACCATTTGTAAAATTTTAGGTTTCGCTAAGGATTTAGTTCCCCATGATAGAAATAAAAACTCAACACCTATTTTGCAATCTTCTTTATGTGCATCATGGTCAGTGGCAGACGCAGGAAAAAACTGGTGGGTGGACACACTAAAAAAGATCATGCTTACCCATGTGTGACAAAAAAATAATAATAATATAGATACCAATTGATACACAACATTGTATATAAATACTTATATTTCAAATGTGGATGATTTCAATATGATGAAATAGTAAAAATAGGAATTTACATAGTAGGAGACACGGGGATGTCAGCAAGGGCTGAAGCTAGATTTGTGGATGCCGGCGAGGGGAGGCAGGGGCTCAACCAAATATTCACTTAGATTATTGAATGGGCAAGTTTATTCCATTATTTTGAATTACTTGTATATAGCACATGATTTTCTTATCTTATGTTAGTAGTGTTCTTATTTCATTATTGTGTCGTTCCTTTGCATGCAAACAGTTGAAATAATTTTATTTAAAAAACTTGGTGTTAGCAGGCTTAGTCCAATACTCATTTATTTGTTTATGTCCAATTATATCCTCTGGCATCCACTCTTATGATGTATAAAATCCTTCTCAGACTTACAAATAAAACCTAAGTAGGCACTCTGGCAATTTTACCCATGGGTATGAGTACCCGCGGGTATCGTACCCGCATGGGCAGGGTATGGGCACACTTATATACCCACGGGAAGTACCCATATATACCTTACCATTTAAGTCATGGATAGAGCACAAGTATAGTCTTCTACCCACGGGTATACCCATACCCTACCAATTTGTACTAACATGTGAATCTAGAGTATCTCAGTAGTGTTGGTTGATAGAGGTCAAAGAAGTTGGGCATCCCACACCCCAATTACTCTAGTAATAAAGCATCGATCGTAATCCACATGTCTCCCCACAATAAGGAGATAGAAATCCCACGTTCTAGCCCCCAATGTACTATCGATGAAAGTAAAATATTGAGTAACTTGTGTATTATTTGATCCACCTGTTGGGTACCCAATGGGTATGGATACCCCGCCGAGTATGGATATGAGTAAAGATTCATACCCATGGGTATGAGTATGAGTAGAATATTATACCCATCGATTATGCGGGTATGAATATTGCATTGCTCTACACTGCTCATAGTCATCCTTAGGCACTCTTTTAATATTTTTAATAGTAAGTAGGCACACTTTACAGGAGCAAGGCAGATAGAGCGAAATACCTAATTATGTTTACCTCTTGCAGTCGGCATGAACAGGTACACCCCTAAAAGGTGCATGTGGTTCAGTTTTGATGTGCTTTTACATTACCAAAACGTCAAGACGACACCCCACTTATAATTCAGTGTGGTACATGATGTTCAGATAAGCATAACATAGGTGGTTGCCATGCCATGTCCTGATCTAGACCGCTTGATCACAACTTCTGAAGTGCCCAGCGAGTGGAACGTCGGTAACACACGCTAATCAAATCACTCTGAAGAACACAGCCGATCAAGGTTAATCAGAATACACAAGCAACAGCCACAAATTACAGTCGCGGCGGCATACAATCGAACAACTTCAGCGTGTACTGTGTGACGCGCAGCTCCGCACACGCTGTTCCCGACGAAACAGGCTTTCGCCCCGCTTTATAAATAAAGCAACCACAACCATACAGAGTTCAAGTACCCAACATAGCAAAAACGAAAAAGGTTTGCTGGGGCCACAGCACAACCATGTCCAACAAGAAAGAAGAAAGATACAGCTCCCACGTGACGTGTGGAGCAACTCAACGGCTGGACTGCGTAGATAATTGGCGTGCCGCCAATAGAAGATCCTCCAGCATGCTGTCCAGCCGTTCCCTGTCCCGCACACGCTGTTCCCGAACACACCAGTCTTTAAAACCCTCACATGGATCTGCTGTGTGGATACCACGTGGCCATCGGAGCAAGTACTGAACGTGCCCGGCGCCCAGCTCTGCCTGGCTCCAACCCTGTCAATGGCAATCACAGCAAAAATACCGCCGGCATGACACATTGCTTCAACTACAAACCGCATCAGAGAGAGAAAAGGCCCTCTTCACTCCGCTGAGGGCGCCCAGCTCCGCCTGGATCCAATCCTGTCCATGGCAAGCAGCACACAGCCAGAGAAAAAAGGCCCCTCGCTGCCCCGGTGAGGGAACCCGGGGCCTAGCTCTGCCTGGCTCCATGGAGGCCAAGGTGTGTGGACCATGGCGAGCGACACGTGAGCTCTGCACGATGGTGTTGCGTGTTAGACTTTGGTCTCCGAGAGGAAGAAGAGGGAGGGGAAGTTTCGTTCGGTCGGGGATTGGAGAAAAGAAAAGAACAAACCTGAGTCCCCCGCTCCTGCTTCCACTCGCGTCGCCCTTCTCCGAGCTCAGGCGCTCGCGGCGGGGAGGAGCATTTGCATGCCTCGCTGGCCTTCTCCTCCGGCCGCATCCGCTGCACGCCAGCAAGTCCCAGATCCTCTCCTCCCTGACCGACGCGCGCAGGCAAGTTCCACCACCGCTCGAGCGAAGGGACCAAGGAGGGAAATAACGAGAAAACGTTTCGGGTGCTTTTAAGATAAAAACGTATTTAAGGTGGATTGAAAACGTACTTGCGAGCCACGGACCGTATTAGTAGAGATAATCGAGGGACTGAAGAGACAAATTCACGCAAACCCTGAAACCCTTTGCCCCATCCATCACCTCCCCTCCCCCCGCGCCGCCACTTCTCCCCTCGCTCGCGTCTCCCAGGATTTGTCGATCTAGCGAGCGTTAGGGTTCCTGAAACCGGCGGCCATGGCGAGCGAGCAGCCGGCGGAGACCTACACGGTGGAGGAGCTCGTGGCGGTGAACCCCTACAACCCCGACATCCTCAACGATCTCGAGGTCTTTGTCAACGAGCAGGTAAACCCTAGAGCCTTGGGGCGCGTTTAACCCTCTCCGTGTCGTTCATGGGCAGCCGAAAGGTGTTCTGCTCGCGACTTTGGTGTTTAGTTGTGATAATCGTTAGCGCTGTCTGGTGTTTGCGATGGAACGGTGGTGGAATCGGTTCGTTGGTGGTGTTAATTTCTGCGGCGAGGAAGCAAGCCGTAGCAATATGCGGATGCTGGATTTCCGTCTTTGTATCTGGGTTATAGCGTCTTGTGTTGCCGGTAGTAGTTAGTAAATTTAGTGCCGTATTGAGCATTCACGGTGGCTGGGCTTATTGTGAGTAAAATGGTCGGTGTGAGTTACGGACTGTTTACTCTGTAGGCTGGCGATAAGAGAGAGTGATTGCAAAAATAAATTGTGCGTTTGGGTGTTGTTAGAATGTGCTTATATTATTTGCCGTTGCTATCTCAAGAGGTTGAGTACGTCTCTGTCAACATCAACCCACGTGTTCATACAATTGTGATGGATGTAGAGATGGATTTTCAGTTAAGATTCTGTCTGTGATCATGAAGTGACGAGCTTAAGCATTTGCACAGATGATACACATACAGCACACTCATTCTATTGGTACAAATTTCTGTTCAGCCTATGAAATTTACAAAAACAAACTTTTTTTAGGCTCTAACATGCTAACTTCTTTTTTGTCACACCATGCGTTATGCCATGTTTCAGCTCTTGTAAATTAACACTATATCATGTTTTTTACTAGGTTTCTTCGCAAACTTACAATTTGGATGCAAATCTCAGCCTTCTACGTCTTTACCAGGTAAAATCACATCTGCATGTGAACCATTGTTAGCGGTGTTACAGCTGAGTTATTTCTATGCTTTATGTTTGATTCTGTATTGCAGTTTGAGCCAGAAAGGTTGAGCGTACAAATTGTAGCGCGCATATTGATTAAGGTCAGCGAACAACTAATGGTTACACCAATTTTTTGATTACCACCTTCTGTTTGTTTGTTCCTAACTGTTTAGCTCATTGTTTATTGACAGGCTCTCATGGCAATGCCAGCCCCCGACTTCAGCTTATGCCTATTCTTGATTCCTGAACATGTGGTATGAGAAATATATATCCTGCTTTACGTCTTCACCTGAAATGAATCTGTTCTCGTCATCTACATATTTATGTTTCTAAAAAAAAATGTTATCGAGCATGCAACTTAGGAGTGTCTAGAATTAAGAGAATTGTTGATTTAGCTGTGAATGTTCAGTGATCTATTCGTCATCAAAGCTGATTGTTACATTGTCCTTGAAACATGTGTAAGATCTGTAGACCTGGGGATGCAAAATGTTGTAAATTATTGTAGACTAATAGTTGATGGAATAAGCATCATTATATTCGGTATATCCTCATTTGCACATCAAGGATGTCATGCAGAGTAATGTGCATTTTGATTTGATGTAGTCTTCCTGATTACTGGAATATTGAAATTTCGTACAAGTGAAACTATTCTTACAGATGTATAAGATGTGAGATATCTATACCGTCTTTTTAGTTGCGCATCTGTTAATGGCATTTTTGTTGGATCTCCTGAAATGAGCTTCCATTATGAGAAGTTGACTTGAATGCTTTTTATTTTAGCAAATGGAGGAGCAGTTCAAGACACTGATAGTCCTTTCTCACTACCTAGAGGTACATGCTTGGTCTATCTAATCGACCAATCTATTGATGTCTAAGAACTAGCGTGTATTGTGTATTGATAGCTAACCTCTAGTTATCTGCTTACAGACTGGTAGGTTCCGCCAGTTTTGGGATGAGGCATCAAAGAACCGTAACATATTGGAAGTTGTTCCAGGTATATACTTCTTGAGACATTGAAGCTTACTTGGCTATATGTTAATTGAATTGGTTGCTAGCAATTATAGTACGAGTGCTTGTGCATGTTAATGCCCATATAGGATTCCTTGAAGAGTTTCGAAACATGCCATTTTTTCCTTTCAATTTCTGTCAACAGACTTTGCATTACAGATTTTTTGCTTTACTGTATCTGCTAAAGAAGCTTTAGCATCTGCATAACCCTTTTGTCATTAGTGTCTTTGTTTTCAGTGTGCATTTACATGGCATAAGCATCTCAAACAAAAATAAATGTAGTGTCTTATGTTGTCTTCACATCTCCTATTGTTATTTCTTTCACTTGAAAAGGCTAGAATTTGTTTCTATAATTCTAACTGGAAACTGTTTCTTTTTTTCGTAGTTATTGTCAGCTGCATAGTATCTTTTGCCAGTTCATATGAGGTCTTGTCTTGTACCTGAAGATGAAGTATTGCTGACATAATGTGCTCTTTTTTTGCAGGTTTTGAGCAGGCCATCCAACGCTATGCTATTCATCTGCTCTCCTTAACATACCAGAAAGTTCCTAGGCCAGTTCTTGCAGAGGTAAATTACGTATCCTTATTAATTAATTATAATTATTATTGAAGTGCTCCAGGCTGTATAGGATTTCTTTATGGGTTCATGGCAATTTAAGCATTATATTAGACGACTTGTTCTTCATACCAACCAAAAAGCATCACTATCAGCCAAATCATGTTATTTATCCAATTTCATTATTGCCTGCATACATGGATTCTTTCTTGCTGATGCGCCTGCCACATTTTTTTCAGGCCATCAACATTGAAGGTCTTGCACTGGACAAGTTTATGGAGTACCATGCTGCAAACTCAGGATGGGTAATTGAGAAGGGTGAACGCTCTCAACTGATTGTCCTTCCGCGCAACGAGTTCAATCACCCTGAACTCAAGAAGAACACAGCTGACACCGTTCCGTTCGAGCACATCACTCGCATATTCCCTATCTTGAGCTGATTGAACAACCATGACAGAATTGACATTGAGCACTTCTGTTGTTTTGGTTGCACCTAAAACCTCCAGAGAGTTTTCTAGAACATGAGCAAGTGAAGAAGCTAGTTTTGGCAATTGTATTTTCTCGTCTGTGGTGTAGCGTGTTGACGCTTACAGATTATGGGGGTGGGCATGTGTTAGCTAAATGAGTACCAAGTTATGTTTTCTAATGCATTCCTGTCGACAACTTGATATGTTACAATTGCCTGAAATTTCATGAGTGCAAATTGGTCAGCTCAAAATTGTCATCCAGAGATGCCTACTGGTATTGAACGGAAGTGGATTGTGTTACATTGTTATTTCATCGATTTTTTTTGGGAAATGCTATAGTACAGAGCGGATCCGGCGACTTGTGTTCTCTGTCTTCTCAATTTGGCATGTCCCCCGAACGATGTTTTTGTTATCTTTCCTACTAGTCTTTGCAATAAGTTTATATTTAAAAATGCCTTGTTTTATCTTTTTTCCTTTGCATATTTGCAGCGTAATTAGGAAAACCTAAAGGCTAGAAACTGAATTTTGATACAACAAACCAACATGATACTGTATATGTTTGAGCAAAGGAAAGTTATCTTCTTCCGAAGTATCAACCAATTTGATTGCTTCCATGTTTTTCTAAACTGATTGATCAACTTTAAAGATATTGGTGCTTCTTAGCAGACAGCGAATGATGAATAACTAACATCTAAACTAATAATACTGCTTGAGGACGCGATGGTCACAAAACCGTGGTAGGTCAAAAAAACCGGTTAAATCACTTTGTACGTCAAAAAAATCGTTGGTTGATACGTCCGTGCAGCCGATATAGGATGGTTTTCCGATGTGGGACAAAAACGTGCAATTGGTGGCGCGCTCCTGAATCGGCGTGTGGGATGATTTTCTGCCACAAGGTATATTCGATCCAAAGCAATAGCCCACGCTCGCTCCAGGCCTTTTAGTCCAGAATGAGCCCATGTAAGACCGCGTTCAGGATACCACCGCTCGCCGAACAAATACGCTCGACTTGCACGATGCGTGTGTGTCTCCAATTCTGCAGAGGAACCGCTCCAGAAAAAGAAGCATCACAGTTTACTGTGATAGAAAGCTAGCCAATCAAAATCAGTTTGAATGTAAGGCAAGAAAGCAGTCCGGTAGTCCGGTTGTACCAGAGTTCTATTCTCTTGCATGCGATTATGCGAGAGCTGATGTCAGCAAACCTATAATTTGTTCTCGTCCGTCTTTGGTTTCGTCCGTCATACCAATATACCATGTTTATGAATGTACGTCGTCCAAACTCCCAGCCCTTGAACAATCTCGTACGAAAAACCGGAAGAATAATAAAGAAGCGCCAGAAAACTAGAGAGTGGGAGGAAAAGGGAATAAGTGCAACACACGCCTTCCTCCTACCCCGGTAAAAAAATCGGAGAACGAAGGCGATGCGATGGGCTGCCTAGGGTTTCCGGCGTCAGGGTGGCGCCGCCACCAGCCTGGTCTCTCCATGCCTCCGTGTTCGGTTGCCATGGTCACCGACGGCATGCTCGCCGGCGACTCCTTCGGGGTCAGTTGGCATGCTTGCCGTCACCTAGAGGGAGCCCCTATCGTCTCCCACAAGGTTCACGTTCAACATCATAATCATCCTGACGCGGTACCCTGGAATTCCCTGATCCATGGGTACGCGCAGCACGGGGAGATGAACATGGTGTTGTAGGCATACATCGATTTGTACTTCTGTAGGTGCAAAGTGTAGACTCCTATATATACTTGGCCGCAGAGAGTCGCCATCCTACAATCTCGGGCCGCCTCCAATTCTGAGCAAATTGCTTTTCTTCCTCTGGGATATTTTAACTTCTTGTGTGTGGCTGACATCTAGGGCCGAGGATGATTAGAAAGGTCATGCGCGACGTCGTGTGGCTGACATCTGTGATCAAGGCTGATTAGGAAGGATACACGCGGATGTCATGCGCTATTCGTGGCGACACATCCCACACTCAAATTTGGGCCGTGTTTGCGTCGAGCCGCTGGGCTAGGTTTTTCCTCCCTGGTCATTTTTGAATCGATTCAAACGGCCATGATCCGAATGCGTTAGGTCACTGGAGATGCCCTAACCAGGAGCAAGTAAATATTACGTCAGTAAGTTGAGACACGTGTCCCAGGTGTTGCAAAATTGATTCACGTTTATAATGCTAGGCAGTGATTGATTATTTGAGTAAATATGTTAAACAAAATTTGAGTATAAGTTGGAATGTATGAAATAATTATGTGAGACCATGATACTTTAATATTGTCCAATTTGATATTCTCTTGGATTTTGTTGTTGTTTATGCTTTGTTGGAGGAGATAACAAAAAGAGGCAATTGATTTTGGCGCAGACTTTGGTTGCCCCAAAGTTATTTATTCAATAATAAAAAAAATTATCCGTTGCAAAGCACGGGCAAATTTTCTATCTTAATAGTATAGGTTGTGTGTGTCCCATGTGTTTGATAAAATGCACAACTGCCAGGCCATTGAGCGAGCTCCCCGGTTCATTAATTGATGCAAGTTGGTTCATACGCATTGCGAATCAATTAATTGCATCATATAATGTTCTTTTATTATAACTAGCATTTATCCTAGGTGTTGTATAACTTTAATTTTAGTACTCCCTCCATATCGGATTATAGGGCAATTACGCACTCCGAGACAAACTTTAACCTTTAATTTTAGTTAAAATAAGATATATTAAATAAAAATTATATCATTTGATTCATATTCAACATATATTTCCAATGGTATAATTTTTATGTCAAATATCCTTGATTAAAAGTAATAGTTAAAATTTATCTTAAAATACATAATTGCCTAATAATTTGGTATGGAGGGAGTAGCGCTTCCAAATAATAATATATAACCATATATTCAGTCTATTCATCTTTAACTAGCAATAAGTATCATGTAATACTAATTTCATATTTTTAAATTTATGTGGATTGTGTTTAGATGCTCATGTGATAAATCTTAACAACGTAAATGACAACATGAATCACATTGATTGTTTGTGCACCGTTAGCTCCACATTCTTGCTATTTGTTGGATGTTTCTGTATGGGCTTTTTGTATGGCTCCCATATCTTGGAAGTAATTTATTAAGCTTAGCGGGTCTATTCATGCTTTAGATTGCAATCGGCAATTTTAAGTGCTTGGTATAATAGCTTGAATATAAATAGGCCCTCCTCATTGTGCGTGTTTTTTTGTGTCTTTCTAGGTATTCTATCTCTGACTAGGAGGTGAGGAAATATCATCATATTAAGGAAGCAGGCATAAGGTGATATTGGTCGAAACAACCAAAAGTGGCACAAAAATACATGTCTGTGAATTACAATAATGTTTTGATTAACATCTCTATTTTTTTCCATGACAACATCATGGGAATTTAAATAGATTTATAAGAAATTATCAAAAGCCCGTAGCAAAGCACGGGCATTCAACTAGTTTTAACTAAAGTAGAGATGATCATTGTCCAAGGGCGCTACTGAATTTGAACACATGGATATTAATCAGATTTCTGTAGAGGTCATGAATTGAAGAAAACTCAAACAAAGAAAACCTGGAAAGTGAACAATCAAGCTCCAATTCGTATAGGTAAAATCTTTCTATTCTTACGAAAATTTCTTCAATCGAGGTGGTTTAACAAGGTACTATTTAAAAAATATGTTGATAATGAATCCCAACTAATTTAGTGTTAATATGTTATCGAAATGATGAGTAACATCTTATAATTTGGAGTTAAGGAAAAAATGCTAATCTCCATGAGAAAAAGACAAAGAAGAAAACCCTGGTAAAATAAAAATAAGCCAGTCATGCATTCAAACAAAAGATGGAGTAAAAAAACCTGTATATACAAATTTGGACAGCAAAACAATACAGAAATACCATCTTGGCAATCACATTAGGAGGGAATGACCTCGGATACCAATATCAGTGAAGAAGGCAACGGTTTCATAACATGAAATCGCTCTAAATTGAATCGGAGGTAAAACCCTTGAATCGGTTATTTTACGCCTCTGTTCCATTCAACACTAAAATGTTGATTCCTGAAAACCTAATATTTCATACTGGTTAGCAATACATTAATGTTAGAAAGAAAATAAACCTGCCCCAATGCATTTCCTGCCCTGCAGTACATTATGTTTACTTTATGCCATTCAAGCCACACAAATGAAATTATTCAATCTGATGAATGAATCGACTAATCTGTTCAGAATAGATTAATTAATCAAGAAACTAATCGTATACATACCTCTTTTTCTCGTCCAATCAAGTTTACTCGAATTTAGTACATAGCAGTGTAGTGTTCACTTGATAGCAATATTAATAAACAATAGTAAAGGAGTACAATTTAAGATGTAGAATTTTAGTTCTTTTAAGTTGAACTGTTTGTAGCTTTGCAGCTTCAGTAATGCAAGTGATGAGAAGGAAAATGTCGACAGATTTTAGAAGAGGAGGTCATAGATGAAAATAACTTCTTGCATTTCGCAACATGGCATGTTTTATAATTATCTCATTTCACTCCTGAAGCTGGCTGCTATACATGCATAAAAACCAGGAAAAAGAAAAAAGGGTCAGTACCAGACGAAGATGGGTACTGTCCACTGAAAAAAGGGGGTTTATCTGTTGATTTCACGCATAAAAACCAGGAAAAAAAGGGGGTCAATATCAGAGGAGAGGAGTAAGTATTATTATGTTACCTCCCATAATTGGTGATGCCATTGAAGGGAAATATATTGTACCTAATCCTGCCGCATGCGCATATAGTTGCAAAATCAGCATTGGTTGACGAAACGGAGAACACTATACAATGTCAGAAAAAGCTCTAGGATCAACATATATAGTTTATGTTTTCTTGCTGTGGTACGTATATGGAATAACCTCTAGTGCACACTTTGCAAATCCTTGTTTGACTGAGCAAATCAAACATAGAGATTGTGGGTAGTGGGTACGAATCAGATTGCCCAATGCTTTTCATGCATGCAGTTATCACTCTGGTTGTAGTCACTCTTTCATGAAAAAATTGGTTAGATTAATTTTCCCTACATAGTACTCAGATCAATGCAAGAAAATAACTGAATTCAAGTTCAAAACAAGACAACCATGGAATTGAGGATACATACCTGCTGATGTTTGTACGGCTTTACCCAGCGGAGAGGTACGACGGACGACAATTCGACAAATGCATGTACCAATCGGCGAGGCCTTCCAGCAGAGCTGCAGGTCCTGGTCGCTGGGGTTGCGTAAGCATGTGGACGCACTGCCGGCGGCGAGGTGAGGACGATGGCAGGGCGTGGAGCGAGGGTGGTGGCTGGAGATGTCGATGACGGCCCGGGGCACACGACAATGGGCCATGACAAAGGTCCTCTGCTCTTTGATGGGGCGCGACAGAGTGGGGCGCCACATCGGTCTGACTGAGATGGGCAGCACCGCGAGGTCGTGGAGGCCGGATGAGATCACCTCACCGTGTGAGGGTGGAAGGCAAGAGCGGCTTGGAGAGATTGAACAAGGAGAGCAATTACCGGGACCTTAATTAGAGCAATTAATTAGAGAAATTATTGGGGGTGCTTTATTTGACCAATTAATTAGAGCAATTAGCGGGTTGATTGATGTGGGGGGTTTTAAATCTGTGTTGAGTAGAGCTCAACATTAGAGCGATTTGGACCGTTTGATCATCACCTTTGATGGCTGGGATTGATTGTATCAAAACATGTTTGTGTCTTTATAAGTAGTAGAGATAGAGATAGAGATAGTAGAGATTATTATAAAAGATGCAGTTCATGGTCGTCTGTTCACACCTCTCCTCTCAACCTGATGGGTGGGCCCAAGCAAACAGGAAGTGAAGCCGGCGATGAGAATCCTCTCCAAAAAAATAGCGGTCTACCTCTGCCCCTGCGACCCTGCCATCCCAGTCGCATTCGCCTCTCCTACCCCCAATCCGTCTCTTCCGCCTGCAGTGCCCAATGGCTATCGACCACTGTTTGAATTTCGAATTGATGCTTATCCTCATGCATAGGAAGGCTCAATTCTTCTCGCTCCCTCTCTCTTTTCGAATTTGGTTTCGTCACACGGTACATCTCCGCTGCCGTATTGGCTCTACTCCACGGCAATCATGTGGAGGCTGTGCGCGCTGCGAGCAAATTGCTCACCGGGGCAGTGGAGGCTGCGCCCTCTGCTGGCGCACTTGCTCGCCGTGACTGTGGAGGCTGCGCTTGCTCGCCGTCGGTTGGACAGCCTGAAGGCTTTGCTCCTACCTACGTGCTCGCTCTCCGTCTTCGGGGGACAGCCTAGAGGCCGCACCATGCCAGCGTGTCGATCTGCCCTATGGCGCCGGAACGCGTGAAGGTAGCACCCCGTGTGAGCGCACTCGCTCTATGGCTGCATCGTCCTCACGAGGGCACCGTGTCGCGTCGACAAACAGATCCCGACCGCATGGCCGCCTCCCAGTCTACATCACCTCTTCATGTACATCTCGACAAGGTAGACCTCCGAGTTAATGTCCTTCCTTTTTGCTTGAGGGCTAAAACAATGGAACGTTATCTCTGTTTAGGTGTTCTGAAAGTAGATACATCTCCAGAACATGGTAAATCTGTACCTTTCTTTGCTTACCTCATACAATAGTATACACATGTGATCAGAGATAGGTTGGGAAGAAATTGCAGAAGATAGTCATGGTAGAATGAAGGTACGAGGGTCATGATCTCTGATGGCCAGATGATGATAGAACTATGCCTTTGTAGTCATGGGAGGAGTAATGTGCTGCTGCCCAGCGCCCAATTTTCCTGGAATTTGACCTCTTCTAATATATTGATATGATTATGTCCAGTCAATATTCTAAATATTCAAGATTTTGTTTCTTCAGATTACAAGAACCAGTAGAGTGAGTTTTTGACGATTCGCCTTAAAGTAGTCTACAGGCTTGAGGTGCTTCAAAGCAGGGCAGTATGAAGAGTTTAACCCTTTAAAGTCATCCATATGTTCATTGCCCCAATGTTCAGTTTGTTAGTATCAAGATGGAATAAATGTTTCTAAGACTCCCGCAGTTCTAACCAAGAAGATACAGATTATCCTCATTCTTTTAGCGCATATAAACTATCTTCATGGTCCTTGCATATATTAGTACAAAGCAGTCAAATTACATGGATAGGAAGTAAAAGTCTAATGGCAGGGATAAACCCCGGCCTAATTCGTCGCATCCACGAAATGATACATATGTAATGGAGGTCTCGGTTATGCACAACAGTTTAATTATCCAAAGTGTCTGCAAAGTTAATACTTATACATTCTTCAATTCCCTAATCCAAATAGAAGTAATTAACCGTTGGTGCAATGCTGAACCACAACAAAAAAAATCTTCAAACATATCAAGTATGGGCATAAGAAGGTACAATATGTGTGTCAGTAGCTGATGAGAACTTTTAGCATGCTGATTACTACCTCTGTACAAAAAAGACTCCAAATTTATATGGCATGGAGGCTTAATAAATCATGTGACACTGTAGAAGGATTCATACGAATTTGTGATTAGTTAACACCAAAGCTCATCATATTCGCAAAAAAAAAAACACCAAAGCTCATCATAGCTCAATTTTCTCCATGGAAGTGTAGGGAACGAAATTATCTTTTTAGCTAAAGGTCGTTTGGACAATGCCATGGCATCCAAGAGATTGCTCTGCTAAAGGAAAGCAAGGTCCTTATTTCAACCCTTGAAACTATATAAACCAATATATTATCAGAACTCTTGAAAATTAAGCTTTCTTTGTCCACGCTGAAATATTTGTAACAGATTTGCACGAACATGATAAAGCAAAAAAAATAATTAAGCTTTCATTGTCCATGCTCCATAGTTGAACAGGCTTGTCCATACATGACCAATCCAACAACAGAAACCGAAGTGATTCATTCTAAGAACGTGAACATGTACTGAGACAATTAGCTAGGTTTCTGTACTTTGACATCAATTGCCACGTTGGACAAGGAGAAAGCTCAAAGGGTATTGTACTACAATTGTATATACCTTGAAGGATATTTATGTACATTAATATATTTTATTAATTAGAAACCTCCTTATAATTGGATTATTTATGTCAGTTATTTCACCAATTGATCTGTGTATGTATCCTTTGTTCATCACTAACTACCGCGAAGGAA
Organism: Dactylis glomerata; assembly: GCA_007115705.1. Classification (NCBI taxonomy): domain Eukaryota; kingdom Viridiplantae; phylum Streptophyta; class Magnoliopsida; order Poales; family Poaceae; genus Dactylis; species Dactylis glomerata. Next base: position 777,990 of record QXEO01000184.1, read on the forward strand.
AATAATAACAGCTTGATCACTGATTGATGCTTGACTGAGATGGGTTAATTGATTGATTATGAATTTATGATGATGGAGACTGCCGCTACAACTCTTTCCCTTGCATATTTGTAATTTCCTTCTTCCTTGTGTCTCCGTAGCGTAGCACGGGCACATTACTAGTAGTAGGAAAAAAAAAATACAAGGTCTCTGGCGAGATCTCTTCAGACTTTTTTGTTTGACATGGTTTTTTCTTTTATTTGAACCGCCTTTTGCTCTAGTGAACCAAATGCAGGAGACTTTTTTCACATCAATACAGCATTTGTGAAATTAGAAGTCGGAATGTCTCGCAATAAAAAGTCAGAATAGACACATATCGACGGTGAAATATCCCATTTTTCACATTGGCTTGTTAATTTTTTGATCCACCACTTCTCCCAAATAAATTATTATTTCCACCCTTTCAAAATTTCTTCTACATAACTCCAAAAAAATCTGATAAAAGAATATTATTCTTTTTAGGGGAAGAAGCAAAATTAGTTTTTCAACCAAGTGGGGAAAAGGCCAAAGGAGGCCCTATCTATGTTACTCGGGCCGGCCCCTACAATACAGGGCCCATGTAGCATTGCCACCTCACTACAAAAGCCGATTAGGGTTTAGAGGTACCGCAGATAAGAGCCCCTCCCATCCCCTTCCCCCTTCGCGCCGCCGCTCCCACACAGCGACCCCTCTTCCTTCTCCTCTCCCTCCCGGCGCCAGAGTCCCCAGCAACAACCATGGCGGCCGCGGCTGGACAAGCGCTGCCGGAGCTGTCCCAGTATGCGCAGGACGTGCAGATGTTGCTCGCCGCCGACGCCCACCTGGGCACCAAGAACTGCGACTTCCAGATGGAGCGCTACGTCTACAAGCGCCGCTCCGACGGTACGTGCACACTCAAACCTTCCCTCCATGGAGCTTCCGATTTTACTAGTTCTAGGCTACGCTGTCCTGAGAGATCTAGGCTTACCTAGGTATCCCTTCTTGCTGTTGAACGCTAGCTCTGGATCGTGTCAGTGGTAATGCTTCTGTTCTCTGAGATAAACTGTTGAATGCGTTCCTAGGCATCTACATCATCAATCTTGGCAAGACATGGGAGAAGCTCCAGCTCGCGGCGAGGGTCATCGTCGCCATCGAGAACCCCCAGGACATCATCGTCCAGTCCGCCCGTCCCTACGGCCAGCGCGCCGTCCTCAAGTTCGCGCAGTACACTGGCGCCAACGCCATCGCTGGAAGGCATACCCCTGGTACCTTCACCAACCAGATGCAGACTTCCTTCAGCGAGCCTCGCCTGCTCATCCTGACCGACCCAAGGACCGACCACCAGGTATAGACAAGTGCCATGCCAAAGCTGTACACTTTTATATCGAGTTAGATGTTTCAGTGTTGATGATCTGCTGAATTACGTGCAGCCAATCAAGGAGTCTGCTCTGGGGAACATCCCTACCATCGCCTTCTGCGACACTGACTCTCCGATGCGATATGTTGATATCGGCATCCCAGCAAACAACAAGGGGAGGAACAGCATTGGCTGCCTGTTCTGGCTCTTGGCCAGGATGGTTCTGCAGATGAGGGGCACTATTCTGCCTGGCCGCAAGTGGGATGTCATGGTACGCTAACTTACAACAGACCTTACAAATCTTTGGTTGAATTGTTTTGCTTGTCGACAGTCTTGTACTCGTTGCATGCTTATAAGGTTTGTTGTTTGTCCTCTGCAGGTTGATCTGTTCTTCTACAGGGACCCTGAGGAAGCCAAGGAGCAGGAGGAGGAAGCTGCTGGAGCCCCAGAGTATGCTGCCATCACTGATTATGCAGCAGCTGGTCAATGGGGTGGTGACCAATGGACCTCTGATGTGGCTGCTCCCCCGCCTGTTGCTGGTGGTGACTGGCCCCTTGCCGAAGGTTTGCACTGTTCTTCCTTGATAAAAGTTCATTGCCTTCTATGACTAGTGTAATCCTAAATTTTATTAGGTGTTATGAGTTGCCATTTGTGTATTCTGATGAAAATTATAGTGGCAATTGTTAACAAAACTGTTGATGTATCTGGGCTGCAATACATTAGTGTTTTCAGGCGCTTTAGTTGACTTGCTTGATTTGATTCGTGGCATCTTTTACTTGAAATGATAGTTAACAACTTCAGGTCTAGCAGTTTGCACTGATGTTGCATCTAATGTTGTAGATAATACATGCTTCCAACGTCTTTGGTTTGAAATTTATGTCTTTGCCTACTTAAATCAATTTGATATAGTCCTTGTGCAACTTCATCAGTTGATGACATCTCTGTTCATTTGTACTTGATTACAGCTCCAGCTGCTGGCGCTGATGGATGGGATCAAGCTGGGGCACCTGTACCTGTTGCTGTGGAAGGTGTCGCTCCTGCCGCTGTGGCTCCTACTGGCTGGGACGCAGCAGCGCAACCCGCTGCTCAAGGCTGGGAGTAGGCTAGGACGTTACTTCTAGACGTCTTTGCAGCTGAAGGTTCAAATTTTGTGAGGCATGAATGGATATCTAAAATCAGGCGTGGTCTGCTATATCTGCTCTATGAACAAACTTATGTTTTAGGATTTTCTAGATGAACATGTTCGTTTATCAGTACCTTGAAAGATTTGCGATGAGAGGGAGAAGGGAGCTTGAGAGATGTGTGATAAGTTACCTAGCTTTGAACCTGTTGGTCATTTAATTTCGTTGCTGTCATAATGTATGATGCCATGCAGTGTGTTGACTCTTATATATGCTGACTTGCTGTTTGGTTTAGCAAATCCGAGATGAGTTTCGTTATTTTCACTTAATCACCATGTTGTTCTTCTTTCTTGGATCTCCTGCCCATGCGTGTCCTGAATAGTTTGTACAGTAGTATTTATACTCAGTTTTCTTCACACTACATAACTTTGATGGTGCATGTTACTTCACCTGGATTGCACGTTTCATCTGTGTCACACGCGACCACTTTGTTGATGGAACGCGCGAAGGACCCTGTAGCGAGATGATGGTTTTGCACAGCCCTCTCTCCACCTAAGGTGGAATCATCCTTGTCAGATTTAAAGGTTAGCGTCAGCATAGTAAGCTATCACCGCCTGGACAACTTGCCCTGGATTGCACCGCGCCCAGATGGTATGCCGATCAACTGATGCAGTAGCTTTCTTGGGTCTTCGGCTGCGGTATGCTGGTCACCTGATATAGTAGCTTTCTTGGGGCTTTGCAGGGCATCGTAGACCTCCAACTGGCGAGGGTCAGAGTCGCCTCATACTGGCTCGGGGTGATAAACAGCTTGGAAGGGAGCTATCTTGGAAATTCAGATTGGTACTGAACGAGATCAAAACCAGAGCCGCAGACTTCGCTTCAGCTATTTTTGTATATGAGCAGAGGTCATCTAACATGGAGGCGCACAGGCTTGCCCGCTCTTCGCCTACCGAGCTAAAGAAGGTAGGCAGGCCTGGCTATCTCAAACACCGGAAGTCGGACATACATCGTCGTACGTGCAGCGTTGTATTGCATATCCTCTTGTTTTTCAAGGCTTGGGCGGATGAAGCGCTGTGGTACTAAATGCATATGCTTAGCATAGGTCAGCTAATTGACCCAAATAAATGCTAGATCATTTGGTGAATCATGCCCAGATGTTGCAAATCACGCAAGAAACCTTTGAAACCAAATACGTGGGGCTGCCGACCCCGGAGGGAAGGATAAACAAAGGGAAGTTCCAAAGTCTCCAAGCTAAAATGATCAAAAGGTTACCGGAGTGGGGTGAGAATTATCTTCCACAAGGTGGAAAAGAAGTGATGCTCAAGGCCGTGCTCTGGGTATTGTTTATGCCACGAGTGATTTTAAACTACCGTTTAGATTGTGTGACGACCTCACTGAGCTCATTGGAAATTTTCTGGTGAGGAGTGGAGAACGGTAAACGGAAGACACATTGGATCTCCAAGGATAGTATGGTGAGACAAAAGAATCAAGGAGGTATAGGGTTTAGGGATATGAGTGTTTTTAATCAGGCGCTCCTCGCTCGTCAAGCATGGCGCCTAATACCATACCCAGATACCTAGTGTGTGCCCAAGTGTTGAAAGCTAAGATTACCCGGATGGTATATTGACGGGAATTCTCTGAAAAACTATCATGATGGAGTCGGACCGCTATGGTTTGATCTCGGCGGTGACATCAAAGAACACAAAACCTTGCCGTATACCATGAGAGTCAATAATATTCGAGAATTAATTACTCGGGAAAAAAGAGCCAGGTTTTTAAGATTACCCGTGATGCCAATTCTGTTAGTCACGTGTTAGCTCAGCTAGGCACTTCCTCCGTTCTATAAAGCTTGTCGCTAGTATATATATGTACTAAAAAGCCGAAAATTTCCGGCTGAGATCGCTAGTTAATAAATCTCTGTTTTCCACTGCAAAATAAAAGAAATAACTAAAGTGGCGGCGGTTTCTCATGTGCATACGTAACGACGTCTGCACCGCATGCACCCTGGCGTGCATCTGTGTGCTTGTCGCGGCGCGTCGTAAGAAACGGACGCCTCTCTTTCTAGCCATCCACGCAAGCATCTCAGCTACCTGCAATGCAGACAAACATCCCCAACAACAAACCATGCAGTAGCATGCTACACATGGACAGTGGCGGTGCCAGGACTCAACACGCACGGACACACCACCTGCACTGCACTGGACACACACTCACCAGTGGCACACACACGTTATATAGCTAGCTAGCCACGCCAGTGCAGTGCTACTGCTACCTCACCATCATCATCAACAGAGACAGTCGGCTTCAGCTCCGATGATTCCAGCCATCGCCTGCGTCGGGAACGACAGGCCGCCGACGCCGATCAAGACGGGGTCGTGGAGCCCCGACGAGGACGAGCTGCTGGCGGCGCTGGTCCGGCAGCACGGGCCCCGCCACTGGACCCTCATCAGCGCCGGCGTCCCGGGCCGCACGGGCAAGTCGTGCCGCCTGCGGTGGTGCAACCAGCTCAGCCCGGACGTGCGCCACCGCCCCTTCACCCCCGCCGAGGACGCGCTCATCGTCGCCGCCCACGCGCGCCTCGGCAACAAGTGGGCCGCCATCGCGCGCCTCCTCCCCGGCCGCACCGACAACTCCGTCAAGAACCACTGGAACTCCAACCTCCGCAAGTGCCAGCGCCGCCGCGCCAGAGCCGCCGCCGCCGCCGCCGCCCGTGCCGGTGCCTCCTCCTCTTCGGCAGCCGCGAGGACTACTGCGCCCGTGGTTGTGGACGTGGACGCCGACACCGGCAAGGACGAGACGCCGCCGGACCAAGGAGCTACGGGAGATGACGACGAACAGGCAATGCTGACGCTGAGCCTGAGCTTGCCCCAGCAGCGCAGGGATGGGGACGGAGCACCGTCAGAGGAGGCAAAGGCACCAACGCCGGGAAGCACTGGCGACGACGAGGCTGCTTCCGACGCGGGGCTGATGGCAGCGATGCGGCAGATGGTGAGGGAGGAGGTGGAGCAGCAGGCGGGGCAGCTATTATACTCCGTCCTCATGGCCGTCGCGGCAGCCAGGCCCGGGGGAGCGTCGGCGTCCGATCGCCCATCCAACGGCCACCACTAAGCCATTAACGTGGATATGTGGATGCTATCCTTACTGTTTTTAACTTTGTGTTGTTTCCAAAACTTCCTCTCTTGACAGAATAAAACTTTCATCTTGAGAGATTTGTTTATTAAAATCAAATCTAGCTTAAAGAGAACATCTTATACAGTCAGATAATTGGGTAATTGGACCCACAAAATCTGATGATTCTCTGGAGAGATGAAAACCTTTTCTCTTAAAACCGGTTCTCAGTAGTTCCTATGATCAATGTCTGTGCAGTTACCAAAACATTCCACCAGAAGCCGGAAATAAAATTAGTTGAGCATTACCTCGGAGGTCAATTGAAGGCAGAATTTTTCATTCTTCGAAACCTGTTTTCTGTGAGATCCTGAGTTACAAACATATACAGGTAAAGTAAAACCACACCGCCATCCAAAACCAAGGTAAGTAGCATATATGTATGTACCGTATTTACAGGAGAGGTCTTTCCTTTTATCATTTTCTCATATGTAATTTTTTTGGTATTTTTTCTTCTAAATTGAACAAAATATAAACTGTCTATCTAAAGCTAACCCTGAAAAAGAATCAGTTTTTTTTGCCTATCATTGCCTGCACTACGGTCTATTCTTCACCATAGCAATGGAATCATGTACCCAACCAAACCAAACCAAACCAAGCCAAGCATGATCTTCCTCCCTCAACTGAGTTAGCACATTGGTTATCCGGGGAGCAATCGTGCCGATCCTTCTTCCGTTGCTGCAGCCTCGGCGATTGCAGCTTGTTCTTGAGCCTTTTTTTTCCTTTGTTCTAGCTGTCAACCTTCCGTGCCGCGACAAAAGTTATATGGAGATGCCACCAGGACAAAATCTTTAGCACTAGTAGCACAGCATGCCTCCATTGGCCACCCATTGAGCAAAGTGCTCAGAATAGTCGCGGGAGTCTGAGAGCTGGCTGCTCGAGCGTGACAGGTCTGTGTCATCCCTTCCCTGTTAATGAGGGGGAAAAGTTTTAAACACTGATGAATGATGAAATATAGAATACATTAGTAGATTAAGTCCGAACTGTATAAAATTCAGACTGAAGGGAAACCAATGCCGAAGTTTGTATACTCCCTCCCTTCCAACATCCTTGAGGTTCTAATTTTGTTCCAAGTCAAACTTCTCTAAGTTTGACAGATTTAAACAACAAATTGCAATATTTACAATCTATATAGTATAAAAATATAGGTATTTATAATGAATCTATAAAACTAAATTAGTGTTCTAAATGTTGATATATTTTCTATAAATTTGGTCAAACTTAAATTAATTTGACTTGTGCGCCGATGGCTTAAATTAATTTGACTTAGTAAAAATAAGAACTTCGATTATTTGGGAACGGAAGGAGTAGACCCTAATGGACCTAAGTAGTAAGCATTTGACAGTGAGAAGTTCAGAAAGACAAGCTGACCTCATCATTGTGTCCTTGCTCACTGTATGTTGTAGTAGATCCAACACTGATAAGATCAGTAGGTGACTGAATGAGGGATGACCTGTAAATGAGAGGGTTCGAAGAACCTTCTTAGTTCTAACCATCACGATAGATGGGGTACATCATTGGCCGTAATAGGGAGATCAAGGGGATGAATGTCGCAAAATAAAAATGACACCCATATATAGTACCTGTCATAAGTTTCTTCATCACAAGAATTTCCTGAAGAAGATAACAAATCGAGATCGAGAAAATTTGAAGAATGCAACTCCGGATAACCTAATCTCTTCAAGTAACTCTGCCGTTCTTCTGAAATGGAGAGTCTTCCAGACATTGTGCCATATTTTGTACTAGACATAACCGAAAAAAGTTAGGGCGTATTAATACCCATGGGCAAGCTGATCCCGTGGGCCAATTCTGAACAAGGAATTCCCTGAAATATATAATGAACGAGGATTAACACACCTGGAACATGGGTTTGTTTCACACATGTAGATCTCTGGTGCAGAATCAGTAGGCTCTCTAATATCATCCAGCTGTTGCATCGGGAGTAACTCTGAGTTCGCAGCGTTGTCTTCTACCGCGTTACAGTCAGATACAGATGCTTTGTTTTCACATAGAATATTTCCATCTGAGAACGACCTCTTTATCAATGGTCTGCTGATATGAAATGCATCAATTAGTAAAATATACATGTACACCTAACAGATTGTGGAACAAAGACAGATTAATTTTGTCATCATGTAATAACTTCATTAATTTAGGCCCTTGCCCGAGTTAATCAACCTATCTCTTTATTAAAGGTCACTAGAATTTATTCTGGGTTAGTGGGTTGGCGCATCTAAAACCTAAATATTTTGTCGTGAATGATACATGTAAAGAACACCTAAGTTTTGTTGCTATGGGTCTAGGGTCTAACAGCCCTGTGAACTTGCAGCTCCAAAAACAAGTTTGCTATTTCTTGATTGCTAACATCTGTTTGACATGTATGACATGGACCAAGAAGTGAGAACATGGTGACATTTTTGTTAGAGACGGTTGTATACTTGTATAGTAGTAGGACTCTCATATGCATTTCCTTTTTGTTACAAGGATAGTTGTGCATGTATAATATGGAATAGATAAACTTGCTATTCACCTAACAAGTGTCCAAATAAAAGCTAATAGTGTGTCAAATATCTGTGAGCAGCTCATCAAGCAATATGTTTCTTAAGGAAAGGGTTTATAGCAGCACCTCACAGTTTCTTCAATTACAGTTCCTTGCCTGCCAATACTGTAATGCTGATCTGAGTCCAATTTCCACAGTGCAGGCTTGCCTTGTTGAGGTTGAAAATGACCTAAGAACCTGCATTTACAAAAAATAGAGCAGATAAACATATTGTGGTAATATACTAGACCAATATCAAGAATTTCCATTGGTAATATACTTACACATTTATAGCATCCTGCTTCTCAGGATCTGTGTAGGCATTATTGTAGTAGCGCTGAAGGGTCCGAAGGAACTCCTGGGATTGGGTTGCTGCCTTCCACTGCCCTCTTTGTTCACAGAAGATCTGCATCATATATGATAGAGAACTTAACAGTGATGATTAAAAAATAGAGACTAGGATTTCGTGTTTATTACTGTCTACCAAAAGATAAATCATTCTGACATAGAAGTATTCAAGATTATAACAGCGAACAGTGAAATGAAAATCAACTATAATCAGCATATAATGCCTGTTATTCGATTCATACATATTTCCCATCCAGAAACTTTTATTTACATTTTCTACACAACTTCTTTATACTTAATATGCTCATGCCGCAGAAGTCCTTTTCCTATTAGCAACTGCTACTGCTTTACTTGTTTCCAAAGGGCAAGCTGCATATTATATACCAATTAATAGGAGAAGTTCATCTATTCATAGGAGACTTGTGAAAGAAAAGGTTTCATATTCGGTACAAACTGTCCTGGTACAAGGTTGTAGCTACTAGCTAGCAACTGTTTTTTGACAATTCTATTTTCAGGTGACAGGTTGCCTTGACATTTATTTCACTTAAACATGTACGGAGTAGCTAAATAACCAAACACAATAACAGTGTGAGGAAATAAATGTATCAAATCAAATGATAGAAAAAAAAGGAAAGAATGATGTGGGAAAAATTAGAACTACTCCAGAGGCGGCAAAGAACACATCAAAACAGTAGTGCACAACTACACAGCTTTCACAGTACGCCTACACAATATATATAGTTAAGAGTTTTGTATGAAGATTAATGATCCTGGCAACACAAATAAAACAAGATGCTAACCTTGTTGTGTGCGGCAGAACCACCATATTGTATAGCTAATGTGTCACCCATCCTTTCATAGAAATCCATCAGATCATCGGCCAAAGGAGCATGCAATTCAATTTTAGGTGCTTCAGTGAGCTTCAACACGTGAAGTTGACGCCCTAAAGCAGCTAATCCGTATGCAAATTGTGCGACGTTTGTGCGGTCTAAGCAGTCAATGCAGTTTGTCCTGAGGACGCCCTTCTGTAGTGAAAGAGGTACCATTGTAGCTGCGCAGAAACCATTACTGTTTTTGTCGTCACATGACTTGGTAATACATCCTTGCTCACTGTACAGCATGTAAAAGATATCGATTAGTACTGCCAATAGCAAGTCCATTACTTGCACATTAGTTGATTTGTTGTATTTGTTAGTTTTTTTCATTTCAACCGCAGTACAGTACAAATTGTTTGAATTATGTAGTAAAAATCGATGTCTATTGAAAAGTTGCGGTATACATCTTTGAGTTTAAGCAATGGAATAGCAAAGTCTTTGAGCCCCAAGTCTATGTCAATATTCTCTTGTCCGGCTCATTTATAGATACGTTCCTCACCGAATCAGTGCCCCCTTTCACATGGCCACATTCTATAATATTTACACTTATTGCGAACTAACACTGACAACATATATTATGGAAGTACATTTCCAATATAAATAACAGCAGATGGGTGTCCCATGTCCAATCCGTATAAAATATAGAAATATGGTCAAACACTAAGAAAATACTTTGCTTTATTTACTGCAGAAGGTTATTTCATGTGGTTGCTTACCAATTCTTGAGCAATGACATGCTTAATAGTTCATGACCTAGTTCTTAGTAGGTATAAAAATTACCTTGAGGCATCCAAAGGTTTTGATGATGTAGTTATCTCACAATGGAGGAGGTCCGTTAGTTCCAACACATCTGATGCTACCTTGTCTAACAGCCCAAGCACATTGGTACCTTTCCTGTAGATGGCATGTAGATTAATATCATTAGTACATCACAGCATAACAACAAGATTCTTACCAGGGTAATCTCAGATATAAGATCCTCTTCGTATACAAACTAATTACCTTCGAGAAAGTTTACTCAGATCCATGTGTAAAAATTTAAGACGTTTGTCATCCGGTAACCCTTTATTTATGTAATGGATAGCCTTTGCAAACTCTGCACGGAGCAAAGATTCACGAGGTTTCTTCTCACGAGTCTGAAAAATATACCAAAAATTCAAAAGGGGGTATTCAGAATTGATAACAGAAGGCTATCAAGCTGACAAGTTAAATCAATAGATGTAAATTATGTTACATTACACACTTACACTCACCTTGATTAAGTTTAAGATGACTATAGGATTCCCATATCTAAGAACAAGGTTTTCAAAATGAAGGCGGGTGGCCTTGTAATCAACATCTGGTTTTACTGCAGGTAGCGAAGGACCCATCAGAGAAGAAGTCTACAGATCGGAAAATTCATGAGAGACGAACAGTCGTGCAGAACTTACATGTGATTTCTGGCCTAATGTTAAGTCTTGAAGTTTCTTGAAACCAGACGAGGGGTATTGATCCTCTATGTTGTACAGAAGAAGTTATTTGACATGGCATGTCATCAGGTGTGTCTTCAAAAACAATCTGTTCGGTTTCAACATCATTGGCAACCCTGCCCTTTTCATTGACACCTCGTTTCAAGAATCTATATTTGAAAATGATAAAATAAATAGACGTGTGACAGAAATATGAAGGTGAGATTGACTAATTAACACGTGCATGTTATCGGAACAAAAAGAACTTATGCTTGTAATGCAAACCTGGTTCCAGCAAAATGACGCGAGCGCCTGGCTATAAGTGTCAACCAGAAATCCTTCCCAGATACTGACAGCTTTGACTGAACACATGAAAATATGTCCATTAGCTTGTCTTTCTGATAGAACACACTACTAGTAGCATGTAAAGCCTCGCAAAGGTAAAAACACTACTAGAATATGCTCAATGCTTGCTAACTGACATTTAAATAGGTATAATAACTATGCAATTTTATCTCCAAGAATTACCATGTTAGTGCAGTAGTACTTCGTACCAGGAACATACAAAGCAGGAAAAAATAAGACAGTCTGCTGAGACTTACAAGAAAATGTTTCGACTCGCGAAAGCCGCAAGCAGCTCAAACTGAAAAATGTCAGTAGGTTATAGAAAGCCATGCGTTTGACCCTTTATTTCAAGCATTCACTACAAGTCAGGTCATTAACTGTGAAGTAAACGCATAAGTTAGTGGGATGGTATCGAGTTAGCAGGCCAGGAACCGTACTGGTGGTCTTCAATAACGAATACTCCATAAGTATGATAATTAAGATGACAATGAGAATCAAATATAATGCAGTGCAAGAAGACTTGGTACATGACAGAAGTATATACCTGTTTAAAAAATCCATGAATTAAGGCCACGGTCCAATTGGTATTCTTCAGATGGTTCCGCATTGCTCTTGTCAGAAATTCATTCCATACAAACATTGTTTCATACACAACCTGCCCAGTATTCTTGTCAGTGATGTTCTTCTGAAGACTGCGCATGATATTGTAAGAGTAGCTGAAGAAGAAGTCCTTCGTGAGATCAACCGAGCAAAGGAGTCGTTTATATCTACAAAAGGTATGCCATAAATACATGAATATGTGCAGACAATAAAAAATCAATTACCATGGCAAGAATATAGTTGCAGTGTGTTCAGAATACTATAAATATAATACTATGGGAGCAAAGAGATTCAAAACAATTCTATATACCTCTGACCATACGCACACCATACACAAATCTCAGCACTGCAACAACGGTCACGACTTACCAACCATATCAGCTGGATGCGTATTGTTATCAACAAGCAAAATTTATACTTGTAGACAAAATGACACTAAATGCAGTAAACGAACAAATATTACACCGTCGCTGGACAAAATGGGACCGCTCGCATTCAACTAATATGGATACATGACGACAAATATATCTCAAGATGTGCAATATAAAACAGCAAAATGAAATAAAATAGACCTCACCACCCACAACACACAATGTAGCACCAAAATGAACTGAAATATTTGGAAAAGTAAGGGGCCTACAATCACGTAAATGAATAACAAAGTGACGTCCAAGACTCCAAATACAAAAGGACGCAAGCTGGTGGTTTTGATATTGTTAAGAACCAGTGATGGAATTACAACAGGCAATACACAATATTTACACAATGAATAAATGAAAGACCTGTTTTCATCCCTAGAATTAGCCACGTTGGGCCATACTATAGGACATGGAATTGCAATCATTTCGCTCTTGCCAATCGAATATATATCATGGCCACAGATGGTGCCAACTTTCCTTCTCCTGGTAATTATAACCATATAGTAAGGACCAAGAAACTTCATAAAACCTGAAGAAGCAAGGAAGATGTAAATGTTATAATTTAGACAGCTAAAACAATTTCATATACACTTAGGAATCTCATTTTATGTTGAATTACCAACTATGCCGTAGCATTTTGTGACAAATTTCAGCCCACCGGTCAACCTATTTCCCTCGTGAATACGCCAAAGTAGTTCTTGGCATTCATTCTCCGTGTAACTAGTAGGGTCTTCCTGGATACCCAAATCAGTAGTCTCCAACCGGTCAATCTTTAGCACCCTCCAAAGAGTCCTGCTCTTGTCTCTTCCAACAAGATAAAATTTCTGCACCAAAATAGCACACAAATTAAACATCAAACCTTAATTTTCTAGTAAACCAAAGAAACAGTATTCGAAGTACAGCACTAAATCTTGGCTTCTGAATTATGAATAGAATTGGCAATCACATAAGCAAGGTGAGCTGAAAGCCAGAAAGTTCTATTTCTGGCATTAGCACGGCAATGGCCAAGCAGAAGGCAGACACACATTAAGCCAAACAAGTAACAGAGCATTACATTCATCATTAAACAAGATCATCCAGCACATACTTAATCTGCGTGAAACAAACAATTGCAAAAAGGAGCAGCCCTTTCTTCCCCTGCCAAAAAAACAAAAAGAAGGATCTCCCTTCTCACCTTTTTGCAGCCTTTTACCCTTTCCTATAATCAAATTGGATCAAACCAATCATAAGGGAGATCCATTCCAATCAATCATGAACAAACAACGGAACACATCCATGACAAAGTCAAACACACAAAGATCGCCATCTCTACAAATATCAAGAGACTATGAAAACATAAATTCGCAGGAGATGCTTACCGATCTGGTTTCGTAGAGCCGGAACTTCTGAAGGAATTTGCCGCCCCTCATAGCCTCCATCGGATCAGATCAACAAACGGGCAGGCAAAGAGGTAGGGCCAGAAAACGAACCAAGAAAACTGAGAACAAAACAACCAACTCTGCGTGGGTATTCAGCTCCTTGTCTGCGGCTGCTTCAAGTAGAGCATATTGCTCTGGCGCGAGAATGCTCCAGGGTAATGAGAAAAACAATCAAAGAACACGGCTTTCGGATCAAGAACGGACCAGCCGGATCGAAATCAATCCAATTGAGCGAAAATTCTCAGGAAAACACGCACTTTCGGATCCGTGCAAGGATCAGGAAACACGGAAAGCGAAGGAATCAACGGTAGAATCAGAGAGCCCGGTTCCGGGCGGAGGGAAACAGGGGGGAAATTCAGGCGAGGAAGAAGAAGGCGAGCCCTTGCGGGAGAGATGGATGGGTCATAAATAGGAGGGGACTAAATTTCAGGAGCAGAAAGGATGGATTTTTGTGAGGGCAACGCGGGGGGCGAGGGGGGAGAAGACGAGGGCCACAAGGAGGCGGGGCTGGCGACGACGACGCCGTCGTCCACAAAAACACCACGCAAACGCGAAGAAGCAAGGTGAGAGTGGCAAGCCGCAAATACTCCCCCGAGTCTAATCATTGCAGCAGGCAGCAGCACAGCAGCATCTTTTTTTGGGGTGGATTTATTGTGCTCTTTTTTGGAAGGAAAAAAGCAGAGTTAATTGTAGAGAAGACACTTTGGGTTTTGGTTCGTGTCCAAGAGGAAACTGGTAAAGTGACTATTTTTGGAGTAGGACGAAATTTTAACAGTGGAGAATGCTAGTCAGTGCACTGCTACTAGCTGTACATTAATGGAGAGCAATTTAGGGAATCATTATGATAGGCTTTTTATGGAGTATGTGTGTTTATTTTGTTTAACGATGTGCTCAAGCCAGATGATGCGATTTATTTAGGAAAAATGATAACAACCTACTCAAAAGAAAGAAAGAAAACTGAAATAAAGAAGATGTTTTCCTAGAGGAAAAAATTAAGATGTTGATTAGGTATTCCATCACCAATGTCAATGGCAACTACCTGGCGCGAAGGAATAGTTTAGGCCCTAGTGTGCGAGCATCCCACATGGAAGATGGAATATACTCAATGCAATGCGTAATACTCCACTGATGCCATGGAGAAGACGCAAGGTGAGACACTCTTTTTTAAGGGAAACTGCAAGGTGCGACTCTATCAACAGGGAGATGGGTTCTCTAGAAAAAACAGGGAGGGACAGATGGGGGAATAAAAATAGCATTAACTTAATTAGGGGGTAATAGCATTGATGCACATGAGTATTTTTTTTCGAAATCTAGCCAACTCGCATCTTTTAAATACCCGTAGAAAAACATGCTATTTGCCAGCCGCGCAAAAGTTAGAACATATTAGCTCATTTTGTGACTGTTGCACACTTCACAAGTGGTTATTTTTCTAACAAAAAAAACTTGAACTTGTTCTTCCATTTTTCCTTTTTCTATTTGCATGATTTTTACAATACTATTTTCATTAGCTTAAAAAAAAGATCATAAGTACCCAAGTTAGGTTCTGAAAAATCTCTTCCCCATTTTAAAGGGCTATAAGAATGAGAAAGAAAATATGACTTGGGAGGTGCAAGAGTGGATCCAGGATAACATGCCATGTAGCTGGATGGACATTTTCAATTGACGTTAATTGCTAGCTTAGTCAAAAATTATATTGCTTGGGCCAGAGGGCACCGGTGTCGATAGACACCGGCTCTAGTATAATATCTCGGCAATAGAGAGGGAGGGACCTCATTAACAAAAGTGAGGGTCATGTAGGCTATGAATTGATCCTTAAAAAATAACCATTGTCTCTAATTCACGTCGATGGGGAGTCGAGTCCCTGTAAGTGTTGATATGTCAGTACGATTCCATTACCATGTGATCGCCTAGTCTTTTTTTTTGCGGGGATGTGATCGCCTAGTCTTCCAATCATATAAAAACAAACACTCAATTTATACAGAAAAAACACTCTACCAAGTTAATGTATTTTTGGGTAATTTTTGCCAACAATTGAAAGCTGAACTTGTCTTCCCAATGCGCAGAAATGTGAGAGGTTTATCATCCTAACTCACTATGTTGCACTTGGCACAACAAATTAAAACTTATTTCATGTAATAAAATGATCCTCCACTTTTTTCTTACATGGGTAAAGCACATAAATACTTCTAGGAGGACTGCTATTATGCAGCTGCCATTTTCCTTAGCAAAACTCTTGAAAACAGTGATATCAACTGCTAGTAACTACGCACCAAATTATCATCTTTGGACTTTGGTAGTACTACTTTGTACAATTTGCAACTTCTAACCACTTAAATTACCGATGAACAAGCCTTGCCTCCATTAATTTTGATGTGTGGAGTCACCAGGGGTCTATTCTACAGGACCACCGCTGAAAACCATCGTCTCATCACCCTGCTCCACAAAATCGCATGGCGTTCAGCAAAACGACCATCTCGAACAGCCTACCAAAACTCCAAAAGCCACCAATTAAACTCTCAGTTAACCCTCCCAATTTAAAATAATTCTCAGAAGGCCTTATCCGCTCACCCCGGCCCTGGACGCGTCATGATAAGCACATGATCAGGGCTCACTTTTTTCCCTCGAAATGTGATCAGGGCTCACTGCTATCACAGCTTTTCAGCCAGCGCTTATCGCCAGATTAGCACACGGGCTTATCAGCTGTTCTTCCAACCTTTTTTACTTTAACTTTTGAGCCTCTTCTCAGTTGGTGATCTTGGACAGGTGCTGCTCGAAGACCAATCGGAGGCACGAGGGCGTTAACCTGGCACAGTGCTTTTCCTCAGATTTTATCTGCACACCTGTGCACAGTCAGTCAGTCCCACAGTGTGATCTTGACCTCCTTTTTGGGAAGTGTTTGATGTTTGCTTGAGCGTGCACTGTGGAGCGTGTGACTAGGCGTCGTCCACATGGATGTGCCGGGGAACAAGTGGCCGCGAGCATGGCCAGGTAGGAGGAGGAGGCGTTGGTCACTGATGGCGATGGCAGCAGCTGCTGCGAGGGCATCGTCCATGCATGGATCCATGCCCAACACGACCACCTTTATGTCCCTATTGGGTAGCTGCTTCTGGTAGGAACAAGTCTACAATTATAGTGTTTGTGTTCTTTTCT
The DNA here is from genome assembly GCA_007115705.1 of Dactylis glomerata. Taxonomy (NCBI): domain Eukaryota; kingdom Viridiplantae; phylum Streptophyta; class Magnoliopsida; order Poales; family Poaceae; genus Dactylis; species Dactylis glomerata. The sequence goes on from QXEO01000184.1 coordinate 794,772, forward strand.
TTGGGGGTATGGTCATTCTTGATTAGGTGATGGAGAGAGCCTTTCAACTTTCTAGTAGCGATGTGTTGTCTTCACATTTGCAGATAATTTGTATTACATGGGCAATTGGGCACATGTGGGTGCAACAATAAAGTTATGGATTTGGCATGATACTGTAGGGCTGGAGAAAAAAAGGTAATCAACTAGGAAGTTAACTGTGCATCCCATCAGAGAGCCAACATGTTCATCAGTATAGTTGGTGCTGAGGAACGACAGCAACAGAGGAGCTCGCTAGCTTTAGTCCGATCCTGGGTATTATTTCAGGTTGACAGCTGGGCGGCCTGATCCTGAACATTCTTCTACTGTTGGTAATGGATGCACAAAAGCAGTTGCTTGTCGTGCGTGACTCTAGTTGCCACTAGATAAAGAGTCTTTAATTACGGTGGTGCACGTAACACTACAAATTAGAATCACAGTACAAGTTGTCGATGGTTTGAGTTGACAACCCATGAAAGGAGTATGGACAGTGAACCTAATGGTTGTGCTGAATCTTTGGCCTCAAAGTCATAAGCTTATAATGATCTTATCACACTACATGAGTTCCACGTGGTGGACCTGGGGCGGAGACAGCCACCGATCTAGATGGCTTACCAAGCTATGCTAATTAGCTTCAAACCTTAAAGCCATCGGATAGAGCCTCTCTTGTTTACTGCAGTACTGTAACCAAACAAAATCGCTACCATGCTAGTGAGTGATGTGATAGTAGCTCAAGTGCTCAACAACCACAACTCTTTTTTCTTATCAATTTTTTTTCTCGTGGAACGACAACCGGGAGTCCGGGACCTCACACCTGCATCCTTGTGTCAATTTCATTTGCTAAAATGTCATGCTCACGTCCCTGTTGGGCTGCATGCCCAGGTCAACATGCGCAGCCTAACCCGTGTTATGTATCCATTGTTCATTTTACTAACGTGGTGGTTTGCACTAACCACAGCAGAAATGTCGAGGAGAAGAATCTAGTAGCTAGTAGGTGCAGCAGCCCAAGGTGTTAACAAGGCAGTCTTGTAAGAAACGGGGCCTTTTTATTCTGTGCAATTGTCGGTCCACACGTAGACAGTACTAACATCCACACTACAGTGGAGATTCAGCGATCCCTTAAGTAAAAAAATCAAATTCATATTTACAAGCTTAAAAACAATCTGAAAAAGTTGGAAAATCTGGGGGTAGTGAGTGATATATCCTACAAACATGCAAAATCTCAGTTTGAAATACTTTGGACTCTGAGATACATAGAATGATAAATGTGTGGATCTTAACATAGTGAACAGTGCATATTTTCAAATACCCACAGTTTATTAAAAAAATCATTTTTGTAGCTCATCATACAAACATTGAGATTTCATATGCTTGTTGGATACATCATTGACTATATCTAGAATTATTTTTTATATTTTTCTGAAACATATAAACATGTCATTTTTATGAATGAAGGGACCACTAGAGATCACGAGCCAAAAGGCGATTTCACTATCCTTTCATCAATGCAATTCTCTATCTTTTTCCTCTCGGTGCTAGCATAAGTCTATTTTCCATGTAAAGCCTCGTTTTAGTGTGGTGTTTTGGCTCCTGGAGCATATGCTTACCTTGTGAACTATAAATGTCAGATATATTAAAAAATCAAAAAAATCTGAGCTATTTTGACATTGTATGTCAGCGTATTCTACTCCCTCCGTCCCAATTTATGTTGCATATAGTTTTTGGTCAAAGTCAAACTTTGTTAAGTTTGATCAAGTATTTAGTAAAATCTATCAACTTTTACAATCCAAAATCAATGTTACTAGAATCATCATGAAATATACTTTCATATTATATATAGTTGGTGTTGTGAATGTCGATATGTTTTGCTATATAGATGGTCAAAGTTTATAAGATTTGACTTTTCTAAAAAATTATACGCAACATATTTTTGGACAGAGGGAGTATATGCAAGAAAAAGATTCATGAAAAAAATTGCATGCCCCGAGGAAAAATAACAAAAATCACTTCTCCCAAAGCGACTTTTCGAGCACCAATATTGTTCTTTTACACACGCCACAAATATCACAATTATTGCATGAAAATGTACATGTGCACGTAGGACATGACTATATATACATAGCCTGAAAAAGTACCATTACCTTAATCAGCAGTCTTTTCACCAAGAGTATCCTGACAACTATTTTAAGTTACCATGTTTCAGAAATGAGACAGATCAACAAACCGATGATGCAGAAATTGTGATATTTTAGGCATATAAACCATTTTTAGTGACCTAAACGTAGGTGGGGATATGTACATGTCGAGAAGGGGGGGCACTGGCCCCCCATTTTTTAAAATACTAAAGGATTTTTTACAAGGTTTTGCTATGCCACTTGACCAAAAGGAGGTTGACTAATTAATAGTAGTAGTATTTACTATCACGAGGAAACTGTAGTACAAGTTTGCAAACTTGGCTTGCACGTACATTTTAATTTATTAAGTATATTTTACTAGTGACCATATGACCAACTAAATATATATCATCAGGTGGTTAAATAATGTTTTGCAGAACACCGAGTACAACATAGAGACATACGCCATCCACAAAAGAGTGAACGTTTGGATTTTTCAGGAGAAGGGCCACTCACTTTCTCTCTTCTCTTTGATTCCCTCATCCCAATAAGCTAAATGCAAGTAGAAATGAGGAGAACATGTCCTAAATATTATTGGGCTTGATTCCTATGTGATGAAAGAGAAGTAATTTTTGCTAGTTTAAAGTGTATTGGAAGGAGAGATAAGTACACTCTTTTGTGAATTTTATTGAAACAGAATGTCCACTTACTTGTGGACGGAGGGAATATACTCCCACATGCAACATATACAATAGCTAGACTCACTATGTTTCATGATCGATGAAGTCACCATAGGGATGGCAATGAGTATCCCATTACCCGCGTAGTCGGTGGGTAAAAACCCTATTACGTAGGATTAAACAGAAAACCCATGTGTGTGTATATAGGGAATTTTATATTAATCGGTTTGAGTGAGTACGATTATGAGAACATGCAACCCAAACTGCGTACGGATGTGCATGTACAAAAAACTAACAATCTGCAAGTCCCAGGAGTCTTGTCCCGAACTTTATCAATCAATCGAACCACACGAGGTACACGATCACCATAGGCTTAACCCTTAGAGCCAGAAAGTCGTGCCCCGAATGCATCTCATATTCTCATCTCGCCCCCCTCGCCAACAAATGGTAACTACAGCCTGCCTCGAAGACTGTAGCCTCAAGAAGTTATTTATAGATTATGACTATTTGTTGTTGTTTATAACTATGTGTTGCTCAAGTTGGTGTGATGCAACCTTGGATACCTGCGGGTACCCGTTTTCCATGAAGGCTGGTGGGTATGGGAAAGCTTGTACCTGTCAACTAGTATGGGTAAGCTCAATAGGGCAGGTAAGGGTATAAGGTGGCTCCACCCATATCCAAACACTGCAGCTGCTATCCCTAGTTACCATTGGTACATTAACAATCCAAAATGCTCCTTTGATCTCGGATGCATATGCTTCCTTTATCAATAAAAAATTAAAGTGTTAGAAAATAGGAAAATAATTGCTTGTATATCTTCACATTTCATGTGCTAACGCAAAGTTTCGTAAAAAGCTGATATTTTTGTGACCCGTTTAAAAAAAGCCTTGCCCACCAAATTTTGTTTTTACAAAAAACTAGCAAGGCGGCCCTCGCAAATGCGAGGGAATCATCTTCTGTCTCTTGAAAGTGATTGAGAAACAAACAAATAGTGACCTGCACAGATGCGTGGTTAAGTTTGTTATAGTTCTTGCTTATGTACCATGTTAACTTGGGGATATTTATCAAGAATTTGGGTTTTTAAATGTTCTGTGCTATTTGGTGTGGTACTCATCTCATTGTAGAAAAGTTGGTGCCCCAAATACAACCGATAATATGCTGATACATTAATGTTTATATATTTCACAAAATATTAAAAAGATTGTATACATGCAAGCATGTTTTAACAAAACATGATTGTGAATCGGTTTAAATATGAAGGACACATCTGTTATTAGGGTGGACTATGATAATCCAGCTTTTCTACTCATTTTATTATTATGTTTGTCTAACAACATGTTTCCTACTTTGATGGATTTTTTCCAAGTGTGATTTTAGTAAATATAGATCTATCGTTTGTAATATTCTTGGTTAAATATATCTATTCAAATTCATGTAACCGTTTTTCCAAGCTATGTTTTCCTTGTTTTGTTCCATAAACCTTGCTGCAACTTCACCCACTATTATAATTTGTTCAAGATTTTTTATTGATACAATGTCTAGTTTATCTCACGTTCTATCATGATATCTTTTCGCGTTTCCATGTTGTGTTGCAATGACTTGGATCTTGGTTATATGCATGCATCGTCTTTTAGTTACTTTTTAGGTGGCCTAGTGGAGTCGATGTTTATCCCATGCTGATATAAAAAAATTATATTGCCTAGCGGAGCCTATGCATATGTCAAGCAAATGTATTGTCTCTATTACCTGCGCGTATTGGTGCTTTGTTTCCGCCCGACTTCATTGCCTAATATCTGCTCGTCCTTATTTTGATAAATACGTACAATGTTAAAACATGTAATATGCATGTTTACTATTTCTCCATGAGGTAACACATTGAGGCATGTTTCATCGGCTCGGCTTTTTTTCCATGATAGATGCATAATAAGGCATCGAATATAAATCCTAGTACCCGCAAAAAAAGAATATAAATCCTAGTGTTTATTGGAAAATCTTTTTCTAGCTCTTTTTATCGCTTAATTTTTTTAATTATTATATCTTAATACAAATATATATAATTTGCAACCATGAGTGTGCATATATATAGATTACACTCATTTGCAATTATCAGTGTATATATCACATTACACTTCCCTACAGGCAAGTACCCATATTTAATTTCCCAACCATATCACTCTTTTGTTTCTAGCCAAACCAAGTCGTGTTACTTTTTTTTTTCTGACCATACAATACTGTCCTGCTTGTCGTGGCCAGCTAAAGCACCCTTTGCAGATTCAGCTTCCTGTTTTTTTTCAAAGCATCCTTACCGATTCATCTTTTTCTGTTTTTCTTTTTTCTACAAACTTCTTGTCAATTCTTTTAACAGGAGACGCCATCCTTAAAAAAAAAACCGGACACGCCCCTGGGCTGGTACGACTCTGTTTCCTATTTTTTTTCCAAAGCATCCTTACCGATTCATCGTTTATTTTTCTTTTCTCTTTCTTTTTGAGAACTTTTTTCTCTTCTTTTAACGGGACACGCACCTGGTGGGCTGTACATGGCGGGGCCATTGGCTACTGTTGTTCTACGTGTTGGATCCTAAATATAGCATACCTTATATGTTTTACGCAACTCTTTGATCTTTTAATCTCAACCAGTGTAATTTTAATCAACGGATCATATTTTTTAAACCTATGTGGATTAATGTGGTGTCTCTATTTTAGACCCCCGTATTGTGCTTTTAGTATATAACAAGGTCACATATTAGACCTGCTAGATTGGCCATGCAAAACAACTATAAAACGGAAATTCCGTATTAGTCGAAAACGGAAACTTCCGTTTCCGCATCTGTTCCACCGGAAAACGCAGTTCCGTTTCCGTTTCCACTTCCGCCAAAAAAATTCCGTTTCCATTTCCGTTCCGCAGATTTCCGTTTTTGTTTTCATATTTTCATTCCGTTTCTGTTTTTCCGCGGAAAAGTCGGAAAGTTTCCGCTCCACTTTCATCCCTACCTGAGACTACATATTGCAATACCCAAAAAAATAGAATGTTCATTTTTTATGTTAAAATTTTCATTTAGATTTATATTTAGTTCCACAATGTTACATGAGTGCAACGTATTCTTTCTTATAGATGTTTTTTTCCCAAATTTAGCTCATTAAACTTGTAATAGATTTATATTTTCAGAATTTTATAATGTATTGTAGAAAAAAATATTTTCATAAATAAAATCTGTCAAATTAATGGTAACAAAGTTCACCATCCACGTTATGTATGTAAAAACGAAATACAGCAGGTAGCTGATATCACCGTTGCCAGAATTTCCTGAACAATGGCATCATGCATGATGTCATGGCATGCAATATCAAGACTAACCGGATTATGTTCGGTTTAAATCGTATGGCTTTGGAACTGTTTAGGATAGATTCGTGTCCAGCTGCACATGCCTCGATTACAACCATAATTTTTTTTCCTTTTGTAGATACGTGTCAAATAATCATGTGTACACGTCTATGTTGTACGTAACACTTTTTATAGTTTAATCTTAGACGTTGAAATTAAGATCAACACATTATATATTTTTAGCCTATGTGGATTAACATGGTGGCTCTATTTTAGAACCTCGTATTGTGCTTTTAGTATATAGTAGATTGCCACACATAAGTCAATTTTTCTTCAAACGATTTTTTAAGCCCGTAGGATATGAAGATGTACACGTAACATATTTTTGATTTTTTTAACATTTTCAAATATGCCAAAAAATACATTTCAAATAAAAGAAACATATGCACCCGAGAGGCAAAACCAAAATCACGTGAGGATTATGAGTTGAACAAATCTATGGTGAGGTGGAACATGGATCTTCCTCTCCTCTCTCTATCGATCTCAGCCAAGATACAATGTGTCTGTCTAGATTAGGTTTGATCAGGTCACATGGAGTTGGGTCTTGGCAAATTATGTAACCGAAACAACGCACATCCAGCGAGCGGTTATAAGCTGGCACGACGACGACCGATCTATATATCGGATGCGATGCCCATTCCGTCGCTTGCTTAACTCGTGGGAGATGTATACGTATTCGGCGACCGATACGTACCCCCGCCAAATCCCACGTCGGTTTTCTGGCCGTTTCTTAGACGCAACCCGCAGCCATTAGCAGGCTAGTTTCTCCTGTGATTAGACTAATCGCCATCGGGTTTAATGATAAGCTAATCGACTCTGAGCTTGTCCAGTCTGATAGAATAGTATGTACTGATGATTTGCCCTGTTAGAAGATCGCAGCGGCGACACGAACGCATTGGGTTGTTCTCCAGTCTAGTTCAACGCTTGAACCAGCAGGAGAGGGAAAGGGAATGCTGACTTGGCATGGAGGTGATGGGCCAATCAGGGGGCGCCAGATAGAGGGGCCAGCTGGGTCGATCGCGATGATCAAAGTTGAGGATGAGTACGTGCCAACATGTGCTCGGTTTATTATGAATTTATGATTAGATTGGATGATCGTTCCCCTTCTCGATGGGATGATATCGATGCTCTCCGGGCCGGGATTGTTATGTTTTCACGTAACTGTCCAAGAATTGTTAAGTGTTGTTAACAGTTGTCGTTAGCTATCGCCTGCCTAACATCATGTTTGTGTCTAGGAGAAGAAACGCTAGCTGCCTAGCTAGCTACATGCCTGCGGGAGAAGTACGGAAGTACGTACGGAAACATGTACTGTATTCCAAATATCTGTCACCCAGAAAAATGGTCTCATCATAATCATTACCTCGTTGCGTCTGGGATACACTGTATAATTTCTTAGCTGATGAGGTCTACAAAACTGTACTCCCTTCAATCACTATTACTTATTTCTAATATGGATATATCTAGACACTAAATTATATCTAGATACTCGATGCTGATCGAACTAGAGCTAGTACAAACCTATTATTAGAGTATGTTTTCAGAGCCGTCCTATAACTACTATCTCCGTCCCAAAATATAAGTTATTTTGATAGGCTAATAATCCACCAAATTATTTTATACTTCAGAATGGAGGGAATAAATTTTCACCCGATTGCAAACACTGTCATCATAGTCGATTCTCCATGCAAACACTGAAATGATGTACAATAAACATTCTGCCAAATTAAGATGGCTTCCCTTCTTTGTACATGTGCATTCACAGTCTGTTTGCGTGTCAAAAGAAAGTAACTCAAGCTGCACGGGTCTTACCTGTTTTTGCAAGATTGTATGATGCATCGGATTACACATCAGTGTGTGTATTATATGGTCCGAATCAATTGGATTAGTTTGGTCCAATAGTTAATTTAGTAATTTATGTCAAAATTTCATAGATAAAATCATAGTCTTACTTATAAGTGAAATTATGACCTTACACTTCGACCGGGAAATTGGATGCACGATTTAAGCAGTGTTATACTGAAAATGCCCTCAGGACGAAATATACTACCAAAAATTTGAGGTAGTATATTAGATCTGGACCACAGGATCAAGCCTATTGGACGGTCCATATTGCATTGATGTACCGTAAACCATCCCTTATTTTATTTAATAAATCCACATAAAATAATTCACTATTGCTAGATGGAAACACACACAATGCAACTTGGAGTTCATATTAATAATCTCCTATATGAACTATATAACATTTTATATCTCTGGATAGTATATCCCGGTGATATGCACAATCTCTACAACTGGGATATGGTGCTTTGAATCCCGGGTGCATATGCTCCTTTAATTTGAAATGCATTTTCAACATATTTGAAAATGTCAAAAGAATTCAAACAAAAATGTTGTGTACACATCTCCATGTCCTAGCTAAGTGCCCATGAAGTGGTTTTAAGAAAAAACAACTTTTATGTGGGTTATGTAAAAATGGCAAAAAATGGTATATTAAAACAATCCTTTTCATGACATGTTTTTTTGCTCTATTTTGCACATCCATAAAAATATCCGTCTTTCACACAAGTGTGCTTGAGCACATAGAATATGGAGATATACATGGAAATATTTTTCTTATTTTTTTGACATTTTAAAATTTGTTTTCCAGTTAAAGGAAGCATATGCACCCGTGATCAAAAGTGCATTTCCAAACTGTCGATTTTTTTTTGAAACGAGGGCAAAAGCTTTGCCCTATTCCATTAATTAAGAAGGAGTTTACAAGAAATTAAAATGTAAATATTACACGGATTACTCTCCCGACATCAAATCACCCAACCACTTCGCCTCTGCAATAACCCAAAGTCTAGCCTCACACTTGATCTTATCTACAATTACAAAGGACGGGGAAGCCTTGTGGCGAAAAACCCTTGCGTTTCGCTCCTTCCAAATCTCCCACACGGTGAGTAAGACTAAGGAGGCCAACCCCTTTCTATGGGGGCTCGACCCCTCCGCCATGGAGGACCACCATTCGCGGATAGATAGACCCGCCCAAAGCCTAGGGTAAAACCCTTGCAAGCCAAGCCACTCCTTGAGATTGTCCCAAATCCTTGTAGATACTCTATTGGTTTGCACTCTTGTCTTGGCATGATGTACATTCAAATTTTACAAGTCCATGCGAGTTTAAGTTGAGCTATTTGCGGCTAGGAACTTATCTAGTGTGAATATTTATAACTCCACATGTGCATATGTATATATTGAAGATACTCTACGGATCGATCAATCACTCTCTCTTGGTCATCTTGACTGATCCTGCTGTTCATTAGCAGCTTGCGGAGGTGGAGTAGTAGCAACTGCAGCAGGTGATCATTGTCCGAAGCCTAATTGGAAGCTGAATTTTGCAACAAGCAAGCTGTCGCTTCCAGCCGGATTGCCAATACTCTGATCCGTGTAGCAAAACCGGCATAATCAGTTCTCCTACTATACTAGTGGTACGAACGGCATATAAATTTCTAATACTCGTAACCCGAAGGAGAAAAATATTTTCCTTCAACGGACGGGGATAGTATCATGCATGAGATCTCAAGATATATTTTACACAAGAGGTACACAGGGTGTACAGTGACGTACAAAGGGGGATTGTGATCCGATAAACCTCGCCATTACTGGCTCGCTTGCTGTCTGACTCTGTGTCCTTCTAAAAATCTCAAGCTAGCGGCAGAAGGATATACATCAAACAATGGATAGATCGATCGACCGGGATTTTGTTCTTCACGTGGACTACGGCGACCTGATGTATGTGTGTATGGCCGTACGCGTCTCACGGCGTGCATTAAACGGAGGGAGTAGATCAGATAGATGAGATCAAGAGACCAGAGCAGCGGCATGTTCATGGCACCTGAGTCAAGTCGCCGCGGGCGGCTGTCACCTGTCACCGCGGCGGCGGCGCCGGCCGACGATCATGGAGATGGAAGCTCATGAGTCAGCAAGATGGTAAATTATCCATACACTTGAGCTTCGTGGAGAAAAGGATAACGATATCCAAGCAGCTGTCCATTTCCCCTGCCATCGTAGTCGCCCGGATCATCGGGCGCGAGAGCTCGCACGGCCCGGCCCATGCAACGAATTGAAGAGGCCTAGGCGCACGGAGCGGGAATGACCACCACAAATGGGACGATCTGCGTCGGTGGGGGTACCTATCCAACGCCCGCTGCGTCCTATTGCGGCGAAATGGCTCAGCTGCGCCTATCCAACGCCCGCTGCGGGCGCGGTTGCTCCTAGTTCCCACGCATTAGCGTGGAGTATTGCGTCGTGCCCGCATATCTGGCCAGGCCCATGTAGGGGGTCGTCGTTTCTTTGCATTTTTCTGGCGCGATGTTTCGTAGCTGTTTACTGGGAGAAAAAATGACTAATTTTTAAATCTAAAATATTTCTAAAAGTCGTATTTGAACAAATTTGTAAAATGAAAAAAAATACTAATTTGAACAAATTCGGAATATGAACAAATTTCAAGTTTAAATAAATTTTGAGTTTGAACAAAAATCAATTTTAAATAAAAATCGAAATTGAAAAAATTTCAAATGGAACAAAATATTGAATTTGAACAATTTCTGAATCTGAAAAAAATTCAAAAATAAACAAAAAAAGAAAACTAGAGAAACAAATTTTGAAAAAAAAATGATTTTTTAATTTGAAAAAAACCTTGAAACCAGGAAATCATGAAAAACCAACAAAAAACCACCCAGACCCAAAACCATACAAAAATCAGGGAAAACCGAAAGCACCGAAAAAACAAAAACGTCTTTAATGGGCTACGACCCAAACTGGTCGTCCCGTTAGTGTGCACTAATAGTACACACTAATGGGCGATAAATAGGAATCACGGCTGTGGGCAGCATGCCACTGCCGCCTCAAGGCAGCTTTCATGGGCCTTCCTTAAATGCGGCCCATCGGAAATATACAATTTTATAATTTTATTTTTTTACTAAATTCCAAAAAATAATGAAGTTTCTATTTATTCATATAAGGTCAGTTCAATGGTGCAAAATAGAAAAATAAAGCCCATGAACATTTTAAAAATCCTCATTATCATTTGTTTGACACCATGTTTTTTCTTTTGGAATGCCGTGAAAGTATTTTTCTTAACCGCATGAACATCTTTTGAACTTATGATTAAAAAAACTGTAAACATTTCTTTGGAACATCATCAACATTTAATCATGAAAAACTATTTAAAATACTATGGACTTTTTTTTGCAACATGGAAACATTTGTTCACTGTAAAAATTTACAAGAAAAGGAAAAAAATAAAACCAAAGCATATAACAAACAATAAAAAGTAGAAAAGTAGAAAATAAATAAAATAAAAAGAAAAGGAAAGAAATAAAATAGAAAAACATATATAAGAAAATAGCGTATACAATCGCCCCAGCCCGCGCCAACAGCCAGTGCTAAAACATGCATCGCCAAACAAAACATAAAACTCTCTTTCGTGCTTTGATCGTTGCAATGGCTTGGGGCGGTCTAGAAGTTGGGTAGGAAAAACTCATAGATCATTGTTTAACTAAAACTTATGCTGGCTGCTAAAGGATTTCAATCAAGATCTGATGGGGGGGGGGGGGGGGGGGCAGATGCCCCCTCGCTTTATTTGTATTGCATAGAAATCACTCATGTCGGCTGTTAAATGATTCCAATCAAGATTTGTTAGCATAACACAAGGTAAAAACTATTTATTTGAATTGTTATATTATTTACAAACACAAGGTAATAGGAGTATATTAAAAGAGAAGTAGAACCGCCGACTGAAGCTTTCGTCTAGAAGTCTTAGGCAATAGCAAACTGTAGCACTTTTTGAAAATATTTCTTAATTTCCGCAAGACAAAGACTTTTCACTATCCCTAGCTTGATGTAGCACACTTATAAGAGACATATCTATGTATTTTGAAGTTTGTTATGTTATTATTCATGATATCTGATAGCTTTCATCCTATTTATTAGAACTATCATATTAATAGTTGTAAAAGTGCATAGGTTTTTCATTTACGCTTGTAGGAATTGCATAGATATTTGACGAATCACGAAGTAGCGTCTCATTGTATTGAAATTTGAAGTTTGTCAAAACTTGGCGCTCCATTATCACTTCTTAGAGATTGCCCAAATGCTTTCGAAAGATGATGCCAAATAAAATAAATCAAAACATACAAAGTTATGGGCCTTTTTCCAAAGCTTTTGCTTGCCTATTTAAGTGTCTTAATCCGAGTTCTTATGTAGTTAGAAAGTCTGGTTTATGTAACAAAAGATAGCGAAAATGTTAGATACACAAGAAATTGCATATATACATGTATATATATAGTTTTTATCCAAAATCAAAATAGAGCAGCCATCCAACCTTACCCTAAAGGGAGCTCCGCCCCTAGATAGTTGTACTAGTAGGGTATGGCTAGAGATGCAGAGCAACCAATCCGTCCTGCTTCGTAGTTAAAATTAGTTATGCTATTTATAATTTGTACTAATTGGCTAGTGTAGTTTAAACTAGCATTTGCTCGCGGGACCGTCCACTTTTAACCAAAGCACGGCCCAGCTAGCATTATCGAAACAAAACACTCCCGTACCGTTTGAAAGGGAAATCAAACATGAACGAACTCGCTGACGCACGACGCAATGCCAATCCAAACCAGTCCGTACGAGCGCGTATTCCCTAAAGCAAACCACGAACTGCGTGTTGAATCTTACTACTTTTGGGTATCCACGCGCCGGTAAAATGCGCCCAAGATTTCAATGGAGGAAAACACAAAAATGGACGTATGTTTGGTGCCGGATTGACCGGACATACAGGGCCCACGTACCTGCGGCTTGGTCGGGCGAGCGAAATCAAAGCAAAAAACAGCAGAGGACCGTACGTCTCGTACGAGCATTTTACAGTCTCGTACGCAATTGGTTAGTCATTGGCTTGAAAAAAGGGATGGGTTTAAGTCCAGAGAAAAAACATTCACGTGTTGAATCTGTACGAATGCAATTTTTCTGACGGAACGTTTAACAATTATTGGAAATGAAATGGAAACTTACATGTGAAAGTCATCTTTCAAATCGAATTAAGAATGTCTTTCGAGGGGAATGCCTCATTGTAGGCACAAAACTCATCGAAGATGAGTAGTATTTTGTTGTTGTTGTAGGCAGTAAGGATCAATGATGACATTTGCCATTGTTTCAAAACGAGGAAGAGGTTGAGACAATGCGATCCTCTTTCTTCATTACATTTTAACATTGTAGCTAATATGTTGGCTATCCCTATTTCGAGGGTATAAGAGGGGAGGTGTTTATCCTTTAGTAACCTGACGATATAATTATTTTCATGAAACATGACCTAGAGAAGGCTGTGAACATGAAATTGATTATTTGTATCTTTTAGCAACTATCTAGCCTAAAGATTAACTTATACAATAGTAAAAAAAATTTGTTTTGGAGAGGCCAAGGAGCAAAGGAATAGTATTTCAGTTCTGAGGTTGGCTCTCTCCCATTTTGATACCTTGGCCCTGATCCATTCCAGGAAATTACTTAATAAAGAACAGAATCAAATGCTAGCAAAGAAAACTTCTCTCATTACAGAGACATGGTAGTGCTTATAATTTTGTTGTATATAGTTGGCCTATGTTTACATTATACTTCTTAGAAAATACCGTTCCATCACGAAAATGGTGGCCTTAAGCTGCGCCACCTCATCATTAATTGGGCTCTATCCACAGAACTTCGTGTGCAGCTAGATCTGGACGCACGGCTCCAGCCCCCTGCTGCAGTGTCCCCAGGGTGATGTCCATAGGATCCGCAGCAGGAGGGGGAGTGCATACGGGATCTGGAAGCATGGTGTCGACCTCCTGCTGCGGCAACCCCAAGGTGATGTCATGAGATTCACAGCAGGAGGAGTGCAGACGGTAGCTGTCGGAGCAGTGGTGACCGGAGCTACGGTGATAGCCTGTCCCGGATCCCTCTCTTGGCTAACCTCGCTAGCAGGCTCTATTGGCCTCTCCTCCGGGAGAGGCGCGGCGGCTGAAATCAGAAAGAAAAAGGCCAAATAAGTCAGATGGCAATACGAAAGAGAAATTGGCAAACTGCATATTGAATCTTACTACTTTTTTTTTGACAGAACATGACACTTTATTAATTACTTGACATCATTACATAAAGTTTCTCGGATTAAATCCAGAGCAAAGTCTGAAATAAAACCTAGCGAAGCAAGATCACAGGACCTAGCTAACAAGTGTGCCGCCTCATTCAAGGATCGACGAACATGTTTGAAGGAAATCGAGGAGAAACCCTCAGCCAAGACCTTGATGTCTTTCAAAACCAAACCAACATCAGATCGGTCTGTCCTTGGCTTATTGAGACGCTGGATCATTGAAAGACAATCAGAGGCAGAGATAGCATTGACAAAACCTTTTTCCTTAGCAATCTCCATCGCTCGACGAAGGGCCATAGCCTCCGCCAACTCAGGTGAGGAGAAACCTTGTAGTGGCGCACTCGCCGCAGCAAGGCATTTCCCCTCATGGTCGCGGACAACCATCCCCATCGACATGCGTCCGAGATCCTCAAAGAGAGCTGCATCGACATTAATAGAAACTCACCCGATGGCGGCGGAGACCACTTTGGAACAACCTTGGGCTCACGCCTATGATCAAATGGTTTCTTTTTATAGCAGTTCTCGATGATCATCTCGACATATGCTAGAACTTTGGCACTAGTTCTCCTGGGATCAGCATCTGATTTGTTAATTCTGAGCATTATTACGCGCCTCCCAAATGTGCCAGCATCCGACCGCCAGAATTGTGGCTTCCACGTCCGTAGCCTGGCTTAGGAACGAGAACAACCAAGACTTTGGCGACATAAATTCACGCCGGTCCAGCTTTATATTGAAAGAAAGCTTGATAGACCGCCACACATCCTTTGCAAACTGATAAGTTAACATACAATGAGCAATATCTTCGCACCTGCCACAGAAGATGCAAAGATCACTAGTAGGTATGTTCCTCCGCTGCATTTGCACTCCACTCGGGAGGCAATCATGAGCAAACCTCCACAGATGAATTTTCATTTCGCCCGAGGGATTAGTTTTCCAAATAGCCTTCCAATATTTCTCTTCATCCATGGAGTTTGACAAAAAAAACTGCATATTGAATCTTACTACTTTTGGGTATCCACGTGCCGGTAAACGCACCCAAGATTTCAATGGGAGAAAACACAAAAATGGACGTATGTCTGGTGCCAGATTGACCGGGCGGACATGCAGGGCCCACGTACCTGCGGCTTGGTCGGGCGAACAAAATCAAAGCAAAAAACAGCAGAGGACCGTACGTCTCGTACAAGCATTTTTACACGGTCTCGTACGCAATTGGCTAGTCATTGGCTTGAAAAGGGATGAGTTAACAACTTGAGAGGAAAAACATTCACGTGTTGAATCTGTACGTATGCAATTTTTTTCTGACGGCATGTTTGGCAAGTATTGGAAAATGAAATGGAAGTTCAGATAAGGAAGTCATGTTTCGAATGAAATTAAGAATGTCTTTTCAGGAAATCAGGAAATTGCATCATAACCACAAAACTCATAGGAGATGAGTATCTATCTATACCAATATAAAAAGGGACAGAAGGGGGCACAACCAAGGGATCCTGGCCGTTTAACCAATATCGAAAGGTGAGGTCGCTCCCGAGTTACGCGGTAAAACACTGTCCGACGCGTGACTCCCACCGCTAATAACTATTCCACCGCAAATTTAGTCTCGCGAGGCAGCACCGCAGCACACAGAAACAATACAGCGCCGCCAAATCACAAATCTTCTCCGTCACCGTCATATGCGCCGCCGCCGGTTCGTCTGTGCTGGTGCGCCGCCGATCCGTCCGTGCTGGGTCGCCGCCGATCCGTCTCTGCTGGGTTGCCGCCGCTCGTTCATTCTCGCTGGCTGCCCGCAGGTCGGATTCGCGTGGCGACGGCGCACGCGGAGCCATACTTCGAGGTGCGGGGCAACAGGAGTACCACGACGCAGCCTGGATGCTCCCCGGAGCAAATTCTTTCCACATCGCCATCAAATTCGTCTTCCCTGTGTATACGCTTCTGGCCGCGTACAGAATCACCTTGTGGATTAATTTGAGCCTGTGTGCACACAGACCTTGGCCTCCAGTCTTGTTTGGAAATGCCGAATTTGACAAAGAAATGGATGGATTCAACTCCTTGTGCCCTCTCTTTCAGCTTGATTTTTCGTATATGTTATCCTTTGAACATATAAAGAGCTAACGTTTTTGCTTCCAAACAGGTCAATCAGCATTCGGCAAACGGCTTGGCAGACACAGAGGTCTATTATGTTCAGGTGTATGTGCAAATAATGTTGTTTCTATAATTCTATCAGCTCTCTTTTGCTCCAAGGGCGGTAGACTGATTTGAGATTGACCGGGGAGCCGGATAGTAGGCGCAACTGGACGACCATCCATAAAAGAATGGCGCTCTGATGCTGGATGGCGACCTACAGCGAGCTGATAGGACTAACAATTTTTCTTATGCAATGCTTGCATGTGAGATGGGATTACCATGTTTATTTGCAATTACAGAGAAACATAATATAATCAACTGCATTTTTAAATCTCAAATTTCTGATTTGTTTTTTTCTCCTGCAGCATGTCAACCTATGACTGCATTGCAGTCAGCAAGTTATGTTGACTTCTTTCCAATGGGAAACTATTTTGACTTCCAACCTTCCAGATAGGTTATTGCAGTTAATTAATATAACCTATGCTATCAAGCGTCATCCCTTTGCTAATGGTTGCATGGTTGCTACATCTAGGCTCTAGAAATTTTTGTAGGCATGCAAAGTTTAACAACGTAAAAATTGTTTGTTTATAGTAATAACTATAGAACATGAGTTAAAGGCTGTTTTATAATATGCATCTTCTGTACCACTCCTCTTTTATGTGTGTTCACATGCATTCTTCATTTTCATGGAGTGAATCAATATTTAACCATTCAGGTGTATGTACACACAAATGGGGTTTACAAGTCAAGGTGTTATCAATCCAGTGCAAGAACTTTGTTCGTTTCATGGCAATTCTGTTAGACATTCTCACTATGACAGTTTTGATTTTGATTATGATATGCATAACACTATCAGAAAATATTTAAATCAACCCTCAGTTTGCTATCGAGTGTCCGATTATGAAATGCGTTGAAATGTTATATAGAACTTCTGCTCAATATGCAAATTTGCTTTGTGTGATCTGAACGTGATGCATATCCAGAAATGTATTGAGGTTGCCATTTTTATTAGACAACCTGCTCAATTGCCTGGTACTGAATTTTCTGAAATTTTGAATCTATGGACACATGTGCTCAAAATGAACATGGGAATTCATTGAGCGGGTGATGAATCATTGACTTCCATGTGTTTTTAATCAATGCAACGGGAATTTGCCGGAAAAACTTATAATTTGATTTCCCTCCACCAACACCAGAATAATAATGCACTAACAATTGATGATATTTGCCTCCTAAGATTACACGTGCATTGCACGTGCACAATTACTAGTTTCTATAGGCAGTACGGATCACTGACAACATTTTCTATTGTTTCAAAACATGAAAGCTTAATTACTGTTTAACATAGTAGATGATATGCTGGCTATCCTTATTTCGAGGGCATAAGAGGATGGTTAAGTCGGAGGTCTTGTTCCCCATCTTGTTGAGAGGGGAGGTGTCCATCCTTCCGTATATTCATGAAATATGACCTAGAAAAGGTAGTGAACATGAAATTGATTCTTTGTTTTTTTTGTGCAACTATCTAGCCTAAAGATTAACTTATGCAATAGTGATTTTTGTTATTTTGGAGAGGCTAAGGAGATGGAGGAATAATACAAACAAATTTTCAGTTGTAAAGCTTGCTCTCTTTCTTTTAGATACATCGGTGTCCCGATCCATTCCAGGAATTTACTTAATAAAGAACAAAATCAGATGCTTGCAAAGCAAACTTCTCTCATATGGAGATACATGGTAGTGCTTATAATTTTTTTGTAACTAGATTGCCCATGTTTATGTTATCCTTTTTAGAAAATACCTAAAGGAGTATGAAAAAGATTTGATTTCTACCGCTCTCATTTCTTCAGGCAAAATGACTAACTTAAACAAAATACAGCTTGACAAAAGACCAAGGGGGCATATGAGTGGAGGTCCCGGAAATAAGGAACAAATGTGTACTTAGCAAATGGCTTTTTAAACTTTTGACTAAGGAGGGTGTGTGGCATGAAGTTGCATAATATATACCTCCATAATAACACATTGTCACAACTCACAAGTGACAACAAAACCTATTGATTCACCACTCTGGAAAGACTTGATGGGAGTCAAAGAGGATTTCGCTAATAGAGGATCATTCAGTGTAGGCAATGGGAAGAGAACCCATTTGGGATGACATCTTGTTAGGTGAAACCCCATTACCTTGCAATATCCATCACTTTATAACATAGTGCATCACTGCATTGTAAACATGCTATAATTGATGAATAGCTTTTGGTAATGCTCCCAAATAATAACTTAGAAGAGCTTTAACCAGTAATAAGTGGAATACTTGGTTATATCTGGTGCAATAAAAAGGTCTAACTTTCTCGCAACTTTTCATGTAGGACTAAACTCGACACTCCAACCTCTTGCCATATGAGTTGCCACAAACATGGCCACAAGAAATGGGCCCATTATTCCAACACTTATATGGTATCGAGACGCTAGATGTTTGCACTTTAGATGCTAATTCTCAGATAGATAGCTGAGAATTAGTTTATTGCTAAGTCAAGTCCATAACCATTAGATTTGCATCGTGATTTATGCGCGCTCGAGTGGGGTTGCAACTGAGATTTTTAGTTGCAAGTGGGGTTGCAACTCAGACTTTTTTAGTTGCAAGTGATGTTACAAGATGGAGTTCTTTTAGTTATAGTCATAAGTTGTAACTTATAACTAAGATTTCCCACTTTCTAGTAAGATTTTTTAGTTGCAAGTGAATCCACCACTAAGATTTTCATTTATAAATGAGTATGACATTAACTAAATGAGAATTAAACTCGAGTGAGAATTAGTCGCAACTTGAAATTTATCTTTTTTGCAAAATTGAAGTCGAATGACATTATCTGACTCAGAATTAAACTTGACCGAGATTAATCGCATCCTAAAATTTATCTATATTGCATAACTAAAGTCAAATAACATTATCTGACTGAGAATTAAACTCAACTGAGAATTAGTCGCACCATGAAATTTATCTGTTTTGCAAAATTGAACTCAACGATTTTCTTATGTCTAAGTTAACATGTGTGAGCCGTTAGATGTGCCCATTGAGATTCACGTAGAAGTATATATAGTCAATATTAAATCAGACAGATAGCACCATAGCTGGATATAAATAAGACATCAGAATCATTAGACTGTAGACCGATGCTCAGGTTAGTTGTAGGTATCTGTTTTGCAAAACTGTGAACTCTACGATTTTCTTATGTCTAAGTTAACATGTGTGAGCCGTTAGATGTCCCCGTATTAAGGTTCACGCTGTAGTATATATAGTCAATATTAGATCAGACAGATAGCACCATAGTTGGATATAAATAAGACATCAATATCATTTGTAAACCGATGCTCAGGTTAGTTGTAGGTATCTGTTTTGCAAAATTGAACTCCACGATTTTCTTATGTCTAAGTTAACATGTGTGAGCCGTTAGTTGTCCCCGTATTGAGATTCACGCAGTAGTAAAGATAGTCAATATTAGATCAGACAGAGATAGCACCATAGTTGGATATAAATAAGACATCAAAATCATTAGAGTGTAGACTGATGCTCAGATTAGTTGTAGGTAGGGACGCTGATCGTTCATTAATGTATTAGCCCTTTCCGGATACCTAAACTGAACTTTGTTTACAATCATCTGGTTTTGGAGTAGCTAGCTAGCTCTAAGTGGTTTTGGATGGTCGAAACCGTGCTGCATATATATGTGTGCACATACGTGCCCACGGTTTTGACCCAGTTGACTCGCAACACGCACACGAGCAACTTGCAGACTGGAGTTGCGTCTTGTTTTTACCTGCACGAACTAATAATCAATTAACGAAAGAACTTGCTTCCATTGATCAAGTCTTTGCGTACGTACGCTCATGAAACCTGCCGCGATGAACTACAAGCACCAACTTATTAGTCAACTTCTGTGGCAGCAACTCGAAAGGGAGAGCTATCTAGTGGTAGTTTTCTGAACTTAGCTAGTGTTTGTTTATGTACTGGTACAATGATAGGTATGATTTTAGGCAGGGAATGATGGGGATAGTAGCATAACATACGCAGTACACATCAACTAATTAAATGAATTGATTGTAGTCAACTCTTAGTTTAAGTGTTGCTTTAGTTGGTACTAAAGCATCGAATAATTTGACCGGTTTGACAAGGTCAGGTTAAATATTTAGGCTTCAAATTTGAAACAGTTGACTTGATTTTGCGAAAAAGAAAATATTTAGGCTATGCATTAAACGAAATGACGAATTTTATTACATGCTTATAAAGCAATAGCTACATATTTCACAAACACAAAAGAATTATTATAGGGGACTCGATCGATCGAATCACACAGCTAGCTTACTACTATGACTATTCTTCCTTGCAAGAAGTACATACGTACACACCGACCTACGGTCTACATGCTCCTTGACCCACATGATCTTCTCCAGTTGGACTCCTCTTGAGATCCTGCGGTCGCGGGCGAGACCACGCGGTCTCCAGTCCTTAACCGAACGCTTTCCTCAGTTCACATGACACTTGATCAGGACCAAGACCTTGATTATTAGTCACCACCCATCCCTAACTTACATATATATACTAGTATTACAAGAATAACGAATCTTATTATCAAATTATTACGAGCTAATTAATCAAATACATGCTTACTGTGTAGATATCTTACTATATACTACCAACGGAATCTGAAATAGTCAATTATTCCTTATACGTACATACTCGGCCGTTTATTGATACGAGTGAATGTACGCACTTAGGATTTACTACGTATATATAGTGGATTTATATACTCCTGTAGGTGTAGATGTCAATTAATCACTGGTCTTCCTGGTAGTCCTTGTTGTTGTATGGCGCGAAGAGCTCGGCGAACCAGTTGCCCTTGCGGTGCGTGGCGGCGCCCAGGTCGGCGCACATCCCGTCGCTGTCGTGGATGCTGTAAGTGGAGATGCAGTGGCGGCGGTAGAACCTCGTGGTGCGGCGCATGGCCTCCACCTCGTCCTCGACGTGCTGCGCCATGGCCTTGACGCTCGGCAGCTCGAACCTCCCCTCCAGCAGCCCCGACAGCCATCGGCACCGGAGCTCCGACGTGTGCAGGTTGGAGACGCTCTCCACGTACCCCACGAACGCCATGTTCGGGATCAGCGGGTGGATGGTACCGCGGTAGAGTGGCATCATGGAGGCCTTGTTGACGACGAGGCTGCGGAAGGGGTCGGGGAGGACGGCCTTGAGCTTGTCCTTGCCCTCGAAGCCGGTGGCGAGGAAGACGAGGTCGGCCTCCACCTTGGTGCCGTCGCCAAGGACGACGCCGTCCTCGCAGAAGCTCCACCCGGCGGAGGCCCGCTGGAAGCGGACGAGGCCGCGGTCGGCCATGTCGAAGAAACCGTCGGGGAGGATGGCCATCTGGCAGCTGGCGTAGTCCTCCACGAAGGGGTGGTCCGGCGTCAGCCCGTACTTGCCCAGCGGAAGCTTCCACGACAAGTAGGACTCGATGAATTTCGACACGGCTGTCCTCTGCGATCGATCCACCAAAAATATCTATCAGCCCAGCCCGTTGCTGTCGGAATGAACGTAATCGCATGCATGGATAATATTCTCGATCGACGGTGACAAATCTATCAGCTTGCAGGAAAGCGTCTGGAGCATGCACACGTGCGTGTTCACGACCACTTTCCGGTGTACGTTCATATGTAAGCTTCCTGTAAGTGTACATGTCGTGTACAAGTTTCACACTGTTGCAGTACGTACCAGTGGGCTCATGAGGAGGCAGAGGAGGAATCTGAAGAAGCCCTGGTCGGGTCGCTCGTAGAAGAGCTGGGAGAAGCGTGTGGAGTAGAAGAGGAAGAAGGGCAGACCCCAGATGGAGTAGGACGGCACCACCCAGTGCAGCGTGCGCACCAGCATCGTGCAAGGCTGACCTCCCTCGCCTGCAAACAAACAAACAAAGTACATGTGGTTAGCCGATAGATCAACCATTACATTACATCTGAATCAGGCTCTTGTTTGTACGATCAAATCTCGACACGGCTGGTGGATCGTGCTACTAATTCGGGAATGGTATATCTAAATCGAGTTGCAAGCCAGGTCAAGATGTTCGGTACCAGCACTGATCACACTATGTGTTTAGAGGAATTGTTGAGATGTATAGTATACTCAAGCTAGCTAGCTAGCTACCGGTCAGCAGCTGCATGTAACAATCTAGCTATAGGTTGGAAGGTTGGTTTAGAACGGCAGATAATCTTTGTTGCTGGATATGATGCTAGCTACTCTACCACTAATCAAACCAGCAAGCACTTAGTTCTATTGGAGTGAGATGCGTATGTGTTTAGGAAGACTTTTCCTTGACCCCAAAGTGGTGCGACGTCTGGTTGTTGTATATATGCTTGGTCGAAAAGTCAAAGCGGTACGATGCGTACGTATTGTGTCTAGTGTACTTTGAACTTGTAAATGCAAGAGACCTAAGGATCTAGCTATAGGCTAGCTACACACTGTAGAGTTATAGGTGGAGTGTACGACGGGTCAAGACAAGAGTGACCTTTTATGGAACAGAGCATCCGATTCCGGAAATCGGTAAAGCGCATGTCACCAGATATGGTATGCGATATTCTTACACACACCTCAGCGTACGAATGATTGGTCCATCCTTTTTTAAAACTGGATAATTTTTTAGATTTATTCGTGTGAAATTTCATGTAATGTTCTTTTTCTACGATTAACTAGTTTCCTCATATGTGCGCGTCACACGTGTACCATAATATATATTCCTACTTTCTAGTATGATAAAGCTGAATTATCGCGGCAGCTAGCTAGTTTCATGCATAGTTCCTAGCTATTGTGATAAAGCCATGTTCATTTTTTAATATTTTAGTCAAATTTAGCCTAAATTAATTTCAAACCGTTTCAAATGCTCCCATGTCACACGCACACAGCAGCTAGCTGCAGGAGGCCAGGAGCATGTCTGTACATACCTTGGTTTGCCTGAGCGCACTCATTGGCTAGATCAATGGCGCTCTTCTTGTACCCAACCACAACAACCTTCTTCCCTCTCATCAGCTCCACGGTCTCCTCCTCGCTCAGCTTGCAGTAGTCCAGCGAGTGCATCACCTTCCCCTTGAACACCTCGGGCCCCTTCCCCACCGGGAACGCCGGCATCCGGGGCACGTCGCCGTACTTCCCAGCGCACATCACGATGAACTCGAACTTGTACCACTGCAAACATACGAGATTGATCACAATAAGTACGCTACAGATTTATAAAAAGTGATGATCGGGATATGCTGAGTCTATATGGTGGTACCTGGACGATGCCGCCGCTGGCGACGCCGACCTCCCACATGGGCCGTCCCTGGAGCGGCGCCTTGCCTGTGCCGCTCCAGAGCTCGGTGAACCCGGCCTGGGGGCCGCCGAGGTACTTGATGTCGACCACCTTGGACCCGAACGCGATGTAGCGCCAGAGGTCGAACTCGTCGGCGTAGTCCTCGAGGTAGTCGACGATCTCGGCGTGGGTCGGGAACGTCGGGTCGTCGCGGTTGGGCCAGGAGTAGTCGGAGAACTCGTAGTCCGGCCGCGGCGTCTGGAGGCGCGTGGTGCGGTAGGCGCAGTGCTTCCACACGCCGCCGATGGAATCCGTGGCCTCGAACACCACGGGGTCGTAAGCCGCCATCTGCTTCGAGGCGGCCAGCCCGCTGATTCCGCCGCCGATGATCGCCACCCTCGACGACGCCGGCACGACCTCCCTCGTGGCCCGCCGTGCTCCTGCTTGCGCCATGGCCGTCGAACGAAAGGCGGCTAGCTAGCTAGGTGGAGGGTGCGATGGGGCTAGCTGTGTCGGAGCGAGGTGATGGATGGATGGAGTGGCGGCCGGCGTGGGAGGCTAGCTAGTTAGCTGCTGGAGTGCTTGCTCGGTGTAAGCGAGAGAGCTAGGGCGAGAGAGCTGCAGTTAAGCTTGTGTTGTGTGCTTTGAAGGGGAGCTGGGCGGCAGTCGTATTTATAGGGATTAGGGGAGCTATGCTAGCTCGCATGTGAGTTTTCCACTACACCGTGTCTTAGAGAACATGGACGGAAACATAGCAAGAGAAAAAATGCACAAGAAAACTAGAAAAAAACTGCAAGACCAGCTTAGGTAGGTAGCTTGCCCGGGATAGTGTAAAAATAATCAGTTCAAAACTCGAACCCAACACTTAAAGAACTACACCCTCGATCAGAAAAGTGTGTTAGTGACTTTATACAAAGTTTGTACTAAGCTAGTACAAAATCACACTCGAACCTAATTTAATACACTAGCAAAAATCGTACTTCAAATTTTAATTAATTACAAAATAATTATGCATATAGGTATAAAGTAGAAATTTACTCTCGCAAATGATTGTTCTTTTGAATTGTGTAAAAATCGCCAGACCAAAAAATTTCGTGTTTAACTTTTTTAGGGGCGTGTTTAACTTTCAAAGTTCGGAATTTGTTTTAAAAAAATTATAAAGAGAGAACGATGTTGGTCTCTCTAGCAGACAAGTTGTCAGCCATCCGATTATTTAGCCGAAGGTGGATGGCAGCTTCATCAAAATAAGTTGCCATGTGACAATTTTTGATTGGCCCAAAATCATTTGCTCCGGAAAACTTCCGCTCAATATTGATGTCAAACCGCTAACAGATGGTCAAATTTAAATTTCTGAATTTACATGCGCATATATTATAAACGTGTACCCATTATTTTATTAGCATGCACAATCTTTTAAACAATTTTGCTAACACTCAGTCCACTAAAAATTAACTTAGTTCTTAATTGAATCTTAATTTGTTTCGATAGCATCGTAATTTGTACTACCCATGCATGGGTTGCAACATTAGTTGCAGCTGAGATTTTCCAGTTGCATATGAGGTTACAACTAAGACTTTGTTGCTTGCTCATGAGTTGAAACTAAGAAAAAATTCACTGACAACTAAATTGCTTCGTGATTTATGCTAACCATGAGTTGCAGCCGCAAATTAGTCGCTCCCTTTTTAAAACTTACAAATACGACTTCCTCTAGATATTTGGCTCCCGTGGTTCTGCAAATTTTCCTTAGAGGTATAGTATACACTGTACACATATGAGCGACTTCAAAAAACTGACACATACCAACATTGTACTAGGTTCGCAAGCGGCATCCCGTATAAGTGCCATGAAGATAGGGCTAGTTCAAACTAGACTAATTCGTTAGAAAAGTTATAAGTAAGCTAACATATTTTAACTACGAAATGGGGTGAATCGGGTACCGCTTTGCATCCCTACATTGTAGCACTCATATCCATATGCATGCACTGACTCGGCAATACCCAGTTGCCATCTCATTTTATTTTGCCAACAAAAACTAAGCTAGTCACATCAGATACATCGCAGTTGGGTCATGTCCTTTTCGGTCGATCGAGGCTAGCTATAGCCTGGTCACGTATTCTTACCAACGAAATTCTGGAGAGCAAGAGCATGTGTTCATGCATGACACAGGGAAAACGAGCGATGACCTTGTCAAGGCCCCCTCGATCTCGTCCTGCTGATCATCTCGACGGGGAGAAACTTCGTCGGACCGGAGAAAGCAAGGAAGAAAGAAGAGGATGAATGGAGCCGCCCGGGCACATATCGATCGAATAAAATCGGCCGTGCCTGGCCATTTTTGGCTACAAGCGTACATTTGCCTATATGGCTATATCTCCATCTTGTCCCCTCGCGAGCTAGCTAGCTGCCGTGTCCTTTGGTCGCCATGTCCAGATGGCCTGTAGCGTCGCGTCACCGGCCGTATGAAGACTATTCTTTCCCTGTCACGGCGGTATGGAAGCAGCAGACCAAATTAATACGATGCATGCACGTTTAGATCTGTGTGTAATTTACATATATATTTACATGGCACTATTAATTCAGGGGAAATTTGTAGATACTACCTCCATTCCGGTTTAAAGGATCTATGTGTATTTTTAAATTATAAATTTAACTAATAAAATATAAATTATATAACACACAAATTATATTATTAGAAACTAGATGATCCAAAGTTTAAAATGATATATTTTTTGTGATATATATCTTGTATTACGTTGCTTAAATTGATAACCTAAAAATACGGATAGGTCTTTAAACCAGAATAGAGGGAGTAGCATTCTAATTGCAAAATTTAGTTTGCACTCCCAAAATTAAGGAGAAATATACTAGTCTTGCTAAAGCATATTACTCCTTCCGGTCTAAATTAATTGGCACATGAGTACCTCATATATTACTCCTGCGAGAAAACTGTTGTGACGTGCCAACGGTTACTCCTGTACCTTTTCTTGGGATAAATAATTTGCTCCGACATCCACGTCGGTTCCGAGACCGCGCACACTGGCGAGAACCAAAATACTCCAAATGCTACACATTGTCCGAGGCCGTGTACCATATGAGCGACGACACTTTCGCCCAAGCAAGAAGGGATGACACCCAAAACGTGGAAGTTCCGAAGCCGCCACTCTGACGTCCACACTGATCCCAAGACCACGTACCCGCTTGACCAACAATGCAGCTGCCAAGTAGAGCAAGCCAAACTTTGCCTAGCGGGGTACCAGACCACCAAGGCAACACTCCTAAGGGGGAGGCGATAATGACGCTGCCGATGCCAGCTCCAGCCAAAGCCAAACCTTAGATTTTCACCAGGAGAGTCCAAGGCTTGAATCAGCGAGGGAACTAAAGGAGCTCCTCGATGATGCCTCCAACGAGAGGAGCAACGCCCAAGGACGTCGACATCGCTAGCATCAGTGCTTTCGCTCGGAGTTCACCATACCAGCAGTTGAAGCCTATTCACCAAGGCAAAGTAGCCAAGCCCACTTTGCAGCTCATCACCGCCACCGTGTGAATACCATCGGGGCACCCCATGCCACGGTGCTCCTTCCCACGCACACCGGCCCAGGCCTGCTGCACCGACGTCCTCATACTGCACACGGAGCCATCGCCGGCCTCAACAACACCCGCAGCCACCTCCAACCACCGCCGGACCATCGGTTAGAAGGTGGCCAGCATGACGATCCGACACTAGTAGCACCACACCACGCGGAGGACACAAGCTTGGAGACGACAACCCCTCCCAGCTCGATGATGGCAGGAGCACCACCCAAACATGGGCATCAACACCACCTCCTCCAAATCCGGCCGAAGCGACGCTCCACCGAGCCACCCCTCCCTCTAGAGCCAGACCTCGGGTGCCTAAAGCGCCAGCAGCAGCCGCACCCGATGCGGCCTGCCTGGCCCATCGCGGGCCTAGAACACACCCACAAGCCCGCGCCGCCGCCAACCTACCGTGCCGCCATCCTTGCGGACGTCGGTGCCGAGCCCACCACGGCTGTTGGCGCGCAGCCCAAGCTGTGGCAGGAACCGGCACGGGCAAGCATGCGAAGGCCATGACCATATCGGGCGAGCCCTAATCTGTTGTGTCTGGCACACGCCGGCCTCCGTCCAGCCGCCTCCGCCTTCTCAGCAACGAACAGGAGCACCATAGCCTCCCAGGGTCGTTGCCCTAGCTTCCGTGCGCCGACGAGCAGGTCGTCGTCAACCCAGCCACTCGGACAAAGACCATCGGCGCTACCTCGAGAGATTGCGATCCCTCTCGAGCCACCTTCGGTAGCTAGGCCCGCCGCCACCGCGGCAAGGGCAGACGGCAGCGGCGTATTTTTAATTTTGCTAGATACTCCACGTCTGTGTACAGTAGGTTTCACTTGTTTAAAACCCTACATTTTTTATTTGCCCGTCGACTCTACTACTTCAGCTTTTCACACAACTTTCAGACCCTGACAAGCATCAATCATCTAATTAATCGCTTTGATTATTGTGTATAAGATCAAGATCGAGTAAACCAAACCAAGGCTGTATCATTGTATTGAGAGTGTGCATGTAACATGTATGTGCACTATGAACTCCAGGAACAAAGACTGGGTATGGCTGACCTTGAGCATGCATGCATGAAAGCAAACCTGGCACAAGAAAACCAGGAATATCTTATGTCGATCAGCAGGTAGCGCACATAGCAAGTGTATCTTGTATCTGAACTTTCTCTCAAGACCATGTCTTTGGTTTCGGGCTTTGACCTCTGCGTGGACTGTATATACAATTAGTACACTGATTAAGTACGTAATCATTGTCGAGATACTTGCATAAACCAATATATAACGGCCACATGCATATGGTCCGCGTTAGACTGTTGGTGTAGTCGTTACTCGTTACTCGATATTACATACGACTGTTAGGTGGGGAGATTAGGACATATATACACAAGTCGCGTATATTAGTTGTATTAGTTTGATGTGATGATTATAGATATAGTATCCAGGAGTATGGCACAGCTGATTATTCCCTACATTTGCCTCGAAAAGCGAACTACTTTGCATGACACTTTCCCATGCATGGAATTATTGGGTTATACTAGATGCGTGTAAAATAAGATACAGTAGGTAATACATGAACATGTACTTTAGGTGGATGAATGGTGCTATCCCAAACATGTATACCTGGAAATTAAAATAGTTAGTTCAATATATATATGTGTACATATGAACTTGCTGAGTAATTGAGCAGTAGGAGAATTGTGCAGGGATGCATTAGCACGTGGAGTTGCAAAGTACATGCAGATAAGAGCTGTTCACAAAGCTGCCGCTCGGAAATGCGAGGATTTTTATTATAGAAAATTATATGAAATTTACTGATGATGTCACTGTCTTATTTGACCTGGATGCTACAGTATATATAATGGTCACGGATAGTAACAGTACCTTTCTACGGGAATGTGAAAGTGTAATAGTCCAGCTTTCTTATCCTGCAGGCACGTAGAGACACACAAAAACGTACAATACGTACCGTTGACAGGAAAAGAAGAGAGCTTGAAAACTTGAGTTTTCAAAGGAGTTCTAGACAGAGGTGAGCATGTTGAAATTCACATTGACAAAACAAAAATAGATCAACGAAACAACCTACGTACGGACGTTGCCGTAGTATGTGGCAGCAATTTGGCATGCTATTTCCTGACGACCATAAGATTAGTGGTACCTACAGTTAAGCAAACCATACATATATGACTCTCTGACTGTGACAGTATATACACTTGGACAAGCTAAATGTAGTCTATTATACAAATGTGAGCACTTGGTATAATGCTGGAGAAATTACCGCTAATCTTGCAGAAAATTTCGGGTACATTTCCACGACATGTGCTATAGCACAGCAAATCGATTAAAGATTAAATAATGCTTCCGCATATATGAGTCTTTTAACCGTCAGGATTCAACAAAGAAAGTCCCTCGAAAAAAGATTCAAGAGACCAGGAAGATCAGCAAGCAAGAGGCCGACCAAGAGCAAAAATCAATTCGTAGAAAACTTTGAATTTCTTCTTTCGGGACCAACTATAGCCTGCAGACCGTAGAACACATGCGAAAGGGAACGCCAAAGACACATCATAAGCAAGACCAGATCAGCGACAGATCAGGTAAAAGTATACTTGCTTTGCAGCTGACTAAAGGACTAAATAAGTACGCTTGTTCATATCTTCGCAGACCTTTCCTGGCTGGCTAGTATCATTGTTTTGTCCGGAAATCATGTACGTACGTACTCCAATCGCGTAATTAGTCAACTAGTAGCCTACTAATTAAACAATTAACGCAGTATCAAGCTAAAGCATATGCGTAGCCAGTGATACAGTAAGCAGGTCTTGCGGTCTTGGCCTGAATGGGTTTTTGAGGAGGTCAAGCTACCCGCGTTCGATCGGAAGGCTTGACCAAAGATTATATTCTCTACTTAGCTGGGTACAAGTCCAGTGTCTTGTTCTTCCGTTCGTCGCCAGATCGTAGCTCTTGCAGAGATTCATTAACATTATTGTTAATTGGTGCTTAACTGCTATGCATGTTACCTATGGTCGATGGTACGAATGCCATCGCCACGTGCTACCGAACCGTATTAGACCGACTTGGGAGACCGATAATCGAGCGATCGACATGCATGCAGACTAGACCAACGATGGGCCGGCCATGCTAAACGATATATGGACATGCTTAATTTACATAGAGGGTTTGTATTTGAGAAATAGAGAAAAGTATACTAATCAGCACCCACCAGGGCCCAGGCCACCACAAGAACCAAAGTAGAAGTTCCAATATTAGTTTAAGCTATTTTTTGCGAGAAGGATAAATCTATCATTAATTAGGAAAAGTTCCTTGGTTTTCAAGACCAGACAAATTTTGTCCTTCCCTCCACTTGAACCGGATTCACAACAATATGGCATAATTAAAGAAATAAAAATTTAAAAAACGGGCAAATTGATCAACGAAAAGGAGGAAAATCAATATTTTGCTTGGAAGTATATCTGCAAAAGAAAAAATAGCGTAAATTTCAGTTTTTATTAATAAAAGCATTTTAATGAAGGTACCTAAAGAAAAAAGAAGAAAAGGCAATGATTTAAGAAATATTCCATGAAATCTCTTTGATGTTTTCCCTTATTTAGTTTATCTATTTATCTCGCAATCTCCCAGTTTTCCTTACTTCCCTTTAAGTTCTTAGAAATTTCTCTTTATTTCTTTGTAAAATTTTATATGCTGATTAGGCTGACATGGGTGCGAAGTTTCTTAGACATCACCACAAAAGCTTCTTCAAATGGGGCGAGAGGAACCAACATTGTCCAATATTTGATACCGAGAGACCACTTTGTGGTGAAAATGAGTTTGAAGTTAGTTAAAGTCGGCAGAAATATGAAAACTTATATTATGTGAGTAATTTCAGAGAACTTATATTATGTGAGTAATTTCAGTTTGAAATCACTAAGTAGCTAAATAAAATAAATATATCACTCAAGATATGAGAAATAGGGTGATGAAATTGTGTTAGCGGTGAAACATCAGCACTATCACAACCTATTTATTTATTTCTTTAGTAGTGGTTCATATTTGGATTTGAGATTTTGTTACATGGTAGATTTCAATCACAACCTATTTATTTATTTATTTATTTATTTATTTAGTAGTGGTTCGTATTTTGATTTGAGATTTTGTTACATGGTAGATTCATCGGTAGTGTAGTCACTTTTGCTGCCATTTTGACACTCAGTTCTTAAAACCATGCCGACCACCATCACTGTTGGCACTGGTGACTAAAAGGATCGGTATGGTCGAATAGACGAGGAGTGAATAGGAAACTAACAAATTTTATTACTAATTCAAATTAAGGATTGACAAGAAGGTAAGTTCTCTAGACACTCAACTAGGTGAGCAACCTATATGAAGACACGGGGATTACACACAAGAATAATAAGCAATGATAAAAGGTAAACGCAAAGAGATAACTGAAAGGACACAGATGTCGCCTAGAGGGGGGGGGGGGGGTGAATAGGCGATATCAAATTTTACGAATGGCTTGAACAAAAGCGGAATTAAACTAGCGTTTATTTTATCAAGCACATAAAACCTAAATAAACTAGGCTCACCTATGTGCACCAACAACTTATGCTAAGCAATACAAGTAACAAGGTGATAGCAAGATATATGACTTCAAGCACGAAGGCTATCACAATGTAAAGTGCATAAGTAAAGAGCTCGGGTATAGAAATAACCGAGGCACGCGGAGACGATGATGTATTCCCGAGTTCCTCCCTTGAAAGGGAGTACGTCTCGTTGGAGGGGTGTGGTATCGCCACAAAGGCCTAACCAACGCCACAAAGGCCTCACCCTATTCTCCGGTGTGAGCTTGCGCCACAAAGGCCTAGCTCACTCTTCCACTAAGGGGTTCCTCAAGGCGGAACCGGGCCTTTACACAAAGCTTGGGGCACGCATCCACAACTTAATTGGAGGCTCCCAAGAATAGCCACAAAGGCACCACAAAGCCACAAAGCCGTCTAGGGTTCCAAGAACCCAAGAGTAATAAGCTCACAAACTTTCACTTACTCGAATCTCCGGGGAGAACTCAAACCGATGCAACTTATGCAATGGCAAGAGCACACAAGGTGCTCAAATCCTTCTCACTCAAATCCTACCAAAGCAACTAATGCTATGGAGAGATATGAGAGGAAGAACAAATGGAGGAAAACCACACAAGTCTCCAAGATCTAGATCCCAAGATGTTCCCCTCACTTAGAGGAGAGATTGATTGGTGGAGTTGTAGATCTAGATCTTCTCTTTCAAATCCCTCAACAAGATTCAAGAAATATGGGAGGGATAGAGAGTAATTGCAAGCTCTTGAAGGTCAAAACAATGGAGGAGAGAGAGACAAGCAACCAACACAAAGGAGGAAGAAGGGGAGGGGTATTTATACCCCCTCCCATAAAAATGACCGTTACAGCGTCCCAGGCCGGATTATCCGCCCCCCTGGCCGGAATATCCGGCCCCATATCTGGGTGACGCCGAGCAAAGTCCTTAGCAGAAATTCCGAAACGAAATTTTCGCCCCCAGGCCGGATAATCCGCCCCCCCTGGCCGGAATATCCGCCCCCCTTACTGGGTGACGCCGAGCAGAAAATGCAATACAAAAACGGTGATAACTTTTTCATCCGGACTCCGTTTTCGATGATCTTGGGCTCGTTGGAATCACCACAACGAGCTCTACAACTTCATCCATAGAAACATCATAGTCCAACAAGGGAGTATAAAACCAAATGATGAAAGGTTTGACCTCACTTTGAAGGCAAACCGGTAAAACCTCCAAACATCAAAAACGCAATAAGAGCTTCATGCGAAATCCGTTTTTGATGAGCTAGAGCTTGTCATGGAAATAACCACAAGCTCTAGAACCTCACATGGATAAAACCCAAATAAGAACCAAGAAAGATGATGCCAAGTATGCAAAGGTTTGAGCTCTCTCTGAACGATACAATTAAGTTACTCACTCGAGAGCCCCTCTTGATAGTACGGCTACCGATCCTATAACCCGGTCTCACAAATAACACCATGAGACCGGTAAGAAAGAAACCCTAACACTATCATACCTTTGCCTTGAGCATTCCACTTGAGGTGGATAAAGACGATCTTGATCTTCTCAAGTTAGACCACCTTTCTTGATTGAGCTTGCTTGGAGAAGTCTTGCGGATTGCTCCCCCATACTCTACTATGGAAGAGACTCTCTTTAATCATATCTTCACATATCCATGATCACAAGGTAGATGGCAAGCTTCAAGCATATGTTCTCTTCTAGTTGCTCATCTTGAACTTGCGCTTTGACTTGATCAATCCTCGAATCAATTCTTCTTTCTCCATAATGATGGTGTCTTGAGGATACACATGAGAGCTCACTCAATCTTATTCTTCAAGACACACTTGACATAAGCTCAACTCCCTTAAGACCAATCTTTGGATCACTCCTTGAATAACACCTTGGTCAACACATAATCTTCTTCTTACAACCTTGACTCCAACAAATGGTTCAAGCATTGTCTATAGACAAGTCCTACACATATAACTCAATGCAACCATTAGTCCATAGGGATTGTCATTAATTACCAAAACCACACATGGGGCTCGATATGATCTTTCAATCTCCCCCATTTTGGTAATTGATGACAATCTCTTTGAGAGGGTTTATATAATGAATTCAAAGAACCAAAATGGTTGAACTAACATCAAATACTACAAAAGTATGTGATGTTAGTAACACCACCATATATAGAGCAGACTCCCCCACAATCTATGCACGTGTGAATGATCTTGATTTCATTGCATATATTGCCAACCAAGGTTGTTGGTGGAGTTTCCACTATATACTCAACCATGCAAAGCATGCAAGGCAAATGCTTAAGAACAAACCAAAGCATAAAAGCCATTTCCCTTTAAACCCTCGAAACTTCTCCCCCATTGGCATCCATTGCCAAAATGGGCGAAAAACTTAGAAGGCCAATATAGTGTGAGTTCCTCCAAAACGGTGTGCATATCCAAAAGAAATAAGTGAAGACACATGCACATATGCAAAGACAAATATATGAAGGAAACCAAACTATATTGAGGATCAAAGATTGCAAAAAAAATAAGATAACACGATGGATAAACTTCAACAAATGAAGATAGCAATCAAACAATCCAAAGAACAAATTGAATAAAGATATTATGATAAGATTGAAAAGGTGCTCTAAATAATATGAGGAAGCTCCCCAAGGTGTGTGCACAAATTATTCTATTTGAGTTGAAGTATAAGGTGCACACATATGGAATCATCACTCCCTCAATATTATTCAAAACCAAATGATACCAAGTGAAATTAAATACTATGCTAACCGCAAAATGGTGCTTTAAATGAAATGAGGAAGCTCCCCAAGGTACGTGCAAAAATTGGAATGTTTGTATTTGAATACAATTTGTACAACATGGAGTCCTCACTCCCTCAATAACATTTAAAACGCAACCATTTGCAAGAGATCATAGAGAAGAAATTAAGCTTACACTTGCATCAAACAAATGATTGAGCAACAAGCAAGGGACAATATATTAAAAGGCTCAACCAACGGAATGTGTGATAGGAATGACAAATAATATTATAAGACTAACACAATGATAAGCATAGAGCATCCATATAGTCTTCAATGAATGATATTGCTTAGCATTCCATCCCAACACATAAGATTCAAATAAGATATCAAATAATGAGATATCATCTCTCATGTGTATAAGTTTCTAAGTAGACAATATCACAAAGAAACATATACACACAAAATAGATACTAAGAATAGAACAAGATATCCAAAATGAAGTCATGCAATATACCAATGAGATTTTTGCTTTTAAAGCATGGCCAAAGGCTCAATTTATCTTATTGTATATTGATGAACTTCAACCACAAACATGTCAAAGACATCACAAATATCAATAAGGGAAAGAAGATAGTTGGGATGCTTTGATAAAAACAACAAGTATCAAAACGAAGGATACCAAACGGAAGAAATAAATTTGCAATTTTATCAATTTTGCACATGTGAGCTTATTGAGGAATTGATATGCAAAAAGATTGCTAAGTTGACATATATGGGATAGGAGAATCATGAGCACGATTTTTATATGTTCCCAATAATATGTCCTCATCTCAACTTGCTCACATTTGCAATAAAGAGGTTTCATTAGAATCCTTGCAAAAACCACAACATTTGCAAATAAAGATTTTCAATGCCATAAAACAACCTACACAAGGTTGGATACTAGAGAAGTATGCATGAAGAAGATACTTGTTACCGAGATATAATGGTAGGATGTAGTAGATAGGAGTTCTTCAATAATCCTAGCTTGCCTCAAATTATCATTTAGTCACCACTTCATCCTTATTATTGAGACAAGCACCAATATATCTCCATGTACCTAAAACAAAGTTCAAGTACAAGATGGTCCCCAAACTCATTGGGTCCAAAGTAGTTAGAAACTACAACATATAGGACAAACTCCACATAAATATGTGCATATATATATGAAATTGAATTTCATGCACATCTTAGCCGATTTAGGATTTGATGGAGCTTCTCCTATATATTTGATCAAAGAAAGCAACAACATGCCATACAATATACATTTAGTAAATATGCATGCACAAGACTTTCAAGAGCCAAAGGAGATACAATTTGGACAAAACACCAAGAAGGACAAGAGAGCACACAAAATTGTGAAGCTACAAAAGGTTGTCCAAATTATATCAAAGAATCAAATCAACACAAGATTGACTCCAAAGTTCAACTAGTGAACCAAGCAAAAGCCAATGAGCATAAAGTATAACTAAAACACACATGCTCAAAGACATATCTCATTTTAAGAGTAAGAAATAAATAATAAGGAATGAGATCACCAACTCCCAAAGAGAGCAAGGTTCAAACAAACAAACCAAACTCTCCACACTTTTTATGATGGCACACTAAGTACCAAAAAGAAAAGATCTGTCTTCCAACAAAAACCAATACCAAATGAAATAAGCACAAAGAGTGTGTTATAACAAATATAGGAGAGCTCCCCCAAGATTAGTGCATTATTTATGATTTTGCATTTGAATACAAAATGCACACAAGTGGGATCATCACATCTACCTACATATAAATAACACAAAACAAGTTCAACGAAATCAAATGGAATAACAAAAGTCATGGAAGACAATGGGAGCTAAAACAAATACATTTTTGGCTAGAGATAAGGCAATTAAAAGCAATAGCCAATGTAAAGATGATCAATATACATGTGCCACATGATATAGTACCAATTGTCCAAGAACAAGAGGTATTTGGATTTATTTCCCGGTGGTAGTTTACATATAAATCCAAGATCATCTTCACAACAAAGAAGCATACGGAGAAGGATAAGAATTAATCACCATGCTAAAGAAGATATTCTTGATAGACTCAAATAGTTAAACAATCACGCAAAGCAATGATTAAGATAACTTGAAGCAAATGGTTTTCCAACTTTGATGTAGCATTCCACATTTTAGGAAAACCCTATCAAGAAAGTATCTCACAAACAAGATCCAAAACAAGAGCAATAAAACAATTTGGCAAATTGGAAATTGTTTGAGAAAACATGCCACATAGAAGCAAGATAATTTACAATATCAACACTATGTGACACAACCTCAAATATACACATTTTATTAGTTTGTAGTATGCACAAAGCATATTACTCCCCCATAATGTGATAAAGCATTTCTTTTCACAAGAGGTAAATAAAATCCAACAAGAGATTAATGGACATTATAGAATTTGAATTTTCTCATGAGAATGACATACCACATAGAAACTAGATAATCTTTAAATATCAACACTAAGTGGTATTCCTCATGTACACACATTTTTAGGATTGTGAGGTGCAAAGCATATCACTCTCCCAAAATGGGATGGTCCAAAAATCTCTCACAAGAGCCAAGTAAGATAAAACGAGATGCAAGAGGCTCAAGAAGAACAACCGTACATGGTGTGCAAACCAACATGCACATACTTGATTACTCAAAATGAAGCAAGTAGGAAGCACAACATATACAAACACATGCAAGATACAAAACCCAACACATGCAAAGGGGCGAGTAACTTTCAAGGTAGATAAGTTGAATACATGTTACCGCAAGGAGGAATATTGGATATATGATAGAAATAAGATAATCCAAATGACTTGACTTGAGAAAATATAATTGATGAAGATCCCTTAATTCTTCATGATATAGCCAAGTCTCCAATGCCCTCCACCAACGCCTATTGTTCAAGTAATGGCTTGTTGGTCCCCAACCAAGTTGGGTCCTAAGAAGTTAGAAACAATAGGTTTGGCAACCCAAATGGTTCTTTTCTTGACACCACTTTGAGCACCAACAAATTTGGCAAACACATTGCCAACCTTATCCTTGCAAAGTGAATAAGCATCTTCAATTATGATAGGGTTGTATGAGTTACCACTAGTGCATGAAGAAGATAGGTGACCCTTCTCATGGCATATGTAGCAAGTTCTTTTCTTCACCTTCTTATCACTTGATTTCTCCACAAGGGGAGCATTAGCTTGATTTTTCTTGGGAAGTGACCTTTCTTCAACTTGAGGTTGAGCAAGGGCTTGAACTTGAGGCCGCTTCCCTTGTTGCTTCTCACTAAGTGCCTTTTTCTTCAAAGGGCAAGATCTAACATGGTGCCCTTCAATTTTGCACTTGAAGCAAACAATCTTGGCCAAATTCTTGACTTGTTCTTGGCCCTTCTTCTTCTTGTATATTTTGGACTTCTTCTTGTTGTTAGAGATAAATCCAAGTCCACTCTTGTCATTGGGGGATTGTTGCACACTCAAGATCTTGTTGAGTGTGGACTTCCCTTCATAACGTTTTTCCAAGTCTTTCTTCAATGAAGTAACTTGGGCCTTGAGCTCTTTGATTTCCTCTACATGGTTAGTGACAACACAAGTACTAGTGGAAGTAGAGGCTACATTGTTAGAGCAACAAGGCAAGGAGGGTAATTCATCACTAGATGTAGAAATAGTATGAGTGGATGAATTACTAGTACTAGCACATGGCAATATTGCATTTTGGGAAATAGTGCTAGTGCCCACATGAGGCTCACAAGATGTTACCTTTATAGATATAGCCTCATGAGCTAACTTTAGGCGAGCATGGGACACTAGAAGATCCTCATTAGAGCTAGATAGCTTTTCATGAATTTCTTCCAATTTCCCATACTTGCTAGTTAGCAATTCAAGTTGAGCCCTTAGCTCAACATTCTCCTTCAAAATAGATGCTTCACAAGAAGTAGAGTTAGTAGCACATGCATCATTATCATTATGAATAGGAGAAGACAACTTGGCAAGAGCGAGGTCACGTTCTTTAGTGAGTTTAGAAACAATTTCATTACATGACTCCTCAATGGATTCAAGCTTCTCCTCAAGAGAAACCCGAAGCTCTTGCTCTTCCTCTAGAGCATATTTTAAATCATGGATATCATTGGCATACTCACGCTCAAGAGAAAACATTTTATCAATTTGTTCTTCCTTCATCTCAATGAGTTTCGTGCTCTCAATAGCACAACTCATGATTTCAAAGAAGTTGGGCAAAACATTTTTATGGTTATGCAAAGCATCAAAGACCACCTTACCCTTCTTGTTTAAATACTCAATATAGTCTTCTTCATTTTCCTCATCCTCACTATTGTCCTCAACATCATTATGATTTGAAGACCTAGCCATAAGGCATATGTGGGAACCGTGAGAAGAAGAAGATGAAGAAATACTTGAAGCTCCATTCAAGACCTTGTCTTGGCCCAAAGACTCTTCGGTTTCCTCTATATGGTTAGCATCACAAATACTAGAGGAAATAGAAGCATTTGTATCATGGCAACAAGACAAAGCAAGCATATCATCATGAGATTTATTCAAGAAATTTACACATGATATGCAAGGACTATCAACACAAGCATGTAAAACATTTATGGGGCTACAAGTGTTTAAGTCCAAAGATGAAGCTTTGCAATGAGATAGAGATGAAGAATCATCAAAAGTAAGCATACTATCACCATTGCAAGTTTTATCACCACTCACCATATCATTACCTTGTGTCTTGCCACACTTTGGTGAAGTGGATGAAAGTTCATTGCGGCCGGAAGTGGAAGGAATACAATCATCCTCAATAATCTTGGACACACCATATTTTTCTTGAAGCTTTGTCCATATCTCATGAGCGCTCCGAAAAGGCGTGATGGAGAAGGTAACTACATCGCTCAAAGCATTAACAATCACATGAGTAGCTTGAGCATTGAGATACAAGTTTTTCTCATCCTCTAAAGATAGATTTTGAGTATCCTTTGGAGGAGAAAAACCCGCATCTACAATTCGCTCCATAGATGGGTCCATGACCCGAAAATAATTAAGCATGTGAATTTTCCAAGTATCATAATTTGTGCCATCAAATATAGAAGTGTTATTGTGCACTAATCCCCTAGCCGACATCTTTGCTCTCAAGGCGGTGAAGCCTAAAATGAGAGACCGGGCTCTGATACCAATTGAAAGGACACAGATGTCGCCTAGAGGGGGGGGGGGGTGAATAGGCGATATCAAATTTTACGAATGGCTTGAACAAAAGCGGAATT
Source organism: Dactylis glomerata (assembly GCA_007115705.1). NCBI lineage: Eukaryota > Viridiplantae > Streptophyta > Magnoliopsida > Poales > Poaceae > Dactylis > Dactylis glomerata. The sequence continues at coordinate 834,763 of QXEO01000184.1, forward strand.
AAACTAGCGTTTATTTTATCAAGCACATAAAACCTAAATAAACTAGGCTCACCTATGTGCACCAACAACTTATGCTAAGCAATACAAGTAACAAGGTGATAGCAAGATATATGACTTCAAGCACGAAGGCTATCACAATGTAAAGTGCATAAGTAAAGAGCTCGGGTATAGAAATAACCGAGTCACGCGGAGACGATGATGTATTCCCGAGTTCCTCCCTTGAAAGGGAGTACGTCTCGTTGGAGGGGTGTGGTATCGCCACAAAGGCCTAACCAACGCCACAAAGGCCTCACCCTATTCTCCGGTGTGAGCTTGCGCCACAAAGGCCTAGCTCACTCTTCCACTAAGGGGTTCCTCAAGGCGGAACCGGGCCTTTACACAAAGCTTGGGGCACGCATCCACAACTTAATTGGAGGCTCCCAAGAATAGCCACAAAGGCACCACAAAGCCACAAAGCCGTCTAGGGTTCCAAGAACCCAAGAGTAATAAGCTCACAAACTTTCACTTACTCAAATCTCCGGGGAGAACTCAAACCGATGCAACTTATGCAATGGCAAGAGCACACAAGGTGCTCAAATCCTTCTCACTCAAATCCTACCAAAGCAACTAATGCTATGGAGAGATATGAGAGGAAGAACAAATGGAGGAAAACCACACAAGTCTCCAAGATCTAGATCCCAAGATGTTCCCCTCACTTAGAGGAGAGATTGATTGGTGGAGTTGTAGATCTAGATCTTCTCTTTCAAATCCCTCAACAAGATTCAAGAAATATGGGAGGGATAGAGAGTAATTGCAAGCTCTTGAAGGTCAAAACAATGGAGGAGAGAGAGACAAGCAACCAACACAAAGGAGGAAGAAGGGGAGGGGTATTTATACCCCCTCCCATAAAAATGACCGTTACAGCGTCCCAGGCCGGATTATCCGGCCCCCTGGCCGGAATATCCGGCCCCATATCTGGGTGACGCCGAGCAAAGTCCTTAGCAGAAATTCCGAAACGAAATTTTCGCCCCCAGGCCAGATAATCCGCCCCCCTGGCCGGAATATCCGCCCCCCTTACTGGGTGACGCCGAGCAGAAAATGCAATACAAAAACGGTGATAACTTTTTCATCCGGACTCCGTTTTCGATGATCTTGGGCTCGTTGGAATCACCACAACGAGCTCTACAACTTCATCCATAGAAACATCATAGTCCAACAAGGGAGTATAAAACCAAATGATGAAAGGTTTGACCTCACTTTGAAGGCAAACCGGTAAAACCTCCAAACATCAAAAACGCAATAAGAGCTTCATGCGAAATCCGTTTTTGATGAGCTAGAGCTTGTCATGGAAATAACCACAAGCTCTAGAACCTCACATGGATAAAACCCAAATAAGAACCAAGAAAGATGATGCCAAGTATGCAAAGGTTTGAGCTCTCTCTGAACGATACAATTAAGTTACTCACTCGAGAGCCCCTCTTGATAGTACGGCTACCGATCCTATAACCCGGTCTCACAAATAACACCATGAGACCGGTAAGAAAGAAACCCTAACACTATCATACCTTTGCCTTGAGCATTCCACTTGAGGTGGATAAAGACGATCTTGATCTTCTCAAGTTGGACCACCTTTCTTGATTGAGCTTGCTTGGAGAAGTCTTGCGGATTGCTCCCCCATACTCTACTATGGAAGAGACTCTCTTTAATCATATCTTCACATATCCATGATCACAAGGTAGATGGCAAGCTTCAAGCATATGTTCTCTTCTAGTTGCTCATCTTGAACTTGCGCTTTGACTTGATCAATCCTCGAATCAATTCTTCTTTCTCCATAATGATGGTGTCTTGAGGATACACATGAGAGCTCACTCAATCTTATTCTTCAAGACACACTTGACATAAGCTCAACTCCCTTAAGACCAATCTTTGGATCACTCCTTGAATAACACCTTGGTCAACACATAATCTTCTTCTTACAACCTTGACTCCAACAAATGGTTCAAGCATTGTCTATAGACAAGTCCTACACATATAACTCAATGCAACCATTAGTCCATAGGGATTGTCATTAATTACCAAAACCACACATGGGGCTCGATATGATCTTTCAATAACTGTAATGGAGAGTTGGAGACACAGTGATGTATTACCATAGTTCCTTCCTTGAGGGAAAGGCCATCTACATTGGAGAGGTCAGAAAGTTTACCCTCCACTAAGAGGTGTCCTTGAAGACGCGAACGAATCCTTTACAAGCAAGATTGGGGCAATCTCTATAACTCAATTGGAGGCTCCCAACTTAGCAAATGAGTTCTACAACACAAAACTCAAGCTCCAAGGATGACCTCTTCTATCTAGGGCACCAAGCACCCCAAGAGTAATAAGATCCATTATGGATTATATGGGGGAATCAAGTTTTGGTGGAAATTTGATCTAGGTACTATCTTCCAAATTGTCAGGTATGAGGGGATTTGTGTGGGTAGAGAGTGAGATCTAGGTAGTTGAAGCTCAGGATTTCATGGGGAAGAGAGGATAAGAGAGACCCCTCTTTTATATGGTCCCTCAAAATCTAACGATCACAGTATGCGACTCAACCGATACTACTGCTTAGAGAAGTGGTACTATCACTTAGCCTTACACATCTCCTTCAGATAGAACACAGATTCATGCCAGGTGGTACTACTGGGTGCACCAGCCATAGTATAGGATAATCAAACTCTATTGGCTATAGCTAGTACTTCTGGGCCACTTCTGGCCTGGTCCGCTCAGAAAACAGAGAGAACAAATGCTTAACATGTAGTGGGACGGAACTACCCCTCACAGAAGGGAGTAGAGGTAGCACTCATAATACCAGAGTCAATCATACTATTGGTGTACTCACTATAGTGCCTCCCTTGGGAGTTAAGCAGTAGTACCGTTGGTACTACCGGTAGGCAGAGCAAAGTGAAATAAGACATATTTGAGGGTGAAATCTCGACCAAAATATGATGGTTTTGGAGGTTCATTTAAATTTTGTGTATGTCAACTTGATCAAATGCCTTCCTTAGCGGACCCCCTCTTGATAGTACGGATCTCCTATGACTCAAACAAAGAAAAGGTCGGAAACACCGTCTTCATGTTATATCTTTTTGAGAGGCAAATAACCGTCTGGGCCATCATCACATGTACAATTACATGTATGCACATGATTACTCCACTTATTGTGTTGTCGTGAACACCAAAACACTTAAAGAGGAAAATGCCTTTTCAATCTTCCCCTTTTTGGTGATTGATGACAACACAATGATTTCCATAGATATATAAGCACAAAACAACTATATAAAATATAATCAGGCTCCCCTGAGACATGTGCAGTTATTGTTTTTTGCGTTTGGATGTAAAATGCACATGGAATAGATACCCCCCTGATTTTATAACCCTAAAAGCAATTGCAAAAGAGATTTTACATGCAATTAATCATATTGTTGCAAGAAGAAAGTGATGGAGAAACATAATAGGGCAAACATTTTTTGCGAATAATAATAGGGCAAACATTAAAGTAAAGGCTCCATCAACAACATGGTATACAAGCATAAGACAGAAAAATATAGACATAACATAAACATAGTCTTAAGCTTACAAATTTATCCGGTTCACACATGTCTTACAACACACCATTATAAAAAATGGAGTTCTCAAACCAAACCAAAGAAAATAGGGCCCAGGAATGAAGATAAAACAAGTTCACAAAAATAAGAATCAAATAAAGGACAACTTTGTGTCTTGACCCATGCAAATATCAGAATCCTAATAGAACTCTCCTCCCTCTTTGGCATCAAGACGCCAATGAGGGGCGAGGAGCGATGCCGTCCCACGGGATCACTCATCCCCTAGGACTTCTGGCCCTCTGACTCTTCGTCAGCATCATCCTTAGACTCCTCCTCAATATCCTCAGCAGGTGGTGGAGATTGATATCTATGTGAAGGCTGGAGTATCTAATCATTGCTCCTGGTGCAATGCTTTATGATCCATGCTTCCTTAGGAGTGATGGAGTGATAACATTCTTGGATCCATCTGAAACCTTCACTTCCAACATCCTCATCTACTCCTTCTAACACCTCGTCGTATGTTTCTCATTGACATGGCCCTCATACATGCGGTCCTACATATCTAGCTTGAGGGAAAAAAGACTCGTGAAGCTTGGTTTCAGTGCATGCAAACCATACCTTGTTTTCCCGAGGAGCATAGTCAGACTCTACAGAGTCTCCTTCCTCAACCTCGACACTTGGTCCAAACCTAGGAGGGTAGTGCTTCTTGATCCTTAGCTCAATCACAGGGGATTAGTCAAACTAGCGCAAAGATGATCCATCAAGTCACTGAGACCCTTTTCTATCCACTTGAGGCAAATAAACTTCATCATGTAAACATAGGCGTCGTCCAGTGAAAAATAGCAAACTAAATTCATTCCCAAAATGGTTCATCATATTCAACTGCTTGCCCTTCTAATAGTTGTGGTGGGTGAGATACATGAGGTTGACTAAGAAGCCATGGCTCTCATAAAAGTTACCTTTGTGTTAACCAACTCTCTGTACACATGGTGCATGATGTCATACACAGGGAAAGGATCCATAGAACTCCCACCCACACCTCTACCGACAATATAAAGGTCTCTAAATACCTCCTTGGTTTTCGCATGTCCCTAGTGTGAACACAGAACATGTCAAAAGACCATGCACCATCTATATCATCATATCCTGAACAATTTGCAAACTTTGTCCAAGTACCTAACAAAAAAAATTCTTGGGTCATCCAAGTCAGACTCCTCGCATCATCAGTCCCAAAGTGCACGATGGCAACCAAGCAATAAGTTCTTCATGAAACTATGGTTGAACTCCATCAATGGCAGCAACCCAAACTCCTCACAAATGCCCTTTGCTTCACCAAAGTATTCCAGCATGGAGGCTCATGTAAGAAATGTTGACACTGTGTGGCTCTCCAAATATGTTCTTCTTCTTGCCATATACCTCATTGTAGAGCTTCTCTTGATTGGTTGTGTGAAAGAATGTATTGAGGCAAAGGTGAGGATTTCTCGGAGTCTCATGGAGATTCTTGGACCTCATAGGTATTCTCGGATTCCCGTGGGGATTCTTGTATTGTGGCAAATTGGATGTAGGGGCAATGGGGATCGTTGAGCCGATTTCGCCAAGAGATGCTGCCTAGAACTTGACTCTATACACCATAGGACCCACTTGGGTGCTGATGACCCACAAGTATAGGAGGTGTATCGTAGTACTTTCGATAAATAAGAGTGTCGAACCCAACAAGGAGCAGAAGGTGTTGACAAGTGGTTTTGATCAAGGATTCACTGTAAATACTAGCAAACGGGTTTTCAGGGGTATTTGGTAACGCAAATAAATAAAGTACGAGTAAATAAAAGACAATAGTAATAATTGCTGCAAGTGGCCCAATCCTTTCTAGAGCAAAGGACAAGCCGGTTGTGTAACTTATGATGACCAAACGTTCTCGAGGACACACAGGAGTTTCTGTCAAGTGCTTTCGCTTCATACCGCTAAATAATCTTTATTGGTTTGATAAGTGTTATGGGGGTGAACCTGTGCTAGCACACTACCCTTACTAGGATAAATACACACTTGTGATTATACCCCTTGCAAGCATCCGCAAATACAAGAAAGTAATTAAGATAAATCTAACCACGGCCTTAAACTCTAAGATCCTACGCTCCCTGGTGCAATGATTTCCCAACGGAGGTTTAGGTTTCTGTCACTCCAGCAACCCCACAATTGGTAACCAAATACACAATGCATCTCACTAGGCCCATAAATGGTGAAGTGTCATGTAGTCGACGTTCACATGACACCACTAGTAAAATAACACCACAACAAATAAATATCAAACCATTAAATATTACTCAACATAATTCCACTACTAACGACTTGACTTCTCCCATGTCCTCAAGAACTAAACGAACTACTCACAAGACATCATATGGATCATGATCAGAGGTGAAATAATGGTAAGTAACAATCTGAACATAAACCTTAATTCAACGGTTCCACTCAATAGCATCAACCACAAGAGTAATCAACACCGGGAAAGTTCCCCCTAAGAATTTGACAAGATTCAACTCAAGATATTACAGCGGGATGGCGTGGTGATGGTGGAGATGAAGGTGCTGGTGATGGAGATGATGATGACAATGATCTCGATGAAGTCCGATGCGATAGTGATGACGATGGCGACGATCTCCCCTCTCCGGGAAGGAATTTCCCCGGCAGATTTCTGCCTGCCGGGGAGCTTTTCTCTCTCTGGTGTTTTCCGCCCCGCAGAGGCGGCGGTGTCTATCTTTGAGCCCCCCTTGAGTTAGGTTTTCGAGGACGATCAAATACGCGAAGGGGCGATGGCAGAAGTGGGGTGGTGAGGCTGCCCTGTGGCCCCTCTCGCCTCCTCCTTCTGGCAACTTCAGTCTTCTGGTAAAATATAATTTCCTGGTATTTTTTTGGAATTTGCTGATCTTCTGAAATATGGTGTCTTGACGGTCCTTTTTCTAGCAGAATCCTGACTCCGGCAGCAAATCCTCCAATGATCATCAAACATGTAAAAACAGAGGAAACAACATAAGTATCACCTCTAAATGTGAAATATATCAATGAATAACAGTAAATTATGATACAAAATAGTGATGCAAAATGGACGTATCAACCCCCCCAAGATTAGACCTCGCTTGTCCCCAAGCGAAAACTAAACTCGGTAAACATGACCACAGGTTTATGGAGTGAAGTGTCGATAAACAAAATACGGACAAGAAGCATCACATTCACCAAGGCACAATTTATAATAGATAGCAACTTCCCTTTATATGATATAGACTTGCAATAAGTAAAAGGGAATCACAAATAAGGATGCACAAGGTAAACTATAATTGGTGGTGGCTGTAACACCCCATTTTCTGTAACCCTGTTTAAGTAGTGTTTAGTGAGCCAAAAATGAGGGCCAACAAAAACTTTTTGAGCAAACCTCTGAAAGTACTATTTCTTGCTTGTTTGTCCTGATTGTTATGTTATTGATGTCTGCTTAAGTTGCTTGTTGAGCACTGTTGTGAACCAACAAAATCCTTGTGCCCTTGTGGTCATGCCTTTATTTATCCTTCTAGCTATTTCTCCAAGACCATTATCTTGGCAACCTCTCTTTTACTCAAATTATTTTATTTGTCCAAATTAAGCGCCAAGAATTATCTTTGAGACAAAGCTTTTATCAAAACTAAGTATTTACAAAAATATCTGGACCTACAATGTAGAGTGGTCCCACTATTTTACAAACTTATATTCTGTTGATATTTATAAAAGGATTTCAAACAACTTTAAGAAAACTTTCTAAAGGAGATGCTATGTCTCCACTAGTTTCTGAAAAGTCTACAAAAAGCTTTACTCCTTCATTTGAAACTCTTTTCTACTTGACCATGGCATGATCATCATTGAGCACTTGATTCAATCATTGTTTCTGGTAATGCTAGATTAGCTACAAATGATTAACCTTGTGTGGTGAGTTGACTATGTGTGACTGTTTGACTTTGATGAGTGGCTTGTGTGTGGATATAATCCTCATATAGGCCTGTGGCCTAACCAATTCAAAATACATCCATTAATATTTTGTCACATATAAATTGTTTTCATGCTATCCTTCAAATAAAACCCATCTTGTTATTTTCCTCTCAATCCTGAATCCCTAACTCTAATGTCTTAGTGTTATCATAAGACATTAGGAACCCCATTTTGAGGAATCTTAAAGCTAATCAAACTAGCCCAAGGAAAACACCTAGGGTGTTATTATAATCATCTTCATCCCACCATAAAAAGGTTCCACTCAAATTTAGAAAATCATCTCTTGCAGCCATTTCATCAAACACCTGGTGTGCAGACCATCTTCACTCCTGTTAACAGATTCAGTTTTCAGATGTTTGTATTAAGCTCATAGGTTCTATCCATACCAATGCACCTATTCATAACTCATCCTTGTCATCTAATATTCCATTATTTCCATTGCCACCTAGTCATTTGAGGCCATCTGATACTTGTTCTAATCCTAATTCTGACCCTAATCAAATCAGTGACCATTTGACTATTATCAGATGCACTTTTGCTACCACTTTTAAATTTCGAAATAAATTATTCAGGGACCATCCTTTGGCCTATCCCTCTTATTTTTGATCTATTCTAGCTACCTATGCACTTGCATGTGCATTTTGAGGTATGCCACCCATTCACGTGGGATGGTTTTGAACCCTAATCAAAACTACTTCCATCCTTTAATTCTTCTCCATAAATATTTGTATCACTTTTTAGGTTTCGCCATAAACTCTCCCCATTAGCCATTCCCTCTCTACTAACATTGGAAGTGATATTTATGCTTAAATACCACCCCTCCTCCATCCAAGATGCCTATTTCCTCATCTCATCTTATTAAAACAAATGCATGGAAATAACAATTATGTTGTTGCATGCACCCTTCTTATCGAATAAATTTGACATTCTCACTACCATACCCAAATTTCTCACCACACTCTCTGATCTATCCATGCATGTACCTTTTGGGAGGTATTAAGAATTTTCTTATAATCCAAGCATTCAAGCATGCATGCGTCCATCACCTTAGCCATCACCATATCCACCTCATATTCATCTCCCTGACCCATCCTTGCATGCCCTTGCTTGAAAGGATTTGGAATCAAGTTCATAAACCCAAACTTGATTATGCATGCATGTATCCATCACCATGAGCACCCTATTAAGCAAAGTCATTTGAAACTCCACCAAAGCCTCCCATTGACTAGTCCAGCACTTCCCTCACCCTCTGGTCGGCCTGTACTGTAGCATCCCCCCCTCCATCCTTTGTCCTATAGTGTTTGGAAGAAGGAGACATAGGATCCATGTCACCAAAATGTGTATCAATTAAATAAAGTGCTGCAGCCTCACACCCCAGTTTCTGGTCGAGCAAGACACCTCCTGGGCCCCTCTCACACCCTCCACCGTCCCTTTCCCCCAACCAGAGCCTCCCCAAGCTGCCCCACATACCACAAACCGACCTACTCACTCCCCTCACCCTATATAATGCCACAGCATTCCCTAGCTCCTCTCTGGACTCCCATTCGGTTCCCTCACCACTACCTCACCTTCCCAGAGCACCCAGAACCGCCCCCTACTCTGTAGCTAAGGAGGAGGAGTGAAACCCTACTTTCCAATCTGTAGGGAAGGAGGGTAAAACGCCGCTGATCTGGAGCCTCCCTGCCCTCTCTTTCCGCTTTCCTGCACTCTCCCCATCCTCTTCTACCTAACCCGCCCTTTCTTTTGGCCCTGGGACACCGGAGGCAAGGTACCTGCAAGTCCCGATGTGATCCTCGCCATGACCGCCGCGCAGAACTGCACCCCGAGGACCCTCCCGACCAAGCCGCCCCTCGTCGAGATCGCCGTGCCACGCCACGTCGCCCCGATCCGTCGCCGTCGCCGGGGGAAGCCCCCAGGAGCGCCGCCGTGACCGCCCGACCGTGCTAGGGTTTCGACCCTCTTTCCTCATGGCCGGAGGTTGAAGATGAACGCCGACCGTCGATTTCAATTTAATCGGACGGTCGACGCTGCACGGTACCCTTTCGGCCCGCCCAGCCACTGACCGGCGGACCCCGCCTGTCGGCGCGCCTGGACGCTGTTGGGCCGGCAGGCGCTGGATCGGCCCAGTCCGGGCCAAATCTGGCCCGTTGTCTTTTTTTTTCCGTAAACCTTTATTCATTTCTGTAGATCTGATAAACTACTGCTAGAAATAAATCCCAAACAAAATCTAAATTGCGTAAAATATTTTGGATCTATTTTTATGCATGTTCTAGAACCATTTACCAAGCATGCAGTACAAGTGTTTGCCAAAAATTTAGTGTAGTTTCTTCTTGGCATTTAATCTTGCATAATGTGTCTTTTACACTAATAAATCCATATCTTGAGGTCCAGAGATCCAATTGGATTGAATCCAATTTTGTAGGGAAACCTTCTGCAACACCTTTCACATGCCGCTGGTCTGGTTGCAATTAGGTCCTTATTTTTAGCATGATTGTTTTTGCAGAATACTATCAGATCTACCTTTAGGGAATTATAAAATTTGTTATATGAGGTATTTTTGGGTGAAACCAATTTTGGGTGGTCATGTACTGTTAATTCTTACTACTGACCATAGGATAAATTTTTCTGAGCTTTTATGATTTTCTGGTAGATTTATCTCTGAATCAATAGTTATTTTCACTATAAAATGCATAGTTTATTGTCTGTTAGTCAGAAAATTGCAAATCCAATTTTGTTGGGTTTGTATTATTGTTAACTATCTGATGCTATGCTGGATGTCATGTTTTGAGCAAGTTTGATGCCTGCATGATGTTTGGTTAGAGTATAGGGTTAATTACTATTGGAAATTGTTTTCCCTATTAATATAGTAGCTTTACTTTTATGAGATGAAAACTTGGTTCAGAAAATTTGTTGCTTATCTAAGAGTATGCTTAATATGTTATTTGACCTATGTGGCCACCTGCATGCTTGTTTGAGGTGATGTGGTGATGTGCCTGCTATGTTTGAAAAACCCTAGTTTTAATAGGATTAACTTGCTACTAAACATCTATTGAAATCTTATTTTAGATTCTAAACATGTTTGTTTCTGATACTCTATGCTGGTGTGGTATGAGTGCTGAAATGCTTGTGACTTGTGTATGCATGTATGCTTATTGTGTGCTCTTATTTTTTTTCCGACGATAGAATCGAACGAGGAGTGTACCGAGGGGGGGAGAAGACTTTGAGTATCAAGAAGAAAAGGACCAGGGACAAGCCACTCAAGGCAAGCCATCTACTTGATGCATATCTGAACCCGATTGCTACATTATGCATTGTTTACCCCTGCTCTCTTATTTATGCATTGTTTTCCATATTGTTATTGATCTCTAGATAGCAATAGTTGGTGACTTAGCTCCACAAGTCAACTTGATATCATCCTTTGAGATGACACCCCTTGTGACCTATTCTACACCCCTCATAGTAGAGACTTGATGGCTAGCAGCAATGTCTTTGGAAAAACTTGTAGTGGAGCCAAAAAAAACTTTAGGAGTAGGAATACTCTCTCTGGAAAAAAATTCGAAAATGTTTTCGAACACCTTGGAGTAGTTGCTACTCCATTGAGAGGTTTACAAATGATTTTATAAACATGGAGTTGGACTCGGGAGGTGTAGAAGTTGGTGGATTTCTGAAAAGTGGCATTGTGTATAAGTGTTCGCCAAACCAATTACTCCCGTGCAACCACATTACCCGGTATGGGATGGGCTTAGTTTGAAGTTTATTTGCTTTAGTGCGGGGAGCCTCACAACTATATAAGGGTCTGCAGGACCTCGGAATCCAGGTTGATGCTAAACGAAGGTCAACACATATCACGGCATATCCCGAGCCGCCGGAAGACACTTGGGTTCTCCCGCCGTGGCGCCGGGGTTACGCTCTGGAGGAGGTACTGCCGGGACGTGCCGGGGAGGTAAACTCCACAGGGTAGGCACCCATACTAAGGTAGATAGATGGAGGACTTCGATCGATTATCCGAACCCCGCATACTTGTGTATGACGGTCCGTGGTGGTATCCCAGCGGATTTATCAAATGGTGTGGGTAAAGTGTACAACCTCTGCAGAGTGTAATCTATTCGAATAGCCGCGTCCTCGGTCATGGACGGTTGGGATGGCCATACTTAACCTATGTCGAGTTTTGGTTTTACAAAAATGTTTTCGAGAAAATGGAGAAAGGTGCCGGACGGAGTACTCGGAGGATACTGCCGTGGCACAGCTATGGTTCGGAGTACTTGCAGGGTACTGTCGAGGGAATGGAGATGGTCATGTGTGATTGACCTGGTCTTAATAAGGAGGGTGGTGATGTTTGATTGACCACCGGCTCTCTCTTGAAACCCAAATGAGTTTCCCCCTTTCCTAGAGCTTTTGCAAAGACTTCTCTTGCAAGTATCTTCTTTAATAAGGATATAGAGATGTCGTATGACATGCTATATCAACACGAGAAACTATAGTTAGAATTGAGCACTAGCCTCGAACCAACTTCCCTTGCTACAGCCAAATAGCATGCAACTTGTTCCCTCTTAGGTGGTTTGCGAGTACAATTCCAAAATGTACTCATGGCTTTGTCCCTGGCTATTAACTTGGCCAGATTATGGAGAAGACTACTCAGAAGGTGGCAATGGCTACGATGACGCCGGTGCGATCTAGGAACGTCTCCCAGTCAGTTGCCTGTAGGGTAGTAGGCATGACGTGGGTCATCAACACTGCTTGGTATCCGCTGCTTTGTTGTAGACTTGCCCTACGTGGCAATATCATACTTGGTCATGTGACCAATTGTAAGCATTATTTGGTACTGTAGAGGATGATGTAATTCTGTTATCAACTCGGATATGTGGATTCACGACACACTGATCATGGGATCGTGAATTGTATGCATATCGGGTATTCCGGATGGGTAATCCGGGGTCCCCACAGAGTTGGTATCAGAGCCATCCTGACTGTAGGAGACCTTAGTTAGCATGGGCGATAGATAGGAAAGTAATATATTGCTAAAACTATTTGCAAAGGTTATTTCTTCTAAGTAGCCAAAAGTATGGATTATACCTTTCTCACCTCTTCAAGACTTCTAATCTTATCTCTCTAGTTTTCAAAGATGTCTAAAGTCTATTACCCCATATGTCTCATCTTCTTCAAAACTACCTGATGGACGATGTCCCCAAATAGACCTGGAGCTTAGCAGCACCATATGGAGCAAACTTTAGAAGGACGTCTTCAAACCTCTCCAGCTGCAAAGGAGGAAGGATATTGGCAAATATTTTTCTTTTGGTTAACACCAACCGCTCTGTCAAGAACTTGACCTTGTTCCTCTCTGGACTTGCACTGTTGCAGTCGCCAAGGACCAAGTACCTAGTTGCTTGACTAGTATTTATTAGGTTTGTCGGGCGTGTGTTCCATCGATGGCACTCTTCAGCAATCCCTCTGAAGACCTCACCCCCATGTGATGTGATACAAGAAGACTTACAAAACTGCACTTCCCAAGTCACCATCAACGGCTCAACGACACTGCAACTTCACCATCAACTGCCATCAAGTTTCTACTGAAGCGAGAATCAAGAAGAATGAAGACATCAACAACTATGGCCAACCATGACCCTAGGATGCATAGGACTAACCCCAAATATCGTGCGTTGTTAGGCATCGTTGGTACTTGAAGTACCTCGTGTGATTTCTGCAATTGTTTGTTGTTTGCCTTGTGTGTTCTTGATAGTGTTTGCAGTTGTCATGTGTGTTTCTTGAATGTGTGTTGGTACCTTGTGCTCGTGCTTGTTTTGGCCTCTCGGCCCTAACAACCCTCTGGTGTGTAAAACCCGAGATAGGAAACCTCTCTAGAATGCGTTGTCCCTCTCATCGATTTATGTCCACTCGAGTGGTCTAGATCAGTTAATAGTAAGACTCTAACTCTAACATTGTTAATGGTGGATAATAACTCTTCTCACAACACCTCCACAAGATCTGACACAACCATTTGTGCTGAGTATCTCAAGCTTCATCAAGACCTCTCTACAACGTTAAAGGAGCAGAAAATCGACCCGCCTGGACTACAAAGGACTTCTAGGAGACAAAGACGTCACTAACCAGGATCGCCTAACCGTGTTAATATTCTAACAAGCCAAGCCTAACTTTTAAAGATCAACCCGTTACTACCACTTGAAGCCCGAAGACTCACGTGCTTGTTCTCCACTGAGCAAATGGAAGGATGAAGACTCTCCAAAGTCAAGCCATCCAATGTCGACTCTGCATTTATGAGATGTCAATGGAGGTAGCAACGAGACGAAGTGAAGACTTTTCTAACTAACTCACCCGCTCTTTCAAATTTTGACGGGTTTTGAAACCAAAACTGACTTATGCCACGGGTAGAAATCCACATGAAGATTTCTCGGAAGATGACGTCGACTCAAGGTGTCCCAATATACCTCAAGATCATCAAGGCTACAAGAAGGTGGGGAAGCAAGAAGATCTTCGATAGTCTCCACCAACCCTAAGACAAGAAGAAATAGATCATTGACTACTGGAAGACACACCGTTGGTGGTGCACCGCCACCTGAAGTGATTTCAGCTCAAGCACAAGATGACCTAGAAGAATGGTTTCCATTAGGACTAACCCGCGCCTTGGTAGTTAGGAAGCGTAGAGGACTAAGACGACAGATTTGACATGTCTATCAAGACCGAAGCATAAATGCTCTTGTCTACCATCTGCAAGCTTGAGATTAAAGATCTACACCAATATCAAGCTTCAAGGCACGACTCCAAGATCTGAAGATTCCATCGAGCTACGCGAGGGAAAGAGCGACTCCAAGCCAACAAGAGCTACCCGGGAAGCCTCGACCCTTCAAGACTTCAATCGCGAGTTGAAACCCTCCTAACTCTCGCAAAATCTTTTCGGGCATACTAGATAGCCTAACCCCGCTAACCTTAAAGGTGTCCCGACAAGATTTTGACAGGATACTTCGGCAACATCAACTCTTCAGCCATCAACTTTACCAAATGAAGACGATCTACACCTTCGGCAAAAGCAATTCCTTGATGCAACTCTGATTTTCACCGGTGAGTTGGAAGAGCAACCGTTGAGGCCTAACTCTAACTTAGTCTCACCACCTCTTACTTCTACGCTTAGGAATCTCGGGACGAGATTCTGTTTAAGGGGGGAAGAGCTGTAACACCCCATTTTCTATAACCCTGTTTAAGTAGTGTTTAGTGAGCCAAAAATGAGGGCCAGCAAAAACTTTTTGAGCAAACCTATGAAAGTACTATTTCTTGCTTGTTTGTCCTGGTTGTTATGTTATTGATGTCTGCTTAAGTTGCTTGTTGAGCACTGTTGTGAACCAACAAAATCCTTGTGCCCTTGTGGTCATGCCTTTATATATCCTTCTAGCTATTTCTCCAAGACCATTATCTTGGCAACCTCTCTTTTACTCAAATTATTTTATTTGTCCAAATTAAGCGCCAAGAATTATCTTTGAGACAAAGCTTTTATCAAAACTAAGTATTTACAAAATTATCTGGACCTACAATGTAGAGTGGTCCCACTATTTTACAAACTTATATTCTGTTGATATTTATAAAAGGATTTCAAACAACTTTAAGAAAACTTTCTAAAGGAGATGCTATGTCTCCACTAGTTTCTGAAAAGTCTACAAAAAGCTTTACTCCTTCATTTGAAACTCTTTTCTACTTGACCATGGCATGATCATCATTGAGCACTTGATTCAATCATTGTTTCTGGTAATGCTAGATTAGCTACAAATGATTAACCTTGTGTGGTGAGTTGACTATGTGTGACTGTTTGACTTTGATGAGTGGCTTGTGTGTGGATATAATCCTCATATAGGCCTGTGGCCTAACCAATTCAAAATACATCCATTAATATTTTGTCACATATAAATTGTTTTCATGCTATCCTTCAAATAAAACCCATCTTGTTATTTTCCTCTCAGTCCTGAATCCCTAACTCTAATGTCTTAGTGTTATCATAAGACATTAGGAACCCCATTTTGAGGAATCTTAAAGCTAATCAAACTAGCCCAAGGAAAACACCTAGGGTGTTATTATAATCATCTTCATCCCACCATAAAAAGGTTCCACTCAAATTTAGAAAATCATCTCTTGCAGCCATTTCATCAAACACCTGGTGTACAGACCATCTTCACTCCTGTTAACAGATTCAGTTTTCAGATGTTTGTATTAAGCTCATAGGTTCTATCCATACCAATGCACCTATTCATAACTCATCCTTGTCATCTAATATTCCATTCTTTCCATTGCCACCTAGTCATTTGAGGCCATCTGATACTTGTTCTAATCCTGATTATGACCCTAATCAAATCACTGACCATTTGACTATTATCAGATGCACTTTTGCTACCACTTTTAAATTTCGAAATAAATTATTCAGGGACCATCCTTTGGCCTATCCCTCTTATTTTTGATCTATTCTAGCTACCTATGCACTTGCATGTGCATTTTGAGGTATGCCACCCATTCATGTGGGATGGTTTTGAACCCTAATCAAAACTACTTCCATCCTTTAATTCTTCTCCATAAATCTTTGTATCACTTTTTAGCTTTCGCCATAAACTCTCCCCATGAGCCATTCCCTCTCTACTAACATTGGAAGTGATATTTATGCTTAAATACCACCCCTCCTCCATCCAAGATGCCTATTTCCTAATGTCATCTTTCTTATTAAAACAAATGCATGGAAATAACAATTATGTTGTTGCATGCACCCTTCTTATCGAATAAATTTGACATTCTCACTACCATACCCAAATTTCTCACCACACTCTCTGATCTATCCATTCATGTACCTTTTGGGAGGTATTAAGAATTTTCTTATAATCCAAGCATTCAAGCATGCATGCGTCCATCACCTTAGCCATCACCATATCCACCTCATATTCATCTCCCTGACCCATCCTTGCATGCCCTTGCTTGAAAGGATTTGGAATCAAGTTCATAAACCCAAACTTGATTATGCATGCATGTATCCATCACCATGAGCACCCTATTAAGCAAAGTCATTTGAAACTCCACCAAAGCCTCCCATTGACTAGTCCAGCACTTCCCTCACCCTCTGGCTGGCCTGTACTGTAGCACCCCCCTCCATCCTTTGTCCTATAGTGTTTGGAAGAAGGAGACATAGGATCCATGTCACCAAAATGTGTATCAATTAAATAAAGTGCTGCAGCCTCACACCCCAGTTTCTGGTCGAGCAAGACACCTCCTGGGCCCCTCTCACACCCTCCACCATCCCTTTCCCCCAACCAGAGCCTCCCCAAGCTGCCCCACATACCACAAACCGACCTACTCACTCCCCTCACCCTATATAATGCCACAGCATTCCCTAGCTCCTCTCTGGACTCCCATTCGGTTCCCTCACCACCACCTCACCTTCCCAGAGCACCCAGAACTGCCCCCTACTCAGTAGCTAAGGAGGAGGAGTGAAACCCTACTTTCCAATCTACAGGGAAGGAGGGCAAAACGCCGCTGATCTGGAGCCTCCCTGCCCTCTCTTTCTGCTTTCCTGCACTCTCCCCATCCTCTTCTACCTAACCCGCCCTTTCTTTTGGCCCAGGGACACCGGAGGCAAGGTGCCTGCAAGTCCCGAGGTGATCCTCGCCATGACCGCCGCGCAGAACTGCACCCCGAGGACCCTCCCGACCAAGCCGCCCCTCGTCGAGATCGCCGCGCCGCGCCACGTCGCCCCGACCCGTCGCCGTCACCGGGGGAAGCCCCCAGGAGCGCCGCCGTGACTGCCCGACCGTGCTAGGGTTTCGACCCTCTTTCCTCGTGGCCAGAGGTTGAAGATGAACGCCGACGGTCGATTTCAATTTAATCGGACGGCCGATGCTGCACGGTACCCTTTGATACGTCTCAAACGTATCTATAATTTTTGATGCTCCATGCTTGTTTTTACACCATTTGCCTTGTGTTTCGTTACACTTCGTGGCACTTTTATGCGATTTCTGGAACTAACCTATTAACGAGTTGCCATAGTGCCAGTTCCCTGTTTTCTGCTGTTTTTGTGTTCCAGAAAAGCTACACAGGAAATATTCTCGGAATTGGACGAAACAAGTTCCAGAAGTCTTATTTTTCCCGGAAGCTTCCCGAAGACCGAAAGAGAGCCGGAGGGGGGCCAGAGGCCGCCCTCACACATAGGTGGTGCGGCCCAGGCCCTGGCCGCGCCACCCTGGTGTGAGGAGTCCCTGGCTGCCCCCTAACGACGCCCCTTCGCCTATAAGAAGCCTCGGGACGGAAAACCCTAAGGGAGTCGGCGAAATTTCCAAAACAGTTCCGTAGCTCCGCCGCCGCCATCGACGAATTTCGGGGGACAGAAGTCTCTGTTCTGGCACCCTGCCGGGACGGGGAAGTGCCCCCGGAGCCATCTCCATCGACCTCCATCGCCGTCTCCGCCGTCTCCATCGACCTCACAGCCGTCTCCATCAACCTTGCTGTCTCCTATGATGAGGAGGGAGTAGTTCATCCCCGGGGCTGAGGGCTCTACCGGTAGCTATGTGGTTCACCTCTCTCTCCCATGATGTGATCTTTATGTGATCGTGAGCTTTGTATCATGTTGAACAAGTAGATGTTATTATTCAGATATTATGTGTACTCTAGTGGTGTTATTAAAGTAATCTATTCCTCCTGCCATGGTGTAACGGTGATAGTGCATGCATCGTGGTGGTACTTGGTCTAGGCTACGATTGTGATCTCTTATGGATTATGAGAATAATTATTACTATGATAGTATTGAAGTGATCTATTCCTCCTTTCATGGTGTAATGTTGACAGTGTGTGCACCGTGTTAGTACTTGGTCTAAGTTGCAATAATATCTATCTTGAGTTGTGCTTTGATTTGGATATCTCTATGAGCGGTGTTTGTCAAGTACTTGATGAACTTTAAGGGGTGCTTCTGTAGCCACTACGCAATGATTAGTGTTGTTCAATAGGAGAGTAATTCAGAGTACCATAGTGAAGAGAAGTTGTTTATTTGTTCAATTATGTTATATTTGTTGGGAGTGTGTCCACTAGTGAAAGTATGATCCCTAGGCCTTGTTTCCAAGCATTGCACACCGTTTACTTCCTGTTTTGTTACATGTTTGCTCGCAGCGATACTTATTTCATATTACATTTGCTACTTATAATCATCTATACCACTTGTATTTCACTATCTCTTCGCCGAACTAGTGCACCTATACATCTGACAAGTGTATTGGGTGTGTTGGGGACACAAGAGACTTTCTGTATCGTAATTGCAGGGTTGCTTGAGAGGGATAGCTTTGACCTCTTCCTCCCTGAGTTCGATAAACCTTGGGTGATCCACTTAAGGGAAACTTGCTGCTGCTCTACAAACCTCTGCACTTGGAGGCCCAACACTGTCTACAAGAACAGAAGCGTGTGTAGACATCAAACTCTTTTCTGGCGCCGTTGCCAGGGAGGTAAGGTAAAAGGTACTCGCATCCTCCTGTGTGAGTGCTCGGAGTTATTTCCTTTAGATTCTGCAATTACATCTTTTTGTTTCTTTTTTTTATTTTCACTAGTTAGGCTTAATGGAAAACAATGAGTTCTTTAGTCTTTTTCCTGAGTTTAGATATGAAGTGTTTGAAGAGAAAATTGAAAAACCTTTGGAGCTTAATTTGCATGCTAATAGTGTTGTTAGTATGAATGTTTTGAACACCGTTATTGCTAATGCTATAGAAAAGTCTAAGCTTGGGGAAGCTGGTTTTGTTAAGCATGATATTTTTAGTTCCCTAGCTTTAGTGGAGAAGATTTGCTCTGATGATATTTTATCTCCCATATGTGATGTTCCTTCTTATGATGATATGTTTGAAGAATATGCTTTGCGAAATAGTTGCTCTCTAGCTTATGATGATACTAAACCTCTAGTTTATGATGGCTATGATAATGAGTATAATATTTTCAGTTCACCTACTATTGAGGATAAAATTAGTTATGATTACAATATGCCTCCTATTTATTATGATTATGGTGATGAGAATAATTATTCTGTTGAATCTGCTCCTACTACTATTGTTCCTGTGGTGAGTATTAATTCTTTTATGCATGTGGCTCATGATAGGGATGCTTTATGTGATAGTTATATTGTTAGTTCTATTCATGATGCTACTGAAAGTTATTATGAGAGAGGGAAATATGGTTTGATGGATCTCAACAATATTAAGTTTCCCCTCTTTATGTTGCAAATCTTGAAGTGGCACTTGGTTTATCTATCCTTGCTTGCTACTATGTGCCTCGTTGATTTATTTTCTTACAAGATTCCTATGCATAGGAAGTGGTTCAGATATAAATGTCTTTCATATTTGCTTTTTGATGCTCTCTATTGCTTTACGTTCCTATATGGCGCCTTTGCCTCAAGCTCTTATATGGCGCCCACATGAGCATCTTCGCAAATTACTGCGCCTAGCTCAAAGGCATTAAAGAAAAGCACTCTTGGGAGATAACCCATTATTTTATTTTCAGTAATTTTTCTTTTATTTGAGTCTTGGAAGTTATTACTACTATAATAACCGCTCCTTATCCTTTTTATTTCGTTTTTGTGCCAAGAGAAGCCTGTAATTTGAGTGAGGTAAGATTTGGGGATGTTGCTGTCCTGAAACAGTTTTCGGTGCTGCACCATAAACATTCGTGAAAATTCTCTGTATATCTTTTGGACCTGCGATTTCTTGTGCATATGCCACAGGTTATATCCAAACTTTCATTAGTTGAACACTTTTTTATTTGAGCAACAGAAAATCCTTTAAAAATTCGGCCTTTGTTAGCTGTTCTGTTTTGACAGATTTCTGCCAATATTTGTGTTTGCCGCTTTATCGCTTTCTTTTTGAGTTCTTTTGATCACGGAACTTTTGGGGAAGTTGCTACAGTAGTATATGCTATATATGTGGTGGTTTTAGGTTGAAACCTGAAGCAAAAAGAGGTTGATTATATGTTATGTTACACTAATGTTGCTAATAGATTTGTGTTTAGTTTTGTATGAAGGAAGTTTTCAAGTGTAGGGATTGGAGAATGATGAGATGAGTTGAAGAATGGACAAAAGCTCATGCTTGGGGATGCCCATGCATCACCCCAAGAAATATCCAAGAAGTACAAGCGTCAAAGCTTGGGGATGCCCCCGAGGCACCCCTTCTTCATCGGCAAAAATCAGGTCACCTTTCAAAACACTATATTTTTATTGCTTCATGCATTATGTGTTTTTCTTGGAGCGTCTGTTGCCTTTGTTTTCAGTTTTCTTTTTCTTTGTTTGCTGCAATAAATGTTTGATCATATCATGTTGGTTTGGAGGGAGACATACTTCACTTTTCATTTGCCAAGAACACTCTGTTTTTCACTCTTATCGTTTCAACGAGTGTTCTCTTTTTCTGCTACTGCGTTTAGCTTGCATTTTTCGCCTTGATTTTTGTTCAGATCTTGCTTTATCTTTGCATCAAGGTGTATTTTTTGCCTCTGGACCATGTTGGTTTTCCTCAAAAGAGTTGGATTAAAAAAGGTTTGAATGGTGTTGGAAAAGAGAAAAAGTTTCATGCAAAAAGTGGTACAAAAAGGAGCTTGTGTAGACTGCGGCTTAGGCTTTTTCATGTCATGCTTGATGTCTTTTTGATAGTATGCTTAGTGGTTTTGCTGTAGCATGACTTGTCTCAAATAACTAAGATTGCTTAATGAGCCTTTGAAAAAAATCATGCGTTGTTTTTATTGTATGGAAGCATTATTTTGGTTTTCTCCTTGATGCTTTATTTGGGTTGACTTGGCGCATGCTCACACATGTTAGACTCTTACAAAGTCGCCAATAGCCTCTATGATCATTTAGTTTTTGACTTTTGATGCCATCTTATGCTTCTTTTAATGCCGCTTTCTCGCTTTGCATGATTATGGCCATTATTGCTCTCTTAGTTGGTCGCTCCCAGTCTTTTGCTAGCCCTCGCCTTGTACTGAGTATGAGCTCTACTCGTGCATCCAATTCCTAAAAGCCAAAGTTTTACAAAGTGTCCACCATACATACCTACTAGCAATTTGCTATTCCAAGTAAATTTGACTTGCTTTTATTTTCTCTTCAAATTAAACTCTTACCAGTGTTATGCGAAATTCGGTTAGTAAAGCTCTCACGAACCGGAAGGCACACTTTACTTTTTCCTGTTCTTAAAAATTTGACATTGTGGTCTCTTATGTTGAGTTGTTATGCTTGCAAGTTGTAAGTTGGATTCTAGCCCAGCCATGCTGTCATGGGGCAAGCTTTCAACATTGCACTTCTTATTTGAGTTGATATCGTGATCTTTTGTTTATGGATGCCCGCGGTGTGAAATGAATTGGGAATCTTGTGGGGATCATGGAGTTTGTATATGTGTTAGGGAAACGCCAGGCCGCCAATCTAAGCCATGCATAATTCATGGTGGAAATTTGCAGCATACCCATGGTGAACATTCGACGACGCATCTCACAATAAAAAGCTAAACAAAAGGCAAATAAAAGAGATGTCGAGGTGTTCATTGTCTGCTTGTCCTGTCATTTTGGTGTGGGCTTGTTCCATGTCATCGGGCACGGAGGTACCCCATTGGCGGTTCTCAATGATATGCATATACTTACAATGACAAGAGCCTTGCTTGGGACTCTAAGTAAAGTAGCATGAGGTTTGGGTACTCGTATTCACGGGGCACGAGGTTTTCAACTTATGATTTGTCAAGCATATGCATCATAATTGTTCTCGCATTAACTTTAACCATTCAAGATGCTTATGATGGGGGCAATGAGAGCTCAAAGCCGGTAAGTACCATAATTTTTGAAGGTTATAAAACTTGCAATCACTGCTTCCCTCTGCGAAGGGCCTTTCTTCTACTTTTATGTTGAGTCACCACCTTCTTTCTTTATGCACCATTAAGAGAGCATAGTTGTCATTCTTAGTGTGATATGCATTGTCCCAAAGTTCATTGATTGATTCATGATGTTGGTTTCACTTGTTCTTAAATTACTTGTATCTAGTCGCCCTCTTGAACTTGAAGGTGTCCTATGCATTTATGTTTTGCTCTCCATGAAGGACAAGCTAAAAACCATTTGTATGTTTTTTCTTATGATTTGAACACACGTTTGACTTTTATTGTTTCATTTTCATGATCTTTTGTTTGTGTTCATTTTCATGTTTATAACATGGTTGCTAAGTTTCTTCTATCAAGATTATATCTTTCATGCCCATGTTTTAAGTTCTTATGATCCCAGCTCACAATGCTTACATATATGATCAAGATTGTGTAGGTGCATGTCACCTCAAAAATTATTTCTTTTGTTATCACTTACCTACTCGAGGACGAGCAGGAGTTAAGCTTGGGGATGCTGATACGTCTCCAACGTATCTATAATTTTTGATGCTCCATGCTTGTTTTTGCACCATTTGCCTTGTGTTTCGTTACACTTCGTGGCACTTTTATGCGATTTCCGGAACTAACCTATTAACGAGTTGCCACAGTGCCAGTTCCCTGTTTTCTGCTGTTTTTGTGTTTCAGAAAAGCTACACAGGAAATATTCTCGGAATTGGACGAAACAAGTTCCAGAAGTCTTATTTTTCCCGGAAGCTTCCCGAAGACCGAAAGAGAGCCGGAGGGGGGCCAGAGGCCGCCCTCACACATAGGTGGCGCGGCCCAGGCCCTGGCCGCGCCACCCTGGTGTGAGGAGTCCCTGGCTGCCCCCTGACGACGCCCCTTCGCCTATAAGAAGCCTCGGGAAGGAAAACCCTAAGGGAGTCGGCGAAATTTCGAGAACAGTTCCGTAGCTCCGCCGCCGCCGTCGACAAATTTCGGGGGACAGAAGTCTCTGTTCTGGCACCCTGCCGGGATGGGGAAGTGCCCCCGGAGCCATCTCCATCGACCTCCATCGCCGTCTCCGCCGTCTCCATCGACCTCACAGCCGTCTCCATCAACCTTGCTGTCTCCTATGATAAGGAGGGAGTAGTTCATCCCTGGGGCTGAGGGCTCCACCGGTAGCTATGTGGTTCACCTCTCTCTCCCATGATGTGATCTTTATGTGATTGTGAGCTTTGTATCATGTTGAACAAGTATATGTTATTATTCAGATATTATGTGTACTCTAGTGGTGTTATTAAAGTAATCTATTCCTCCTGCCATGGTGTAACGGTGACAGTGCGTGCATCGTGGTGGTACTTGGTCTAGGCTACGATTGTGATCTCTTATGGATTATGAGAATAATTATTACTATGATAGTATTGAAGTGATCTATTCCTCCTTTCATGGTGTAATGTTGACAGTGTGTGCACCGTGTTAGTACTTGGTCTAAGTTGCAATAATATCTATCTTGAGTTGTGCTTTGATTTGGATATCTCTATGAGCGGTGTTTGTCAAGTACTTGATGAACTTTAAGGGGTGCTTCTATAGCCACTACGCAATGATTAGTGTTGTTCAATAGGAGAGTAATTCAGAGTACCATAGTGAAGAGAAGTTGTTTATTTGTTCAATTATGTTATATTTGTTGGGAGTGTGTCCACTAGTGAAAGTATGATCCCTAGGCCTTGTTTCCAAGCATTGCACACCGTTTACTTCCTGTTTTGTTACATGTTTGCTCGCAGCGATACTTATTTCATATTACATTTGCTACTTATAATCATCTATACCACTTGTATTTCACTATCTCTTCGCCGAACTAGTGCACCTATACATCTGACAAGTGTATTGGGTGTGTTGGGGACACAAGAGACTTTCTGTATCGTAATTGCAGGGTTGCTTGAGAGGGATAGCTTTGACCTCTTCCTCCCTGAGTTCGATAAACCTTGGGTGATCCACTTAAGGGAAACTTGCTGCTGCTCTACAAACCTCTGCACTTGGAGGCCCAATACTGTCTACAAGAACAGAAGCGTGTGTAGACATCACCCTTTCGGCCCGCCCAGCCGCTGACCAGCGGACCCCGCCTGTCGGCGCGCCTGGATGCTGTCCCCGCTCGCTGTTGGGCCGGCAGGCGCTGGATCGGCCCAGTCTGGGCCAAATCTGGACCGTTGTCTTTTTTTTCCGTAAACCTTTATTCATTTCTGTAGATCTGATAAACTACTGCTAGAAATAAATCCCAAACAAAATCTAAATTGCGTAAAATATTTTGGATCTATTTTTATGCATGTTCTAGAACCATTTACCAAGCATGCAGTACAAGTGTTTGCCAAAAATTTAGTGTAGTTTCTTCTTGGCATTTAATCTTGCATAATGTGTCTTTTACACTAATAAATCCATATCTTGAGGTCCAGAGATCCAATTGGATTGAATCCAATTTTGTAGGGAAACCTTCTGCAACACCTTTCACATGCCACTGGTCTGGTTGCAATTAGGTCCTTATTTTTAGCATGATTGTTTTTGCAGAATACTATCAGATCTGCCTTTCGGGAATTATAAAACTTGTTATATGAGGTATTTTTGGGTGAAACCAATTTTGGGTGGTCATGTACTGTTAATTCTTACTACTGACCATAGGATAAATTTTTCTGAGCTTTTATGATTTTCTGGTAGATTTATCTCTGAATCAATAGTTATTTTCACTATAAAATGCATAGTTTATTGTCTGTTAGTCAGAAAATTGCAAATCCAATTTTGTTGGGTTTGTATTGTTGTTAACTATCTGATGCTATGCTGGATGTCATGTTTTGAGCAAGTTTGATGCTTGCATGATGTTTGGGTAGAGTATAGGGTTAATTACTATTGGAAATTGTTTTCCCTATTAATATAGTAGCTTTACTTTTATGAGATGAAAACTTGGTTCAGAAAATTTGTTGCTTATCTAAGAGTATGCTTAATATGTTATTTGACCTATGTGGCCACCTGCATGCTTGTTTGAGGTGAAGTGGTGATGTGCCTGCTATGTTTGAAAAAACCCTAGTTTTAATATGATTAACTTGCTACTAAAAATCTATTGAAATCTTATTTTAGATTCTAAACATGTTTGTTTCTGATACTCTATGCTGGTGTGGTATGAGTGCTGAAATGCTTGTGACTTGTGTACGCATGTATGCTTATTGTGTGCTCTTATTTATTTTTCCGACGATAGAATCGAACGAGGAGTGTACCGAGGGGGGGGGGGAGAAGACTTTGAAGTGTACAACCTCTGCAGAGTGTAATCTATTCGAATAGCCGCGTCCTCGGTCATGGATGGTTGGGATGGCCATACTTAACCAGTGTCGAGTTTTGGTTTTACAAAATGTTTTCGAGAAAATGGAGAAAGGTGCCGGACGGAGTACTCGGAGGGTACTGCCGTGGCACAGCTATGGTTCGGAGTACTTGCAGGGTACTGCCGAGGGAATGGAGATGGTCATGTGTGATTGACCTGGTCTTAATAAGGAGGGTGGTCATGTTTGATTGACCATCGGGTCTCTCTTGAAACCCAAATGAGTTTCCCCCTTTCCTAGATCTTTTGCAAAGACTTCTCTTGCAAGTATCTTCTTTAATAAGGATATAGAGATGTCGTATGACATGCTATATCAACACGAGAAACTATAGTTAGAATTGAGCACTAGCCTCGAACCAACTTCCCTTGCTACAGCCAAATAGCATGCAACGTGTTCCCTCTTAGGTGGTTTGCGAGTACAATTCCAAAATGTACTCACAGCTTTGTCCCTGGCTATTAACTTGGCCAGATTATGGAGAAGACTACTCAGAAGGTGGCAATGGCTACGACGACGCCGGTGCGAACTAGGAACGCCTCCCAGTCAGTTGCCTGTAGGGTAGTAGGCATGACGTGGGTCATCAACGCTGCTTGGTATCCGCTGCTTAGTTGTAAACTTGCCCTGCATGGCAATATCATACTTGGTCATGTGACCAATTGTAAGCATTATTCGGTACTGTAAAGGATGATGTAATTCTGTTATCAACTCAGATATGTGGATTCACGATACACTGATCATGGGATCGTGAATTGTATGCATATCGGGTATTCCGGATGGGTAATCCGGGGTCCCCACAGTGGCAAACCTTAGTTCTTGGTCAGAGAACAATGAACAATCTATACTTATTTTTGAACGGAGCCTTTTTAAAATAGAGCTAATATAGCAAAAACTATATGCTCAACAAAACAAACTCTTTGTAATCATGGAAAGCTTTCAAAGATATATTCCTTCAGACAAAAGCATTGTACTAATAAAAGAAGTTAGTAAACATGATTAAACGAATCAACATATGGATGAGTGAAACATAACAACTCAAATGCTTGCTTGAGATAGAAGGGAATAGGTTGACTCAATATAAAAGTAAAAGACAGGCCCTTCGCAGAGTGAAGCAGTGATTAAACATGTGCTAGAGCTTTTGATTTGTAAAACAGAGGTAAAAGTTGTTTTGAGAGGTGGTTGCTTTTGTCAACGACTAGCAACAGAGTTCTTGATATCTTCCATACTAAACAAGTGAGAGCGGTTCCGAGATGTTTATTAATTGGCACAATTGTGCTCTTTTAGTTTGGCACTCCTCCCCACCTTTTCCTTTCTCAAACCATGGCTAACCGATTTCATCGGGTGATAGCCAACTTTCACATACCATGGAGGAGTGCTCTTTTTCTTTTCTTTTTGAGATTACAATGGTCTGACCAGCTCCCTTGCAAAATTAATGACGAGCAGATGAAGCTGCCTAGTCGAGGGGTACTTAATTTAGTATGGAAGATAACAAACCCATCCACTACGTCCTCATGAGCTAAAAATAGTGGCACAAAAATGGGAAGTGTTTGAAGGTTTTCGAAATGTAGCACATGAAAATTTACTTGGAATGGCTTGAAATACCATGCATAGAAATTTATAGTGGACTCTTTGGAAGTAACTTGGTTTTTGGGAGTTGGATGCACGAGAAGTATTCCCTCTCAGTACAGGTTTTTGTCTAGCAAGGCTGGGTAGCAAGCATAAGAGTTGCATGAAACAAACAAACATACATATAATAGGAACAATCATGCAAACTTCCTTGAAGGTACAATGATTTTAACTTTGAGAATAATAATGCTTATAAGCCAAACATGAAGGAAAACTGAAGTGATGTAACTACAAACACTTCTTTCTTCTTTTCTACTCAAACCTCAAGGTAATGTTGCTACTGACCAAGCTAAGTTTGCCAAAACCAACTAAATTTACTCATGCTCCCAAAGTGATACTAATACTAATCAATAAGACTAGTCATATAAGAAACATTGCAAACTAAAATAAAATGTGCGGAAAGTAAACGATAAAACTTCTCATTAATATTTCATTACCGCAACTCACACCAAGGGATACATAAATAACCAACTAAGGAGGATACTTCCACACTGCAAACTATTCTATAAGATAACTTCTCTATTCATGATATGACTCCACTTGAAAAGTAAATGAGTAAAAGGTGATGATGTGATACCACGACACTCCCCCAATCTTGGAACAAGCCAAGGGGATGCCTATACCGATGACGAATTACTCCTTCGGCGGTGGTGGTGAGTCTTTGTCATTATCGTACTTCCAAGGCAGAGGTCCCCCGTCAAGAAAGGATATCTTGGTCTCCAATATCCTGAAACTTGCAACAGCACTCATTTGTTGAAATCTAGCTTCATACTCACAGTTTTGGTTCTGCAAGTCATAGAGTTGTGCTTGTAATTGGTTAGTGGTCTCATGGAGCGAAAAGATGTCCTTCCAGAGTTCTGTAGTCTCCTTCTTGTACTTGGTAATAAGCTCTTGATTAATCCTATGGATGATGTCCACCTCGCGTTCCGCCATCTTCTTATATTTAAAAACTTCTTGTTCCAGTGCTTCCATCCTGGCTTCGAGACTCCCTTCTCCCTTAGGGACTTGGACATCTTTGATCTGCAACTCCCCCTCTTTGAGCAACAACTCCTTCGGATGCATCTTTAGCTCCCTCATATACGGATTAATGGTATCCGCCAGAGGGTTCTCCTCGAATGGACCGGACGAAGACATTGCAACTCAAAGCTGAGAACAATCCCCTGACAGAAATAGCTCGAAACAAAAACACTACGAAAACACGATATACAGACCTCGGGTAATCCGAGGGGTTATATTGGCGAAAATTATACATCGAGACGAAATCACAGGAGGAAACCGGGATGGAAACAAGCTCCGGGGTGGTCTCACCACAGGGCGGCGTGGCCTGGGGTGGGCCTGCGCCCCCTGGTGGTGAGGAGCCACCGGACTCTGTCTCCTGCCCGTTTTCATATCGTGATTTTTCATATTTAATAAAAACAACAAAAATATTAATGGAAAAGTTTTACGCGAACCTTTTCTGACTAGAACTGTTACCTATTCGAAAACAAACTCTGCAGGTTCCTGCATATTGTCCTGAATGAATTCTTCCAGAGAAACCATTTGAATAACACCAACATCTTCATTATAAGAATCTCCAGCAATATAATGTTTGAGTCTTTGCCCATTCACCACTTGTGTAGTGTCATTTTTTAACGAAGCAATCTTTATCGCACCTGAACGATACACATCCACAATAACATATGGTCCTTCCATTTCGAGAGTAATTTTCCTACAAAAAATCTGAGACGAGACCTATACAATAGAACTTTCTCACCAACATGAAACTCTCTTTTAAGAATTCTCTTATCATGCTATTGTTTGACTTTCTCTTTGAAAAGTCTGGCATTCTCATAAGCTTCGTTTCTCCACTCATCTAAAGAACTCAAATCTAACAACCTTTTCTTACCGGCAAGTTTAAAATCCCTATTAAGCTCTTTCACTGCCCAAAAAGCTTTGTGTTCTAATTCTAAAGACAAGTGACACGCTTTTCCATAAACCATTTTGTAAGGAGACATGCCCATGGGGTTCTTATAAGCAGTTCTATAAGCCCATAAAGCATCGTTTAACTTGCTAGCCCAGTTTTTCCTAGATCTATTGACAGTCTTCTGCAAGATGGACTTGATCTCTCTATTTGAAAGCTCTACCTATCCACTAGTTTGGGGATGATAAGCAGAAGCAATTCTATGATTAACGTCATATCTAGCAAGAGTTTTTCTAAAACCGCCATGAATAAAATGAGAACCTCTGTCAGTCATAAGATATCTAAGCACACCAAACCTAGGAAAAATAACATCCTTAAGCATTTTTAACGAGGTCTCACCATCGGCACTCTTTGTAGGTATGGCTTCTACCCACTTGGTAACGTAATCAACAGCAACAAGTATATTAGTATAACCCTTTGAGGGAGGAAAACGACCCATAAAGTCAAATCCCCAACAATCAAATGGTTCAATAACAAGTGTGTAACTCATAGGCATTTCATTACGTCTAGAAATATTACCTACTCTTTGACATTCATCACAAGATAAAACATACCTTCTAGCATCTTTAAAGAGGGTTGGCCAATAAAAACCTGATTGTAGAACCTTTTGTGCGGTTCTATCTCCAGCATGATGTCCTCCATAAGCACTTCCATGGCATTTTCTCAATATTTCTTGTTGCTCATATTCTGGTACACATCTTCGCATAATACCATCAACTCCTTCTTTATATAAGTGTGGGTCATCCCAAAAGTAATGCCTCAAATCATAAAAGAATTTTCTTCTTTGCTGAGCTGTAAAAGTTGGAGGCAAATACTTGGAAACAATAAAATTAACATAATCAGCATACCAAGGAAGGTCTCGCGAAGTTACATTTATTGAAGCCAACTGTTCATTTGGAAAACTATCATTAACAGAAATAGGATCAAAAGAAATGTTTTCCAATCTAGACAAGTTGTCAGCCACAGGATTTTCAGCACCTTTCCTATCTACAATATGCAAATCAAACTCTTGTAAAAGCAACACCCATCTAATAAGCCTAGGCTTAGCATCCTTCTTAGACATAAGATATCTAATAACAGCATGATCAGTATGAATAGTAACTTTAGAATCAACAATGTAAGGTCTAAACTTATCACATGCAAAAACAACAGCAAGAAACTCTTTCTCAGTAGTAGCATAATTCTTCTGAGCAGCATCAAGAGTCTTACTAGCATAATGAATAACATTCATCTTATTATCTATGCGCTGTCCAAGAACAGCACCAGCAACAAAATCACTAGCATCACACATAATTTCAAAGGGTAAATTCCAATCAGGTGGTTGAACAATAGGAGCAGTAGTTAAAGCCTTCTTAAGAGTTTCAAAAGCTTCCTTACAATCATCATCAAAGACAAATGGTACATCTTTTTGAAGAAGATTAGTAAGAGGCTTTGAAATCTTAGAGAAATCTTTAATAAACCTCCTATAGAAACCAGCATGACCAAGAATACTATGAATACATTTAACATCTCTGGGACAGGGCATTTTCTCAATTGCCTCAACTTTTACTCTGTCAACTTCAATACCTCTTTCAAAAATTTTATGTCCAAGGACAATTCCTTCATTTACCATAAAGTGGCATTTCTCCCAATTAAGAACAAGATTAGTTTCTTCACACCTCTGCAAAACTTTATCAAGATTGTGCAAGCAATTATCAAAAGAAGTTCCATAGACGGAGAAATCGTCCATGAAAACCTCCACAATTTCTTCACAAAAACCATGAAAAATAGCAGACATGCATCTTTGAAAAGTAGCAGGAGCATTGCATAAACCAAACGGCATACGTCTATAAGCATAAGTTCCATAAGGACAAGTAAAAGTGGTTTTCTCTTGATCTTCCAGTTTAACAGCAATCTGAGAGAGACCGGAATAACCATCAAGAAAACAAAAATGAGTCTTCTTAGATAACCTCTCTAGCATTTGATCTATAAACGGTAAAGGATAATGATCTTTCTTAGTAACTTTGTTTACCTTCCTAAAATCAATGCACATTCTATAACCAACTACTACCCTTTGAGGAATAAGCTCGTTATTCTCATTAGGCACAACAGTCATACCTCCTTTCTTAGGAACACAATGAACAAGACTAACCCATCTACTATCAGCAATAGGATAAATAATACCAGCATCAAGGAGCTTCAATACCTCATTTCTTACCACTTCCTTCATCTTGGGAATTAAGCGGCGTTGATGTTCAACAACTGGCTTTACGTCTTCCTCCATATTAATAGCATGCTGACATAAAGTTGGAGAAATCCCTTTTAAATCATCAAGAGTATATCCCATAGCTCCTCGATGTTTCCTCAATATCTCCAATAACCTTTCTTCTTCCTTTCCTGAAAGCTTGGAACTGATAATAACAGGATATATTTTCTTATCATCTATGTAAGCATATTTAAGATCATCAGGTAAAGGTTTTAATTCAAAAAAAGGATCTTCCTTAGGTGGTAAAGTGGTACCAAGATCCTCCATAGGTAAATTGTGCTTGATCAATGGTGGTTGACGAAAGAAAATATCGTCAATCTCTTGTCTTTCCTTCCTGTAGACATCACTTTTATGGTCCTCCATAAATTGCTGCAAAGCATTATGAGGAGCAAGAGCAATAGAAGCAAGCTGTTCAACTCGAAAATTTTCATTAGGCATGTCATTTTCATAAGAAGTCTTAGCAAACTTGGAAAAATTGAACTCATAAGATTCTCCATTAAACTTAGTGAAAATTTTCTCCTTCTTACAGTCTATCACAGCACCACAAGTATTCAAAAAGGGTCTACCAAAAATAATAGGACAAGTTTTACTAGCTTCCTTACCAAGTACTAGGAAATCAGTGGGATATTTGGTCTTACCGCAAAGAACTTCCACATCTCGAACAATACCCAGAGGCCAAACAGTCTCTCTGTTAGCAAGCTGAACAACCACATCAATATCCTCAAGTTCACAAGGGCCAATCTCATGCATGATTCCTCTGTAAAGCTCTAAAGGAATGACACTTGAACTAGCACCAATGTCGCATAAACCATAATAGCAATGATCGCCAATCCTGACAAAAATAATAGGAACACTTGTTTTCCTATGCCTATTAGGATGTGAAATAATGTTAGTAGCATCTTCACAAAAGATAATATATTCATCCCCTACATCTTTAGTAACAAGGTCCTTCAATATAGCCACAGGAGACTTAATAGTAATTTGCTCATCAGGTTCTATAGCCTTCTTAGTACTTTTTTTAGACACACTTACCAAAGTAGAATGCTCTTTTACCTTAGCAGGGAAAGGTGTCTTCTCAAAATGAGGCTCGGGCAAAATGCTATCAACAGTACAAACTTCAGTAGCTGCAGCAGGAATATGACTAATGGAATCTTTATAAGGCGCATGATATTTGTTCCAATCTTTCTTTGGAACATCAAGATAAGAGGCAAAGGCCTTAAAACAGTTAGCAAGTATTTTAGAATCAAGACCATAAGCAGTGCTAACATTATGAAAGTCATCGGTTCCCATAAAAGTTTTAATGCATTCATAATCATAATTTATACCTGACCTCCTACCTTTGTCGTTTTCCCATCCTTCAGCATTTTCTTGAATACGGTCAAGGAGATTCCACTTAGCATCTTCTTTCATATGAGTAAATGATCCAAAACAGGAGGCATCCAAATAATCCTTATCATGAAGAGCAAGCCTCGCATAAAAATTATCAATAACAATATTACTGGGGAGCTCATGAATGGGACATTTGAGCATTAGTAACTTCAATCTCCCCCACGTTTGGGCAATACTCTCTCAATCATGAGGCCAAAAGTTATATATACGATTACGGTCTTTATGAATTTCACTTGGAGGATAAAACTTGGAATAAAAGAGAGGCACAATTTCCTCCCATGCAATAGATGGACCATCTTTAAGCAGCCGATACCACTCCTCAGCTCTGCCTTTCAGTGATAAAGAGAATAGCTTCCTCTTGACCTGGCTCGGTGAAATACCTGCACACTTGAACAACTCGTGTAATTCATGTATGAAGAGTAGGTGATCACCCGGATGGACAGTTCCATCTCCTGAATAGCAGTTATCCATAACACGTTCAACAATTTTCATTTTAAAAGGATCTAATTGAGCAGGTGGTGGTGGTGGTGGTTCATCCACACGTGCAGCAGTGGTAGTAGTGTTCCCAAACAGGAAACCAAATGGAGAACTCTCCATAGAAAAATAAAATAAAAATAAAAGATAGAAATAAAAACAATACTCACAGCAACGGTTACCTTTACCAATTCCACTCTTCAATAGCGCTTCACTCCCCGACAACGGTGCCAGAAAATAGTCTTGATGACCCACAAGTATAGGGGGTGTATCGTAGTACTTTCGATAAATAAGAGTGTCGAACCCAACAAGGAGCAGAAGGTGTTGACAAGTGGTTTTGATCAAGGATTCACTGTAAATACTAGCAAACGGGTTTTCAGGGGTATTTGGTAACGCAAATAAATAAAGTACGAGTAAATAAAAGACAATAGTAATAATTGCTGCAAGTGGTCCAATCCTTTCTAGAGCAAAGGACAAGCCGGTTGTGTAACTTATGATGACCAAACATTCTCGAGGACACACGGGAGTTTCTATCAAGTGCTTTCGCTTCATACCGCTAAATAATATTTATTGGTTTGATAAGTGTTATGGTGGTGAACCTGTGCTAGCACACTACCCTTACTAGGATAAATACACACTTGTGATTATACCCCTTGCAAGCATCTGCAAATACAAGAAAGTAATTAAGATAAATCTAACAACAGCCTTAAACTCTAAGATCCTACGCTCCCTGGTGCAATGGTTTCCCAACGGAGGTTTAGGTTTCTGTCACTCCAGCAACCCCACAATTGGTAGCCAAATACACAATGCATCTCACTAGGCCCATAATTGGTGAAGTGTCATGTAGTCGATGTTCACACGACACCACTAGTGAAATAACACCACAACAAATAAATATCAAACCATTAAATATTACTCAACATAATTCCACTACTAACGACTTGACTTCTCCCATGTCCTCAAGAACTAAACGAACTACTCACAAGACATCATATGGATCATGATCAGATGTGAAATAATGGTAAGTAACAATCTGAACATAAACCTTAATTCAACGGTTCCACTCAATAGCGTCAACCACAAGAGTAATCAACACCGGGAAAGTTTCCCCTAAGAATTTGACAAGATTCAACTCAAGATGTTACAGCGGGATGGCGTGGTGATGGTGGAGACGAAGGTGCTGGTGATGGAGATGATGATGACGATGATCCCGATGATGTCCGGTGCGATGGTGATGACGATGGCGACGATCTCCCCTCTCCGGGAAGGAATTTCCCCGGCAGATTTCTGCCTGCCGGAGAGCTTTTCTCTCTCTGGTGTTTTCCGTCCCATAGAGGCGGCGGTGTCTATCTCTGATCACCCCTTGACTTAGGTTTTCGGGGACGATCAAATACGCGAAGGGGCGATGGCAGAAGTGGGCCAGGGTGCCCTCACCATAGGGCAGCGCGGCCAGGGGCTGGGCCGCGCCCCCTGGTGGTGAGGCTGCCCTGTGGCCCCTCTCGCCTCCTCCTTCTGGCTACTTCAGTCTTCTTTTAAAATATAATTTCTTGGTATTTTTCTGGAATTTCCTGATCTTCCGAAATATGGTGTCTTGACGGTCCTTTTTCCAGCAGAATCCTGACTCCGGCAGCAAATCCTCCAATGATCATCAAACATGTAAAAACAGAGGAAACAACATAAGTATCACCTCTAAATGTGAAATATATCAATGAATAACAGTAAATTATGATACAAAATAGTGATGCAAAATGGACGTATCAGGTGCCAACTGTCATAGTTATATCATGGAAATAGTGGTTTGTAGTGGCTTACGGAGCATGGATCTAGGAAACATGGAGGCCACCAAGGACTAGATTGGTACACATGCTTTTACCAGAGGTAAAATTCTACTCATGTAGGTGATGCATGCAAAATACATGCATGATCTTTGTAGTTTATTGATGCATATTCCTACATATTATAATGTTATTAGTTGTTATCATCATATTTTATAATGTTTTATGGGGATTTTCTATCGATCCCCCTTATTTTGGTTATAACTCTGCCGGATAGGAAAACCCTATTTTGCATATTTTTACGTTTCAGGGACCTTCCCTGACTCAAATTGACCTAGGATTTTTCGGGCGTTAATATTTTACCACGAGAAGCACCTAGAGGAGAAGAAGTCAACAAGACAAGGCCGAGAGGCCAATGAGTATAGGTGGCGAGGGCCCCTGGCCAGGCCGTGCCACCTATACCCATTTGGTCCTCGAGCCTCCGCTGCCATCCATGTTCGTCTCCAAACGCTCAGCATAACCTAAAAATGTCTATATAAAGACCCCCTCGACGATCGCGATCAGGAGGCGGCGGAGGAACACGAAACACAGAAACATAGGCTATTTCAGCAAAGGTTGGAGGGGGGAACGCTGTCGGAGTCGTCCCCGGTCCCTTCTCCACCCTCTCTGAAGTCAACACCATCATCACCGCTATGAAGAGGGAGTAGTCCACCTCTGGACTACGGGTTTGTGGCAGTAGCTTGTCTTGATCCAACATATATGCGAGGGCATGGGGGGTATGGTGTGTATTGGTGAGATAACTAGGTAGTAGTGATTGAAGTAGATGACAGTATTCATTGATCTGCTAGGATTGTGTACCTTCTTCCACGGTTATTTTCACTAAGGATAAAAAGAATGCATCCCGAGTGACATTCATAGACACAGTTTCTATCGTAATATGTCCAAGTGGTAGCATATTTGTTGTTCAACATCATGTCAAAGTACCTAAGTCTATACTCTTTTAATTCTTAATACTAGATTGCTTGAAGTTTATTCCTTCTTGTGAAGTATGAGTAAGATGTATTGCATCATCTTTAAATTAGGACGTGATGCTCATATGAATATTATCAAGTAACATAATAAAAATCATGTCAACATTTCGGTCATCCGCATTGCGCTTAATGCCACCACAATTCAACGAGAGAGTAGGCAAGTGAACCCATGAACCCCGGTCCAATTTACATCATAAGAAATACCTTTCCAACACCGCCACCTCCTTGATCCGCCCGGCCCCTTCCTCGGATGACTACGCCGAACACCTCCCCATGGCTAGGGTTTTGACCCCCTGCCGCCGTGCTCTGGCATCCCTCCGATGCCACCCATCCGGCTACCTCCAGACGCTGATGCCGGTGGCCTCCCGGCCCTCGAGCTGGCGTGGCTCGGCGCGGGTGGTGCCGTGGCACCCCTCGTGCCGCCACTGTCGCCTCTACTGCCGGCCACCTCCTCGACATCACTGCCAACCCTTCGTGAGCTACTCCTCTCTCTCACCCTCTGGCTCTATGAGTTGCTTGATGCTGGTCACTGGTCCTTGTCGGTGATGCTCTACTGGTTAAAGTGCTACGATGTTCTCCTGCCTGTGCTACTGCTAGCTTATGCTAAATTCAGTCAGGTGCTGGTCTGAATTATTACTGGTGGTAGCTGTATTAGTTCATCTTGTGAAGCTGTGATGCCAGTTGATGGTGACTGTGATGGTGCTAGATTGGCTGTGATGTTCTGGTGGCTTTTACCATGTTGTAGCTAATTTCATGCAAAGGTTCAGTCTAACTATGTTTGCTGGTTACTGAATGGCATTCAGTTATATTGCTTGACTGAACTGTGGTTTTGGTGACCACCATTTATCTGTTGCTTAAGTGAATTGATCTATGACATGAACTGAAGCAATTATTTTAGTGATGATTTAATCAAGCCCCTCTTCTAGATGCTTCTAGAATTTTATGCTTGTACCCATGTGACTGCTGCTATCCTTTTATATAGCTCCTGTGGTGCCTCCAGGAGAGTATGCATATTAATGAGTTGAGATGTTTGGCTGGCTGTGCTTTGATCTGGTATGCAAATCTGATGCTTACAGTAACCTTTGGTTACTGCTATTATGTGCAAAATGAGCACTGCTATTTGAGTTAAATTGATAAGAACAGATATGTGCTTGATTTTGTCTATGATGCAAAGTCTGAGACTTCTATTGATAGGATAAGAACAGATACTTATTGTGTTGGATTTTCTTTACTACTCCATGATGAGTTTAGCATTGCACTTCTATGCTAGTCTGAGAGTATCCCTGCTGCCCCCCTTATTTCCTCTTATTGATGATAAGAACAGATACTACTACTGGTTCTTGGTTTGTTCACCTTGTTGCTGAAATTTTTGGAAGAGTGAAGTTGGTATCAGGCTTTGATCTGGTGCCCTTCTACTTCTTCTTGATCTTGTTCTTGTGGTGGCCTTGTCCTGCTTGATCTGGTTCGGCTGGCCACCTTGCTCCTACTTCCTGGCAGCCCTGCTCCTCCTCTTGATCAGCTCCTGGTGCTCCTCTAAGTGACCATGGTCACTGGTTGCTTGAGCTGGGATTTTGTGGTGTTCTTTTGAGAACTGTTCTTGGTGTGCTTGAGATGAGGTGAGAAGAATGGTGTTGCTTGTGGTGTGTGCGGCTGCCAATGGTGGTGCTTATCTAGTCCTAGTGCAAAACTCTATTTTGCCTTGCTTACCTTCTGGAGCAAGTCACGGCTGTGTCCATGATTATCTTGTTTGGTGAATTATTTTGGTGCTGCCACTTGTAATTCTGGCTGTCCAATAATACTGATTTTGCTAAATGGATCTTGGTGACCTATAATTCTGCTTAACTAATATCATGTTAAGTATGAATTTAATATACATTGATTTGGATTTTATTACTTTAAACTTAGGTAGAATCTAGAGGGTGTCATAATCTGTCTGTTATGTTTCAAACATGATTTTTGGTTACCTGCCTTTAAGATGCCTATCCATTCAAGTGTATGAATTATGGACCCTTTTTTCCAGAGTTTGTTATTTGTTAAGAATGATGCCCTCTGATTCTAGGATATAGAATTTAGGAGTCCTTCCTAAATTCTCTAACTAAGTTTAATAAATTAAATTGCCTCCAAAAATATGGAGGCACACATTTTAATCATAACAACCAATTTCTTTTGTCTTTGTTGCTTCTTACTTGCAGGGATGAAGATGATGGAAAGATTAAATATTAGTTAGGATTTTTTGTTTATTCATTTTGTAATATTCCTTTCTTCTTGTAATTAATCTCATTATTGAGATTTGTAATATAATACTCTATTCATTTGTAATAAAGACATTATCCAAAACTTATTCTTATATTCAATTTTTGTAATGTTTATTTATTCAATTACTGAATTCAAATTTTATTTGAATTGTTTTTAATTCAAATTTTAAATGTTGAATTCAAATTCCTTCCCCCAAATCAATAATTCAACAAAGGTCATGCCAAAATTCATCGCACTCACTCCGATGTACTTAACCAAACATCAAAACGAGAGGAACTCTAGTCGCTTTGTGTTTTAAATAATTTGCACAAAAAATTTCCAGGTTTTCAGATGCATGATTGCAATGGACAAACCCTGATTCTACCCCCATTTGGTCCTAAACACTGGGATGTTACAGCCTCCCCCCCTTAACAAAAACTTCGTCTCGAAGTTACGCACGGTGATACCTGAATAGCTCGGGATAGGCTTGTCTTAAGTCTTCTTCTTTCTCCCAAGTAGCTTCTCTTGCAGAATGATGCTTCCATTGAACCTTGCAATACTTGATTGCTCTGTTTCTCAATCTCTTCCTGTTTTCATCAAGAATCTTGGATGGATGTTCAATATAGGTCAAATCTGCTTGCAGTTCTAACTCTTCATGTGAAACTGGCTCATCTGGAGTTCTAAGACACTTCCGGAGTTGTGATACGTGAAAAACATTATGGATTTGTGACAGTCTCTTTGGCAACTCTAATTCAAAAGCTACCTCCCTGTTCTGTCTCAGAATCTTGAAAGGTCCAATATACCTTGGACTCAATTTCCCTGTCACTCCAAATCTTTTGACTCCCTTCATTGGACTAACCTTGAGATAAACCATGTCTCCTACTTGAGGTTCCCATGATCTTCTCTTCTGATTTGCATAACTCTTCTGCCTGCTTTGTGCAATCTTGAGACAATCTCGGATGATGTCAATTGCCTCTTGTTTCTCTTTGATGTAGTCCAGTGCAAACTATTTGTTCCCTCCAACTTCATACCAACATATTGGTGATCTGCACTTCCTTCCGTAGAGTGCTTCGTAAGGTGCCATCTTGATACTACTTTGATAACTGTTATTGTATGAAAATTCTGCCAATGATAAATGTTCCTCCCAAGAACCTCCAAAGTTCAAAGCACATGC
This sequence comes from Dactylis glomerata, assembly GCA_007115705.1. NCBI lineage: Eukaryota > Viridiplantae > Streptophyta > Magnoliopsida > Poales > Poaceae > Dactylis > Dactylis glomerata. Next base: position 874,430 of record QXEO01000184.1, read on the forward strand.
TCTAAGCATATCTTCGAGAATCTGATTGGTTCTTTCTGTTTGCCCTCCAGTTTGTGGGTGATAGGCTATGCTGAAGTCTAGCTTTGATCCTAAAGCTTCCTGAAGTTGCTTCCAAAATGCTGAGGTGAATACAAAACCTCGATCTGACACTATCTTTCTAGGAACTCCATGTTTACTCACAACTTCCTTCACATATAAGTTTATCAACTTCTCACCATTGTCCTTCTGGTTCACAGTGATGAATTGTGCACTCTTGGTCAATCAATCCACGATTACCCATATCATGTCCTTATTATTCTTGGTATTCGGCAAACCTGTGATGAAATCCATACCGATCTCATCCACTTCCATTCTGGAATCTCTAGAGGTTTTAGAAGCCCTGCGAGACTTTGATGTTCCGCCTTCACTCTTTGGCATGTGTGACATTCAGACACATACTTAGCAATTTCCCTCTTCATGTTATTCCACCAGAATATCTCCTTCAAATCCATGTACATCTTCGTACTCCCTGGGTGTATTGAATAAGGTGTCTCGTGAGCTTCCTTGAGTATCATTTCCTTAATCTTCTCATCGTTAGGTACACAAATCCTCTTTTCAAACCATAGTGAATCAAATTCTCCTAAGTGGAACACTGATTGCCTTCCCTCAGTGATTCTTCTAACTTCTTCTTGTATGAAAGGATCATCATCTTGCCTTCGGATTATCTCATTCTTCAAATCATTTTGTAGCTCCTCTATAACTCTCATAGTTGCTATGCTGCCTATAGCCTCTCCTTTCAGGAACATGATTTCCGCTTGCTCTAATTCTCTTTTCAACCCTTGAGGTAACTCAATGTCCACAGTCACGCTGTCAGTACTCTTCCTGCTCAAAGCATCTGCTACTACATTCGCCTTCCCCGGTGTGTAGTTGATGGTCAGATCATAATCTTTTATCAACTCTAACCATCTCCTTTGCCTTATATTTAGCTCTTTCTGAGTGAAGAAGTATTTGAGACTCTTGTGGTCCGTGTATAACTCACATTTTGCTCCATAAAGAAAATGTCTCTAGCTCTTCAATGCATACACCACGGCTGCTAGTTCAAGGTCATGTGTTGGATAGTTGACTTCATTTGGTCTCAACTGCCTGGATCCATAGGCTATTACTTTCCTATCTTGCATGAGCACACATCCGATTCCCTGCTTGGATGCATCACAATAGACAATATAATCCTTGCCTGTTTCTGGTACTGCTAGCACTAGTGCGGTAATTAACTTCTCCTTAAGTGTTTGGAAACTCTGTTCACACTGTTCTGACCACACGAATGGTGTGTTCTTCCGTAGCAACTTAGTCATTGGTCCAGCTATCTTGGAGAACCCTTCTATGAATCTTTGATAATATCCAACCATTCCTAAGAAACCTCGGATTTCCTTGACACTTTTGGGTGATTTCCACTCCAGAACTGACTCAACCTTGCTTGGATTCACAACTATGCCTTCTTTGGTGATTACATGTCCAAAAAACTCCACTTTATCTAGCCAAAATTCACACTTGCTAAACTTGGCATATAGTTGATGTTCCCTCAATGTCTGTAGAACTATCTTCAAATGCTTTGCATGTTCAGACTTATCCTTTGAGTATACCAGAATATCATCAATAAACACTATCACAAATTTGTCCAAATAAGGCATGAAGATCTTGTTCATCAGATTCATGAATATAGCTGGTGCATTTGTCAATCCAAAAGGTACAACAAGGTACTCATGGTGTCCATACCTAGATACAAAAGCTGTCTTTGGAATATCTCCTGCTTTAATCTTGATTTGGTGATAACCCGATCTCAAATCTATCTTGGAAAAGACTCCTGCTCCCTTCACTTGATCGAAAAAATCTTGTATTCTAGGCTGTGGATATTTGTTTTTGATAGTCACATTGTTCAAGTTTCTATAATCTCCACACATCCTTCTGCCCCCATCTTGTTTATCAACAAAAATGATAGGTGATCCCCATGGTGATATACTTTCCTTGATGAATCCCTTCCTTTCCAATTCATCTAACTGTTCCTTCAACTCTTTCAGCTCCTTCGGACCCATCTTATAAGGTGCTTGTGAAATATGTGTAGTTCCCGGTATCAAGTCAATTGTGAATTCTATCTCTCTATCGGGTGGCATTCCGTGTAATTCCTTTGGAAACACATCCTTAAACTCCTTAACTATAGGAATCTCTTCAATCTTCACTTCCTTCATTGAGTTCAATTGAAGTTCTGCCTCAATTTGAGTATACTTATCACCTTGATAAACTATTCTTCCACCTTCGGGACTTCTAATGGACATTGTCTTTCCTTCACAGTCAATTTGAGCTCCATGATTTGACAACCAGTCCATTCCAAGTATCACTGCTATGTCTCCCATTGGAATCACGAATAGATCCGCAAAATACACAAAGTTGCAAATCTTGATGATTTGTTCCTTCTTTATGTGGGTGACTGCTAACGTACACCCCGTGGATAAGACAGTAATAGGGCATTCTAACAGGGAACATCTAATCCCATATTGTTCCATGAATTGCTTGGAAAGAAAAGAAGTAGTTGCTCCAGTATCGAATAAAACTTTGCCAGGATGGGAAAGAATGTTAACGTACCTATCACAACTTGATCCGAGTGACCCACTTCCTCCAGTGTGGTGCAATTCAGCTTCCCAAATGGCCTTCCTCGCTTTCCACTATTGTTCCCACCAAAATTCCTTCCTCGAGCTGATGATCCTCCTCTGGCAGTTCTACTTCCTCCTGCTGCTGGCCAACCTCTGGGAGGTTTGTTCGGATAGTCAGGCTTCATGTGTCCCTCTTGGTTACAACCATAACAAATGATCTTCGGTATCCAACACTCGCTCTTAACATGTCCTGATCGCCCACAACCTCCACAAATAACCATCCTCTTCGGATTTGGAGATGTTGAGTTGGATGAATTTCCTCCTGGCCTGAATCTGGATTTGAAACTCGGATTGGGCACTGATTTCTTGGATTGGAACTGCTTTGGCTCCAGCCTTGCCCTTTTCTTCCTCTCTTCTTGGACCTGCCGATAGTCATCCTCGAAAGTAATGGCAGCATCAACTAGCTTCTAAAATCCTTATGCACTGAATGGCCTCATTTGCATCTTCACATATGGATTCAAACCTCTCAGAAACCTTTTCTTGCATTTCTCTTCAGTACTAACCTCGTCAACCGCATAGCAAGATAACCGACTGAAATCCCAGATGTACTTCATAACAGGTGCACTCCCCTGTTCTAGCTTCTCAAACTCTTGTCTCTTGAGCTCCACAATGCTTTCCGGAACATGATGTTCACGGAACTTTTCCTTAAACTCCTCCCATAAGAATATGTGTGTGGTTGGATGTATAAATATAATGTTCTCCCACCATGATGCCGCTGGCCCTATCAACAGATACGTTGCATAACGTACCATTTCCTCCTTGCTACAGCCGACAGTCTTTAGCTTCCTTTCAGTGTCAGTCAACCAATCTTCTGTGTCCATAGGTTCTGGTGCTGTTGCAAATGAAAAAGGTCTGGTATTCTGAAATTCAGACAGATTTACTCCTTGCCTGACATTGTCTCTTCCCGCTATTCCAGCTTGTCCGGCCAAATCTTGCATGAATTTGTTTTGTTGTTCCAGATCTCGCCTCCTGTTTTCCTCCACAAACTGCATATACTGGAGAAAACTTTGCTCCGAGATAGGATGAGGTGGTTGTGGTGGTTCCATTGCCACTGCATCTGCATCTGCCTTCTGCTTGGCCTCCCTTTCTTGACGCTGCTGCTCAGTCTCGCGGTCTACGCCCGGATCCATGCCCCTCTATTCCTGTTGCACAAAGCAAATTCTTATAATTACACCATGCATATGTTTTCTGAGTTCAACTTTATGCACAGTACTAGTCACACAATGAAATCAAAAGCAAATCCAAATGAAAACCAAATGTATTATACACATGCAATACTTAACTTTTACAATCAAAGTGATTTCTTTGTGAGTGTGCATACTTACTTATTAATTCTAGCCCCTCTCATTAAGATATTTAGTACAATATTCTTACATGATTAACTCTCTCATGAATAATAAGATTTAACCCCTACTATTAATGTTGGAGATATAACCCCGGGTATACCAAAGTACCCTTATATATATGACTAATATATGTTATATGCCTAAACTATATGTGCAGGAATATTAAAAAGCAAGTTAACAGCAGCCTGGGCCGACTTATATCAAAGTCGGCCTGCTCATGGTCTATTCAGGGTGGATAACCTACTTCTGGGCCGGCATAATTAAGCCCAGGCCGGCTTATAGCGCAGCTGGGCCGGCATGGCAGAAGTAACCCGGCTGGGCCGGTCAGCTCCCTCCCGGCTGGGCCAGGACAGCGCTTACCCAGCTGGGCCGGTCAGCTCCTACCTCGGCTGGGCCGGTGCCCTCCGCCCCGGTCTAGGCCGCTCTGTCTTCCCCGGCTGGGCCTTCGTCGCCCACCGCCCCGGCTGGGCCCCCGCCATGCGCTTCCCCCGGCTGGGCCAGGACTCCGGCACCCGGCTGGGCCGCTCTGCATCCTCCAGGCCGAAGCCTGCAAGGCCGAGATCTTCGGGCCAGGCCGGCACTTCCTCCAGGCCGGCTTAGCCAAGCCGACTTTCCCAGGCTGGTATTCCTTATGCCGGCTGTGCTGGCTTCTGCGTACTATTCCGGCCGGGCTGGGCCGGGACAGCCTCTCCCAGGCCAGATTTGCCACCTCTGGACTGGGATTTATTCCCTCTGGGCTACTTTCTCCATCCAGCATCAACTTCATCGTTCTGTGCCAGTCTTGGGACACCCCTAGGCTCAGACTGGCACATCGTCCATTTTTATATGCTGGTCTTGGGACGTCCCTTGGCTCAGACCAGCATACTCTACATCCCCTAGTCAGCCTTATCCTCAGGAGGAGGATAAGACTGATGACATGGAGACGGGCGCTAGAAGACGAAGGCAAGGACTCCAAGGACAGTCAAGATGGGACAAGCCCATGATGATGGCACCAGCCATAGTACCAAGTACGGTACCGCAGTGATGACATCGCTACAGGGTGACAAGACCCCAGTAGTCAACTCAGCAATAGTGTACCTGTACAGTGCATTGTGGGGAATCCCTTGTCCCCTGGGCACCCTATATAAGGGGCACCAGGGGGATCAATCACCCCAGCCTCTGGGGGAGGCTCACTTCTTTCTCGCTCCATGGGAGCTCTCCTTCCTGAGTAGCACTAGCTGATTAGCTCCTGCCCAGTGTATCCTTAGATAGGCAAGATATACAGCTCAAGGAGCACCATTGTAGCTCTCATGTGTAGCTCATATAGATCAGACATGCAGGAGTAGGGGTGTTACCTCCTCACAAGGGCCCCGAACCTGGGTAGCTCAGTGTGTTAGCAGTGTGTTCTGTGCGTGGTCTTCACCGCGCCTTCCCTCCTTCGGATCCGCCAGTGTACAGTCGGTCCCAACTTAAGCCACCCTGTGGCATATGCTCGTTCACCACGATGACATTTGGCGCCCACCGTGGGGCTGATCAAGGCACTGGTAGGAGTACATCCGAACGGGATCTTCTTCGTCTGCTCGGGGGCTCGACATCAGCATTCCCTCCGAGCACTTCAGATCTTCTTCGTCTTCCCGGGCCGACATCAACTCGCCCGGGCCGGCATACGGTCGTCTCGGATCTACATCAACATTTCCGGGCCAGCATATTCTTCCTCGGGTCGGCACTCGGCTTCCCTGGGCCGGCATTGGTGGGTCCCGGCCGGCATATTTATGTCCCGGCCGACATATATGGGGCCGAGGTCGACTACGGCATTTCCCCGGCCGGCATATATGGTTCCTGGCCGGAACTCACTCCTGCGGGCCGGCATATAGCGATTCTCGCCTTGTTTGGCCGGAATAAGTTCATCCTGGGCCGATTTAGGCCTTTCCCGGCCAGATCTGCCTATTTTGGGCCCCGGCTAGGCCCTTATTCTGGCGTGCCTGGTGCGGACCGTCCTCGTCCCCCTGGTCGGTCGTTGGGCCCTGGCTGGGCCGCAGCCTCCGTGGCGTAGTGTCACCCTCCTTTCTCGGCCTCCCATGGGCCGATTCTCCCTGCGCGTTGGCTCCTTTAGCTCTGGCTGGGGCAAGTCCTCGGGTGGGCCTGCAGCGCCTTCGGTTCCGGCTGGGCCAAGCAGCCAGGTGGGCGTGCAACGCCTTCAGCTGGGCCGGTCTGCTAAGCGGTGGGCTGAGGCTCTGAAGCCAGCCACAAGCCGGCGTGGTGACATGCTTGGGCGAGGCGAGCGCCGGTCGATACCAGCTGTGCTGGGCAAAATCGGCCACCCGGTAGGCAGTGCGTTGACGACAAGTAAGTGCCTGTATATTTATACATCCTGCTAACTTTCCTCGGAAGTTATTTTAGTGTCTCCTCAGTTTGTTAACCTGGGGCTATTTAGCTTAATCAAACTCATTATTTTTTAAGTGTGAAAAAGTAACTCGGGGGCTAGGTATAAGCCTAGCCAGCCAATGCTATACTACTGTCCCTGTTTAAACTAGTCTACATGCTTGCATACCAGCTTTCCAGTTTACTTCTATATGTCTATTTCTATGCCAATCGCTACATATGTCTGCTGCAATAGTATTATCAGTATCAGTTTATATCTCTACAGTCCTGTGCAAAATTTTATCTTGTCTTATTATATGCCGGCTTCATATGTCAACAGTAGCATGTCAAACTCTATGCCTTAGATAAAGTCTCATATCTTAGACATAGTGTTTATTACTGTAAGCAAGTCGCTTTGTCAAACTCTATATCTTTGCATATGTCAATCTATATGTCTGCTACAGTGCTAGAATCTGTATGTCAGTTGTTGTGTTAAGTTTAGTATATCTACTACTATGCTAAATGCTATGACTACCACCTTGCATAGAGACTACTGTTGCTATTTGCTATGTCAAGTCTAGTATCTATTTTGGCTATTTGCTATATGTTAGGTGCCGGCTGTTATATGCCAAATCTCATTTGCCAGTTTTTATATGTCAAATACCATGTGCTAGCTAGCTACTGTGAGTTTACAGTTATATCAATTTATGTGCAAATCTCAGTACCAGTTGCTATATGCTCTGTGTTAAATCTCGCATGTCAGTTATAGTATACCTGCATTTATATGCCGGCACATGAGTGCCAGATACTTCCTATGAGCTGCCAAGTTAGCTTATATGTCAATCTTAGATGTTTTATATCAAACTGCTATATCTTGGTCTATATGCTATGTGCTTTATTTCAAGTGTTATATGCCGAATGCTATATGCCATATGCCAAACTCCATATGCTAGATTGCAATATGCCAAATGCTATGACCATTGCTATGTCTTTTAGTATGACTGCAGAACAGGTCAGATATCTCATTATATACATATCTATTACCTGGCTATGACTCTCCATATTGCCATTACAGAGAAGAAATTGCTATTATACCACCATGGTTCCAATTTATATCTCAGGTGTCAGGTATCTCATTTTGTCAGCATAACAGGGTATCAAGTAATATCTTGAATAACATTTATTTCAGTATGCCGACATATCATGGCATCAATCAGAATCTCAGAATCTCCATATCACCGTTTATTTTGGTATGCCAGCATATCACGGTATTCTATAATCTCTTCAGTCATCGCCAATTCTGGCTCAATAATATATCGAGACATTGATCTCAAAGCTAACAAATATCATATCTCTTATCATATCCGGTCTAACAGAGTATCCCGGTTTGACATATTGACATAACTTATCATTTTGCATACTAACAAGTGCCCAGTGTTGGCACAGCCCAAGAGACATACCAGTATACCGGCATTGTCAAAGCAGACAATGTCGATGAGACATGGCCCAAGCGGCAACATGTTGAAGCAGCCCAAGAGGCAAAGTAGCCCAAGAGGCAAGCCCAAGAGGCAAAGTAGCCCAAGAGGCAAGCCCAAGAGGCAAAGTAGCCCAAGAGGCAAAGCAGCCCAAGAGGCAAAGTAGCCCAAGAGGCAAGCCCAAGAGGCAAAGTGGCCTAAGAGGCAAAGCAGTATTCCGGCATTGTTTAAGCTGACGATGTCGATGAGACATAGCCCAAGAGGCAAAGTGTTGATATAGCCAAAGAAGGCACAATAGTATTTTGAGATAGCCCACGAAGGCTAGCATATCACGTATATGAGTTCATGTCAAAGAAAGACATTGCCTATGATGGCATGAGATAAAATTGGCCTATGCAGGCCAGCATATCAGTTTTATGAGTATGTGAGTTTGGGACTTTGGTATATTTTTGTTGAAGCCTGTGCACGACTCTGCGAGTCCCCCACAGCCTCGGGGGCTAGTGTCGGGGATATAACCCCGGGTATACCAAAGTACCCTTATCTATATGACTAATATATGTTATATGGCTAAACTATATGTGCAGGAATATTAAAAAGCAAGTTAACAGCAGCCTAGGCCAACTTATATCAAAGTCGGCCTGCTCATGGTCTATTCAGGCCGGATAACCTACTTCCGGGCCGGCATAATTAAGCCCAGGCCGGCATATAGCACAGCTGGGCCGGCATGGCAGAACTAACCCGGCTGGGCCGGTCAGCTCCCTCCCGGCTGGGCCAGGATAGCGCTTACCCGGCTGGGCCGGTCAGCTCCTACCTCGGCTGGGCCAGTGTGTCGTCGTGGTGAAACAACATATGCCATGGGATGGCTTAAATGGGGGCCGAACTAGATGTTGGAGGATTCGGGAGAGGGGAGCAAGCTAAGAAGCATGACAGAAAGGAACACAAGATCTACCCAGGTTCAGGGCTCTCGTAAGGAGATAACACCCCTACTCCTGCTCTACTGGTTGTATATTTGGATCGATGGAGTGTACAACAATGGTGCTTCCAAGCTCTCTGTGAGAGGAGGAAGACAAGCTATGAACTGAGAGAGTGAGAAGAGACCAACCCTTGGCTAGGGCTCCCTGTGCCACCTTATATAGTGGTGGCCAGGGTTACAACGGTCATACACATGCATATGACACTGGCTATAGTCTGATACGTCTCCAACGTATCTATAATTTTTGATGCTCCATGCTTGTTTTTACACCATTTGCCCAATGTTTTGTTACACTTCGTGGCACTTTTATGCATTTTCCGGAACTAACCTACTAACAAGTCGCCACAATGCCAGTTCCCTGTTTTCTGCTGTTTTTGTGTTTCAGAAGTGATACACAGGAAATATTCTCGGAATTGGACGAAACAAGTTCCTAAAGTCTTATTTTGTCCGGGAGCTTCCAGGGATCCAAAGGAGAGTAGGAGAGGGGCCACAGCCCGCCCTCACGCCTGGCTGGCGCGGCCCAGGCCCTGGCCGTGCCGCCATGGTGTGAGGGGGCCTGGGGCCACTCCTGACATCGCCCCTTCGCCTATAAAGACCCCCCGACGGGAAAAACCTAAGTACCTGATCAATTTTCGAGAACACATCGCGATCCGCCACCGCCGTTGACCCGAAGATCGGGAGGGTCCAGAAGCTCTTCCCGGCACCCTGCCGGAGAGGGGAATCGCCACCGGAGGTCTTCTTCATCGCCATGCTTGCCTCCGGAGCGATGAGTGAGTAGTCTACCTTGGACTATGGGTCCATAGCAGTAGCTAGATGGTTGTATTCTCCACCATGTGCTTCATGTTTAGATCTCATGAGCTGTCCTACATGATTGAGATCACCGTTATGTAATTCTACATGTTTGGTTTGTTGGGATCCGATGAATATTGGTGTTATGATTGAGTTGCTATACTGAAATATATCTTATGTTATCTCTATGTTGTTTATGATCTTGCATGCTCTCCGTTGTTAGTAGCTATCTTGGCCGAGTAGTTGCTAGTGACTCCAAGAGGGGGTATTTATGCTCGATAGTGGGTTCATGCCTCTATTTAACCTGGGGGAGTGACAGAAACCTCTAAGGTTGTAGATGTGCTGTTGCTACTAGGGAGAAAACAACATTCATATGCTCAAGGGCATATGCTTTGTTTACATTACACACTTTGCTTAATGCAATTATCTGTTGTTCGCAACTTAATACTTGTGGAGTTCTCGGATTGATTCGCCACAAGTGGATTATTAGTCATAGATGCAGTTGGATGGCGGTCTATGTATTTTGTTGTAATGCCCAGAGTAAATCTCATAGTGATCTTGTTGACATATCACGTTTATCTTTATTCTATCAATTGCCCAACTGTAATTTGTTTACCCAGCATGTGTTATTTATCTTATGGAGAGACACCACTAGTGAACTGTGGACCCTGGTCCTATTTCCATCATATTGCTATCACCTATTTACTTTACTCGCACTGTTTACTTTACTCGCATACTTCTACTGTTTTCCACTGTATACGCTCATAATCTTTGTTTCAAGCAAACCGGTGAGATTGACAACCTCATCGCAAGTTGGGAGCAAAGTACTTGGTTGTGTTGTGTGTAGGTTCCGCGTTGCAGCTAGCAAGCAAAGCTTGGACGAGGCGCCATATATAAATTGTCCGAAGCTGTCGCAAACTAGCAAGCATCACCTTCAGTCGTAATTGTCTACTCTTCTCCTGAACGATTAAACCTTGGTTTCTTAACTGAGGGAAAACAAGCTGCTATACTCATCACACCTTCCTCTTGGGGTTCCCAACTGGCCGGTTATTTACTTCATTAAATCGGTAGCATCAAGCTTCTTTTCTGGCGCCGTTGCTGGGGACTAAAGAAGAATAAGCTCCTACATCAACTACATATTCCCACGTCAACTTGGCACCAGCAGCTTCTTTTCTGGCGCCGTTGCCGGGGAAGAGTGGAAGACTTCTGCGAGGGGAGTTTTCGCACACACATCCTTTACTTTGTTATTGTTTTGCTTTACTTTATTTATTTTACCTGCATCGTTTTATATCAAAAACCCAAAAAAAATTAGAATCCTTGGTAGTTGTTTTTACTTGTTTACTTTCGTTTTGCTGAAATGGCCAATCCTGAAAACACCAAGTTGTGTGACTTTACTAGCATGAACAATAGTGATTTTATCTGCACTCCTATTGCACCACCTGTTCCTGCTGCAAACTTTTATGAGATTAAGCCTGCTTTGTTGAACCTTATTATGAAAGAGCAATTCTCTGGTGCTAGTACTGAAGATGCTGCAGCTCATCTCAACAATTTTGTTGAGCTATGTGAGATGCAGAAATATAAGGATGTAGAAAGTGATATTATTAAGCTCAAGTTGTTTCCTTTTTCTTTGAGAGGAAAAGCTAAAGATTGGTTGCTGTCTTTGACTAAAAATAGTATTGATTCATGGGCTAAGTGTAAGGATGCTTTTATTGGTAGATACTATCCTCCTGCTAAGATTATATCCTTGCGTAGCAATATTATGAAGTTTACTCAATTTGATAATGAACATGTTGCTCAAGCTTGGGAAAGAATGAAATCTATGATAAAGAATTGCCCCACTCATGGACTGACTACTTGGATGATTGTCCAAACTTTTTATGCAGGACTGAATTTTTCTTCGAGGAACCTATTGGATTCAGCTGCTGGAGGCACTTTTATGTCCCTTACCTTGGGCGCCGCAACAAAGCTACTCGACAACATGATGGTAAATTATTCTGAATGGCACACCGAGAGAGCTCCACAAGGTAAGAAGGTAAATTCTGTTGAGGAAACCTCTTCCTTGAATGATAAGATTGATACCATTATGGCTATGCTTTCTAATGATAGGACTCATGTTGATCTTAATAATGTTCCTTTAGCCTCTTTGGTTGCTCAAGAAGAGCATGTTGATGTGAATTTCATTAGAAACAATAATTTTAACAACAATGCTTATAGGAACAATTTTGCTAGTAACAATTATAGGCCGTATCCTTCTACCAATGGTAATGGTTATGGTAATTCTTATGGTAATTCCTACAACAACACTAGGGCCGCGCCCTCCGAGCTTGAGGTAATGCTCAAGGACTTCATCGGAAAGCAAACTGCTTTTAACAAGTCTGTTGAGGAAAAGTTAGGCAAAATTGATATTCTTGCTTCTAAAATTGATAGCCTTGCTCATGATGTTGAAATTCTGAAATTAAAAGTGTTGCCTAATGATGTGAAAGAGAACAATGTTTTTGCTACTGCTAATGCTATTCAAGTTGGAATTGATAAAAATATTAGATTGTTAGTGGAATTGCATGCCAGGTGGGAAAGAGAAGATGAGATGGCTAGAGAGATGAAGGTATGTACCATTACTACCTCTAATGATGTTGCTCCTAATGCTAGCAATCCTCTTACTTTGATTGGGGTAGAGAAAACTCCCACTCCTTGTGTTAAAAAGCCTAAAACTGCCAAAACTTTTTCTCAAAAGAGTGCTGAAATTTTTCGGAGTGTGGGGGATGATAGCTCTATTTCTTTTAATGATTTTGATGTTGATGGCTGCAATATATCTGAAGTTATTTTTTTCTTGCAAAAGCTTGCTTTGACTCCCAATGCTAGTTCTTTAAATGTTGCTTTTACTAAGCATATTACCAATGCTCTCATAAAAATTAGGGATGAAAAGTTGAAGCAAAAAGCTTCTGTTCCCAAGAAGTTAGAAGATGGTTGGGAACCCATCATTTATATGCATGTTAATGGTTTTGATTGTCATGCTTTATGTGATCTAGGTGCTAGTATTTCTATCATGCCTAGAAAGATTTATGACATGCTTGATTTACCACCGCCTGAAAAGTGTTATTATGATGTTCCTGTTGCTGATGTTGCTAAGAAGAAACCTTTGGGAAGAATTAATGATGTTCATATTGTGGTTAACAATAACCTTTTTCCCATTGATTTTCTTGTTATGGACGTTGAATGCCATGCTTCATATCCTATTATTTTGGGAAGACCCTTTCTTCGAACTGTAGGTGCTATCATTGATATGAGAGAAGGCACCATCAAATATCAATTTCCACTCAAGAAAGGTATGGAACACTTCCCTAGGAAAAGGAATAAATTACTTTTTGACTCTATTCTTAGAGCAAATTATGAGCTTGATGCTTCATCACTTGAAGTTACTTGATTCGCAATTTTCTGCGCCTAGCTCAAAGGCGTTAAAGAAAAGCACTCTTGGGAGATAACCCAATATTTTATTTCTAGTACTTTTTCTTTTATTTGAGTCTTGGAAGTCATTACTACTGTAATGACCGCTCCTTATCTTGTTTATTTCGTTTTTGTGCCAAGGGAAGCCTCTAATTCGAGTGAGGTAAAGACTTGGGGATGTTGCTGTCCTGAAACTGTTTTTGGTGCTGCACCGTAAAAATTCGTATAAATTCTCTGTATATCTTTTGGACCTGCGATTTCTTATGCATATGCCCCAGGTTATATCGAAACTTTCATTAGTTTAACACTTTTTGATTTGAGCAACACAAAATCCCTAAAAAATTCGACCTTTGTCAGTTGTTCTGTTTTGACGGATTTCTGCCAATATTTGTGTTTGCCGCTTTATCGCTTTCTTTTGAGTTCTTTTGATCACGGAACTTTTGGGGAAGTTGCTACAGTAGTATGTGCTATATATGTGGTGGTTTTGAGTTGAAACCTGAAGCAAAAAGAGGTTGATTATATGTTATGCTACACTAATGTTGCTAATAGAATTGTGTTTAGTTTTGTATGAAGGAAGTTTTCAAGTGTAGGGATTGGAGAATGATGAGATGAGTTGAAGAATAGACAAAAGCTCAAGCTTGGGGATGCCCATGCATCACCCCAAGAAATATCCAAGAAGTACAGGCGTCAAAGCTTGGGGGTGCCCCCGAGGCACCCCTTCTTCATCGGCAAAAATCAGGTCACCTTTCAAGACACTATATTTTTATTGCTTCATGCACTATGTGTTTTTCTTGGAGCGTCAGTTGTTTTAGTTTTCTTAGTTAGTTTAGTTTTGTTTGCTGCAATAAATGGTTGGACCCCAACAAATTTCCTTTGGAGAAGATGTACTTGTTTTCATTTGCCAAGAACACTCCGTTTTTCATTCTTACAATTTCACCGGGTGTTCTTCCTTTTCCGCTACTGCTTTTGGTTTTCGTTTTCGCCTTGATTTGCGTTCAGACCTTGTCATATCTTTTCATCAAGGTGTATTTTTGCCTCTGATCTTTATTGGTTTTCATCAAAAGAGGTATCTTTAAAATTTTCAAATGGTGTTGGAAAAGAGAAAAAGCTTTATGCAAAAAAGTGGTACAAGAAGGAGCTTGTGTAGACTGCGGCTTAGGCTTTTTCATGTCATGCTTGATGTATTTTTGATAGTATGCTTTGTGGTTTTGCTGTAGCATGACTTGTCTCAAATAACTGAGATTGCTTAATGAGCCTTTGAAAAAATCATGCGTTGTTTTTAATTATTTGGAAGCATTATTTTGGTTTTCTCCTTGATGCTTTATTTGGGTTGACTTGGCGCATGCTCACACATGTTAGACTCTTAAAAGTTGCCAATAGCCTCTATGATCATTTAGTTTTTGACTTTTGATGCCATCTTATGCTTCTTTTAATGTCGCTTTGTCGCTTTGCATGATTATGGCCATTATTGCTCTCTTAGTTGTTGCTCACAGTCTTTTGCTAGCCCTCGCCTTGTACTGAGTATGAGCTCTACTCGTGCATCCAACTCCTAAAATCCAAAGTTTTCCAAAGTGTCCACCATACATACCTACTAGCAATTTGCTATTCCAAGTAAATTTGACTTGCTTTTATTTTCTCTTCAAATTAAACTCTTACCAGTGTTATGCGAAATTCGGTCAGTAAAGCTCTCACGAACCGGAAGGCACACTTTACTTTTTCCTGTTCTTAAAAATTAGACATTGTGGTCTCTTATGTTGAGTTGTTATGCTTGCAAGTTGTAAGTTGGAGACTAGCCAAGCCATGCAGTCATGGGCAAGCTTTCAACATTGCACTTCTTATTTGAGTTGATATCGTGATCTTTTGTTTATGGATGCCCGCGGTGTGAAATGAATTGGGAATCTTGTGGGGATCATGGAGTTTGTATATGTGTTAGGGAAACGCCGGGCCGCTAATCTAAGCCATGCATAATTCATGGTGGAAATTTGCAGCATACCCATGGTGAATATTCGACGACGCATCTCACAATAAAAAGCTAAACAAATGGCAAATAAAAGAGATGTCGAGGTGTTCATTGTCTGCTTGTCCTGTCATTTTGATGTGGGCTTGCTCCATGTCATCGGGCACGGAGGTACCCCGTTGGCGGTTCTCAATGATATGCATATACTTACAATGACAAGAGCCTTGCTTGGGACTATAAGTAAAGTAGCATGAGGTTTGGGTACTCATATTCACGGGACACGAGGTTTTCAACTTATGATTTGTCAAGCATATGCATCATAATTGTTCTCGCATTAACTTTAACCATTCAAGATGCTTATGATGGGGGCAATGAGAGCTCAAAGCCGGTAAGTACCATAATTTTTGAAGGTTATAAAACTTGCAATCACTGCTTCCCTCTGCGAAGGGTCTTTCTTTTACCTTTATGTTGAGTCACCACCTTCTTTCTTTATGCACCATTAAGAGAGCATAGCTGTCATTCTTAGTATAATGTGCATTGTCCCAAAGTTTTTATTGATTGATTCATATTGTTGGTTTCACTTGTTCTCAAATTATTTGTATCTAGTCGCCCTCTTAAACTTGAAGGTGTCCTATGCATTTATGTTTTGCTCTCTTTGAAGGACATGCTGAAAACCATTTGTATGTTTTTCCTTATGATTTGAACACACGTTTGACTTTCATTGTTTCATTTTCATGATCTTTTGTTTGTGTTCATTTGCATGTTTACAACATGGTTGCTAAGTTTCTATTGTCAAGATTATATCTTTCATGCCCATGTTTTAAGTTCTTATGATCCCATCTCACAAATGCTTACATATATGATCAAGATTGTGTAGGTGCATGTCACCTCAAAAATTATTCTTTTGTTATCACTTACCTACTCGAGGACGAGCAGGAGTTAAGCTTGGGGATGCTTGATACGTCTCCAACGTATCTATAATTTTTGATGCTCCATGCTTGTTTTTACACCATTTGCCCAATGTTTCGTTACACTTCGTGGCACTTTTATGCATTTTCCGGAACTAACCTACTAACAAGTCACCACAGTGCCAGTTCCCTGTTTTCTGCTGTTTTTGTGTTTCAGAAGTGATACACAGGAAATATTCTCGGAATTGGACGAAACAAGTTCCTGAAGTCTTATTTTGTCTGGGAGCTTCCAGAGATCCGAAAGAGAGTTGGAGAGGGGCCACAGCCCGCCCTCACGCCTGGCTGGCACGGCCCAGGCCCTGGCCGCACCGCCATGGTGTGAGGGGGCCTGGGGCCACTCCTGACATCGCCCCTTCGCCTATAAAGACCCCCCTATGGGAAAAACCTAAGTACCCAATCAATTTTTGAGAACACATCGCGATCCGCCGCCGCCGTCGACCCGAAGATCGGGAGGGTCCAGAAGCTCTTCCCGGCACCCTGCCGGAGAGGGGAATCGCCACCGGAGGTCTTCTTCATCGCCATGCTTGCCTCCAGAGCGATGAGTGAGTAGTCTACCTTGGACTATGGGTCCATAGCAGTAGCTAGATGGTTGTCTTCTCCACCATGTGCTTCATGTTTAGATCTCATGAGCTGCCCTACATGATTGAGATCACCGTTATGTAATTCTACATGTTTGGTTTGTTGGGATCCGATGAATATTGGTGTTATGATTGAGTTGCTATACTGAAATATATCTTATGTTATCTCTATGTTGTTTATGATCTTGCATGCTCTCCGTTGTTAGTAGCTATCTTGGCCGAGTAGTTGCTAGTGACTCCAAGAGGGGGTATTTATGCTCGATAGTGGGTTCATGCCTCTATTTTACCAGGGGGAGTGACAGAAACCTCTAAGGTTGTAGATGTGCTGTTGCTACTAGGGAGAAAACAACATTCATATGCTTAAGGGCATATGCTTTGTTTACATTACACACTTTGCTTAATGCAATTATCTGTTGTTCGCAATTTAATACTTGTGGAGTTCTCTGATTGATTCGCCACAAGTGGATTATTAGTCATAGATGCAGTTGGATGGCAGTCTATGTATTTTGTTGTAATGCCCAGAGTAAATCTCATAGTGATCTTCTTGACATATCACATTTATCTTTATTCTATCAATTGCCCAACTGTAATTTGTTTACCCAGCATGTGTTATTTATCTTATGGAGAGACACCACTAGTGAACTGTGGACCCCGGTCCTATTTCCATCATATTGCTATCACCTGTTTACTTTACTCGCATTGTTTACTTTACTCGCATACTCTACTGTTTTCCACTCGATACGCTCATAATCTTTGTTTCAAGCAAACCGGTGAGATTGACAACCTCATCGCAAGTTGGTAGCAAAGTACTTGGTTGTGTTGTGTGCAGGTTCCGCATTGCAGCTAGCAAGCAAAGATTGGACGAGGCGCCATATATAAATTGTCCGAAGCTGTCACAAACTAGCAAGCATCACCTTCAGTCGTAATTGTCTGCTCTTCTCTTGAACGATTAAACCTTGGTTTCTTAACTGAGAGAAAACAAGCTGCTATACTCATCACACCTTCCTCTTGGGGTTCCCAACTGGCCGGTTATTTACTTCATCAAATCGGTAGCATCATAGTCCAAATAGGACGAGGTGACGATGGTTGCCACCCTTGACTTTGCCCCTGATTGCTCTCGATGGGACTCACCATCCCTATACCTTGTACTTGCTTCGACTGTGACCTTACCACTGTGAGGCTATGCCATCATACCTCTCCAAGTATCCTGGCTATGCCAATATATCTGAACACCAGCCGGAATACACCTTATATGCCGGTCTGACCGATACTCTCATATTCCGGCCAGACCCAGCTTTGGTCAACCAGCATAAAGTCAACCTTATTCCTTATATCTTTCTAGTCCCTTGACCCTACCGGGGGTCATCCCCCCGACACTAGTCCCCGAAGCTGTCGAGGTCCCCCAGTTTCAACTGAGGGGCCTTGGCAGGTTCAACATACATCTCTTTTTCTTATATCCCAGATCTTGATTATGTACCGGTGATTGGATTATATGCCGGTGATTGGATTATATGCCGGACCTCCGTGTATATACCGTCTTCTATTCCTTCTCAATAAGTAAATCCGGCCGGTCCCGAAGGTATTCCGGACGAGACTTGTTTCACGCATGGTCACGCCGGCAGATAGCTGAAACTTCCTTGAGAAGCCATGCCCGACAGTTTCCCTCGAAACTTGCAACTGCTCTGTCACTGTGAACGGTCACATCAAGTGACGGTTCACAGTATGATTACTACCTCCCATCATTGCCATAAATGGCCTAGTGGCACGGTTACACGAACCGCCGCCCATGACATGCCACCACATGGCGATATTGGCAGAAACTGTTGGGGTCGTGGGCGCGGTGGTAGTGCTCCACAACCGCCGCCCCGCGATATAAATAGGGGAGCGGGGGGTAACTCTACATTTTTACCCCCCACTCCTTCTTCTTCCTCGAGCTCTCCTCCGTCGGAGCAACCGAACGGAGAACCTGCACCGCCATCGTCTTCCTTCACGCCGGCGCCTATCCTCGCCGACGCTCAAGCTCTTCGCTGTTGACGCCGCCGGTTCTGCTCCTCTCCCAGACATTGCTAGGGAGATCGGATCTCTATCTGCAAGCTCGCCGCCGTTCCGCCGCGGCACAAGCTCCGGTAAGTTCTTCTTCCTTCTCTGTTCTTCCTCCTTTGTGATTCTCTATAGCTTTGCCATGGTAACCTTACTTGCTTAGATATGCGGTAGTTTCTCTGTTTAACATCTTACAGATTTGGTTAGCATTGCTGGTAATCCTCCTCGGTAGTTTCACAGGTGTTCTTCCCATAGGAATTTACCCATGATTATTTCTGATTTTAACTGCGCTGGTAGATCTTCTTTTCCTGCTAACTTCTGTGAGATTGGTATGCCGGAGAGACTAACCTCCCTCTTTACCCTGCTCCTGATAGGACTAACATCACGGGACTCCGGCTCTCACGCCCTGTCCCGGCCACCAAGATGGCTTCATCCAGTATGACGGCCACCTCTGCGTCGGAGGAGGATAACTCGGCCCAGCTTCAAGGATGCTTCGGCTGGGAGGGGTCGGAGGTGACCCCGGCCGACATATCTTAGATCACTACCACCAGACGAGTCCCGGCCGGCATAGCATGCCGGCTACCTGCGGGAGAGACTGTGCCGGCACCTGAACCCGGCGAACGCGTCGTGTTCATCTCCCAATTCGAGCGGGGCTTTGGTCTGCCGGTGTCAGACTTCTTCCGGGATTTCCTAGATACCTATGATCTGCAGCCACACCATTTGCCGGCGAACGCGGTGATGATCTTATCTGCCTTTGCTGCTTTCTGCGAAGGCTTTTCCGGCATAGAGGCCTTCACCCAAGCTTGGGCGAAATACTTCCAACTGCGCAAACAAGTTGTCCAAGAGCCCCGGACCAAGGATGACCCGCCGGAAACGGCTCAAGAGAAGAAGGACCGCCCCATGACTCAATGCGGCGCGGCCACCATAATGTCCCGGAAGGGCTCAGACTTCCCCAAGATAGAGTTGCTCGAGTCCTGCAAGAAATGGCAGAAGAGCTTCTTCTATGTGAAGAATACCACGGATACTGATCTGCTCAATCTGCCGCCATAAGTGGACGAGCCACCTCTTGAAATGAAGAATTGGACATACAACCCGAAGAACACGGTGATGCCGGTTAACGCCCTCCACCGGGTTAAGGGCGAATTGCTGGATGCCGGCTTAACGCCGCAGGATATCGTAGCCTGCTTCATCAGCCGGCGCGTCTCTCCTCTCCAGCGCCGGTCCCACAAAATCTATCAGATGAGCGGGGCCATGGACACCACTCGACACTCAACTCATGAGCTGAGCCCGGCCGACATTCTGTGGCGGGTTAAGGACATTTGCAAGTCCTCCCAAGTTACCTTTGCCTGGGGGCTAGAGCCATACAGCCGGGATCGCCCCGCCCCGACGGTAAACTTCTTTAGCTGATATTTCAACTTCTCACCCGACATATCAATGCCTAAGCCGACATATTGTTGTTTCCGACATAATCACGCTTGATCCGACATACTTCTATTTGCCGACATACTTCTTGTTTCTGATCAATTGACTTTGTCCTATGCAGAAATTCAGCTTCCAGAACATGGAGAATTCTCGGATCAAGATCGCCGCTGACTGCACTATTACGGACGCAGAAGATCCGGATCATTGGGACAAGCTACCCAAGAACACCCGTGCTTCTTCTGCCACGGGTAAGGCCTCTTCATCCCGGCATTCTACTCAAGACTGGAGTGAGGATGATTCCGATGAAGATTGCCGGATGTTTATCTACCCAACACCTCTTGCATATGCTCTTCCTGCCACACCTCTTGCTTATGCCTTTCCAATGCCGTCCTCAGTTATCTCGGACGATGTCGTTGTCGACGCCGCTCCTCTGAACCAGGGACCTCCTTCCACCGGCGAACATGCTGGCCGGAAGCGAGGAGTGAAGCCCTAGCCCGATCCATCTCAGCAAACCAAAAGGCAGAAGATCGGCGTGCCCCAGCCAAAAAGACAGAGACCCGTCGCTTCGGGGTAAGTTTCTTCCCTTTGCATTACTTCCGACATGTTTCTCCTTTTGACTATTAACTTGGTGTTTTCTCTCTTTCAGGGCTCCTCTTGCACCGGAACACGCTTCTAGCTCAAGTGCCAGCCCAAACGTTGCAAAGCCGGCGTCTCCTGCACGCCCTGATGCACCAGATACCAGCCACACCACCTCTCCGGCGCCGGCATCTTCGCCTGCGCCCAAGAAGGCCTCTTCCCCGGCGAAGGATGATCCTCCGCCAGAACAAGACAACTCTGCCCCCGAAGTCCACATGGACTCGGGGGCTCAACAGGATACCTCTGACACTGGCGCGCCCGCAAGCAGCGCCGGAACTGCAGAAGACGCCGGCGCGGGCGATACGAGTGCCGACATAGATAAAGGAAAGAGACCCACAGTACCCGAAGTCCGGACTACCCCGACACCAGTTTCAACAGGACCAGTTACACCGGCGGCACCGGAACAACCAGCACCCAAAGCTCCAACTCCTAAACAAACTGCTGCCCCGGCCAAGACCGGCACACTCAAGATCCAGCAGATCCTCAAGACCGCAGCATCTCCTGCTACTACCGCGCCGGCATCTGCTAAGCCCGCGCCCTCCAGTTCTGCGATGACTCTTCACTACGGCAAGGCAGCAGACCGGCCCAGCTTCTTCCAGACGCCGGAACTTGAGGGCCGGGTCTCCCTGTTGACCAAAAGTTACAAGAGCCTTGGATCTCTGAAGGAATACTGCATGAAGTGGAACGACGCTGATTACATGGATAGCGCCAGCTCCAAGAAGAAGCAACTGGCCGGAGTTCCCACTGCCAATCCTGAAGTTGTAGCGGCCAAGCCCATTCCTTTTGCCAGTGAACTCCTCAGCATCCAGCAGAGGCTTCACCTCTTAGCCGACTCCACCAACGCAAGTGTTCTCCTTATATATCCCCAGTCCCCGAAAATGTCGGTTGTCCGGGATATAGACATCCGGGATTTTCAACTATCCACTTAGCTTTTTTCAAATCCAATTATCTGACATATAATCTCGATCCGAGCTTCAAATCCTAGTCACCGAGGGCCGGGATAGGTGCGCAGCACCTGTGCCGGGTCTTCAAAAAACTAAAACCTGATATAACTTTGAAATCCACTTGACTGACATATAAGCTCGATTCGAGCTTCAAATCCTAGTCACCGAGAACCGGGATAGGTGCGCAGCACCTGTGCCGGGTCTTCAAAAAATGAACACTTGGTAGAATTTTACACTTAACTGATATGCTAGATATCTCTCATAACACTTCAAATCCTAAAACTTTTGCAGCGCATGAACAACGCCCATGCCGACATGTACCATGATCTGATCTGTGAACACCGGAAGTTATCCGATGAACACAGCAAACTTCGTCTGAAGCTAACCCAGAGAGGTAAACTCAGCCGACATACTATTATATGCCGAATTATTCTCCTCTCCTTTACTTCACAATCCATCTCTTGCCGGCACATCTTAATATGCCGACACGTAACCTTTTACTGACATTTTGCAGCAGCTGCTGAAGAACAAGTCACCGAGCTTCTTAAGAGGGTGAAGGAGCTCACAGGTATGCCGAATCCTGCTAATCTTCAAATAAGCACTTTGTACTTCAAATCCTTCAAATTCTTTCTTATTCATCTAACTTCAAATCCTTTTAACTTTGAATCCTTCCAGATGAAAAGGCTGCACTGGAAGCACGCCACCAGGGCTGTATGCCCTCAGTGGATGTGGCCAAGCAGCTGGACGAAAGGGATGCCGCCCATAAAGCTGAGGTGAAGCAGTTGAAGGGCCGGGTTGCTGAACTCTTGGAGGAGAAAGAGCAGAGGGAGGGCCAACTTAAGAAGGCCCAGGAGCTGCTTGTCACTTCAGAGACTGATGCATCCAATGCCCATGCAGAACTGGATGCCTTGAAGGAGCAGACCACCAAATGGGAAGTTGCAATTGCCCAGCTCAATGCCGATCTCTCCAGTAAGCTTCAAATCCTTTTCCTCTTATCCTGCCCGACATATACTCCTGTTGCTAACATACTCTCTATTTTTCAGACATGTTTCCTGCTTCCGTCGAAGACGTTGAGAAGGCTCTGCAGGTGGATCGGGTGAACCGGAATGTTCCGGTTGACTCGCCCAACCGGGACATGTCGGAACAGCTGGTCGCTCTGCAAGCCCGCAAGAAGGCCATGTCATCTTACACTGAAGATCTTTTCCTTGGCGCCCAGGAGGCACACTCCGCCCTCTGGCCGGGACAAAGAATGCCCACTGACCCTCTTGATCTTGGCAATGATCTGCAGCTCTCCAAAGTTCGCCTCATGCAATGGCGTGACTCCGGCGCAAGGGTGGGAGCTGATGAAGCTCTCACTTACTTCCTCTCATGGTATGAAAAGGCTGACTTGGAGACTCTGCGCACTGTGCGCGAAGGATCTATATGGACCACGGATCCGGAACATATCCGGCGTCGCCAGGAGTTGGCCCACAACTATGTGGATTATGCCGACACCGAGGCCTTTGTCCGGGATATCCGCGAGCCGGAGAAGGAGGCCGATGCTGAGGACGCCGAGGGCTCAGACTCCATCCAGGATGAGGAAGAAGCTGAAGACACCAACACCGAAGCTCTGGAGCAAGGATCTGCCCCGGCCGGAGGCGACGGCTCCATTCCTTCTGCGGGATCCGGCACTCCTGAAGCCGACATCTCCACTGCCACAGCTCCACCTGCCGGCGGCTCTGCCTCCCCTCCTGCCCTTTGAACTTTGCATCATCAAAAACTTTAAACTTTATTAGATCCCCGGTATGCCGGGTGCAGTTGTAAGATATACTTTTATTTCCCTTTGGTTTGCTACCTGAACAAGTTTTAACTTGGTTTGCTTGTTTATGAATGCCGGATCATCTTTTGGCTAAGTCACCGAGTTTGTTTTCCTGTTTCCCTAACTCCACAACCTTGGCTACTTGTCTACCTCATTTGTCTTTCGACTTATGAGTCTCAAGGTTGCTTCATTAAACATACAGTACTTAAACTTTGAAACTTAGACTTCAAATCATCCGATACTTTAAATTTTTTACTTTTGCAATACAAAAAATGTCGGTTCGCTTGCTTTATCTTTCCTTAGCCGTTTTCCATGTGCAAACAATCTCCGGCATCTACTCTTGCTAGCCATGAAGCCGGGCTTCGGATAGCAGCTAAGTCGAAGGAGCTCACATTACTAGGCCGACATAGGAAACATTCAAATCAAGCCAGCCGACATATAAATGAAAACTGAATATAGACAACAATATATACCGGAGGCAGTGCCCAAACTCTTCGGGATGCCGACATTTTATTCATTAGTCTTGCGCCGGCATATAGCGCCGGCACATAAAGCAAAATGGAAATACATACATTATGCTGCTCAGGAGTAAAATGGATGGAGTAGAGCTATGTTCCATGGCCGCTTGGTTTCTTCTCCGGACCTGTCCACCTTGTTCTTCCTGGGGGCCTGCGCATCTATAAGATAGTAGGCATCATTGTGCAGAGCTCTGCTCACAATGAATGGCCCCTCCCATGGAGGAGTTAACTTATGCCGGCCTTCTATGCCTTGTTTTAGCCGGAGCACTAGATCTCCCTCTTCGAATCTCCTTGGATTCACCTTCTGCGCATGATAGCGTCTGAGGTTCTGCTGATACACTGCAGTTCTCGATAATGTTATCTCTCTTGCTTCTTCCAGCAAATCCACATCATTTTCTCTGGCTTCTTTAGCCTCTTCCTCGGTATATAGCACCACTCTTGGTGCATCATGTATTACATCTGTTGGAAGCACAACTTCTGCTCCATACACAAGGAAAAACGGCGTATAGCCTGTTGACCTATTCGGACTTGTCCTCAAACTGCAAAGCACCGCCGGCAATTCATCTAGCCAACATCCCAGAGTTTTCTCCAATGGCTCTATCAACCGGGGTTTTATGCCGGATAACACTAGTCCATTTGACCTTTCCACTTGGTCGTTGGTACAAGGGTGAGCGACCGACGCAATATCTAGCCGGATTCCCACCTCCTCACAATATCTTGCAAAAGGCCCCTGGGCAAAATTTGACCCATTGTCAGTGATGATGCTATGAGGAACACCATATCTCAAGATTATGTCTTTTAAGAATTTCACTGCTGTGTGGCCATCACACTTGCTTATGGGCTTTACTTCAATCCACTTGGTGAACTTATCCACCATGACCAGAATATGAGTCACCTTTCCCCTTGCCGGCTTAAATGCCCCGACCATATCCAGGCCCCAAACAGCAAATGGCCAGGTTATCGGGATAGTCTTCAATGCTGATGCCGGCTGATGAATCTGGTGGGCATACATCTGACACCCATTGCATTTTCGGACCAACTCTTCTGCTTCTTGCAGTGCCGTTGGCCAGTAAAACCCATGCCGGAACACTTTCGCCACTAGGGCTCTGGATGAAGCGTGGTGACCACACTTCCCCTGATGAATTTCCCGAAGCATCTCCTGGCCTTCAGCAGACTCAACACACCTCTGCAGCACTCCGGTGGCACTTCTCTTGTATATCTCCTTGTTTATGATGGTATATCCTTTGGATCTCCTCGTAACCCGGCATGCCTTAGTTTCATCCGCCGGTACTTGGCCATCGACCAAGAAATCCATTATGGGACGTGCCCATGAGGGCACTTCCCTAACGGTGAATACTGCCTGGTCTATCTCCTTCATTTCGACCGACACATAATCGATCTCCATGGGCTGCGAAGTCCCCGGGACTGAAGGATCAGTCCCAGGGTATGCCGGAGCAGTCCCCGGGTATACCAGCACAACCTCCTGGTACATTTTTCCTTTGCCCTTATCTCTGCTCTGGAATACTGCACTTACTACATATGTCGGCCCAGTCCCCGGGACTGAGGGAACAGTCCCCGGGTTATTTGAACTGGCCCCGGCATCTATCTCCATTGGAACTGCTTCCTCTGGGCTTGGCAGAACATATATGGATGACGACTCCAGCGAGGGCTTGATTGATGGCTTCCTTAGATGCTCCAGCAAAATGCCGGGCAGGATTGACTCTCTGGAAGATCCCAACTTGGACAATGTATCGGCCGCTTCGTTCTGAGCCCGGGGGACATGCCGGAACTCACAACCCTCGAAGTAACCACTCAACTGCTGCACCAGGAAACGGTAGGATCCCATGTTTGCATCATGCGCATCCCATATGCCGGAGCACTGCTGAATCATCAAATCTGAATCACCGAAACACATGATCCGGCGAATGCCTATGTCCTTAGACACCTTCAAGCCATGCACAAGTGCCTCATACTCCGCCACATTATTTGATGCTGCAAAGTGAATCTGCAGAACATATCTCAACTGGTCATTCTTGGGTGAACTGAGAACTATGCCGGCACCCAAGCCATGTATTGTCTTGGACCCATCGAAATGCATTCTCCAATAATTTGCATCTGGCAAAGGTGGCTCATATTGTATCTCGACCCAATCAATGAAGAAATCGGCCAACACCTAGGACTTGATTGTATCCCTCTTATCATACTGAGGTGTATATGGTGACAACTCTATTGCCCACTTGGCTATCCGGCCACTGGTATCTTTGTTGCTTATAATCTCCGAGATAGGGGCCTCAGCCACTACCCGGATTGGATGCTCCTGGAAGTAATGCTTGAGCTTCTTGGCCTCCATATAGACCCCATATGTCATCTTCTGATAGTGTGGGTAGTTTTGCTTCGAGGTGGAAAGGACTTCACTCAAATAATATACCGGCCGCTACATAGTTTTGCCTCCCTCCTCTCGCTCCACTACTACCACTGCACTGACAATTCTGTTGGTCGCCGCTATATAGAGCAACATTGGCTCCCTGGGCATTGGAGATGCCAACACCGGCGCTGTTGACAACATCTGTTTCCACTCCTTGAAAGCTGCATCTGCTTGCGTCGTCCAGACAAATGTGTCGGACTTCTTCATCAACTGATATAACGGCAAAGCTTTCTCTCCCAGCCGGCTTATGAAACGGCTCAGGGACGCAAGGCACCCAGTGAACTTCTGTACTTCCTTCAAATCTGTCGGCGGCTTCATTCTCTCTATGGCACGAATCTTGCCGGGGTTTACCTCAATACCCCGGCTGGAAACCAGGAAACCGAGTAACTTGCCTGCTGGCACACCGAAGGTGCACTTAGCCGGATTCAACTTCATCCAAAATCTCCTCACATTTGCAAAGGTTTCCCGGAGGTCATCTATGAGAGTCTTGCTCTCCTTGGTCTTTATGACGACATTGTCGACATATACCTGCACATTTTTATCTATTTGGTCATGCAAACACTTTTGCATACACCTCTGGTAAGTTGCGCCGGCATTTCTTAAACCGAACGGCATAGTGAGATAGCAATAAGCCCCGTTCGGGGTGATAAAGGATGTCTTTATTTGATCCGGCTCATACAAAGGGATCTGGTGGAAACCAGAATAGGCATCTACAAATGATAACAGTTCACATCCAGCTGTGGAATCAATCACTTGATCGATCGGAGGGAGCGGGAATGGATCTTTAGGACATGCCTTGTTCAAGTTGGTGTAATCAACACACATCCGCCATACTTTTACTATGGCGGGCTCATCCTTCTTCTTTTCCACCAAAACTGGATTAGACACCCAATCCGGGTGTAGTACTTCCTTGATAAAGCCGGCAGCCAGGAGCCTGGCCACTTCCTCCCAAATTGCTTTCCGCCTATCATCTGCATTCCGCCGGAGCAGCTGCTTCATCGGCTTTGCATCCGGTCTTACATGCAGTGCGTGCTCAGCCAGCTCCCTCGGCACACCTTGCAGGTCTGAAGTAGACCATGCAAAGATATCCCAATTCTCATGGAGGAAGCTGATGAGCTCGCTTTCCTATTTGGGGTCCAAACCTGCACCGATGAGAGCATGGCGCTCCGGGAAAACCTCATCGAGAGGCACCTTCTTGACCTCCTTGCCCACTTGAAAGGAAGTGCCACCACTTGGGTTTGTCATGCCCGACATAGATTTGCCGGCCACGACCGTTTCAGCAATCTCCACTGCTCACTTGAGCCTCTTCTTCTCTTCCGCAATGACCAGAGTCTCGGCCAGATTAGATCCGGCTGTGGCACACGCCATCGAGCGCTTGTAATCACCAATGATGGTGATCACTCCTCTGGGCCCCGGAATCTTCATCTTCAGATACGCCACGTGAGTAGAAGCCATGAACTTTGCCAATGCCGGCCTACCCAGCAATGCATGGTAAGGACTATCCAGATCCACCACCTCGAACATGAGGTTCTCCACTCTGCAGTTATCCCGGTTGCCAAACATGACATCTATCCGGATTTTGCACATCGGCGCACATGAAAGCCCCGGCACAATGCCGTGGAATGTCGTCTTGCTCGGCTCCAGCATATTATCCTTGATGCCCAACTTCTGCATCGTATCTCGGTACATGATATTGATGCTGCTTCCATTGTCAATGAGGACCTTGCTGAACCTCACATTATTTGCCGGCCCGACGAACGTCGGATCCATCACCAGAGCATATCCGCCGGGGTTTGGCATAATCTTTGGGTGATCTGCCCTATCCCAGCCAATGGACTGGTCAGACCAGTGCATCAACTTCGGGACTGCCGACATAACGGCATTAACTTCCAAGCTCCGCCGGTACAAACTCTGCTTGTCCGTTCTTTCGGTCTCAAAGACCATGTAGCTCTGATCGTGCTCCTTGTACTCATTCCGACCCACTGCTGGGCCTCCGGCATAATACTCCAGATTATAGCTCTGATCAACTTGATTCACGCCGGCATTTCCGGCATTGTTCTGATTTCCGGGATTAACCGGCCTGGGCGGAATTGCAACTGTATTTGCACCTGTCAACGGTGATGGAGCTACCGGGATAGGAGGCCTAGCCGGCCCAAAAGGACCTGCACGACCCACCAATATGTCGTCCAGCCACGAACAGTTTCTGGTTAGACGATTCGCCGGCTTACCCGGCTGAAATGTGTGAAACACACAAGGCTTGTCCATGGCCAAACCCACTGTATACTTCGGCCATTGCTTCTTCTGGCTGGCGTTGCCGCCGGCATTCTTGTTGATCCGGACATTCTTTTTCTGGAAGGGTTGCGCTTGCTGCTGCGGCTGTTGCAGCAGCAGCTGCTGAGGCTGCTGATAGCCCTTATTTCTCGGACGCTGGCTACTGCCGGCGCCCCTTGCTCTTCCTCCACAGCCGCTACTTGTGCCTATCCATACCGATAATCTGGCCTGTCATCTCTCCTCTTGTTCCGGTTATTAGGGCGATAGAACTGCCCCGATCCCCTGGCGTTGTTGTTGTTCCGCTGGGTCTGCCCCTGTCCTTGTGAATCAAGGGTGGGCTGCATGGGATCTCCCAGTGCATAACTGTCAGCAATCTTGATTGTTTTGGCCAACGTGGCCGGCATCTCCCTCTGAAGCTTTTGCCACAACATGGTGCCATGCCGGCACCCATGAGCGAACCACATGATGGCCTGCTGCTCCACAACTCCTTCGCAGGAATTGCGCAACATGCACCACCTGGTCAGGTAGTCACGGTCGGTCTCATACACTCCTTGCCGGCAGTTAGCTAGCTGCTACGGACGGTTGGGCCTCTCATATGTACTGGTGAAGTTTGACATGAACTAATCTTCAAAATCAACCCAGCCGTTGATACTTCCGGCCGGCAGATTATTCAACCATATCCTGGCTGGTCCTTCAAGCATCTGCGGTACATATCGTACCACCCATCTGAGGTTTCCTCCAGCGATGTTTACTGCAGTGGAGTAGTCCTCCAACCAATCTTCTGGCTTAGTACTGCCGTTATATGTCCTCGCACCACGCGCGAGCTGAAAATAGTAAGGTACCGGCTCACCCATAATCCGGGGTCCAAAGCACATAGGACCCAGAGCTCCTTGTCTCTCCACCAACTCTGACTGGTGAATTCTGTCCAGCTTGAAGCGCACATCATTTGCGGCCAAGGACCGAGGTCCGAGCCGGGACACAATTGGGCCCGCAATCATCTTTTGTTGCTGCTGCTCCAGCTGGTACTGCTCATTCTGCTAGCCTTGCTGATACTGCTGCTGCTGATATCCCATCCTCGCAAGGGCGGAATTTCCATCATCTTCACAATGTCTCGGCTGACCCGTGCCTTGCTGCTGCACCGCATGTCCGGCGCCCTGCTGCTGACGCCGGGCAGCACTGTTACTCCGGCCGCCACCGGCCGAGCCTACTCCTTGCCCGGCCGGCACATTCTGACCGGCTTTCTTGCTGCCGACATTCTTATCAGCTTGGACAGCACTCTTCTGAACTATTGCCTGCTTTCCGGCAATTGCCGGATCATACACCTGGATCTGCTTGTCCCGGCGGCCAGAGGTCACACTTCCGGCACGCCGGGCGCTTGGATGCGGGGACGAAGCTTGGCCCTTCGACCTTGCACCGGCACCTCCCACCGATGCAATGTATTGGGATGCACCAGCATCTGGGTTTGCCTTCTTAAAGGCCTCCTGCTGCTTAGTAGCTTCAGACAAAAGATGGTTAAGCCGGGCTTGCTGCTCACGCAGTGCTTCGCCGGATAAATTAGATAAGTCCTTAGATACTTCTGCTGCTGCTCTAAGGTTCTTCACTGGTGAGCTATAGATTACTTTAGGTACAGTGCCAGTTGCACTATGACTCTTAGCTCTAGCATCTTTACCTAGCTCAGTGTTAAGATCTCTACCTCTAGTTCTAACTTCCTCTATCCGGCTAGGCCGGGTTACCATAGGAGTAAAACCATGGGCTACCTCATACTCACGGAGTTGCCAGTTAAACCGTTCGCGCTCCTGATGCATGGCCAGGGCCTCGTCGACGAGGGCCTGGCGAGATCCCTCTACGACCTCCCTTGTCTGCTCTGGATCATCGCCGGATCGCACCGGCTCAAGAAGCCGATCGATGATGGGGAGAAGGATCTGGCCCCTAGCCGGCACGCCGGAAGTGCCGGCCAGGTTCTCCACACGCTCCAACAGAGGACGCGCCGACCTCTTGGCCTTCGGTGGCTCCGGGGTAGTATCTGCTGCTGCTGCTGCTGCTATGCCGGCACCATCCGCCGATGGCACAGATGTGCCGGCCATCATCACCTCTGCCGACTCTACTGGGCGAGCGCTACGCCCAGCGCGAACCAGCAGATGCGACGGAGGATCCGCCACCACCAGCACCTTCTTCCTGCAAACCCTCTCAGTCCCCACGTACACCTCGTGGGAACCGAAAGACATGATCCGGCCATCCCTGGGGAACGGCCGGCCGCCGAGACATCCGGCGTTGTCGCTGATGAAGCCGAGCGAGCCTAGCCTCTGGACAAGGCCAGAGACCACGCGCACCCCTGATGCCGCTATTACGGACCCCGTCCGAATGAAGAATCCGCCCAGCATATCGATCTGCCCCACGGTGGGCGCCAAATGTCGTCGTGGTGAAACAACATATGCCATGGGATGGCTTAAATGGGGGCCGAACTAGATGCTGGAGGATTCAGGAGAGGGGAGCGAGCTAAGCACGACAGAAAGGAACACAAGATCTACCCAGGTTCGGGGCTCTCGTAAGGAGATAACACCCCTACTCCTACTCTACTGGTTGTATATTTGGATCGATGGAGTGTACAACAATGGTGCTTCCAAGCTCTCTGTGAGAGGAGGAAGACAAGCTATGAACTGAGAGAGTGAGAAGAGACCAACCCTTGGCTAGGGCTCCCTGTGCCACCTTATATAGTGGTGGCCAGGGTTACAACGGTCATACACATGCATATGACACTGTCTATAGTCCAAATAGGACGAGGTGACGATGGCTGCCACCCTTGACTTTGCCCCTGATTGCTCTCGATGGGACTCACCATCCCTATACCTTGTACTTGCTTCGACTGTGACCTTACCACTATGAGGTAAGGACTGTACTTTGGCACAGTGATGGTTGTTAGGCCACCACTGTGCACCCTGTCATCATAGTCTGCCTCCATACTTGGATGTTTCCTTCCTTGATTGTAGGGATATGACACCTTGGTTGACTTCTGTATCCTGGATATAGCCGTTGGCCATATCCTGGACCTATATGACGGACCAACGACCCATGGTCGGGTAATCCGGCCTCCCCTGTTCCTGCATCATATATCAACAAAGTTAGGCTAGCATATCTATACATACGCCGGCATACCTCTCCAAGTATCCCGGCTATGCCAATATATCTGAACACCAGCCGGAATACGCCTTATATGCCGGTCTGGGAGATACTCTCATATTCCGGCCAGACCCAGCTTTGGTCAACCAGCATAAAGTCAACCTTATTTCTTATATCTTTCTAGTCCCTTGACCCTACCGGGGGTCATCCCCCCGACACGGTGCCCTCCGCCCCGGTCTGGGCCGCGCTGTCTTCCCCGGCTGGGCCTCTGTTGCCCTCCACCCCGGCTGGGCCCCCGCCATACGCTTCCCCCGGCTGAGCCAGGACTCCAGCACCTGGCTGGGCCGGGACTCCAACACCCGGCTGGGCCGCTCTGCATCCTCCATGCCGAAGCCTGCAAGGCCGGGATCTTCGGGCCAGGCCAACACTTCCTCCAGGCCGGCTTAGCCAGGCCGACTTTCCCAGGCCGGTATTCCCAGCCCAGGCCGGGATTCCTTATGCCGGCTGGGCTGGCTTATGCGTACTATTCTGGCCGGGCTGGGTCGGGACAGCCTCTCCTAGGCCAGATTTGCCACCTCTGGGCCGGGATTTATTCCCTCCGGGCTACTTTCTCCATCCGGCATCAACTTCATCGTTCTGTGCTAGTCTTGGGACGCCCCTAGGCTCAGACTGGCACATCGTCCATCGTTATATGCTGGTCTTGGGATGTCCCTTGGCTCAGACCAGCATACTCTACATCCCCTAGTCAGCCTTATCCTCAGGAGGAGGATAAGACTGATGACCTGGAGATAGGCGCTAGAAGACGAAGGCGAGGACTCCAAGGACAGTCAAGATGGGACAAGCCCATGACGATGGCACCAACCATAGTACCAAGTATGGTACCGCAGTGATGACAGCGCTACAGGGTGACAAGACCCCAGTAGTCAACTCAGCAATAGTGTACATGTACAGTGCATTATGGGGCATCCCTTGTCCCCTGGGCACCCTATATAAGGGGCACCAGGGGAATCGGTCACCCCAGCCTCCGGGGAGGCTCACTTCTTTCTCACTCCATGGGAGCTCTCCTTCCTGAGTAGCACTAGCTGATTAGCTCCTGCCTAGTGCAGCCGTAGATAGGCAAGATATACAGCTCAAGGTGCACCATTGTAGCTCTCATGTGTAGCTCATATAGATCAGACATGTAGGAGTAGGGGTGTTACCTCCTCACGAGGGCCCCGAACCTGGGTAGCTCGGTGTGTTAGCAGTGTGTTCTGTGCGCAGTCTTCACCGCGCCTTCCCTCCTCTGAATCCGCCAGTGTACAGTCGGCCCCAACTTAAGCCACCCTGTGGCATATGCTCGTTCACCACGACAACAATTAATGTTACTACATCTCCCTTGTTCTTAAAACCACCAGATATGTGTGAAAAATGTTTGGGTCTTTCTGGTTGTGGTTCATTCTACATCGAGTTATAATAATATCAATGCTTAATAATAAAGAATCATCGCACTAAAATATATGGTAGTGTTATTCTCAAGTGAATATCCACCATATTTCTTAGAGAACTCTTTACTATTCCTATAAGAACTCCTACAGGTTCTTGTAGGGTTTCGTAGCATAGTAAACAAAAATTTTCCTACGCAACGAACAAGAAAGCCAAGATCTAATCTAGGAGATGTAATCAACGAGAGAGGTAGATGAGATCTTCATACCCTTGAAGATTCGCACAGCGGAAACGTTCAAGAGAACGTGGTTGACGTAGTCGTACTCGCCTTCTCCTCCTCGCGATCTGATCCGATCCTACGCCGCAAGTGGCGGCGCCTCCGAGAGTTGCACACGTGCGGTGCAGCGACGTCTCCTCCTTCCTTGGTCCAGCAAGTATGGTGGAGAGATAGATTGGATCGGCAGCACGACGGCGTGGTGCTTATGGTGGAGAGTTTCTGCGGCAGGGCTTCGCCTACGCGCAGTCACGAGAGAGAGAGAGGGAGGGCAGCAGGGGCGGCTAGGGTTTGGGTCTTCAGGTGAGGGAGGGCTGCGCCCCCTGCCCCCCCTTATATGGAGGGCTGGGCGGCCAGCATAGCCCCCTCCTCCAATCCCTAGCCGACTTGGATAAGGAGGATTGGGGGGCAAGTTTCCCCCCCTTTCCTTATTTGAAGTTTCCTTTAGGGTTTCCCCTTGGGCTTGGCCGGCTGGACCTTAGGGGCCTTGTGCACCTGGCCCAAGGCGGCCAGGGCACTTCCCCTTAGGCCCACGCAGGCCTCCGTCAAGTGGGCCCACGTTGGTCCCACTCCGGAACCTTCTAGAACCTTCCGGTACAATACCGATAAACTCCGAAACCTTTCCGGAATCCAAAAAACTGCTTTCCTTTATATGAATCTTATTCTCCGGACCATTCCGGAACCTCTCATGACGTCCTGGATCTCATCCGAGACTCCGAACTAAAACTCATAAACCAATTATCCATTCTATCCTAGCGTCGATGCACGTTAAGTGTGTGACCCTACGGGTTCGAGAATATGCAGACATGATCTTCTATCAATAATCAATAGCGGGATCTGGAAACCCATATTGACTCCCACATATTCATCGATGATCATATCGAATGAACCACGATGTCAGGATTCAATTAATCCCGTATATGTATTCCCTTCGTCACACGATATTTTACTTGCCCGAGATTTGATCGTCGGTATCACCATACCTAGTTCAATCTCGTTCACAGCAAGTACTTTACTCGTTCCGTAATACGATATCACTTCGTGATTAACTCCTTAACCACATGCTTGCAAGCGGTGTTGATATCGATTACCGAGTGGGCCCGAAGTATATCTCTCCGACTTGGGAGGGACAAATTCCATCTCGATACATACAACTCAACAAGTACTTTCTGATCACCTGAGAGACACCTTTATTATCACCCTCACATAGGATGACGTTTGATGACTTCAAAGCTTTCTTCCGATACTAGGGAGTTGTATTATCTCATGGTCTAAGGAATACAATACATGACATAGGAAAAGCTTCGCAAAGATGAACACGATGACACGATCTAATTGCTCTGCTTTATTTAGGTCTGTCCATCACACCATTCTCCTAATGATATGATCTCATTATTAATTGACAACACATGTCTATGGTTAGGAAACCTTAACCATCATTAATCAATGAGCCAGTCCATAGAGGCGTACTAGGGACACAGTGTTGTTCATAAACCACACAAGTATTAAAGTTTCTGCTTAATACAATTCTAGCATGGAATATAAACATTATCATGAACAAGAATTATAATAATAACATCTTTATTATTGCCTCTAGGGCATAATTCCAACAGTCTCCCACTTGCACTAGAGTCAATAATCTAGTTTACATCTGGCAACAATCTAACACCCATGGCATTAAGGTGCTGATCATGTTTTGCTCGTGGAAGAGGTTTAGTCAACGGATCTGCGACATTCAGATCCGTATGTACTTTGCTAATCTTCAGATCTCCATCTGCTATATAATCTCGAATTATATGGAAACGGCGGTTGATGTGCTTGGTTTTTGGATGATATCTTGGTTCCTTAGCCAGTGCTATGGCGCCAGTGTTGTCGCACAATATCTCCAGTGGGTCCAAGGCATTTGGAACCACACCAAGCTCAGTGATGAAGTTTCTGATCCAAACTCCTTCACTTGATGCTTCTGAAGCAGCCATGTATTCCGCTTCTGTTGTAGATCCCGCGATCACGCTTTGCTTGCAGCTTCTCCAGCTCACAGCTCCACCATTCAAAATATAAACGTATCCTGTCTGAGACTTAGAATCATCCGGGTCGGTGTCGAAGCTAGCGTCGACGTAACCTTTTACGACGAGCTCCTCGTCACCTCCATAGACCAAGAACATTTCTTTAGTCCTATTTAAATACTTTAGGATGTTCTTTACGGCTGTCCAGTGTTCCACTCCTGGATCACTTTGGTATCTGCTCGTCAAACTAAGAGCATTGGACACATCCGGTCTAGTACACAGCATGGCATACATAATAGAACCTATGGCCGAGGCATATGGCACTTTGCTCATAGTTTCTCTATCTTTTACCGTAGCTGGACACTGAGCCTTGCTCAATATCTTACCTGACAACATGGGCAATGAACCTTTCTTTGCTTTATCCATTCTGAACCTCTTCAGAACTTTGTCCAGATATGTACTTTGGCTTAAAGCTATTAGGCGTCTTTCTCTATCTCTATAGATTTTGATGCCTAATATATAAGCAGCTTCCCCTAGGTCTTTCATTGAAAAACATTTATTCAAATAACTCTTCACATCGTTAAGCATACCGGTGTCATTTCCAATAATCAATATGTCATCCACATATAGTACTAAAAATGTCACCGAGCTCCCACTCACTTTCTTGTAGATACAAGCTTCGTAGCAGTTTGGAACAAATCCAAAACTCTTGATCACTTGATCAAAACGAAGGTTCCAACTCCGAGATGCTTGCTTCAGTCCATAAATGGAACGCTGAAGTTTGCACACTTTATTAGCATCCTTAGGATCGACAAAACCTTCGGGCTGCATCATATACAACTCTTCATCAATGTTGCCATTGAGGAACGCAGTCTTGACATCCATCTGCCATATTTCATAATCATGAAACGCAGCAATTGCTAATAAAATCCGAATGGACTTAAACATCGCTACGGGAGAGAAAGTCTCATCGTAGTCAACACCTTGAACTTGCCGAAAACCTTTTGCGACAAGCCGAGCTTTATAGACAGTAACATTACCATCCGCGTCCGTTTTCTTCTTGAAAATCCATTTGCACTCAACGGCCTTACGGTCGCTAGGAGGATCCACCAAAGTCCACACTTGGTTTTCGCTCATGGATCCCAATTCGGATTTCATGGCCTCTAGCCATTTCTCAGAGTCTGGGCTCATCATTGCTTCCTCATAGTTCGCAGGTTCGCTGTTGTCTAACAACAAGACGGTTAAAACAGGGTTGCCATACCATTCAGGAGTGGTACGTGACCTTGTTGACCTGCGAAGTTCAGTAGTAGCATCGTTCGAAGTTTCATGATCTTTATCATTAGCTTCCTCTCTTGTTGATGCAGGCGGCGCCGGAACAATTTCTGGTGCTGCGCTACTCTCCAACTCGAGAGAAGGTTCAATAACCTCGTCTAGCTCTACCTTCCTCCCACTCACTTCTTTCGAGAGAAACTCCTTCTCAAGAAAGGATCCGTTCTTAGCAACAAACACTTTGCCTTCGGATCTGTGGTAGAAGGTATACCCAATCGTTTCCTTAGGGTATCCTATGAAGACACATTTCTCCGCTTTGGGTTCGAGCTTGTCCGGCATCAACTTCTTGACGTAAGCTTCGCATCCCCAAACTTTAAGAAACGACAACTTAGGTTTAGCACCAAACCATAGTTCATACGGTGTCGTCTCAACGGATTTAGATGGTGCCCTATTTAAAGTGAATGCAGCGGTTTCTAATGCATAACCCCAAAATGATAACGGCAAATCTGTAAGAGACATCATTGATCGCACCATATCTAATAGAGTTCGATTCCGGCGTTCAGACACACCATTGCGCTGTGGTGTTCCGGGTGGCGTGAGTTGCGAAACGATTCCGCTTGCTTTAAGATGCGTGAGAAAATCATAACTCAAATACTCACCTCCACGATCGGATCGTAGAAATTTAATTTTCCTGTTACGATGGTTTTCCACTTCGTTCTGAAATTCTTTGAACTTTTCAAACGTTTCAGATTTATGTTTCATCAAATAGATATACCCATATCTACTTAAGTCATCAGTAAAAGTGAGAAAATAGCGATATCCACCGCGCGTCGAAATACTCATTGGTCCGCACACATCGGTATGTATGATTTCCAATAAGTCCGTTGCTCGCTCCATTATTCCGGAGAACGGGGTTTTGATCATCTTGCCCATGAGGCATGGTTCGCACGTGTCAAATGATTCAAAATCAAGAGACTCCAAAAGTCCATCAGAATGGAGTTTCTTCATGCGTTTTACACCAATATGACATAGACGGCAGTGCCACAAATAAGTTGGATTATCACTATCTACTTTGCATCTTTTAGCCTCAATGTTATGGATGTGTGTTTCATTGCTTTCGAGATTCAGAAGAAATAAACCATTCACAACAGGTGCATGACCATAAAAGATGTTATTCATATAAATAGAACAACCATTATTCTCAGATTTAAATGAATAACCGTCTTGCAATAAACATGATCCAGATATAATGTTCATGCTCAACGCAGGCACATAATAACACTTATTAAGGTTTAAAACTAATCCCGAAGGTAAAACTAAGGAGAGCGTGCCGACGGCCATCACATCAACTTTTGATCCATTGCCAACGCGCATCGTCACCTCATCTCTTGCTAGCCGCCGTCTATTCCGTAGCTCCTATTTCGAGTTACAAATATTAGCAACTGAACCAGTATCATATACCCAGGCACTACAACGAGCGCTAGTAAGGTAGACATCAATAACATGTATATCAAATATACCTTT
The DNA here is from genome assembly GCA_007115705.1 of Dactylis glomerata. Classification (NCBI taxonomy): domain Eukaryota; kingdom Viridiplantae; phylum Streptophyta; class Magnoliopsida; order Poales; family Poaceae; genus Dactylis; species Dactylis glomerata. Next base: position 912,644 of record QXEO01000184.1, read on the forward strand.
GATGGTGCCAGCCTTCTTGTCCGCTAAATACTTCGGACAGTTGCGCTTCCAGTGACCCTTGACCTTGCAATAGAAGCACTCAGTGTCCGGCTTTGGTCCAGACTTGAGCTTCTTCTCAGCAGGGGCAACGTGCTTGCCTTTGCCTTTCTTGAAAGATCCCTTTGCACCTTTAGCTTTCTTAAAGCTAGTGGTCTTGTTGACCATCAACACATGATTGTCTTTCTTGATATCCACCTCCGCAGCTTTCAGCTTAGCGAAGAGCTCAGTGATCGTATCAGTGGAACCAATTTGATTATGAGTAACTACAAAACCTTTGTAGCTAGGAGGGAGTGATTGCAGAACTCTGTCAATCTTGAGCTCCTCTGGAATCTTGCAGTCCAGTTGCTCAAGGCGTTGAGTGTAGCCCGACATCTTAATGGCGTGCTCACTAACGGAACTCCCTTCTTCCATCTTGCAGTTAAAGAACTTCTCAGAGATCTCATATCTCTCAGAACGGGCTTGAGTCTGAAACATGGTTTTCAGTTCCTCAAGTATCTCATAAGGCCCGCGATACTTCTCAAAACGATTTTGAAGTTCCGGTTCCATAGAAAACAGCATGGTACTCATAATCACATCACAATCATCTCTACGAGCATTGAAGTCAGCAAGTTCTTCAGTTTTCGCAGTTGCAGCAGGGGTGTCACCTAGCGCTTTGTCAAGTACATAGGCTTTTTGTCCGCCAGCGAGTATGATTCTCAGATTGCGGAACCAGTTGGTGAAGTTAGACCCATTGTTCTTAAGCTTTTCTTTCTCAGCAAAAACGTTGAAGTTGAAGTTGGACTTAGCCATTTGATCTACAACATTGCAAGTACAATTTAGACTATGTTCATGATAACTAGTTCAACTTAATCAAATTACTAGATGAACTCCCACTAAATTCAACATCCCTCAAGTTGTTTAGTGAACACGATCCAAATTCACCACACCTAATCCGATCTTCACGAGAAGAGATGTGGTTTCAATGGTGGACAACTAAGTGTCGATCATATCATTCATATGACTCATGTTTAACCTTTCGGTTCGTGTGTTCCGAGGCCATGTCTGTACATGCTAGGCTCGTCAAGTCAAACCCAAGTATTTTCCGCGTGTGCAAAACTGGCTTGCACCCGTTGTATGTGAACGTAGAGTTTATAGCACCCGATCATCACGAGGTGCTTAAAAACGACGAACTTTCGCAACGGCGCATACGAGGGGAGAACACAATTTTATCTTGATCTTTTAAGTGAGGAATCATCTTATAATGCTACCGTCGCGATCTAAGCAAAATAAGATACATAAAAAGATAAACATCACATGCATATAATTTTATGTGACATGGTATAGCCAATCTCCGCGCCATGATCTCCATCTTGTGCGCGCCGGCATGATCTCCATCACTCCACTATGATTGCCTCCACCACGAATAGCAACTACAACTATTGCTAACTACTTAGCGATAAAGTAAAGCTATTACATGGCGTATAAGAAGTTGACACGCAGGTCATACATAATTATAAAGACAACCATATGGCTCCTGCCGGTTGTGAACTCATCGACATGCAAGTCGTGAAAGATTACAAAACATGATCATTGCATACAACTCAATTCATACTCATCATGTCTTGGGCCATACCATATCACAAAACACTCCCTGCAAAAACAAGTTAGACGCCTCTACTTTGTTGTTGCAAGTTTTACGTGGCTTATGGGAGTAGCAAGCTAAGAACGATTCTTACCTACGAAAAGCCACAACGGTGATATTATGGTTGCTAACATCCGATGTAAGTCCCATGACTACTATAGTGAGAGAAACTGACATCCACCAGCCGCATGTATGGAACAAGCCACACGTCAAGTGCGGAGCCGGTCTCGCGAGCGCGGTCGCGTAAAGTTGGCTTGGACCGCTTCGATCTCACTATACCGCGCCATAAGAGATACACAACAAGAAGTTTGCAACAGAAAACATCAACGCCCGCAACAAGCATGTTGCGTTCTACTCGTGAAACACAACTACGCATAGATCTAGCTCTGATACCACTGTAGGGTTTCGTAGCATAGTAAACAAAAATTTTCCTACGCAACGAACAAGAAAGCCAAGATCTAATCTAGGAGATGTAATCAATGAGAGAGGTAGATGAGATCTTCATACCCTTGAAGATTCGCACAGCGGAAACGTTCAAGAGAACGTGGTTGACGTAGTCGTACTCGCCTTCTCCTCCTCGCGATCCGATCCGATCCTACGCCGCAAGTGGCGGCGCCTCCGAGAGTTGCACACGTGCGGTGCAGCGACGTCTCCTCCTTCCTTGGTCCAGCAAGTATGGTGGAGAGATAGATTGGATCGGCAGCACGACGGCGTGGTGCTTATGGTGGAGAGTTTCTGCGGCAGGGCTTCGCCTACGCGCAGTCACGAGAGAGAGAGAGGGAGGGCAGCAGGGGCGGCTAGGGTTTGGGTCTTCAGGTGAGGGAGGGCTGCGCCCCCTGCCCCCCTTATATGGAGGGCTGGGCGGCCAGCATAGCCCCCTCCTCCAATCCCTAGCCGACTTGGATAAGGAGGATTGGGGGGCAAGTTTCCCCCCCTTTCCTTATTTGAAGTTTCCTTTAGGGTTTCCCCTTGGGCTTGGCCGGCTGGACCTTAGGGGCCTTGTGCACCTGGCCCAAGGCGGCCAGGGCACTTCCCCTTAGGCCCACGCAGGCCTCCGTCAAGTGGGCCCACGTTGGTCCCACTCCGGAACCTTCTAGAACCTTCCGGTACAATACCGATAAACTCCGAAACCTTTCCGGAATCCAAAAAACTGCTTTCCTTTATATGAATCTTATTCTCCGGACCATTCCGGAACCTCTCATGACGTCCTGGATCTCATCCGAGACTCCGAACTAAAACTCATAAACCAATTATCCATTCTATCCTAGCGTCGATGCACGTTAAGTGTGTGACCCTATGGGTTCGAGAATATGCAGACATGATCTTCTATCAATAATCAATAGCGGGATCTGGAAACCCATATTGACTCCCACATATTCATCGATGATCATATCGAATGAACCACGATGTCAGGATTCAATTAATCCCGTATATGTATTCCCTTCGTCACACGATATTTTACTTGCCCGAGATTTGATCGTCGGTATCACCATACCTAGTTCAATCTCGTTCACAGCAAGTACTTTACTCGTTCCGTAATACGATATCACTTCGTGATTAACTCCTTAACCACATGCTTGCAAGCGGTGTTGATATCGATTACCGAGTGGGCCCGAAGTATATCTCTCCGACTTGGGAGGGACAAATTCCATCTCGATACATACAACTCAACAAGTACTTTCTGATCACCTGAGAGACACCTTTATTATCACCCTCACATAGGATGACGTTTGATGACTTCAAAGCTTTCTTCCGATACTAGGGAGTTGTATTATCTCATGGTCTAAGGAATACAATACATGACATAGGAAAAGCTTCGCAAAGATGAACACGATGACACGATCTAATTGCTCTGCTTTATTTAGGTCTGTCCATCACACCATTCTCCTAATGATATGATCTCATTATTAATTGACAACACATGTCTATGGTTAGGAAACCTTAACCATCATTAATCAATGAGCCAGTCCATAGAGGCGTACTAGGGACACAGTGTTGTTCATAAACCACACAAGTATTAAAGTTTCCGCTTAATACAATTCTAGCATGGAATATAAACATTATCATGAACAAGAATTATAATAATAACATCTTTATTATTGCCTCTAGGGCATAATTCCAACAGTTCTACCCATTTAATAGGTTTCCAACCTAAGGTCAAAGCAATTGCTCTGATACCAGCTGCGGTGCCCCAGCATACCACTGCATGTTGTAGTACGCAAGTCGTTGATATAACACTTATGAAACTCCATTCCACAAATATTACATCCCTCAGAGTGGTACAACAGAAACACTGTGGGTCCACACACAATTTTTTTATTACTACAAGCCCAAATATAAAAACTTCGAGGTCCTCTTGGGTTCATCGAGGATACCCCATTGACTCACAACTTACAATACCTGTTCTAGAATAACTGAAAGTACAACTAAGAACTAAGGTAGCTCAGCAACTTATTTAGTAGTGTTTTAGGTTCTCCCGTAGTCTTCTTTTCCGTAGCTATGGTATCCCGAGCTTCTACGGTCATTCCCTTGGTAGCTATTATCTTTATACCCTGCGGCTACTTGGCTGTGGGAGCCGTAGTTGTCGTAATTGCGGGATCTCCTCCTTTGGCTTCCATACCTGTTTCCTCTATAATCTTCTGGTGATCGTGTTCGTTTGTTGTTGCACGCATATTCTCCATCTGCGAACCTGTTTGCTATATCCATTAGATCTGATACTGTTTTCAGCTTGATTCTGCCCATCTCTTCGACTAGGTCTCCTCGCTGCAACCCGAGTGTGAATGCATCTATTGCCCTTTCGTCTGAGACTTCGACTGCTGAATTTTTGATAATGCTCCACCTTTGGATGTATGCCCTTAATGTCTCATTGCGTTGCTGTACGCAGGCTTTGACTTCTTCTATGGATGCTGGCCGCTTATATGTCGATTTGAAGTTGCTCGTAAATTGCTTTGTGAGCTCCTCCCAGCTTCCAATTGTTTATTTTTCTAGTTTGCTCAACCATGACCTTGCCGCTCCGGTGAGGTGTATCTGCAAACTTTGCATTGCTGTTTCCTTGGTTCCTCCCAGTATTTGTACTGCTTGTAAGTTATCTGAGAGCCATGATTGGGGTTCCTGAGATCCATCATACTTTTGTTGATCATGAGGTAGTTTGAAACCCTTGGGTACTGGCATGGTGCGAACCCTATGGGTAAAGCATGACGCCCCCATCTCCTTTTCGTCGTCTTCGTAATCATATGCTTTGTTGGGAGTCCTGGATCTTCGGATTGTTCTATGCTTCGGACTTTTATGTTGCCCTGGTGATGGTATTCTAGATCGTCGACTGCCGCTTCTGTGCCGAGGACTATTGTGACGGCGTGGTGATCTTGGTTTATGGGTTCCTTTATTGCGGTATGCCTCCTCTTCTTTTGCTGATAACTTGTTGCCTACCATCTTTAATCCTTGTAGTGCTGCCCGGTGCATATGTTCCCTTGGGTCTCCTGGATTTGGTCGTGTTGTGTGCAGGTATGCTTGAGCCGCCACCAGTGCTGCTTCAGGTGTCTTTGGTATAATGTTTTTGAAGGAAATATGCCCTAGAGGCAATAATAATATTGTTATTATCATATTTCTTGTTCATGATAATGTTTATACTCCATGCTATAATTGTATTAATCGGAAACATTAATACTTGTGTGGTTTATGAACAACACCGTGTCCCTAGTACGCCTCTATAGACTAGTTCATTGATTAATGATGGTTAAGGTTTCCTAACCATAGACATGAGTTGTCAATTAATAATGAGGTCATATCATTAGGAGAATGATATGATGGACAGACCCAAATAAAGCAGAGCAATTAGATCGTGTCATCGTGTTCATCTTTGCGAAGCTTTTCTTATGTCATGTATTGTATTCCTTAGACCATGAGATAATACAACTCCCTGGTATCGGAAGAAAGCTTTGAGGTCATCAAACGTCATCCTATGTGAGGGTGATCATAAAGGTGTTTCTCAGGTGATCGGAAAGTACTTGTTGGGTTGTATGTATCGAGATGGAATTTGTCCCTCCCAAGTCGGAGAGATATACTTCGGGCCCACTCGGTAATCGATATCAACACCGCTTGCAAGCATGTGGTTAAGGAGTTAATCACAAAGTGATATCGGATTACGGAACGAGTAAAGTACTTGCTGTGAACGAGATTGAACTAGGTATGGCGATACCGACGATCAAATCTCGGGCGAGTAAAATATCGTGTGACGAAGGGAATACATATACGGGATTAATTGAATCCTGACATCGTGGTTCATCCGATATGATCATCGATGAATATGTGGGAGTCAATATGGGTTTCCAGATCCCGCTGTTGATTATTGATAGAAGATCATGTCTGCATATTCTCGAACCCGTAGGGTCACACACTTAACATGTATCGATGCTAGGATAGAATGGATAATTGGTTTATGAGTTTTAGTTCGGAGTCTCGGATGAGATCCAGGACGTCACGAGAGGTTCCGGAATGGTCCGGAGAATAAGATTCATATAAAGGAAAGCAGTTTTTGGATTCCGGAAAGGTTTCGGAGTTTATCGGTATTGTACCGGAAGGTTCTAGAAGGTTCCGGAGTGGGACCAACGTGGGCCCACTTGATGGAGGCCTGCGTGGGCCTAAGGGGAAGTGCCCTGGCCGCCCTGGGCCAGGTGCACAAGGCCCCTAAGGCCCAGCCGGCCAGCCCAAGGGGAAACCCTAAGGGAGTCTTCAAAGAAGGAAAGGGGGGAAACTTGCCCCCCACTCTTCCTACTCCAAGTCGGCGCCCTAGGGTTTGGGGAGAGGCCAAGCTGGCCGGCCACCCCTCTATATATAGGGGGCAAGGGCGCAGCCCTCTCTACCCCTTAACCCAAACCCTAGCCGCCAACTGCTGTCCTCTCTCTCTCTCTCGCGACTGCACGTAGGCGAAGCCCTGCTGCAGAAACTCTCCACCATAAGCACCACGCCGTCGTGCTGCTGATCCAATCTATCTCTCCACCATACTTGCTGGACCAAGGAAGGAGGAGACGTCGCTGCACCGCACGTGTGCAACTCTCGGAGGCGCCGCCACTTGCGGCGTAGGATCGGATCGGATCGCGAGGAGGAGACGGCGAGTACGACTACGTCAACCACGTTCTATTGAACGTTTCCGCTGTGCGAATCTTCAAGGGTATGAAGATCTCATCTACCTCTCTCGTTGATTACATCTCCTAGATTAGATCTTGGCTTTCTTGTTCGCATCCGTAGGAAATTTTTTGATTTACTATGCTGCGAATCCCTTCAGTGGTATCAGAGCTAGATCTATGCGTAGATGTGTTTCACGAGTAGAACGCAACATGCTTGTTGCGGGCGTTGATGTTTTCTGTTGCAAACCTCTTGTTGTGTATTTCTTATGGCGCGGTATAGTGAGATTGAAGCGGTCCAGGCCAACTTTACGTGACCGCGTTCGCGAGACCGGCTCCGCACTTGACGTGTGGCTTGTTCCACACATGCGGCTGGTGGATGCCAGTTTCTCTCACTATAGTAGTCATGGGACTTACATCGGATGTTAGCAACCATAATATCACCGTTGTGGCTTTTCGTAGGTAAGAATCGTTCTTAGCTTGCTACTCCCATAAGCCACGTAAAACATGCAACAACAAAGTAGAGGCGTCTAACTTGTTTTTGCAGGGAGTGTTTTGTGATATGGTATGGCCACAAGATGTGATGTGATATATGTGATGTATGCGATGATCATGTTTTGTAATATTTCACGACTTGCATGTCGATGAGTTCACAACCGGCAGGAGCCATATGGTTGTCTTTATAATTGTGTATGACCTGCGTGTCAACTTCTTATACGCCATGTAATAGCTTTACTTTATCGCTAAGTAGTTAGCAATAGTTGTAGTTGCTATTCGTGGTGGAGGCAATCATGGTGGAGTGATGGAGATCATGCCGGCGCGCACAAGATGGAGATCATTGCGCGGAGATTGGCTATACCATGTCACATAAAATTATATGCATGTGATGTTTATCCTTTTATGTATCTTATTATGCTTAGATCGCGACGGTAGCATTTTAAGATGATTCCTCACTTAAAGATCAAGATAAAATTGTGTTCTCCCCATGTATGCACCGTTGCGAAAGTTCGTCGTGTTCAAGCATCTCGTGATGATCGGGTGCTATAAACTCTACGTTCACATACAACGGGTGCAAGCCAGTATTTGCACATGCGGAGATACTTGGGTTTGACTTGACGAGCCTAGCATGTACAGACATGGCCTCGGAACACACGGACCGAAAGGTCAAGCATGAGTCATATGGATGATATGATCAACATGTTGATGTTCACCATTAAAGCTACATCATTCACGTGATGATCGGTCTCGGTGTAGTGAATTTGGATCATGCTTCACTAAACAACTTTGAGGGATGTTGAATTTAGTGGGAGTTCATTAGTAATTTGATTAACTTGAACTAATTATCTTGAACTAAATCTTGTTGTATTTGCATAAGTCGTTGTAGTCTTTGGCACCGTTTCCCACCGACACTTAGCTTAATTGAGTTAAAAGAACTATAGATTTCTGGATAATCACTTTTCGGGCTAGTGCCGTTTAGTTAGAATGTCAAGACTAAAGATTAAGTCCTATTGCAAACTTTAGCAAACCTTGCTTGCTCCATACGATTTAATAAATTGTATTAATCTAAGAGCAATGATTCAAGTTTAGTATCTAAAGATCATATGTTTGCCTTCATGATAAATTGATCTTCAAAAATTGTTTGAGAATCAAAGTGATCATCGAGCTGAAAGAATTGTTTCAGAAACAAATAAGAAGTGAAAGATATTTGATATCTAAGACTTTGATTGTTTGCAAAATGATGAAGTATAATTTAGTAAAAGAACATATGCTCATATTGTATGACTATATGCGAAGATTGAAGATGCTAGGCGTCCCGATCACCCAAAAGTTTGGGAACTAATATTATACTTGCATTCATCCTTATAAGCTATAGTAGTTTCATCATGAAAGATGTCATGATAGGACGAATGAAAAGGTATCGGCTAAATTGTTTTGCTATACCAAAAGAATACTAAAGAATGGAATCTAGAAGAATACCAATCATATGATGATGGCGATCCACTTCAAAGTGCAAAATCCAAGGCTATTAGTATTTGACTAACATCCTTTGGACTATGTGTCAAATGATTGATGCCACTATTGATGTCGATAGATTCTTCTAAAAGGAGAGGAAACGCTAAATAGGATCTGCAAAAGGTATTTGGTAGAAAAGGAAAAGACTGGAATTGTCCAGCTCAGGTATATAAATGATATACATGTTATAGATGAATTCTTTTGCTCGTTAACAATGTAATTCTTGGGTATTCGATACTGATTTGTTGGTATGAAATGTCATACAAAGCAACACAATACAAGAAGTACAATGGCCTAAGTAACTAGTAAAAGAATATGGTAATGATGCATGTCGAGATACAAATAAAAGTGTTATTGTGCTTCTCGTCGACATCAAATCTAGCCTTCAAGATATTTCATGAACTTAATAATTGTTATTTTGTTCTGGTATTATGAGAGCAATGGTTGTTCAAATTATTACCGTCTTCCATAATCGATGGATAGATTATTATTATCTTGTTGGTGAAATAGACATTTATAACACTAATGCTAAAGGTCGCAAGACAAAACAAATTTCACTTATATGTGACACCGCCGTTTAAGTCATATTGGAAACAAAACATGAAAGAAATTCTATATTGATAGATTTTCGAGTCATTTGATTTTGAATTGATTGACGCTTGTGAGACTTTTCCTAAAGATGATTAAACTCCGTTCATAGGCCATAGAAAGAACAAGCGACTAACTACATGGAGATCGTACATGTTGATGTATGTAGTTCATGTGTGAAGTCGAGCATGGTGTATTTTCTATTTCATCAATGACTCGAATAGATGTACGGTATATCTACTTGATGAGATAGAAGTATGAAATTGTTAAATTTATGAAGTGAAAATTGTTGTAACAAGAATATTCAAGTTATATGATTAGATCATAAAAGAAGAATATTTGAGTTACAAGTTTAGCAAACATCTAAGAGTTAGAGGAATTGTTCCACAAACTTGCATCGTGATAAACACCATAGGAGTATGGAGTTTTTGATGGATGTAATCAAACCTTGTTTGACATGGTTAGATCAATAAACTACCAATATAATTTGTGGATTATGCTTTAGAGACTACCGCTTTTCACTGAATAGAGTACCATCATAATCTACCGAAATGACACCATACAAATTATAGTTGTCTTTTCTTGAATTTTGGTATGCAAGGCATATGTGTAAAATGTTTACAACCAAAATTGGATTAGTATGTCTTTGTAGGTTATCCCAAAGAATGTCGATGGGTGTTTCTTCTGCCATAAACCCAATTAAAGGTGATTGTCACTGAAAGAAGTGAACTTCTTATGAAGGAGTTTTTCGCGAAAGGTTTAAGTGGGAGGAAGATAGGACTTGATGAGGTTATTGAATCTGAGCAAGATGATCAGAGTAGCGCAGCACCAGAATATGTTCTGGAAGCGGCAACTGCATTCATAGCTCACGCGTCTACAATATGTTGTAGTCACGGCATCGAAGTTCCTATTTAACCAAGTTGGTCGTAATCAAATAGCAAGATTTGAGGACGAGATATTATTAGATAATAGTAACCAACAATATACAAAGAAGCGATGATGGGCCCTGACTTCGTCATATGAATTATTCTAGCAACAATTACATATAGAGATATGTTAGTTGAATAAACGAAACAACGTTCCTCTACCGGAATGCACACCAAGGACGTGTACCTGACACGACCCAATGGGTTTTGTTGATTCAAAGGTTGCTAGATATGTATGTAAACTTCTATGGTAGAAGTAAGCATAGCGAAGTTGTAATCTTCAATGATGAAAATGTTAAAGTGTTAATTTCATCAAAGATATTTGAAGATGCTTGTATTTACAAGAAAGTAAGTGGGAGTGCTAAGACATATTTCTAATGCTTTATGTAGATGACATATCGTTCATTGGAAATTATGTGTTTTTCTTGATATTTGTGAAGTTTTCATTAAAATTAGTTTTTGATGAAAGACTTAGGTAAAACCAGAATATTAAGCATCAATGTCTATGCAGATAGATTGAGACACTAATATAGTTTTGCCAGAGTACATAGATGAAATATTGAATTTGTTCAATATGGAAACAATAAGAATGGTTCTTGTTGCATGGAAGAGGTTGGAGCAAGAATCAATTGTTTTGACACTTGATGTGTGAAACCACAAGAATGATTTTATCAATCTTGTATACCATGATATGTAGATCCAGATGTGTCCAATGCTCTAAAGGTTATAACATTCATATGATGATCATTGGACAATAGTAAAGATATTCTTATGCACTTTCAAGAAGTAAGAATATGTTCTGTATGCAGAAGTGACAAATGGTTCATTGCAATGAGTTACATTGGCTTTGTCACACATACAAGTAAAATTTTATCTCAATTTTTAAGCTATTTGTTTTGAGTTAGAAGGTGGCATAATAAGGTGGAAGAAAGTTCCATGATGACTTGGATGAGTTCCAATGTTAATATTGTGGCGGACACTGCAACGAGGGCTAAGTATATAATCGCTTTAGAAGCAGCATAAAGATGCAAAGTAGATAGTGATAATTCAACTTATTTGTGGCACTGTCGTCTAGGTCATATTGGCGTAAAACGCATGAAGAAACTCCATTCTGATGGACTTTTGGAGTCTCTTGATTTTGAATCATTTGACACGTGCGAGCCATGCCTCATGGGCAAGATGATCAAAACCCCGTTCTCCGGTATAATGGAGCGAACAACGGACTTATTGGAAATCATACATACCGATGTGTGCGGACCAATGAGTATTTCGACGCACGGTGGATATCGCTATTTTTCTAAGTGTGCTAGTACTATGTAGTCCTATTGTATGACAATAGTGACAACATAGTCTCGGCCAAGAAACAAAGGTCTCACCAGAAGACCAAGTTTATACGATGCTATCTCATACAAGATGAGTAATGCGTGCTGACGCAAAAGAATATGCAAATACAAACGGACCTGAAAGTGTCAGACCCGTAGATAAGGTTTACCACGTGCAACGCGTATGAATAACACCGGAATGCCATAGGTGTTAAAGGCGCAAGTATGACTAGATTATTGACTCTAGTGCAAGTGGGAGACTGAAGGAAATATGCCCTAGAGGCAATAATAATATTGTTATTATCATATTTCTTGTTCATGATAATGTTTATACTCCATGGTATAATTGTATTAATCGGAAACATTAATACTTGTGTGGTTTATGAACAACACCGTGTCCCTAGTACGCCTCTATAGACTAGTTCATTGATTAATGATGGTTAAGGTTTCCTAACCATAGACATGAGTTGTCAATTAATAATGAGGTCATATCATTAGGAGAATGATATGATGGACAGACCCAAATAAAGCAGAGCAATTAGATCGTGTCATCGTGTTCATCTTTGCGAAGCTTTTCTTATGTCATGTATTGTATTCCTTAGACCATGAGATAATACAACTCCCTGGTATCGGAAGAAAGCTTTGAGGTCATCAAACGTCATCCTATGTGAGGGTGATCATAAAGGTGTTTCTCAGGTGATCGGAAAGTACTTGTTGGGTTGTATGTATCGAGATGGAATTTGTCCCTCCCAAGTCGGAGAGATATACTTCGGGCCCACTCGGTAATCGATATCAACACCGCTTGCAAGCATGTGGTTAAGGAGTTAATCACAAAGTGATATCGGATTACGGAACGAGTAAAGTACTTGCTGTGAACGAGATTGAACTAGGTATGGCGATACCGACGATCAAATCTCGGGCGAGTAAAATATCGTGTGACGAAGGGAATACATATACGGGATTAATTGAATCCTGACATCGTGGTTCATCCGATATGATCATCGATGAATATGTGGGAGTCAATATGGGTTTCCAGATCCCGCTGTTGATTATTGATAGAAGATCATGTCTGCATATTCTCGAACCCGTAGGGTCACACACTTAACCTGTATCGATGCTAGGATAGAATGGATAATTGGTTTATGAGTTTTAGTTCGGAGTCTCGGATGAGATCCAGGACGTCACGAGAGGTTTCGGAATGGTCCGGAGAATAAGATTCATATAAAGGAAAGCAGTTTTTGGATTCCGGAAAGGTTTCGGAGTTTATCGGTATTGTACCGGAAGGTTCTAGAAGGTTCCGGAGTGGGACCAACGTGGGCCCACTTGACGGAGGCCTGCGTGGGCCTAAGGGGAAGTGCCCTGGCCGCCCTGGGCCAGGTGCACAAGGCCCCTAAGGCCCAGCCGGCCAGCCCAAGGGGAAACCCTAAGGGAGTCTTCAAAGAAGGAAAGGGGGGAAACTTGCCCCCCACTCTTCCTACTCCAAGTCGGCGCCCTAGGGTTTGGGGAGAGGCCAAGCTGGCCGGCCACCCCTCTATATATAGGGGGCAAGGGCGCAGCCCTCTCTACCCCTTAACCCAAACCCTAGCCGCCAACTGCTGTCCTCTCTCTCTCTCTCTCGCGACTGCACGTAGGCGAAGCCCTGCTGCAGAAACTCTCCACCATAAGCACCACGCCGTCGTGCTGCTGATCCAATCTATCTCTCCACCATACTTGCTGGACCAAGGAAGGAGGAGACGTCGCTGCACCGCACGTGTGCAACTCTTGGAGGCGCCGCCACTTGCGGCGCAGGATCGGATCGGATCGCGAGGAGGAGACGGCGAGTACGACTACGTCAACCACGTTCTATTGAACGTTTCCGCTGTGCGAATCTTCAAGGGTATGAAGATCTCATCTACCTCTCTCGTTGATTACATCTCCTAGATTAGATCTTGGCTTTCTTGTTCGCATCCGTAGGAAAATTTTTGATTTACTATGCTGCGAATCCCTTCAGTTTCCTTGCTCATCGACTGATAAGAAAGACGAGTCGAGGTTTTTGGAGAGGCTTTGCCTTTCTGAGTACTCGAGGTTTTTGAACCTTGATCCATGTCGACGATGCCTTTTGCTGTTCGTGTATGACCCGTCGCTACGTGCTTTGTGATAAGCATCGCTTGCAGCAATGGCTGAGTCTCTTCTCTTCTGTATTTCAATCCTCTCCTTTGCTAGTTGCTTCGACTGCTGTCTTAAGGCGTAGTGGTACCCCAAAAGCATATTCTTTCTGGCATTTGTTGGTATTGGCGTGCAGTGCTCCATTGCTGTTTTGATTATTCTCCACTCGTCGACTGATAGTCGAATTTTCTCCCTAGTTGCCAGGGAATCTGTAGTTTCTCCTTCTGCCAGGTGATTTGCCCCTCTGTTTACATTTGCTGGGTTGAGCACTGGATTGTTGTTTTCGTCGAGCTCTTCTGAGTTGTCCCCTATAATGGCTAGTACTTGGTATCGATTGTCGAACTTGCTATTGAAGCTTGAGAAGATTGAACTATTATCTTCATGAAGCTCTAATCCTGTCTTCCAGGTGTCTGCTGATTTGTCTGAAGTATCGTCATGGCAGATCATGAGGTCTTCGAGCTGCACCTCTAAGTCGAAATTCTCCATGGTTTCGTTGCCTTCTGCGATTTTTCCTTTGTCTGTTTCTGCAAAGCTGGCCGACGAGTTTACCTCGCTGGAGGAGCCTTCTGACGATTCCGACATTGCTACTATCTTGGATTTGCTTGCCGACGGACCCGGTTTCACCGGATCTGAGAAGCGAATCGAACCTAAAGATCCGACGTGAAAGTTTAGACTTCCGATTGTCAAGTCCATATCTTCATCCATGCTCTTGAAAACTTGCGTGAAATTTGACTGGTGAGGTTGAAAATTGATGGTTCTGAAGGGTATCTGGATTTTGTCAACTTCCGGATTGCTGTTGCCAAAGGCGAAAAAGCCGTCGAATTCATGATTCCAACGCCCAGAGTCCCCATGGTCGGCGCCAATTGACGAGGGTTAACTCAACAAATGTCCAATATGAAGGACATAGGATCGGGGGAGTAGGGCATTGGATGAACTCGAAGGTAAATTAGTCAAACAAGGTGTGTATCGAAAGTAAACGTAAGAATAAACTTGGCTTGCTTTCAATCTGTCCCTCTCCGTCCTCTCCTGGCCCCTATATATAGGTGGCCAGGTCTCAAGGTACGGGAGGGGTCCAACACAGATTACAATACTGATATATGACATGAACTCGTATTTCGACTAGGTTTACACTTGGGCCTAGCTTAACGGGCCTCAGGGGTACTGAACTATCGGGCTCTATTATCTATACCCTTGTCACTAACGGTACTATCTCGTCTACTGCTCGGCTTCCTCTTCTGCACCATAGACGATCTTGTAATCTTCACCTTCTACACCACCGGACAGATCTGGCTCCTCATAGAAGATCTCCTCCTAGGTTGCATTCGCGTAGAGAGCTTCCTCCTCCTGGTCTTCGGAGTCTAAGCAAGGGTTAAGAGGGAGTGGGGTGAGTAACGAGCGTTACCCAGCAAGTTCATTTAAAAGGGATAAGTGTTTTTTAAGATTTTATGATAGTAGGAAAGACTCCTACTGCCTCTCTATTACCAAGGACCAGGGGTTACAAAAGAATGTACATGGGGATGAAGGAGATAATGGAATATACAGACTACAGGCTATAATCTACAACCTACCAATGATATCGAAAATGTAAGAATGTACAGAGTTTTTTGTCCTATGGACAAGCAAGCTAAGGTCTGACTTTAGTCTCTCCTTCCAAGATCTTAGAGTGGGAGCAGTCCCCTCAAAGTAGAGCTTGTTCCTTTCCTTCCATATGTTCCAGGAGGCTAGCAGAAAGATTTCCATGAACAGAGGGCCATGCCATCTGGCCATCCCATCCTCAATAATCTGGAGCCTATCAAGGAGGTCTGCCCACTGTATCCCCAAAGCCTGCCAACATGTCTTGCTGAATTCACATAGGAAAAGGAGATGCTCAACTGTTTCCTCAGGGGGATTCTGGCAAAGGAGACACTAATAACCTGAACTCAATTGGAACTGGCGTCTCTTGAGCATATTCCTCGTGTTTAGCCTATCAACCAGGACCAGCCAACCAAAGAACTTAACTCTGGGAGTGCATTTAGATTTCCACAGCCAAAGAATAGAGACATGAGGGTTGATGTCCTGAAAACAGAACTGGTAATATTGGCTGGATGTGTAAGTCCCACCCCAAGGGTAAGACCAAGAGTCATCATCTTCATGAAGAATAATTGCTGAATCATTTTGCAACGACCTGACCTCCTCCAGAGCCTGGGGAGAGAGAGGTAGCCAGAAATTATTAGCAAGGCTACCAGCAGTTAGGAATTGTTGCACAGACACATCTTCAGAGGAAGAATATGAGAATGCCCTAGGATAAGTCTCCTACAAAATTCCATCAAGCCAAGAATCTTTCCAAAAAAGAGTCATTGCACCATTATTAACAGAACTAACAGCAAAGCCTCTAAAGACAGGCATCAGTTTACATATGTCTTTCCACCAGAAAGAGCCAACTGGATCCATGGCATGTGGAATTTCCCCTGATAATATGTATTCCATAGTAAGTGGACCCAAGGAGTATCAATTTTATTATAGAACTTATGCAGATATTTTAGCAATAATGCTTCATTCTGGAGTTTTAGGTTTAGAATACCCAAGCCTCCTTTCTTTTTTAGTCTACAAACCATTTGCCAAGAGGCTAATGAGTGACACTTTTCCTCACCATCTTCCAGCTTTTTCACCCACAGATAATGCCTTCTGATTTTTTCAATGTGCTCAAGAATCTTAGGATTTAATTGGATGGAACACATTGTGAAAATTGCAATAGAGGTCAAGAGGGAATTAATCAGTGTGACTCGACCACTGTAAGACATGAGCATAAAGGTTGCAGAAGCTCTTCTCTCAATTCTATCCACCAAAGGCATAAGATCTTGCACAGTGGGTTTTGTAGTGCCCATGGGCAGTCCCAGATATGTAAAAGGCAAAGTGGCAATGGAGCAGCCTAGGTATGTGGCAAAGAGATGAGCTCTTTCCTGTGAAATATTTATAGGTATCAGAGATGACTTATGAAAGTTGATCTTGAGGCTAGTAGACTATGCATATTTCTCAAGAATATATTTCATCACTCTGACTTGATCCTGGTCTGCAGGCATGATAATCAAAGTATCATCAGCATATTGTATTACTGGAAAATCCATTCCATAGTCTGGGGAGAAAGGAGCCCTAAGAATTCCCTGTCTGAATGATTTATTAATGGCAGATTGAAGGAGGTCAGCAACAAGCACAAAAATGAGTGGGGAGAGTGGGTCTCCTTGCCTAACACCTCTCTTACAGGAGAATTGTCTGCCAGGAATTCCATTTAGGAGGACAGATGACTATCCAGAGCTAAATATAGAGTCAATCCAAGAAATCCATTTTGCATCAAAGCCCATTTGCTTCATAATTTTGAGCATAGTAGAGTGATCAATAGTATCAAAAGCTTAGGCAAAATCCAATTTCAACAAGATGATTTCCTGTCTAGAAGTTTCACACTGATGAAGAAATTCCAGTGCCCAAGCTAGACAGTCTTGGATTGTCCTACCCTTCAAGAAACCATACTGGTTTTGATGAACAATTTTCAGAACTACTTTCGGTAATCTATTAGCAAGTAGCTTAGTGATAAGCTTGAGCACACAGTTTAAAAGAGTAATAGGCCTATACTCATTGACATTCTCTGGAGAGCTCACTTTGAGGATAAGAGTAATATGGCCCATATTAATACTTTCCAAATTCAAATTACCCTCATAGAAATCAAAGCACAGCTGGTATATGTCTTCTTTAATAATATGCCAGCAACTTTTCAGAAATTGCCCATTAAAGCCATCTGGTCCTGGAGCTTTATCAATTGGCAAGGTTTTAACCACTGAATCAATCTCCTCCTTAGTGAAAGGAACAGATAAATCTTCAAGGCCATCAGTAGGTTGAATAAGAGAATGCAGATCAAAAAGCATCTGGGGCTGTTCACAAGTGCCAAGTCTATTTTTATATGCGTGAAAGATTATTTCCTCCTTTGCTGCATGATCAGTAACAATACTACCATCCTCAGTGGTCAGAGCAGAAATTGCATTTCTTCTATACCTTTCAGTAGCAAGTGAGTGAAAGAATTTAGTATTCCCATCACCAAACTTAGTCCATCTAATTGTGCACCTTTTTTCTAGTAGGCATTCTGATATTCTAGCAATTTTGCCAAATGCTTTTTCAGAATTTTCCTAAAATTGCTCTCTGGTCCAGACAGAGACCTACAATCCTCCAGTTTATCAATCTCCATAAGAGCATTATTTGTATTCTCAATACATACTTTAAGTCTGGAAATTGATCTGCTCCAAAATTTGAGATCATATGTAAGTCTTTTGAATTTAGCATTTATATTTGCTGCACTATTTGGTTTATGAGTTGGTTTTGCCCAGCTGGAGGAAACAGTATTAAGAAACCCTGAATGAGCCACCCAATAATTTTCAAATCTGAAAACTTTGGTACCAAGGATAGAAGTCTGGATAGTGATAACACAGGGAGTGTGATCAGAAGTGGGTTTCCCTTGAGGAGTGACCAGGGTGGAGGGATAAGCAGCAGTCCAATGAAAGGAAGTGAAAAACCAATCTAATTGCTCTAGGAGAGGATTTTCCTGCATATTACTCCAGGTAAATCTTCTACCCTTAATTTGCAGCTCAGTCAAATTCTGCCTTCTTATGAAATCATTAAAGATTAACATATCATTAACATTACCCCCAGGTTTATTTCTGTTTGCTGGAGATCTGATGAAATTAAAGTCTCCTAATAGCAGCCAGTCTTCATCTGTGGGTATATTTAGATCAAAAAGCCATTTAACAAAACCTTCTCTTAAATCCCCAATGCAAGGGCCATAAACATTCACAAGTGTATAGGACTGTGAAGAATGAGTGGATGTGAAATGTACTGAAACTGCAAATTTCTCACAGTGCATAACCATGCCAGAAAAAATTGAGCTATCCCAGATAATAATTAAACCACCAGAAGGACCATCAGAAGGTATATAAACAAAATCATCAAATCTTTTGGGACAACATAACTTAATGAAGGCCATATCAAAATGGAACTTTTTTGTCTCTTGCAAACAAACCACAGAGCATCCACTAATATTAATAGCATTCATAAGAGCTAATTGCTTAGACTTTGCATTTAGACCCCTAATATTCCAACAAAGTACAATCCACTTCTTCAAAAGAGCCATTACAAAATATAACTAAATATAAGATTTAAAGGACTCAGTCCTCCTTCTCTTCCTCCTCCTCTGGGACTATCTCCATAAGCTTCTGGGGGGAGATTTCTTCAGGTGGAACACCACATAAATTCACTCCAATGGCATGAAGCACAGGTATGGGAGTGTAGTCTGGAACAGTGACACCATTGTCAATGAGCAGAGGAACAGCAGAATCATCATCATCAGAGGGCACCAAAGTTATAGCAGAAGGAATTTTCCTAGGCTTGACCTTGGACTTGCTAGCTTTTGAATTAGAGAAGTTCTTGGGCTTAAAGCCATCATACTTGTTGCACCTTGTGCTTCTCCTAACCTGATTGGTACAAATGGGAGATGGCAAAACTGCCTTCTTCCTTTTCTGTCCAACTGTCAAAGGCTAAGAAACAATAGAAACATTGGTCTCATCCACAGAAATTTCAACAATAAAAATATGGGAAGAGCCATTTCTTTTCTTGTTCTGATAATAGATCATTTTCTCCCCAAACAGTTCAAACATATTAGGGGCCTCCAACTGAATGGGAGTTTCAAAGAAAAAGGCATTATCCCCTGCTAAATTTGGCTTCAGACAGTAAGAGATAGCTAATTTGGCCAAAGAAAACCTGGCTAGCATATAAGCATTGGCTGCAGAGTAGGAATCTTCCAGCTGGACTATCTGCGCCATAATATCTGAATCATTATCAGAGACATTGTCATTGTAAGCCTGCATAGGACTATCAGAGAGAGCTGCATTGGATGGATGAAACCCAGCATGGAAAGGAACTCCCTGAACCATAGTGAGAGGATTAAGATTTGGTGGAATAATCTCCACTACTCCTTGTGCAGCAGGAACCAGAGGGGCAGGTTGGACAGGAGGATGCTGATACCCAATCTGAGTAGGTGGCTGGAGCTGAATAACATGCTGCTGAACATTGTGCCCATACTGTCCACCTTGGTGATGTCCACCTTGCTGCTGATTTTGCTGAAGCCATGCAGCTAGCTGCTGCTGAAATAATTGCTCAGCAGTATAATCTTCACCATACAAAGGATGAGGGTCATCAGAGGGAGGATCTTCAGGTGGAGGTGGAATATCATGTACATGTGCATTCCAATCTGAACTTCCGAGCATGATAACAGGAACTGTCCAACTAAAACGAGATCCACCAAGCTCATGCATAACAATAGATTTAGGAACAAATTTGGGATGCACAATGTGAACCTTGACAAGCACAAATTTATTATTTTCCCTAGGATTATCCCAGACCACTAAAAGGCCAAAGTCTTCAACAGCACTACTGATGTACGATGTTGTTTGATAATCAAGAGGAAAACCAAGCAAAAGTAACCAAATTGGTCGGCCAAAAGCAGTAATTCTCATATTCTTGGCCTCATTATGTCTGACAAAGGTCACAGTAGTAATCTCATCTACCTCGAAAGTCTGAC
This sequence comes from Dactylis glomerata, assembly GCA_007115705.1. Classification (NCBI taxonomy): domain Eukaryota; kingdom Viridiplantae; phylum Streptophyta; class Magnoliopsida; order Poales; family Poaceae; genus Dactylis; species Dactylis glomerata. Next base: position 933,016 of record QXEO01000184.1, read on the forward strand.
CAATAACAGTATCAGCATTCAGAGAGTGCAAGAACGTATAAGAACCAAGACCAAAAGGGTGATCATCATAAGCACTAACAGCGTGACCAGCTTCTTCTAGCATAGCCCTCAGATCATCTCTCATAGTTTGTCAGAGGTGAATTGGGATAAACCGATTGGTTTCAGCAATAACCACCTTGTCATTATGGAGCGGTGCATTGGGAAAGACGACGAGGTTGGTGTGTACCTTGCGATCAGCAGGTCCATGGTCAATGGTCATGCCCTTAGGGAGAAAAGCTAAAGGATTGATTGGGAACGTGGCCATGGCGGCGAGCGGAGGTTGCACTGTAGCTTGGGGAACAAGCGGAGGAGTCGAAATGGCAAGCGAAGTTTGTTTTCGAGAAAATAGGGGAATATTTGTCTCCTTCTTGGCCTTAACTCTCCAGATTTTTTGCTAATTACGTTGTGTCTGATCTCGTGGACTGGGCTGTGTCTTAACACGCCAAACCAAAGTCGGCCTGTTAGAGCATGAACGCATAACATGACCAAGTTGCTTGCAACCTTTACATCGCCAGCCCAACACACATGCACGTGCAACATGGTCAAGGCCAAAACACTTTGCACATGAAACTTTAACTGGTAAATAACATTCCGAAGCCTTATGGCCTAGGTCACCGCATTTTGAACATGAAATGATAAAAGAAGAAACCATGTCAATCGGCGGGACAATCGGAATTTTCAAAGATTCCATGATATGTGGATCTGAATAACCAGCTAGACGTAGATCATTAATTTGCAAAAGAGTCTCCAAAGGAAGGAATTCACATAATTTTTGTTGAAAAGAAGTTCCAACAAAATGTTGATTATTGTCCTTCGGAAGATTCAAAGCAATTGGATCTTCGAAGCTACCAAACTTGATCAAATTCTCAGAACCTCCTGATTGGTGATCTAGATTCAACCCAATAGAATTGAAACCAAATTTTGCTAACTCAACAGCAGAAGTATCTGAGAAATCATTACGTGCACTTTCTTGCAAAACCCTTAACTTAGGGTTGATCTTGGTTGGGCTACGCTGAGCCAGCACCACATCTTGATCCGACTGCTGCCAAGGCTGATCATGATGAAATCCAGATATAGATGGATGAATTCCTCGGAACAAAGAAAAGTGGCATATGAAATCAGGCCAGATACGATCCTTTAGGCCATAAATAAAATGGCCAACCTTGTTAGATGCAACTGAGAAACAAAATCTCTGATCTAACAATTGGAAGACGCGAAAACCAGATCTGATACCTCCAATGCAACATTGCAAAGCCAAACCAACTGATTCCTCATTAAGCTCAAAAGAAGCCGAAGAAAAGGAGACCACCAAGAAGAATTCTTTCACAGTGGGAGAGGGAGAAAAATGCACCGTGGATCCAAAGCGAAAACGAACCTGTTTTTCTAGAGCCAAACCAGGAGAGAAAAGGGATAAGTGTTTGATGCACTAGCTATGACCATCGATCAATGATCATAGGTCATGCATGTTTTCATAAACATTTCTTCAAGCTGTTGCTTTTATTTTGAAAACTATACCCGACAGCCTTCACAGGTTGACTAGAACTTCATGGAGTCCCTTTCCTGCCGTGTTCGCAGTTCCTTCCTGGAACAAGGAGTGACAAGCCACAATTCATACACTCTGCAGAGGTGTGTTGCTTTACCCATAAGAGATCAAAGCCTTGTTGCACAACCGGGCGATCTTTCCCGTCCATACACCTTGGTATGGGGCCCAGTCATTGATCCAAGCCAATCACTACCCTTCTCTGCGACCCTGCATGCCCACCCTTTTGCTTCGCTCAGGCAATGGTAAGCCCCAATTTATGGCATAGCCAATGCGCAAGCCCCGATTTACATGCCCGAGAAACCCACAATCCATCATAGACACCAAGTACCGAGGGAACTTAGGGGTCCCACCCATGTTGTCAGGCAACGCTATACAATTTACATCCTGACCATTCGGTATGGTCCTCCGTTGACATGCGAAAGGAAGAAGAACTAGCTGACTTTCCCGTCCCATTCCAAGTCTTATGGTTAACGCGTAAATTATGGCACAAGAATCACTGGCGACATTTATTATTAATCCTAGGTTTTACTTTCCCATGCAAATGGAACTTCCACCACCACAATCATACCATGGTTCCATTTGCCAACCCTCCTAGGTTATCACCACTCGGGTCGATAACCAACTAGTCATATTTCTTATAAAAGAGAACCTTTTGATTTTTGATGCAGTAGTAATACCACAGGTATAGATTTGCAAGTAATTTGATAAAAGTAATCAAAATGCATGAGCAAGAGTGAACTTGCCTTGAGACTGCAAGGTATTGCAATCGAAAACTTTGGTTAAACCCTGAGACCCGGGTTCTGGAAAAATAGCATCATTGTCTTGTAAGACAATGTTTAAAGAGGCAAATCATGCTATGATGCATATAGATGCTATGCATTAGGGTTTAAGTGATTTACCCCCTCCCTTTTGTGTGTTGTATTCCAGTTATGTCGGGGGAATGACCCCCGGTAGGGTCAAGAGACTAGAAAGATGCAAGGAATATAGTTGACTTTATGTTGGCTGACTAAAGTTGGGTCTGGCCGGAATATAAGAGCGTCGGCCAGACCGGCATATAAGTGTATCCCGGCTAGAGCTCAGATATGCCAGAATAACCGGGATACTTATTAAGGAGTGCCGGCATATGCATAGATATGCCGGCCTAACTTATTTGATATGTTGTGCAGGAGCGGGGAGGCCGGATTACCCGACCTTCATAGGTCGTTGGTCTGGCATATAGGTCCAGGAGATGGCCAACTGTCATATCTGGGGTATATAAGTCAACCAAGGTGTCATATCCCTACAATCAAGGAGTGATTCTGCCCAGTATGGAGGGAGATCGTGTTGACAGGGTGCACAGTGGTGGTTTACCTACCCTCACTGTGCACAAGTACAACCCTTACCTCACAATGGTAAGGTCACAGTCCAAGAAGTACAAGGTACAGCGAGGGTGAGTCCCATCGAGAGCAATCAGGGAGAAAGTCAAGGGTCTCTGCCTTCGTCAGCCTGTCCTATTTGGAGTGTAGTTGGTGTCTCCTGGTCTCAGGTGACCGTTGTAACCCTGGCCACCACTATATAAGGTGGCACAGGGAGCCCTAGTGAGAGGTTGGTCATTCAGTGTTCCTACACTTAGCAGTTCATCTTCCTCCTCTAGCAGAGAGCTTGGAAGCACCATTGTTGTATACTCTATCGATCCAAATATATATCCAGTAGAGCAGGAGTAGGGGTGTTATCTCCTTACAAGAGCCCCGAACCTGGGTAGATCTGTGTTCCTTTCTGTAGTGCTTTTCAGCTCGTTCCCCTCTCCCGAATCCTCTAGCATCTAGTTCGGCCCCCATTTAAGCCATCCCATGGCATATGTTGTTTCACCACGACGACATTTGGCGCCCACCGTGGGGCAGATCGATATGCTGGGCGGAGTGTTTATTCGGACGGGGTCCATGATAGCAGCTTCGGGAGTGCGCGTGGTCTCTGGCCTTGTCCAGAGGCTAGGCTCGTTCAGCTTCGTCAGTGACAACGCCGGATGTCTCGGCGGCCGGCCGTTCCCCAGGGATGGCCGGATCATGTCTTTCGGTTCCCACGAGGTGTACGTGGGGACTGAGAGAGTTTGCAGGGAAGAGGTGCTGGTGGCGGCGGATCCTCCATCACATCGGCTGGCTCACGCTGGGCGTAGCGCTCGCTCAGTAGAGTCGGCCGAGGTGATGATGGCCGGCACATCTGTGCCACCAGCAGATGGTGCCGGCAAGGCAGCAGCAGCGGATACTCCCCCGGAGCCGCCGATGAGGCCATGGCCATGCACCAGGAGCGCGAACGTTTTAACCGGCAACTCCGTGAGTATGAGGCAGCCCATGGTTTTACTCCTGTGGTAACCCGGCCTAGCCGGATAGATGAGATTAGAACTAGAGGTAGAGATCTTAACACTGAGCTAGAAAAAGGTGCTAGTGATAAGGGTCATACTGCAACTAGTACTGTACCTAAGGTAATCTATAGCTCCCGAGTGAAGAACCTTAGAGCAGCAGCAGAAGTAGCTAAAGACTTATCTAGTTTATCCGGCGAAGCACTGCGTGAGCAGCAGGCCCGGCTTAACCATCTTTTGTCTGAAGCTACCAAGCAGCAGGAGGCCTTCAAGAAGGCAAACCCAGGTGCCGGGGCATCCCAGTTTGTTGTGTCGGCAGGAGGTGCCGGTGCGAGGTCGAAGGGCCAAGCTTCGTCCCCACATCCAAGCGCCCGGCGTGCCAGAAGTCCGCCGGGACAAGCAGATCCAGGTGTATGATCTGGCAATCGCCGGAAAGCAGGTGGTGGTGCAGAAGAGTGCCAGCCAAGCTGACAAGAATGTCGGCAGCAAGAAAGCCGGTCAGAATGTGCCGGCCGGGCAAGGAGCAGTTTCGGCCAGTGGGGGCCGGAGTAACAGTGCAGCCCGGCGTCAGTAGCAGGGTGCTGGACATGCGGTGCAGCAGCAAGGCACGGGTCAGCCGAGACACCGTGAAGATGATGGAAATTCCGCCCTGGCAAGGACGGGATATCAGCAGCAGTATCAGCAAGGCCAGCAGTATCAGCAAGGCCAGCAGAATGAGTAGTGTCAACCGGAACAGCAGCAGCAAAAGATGATCGCGGGCCCAATTGCGTCCCGGCTCGGACCTCGGTCCTTGGCGGCAAATGATGCGCGCTTCAAGCTGGACAGGATTCACCAGTCGGAGTTAGTGGAGAGACAAGGAGCTCCGGGTCCTATGTGCTTTGGACCCCGGATTATGGGTGAGCTGGTGCCTTACTGTTTTCAGCTCGCGCGTGGCGCAAGGACATACAACGGCAGTACAAAGCCGGAAGATTGGTTGGAGGACTACTCCACTGCGGTGAACATCGCCGGAGGAAACCTCAGATGGGCGGTACTATATGTGCCGCAGATGCTTGAAGGACCAGCCAGGATATGGCTGAATAATCTGCTGATCGGAAGTATCAATGGCTGGGTTGATTTCGAAGAGCAGTTTGTGTCAAACTTCACCAGTACTTATAAGAGACCCAACCGCCCGCAGCAACTAGCTAGCTGCCGGCAAGGAGAATATGAGACTGATCGTGACTACCTGACCAGGTGGTGCACGTTACGCAATTCCTGTGAGGGAGTTGTGGAGCAGCAGGCCATCATGTGGTTTGCTCATGGGTGCCGGCATGGCACCATGTTGTGGCAAAAGCTGTAGAGGGAAATGCCGGCCACGTTGGCCGAGACAATCAAGATTGCTGATAGTTATGCTCTGGGAGATCCCATGCAGCCCACCCTTGATTCACAAGGACAGGGGCAGACCCAGCGGAACAATAGCAACACCGGGAGACCGGGGCAGTTTTATCGCCCGGATAACCGGAATAAGAGGAGAGATGAGCGGCCGGATTATCGGTATGGCACAGCACAAGTAGCAGCCGTGGAGGAAGAGCAAGGGGGCGCCGGCAGTAGCCAGCGTCCAAGATATGAGGGCTATCAGCAGCCTCAGCAGCAACAGCAGCAACAACCGCAGCAGCAAGCGCAGCCCTTCCAGAAAAAGAATGTCTGGGTCAACAAGAATGCCGGCAGTGTCGCCGGTCAAAAGAAGCAGTGGACGAAATATACGGTGGGTTTGGCCATGGACAAGCCTTGTGTGTTTCACATGTTCCAGCCGGGTAAGCCGGCGAACCATTTGACAAGAAACTGTTCGTGGCTGGACGACATAGTGGCAGGTCGCGCAGGTCCTTTTGGGCCGGCAAGACCACCTATCCCGGCAGCTCCATTGCCGCTGACAGGTGCAAATACAGTTGCAGTCCCACCCAGGCCGGTTAATCCCGGAAACTAGGGCAATGCCGGAAATGCCGGCGTAAATCAAGTAGACCAGAGCTATAATCCGGAATACTGTGCCGGAGGCCCAGGAGGGGGCCGGAATGAGTACAAGGAGCACGATCAGAGCTACATGGTCTTTGAGACCGAAAGAACAGACAAGCAGAGCTTGTACCGGCGGTGTTTGGAGGTGAATGCCGTTATGTCGACAGTTCCGAAGCTAATGTACTGGTCTGACCAGGCCATCGGCTGGGACAGGGCAGATCATACCAGGATCATGCCAAACCCCGGCGGATATGCGCTAGTGATGGATCCGACATTTGTCGGGCCGACTAGTAATGTGAGGTTCAGCAAGGTCCTCATTGACAATGGAAGCAGCATCAACATCATGTATCGGGATACGATGCAGAAGCTGGGTATCAAGGAGAATATGCTGGAGCCGAGCAAGACCACATTCCACGGCATTGTGCCGGGACTTTCATGTGCGCCGATGGGCAAGATCCGGATGGATGTCATGTTTGGCAACCAGGATAACTTCAGGGTGGAGAACCTCATGTTTGAGGTGGTGGATCTGGAAAGCCCCTACCATGCTTTGCTGGGAAGGCCGGCACTGGCGAAGTTCATGGCCTCTACGCATGTTGCATATCTGAAGATGAAGATACCAGGGCCCAAGGGAGTGATCACCATCATCGGTGATTATAAGCGCTCGATGGCATGTGCCACAGCTGGGTCTAACCTGGCCGAGACTCTGATCATTGCAGAGGAGAAGAAGAGGCTCAAGCGAGCAGTGGAAATTGCTGAGACGGTCACGGCCGGCAAATCTATGTCGGGCATGACAAACCCAAGTGGCAGTGCTTCTTTTCAAGTGGGGAAGGAAGTCAAAAAGGTGCCTCTAGATGAAGTTTTCCCGGAGCGCCATGCCCTCATCGGGGCAGGTTTGGACCCCAAATAGGAAAGCGAGCTCATCAGCTTCCTCCGTGAGAATCGGGATATCTTTGCATGGTCCACTTCAGACCTGCAAGGTGTGCCGAGGGAGCTGGCTGAGCACGCACTGCATGTAAGGCCGGATGCTAAGCCGGTAAAGCAGCCGCTCCGGCGGAATGCGGATGATAGAAGGAAAGCGATTTGGGAGGAAGTGGCCAGGCTCCTAGCCTCCAGCTTTATCAAGGAAGTACTACATCCAGATTGGGTGGCTAATCCGGTTTTGGTGGAAAAGAAGAAGGATGAGCCCGCCGTAGTAAAAATATGGCGGATGTGTGTTGATTACACCAACTTGAACAAGGCATGTCCTAAAGATCCATTCCCGCTCCCTCGGATCGATCAAGTGATTGATTCCACGGCCGGTTGTGAATTGTTATCATTTGTAGATGCATATTCTGGTTTCCACCAGATCCCTTTGTATGAGCCGGATCAAATAAAGAAATCCTTTATTACCCCGTACGGGGCTTATTGCTATCTCACCATGCCGTTCGGTTTAAGAAATGCCGGCGCAACTTACCAGAGATGTATGCAAAAGTGTCTGCATGACCAAATAGATAAAAATGTGCAGGTATATGTCGATGATGTCGTCATAAAAACCAAGGAGAGCAAGACTCTCATAGATGACCTCCGGGAAACCTTTGCAAACCTGAGGAGATTCCGGATGAAGTTGAATCCAGCTAAGTGTACGTTCGGTGTGCCGGCAGGCAAATTGCTCGGTTTCCTGGTTTCCAGCCGGGGTATTGAGGTGAATCCCGGCAAGATTCGTGCCATAGAAAGAATGAAGCCGCCGACAGATTTGAAGGAAGTACAGAAGTTCACTGGGTGCCTCGCATCCCTGAGCCGCTTCATAAGCCGGCTGGGGGAGAAAGCTTTGCCGTTATATCAATTGATGAAGAAGTCCGACGCATTTGTCTGGACAACGCAAGCAGATGCAGCTTTCAAGGAACTGAAACAGATGTTGTCAACAGTGCCGGTGTTGGCACCTATCCCGGCCCTCGGTGACTAGGATTTGAAGCTCGAATCGAGCTTATATCTCGGTCAAAAGGATTTGAAAGTGCTTAAGATGTTAGTTCGTTAAAGATCCGGCACAGGTGCTGCGCACCTATCCCGGCCCTCGGTGACTAGGATTTGAAGCTCGGATCGAGCTTATATTCCGGATAGTAAATTTGAAAACAGCTAAATGCAAAAGGTATTGGAAAATCCCGGCTGCCCGTATCCCGGACAGTCGACATTTTCGGGGACTTGGGATATATATGTGTAGAAAAGACTTACGTTGGTGGCATCGGCCAGGAGGTGAAGTCTTTGCTGGAGGCTGAGGAGCTCGCAGGCAATAGGAATGGGCTTCGCGGCCAGGATATCAGCTGGATTGCCAGTAGCCGAAGCTTCGGCCAACTTCTTGCTCCTAGAGTCGGCAGTGTCCATACTGTCGGCGTCATTCCACCTGATGCAGTGATCCTTAAGAGACCCAAGGCTCTGGTCGCCTTTCGTCAGTAGGGAGACGCGGCCCTCAAGTTCCGGCGAATCGAAGAAGCTGGGCCGGGCTGCTGCCTTGCCAAAATGGAGGGCCAGGGCAGAGCTGGGCCAGGATGCTGCTTTAGAAGGTGCAGTGGCGGCGGATTGTGTGCCGGACTTGGTCGGCTTGATCTTGAGGGCGCCGGACTTGACCGGGACAGAGGTCTTGGCCGGGGCAGCAGGCTTGGCAGGGGCAGGAGTCTTCTCGGTGGTTGGAGTCTTGGGCGCTGGTTGTTCCGGCGCGGTAGGTGCAGCTTGTCCAGCAGCGGCAGGTTCCGGAATAGTCTGGACTTCCGGCACTGCAGGGCCCTTTCCTTTGTTATCTATGCCGGCGCTCTTGTTGCTTGCGCCGGCGTCTTCAGTAGTCCCGGCGCCGCTGGTGGGCGCGCCGGAGTCTGGGGCATCTTGTTGGGCTCCGGTGTCCATCTGGACATCAGAAGCCAAAGGTTCCTGTTGAGCCCCCGAGTCCATGTGGACGTCGGGGGCAGAGTTGTCTTGCTCCGGCGGAGGATCGTCCTTCGCCGGGGAGGTGGTTTTATTGGGCGCAGGCGAAGATGCCGGCGCCGGGGAGGTCGTGTGACTTGCAGACGGTATGTTGGGGGTGGCAGTGGCCGCCGGCTTTTCAATGTTGGGGCTGGCGCTTGTGCTGGAAGCATGTTCCGGCGCAAGAGGAGCCCTGAAAGAGAGAAAACACCAAGTTAGTAATCAAAGCAAGAGATATGTCGGAGGCAATACAAGGAAAAGAAAATTACCCCGAGGCAACAGGTCATGGTTTCTTCGGGCGAGGCGCCGAAACCTTCTGCCTCTTCTGTGCCGGCTCAGGCTGGGGTTTGACCCCGCGCTTCTTGCCAGTGCGTGCGCCGGCAGGGGGAGGTCCCTGGTTTAATGGCGCAGCGTCGACCACTTCATCATCCGGGATAGCTGAGGATGGCATAGGATAAGCAAAGGGTGTGGGAGGAAAGGCATATGCAAGTGGCTTTGGGTCATAATACATCAGGATCTCCTCGTCAGAATCATCCTCACTCCGGTCTTGAGTAGATTGCCGGGGTGAGGAGGCCTTACCCGTGGCAGCTGCAGCACGGGTGCTCCTGGGAAGCTTGTCCCAGTGGTCCGGGTCTTCAGGGTCCGCGGCAGTACGGTCTGCAGCTATGGTAATGCGGGAGTTCTCCATAGCCTGGAAGCTGAATTTCTGCATAAGAGCAAGGTCAATTGATCAGACGAAGGAATATGTCGGGCCGAGCATAATATGTGTCGATAAATAGATATGTGTCGGCTTAGGTATCTATATGCCAGACAAGAGATTATGTATCGGCCAGAAGGATTTACCGTTGGGGCGGGGCGATCCCGGCTGTATGGTTCAAGTCCCCAGGCAAAGGTGGCCTGAGAACACTTGCAGATGTCCTTAATCCGCCGCAGAATGTCGGCCGGAGTCAGCTCGTGTGTAGAATGCCGGGTGGGGTCCATGGGCCCGCTCATTTGGCAAATTTTATGTGACCGGCGCTGCAGAGGAGAGACGCGCCGGCTGATAAAGCATGCCACTAAGTCTTGTGGGGTGAGGCCGGCATCCCGTAACTCACCCTTAACCCGGTGGAGGGCGTTAACCGGCATCACGGAGTTCTTTGGATTGCAGGTCCAGTTCTTCATCGCCAAGGGTGGCTCGTCCACGAATGGCGGCAGGTTGAGCAGATCCACATCCGTGGTATTCTTGACGTAGAAGAAGCTCTTCTGCCACTTCTTGCAAGACTCGAGCAGTTCCACCTTGGGGAAGTCCGAGCCCTTCCGGGACATGATGGTGGCAGCGCCACATAGGGTCATTGGGCGGTCCTTCTTCTCCTGAGCCGTCTCCGGCGGGTCATCCTTGCTCCGGGGCGGTTCTTGGATGAATTGCTTCCGCAGTTGGAAGTACTTCGCCCAAGCTTGGGTGAAGGGCTCTATGCCGGCGAAGCCTTCGCAAAAAGCAGCGAAGGCGGAGAGGATCATCACCGCATTGGCCGGGATATGGTGAGGTTGCAGATCGTAGGTGTCGAGGAAGTCCCGGAAGAAGTCTGACGCCGGCAGACCAAAGCCCCGCTCGAAGTGGGCGATGAACACGACGCGTTCGCCGGGTTCCGGTGCCGGGACTGTCTCTCCCGCCGGTAGCCGGCATGCCACGCCGTCCGGAACTCTTCTAGTTGTGGTGATCCAGGATATGTCGGCTGGAGTAACCTCCGACCCCTCCCAGCCGGAGCGTCCTTGGAGCTGGGCCGAGTTATCTTCCTCCGAAGCCGAGGTGGCCGTCATACTCGATGATGCCATCATGGTGGTCGAGACATGGCGTGAGAGCCGGATTCCCGTGGTGTTAGTCCTATCAAGATCAGAGAAAAGAGGGAGGTTAGCCTCGCCGGTATACTACTCTCACCAAAGTTAGCAGAAAAAGAAGATCTACCAGCGCAGTTAAAACCAGAAACAAGTATGAGTATAATGCCTAAGGAAGAACATCTGTGAACTGCGGAAAAACGTCACTGGCAATGCTAATCGAGTCAAGGAGATACTAGGCAGAGAAACTACCACAAACCTAAGCGAGTAAGGTCACCATGGCAGAGCTACAGAGAAGCAGGAAGGGAGAAGAACAGAGATGGAAGTAGAGCTTACCGAAGCTTGTGCGGCGGCGGTGTAACGGCGGCGAGCGCACAGAGGAAGATCCAATCGCCCAGCAATGTCGCGGAGAGGAGCGGCGGCGGCGTCGTCGACAAAGGTGTCAGACGTCGTCGAGCGTCGGCGCCGGCGTGGAGCAGGTCGGCGGCGGCGTTCCTTCTCTGTTCCTCGGTCCGGCGATGAAGCGCAAGAGGTAGAGGAGCGGAGGAAGAAGAAGACACTGTGGGGGTAAAAAGAGCAAGTTTACCCCCACCCCCGTATTTATATCGCAGGAAAGGGTCGTGGGGATCGTGGTAAGTGTTCCACTACCCCGACCGTTTCTGAGAGAAGTCACCACGTGGCGGCACGGAGTGGGGCGGCGGTTCCTGTAACCGTGCCACTAGGCAATGATAGCACGCAGTAAATGCACTGTGAACCATCACATCGTATGACCGTTCGTGATGGCAGGGCAGTTGCAAGTTTCGATGCAAACTATCGGGCTTGGCTTCTCAAGGAAGTCTCATCATGCCGGTGTAACTGCCCGGGGAATAAGTTCCGTCCGGAATACCCCGGGACCGGCCGGATTAACTTGTGGAAAGGAAAGAAGAGCCGGCATACAGTGTGATCACCGGTGTAAAGTCATGAGCCGGGATATAGCAAAAGAGGTATCATGTTAAACCTGCCAAGGCCCCTCAGTCAAGAATGGGGGACCTCGACAGCTTCGGGGACTAATGTCGGGGGAATGACCCCCGGTAGGGTCAAGAGACTAGAAAGATGCAAGGAATATAGTTGACTTTATGTTGGCTGACTAAAGTTGGGTCTGGCTGGAATATAAGAGCGTCGGCCAGACCGGCATATAAGTGTATCCCGTCTAGAGCTCAGATATGCCGGAATAACCGGGATACTTATTGAGGAGTGCCGGCATATGCATAGATATGCCGGCCTAACTTATTTGATATGTTGTGCAGGAGCGGGGAGGCCGGATTACCCGACCTTCATAGGTCGTTGGTCCGGCATATAGGTCCAGGAGATGGCCAACTGTCATATCCGGGGTATATAAGTCAACCAAGGTGTCATATCCCTACAATCAAGGAGAGATTCTGCCCAGTATGGAGGGAGATCGTGTTGACAGGGTGCACAGTGGTGGTTTACCTACCCTCACTGTGCACAAGTACAGCCCTTACCTCACAATGGTAAGGTCACAGTCCAAGAAGTACAAGGTACAGCGAGGGTGAGTCCCATCGCGAGCAATCAGGGAGAAAGTCAAGGGTCTCTGCCTTCGTCAGCCTGTCCTATTTGGAGTGTAGTTGGTGTCTCCTGGTCTCAGGTGACCGTTGTAACCCTGGCCACCACTATATAAGGTGGCATAGGGAGCCCTAGTGAGAGGTTGGTCATTCAGTGTTCCTACACTTAGCAGTTCATCTTCCTTCTCTAGCAGAGAGCTTGGAAGCACCATTGTTGTATACTCTATCGATCCAAATATATATCCAGTAGAGCAGGAGTAGGGGTGTTATCTCCTTACGAGAGCCCTGAACCTGGGTAGATCTGTGTTCCTTTCTGTCGTGCTTTTCAGCTCGTTCCCCTCTCCCGAATCCTCCAGCATCTAGTTCGGCCCCCATTTAAGCCATCCCATGGCATATGTTGTTTCACCACGATGACAAGTTATAATAAAGATTTAAGTACTCAGGAATTCAATTAGATGATACATCATACTTATGCATATGAATGGTAAAACTATCACTTATGATGTTATGGAACTATTTAGGCATGATACCAACTATTCTAATTTGTAGTTACAAATTTTAGGTCTTTTAAGATATAGCAATTTTATTCTCCACATAATCGCCAAAATATCATGAATAAAATTTATCCAACTTTTTGGGGTTATTATCACTCTTTCAAATACTATGTTATTGGTAGTATTCAAAAATCATTTTTTAGTTCATTTTTAAGTATTAATTGGGCATTATTAACCTTTCCTAGAAATTCTAGAATCTAATAAATAATTTAGTTTTTTTATACAGGGTGAGGCTGAGGTCTAATTGGCTACATAGGCCAAAGCCCAATTGGTCTAGCCGGCCCATCCCAGCCTGGTCGGCCCGCTGGTCTTAACCAGACCAGATTGGTCTGATCGACCGATCGGTCAAACCGACCGACAACCGCCCTCGTCTCTCCTCTCTCTTGTGAGCTCCAGACGCCCCTGGCGTCGCCCTCGCCGCCGACCGCCGGCTCCGGTGGCGCCTGATGGCTGGCGTGTAGTTGATGATGATGATTATAACCAGTCAGTTGGGAACCCCAAGCGGAAGGTGTGATGAGCACAGCAGCAAGTTTTTCCCTCAGTTAGAAACCAAGGTTTATCGATCGAAGAAGAAAAAGCCAATACGACTGAAGGTGATGCTTGCAAGCTTCACGACAGCTCCAGACAATTTATATGGCGCCTCGTCCAAGCTTTGCTTTGCGAGCAGCAACGTGCAACCTGCACACAACACAACCAAGTACTTTGTTCCCAACTTACGATGAGGTTGTCAATCTCACTGGTTTGCTTGAAACAAAGGGTATGAGCGTATCGACTGGAAAACAGTAGAAGTATGCGAGTAAAGTAAATAGTGCGAGTAAAGTAAATAGGTGATAGCAATATGATGGAAATAGGACCAGGGTCCACAGTTCACTAGTGGTGTCTCTCCATAAGATAAATAACACATGCTGGGTAAACAAATTACAGTTGGGCAATTGATAGAATAAAGATAACGTGATATGTCAAGAAGATCAATATGCGATTTACTCTGGGCATTACAACAAAATACATAGACCGCCATCCAACTGCATCTATGACTAATAATCCACTCACGGGGATATCATCCGAACACCCCATGAGTATTAAGTTGCGAACAACAGATAATTGCATTAAGCAAAGTGTGTAATGTAAACAAAGCATATGCCCTCGAGCATATGAATGTTGTTTTCTCCCTAGTGGCAATAGCACATCTAAAACCTTAGATGTTTCTGTCACCCCCCCAGATTAAATAGAGGCATGAACCCAACTATCGAGCATAAATACCCCCTCTTGGAGTTACTAGCAACTACTCGGCCAAGATAGCTACTAACAACGGAGAGCATGCAAGATCATAAACAACATAGAGATAACATAAGATATATGTCAGTATAGCAACTCAATCATAACACCAATATTCATCGGATCCCAACAAACACAACGTGTAGAATTACATAACGGTGATCTCAATCATGTAGGGCAGCTCATGAGATCTAAACATGAAGCACATGGTGGAGAAGACAACCATCTAGCTACTGCTATGGACCCATAGTCCAAGGTAGACTACTCACTCATCGCTCCGGAGGCAAGCATGACGATGAAGAAGACCTCCGGTGGCGATTCCCCTCTCCGGCAGGGTGTCGGGAAGAGCTTCTAGACCCTCCTGATCTCGGGTCGACGACGGCGGCGGATCGCGATGTGTTTCTGGAAAATTGATCGGGTACTTAGGTTTTTCCCGTCGGGTGGTCTTTATAGGCGAAGGGGCATCGTCAGAAGTAGACCGAGGTGGTCTCACACATAGGGGGCGTGGCCAGGGGCTGGGCCACGCCGCCCTGGTGTGAGGGCCCCTTGTGGCCCCACTCCAACTCCTCTTTGGTTCTTTGGAAGCTTCGGTGAAATTCTGGGCGACTGGCTTTGGCTTCATCCAATTCCGAGAATATTTCCTGTGTAACTTTTCTGAAACACAAAAATAGCAGAAAACAGGGAACTGGCACTGTGGCGACTTGTTAATAGGTTAGTTCCGGAAAATGCATAAAAGTGCCACGAAGTGTAACAAAACATTAGGCAAATGGTGTAAAAACAAGCATGGAGCATCAAAAATTATAGATACGTTGGAGACGTATCAGCATCCCCAAGCTTAACTCCTGCTCGTCCTCGAGTAGGTAAGTGATAACAAAAGAAATAATTTTTGAGGTGATATGCACCTAAACAATCTTGATCACATATGTAAGCATTTGTGAGCTGGGATCAAAAGAACTTAAAACATGGGCATGAAAGATATAATCTTGACAATAAAAACTTAGCAACCATGTTATAACATGAAAATGAACACAAACAAAAGATCATGAAAATGAACAAATGAAAGTCAAACGTGTGTTCAAATCATAAGGAAAAATATACAAATGGTTTTCAGCTTGTCCTTCATGGAGAGCAAAACATAAATGCATAGAACACCTTCAAGTTTAAGAGGGCGACTAGATACAAATAATTTGAGAACAAGTGAAACCAACAATATGAATCAATCAATGAAAACTTTGGGACAATGCACATTATACTAAGAATGACAACTATGCTCTCTTAATGGTGCATAAAGATAGAAGGTGGTGACTCAACATAAAAGTAAAAGAAAGGCCCTTCGCGGAGGGAAGCAGTGATTGCAAGTTTTATAACCTTCAAAAATTATGGTACTTACCGGTTTTGAGCTCTCATTGCCCCCATCATAAGCATCTTGAATGGTTAAAGTTAATGCGAGA
The DNA here is from genome assembly GCA_007115705.1 of Dactylis glomerata. NCBI lineage: Eukaryota > Viridiplantae > Streptophyta > Magnoliopsida > Poales > Poaceae > Dactylis > Dactylis glomerata. The sequence goes on from QXEO01000184.1 coordinate 948,504, forward strand.
ACAATTATGATGCATATGCTTGACAAATCATAAGTTGAAAACCTCGTGTCCCGTGAATACGAGTACCCAAACCTCATGCTACTTTACTTAGAGTCCCAAGCAAGCTCTTGTCATTGTAAGTATACACGTATCATCGAGAACAACCAACGGGGTACCTCCGTGCCTGATGACATGGAACAAGCCCATATCAAAATGACAGGACAAGCAGACAATGAACACCTCGACATCTCTTTTATTTACCATTTGTATAGCTTTTTATTTTGAGATGCGTCGTCGAATGTCCACTATGAGCATGCTGCAAATTTCCACCATGAATTATGCATGGCTTATATTGGCGGCCCAGGCGTTTCTCTAACACATATACAAACTCCATGATCTCGCAAGATTCCCAATTCATTTCACACCGCGAGTATCCGTAAACAAAAGATCACAATATCAACTCAAATAAGAAGTGCAATGTTGAAAGCTTGCCCCATGACGGCATGGTTGGGCTAGTCTCCAACTTACAACTTGCAAGCATAACAACTTAACATAAGAGACCACAATGTCAAATTTTTAAGAACAAGAAAAAGTAAAGTGTGCCTTCCGGTTCGTGAGAGCTTTACTGACCAATTTTCGCATAACACTGGTAAGAGTTTAATTTGAAGAGAAAATAAAAGCAAGTCAAATTTACTTGGAATAGCAAATTGCTAATAGGTATGTATGGTGGACACTTTGGAAAACTTGGTTTTTAGGAGTTGGATGCACGAGTAGAGCTCATACTCAGTACAAGGCGAAGGCTAGCAAAAGACTGGGAGCGACCAACTAACAGAGCAATAATGGCCATAATCATGCAAAGCGACAAAGAGACATTAAAAGAAGCATAAGATGGCATCAAAAGTCAAAAAACTGAATGATCGTAGAGGCTATTGGCGACTTTGTATGAGTCTAACATGTGTGAGCATGCGCCAAGTCAACCCAAATAAAGCATCAAGGAGAAAACCAAAATAATGCTTCCAAATAATTAAAACAATGCATGATTTTTTCAAAGGCTCATTAAGCAATCTCAGTTATTTGAGACAAGTCATGCTACAGCAAAACCACTAAGTATACTATCAAAAAGACATCAAGCATGACATGAAAAAGCCTAAGCCGCAGTCTACACAAGCTCCTTCTTGTACCACTTTTTTGCATAAAGCTTTTTCTCCTTTCCGACACCATTCGAACTTTTTTAATCCAACTATTTTGAGGAAAACCAACATGGTCCAGAGGCAAAAATACACTTTGATAAATAAATATAAGAAGATCTGAACGCAAATCAAGGCGAAAACGAAAACCAAAAGTAGTAGCAGAAAAAGAAGAACACTCGGTTTTTGATAAAAGTGAAAACTAGAGCGTTCTTGGCAAATGAAAAGCAAGGCAACTTCTCCAAAAGAAATTTGTTGGGGTCCAACCATTTATTGCAGAAAACAAAAAAAACTAATAATGAAAACTAAAACAACTGACGCTCCAAGAAAAATGCATAGTGCATGAAGCAATAAAAATATAGTGTCTTGAAAGGTGACCTGATTTTTGCTGATGAAGAAGGGGTGCCTCGGGGGCATCCCCAAGCTTTGACGCTTGTACTTCTTGGATATGTCTTGGGGTGATGCATGGGCATCCCCAAGCTTGAGCTTTTGTCCATTCTTCAACTCATCTCATCATTCTCCAATCCCTACACTTGAAAACTTCCTTCATACAAAACTAAACACAAATCTATTAGCAACATTAGTGTAAGCATAACATATAATCGACCTCTTTTGCTTCAGGTTTCAACCTAAAACCACCACATATAAAGTATATACTACTGTAGCAACTTCCCCAAAAGTTCCGTAATCAAAAGAACTCGGAAAAAAGCGATAAAGCGGCAAAAACGAATAGTGGCAGAAATCTGTCAAAACAGAACAGCTGATAAAGGCCGATTTTTTAAGGGGTTTTCTGTTGCTCAAATCAAAAAGTGTTCAACTAATGAAAGTTTGGATATAACCTGGGTCATATGAACCAGAAATCGCAGGTCCAAAAGATATACAGAGAATTTTTACGAATTTTTACGGTGCAGCACCGAAAACAGTTTCAGGACAGCAACATCCCCAAATCTTTACCTCACTCAAATTAGAGGCTTCTCTTGGCACAACAATAAAATAAAAATGATAAGGAGAGGTCATTACAGTAGTAATGACTTCCAAGACTCAAATAAAATAAAAAATACTGAAAATAAAACATTGGGTTATCTCCCAAGAGTGCTTTTCTTTAACGCCTTTGAGGTAGGCGCAGAAAATTGCAAATCAAGTATTTTCAGAAGAAGCATTAAGATTCATTGTAGGAACAAAGAAATGAATATTGTCCAAATGAGGTTTTGAGTACCCATTGTAATCACGCCTTGGTACACTATTTTCATCAAAAAGATTTTCAGGACAAAGCCAACTAAAATTATTTTCCAAGGCATCATGAATTCCTACAAGTTTGCAAGGTATTGGCATTCTAGAATCTTCATTGGGTGTACCAACAACTACAACAGGCGAACCAAGCTTATTAAATTTCTTAAAAACTTTCCTAGCATCAATGGCAACATCTCTAAATTCTATGCGCAAAGTTTCCAAAATGAAAGCTTTCTTTTCAGGATCTTCAATTTCATGAAGCTTAAGGAACATGTATTGCAAAAAGGGATTAAGGTTAGCAAACCTAGCTTCCAACATGTGAATTAAATAAACAGAAGCAACTTCAATGCTAGGAGCTAGCTCAACCAAAGACTTTTCCTCAACTTCTTTATGCATACTAATGTGACTAAAGAACTCCTCAATGTTATCTTTCCCAATAATTGAACCACTACCTACTGAGAGGTCCTCCAAAACATACTTAGGGAACAACATGATGAACTAAAAGCAAGTAGATAAAAGCAACTATAAAGTAAACTAATTTTTTTGTGTGTTTTTTATATAAAACAATGCAAGTAAAAATAAAGTAAAGCAAAACTTAAAACAAAGTAAAGGATGTGCGTGCGAAAAACTCCCCTTGCAGAAGTCTTCTTTTTCCTCCCCGGCAACGGCGCCAGAAAAAGACTTGACGGCTGGCGTGTAGTTGATGATGATGATTATAACCAGTCAGTTGGGAACCCCAAGCGGAAGGTGTGATGAGCACAGCAGCAAGTTTTTCCCTCAGTTAGAAACCAAGGTTTATCGATCGAAGAAGAAAAAGCCAATACGACTGAAGGTGATGCTTGCAAGCTTCGCGACAGCTCCAGAAAATTTATATGGCGCCTCGTCCAAGCTTTGCTTTGCGAGCAGCAACATGGAACCTGCACACAACACAATCAAGTACTTTGTTCCCAACTTACGATGAGGTTGTCAATCTCACCGGTTTGCTTGAAACAAAGGGTATGAGCGTATCGAGTGGAAAATAGTAGAAGTATGCGAGTAAAGTAAACAGTGCGAGTAAAGTAAATAGGTGATAGCAATATGATGGAAATAGGATCAGGGTCCACAGTTCACTAGTGGTGTCTCTCCATAAGATAAATAACACATGCTGGGTAAACAAATTACAGTTGGGCAATTGATAGAATAAAGATAACGTGATATGTCAAGAAGATCACTATGCGATTTACTCTTGGCATTACAACAAAATACATAGACCGCCATCCAACTGCATCTATGACTAATAATCCACTCACGGGGATATCATCCGAACACCCCATGAGTATTAAGTTGCGAACAACAGATAATTGCATTAAGCAAAGTGTGTAATGTAAACAAAGCATATGCCATCGAGCATATGAATGTTGTTTTCTCCCTAGTGGCAACAGCACATCTACAACCTTAGAGGTTTCTGTCACTCCCCCAGATTAAATAGAGGCATGAACCCAACTATCGAGCATAAATACCCCCTCTTGGAGTTACTAGCAACTACTCGGCCAAGATAGCTACTAACAATGGAGAGCATGCAAGATTATAAACAACATAGAGATAACATTAGATATATTTCAGTATAGCAACTCAATCATAACACCAATATTCATCGGATCCCAACAAACACAACATGTAGAATTACATAACGGTGATCTCAATCATGTAGGGCAGCTCACAAGATCTAAACATGAAGCACATGGTGGAGAAGACAACCATCTAGCTACTGCTATGGACCCATAGTCCAAGGTAGACTACTCACTCATCGCTCCGGAGGCAAGCATGGCGATGAAGAAGACCTCCGGTGGCGATTCCCCTCTCCAGCAGGGTGCCAGGAAGAGCTTCTGGACCCTCCCGATCTCGGGTCAACGACAGTGGCGGATCGCGATGTGTTTCTGGAAAATTGATCGGGTACTTAGATTTTTCCCGTCGGGGGGTCTTTATAGGTGAAGGGGCATCGTCATAAGTGGACCGAGGTGGTCTCACACATAGGGGGCGTGGCCAGGGGCTGGGCCGCGCCGCCCTAGTGTGAGGGCCCCTCGTGGCCCCACTCCAACTCCTCTTTGGTTCTCTGGAAGCTTCGGTGAAATTCTGGGCGACTGGCTTTGGTTTCGTCCAATTCCGAGAATATTTCCTGTGTAACTTTTCTGAAACACAAAAATAGTAGAAAACAGGGAACTGGCACTGTGGCGACTTGTTAATAGGTTAGTTCCAGAAAATGCATAAAAGTGCCACGAAGTGTAACAAAACATTAGGAAGATGGTGTAAAAACAAGCATGGAGCATCAAAAATTATAGATACGTTGGAGACGTATCAGCTCCCTCCGCCGCCACCAGCCTCAACCGATATGCCGCCGCCAGATCTACACCGCCACCTCCTTGATTCGCCCGGCCCCTTCCTCGGATGACTGCGCCGAACACCTCCCCGTGGCTAGGATTTTGACCCCCTGCCGCCGTGCTCCGGCGTCCCTCCGATGCCTCCCATCCGGCTACCTCCGGACGCTGATGCCGGTGGCCTCCCGGCCCTCGAGCTGGCGTGGCTCGGCGTGGGTGGTGCCGTGGCACCCCTCGTGCAGCCACTGTCGCCTCTGCCGCCGGCCACCTCCTCGACGTCGCCGCCAACCCTTCGTGAGCTACTCCTCTCTCTCACCCTCTGGATCTATGCTTTGCTTGATGCCGGTCACTGGTCCTTGTCGGTGATGCTCTACTGGTGAAAGTGCTACGATGTTCTCCTGCCTGTGCTACTGCTAGCTTATGCTAAATTCAGTTAGGTGCTGGTCTGAATTATTACTGGTGGTAGCTGTATTAGTTCATCTTGTGAAGCTGTGATGCCAGTTGATGGTGACTGTGATGGTGCTAGATTGGTTGTGATGTTCTCGTGGCTTTTACCATACTGTAGCTAATTTCATGCAAAGGTTCAGTCTAACTATGTTTGCTGGTTACTGAATGGTATTCAGTTATATTGCATGACTGAACTGTGGTTTTGGTGACCACCATTTATCTGTTGCTTAAGTGAATTGATCTATGACATGAACTGAAGCAATTATTTCAGTGATGATTTAATCAAGCCCCTCTTCTAGATGCTTCTAGAATTTTATGCTTGTACCCATGTGACTGCTGCTATCCTTTTATATAGCTCCTGTGGTGCCTCCAGGAGAGTATGCATATTAATGAGTTAAGATGTTTGGCTGGTTGTGCTTTGATCTGGTATGCAAATCTGATGCTTATAGTAACCTTTGGTTGCTGCTGTTATGTGCAAAATGAGCACTGCTATTTGAGTTAAATTGATAAGAACAGATATGTGCTTGATTTTGTCTATGATGCAAAGTCTGAGACTTCTATTGATAGGATAAGAACAGATACTTATTGTGTTGGATTTTCTTTACTACTCTATGATGAGTTTAGCATAGCACTTCTATGCTAGTCTGTCGTCGTGGTGAAACAACATATGCCATAGGATGGCTTAAATGGGGGCCGAACTAGATGCTGGAGGATTCGGGAGAGGGGAACGAGCTAAAAAGCACGACAGAAAGGAACACAGATCTACCCAGGTTCGGGGCTTTCGTAGGGAGATAACACCCCTACTCCTGCTCTACTGGTTTTATATTTGGATCGATGGAGTATACAACAATGGTCCTTCCGAGCTCTCTGCTAGAGGAGGAAGATGAACTACTAAGTGTAGGAACACAGAGTGACCAACCCCTTGCTAGGGCTCCCTATGCCACCTTATATAGTGGTGGCCAGGGTTACAACGGACATATAAGACCAGGAGACACAAACTACACTCCAAACAGGACTTGCTGACAAAGGCAGAGACCCTTGACTTCCTCCCTGATTGCTCTCGATGGGACTCCATATCCCTGTACCTTGTACATCTTGAACTGTGACCTTACCTCCGTGAGGTAAGAGTTGTACTTGTGCACAGTGAGGGTAGGTAACCTCTACTGTGCACCCTGCCATCACACTCTGCTACCATGCTTGGATGTTTTCTTCCTTGATTGTCGGGATGTGACACCTTGGTTGACTTAAGTATCCCGGATATGACCATTGGCCATATCCGGGACATATATGCCGGACCAACGACCTATGAAAGTCGGGTAATCCGGCCTCCCTGTTCCTGCACCACACATCAAAATTGATATGCCGGCATATCCAAGTATATGCCGGCACTCCTCAGTTAGTATCCCGGTTAATCCGGCATATCTGCACCATACATATATATGCCGGGCTGGCCAATGCTCCTATATTCCGGCCAGGCCCTTCCTTGGTCAACCGGCATTAACTCAACCATGGACCTTGTATCTTTCTAGTCTCTCGACCCTACCGGGGGTCATCCCCCCGACATTAGTCCCCGAAGCTGTCGAGGTCCCCCAGTCTTGACTGAGGGGCCTTGGCAGGTTCAACATATCCTCTTCTCATTATAACCCGGCTCTCCGTTATATCTTGACTATCAGATCATATGCAGGGACATACACCCATATACCGGCCACTGTTCCTTCTCCAAAAGTTAATCCGGCCGGCCCTGAGGATATTCCGGATGGAACTTATTCTCCGGGCAGCCAAGCCGGCATATAGATGAGACTTCCTCAAGAAGCCACGCCTGACAGTTTGCATCGAAACTTGGAACCGTCCTGCCACCTCGAACGGTCACACGATGTGACGGTTCACAGTGCAGTTACTTCTCGCCATCATGGCCTAGTGGCACAGTTACAGGAACCGCCGCCCCACTCCGTGCCGCCACGTGGCGACTCACCGCAGAAACGGTCGTGGTAGTGGAACACTCCCCACGACCCCCACGACCGGCCTCCTCGGTATAAATACGGGGTGGGGTAACTTGCTCTTTTTACCCCCACACAGTCTTCGTCTTCCTCAGATCCTCTGCCCCTTGCGCTTCGCCGCCGGACCAAGAAACCGAGAAGGAAAGCCGCCGCCGTCGCCCACCTGCACGCCGGCGCCTCCGCTTGCCGACGTCCGGCGTCATCGTCGACGACGCCGCCGCTCCTCTCTGCGACATTGCTGAGAGATCGGATCTTCCTCTGCACGCTCGCCGCCGTTCCACCGCCGTCGGCCAAGCTTCGGTGAGCTTCTCTTTCTCTGTTCTTGTTCTTCATCCCTCCTGCCTCTCTGTAGCTATACCACGATAGCCCTGCTAGCTTGAATCTGTGGTAGCTTCTCTGCTTGATGTCTCTTTGACTCGATTTAGCATTGCCAGTGATATCCCTTTGGAGTACACCGCTGTTCTTCCATGGGAATTATATCCACGTTTATTTCCGGTTTTAACTGCCTCGGTAGATCTTCTATTTCTGCTAACATTGGTGAGAGCTGTATGCCGGAGAGACTAACCTCCCTCTTTTCTCCGGCCTTGATAGGATTAACATCACGGGACTCCGGCTCTCACGCCTTGTCCCGGCCATTAAGATGGCATCTTCAAGCATGACGGGTACCTCGGCCTCGGAGGAAGATAACTCGGCCCGGGCCCAAGGACGCTCCGGCTGGGAGGGGTCGGAGGTCACTCCGGCCGACATATCCTGGGTCACCTCCACCAGGAGAGTGCCGGAGGGAGTTGCATGCCGGATACCGGCGGGAGAGACTGCGCCGGCACCCGAACCCGGCGAACGCGTCGTCTTCATCGCCCACTTCAAGCGGGGTTTCGGCCTGCCGGTGTCGGACTTCTTCCGGGACGTCCTCGACACCTACGATCTACAACCTCATCATATCCCGGCCAATGCCGTGATGATCCTCTCGGCCTTCGCTGCTTTTTGCGAATGCTACGCCGGCATAGAGCCCCTCTCCCAAGGCTGGGCGAAGTACTTTCAACTCCGGAAACAAGTCGTCCAAGAGCCGCCCCGGAGCAAGGATGAGCCGCAGGAAACGGCCCAGGAGAAGAAGGACCGCCCCATGACCCTATGCGGCGCGGCCACCATCATGTCCCGGAAAGGCTCGGACTTCCCCAAGGTGGAGCTCCTTGAGTCTTGCAAGAAGTGGCAGAAAAGCTTCTTCTACGTCAAGAACACCACCGACGAGGATCTGCTCAACCTGCCGCCATTTGTGGACGAGCCACCCTTGGCTATGAAGAATTGGACTTACAACCCGAAGAACTCGGTGATGCCAGTGAACGCGCTCCACCGGGTTAAGGGCGAGCTCCGGGATGCCGGCCTTACCCCTCAAGATCTGGTGGCATGCTTTATTAGCCGGCATGTCTCCCCTCTGCAGCGCCGGTCGCACAAGATCTGCCAGATGAGCGGGCCCATGGACCCCACCCGGCATTCCACACATGAGCTGACTCCGGCCGACATTCTGCGGTGGATCAAGGACGTCTGCAAGTCCTCTCAGGCCACCTTTGCCTGGGGGCTAGAACCATATAGCCGGGATAGGCCCGCCCCAACGGTAAACACCTCGGCCAACAAATACTCTTTTACCCGGCATATAGATACTTAAGCCGACACATATCTATTTATCGACATATATCATGCCTGATCCGACATACTTTTTGCACCGGCATATTCCTTGCTTCTGACCAATTTACTTTGCATTATGCAGAAGTTCAGCTTCCAGGGTATGGAGAACTCCCGGATCAAGATCGCGGCAGACCGCACTGCTGCGGATGTTGAAGATCCGGACCATTGGGACAAGCTGCCCCGGAACACCCGTGCTGCCGCTGCCGCGGGTAAGGCTTCTTCATCCCGGCATTTCACTCAAGGCCGGAGTGAGGGTGAATCTGACGAGGAGATCCTGACGTATTATGACCTGATGCCACTTGCATATGCCTTTCCTTCTGTACCTTTTGCTTATCCTATGCCGTCCTCAGCTATCCCGGACGATATGGTCGTCGACGCCGCCCCTCTGAACCAGGGACCTCCTTCCACCGGTGGACGTTCCGGCCGGAAGCGAGGCGTGAAGCCCCAACCCGACACACCTCAGCAACAGAAGAGGCAGAAGGTTGGCGTGCCTATTCCGAAGAAACAGAGGCCTGTTGCCGCGGGGTAAGTTTCTTTTCCTTGTATTGCCTCCGACATATCTCTTGCTTTGATTACTAATTTAGCATTTTCTCTCTTTCAGGGCTCCTCTTGCGCCGGAACATGCTTCCAGCACAAGTGCTAGCCCCAACATTGAAAAGCCGGCGGCCGCTGCCACCCCCGACATACCTTCAGCAAGCCATACTACCTCACCGGCGCCGGCATCTTCGCCTGCGCCTGACAAGACCACCTCCCCGGTGAAGGACGTTCCTCCGCCAGAACAAGATATCTCTGCCCCCGACGTCCACATGGACTCGGGGGCTCAACAGGAACCCTCGGCTTCTGATGTCCACATGGACACCGGAGCCCACCAAGAAGCCCCAGACTCCGGCGCGCCCACCAGCGACGCCGGCACAACCGAAGATGCTGGCGCAAGCAACAAGAGCGCCGGCATAGATGACAAAGGAAAAGGCCCGGCCGTGCCGGAAGTCCGAACTATTCCGGAACCCGCCTATGCTGGCCAAGCTGCACCGGCCGCGCCAGAACAACCTGCCCCCAAGACTCCCTCCTCTGAGAAGGCTCCTGCCCCGGCCAAGCCTGCTGCCCCGACCAGGACCTCTGCCCCGGCCAAGACCACTGCCCCGGTCAAGTCCGGGACTCTCAAGATCCAGCCGACCAAGTCCAGCACACCAGCCGCCGCCACTGCTCCTTCTAAAGCAGCATCCCGGACCAGCTCTGCCCTGGCCCTGCATCTTGGCAGGGCAGCAACCCGGCCTGGCTACCGGCGCAACTTCTTCGATACGCCAGAACTTGAGGGCATCATCCCCCTGGTGACGAAAAGTGACCAAAGCCTTGGGTCTCTCAAGGAGCACTGTGCCAGGTGGAATGACGCCGGCAATATGGACACAGCGGATTCCAGGAGCAAGAAGATGGCCGAAGCCTCGGCCACTGGCAATCCCTCAGACATCCTGGCCGCGAAGCCCCTTCCTATTGCCTGCGAGCTCCTCAGCCTCCAGCAAAGACTTCACCAATTGGCCGATGCCACCAACGTAAGTCTCCTCTACCTATACACATATCCCCAGTCCCCGAAAATGTCGGCTGTCCGGGATACGGATATCCGGGATTTTCCAATACTCTTGTAGCTAGCTGTTCTCGAATTAACTGCCGACATATGAGCTCGATCCGAGCTTCAAATCCTAGTCACCGAGGGCCGGGATAGGTGCGCAGCACCTGTGCCGGGTCTTTACCTATTTCACCTTTTAATTATTTTTCAAATCCTCTTGACCGAGATATAAGCTCAATCCGAGCTTTAAATCCTAGTCACCGAGGGCCGGGATAGGTGCGCAGCACCTGTGCCGGGTCTTCCAAAGAGTGATCACTTGATAGAATCTTCAACTTTTAACTGATATGCTAAGTTTCTCTCCTGATATTTCAAATCCTAACTCTTTTGCAGCGCATGAACAACACACGTGCCGACATGTATCATGACCTGGTATGCGAGCATCGGAAGTTATCCGACGAGCATAGCAAGCTTCGGCTGGAGCTGTCCAAGAGAGGTAAACTTCGCCGACATACCGCTCCTGTTTTTACTTTGCAATACTATTCCTGCCGACACATAACCTTGTGCCGACATTCTTCAGCCGGCACTGAAGAACAAGTCGCCGAGCTTCTTAAGAGGGTGAAGGAGCTGACAGGTATGCCGGATTCCTGGAGATCTTTTATCTCTTCCGTTGTACTTCAAATCCTTTAACTCTTGCCATTGTTTTCTATCTTCACATTATTTTGACTTCAAATCTTTTCAGATGAGAAAGCTGGACTGGAAGCACGCCACCAGGACTGTATGTCCTCAGTGGATGTGGCCAAGCAACTGGACGACCGGGATGCCGCTCACAAGGCCGAGATAGAGCAGCTGAAGGGCCGGATTACCGAGCTTCTGGACGAGAAGGAACAGAAGGAGGGCCAACCGAAGAAGACCCAGGACTTGCTCGTTGCTTCCGAGACTGATGCCTCCACTGCCCATGCCGAACTGTCCAGCTTAAAGGAGCAAGCGACAAAATGGGAAGTCACAGTCGCACAGCTCAATGCTGACCTCGCCAGTAAGCTTCAAATCCTTTTTCCTTATCCTGCCCGACATATCATGCTCTCTTCCGACATACCCTCTATGCCGACATATTCTCCTTTTGCTAACATCATTTATTTTTCTCAGACATGTTCCCCGCTTCCGTCGAAGACGTTGAGAGGGCTCTGCAGTTGGATTGAGAGAACCGGGGTGTTCCGGTTGACTCGGCCAACTGGGACATGTCGGAGCAGCTGCTGGCTCTGCAATCCCGGAAGAACGCCATGACGCTCTACACCGAAGAACTCTTTTATGGCGCCCAGGAGGCATTCTCTGCCCTCTGGCCGGGACAAAGGACGCCCACTGATCCTGTTGATCTCGGCAATGACCTGCAGCTTGCCAAGGTTCGCCTCCGGGAATGGCGAGATTCCGGCGCGAGGGTTGGAGCTGACGAAGCTCTCAGCTACTTCTTGTCCTGGTATGAAAAAGCTGACTTGGAGACTTTGCGCACTGTGCGCGAAGGATCCATCTGGACCACGGATCCGGAACACATCCGGCGTCGATGGGAGTTGGCCCACAGCTATGTGGACTATGCCGACACCGACGCCTTCGTCCGGGACATCCGCGAGCCGGAGAAGAAGGACGACGCCGGGGCATCTGCTGCTGCTGAGGGCTCCGACTCCAGCCAAGATGAAGAGGAAGCCGAAGAGGCCGACACCGACGCCCCGGAACAGGGATCTGCCCCGGGCGGAGGTGATGGCTCCATTCCATCTGTTGGGTCCGGCACTCCTGAAGCCGACACCTCTACTGCTACAGCTCCACCAGCCGGCGGCTCTGCTTCTGCCCCTGCTCCTTGACTTTGCAGCACAAAAACTTTAAGCTTTATCAGATCCCCGGAATGCCGGGTGCAACTGTAAGATATACGTTTAATTTCCTGTGGTTTGCTACCTGAGCAAGTTTATCTCGGTTTGCTTGTTATCAATGCCGGAACATCTTTGGCTAAGTCACCGAGTTTGTTTTCCTGTTTCCTCAATTTCACAACCTTGGCTACTTGTCTACCTTATTTGGCTTTCGACGTATGAGTCTCAAGGTTGCTTCATTAAACATACAGTACTTAAACTTTGAAACTTAGACTTCAAATCATCCGACATTTCAAGTTTTAACTTTAGCTTTAACATAAATGTCGGTTCGCTTGCTATACACTTCCTTAGCCGTTTTCCATGTGTAGACAATCTCCGGCATCTACTCTTGCTAGCCATGAAGCCGGGTTTCGGACAGCAGCTGAGTCGAAGAGCGGCCTTTGTTGCCGACACATTACTAGGCCGACATAGGAAACACTCAAATCAAGCCAGCCGGCATATAAACAAGAACTGAAAATAAACAACGGCATATGTCGGAGACAGTGCCCGACCTCTTCGGGATGCCGACATATCATTTATTAGCCTTATACCGGCATAAAAAGCAAAATGGAAATACATACATTATGCTGCTCAGGAGTAAAAGGGGCGGAGTAGGGCTATGTTCCATGGTCTCTTGGTTTCTTCTCCCGACCTGTCCGCCTTGTCCTTCTTGGGGGCCTGCGCATCTATAAGATAATAGGCATCATTGTGCAGGGCTCTGCTCACAATGAATGGCCCCTCCCATGGAGGAGTTAACTTATGCCGGCCTTCCGTGCCTTGCCTTAGCCGGAGTACTAGATCTCCCTCTTGGAATCTCCTTGGATTTACCTTCTGCGCATGATAGCGTCTGAGGTTCTGCTGATATACTGCTGTTCTTGACAGAGTTATATCTCTTGCTTCCTCTAGCAGATCCACATCATTTTCCCTGGCTTCTTTAGCCTCTTCCTCAGTATATAGCACTACTCTTGGTGCATCATGTATTACATCTGTTGGAAGCACAGCTTCTGCTCCATACACCAGGAAAAATGGTGTGTAACCTGTTGACCTATTCGGAGTTGTCCTTAAACTCCAAAGCACTGCTGGCAATTCATCTAGCCAACATCCCGGAGTTTTCTCCAGTGGCTCTATCAGCCGGGGTTTTATGCCGGATAACACTAGCCCATTTGACCTCTCTACTTGGCCGTTGGCACAAGGGTGAGTGACCGACGCTATGTCCAGCCGGATTCCCACTTCCTCACAAAATCTGGCAAATGGTCCTTGGGCAAAGTTCGACCCATTGTCAGTGATGATGCCATGGGGAACACCATATCTCAAGATTATATCTTTCAAGAATTTCACTGTTGTGTGACCATCACACTTGCTTATGGGCTTCACTTCAATCCATTTGGTGAACTTGTCCACCATGACCAGGATATGGGTCATCTTTCCTCTGGCCGGCTTAAATGCCCCGACCATATCCAGGCCCCAAACAGCGAAGGGCCAGGTTATCGGGATAGTCTTCAAGGCAGATGCCGGCTGATGAATCTGGTGGGCATATCTCTGACACCCATTGCACTTTCGGACCAAATCTTCTGCTTCTTGCAGTGCCGTCGGCCAATAGAACCCATGCCGGAATACCTTTGCCACCAGTGCTCTGGATGAAGCGTGGTGACCACACTCCCCCTGATGAATTTCCTGGAGCATCTCCAGGCCTTCCGCAGATTCGACACATCTCTGCAATACTCCGATGACACTTCTTTTATATATTTCCTTGTTTATGATGGTATATCCTTTGGATCTCCTTGCAACCCGGCGTGCCTCGGTTTCATCCACCGGCACTTGACCATCTACCAAGAAATCCATGATAGGACGTGCCCATGAGGGCACTTCCCTAACAGTGAATACTGTCTCATCTATCTCCATCATTTCGACCGACACATAATCGATCTCCATGGGCTGCGAAGTCCCCGGGACTGTGGGATTAGTCCCCGGGTATGCCGGAGCAGTCCCCAGGTATACCGGCACAATCTCTTGGTACATTTTACCCTTGCCCTGGTTCTGCTCCGGAATACTACACTCACAGCATATGTCGGCGCAGTCCCCGGGACTGAGGAAACAGTCCCCGGGTTATCTGACCTGGCTCCGACATCTATCTCCATAGGAACTGCATCCTCCGGACTCGGCGGGACATAAATGGAAGATGACTCTGGCGAGGGCTTGATTGACGGCTTCCTTAGATGTTCCAACGAAATGCCGGGCGGGATTGAATCTCTGGAAGATCCCAACTTGGACAATGCATCGGCTGCATCGTTCTGAGCCCGGAGAACATGCCGGAACTCACAACCTTCGAAGTAACCGCTCAACTGCTGCACCAGGAAACGGTAGGATCCCATGTTGGCATCATGCGCATCCCATATTCCGGAACACTGCTGAATCACTAAGTCAGAATCACCGAAACACATAATCCGGCGAATTCCTATGTCCTTAGATACCTTTAGGCCATGCACAAGTGCCTCATATTCCGCCACATTATTTGATGCTGCAAAATGAATCTACAGGACATATCTCAATTGGTCATTCTTTGGTGAACTGAGAACTATGCCGGCACCCAGGCCATGTATTGTCTTGGACCCATCGAAATGCATTCTCCAATAATTTGCATCTGGCAATGGTGGCTCATATTGTATCTCGGCCCAGTCAATAAAGAAATCTGCCAACACCTGGGACTTGATTGTATCTCTCTTGTCATACTGCGGTGTATATGGTGACAACTCTATTGCCCACTTGGCTATTCTGCCACTGGCATCTTTGTTGCCTATGATCTCCGAGATAGGGGCCTCGGCCACTACCCGGATTGGATGCTCTTGGAAGTAATGCTTGAGCTTCTTGGCCGCCATATAGACACCATAAGTCATCTTCTGATAGTGTGGGTAGTTTTGCTTTGAAGTGGAAAGGACTTCACTCAGATAATATACCGGCCGCTGCACGGTTTTGCCTCCTTCCTCTCGCTCCACTACTACCACTGCACTGACAACCCTGTTGGTTGCCGCTATATAGAGCAACATTGGTTCCCGGGGCATTGGAGATGCTAATACCGGCGCTGTTGACAACATCTGTTTCAATTCCTTGAAAGCTGCATCTGCTTGCGTTGTCCAGACAAATGTGTCGGACTTCTTCATCAACTGATATAACGGCAAAGCTTTCTCTCCAAGCCGGCTTATGAAATGGCTCAGGGATGCAAGGCACCCTGTGAACTTCTATACTTCCCTTAAATCTGTCGGCGGCTTCATCCTTTCTATGGCACGAATCTTGCCGGGATTCACCTCAATACCCCGGCTGGAGACAAGGAAGCCGAGCAACTTGCCCGCTGGCACACCAAAGGTACATTTAGCTGGATTTAACTTCATCCGGAACCTCCTCAGGTTTGCAAAGGTTTCCCGGAGATCATCTATGAGAGTCTTACTCTCCTTGGTCTTTATGACGACATCGTCGACATATACCTGCACATTTTTATCTATTTGATCATGCAAACACTTCTACATACATCTCTGGTAAGTTGCGCCGGCATTTCTTAAACCGAACGGCATAGTGAGATAGCAATAAGCCCCGTACGGGGTAATAAAGGATGTCTTTATTTGATCCGGCTCATACAAGGGGATCTGGTGGAAACCAGAATAAGCATCTACGAATGATAACAGTTCACATCCAGCTGTGGAATCAATCACTTGATCGATCCGAGGGAGCGGGAATGGATCTTTAGGGCATGCCTTGTTCAAGTTGGTGTAATCAACACACATCCGCCATACTTTCACTATGGCGGGCTCATCTTTCTTCTTTTCCACCAAAACCGGATTAGACACCCAATCCGGATGCAGTACTTCCTTGATAAAGCCAGAGGCTAGGAGCCTGGCCACTTCTTCCCATATTGCCTTCCTCCTATCATCCGCATTCCGCCGGAGCGGCTATTTTACCGGCTTAGCATCCGGCCTTACATGCAGCGCGTGCTCAGCCAGCTCCCTCGGCACACCTTGCAGGTCTGAAGTAGACCATGCAAAGATATCCCGATTCTCACGGAGGAAGCTGGTGAGCTCGCTTTCCTATTTGGGATCCATACCTGCCCCGATGAGGGCATGGCGCTCCGGGAAAACTTCATCCAGAGGCACCTTCTTGACTTCCTTGCCCACTTGAAAAGAAGCACTGCCACCGGGATTTGCCATGCCCGGCATAGATTTGCCGGCCACGACCGTTTCCGCAATCTCCACTGCTCGCTTGAGCCTTTTTCTTTCCTCTGCAATGATCAGAGTCTCTACCAGGTTAGACCCGGCTGTGGCACATGCCATTGAACGCTTGTAATCACCAATGATGGTGATCACTCCCTTGGGCCCCGGCATTTTCATCTTCAGGTACGCAACATGCGTAGAGGCCATGAACTTTGCCAGTGCCGGCCTACCCAGCAACGCATGGTAGGGGCTTTCCAAATCCACCACCTCAAACATGAGGTTCTCCACCCTGCAGTTATCCCGGCTGCCAAACATGACATCCATCCGGATCTTGCCCATCGGCGCGCACGAAAGTCCCGGCACAATGCCGTGGAATGTGGTCTTGCTTGGTTCCAGCATATTCTCCTTGATACCCAGCTTCTGCATCGTATCCCGATACATGATGTTGATGCCGCTTCCGTTGTCAATGAGGACCTTGCTGAATCTCACGTTATTAGCCGGCCCGACGAATGTCGGATCCATTACTAGCGCATACCCACCGGGATTGGGCATGATCTTGGGATGATCTGCCCTGTCCCAGCCAATGGCCTGGTCAGACCAGTACATTAGCTTCGGTACTGCCGACATAACGGCATTCACCTCCAAACACCGCCGGTACAAGCTCTGCTTGTCTGTTCTTTCGGTCTCAAAGACCATGTAGCTCTGATCATGTTCCTTGTACTCATTTCGGCCCGCTGCTGGGCCTCCGGCATAGTACTCCGGGTTATGGTTCTGATCCACTTGATTTACGCCGGCATTTCCGGCATTGCCCTGATTCCCGGGATTAACCGGCCTGGGCGGGACTGCAATTGTATTGGCACCTGTCAACGGCGATGGGGCTGCCGGGACAGGTGGTCTAGCCGGTCCCCAGGGACCTGCATGACCTGCTAATATGTCGTCCAGCCACGAACAGTTTCTGGTCAAATGATTCGCCGGCTTACCCGGCTGGAATGTGTGAAACACACAAGGTTTGTCCATGGCCAAACCTACTGTATACTTCGGCCACTGCTTCTTCTGACCGGTGGCTCCGCCGGCATTCTTGTTGACCCAGACATTCTTTTTCTGGAAGGGCTACGGTTGCTGCTGCGGTTGTTGCTGCTGAGGCTACTGATAGCCCTCATATCTCGGACGCTGGCTACTGCCGGCGCCCTCTTGCTCTTCCTCCACCGCTGCTACTTGTGCTGCCCCATACCGGTGATCCGGCCTTTCATCTCTTCTCTTGTTCCGGTTATCAGTGCGATAGTATTGCCCTGGTCTCCCGGCGCTGTTGGTGTTCCCCTGGGTCTGCCCCTGTCCTTGTGAATCAAGGGTGGGCTGCATAGGATCTCCCAGAGCATAACTATCAGCAATCTTGATTGTCTCGGCCAACGTGGCCGGCATTTCCCTCTGAAGCTTTTGCCACAACATGGTGCCATGCCGGCACCCATGAGCGAACCACATGATGGCTTGCTGCTCCACAACTCCTTCGCATGAATTGCGCAATGTGCACCACCTGGTCAGGTAGTCCCGGTCGGTCTCATTCCCTCCCTGCCGGCAGTTAGCCAGCTGCTGAGGACGATTCGGCCTCTTATATGTGCTGGTGAAGTTTGACACAAACTGCTCCTCAAAATCAACCCAGCCGTTGATACTTCCGGCCGGCAGATTGTTCAGCCATATCCTGGCTGGTCCTTCTAGCATTTGCGGCACATATCGTACCGCCCATCTGAGGTTTCCTCCGGCAATGTTCACTGTGGTGGAGTAATCCTCCAACCAATCTTTCGGCTTTGTACTGCCGTTATATGTCCTCGCGCCACGCGCGAGCTGGAAGTAGTAAGGTACCGGCTCACCCATAATCCGGGGTCCAAAGCACATAGGACCCGGAGCTCCTTGCCTTTCCACCAACTCCGATTGGTGAATCCTGTCCAGCTTGAAGCGCGCATCACTTGCTGCTAAGGACCGAGGTCCTAGCCGGGATGCAATTAGGCCCGCGATCACTTTCTCCTGCTGCTGCTCCGGCTGATACTGCTCACTATGCCGGCCTTGCTGATGCTGCTTCTGATATCCCGCCCTGACAAGGGCGGAATTCCCATCATCCTCTCGATGTCCCGGATGACCTGCACCTTGCTGCTGCGCTGCACCTCCGGCGCCCTGCTGCTGACGCCGGGCTGCACTGTTACTCCGGCCACCACCGGCCGAAACTGCCCCTTGCCCGGTCGGCACATTCTGGCCAGCACTCTTGCGGCCGACATACTTGTCAGCTTGGCCGGCACTCTTCTGAGCTACTGCCTGCTTTCCAGCAATTGCCGGATCATACACTTGGATCTGCTTGTCCCGGCGGCCAGAGGTCACACTTCCGGCACGCCGGGCACTTGGATGCGGGGACGAAGCTTCGCCCCTTGACCTTGCGCCGGCACCTCCTACCGACGCAATGTACTGGGATGCCCCGGCACCTGGGTTTGCCTTCTTAAAGGCCTCCTGCTGCTTAGTAGCTTCAGACAAAAGATGGTTAAGCCGGGCTTGCTGCTTATGCAGTGCTTCGCCGGACAAATTAGATAAGTCCTTAGCTACCTCTGCTGCTGCTCTAAGGTTCTTTACTGGGGAGCTATAAATTACCTTAGGCACAGTACTAGTTGCAGTATGACCCTTACCACTAGCACCTTTATCTAGCTCAGTGTTAAGATCTCTACCTCTAGTTCTAACCTCATCTATCCGGCTAGGCCGGGTTACCACAGGAGTAAAACCATGGGCTGCCTCATACTCACAGAGTTGCCGGTTAAACCGTTCGCGCTCCTGGTGCATGGCCAGGGCCTCGTCGACGAGGGCCTGGCGAGATCCCTCCAGGACCTCCCTTGTTTGCTCCGGATCATCGCCGGATCGCACCGGCTCAAGAAGTCGATCGATGATGGGAAGAAGCACCTGACCCTTTGCCGGCACAGCGGAAGTGCCGGCCAGGTTCTCGGCACGCTCCAACGGAGGACGCGCCGACCTTTTGGCCTTCGGCGGCTCCAGGGGAGTATCTCCTGCTGATGCTGCTGCTTTGCCGGCACCATCTCCCGGCGGCACTGATGTGCCGGCCATCATCACCTCGGCCGACTCTACTGAGCGAGCGCTACGCCCAGCGTGAGCCAGCCGATGCGACGGAGGATCCGCCGCCACTAGCACCTTTTCCCTGCAAACTCTCTCAGTCCCCACGTACACCTCGTGGGAACCGAAAGACATGATCCGGCCATCCCTGGGGAACGGCCGGCCGCCGAGACACCCAGCGTTGTCACTGACGAAGCTGAGCGAGCCTAGCCTCTGGACGAGGCCAGAGACCACGCGCACTCCCGAAGCTGCTATCACAGACCCCGTCCGAATAAACACTCCGCCCAGCATATCGATCAGCCCCACGGTGGGCGCCAAATGTTGTCGTGGTGAAACAACATATGCCATAGGATGGCTTAAATGGGGGCCGAACTAGATGCTGGAGGATTCGGGAGAGGGGAACGAGCTAAAAAGCACGACAGAAAGGAACACAGATCTACCCAGGTTCGGGGCTCTCGTAGGGAGATAACACCCCTACTCCTGCTCTACTGGTTTTATATTTGGATTGATGGAGTATACAACAATGGTCCTTCCGAGCTCTCTGCTAGAGGAGGAAGATGAACTACTAAGTGTAGGAACACAGAGTGACCAACCCCTTGCTAGGGCTCCCTATGCCACCTTATATAGTGGTGGCCAGGGTTACAACGGTCATATAAGACCAGGAGACACAAACTACACTCCAAACAGGACTTGCTGACGAAGGCAGAGACCCTTGACTTCCTCTCTGATTGCTCTCGATGGGACTCCATATCCCTGTACCTTGTACCTCTTGAACTGTGACCTTACCTCCGTGAGTTAAGAGCTATATTTGTGCACAGTGAGGGTAGGTAACCTCTACTGTGCACCCTGCCATCACACTCTGCTACCATGCTTGGATGTTTTCTTCCTTGATTGTCGGGATGTGACACCTTGGTTGACTTAAGTATCCCGGATATGACCGTTGGCCATATCCAGGACATATATGCCGGACCAACGACCTATGAAAGTCGGGTAATCCGGCCTCCCTGTTCCTGCACCACACATCAAAATTGATATGCCGGCATATCCAAGTATATGCCGGCACTCCTCAGTTAGTATCCCGGTTAATCCGGCATATCTGCACCATACATATATATGCCGGGCTGGCCAATGCTCCTATATTCCGGCCAGGCCCTTCCTTGGTCAACCGGCATTAACTCAACCATGGACCTTGTATCTTTCTAGTCTCTCGACCCTACCGGGGATCATCCCCCCGACATAGTCTGAGAGTATCCCTGCTGCCCCCCTTATTTCCTCTTATTGATGATAAGAACAGATACTACTACTGGTTCTTGGTTTGTTCACCTTGTTGCTGAAATTTTTGGAAGAGTGAAGTTGGTATTAGGCTTTGATCTGGTGCCCTTCTACTTCTTCTTGATCTTGTTCTTGTGGTGGCCTTGTCCTGCTTGATCTGGTTCGGCTGGCCACCTTGCTCCTACTTCCTGGCAGCCCTGCTCCTCCTCTTGATCAGCTCCTGGTGCTCCTCTAAGTGACCATGGTCACTGGTTGCTTGAGCTGGGATTTTGTGGTGTTCTTTTGAGAACTGTTATTGGTGTGCTTGATATGAGGTGAGAAGAATGGTGTTGCTTGTGGTGTGTGCGGCTGCCAATGGTGGTGCTTATCTAGTCCTAGTGCAAAATTCTATTTTGCCTTGCTTACCTTCTGAAGCAAGTCACGGCTATGTCCATGATTATCTTGATTGGTGAATTATTTTGGTGCTGCCACTTGTAATTCTGGCTTTCCAATAATACTGATTTTGCTAAATGGATTTTGGTGACCTATAATTCTACTTAACTAATATCATGTTAAGTATGAATTTAATATACATTGATTTGGATTTTATTACTTTAAACTTAGCTAGAATCTAGAGGTTGTCATAATCTGTCTGTTATGTTTCAAACATGATTTTTGGTTACCGGCCTTTAAGATGCCTATCCATTCAAGTGTATGAATTATGCACCCTTTTTTCCAGAGTTGGTTATTTGTTAAGAATGATGCCCTCTGATTCTAGGATATAGAATTTAGGAGTCCTTCCTAAATTCTCTAACTAAGTTTAATAAATGAAGATGATGGAAAGATTAAATATTAGTTAGGATTTTTTGTTTATTCATTTTGTAATATTCCTTTCTTCTTGTAATTAATCTCATTATTGAGATTTGTAATATAATACTCTATTCATTTGTAATAAAGACATTATCCAAAACTTATTCTTATATTCAATTTTTGTAATGTTTATTTATTCAATTACTGAATTCAAATTTTATTTGAATTGTTTTTAATTCAAATTTTAAATGTTGAATTCAAATTCCTTCCCCCCAAATCAATAATTCAACAAAGGTCATGCCGAAATTCATCGCACTCACTTTGATGTACTTAACCAAACATCAGAACGAGAGGAACTCCAGTCGCTTTGTGTTTTAAATAATTTGTGCGAAAATTTTCTAGGTTTTCAGATGCATGAATGCAATGCACAAACCCTGATTCTACCCCCGTTTGGTCCTAAACGCTGGGATGTTACAAAAACATATTTACTTCTTTGCATACACAACCAAAACCCAAAAATATCATCACCACAACGTATCTACTTTTGCATTGTTATTTACTTTATCGTATTGCATATTATATTTATTTTTACTTGCTTTCACACCTTGTGCTTGACAACCACTCGGTGGAGTTGGGGACACAAGAACGAGGAATTGTTTTGCATGTTGCTAGAAGAAGAACGACATGAGCTTTTTCGATTGTTCCCCGAGAGTTCGATATAAACCCCGAGTTCCCTCATAGAGAAAATTTACTCTTGGTACAACACTCTGCACTTGGAGTCCCAACTTGGCACACTTGCTTAATGTCATCTGCATGCCAGTAGGTTAGGCCCCTCTCTGTGGAGCTGAAGATCTACCCATTCTTTTACTGGATAGATACTGCAAGCATCGGTACAAGGTGTACACAATCTAGGTTTAGTGCAAATAGCATGTTTGAACGACCACTAGTAGAAAATGGGTCTTTTGTCCAGCACCAAAATGACATCTGTCCCGGTTTGTTTTGTCAATGGGGACCAATGATAGGCGTTGGTCCCGGTTCGTGCCGCCAGGTGGTCGGTCCCGGTTCATTTCGGAGCATCAGTCCCGGTTTGTGGCATCAACCGGGACCAATGCCCCCACCCCCCCCCCCCACGTGGCACATGGCGCTATGCGGAGCATTGGTCCTGGTTCATGCCACGAACCGGGATCAAAGACCCTCCCCTAGCTATAAATAAGCCCAGCCCTTTGCCACAAAATTTTGCTGGATTGTGTGTGAGGTGTGGGTGCTAGCTTTTTTTCCTTTGATTGCACACAAGGTGTTCGACGAAATGTCCAAGCCACACTTAAGTTCGCACAACATGGTATCCTCGGCCGAGGTTAGCAACCTTATCTTCTTCATCTGTAACTGATACAAAAACATTTCATGTGTCAATGTAGGGTGGTCATTTCACTATTCACGATGTTATTGTAATGGTTAATTATTATGACGCAGATCGATGCGCGGATGTGATGGATGTATGGCGACCGACGCGATTCCGATTTTATTGCAGGCCTACATAAATTTATTGATGTGGCTAAGGCAAACAAAGTGGATAATTTTATGCCTTGTTCCTGCGTCAACTGTCGGAATGTGACGGAGCACTCTGTCCCGAGAATCTTTCAAAGCCATCTGCTTCGGAGAGGTTTCATGCCCGGATATTATTGTTGGGCCATGCATGGAGAAAGAGGGGTTAGGCTAGAAGAAAATGAAGAAGAGGAGGATGATGACAGCTATCCTATGTCCCCTGAAGAATATGGTGATACTGCAATGGAAGACAACGAAGAAGAGGGAGGCGGCAATGAAGAAGAACAACGGCATCGGATGAACCCGCTGATGGTCTTGGTCGGGTCATTTCTGATGCAAAGCAACAATGCGATATAGAAAGGGAGAAGCTAAAGTTGGAGGCCATGCAAAAGGATCACAAAAAGTTGTTGTACCCAAATTGCGAAGATGGCAGCACAAAGCTCGGTACCACACTTGAACTGCTGAAATGGAAGGCAGAGGCTGGTTTATCTGACAAGGGATTTGAGAAGTTACTGAAAATAATGAAGCCAAAGCTTCCAAAGGATAACGAGCTGCCCGAGACAATGTACGAAGCAAAGAAGACTATCTGCCCTCTAGGATTAGATGTGGAGAAGATACATGCATGCATTAATGACTGCATCCTGTACCGCAGTGAGAAGTATGAGAATATGGATAAATGTCTGGTATGCACTGCATGTCGGTACAAGATCAGACAAGATGACCCTGGTGATGTTGAGGGCGATGACGAGCCCCCCAGGAAGAGGGTTCATGCTAAGGTTATGTGGTATGCTCCTATAATACCACGGTTGAAACGTCTGTTTAGAAACAAAGAGCATGCCAGGTTGTTGCGATGGCACAAAGAAGAGCGTAAGAAAGACGGGAAACTGAGACACCCCACCGATGGGTCGCAGTGGAGAAACATCGAGAGAAAGTACTCGAACTTTGCAGGTGACGCGAGGAACTTATGGTTTGGTCTAAGTACAGACTGCATGAATCCTTTTGGGGAGCAGAGCTGCAGTCACAACACCTGGCCCGTGACTCTATGTATCTATAACCTTCCTCCTTGGTTGTGCATGAAGCGGAAGTTCATTATGATGCCAGTGCTCATCCAAGGACCGAAGCAACCCGGCAACGACATTGATGTGTACCTAAGGCCATTAGTCGATGAACTTTTGCAGCTGTGGGCAGAACCAGGTGTAAAGGTGTGGGATGAGCACAAACAGGAGCCATTTGACCTACGAGCGTTGCTGTTCGTAACCATCAATGATTGGCCTGCTCTTAGTAACATTTCAGGATAGTCAAACAAGGGATACAATGCATGCACGCACTGTTTAGATAAGACTAAAGGTATATATTTGGATAAATGTAAGAAGGTTGTGTACCTGGAGTGTCGTAAATTTCTTCTGACCAATCATCAAGTAAGAAAGAAAGGCAAGCATTTCAATGGTGAGGCAGATCACTGAAAGAAGCCTAAGCTCCCTAAAGGTGCTGATGTATTTGGTATGGTGAAGGACCTAGAAGTAATCTTTGAAAGGGTCCTGGCGGTCAATCTGTTCCAAAAGACCCCATTACCGGACACACGGCCATGTGGAAGAAGAAATCTATATTTTGGGAGCTTGAGTATTGGAAAGACCTAGAGGTCCGTTCTTCAATCGACGTGATGCACGTGACGAAGAATCTTTGCATGAACCTGCTAGGCTTCCTGGGCGTGTATGGGAAGACAAAAGATACACCAAAAGCACGGGAGGACCAGCAACATATCAAAGACCCATACAACAAGCATACTGATAAAGGCCGTCAATACTTAAGCAGCTACGCTCTTACCAAAGCAGAGAAGAAAATCTTTTTTGAATGCCTGAGCAGTATCAAGGTCCCGGCTGGGTTCTCGTCAAATATAAAGGGAATAATAAATATGGCAGAGAAAAAAATCCAGAACCTGAAGTCTCATGATTGTCACGTGATTATGACACAGTTGCTTCCGGTTGCATTGAGGGGGCTTCTACTGGAAAATGTTCGAGTACCCATTGTGAAGCTATGTGCATTCCTCAATGCAATATCTCAGAAGGTGATTGATCGAGAAAGTCTGGAAAGGCTACAAAAGGATGTGGTCCAATGTCTTGTCAGTTTTGAGTTGGTGTTCCCCCCGTCCTTCTTTAATATTATGACGCATCTCTTAGTTCACCTAGTCGAAGAGATTTCCATTCTCGGTCCTATATTTCTGCACAATATGTTCCCCTTCAAGAGGTTCATGGGAGTCTTAAAGAAATATGTTCGTAACCATGCTAGGCCAGAAGGAAGCATCTCCAAGGGCTATGGAACAGAGGAGGTCATTGGGTTCTGTGTTGACTTTCTTCCTGACCTTAAGCCGATTGGTGTTCCTGAATCACGGTATGAGGGGAGACTGAGTGGAAAAGGCACGCTAG
The DNA here is from genome assembly GCA_007115705.1 of Dactylis glomerata. Lineage (NCBI taxonomy): Eukaryota > Viridiplantae > Streptophyta > Magnoliopsida > Poales > Poaceae > Dactylis > Dactylis glomerata. The sequence goes on from QXEO01000184.1 coordinate 974,158, forward strand.
GAAAGAAAGCAATGATATTTAGGGATGGGCATTCTTTGAATCAAGCACACTACACAGTTCTACAAAGTTCTACCTTCGTGGCTCCGTATATCAAGGAACACATGAATGTTGTACGCTCCAAGTTCCCGGGGAAGGATGACTACTGGATTAAAGAAAATCACATGGAGACTTTCGGCACTTGGTTGCAATTACATCTCATGAATGACACCACTATTGGAGATCAGATCTACTTGTTGGCTGTGACACCATCTGCGACTGTATTGACTTTCCAAGGGTACGAGATAAATGGGAATACATTTTACACGATCGCCCAAGATAAAAAGAGCACCAACCAAAACAGTGGTGTCCGCTTTGATGCAACATGTGAGAATGGGAAAAAGGACACATACTATGGTTACATAGAGGAGATATGGGAACTTGACTATGGACCTACTTTTAAGGTCCCTTTGTTTCGGTGCAGTTGGGTCAACATGAATGGAGAAGGGTTAAAGGTAGACCAGCTGTACGGAATGACAACAGTGGATCTCAAGAATCTTGGTTACAGAGATGAACCATTCGTCCTAGCCAATGATGTGGCTCAGGTTTTCTATGTGAAGGACATGTCCTCCAGACCGAAAAAAAGAAAAAATAAGGAACCGAATACATCAGACGATGAGCCCAGGCGTCACATAGTTCTTTTAGGGAAAAGAAACATTGTGGGAGTCGAGGACAAGACAGACATGTCAGCAAATTATGATAAGTTTGAAGAAATTCCGCCCTTCACCGTGAAAACTGACCCTTGCATCCCGTTAAATAATGAAGATGCTCCATGGTTACGTCCTAAGAAGCGATCATAGACAAGGGATCGACATATGCGACGAAGGATTCATACCCTAAACCCTAAACCCTATGTAAATCTATGTAATGTATAAAACCTATGACACATCATTTTGTGATGGATGTTTTATGATATTTGCAATTTTCCAAGTTCAATATTTTTCCTTGCAGCTATGGCACATAATATGACACCACACGAAGGTTTCACATTGTTTGGATCATTTTTGAATTTCTTATGCCCGTTTCAAACTATATTCAAAACAGCGGGCATGAAGCTTCTAAGCCCGGGGCTGAGCCTCACTAAACTTGAAGTGGATCTCTGATGAAATAGCATGTTGTGAACCTATAAATGATTTTAAAAAAAATTCACAAGCATTATATCTTGTACTAGTAGTTCAAATCTGGGCACCCTCCTGCCGATTCGGCAGGAATTTGTCTTTTTCATGAGGGATGGACGGAAAGGTTCCTGATACACCGGTTGGGAATTTGTCCATCTAAGGTGGTCTAGTATTTTTGAAAAATGGGTTGGTACCAATGCCAAACTTTAATTTGGTGGTTCCTTCACAGAACACCCCGATTTCGGCACCTCAAAAATAGAAATTGGCTATTTCGTGCATCAAAAAGGAAAACTTCCTCCTGTAACATCGTAAGCCATCCCAAGATGCACATGTGTGCACAATATGGGCACATTATCACAAACTATGCCCTGATTCTAGCCATAACATTGGTGGTTCGACCTAAATGCCATGAAACCTCGAACATGATAGGTCATTTTGTGAAGGATTTTTTATGATGTTTGCAATTTTCCAAGTTCAATATTTTTCCTTGCAGCTATGACACATAATATGACACCACGCAAAGGTTTCACATTGTTTGGATCATTTTTGAATTTCTTATGCCCGTTTCAAACTATATTCAAAATGGTGGGCATGAAGCTTCTTAGTCCGGGGCTGAGCCTCGCTAAACTTGAAGTGGATCTCTAATGAAATAGCATGTTTTGAACCTATAAATGATTTTAAAAAAATTCACAAGCATTATATCCTGTACTTGTAGTTCAAATCTGGGCACCCTCCTACCGATTCGGCAGGAATTTGTCTTTTTCATGAGGGATGGTGTAACACCCCTGAATTTATAACAAATTCGAAGTGCCCGTTATGTAATCCATCACAATCCCAGAATCATTGTTGTGATTTACATAACATAGTTGATATCACAGTCATAGCTATTAATAGTAAATAAAGGGATTACATAGGTGGTCGTACAGACCAAACCTTACAATACATCAATATGCAGCGGAATATCACGTCGGGTCCATATTATCAAGCTTCAACCTCACAGGCAGAGCCGACAGTAGGAAACGAGCCTAATTCGCAAAGTCGTCAACGATTCCTTCCTTCTTGATTTTTCTCCTTCAAGTCTGGCCAAGTTAATAGCCAGGGACAGAGCCATGAGTACATTGCATGCACTCGCAAACCATTTATAAATAAATGAATAGAGAATGCACAGTTCATATAGTGGTCTAAGCTCTAGGTTCCTTTGCATAAAGCAGAATTTCCATTCAAAGATCTTTTATTTAAAATGGTAAGAAAACATTTAGCTTTTTATAAAACTCTAGATGGAATCCCCCAATTGTCAATTCTTTTGTTCACCAAGTCACCTCCATGGTCATCGAAATTCATTGTCAAGTCACCTTTCTCAATCATTTTCAAAGTAAAACCTGATAACGTCCAAGTACAACCAATCCAACCATCCCTGACCGCGGACGCGGCTATTCGAATAGTTTTACACTCTGTAGAGGTTGTACACTTTACCCACACCATCCGACTACTCATCGTGTGGGCAACTTCCCTGCATAACGACATATGCCACGACAAGCAGCCGACCATTAATGTTTCACCTGCCCGCCTTAGCATAAACACTACCGCCTAGAGATGTATCCCCCAACACCGGGGTCCAAGAAGCTGTCCGGGGTGTGCAAAGTCCCCAACCGCTCGAACCTCTGGAATGACACTCACCGAGGTAGAGTCCTACCCACGGTAGTCCATTTTCAATGAGGGCTCTTTGGCTTGTACCCCAACCACCTAAAAAGGAGGACCAGGCGAGCCTAGGCCATAGCCACAGGGTGCCCTGGAAGAGGAGTCCCTGGTCGGACTTCCATGTACAGTGTGTAGGGTCTACACTAAGGAGAAACAAACTACTCCACTAAGCCCTGTCCCATACCAGGGTAATGTGGTCGCACTATATGGTTGGTCCAGTATGGTACTTCACGCATTTATCATTTTTGTCAAACCTTCATGTCACCTTCACCATGTCACCATTTTGTAAATAGTTTTCAAAGTCACCCTTGGGTAAGGTTGCCCATCTCCAAGGTTTTTATTGCAAAATCATCCTTGGGCAAGGTTGCCCCTTTCCAAGGTTTTCATTTCAAAATCTTCATAATCTTCATTGGGGTTCCCACCTAGTCATTGTCCATGGATGCCTTCAGCTCAAGCATGATCCTTATGAGGGCACAAGGATCTAGGTAGGTATGTGGATAGGCTTAGCTTGATGCTCTACTTAGCATCCACTAAGGAAAGGTTTCTCAAAGGTAGGCTAAGTTTGATGCCCATAATGTCATCCACAAAAAGAGTTGGATGCACTTGTTAAGAAAGACATCTCTACTCATTTGCAACTTGGTAACAATTATTTTAGCATGCACTTTTATTTAAAAGCAAGTAAACATGCATTATAAAACTGGGTAATGGTATGATCAAAAGATGGCTTGCCTGGCTTGGCAATGTCATAGGCTTCTTCATCTTCATCTCGGGTTGTGTAGTCTCCATCACCATTGCTTGGTTGACTTCGGGATCCATTATCCTTACTCTCGTTGTCGTCTAATCGTCGAAAATCAAATAAGCATACAATCACCACACGATTCCCAAACAACACATATTCACTCAAATAAGGATAGTTGGGGTAAGGGAAACTATCTAGGAAGTCTATGGAGAGTGGTTTCGAAGATCATTGAGTTTCGATGGATGAGATGATTGAGTGGTTGTATTTAGGTAGGGTTCATTTATTTTGGATCAGGAAAATATCTCCTGCAAGTTCTTATTGACTGAGTTCATGGACTACAAGTAGGTATTCAAGATTAGGGTTCAACCTAAGTGGCGTCCATTCATTTTGATTTCCTTTGAATATTCGAGGCAAGTTTTAAGTCCATCGATAGCTATCATTAACTATTGGAGTGTCGAATAGCTCCGGTAGGTTAAACCTTGACCAAGGTCAAGTAGTATAGATTACTATTTGAGATATTGGTTTAACCCAAATGAATTTATAAAATCTCTAGTTATAGTTTTCAACTACTCAAATTCCTAAGTCAAATAGGTTTGATTTGACCGTAAAACACAATAGTATTTGATTTACAAGTTACTATTTCAAAACTAATTAGATAAACAGATAAATATTTCAATTTATGAATTATGAGAATTGGATTCATATTTTTTTGAATTTTATTTGATTTGTTATGAATTTTGCAAGGTTGCATAACTGCAAGTTTGTTATTTTTACCCAATTAAAAATATCAGTCTAAATGGGTTGAAAATACCACCACGGGATAGAGCATGTTCTAAGCTTTCCAAAAAGTATTTATTTGCTAGATTTGGATTCCTAAATCTCTCGGAATTTGAATTGGAAGTTGCAGCAATTTAAATAACTATTAAACTGGATCCAGAAAAAAAAGTAAACAGCCAGAATTCGAAACGGGCCGGGAAACGACTCGGGCCGGCCCAGCTAGGAATCCCGGGTGCGCGTGGGAAGAAAAAAAGAAAAGGGACCTGACCGGAGGGGCCCGCTGGTCAGGATCGAATCGGTATCTGGGGTCCTTCTTCCCCGCGACTGGGACGGAGCGAGGGAGAGTACTGGGAGGGTGGTGGTGGTCTGGGGAACTCACCGGCGGCGACGGGGAGCGGCGGCGAGGGCGCAGGGCGGCGGCGGTGGCTCTTCTCGGCCACCTCCAGTAGGTACGGCGCCGGGGGAAGCACGGGATGGCTGGGAACGCGCGGCAGCCTGCGAGGACGACATTGCCGGCGAGCTCGACGGGGTGATTGAGAGCAGAGAGGAAGTTGTCTGGGGAGGTGCTGGGGATGATGTGAGTCTTTTCAGGAAAGAAAGGCGGCTTTTTATAGACGGGAGAGGGAGCACCGGCGGTGTCCAGTGGCGGCCAGTTCACGGCCCGGGGCGGCAAGGGAGTGAAGAGGGGGCGGCGTTGGCGTGTGCTGCGGGCTGTGGCGTGCTGTGGCGTGCTGCTGGCGCGATGGGAGGGGTTGAGACGGTCTGGTTCAGAGGGGGACATGGAAGGTGTGCTGGTGTGTTCTTCTCTTCTCCTCCATGTCTCACGGCCGGGGCCTGGGCAGGGGTGACTGGGGATCGACAGCAAGGCGACAGGGGAGGTCCACAGGTACTGCTATGGGGCTAGGGCGTACTGGGGGGCTGCTTGCCACAGTGATTGCACTATTGCCAAATCCTGCCCACTAGGTGCTCGACACAATGTCCGCAAGAAATAAAAAATCGAATTTTCGAAATTTTCAAATTGGGTTGGTCATTATATTGGATGGGGATTCTGAAACAATTTTTGTTAGGTCAAGAGGTGGTGTTTTGCTTCAGGGCTATTTTGAATTTGGGGTTGTCATATGTTTCAGATTCAAACTTTGGCAGAAGTTTGAGTTAGGTTAGAATTTGAATTTTGGTTTGAAGTTTGTTAGTCCAGCAAGAATGTAGGTTGTTCTTGCTCAACCAACTGACCACACACTCAATTAATTTACAGATTGCTTATTTTAAGTGTCCAAAGTAGGGTAGTCAATAATAATTTCTAGATCAAACTTTTCTTCTCTTTTTCTTTATTTCTCTTGCTTCTGGTTCTTTTGATCTTTGTGGTTCTTCTCTAATGCTTCTGTTGGTTAAGTTTGAATTAACTAAACATTGCACAACAAATTAAAACCCACATGAAATCATAAAAGACCTATATTAAAACTCTATGCATACATGCAATATGGAGTGCAAAAGTTTTATCTTGGTCCAAAGGTGTTGGTTTTCTTGTAGATGACATGGAGTTGGGAAAGACCTCTTATTTGAATTCAAACTTTGGTAGAAATTTGAATAGGGTTCCAAGTTGATTTTTGTTTCAAACTTTATTGTATTTGATTCTTTGTAACTTGTTCTTAGTTGTGGTGGAGAGATGCATGATGGTATAGTTCAAATATTGCTTAATATATAAGGGCAAAGTAGTGTAATCAGTAATTTTTTTAAGATCACTACTTCCTCTTTTCTTACTTAGGTTTTTGTGTTGCGGTTTATTTTCTTGATTCTTTTCTATTTGTTTGTGATTGCTTGACTAAATTTTGGTTTGGCCATTGACCCAAATGGGTTTAGCATGTAACCATACACAAAATTTAATAGTTAGAAAACTATTTCAATTTAACAAAAGTCTTTATTTAAAAATTTGGGCTCAAAGGATTTGTTTTAAAACCCTTCTCATACTCTTTTTTTTTATTTGAAGCCTGGGAGCAAATGCTCCAATTCACAAGTTTTAAAAGACAAGAAATTAATCTTGTATTTAAAATAAAAGTTTTTGTTGTCTCTAAAATTTGGTATTTTAATAAATCCATTTATTTCTATTTCCCAAAAATTTGGGTTGTTACAATCTTCCCCCCTTAAAAAGAATCTCGTCCCGAGATTCACAAGTTAAGATTGAGAGAGATTGGGAGATGAGATTACCAGATAAAAGATAGAGTGCGTATTAATTTATATCAAGATGGAAGGATTGGGTACACCCGAAATGTGATGTGGCCAGATGGGCCAAAACACATCTTCACCAATCACATAGCAATTTCAACAAACAATCATACTTTCAAAAACAAAATAGTTGGTATCTAAACCATAGGCTTTTATTACAAAGGGTCTTGCAGATTACAAGTCTCGCTCTTGATTTACAAAGAAATAAGCAAGCCTACTAGTCCCAAACTAAGGTGACTAAGGCTTCTTCTCGGCTTGGATCCTCACACTTGATTCAACCTGATCTTACTAACTTTATGGCTACGAGCAACTTCGGGGTATTCTGTGGCTGATTCATGATGATTGATCCTTTTCTTCTCTTCGTGTCTTGAGGTTGCCAAAGTTACTTCCCGGTGGTTGGTAAGGCTGCTTCCTTCCCCTGCGGAAGTTGAGGCTATAGAGTCCTTTGACACTATCTTCAATAATGATGCGGTTTCGAACTCTGCCCAGGTTGGTGTTGATAGGGTTGCCTCCTGAAGATGAAAGAACATTTGTAGGATCTTCAGAGCAACTGGGTTTGACACTTTCTTTAGTTATGACCAGATCTTGAGCGACCGGAGGTTCTGGCGTAGCGTTCAACTTTGTTGGGCACTCGTTGGAATAATGCCCTTGGATTCCACAATTCCAACAGCTAATGTTGGTCGTGTCGCCATGCTTGGGATAGGTATCTTTTGACAAGGTTCATCCAGATCGTAGGTTTAGGTTACCAACTTGTAACACCCCCGAATTTATAACAAATTCGAAGTGCCCGTTATGTAATCCATCACAATCCCAGAATCATTGTTGTGATTTACATAACGTAGTTGATATCACAGTCATAGCTATTAATAGTAAATAAAGGGATTACATAGGTTAGAGGGTGCTGGAGGCTTATTTTCTTGACGTCTTATCCTCCTTTCTTTCTTCTTTTTGTTACGAGCTTTCTGTTGTTTTCTATGACTGTCATGCTCCTTGCTAGTCTTGACAACTTGAGCTGCTAGCTGAAAATGCTTTTTCTTGATCTTGGATATAGCTGTCACCAGGTGATTCATGGAGCAGTTTGCTGGAACATGAGTACTACTCTCACATAAGAAGCATGTGATGTTTCTTGAAGGGCATTCCCCAGTTGGATGCTTGATGTCGCAATTGGGACAGTTGCTAGTACATTGGCTAGATTGATGACCTTCTTCTCCACAACGGCTACAAGCCTTCATACTGAGGTGATCTAGGTTGGGAATACTTTTATTGGGATAGGGTCGTTTTGCGTGGAGTGCTTCTCCACAATCATAACATAAGGGTTGAGTGCAAAAATCTCCTTGCTTCTTCTTCGGAATTAGGTTCAAGTGGGACCTCCTTTGGTATTCTCGGGCAATTCTATTGAGGTGAAACTCGAACTCCGAGTTGGCCTGAAAGGGTGGATTCGAGAGCATGGGGTGCATCAGAGGGGTCAAATCCTGCAGTAGATGAGAGGGAACATCTTTCAAAAGGTTTCTTATGCGGGATTGGTATGGTTTAAAGTTTAGCTTGGGCCCGAAAGACCAAAGCATTTTGGAGCAAACCAGTTGTTGGGGTGGATACTACACATTGCCGAAGGGCATATGAGCAACACATCTTAAAAATAAACCAATCATTTAAAACAATCAAGGTACTAAGCACACTTAGCAATCATGAGGTAAGGGTAGCTCAATACAAACAATTGAGCATTTCCTATAAGTCCTATTAGGTCAAGGCTGCTGAGGTCTTCATCCTTTCTACTCACACTTGATTTGTCTCTTGAAGTCTTTATTCTACATACTTGACTCTCATGGGAAGATTTCTAGGTCGACGGTAGCCATCGTAGTTGATGTCGAATGTTGACGTCTTGGAAAAGATTGAGTCCACAATCTTCTAATCCATTGTTTCTGGGGCTTTATGGTGGTATCTCGTCCAAAGTATAGATTTGGAATAGATAAGGAATAGAGTAAAACAAATATTTGAAAAGACTTTGTAATTAAAGAGGTAAATAAATTCTTTGTCAAAATCTCTTGAGAGTATAAGTTGAGAGTGTAAGATATTTGAAGTGAATAAGATGGGAGTATAAGTTGGGCTTTGGGTACCAAAGCAAATAAATTTCTTTTGTAGAAATAAGTTTTTGTGCCAACATATCACTTTCTTAGCTAACGACCATGCTAACTAAGGTCTCCTAAGGTCATGATAGTCCTGATATCAAACTGGTGATATCAGAGATATCATTTTCTAACGACCATGCTAGCTAGGGTTTCCTAGAGTCAGCCTAGGCTCTGATACCAACTTGTAACACCCCCGAATTTATAACAAATTCGAAGTGCCCGTTATGTAATCCATCACAATCCCAGAATCATTGTTGTGATTTACATAACGTAGTTGATATCACAATCATAGCTATTAATAGTAAATAAAGGGATTACATAGGTGGTCGTACAGACCAAACCTTACAATACATCAATATGCAGCGGAATATCACGGCGGGTCCATATTATCAAGCTTCAACCTCACAGGCAGAGCCGACAGTAGGAAACGAGCCTAATTCGCAAAGTCGTCAACGATTCCTTCCTTCTTGATTTTTCTCCTTCAAGTCTGGCCAAGTTAATAGCCAGGGATAGAGCCATGAGTACATTGCATGCACTCGCAAACCATTTATAAATAAATGAATAGAGAATGCACAGTTCATATAGTGGTCTAAGCTCTAGGTTCCTTTGCATAAAGCAGAATTTCCTTTCAAAGATCTTTTATTTAAAATGGTAAGAAAACATTTAGCTCTTTATAAAACTCTAGATGGAATCCCCCAATTGTTAATTCTTTTGTTCACCAAGTCACCTCCATGGTCATCGAAATTCATTATCAAGTCACCTTTCTCAATCATTTTCAAAGTAAAACCTGATAACGGCCAAGTACAACCAATCCAACCGTCCCTGACCGCAGACGCGGCTATTCGAATAGTTTTACACTCTGCAGAGGTTGTACACTTTACCCACACCATCCGACTACTCATCGTGTGGGCAACTTCCCTGCATAACGACATATGCCACGACAAGCAGCCGACCATTAATGTTTCACCTGCCCGCCTTAGCATAAACACTACCGCCTAGAGATGTATCCCCCAACATCGGGGTCCAAGAAGCTGTCCGGGGTGTGCAAAGTCCCCAACCGCTCGAACCTCTGGAATGACACTCACCGAGGTAGAGTCCTACCCACGGTAGTCCATTTTCAATGAGGGCTCTTTGGCTTGTACCCCAACCACCTAAAAAGGAGGACCAGGCGAGCCTAGGCCGTAGCCACAGGGTGCCCTGGAAGAGGAGTCCCTGGTCGGACTTCCATTTACAGTGTGTAGGGTCTACACTAAGGAGAAACAAACTACTCCACTAAGCCCCGTCCCATACCAGGGTAATGTGGTCGCACTGTATGGTTGGTCCAGTATGGTACTTCACGCATTTATCATTTTTGTCAAACCTTCATGTCACCTTCACCATGTCACCATTTTGTAAATAGTTTTCAAAGTCACCCTTGGGTAAGGTTGCCCATCTCCAAGGTTTGTATTGCAAAATCATCCTTGGGCAAGGTTGCCCCTTTCCAAGGTTTTCATTTCAAAATCTTCATGATCTTCATTGGGGTTCCTACCTAGTCATTGTCCATGGATGCCTTCAGCTCAAGCATGATCCTTATGAGGGCACAAGGATCTAGGTAGGTATGTGGATAGGCTTAGCTTGATGCTCTACTTAGCATCCACTAAGGAAAGGTTTCTCAAAGGTAGGCTAAGTTTGATGCCCATAATGTCATCCACAAAAAGAGTTGGATGCACTTGTTAAGAAAGACATCTCTACTCATTTGCAACTTGGTAACAATTATTTTAGCATGCACTTTTATTTAAAAGCAAGTAAACATGCATTATAAAACTGGGTAATGGTATGATCAAAAGATGGCTTGCCTGGCTTGGCAATGTCATAGGCTTCTTCATCTTCATCTCGGGTTGTGTAGTCTCCATCACCATTGCTTGGTTGACTTTGGGATCCATTCTCCTTACTCTCGTTGTCGTCTAATCGTCGAAAATCAAATAAGCATACAATCACCACACGATTCCCAAACAACACATATTCACTCAAATAAGGATAGTTGGGGTAAGGGAAACTATCTAGGAAGTCTATGGAGAGTGGTTTCGAAGATCATTGAGTTTCGGTGGATGAGATGATTGAGTGGTTGTATTTAGGTAGGGTTCATTTATTTTGGATCAGGAAAATATCTCCTGCAAGTTCTTATTGACTGAGTTCATGGACTACAAGTAGGTATTCAAGATTAGGGTTCAACCTAAGTGGCGTCCATTCATTTTGATTTCCTTTGAATATTCGAGGCAAGTTTAAAGTCCATCGATAGCTATCATTAACTATTGGAGTGTCGAATAGCTCCGGTAGGTTAAACCTTGACCAAGGTCAAGTAGTATAGATTACTATTTGAGATATTGGTTTAACCCAAATGGATTTATAAAATCTCTAGTTATAGTTTTCAACTACTCAAATTCCTAAGTCAAATAGGTTTGATTTGACCGTAAAACACAATAGTATTTGATTTACAAGTTACTATTTCAAAACTAATTAGATAAACAGATAAATATTTCAATTTATGAATTATGAGAATTGGATTCATATTTTTTTGAATTTTATTTGATTTGTTATGAATTTTGCAAGGTTGCATAACTGCAAGTTTGTTATTTTTACCCAATTAAAAATATCAGTCTAAATGGGTTGAAAATACCACCATGGGATAGAGCATGTTCTAAGCTTTCCAAAAAGTATTTATTTGCTAGATTTGGATTCCTAAATCTCTCGGAATTTGAATTCGAAGTTGCAGCAATTTAAATAACTATTAAACTGGATCCAGAAAAAAAAGTAAACAGCCGGAATTCGAAACGGGCCGGGAAACGACTCGGGCCGGCCCAGCTAGGGATCCCGGGTGCGCGCGGGAAGAAAAAAAGAAAAGGGACCTAACCGGAGGGGCCCGCTGGTCAGGATCGAATCGGTATCTGGGGTCCTTCTTCCCCGCGACTGGGACGGAGCGAGGGAGAGTACTGGGAGGGTGGCGGTGGTCTGGGGAACTCACCAGCGGCGACGGGGAGCGGCGGCGAGGGCGCAGGGCAGCGGCGGTGGCTCTTCTCGGCCACCTCCAGCAGGTACGGCGCCGGGGGAAGCACGGGATGGCTGGGAACGCGCGGCGGCCTGCGAGGACGACGTTGCCGACGAGCTCGACGGGGTGATCGAGAGCAGAGAGGAAGTTGTATGGGGAGGTGCTGGGGATGATGTGAGTCTTTTCAGGGAAGAAAGGCGGCTTTTTATAGACGGGAGAGGGAGCACCGGCGGTGTCCAGTGGCGGCCAGTTCACGGCCCAGGGCGGCAAGGGAGTGAAGAGGGGGCGGCGTTGGCGTGTGTTGCGGGCTGCGGCGTGCTATGGCATGCTGCTGGCGCGATGGGAGGGGTTGAGACGGTCTGGTTCAGAGGGGGACATGGAAGGTGTGTTGGTGTGTTCTTCTCTTCTCCTCCATGTCTCACGGCCGGGGCCTGGGCAGGGGTGACTGGGGATCGACAGCAAGGCGACAGGGGAGGTCCACAGGTACTGCTATGGGGCTAGGGCGTACTGGGGGGCTGCTTGCCACAGTGATTGCACTATTGCCGAATCCTGCCCACTAGGTGCTCGACACAATGTCCGCAAGAAATAAAAATTCGAATTTTCGAAATTTTCAAATTGGGTTGGTCATTATATTGGATGGGGATTCTGAAACAATTTTTGTTAGGTCAAGAGGTGGTGTTTTGCTTCAGGGCTATTTTGAATTTGGGGTTGTCATATGTTTCAGATTCAAACTTTGGCAGAAGTTTTAGTTAGGTTAGAATTTGAATTTTGGTTTGAAGTTTGTTAGTCCAGCAAGAATGTAGGTTGGTCTTGCTCAACCAACTGACCACACACTCAATTAATTTACAGATTGCTTATTTTAAGTGTCCAAAGTAGGGTAGTCAATAATAATTTCTAGATCAAACTTTTCTTCTCTTTTTCTTTATTTCTCTTGCTTCTGGTTCTTTTGATCTTTGTGGTTCTTCTCTAATGCTTCTGTTGGTTAAGTTTGAATTAACTAAACATTGCACAACAAATTAAAACCCACATGAAATCATAAAAGACCTATATTAAAACTCTATGCATACATGCAATATGGAGTGCAAAAGTTTTATCTTGGTCCAAAGGTGTTGGTTTTCTTGTAGATGACATGGAGTTGGGAAAGACCTCTTATTTGAATTCAAACTTTGGTAGAAATTTGAATAGGGTTCCAAGTTGATTTTTGTTTCAAACTTTATTGTATTTGATTCTTTGTAACTTGTTCTTAGTTGTGGTGGAGAGATGCATGATGGTATAGTTCAAATATTGCTTAATATATAAGGGCAAAGTAGTGTAGTCAGTAATTTTTTTAAGATCACTACTTCCTCTTTTCTTACTTAGGTTTTTGTGTTGCGGTTTATTTTCTTGATTCTTTTCTATTTGTTTGTGATTGCTTGACTAAATTTTGGTTTGGCCATTGACCCAAATGGGTTTAGCATGTAACCATACACAAAATTTAATAGTTAGAAAACTATTTCAATTTAACAAAAGTCTTTATTTAAAAATTTGGGCTCAAAGGATTTGTTTTAAAACCCTTCTCATACTCTTTTTTTTAAGCCTGGGAGCAAATGCTCCAATTCACAAGTTTTAAAAGACAAGAAATTAATCTTGTATTTAAAATAAAAGTTTTTGTTGTCTCTAAAATTTGGTATTTTAATAAATCCATTTATTTCTATTTCCCAAAAATTTGGGTTGTTACAGATGGACGGAAAGGTTCCTGATACACCGGTTGGGAATTTGTCCATCTAAGGTGGTCTAGTATTTTTTAAAAATGGGTTGGTACCAATGCCAAACTTTAATTTGGTGGTTCCTTCACAGAACACCCCGATTTCGGCACCTCAAAAATGGAAATTGGCTATTTTGTGCATCAAAAAGGAAAATTTCCTCCTGCAACATCGTAAGCCATCCCAAGATGCACATGTGTGCACAATATGGGCACATTATCACAAACTATGCCCTGATTCTAGCCATAACATTGGTGGTTTGACCTAAATACCATGAAACCTCGAACATGATAGGTCATTTTGTGAAGGATTTTTTATGATGTTTGTAATTTTCCAAGTTCAATATTTTTCCTTGCATATATGACACATAATATGATACCACGCGAAGGTTTCACATTGCTTGGGTCATTTTTGAATTTCTTATGCCCGTTTCAAACGCGTTAGTGCATTTTTAATTAAAAATGGTAAAATTGTTAATAGTTTGTATAGTTAGAATAAATAATTTTGAAAATAGAAAATGGTTTTGGATTAGTTATTTAAATTTAAGCACTTTTCCTGCTAAAAGTTTTTTCAAATTCCAAATTATGCAATAAATATATGTTAATGCATTTTTAATTAAAAATAGTAAAATTGTTTAGTTAGAATAAATAATTTTGAAAACAAAAAATGGTTTTGGATTAGTTATTTAAATTGAAGCACTTTTCCTGTTGAAAGTTTTTTCAAATTTCAAATAAAAGAAAGTTTTTTCCTGTTAAAATGAAAATAGAAAGTTAAAATGGAAAACAAAAAGTCTTTTCCTGATAAAACCTTAAAAATGGGTCATTGGTCCCGGTTAATGCCATCAATCGGGACCGTTGATCCTGGGCACGTGGCGGCTCAGCAGCGCCCTCCCACCCATGTCATTGGTCCCGGTTCATGGCATCAACCGGGACCGTTGATCCATTGGTCCCGGTTGATGCGATGAACCGGGACCAATGACCCCGAGATATATAACTGCGAGCCTTCTTCCTCCCCCACTTCCCCCAAATCACCGAAACCGCTAAGAACATTTGCACGCAGAACAAAACCACGCCGGCAGGCTGCCCATCCCCGCCCCGGAGAAGCTCGCCGCCGTCCTCGGAGAGCGCTCTTCTCCCGCCGCCGCGACCTCTCCGTTCCTCTCCCTCTTCCCTCGCCGCCGCTCACCCTTCTCTCTGCAGGCCCGTCGGACGCCCCGGAGAAGCTCGCCGGCCGCCGTCCCGGAAAAGCTCGCCGGCCGACGCCCTTCCTCGACGCCCCCTGTAGAGCCCGCCCTCGACGCCCCCTGCAGAGCCCGCCCCAGAGAAGCTCGCCGGCCGACGCCCTTCCGGTGAACTTGGGTGCTAGAAATTTCGGGATTAAAAACGAATTTGCATAACTACTTTAAAATTTTAGCACCGGTGAACTTGGGTGCTAGAAATTTCGGGATTAAAAACAAATTTGCCGCCTATTAGATATCATATATGTATAAATAGAAATATATGTATTATATATATGTATTTTAGAAATAGAAACTTCGAGCATGTGTAAATAGAAATATATGTATTTTATAAATAGAAACTTCGAGCACCGGTGAACTTCGAGCATGTGTAAATAGAAATATATGTATTTTATATCATATATGTATTTTATACATGGTGCGATATTAGATCAATGTCTATAATTAAATTCCTATCGCAAGTTAGAAGTTAAATTCTATTTGGATTTAGTTTATTTAAGGTTGAAAATAAGAAAAATTTCATCCACATTAGCTTGTCGTGGAATTTAAAACTTTTATGTTGAAGTCTAAATAATAATGGAAATGAATAGTGTGGAAAATTATGTCATGTGTATTTATATTTTCTATTGTGATTTATAAATCATGGTGAATTATAATAAAGATTTGTCAGATTAATGAGTGTGCCGATGTATTGTAGTTACATGTATACCCGTTTTTGCCGCCTATTAATAATAAGATTCAAGAGATCAGTACATCAATTGGGACTATAAATGTGGATTAGCACGGTGTCTAAAAAACCATATCTCACTCAAAATCCATCGCTAATGCCTTGACAAATGCAACTACCGGAACAATTCAACATTATTGACTTACCGGTGTAAAGTTTGATGCCTGCAAGGTGTTGGTGTCGAGAATAGGGTTAATTACTATTATCAGTTGTTTTTCCTATTAATAAAATGGTTTTATTTTTATAGTAGAAAAAACTTGATTATTTGCGTTATAATAACTTGCAATTCTTAATTTGCGGATATTATGGATCCAGCACATGGCACAACTCAAGATGATGAATACTTTCTCCAAGGAATGATCCGTGAAAATGAAGATATCGATGTCACCAGGACGTTTCTGAACAATTCCGGTGAGGGAGATGAATCTCTCAACCGAGGAGACGGCTCCGGTGAGGTAGAAGCCGAAGCCTGGGATGGGGGAGAAGCCGGTGAGGGAGAAGCCGATAAGGGAGAAGCCGACGAGGGAGAAGGCGATGGCTTCGGCCGAACCTTAAATCTCGGAAACTTCGGCGAGGTGTATATATGTATTTTTGTAATGCTACTGTCTATATATATACATGCATATATTAACACTCTTTCTTCTTTTAGCCCTCCGGATCGAGCACTTCTTCCGTAAGAATGAAACGAGGCCCAACAAAAAAGTTGGATAACACTGTTCGGTATAGGATCGAAGTGGTCGGTGTAGACGGCGAACCGCAAGCTCCCGACGATGTCGCAAAAAAAATTGTCAAGCAATGCGGAGTTCTTGTGAGGGACTACATCCCGATCACCATTCAAGAATGGAATCGGCCAAGCAGCGGTGGAGTCCCGTTTGTCGGCGACGTCGCCAAAGGTAAGCTTTTTGACAGGCTCATGATTAATTTCCTCCTGCCGAGGCCAGATGTGAATCCAGATGAGGAGGAGAGGTCAAATGAGGAGCTACTGCAAAGAGTCAAGAAGTTTGCTCTCATCAAGATGGCCGAGGCATTCAAGAACTGGAAGAAGAAACTGTACCTTAAGTTTGTCAAGTTAGACAAGACTCCGGATTTCAATCAAGTCGGCTATGCTAAGTTAAGACACCAGTGGGCTGATTTTGTGAAGTACAAGACATCGGAGAAAGCTTTGGAAAGGTCTAGAATAAATAAGGAGAATGCTGCTAAGAAAGTGTACCACAACATGAGGTCAAGTATATTGCTGTCGGGATCAGACCAGAGCCCACAACATGGACACCACGGGCGAGAAACTGGTTTTACAGCCATGGGGGCACGTTGGACGAAGAAGGGAGGGCAATATATACCCAGAAACACAAAGATCATCCCCTACTGCCCATCGAAGATATTAGAAGTGTAGTACATGATGTTGCAGCAGGACGGTTCGTTCCCGATAGAGAGAACAACGAGCTCACACACGCCCTTAAAAATGATGAACACACCGGACGATCACGAGGCACACTAGGTTCCAAGCCGTGGAATGTTGCCTTCCCCGCGGAAATGAAGAGATATCCCGATAAAAGTCATCAGAGGAGAAAGGAAAGGGAGGCAGCTGAGAAAGCGGCTGCTGCAGACCGGCTGCGTAATGTAGAAGAACTATTAAAGCGGCAGCAGGATCAACTCGACAGACTTAGCCAGCAAGGTATTATCGGCCAATCTCAGTGGCACATGGTAGAAGCTGCATTCGATGGTACCGGCGCCCTATCGAATAAGAAAAGCAGCGTCGCTTCCACACAGCTCCAGGATGGTGATGATGATGCACTGACGACGGCTCCTCCTAAACGCTACCCAGTGGATGATATCACTGAGAGCACGGCTTGTGAGCTAAAGGTGCAAGTTATGAACTCAAGGGTGACGGCGGCGGTCGGCATGGCCATACCAATTGCGCCTAACGCAACTTGGCATT
The DNA here is from genome assembly GCA_007115705.1 of Dactylis glomerata. NCBI lineage: Eukaryota > Viridiplantae > Streptophyta > Magnoliopsida > Poales > Poaceae > Dactylis > Dactylis glomerata. The sequence continues at coordinate 991,539 of QXEO01000184.1, forward strand.
GCAGACCGGTTCCAAAAGGGTACGCTGTCGTCATGGTGGATGATGTGAAGCAAGATTTTGAGGAGCTGAAGCTGGACCACCCTGCAGGGGAAGATAGGGACCTGACTGAACTAGGAGAAGCCAAATAGGGGACTGTTGTATGGCCAAAGGAGCACATCGTGCTTCCAAATTATGTGCCGCCAAGGCCACCCACTCCTCAGAGCAACAATCCACCTTCGTCGCCACCTCACCATTCTCCAGCGCAACCGTTGCCTTCACCACCTCACCACTCAGCGCAGCCGTTTCCACCGCCGCCTCAGCCGTCTCCGCCGCCACGTTAGCCATCTCCATCCCCTGAGCCCCAGAGACTAAAGCGGAAGTATACTAAGAGGGGCAGCACCAGCAGCAGCAGCAAGAGCACATTCCGATCACCAAAACGTAAGCTATCGCCCCTCCCAAGAGTACCTCATCAGAATATGAAGAAGCTACCTTGCGAGAAGACAGATGATAAAATTGATGCGGCCGCAGATGCCCATTATGAAAAGTGGAAGATTGACATGGCTAACAAGAAAAAGCCAAAGCCGACGGAGCCATTCTTCCCGGTCACCGCAGAAGATAAAGCCAAAGCAGCCGCGCTTAAGATTCAGCTTCACCAACCCATAGCACTCACACCAGACTATAATCGCTCTATTACCAAGTCGGCTGAGGCAAAAGAGCGAAGAGTCGGGAAAGAAGTTGCCCAGCTCGGACAACAGAAAAAATAATCGATCGAACCGCTCAAAGTGTACGATACCAATGAGTGGAGAGCCAAAGAGCGGCATGATCCGAACATTGATCCGGAATTTATTCAACTCTATGGAGAAAAGGCCAAATTATATGGACTGTCTATTGCTGAGTACATGAGCTGTCTGGATGAGTTCGAGGGGTACCAACAAATAGCATACATATACCGGCACAGGGCTCCTCTCGTCAAACCCGAGTTAGTCAAAGATCTACCAACAAAAATGCGGAGATTGCATAAGTGGTACATGGAAGCCTCTGCTGAATCCAAAAACTGGATCTACGCTGGATATAAACACTACCATTACGATCATGGAGATGGCTTCTTACTGATTGAATTTCTAGAATTATTTCAGTTTTACCAACAAGACGCCCTCGACAAAACTATCGTCAGTGCCTATTGTCTGTAAGTATTATTAAGTCTTTCTAGCTCAGCTCATTCGTTGCTTGTATAATCTTACTCATCACTATACTAATTATATATGCAGAATGAAGATTCTCGAATGCAACAAAGGAGGAATCTATGACCTTGGGTTCGTTGACTGCAATTTCGTTCATGAAGATACTCTAAAAAAAACCAAAGAGACAGAGAATAACTTGGTACAATCGTTGAAGTATTTCAGCAACAGAAGGGAAATACTATTTCCTTACAACTTCGAGTGAGTGTTACTGTCTTGTACACATTCTGTTTTCGCTTACTCGATGTTAAGCGTATAATTGACTTGTTATGTGTGTGCAGCTTTCACTTTATTATGTTAATCATTATTGTTGACGAAGGAGTAGTCAAAGTCATGGACTCAAAATGCACACCTTTAGAAAAGTGGGCGAACATGCAGGAATGCCTCCATAAGGCTTGGAAACGGTTCACCGCCAACACTAGAGGTGTTTGGAAGCCAGAGCTTACATTTCAACCATTGAATGTAAATACTACTTGCTAGATCCACGCATCTCTTTGATTCTAGTTTCAATACCATTATCATGCTTGATTATTATTTTGATTGAACTCCGTTCTCGTAAAGTGCTTGAGGCAGGAAGCCGGGAATAACTTATGTGGATACTATGTCTGCGAGTTCATTCGCCAGACGACCAAAGAGAAGGGCGCAAACCAGAACTTGAAAAAAATTGAAGTACGATAAACAATAATCACAACTTTATTTTATTACCATCAATTGTGTTTAGTTTCATTCATATATATTGATCCCCTTTATTAAATTAGATCGAACGGATGCGGGACGGTCTTCTACCACAAGAACGCGTGCAAGCAATTCAAGAGGAAATTACCGGATTCTTATTAGAACATGTCATAGATCCGAAAGGAGAATACTATTACCCGGTTCATTTAGAAGGGTGAAGTGTAAAAAAGAAGATGTAAATTAGATCAAATTCGTGTGAGTACCGTTTGTAATATGTTTTGACCAAGCACGACGGATGGGTGTATAATATATTCGTGACCATGATGTGTAATATATATATATATAGTGTGGTTCCTTCATTATTGTTGTATATATATAGTACCATTAAATTGAATACAAAACACACCAAATAAATAAATGGAAAAAAAAACACAAAACCCTGCCGCTGTACAAAAATAGCCCAAAATGCAGAGATCAACGATCCCGGTTCGTGCTACGAACCGGGACCAATGATCCACGTCCCCCTCGCTGCGCGCGCGCCCACGTGGAGACCTATCGGTCCCGGTTCGTGCTGGTACCGGGACCGGCACTGGTCCCGAGTTATTGATCCCGGTTCGGCAACCGGGACCAATGGCCCGCACGAACTGGGACCATAGGGTTTTTTTTCCACCAGTGGACTATTGAACGTACGCTCTAAGGCAATCCCAAATGGTCATATATACACGATGGACTTAGGGTTACAAATGTATCCCGGCTTTGTCCGGGGCTGGTGTCCTAGCATGAGCCCGCTTCCATGTCTTGTCTTGGACACCAAGTCTAGTATCTTGTACACAGAGTCATGTTGAACCATTAGGGAGGGACAACCATAAGCCTCCCTATACCTATGATCCGTCTCTGCCCTATGGGTATTCCCTTGTCAGTTGTTGCCACAAGAAGCTCTTAGATGGGGCGAAAGAAAATATGTCAAGTTTGGGAAGTTGATGGAATAATTGCGCTTGAAAACATGTACAAAATTATCAGTTAACTAGGTCAGAAAATTATGAAAATAAGTGAGGATATGGGCAATAAATATGCATGTATAATTTCACACAATTTCCTATTCACCTAAGGAGATAAACTGATATGAAAACAAGTAACCTGAATTGAGTTATGATTGAGAAAATAAAGCTATAAGAGCTAAATTGTTGTGTTTTATTTACTTTAGTTGATGTTGAAATTTGTATCTTAAATTTTGTGTCATAATATATGCAATTTTGTTCATGTTGTAGAAAAAGTATCCTATTTTGACCCCACACCTTTCTTTTCCTATTTTCCCTTATGAAGAAAAATTCATATTGTCAACTAGAAAAGACTTGTACTAAAACCCTAAAATGAGGTCGTATATCATCACAAGAAATTTCTTCGTAAAAAAGGTATATCATCTCGTGAAACTTAACTTTGGGTTTTGTTGGCACGCAAAACTGCCGCGCAACACCAGGATAATCGCCGTGCTTTCGTGACGATGAACGGATGCTTTCCGAGCAAAGCAACAAAGATCCCCTCACTTTCGTGGAGGAGAGACGACCGCTTTTCAGCGCAAAACGGCAAAGATGAACCAAACCCTAGAGCTGCTAGGGCATGGCAGAGAAGAACGATAAAGGTACAGAAAAATAGTACGTAAAGGTAGATTTGTTTTGTTGAATAGATCGATTCGGTGTCTCTTTTGCAATCGGCCGTGGCCTTATATCTAAGGCACGCGCAGGACTTGGCGTGTACGACTCAAACATCATAGGCCAAACCGAATTGGATTAGTCATTTCCTGATTCGGTTATGTATACAAAGCTATACGTATAAAATCTGCTTGCTTGTTCGTATGAGCACGTAGCAGTTCCACAAACATATTTATGTACAAGTACGCTTTAGCCCACAAGATAAATAGTAAAATATCCGGCAACGTTGCTAATCATACCAAATATTGAGGATCCCGTATGCTTCTTTTGGTGCAATTTTCCTTACGTGAAGCTTGGCCCCTGTGTCTTGATAGGACTTGTATAGGCATCATGGTAGCTCAACATATCATCCGCTAGGACATGTCCAAGGTAGCTTCTTGTCCATAAGAACCCCTGTTACAATTCTTAAACAAAGCAGTAACTGATTAGCTTGATCTACTAGCCAAATTATGTGTCTAATTTGGCCCTTTACACATCCTTGGTCTGAATAAAATAATGTAACATCTGTATTGGATTCTTATTATGCCTGCATTTTGAACTGAACATGAAATCCAAATATCTACGCCCGTCAATAATTCAGCCATGCACATTTAAATTAATTTGGCCTATAAAATACCTTGTAGCCAAATTATGTATTCAACACATGCCCCCCTGTTTTTGGTACAATTATATTTATCAAAAACACTATAACAATACCTTACGACGATTTCACCGGCCATATAATTTTCTTAGGCCGGGCAATGTAAAGAAAGACATCGGCCAAATTTTCTTAGGGCGATGTGAAAAACATAACTGCCAAAAATCTTCTTCAGGGTGACTCATGAAATAATGGTTACCTTAGGATAGTGACCGCTTCACCAACCATTATTGTTCAAGGCGATGTCCAAAGAACATATCGTCTTCTGCTAAGGGCGATACTTGAAATAAATTATCGGCCACACTGTTTCCAAGCCTCCTAGCACATGCTAGGATGATATTGTATTTCAAATACATCCGTTAAGATTTTTTGACTACTTTTCTCCCTGCAAAGATTATACCAAACATGGATTTTGAGGAACGATCTCTACAAATCGATATGGGTGACAATACCTTAGGACGATGCTTGAAGAACAGATCGGCCAAATTTTGTTAGGGCGATATTTTGAATAATATATCGGCCAAATTTTATCATTAAGCCTGCCACATACTAGGATAATACCTATAAGTTAAGAGCTTTGGGAAGCTTCTCTCCATGCAAAGATTGTATAAATTATAAATATTAAGGAAGAATCTCTACCTTCCCAACTCGGCGACCATTTGCCAAATTTTTATCTTTAGTCCCAATAGGTTATATTCTTTCTAGTGCCAGAAGCAATCTTCTAACAAAGTCGGCCAAAAAGAACTCACTCTTTTTAATACCATCACATTTTATGAGCCGACTGATGTGTCCCGCATATTCTATCATGCACCTCACTCATAGCTATTATAGACTGATCAAAATCCAAGCAATTTAAAAGTAAACTGCCTATTATTCGGCGATACAAAAAAGTATATATATTAAAGCTTGTCGCCAAATTTTCCTATATCTTTTTGACTTGGATCCTTTAAATGATTAATTAAAAGTACTCTCCAATCAGGTGGTTGTGAACTACTCACTAATTCGGTCGTCTAGGACTCATGTACCGAATCATGTTTGCCCAAGTATACTAATTGCTGAAGTGAACCGGAACCATGCATGATGTACCAAACTAGCTTCCAGCAAGGTGGACTTATTTTTCTACAGCAGTAAACATCGGCCTAATATATAATTTTTTTCTTTCCTTATGTAGTAACCGGATGCTTGCTGGGCAAAATAAATAGCTCTGTCCTAAGACAAGTTAGACCATGCACCGAGCTTTCTTTACAAAGTAATGCTTCTGCATGCTATACCAAATGAGAATATAACATGTGTATACGTTTTTTACAGCAGCTAGCATCGGTCTTTGTAATATAAAAAATCTTCATTTGCTATTCCGGCAACCGGATGCTTGCTGCACTAAGCAATTAGCTATAGAATTTTCTCCTCTAAAGACCGATCCAAGATTTTATGGGCAAACACTACTACAACTAATATATTCCTCACCCTCAATCCTCTTGTCAATAATAAAATTGGCAATACCACGAGCTCTCCTAGGATGCTGCGATTCATATACTAAATCACGGTCTATTAGCACATAAGTCCACCTTCCAATCATACCACCAAGAATCGGTCTTTCCAACATAAATATTTAAATTGTCGGCCGGCAAGTTTTCACACATATAGTAGAAAGTAGATAAAGCCAAAATTTAGTATATGTATAAAGACAATAATAACTTTGCAATAAACACGTACCGAGCCTCAGTGTCGAGCAAACGACGATTTAAGTATGCAATGACGTACTCCTTCCCGTCGTCTTCTTTCATGCATATCGCTCTTTCCAGAACGATATTCTTCATCACGTCTTTGCGACACTTATCAATAGCATCGGTCAAACATAATATCTCACCGTATTGCAACTCAACCGATGCCTCTGTCAACGTGATGCAGGTTGGATTATCCGCCTTTATCAATATCCATATCAATAGGTGCATCTCTTGAAATTTCTGAAATTCCATCGGTAACCTTGTCATCCGCATTCATATTTTCCTTCGTCGTGATGTGCTTCTCCCTCCAATTCATGTTCAGAGGCACCATAGGTCTATCTCGCCTGTACAATTCATCGCGCTTCTTCAATGTTTTATCTTCTTTGATTTCTGAAGCTCGCAGTCGTTGTACCTGCCGTTTCTGAGTGTGTGTGAGTCCGGTCGGGCACCATTGAGGTCGTGGTTTGGTTCTTGGTGCGACTGACTTAATTCTGCTGTCCCCCAAGTTTCTCGGCCTATACTTACATACTGTAGCTTTTGGGGCAAATATTTTGTCCCTGGCCGAAAGAACCATCTGCTGATCATATACGTCATTAGCTCTAATTTTCTGACTGCCCCTACTAGTTGAATCCCCACGTTCTGTAGAAGTACTAGTAATAGACTTGAAATCCATTGGATGACTCGTGGACATTTTTGAGCTAATGCTCCTCATAGCTGACACGCAATGCATGCTGGCCGTTTCATTTTTCTGCCTTGTCCTGGAGGATGCAACAAATTTATTATCCAAACCTTTCTCTCCTGTACTAGGATCTTCTCTATTAACTGATCCAGGTCCAGCATCACTGCTTATTTTTATACTACTCACAACACCTTCTGTCGATTGGTATTCACCAATTTTGAAACCATAAGCAGCTTTACCAGCGGCTCCAACTTTTACGCTGCCTCTCGGGGATAGACCAACATATGCATTAATCGGCTCACTAGTACTTGCCATGCTAGCAGGTACAACTTCCTTCTCTGAATGTGCACACACGTTTGCTTCTAAACCAGCATGCATGAATGCATCTTCTGCTCCCGTATCATTGGTGCATCCATGCTTAGCTTTCTCACATGTAGCATCATCTCTTGCAAGGTTTTCACGTCTGATCGGCACCCATGCAAACTTCTTACCACCCATATGAACGTAGCCAAATGCATCTTGTCTCCTACGCAGATTTGATGTTACCAGGACCGGCCTCGCATCATTACAATGAATTACACTAGCATCACGTTGTCTTGCTCCCTGATGAAACCGAGCTCTTTTCTCGTGCAAGTGTGGTCTGAATATAGGCCACGGTGAAATCCAATCCAGCTGAAAATAATCTGCTGTCCCCGTAGGATATGTCACCCATGGACTGAAGCCCCACAAAGGATATCGAGGGTAGACAGGAGGTCGACAACCCCAATTTGTCGCCGCCATTGGGAAATAAGGCTGCCGGTTAAACGAATTTTCTCGCCAGCGCTCATGCCCCCCATGACGAGATGGAGACCTCAGCAGCTTATTACCTCGAAGCCGATTAAAAACATTGTCGGCCTTTTGTGAAGTGTATTTGTCCAACAGTTTTTTAACAGTCAGCTTTGGTCTTAGAGCTGAATTTCTCTTTCTTTCATCAACTTTCTGCACTCCTATTTCTGGGCTTTTCGGTTTGATCATCCTCGGTGCAGCATTATCGTCAATGGCAACATTTTTCTCTTTGGTAGATTCGGCCTGATCTGACCGAATAAGTATTTCCTTGTTCTCAAAGTCAATCGCATCAATAGGAAAAGGATTAATATCGACTTTCGTCGTAGGACTTTCTGTAAATATCAATCATCCTTTACCACTGGCCGATTGCACCTCTTTAAAGATGTTGGGAGAGTTCGATGGTTGCATGACTTGAAAAATATCTTGCCCTGCATCTTGCTGATTTTCCAACGTCTTGTCTTCCTTCCTTCTTTGATCATGTGCCTCTTCACTTTGATGCTCTTCTTCAACCGAAGATGGTTCAGCTAAATTTTCTTTTTGTTTATCCTCGTCAAGTTCTTTGGCACGGAATTCATAGGGCAATATGAAAGCTCCCTCACATCTTGAAAAATCAAGCACCGTTGTTTGACATTCACCATGTTCTTGCTCGATGAAGCTTGTATCTACCGGATTGACAAACTCGGCGCGTGTGTCCGACTTAGCTTTACCCAAATTTAATTCAGCTTGAACTAAGTCGGTCGTGGCAGACGTGGCAATCATCTTTTGTTGATCTAACTTGGCACATGTATTGTCTAACCCGGACTTATCCGAATTAGCTGTACTGATCGAGTCAACCTTTTTCTGCTGGTTGGCTCCCATAGCTCTGACTTCGACAAGCTTTTTTGCAAGATTTTCACAAGATTTCCTATATAAATCAGCCCACTCCTCTGATGATCTCCCCTCGAATCTTTCAGCATTTTTTGGCAATGACAATTGGGTGTTACCGAAATTCTGTAGTTGTTTAGGGGGTGTATCACATGCTACAATATCAGATGAAGCCACATGAGCTCCTCTTGAATTCTCACTTATTCGGCTGCAAGCAGTGTGAAGGTGTGTAGCCGAATTATGGATATCTGAAGTTGCATATGGTGCTGAAAAATTAGTAACATAAGGTGTAACATATGATGGTTCAGAATAATTGGCCAAATAACTACTAGTACCATAGCAAGTCGCGCTGTCCATCGGCATATACGAAGGTGAAGCAAAAAATTGCAAGTTATTTGCCGATGAATAAAAGGGTGAAACATTATTTTGCATATTATTAAAATTTATAACATTAGGTGCTTCATATTGGTTAACTGAATTCATCACGTTGTTCATCGGCATATGAACTTCTGGGGCTGCCGATGTATGAGAATTTGAATATACGTGCTGAAAGTTGTCAAAATTATAACAAGTTGAAGGATGCACATTATTTTGCATCGGCGTTTGCACATAGCAAGAATTAGGGCTAGCCGATACATTATTCATATCAAAAAATCTAGCAACTTGAGCATAAGAATTATTTGCATCTACAAAAGAAGATTGAGAATTCATGTTACCGTTGTAGACTGCAGCTTCTTGATGACGCTCTTTACGTAGCAGGAATGGGCCGGAGACCGGTCGATGCTTCTTCCCCAGCGGAGTCGCCAATTGTGTTGGCACGCAAAACTGCCGCGCAACACCAGGATAATCGCCGTGCTTTCGTGACGACGAACGAATGCTTTCCGAGCAAAGCAACAAAGATCCCCTCACTTTCGTGGAGGAGAGACGACCGCTTTTCAGCGCAAAACGGCAAAGATGAACCAAACCCTAGAGCTGCTAGGGCATGGCAGAGAAGAACGATAAAGGTACAGAAAAATAGTACGTAAAGGTAGATTTGTTTTGTTGAATAGATCGATTCGGTGTCTCTTTTGCAATCGGCCGTGGCCTTATATCTAAGGCACGCGCAGGACTTGGCGTGTACGACTCAAACATCATAGGCCAAACCGAATTGGATTAGTCATTTCCTGATTCGGTTATGTATACAAAGCTATACGTATAAAATCTGCTTGCTTGTTCGTACACTAGTAGAAAAATGGGCAACGGTCTAAGCCTTTAGTACCGGTTCCCGTATGAACCGGTACTAAAGGGTACATTAGTACCGGTTCATCTGCCCAGCCCGCCGAGCAAGATCAGTACCGGTTCGATAAGGGACTTTTGTACCGGTTCATACTAGGAACCGGTACTAAAGGATTTTAGTGGGCCAGAGCTCAACCTTTAGTACCGGTTCATATGAAGAACCGGTACTAAAGGGCCCCTGCCCTATTTCTTCAAGCACCCGATCATCCCTGCATCTCATTTCCCATTTTCCCTTCTTCTCTCTCACATTTCCAAACATTTTGCACCTCTCACACTCCAATAAATCTTCATTTTTATCCACCATTTTATCAAGATTGACGGCATCCATCTATCTAAGGGTTAGCAATATCATCCTTTCTTCCGGCGTTCCTAATTTAGCTCATTTCTTTGCTAGTTTAACTCGTATTATTTTTCTAGTGCTAGCAAGGTGTTTGATGAAATGCCTAAGTTAGGGATTTCATTCTTTTTGTATGCAATTGAGCTCAAATTAAAGTATGATTTGTAGGTTTTAGTATCGTCCCCGTCCTCACCGCCGTCGATCGCCAGCGTCTTCCCCTAGCCGGCACTGTACCACCTCGGTGAGCCTCTTTTTTTATAAAAAAAACTTAGTTTTATGTGATGAACTTGAATATTAATTAAGTTGGTCACTCATATATACATGATGTTGTGTAATTAATGATTTTTGATATACTTATATAATGCAGATGAATCGACAATGGATGTACGGTGACCGATGCCATCCCGACTTCATTACTGGCATGCATTATTTTCTCAACGTGGTGGAGGCAAACAGGCGGTCGAATGGTTTCATTTATTGTCCATGTAGTTCCTGTAGGAATACGAAGGATTACTCTACCTCAAAGACCCTTCACTTCCACCTGCTTGAGAATGGTTTCATGCCCGGCTATAATTGTTGGACCAAGCATGGAGAAAGAGGGGTTATAATGGAAGGCAACGAAGAAGAAGAGGATAGTGACAACTATCCTATATTCACTAAAGACGGTGATAGTAGTATGGGGGAAGACGAAGCTGAAGAAGAGCCCATTTTTGATGAGCCCATATTTGATGACCCCGATGACGATTTGGGTCGGGCCATTCTTGATGCGAAGATAAACTGCGGAAGTGAAAAGGAGAGGTTGAAGTTGGAGAAAATGTTAGAGGATCATAACAAACTGTTGTACCCAAATTGCGAAGATGGCCAGAAAAAACTGGGTACCACACTGGAATTGCTGCAATGGAAGGCAGAGAATGGTACTTCTGACAAGGGATTTGAAAAGTTGCTGAAAATAATAAAGAAGATGCTTCCAGGAGAGAACGTATTGCCCTCTAGTACGTACGAAGCAAAGAAGGTTGTCTGCCCTCTAGGATTAGAGGTGCAGAAGATACATGCATGCATCAATGACTGCATCCTCTACTGCGGGGAGTACGAGAATTTGAATGCATGCCCGGTATGTGGTGCATTGAGGTATAAGATCAGGCGAGATGACCCTGGCGATGTTGAGGGCGAGTCCACCCACAGGAAGAAGGTTCCTGCGAAGGTGATGTGGTATGCTCCTATAATACCACGGTTGAAACGTTTGTTCCAAAACAAAGAGCATGCCAAGTTGTTGCGATGGCACAAAGAGGACCGTAAGAAAGATGTGATGCTGAGACACCCCGCTGACGGATCGCAGTGGAGAAAAATCGATAGAAAGTACAAGTCATTTTCAGATGACGCAAGGAACTTAAGATTTGGTCTAAGTACAGATGGCTTTAATCCTTTCGGGGAGTAGAGCTCCAGTCATAGCACCTGGCCAGTGACTCTATGTATCTATAACCTTCCTCCTTGGTTGTGCATGAAGCGGAAGTTTATTATGATGCCAGTGCTCATCCAAGGCCCGAGGCAACCCGGCAACGACATTGATGTGTACCTGAGGCCATTGGTTGAAGAACTTTTACAGTTGTGGCGTGAAGAAGGTGTACCTATTTGGGATGAGCACGAACAAAAGGAATTTAACCTACGAGCGTTGTTGTTTGTAACCATCAATGATTGGCCTGCTCTTAGTAACATTTCAGGACAGTCAAACAAGGGATACAATGCATGCACACACTGTTTAGGTGAGACTGACAGTATATATTTGAGAAACAAGAATGTGTACATGGGGCATCGTCGATTTCTTCCAAAACAACATCAAGTAAGAAAGAGAGGAAAGCATTTCAGAGGTGAGGCAGAAGACCAAATGAATCCTACCCGCCCTACTGGGGATGTTATATATGATATGGTCAAGGATTTAAAAGTGATCTTTGGAAAGGGTCCTGGCGGACAATCTGTTCCGCATGATGTTGACGGACATGTACCCATGTGGAAGAAGATGTCTATATTTTGGGAGCTACCCTACTGGAAAATCCTAGAGGTTCACTCTGCAATCGACGTGATGCACGTGACGAAAAATCTTTGCGTGAACCTGCTAAACTTCTTGGGCGTGCATGGGAAGACAAAAGATACACCGGATGCACAGCACGACCAGCAATGTATCCATGAAGGAAACAACCTGAATCCAGAGAAGTATCAAGGTACTGCCAGCTACGCTCTTACCAAAGAAGAGAAGGAGATCTTTTTTGAAGTCCTGAGTAGCATCAAGGTCCCGTCTGGCTTCTCATCGAATATAAAGGGAATAATAAACATGTCAGAGAAAAAGTTTCAAAACCTAAAGTCTCATGACTGCCACGTGATTATGACACAATTACTTCCGGTTGCATTGAGGGGGCTTCTATCAGAAAATGTTCGAGTACCCATTGTGAAGCTATGTGCGTTCCTCAATGCAATTTCTCAGAAGGTGATCAATCCACTAACTCTACAAAATTTACAGAAGGATGTGGTGCAATGTCTAGTCAGCTTCGAGTTGGTGTTCCCACCATCCTTCTTCAATATAATGACGCATCTCCTCGTTCACCTGGTCGAAGAGATTAGTGTTCTCGGTCCTGTATTTCTACACAACATGTTCCCCTTTGAGAGATTCATGGGAGTCTTAAAGAAATACGTTCATAACCGTGCTAGGCCAGAAGGAAGCATCTCCAAGGGCTATGGAACAGAGGAGGTCATTGAGTTTTGTGTTAACTTTATTCCTGACCTTAAGCCGATCGGTGTTCCTGAATTGCGCTATGAGGGGAGACTGCGTGGAAAAGGCACGCTAGGAAAGAAAGCAACAATGTGTATGGACGGACATTCTTTCACTCAAGCACACTACACAATTCTACATAATTCCAGCTTGGTGGCTCCGTACAAAGTGGAACACAAGAATATTTTATGCTCTGAATACCCGGAGCAACGTGAAGATTGGATTGATGGAGAACACATGAAGACTTTCGGCGGTTGGTTGCAAACACGGCTCATGAATGTCACTGATGAAGAACAGCTATACTTGTTGGCCAAGCAACCATCTTCGACTATATCGACATTTCAAGGGTACGAGATAAATGGGAATACATTTTACACATTCGCCCAAGATAAAAAGAGCACCAACCAAAATAGTGGTGTCCGCTTTGATGCAGCAGAGGATAATGGGAAGAAGGTCACATATTATGGGTACATAGAGGAGATATGGGAACTTGACTATGGACCTAATTTCAAGGTCCCTTTATTCCGGTGCAAATGGTTCAACCTGAAAAACGGGGTACAGGTAGACCCGCAGTACGGAATGACTACAGTGGATCTCAAGAATCTAGGGTACGACACCGAACCATTCGTCCTAGCCAGTGAAGTGGCTCAGGTTTTTTATGTGAAGGACATGTCTACCAAACCAAAAAAAAGAAAAGAAAGGCAAGAGGACACATCATACGATGAGCCAAAGCGCCACATAGTTCTTTCAGGAAAAAGAAACATCGTGGGAGTAGAGGACAAGACAGACATGTCAGAAGATTATAATAAGTTTGATGATATTCCACCCTTCAAGGTGAAAACTGACCCAAGCATCATTTTAAATAATGAAGATTGTCCATGGCTGCGTCGCAATCAGAAGAAAGGGAAACACAAGAAGAAAACTCAGAAGACTAGATAGGGATCATAACTTGTGTATCTCAATATGGATTTTTGTGTAATGATGTTATTGTATGAGGGAAATTTTTCCGAGGCGGAGCTTCCGAAGATGCCGTAGGGCGTGAGCACCAACGACATCTTCGAGAAACTCCGCCACGGGAGATTTCCCAACCCTGTCCTCCATCCATGGGAATGAAACTCTCCCTACCTTCTAGGTTGGCTTGTTGAGCTGCTTGCCATGGCGTATCGATGCTCTTTTTATAGGCACGGCACCGCTTCTACTTTGTCTTGTTCCTCCGACAGGGGCATCGTGCGTCCACCCACGCGTCCTTATCTCATCGAGCAGTGCATCCACCCACGCGTCCTTATCCTGCCGACATCTTTAGTCTCGGTTGCACCCACCAACCGGGACTAAAGGTTACCCACACGTCCTTATCCCACCGACAGTTTTGTTAGATGACACAAAAACCACCTTTAGTCCCGATTGTACCCACCAGCCGGGACTAAAGGTTAGATGGTTCCCCGCGCCACTGCGTTCCCGCCTATTTTCTTCCCGCGCTTGGCACCACTTCTACTTTGTCTTGTTCCTCCGACAGGGGCATCGTGTGTCCACCCACGCGTCCTTATCTCATCGAGCAGTGCATCCACCCACGCGTCCTTATCCTGCCGACATCTTTAGTCTCGGTTGCACCCACCAACCGGGACTAAAGGTTACCCACACGTCATTATCCCACCGACAGTTTTGTTAGATGACACAAAAACCGGGACTAAAGGTTCCTGCCTATTTTCTTCCCGCGCTTTCCACCGCTTCCCGCCTCCGTCTTCCCGCCATTTTTCACTATATATATGTAGGCTTGGCCTCCATTTACATATCACATCTAGATTCATATCTGCAAACCTCATCACTCTCTTCCATGGCTTCCATCGTATCTCTAACCCCCCAGGAGGCGGAGGCACTTTGCGCCTCAAACTACCCCTGCCCGCCGGGCTACCGCATCCCCACCGGCTGGATGCTGAGCGTCGGAGGCATACCGGTCCCTCCTGTCCCTGTAGGTGTGGCACGCCAGATGGCCATCACGAACCACTACTACTTCGAGCTCACGCCAGAGCAGCGGAGGAATCCTCAGTGGCATCCCGACTACAGCCCGACTTGGGACGCCTTCTTCATCAATCGGCGTGAGAGTGCGCTTGCCAGGCACGAGGAGGACGGCTCGCCTCGTTCGAACTTCAACGAGGCCGGCCGTTGGCTATGGTGGCGCGGCCGGACTCTCCAGAGCGTCATGGCCTACCGTGGCCCCCGCCTGCGCTACCCTCAGTCTCAGCCCACGCGTGCTCACCAGTCGAGGTTCGACTACCGCGACCCCGATGGCAGCGACGATGACACCGGCGACTACGATGACTACAGTGGTGACGTTTATAGGGCTAGGCACGACTATGACTGAATCACTCCAACATTCGAAAACAAGCTCGGCCGATTGTGACTTAATCTGGCCATGTATCTTAATTTTCAGTTGAGATATGGACTTCTTTTCCTGTTCAATCATTGAAATAAAATCAAAAGAAAATCAAAAGAAACTGCAAAAGAAAATCAAATGAAAATCAAAAGAAAAAGAAAAAAAGAAAAATCAAAAGAAAATCAAAAGAAACTGCAAATGAAAATCAAATGAAAATCAAAAGAAACTGCAAAAGAAAATCAATAGAAACTGCAAATGAAAATCAAATGAAAATCAAAAGAAACTGCAAAAGAAAATTAAAAGAAACTGCAAATGAAAATCAAATGAAAATCAAAAGAAACTGCAAAAGAAAAATCAAATTAAAATCAAAAGAAAAAGAAAAAAAGAAAAATCAAAAGAAAATCAAAATAAACTGCAAATGAAAATCAAATGAAAATCAAAAGAAACTGCAAAAGAAAATCAAAAGAAACTGCAAATGAAAATCAAATGAAAATCAAAAGAAACTGCAAATGAAAATCAAAAGAAAAAGAAAAAAACCTTTGGTACCGGTTGGTGGAAACAACCGGTACGAAAGGTTAAAAGCGCGAAAGAAATTCCGAAAATATCTTTCGTACCGGTTTCTGTTACGAACCGGTACTAAAGGCCACCTTTAGTACCGGTTCGTAACAGAAACCGGTACGAAAGGTGGATTAGAACGTTTTCTTCCCCCCACCCCCCACCTATGGACATAGCATCAAAATCTCCTCTGCCTCGCCGCCGCCGCCGTCACGCCCGCCTACGAAAGGAGACGCACCGGAGCCGAAGGAGACGCACCACCCAGGGATCTCGCAAGGTCTGCGCCGTCCCCATCGCGGACGTGCTCCTCCGCTTCCTCAGCACCTACTTCGACGACACCCTCGTGGCACCACCCAGGGATAGATCTTGCAAGGTATGCTCCGCCAGCAACACGCTCCGCCGTTCCCCTCTGTGAGTCGTGGCGGGCTAGGTGGACACAAGCCATTCTCGAGCACTGGAATCGGCCGCGTGCGTGTGGCTCAGTGATTGCCTCTCCCCTGCTCACCGTCGCCGAGGAGAAGGAGCCCACCGCAACCGAGCCGTCCGCGCCGCCCCTTCCCGCTGAGGCGGAGGAGGAGATCGAGAAGAAGGGCGAGGAGGAGGCCGTGGCTGCCAAGGCCGAGTGATGGGGGACGGTGCCCGTGCACGTCTCACCTGGCTCCAATTCTACAATAGTAGTATGCTGTGAATCTTCTATTCTAGTACGCGTTTGGAGGTTGTGATGGATGATGCAGTGTCTGAACTCTGTTATCGTTGTCTGCATCTCTTAGTATCTTCGTTCATGGCCTACTCACGCTGGTTGGGTTAGTTCCTAACATTTGCACAGAGACTATGTGAATTCTATATATCTCTCCGTGGATGCTTTTATTCCCCATTGAAACTGCTTGCTTATGCTTTCGATAGGAAAATTATGGTGATAATAGATTGTTCTACCTTTGGAAACTGCAGGTTGTTCAGTAGTTTTGATCATTTTTTATTGTTATGCTAGTGAAATAGGAGTAATATGGTGCATCATTCAATTACTCTATTCTATCTTTTGTGCTTTGAGAACTTCCTCTGAGTGAAAATTTTAATCCTACGGTGTTTCTGAATAGTGTTATGTGCCTGTAAATCTTATTTCCATGCTTTCTCATAGACGCTGCTGAGTTTGAAATCTTATAATTCAATATCTGCATCTTTTACTAAGCTCAACTTAGCAGTGTGGTTACAGTTTACACTTTTTTACGGGTGGTTTTACTAGTTAAATTAGTATTTAATATGTATTATTGATGTTCTTATATGGTTGTGTGGCTGATTTTTTTCCTCTGCCATAGAATTTGTTTGCTTATATTTTTGGTTGCCAGAAATGTTCAGGTTTACATACATGGCGCTCCAGGTCTTCTGTGGCAAGTTTAGCTATTTCTACTTTGTATTCTAAAGTTGTTGAATCAGTAAATATTCTAGTGTAATGCATAAGCCCATTGCCACTGCCACTTCTATATACAGTTTATGTGCTGTTGTATCTATTTAGTGAGTAGGACAGTAGACCTTCTGAGAATATGTTGTTGGTTACATCTTGAAAGGATGCAACATTGTTTTGTTATTCTGTTTAAGTTGCAGATACAATGTACTATAGATTTTGAACTACCGTTTTCATATTGCCTATCACAGGATAATTGTATACACGTGAAATCGAAACATTGTTGGTTACATCTTGAAAGGATGCAACATTGTTTTGTAATTTACTCGGATGTTGTTATGCAGCAGATGCTAGGAGTTACTGTTTGATATAGAAGTGACATTATTGTACTACATGAGATTTAATTCAATGAGTCGAGTCGTTGATACTCAATGTTGGGCTGGGGGGAAATGTGTATGTTTGGTGAAACTAAAAACAGACACTTTTCTTTGTTTTTGACTCAATTAAGTATTACAGCTGTGATTTGCTCATTGGCTATAAAATATGTCTGTTTCTGAATTGTAAAAACCGATGCGATGTTTGAAACGTGGTTGATGAAAACTAGGAATATATATCCGAATGATAAATTAGATGTAACTTGTTATGGATGGAATAATCATACTATTTGTCAACTAGAAATATATATCCGAATGATAAAATAGATACAAAAAGTTATTGGGCCAATACTTGAACATATATCTTATTTTGATTTTGATTTGCCAACATATATCTCGCGTTCTGACCCCGGTGCAAAAAGTCTTGTGCCCTATTTTTAATTCCAGAAAAATTGCTGCAAGTGTTTGAAATTTGTGATAACTTAAAATAACATGATGAATTAAATAATTGCACTTAATTTTGTAGTGACATTGAGCAATGGAGGACAACACCTTCATCCGAGATGAGGAGCGAGAAGAAATGGTGCAGAAAATGATATTTGAGAGTGCCCGTGGACCGGAACCCAATGGAGAACCCGATGGAGATGACGATGATTTCGGCTCACAATTTTTAAATGATGTCGGTGAGGGACTTGAGTCCGAAGAAAGAAGAGACAACGAAGTGTCCTTAATAAACTTCGACGAGGTGTATATCAAGGCTATATGTTCATCACTTGATGCATTGATTTATTTGTATTACACTTATTAATGAATCATTTTTCTTTTAGCCTTCTGGATCATCGAGCAAATCTGTTAAAAAGCAACGAGGCCCGACGCAACGTCTAAAGGGCGAGGGTAGGTTAGCCCTCACCGCATTTAAGGCTAGTGGTCAACCGGTGGAGCCCAAAGAGCACTGTCGTAAATTTGTAAACCAAGCTGGAGTTCTTGTTAGGGACCATGTACCGATCAGCATTGTAGAGTGGCATAAGCCGAAGAACGCGGGGGCTGAAGCTAGTTATGTCAATGATACTCTAAAGCTTTTTCTTTGGGACAGTCTACTGACACACTTTAGCCTACCGGAAGACATGACGGAAGGCCAGAAGAAGAAAGTCAAGGAATGAACTCTTAAGAGGATGGCCACACAATTCCAGACCTGGAAGAAAAATTTATGGGCCAGATATGAAGATAAAGATCCAGTATTCACTGGAAGTCTAGTGAAGATAAAAGATCACTGGCCCGCATTTAAGAGCTATAAGAAATCTTCTACTGCTGTGTCCCGATCAGTCACAAATACGAAAAATGCTTCAAAGAAGAAACATTTCCATCATTTGGGGTCAGGTGGCTACAAGACTGCCATTCCGAAGTGGAGAGCATTTGAAGCTAAACTGATGGAGGCAGGAATCACTCCACAGACATGGGACTGGCCCGACCGGTCCAAGTTCTGGTTGTTCGCGCATGGGGCAGGGTTGGACCCAAAGATAGGGCAAATCGTTGCAAAGGGAAAATGGAAGGATAAAGTTAATGCAATCACGACGCAGCTTATAGATGCAATTGAAAAAGTTAGAAAGGGAGAGTACATTCCCGATAGAGAGAATGACGAGCTGACACTCGCTCTTGGGAATGCGGAACACGTTGGACGGATATGAGCCCTCCCAGGTGTCACCATGAAGGAAGCATGGCCGGAGTGCGCTGACACTTATAGAAGCCGTTCGAGAAAGAAGAAGCAGGACTTAGACAGGTTAGCAGAATTGATAAATAGGGTGGAGGTGCTTGAGCAAAATCAGAGGGCACCTGATCAGCCGCTGTTTATACAAGATCCTCAAGCCGATGCCGCCCCATCTCAGCGAAGAAGCAGTGTGGGTTCCTCGCATCTTGAATGTGCAGGAAGCTACCCCGTGGATTATGTCACGGAGAAGACAGACTGCGAGCTACATGTGCAAATGAGGAACGTGTTCGTTAAGGTGGCGGTCGGCTATGTTTACCCAAATGAAGATGGAGCAACGCACCATCATATGCCCATTCCAGCTGGCTGTGTTCGTGTCGGGGTGGATGACGTTGTTCCGGGTTTTGAAACAATGGACCTTGATTTTCCTGGAGGTGACGAAGAGAAGACACTGGCCGATGTCAAGCGCGGTTTCGCCATATGGTCCAAGAAATACATCGTCCTTTTGCCAAGGCCACCGACTCCTCCTCGTAGCAGTCCACATGAGCAGCAAATTCCACATGAGCAGCAATGGCCATCGACTCCGCCTGGTAGCAGCCCACATGAGCAGCAAAGTCCACACCTACCGGAGAGGGACCCCAGCGCGAGTCCACCATCTCGAGATCCTCCGCGTAAGACTGCGTTTTTTAAGCGGAACGGTACGCCGCCTAGGAAGAGACCTAGAAAGGAGAAACCACTGCCGCCTATCGAGAAGTTACCTTGGGAAAGAACTATCGAGGAATGCAGCAAAATCTCTAAGTCCGAGGTGGCAAAACATTTTGCTAAGAAAGTGCCAGAGATACCTTTTGAGAAGACTCTAGATCCGGTGAAAGTTATTCGTACCGTTGAGAATCTATATGACCCTCCACCATCGCCGCCATCTGACTATAGGCGTTCTATTGAAAAGTCGTATGACGCTATGGTGGAGGTGAAAAAACCCGATCAATCGGTGGTCTCGGCGAAAATGAGGAAACAAGTATACCAGCTCGGAGAACAACCCGTTCAATCGGTCCCCCCTCTCAAGGTGTTTGACGAGAAGGCCGTTGAAAGTTCTCGACAAAACACAATTGATTACCCCTTCGCTGAAGTAGTATATCAATTTGTTCAAGGGAAAGATCTGGTCGAGAATATCAGGTCGCTACCAACATGTATGCGTAATTTGAATGCGTGGTACACTAATGCCACAAAGAGAGGGATTGATTGTATCATGGTGCGAGTTAAGGATGAGCACTACTTCCAAGAATACTCTGTGAGCGTTGACTTCCTTGAACTTTTTCAGTTATACAATCTCCGGGCCATCGACAAATCTATCATCAGTTGCTATTGTCTGTAAGTGATTTATTAATATAATTTGAGAAGTCTTTAGCTCAGCTCATTCTTTGTCTGCAAATTATTCTCAATTTAATCTTTTGTGCGCTATATTATGCAGATCGAAGAAGCTCGAATGCAAAAGGGATGAAATCACGGACATTGGGTTCATTGACCCAGATACAATGCATGAAAAAACCATAGAAGATCCCATCTTTAACAAGGATACACCAGAGACTTTGCTAAGGTTTTTGAAGCGACAACGTGATAAAAAGATAATACTTTGGCCTTACAACTTCAAGTAAGTGTAACTGTCTTATAACACATTCTATTTTGCTCACCATATGTTAAAATTTTAACTGATGACTTATATCTATGACACTGCATATTTAAACGTGCGCAGATTCCACTTTATTCTTATCGTCATTAAAATGTACGATGGAGATGTTGAAGTCTATGACTCACTAACCAAAGAGCCTATACTATACAAGTCGGCTTTTGATATGCTCAAAAGGTAATTTTAATTCTTATCGGTTTTTTCGTTAATTTCCTGATATCAACAAATTAATAACTCTTTTATGCATTTTCTTTTGTCGGGCAGCGTATGGCAAACGTTCATCCAGGAAGATCCGACCGGTGGATGGAAACCGAAGCTGATATGGCGTGCGAACAAAGTAAGTACTACTACCTAGGTCCACACACCTTTATCATACTTGATTATTATTTGATTGAATTATATTCTTGTACAGAAATGCGCAAAACAACCTGAGGGGACTAATCTATGTGGATACTATGTTTGCGAGAACATCCATAAGATTGTCAGCGAGAGAACGAATAATCAAAGGAATAGAGAGGTACGAAAACAATATTGACAAATTTATTTTGTTACCATAACTTGTGCTAAGTTTCAGTCATAATTGTTTGATTGTGATTTGATATATATATATATATATACATAGCTCATGTATTCATTTGAATCTCATTCTTTTACAGTTGGCAAGAAAGCGTGACAGCCTCCCAATCGAGCACCGCTTCAAAGCAATTGGCGAGGAATTGGCGGGATTTTTCCTTCGGGACGTCATACCTAACTTCGGAGAGTACCACTATGAATGAAGATCTACATGTAATATATAGTTTGACTCGGAGAGTACCACTATGCTACATGTAATAGATAGTATGCCTCGGAGAGTACCACTATGCATGAAGATCGATCTTCATGCATGTACTACTTAATTTGCGATCTTATGCAATTACATGTGTTATATTATATGCACCAAGTTGATATGCATTACCTTGATCTTCATGTACTCCTAAATCGAAACACGTTTCTGGTGCATCGACGCGATCCTCGTACGATGAAATGGTCCGATACCCCTAAACCCCTCCTAATTAAAACCCTAAACCCTGAATTCCTTTGGTACCGGTTCGTGTTACAAACCGGTACCAAAGGTCCCTAGCCTGCACTCCCCTGGGAGCCAACGTGGAGGCCCCTTTAATACCGGTTTGTAATGAACCGGTACCAAAGAGGGGGGGCCTTTTGTCCCGAATCTTTTGTACCGGTTTGTTTTCCGGTACAAATGGGCCTCTGGAACCGGTACTAAAGCCCTTTTTCCTACCAGTGGTATGAGCACGTAGCAGTTCCACAAACATATTTATGTACAAGTACGCTTTAGCCCACAAGATAAATAGTAAAATATCCGGCAACGTTGCTAATCATACCAAATATTGAGGATCCCGTATGCTTCTTTTGGTGCAATTTTCCTTACGTGAAGCCCTGTGTCTTGATAGGACTTGTATAGGCATCATGGTAGCTCAACATATCATCCGCTAGGACATGTCCAAGGTAGCTTCTTGTCCATAAGAACCCCTGTTACAATTCTTAAACAAAGCAGTAACTGATTAGCTTGATCTACTAGCCAAATTATGTGTCTAATTTGGCCCTTTACACATCCTTGGTCTGAATAAAATAATGTAACATCTGTATTGGATTCTTATTATGCCTGCATTTTGAACTGAACATGAAATCCAAATATCTACGCCCGTCAATAATTCAGCCATGCACATTTAAATTAATTTGGCCTATAAAATACCTTGTAGCCAAATTATGTATTCAACAGGTTTGTGATAGAAGCGTTGTGCTCTAAAGTTCAATCGACTCATTAGAGTCGTTCCTCAACAAGGTTTTTTAATAGAGGATTTTTTGCATATCCATACATGCATGAAGAAGGTAGATCAGTATGATGTACAAAGAAGTATTTGTACGTATGTTTTATGTTTTTTGAAACACGAAATAACCCCAGTATGTATGACGAACGGTTAATGTACAAATACATTATTGTCTGCAAAGTATCATAATATGTCTATAGCCAACAGGTCATGAGAGAAATGAGGAACTTCCCAGGCATAGAAATTGCCCCTGACCCTGGCGGCAGGATCTATATTTCTTGCGGGTCTAGGGAGCTGGTCGAGGTAGGTCCAGCATGGTGGCGGTGTGATTAGGCAATCGTGATGGTCAGGCGGAGGGGCTTGAACTCCGACAAGCGGTTACCACACGTACGGAGGCTGGCCGTGGTGGTTCTAGGCTCCGGTGGCGCTAGCCATGGAGATTTTGCGGCTAGATCTTGGCTTTGATGGCCTAGAGCGAGAGGGCAGGGCAGGCGACCCGACGACCACTTGGTAGGTGTGGCGCGACTATATATGTCCGGTGGTTTTACAAGGAGGTGTGGTGTCACCTTTAGTTAGTAGTTTCGGGTGCTTTGTTGGAGTGTGGCTACTCTTATATTTTAGAGTTTTTGTTGATCTATTTTGTAAGAAGATTTTTCTAATCATTTTATATGGTGTGTGACTTTATTTATGAAGCTTAACGAAAACATGTTCCGAGTAGCTAGCAGGTTATCAGATTATTAAAGGAGTTAGGATCGTTATCCAGCGCCCCGTCTTCTTAGCTTTGCTGTGAAAATCAGCATGTGCAGTGACCTATCAACACGCGGATGTGGTACGCGCGTACGTACGTACGGTACGACGCCTTTTGAGTTGAAAGATAAGAGATCCCGGTTTTCAGTGGATCGATCGCGCGTCCTGGCTGTGTACAACGTTGAAGGCGACTGCAGCGCCGACCACAGACGACAAGATAAGTGCCCCCGTTTCGGCGCACGCGCACGGCAATTGCCATGCCATGCCATGTACTAGGTCGCTGCAGCTCTATCTGTTGGTTGATATATCGATGGATCCATGCATGCACACTGCACACGGGACGGGAGAAAAATACGAGGAGATTTACGTACTGTACGATGGATGTCCTCGGATCGAGTTGAAGGTTCGGTCTTGCCCAGATTTTCTAGCACGCGTTTCTTCTTTGTTGCGTCGCTCGGTCGGTGCTTGTCAGGCTGTCACTCTATACGTGCGTTGCGTAGACGTACGATTAGACACTGGTGTGTAGGGCCAACTTGTAACCGGGTTCTTTTTTTTTTGATATGGAACACTGGTATCCCATTAAGACACGGCTACATCGTCGGTCACCAAACGGGTTACAGAAGTAGGGTAGCCGTATGCGAAATGCCAAGACGGGGGCTCCTATATATACAGCGAGCTGTGCGGCCGGGAGCCCGCGCCGCACATCCAGGCGGTTGTGCTGGGCCGGCACATGATGGCCGTTTCTTACCTTTTTATTCCTTTTTCTGTACTCGTGTTTCTCCGTTCCTACTTTTTTTATGTTTTCTTTGCATTTTTTAAAATCTGAACAGATTTGAAATGTGAACAAATTCAAAATCTGAACAAATTTTGAAATGTGAGCAATTTTCAATATGAACATTTTTCAAATTTGAACAAATTATAAAATTCTGAAAGAATTTCAAAATTTAAACAAATTTCAAAAATATGAGCATTTATTAAAATGTTGTAAAAGAAAAATGGTAAAAACAAAAACAGTAAAAGATACCCACAACCTGGGCCGACCAGGCTGGCC
Organism: Dactylis glomerata; assembly: GCA_007115705.1. Classification (NCBI taxonomy): domain Eukaryota; kingdom Viridiplantae; phylum Streptophyta; class Magnoliopsida; order Poales; family Poaceae; genus Dactylis; species Dactylis glomerata. The sequence continues at coordinate 1,015,954 of QXEO01000184.1, forward strand.
CGCACCCGCACGAGGGTGTGCGGCGCGGGGTAGCGGCCTACTTGGCATATAGAGGATTTGCCGTCCAAGACCGCCTGCTCCAGCCCACTAAACCACCAGGCCCCCGCGGTCGCGCTGGTAGGCCTATTTGGATCGGAGTCTTTACTCTTTACGAAACAACATTTCTTGTTTAAAAAAAAACCAAAAAAATCCTATACAAACCAACCCGTTGGCTCCCCTCAAAAAAAAAAAAGCAACCCGTTGGGACAGACTACGGATCCGCCACGCGCTAATTTGTTGGCCTGAAGGGCGAGTACCGACTGCTACTGCGTTCCATGCCTTACGATCAGAGAGCCATTGACGGAGATCTCTGCTATGGGAGCCCAAAGTATTTGGTGGCTATCAGCAAAGTATTCGACGCCACACCTGAATTGTTCTGCTATGGGAGCTCCAATGGTCGGCAACGATGCTCCAATAGTCGCCAACAGTGCATTTCTGTTTGAGATGGATGATATGGTTGGTATGTACAGCTGCAGTGAGACAGTCGTTAGTATATCTGGGTGATTGAGGACTATGAGCGACCGTCTTGGTCCCTTATGCGTCAGGTTAAATTTCCGGTGGCAGAGATCAGAGGGCTCGGGTTTCAGAATCGGGATGTCACGGTGAATGCTTGGCCATTCATCTATGACTGTATGATGAGATGGTGATTCATTACACAAGTTCACAACGTTGTTATACATGTTGCCACCGGAAGTATATATGGGGTAGGGGGATCAAGCTGTATTGTGCTTCTCAATATGCTTATTTCCATCTCCGTGAAATGCATATGCATCGATGTTCTCAAGATCAATTCTTCTACTGTATCTGTTATGTATGCAAACTACTTTGCTGAAGGGATGGTATAAAAAGTTCGAGTAAATTCCAGTTTTTACCCCCTATTTTCAATTTTTTGACGCTAATTATCTCATTTAGCAAGTTTTTATTCAAATTACCCCATTTAGCAAAAGTTTTATCAATTTTTACCCCCTCTGAATTTTGTGAGCTTTTGGATGGCTGGGTCCCGGTCATCAGGTACATGTGCAAACAAATAAAGTGTTGAATATGATTGTATTTTATTGAACTGTGCATGGTGGTTAGTCTAAATCTGATTTTGCACTCTTATATTATTAAAAACAGAGAGAAATTGACGAGTCTGATGGGAATACAAATGAGACCATGGGATAAAAGTATAACATGTATCCATAACCAAGTATTTATCCATACTTTTGTAACATGATCCTGCAGTAATCCAGTACATACAACTTCTGCTAGTAACTTCGGCTAAAATCACTGTCTAGTCTCCTGGCCTGTTGTGTACTGAAATAAAGCATGTTGTGGTGGCACTGCTAAGAAATTTGAGACCAAAATCTTTTCCCTTCGTCCACATGCAATCCCTAAACTATCAGAAATACCCTCAGACCGATCTGTACTCCTAACCCTCTACGCAAATAGAACCAAACGACTAGGACCCAGCCGAGTCAAAAAGCTCACAAAATTCTAGAGGGGGTAAAAATTGGCAAAACTTTTGCTAAATGGGGTAATTTGGATGAAAACCTTCTAAATGGGGTAATTAACGTCAAAAATTTGAAAACAAGGGGGTAAAAGCTGGAATTTACTCAAAAAGTTCTGATCAGCGGGCCAAAGAGTAATGTATCGTGTGGAATCAAATCATTTCGATTCTGTCTTTGACCATACTCTTGTGGCTCTGTGCTGGTTAATGCTGATGTGTGATGACTGCTTTACTGTCTCTGTTCTTATTTTAAAATCACCTTTGCGGTCACTCAAATACTTTAGAAGATCTAATCGTATGAGGTTTCTATTATCCTGGACTGTACAAGTGATGTCCTCTTTGTTTTTCCCATTCAATTTAACATTTGGTAATGCGTTTGATGCCCTTCGATAGCACACTATATGCATGGATGAGAAGTTATGATACAATTCGGAAATTCAATTTGGCTCATAGGAGCATATGCACCCGCCGGTCTAAAATCATTTTTCAAAATATCTAAAAATTCTGAATAAAAATTCTTAGCGTGCATCTAGACATTTTATGTTCACTCACCAAGTTTTGTAAGAAAAAGATAATTTTTGTGACCTGTGTAAAAAAGACAAATTTTTATGCTACAAAATTGCTATTTACGTAACTGTTTTTTTGTCATTTTTACATAGGCCACAAAAAATGTCCTTTCTCACTAAAATTTTCATGGATGGATATAGAATGTTCATATGCATACCCAGAATTTTTTGTTTAATTTTTTTGATATTTTGAAAATGCATTTAAATTGTATTTTCATAATAGGTGCATTTGCTCCTATGAGCCAAAACATGGCTCATAGGAGCATATGCACCCGCTGGTCTAAAATCATTTTTCAAAATATCTAAAAATTCTGAATAAAAATTCTTAGCGTGCATCTAGACATTTTATGTTCACTCACGAAAAAGATACAATTGGGCTACATACGCATCTACCTATGCGGAGGGCCGGAGGTAATGAATGCTTCTATTCTCTAGTAAAAACAATAATTCCAGACAATGCTCAAAAAGGAATAACCAGATGAATAACTTAACGGGCAACCGGACTATTTACACCTCTCAATCCTCGCTCCTACTTTCTTCTGTACAATTGAAATAACTTAGGTTTCTTCTTCAGTCCCCTTCGCATCAGGATCTTGTGGTTTTGAACCGGACACCTCCGGCTGGTTCCAAGTCAAGAACAGATACAATCAGATCTTGCATAGGTTTTCAGCAATAGCCGTTTCTACTTTCAAGAGCTGATGCTGCGGTCTCGACGGTTCCAAGTAGACACGAGTACGCCTTCTGCCTCAGCCTCTCAATGGTTTCGACTAAATCATTGGCAGATTTATCCGCCTCGCTCTGCAGCTGATCTAGCCAGTTACTTGTTTCCTTCAGCTGCGATAACCGGACTGCTATCTGCCCGTCTCCACCCTTGGATTGTCCTCGCACTCGTTCTCTAGTGTTGCTTTTAGTTCTGCTCTCAAATTTGAATCCAGACTCTAGAGCCTCTTCCAGGAAATTCAAAAACCATGTCTGTGACTCCTTCTTTAGATCAATCCACGACCTGCGGATCTCCTTGAAACCATCCTCTCTAGCCCATTCAAGCTTTCCACTAGTATAAGCATCATCCTGGTTCTTTGTCGCACTGGATCCAGCCGTTTTATTCTGAGTTGCAGAAACTTTCCTCGATGACTTTTCCTTCTCTGCTCGGGATTCTTTGCCAGAATCTGGTGAGTTATCTTTCCAAAACACACTTTGTTGAATGATAAGCCGGTTTAGCTGAAAAAACTTATTCACTGCACCATGTGGATCCTCCTCGGCGGAATTCATTATCTCGGCAAAAATTCTGGAAAAGAAGAGATGAAAGTTGGATTCATTCAACACATGCACTAGCTACAGTAAAGTAGATATTTCTACCAGAACAATAGGGAATTTCTCAATTCGGATACGTCTTGCCACCTTGATATGAAAAAGGGACATGATATTTTATTCTAAAAGAAAGGCTATGCTCTTGCTAGTTTTCAAAAAAAATTGTAACAGGAAGATGTCACCACAAATAATGCAACCTATATTGCTGTTAATAAAAATAATATTTGAGATGTCGGTACGACGGTACAGAAGTATACAACAACTTACCCAAGGCCTTTCACAAGGGATGCAGCTGCAGTAGCCTCCCTTTGAGCCTCGGCTGCTACTATAAGAGCAATAGTCTTCCTCCGGACAACGGCCTATTCACACAAAGAAATGAATGTGCAGCATGGTTCAAATATTTTTTTTCTAAGCTTAACAAATAACTAGTACATCTTTTTGCAAATAAATGAATGGTGGGTTCAAAATCATGGTTTGCAGTTCATATACACAAGACACATTTCAATTCATAAATTCATGCTTGCAATCTACAAAAGCTAAAATATACCTTTCCAGATTTTATTAGGGATGTCGGCAGGGAGTCCCAGGAGATGGTTTCTGTGACTCTTCTTTTAATATTAGGCGCAGAGGGAGCTGGATTGGAGGTAACATTTGGCTTCGCTGGCACTCTGATCTTCGCTGGTGAGGTTCTCGATGGTGTTGGTGGTGAACTCCTATAAAGCTTTGTGGGCGAGCTTCCTTCAGTTGCTGGTTCCCTTTTTGTATCTCTTGGCGTTTGCTTCTTCACTACAGGAGGACCGTTTTGACTAAGTGGCCTGCCATTATTCTTGCGTATATCCTTATTAACTTCTTGCTTTGTAGAAGCTAACTTGGCATTATTAGGAGAGGTAATATTTGGTCGTTCCTGCGGTAACAGCAGAAACTGTAATCGCCAGCCTTCGTAGATATATTCTCATGGCATATATTTGTTTCCTCGGGGCACAAATATAATCTGGTCTCATACAATTACCATTATTATAACTCACTCTCAGGGCCACAATACAGAAAATTTCAAAGTTTCGATGTTGATAACTTTAATTTATCATATTTAAATTAAACTTATGAGCTTAAGCATACCTGAGGTTTTGGCTCCTGTTTCACTTTTGTAGCACTAGAAACCAGCTTTTGATTTGCATCACAAACGCTACTTCCTCCATTACTTTTTTCACTGTCAGTGCTAGAGTTTAGACTGGTATTTTTTCCATTGTTGCTTGATATCCCAAGCATATAACGGGAAGCAACACCGGCCTTCTGCTCTTTAATGACTACCTTCCTCTGAGAATTTTCTTTTTCACTCTCTGACAATTCATTTGGCTTGGTAGTTTTCCGTTGATGGTCCAATGCTTCCAAAACCCCTGACGGAGTTGACATTTGCATCAAATCCTTTGGGTTACCAATGAAAGGGTTCCTTCCTGGAACTGCTCGGACACCGACAAGAATCGGAACAGGAACACTAGACTGAACCTTTTCGACATATATGAACTGTCCAAGTTGCAGCTTGTTCGATAATATAAGTTCATTGTCCTCCTTTGATAAAGAAACATATGTTGCGTGGGACGAATCTGAAACTTTTATGAAGAAACCATGGTCTGGCCAAAGTTCTGAACCAGTAATTGCAGGAACTATGCTAATAACTTGGAGGAGAATTGACCTGTGTTCTCCACACACTTTCACATCAGAGTTTATATTTTTTAGAACCTTTAATAATATCCCTGGAGTAAGAGATGCCATATTCTTCTTGAAGCCAGCTTAACTCAGTGTTCTTCTCTGTGGGGAAAGTCATAAAAGTTAAGTGCGGCACAATGCATTTGGAAAATAAATTCCATACACCAAAAAGACTACAAGCTTGTGATACAAAATATCAGACAAAATATTCAGAGGATAATTAATGTGATCAAATTGATCAGTTTTTTTACAGCATCAAATAAATCAGTTTGTTGACAGAGGTTGAGACAGACTGAGTTGGAAACATAAGCTTGGTGAGCCAAATGAAAAAACGTACAAAAGGATGCACGATTCAAGGTACTGAAGTTTTCTCCCAGACGGATGTGTTCTAAGTTCTAACTTGATAATGCTGGCTCATGGTTTGTGATACAAGGGTTAATAGCTAAGTACAGCAAAAATGGGCCGTGGATTAGTAATGAAATTACGATGGTGCCTTTGCAGTTGGTATCTCGGTAGAAATAAAGAATTAGTACAATACGTCAACTCCATCGAAGCTATCTCCTACCTAACAACACAAGTTTGACAATGTTAAAAAATGTATTGGGAAAGTTCAAAACTATTGTTATATCGAGAAATTCAAACCTTTTTTGGACATACAGTTAATATGATATCTGGAGCCCCAAACCCCAGCAGTTTGCAATCTAAATTTTAACACGTGGCTGAAGAAAATTGCAAGATTCCAAAAGAACAACCAGTAAGAAAAAGAAGAACAAAACACTTAAAAAACCCAGACAGCGAGGAGGCCAGGGAGACAAAATTACTCAACTTAGACTCCCCCACCACATCACCAAACGATTGTCCTTTCATACAGCATCCATGAAATGTCACCAACTACACACAGCAACCTATCCAACTAGAAAAGTCTAATCACAATACTACTATTAAATGTACAGGGGGTGGGGGGAGAAGGAGGACTTTACTAAAGGCAATCTATCAGGGAATTAGAAAAAAGAGACCACCGATGTTTCTTAGCTTTACAGCAAAGAATAGGAGACCCCATCAGCTATTGCTAATGATTCCATCAAAGCCTAGCTTCATGGTCAGGAACATGGGCAGGCCCCAAGCCACCAAAATTCCTAATTCCCCTGTTTCAGCCCCCCTAACAAGACTTGGAAGGCTAAAATCATGCGTGATTATTGGAATAAGCAGTCCCACGTGGGTTTCTTGACTTGAAGGCCAGGAAAGGAGAGACCTAACAAACCAAGGAACGGCGGCTAGTAGGAGGAATGGGCACTGGTTTGGTCCTTAAACTTCAAGGTGAAAAATGCAGCAGGATTTTTTTATAAACTGAATACAACAAGACTTACGGCACTGAAACTCCAAGGCCAATTCTGAAACTGCAGAAAAATGAGATTGAAATACAGCAGGACTTCCACAGCAGTCTTTGATCCTAGCCTCAAGTCAAGGGGGTTGATTCACGTACGGCCTTGAAGTTACCAAGAAATAAGCTAGCCTTGTTTGGAAAACACAAAACTGAAATTGGCCACAGAGTTACACCTTGTGACAGAGGAAGACATATATTTCCCCACCTGGCAAAGGATCGTCGTAGGTAAAAAGCAGGCTAGAAAGGCAAACCGCGAGAGAATTGAACAGCCGCAGTTCTTTAGAGCAAATTAACGTAGCCAAGCAGGGCAATTCTAGGCCCTTGGTCCCGTCCAGGAACAAGACCCAGGGTGCCTACGGAAACAGCAAGAACTAGCAGGCAAAGTCCCCGAGCAATAGCTGAGAGACACATACCGATTTGAACAAGCAAGAGCTGGCTCGCCCTCGAAGAGAATTTCGAAGTAGAGCGGTGGCCGGAGCAGAAACACGCAATCAAATTAGCATAACGACGGCAGCAGATATGGGAGGCTGCTTCTGTGGCTGCTGCGCCATTTCGCCGAACAGGTGGTGGGAGAGGAGAGGGGAGGGAGGAATCTGCGAGAGAGGGAGAGGAGCGGTACCTTTCGGTTTTGGCTAGTGCGCGGAGCGGAGATGGAGAGGGAGAGGTTGAGGTGGGAGCCGAGGAGAAGAGGAGAGACCGTTGGGGTCTCCGCGGCGGAATAAGAAGGGGCAGTGAGAGGTAGGCGACGCGCCGACGCGCCGAGGTTCCCAACTGCCCGCAACTGTCATGGAGGGAGGCCGCCGGACGTTGGCGCTCCCATGGACACGTGGGGACGGCGAAACAGAATCCACGGCTCCAAGAAAACAAAAAGGGTGAGATGTGTACAGTGTGTTTAGACCCAAAACGCCTCTCAAAATGCGGTCGATGTGTGGAAATTGAGCTCGGGGCTAAATATCGGCTTGCACCGGCACCTCTAAAATTGTGCCGGCATAAACATAAGCCCAATAAATAAATCGGCGCTCTCATGCCGGCCCCTGCGCGGTAGGATTCTATCGGGAGCGCCGGCACCTCGCGGCAGCGCCAATCCGACACCCGGGGTCCCTTTGCCAGCGATACCACCGCTTTCCCGCCAGATTCTCTCGCCAGAAACTTCATGCCGCTTCCTTTCCCGTCGTTGTTTCCCGTCGAGGAGCCGACTTCTCACCGGGCGACAACTATAAATAGAGGTATCGTCAGTGGAGGGAAGACACCAAAAACAATGGCAGACCACCGGACGACTTGGGCGAGGCTGAGGGAGGTGGCGCGACAGCGCTACCCCGATGACGACCTGGCGGCCGAGGCCGCGGCGAGGGCGCTCTTCGACGCTGAGGAGGCGGTCGCGTACGCTGCCGACCTGGACGCGCAAGCGAAGGAGCAGGGCGTCCTCGACACGGCGCACGCCATCACGCGCCTTAGGAGCAAGCTCCAAGAGGAACTGCGAGTTGAGGGCTCCGGCGCCGGTGGCACCAAGGAGGAGTACGTACACCTCGACGACGCCGACCTCGACGCCGACGACCTCGTCTACCTCGAGCTCCCCACCGATGAGGAAGCAGTGGAGTCCGCTGCTGAGCAGAGGGCGCTGATGGCGTTGTTCGAGACGCAGCGCCGCGACAAGGCTACCCGGCGTCTCATGGCGGCCGAGAGAAGGGCGGCGACGGACGAGCTGGCGGCGTCGCACCAAAGCGCGCGACAATCGACATATCTGCGTAACTTGGCAGCGGTGGACGAGGCGAGGGCGGCAACGGCAGGACAACGGCCACAGGAGGACCGCGCAAGGGTTGAGGCAGAACGGCGGCAGGCAGAGCGTGCGAGGGCGGCAGAGTTGGCGAGGGTGCGCAAACATCAATACTCCCTGCCCTCCTACTACGCCGACGCCCGCATCGCAGAAGATGCCCAACACCATCGGCAGCAGCTGTGGGATGCACGCCTCCCCCTGGAGACAGGCAACCATGACGGCTCCGGCGGTTCCGGCGCAGGCGGCTCCGGTTCCCAATAATACTAGGTAGTATAACTAAAATTTTAAGCAGTGTATACTCCGCTTGAATACCAGTTTGAGGTACTTCGACTCCGAACTCAAATATGTAAAATATGTCTAATTCCGATAAAATATAGCAAGTTTAATGAAAATTTAGCAAATTTAAAATTACAAAAAAATTGGGACCGACGTTTTAAGACCGCCAGTGTGGGAGGCCGACCATAAAATTTTGGAGGAGCCTACCAGTGCCCTAAAACAACCCATTTGACGCCTTGCCGGCTATAATTTTATGAACGGCCGATGGAGATGCTCTTACACCGGCCGGAGTCGTAGCGTATCGGGAATGCCATTCGTGCTCTCGTGGAGAAGATTGTACACTATCGAAAGGGCGCACGTCAATGTGCGCTACTACACTCGGACGCAGCCTTGCCAATGGCACCGTGAGATGTGACGCGTCACCAGCGACGGGCCGTCTTCCGCTAAATTCCCCTTGGTACATCACCTGTACGTCCGTCCATAGATCCTGTTCCTTGGATTGCTAACCAGCGGCTAGGGAGCAGGAGCATGGCGGTAGGGTGGGAGGTCCCGATCCGGGATCCGGCGTCGGACGGCCAAGCCGGTGCGTGGTCGGCGTCGCGCGCAACCGACGATCGACGTCCAGCCGTCCAGGCCATGGCCGATTCCTCCCGCAGCTCTGCCCCCCTCGGCGTCAACGTCAAAGGTCACACAGTGGCCGATGAGGAGGGGCTGCCGCTGCGACGCGCACGCACGCGCGGTCAAGGCCAGGACACACCGCCCGCCCTCCCGCGGTTCGTCCCCGGCACGTTGGCAACGTGACAGAGATTTGCGCCCGATGGGATTTGGTCTTTTTTAGTGGGCGACACGAATGTTTCCATGCTGACCTCACCTTGATGATACAGGAATACCACGATTGGGTCTTGCGGTTCCGTGCAAGCAGCTCCAAGCCCGACGCGACGAGAAAATGGATTGGGTTCGGTGCCTCGGATCCTCGGTTGCGTGGGTGTCGAGTTCTTCCAACGGTATTATCTATGTGCTTGATCACAGGGCGATACCAAGCTCGTACATGTGGATACTGATACTTGGTAAACGTATACTAGTGAAAAAAAGGACTTTCATTCGCTCCTATTAGTCTCCAACCTATTTGATCCGCGGCTAAAGGGTCCATCAGTTTCGGTTTATTTGAAAATATGGGCCAGGGAGCATTAGTCCCGGTACAAATGGACCATTCGGTCCCGGTTTCAGCCACCAACCGGGACTAATGCCTTTGGGTCTTTAGTCCCGGTTCGTGCCACGAGCCGGGACCAATGGCCCGTTCAAACGAACCGCCCTCTTCCCGCGCCAGTTACGACGACGCTTCGGAGATCGATCGACATTAACGTGCGTCGCTTCAGAGATCGTCGTGCTCGGGAACCGTCGGCGGGCTGCTTTGGAACTCGACTGCATTCACATCGCCGGCGTCCTCTCATCTCCCTCTCTCTACTATATATAGCACTCATATTGATCATCTTAAGCACACACCATTCTCATCTTCTTCTTCCCCAAACATCTCCCACGCATCATCACCGCCGGCGTCCTCTCTCTCCCTCTCAATGGAGGAGCAATTTCTGCCAAGATCTCGGCTCTACTACGTCGTCATTGAAGAGATGAACTTCACCATCACGGAGACTCTCCGTGCTTCAAGGGTGGAGAAGTGGATCCGTGCCGTCAAGCGACGGTTCCTCGACGCCGCACCGATCAAGTGCGTGGGCTTGGATTGTGAGTTCACCACTCACGAGGTCCCTCAGCGTGCCGCCGTCCTTCAACTCTCGGTGGCGTCCGAGATATTGATCTTCCAGATTTGTAAGGCCAATGGCGTGCCGCAACTACTCAAGGACTTCTTGAAGGACACCACCATCAAATTTTGTGGTGCGGTCATCGCCAATGATCTGCGCATGCTGAGGTCAGACGGAATTGTTATTCCGTCTGCGTACGATCTTCAAAAGATTGTCCCAAACCCCACCAGCAAGCTAACGCCGAGTCTCTATGATTTGGCCAATGCTACTATTGGGACACATCTTGAGAACAAGAAGAGGGACAAGAAGAAGGACAAGAAGAAGAAGTACAAGAAGAAGGGAGAAGGAGAAGAAGAAGAAGAAGAAGATGATGATGATGATGATGATGATGAAGATGAACTAATATTTGGTTGGGAAAAAGTTCCATTGAGTTTCAACCAAATGTTATATGCCGCTTTAGACGCTCGCCTAGGCTTTGAGATTGCTAGGAGATTTTGGAAGTTAAAAGGCTACAATAGCCATGTTGATCGTCTTAACCTTAATGTTTATTAGGTGGATGATTATGTTTGGAAAAATGTTGGATGAGTATGTTTGGAAAAATGTACTCCCTTTGAGCCATGTTGGATGAGTATGTTTGGAAAAATGTACTCCCTTTGTTTCGGTTAACAAAGTCTATTAATTTTCGAATTTGTGATTTTTCAAATATTTTGGCTTTTTTGAATATTTTAATTATTAGAAATTAATAATTAAATTATACATAAAGATTATTTGAAATTCATTGGTGCTTATTATACTTAATCATTGTTTCTTATTTTGTGAATTTATTTGGAATTTAAAAAAGTAATATTATATATTACCAAAGTGTATAGGTTAATAGAATTGGTAGCATACCATTATCAAGAAGTCACGAGCGCAGTCTTGGAAGCTAGTAGGGAAGGAATGGAGAAGTTAAGCGTGCTAAGGATGGAGCAGTGTGATGATGGGTGACCGACCGGGAAGTGAGGACCACAAGTACTTGTAATTTGATATGAGATATGGAGTGAGAGCCATAAGTATCTAATTTGATATGAGAATATAGATGATTAGATAATAGAGAAAATAAAGAAAATACAAAAATTCCTAAACAGAAAATACAATTTTGTTCCGAATGGACCTTTAGTCCCGGTCCGTGTTACGAACCGGGACCAAAGGTCCTCCAGCCGCAGCACATGCCTCGGGCCACGTGGAGGCCCATTGGTCCCGATTTGTAAGCAACCAGGACTAAAGGCTAGAGCCTTTAGTCCCGCTTTGTTAGTCTCGGTTGCTACAACCGGGACTAATGGGCTTTACAAACCGGGATTGAAGGCTTTTTTTCCACCAGTGGTATCTATAATTTTTTTATGCTACATGCTTGTTTTATACCAATTGTTTTGTGTTTTGTTTACACTTCGTGGCATTTTTATGTATTTTCCGAAACTAACCTATTAACGAGATGCCACAGTGTTAGTTCCCTGTTTTTTGCTGTTTTTGTGTTTCAGAAAAGTTACACAGAAAATATTCTCAGAATTGGACGAAACGAAAGCCGAAGTTCCTATTTATCTGACATAAAAATGGAGTCCAAAGGAGAGACGGAGGGGGGCCAGAGGGCAGCCGCGCCACCAGGTGGTGTGGACCCCTAGTCCACCCTCTCACATCGCCCTTCCGCCTATAAATTCCCTTCGACGGGAAAAATCCTAAGGGAACGAACACTTCTCCACGAAACATACTGCAAGCCGCCGCTGTCATCGTCCCGAGATCGGGAGGATCCAGATGCTCTTCCCGGCACCTTGCCGGAGAGGGGAATCATCATCGGAGGCCTTCTTCATCACCATGCTGATACGTCTCAAACGTATCTATAATTTTTGATGCTCCATGCTTGTTTTTACACCATTTGCCTATTGTTTCGTTACACTTAGTGGCATTTTTATGCATTTTCCGGAACTAACCTATTAACGAAGTGCCACAGTGCCAGTTCCCTGTTTTCTGCTGTTTTTGTGTTTCAGAGTGATACACAGGAAATATTCTCGGAATTGGACGAAACAAGTTCCTGAAGTCTTATTTTACCCGGGAGCATCCAGACATCCGAAAGAGAGCCGGAGAGGGGCCAGGGCCTGCCCTCACACTAGGGTGGCGCGGCCCAGGCCCTGGCCGCGCCACCCATGTGTGAGGAGCCCCTGGCTGCCCTCTCGCGACGCCCCTTCGCCTATATAAAGCCTCGAGACGGAAAACCCTAGAGGATTCGGCAATTTTCCAGAAGCAGTTCCGCAGCTCCGCCGCCGCCACCGACGAATTTCGGGGGACAGAAGTCTCTGTTCCGGCACCCTGCGGGGACGGGGAAGTGCCCCCGGAGCCATCTCCATCGGTCTCCATCGCCGACTCCGCCGTCTCCATCGACCTCACCGCCATCTCCATCAACCTTGCTGTCTCCTATGATGAGGAGGAAGTAGTTCATCCCCGGGGCTAAGGGCTCTACCGGTAGCTATGTAGTTCACCTCTCTCTCCCATGATGTGATCTTTATGTGATCGTGAGCTTTGTATCATGTTGAACAAGTAGATGTTATTATTCAGATATTATGCTACTCCTATGCTTAATTGTTATAGTGTACTCTAGTGATGTTATTAAAGTAATCTATTCCTCCTGCCATGGTGTAACGGTGACAGTGCGTGCATCGTGGTGGTACTTGGTTTAGGCTATGATCGTGATCTCTTGTGGATTATGAGAGTAATTATTACTATGATAGTATTGAGTGATCTATTCCTCCTTTCATGGTGTAAAGTTGACAGTGTGTGCACCGTGTTAGTACTTGGTCTAAGTCGCAATGATTTCTATCTTGAATTGTGATCTGATTTGGATGTCTCTTTGAGTGGTGTTTGTCAAGTACTTGATGAACTTTAAGGGGTGCTTCTGTAGCCACTACACAATGATTAGTGTTGTTCAATAGGAGAGCAATTCAGAGTACCATAGTGGAGAGAAGTTGTTTATTTGTTCAATCATGTTATATTGTTGGGAGTGTGTCCACTAGTGAAAGTATGATCCCTAGGCCTTGTTTCCAAGCATTGCACACCGTTTACTTGCTATTTTGTTACTTGTTTGCTTGCAGCGATATTTATTTCACATCACGTTTGCTACTTATAAACATCTATACCACTTGTATTTCACTATCTCTTCGCCGAACTAGTGCACCTATACATCTGACAAGTGTATTGGGTGTGTTGGGGACACAAGAGACTTTCTGTATCGTAATTGCAGGGTTGTTTGAGAGGGATAGCTTTGACCTCTAACCTCCCTGAGTTCGATAAACCTTGGGTGATCCACTTAAGGGAAACTTGCTGCTGTTCTACAAACCTCTGCACTTGGAGGCCCAACAAGTGTCTACAAGAATAGAAGTGCGTAGACATCACATGCCAATCTCCGGAGTGATGCTTGAGTAGTCTACCTTGGACTATGGGTCCATAGCAGTAGCTAGATGGTTGTCTTCTCCTCCATTTGCTTCATGTCCAGATCTTGTGAGCTGCCTATCATGATCAAGATCATCGTTATGTAATTCTATATGTTATGTTTATTGGGATACGATGAATATTGAGTACTATATCAAGTTGATTGTTGATTTATCATGTCTATGTTATTTATGATCTTGCATGCTCTCCTTGCTAGTAGATATCTTGGCCGAGTAGATGCTAGTGACTCCAAGAGGGAGTATTTATGCTCGATAGTGGGTTCATGCCTCTAGTAATCTGGGAGAGTGACAATAACTCCTAAGGTTGTAGATGTGCTATTGCTACTAGGGAGAAAACAACAATCTTTTGTTCAAGAACATTTGTATTGTTTACATTACACACTTTGCTTAAGGCGATAATCTATTGCTTGCAACTTAATACAAAAAGGTTATTCGGATGATATCCTGCGGGTGAATTATTAGTCATAGATGCAGTTAGATTACGGTCTATGTATTATGTTGTAATGCCCAAGTGAATCTCATAGTGGTCTTCATGACATGTACATACATGGCTATGCATTCTTTATTTTGTCAATTGCCCAACTGTAATTTGTTTACCCAGCATGTTATTTATCTTTATGGAGAGACACCTCTAGTGAACTATGGACCCCGGTCCATTCTTTTACATTTATATTACCTTCTACTGCAAGCACCGTTTACTTTCTGCAAGCATTATTTATTTACTTACTGCAAATAAATATCATTTTCCACACGATACGTTTAGTCCTTTGTTTTCAGCAAACCAGTGAGATTGACAATCTCACTGCAAGTTGGGGCAAAGTATCTTGGTTGTGTTGTGTGCAGGTTCCACGTTGCTTCTGACGGCGGTAGTGCGCCCTGCCAAAATCTAGTTAGCATCAACCTTCAGAAGTGGTTTCTTTCTCCTACTGGTCGATTAAACCTTGGTTTTTTACTGAGGGAAAATTTATAGCTATGTTCATCATACCTTTGTCTTGGGGTTCCCAACTGGTAGTTAACGCTACGCACATCAAGCTCTTTTCTGGCGCCGTTGCCGGGGAGAAAGAGGATTTCTGCAAGGGGAGTCTCTCACTTCCAATCTTTTTACTTTGTTATTGTTTTGCTTAGTTTCTTTACTTTATTTTTGTTTCAATCTTTTTATCAAAAATACAAAAAAATAGTTCCTTTTATAGTTGTTATTTTTGTTTATCTGTTTTAGTCTTGCTAGAATGAGTATTCCTGAAGTTGAGGTTCGTTCCTTTAAGCAACAAAGTGGAGAAAGTTTGAAAGATGCTTGGTATAGAATAAGTAACGCCCATCATAGATGTACAAAAAAGTATTCTACCATGATCCTTCTTAGGAATTTTTATGTTGGTATATCTAGTTGGAATAGGTATGTTCTTGATACTTTTACAGGGGGTAATTTTCTGGGTACTCCTGCTTTGGAAGCTTGCACTTTAATTGAAAGTTTAGTGGGAGTATCACCTATTAATGTTGCTAAAACTAAGATCACTTTGGAAGAAGTTATAAAAAACTGAGCTCTCTATAGAAAAGTTTGTCGAATCTCCTTGATAACGCTAGCCAGGTTAATGAATCGATAGAAAGTATCGGTAAAAGAATCATTGTTTTAGAGGCTAGCACTATCCATGATAGTCAAAACCTTAGGATTGGTAAATCAGAGGAGTCTTTGGAAAGTTTAAGTTCAATTTTCTCTTCTCTTAAATTTAAGAAGGAGAAAGCTTTTGTGATAAAAGAGCAAAAGTTTATGTATGTTCCCAAGGTGTCTATACCTAGACCGCAAAATGTGTTTAAAAGTGATAAAACTTTTAGTGCAACTAAGAGTGGTTTACATGTTGAATCCTCTTCAGGGGTATCTAAAGTGCCTATTGTGATAAGTTGTGTTTTTGAGGAAACTATTGATCTTGATGCTTCTTCGCTCAAAAATACTTGATTCTCACTTTCTGCGCCTAGCTCAAAGGCGTTAAAGAAAAGCACTCTTAGGAGATAACTCAATGTTTTCTTTTCAGTACTTTTTATTTTTGTTGAGTCTTGGAAGTTGTTACTACTGTAATGACCTCTGCTTATCATTTTTATTTCGTTTTTGTGCCAAGAGTAACCTCTAATTGGAAGAAGGTAAGATTTGGGGAAGTTGCTGTCCTGAAACAGATTTCTGCGCTTCATCGTAAAAATTCATGAAAATTCCCAAAATGTCATTTTGATCTGCGATTTCTTGTCCACATGCCCCAGGTTATTATCTAACTTTCATTAGTTTTGCACTTTTCGATTTGAGCAACAGAAGATTTTCAAAAAAAAATGATCTTTACCAGCTGTTCTATTTTGACAGATTTCTGCCACTATTTGCATTTGCCTCTTGATCTCTTTCTTTTTGAGTTCTTTTGATCACAAAACTTTTGAGAAAGTTGCTACAGTAGCTTATATATTAATATGTGTTATACTTGAGTTAAAACTAAACCAAAGTGGATTTACTATCTTGCATACACTAATGTTGCTAATGAGAATTGTGTGAAGTTTTGTATGAATGAAGTTTTCAAGTGTAGGGAAAGGAGAATGATGAGATGATAAATAATGGACAAAAGCTCAAGCTTGGTGACATGGATATGCCTTTCGGGTACCCACGGATTAGTATACCGGGTCCAGCCCATTATAGAAGTGGACAAGTACAAGGACTCGAAGATTGACTTGGAGACGAAGAAGGAAGGTTCCAATACGTATTCGACTAGGACACTTGCCTGATTGCATATATAAAGCCAGGCAGGGGCGTCCCTAGAGAGATATCTAAGACAAGTTACATCGAGAGATAGCATACAAGATAGATTAGACATAGACTAGATACACAAATCCGCCTACGGTGGCACCATGTAAACACCATTGTGATCATATACTAGATTGCTAGTAGGATGTAGCGATCCTCCACCGCGGGGACGTGAACCTGGGTACGTCGTGTGCCAATCTTGATCCTGGAATCTCTAGTCGTTGCTCTTCCCCCGATCCTAAGTCCTTCATCTAGGACATTTGTCGAGTTAACCCTCGTCAATTGGCGCCGACCGTGGGGATCGTGGCGACTGGATTTTGTTATCCGGGCGGGATCCTTCAACTTTTCCGTTGACAAGATCAACAAATTTTTTCGGCTACCAACAGTAGCCAGATTGCATCTCGACCGCATCATCTTCTTCGACAGCGGCCGGATTGCATCCGGCTAAATCATCTGCACTGCGAGTCTTCATCAACATCGACGATGACGACTTCGTTGCTACACGGCAGTTTCCAATCTGACAACAACTTCAACAGCAAACAAGATTAGCACAGCTGTGCATACATATGTGTGTTTCGGCGGCAGTTACCGAGTTTTTTGCAATTTGATTCAAGATCGGATAGATCCCTGGACCAAAGTCCTCGATCGGACATCATCGGCAACAAGGGCAGCTGGCTCTAAACAAAGACGGGTGATATTTATTGTGCAAGTAGCAGCGCACGAGGAGTACGAAATTAAATCAGGACATAAAGCAGCTATTCTCAAATCAGAAGAAGTGATACTAGCTCAGCTTGGTGGCGCATCGCAACCCGAAAAACTGAAAAATCAATATCTACTACCACTTTACGTGAAGGCAATCAAAAGAGAAAAAGAGAGATTGGCAGCTAAGTATTTTCGCGTGAAGGCCTCAAAATCAAGTCAAAGAAAAGCATCAAGCAAGTAGCATCTATGTACATATATATTTGTTGGAACAGGCAGCGAGTCAGTTATAGACTACAATGGCGAGTTGCCAGACTACACGGACAACCCGGAGAAAACTACTTCATTTTCAACATCAGCGTCGACTGCGGCGTCAACTGCGGCTTGCCATGCTCGGGAGCTCGTCATCGTGCACTCGAGCAAACTATTGGCAATGCTCGGGGGCTCGACATCAACTCGCCCCTGAGTACGGAAGCTCATACTCAAGACCTATGATTTCATCGACATCAGCAACGCGACGATCCCAAGAGCGCTCGGGGGCTCGACAACAACTTCGCCTCCGATCGTGATCGTGATTCTACGACAAACAACTCGACTACGTCATCGTCGACTATAGCCGCGCCGACCACGCCGCACCAGATAAAAGTAAGTTTTCATCTTCCAAGAGTCGATTTTTATTTACTTTTCGTCGAACCCGACACTCGGGGGCTCCGCCATGAAAAATTATCTTGCATATCATTGACTTTGAAAAATTGTGAAAGCCCTAGTAGCTGGCGTTCCTTGTCGAATACTTGACAATTTAGTTTACAGTCGCAGAAGCTCGACTAACGGTTGGCAAGGCACAAACCTTGGGCGTCAAGTTAACGAAAAGGCTTAGCAAGTATCTTGAAATTCAGATGCGGCAAACGCGTCACATTATGTCTGACCTGAGTAGCTGATCGAGCCATGAAGTGCATCAGGCTAACGAAAGGGTCTTACGTATAAGCAATAAAATTACACAAAAAACATTGAGTTTTTTATTTTACATACTACATCATAATCACAATATGCAAACGCAATATTTCTTCAAGAGACAAAGCATTTCACAATTATTCATATTTTCTGCAGGAGTCGACAAAATCATCAAGTCCTCCAACAAGAGTCAAACTTCTTCGAGTAGTACAACTTGAGTCTATGCCCGACTACAAATACCCGAACATAGAATCGGGGGCTACTCCCATCGGGATCGCTGGCCGCGCACCCGATAGATTGACAATTTTGAGAAAGAATTTGACAAGAAGAAGAAGAAGCGGAAGAAATTTGAGCAAGGAAAAGAAGAGAAGAGAAGAAGAAGAAGAAGAAGAAGAAGAAGAAGAAGAAAATTTGAGCCTATGATCGACTACAAGTTCCCGACCATAGCCTCGGGGGCTACTCCCATCGGGAGCGCTGGTCGCGCACCCGATGAAGAATTACTTCGAGAAGGACGAGGAAGAAAAATTTGAGTCCATTATCGGTGGCAAGCACCAGAAAATAAACTCGACATTTACTCCCATCGGGACAGCGGATTGAAGAACCCCACGATTTTAGCCATTGCAATTGAAGTCGGAGATTGAAGAAATCGAAGATTTCAAGAAGTAGAAGAATTGAAGAAATCAAAGATTGAAGAATTCGAAGATTGAAAGAACTCAAAGATTAAAGTTTTGAGACTCAACCCGAGTTTGCAACTTGAATTGAGTCTCGGGGGCTACTGACATGGATATGCCCTTCGGGTACCCACGGATTAGTATACCGGGTCCGGCCCATTATGGAAGTGGACAAGTACAAGGTCTCGAAGATTGACTTGGAGACGAAGAAGGAAGGTTCCAATACGTATTCGACTAGGACACTTGCCTGGTTGCATATATAAAGCCAGGCAGGGGCGTCCCTAGAGAGATATCTAAGACAAGTTACATCGAGAGATAGCATACAAGATAGATTAGACATAGACTAGATACACAAATCCGCCTACGGTGGCACCATGTAAACACCATTGTGATCATATACTAGATTGCTAGCAGGATGTAGCGATCCTCCACCGCGGGGACGTGAACCTGGGTACATCGTGTACCAATCTCGATCCCGGAATATCTAGTCGTTGCTCTTCCCCCGATCCTAAGTCCTTCATCTAGGACATTTGTTGAGTTAACCCTCGTCACTTGGGGATGCCCATGTCACCCCAAGAAATATCCAAGAAGTACAACCGTCAAAGCTTGGAGATGCCCCATGGCACCCCTTCTTTATCAACAAAAATATCAGGTCATCTTTCAAGACACTATATTTTTATTGCTTCATATGCTATGTGTTTTTCTTAGAGCGTCTTTATTTTTGCTTTTAGTTTTCTTTTGTTTTGTTTGCTGCAATAAATGGTTGGACCCCAACATATTTCTCTTGGAGAAGACACACTCCATTTTCATTTTTATCGTTCAACGAGTGTTCTCTTTTTCTAGTACTGCGTTTAGCTTTTATTTTTCACCTTTGTTTTTGCTCAGAACTTGTTAGTTCTTTGTAGCTAGGTGTGTTTAGACCTCTGGTCTTTGTTTGTTTTCATCTTTGGGAGTTGTTTCAAAAAGGTTGATTGGTGTTGGAAAAGAGTAAAAGGTTTCATGCTTATAGTGATGCAAAAAGGGAGCTTGTTTAGACTATTGCTTAGACTTTATCATGTCATTCTTGATATTATTTTGATTATATGCTTAGTAGTTATTGTTGTAGCATGACTTGTCTCAAATAACTGAGAGTGTTTAATGTGCCTTTGAAAGAATCATGCGTTGTTTTTATCTTATAGAAGCATATTATTGTGGTATTCTCCTTTGATGCTTTATTTGGGTTGACTTGGCGCATGCTTACACCATGTTTGAATTTAAACTAGTTGCCTCAAGCCTCTAGGATCATTTGGTTTTTGACGTGATACCACTTTATGCTTTGGTTAATAATATTTTGTCGCTATGCATGATTATGGCCGTTATTGCTCTCTTAGTTGGTCGCTCCCAGTCTTTTGCTAGCCTTCACATGTACTGAGAGGGAATACTTCTCGTGAATCCAACTCCAAAAAACAAAGTTTTCCTATGTTTCTACCATATCTACCTATTAGCAATTTGCTATTCCAAGTATATTCGTCTTGCTTTTATCTATCTTCCAAAATAAAATTTTTTGTTATGGGAAAATTAGTTAGTAAAGCTCGCACGAACTTGATGGCACATTTACTTTCTTGCACTTAATAAACTTGACCATTGTGGCTCTCTTATGTTGATTATATGCTTGCAAGTTGTAAGTGGGGAGTTAGCTCAGCCATGCTGTCATGGGGCACGCTTTCAACATTGCACTTTTTCTTATTTAGTTGATATCATGATCTTTTGTTTATGGATGCTTATCTGTGTGAAAGGAGTTGGAAACTTGTGAAGTTCATGGAGTTTGTATATGTGTTAGAGAAACGCCTGGGCCGCTAATCTAAACCATGCATCATTCATGGTGGAAATTTACAGTATAACTATAGTGGACATTCAACGACGCATCTCAAAATAAAAAGCTATACCCAATGGTAAATAAAAGAGATGTCGAGGTGTCTATTGTCTGTTTGTCTTGTCATTTTGATGTGGGACCGTTTCTATGTTATCGGGCAGGAGGTACCCCGTTGGCGTTCTCAATGATACACATATGCTTACAATGACAAGAACTTGCTTGGGACCTAAGTCGACTAGCATTGTTTAAGTACTCATATTCACGGGACATGAGATTTTCAACTCATGACTTGTCAAGCATAAATCTCATATTTGTACTCGCATTAACCTTAACCATTCAAGATGCCAATGATAGGGGCAATGAGAGCTCAAAGCTAATAAGTACCATAATTTTTGGAAGGTTTATAAAACTTGCAATCACTACTTCCCTCTGCGATGGGCCTTTCTTTTACTTTTATGTTGAGTTTTTATCTTCTGCCTTTATGCACCGATTAAGAGAGCATAGTTGTCATTCTAAGTATAATGTGCATGGTCCCAAAATTTATTATTGATTGATTCATGATTATGGTATTGCTTGTTCTCAAATTATTTGTATCTAGTCACCCTCTTGAACTTTGAAGGTGTCCTATGCATTTATGTTTTGCTACTCCATGAGGGACAAGCTAAATACCACTTTGGTATATTTTCTATATGCTTCAAACAAACATACACCTTTCAATGCATTATTACTCATGATCTTTTTTTGTGTTCCTTTTCATGTTGTAACATGGTTGCTAAGTTCTATGGTTAGAATTATATGTCTTATGCCCATGTTTAGAGTACTTTGATCTCAGCATGCAATGCTTTATCTTAAGTTGATCAAGATTGTGTTGGTGCATGTCACCTTAAAAATTATTGTTTTGTTATCACTTACCTACTCGAGGACGAGCAGGAGTTAAGCTTGGGGATGCTTGATACGTCGTAAACGTATCTATAATTTTTGATGCTCCATGCTTGTTTTACACCAATTGCTTTGTGTTTTGTTTACACTTCGTGGTATTTTTATGCATTTTCTGGAACTAACCTATTAACGAGATGACATGGTGTCAGTTCCCTGTTTTCTGCTATTTTTGTGTTTGAGAAAAGTTACACAAGAAATATTATCGGAATTGGACGAAATGAAAGCCAAAGTTCCTATTTACCTACCACGAAGACAAAGTCCAAATGAGAGACGGAGGGGGCCAAAGGGCAGCAGCACCATAGGGAGGCGTGGGCCACCCCCTGGCCGCGCCACCAGGTGGTGTCCACCCCCTGACATCGCCCTTTCGCCTATAAATTCCCTTCGACGGGAAAACCTTAAGGGGATGAACATTTTCCACGAAACATACTGCAAGCCACCGTTGTCGTCGTCCCGAGATCGGGAGGGTCCAGAAGCTCTTCTCGGCACCCTGCCGGAGAGGGGAATCATCACCGGAGGCCTTCTTCATCACCATGCCTGCCTCCGGAGTGATGCGTGAGTAGTCTACCTTGGACTATGGGTCCATAGCAGTAGCTAGATAGTTGTCTTCTCCTCCATGTGCTTCATGTCTAGATCTTGTGAGCTGCCTATCATGATCAAGATCATCGTTATGTAATTCTACATGTTGTGTTTGTTGGGATCCAATGAATATTGAGTACTATGTCAAGTTGATTGTTAATTTATCATGTCTATGTTATTTATGATCTTGCATGCTCTCCGTTGCTAGTAGATATCTTGGTCGAGTAGATGCTAGTGACTCCAAGAGGGAGTATTTATGCTCGATAGTGGGTTCATGCCTCTAGTAATCTATGAGAGTGACAATAACTCCTAAGGTTGCAGATGTGCTATTGCTACTAGGGAGAAAACAATAATCTTTTGTTCAAGGACATTTGTATTGTTTACATTACACACTTTGCTTAAGGCGATAATCTGTTGCTTGCAACTTAATACCCAAGGTTTGTTCGGATGATATCCTGCGGGTGGATTATTAGTCATAGATGTAGTTGGATTACGGTCTATGTATTATGTTGTAATGCCCAAGTGAATCTCATAGTGATCTTCATGACATGTACATGCATTGCTATGCATTATTTATTTTGTCAATTGCCCAACTATAATTTGTTTATCCAGCATGTTATTTATCTTTATGGAGAGACACCTCTAGTGAACTATGGATCCCGGTCCATTCTTTTACATTTATATTACCTTCTACTGCAAGCACCGTTTACTTTGTGCAAGCATTATTTATTTACTTACTGCAAACAAATATCATCTTCCACATGATACACTTAATCCTTTGTTTTTAGCAAACCAGTGAGATTGACAACCTCACTGCAAGTTGGGGCAAAGTATCTTGGTTGTGTTGTGTGCAGGTTCCACATTGCTTCTGACGCTGGTAGTGTGCCCTGCCAAAAGCCAGTTAGCATCAACCTTCAGAAGTGGTTTGTTTCTCCTACTGGTCGATTAAACTTTGGTTTCATACTGAGGGAAAACTTACTGTTGTGCTCATCATACCTTCCTCTTGGGGTTTCCCAACATGTCCTGTGAAACATCAATGTCATTGATAAGCATAAATATGGGCATCACATTCAAACATAGAATTGATGTAAAATCAAATCACTAATACTCCTTTGACAAGGGAGTCCACCTCAAGTCAAATTTTAGATTTAACAGAGTATTGCATATAGAACAGTAACATGATGTTGAAGACACATATACATCCTTGCAAGCAAGGCATCCTTTTTGTCACTGGATGTTTATGCAAGGTAATTATTTCTCCCTAGTGAGGCAACTATAGAAAGATAAAAACCATAGCAAGGTAAAAACCATAGCACCTCACAGATTTTTGTCACTTTCCCAAACTATCTACAAGATTCCTCCAACTAATGCACACATCGCTCACACATGCCCTATGCATACTACTTTGATCAAAACAAGCACACAAGAATGGGGTAAGATATACATCAAGAACATAAACATCTTTGCATCTCATAAATCATCTCACAAACATAAGATCCGCCATAGGGGTAATACCATATGGTCACAATTATGATAGGCAGCTCATGTGACTCTAATCTATGAAGCATGAGAGGGAGAGAATTTGATACAAGTTACTACCATAACCCCGTAGTCCAGGGGTGAACTACTCCCTCTTCATCATGTTGCTGAAGGAGATGGAGTTGAAGGGGCAACCGAGAGCGGCTTCATTAGCGTCTCCCCTCATTTCCTCGCAGTCTTCAGATCAGTTTCGTGTATTCTGTGTTTCTCTACCGCCCCGTTGCAAAATCGCGCAGGGGTCCATTATATTGTTAGTTATAGGTCAAGATGAATCTGTGGAGTCCAAGATTGCGTTGAAAGGATGCACGATTGGGGAGATGGTCCCCACCACGCGGTCAACCTTCTGGGCCGCGTGGTGGGCCCTTTTTTCCACCTCGTCCGTTCCCCGTTGACTTCTTTTTCTCACGGTCTTCTATTTCCAAAAAAAAATAACGTGGCAAAAATATTGGGTCCATTTGACGTCTAAAGGTCCATGCAAGTCAAAAATATGCAAAATAAGCAAATCTACTTCGCAGTGTTGAAACCAAATAAAAGGGGATCGTTTAGAAAATCTCCGGAATCAATGGAAAACATGTCTAGATCCGCATAAAACTATCAAATAACTAATAATATAACTCAATAAATTATAAAGATCATGGATGCATTTTACATGCATCACGCGTCCCTCACCCAATGTGGCACCCAAGACGGAATTCTAGGCCCGCGTTGAGACCCCTAGGTGATGGGGGAGGTGGTGCCGTGCGGCCGCCAACACCCGGCATTCGGATGGTGATACCGTCCGGTGGTGGCGAGGTGATGGAGGGAACGTGGGGCGGCGCCAAGGTCGTGTTGCGGCTAAGGTTCCCTCATGTCGCACACGGGAGCGACGCAGGAAGGAGAAGCCCCCACTTGCATTCCTAAGAATATACTTCCGCAACATGTAAATATACTACTAGCAGTGGTAAGCTACTATTCAGGGCAAGGCTGAAGAAACTGGACAACCATTTCATGAGGAAATTATAAATCAAAGCTTGAACTGGCAACCTCGCTATGAGTCTATGACGAAATGTCAACTTGTAAAGAAAATGACAGCTCTCATCTTTTTGTTCCTCCGGAACGACAAAATATTGTGGGGGCGCAATGATTTGCTACTCACCACACAAGTTCGGTAGATGTACTTATATCCACTTTGTTGCTGTATAATTTACCAAGATATACTAATGTGGGAAGGTTGGTACTCGACAGCATCATAACTAACAATAACGGTTGGCTTAGTATCCACTGTCTCGAGCACCTAGTCCACTAATTCTTGTCATGTGAACCTTAACAGCAACTATCGTTTACATGATCCCCACTTCAAATGAACGCCAAAATCTGCACTGGGAAATCTATAAATAAACACAGGATATGCCTTTCCACGAGATGTCTGCGGAGCTGGCCTGTATTGTTTCTTTCCTCTTCCCAAATAATGCTCAGCACGACAACAAATATTATAACACGCTCAATTATGAGAAAAGATCCACATCCAGGTTGCTCACCAAATCCATCTCAACTGATACTGTGGCCACGTCAATCCGCTTAACTAATGCCATCAGCAGGGAAGAGCAGGTGTCCCGTCTCATCGAACAAGATTTCTCATCTTCTTTGCTAAGTACTTTCTCCCTAATTTTTCTCTCCACTTGGCTCTATCATTTATCAGGCGTCCGGCCGGAGCTGATATGTTTGCTAATTAACATGGACATTCCATCTAATCTGTATACTTCCGCATAGTTTATTGAGCTGGTGGTCTAGTTATAACTAGCATTGTCGGAAAAATAATATTGACTTCCTAGTTAAGTTAATAATACAAATTTTACCACACGAGAGAAAGAAAAATGTCCATATTGTTGAACGGTACGATCAGATCAGTGGGTGTGCGGCTACGCGAACGCCTGCGCCTCGATCTCGGCCTTCACCATGGCGGCGTAGAGGCCGTCGCGGTGGTTCGCCAGTAGGGTCTCGTGGCTGCCAAACTCGACGGTCCTGCCAAGGCTCACAACGGCGATGCGGTCGGCGTCGCGCACCGTGGAGAGCCGGTGCGCCACCGTGATCGTCGTGGCACGCCGTGACACTCGCCGGAGCGCCTCCTGCACGTGTTTCTCGGACTCCAGGTCCAGCGCGCTGCTCGCCTCGTCCAGGAGCAGTATCCTCGACTGCTTCAGGACCGCTCGTGCGATCGCGATCCTCTGCTTCTGGCCCCCTGACAACTGCACCCCACTCTCCCCAACCTGTCCAAAGTAATGAATTATGTTAAATTAAAATATGAAAGTTATGTCTGCATTTCAAATTAGTTTGAATCAGCACGAACAGTTTTGAAATCGGTCAGTACCTGTGTGTCGTAGCCCTGGGGAAGTCCAGAGATGAACTTGTGGATGTTGGCCTCCTTGGCAGCATCCTCGATTTCGGCCCACGAGGCCTTTGGGTTGCCGAACCCGATGTTTTCTCTGATGGACCCGCTGAACAGAGCCGGCTCCTGGCCCACCATGGCGCACTCTCCCCTGAGCCACTTGAGGTCCAGGTCTCGAACGTCCACGCCGCCGACCATGACGGTTCCCCCGAGGGGATCGTAGAACCGCTGCACCAGCCACACCACCGTCGACTTGCCGCTGCCGCTCGCTCCGACCACCGCCACCGTGCTCCCGAACTTGACGCGCAGCGAGAAGTCATTCAGCACCGTCACGTCCGGCCGCGACGGGTACGCGAAGATCACTTTCCTCAGCTCCACGTCCATCGGCTTCCCGTCTTTGATCGCCCGCCGCTTGCCATCCTCGTTGATCGCCGGCCGCCGCTTCAGGATGTTCAGTACGCCGGCGATCGCCGTGGGCGCGCCGGAGGTGTCGGGGGCGAGACCGGCGAGCTGGCCGACGGAGAAAGAGCTGAGGACCAGGATGAGGAAGATCTTGGACACGTCGCCGAAGGTGGAGTTGCCTTGGGTGATGAACTTGGCGCCGGCCCAGAGCGTCACCGTGTAGGCGCCGTACATGGAGCCCTGGGAGAGCCCGAGGATGATGCCCATGTACTGCGACCTGCGCTGGGCCTTGGCCGTGGGGCCGTCCAGCGCACGGTTGAACGTGCCGACGATGCCGTCCTGGGCGCAGAGCGCCGCGACGGTGCGCACGTTCGACACGGCGCCGGCGGCGATGCTGCTGGCGCGCGCGTACGCGCCATCGTCTGACCTGGCGCCCACGTTGATGAGAAGGTTGAGGTAGCTGGCGCCGAGCGTCAGTGGAGTGCAGGCCCCTGCTATCAGAGTGAGGCGCCAGTCCAGCCCGAAGCAAATGCCGAGGCCGACGCCGGCGGAGCCCACGGCCATGAGCAGCACCGCGTACCGGTCGCCGAACATGGAACGGAAGGCGATGGCGTCCCGGGCGAGGCGCGTGACGAGGACGCCCATGGCGTTGTCGTCCTCGTCGAACCACGCGGGCTCCTGCTTCATGATGGCGCGGAAGAGGCGGTCGCGGACGCGCATGGTGAGCCGGGCGCCGGCCCAGCCGCAGAACCCCTGCTGCCCAGTCATGGTGACGATGCACGCCACGCCGAGGCCGACCACGGCCATGGCCAGGTACCCGATCTGCCGCCTCATTTTGTCCGTGTCTGCGTCGAAGTACACCTGGACGGCCTGGCCCAGGAGCAGCGGGAACACGGAGAACACCGCGCCGGCGTTTATGCCCATCAGGAAACCTAGGATGAGCAACGGCCCTTCCCGGCGCTGAAGCTCCCATATCTCGGAGACGCTGAACGTGGCGGCGCCCTTGCCATCGCGCGCGTCCTTCGTGTCCGCCTCCTCCTCCTGTATCGTGCGGATGCCGCCGTACCTCGACTTGGACACCGACACGTCGTACCCCGAGTTGTCCATGAAGCTGTTGTACCCCGCACCTCGTGGAGTTCCGGGGGTGCCGGGGGCGGCGTTGTTGGGTTCGGCGGCCCTGCCGCTGTCAGAGGCGAGCTTGACGAGGCCGGCGTAGGGGCCGTTACGGGCCATGAGTTCGGCATGTCGGCCGGACTCGACGACGGCGCCACGGTCGAGCACCGCGATGGTGTCAGCATTGCGGACGGTTGCGAGGCGGTGCGCGATGACGAGCACGGTGCGGCCGACGGAGAGGCGGTCGATGGACTGCTGCACGACGGCCTCGGACTCGGCGTCCAGCGCGCTGGTGGGCTCGTCCAGCAGCAGGATGCGCGGCTCCCGGATGATGGCGCGCGCGAGGGCGATGCGCTGCTTCTGTCCCCCCGACATCTGGGTCCCACGGTCTCCAACCTAAATTACACACAAAATCTTGTTAGGCCTTTCACAATGGGAGTTTCTTAGCGCGGTATCCTAGATATTTTGCTTATGTGGCATTAGATTAAATGAAGAAAGAGAGTGGTGTTGTAGCTTAGCTAAGATACAACACTTGCACGAGTTCATAGGCAAAAATTATTTCTAGTCCAATCATATGCATGCATGAGACCAAAATTATTAATTAAGAGATAACCTTTAAGAGACAATGCATTGGAGAAGTTGTATCTTAAATTTTAATTACTCCTATGAAAACGTGCTAAGAAACTATGCATTGTAAAAGGCCTTAATTAGGATGGTGACACTTGTCTCTATCCAATCAGATTATATTCAACAATCGATTTTGGTCTAGTATACCTGCGTGTCGTAGCCGTCGGGGAGGCCAAGGATGAAGGTGTGAGCGTTGGCCTTTGTGCAGGCGGCGATGGCCTCTTGCCTCGTCGCGTTCTCCTTGCCCATCATCACGTTCTCGATGATGGAGACGGCGAAGAGGATGGGCTCCTGCCCGACCATCCCAATCTGCGACCGCAGCCACTTGAGGTTCAGCGACCCAAGATCCTGCCCGTCCAGCGTGATCGTACCTCGCGTGGGGTCGTAGAATCTCTCGATGAGCGCGAACACGGTGGACTTGCCGCCGCCGCTGACGCCCACCAGGGCCAGCATCTTCGCCGCCGGCACGGTCAGGTTCAGGTTGTACAGGATCAGCGAGTCCGGCCGCGACGGGTACGCGAACTCCACGTCCTTGAACTCCATCCGCCCGCGCACCGCCGACAGCGCACGCCCGCCGGTCCCGTACGCGTCGATCTCCGGCACCCGGTCGATGATCTCGAACACCCGCCCGGCCGCGGCCGTCCCCTGCGCGAACTGCGCCGAGTAGGACAGCGACAGCGCCAGGCCTCTGCCGCCGACCATGACGCCGAAGAAGCATGCGATGGCGTCGCCGCCCTTGATCTCACCCTGGGCGACGAGCTTGGCGCCGTACCAGAGCGCAAGCGCCCACTGGGAGTAGGTGACCAGGTAGATCATCCCCATGCCGGCGCCCTTGGCGAAGCCCATCTTGATGCCGATCGGGGACGACCTCTGCAGCCACTCGGCATACCTGTCCGCCAGCCGGTCCTCCATCACGAACGACAGCACCGTCCGGATCGAGCTGATCGCCTGCTGCGCCACGTTGCCCGCTGGCTGGTACGACGCCTAGTTGAGATGATAACACAAAATGTTCAGATTACAAGTACTCCTTCAGTCTAGATAAGTACGTTGAGCGATCAGTAAACTAAATGTTCAGTCTGCAAGTGTTCATTCAAGACTGAAGTGTCACAAAATGTTCAGATTGCAAGTGTGATAAACAAAAAGTTCAGATTGCAAGTGTTCATTCAGTCTAGATATGTTCAGACTCCAACTCCTTGAGTCTAGATAGATATGTTGAGCCGTCAGTCAGCAAGAAACTAATTACCTCTTCTTTGGCTGTGAGGCCACCGTATATGGCCTTGTAAGCGAGACCGCAGGCCATCATGACGGGCGTGACAGCGAGGACGGCGAAGGCGATCCTCCATGACGTTTTGAACCCAACGACGTAGCCAAAGATGAAGGTGAAGACGTGATGCACGAACCCTGCCATCTAAATTATGCACGTACAACAAATCAGCTGGAGCATTTCTACATGTTCTGTATGATAAGAACAATGCTGTTTCATCAGCAATTTAACTATCGAGCATTTCTACATGTTCTGTGCGATATGAACAACGCTGTTTCATCAGCAATTTTTATTCCAAAAGGTTTCATCAGCAATTTGATCATCGAGTTATTCTGTACCTTCTCTCCCATGACTTCCTGGATTTGGGCGACGTCGCTGGAGATGCTCTGCATCACCTCGCCGGTGCTCACCTCCGTGTCAAAGAACCCGATCTCCTGCCGCAGCACCGCCTTCAGGTACTCACGCCGCACCCGCAGGGCCGACCGCTCGCCGACGATCCTCCAGCACATGATCTCTGCACCAGCGCCAACACAGATTCAGGAAGAACATGTCGACCTGCCATGGCTTCCTCGAAACGAGAACGATATGTGCTCACCCAGGTATGCTCCTATGACGACAATTACGGCGAGGATCACCATGTACACGCTGATCTCCCTGACGTCCTTCATCATCTGCGTGTTGTCGGACTTGGCGATCTTGTTGACGAAGTTCCCAAAGAGGTACGAGTACCACGGCAGCGAGCCGCCGTTGATCATGGCCCCGATGAACCCGAAAACGAGGAGCAGAATGTCCAGCGGCGTCGAGTACTTGAACAGCCCGGTGACGCTGACCGGTTTCCCGGCCCTTGGCTCGACGTCGTCGTCGTAACCGTAGCCGCCGCCGTCGCCGTCGGCCTCGCTGTAGAACCTGCTCTGGCTGTAGGAGGTGGCGCTGACGTCGTACCCGAAGCTGGGCTGCTCCCGCTGCGGCGGGGCTGAGGTGACGTAGAGCTTGTTGTGGTTGTCGCGAGAGAAGGAGACCTCGCGGGAGACCAACGACGTGTTCGCGCCGCCGCCGTACCTGACCACGGCGCCGGAGCCGGCACGGGCGGCCGGGACAGCGAGGCTGTCGTCGTT
Source organism: Dactylis glomerata (assembly GCA_007115705.1). Classification (NCBI taxonomy): domain Eukaryota; kingdom Viridiplantae; phylum Streptophyta; class Magnoliopsida; order Poales; family Poaceae; genus Dactylis; species Dactylis glomerata. The sequence continues at coordinate 1,046,610 of QXEO01000184.1, forward strand.
GCTGGCGAAAGAGACGTCGGGTGCCAGGATGATGGCCTTGCTCGCGTCCGTCACGACGCTCTGCAGCTCCAGCCGCTTGCCAGCGACGCCGCCGCTGACACCGACACCCGAACGGTGCACCGCCGACGACGCTACCGACGAGCGGTCGTGGTGGAACCGGGCGCCGGAGCGCCGCTGCAGGTAGTAGTCCCGCGCCGTCCTCTGGAACAGCGCCGGTCCGCGGCGCGACGCGGCGTCCGACCCGCCGAGGCCCCAGGGCCCGACCGCGGCGCCGAGGCCGTGCGGCTGCGCCCACGACGTGTCCTGCTGCGGCTGCCAGGCCACGGAGCTCTGCCACGACATGTCATCGACGACGCCGCCGCGGCCCCGGCGCCGCGGTCCGCGCTGCGCGGCGCCGCTGGTGAAGGAGGTGGAGTTCTCCGGCGTCGTGTAGGGGCCTGCGCGGCGCCGGCCCTGCGGCTGCGGGCCGGAGCGGGAGAAGGAGAAGTCGGCCATGCAGGCGCGTCTCGCGTTGGAAGGCTAGAGCTAGCGGCAAGTGGTGGCGCTGGGTTGGATAAAAGGGCGGCCGGACACCTGGGTGTAGCTTCTGATGCTCGCCGGTTGGACACCAGTGCCGGACGGCCCTAGGATACGACGCCGGCGCAACTGTTTTCTTGTGCCGTACTACTGGCGTTCCAGATCACCCTACCGTGAGCTCACTTGTAACACAACTCGTGCCTCCCCTTCTGCTATAAGAGTCTTATTAGGCACTGTAATTTACCTAGTCTCAGGATTTCTTTGTCAGTATTCTACAAACTGTCTTTGTGCCAAGTTTTGAATCTGCCAATTTCACAGTACTATTACTTTATTTTCTCGCGTCGTTGTGTACATACCAAGTCCGAGGCAATGCATAGATAAGCACGACATCTTTGGACAAATGGAAGTACAGCACTAGTTCCACTGCCTATCTTTGTATTCTTGCGCTGCCTGATTCAGCACTATACATCTGTACCCTGGAGGGAGAAGATTGTACCTTGATGTGATCAATCAAAGCTCTCGACACCAATGGGGAAGACAGGGTCAGGTTAATTAGAACTTGGGCAGCTTGCCAACAGGAGCATCTTTTCCATCGGGTTTCGTCAGGTTTCGCTGCGGCCTGCGGCTGGCCTATGAGCCGCGATGACCCAGTTCGTCAGGGGCGGCCATAGCAAATCTGTCCAAGAATGTTCCTTCCTGGCTGCCCCCAGCCTAAGAACAACCCATTCCTTTCCTCCTATTTTACAAGTACTATTCCCCCGGCTCTCTGCACCGAACTGTACAGCGACTTGGAAAGCAGCAGTATAATTATCTGCTAATGTGATGTTGGCATAGTGGTACGCCGGTCAACAGGGTAATGGTACCTTGGTCGTGGTATGAGGTAGCCCTCTTCCAAGTGGCGGGGAAACAGCGTGGGTTCATCATCAACGGCAGCCCAGTGAGAAATTATCTTGTTCCGGATGAAAGCAGGCACATGGATTTCATTTATAAGTATTGGGTAGGTACACTGCGCAGTCAAGCCATTGGGCATCAGTACGCATATAAGGCTGAGTTGGGTTCTGAAAAGGAAAACTATGGTTCTGTAACAGAGAGCATGACAAGCGTCATTTTCCTAAATAGCCATAACAGGTGAATTCAAGTAACCATGGTGGCATAATCTTTATTTTCATTTTGCATGGTTCAAAATAGCAATTCAGTTCTTTCCACCAAATCGCCAGCAGCATGGCATATAGGTAAGGTGCTAACTGAATCACAACACCAATCCAACTTATGGTTGTAATATTCTTTAACTACTACAACTCTATTTCTGACAACAACACTAATTTACAGGAGTTACAAACATAGCAAGTATTTCATGATTTTTAGAAGAAAATAGGGCAAAAGTCTAAGACCCATTTTTCATTAGAAACCTGTTTCATGGTTCAGGGGGAAGCTTCCCATAAATGGCTGCTGGTTCATCCCTGCTAAAGGGGCATAACCCTGTAGAACAACCAGAAGTTAGACACGCGTCAACTAGTCTTATATGTGATTATGTGAGTAGTTAATAGAAGATGTCATGGTAATACTGTGGGAAAAAAATTACACTCCTGATTTGAGAAATTAATAAAGTGTGATACATCCAAATTCAGCGCCACCAGTGCCTCATACCTGGTTTCGTTGCGCGCCTCCATGAAGAGCTTGGTGATGGATGTTAGAAGCAGAAGCAGCCTGCGATTGTCATGTGTATCAATGACAACATGAATCAAGAGTCAAAATAGACTTCTTAATTAAAGGATGTGTTTGATAAACTTACATGCGCATGGTGATTATTTAAATGCACTTGTTGTTGTTCTACAATCGGCACAGGAACATTTAAAGAAGAGCATTGAGTTTGCGAAGCTCCGTCACTCAAGAACTCTTGATTGCCTATATTAGCAGACTTGGCATCCTTCTTCCATCTTCGCATCAAATATTTTTGTGGCAACTCCTTTATATTTCTGAAATCAAGGACTTTCAACACATGGCAACACTGGATACCCATTGACTCGAATTTTTTACAACTGCAGACAACAGATAAGTTACTGGAGTCAAACCTAACATAGTGTTCCCCAGGTTTATCTGTTACTGCTACTCTGTAGTCAGATACAGAACCAGACTCCCCACAACTGTAAATCACTGAATCCACAAACATCTCAAACTCTCTGCGAAAAACTTCAAAAACCACAGGTGTGTACATGTTGGCAGCGTGCCTTAGCATTTTCGAGGGAGGTATTCTAGGGAAGCTTTGGCTTGCATGAAAATCGGCTTGTAGCTCTGCATACCGATGCTCATCCAACACTCTTTCGTAATGCTTGAAGAAAGAGAACAAATCAAACTGTGGACTCAAGTACTTTTTCAACAGGTTACTGACACTTTCCGACTGCAATGAACTTTTTATATCTGCAGTGAATACATGTTGATTGTATGCAGATGCCCATTTATCTCGATCTTCGAATAATTTATGAAGCCATTCATTGTTTACTAGATCATACTTCTCTACCATAGTTCTCCATCCTAGTAAGAAGCTCTCTTCTTCCTCATAGTCATATACACATCTGCTGAGATCCTTTGCAAATGTCTTAGAACCTTGGAAGATGTGATTAAGTTGTTTGACAGTATTCTGGTACATTTGCCATGGACAAAGAGAGAAAACTGTACCAGGCCATGCCGCTCCAATGGCAACACTTGCTGCCACTGATTTATCAGTCAAGATTGTTTTTGGCTGCTTTCCATCTGTAGCAATCTTGAAGGTGTCAAACAACCACTTGAAGGACTCTACTGATTCATCGTAAAGCAAAGCAGCACCAAATATGGAGATTTGCTTGTGGTGATTCACTCCAAGGAAGAGAGTTAATGGCCTGTCATTTGCATTTATCTTGTAGGTTGTGTCCAAACAAACCACATCACCAAAGTAGCTGAAGTCAATTCTCGATTTGGAATCAGCCCAGAAAATGTTGGTCAGCTTGTCATCCTCATCAAGCTGAACAGCATGAAAGAAAGAAGGATTGTTTAACTGCATGCTCTGCAGATACTTCACAACACCCCCTGCATCACCAGGCTGCATATTCTTCATACGCTTTGAGGGAAGGGAACTCCTGTAATCTGCAGGGAGGAAATTAACATTTCGAAAAGCACCAGCCTGCTGTACCAATGAGCTACCAGAAAACCTTGATGGTGTTGTGGAATCCTCTGAGGAGTCTGCTTCACTTGTTTGTAGATCAGTAAGTACCCTCTGAGATCTCAGCATATGCGTGGTTGAAGGGGGTGCCGGCTGATGGTTATGGTCCGCTACAAATTCAGCAATGCGATATTTACTATCCAGTGTAATCTTAATTGTCATCCGTGCAGGGCATCCTATTCTTGTTTCTGGCCGTGGCCTTTTGACTTCTTTAGCTCCTTTCTTATCCTTACGGAAACCTTCTCTTGAGCATACAAAGGTTCTTGACCTTGTGATGTTGTTGGCTGATTTGTCCGATGAACTCTTACGAACACTAAAGCCCATGTGCCCAGCATACCTGTTATAGAACTCATATGCTTTGTCTTCATTGTCAAATTCCATGCCGATTTCCGGCATCATTTTTGCAACAGTAGCATCATCTATGGGCGTGTCAGGATCAATAAATTTTCTCATTTTCCCCTGCTTGCATCCAGATGATTCATGATTTAGCATACTGAATTAAACAACACTGAAAGATATCCCAAAGCAGATTGGCAGAATATAGTATGCTTTATGATTATTCTGAGTATAGATTATTTAAAACTAACAGGCAACACAGGGTGTTGGTCATGCCATAATAAGACCAAATATGTTGCTCTATTATGAATCAATGGGAGTCAGCCTGTTATAAGTACTCCCCTGATCCATACTAGCAAATGTTAATAGAGTAAAAGAATGACATTGTTTACATGACCACTAGTGTTTCTCTTGGGGAGAACATTAGACAACGATAATCATCATAAATAGAAAAATTATATGAGATTCAATCTTATCGAGTCTAGGAACAAGCAAAGTTATCATAGTGATAGGACCTTAAGTCAACACGGCAGGACAGAAAATGATTAAACACAAAACTGTAGTCAATACTGATGAAAACGGAAACACATAAGTATTGAGCATAGGTGTCATGAACTGGTGCCTGCCTTTGCCCATGCTATCCCACACGCATTGCATAAAGTCCTCCTCCCCTCTGGTCCACGACGCATATGAGGTGTCGCATTTGCACTGATGCCACAGCGTACACACCTGAACAACTATAACATAGGAGTTAGAAATTATCTCAGTGTCATCAGAATGCGGTATTCATTTCTATGTAAAGTAAGAGAAGCTGTACAACAAGTTTAGGGCACGCTACACCTTGCTATTATTCTACAGTAATAGGCAGTTTAGGGCACTTAACTAACATGCCAAATGCACAAGACAACCATGGATCACTTGATTATTTTCAGGCACCCTCGAGAGAAAAACGACAGCATATACTGACCAGGAGACCAGTCACTCTATCAATCTGCTTGACTGCAGGGGCCCTGTGGAAAGGAAAAATGGACTTGGACTAAATCAGGAATTCATATCATCTCTGTCTCTACTACGCTTTTAGAAACACAAGCATTAGCAGTACAAATGCTGATTCCTTTACTAGCTGGTTTGCAAACCAATCGCATTTCCTAGTTACAGATACAAATCAAGCTCTGCACATTAGCAAACAGTTGCTTGCATAGCATTTTGGCACATCCTCTTCAGGTTACTGTTAATGCAAAATACGCTGGACAGACCAAAAGATCGGCACTGAAATGTACAATGTTAAAAAAAACAGTTCCCCATCACCTGGTAGGCTCGTCGACCCTGTCGTCTCCTTGCCCATCGCCGACACCCACACCGATGCCCCCCTGGACATCGAACTGCATACTTTCGAAACGGGAACCGGAAAAATGAAGGGTATCTTCAAATTTTAGCTTGGAATACGTACTGTGGTAGTATCAGTACCACCACGCAGCAAACTGGATGGATTGGAGCATCCATCCTAGGAAAAAAATCAGGCAAAAATTCTCGGGACAGCCCGAGAGATCCAGGGTTCGTCGGCAACAGAATGAACAGAGGCAGGTGCGGTGGATCGGGACTCCGGCGGGAAATGGCGGGAATCTGTTGGGGATCCGGTTGGATTTGGGGGTTTAAAAGCTAGGGTTTTGGGGGTGGTGGGGGATTGGGATTTGGTGTGTGAGATGGGATACAGAGGGCACGGCGACGGAGCGCTGTATGCCTGCCACGCGCACCTCGAGCTTCCCATGGGCATGGGGCAGTTCAGACAGTTTTTTTAAGCGTAGACTTTTTCTTTTCTGAGAGAAAATGACGAAAAACTACCACAATTGCGCCAATCACGACAGGAAACTACCATAACGGTTCGTTTTGACATATAAATACCACTATTGGGGTGGAGTTGTGACGCGGAGCACTGATTCTCGTATCAGCTGGGTTTAATAACGTTTCCGACAGGTGGGTCCCACTGTCAGGGGTGATGTGGCAACGGAGGGAGTTAGCCGTTAGGGCACGCGTTAGGTCGTTGGTTTTAGCTGGAAAAAAAAGGGTGTCGGTTGACGGGTTGAGTCGTCTTCTTCCTCTCCCTCTGCTCCCGCGATAGCTCTCCTCCGCCACTGTCTCCGCTGCCGCAGATCTCCCGCCCTTTCCGCCCATTTCTGCCATGGTTTCGTGGGGCGACGGGGAGGAGTCGTCTCCAGCGATGAGCTCCCTTGGCAGCGATGTGAGTCCTCTCATCCTTCTCATCTCTCTCTGAAATCTAGGGTTAGGGAAGAAGATTTGGGGATTTTGATTTAAAGCATGTTTTTTTGCTGATTGTCGATGTCCTTTGCAAATGTTAGAGTGTGAACACTATGTACGACTCCGATTTCTGCGGATTAGTGGATGATGATGCGAATCCTGTCACTTGCCATCACGGTGCTCCAGCTCGACGGTTTGTAGCATTTGATAGGAGCTGGACAGGGAGGAGGTTCTTAGGATGTGCAGGGCATGTGAGTTATTTGCAGCTGATTTACCAAACTTGATACATTACCATGTTGTAGACATATTTCTTATTGTTCTAAGAAATTATTATGTACTGTCACTACTGTAGGATGGAGAAGAATGTGATTTCAATGTTTGGATTGATGGTGAGTGGCCAGCTTCTCTGCAAAAAGCTCTGGCAAAGCTATGGGATTTGTATGCAGAAACTAAAGAAGGAAGAGTCAATGATGCTCTGGACAATGTAGAGAAGAGGTTCAAACTGACAGATGAGCTTGAGAAGCTGCACATTGACCTCAAGAATGCCCATGATGAGATAAAGAAAGTAGTTGAGGAGAAGCAGGTGATACTAGCACTCAAGGCTCAAGCTGAGCAAGGTTTGATTGAAGCCAGGGCTGAATTAGAGCAGAAGAAATCACTTGATGCATCAGCTAGCAATTTGCACAAATGCTTCAGGATAAAGGCAGAGAAGGAGAGGGATAAGCTGAAAGAAGAGAAGAGAAGGCTGGAGTACATCATTGCTGAATTTATGGACCAGAAGGAAGGGCATAGGGCTAAGCTGAAGAAGATTAAGGAGATTTGTGATGAGTAGTTGCTAGCTATCCTGTTATGTTGATGTTATCTGTTAAGGGATAATATCTGTTAGCTTAATAAATGTTATGTTGTGGAACTTTTAGTTAAATCCTATTTGTAATATGTGGTTTGTGAACCTGAAGCTTGTAATGGTATTTGGTACTTGAATATCTGGTTTGTGAACCTGAAGCTATGAATGTGTGGTTTGTAATATCTGGTTTCTGTACCTGAAGCTTCAATATTTGATATATGGATATGTGAGTTATTGAATAAGTGCTGTTAAAAATAATTTATAGGCGGAATGGTCTCGGCATCGAGTCGTCGACATTGTCGAGACCATTAGGTTATTTTAAAAGGTGGAATGGTCTCGGCATCGAGTCGTCGACATTGTCGAGACCATTAGGTTATTTTAAAAGGTGGAATGGTCTCGGCATCGAGTCGTCGACATTGTCGAGACCATTAGGTTATTTTAAAAGGTGGAATGATCTCGGCATCGAGTCGTCGACATTGTCGAGACCATTAGGTTATTTTAAAAGGTGGAATGGTCTCGGCATCGAGTCGTCGACATTGTCGAGACCATTAGGTTATTTTAAAAATTCAAACCATACATATAGAGCAATTCAAACCATACATAGAGAGCAATTCAAACCATACATATAGAATCCAAACCATACATATCTAGAATTCAACAATTCAGATAGAACTGAAGCTTGCCTGTGGTAGTGGAAGTTCCTCACCTGCAGAATGTGTAGTCTAGACAAAGCTTGCCTGAATTGGTACACATCCTTGAAGCAAAGTTTCACCATGAATTGTTGCTCTGGATTCTCTCTTGTCTCATCATACCAAACCCTTTCCTTTGCCTTCTTAGCTCTGCTCTTCCTGCCACTTTGCAACACAAAAGGCAGTGGCTCAAACCCATCATCATCTTCTTCCTTCAGAAATCCCTGGTCACCATCATCATCAGAAGGAATCCAATCTGGAATATCTTCTACTTCTACTTGAGAATGTGATCTCAAAGTAGGACCAGGCTTCTTCACTTGCTTCTTCAATGGTACCACTGCTGGCACATCTGCAGACTGAGTTGCATTGTCAAAAATATCTTCCACATCACTCTCACCCTCATAATGTTGCATAGGATCTTCCCTCATCCTCTTCTTAGCAGCAATTCTCTTGTGCATTTCCTCTTCCTCGGCTTTTTTGCTCTTCTCTGCAGCTACTGGGTCAAATTTGCAAGGATACATCCAATCATCATCAGACTCCTCTTCTTCTTCTTGTGCCATAGTTGTCTCCATGTCAGCTATATTTTTGTTCTTCTGACTGCTACCATCCATTTGTGACTGCCAATCATCACAAAGGGCACTGTCCTGGCTTAGAAATGGGTGTGTGACAGCTTCTTCTTCCTCTGGATCAAGCTCAATTGTACTTGGGTATGTTTTCTTCACTGGTGACACCACTATTGATCTCTTACTGCTGTCCCTCATCACAGTCAGCACTACTTTCTTTGTATTGCTATACTTCACAAGCATTTCTTCTACCTTGTAATTGCTGTCTACTAGCTCTAGTCCATTGAGTCCTACTCCTTCTTGCTTAACATAGTATAAGGAGTCACTCATTCCATATCCTTCTTCCTCCATAATGGACAACAGATTCAGAAACCTAATGTCTGAACGATATACAGTTTTCTGAACGAATTTTGCTCCATCAAACTGAAAATACAGCTCCCACCTCTCAGACTGGTTCCTATCATAGAAATTAACAAGCTAATTAAGCTACATTCTCAATCTACAGAGACACCCTAGGTGAAAAAACCCTAAATGCTTCACAGAGGGGGGGAAATTGCTTACCCGCTACCATTGTATAGATAATGGCTCATCGGGTCATTCATCGACGTCCTGCCAGCCGATGTCCACCACTTCTCTGAATCTGGACACGGGGGGCTAGGCGGCGGCAATGGCGGCGCAGCACCCTCTGCTTTACCACCCAGATCGAAGAAGCCCTCCATTCCGCCCCCAGCAGCGGATGCACTGCCGCATCGCCGTACACCCGCCGGAGATTCGCCGCCACCGCTTGCTTCACCGGACCACTCGCCGCCGCCGCCTCCTATCGCCATTCTGTTCGAGCGCGAGAGGGAGAGAGTGTTGACTGAAAGGGTACCGACCGGGAGCTGACCTAACGCTAGACCTAACGGCACAATCCCTCCGTCGCTCACTCCGTTGCCACATCACCCCTGACAGTGGGACCCACCTGTCGAAAACATTATTAAACCCAGCTGATATGAGAATCAGTGCTCCGCGTCACCACTCCACCCTAATAGTGGTATTTATGTGTCAAAACGAACCGTTATGGTAGTTTTCTGACGCGTTTGGCGCAATTGTGGTAGTTTTTTTTCATTTTCTCATTCACCGAAGGTAGTACGGGCAATTGGGCTGGACGAAGACAACCGTTTCCTTGATGGGCCAAATTGAGATGGCCTGATTGGTGGTTTTCCGCTTCCATTACGGACGTAACAGGCAAATCCTATACACCGACCAGGTCGGCCCTTACTTGCACGGGTGTGAGCCAGGCCTGTTAGTGCTGGTCGGCGAGAAAGGAGTGACTAGAGAGGGGGAAGAAAACCACATAGCCCTTGCCGACAATGGGACGACGAGGCTAGCCACGAAGGTGAGGCTAGGACCATTGCCGAAGATGGGGACGACGGGTTGGTCACGATGGCGCTGGCGGAGGAGAGGATAGAACCTTAGGGTTAGGGTGCGGGGAGCTCACCGACGATGATGTCTTATGATGGTGCGGTAGGATCTTAGGGTTAGGGTGCGGTGGTGGTCCGGAAACCTCGTCGAAATTGGAGAAATGAGAGGTTTAGAGGGAGGGCGGGATGGTGGAGGAACGATGGAGGAGGCGGCTCGAGCAGGGCGGCGTGACAAGGAAACACGGGAGATGATCCGCCATAACTAGCATGCACAAGCTATCTCTTGTACAGAACAACTGCTAAATGAGGATGATCTCAATAAAAAATACCGGGTTTAATCATCGGCCCTAGCATCAAGTATGCAATCCGCCGGTGCATAACATGAAAACCCCCAGCTACAGTAGTACAGTTCCAAGAATCAGGGATCTCCAATGGATCTACATGAAGATGGATCCATACGAAGGCCTACAAATCGACACTACATCAAAGCTAGCCAAACAACCATATATTGCAATGGATCGACAAGCAGCTCTAAAACCCTAACAGATCTACATTTCATGTCATTAGAACGCGACCACAAGACATAGACCTATAGATCTAGCACAAGAAAACACCAGAGATTAACGTGATAGTATTACCGCTGAAATGGATCTTAAGGGCGACTAGAGGGGGGTGAATAGGCGCTACACAAAATTTTACCTTTTTCAAATTTAAGGCTGGACACGAAATAAAATTCACTAGATGTGCAACTAGATGAATTTCCTACGTGATAAGCAAGCAAGTAAGCAAGTATGGAAAACACAAACAAGATACAAGTAAGGGTAAGAAAAGACCGTAAAGCGGAGACCGGAGACACAAGGATGTATTCCCGTAGTTCCTTCCTTTTGAGGGGAAGTACGTCTACGTTGAAGAGGTGTGGCGACACGAAGTCCACCAACGCCACAAAGGCTCACCTTGTTCTCCGGTGAGCAAGCCACGGAGGCTAACTCATTTCCACTAAGCGGTGGTATTGGGGGCACCGACCGAAACCCTTACATGGAGGTTGGGGCACAACTCCACAACTCAATTGGAGGCTCCCAACAAGAACAACCACAAAGCTTTTACATGGAGGAAGCTTTGAGGTGACCTCTCTTGCTCAAGGCAAGATCCACGGAGGAGGAGTGAAGCAAATACAAATCACTTTGGTAGGATTGTAGATCTAGGGCTCCTCTCCCAATCTACCAAATCTTGGGGGATTTGGTTGGCTAGGGAAGGAGATCTACGGAGTTGAAGCTCTGCTTTAATGGAGAAGAGAGAGTGTAGACGAGGTGACTCAGATCTGAGGTAGGGGACGACTATTTATAGGCCAGCTCGAAATCTGCCCGTTGGAGAAAACTTACCCCGGAAATTCCGGCCTGGGGGCGAAAATTCCGGGGTCAACTTAGGGCGGAAATTCCGGCCTGGGGGCAGAAATTCTGGCCCCCGGAAATTCCAAACTGAAATTTCCGGCCAGAAATTCCGGCGCCTTTCCAGAGAGTTGCACCACTGCTCGAGATAAGGGACTTAGCGAAAAATCGCGGGGGCCGGAAATTCTGGAATTTCTGGCCCCTTACCAGAAAGTTGCACCACAGCCCTTTGAAAAGGACTTAGCCGAATTTTCGAGGGCCGGAAATTATGAAATTTCCGGCCCCCGGAAATTCTGCCAGACCAGAACTTCTGGCCCCCTTACTGCACGTTGCACCACAACGTTCCGTAAGGGACTTAGCCGAATTTCAAAGGGCCCCCGGAAATTTTGTCCAGGGGCGGAAATTCCGCCCTGGGGCGGAATTTCCGGCCCTGAAACATAATTTCCGGCCCTGGAATTTTCTCTCCTCTGGGTGATTTCAAGCCTTTCTACAGTAGTCCCCTTTCCCACTTCTCTTCACCATCAGTCTTGTGCAATACCTGGAGAATTCCTGCAATGCTTAGCACAAGATTAATTTCCTTGTGGTGTAATCAAACACCCAAAAACTGGAAGCTAGGAACATGTCCTTTCAACCGCCTTAGACATGACAGCCGTGGAGGTCAAGGTCGTGTTGCATGACTTCAAATCCACTACTCACGTGCGAGGACCTGATGACCCACAAGTATAGGGGGTGTATCGTAGTACTTTCGATAAATAAGAGTGTCGAACCCAACGAGGAGCAGAAGGTGTTGACAAGTGGTTTTGATCAAGGATTCACTGTAAATACTAGCAAACGGGTTTTCAGGGGTATTTGGTAATGCAAGTAATAAAGTATGAGTAAATAAAAGACAATAGTAATAATTGCTGCAAGTGGCCCAATCCTTTCTAGAGCAAAGGACGAGCCGGTTGTGTAACTTATGATGACCAAACGTTCTCGAGGACACACGGGAGTTTCTGTCAAGTGCTTTCGCTTCATACCGCTAAATAATCTTTACTGGTTTGATAAGTGTTATGGGGGTGAACCTGTGCTAGCGCACTACCCTTACTAGGATAAATACACACTTGTGATTATACCCCTTGCAAGCATCCGCAAATACAAGAAAGTAATTAAGATAAATATAACCACAGCCTTAAACTCTAAGATCCTACGCTCCCTGGTGCAATGGTTTCCCAACGGAGGTTTAGGTTTCTGTCACTCCAACAACCCCACAATTGGTAGCCAAATACACAATGCATCTCACTAGGCCCATAAATGGTGAAGTATCATGTAGTCGACGTTCACATGACACCACTAGTGAAATAGCACCACAACAAATAAATATCAAACCATTAAATATTACTCAACATAATTCCACTACTAACGACTTGACTTCTCCCATGTCCTCAAGAACTAAACAAACTACTCACAAGTCATCATATGGATCATGATCAGAGGTGAAATAATGGTAAATAACAATCTGAACATAAACCTTAATTCAACGGTTCCACTCAATAGCATCAACCACAAGAGTAATCAACACCGGGAAAGTTTCCCCTAAGAATTTAACAAGATTCAACTCAAGATGTTACAGCGGGATAGCGTGGTGATGGTGGAGATGAAGGTGCTGGTGATGGAGATGATGATGATGATCCCGATGAAGTCAGGTGCGATGGTGATGATGATGGCGATGATCTCCCCTCTCCGGGAAGGAATTTCCCCCGGCAGATTTCTGCCTGCCAGAGAGCTTTTCTCTCTCTGGTGTTTTCCGCCCCGCAGAGGCGGTGGTGTCTATCTCTGAGCCCCCCCTTGACTTAGGTTTTTGGGGACGATGAAATACGTGAAGGGGCGATGGCAGAAGTGGGCCAGGGGGCTCTCACCACAGGGCGGCGCGGCCAGGGGCTGGGCCGCGCCCCCTGGTGGTGAGGCTGCCCTGTGGCCCCTCTCGCCTCCTCCTTCTGGCTTCTTCAGTCTTCTGATAAAATATAATTTTCTGGTATTTTCTGGAATTTTCCTGATCTTCGAAATATGGTGTCTTGATGGTCCTTTTTCAAGCAGAATCCTGACTCCGGCAGCAAATCCTCCAATGATCATCAAACATGTAAAAACAGAGGAAATAACATAAGTATCATCTCTAAATGTGAAATATATCAATGAATAACAGTAAATTATGATACAAAATAGTGATGCAAAATGGACGTATCAACCCCCCCAAGCTTAGACCTCGCTTGTCCCCAAGCGAAAACTAAACTTGGTAAACATGACCACAGGTTTATGGAGTGAAGTGTTGATAATCAAAATACGGACAAGAAGCATCACATTCACCAAGGCACACGTTATAATAGACAGCAACTTCCCTTTATAAGATATAGACTTGCAATAAGTAAATGGGAATCACAAATAAAGATGCACAAGGTAAACTATAATTGGTGGTGGCAAACCTTAGTTCTTGGTCAGAGAACAATGAACAAACTATACTAGCTTTTGAATGGAGGCTTTTTAAAATAGAGCTAATATAGCAAAAACCATATGCTCAATGAAACAAACTTTTACATTCATAGAAAGCTTTCAAAGATATATTCCTTCAGACAAAAGCATTGTACTAACAAAAGAAGGTAGTAAACATGATTAAACGGATCAACATATGGATGAGTGAAACATAACAACTCAAATGCTTGCTTCAGATAGAAGGGAATAGGTTGACTCAACATGAAAGTAAAAGACAAGCCCTTCACAGAGGGAAGCAGGGATTAAACATGTGCTAGAGCTTTTCATTTGTAAAAACAGAGGTAAAAGTTGTTTTGAGAGGTGGTTGCTTTTGTCAACGACCAGCAACGAAGTTCTTGATATCTTCCATACTAAACAAGTGAGAGCGGTTCCGAGATGTTTGATTAATGGCACATTGGTGCTCTTTTATAGCTTGGCACTCCTCCCCACCTTTCCTTTCTCAAACCATGGCTAACCGATTCCATCGGGTGCCGACCAACTTTCACATACCATGGAGGAGTGCCTTTTTCTTTTCTTTTTGAGATTATAATGGTCTGACCAGCTCCCTTGCAAAATTAATGACGAGCAGATGAAGCTGCCTAGTCGAGGGGTACTTAATTTAGTATGGAAGATAACAAACCCATCCACTACGTCCTCATGAGCTAAAAACAGTGGTACAAAATGAGAAGTGTTTGAAGGTTTTTGAAAGGTAGCACATGAAAATTTACTTGGAATGGCTTGAAATACCATGCATAGGAATTTATAGTGGACTCTTTGGAAGTGACTTGGTTTTTAGGAGTTGGATGCACGAGAAGTATTTCCTCTCAGTACAGGTCTTTGGCTAGCAAGGCTGGGTAGCAAGCATAAGAGTTGCATGAAACAAACAAACATACATATAATAAGAACAATCATATAAACTTCCTTGAAGGTACAATGATTTTAACTTTGAGAATAATAATGCTTATAAGCCAAACATGAAGGAAAACTGAAGTAATGTATCTACAAGCACTTCTTTCTTCTTTTCTACTCAAACCTCAAGGTAATGTTGCTACTGACCAAGCTAAGTTTGCCAAAACCAACTAAATTTACTCATGCTCCCAAAGTGATACCAATACTAATCAACAAGACTAATCATATAAGAAACATTGCAAACTAAAATAAAGTGCGCGGAAAGTAAACGATAAAACTTCTCATTAATATTTCATTACCGCAACTCACACCAAGGGATACATAGATAACCAACTAAGGAGGATACTTCCACACTGCAAACTATTCTATAAGATAACTTCTCTATTCATGATATGACTCTACTTGAAAAGTAAATGAGTAAAAGGTAATAATGTGATACCGCGGCACTCCCCCAAGCTTGGAACAAGCCAGGGGGATGCCTATACCATGATGAATTACTCCTTCGGCGGTGGTGGTGAGTCATTATCATCATCGTACTTCCAAGGCAGAGGTCCCCCGTCAAGGAAGGATGTCTTGGTCTCCAATATCCTGAAACTTGCAGCAACACTCATTTGTTGAAATCTAGCTTCATACTCACAATTTTGGTTCTGCAAGTCGTAGAGTTGTGCTTGTAATTGGTTAGTGGTCTCGTGGAGCGAAAAGATATCCTTCCAGAGTTATGTAGTCTCCTTCTTGTACTTGGTAACAAGCTCTTGATTAATCCTATGGATGATGTCCACCTCGCGTTCCGCCATCTTCTTTTATTTAAAAACTTCTTGTACCAGTGCTTCCATCCTGGCTTCGAGACTTCCTTCTCCCATTGAGACTTGGACATCTTTTATCTGCAACTCCCCATCTTTGAGCAACAACTCCTTCGGATGCATCTTCAGCTCCCTCATATACGGATTAATGATATCCGCAAGAGGGTTCTCCTCGGATGGACCGGACGAAGACATTGCAAATCCAAAGCTGAGAACAATTCCCTGATAGAAACAGCTTGACACAAAACACGGCGAGAAAACGATATACAGACCTCGGGGACTCCGGGGGGTTATATAGGCAAAAATTATACATCGAGACGAAATCACAGGAGGAAACCGGGACGGAAACGAGCTCCGGGGTGGTCTCACCACAGGGCGGCGCGGCCTGGGGTGGGCCCGTGCCCCCTGGTGGTGAGGAGCCACCGGACTTAGTCTCCTGCCCGTTTTCGTCTCGCGATTTTTCATATTTAGCAAAAACAATAAAAATATTAATGGAAAAGTTTTTCGCGAACCTTTTCTGACTAGAACTGTTACCTATTCGAAAACGAACTCTGCAGGTTCCTGCAAATTGTCCTGGATGAATTCTTCTAGAGAAACTATTTCAATTACATCAACATCTTCATTATAAGATTCTCTAGCAATATAATGTTTGAGTCTTTGCCCATTCACCACTTGTATAGTCTCATCTTTCAACGAAGCAATCTTTATCGCACCTGAGCGGTACACTTCCACAATAACATATGGTCCTTCCCATTTAGAGAGTAATTTCCCTGCAAAAAATCTGAGACGAGACCTATACAATAGAACTTTCTCACCAACATGAAACTCTCTTTTAAGAATTCTCTTATCATGCCATTGCTTGACTTTCTCTTTGAAAAGTCTGGCATTCTCATAGGCTTCATTTCTCCACCCATCAAGAGAACTCAAATCTAACAACCTTTTCTTATCGGCAAGTTTAAAATCCCTATTAAGCTCTTTCACTGCCCAAAAAGCTTTATGTTCTAATTCTAAGGGCAAGTGACATACTTTTCCGTAAACCATCTTGTAAGGAGACATGCCCATGGGGTTCTTATAAGCAGTTCTATAAGCCCATAAAGCATCATTTAACTTGCTAGCCCAGTTTTTCCTAGATCTATTGACAGTCTTCTGCAAGATAGACTTGATCTCTCTATTTGAAAGCTCTACCTGCCCACTAGTTTGGGGATGATAAGCTAAAGCAATTCTATGGTTAACGTCATATCTGGCAAGAGTTTTTCTAAAACCACCGTGAATAAAATGAGAACCTCCGTCAGTCATAAGATATCTAGGCACACCAAACCTAGGAAAAATAACGTCTTTAAGCATTTTTAACGAGGTCTCACAATCGGCACTCTTCGTAGGTATGGCTTCTACCCACTTGGTAACATAATCAACAGCAACAAGTATGTGAGTATAGCCTTTTGAAGGAGGAAAAGGACCCATAAAGTCAAATCCCCAACAATCAAATGGTTCAATAACAAGAGTGTAACTCATAGGCATTTCATTACGTCTAGAAATATTACCAACTCTTTGACATTCATCGCAAGATAAAACATACCTTCTAGCATCTTTAAAGAGGGCTGGCCAATAAAAACCTGATTGTAGAACCTTTTGTGTGGTTCTATCTCCAGCATGATGTCCTCCATAAGCGCTTCCATGGCATTTCCTCAATATTTCTTGTTGCTCAAATTCTGGTACGCATCTTCGCATAATACCATCAACTCCTTCTTTATATAAATGTGGGTCATCCCAAAAGTAATGCCTCAAATCATAAAAGAATTTTCTTCTTTGCTGAGCTGTAAAGGTTGGAGGCAAATACTTGGAAACAATAAAGGTAGCATAATCAGCATACCAAGGAAGGTCTTGCGAAGTTACATTTATTGAAGCCAACTGTTCATTTGGAAAACTATCATTAACAGGAATAGGATCAAAAGAAATGTTTTCCAATCTAGACAAGTTGTCAGCCACAGGATTTTCAGCACCTTTCCTATCTACGATATGCAAATCAAACTCTTGTAAAAGCAACACCCATCTAATAAGCCTAGGCTTAGCATCCTTCTTCGTCATAAGATATCTAATAGCAGCGTGATCAGTATGAATAGTAACTTTAGAATCAACAATGTAAGATCTAAACTTATCACATGCAAAAACAACAGCAAGAAACTCTTTCTCAGTGGTAGCATAATTCTTCTGAGCAGCATCAAGAGTCTTACTAGCATAATGAATAACATTCAACTTATTATCTACGCGCTGTCCAAGAATAGCACCAACAGCAAAATCACTAGCATCACACATAATTTCAAAGGGTAAATTCCAATTAGGTGGTTGAACAATAGGAGCAGTAGTTAAAGCCTTCTTAAGAGTTTCAAAAGCTTCCTTACAATCATCATCAAAGACAAATGGTACATCTTTTTGAAGAAGATTAGTAAGAGGCTTTGAAATCTTAGAGAAATCTTTAATAAACCTCCTATAGAAACCAGCATGACCAAGAATACTACGAATACCTTTAACATCTCTGGGACAAGGCATCTTCTCAATTGCCTCAACTTTTGCTTTGTCAACTTCAATACCTCTTTCAGAAATTTTATGTCCAAGGACAATTCCTTCATTCACCATAAAGTGGCATTTCTCCCAATTATGAACAAGATTAGTTTCTTCACACCTCTGCAAAACTTTATCAAGATTGTGCAAATAATTATCAAAAGAAGTTCCATAGACAGAGAAATCGTCCATGAAAACCTCCACAATTTCTTCACAAAAACCATGAAAATAGCAGACATGCATCTTTGAAAAGTAGTAGGAGCATTGCACAAATCAAACGGCATACGTCTATAAGCATAATTTCCATAAGGACAAGTAAAAGTGGTTTTCTCCTGATCTTCCCTTTTAACAGCAATCTGAGAGAAACCAGAATAACCATCAAGAAAACAAAAGTGCGTCTTCTTAGACAACCTCTCTAGCATTTGATCTATAAATGGTAAAGGATAATGATCTTTCTTGGTAACTTTGTTTACCTTCCTAAAATCAATGCACATTCTATAACCAACTACTACCCTTTGAGGAATAAGCTCGTTATTCTCATTAGGCACAATAGTCATACCTCCTTTCTTAGGAACACAATGAACAGGACTAACCCATCTACTATCAGCAATAGGATAAATAATACCAGCATCAAGGAGCTTCAATACCTCATTTCTTACCACTTCCTTCATCTTGGGAATTAAGCGGCGTTGATGTTCGACAACTGGCTTTGCGTCTTCCTCCATATTAATAGCATGCTGACATAAAGTGGGAGAAATCCCTTTTAAATCATCGAGAGTATATCCCATAGCTCCTCAATGTTTCCTCAATATCTCCAATAACCTTTCTTCTTCCTTTCCTGAAAGTTTAGAACTGATAATAACATGATATATTTTCTTATCATCTATATAAGCATATTTAATATCATCAGGTAAAGGTTTTAATTCAAAAACAAGATCTTCCTTAGGTGGTAAAGTGGTACCAAGATCCTCCACAGGTAAATTGTGCTTGATCAACGGTTGTTGACGAAGGAAAATATCGTCAATCTCTTCTCTTTCCTTCCTGAAAACATCACTTTCATGGTCCTCCATGAATTGCTGCAGAGCATTATTAGGAGCAAGAGCAATAGAAGCAAGCTGTTCAACTCAAAAAAAATTAGCAGGCATGTCATTTTCATAAGAAGTCTTAGCAAACTTGGAAAAATTAAACTCATAAGACTCTCCATTAAACTTAGTGAAAATTTTCTCCTTCTTACAGTCTATCACAGCACCACAAGTATTCAAAAAGTGTCTACCAAAAATAATTGGATAAGTTTTACTAGCCTCCTTACCAAGTACTAGGAAATCAGTGGGATATTTGGTCTTACCGCAAAGAACTTCCACATCTCGAACAATACCCAGAGGCCAAACAGTCTCTCTGTTAGCAAGCTGAACAACCACATCAATATATTTAAGTTGACAAGCGCCAATCTCATGCATAATTTCTCTGTAGAGCTCTAAAGGAATGGCACTTGAACTAGCACCAATGTCGCATAAACCATAATAGCAATGATCACCAATCCTGACGGAAATAACAGGAACACTTGTTTTCCTATGCCTTTTAGGATGTGAGATAATGTTAGAAGCATCTTCACAAAATAGAACATATTCATCCCCTATATCTTTAGTAACAAGGTCCTTCAATATAGCTACAGGAGACTTAATAGTAATTTGCTCATCGGGCTCTACAGCTTTCTTAGTACTTTTATTAGACACACTTACCAAAGTAGAATACTCTTTTACCTTAGCAGGGAAAGGTGTCTTCTCAAAATAAGGTTCAGGCACAATGCTATCAACAGTACAAACTTCAGTAGCTGCAGCAGGAATATGACTAATAGAATCTTTATAAGGTGCATGATATTTGTTCCAATCTTTCTTTGGAACATCAAGATAAGAGGCAAAAGCCTTAAGACAATTAGCATGTATTTGAGAATCAAGACCATAAGAAATGCTAACACTATGAAAGTCATCGGTTCCCATAAAAGTTTTAATGCATTTATAATCATAATTTATACCTGACTTCCTACCTTTGTCGTTTTCCCATCCTTCAGCATTTTCTTGGATACGGTCAAGGAGATTCCACTTAGCATCTTCCTTCATATGAGTAAATGATCCAAAATAGGAAGCATCCAAATAATCCTTATCATGAAGAGCAAGCCTTGCATAAAAATTATCAATAACAATATTATTGGGGAGCTCATGAATGGGACATTTGAGCATTAGTAACTTCAATCTCCCCCATGCTTGGGCAATACTCTCTCCATCATGAGGCCAAAAGTTATATATTCGATTACGATCTTTATGAATTTCACTTGGAGGATAAAACTTGGAATAAAAGAGAGGCACAATTTCCTCCCATGCAATAGATGGACCATCTTTAAGCAGCCGATATCACTCCTCAGCTCTGCCTTTCAATGATAAAGAGAATAGCTTCCTCTTGACCTGGCTCGGTGAAATACCTGCACACTTGAACAACTCGCATAATTCATGTATAAAAAGTAAGTGATCACCCGGATGGACAGTTCCATCTCCTGAATAGCAGTTATTCATAACACGTTCAACAATTTTCATAGGTATTTTAAAAGGATCTAATTGAGCAGGTGGTGGTGGTGGTGGTTCATCCACACGTGCAGCAGTGGTAGAAGTGTTCCCAAATAGGAAACCAAATGAAGAATTCTCCATAGCAAAATAAAATAAAAGTAAAAGACAAAAATAAAAACAATAACTCACAGCAACGGTTACCTTTACCAAATCCACTCTTCAATAGCGCTTCACTCCCCGGCAACGGTGCCAGAAAATAGTATTGATGACCCACAAGTATAGGGGGTGTATCGTAGTACTTTCGATAAATAAGAGTGTCGAACCCAACGAGGAGCAGAAGGTGTTGACAAGTGGTTTTGATCAAGGATTCACTGTAAATACTAGCAAATGGGTTTTCAGGGGTATTTGGTAATGCAAGTAAATAAAGTATGAGTAAATAAAAGACAATAGTAATAATTGCTGCAAGTGGCCGAATCCTTTCTAGAGCAAAGGACAAGCCGGTTGTGTAACTTATGATGACCAAACGTTCTCGAGGACACACGGGAGTTTCTATCTGCTTTCGCTTCATACCGCTAAATAATCTTTAATGGTTTGATAAGTGTTATGGGGGTGAACCTGTGCTAGCGCACTACCCTTACTAGGATAAATACACACTTGTGATTATACCCCTTGCAAGCATCCGCCAATACAAGAAAGTAATTAAGATAAATCTAACCACAGCCTTAAACTCTAAGATCCTACGCTCCCTGGTGCAATGGTTTCCCAACGAAGGTTTAGGTTTTTGTCACTCCAGCAACCACACAATTGGTAGCCAAATACACAATGCATCTCACTAGGCCCATAAATGGTGAAGTATCATGTAATCGACGTTCACATGACACCACTAGTGAAATAGCACCACAACAAATAAATATCAAACCATTAAATATTACTCAACATAATTCCACTACTAACGACTTGACTTCTCCCATGTCCTCAAGAACTAAACGAACTACTCACAAGACATCATATGGATCATGATCAGAGGTGAAATAATGGTAAATAACAATCTGAACATAAACCTTAATTCAACGGTTCCACTCAATAGCATCAACCACAAGAGTAATCAACACCGGGAAAGTTTCCCCTAAGAATTTAACAAGATTCAACTCAAGATGTTACAGCGGGATAGCGTGATGATGGTGGAGATGAAGGTGCTGGTGATGGAGATGATGATGATCCCGATGAAGTCCGGTGCGATGGTGATGACAATGGCGATGATCTCCCCTCTCCTGGAAGGAATTTCCCCCAGCAGATTTCTGCCTGCCGGAGAGCTTTTCTCTCTCTGGTGTTTTCCGCCCCGCAGAGGCGACGGTGTCTATCTCTGAGCCCCCCTTGACTTAGGTTTTCGGGGACAAATGAAATACGCGAAGGGGCGATGGCAGAAGTGGGCCAGGGGGCTCTCACCACAGGGCGGAACGGCCAGGGGCCGGGCCGCTGATACGTCTCAAACGTATCTATAATTTTTTATGCTTCATGCTTGTTTTTACACCATTTGCTTAGTGTTTCGTTACACTTCGTGGCACTTTTATGCATTTTCCGGAACTAACCTATTAACAAGTCGCCACAGTGCTAGTTCCCTGTTTTCTGCTATTTTTGTGTTTCAGAAAAGTTACACAGGAAATATTCTCGGAATTGGACGAAACCAAAGCCAATCGCCTAGAATTTCATGGAAGCTTCCAGAGAACCGAAGAGGAGGCGGAGTGGGGCCACGAGGGCCCCACACACCAGGGCGGCGCGGCCCAGGCCCTGGCCGTGCCCCCTATGTGTGAGGGTGCCTTGGCAGCCCCCTGACGACGCCCCTTCGCCTATATAAAGCCTCGAGATGGAAAACCCTATGGGAGTTGGCAAATTTCCAGAAAGAATTCCGCAGCTCCACCGCCACCGCCGATGAATTTTGGGGGCCAGAAGTCTCTGTTCCGGCACCCTGCCGGGACGGGGAAGTGCCCCCGGAGCCATCTCCATCGGTCTCCATCGCCGTCTCCGCCGTCTCCATCGACCTCACTGCCATCTCCATCAACCTTGCTGTCTCCTATGATGAGGAGGGAGTAGTTCTTCCCCGGGGCTGAGGGCTCTGCCGGTAGCTATGTGGTTCACCTCTCTCTCCCATGATGTGATCTTTATGTGATCGTGAGCTTTGTATCTAGTTGAATTGGTAGATGTTATTATTCAGATATTATGCTATTCCTATGCTTAATTATTGTACTCTCCGGAGATACCTCGTATCATGGTGTAAAGGTGACTAGTGTGTGCATCATGTGTATCTTTTTGGTTAACGCCTCTACGAAATGTTGGTGTTTGTTGGAACCATCTAGTGTGTTCACGGTGATAGTGTGGGACAATCTAGTTTGGGTACATACGGACTTTGAGGAGTGCTTCGTAGCCCTACGCATGATTAGTGTTCGTTTTCCATTGGAGAACTATTTTGAGTTGCATATTGATGATAGTATCTATTGGTTCAATTATGTTATATTTATTGGGAGTGTGTCCACTAGTGAAAGTATGATCCCTAGGCCTTGTTTCCAAGCATTGCACACCGTTTACTTACTATTTTGTTACATGTTTGCTCACAGCGATATTTATTTCAGATCACATTTGCTACTTATAATCATCACTACTACTTGTATTTTACTATCTCTTCGCCAAACTAGTGCACCTATACATCTGACAAGTGTATTGGGTGTGTTGGGGACACAAGAGACTTTCTGTATCATAATTGCAGGGTTGCTTGAGAGGGATAGCTTTGACCTCTTCCTCCCTGAGTTCGATAAACCTTGGGTGATCCACTTAAGGGAAACTTGCTGCTACTCTACAAACCTCTGCACTTGGAGGCCTAACACTGTCTACAAGAACAGACGCGTGCGTAGACATCAAGCTCTTTTCTGGCGCCGTTGCCGGGGAGGCAAGGTAAAAGGTACTCGCATCCTCCTGTGTGAGTGCTCGAAGTTATTTCCTTTAGATTCTGCAATTATATCTTTTTGTTTCTTATTTTTATTTTCACTAGTTAGGCTTAATGGAAAATAAAGAGTTCTTTAGTCTTTTTTTCTGAGTTTAGATTTGAAGAGAAAATTGAAAAACCTTTGGAGCTTATTTCGCATAGCAATGTTATTAGTACGAATGCTTTGAATCCCGTTATTGCTAATGCTATGGAAAAGTCTAAACTTGGGGAAGCTGGTTTTGTTAAGCATGATATTTTTAGTTCCCCAGCTTTAGTGGAGAAAGTTTGCTCTGATGATATTTTATCTCCCATATGTGATGTTTCTAATGATGCTTGTGCTCCTCATCCTTTTGAAATACCTATGAAGATTGTTGAACGTGTTATGAATAACTGCTATTTAGGAGATGGAACTGTCCATCCTGGTGATCATTTGCTTTTTATACATGAATTATGCGAATTGTTCCAGTGTGCAGGTATTTCAATGAACCAAGTTAAGAAGAAGCTATTCTCTTTATCACTGAAAGGCAGAGCTGAGGAATGGTATAAAACACTGAAGGATGGTTGATCTATTGACTGGGAGGAAATTGTATCTCTCTTTTATTCTAAATTCTATCCTTCTAGTCAGGTTTATAAAGATAGAAACTACATTTATAATTTTCATCCGCATGAGGGAGAAAGCATTGCCCAAGCGTGGGGAAGATTGAAGTTACTAATGCACAAATGTCCTATTCATGATCTTCCCCGTAATATTGTTATTAATAATTTTTATGCAAGGCTTTCAGGATATTACAAGGACTATCTAGATGCATGCTTTGATGGGTCTTTCACAAGCAAGGATGTTGACACCAAGTGGGATCTGCTTGAAACAATTCAAAACAATATTGAAGGTTGGGATAGCAACAAAGGTAAAGGATCAGGTATGAATTACGAGTTTGATTGCATTAAGTCTTTCGCTGAAACTGCTAATTTTCAAGAGCTTAGTGCTAAATATGGTCTTGATCCTCAAATTATGGTTGATTGCTTTAAAGCCTTTGCTTCCCATATGAATGTTCCTAAAGGAAATGGGGACGTGTATCATGAACCTTTTAAGGACACGTGCATAGAAAGTGATATTGTTATTGATGATTCCAATAAACATGCTCAAACTTCTAAAAGTCCTATTTCTTATAAGCATGTTAATTTTTGTGGAGTACATAGACCTTGTGAACAGAGTTACAACAAGGAAGATTATTGTGTCCACCATGCAAATGAAGAAACCTGAATGTGGTACAAGGATATAGGCGAGATCGGTAAAAAGGTTTGTAAGCTTTATCCTTTTCTTTGTAAACATTGCGATGACATAGGTCATTTTAATTTCCAATGCTCAAGCCCTAATAGTTACTCTTCTAGTACCTTAAGTTTGTATTGTGATGACAAGATTACTCTCAATCAGCATGATGAGCTCACTTTGTTCTTGGCGTGTGAAGAGATATCTAGAAAGATTGCTTTGATAGATATGAATGATGTTGATATTAATAGCACCCTTCGTGGTTGTCGTCTCTATTGTGCTAAAGATTGCCTTGCAAATACTTACATATAAAATCTTATAAAACTTGATGTTTTGCCAAGTTATGACAGGACTGATAGATGTTTTTATCTTATTAATAGAGAGGAGGAATCCTCCAAAGTTTCTTCTGTTGTTCCTGTCAGCAAACCAGATTATGTGGAGAAGATGCCTTTCCCTCCTAAAGAATATGTGGAGAAGATACCCTTCAAGTCTCTCCCTCCTAAAGGAGAGAGTAAGAAGAGTATGAAGAAGAAGAAGAGGAGTAAAAGGCGAGAGGACACGGTATCTTCCCCTAAGCGTTATGATCCTGCTATAGATTATGATAATTCTGATTGGGATGACGTTCTTATGCCTGTTACCTATGTTAGTGATCATGATTGGGAAAAGCACTCTACTTTTGATATTGAAAATCTTTTTGGTACCAATTCTAAGGTTAATAATTGTTGTACCATTAGTACTATCCATGTTCCTTCTTATGATGATATGTTTGATGAGTATGCTTTGCGAAATAGTTGCTCTCTAGCTTGTGATGATACTAAACCTCTAGTTTATGATGGTTATGATGATGTGTATAATATTTTCAGTTCACCTATTTTTGAGGAGAAAATTAGTTATGATTACAATATGCCTCCTGTTTTTTGATGATTATGGTGATGCGAATAATTATTCTGTTGAATCTGCTCCTACTACTATTGTTCATGTGGGGAGTATTAATTCTTTTATGCATGTGGCTCATAATAGGGATGCTTTATGTGATAGTTATATTGTTAGTTCTATTCATGATGCTACTGAAAGTTATTATGAGAGAGGGAAACATGGTTTTATGGACCTCAACAACATTGAGTTTCCCCTCTTTATGTTGCAACTCTTGAAGTTGTACTTGTTTTGCCTTCCTATGCTTTTTGCTTTGCGCTTTCATGACTTGTCTCTTTACAAGACTATTTTTCATAGGAAGTGGTTTAGATTTCTCTCATATTTGATTTTTGATACTCCCTATTGCTTTAAGTTCATATATGGCGCCTTTGCCTTAAGCTCTTTTATGGCGCCCACATGAGCATCTTTGCAAATTACTGCGCCTAGCTCAAAGGCGTTAAAGAAAAGCACTCTTGGGAGATAACCCATTGATTTATTTTCAGTACTTTTTCTTTTATTTGAGTCTTGGAAGTTATTACTACTGTAATAAATGCTCCTTATCCTTTTTATTTCGTTGTTGTGCCAAGAGAAGCCTCTAATTTGAGTGAGGTAAGATTTGGGGATGTTGCTGTCCTAAAACAGTTTTCGGTACTGCACCGTACAAATTCGTGAAAATTCTCTGTATATCTTTTGGACCTGCGATTTCTTGTGCATATGCTCCAGGTTATATCCAAACTTTTATTAGTAGAACACGTTTTGATTTGAGCAACAAAAAACCCTCTAAAAATTTGACCTTTGCCAGTTGTTCTGTTTTGACAGATTTCTGCCAATATTTGTGTTTGCCGCTCGATCGCTTTCTTTTTGAGTTCTTTTGATCACCGAACTTTTGGGGAAGTTGCTACAGTAGCATTTACTTTATATGTGGTGGTTTTGAGTTGAAACCTGAAGCAAAAAGGGTTGATTCAATGTTATGCTTACACTAATATTGCTAATAGAATTGTGTTTAGTTTTGTATG
This sequence comes from Dactylis glomerata, assembly GCA_007115705.1. Classification (NCBI taxonomy): domain Eukaryota; kingdom Viridiplantae; phylum Streptophyta; class Magnoliopsida; order Poales; family Poaceae; genus Dactylis; species Dactylis glomerata. The sequence goes on from QXEO01000184.1 coordinate 1,073,298, forward strand.
AAGGAAGTTTTCAAGTGTAGGGATTGGAGAATGATGAGATGAGATGAAGAATGGACAAAAGCTCAAGCTTGGGGATGCCCATGCAACCCCCAATAAATATCCAAGAGGTACAAGCTTCAAAGCTTGGGGATGCCCCCGAGGCACCCCCTTCTTCATCGGCAAAAATCAGGTCACCTTTCAAGACACTATATTTTTATTGCTTCATACACTATGCATTTTTCTTGGAGCGTCAGTTGTTTTTGCTTTCAGTTTTCTTTTGTTTTGCTTGCTGCAATAAATGGTTAGATCACATCATGTTTCTTTTGGAGGAGATGAACTCGTTTTTCATTGCCAAGAACACTCCGTTTTTCATTCTTATAATTTCAACGAGTGTTCTCTTTTTCTAGAACTGCGTTTTGCTTTCGTTTTCGCCTTGATATACATTCAGATCTTGTTATATCTTTTCATTAAGGTGTATTTTTGCCTCTGATCTTTATTGGTTTTCATCAAAAGAGGTGTTTATAAAAAGTTTGAATGGTGTTGGAAAAGAGAAAAAGCTTTATGCAAAAAATTGGTACAAGAAGGAGCTTGTGTAGACTGCGGCCTAGGCTTTTGCATGTCGTGCTTGATGTCCTTTTGATGGTATGCTTAGTGGTTTTGCTGTAGCATGACTTGTCTCAAATAACCGAGATTGCTTAATGAGCCTTTGAAAAAATCATGCGTTGTTTTTATTGTTTGGAAGCATTATTTTGGTTTTCTCCTTAATGCTTTATTTGGGTTGACTTGGCGCATGCTCACACATGTTAGACTCATACAAAGTCGCTAATAGCCTCTATGATCATTTAGTTTTTGACTTTTGATGCCATCTTATGCTTCTTTTAATGTCGCTTTGTCGCTTTGCATGATTATGGCCATTATTGCTCTCTTAGTTGGTCGCTCCCAGTCTTTTGCTAGCCCTCGCCTTGTACTGAGTATGAGCTCTACTCGTGTATCCAACTCCTAAAAACCAAGTTTGCCATTATGTCCACCATACATACCTATTAGCAATTTGCTATTCCAAAGTACATTTGACTTGCTTTTATCTACTCTTCAAATTAAACTCTTACCAGTGTTATGCGAAAATTGGTCAGTAAAGCTCTCACGAACTGGATGGCACACTTTATTTTTCTCGTTCTTAAAAATTTAACATTGTGGTCTCTTATGTTGAGTTGTTATGCTTGCAAGTTGTAAGTTGGGAATTAGCCCATCCATGCCATCATGGGGCAAGCTTTCAACATTGCACTCCTTATTTGAGTTGATATCGTGATCTTTTGTTTATGGATACTCGTGGTGTGAAATGAATTGGGAATCTTGCGGGATCATGGAGTTTGTATATGTGTTAGAGAAACGTCTGGGCCGCCAATCTAAGCCATGCATAATTTATGGTGGAAATTTGCAGCATACCCATAGTGGACATTCGATGACGCATCTCAAAATAAAAAGCTATACAAATGGTAAATAAAAGAGATGTCGAGGTGTTCATTGTCTGCTTGTCCTGTCATTTTGATGTGGGCTTATTCCATGTCATCGGGCATGGAGGTACCCCGTTGGCGGTTCTCGATGATACATATATACTTACAATGACAAGAGCCTTGCTTGGGACTCTAAGTAAAGTAGCATGAGGTTTGGGTACTCGTATTCACGGGACACAAGGTTTTCAACTTATGATTTGTCAAGCATATGCAGCATGAGTGTTCTCGCATTAACCTGAACCATTCAAGATGCTTATGATGGGGGCAATAAGAGCTCAAAGCCGGTAAGTACCATAATTTTTGAAGGTTTATAAAACTTGCAATCACTGCTTCCCTCCGCGAAGGGCCTTTCTTTTACTTTTATGTTGAGTCACCACCTTCTATCTTTATGCACCATTAAGAGAGCATAGTTGTCATTCTGAGTATAATGTGCATTGTCCCAAAGTTTTCATTGATTGATTCATATTGTTGGTTTCACTTGTTCTTAAATTATTTGTATCTAGTCACCCTCTTAAACTTGAAGGTGTCCTTTGCATTTATGTTTTGCTCTCCATGAAGGACAAGCTGAAAACCATTTGTATGTTTTTCCTTATGATTTGAACACACGTTTGACTTTCATTGTTTCATTTTTATGATCTTTTATTTGTGTTCATTTTCATGTTATAACATGGTTGCTAAGTTTCTTCTATCAAGATCATATCTTTCATGCCCATGTTTTAAGTTCTTTTGATCCCAGCACACAATGCTTACATACATGATCAAGATTGTGTAGGTGCATATCACCTCAAAAATTATTCTTTTGTTATCACGTACCTACTCGAGGACGAGAAGGAGTTAAGCTTGGGGATGCTGATACGTCTCAAACGTATCTATAATTTTTGATGCTCCATGCTTGTTTTTACACCATTTGCTTAGTGTTTCGTTACACTTCGTGGCACTTTTATGCATTTTCCAGAACTAACCTATTAACAAGTCGCCACAGTGCCAGTTCCCTGTTTTCTGCTGTTTTTGTGTTTCAGAAAAGTTACACAGGAAATATTCTCGGAATTGGACGAAACCAAAGCCAGCCGCCCAGAATTTCACGAAAGCTTCCAGAGAACTGAAGAGGAGGCGGAGTGGGGCCACGAGGGCCCCACACACCAGGGCGGCGCGGCCCAGGCCCTGGCCGCGCCCCCTATGTGTGAGGGTGCCTTGGCAGCCCCCTGACGACGTCCCTTCGCCTATATAAAGCCTCGGGATGGAAAATCCTAGGGGAGTCGGCAAATTTCCAGAAAGAATTCCGCAGCTCTGCCGCCGCCACCGATGAATTTCGGGGGACAGAAGTCTCTGTTTTGGCACCCTGCCGGGACGGGAAAGTGCCCCCGGAGCCATCTCCATCGGTCTCCATCGCCGTCTCCACCGTCTCCATCGACCTCACCGCCATCTCCATCAACCTTGCTGTCTCCTATGATGAGGAGGGAGTAGTTCTCCCCCGGGGCTGAGGGCTCTGCCGGTAGCTATGTGGTTTACCTCTCTCTCCCATGATGTAATCTTTATGTGATCGTGAGCTTTGTATCTAGTTGAATTGGTAGATGTTATTATTCAGATATTATGCTACTCCTATGCTTTATTATTGTACTCTCCCGAGATACCTCATATCATGGTGTAAAGGTGACTAGTGTGTGCATCATGTGTATCTTTTTGGTTAATGCCTCTATAAAATGTTGGTGTTTGTTGGAACCATCTAGTGCGTTCACGGTGATAGTGTGGGACAATCTAGTTTGGGTACATACGGACTTTGAGGAGTGCTTCGTAGCCCTACGCATGATTAGTGTTCGTTTTCCATTGGAGAACTATTTTGAGTTGCATATTGATGATAGTATCTATTGGTTCAATTATGTTATATTTGTTGGGAGTGTGTCCACTACTGAAAGTATGATCCCTAGGCCTTGTTTCCAAGCATTGCACACCGTTTACTTACTGTTTTGTTACATGTTTGCTCGCAGCGATATTTATTTCAGATCACATTTGCTACTTATAATCGTCACTATTAGTTGTATTTCACTATCTCTTCGCCGAACTAGTGCACCTATACATTTTACAAGTGTATTGGGTGTGTTGGGGATACAAGAGACTTTTTGTATCGTAATTGCAGGGTTGCTTAAGAGGGATAGCTTTGACCTCTTCCTCCCTGAGTTCGATAAACCTTGGGTGATCCACTTAAGGGAAACTTGCTGCTACTCTACAAACCTCTGCACTTGGAGGCCTAACACTGTCTACAAGAACAGACGCGTGCGTAGATATCAGCCGCGCCCCCTGGTGGTGAGGCTGCCCTGTGGCCCCTCTCGCCTCCTCCTTCTGGCTTCTTCAGTCTTCTGATAAAATATAATTTTCTGGTATTTTTCTGGAATTTTCCTGATCTTCGAAATATGATGTCTTGATGGTCATTTTTCCAGCAGAATCCTGACTCCGGCAGCAAATTCTCCAATGATCATCAAACATGTAAAAACAGAGGAAATAACATAAGTATCATCTCTAAATATGAAATATATCAATGAATAACAGTAAATTATGATACAAAATAGTGATGCAAAATGAACGTATCAGGACCTCATGGTCGATGTTGATAATGCGCTCGCACTGAAGACACAGGCGATGTTCCTACCCGCGCCATCGCACTCGCCGTTGAGTTCGGTGAAGGAACTGTCGCCTTGATGTGACATATGGGGGGAGATAGTGAGAAAGGGAAAAAGTTAGAGGAAGAAGAATGGGCGGCGAGGGGATCTATGATGCGTGTTCCCAAAGCGACGCGATGTTTCCCTTCTTATCCACGTGTGCACCAGAGCCGTGCTCTTTGCGCTGCATCCGGCCTGCCCCCCCCCCCCCCCAAATAGCGATATGATAGTTCATACCAAGCTTGGCTCGAGGGTGCTTTAAAACCCATATATTCCACAATGCAATTTAAAACTGGGCAACTAAACTGGGCCTCGCCGTTTCCCCGGAGCATGTCCCGAGGACATGCAGGCCACTAAACGCGTCCTAGTTCTCCTTGTATATTAAAAAATCAAGAAATTATATTTACAAATTTCAAAAAATCGTGGAACAAAATCCTAAAAGTAGCTAATGATGTAACTCATAAACGTGCAAAATATCAATTCAATATATTTTATGTTTGAGCGATACAAAAACGACAAAAGTGTGGATCCGAGTATAGTGATTTCAAATCTCAAAACAGAAAAAGACTGACATTTTTTGTAGCTCAAAATAAAAAACATTTTGAATTGAGATTTTGCATGTTTGTGTGATGCATCATTATCTACTTTTAGGATTTTGTATCATAATTTTTAAAACTTGTAAATAAGCACTGCACTTGGGAGCCAAAAAAGACTTTCAGCAATATCCCCTTCTTCTAAGTTTAGTATCTTCATTGTGAACTCTGCCAAGTACTCCAATATGGATTGAAAGAAGTATTAAAAAAAGTTGAAACAACTAATTTAGGCGTAAAAATAGCTATAATTGACCATTTTCAGAAATTTCAACACAAAATAAACCGGATCTGGAAAAATTTCACAATCTGACCCTTTTTGCATGGCGCCATGGGGTACGGCGTCATGGTTATATTGCATGGCGCCATGGGGTACGGCGCCATGGTCCTGCATGGCGCCGAAAACTGCAACAAAGTCATGGCGTCATGCGACCATGGCGCCCTAGCGTGCGGCGCCATGCAATATAACCATGACGCCCTGGGGTTGGGCGCCGTGCAAAAGGGTCAGATCGTAAAAAATTTACAGATCCGGTTCATTTTGTGTTGAAGTTTGAGAAAAGGGTCAGTTTCGGTCAATTTAACAATTTAGGCAGACATGTAAAAACACCTGCATCTGAGTCTGAAACTGCAAACCAGACCAGTGTGCAGGGTGGAGCAGGAAACAGCAAATTTTGGGGGAAAGCAAAAATTAGCCAAGCAGCACCACAGCAGTGTACGCGGAACACCAGGCATTGGCAATGCGGCCCAGTCGCCGCCACCCGCTGCCGCCGCAGGCATCCGCGCTCCCGCTCCTTCTCCTCCTCCTCCTCCTCGCCGTCGCGCCGCCGCCGCCGGCCGCCGCGGTGGGCGTGAACTGGGGCTTCGCGGCATCCCACCCGCTCCCGGCGGCGCAGGTCGTGCGCGACCTCCTCCTCCCCAACTCCGTGCCCCGCGTGCGCGTCGCCGCCGCATCGCCCGACGCGCTCGCTGCCCTCACCGGCACCGGCGTTGCCGTCACAGTCGGGGTCCCCAACGAGCTGCTCCGCCCCCTCGCCGCCTCCAGGAAGGCCGCCGCCGCATGGGTCCACGACAATGTCACCCGCTACGCCCCCGGCGTGCTGTTCGAGTAAGACCCGCATCCCCTTCCCCCTCCCAATGCGTGGTTTCTTTCTTACTGATCGACATGGATCTTGTATCATGAAATGCGAAGGGACGACGAGTATGATACTAGTTGACTAAAGAAATCAAGTCTAAATTAGGTTGACCAAATTCTTATGCCGCTAAATTTAGAAAAAGTAAGGGCACTGTTGGCATCAGATGACTCGATTACTCAATTTGCATCTACTGAATTTGCCGATCATGCATGCTGTCATGCTCAATACTAATATCCTAATGTTGACGTACGGTTGACCAACCCGAGCTGAAGATAGAAAATGCTGCTTTAATTTAGTGCATTGGTGTTGACCTCAATGGGTATTAGGTAATGTGTATATTGCAGTAGTGCACCGGGATTTTGTACTAGGTGTTCTCTCATGAACCAAACGTCTACGTTTTCGGAAGGCTTCAACAAATGGCGTATCAGCATGCTAGTAGGTGTGTATATTTTTCAGAGTTTTGGACCTTCTGACTTGTGATGAATGCCTCTTGGTGAACCAGAGAATCTAATAAAGACTTCCGTTGACCTAGTTAACAACTCGAAATTGGATGTATAGCACAGCGAATTCCCATCATTTTCCCATGAATATTTGGCGTTGGAATATACTATTACATTGAAGAACTGTAACCTTCAACGAGACTGTACTCATCTGTTACAGAACTTGGCGTTCAGGCTTCCTAGGATATTTCAGTTCTGGCTAAGGCCCTGTTTGGAACATAGGATAGGAAAAACACAGGGAAAGGAAAAATACAGGAATTGAGATGTCATACCTCACGATTCCTATGGAAGTTTAAAATGTGGGAATGAAACACACTGGCTATTTGGATTGCAGGATAGGAAATGTACAGGAAACTTTTTGAGTTTCAAACAACTAGCATTGTCTTTCATCCCCCTTTGAAAACTAAAAAGATATCTGGACGAGGCCTTATCTCTCGCCATGCTCCAAAAGAGGGAAGTCATGCTGCTCAAATCTAGTATGTTGATCAGCCATCTAAAATAGTAAAACATCCCAAATTGAGCTGGTTTAGAAATCTTATATTCATGGACCATGCAAAAGATTGTGCTAATCTCATGAAGCCGTAATCAAAGAAAATTAGGTAATTGGATCTAACTAACCATGCGCACACACGATAGAGGAACTAGCAATTTTTTATTAATAAAACGCTAACAACCGGAGCACTGATTGTCGCTATTGCCGTGCAGATCGTCGCGGCACGCTGTGGCACCACTTGCATAGACGCATAGTCCTGGTCACTAGGCCTTGTGAGCATTTAGTCCATTGCTTGCCTCCATTGCTCGCCCGTGGAAGGGCCAGAAGCGCTGCCTCGGCGATAGGAAATTTTCCATTAGATCAGACTGCATGTTTCTTTTCCTATGAAATGTGAAGCATAGGAATCCAATCCTGTGTAAATCCTTTTCCTATTCCTACATTCCAAAGGGCATAAAGAAAAAATTTCCTGTCAAATTCCTATCCTTTGAAATTCCTGCAAAAATCCCGTGTTCCAAACGGCCCCTAAGCATTCTTCATTCCCTTTCTAGGTTAAGTAGCATAGATTCTTCTGCACTGATCAAATGTGTTTGTTATATTTGTATTAAATCTGAACTAATTGTAGTGAAGTGTAGGGTATTATGGTTCTGACCACTAGTGCCTTGCTGTGTAGATGAGGTGGATCCAGGATTTGAGGCATACACTGCCTGTTTCATAGCAATGCTTACTTTGTTTGCTTGATATTATATGCTTTATTGACGGGCAAAGTAATTTGCAGATATATTGCTGTTGGGGATGATCCATTTCTTCTCAACCATGGGCAGCAGTTTCAACCTTTTGTGGTTCGTGCAGCAGCAAATATTCAACGGGCACTGGATGATGCAAAGTTATCCAGCAAGATGAAAGTTGTTGTGCCTTGTAGCTCCGATGCATACCAGAATGCATCTACTTTGCCTTCCAAAGCTTACTTCAGGCCAGATGTTAACAAAACCATGGCTGAACTCCTCCCATTTCTTGCGAATCACAGCTCACCATTCATGACCGAGCTGAATCCAATTTTGAGCTTTCAACAGAAGAAGAATATTTCATTGGACTATTACCTTTTCCAACTAATGTCACGTCCAGTGAGTGATGGCCATAACAAGTATGACAACTACTTTGATGCGAGCATAGATGCTCTGGTTACTGCTCTAACTAAAGCTGGATTCAGTGACATGAACATCATCGTTGGGAGAGCAGGATGGCCAACGGATGGAGCTGTGAATGCAACCCCGGCTATTGCCCAATCTTTCATGACAGGCCTGGTCAACCACCTGGCGAGAAAATCTGGGACACCACTTCGCCCGAAATTTGTTCCAACTGAGACATACCTGTACAGCCTTTTAGATGAAGATCGACACAGTATAACAAGCGGAAGTTACGAGAGACACTACGGCATTTTTACGTTTGATGGCCAAGCCAAGTATCATGTCAACTTGGGCCAAGGTCCTAAGGCTCTCAAGAATGCCGTTGATGTGGACTATCTTCCATTGAAATGGTGTGTAGTAGATGACAACAAGGATTTGTCCAATGTTTCTTCTAGTTTTTCTGCCGCTTGCTCCAGTGCCGACTGTACTGCTCTGTCGCCTGGTGGTTCCTGCACAGGTATTGGCTGGCCTGGGAATGTGTCGTTTGCCTTCAACAGTTACTATCAGCAGCATGATCAGAGTGAGGAGAGCTGCAGCTTCAATGGCCTAGGTTTGATAACCACGGTTGATCCAACTGTCGATAATTGCCTCTTTGCTCTTGCAATTCGCACTTCTGCTGCTTCCTTTCACCCAACATTTTCCATATTGTGGATACTAGTTTTGTGGTTTTGCATTTACAGTTTAGTCTGATGTAGCTGCCCAGCCTGTTATCGATGACTTTGAGGCCCAGTTTGAGCATTCAATTTGTTCTTATGTGCCTCTTGTAGCATGTGCTGGTCTTAGTGTTAGTGAACTATCAAATACTACCAAGTATCTATAAGCTGTGTAAATTCTTATATACTCATTAGAGGACTCCAACCTTAATCAGATTTGCTAGATCCTCAAATCACACAAGAGTTGTTGTTTCTAATGGTGCATGATATTTGAAGAAACCATATCCCATGCTTCTTCCATGTATTAACTACCATGACATCTAAAAAATAAATTCATAAGAAAACAATAAGAGAAACCCAGACAGTATATATAGGGCCGTACATTTGTGGACAACTCAACTGTGGCTTATAGATCATTGATGGTACCCAGACCTTTCTTGTTCTGGTGTAAGTTACAACTTGTATTACAGCCAATAATTCTGCATTATGAACCGTCTTAGATTTGCCTTTCTACTTTCCTGTGTAAAAAAAGGCAGACCGGTGCATAAAGCTCCGCTCTGTGTAAACCAAATAGAAAATTTTGTTTTATAGCACTGAAAGATCCCAGATTCTGGAAAAAAAAAACACCATACTTTTGCTTCACTTGAGTACCACCAAAAAAGGTAGGTCGCCACGGGAGTTCAACCTTTTCAAACTTGTACCGCTAGTTATGTATGTGGATCAAGCTGATCATCAACTTTCTTGAACTAGTATTGTCCTATTTGTTTTCCGAACCAAGAAACCGCATGTGATACTTGTATGCTGTGAAGTAGATGGTTCATATACTGACTGAAAATGTAAGTCAAAGTCCTGCACTGGAGACAACAAAATGCACGGACAGCTTACATTTGCAAAACGAGTAGGAGTATATATTTCCTCTTCTAAATAAACACGATCCAGGCCTAGAGTAATTGCATCCATGATTTCAAATAATGGAGCTTTTCATATTCTGTAGGTTACAATTAGCGCTCCACTTTCTCGCCATCAGATTCAGTAATCATACGCCACACTAAACAGAGGTCATTATGCCCACCACTACCACTACACGTTCTGAAACTGAAGGCTTTTAGCCTTACCAGAGCGTGTATAAATACGTCGGCTACATCTCATACGACAGCACAGCAAGTAAACATCGCCCCGTCGCGTCCATCACTAGCTAGAGCCGATCAACAGCATACATGGCTTCTTCCCGAGCTCTCCTTCCGGTGCTCCTGCTCCTTCTGGCTGCCGCCACCGCGTCGGCGGCAGGCGCGCGTCCTGCCACGGCGGCGACATTTGTCCGGGCCGCTTCGGTTGGGAGCCTGGCGGATCGGCTGGAGGGTGATGGTCCGCAGCAGTGCTGGGAGGCGCTGATGGACATCAAGTCGTGCACGGGGGAGATCATCCTCTTCTTCCTCAACGGCGAGGCGTACCTGGGCCCGGGGTGCTGTCGCGCCATCCGCGTCATCGAGCAGCGCTGTTGGGCCGCCGACGCCATGCTGTCCGTCATCGGCTTCACCCCGGAGGAGGGAGACATGCTCAAGGGATACTGCGACGCCGGCGACGACGACGACACCGGCGGCGACGGGCACCACCAGAGCGTCGGCGGATCGTCGGCCCCGCCGCCCCGCGGCGCTCTGGACGGCGTTGCCAGTGACGGCGCGATGGCTGCTGCGGCGGCGGCAGCGGCGGGGAGGAAGGAGCGCCTTGGTGCGCAGATCGATGGTTAATCAAGCTTTGGTCCTTGTGCCTGTGTGTCGTTGTGTCCACGACCACGTAGGTTCTTGTCAGTCCTGAGACGAAATCGACAAAATAAGTTCAGCACAAAATGAACCTAGTTTGAAACTATTTCAAAATCTAACCCTTTTTTGTGAAGCCTGCATCAGTGGCGCTACCCTATATGGGGTAGCTCCATTCTGAGTGGAGCTACCCTTTCGCCAGCGTGGCACTGGACGACCCCACATGTCACAGGTACAGCACGGTAGCGCCACAGAGAATGGCTTCACAAATTGTAGGGTAGCTCCATTCACAATGGCGCTATCCTTCTTAATGGGCCGGCCCATTAGTGCGCCGCGTGCTTGCTGCTCTGGGTGGGACTTTTTAGTCCCACCTTGGAAGCTGAGGATGGTGCGCACCAGTTTATAAGCCCCGGTCTGAGAGGGCCTGTGAGCTCCTCTCAGGTCCGGTGCATGCATGTGTGTGTGCGTCCTCCCTGCCCCGTGGGCCCGGGGTCCCTAGTCCCGCTGGCAGTACTAGCCCCGCCGACGGGTGGGGTCGTGGACCCCAGTGGTACCCGGTTGACCCTCGGGCGGGCTTTTATTATTATTTTTTGTTTAGGTAGCGCCACTCTGAGAGGAGCTACACCTTGTAGCGTAGCGCCATTCTCAAAGGAGCTACCCTTTGTTGTGTAGCTCCAAGCTCAAAGGATCTACCCCGTGTATGTATGGACAACCGCGACCCTGACACCCTTCTTCCTCCCCGTCTCACTCCTTAGCAGTTTTTAGGGTACCTACATTTCTGGATTTTTGGATGAACCAAGGTGTCCCAGATCTGGCAGGATAGGAGAGAAATTTTCAGATGAAATCGAGGGGAACGGAAGAGATTACCTTGGGGAGGACTCCAGCGACGAAATCCCCAAAATTTGCCTTCAGACCTTGAGGGATTTGGGGGGGGGGGGAGGGATTTGAGAGGAGGGGTGAGAGGGCGGCCCGCCCGGGTAAAAACTGCTAAGGAGTGAGATGGGGAGGAAGAAGGGTGTCGGGGTCGCGGTTGTCTATACATACACGGGGTAGCTCCTTTGAGCTTGGAGCTACATAACAAAGGGTAGCTCCTTTGAGAATGGCGCTACGCTACAAGGTGTAGCTCCTTTCAGAGTGGCGCTACCTAAACAAAAAATAAAAAAAGCCCGCCCGAGGGTCAACCGGGTACCACTGGGGTCCAGAACCCCACCAGTCGGCGGGGCCAGTACTGCCAGCGGGAACAGGCCCCGGGACAGGGAGGACGCACACACACATGCATGCACCGGATCTGAGAGGAGCTCACAGGCCCTCTCAGACCGGGGCTTATAAACTGGTGTGCACCACCCTCAGCTTCCGAGGTGGGACTAAAAAGTCCCACCCGGAGCAGCAAGCACGCGGCGCACTAATGGGCCAGCCCATTAAGAAGGGTAGCGCCATTGTGAATGGAGCTACCCTACATTTTGTAAAGCCATTCCATATGGCGCTATCGTGTTGTACCTGTGACAGGTGGGGTCGTCCACTGCCACGTTGGCGAAAGGGTAGCTCCACTCAGAATGGAGCTACCCCATGTAGGGTAGCGCCACTGATGCAGGCTTCACAAAAAAGGGTTAGATTTTGAAATAGTTTTAAACTAGGTTCATTTTGTGCTGAACTTTCAGTCAAGGGTCAATTTTATCGATTTCGTCCAGTCCTGAACTCCTGATGATATGCTTGCATAGCTGGGACGCGAATGGTTTCTCTGGGTTGCGCTTTGTGTGACACGAGTTGCCTCTTGGTAACCCCAGCAACGGCTGAATGATGTAATAAAAAGCATATTGGTCTTTTATATTTTCTTTACTAGCAAGCATATTTGGATGTCAAGCAGTATCTAGAAGTGAGCGTGTCCACGGTTCATGGGAACAATGGAATTTTGATGTGAACTTATTGAGCAAATTTATTTCAGACAAATGTGACACATCAGATCAAGGAACAACAACCCCGAGTTTCCTCTCTTTGTGTAACCCGAGTGCTCCCCCTCACAAAAAAAAAACAGATTTCAAATTTGTTAAAAAATCAAAAAATATTTGAGTATACATCGTCATAATATATGCGTACGTAAGTATTGTGAAAACCCGATATTTTTTATGGTATGTGTAAAAAAAGATCTCGTGAAAAGTCTTATTTTTGCACTAATTTTTCTCCTATTTAGAGAGGCACCACAACATGTTGATTTTTCATGCGAAATTGCACTCATGATTTTTTTCAATATTTTTACATTTTAAAATACGTCCAAAATGCATTTCAAATAAAGGAAGGTTCCCAAGAACCAAAATACCACCATAGTATTACATTATTAGCAACCCAATTTTGATTTCACGCAAACCTGAGGATCTAGCTAGTTCAAGATCTGGCCCAAAGATATCATGCTTACTTGTTGCTTGAGCCAATTCCACTCATTTAAAAATTGCTCAACGAATGCCATAGGAAGGATAAGTGGACTGGCGAGCGAGAGCGGAAGAAGGATTTTCATCAAAATAAATCCAAAGAGGCTTCATTCATTTTGTTATGAATTGGACGATGGAAAAGCCAGCAAGAAGCAACCGAGTATGTAACAATGCAATAAAGCTTATTACTATTTTGATGTCAAAATTTACAATATTAATTAGTCACAAATAAGTTTTTGATTTCAAGGAAATGTGACACATCAAATCAGGAACGAATAGGGTCGTCCCATAGGGCGGGGTAGAGGGGCGCTCGCCCTGCCCCAATAGCTAGGGGCCCTGACCCAATATTTGTTTGCAAACTCGTGTCAGTAATGTTTTACTCCAACCGTCTATAATAATTCTAGAAAATGTAGCTGACTCAATTTGTGTCCTACCATGCCTCTAAGTACTCCAAAAACTCCAATATTTTAAATAATTTCTGGATGTCATGATTTATCTCTAGCCTTCGCAAATGTGTAGAACACTGGCCCTCATGTCATTTTCCGTGTTGCAAGTATTAATTAGTGGAGTCTAACAATACAATCACATAATTATACCATTATGCAATCAGCTCTCCTTCGCATCAGTTCTGCGTGTCCCCATATCATACATCTTTGAGACCATGTATTTTATCCTCTTATTAACTTAGTGTCTAATATGTCTACTCTTCTACTCACTTTTTTGCGTGGGCATATGAATCAGTTACTCCTATAATTTTGTTCTATGATTACTTCTAAAGGTACATATATATACACACACATTAGAAAAGAGCTATTGGTAGAAATAAGTATTATGCTATATAGTTCGCTCGATCAATATAAATAAGTAGTCTCAAATGTCTTCACCGAAACTCCAAAGACCATGGATCTATCAAACGTAGAGTTTATTTTATTTGTTGTGGCATGTGGCATATAGTGATATTTCTCTTGCAGATTACCAATATTTTTGTAACTATTTTGTATGTGACCAAGTGACGGAGCTTGACAGAGATTGTTGAGGGGCCTAAAAACATTAATCATGGTTAAACTCTTTAAATTTTTATCGTAAACATTTTTTACAAATTTTCTAGAGTGAGGAGGGGGAGGGGGTGGGTGGGGGGCAATGGCCTCCTTAGCTCTAGAGAAGCTCCGGCACTATAAACAAGAGGCCCTTGGTATCTCTCGCTTAATGGTTAGATTTAGTTGGTTAGACTTGAACCGTTTCTTAGGTGTGACGCGATATGTTCGTTCACCTAGTTTGTACAATCGCAGTGGGCGTTGTGTTCGATCGTAGGATGGCATGATTCCCTATTGGACATTGCACAAGCCTCACCACATCGTGGTACTTCTTTAGAATAAAAAGAAGAAAGAGAAAAGCAACAGTAAGATGCGCCAAAAATCCTCTCTTATCATTGTTCTTCAATTCTTGGTCAGATAACTTGAGAGATACATAGTGAGATCAAGAGGATGGATGCTGACACAACCAAAAACTTAAAATGTAGACCAAGTTACACTTAGCTCTTTATTTTTAAAATCTAAGATTTATATTTTAAAATTTTAAAAGTTATGAATAAAAAATTCTAGAGGTAGTCCATGATAAATACTACAAATGTGCAAAACCTTAATACGAAATACTCCCTTCAATCGGAAATAAGTGTCAATGACTTAGTATAAACTTTGTACTAAGTTAGTATAAAATTACCGACACTTATTTTCAAACGGAGGGAATACTTTGTATTATAGGCTATAAACATGACAAAATTTTACATTTTTATAGTGAATAGTGTGTATTTCAACATTATATAATTTATTTATCATTGTTATTTTTGAGTAGCCTATAAATACAAAGTAGTAGTAGTTCGTACCGACATTTTACAGGACACTTTGTAGTATTCACTATCGGCTATCTCCAGATTTTTTTTTTCTACGCTCAGCCCAACGCATATTCTAACCGCCGGTGCCTGTCGTCGTCTGATCAAATTAACCAGACCACACATGCCCGCACTGTCTGCCCATGACCGCTGCACCCTAGGCCAGCACGTGCGATGCAGGCGTCAGGCGGAGGCCACAACGGCCGGGGCCGACAGAGACACACGGAAGCCGACACGTT
Organism: Dactylis glomerata; assembly: GCA_007115705.1. NCBI lineage: Eukaryota > Viridiplantae > Streptophyta > Magnoliopsida > Poales > Poaceae > Dactylis > Dactylis glomerata. Next base: position 1,088,302 of record QXEO01000184.1, read on the forward strand.
CCTACGTCAGCTCAGCTCCGCTCGCCCGTGCAGCGCCCTGCCACGCCGAGACGGCGGAGCACTCGCACTCGAGCAGGAAGGAGGAGAGATTCCCAGCTTGGGCTCACCGCTCACTGGTCTCCTCCCCACGCCGCTTCCTCGGCGCCGCCGTCGCGAATGCCGGCTCCGAGACCGCGCCTGCTGCTCCTCCTCGCGGCGGCCTGGGGCGCAGGTCTGCTCTGCCTAGCCGCCGGGGAAGCTGGAGGCGGCTCCTGCGAGCTCTCCGTCGCGCGCGGCGGCGCGCTCTACAACTTCAGCCTCGCGGCGCCGACGCCCGCGCACCGCCACGGCGTCCTCAGCGAGGATGGGTAACTAACTAACCAACTGTACACTGCCCGCTGACCACCACCTCGACGTGATTCGCGGAGGCGCGCTTCTCGTGTTTGACGAAATGCTAGTCTCGTGCTTGCTTATCGTTATTGACCCATCGGCGAGGTGGAGCATAACATAAGTAGTTGTGCATTGCTAATTAGTATATGCTGCACGAAATGTGCTGCGGTAGCAGAGCAAGATCTCCCGGTTGTGCTTGTGCAGTGCAAATCACCAGGCAGGTTGATGCATCCGGGATGAGCTGTTGTAGTGGAGGTTTGGGGACCTCTCTTAGTATTCGCGTGATGGCCCGCCTGATTAGTATATGCTCCATGGATGGAGCTTGCTCTGGTAGGCTGGTAGCAGAGCAAGATCTCTCAGTGTGTTTACGCACTGGTCCCTGCTTGGCTTACTTCTTGAAAGTTGAGACCATGATTGATCATTCTTTGTGCAACTGTGGAAGGAGTTTAATCTTTCAAACTCCAATGCACGTATTGTGTGTACTATATACATTGTCGCGTGTTATGGTACTAGCTATCCGTATTTCCACTCCATCCCATAACAATGGGCATCATCTTCTGTTTCAGGTTCTACAAGGTAGAAATGAATGACTCAGCAATCTGGTTCCAGGTTCGTTTTGCTAGGATACCCTTTTACGAGTTTTTCTTTTCCATCTGTAGTTCCTATGTTTAGGAAAGCTCTAGTATGTACAACAAGGTTGGTAATACTTGCAAAAAGGATTGTTTGTACTCTCTGCATATAACTTTGAGGTTTTGTGTCCCATTTCTAACTGTTTCGCTCATTCGTTGTCATGTGCAGCTGTGCGATCAGATGATATTCAACTTTGACCCACCGGCCTGCCTTCGCTGTGAGGTACTCTCCTAATCAATCATCCCAAAATTCAATTGGAAACTTTTTAGTAAAGTTCCTTTTCTGGGCTAGCTTGTGTGTTTGTGCTTGTTACTCGCATGATGCATCTGCTTTTCTTCTCCTTTTTTTGAGGCAAGTGCATCTATTTCTTGTTGCTTATGTTGAGTAAACCTCCTTGGCTTAGCCTGTATCTTCTCATGCTTTAGCTCAAGAAACTACATTTCTATGGTGTTTGGACGGAGAGAGAGAGAGAGCACCTTGTTTCCAGGAAGAGACTTCACAGTGGATGTTAGCTTTTGCCAGCGGTCGTTCTAGTGATGTATTGAGGCGGCCCAGATCCACCTAAGGCTGTGTTCACTATTTTGAGAACTTCGCCATGAGGCAGAATTACCCTGTGTAAATATTTCCTCTTATATGGACAGGCAATTTTCTCTGAAAGAAAAAAAATGGAGATCTGCCCGTTATTAAAGAAAGGAGCAGAGTGTAGACAACTTTCATATGCGAACAAATGATACGATGATCAAAACACGCTCTGTTTTAACATTCCAAATGACCCAGCAAATTGCAGCCCAGACTGACCACATAAAACTGCTCTCCAAACTTCAAGGCATAATAAAGGGGCGAACCCAAGCAAAATATTTTGACAAAGATACGTGATGCAAATTTTACTTTTCTGTCACTATTGGTGCATGAATATATTAATTTTTGAATGAACTCTGTTTCAGTAAGAACTCCGTTCGCCATATTCAACAATAGAGTTGTCTCACAGAAGAATATTGCCTGCCAGAGATGCATACTCTACTGCTTATTTGCATCGACTGAATACCCGGTTAGCATTAAGAAGTAACATGTGCTTTGTGGGTCATATATTTTTGCATGTTCTTGAGAGTGCTGACAAACTTTGAGAAGCTCCTGTGTTAATGGTTAACTAATTAGAGCTGTCGGTAATGTGAATATATGATACTACTTGGATAGTTTTTTTACTAATGCATTTGGATTCGTCTATACCTGCAGTTTTTAGTGACTATTTTCTTCTTCTTGCAATTAGTTGATTTATTTTTTCTGTCCTAACCATTTCCTTGCTAAATTAGGACTGTGGTGGTCCATCGAGGTGTGGCACCCAATGCAGTGCACTTGTGTCACATAACATTCGAGGTACCTTCTTCTCTTCATTCGATATATTTTCACCAGGTTTCTTCTCCTTCGTGAATCTTTCATGTGCATCAGATATAACACTGGAGTGGTGGGACATTCAAGTACTTTCCACCATGCATTTTTTTAATGATTATTACTTCCTGTTTAGAACTCCTTAAGTTGCAATCATTATTGAGTATAGTTCCCACTTTCCACTATGCATTTTCTATTCAAACTTTTGTATAAACTTAAGTTGTAATATTTTCTTTTTGGCTGCTGGTATTGGTGGTTTTGTACTCAGCATGTACATTTTGCTTTCTGCAGGGTATGATGTTTGCACAACAATTGGAAGGGCATCTGAATCTCATATCTTTCTAATAGGCAAGAATCTTGGTATAGATTGTCCCCAAATATCCTTTCTATATGAATCTTACCTAATTGCTAGTTTTTTCCGAGGAATAACAGATGAAAGTAATCCTCAAAAGGGTGTCATTGTCAAGATGTCCTCATCAAAGTGCTCTATTTCTGTTTCCATCTTCTGTGATTCAGCTATAGCCCAAGTGAGTAGATTCTTTCCGGTTAACAATAGCATGTTTTTATTTCTTTTTCTCTGTCAATGTTGAATTCTTATTTTACCGTGTTGCTTTCTTTCCTGGTTTTTCAGCTACCAGATAAATTTAGCCAATCTGGAAATTGTGATTACGTGGGTACCCAAAGCTTCTGAAAATAGTGCAATTTGAGTTGGCAGATTTTCTTATATGACATTAATAAAGTTGTATCTCACAGGCTGCAATACTTAGACACCCTTCTGGTTGTGCAAGATCAGTTTCTGCTTCTGGAAATGGCTGGGGATGGTTAGGAAGTTCGTTCATAACGTATGTTCTTTTTGAGTTGCATTTATTAACTAAATTTCAATTAGTTGTTAAGATTATTGATGAATAATCCTCATGATGACTGCTCGGTTCCAGCAAAGTTTCCACTTCCTGAGGTTTGGCTTCATTAATATTTAACTGTTTTGCAGAATGTTGTGCCTTCTTGGAGGGTATATTTTGATTGGTGCAATTTATAGATATTATTTCCTTGGCATTCATTCTATAGAGGTAATGCCAGTCCTGCATAAGGTCGTTGGTCTTAATTTTTATGCAATAAATAATCCTACATCTATTTCATGCTATTTTGGGTTAGGACCAGATGTTCTTGTGTTGTTCAAACTCTCAGCTTTGTAGACAGGTCTGGCAAATGTTCTGTTAATCTGTAAGTATTTGACCAAGAAGAACGAGTTAGATCCACTCCCAGAGTCGAGATGCCAAAATAGATCTAAAATTGTGATTGAGCCCAATGCTGAGACTTGAGAGATCGAAATAATTAACTCAAATGGTTAATGTCTAAATCATACCCCTAAACTGAAGTTGGCCGCGGGCCAAAAGTTATAGCCCGTTTCGAGTGATGTTATTTCGGCTGCATTACTTGGACGATACTTTGCAGTAGTGGAAAAATATGGTTTCACGAAAAAGCTCAGTTTCAATGATTTGCGTATCAATAAATAATTTTTTTATTGCTACAAAGTGCACTTATAAGGAATAGATTCACAAAACCAAACTCTATAGTGTTTCAAGATCCACACTCTTTGGAATTTCAGCGGAATTGATTAGGCATCCTGGCGTGAACAGGGACCAGTGCCACTTCATTACAACATTACAAAAGTGTGGTTGTTCTGAATTTCCGTCATTTTTCCTGTATCTCAGAAGAATTACTTAAAAGATAGTTGACTACAGTAAGAAAACTAGCAAAATGAAAAGATAACCAGCTCATAGTGTTTCTTGAGATTGCACCATGAATCAACCATCACTTGGTGATGATATGTTAACTGTTTACGTATGTAAAAAGTAATCTACAAATTGGTGTCGAGCATTCAGTTTGTTAACCACTTCAATGCTTTCATCGTGCATTACAATTTGTCGACCATTTCAATGTTTTCAAACCACTCTTGTCTTACTTTCTTCCTGTACTCTAGGCCATCCCGAACCTGGAATTTTGGATCAGTTTGCCACAAAAGGTTAAGGTAAGCTTAATTGGATATCTATTCTAAACAGAGACTGCTTCTGTGTACGAGTGATTCCATTGCACTTGGTTCGTTTTCTATTGTTTACCTGGTATTTTGCTCTGATTATTTTTACCTCCAGTACAACCAGAATTCATGATACATTGTTAAAAATGATTTCAAGATGAGTATGTTGTGCAATTACTGATGCATTAAAAATAGTTTCATTACTAATAAGATCTAAGACAGCTCTGCCTTATTTAAATTATTTAGTTATCTGTCATTCTCAATATGAACAATGATCTTGCTTTCTCCAAAAGGGAAATGGTGTTTTTGCAGTTTACAGAATATACCGATTGTAAAACTTCAAATTTCATATACGGTGATAGGATGTTTGATAGTCATCAAATGTAACCTTATGGCTTGTTATCTGTCCAGAGTGTGTTTCTTCCTTCAACAAGAAATCCAAGAAGTCGCAGCAGAGATACCAGAGGTCTATATGCCCCTGTAGACCATTGAGAAGTAAAAAAATCCAAGAGCAGTATTGCCAGCCATACAGTTAAAACTAGATGTGGAGTGTAATATGTGGACTGGGGTGAAAGCCAAACCTTTGATCCATGCCCATATGCCAGGTACCATTTATGAATCATGTACTTAGGCCCCTGTATATTGGTGGTGGAGTATCCGATTGATCTATTAATGGGCCAGTAATAGAATTAAGTCCCTTACACTTCCCACAGTGAGTTTCTTTTACTCCTTTCGAGAGGGAAGCGTCTCACATGTCCAGTAGTTGATGTTTGGGTTTTCCAGGAACATGCAGCAGAGGCAGTAGTTGATGATTCGCTGTTTACTCACATGTAATTATCCAGATTTGGTTCAATGGCAAGTGTTATGAACATAGTATGAATGTACTGGCCTTTCACTTATTCAGTTTTGTAGGCCTTGCATTTAGGATCATAAGTCCATGGTTTGTATTTTGAAGTTTACTTAAAATTTTAAAATTGATCTCAGTCTCAAATTGTTCTTTCTGGCTCCTAAGTCAACGGCAAATTTGTTATTCTGAACTGAAATTTGGATGGGATTACTACATAAATACGTCACCATGTAAGTAATACCAAATCAAATACTATGATGAAGCTATAATTCATTTTGTGTTTCAGCACTGCACCATGAGACATGGGAATTTATGTCCAGTGGAATAGCAGACATCAGAATAGCAGACATCTGCTGGACGGCTGGAACACGTACGATGGAGGAACCACGATGTGTTGATAGAGAAGAGGAGGAAGGATCGACACTGGTCGATGGATTTGCACAACACCACAAGGATTACTCAATCCATACCGGATTATTGGACAATTATGTATTTTAAAACAAACTTTAATCATTAATTTTAGTTAAGAAAATATGAGATATTTGATATAAAAATCATACCATTGAAAAATTCTTTTAAATATGAATCTAATGGTATATTTTTTATATAATTCTCATATTTTCTTGACTAAAATTAAAGGTTAAAATTTGTCCGAAAGTGCATAATTGCCCTAATCCGGTATGGAGGGAGTACCACAATTTGCGGGCCGTCGCGCACAAGGAGGCATAAGTATCCAGAACATCGATCGATCAGAGGCTGCAAGCGTAAGTTTTGGTGCTCGTTTGGTAGCTTGCATGTGAGTTGGCTCGCATCTAGGGAGCAAAAGCACGCTAATTGGTTACCCGGATGGCCTTGGCCCACACGATTTCTAAAGCAGCAACAGGTCAGGCAGAGCCGTTGATTGGAGATGGTGCGAGCATGAGCGAAAAGCGACGGGACGAATTCGTTCACCGCCCGCGAAATTTCATCACCGTATATAGGGTCACCTGTGTCGGCGCGAAATCCTAATTCCCCATTTCCCCTTATCGGAGATCCTCCAACCTTGAAGATCTAGCGACATGGTCGGATCTTCTTCGCCGGCGAGGTTGGCGGCGACGACGTCGTCTGTTGTGGCAGCAATGACTATGCGCGACTTGTCGGCTTCTTCCTCTGCACCGATCCCTCTGATGGTTGTAAGCATCTTAAACCCTATCCGTAGGTCGGCAGGAATATATTTCTCTAGAGGGGTAGGTCTGATAGCATAGATTTTAGGTGATCCTTGGATCTCCTTCTTGCACTGTGACGCTGGTTCTACCTAGATCTCCATCGAGCATGGGGACGATTGTGCTGCCTGCTTCTGTGTTGGGGTCTCCTTCTTCCCCGACCTCCATTCTACGGGTTGTCCCTCTAACAATAAGAAGTCTATACTATGGACATTCTTGTTCTAGCTATGATCTCTATGCCTGTGCTTTGTCAGTTCTTGAATGCTTAGTAATCTTTTGTGTAACTGTAGGCCATAAAACATGTGAGCTCCCCAGATTGTCATCACCCTTAGTGAATAAGAATTCCTATGTACCCGACCCTTCACTTTATGCGCACAAACCCTCGATATCATGGTCAGCTAGTCTGTCCGAGTTCGTCCTGAACCGTATGATTGAACTCATGAAAAGCGGCGTCTTCTTTGCAAATGGAGTCAAAGAGTCCCATATAATGAAGGTGGCCAATGTTGTTATTGATTTCATTGGCATTGCTGTGAGCACTTAGCAGGTGTACAACTACATCAAGAAGTGGAGGCACAAATGAAGCGTCATTACCATGATGAAAAATGAAGGCAAACTAAAATGGTACGATCATGGAACTTGCTTCATGCTTGAAGATGATGACAACCTGCGTGAACACCTCAAGGTGATATAGCATCCTGATGACTGTATGTACTTCTTTTGTGCTTGTGGAAATATCCTAACAGTTCCAACTTGTAAATTGCAGAAGAACCCGAAGCACCTTGAGTTCCTCAACATCCCAATTGTGAAATACGCTCAGATGAAGAGAATCTTCTCGCCCAAGTTATTCTGCAAGGACCGGTTATTACCAAATACACTTGCTTATCAAGGCCATCAGCTTCATTGCTGACAATGAAGGTGAGTGTGCTGAATATTGTAGGCTGCAACCTTGGGAAAGGAGTGGCTTCGCAGGAAGATTGCTTAGGTCTGATGCTTTGTTCTTCATCATTGTGTCGTCTGCGGTCATTATCTGTCGAAGAGATCATGTATATTTTGATCATTTATATTTTGGGAGGTGATCTCATATCCCTCCATTAGGTAGGACTTGATTAAACCTGATGCTTCACCCAGTTTGGTAACTATGTGCTCTATATTACCAGCACCATAGGATGAACTGAATGTTTTGAATGTGTGGTCATTCAGTCAACACTGTTGGTAACCTCACCACTTTAATGAAAGAGGTTACCATAGCAGGCTAATGTGTGCAACCAAACAGAGGATGTGTTGCACCAGCAGGGTAGAAAGGACTTTGTGCAACCAACCAAACAATGGAGACTGTGTTCCCTCTCCGGAGCAGAAAATGGGCATCGCGAGCAACTAAATAACACCCCTTTCCTGGCTTAAGGCTCGTTCTGAATGGGCCTTCTCCATGGAACGCTAAAATGGCTGCAGGCTACCAAACGCGTTCTTGATGTTTGCTGGGCGTCTTGTGCCTGGCGATGCTAGATCTAGCCCTTGTTACTACTGATCCAATGATCTGTTCTCTACTTAGGTGTCTTAGGACATATATACATGCAGGATGCAGCACCCATATTACAGTTTAGATGCTCAAGTCGGCTACTTGGACAGCATAGCACTATACAGGTCACGAACCAACCGAAATGTTTTAGCTAAGCTCGCTTGTTCATCAGCGTTCATGAGAACAGCACGCTTAATTATGAAACAGTCGTTAGTATAGATCGGACTTTTTAAACCCCTGACCGTACATAGGGCATATGAAATGTGTGCGATACAAAGAACCCCTTACGTAAAATCTATAAATCATGTGCCCGAGGTCTAGCCATGCTCGAAGGTGAACAAATCGCGCGGTTAACCTAACAAGACCATGTGCGACACATTTTCTCTCTTAAGGAATCGTCAGCCATCTTTGGGGTTATCGCACATGATTAAAAGTAGACATTGAAACTATGAACTATGATGCAATACCGAGTGCAAAGTAAGCATGCGCTGAGAGCAGATTGTTGAACGTTTGAACGCGAAAGACTATTGGGCCATGAGTGGACCAATAAATGAGCAATGCAGCAATTAAATATTTTATATATTCTAGAATTTTCGTTCAGTATATTGATTGTTATCTTTTCTATTTACTCACACCTAAAATAGAAAATTATGTATTCGACAAACATCTATCATCTTAAGAGGCCACACATGATATTTAATGAAACTAGAATACACATATAAATGTACATAATTTGCAACTCATCTGACTGACAAGAATTTATGTTTTTTTTATCATTAGTCAAGAAGAATACAATTTAACCAAAGATTTCTAATAGTTAGTGTCTCAAAAGGAAACTACAACATAAGCCCGCTATAATATATGTTCAGATTTAGTGCAAGTGTAATGTCAAACCCCTAAGATAAATATTTTTTTTTATCGTCATATTATCATATTATATATGACATGGTTGATTTTTATAACTATAATAAATATAAAATAGTAGTGGTTTAGATCATATGTAACAGGAGCGGGTTGTAATTGCAAACAAGTTAAAAAGTTTAGTATATTTTTTTTTGATATCGACTAGACCATAATCCAATTCAGTTTATGTGCATTACTCCCCGAACATGGACTATCAATGAATATCTAGCACATAAATATCACCGTGTATATGTTTCTTCTTTATTTTCCAAAAAATTATGTAATACTAATGGTGTGGAAACGCATCATCATTAATCCTCTGCGTAATCCTTGAAGGCAATGCAGAAAATGAATATTGTGTTCATCCCGGCTCCTTGAAACCTTTTCTTGGCAAGCTTCCTAGGATAGTGTGCAAACTCTAGGAATACAAAATTGGATCTAATATGGTCTACCAAATTTGATTGTACAAATGACATCTAATATCGCATCTTGAGATAATAATCATAGAAACCTCGATGAGTAATGCAGTGTGTCATCCACATCATTACTAGATAAGATGTGAAGATTTGCGCGTAAATCGCTCTAGATTGTATTCACACATTCACTTGTACATTGCTATAGCAGTTAAGTATATAAGAATACAAACAAAACAAGCCAACAATACATAATAAATATCTTATATTGAAACTTTGTATTTGGTGCCAAACTGCAAACACAAAATAGAAAAATAATGGAAGAAATGTTTATAGTCGCACACGCGAATCCCTAATCTAGCTAGATTTTTTCCCTCCACGTACATACAAATTGGCAGTGACGACAACGATAGATGGGGATGCGCTGAGAAAGGGCGACACGTGTGAACATGATCGACCTTGCATGTGCTGCCCTGGAGATGTGATGACCCACAAGTATAGGGGGTGTATCGTAGTACTTTCGATAAATAAGAGTGTCGAACCCAACGAGGAGCAGAAGGTGTTGACAAGTGGTTTTGATCAAGGATTCACTGTAAATACTAGCAAACGGGTTTTCAGGGGTATTTGGTAATGCAAGTAAATAAAGTGCGAGTAAATAAAAGACAGTAATAATAATTGCAGCAAGTGGCCCAATCCTTTCTAGAGCAAAGGACAAGCCGGATGTGTAACTTATGATGACCAAACGTTCTCGAGGACACACAGGAGTTTTTGTCAAGTGCTTTCGCTTCATACCGCTAAATAATCTTTATTGGTTTGATAAGTGTTATGGGGGTGAACCTGTGCTAGCGCACTATCCTTACTAGGATAAATACACACTTGTGATTATACCTCTTGCAAGCATCCGCAAATACAAGAAAGTAATTAAGATAAATCTAACCACAGCCTTAAACTCTAAGATCCTACGCTCCCTGGTGCAATGGTTTCCCAATGGAGGTTTAGGTTTCTGTCACTCTAGCAACCTCACAATTGGTAGCCAAATACACAATGCATTTCACTAGGCCCATAAATGGTGAAGTGTCATGTGGTCGACGTTCACACGACACCACTAGTGAAATAACACCACAACAAATAAATATAAAACCATTAAATATTACTCAACATAATTCCACTACTAACGACTTGACTTCTCCTATGTCCTTAAGAACTAAACGAACTACTCAAAAGACATCATATGGATCATGATCAGAGGTGAAATAATGATAAATAATAATCTGAACATAAACCTTAATTCAACGGTTCCACTCAATAGCATCAACCACAAGAGTAATCAACACCGGGAAAGTTTCCCCTAAGAATTTAACAAGATTCAACTCAAGATGTTATAGCGGAATGGCGTGGTGATGATGGAGATGAAGGTGCTGGTGATGGGGATGATGGTGATGATGATCCCGATGAAGTCCGACGCGATGATGATGACGCTGGCGACGATCTCCCCTCTCCGGGAAGGAATTTCCCCGGCAGATTTCTGTCTGCCGGAGAGCTTTTCTCTCTCTGGTGTTTTCCGCCCCGCAGAGGTGGCGGTGTCTATCTTTGTGCCCCCCCTTGACTTAGGTTTTTGGGGATGATCAAATACGCGAAGGGGCGATGACAGAAGTGGGACAAGGTGCCCTCACCATAGGGCGGCGCGGCCAGGGGCTGGGCTGCGCCCCCTGGTGGTGAGGCTGCCCTGTGGCCCCTCTCGCCTCCTCCTTCTGGCTACTTCAGTCTTCTGGTAAAATATAATTTCCTGGTATTTTTCTGGAATTTCTAGATCTTCCGAAATATGGTGTCTTGATGGTCATTTTTCCAGCAGAATCCTGACTCCGGCAGCAAATCCTCCAATGATCATCAAACATGTAAAAACAGAGGAAACAACATAAGTATCATCTCTAAATGTGAAATATATCAATGAATAACAGTAAATTATGATACAAAATAGTGATGCAAAATTGACGTATCAACCCCCCCAAGCTTAGACCTCGCTTGTCCCCAAGCGAAAACTAAACTCGGTAAACATGACCACAGGTTTATGGAGTGAAGTGTCGATAATCAAAATGCAGACAAGAAGCATCACATTCACCAAGGCACAATTTATAATAGACAACAACTTCCCTTTATATGATATAGACTTGCAATAAGTAAAAGGGAATCACAAATAAGGATGCACAAGGTAAACTATAAGTGGTGGTGGCAAACCTTAGTTCTTGGTCAGAGAACAATGAACAAACTATACTTATTTTTGAACGGAGCCTTTTTAAAATAGAGCTAATTTAGCAAAAACCATATGCTCAACAAAACAAACTTTTGCATTCAGAGAAAGCTTTCAAAGATATATTCCTTCAGACAAAAGCATTGTACTAACAAAAGAAGTTAGTAAACATGATTAAATGGATCAACATATGGATGAGTGAAACATAACAACTCAAATGCTTGCTTGATATCGAAGGGAATAGGTTGACTCAACATGAAAGTAAAAGACAGGCCCTTCGCAGAGGGAAGCAGTGATTAAACATGTGCTAGAGCTTTTCATTTGTAAAACAAAGATAAAAGTTGTTTTGAGAGGTGGTTGCTTTTGTCAATGACTAGCAACGGAGTCCTTGATATCTTCCATACTAAACAAGTGAGAGCGGTTCTGAGATGTTGATTAGTTGGCACAATTGTGCTCTTTTATAGCTTGGCACTCGTCCCCACCTTTTCCTTTCTCAAACCATGGCTAACCGATTCCATCGGGTGCCCACCAACTTTCACAACCCATGGAGGAGTGCCTTTTTCTTTTCTTTTTGAGATTACAATGGTCTGACCAGCTCCCTTGCAAAATTAATGACGAGCAGATGAAGCTGCCTAGTCGAGGGGTACTTAATTTAGTATGGAAGATAACAAATCCATCCACTACGTCCTCATGAGCTAAAAACAGTGGCACAAAAATGAGAAGTGTTTGAAGGTTTTCGAAAGGTAGCACATGAAAATTTACTTGGAATGGCTTGAAATACCATGCATAGGAATTTATAGTGGACTCTTTGGAAGTAACTTGGTTTTTGGGAGTTGGATGCATGAGAAGTATTCCCTCTCAGTACAGGTTTTTGGCTAGCAAGGCTGGGTAGCAAGCATAAGAGTTGCATAAAACAAACAAACATACATACAATAGGAACAATCATGCAAACTTCCTTGAAGGTACAATGATTTTAACTTTGAGAATAATAATGCTTATAAGCCAAATATGAAGGAAAACTGAAGTGATGTAACTACGAACACTTCTTTCTTCTTTTCTACTCAAACTTCAAGGTAATGTTGCTACTGACCAAGCTAAGTTTGCCAAAACCAACTAAATTTACTCATGCTCCCAAAGTGATACCAATACTAATAAACAAGACTAGTCATATAAGAAACATTGCAAACTAAAATAAAATGTGTGGAAAGTAAACGATAAAACTTCTTATTAATATTTCATTACCGCAACTCACACCAAGGGATACATAGATAACCAACTAAGGAGGATACTTCTACACTGCAAACTATTCTATAAGATAACTTCTTTATTCATGATATGACTCTACTTGAAAAGTAAATGAGTAAAAGGTGATGATGTGATACCGCGGCACTCCCCCAAGCTTGGAACAAGCCAAGGGGATGCCTATACCATGATGAATTACTCCTTCGGCGGTGGGTGTTAGTCTTTATCATCGTCGTACTTCCAAGGCAGAGGTCCCCCGTCAAGGAAAGATGTCTTGGTCTCCAATATCCTAAAACTTGTAGCAGCACTCATTCGTTGAAATCTAGCTTCATACTCATAGTTTTGGTTCTGCAAGTCATAGAGTTGTGCTTGTAATTGGTTAGTGGTCTCAAGGAGCGAAAAGATGTCCTTCTCGAGTTCCGTAGTCTCCTTCTTGTACTTGGTAACAAGCTCTTGATTAATCCTATGGATGATGTCCACCTCGCGTTCCGCCATCTTCTTATATTTAAAAACTTATTATTCCAGTGCTTCCATCCTGGCTTCGAGACTCCCTTCTCCCTTAGGGACTTGGACATCTTTGATCTGCAACTCCCCATCCTTGAGCAACAACTCCTTCAGATGCATCTTCAGCTCCCTCATATACGGATTAATGGTATCCGCAAGAGGGTTCTCCTCGAATGGACCGGACGAAGACATTGCAACTCAAAGCTGAGACCAATCCCCTGACAGAAACAGCTCGAAACAATAACAATACAAAAACACGATATACAGACCTCGGGTAATCCGGGGGGTTATATAGGCGAAAATTACACATCGAGACAAAATCACAGGAGGAAACCGGGACGGAAACGAGCTCCGAGGTGGTCTCACCACAGGGCGGCACGGCCTGGAGTGGGCCCACGCCCCCTGGTGGTGAGGAGCCACCGGACTCCATCTCCTGCCCGTTTTTGTCTCATAATTTTTCATATTTAGCAAAAACAATAAAAATATTAATAGAAAAGTTTTTCGCGAACCTTTTCTGACTAGAACTGTTACCTATTCGAAAACGAACTCTGCAGGTTCCTGCATATTGTCCTGGATGAATTCTTCCGGAGAAACCGTTTGAATAACATCAACATCCTCATTATATGAATCTCTAGCAATATAATGTTTGAGTCTTTGCCCATTCACCACTTGTGTAGTGTCATCTTTTAATGAAGCAATCTTTATCGCACCTAAACGATACACTTCCACAATAACATATGGTCCTTCCCATTTAGAGAGTAATTTTCCTGCAAAAAATCTGAGACGAGACCTATACAATAGAACTTTCTCACCAACATGAAACTCTCTTTTAAGAATTCTTTTATCATGCCATTGCTTGACTTTCTCTTTGAACAGTCTGGCATTCTCATAGGCTTCGTTTCTCCACTCATCTAGAGAACTCAAATCTAACAACCTTTTCTTACCGGCAAGTTTTAAATCCCTATAAAGCTCTTTCACTGCCCAAAAAGCTTTGTGTTCTAATTCTAAAGGCAAGTGACACGCTTTTCCGTAAACCATTTTGTAAGGAGACATGCCCATGGGGTTCTTATAAGCAGTTCTATAAGCCCATAAAGCATCATTTAACTTGCTAGCCCAGTTTTTCCTAGATCTATTGACAGTCTTCTGCAAGATAGACTTGATCTCTCTATTTGAAAGCTCTACCTGTCCACTAGTTTGGGGATGATAAGCAGAAGCAATTCTATGATTAACGTCATATCTAGCAAGAGTTTTTCTAAAACCGCCATGAATAAAATGAAAACCTCCGTCAGTCATAAGATACCTAGGCACACCAAACCTAGGAAAAATAACATCCTTAAGCATTTTTAACGAGGTCTCACCATCGGCACTCTTTGTAGGTATGGCTTCTACCCACTTGGTAACATAATCAACATCAACAAGTATGTGAGTATAGCCTTTTGAAGGAGGAAAAGGACCCATAAAGTCAAATCCCCAACAATCAAATGGTTCAATAACAAGAGTGTTACTCATAGGCATTTCATTGCGTCTAGAAATATTACCTACTCTTTGACATTCATCACAAGATAAAACATACCTTCTAGCATCTTTAAAGAGGGTTGGCCAATAAAAACCTGATTGTAGAACCTTTTGTGCGGCTCTATCTCCAGCATGATGTCCTCCATAAGCTCTTCCATGGCATTTTCTCAATATTTCTTGTTGCTCATACTCTGGTACACATCTTCGCATAATACCATCAACTCCTTCTTTATATAAGTGTGGGTCATCCCAAAAGTAATGCCTCAAATCATAAAAGAATTTTCTTCTTTGCTGAGCTGTAAAGGTTGGAGGCAAATACTTGGAAATAATAAAATTAGCATAATCAGCATACCAAGGAAGGTCTCGCGAAGTTACATTTATTGAAGCCAACTGTTCATTTGGAAAACTATCATTAACAGGAATGGGATCAAAAGAAATGTTTTCCAATCTAGACAAGTTGTTAGCCACGGGATTTTCAGCACCTTTCCTATCTACAATATGCAAATCAAACTCTTGTAAAAGCAACACCCATCTAATAAGCCTAGGCTTAGCATCCTTCTTAGACATAAGATATCTAATAGCAGCATGATCAGTATGAATAGTAACTTTAGAATCAACAATGTAAGGTCTAAACTTATCACATGCAAAAACAACAGCAAGAAACTCTTTCTCAGTAGTAGCATAATTCTTATGAGCAGCATCAAGAGTCTTACTAGCATAATGAATAACATTCAACTTATTATCTACGCGCTGTCCAAGAATAGCACCAACAGCAAAATCACTAGCATCACACATAATTTCAAAGGGTAAATTCCAATCAAGTGGTTGAACAATAGGAGCAGTAGTTAAAGCCTTCTTAAGAGTTTCAAAAGCTTCCTTACAATCATCATCAAAGACAAATGGTACATCTTTTCGAAGAAGATTAGTAAGAGGCTTTGAAATCTTAGAGAAATCTTTAATAAACATCCTATAGAAACCAGCATGACCAAGAATACTATGAATACCTTTAACATCTCTGGGACAGGGCATTTTCTCAATTGCCTCAACTTTTGCTCTGTCAACTTCAATACCTCTTTCAGAAATTTTATGTCCAAGGACAATTCCTTCATTTACCATAAAGTGGCATTTCTCCCAATTAAGAACAAGATTAGTTTCTTCACACCTCTGCAAAACTTTATCAAGATTGTGCAAACAATTATCAAAAGAAGTTCCATAGACGGAGAAATTGTCCATGAAAACCTCCACAATTTCTTCACAAAAACCATGAAAAATAGCAGACATGCATCTTTGAAAAGTAGCAGGAGCATTGCATAAACCAAACGGCATACGTCTATAAGCATAAGTTCCATAAGGACAAGTAAAAGTGGTTTTCTCTTGATCTTCCGGTTTAACAGCAATCTGAGAGAAACCGGAATAACCATCAAGACAACAAAAATGATTCTTCTTAGATAACCTCTCTAGCATTTGATCTATAAACGGTAAAGGATAATGATCTTTCTTAGTAACTTTGTTTACCTTCCTAAAATCAATGCACATTCTATAACCAACTACTACCCTTTGAGGAATAAGCACATTATTCTCATTAGGCACAACAGTCATACCTCCTTTCTTAGGAACACAATGAACAGGACTAACCCATCTACTATCAGCAATAGGATAAATAATACCAGCATCAAGGAGCTTCAATACCTCATTTCTTACCACTTCCTTCATCTTGAGAATTAAGCGGCGTTGATGTTCAACAACTGGCTTTGCGTCTTCCTCCATATTAATAGCATGCTGACATAAAGTGGGAGAAATCCCTTTTAAATCATCAAGAGTATATCCCATAGCTCCTCGATGTTTCCTCAATATTTCCAATAACCTTTCTTATTCCTTTCCTGAAAGCTTAGAACTGATAATAACAGGATATATTTTCTTATCATCTATATAAGCATATTTAAGATCATCAGGTAAAGGTTTTAATTAAAAAACAGGATCTTCCTTAGGTGGTAAAGTGGTACCAAGTTTCTCCACAGGTAAATTGTGCTTGATCAACGGTGGTTGATGATACGCCTCCAATGTATCCATAATTTTTGATGCTCCATGCTTGTTTTTACACCATTTGTTTAGTGTTTCATTACACTTCGTGGCATTTTTATGCCTTTTCCGGAACTAACCTATTAACGAGATGCCACAGTGCCAGTTCCCTATTTTCTGCTGTTTTTGTGTTTCAGACGTCCAGATATTTCACGGAGCTTCCAAAAGACCGAAGAGGAGACGGAGAGGGGCCACAGGGCGCCCACACCACAGGGCGGCGTGGCCTAGGGCTGGCCCGCGCCCCTGGTGGTGTGGCCACCCTGGCCCAGTTCTGACGCCGCCCCTTTGCCTATAAAGACCCCCCGATGGGAAAAACCTAAATACCCGATCACTTTTCCAGAACACATCGTGATTCGCCACCGCCGTCGACCCAAAGATTGGGAGGGTTCAGAAGCTCTTCCCGGCACCCTGCCGAAGAGGGGAATCGCCACCGGAGGTCTTCTTCATCGCCATGCTTGCCTCCGGCGCGATGAGTGAGTAGTCTACCTTGGACTATGGGTCCATAGCAGTAGCTAGATGGTTATCTTCTCCACCATGTGCTTCATGTTTAGATCTCATGAGCTGCCTTACATGATCGAGATCACCGTTATGTAATTCTACATGTTGTGTTTGTTGGGATCCGATGAATATTGGTGTTATGATTGAGTTGAAGTACTAAATTTTATCTTATGTTATCTCTATGTTGTTTATGATCTTGCATGCTCTCCGTTGTTAGTAGCTATCTTGGCCGAGTAGTTGCTAGTGACTCCAAGAGGGGGTATTTATGCTCGATAGTGGGTTCATGCCTCTATTTAATCTGGGGGAGTGACAGAAACCTCTAAGGTTGTAGATGTGTTGTTGCTACTAGGGGGAAAACAATCTTCATATGCTCGAGGGCATATGCTTTGTTTACATTACACACTTTGCTTAATGCAGTTATCTGTTGTTCGCAACTTAATACTTGTGGAGTTCTTGGATTGATTCGCCACAAGTGGATTATTAGTCATAGATGCAGTTGGATGGCGGTCTATGTATCTTGTTGTAATGCCCAGAGTAAATCTCATAGTGATCCTCTCGACATATGCACATTGTCTTTATTCTATCAATTGCCCAACTGTAATTTGTTTACCCAGCATGTGTTATTTTATCTTATGGAGAGACACCACTAGTGAACTGTAGACCCCGGTCCTATTTCCTTTACATTGCTACCACCTGTTTACTTTACTCGCACTGTTTACTTTACTCGCATACTATTATCACTTTCCACTCGATACGCTCATACCCTTTGTTTCAAGCAAACCGGTGAGATTGACAACCTCATCATAAGTTGGGAACAAAGTATTTGGTTGTGTTGTGTGCAGGTTCCATGTTGCCGCTCGCAAAGCAAAGCTTGGACGAGGCGCCCTATAAATTGTCCGAAGCTGTCGCGAAGCTAGTGGGCATCACCTTCAGTCGTATTGTCGTCCTCCTACTGGATTGATAACCTTCGTTTCATAACTGAGGGAAAACTTGGTGCTATCTTCATCAAACCTTCTCTTGGGGTTACCAACTGGCTGGTCATTTACTACACACAATCAAGTTTTCTGGCATCATCATCACCGCGCCATCAGTTGACGAAAGAAAATATCGCCAATCTCTTCTCTTTCCTTCCTGTAGACATCACTTTCATGGTCCTCCATGAATTGCTGCAAAGCATTATTAGGAGCAAGGGCAATAGAAGCAAGCTGTTCAACTCGAAAATTTTCATTAGGCATGTCATTTTCATAAGAAGTCTTAGCAAACTTGGAAAAATTGAACTCATAAGATTCTCCATTAAACTTAGTGAAAATTTTCTCCTTCTTACAGTCTATCACAGCACCACAAGTATTCAAAAAGGGTCTACCAAAAATAATAGGACAAGTTTTACTAGCTTCCTTACCAAGTACTAGGAAATCAGTGGGATATTCGGTCTTACCGCAAAGAACTTCCACATCTCGAACAATACCCAGAGGGCAAACAGTATCTCTGTTAGCAAGCTAAACAACCACATCAATATCCTCAAGTTCACAAGGGCCAATCTCGTGCATGATTTCTCTGTAAAGCTCTAAAGGAATGGCACTTGAACTAGCACCAATGTCGCATAAACCATAATAGCAATGATCGCCAATCCTGACAGAAATAACAAGAACACTTGTTTTCCTACGCCTATTAGGATGTGAAATAATGTTAGTAGCATCTTCACAAAAGATAATATATTCATCCCCTACATCTTTAGTAACAAGGTCCTTCAATATAGCCACAGGAGACTTAATAGTAATTTGCTCATCAGGTTCTATAGCTTTCTTAGTACTCTTATTAGACATACTTACCAAAGTAGAATGCTCTTTTACCTTAGCAGGGAAAGATGTCTTCTCAAAATAAGGTTCAGGCAAAATGTTATCAACAGTACAAACTTCAGTAGCTGCGGCAGGAATATGACTAACAGAATCTTTATAAGGCGCATGATATTTGTTCCAATCTTTCTTTGGAACATCAAGATAAGAGGCAAAAGCCTTAAAACAGTTAGCAAGTATTTGAGAATCAAGACCATAAGTAGTGCTAACATTATGAAAGTCATCGGTTCCCATAAAAGTTTTAATGCATTCATAATCATAATTTATACCTGACCTCCTACCTTTGTCTTTTTCCCATCCTTCAGCATTTTCTTGGATACGGTCAAGGAGATTCCACTTAGCATCTTCTTTCATATGAGTAAATGATCCAAAACAGGAGGCATCCAAATAATCCTTATCATGAAGAGCAAGCCTCGCATAAAAATTATCAATAACAATATTACTGGGGAGCTCATGAATGGGACATTTGAGCATTAGTAACTTCAATCTCCCCCACGCTTGGGCAATACTCTCTCCATCATGAGGCCAAAAGTTATATATTCGATTACGATCTTTATGAATTTCACTTGGAGGATAAAACTTGGAATAAAAGAGTGGCACAATTTCCTCCCATGCAATAGATGGACCATCTTTAAGCAGCCGATACTACTCCTCAGCTCTGCCTTTCAGTGATAAAGAGAATAGCTTCCTCTTGACCTGGCTCGGTGAAATACCTGCACACTTGAACAACTTGCATAATTCATGTATAAAGAGTAGGTGATCACCAGGATGGACAGTTCCATCTCCTGAATAGCAGTTATCCATAACACGTTCAACAATTTTCATAGGTATTTTAAAAGGATCTAATTGAGCAGGTGGTGGTGGTGGTGGTTCATCCACACGTGCAACAGTGGTAGTAGTGTTCCCAAATAGGAAACCAAATGGAGAACTCTCCATAGCAAAATAAAATAAAATAAAAGACAAAAATAAAAACAATACTCACAGCGACAGTTACCTTTACCAATTCCACTCTTCAATAGCGCTTCACTCCCCGGCAACGGCGCCAGAAAATAGTCTTGATGACCCACAAGTATAGGGGTTGTATCGTAGTACTTTCGATAAATAAGAGTGTCGAACCCAACGAGGAGCAGAAGGTGTTGACAAGTGGTTTTGATCAAGGATTCACTATAAATACTAGCAAACGGGTTTTCAGGGGTAATTGGTAATGCAAGTAAATAAAGTGCGAGTAAATAAAAGACAGTAATAATAATTGCAGCAAGTGGCCCAATCCTTTCTAGAGCAAAGGACAAGCCGGTTGTGTAACTTATGATGACCAAACGTTCTCGAGGACACACGGGAGTTTCTATCAAGTGCTTTCGCTTCATACCGCTAAATAATCTTTATTGGTTTGATAAGTGTTATGGGGGTGAACCTGTGCTAGCGCACTACCCTTACTAGGATAAATACACACTTGTGATTATACCCCTTGCAAGCATCCGCAAATACAAAAAAGTAATTAAGATAAATCTAACCACAACCTTAAACTCTAAGATCCTACGCTCCCTGGTGCAATGGTTTCCCAACGGAGGTTTAGGTTTCTGTCACTCCAGCAACCCCACAATTGGTAGCCAAATACACAATGCATTTCACTAGGCCCATAAATGGTGAAGTGTCATGTAGTCGACGTTCACACGACACCACTAGTGAAATAACACCACAACAAATAAATATTAAACCATTAAATATTAGGGTTTTCTATTTTCGTGCCCCTGGTTCGTTAGTTGTACTCAGTTTTCCCCAGCCGCTTAACTTTTCCTTAGTTTTCCCCTCGCTCTAGTTTGAAACCCCTCGCAGACGCTCGAACGGGAGGGTTGCGGTCTGGTCAGAGGCCTTAGACCGTTACCGGTGACGGCTAGGGAGCCGCGGTGGTTGTGAATGGACTGTTGCTTTTGAATTGTGTTGACTGTTGACCCAATGAGACACGTCAGACTGGCGGTCTGTCACTCACCCAAAGCTTTCCCCTCCGCCCGAGACTGGAAGAGCTCACACACCGCCCCTCCGCCGCCACGCCGTCCTGCCCTCCTACCTTATGGCGTCGTTCGCCACCGAGCCGCCCCCGCCCCCACCACCACCCCCGGGAGGCGGAGAGGGCTCCGTCTCCACTAGATCTACCCCTATTGCGGTAGATTTTGTACATCCGTCTGGTGTGCCGATTATGCCCCTCAACGGCGGAGAAGATTGGGAATCGGAGGGATCTAACGCATGGATTCCATCTAGGTAAGCATCGTCTGCCTATGTGAATTAAGAGTAGGCAGTTTTTGAGCGTGAATCGTTGTTGCTCAACTAACTGCGTTGCTTTTCGAATAGGATTGATCCAGCGCTGGCTTTTCGGCTGGTGGTTAGGCTGGATACTAGCTTTTTGCATGATTCTGAACGCAATGTGAGCGGATTTTACATCCCAGCGGTGGTTGCAACTACCATCTCGTTGAGGGATTTAAAAGATAACATCTGCGCTCAGTACCCCTGGGGCGCCGGTGATTCAGTTGATTTCCAATATTTCAACAGCACGGAGGGAAGATATGTTCCACTAATTTCTGACGAGGATCTGGGAATGCTTTTTGCTTTAAATGATTCTTGCCGTGTCGGTAAAATTCGTATCCATGTGGATAGGGTCCAGGCATCATCTGGTGTTGGGGCATCATCAGGTGGTCGGGCATCATGTCTCTCTAGTGTTGCTGCCTCTGCTAATCGTGTGCGCTGCCCCGCTCCTTGTAGGTCCACAGCAGCACCATCTGTCCCCAGTGCTAGTGGTAGCCAGATCGTTCCTGCGGTCGATGTGGAGGACGATGCAGAGATTGAGGATCCGTCTCCTCAAGATCATGAGGATGAGTTGATGTTTCCTGAATTGGTAGATCGATGCAGTAAGCAGGCAATGGAGGATCAATACATGGAAGATATTGCACAAGGTGCCAGATTTGATGACACTGATCATGAAGAGAAGGATGAGAACAATGACAGCCTTGTTTTAGCCGATTACGAAGGTGATTGATGTCTACGCACTTCTATTCTTGTAGACACTTGTTGGGCCTCCAAGTGCAGAGGTTTGTAGAACAGCAGCAAGTTTCCCTTAAGTGGATCACCCAAGGTTTATCGAACTCAGGGAGGAAGAGGTCAAAGCTATCCCTCTCAAGCAACCCTGCAATTATGATACAGAAAGTCTCTTGTGTCCCCAACACAGCCAATACACTTGTCAGATGTATAGGTGCACTAGTTCGGCGAAGAGATAGTGAAATACAAGTGGTATAGATGATTATAAGTAGCAAACGTGATGTGAAATAAATATCGCTGCGAGCAAACAAGTAACAAAATAGCAAGTAAACGGTGTGCAAAGCTTGGAAACAAGGCCTAGGGATCATACTTTCACTAGTGGACACACTCCCAACAATATAACATGAATGAACAAATAAATAACTTCTCTCCCCTATGGTACTCTGAATTACTCTCCTATTGAATAACACTAATCATTGCGTAGTGGCTACAGAAGCACCCCTTAAAGTTCATCAAGTACTTGACAAACACCACTCATAGAGATACCCAAATCAGATCACAACTCAAGATAGAAATCATTGCAACTTAGACCAAGTACTAACACGGTGCACACACTGTCAACATTACACCATGAAAGGAGGAATAGATCACTCAAACTATCATAGCAATAATTATTCTCATAATCCACAAGAGATCACAATCATAGCCTAAACCAAGTACCACCATGATGCACGCACTGTCACCGTTACACCAAGGCAGGAGGAATAGATTACTTTAACAATCACCACTAGAGTACACATAACATCTGAATAATAACATCTACTTGTTCAACATGATACAAAGCTCACGATCACATAAAGATCACATCATGGGAGAGAGAGGTGAACCACATAGCTACCGGTAGAGCCCTCAGCCCCGGGGATGAACTACTCCCTCCTCATCATAGGAGACAGCAAGGTTGATGGAGATGGCGGTGAGGTCGATGGAGATGGCGGAGACGGCGATGGAGACCGATGGAGATGGCTCCGGGGGCACTTCCCCGTCCTGGCAGGGTGCCGGAACAGAGACTTCTGTCCCCCGAAATTCGTCGATGGTGGCGGCGGAGCTGCGGAACTGCTTCTGGAAAATTGCCGACTCCTTTAGGGTTTTCCGTCCTGAGGCTTCTTATAGGCGAAGGGGCGATGTCAGAGGCGGCCCCAGGCCTCCTCACACAGGGGTGGCGCGGCCAGGGCCTGGGCCGCGCCAGCCCTATGTGAGGGTGGCCTGTGGCCCCTCTCCTTCCTCTCTTCGGATGTCTGGATGCTCACGGGAAAAATAAGACTTCTGGAACTTGTTTCGTCCAATTCCGAGAATATTTCCTGTGTATCACTTCTGAAACACAAAAACAGCAGAAAACAGGGAACTGGCACTGTGGCAACTCGTTAATAGGTTAGTTCCGGAAAATGCATAAAAGTGCCACAAAGTGTAACGAAACACAAGGCAAATGGTGTAAAAACAAGCATGGAGCATCAAAAATTATGGATACGTTGGAGACGTATCAGCATCCCCAAGCTTAACTCCTGCTCGTCCTCGAGTAGGTAAGTGATAACAAAAGAATAATTTTTGAGGTGACATGCACCATCACAATCTTAATCATGTATGTAAGCATTGTGAGCTGGGATCATAAGAACTTAAAACATGGGCATGAAGATATAATCATGACAATAAGAACTTAGCAACCATGTTGTAAACATGCAAATGAACACAAACAAAAGATCATGATAATGAAACAATGAAAGTCAAACGTGTGTTCAAATCAGAAGGAAAAACATACAAAAGGTTTTCAGCTTGTCCTTCAAAGAGAGCAAAACATAAATGCATAGGACACCTTCAAGTTTAAGAGGGCGACTAGATACAAATAATTTAAGAACAAGTGAAACCATGATTATGAATCAATCAATGATAAACTTTGGGACAATGCACATTATACTCAGAATGACAACTATGCTCTATTAATGGTGCATAAAGGTAGAAGGTGGTGACTCAACATAAAAGTAAAAGAAAGGCCCTTCGCAGAGGGAAGCAGTGATTGCAAGTTTTATAACCTTCAAAAATTATGGTACTTACCGGCTTTGAGCTCTCATTGCCCCCATCATAAGCATCTTGAATGGTTAAAGTTAATGCGAGAACAATTATGATGCATATGCTTGACAAATCATAAGTTGAAAACCTCGTGCCCCGTGAATACGAGTACCCAAACCTCATGCTACTTTACTTAGAGTCCCAAGCAAGGCTCTTGTCATTGTAAGTATATGCATATCATTGAGAACCGCCAATGGGGTACCTCCGTGCCCGATGACATGGAACAAGCCCACACCAAAATGACAGGACAAGCAGACAATGAACACCTCGACATCTCTTTTATTTGCTATATTGTTTAGCTTTTTATTGTGAGATGCGTCGTCGAATGTTCACCATGGGTATGCTGCAAATTTCCACCATGAATTATGCATGGCTTAGATTGGCGGCCCGGCGTTTCCCTAACACATGTACAAACTCCATGATCCCCACAAGATTCCCAATTCATTTCACACCGCGGGCATCCATAAACAAAAGATCACGATATCAACTCAAATAAGAAGTGCAATGTTGAAAGCTTGCCCCATGACAGCATGGCTGGGCTAGAATCCAACTTACAACTTGCAAGCATAACAACTCAACATAAGAGACCACAATGTCAAATTTTTAAGAACAGGAAAAAGTAAAGTGTGCCTTCCGGTTCGTGAGAGCTTTACTAACCGAGTTTCGCATAACACTGGTAAGAGTTTAATTTGAAGAGAAAATAAAAGCAAGTCAAATTTACTTGGAATAGCAAATTGCTAGTAGGTATGTATGGTGGACACTTTGGAAAACTTTGGCTTTTAGGAGTTGGGTGCACGAGTAGAGCTCATACTCAGTACAAGGCGAGGGCTAGCAAAAGACTGGGAGCGACCAACTAAGAGAGCAATAATGGCCATAATCATGCAAAGCGACAAAGTGACATTAAAAGAAGCATAAGATGGCATCAAAAGTCAAAAACTAAATGATCATAGAGGCTATTGGCGACTTATTTTTGTAGTCAACATGGTGTAAGCATGTGCCAAGTCAACCCAATTAAAGCATCGAAGGAGAAAACCAAAATAATGCTTCCAAACGATAAAAACAACGCATGATTTTTTCAAAGGCTCATTAAGCAATCTCAGTTATTTGATACAAGTCATGCTACAGAAAAACCACTAAGCATACTATCAAAAAGACATCAAGCACGACATGCAAAAGCCTAGGCCGCAGTCTACACAAGCTCCTTCTTGTACCACTTTTTGCATGAAACTTTTTCTCTTTTCCAACACCATTTGAAATTTTTTAAGACACCTCTTTTGATGAAAACCAATAAAGATCAGAGGCAAAAATACACCTTGATGAAAAGATATAACAAGATCTGAACACAAATCAAGGCGAAAAATGCAAGCTAAACGCAGTAGCAGAAAAAGAGAACACTCGTTGAAACGATAAGAGTGAAAACTAGAGTGTTCTTGGCAAATGAAAAGCGAGTTCATCTCCTCCAAAAGAAACATGATGTGATCTAACCACTTATTTCAGCAAACTAAACTAAACTAATACTGAAAACAAAAACAACTGACGCTCCAAGAAAAACACATAGTGCATGAAGCAATAAAAATATAGTGTCTTGAAAGGTGACCTGATTTTTGCCGATGAAGAAGGGGTGCCTCGGGGGCATCCCCAAGCTTTGACGCTTGTACTTCTTGGATATTTCTTGGGGGTTGCATGGGCATCCCCAAGCTTGAGCTTTTGTCCATTCTTCAACTCATCTCATCATTCTCCAATCCCTACACTTGAAAACTTCCTTCATACAAAACTAAACACAATTCTATTAGCAACATTAGTGTAAGCATAACATATAATCAACCTCTTTTTGCTTCAGGTTTCAACCCAAAACCACCACATATAAAGCATATACTACTGTATCAACTTCCCCAAAAGCTCCATAATCAAAAGAACTCAAAAGAAAGCGATAAAGCGGCAAACACAAATATTGGCAGAAATCTGTCGAAACAGAACAGCTGATAAAGGTCGAATTTTTAAAGGGTTTTCTGTTGCTCAAATCAAAAAGTGTTCAACTAACGAAAGTTTGGATATAACCTGGGGCATATGCACAAGAAATCGCAGGTCCAAAAGATATACAGAGAATTTTCTCGAATTTTTACGGTGCAGCACCGAAAACTGTTTCAGGACAGCAACATCCCCAAATCTTACCTCACTCAAATTAGAGGCTTCTCTTGGCACAAAAACGAAATAAAAAGGATAAGGAGCGGTTATTACAGTAGTAATAACTTCCAAGACTCAAATAAAAGAAAAAGTACTGAAAATAAAACATTGGGTTATCTTCCAAGAGTGCTTTTCTTTAACGCCTTTGAGCTAGGCGCAGTAATTTGCAAAGATGCTCATGTGGGCGCCATATAAAAGCTTGAGGCAAAGGCGCCATATAGGAACTTAAAGCAATAGAGAGCATCAAAAAGCAAATGTGAAAGACATTTATATCTGAACCACTTCCTATGCATAGGAATCTTGTAAGAAAATAAATCAACGAGGCACATAGTAGCAAGCATGGATAGATAAAACAAGTGCCACTTCAAGATTTGCAACATAAAGAGGGGAAACTTAATATTGTTGAGATCCATCAAACCATGTTTCCCTCTCTCATAATAACTTTCAGTAGCATCATGAATAGAACTAACAATATAACTATCACATAAAACATCCCTATCATGAGCCACATGCATAAAAGAATTAATACTCACCACAGAAACAATAGTAGTAGGAGCAGATTCAACAGAATAATTATTCTCATCACCATAATCATCATAAATAGGAGGCATATTGTAATCATAACTAATTTTATCCTCAATAGTAGGTGAACTGAAAATATTATACTCATCATTATAACCATCATAAACTAGAGGTTCAGTATCATCACAAGCTAGAGAGCAACTATTTTGCAAAGCATATTCTTCAAACATATCATCATAAGAAGGAACATCACATATGGGAGATAAAATATCATCAGAGCAAACTTTCTCCAATAAAGCTGGGGAACTAAAAATATCATGCTTAACAAAACCAGCTTCCCCAAGCTTAGACTTTTCTATAGCATTAGCAACAACGGTGTTCAAAGAGTTCATACTAATAACACTATTAGCATGCAAATTAAGCTCCAAAGGTTTTTCAATTTTCTCTTCAAACACTTCATATCTAAACTCAGGAAAAAGACTAGCGAACTCTTTGTTTTCCATTAAGCCTAACTAGCGAAAATAAAAACAAGAAACAAAAAGATGTAATTGCAGAATCTAAAGGAAATAACTCCGAGCACTCACACAGGAGGATGCGAGTACCTTTTACCTTACCTCCCCAGCAACGGCGCCAGAAAAGAGCTTGATGTCTACGCACTTCTATTCTTGTAGACACTTGTTGGGCCTCCAAGTGCAGAGGTTTGTAGAACAGCAGCAAGTTTCCCTTAAGTGGATCACCCAAGGTTTATCGAACTCAGGGAGGAAGAGGTCAAAGCTATCCCTCTCAAGCAACCCTGCAATTATGATACAGAAAGTCTCTTGTGTCCCCAACACAGCCAATACACTTGTCAGATGTATAGGTGCACTAGTTCGGCGAAGAGATAGTGAAATACAAGTGGTATAGATGATTATAAGTAGCAAACGTGATGTGAAATAAATATCGCTGCGAGCAAACAAGTAACAAAATAGCAAGTAAACGGTGTGCAAAGCTTGGAAACAAGGCCTAGGGATCATACTTTCACTAGTGGACACACTCCCAACAATATAACATGAATGAACAAATAAATAACTTCTCTCCCCTATGGTACTCTGAATTACTCTCCTATTGAATAACACTAATCATTGCGTAGTGGCTACAGAAGCACCCCTTAAAGTTCATCAAGTACTTGACAAACACCACTCATAGAGATACCCAAATCAGATCACAACTCAAGATAGAAATCATTGCAACTTAGACCAAGTACTAACACGGTGCACACACTGTCAACATTACACCATGAAAGGAGGAATAGATCACTCAAACTATCATAGCAATAATTATTCTCATAATCCACAAGAGATCACAATCATAGCCTAAACCAAGTACCACCATGATGCACGCACTATCACCGTTACACCAAGGCAGGAGGAATAGATTACTTTAACAATCACCACTAGAGTACACATAACATCTGAATAATAACATCTACTTGTTCAACATGATACAAAGCTCACGATCACATAAAGATCACATCATGGGAGAGAGAGGTGAACCACATAGCTACCGGTAGAGCCCTCAGCCCCGGGGATGAACTACTCCCTCCTCATCATAGGAGACAGCAAGGTTGATGGAGATGGCGGTGAGGTCGATGGAGACGGCGGAGACGGCGATGGAGACCGATGGAGATGGCTCCGGGGGCACTTCCCCATCCCGGCAGGGTGCCGGAACAGAGACTTCTGTCCCCCGAAATTCGTCGACGGTGGCGGCGGAGCTGCGGAACTGCTTCTGGAAAATTGCCGACTCCTTTAGGGTTTTCCGTCCCGAGGCTTCTTATAGGCGAAGGAGCGATGTCAGAGGCGGCCGCAGGCCTCCTCACATAGGGGTGGCACGGCCAGGGCCTGGGCCGCGCCAGCCCTATGTGAGGGTGGCCTGTGGCCCCTCTCCTTCCTCTCTTCGGATGTCTGGATGCTCACGGGAAAAATAAGACTTCTGGAACTTGTTTCGTCCAATTCCGAGAATATTTCCTGTGTATCACTTCTGAAACACAAAAACAGCAGAAAACAGGGAACTGGCACTGTGGCAACTCGTTAATAGGTTAGTTCCGGAAAATGCATAAAAGTGCCACGAAGTGTAACGAAACACAAGGCAAATGGTGTAAAAACAAGCATGGAGCATAAAAAATTATGGATACGTTGGAGACGTATCAGTGATGACTTGCCAACAATTGAGTGGAACAGGGAGGATCCTTAGCTAGCAGAAGGCACCATATTTCAAACGATGATGGACTGCCGTAATGCAATTACTATATATTGCATTCTCACCAAGAATGATTATGAGGTTATTAAAAGTGAGCCAGGTAGGTTCACAGTTAAGTGCCCATACAAGAGGTGTAGGTGGAGGCTGCATGCATCCACAATGCTCAGAAGCACCGTGGTTCAGGTACTACGCCAACCAGTTGTGTATTTTAGATCACAGTGTAAAATTTGTTAACTGTTACTGACATCCCTTATAATTATGTTTCAGATAAAGAAGAACTCGATCGACCATACTTGTCCACCTCGAGCGAGAGCGCCAGAGGAGAAATCAAAGCTAGCGAAGACTAGGTGGTTGGCAGATGCAATCATAGATTGGCTGAGAGAAACTCCAACACTTGGTCCAACAGCACTCATAAAATTGATATCTGATAAGTTTAATATAAACATACCTTACATGAGGATGTTCTATGCAAAGGAAATGGCTCTTGACAGGATCAATGGTCCATGGAATGAAAGCTTTCGGTTGCTTTACACTTTCAAAGCTGAAGTGGAGATGGCTAGTCCAGGCAGTGTTGTAGCGATAGACAAGCATACAGTTCCCTACAAATTGAAAAGCGGGAGGATAATGCAGAAGGAATGTTTTAGAAGGGCTTTTGTTTGTTTCAAAGCTTGCTGGAAAGGCTTTCTGGATGGTTGCAGGCCTTATTTGGCCGCGGATGCAACAACTCTTCATGGCAGGTTTAAAGGACAGCTAGTTGCTGCTACTGCAATTGATGGACACAATTGGATGTTCCCTGTTGCTTATGGAGTTTTGGAGGTTGAGTCAGAGGAAAGTTAGACTTGGTTTCTGCAGAATTTGCGCGACCTTATAGGTCATCCACCGGGACTTACTATCCACATAGACGCTTGCAAAGGTTTGGAGAGTGCAGTAGAAGCAGTATTCCCTGGAGTGGAGCATAGGGAATGTATGCGACACTTGGTATAGAATTTTACAAAGAAATTCAAGGGTAAAGTTTATACTGACAACCTATGGCCAGCTGCATACACATGCAGTAGTAGGAAGCATCTGTTTCATTTGGAAGTGTTGTATAAATAAAAACCTGGGGTGAAGGAGTACTTGGATGCACATCATGGTAGGGTGTGGTCAAGAAGCCAATTCAATGAAATTTGCAAGGTAGACTATGTAACAAGTAACCTTGCGGAGAGTTTCAATGCAAAGGTCAAGTCACTGAAAGGGCTTATGCTGTGGCAAATATTTGATAAGATTACGCAGATGATCATGATAAATATCGATCTGCGTCAAAGAATTGCAGCCACAAAATATGTTGGCCATCTCATGCTCCCATCTTTGATTAAGTCTTTGCATGCCAGGGCAAAACAATTGAAGATGAAATGTATCAGAAAAGGAATGGAGGCTGAGGTAACCTACACTGACAGTAAAAACAGGCAGTGGAGGTATCCAGTGAGTTTGGTTGATAGGACATGCCATTGTAGGCGATGGTAGATCCGTGGGATACCCTACATACACGCATTGTTTTTCATGAGTGTTATAGCGGGTGTAGAAGGTGAAGTTGATCAGTATGTGTCAGAGTATTTCTCTGTTGCCAAATTTAGGGCTGCATATGCTATGAATGTTCCTACCTTGTTGGGAAAAGACCAATGGATGAAAGTCGATCCAGGCTTCAAACTGTACTCTCCAGTTTTGACTAGACCGGCAGGTAGGCCGAGGAAGAATAGGATCAGAGCTAGTGCAGAGGGTGGTCCACTGATTTGACGACGTAAGTGCAAACATTGTGGAACCCTTGGACACATTGCTAGGCTTTGTAAAAATCCAGTTGACCCAGCTTTTGGAATGGAAGATCAGGCGGGAGCAGCAAATGCAGAGGAGAATGAAGCAGCAATTCAACATGAGGAGATTGAAGCAATGGATCATGAGAAGATTGAAGCAATGGATCGAGAGCTGCTTGAACCGATGGATCGATAGCTGATTGAACCGATGGATCGATAGCTACTTGAACCGATGGATTGAGAGCTGCTTGAACCGATGGATCGAGAGCTGCTTGAATAGATGAACCGAGAGCTGCTTGAACCGATGGATCCAGAGCAGAGGGAACAGATGGATCGAGAGGCCATTGAAGCAATGGATAGACAGCTGAGTGAAGCAATGGATCAAGAGCTGGGTGAACCGATGGATCAAGAGCAGATTGTAGAAGCAAGGGAAGAAAATGCATTAGAAGAAAGAGCACAAGCTTCGTATGATATGGTTGTCTCGGTCTTGGCACAACCCGAAGAGAAGAAGAAGAACAAGAAAGATGGCAAAAGGAAGGTAGACACCAGTAATATCCCTGTTAGGGTTACCCGGAGTAAGGTGGTGGACCCAGCGAGTCACACCAGGAGCAAGAGAAAGATTTTATTTTGAACAATTAATTTGAATTTGTATGAACAATTTGTATTGGGGATCCCAAGTTTGTATGTTGAATTCGAACTAGTGTGATGTTCCCAAGTTTGTATGTTGAATAATCACAATAATGTATGTGTTATTTGCTTGAATAAGTTCCTAGTCCATGAGCTACTAGCTATAGTTCATCGCTTGAGGTTTCCTCACTTTTCCCCCTCTTAGTGACTAAACTCAAAAAATATAGTTTTGGGTTTATTTTAATTCATAATAATTCAAAACATGGTGGAACCTTCCCATAGAGTCTTGTTATGTTACCTACAACCTAGAGAAATAATAATGGAAAAGGAAATATAGAGATATGAAGTTTCCCTTTCCCAAAACCACTTCCTAGTCCATGAGCTACTAGCTATGAAGATGCAGGGCTTTCTACTCAACACACCTCCCAAATACCCACTATGCTTACAAACTTTGTCCAAATGAGTCCAAATTCATCACACTTGTGTATCTTTGAATTGCAAACAATATCACGTCGGCCAAAATGTACTATATTGTTCAAATAACTAAATCTAACAATTTTTATGCCAAAAGCTTTAATTTCCCTTACTCCCTTTATTATTTGGGTGCCCCTGTTTTACTTAGTTTTACTCAGTTTTCCCCCTCCAGGTCCACTTGTTTTATTCAGTCCTACTCAGTTTTGCCCTTCCGATAAACATTTCCTCACATTTCCCCCTCTTAGTTGTACTCAGTTATCCTCACTTGTATTCACTGGCTGATCTCTGATTGGTCGAGATGTATGTCACACGAATCTTGGTTGGTTGATAGCTCAACGTACGCTTGCATCGTTGGATCATTTATGATCGAACGGCCTGTATATCTCTCTCTACCTCGATGGACGCATACGGAGAGAAGAGCAGAGCACATACCTACCAACCCTGGCAGTCGCATCTTCCTCTCTTACTCTGGCGGTCGCGGCGGCGCGGATCTGCAGCGTGCGTGCGTGCGGCGGCGCGGATCTGCAGCGTGCGTGCGTGCGTGTGGCGGCGCGGATCTAACCGTGCATGCGGCGGCGCGGAACTGCAGCGTGCGGCGGCGCGGATCTAACCGTGCGTGCGGCGGCGCGGATCTAACGTGCGGCGGCATGGATCTAAGAGTGCCAGTGGTGATCTAAGAGTGCCGGTGAGGATCTAACCCTCAGAAATAGTTGAAATGTCTCTCTCTGTCTCACTTTCGTTTATCTTCTCAGATCTATTGATGATGAAGAACACCAAGACGGTGGCCATGCCGACAGTGCTCACCGATGCCAAGACGATTGAAGCCATCGCCTACAACATTGCTGCGACGGCGCAGATCTAGCCTTCAATATCGGAGCCTGCCGATGTCTCACTTCCGTTACCCTCCTCAGATCTGTTGCTGATGGACACCAAGACGGCGACCATGTCGACAGTGCTCATCGATCGTCTTGAAGCCATCGCCTACAACATCGCTGCGACCTACAACATCGCTGCGACGGCGCAGATCCAGCCTTCAATGTCGGAGCCTGCCGATGTCTCACTTCCGTTGCCCTCCTCAGATCTGTTGCTGATGGACACCAAGACGGCGGCCGTGTCGACAGTGGTCATCGATGACAAGACGATTGAAGCCATCATCCACAACATCGCTGCGACGGCGCAGATCCAGCCCTGCTCCATGTCCGAGTTTGCGGATGGCGCAGATCCAGCCACCTAGACGGCGGCGGTGCCAAGAGTGGTTGCGAAGCCGCAGATCCAGCCCTCCTACATGTCCGAGTTTACGGATGGCGCAGATGACCACCCCTCAGCCGCCCGTCGTCCAGGCCCTTCTAGCCCATCGGTGCGCGGCCGTGTTCGACGCCGCAAATTAGGATAAATTATGATAAATTTGTATTTTTCAATTTCAATTTGGGATAAAATTGTTCGAACTACTACCTCCGTCTCAAAAAAAGCTTCTCCACTTTCTCGATGTGTCCCTGTACATCCGAATGTATGATTTGAATTCTATCCCAACTTTTATAAGATGTTCATGCATGAAAATTATTGCGCGCATTACTTAGCACAACTAGGAAATTGTACGACAAAATACAGTGGTTAGAGCCACACCAAAATATAGTGGTTAGAGCCATCTACTGAATAACAATTCTATACTATCTAAATCATCTACCACAACCACATAACTGCTAGGACAGGGATGACACCTAATAAAATTGCCCAGATGAATCTACTTTTCGCCTCTCCCATCACTTGAAGTTCATGTTCTAGATTTTCTACCACTTGATCAAATACGGCAAGATCTGTCTCAAGTATCAACTTCTCCTTGCAAATAAGCTCTGAATTCTTCTTTTCTTCCTCCATAGTACGCTTCAGCTCGAATATCATCAGGTTTTTACGGGCCAATTCATCACCTAAATTGGCCACCTTCTCCTCCAAATCCATCCTCTGGCTACACCACTGGGTTGATTCATCTTGGTATGCAATGTACCATGGATCATCGGCTTGCCTGGCGAATTGTAACAATAATGGAAAAAAGAACAACTGAAATCACTCCAACAGGCCATGGCGGCACTTCAGATTCAACGGTAGTACAGAGAGCAGAAGCTAGATACCTGCACTTCCGACGAGGTAGGAGAAGTAGAACATGGCCACGACATGATCGAATCCCCACCCTCGTCGGTGTACCCGCTACGACCAGACATTGAGGACTATTTCGCAGCTGCAAACTCCAATAAATTACGGGAACCGAATCGATTAGGGGGCGGGGGAGGCGGAAGCGGAGGTCGTCGTGGGCGGCGGATCTACTTGCGGCGGAGCAAATCCCGGTCGTCGTGGGCGGCGGATCTGCTTGCGGCGGACTTTCCTGCGGTGGGTACAATGCGTGCGGATGAAACAAGTGCTGGAGCCATGGTTGATGTGCAGCGCCGCAGTCCGTCCGACGCCGCCGGGGAACAGAGCCGGCGGCGCGACGAGGCGCCGGCGATGGCTGCTCCGTCCGAGGGTGGGGAACGAGCTGCCAGCGGTTCTCCGATGACTAATGAGATGCACAACACTAGGTTCCAGCCATGTTTAGCATAAGATTCACTTTAGATTAAGCTGCAAAAATAGTCACCTGCTGGGTCTAGCTTAAGAAAAATTAATTAGCGAACTTGTTGCTTCTCTCTAACGAAAAGCATGGATATATGCCTTTTCACTAAGGGCGACCCCAGCGGTCATTGGCTGAGGCGGCCCCACAGAGCGGCTCTATATGATTTTCTCTAAATAAATAGACGACCCCAGCGGTCATTGGCTGCGGAGGCCCCACAGAGCGGCAATATATGATTTTCTCTAAATAAATTGATGACCCCACTGGTCATTGGCTACGGCTGCCCCACAGAGCGGCAATATATGTCTTTTCCTGAAAATTACATGACCCCACTGGTCATTGGCTGCGGCAGCCCTATAGAGCGGCCCCATTTGTCATTGGCAGCACCGCGTATACAATCAGGAAATAAAACGGCCCACACGTCAGTGATAGATGGATGGCTGCTCCGACGTGTCTCCTGACCCTACCCGTCAGCACCATTCAAAAGCATCGGTCAATTCACAACCACCGCGGCTCCCTAGGCGACACCGGTAACAGTCAAGGCCTCTGACCAGACCGCAACCCTCCCGTCCGAGCGTCTGTGAGGGGTTTCAAACTAGAGCGAGGGGAAAACTGAGGAAAAGTTAAGCGGCTGGGGAAAACTGAGCACAACTAAGGACCCGAGGGCACGAAAATAGAAAACCCTAAATATTACTCAACATAATTCCACTACTAATGACTTGACTTCTCCCATGTCCTCAAGAACTAAACGAACTACTCACAAGACATCATATGGATCATGATCAGAGGTGAAATAATTATAAATAACAATCTGAACATAAACCTTAATTCAACGGTTCCACTCAATAGCATCAACCACAAGAGTAATCGACACCGGGAAAGTTTCCCCTAAGAATTTAACAAGATTCAACTCAAGATGTTACAGCGGAATGGTGTGGTGATGGTGGAGATGAAGGTGCTGGTGATGGGGATGATGGTGATGATGATCCCGATGAAGTTCGGCGCGATGATGATGACAATGGCGATGATCTCCCCTCCGGGAAGGAATTTCCCCGGCAGATTTCTGCCTGCCGAAGAGCTTTTTTCTCTCTGGTGTTTTCCGCCCCGCAGAGGCAGCGGTGTCTATCTCTGAGCCCCCCCTTGACTTAGGTTTTCAGGGACGATCAAATACGCGAAGGGGCGATGGCAGAAGTGGGCCAGGGTGCCCTCACCATAGAATCTTTCTGGAATTTCCTGTATTTTTCTGGAATTTCCTGATCTTCCAAAATATGGTGTCTTGACGGTCCTTTTTCCAGCAGAATCCTGACTCCGGCAGCAAATCCTCCAATGATCATCAAACATGTAAAAACAGAGGAAACAACATAAGTATCATCTCTAAATGTGAAATATATCAATGAATAACAGTAAATTATGATACAAAATAGTGATGCAAAATGGACGTATCAAGATGCAAATAGATTCATGTGTTGGGTAGGTGAACAACTAAACATAGAGGAGAAGTCCCTCTTTTGAAAGGGAAGATGTCAGGGAAGATTTGGGCTTTTCATTGGTTTCTCCCACATGCATGGCTACAAAGGCTGAAGAAGTTGCTAATCAAACATTGTTAAAGGTAAGAGATCTTGGAGGAATATAGCTAGGGTAAAAAAGGCTGAATAATGCTCCAAGTATTGACCTGGCAAAGGCCATGGAGGCCTCGAGTCTGCACGAGAGGAAGGCTAAAGAAGCCCTCTAGTTCAGAGAAGGCGAATGTCGAAGAGGCTGCAAGGACAACCAAGGCAAAGGGACCTCGCACAGGAAACATCAGGTAAATAGCCACTTTGAGAGGATCGATTGCTAGGGTTACATGGATATTGCGGCCGCTAGTTCTAACGACCACACAAGTGACAACTAGGGTTCAGACCCAAGAGTAAAATTAAGGTGCCCCCATGGTAAGTTAACTGAGAAAGGTAAAAGTAAAATAGCTAAATGAAGCTTAAGACTAAAGGTGAACAATGATGAGAATAGTAATTTGAACTGAGTAGTTGGACCTGATTGTGGTGCGGTGTTGATGTAGATGACTGACTAGTTGGGAACCCCAAGAGAAGGTATGATGAGCACAGCAGCAAGTTTTCCCTCAGTAAGAAACCGAGGTTTATCGAACCAGTAGGAAAAAGCCAACTTCAGAAGGTGATGCCTGATGACCCACAAGTATAGGGGGTGTATCGTAGTACTTTCGATAAATAAGAGTGTCGAACTCAACGAGGAACAGAAGGTGTTGACAAGTGGTTTTGATCAAGGATTCACTGTAAATACTAGCAAATGGATTTTCAGGGGTATTTGGTAATGCAAATAAATAAAGTACGAGTAAATAAAAGACAATAGTAATAATTGCTGCAAGAGGCCCAATCCTTTCTAGAGCAAAGGACAAGCCGGTTGTGTAACTTATGATAACCAAACGTTCTCGAGGACACACGGGAGTTTCTGTCAAGTGCTTTCGCTTCATACCGCTAAATAATCTTTATTGGTTTTATAAGTGTTATGGGGGTGAACCTGTGCTAGCGCACTATCCTTACTAGGATAAATACACACTTGTGATTATACCCCTTGCAAGCATCCACAAATACAAGAAAGTAATTAAGATAAATCTAACCACAGCCTTAAACTCTAAGATCCTACGCTCCCTGGTGCAATGGTTTCCCAACGGAGGTTTAGGTTTCTGTCACTCTAGCAACCCCACAATTGGTAGCCAAATACACAATGCATCTCACTAGGCCCATAAATGGTGAAGTATCATGTAGTCGACATTCACATGACACCACTAGTGAAATAGCACCACAACAAATAAATATCAAACCATTAAATATTACTCAACATAATTCCACTACTAACATCTTGACTTCTCCCATGTCCTCAAGAACTAAACGAACTACACACAAGACATCATATGGATCATGATCAGAGGTGAAATAATGGTAAATAACAATCTGAACATAAATCTTAATTCAACGGTTCCACTCAATAGCATCAACCACAAGAGTAATCAACACCGGGAAAGTTTCCCCTAAGAATTTGACAAGATTCAACTCAAGATGTTACAGCGAGATGGCGTGGTGATGGTGGAGATGAAGGTGCTGGTGATGAGGATGATGGTGATGATGATCCCGATGAAGTCCGGCGTGATGATGATGACGATGGCGATGATCTCCCCTCTCCGGGAAGGAATTTCCCTGGCTGATTTCTGCCTGCCGAAGAGCTTTTCTCTCTCTGGTGTTTTCCGCCCTGCAGAGGCGGCGATGTCTATCTCTGAGCCCCCCTTGACTTAGGTTTTCGGGGATGATGAAATACGCGAAGGGGCGATGGCAGAAGTGGGCCAGGGTGGCCACACAACAGGCCGGCGCGGCCAGGGGTTAGGCCGCGCCCCCTGGGTGTGAGCCTGCCCCGTGGCTCCTCTCGACTCCTCCTTCTGGCTTCTTCAGTCTTCTGGTAAAATATAATTTTCTGGTATTTTTATGGAATTTCCTGATCTTCCGAAATATGGTGTCTTGATAGTCCTTTTTCCAGCAGAATCCTGACTCCGGCAGCAAATCCTCCAAGGATCATCAAACATATAAAAACAGAGGAAACAACATAAGTATCATCTCTAAATATGAAATATATCAATGAATAACAGTAAATTATGATACAAAATAGTGATGCAAAATGAACGTATCAACCCCCCCAAGCTTAGACCTCGCTTGTCCCCAAGCGAAAACTAAACTCGGTAAACATGACCACAGGTTTATGGAGTGAAGTGTCGATAATCAAAATACGGACAAGAAGCATCACATTCACCAAGGCACAAATTATAATAGACAGCAACTTCCCTT
Source organism: Dactylis glomerata (assembly GCA_007115705.1). NCBI lineage: Eukaryota > Viridiplantae > Streptophyta > Magnoliopsida > Poales > Poaceae > Dactylis > Dactylis glomerata. Next base: position 1,126,963 of record QXEO01000184.1, read on the forward strand.
TATATGATATAGACTTGCAATAAGTAAAAGGGAATCACAAATAAGGATGCACAAGGTAAACTATAATTGGTGATGGCAAACCTTAGTTCTTGGTCAGAGAACAATGAACAAACTATACTCACTTTTGAACGGAGCCTTTTAAAAACAGAGCTAATATAGCAAAAACCATATGCTCAATGAAACAAACTTTTGCAATCATAGAAAGCTTTCAAAGATACATTCCTTCAGATAAAAGCATTGTACTAACAAAAGAAGTTAGTAAACATGATTGAACGGATCAACATATGGATGAGTGAAACATATCAATTCAAATGCTTGCTTGAGATAGAAGGGGATAGGTTGACTCAACATAAAAGTAAAAGACAGGCCCTTTGCAGAGGGAAGCAGGGATTAAACATGTGCTAGAGCTTTTCATTTGTAAAACAGAGGTAAAATTTGTTTTGAGAGGTGGTTGCTTTTGTCAACGACTACAACGGAGTTCTTGATATCTTCCATAATAAACAAGTGAGAGCGGTTCCGAGATGTTGATTAGTTGGCACAATTGTGCTCTTTTATAGCTTGGCACTCCTCCCCACCTTTTCCTTTCTCAAACCAGGGCTAACCGATTCCATCGGGTGCCAACCAACTTTCACATACCATGGAGGAGTGCCTTTTTCTTTTCTTTTCGAGATTACAATGGTCTGACCAGCTCCCTTGCAAAATTAATGATGAGCAGATGAAGCTGCCTAGTCGAGGGGTACTCAATTTAGTATGGAAGATAACAAACCCATCCACTACGTCCTCATGAGCTAAAAACAGTGGCACAAAATGAGAAGTGTTTGAAGGTTTTTGAAAGGTAGCACATGAAAATTTACTTGGAATGGCTTGAAATACCATGCATGGGAATTTATAGGGGACTCCTTGGAAATAACTTGGCTTTTGGGAGTTGGATGCACGAGAGGTATTCCCTCTCAGTACAGGTTTTTGGCTAGCAAGGCTGGGTAGCAAGCATAAGAATTGCATGAAACAAACAAACATACATATAATAAGAACAATCATGCAAACTTCCTTGAAGGTACAACGATTTTAACTTTGAGAATAATATTGCTTATAAGCCAAACATGAAGGAAAACTGAAGTGATGTAACTACAGGCACTTCTTTCTTCTTTTCTACTCAAACCTCAAGGTAATGTTGCTACTGACCAAGCTAAGTTTGCCAAAACCAACTAAATTTACTCATGCTCCCAAAGTGATACCAATACTAATCAACAAGACTAATCATATAAGAAACATTGCAGACTAAAATAAAGTGTGCGAAAAGTAAACGATACCACTTCTCATTAATATTTCATTACCGCAACTCACACCAAGGGATACATAGATAACCAACTAAGGAGGATACTTCCACACTGCAAACTATTCTATAAGATAACTTCTCTATTCATGATATGACTCTACTTAAAAAGTAAATGAGTAAAAGATAATGATGTGATACCGCGGCACTCCCCCAAGTTTGGAACAAGCCAAGGTGATGCCAATACCAATGGCGAATTACTCCTTCGGCGGCGGTGGTGAGTCTTTATCATCATCGTACTTCCAAGGCAGAGGTCTTCCATCAAGGAAGGATGTCTTGGTCTCCAATCCTGAAACTTGCAGCAGCACTCATTTGTTGAAATCTAGCTTCATACTCACAATTTTGGTTTTGCAAATCGTAGAGTTGTGCTTGTAATTGGTTAGTGGTCTCATGGAGCGAAAAGATGTCCTTCTAGAGTTCTGTAGTCTCTTTCTTGTACTTGGTGACAAGCTCTTGATTAATCCTATGGTTGATGTCCACCTCGCGTTCCGCCATCTTCTTATATTTAAAAACTTCTTGTTCTAGTGCTTCCATCCTGGCTTCGAGACTCCCTTCTCCCTTAGGGCCTTGGACATCTTTGATTTGCAACTCCCCATCCTTGAGTGACAACTCCTTCGGATGCATCTTCAGCTCCCTCATGTACGAATTAATGCTATCCGCAAGAGGGTTCTCCTCGGATGGACCAAACGAAGACATTGCAACTTCAAAGCTGAGAACAATCCCCTGACAGAAACAGCTCGAAATGAAAACACGACGACAAAACGATATACAGACCTCGGGAAATCTGGGGGGTTATATAGAAGAAAATTAAACATCGAAACCAAGTCACAGGAGGAAACCGGGATGGAAATGAGCTCCGGGGTGCTCACACAATAGGTGGGCACGGCCTGGGGTGGGCCCACGCCCCCTATGTGTGAGGACACACCCGACTCCTTCTCCTTCCCATTTTCGTCTCGTCATATTTCATATTTAACAGAAACAATAAAAATATAACTGAAAAAGTTTAACGCGAACCTTTTCTGACTAGAACTGTTACCTATTCGAAAATGAACTCTGCAGGTTCCTGCATATTGTCCTGGATGAATTCTTCCGGAGAAACCGTTTGAATAACATCAACATCTTCATTATAAGAATCTCTAGCAATATAATGTTTGAGTCTTTGCCCATTCACCACTTGTGTAGTGTCATCTTTTAACGAAGCAATCTTTATCGCCCCTGAGCGGTACACTTCCACAATAACATACGGTCCTTCCCATTTGGAGAGTAATTTTCCTGCAAAAAATCTGAGACGAGACCTATACAAAAGAACTTTCTCACCAACATGAAACTCTCTTTTAAGAATTCTCTTATCATGCCATTGCCTGACTTTCTCTTTCAAAAGTCTAGCATTCTCGTAGGCTTCGTTTCTCCACTCATCTAAAGAACTCAAATCTAACAACCTTTTCTTACCGGCAAGTTTTAAATCCCTATTAAGCTCTTTCACTGCCCAAAAAGCTTTGTGTTCTAATTCTAAAGGCAAGTGACACACTTTTCCGTAAACCATTTTGTAAGGAGACATGCCCATGGGGTTCTTATAAGCAGTTCTATAAGCCCATAAAGCATCATTTAACTTGCTAGCCCAGTTTTTCCTAGATCTATTGACAGTCTTCTGCAAGATAGACTTGATCTCTCTATTTGAAAGCTCTACGTGTCCACTAGTTTGGGGATGATAAGCAGAAGCAATTCTATGATTAACGTCATATCTAGCAAGAGTTTTTCTAAAACCGCCATGAATAAAATGAGAACCTCCATCAGTCATAAGATATCTAGGCACACCAAACCTAGGATAAATAACATCCTTAAGCATTTTTAACGAGGTCTCACAATTGGCACTCTTTGTAGGTATGGCCTCTACCCACTTGGTAACGTAATCAACAACAAGTATATGAGTATAACCTTTTGAAGGAGGAAAAGGACCCATAAAGTCAAATCCCCAACAATCAAATGGTGCAATAACAAGTGTGTAACTCATAGGCATTTCATTATGTCTAGAAATATTACCAACTCTTTGACATTCATCACAAGATAAAACATACCTTCTAGCATCTTTAAAGAGGGTTGCCAATAAAAACCTGATTGTAGAACCTTTTGCGCAGTTCTATCTCCAGCATGATGTCCTCCATAAGCGCTTCCATGGCATTTTCTCAATATTTATTATTGTTCATACTCTGGAACACATCTTCGCATAATGCCATCAACTCCTTCTTTATATAAGTGTGGGTCATCCCAAAAGTAATGCCTCAAATCATAAAAGAATTTTCTTCTTTGCTGAGCTGTAAAGGTCGGAGGCAAATACTTGGAAACAATAAAATTAGCATAATCAGCATACCAAGGAAGGTCTCGCGAAGTTACATTTATTGAAGCCAACTGTTCATTTGGAAAACTATCATTAACAGGAATAGGATCAAAAGAAATGTTTTCCAATCTAGACAAATTGTCAGCAACATGATTTTCAGCACCTTTCCTATCTACAATATGCAAATCAAACTCTTGTAAAAGCAACACCCATCTAATAAGCCTAGGCTTAGCATCCTTCTTAGACATAAGATATCTAATAGCAGCGTGATTAGTATGAATAGTAACTTTAGAATCAACAATGTAAGGTCTAAACTTATCACATGCAAAAACAACGACAAGAAACTCTTTCTCAGTAGTAGCATAATTCTTTTGAGCAGCATCAAGAGTCTTACTAGCATAATGAATAACATTCAACTTATTATCTACGTGCTATCCAAGAACAGCACCAACAACAAAATCACTAGCATTGCACATATTTTCAAAGGGTAAATTCCAATTAGGTGGTTGAACAATAGGAGCAGTAGTTAAAGCCTTCTTAAGAGTTTCAAAAGCTTTCTTACAATCATCATCAAAGACAAATGGTACATCTTTTTGAAGAAGATTAGTAAGAGGCTTTGAAATCTTAGAGAAATCTTTAATAAACCTCCTATAGGAACCAGCATGACCAAGCATACTACGAATACCTTTAATATCTCTGGGACAGGGCATTTTCTCAATTGCTTCCACTTTTGCTCTGTCAACTTCGATACCTCTTTCGGAGATTTTATGTCCAAGGACAATTCCTTCATTTACCATAAAGTGGCATTTCTCCCAATTAAGAACAAGGTTAGTTTCTTCACACCTCTGCAAAACTTTATCAAGATTGTGCAAACAATTATCAAAAGAAGTTCCATAGACGGAGAAATCGTCCATGAAAATCTCCACAATTTCTTCACAAAAACCATGAAAAATAGCAGACATGCATCTTTGAAAAGTAGCAGAAGCATTGCATAAACCAAATGGCATATGTCTATAAGCATAAGTTCCATAAGGACAAGTAAAAGTGGTTTTCTCTTGATCTTCCTTTCTAACAGCAATCTGAGAGAAACCGGAATAACCATCAAGAAAACAAAAGTGAGTCTTCTTAGACAGCCTCTCTAACATTTGATCTATAAACGGTAAAAGATAATGATCTTTCTTGGTAACTTTGTTTACCTTTCTAAAATCAATGCACATCCTATAACCAACTACTACCCTTTGAGGAATAAGCTCGTTATTCTCATTAGGCACAACAGTCATACCTCCTTTCTTAGGAACACAATGAACAGGACTAACCCATCTACTATCAGCAATAGGATAAATGATACCAGCATCAAGGAGCTTCAATACCTCATTTCTTACCACATCTTAGGAATTAAGCGGCGTTGATGTTCGACGACTGGCTTTGCGTCTTCCTCCATATTAATAGCATGCTGACATAAAGTGGGAGAAATCCCTTTTAAATCATCAAGAGTATATCCCATAGCTCCTCGATGTTTCCTCAATATCTCCAATAACCTTTCTTCTTCCTTTCCTGAAAGCTTAGAACTGATAGTAACAAGATATATTTTCTTATCATCTATATAAGCATACATAAGATCATCAGGTAAAGGTTTTAATTCAAAAACAGGATCTTCCTTAGGTGACAAAGTGGTACCAAGATCCTCCACAGGTAAATTGTGCTTAATCAACGCTGGTTGACGAAGGAAAATATCGTCAATCTCTTCTCTTTCCTTCCTGTAAACATCACTTTCATGGTCCTCCATGAATTGCTGCAAAGCATTATTAGGAGCAAGAGCAATAGAAGCAAGCTGCTCAACTCAAAAAAATTCATTAGGCATTTCATTTTCATAAGAAGTCTTAGCAAACTTAAAAAAATTAAACTCATAAGATTCTCCATTAAACTTAGTGAAAATTTTCTCCTTCTTACAGTCTATCACAGCACCACAAGTATTCAAAAAGGGTCTACCAAAAATAATAGGACAAGTTTTACTAGCTTCCTTACCAAGTACTAGAAAATCAGTGGGATATTTGGTCTTACCGCAAAGAACTTCCACATCTCGAACAATACCAAGAGGCCAAACGGTCTCTCTGTTAGCAAGCTGAACAACCACATCAATATCCTCAAGTTCACAAGGGCCAATCTCATGCATGATTTCTCTGTAAAGCTCTAAAGGAATGGCACTTGAACTAGCACCAATGTCGCATAAACCATAATAGCAATGATCGCCAATCCTGACAGAAATAACAGGAACACTTGTTTTCCTACGCCTATTAGGATGTGAAATAATGTTAGTAGCATCTTCACAAAAGATAATATGTTCATCCCCTACATCTTTAGTAACAAGGTCCTTCAATATAGCCACAGGAGACTTAATAGTAATTTGCTCATGAGGTTCTACAGCTTTCTTAGTACTTTTATTAGACACACTTACCAAAGTAGAATGCTCTTTTACCTTAGCAGGGAAAGGTGTCTTCTCGAAATAAGGTTCAGGCAAAATGCTATCAACAGTACAAACTTCAGTAGCTGTAGCAGGAATATGACTAATAGAATCTTTCTAAGGCGCATGATATTTGTTCCAATCTTTCTTTGGAACATCAAGATAAGAGGCAAAAGCCTTAAAACAGTTAGCAAGTATTTGAGAATCAAGACCATAAGCAGTGCTAACATTATGAAAGTCATCGGTTCCCATAAAAGCTTTAATGCATTCATAATCATAATTTATACCTGACCTCCTACCTTTGTCGTTTTCCCATCCTTCAGCATTTTCTTGAATGCGGTCAAGAAGATTCCACTTAGCATCTTCTTTCATATGAGTAAATGATCCAAAACAGGAAGCATCCAAATAATCCTTATCATGAAGAGCAAGCCTCGCATAAAAATTATCAATAACAATATTACTGGGGAGCTCATGAATGGGACATTTGAGCATCGATAACTTCAATCTCCCCGATGCTTGGGCAATACTCTCTCCATCATGAGGCCAAAAGTTATATATTCGATTACGATCTTTATGAATTTCTCTTGGAGGATAAATCTTGGAATAAAAGAGAGGTACAATTTCCTCCCATGCAATAGATGGACCATCTTTAAGCAGCCGATACCACTCCTCGGCTCTGCCTTTCAGTGATAAAGAGAATAGCTTCCTCTTAACTTTGCTTGATGAAATACCTGCACACTTGAATAACTCGCATAATTCATGTATAAAGAGTAAGTGGTCACCCGGATGGACAGTTCCATCTCCAGAATAGCAGTTATCCATAACACGTTTAACAATTTTCATAGTTGTTTTAGAAGGATCTAATTGAGCAGGTGGTGGTGGTGGTGGTTCATCCACATGTGCAGCAGTGGTAGTAGTGTTCCCAAATAGGAACCAAATGGAGAACTCTCCATAGCAAAATAAAAATAAAAATAAAAGACAAAAATAAAAACAATACTCACAGCGACGGTTACCTTTACCAATTCCACTCTTCAATAGCGCTTCACTCCCCGGCAACGGCGCCAGAAAATAGTCTTGATAACCCACAAGTATAGGGGGTGTATCGTAGTACTTTCGATAAATAAGAGTGTCGAACCCAACGAGGAGCAGAAGGTGTTGACAAGTGGTTTTGATCAAGGATTCACTATAAATACTAGCAAACAGATTTTCAGGGCTATTTGGTAATGCAAATAAATAAAGTACGAGTAAATAAAAGACAATAGTAATAATTGCTGCATGTGGCCCAATCCTATCTAGAGCAAAGGACAAGCCGGTTGTGTAACTTATGATAACCAAACGTTCTCGAGGACACACGGGAGTTTCTGTCAAGTGCTTTCGCTTCATACCGCTAAATAATCTTTATTGGTTTGATAAGTGTTATGGGGGTGAACTTGTTCTAGCGCAGTACCCTTACTAGGATAAATACACACTTGTGATTATACCCCTTGCAAGCACCCGCAAATACAAGAAAGTAATTAAGATAAATCTAACCACAGCCTTAAACTCTAAGATCCTACGCTCCTTGGTGCAATGGTTTCCCAACGGAGGTTTAGGTTTCTGTCACTCCAGCAACCCCACAATTGGTAGCCAAATACACAATGCATCTCACTAGGCCCATAAATGGTGAAGTATCATGTAGTCGACGTTCACATGACACCACTAGTGAAATAGCACCACAACAAATAAATATCAAACCATTAAATATTACTCAACATAATTCCACTACTAACATCTTGACTTCTCCCATGTCCTCAAGAACTAAATGAACTACTCACAAGACATCATATAGATCATGATCAGAGGTGAAATAATGGTAAATAACAATCTGAACATAAACCTTAATTCAACGGTTCCGCTCAATAGCATCAACCACAAGAGTAATCAACACCGGGAAAGTTTCCCCTAAGAATTTGACAAGATTCAACTCAAGATGTTACTGTAGCGTACCTGTGTTTTAATTGTGCTAGTCCCGGATCGACTGCTAGCACACACAGTTACAAGATGAAATATCATGAATACAAAGGTCTTTATTACAACGCTTGATCCACAAATAACATAGTCTTTTACAACTCAATAAGGCACAAAGCCACAACCCTATTACAACTCTAGAAATCGACTAAGTAAATGAACTTCAAGTCTTCTTTCTTCATTGATCCGCCGGCAGACATGTTGGACGAAGACTCGAGACCGTAGCGCAGCAATCTTCAATCTTCGTAGTAGCCACCTGCAACATGATACGTTGCAGCCACGGAGGGTCAATACGTTGAATGTATTGGCAATTGTCACTTTGGTGGACTCAATGGCACCTACACGTATATGCTCTTTGGCCAGGTGGAGTTTAACTTAGCAAAAGCAAGCCTTTTTCCTATCATTGTAAAACTCAAATTTTTCCTTAGCCAAATTTTGTCCAGAAGGACCCTTTACTACCCAAGTTCACCCCTCAAGTTTTAACTTAGAGAAATTGGGGTGAGGAGATTCTTGAACAGCTTCAATGTCATGTCACTCAGAATTGTCCGTAATCGGGGACACGGCTAAGTACTTAGTTTTTAACCCTCTACAGAGGTGGTGCACTTTTCCCACAAGACTTAGTTAACCCGTTTTGCCGTGAGACTCATTTTGCCTCAAACGGCCAAGTGAAAACTAAGACGAGGCCTTTCAGAAGCATTCCCTCAGACCAAACGGACGTGTTCCATCCTATCAACATCTACCACCCTCTGTCCGCCTGGCTTGAGTTCTTGCAGCTTAGTTGACCAAGACAGAGCCCATATGACTTGTGGTTGCACTGGAAGCTTCACGACTTGAACGTCTCCAATCTCTTTGCTCCTGGGTGGCCTTCCACAAGTGAGATACACCTGGTGGTTCAGAGGTTTGACGACATGACCCCAGGGAACCACTCAACATAAACCAATCAAAAGCCACTTCCACCCAGGTGGTTCATTAACTTAGTTGTTTTCTTAGTTTTCCAAAAACTTGTTTTCCAACACTTAGCCAAAATCATGTGTTAACCCTTCCCACAACAAGTGTAAAAGCAAAGTCCTATAGCAGCAGCAATTCTACTAGGAGATGCAAAGCTAAGCAAGCTAGACAAAAACTTAGCATAGAATCTAGCAAGTTAAAGACAAGAATTCATAAAAACACCTACACATGCATCTTCTACTAGAAAAACTACAAGACCAAAACTTTCAGTAGGACAAGGGAAACATGGTGACACTTGCCTTGGTGAGGAGAAGAGTTAGTGCACTCGTCACACAGACACTCGTTGCACTCAGCACAATCTACACATGAAATATAGCATCATAAGCACATAACCATCACAAAACAATCATGAAAAGAAAGCATGCATGCAAATGTATTTAAACACTTCAAGGACACTTAGCATGTTTTCTGGTTGTTACTATATGCATGATGACATGATCAAAATTTTAGAGTTAATTTATAAAGCTCATTTCATCATCAACACATAAACAGAACAAATAAACAACTAAACTACAAAAGATAATATAAAAGTAACTAAAAATAATTTTGGCCGTGCTAAAGTACTAAGGAATATCAGAGGGTTGCTGGTGGCAAGTTGACGTGGGAATATGCAGTTGATGTGGGAGCTTATTCTTCTTAAATCCCCAGAAACGGCGCCAGGAAAGAGCTGTTGCTTGTGCGTGGTGAATGACCAGCCCATTGGGAACCCCAAGAGGAAGGTGTGATGAGTATAGCAGCTTGTTTTCCCTCAGTTAAGAAACCAAGGTATATCGATCAGGAGAAGAGCAGACAATAACAACTGAAGGTGATGCTTGCTAGTTTGCGACAGCTTCGGACAATTTATATATGGCGCCTCGTCCAAGCTTTGCTTGCTAGCTGCAACGCGGAACCTGCACACAACACAACCAAGTACTTTGTTCCCAACTTGCGATGAGGTTGTCAATCTCACCGGTTTGCTTGAAACAAAGGTTATGAGCATATCGAGTGGAAAATAGTAGAGTATGCGAGTAAAGTAAACAGTGCGAGTAAAGTAAACAGGTGATAGCAATATGATGGAAATAGGACCGGGGTCCACAGTTCACTAGTGGTGTCTCTCCGTAAGATAAATAACACATGCTGGGTAAACAAATTACAATTGGGCAATTGATAGAATAAAGATAAACGTGATATGTCAAGAAGATCACTATGAGATTTACTCTGGGCATTACAACAAAATACATAGACCGCCATCCAACTGCATCTATGACTAATAATCCACTTGTGGCGAATCAATCCGAGAACTCCACAAGTATTAAGTTGCGAACAACAGATAATTGCATTAAGCAAAGTGTGTAATGTAAACAAAGCATATGCCCTTGAGCATATGAATGTTGTTTTCTCCCTAGTAGCAACAGCACATCTACAACCTTAGAGGTTTCTGTCACTCCCCCAGGTTAAATAGAGGCATGAACCCACTATGGAGCATAAATACCCCCTCTTGGAGTCACTAGCAACTACTCGGCCAAGATAGCTACTAACAACGGAGAGCATGCAAGATCATAAACAACATAGAGATAACAAAAGATATATTTCAGTATAGCAACTCAATCATAACACCAATATTCATCGGATCCCAACAAACCAAACATGTAGAATTACATAACGGTGATCTCAATCATGTAGGGCAGCTCATGAGATCTAAACATGAAGCACATGGTGGAGAAGACAACCATCTAGCTACTGCTATGGACCCATAGTCCAAGGTAGACTACTCACTCATCGCTCCGGAGGCAAGCATGGCGATGAAGAAGACCTCCGGTGGCGATTCCCCTCTCCGGCAGGGTGCCGGGAAGAGCTTCTGGACCCTCCCGATCTTCGGGTCGACGGCGGCGGCGGATCGCGATGTGTTCTGGAAAATTGATCGGGTACTTAGGTTTTTCCGGTCGGGGGGTCTTTATAGGCGAAGGGGCGATGTCAGAGGTGGAGCCAGGTGGCCTCACACCAGGGCGGCGCGGCCAGGGCCTGGGCCGCGCCAGCCTGGCGCGTGGGGCCCCTGTGGCTCCCCTCCTACTCTCCTTCGGATCCCTGGAAGCTCCCGAACAAAATAAGACTTCAGGAATTTGTTTCGTCCAATTCCGAGAATATTTCCTGTGTATCACTTCTGAAACACAAAAACAGCAGAAAACAGGGAACTGGCACTGTGGCAACTTGTTAGTAGGTTAGTTCCAGAAAATGCATAAAAGTGCCACTAAGTGTAACGAAACATTAGGCAAATGGTGTAAAAACAAGCATGGAGCATCAAAAATTATAGATACGTTCGAGACGTATCAAGCATCCCCAAGCTTAACTTCTGCTCGTCCTCGAGTAGGTAAGTGATAACAAAAGAATAATTTTTGAGGTGACATGCACCTACACAATCTTGATCATATATGTAAGCATTTGTGAGCTGGGATCATAAGAACTTAAAACATGGGCATGAAAGATATAATCTTGACAATAGAAACTTAGCAACCATGTTGACAACATGCAAATGAACACAAACAAAAGATCATGAAAATGAAACAATGAAAGTCAAACGTGTGTTCAAATCATAAGGAAAAACATACAAAAGGTTTTCAGCTTGTCCTTCAAAGAGAGCAAAACATAAATGCATAGGACACCTTCAAGTTTAAGAGGGCGACTAGATACAAATAATTTGAGAACAAGTGAAACCAACAATATGAATCAATCAATGAAAACTTTGGGACAATGCACATTATACTAAGAATGACAACTATGCTCTCTTAATGGTGCATAAAGATAGAAGGTGGTGACTCAACATAAAAGTAGAAGAAAGGCCCTTCGCAGAGGGAAGCAGTGATTGCAAGTTTTATAACCTTCAAAAATTATGGTACTTACCGGCTTTGAGCTCTCATTGCCCCCATCATAAGCATCTTGAATGGTTAAAGTTAATGCGAGAACAATTATGATGCATATGCTTGACAAATCATAAGTTGAAAACCTCGTGTCCCGTGAATACGAGTACCCAAACCTCATGCTACTTTACTTAGAGTCCCAAGCAAGGCTCTTGTCATTGTAAATATATGCATATCATTGAGAACCGCCAATGGGGTACCTCCGTGCCCGATGACATGGAACAAGCCCACATCAAAATGACAGGACAAGCAGACAATGAACACCTCGACATCTCTTTTATTTGCCATTTGTTTAGCTTTTTATTGTGAGATGCGTCGCCGAATGTCCACCATGGGTATGCTGCAAATTTCCACCATGAATTATGCATGGCTTAGATTAGCGGCCTGGCGTTTCCCTAACACATATACAAACACCATGATCCCCACAAGATTCCCAATTCATTTCACACCGCGGGCATCCATAAACAAAAGATCACGATATCAACTCAAATAAGAAGTACAATGTTGAAAGCTTGCCCATGACTGCATGGCTGGGCTAGTCTCCAACTTACAACTTGCAAGCATAACAACTCAACATAAGAGACCACAATGTCAAATTTTTAAGAACAGGAAAAAGTAAAGTGTGCCTTCCGGTTCGTGAGAGCATTACTGACCGAATTTCGCATAACACTGGTAATAGTTTAATTTGAAGAGAAGATAAAAGCAAGTCAAATTTACTTGGAATAGCAAATTGCTAGTAGGTATGTATGGTGGACACTTTGGAAAACTTTGGCTTTTAGGATTTGGATGCACGAGTAGAGCTCATACTCAGTACAAGGTGAGGGCTAGCAAAAGACTGGGAGCGACCAACTAAGAGAGCAATAATGACCATAATCATGCAAAGCGACAAAGCGACATTAAAAGAAGCATAAGATGGCATCAAAATTCAAAAACTAAATGATCATAGAGTCTATTGGCGACTTTGTAAGAGTCTAACATGTGTGAGCATGCGCCAAGTCAACCCAAATAAAGCATTAAGGAGAAAACCAAAATAATGCTTCAAAATAATTAAAACAACGCATGATTTTTTCAAAGGCTCATTAAGCAATCTCAGTTATTTGAGACAAGTCATGCTACAGCAAAACCACTAAGCATACTATCAAAAAGACATCAAGCATGACATGAAAAAGCCTAATACACAAGCTCCTTCTTGTACCACTTTTTTGCATAAAGCTTTTTCTCTTTTCCAACACCATTTGAAAATTTTAAAGACACCTCTTTTGATGAAAACCAATAAAGATCAGAGGCAAAAATACACCTTGATGAAAAGATATGACAAGGTCTGAACGCAAATCAAGGCAAAAACGAAAACCAAAAGCAGTAGCGGAAAAAGAACACCCGGTGAAATTGTAAGAATGAAAAACGGAGTGTTCTTGGCAAATAAAAACGAGTACATCTCCTCCAAAGGAAATTTGTTGGGGTCCAACCATTTGTTGCAGCAAACAAAACTAAACTAACTAAGAAAACTAAAACAACTGATGCTCCAAGAAAAACACATAGTGCATGAAGCAATAAAAATATAGTGTCTTGAAAGGTGACCTGATTTTTGCCGATGAAGAAGGGGTGCCTCGGGGGCATCCCCAAGCTTTGACGCTTGTACTTCTTGGATATTTCTTGGGGTGATGCATGGGCATCCCCAAGCTTGAGCTTTTGTCCATTCTTCAACTCATCTCATCATTCTCCAATCCCTACACTTGAAAACTTCCTTCATACAAAACTAAACACAAATCTATTAGCAACATTAGTGTAGCATAACATATAATCAACCTCTTTTTGCTTCAGGTTTCAACTCAAAACCACCACATATATAGCACATACTACTGTAGCAACTTCCCCAAAAGTTCCATGATCAAAAGAAATCAAAAGAAAGCGATAAAGCGGCAAACACAAATATTGGCAGAAATCTGTCAAAACAGAACAGCTGACAAAGGCCGAATTTTTGAGGGGTTTTCTGTTGCTCAAATCAAAAAGTGTTCAACTAATGAAAGTTTGGATATAACCTGGGGCATATGCACAAGAAATCGCAGGTCGAAAAGATATACAGAGAATTTATACGAATTTTTACGGTGCAGCACTGAAAACAGTTTCAGGACAGCAACATCCCCAAATCTTTACCTCACTCGAATTAGAGGCTTCTCTTGGCACAAAAACGAAATAAACAAGATAAGGAGCGGTCATTACAGTAGTAATGACTTCCAAGACTCAAATAAAAGAAAAAGTACTGAAAATAAAACATTGGGTTATCTCCCAAGAGTGCTTTTCTTTAACGCCTTTGAGCTAGGCGCAGAAAATTGCGAATCAAGTAATATCAATAGATGAAGTGCTAGGATCAGCGGGTGCCTTACGTCTTCCTTTCTTACCTTTGCTCTTAACTCTAGGAAAGACATGGCTGTTACAAGGTGGAGAGGTAAATTTTATGTTGCCTTTTCCCACATCAATGACGGCGCCTAGGAGCTTTAATAGAGATCTTCCAAGTGTGATATGTCCTTTTCCTACACATTCGATAACAAGATAATCAGTAGATATCATTCTTCCTAGGACTTTTGTAAAGACTCCTTCAGCAACTCCAATGGGAAATATAATGGCATTATTAGTAAGAGAAATTCCTTCTCCCCCCTCAGAAAGCTTCCAAAGACTCAGAGATTCATAGACATCCTTTGGCATAAGACAAAATTCAGACATAATATCACATCGAGCATGAAAAGTTTTACCATCAATAGTAATTTTTATCGTAGGATACCAACTCGAAGGTTCAGAATTTGTTGGCACATAATCAAAATGCTGGCGCAAAGTATTATAGCAAGTATTCAAACTAGCAGTGCGAGTCTCAAGAGTATCAAGTCTATTAAAAATGCACACAAGAGAGGAATCAAAATAGGTTGGCATGCTATAAATTGTAATCAACCTTTTTATAATATTGAAGGCTTGATCTCCATCACAATGAAGGAAATCTCCTTCTGCAGTAGCATCCAAAGCATATCTATAACGAAGAGCAAGTCCAAAGTAAAAACTACTAAGAAGCAAACTCAAAGTCATTTTAGGTTCAGTTTTTCCATGCCAATCATAAATTCTAGACCAAGCTTCTTTAAAACTTTCCTCATCCTTTTGTTTAAAAGTGAAAATCATATCCTCGGGCGACATAGTAGTAGCAACTGAACTAGACATAATAAACTCAAGTAAAGAAATAGCAACTACCAAGGATTCTAATTTTTTTGGGTTTTTGATATAAAACGATGCAGGTAAAATAAATAAAGTAAAGCAAAACAATAACAAAGTAAAGGATGTGCGTGCGAAAAACTCCCCTCGCAGAAGTCTTCCACTCTTCCCCGGCAACGGCGCCAGAAAAGAAGCTGCTGGTGCCAAGTTGACGTGGGAATATGCAGTTGATGTGGGAGCTTATTCTTCTTAAATCCCCAGCAACGGCGCCAGGAAAGAGTTGTTGCTTGTGCGTGGTGAATGACCAGCCCGTTGGGAACCCCAAGAGGAAGGTGTGATGAGTATAGCATCTTGTTTTCCCTCAGTTAAGAAACCAAGGTTTATCGATCAGGAGAAGAGCAGACAATAACGACTGAAGGTGATGCTTGCTAGTTTGCGATAGCTTCGGACAATTTATATATGGCGCCTCGTCCAAGCTTTGCTTGCTAGCTGCAACGCAGAACCAGCACACAACACAACCAAGTATTTTGTTCCCAACTTGCGATGAGGTTGTCAATCTCACCGGTTTGCTTGAAACAAAGGTTATGAGCGTATCGAGTGGAAAACAGTAGAGTATGCGAGTAAAGTTAACAGTGCGAGTAAAGTAAACAGGTGATAGCAATATGATGGAAATAGGACCGGGGTCCACAGTTCACTAGTGGTGTCTCTCCGTAAGATAAATAACACATGCTGGGTAAACAAATTACAGTTGGGCAATTGATAGAATAAAGATAAACGTGATATGTCAAGAAGATCACTATGAGATTTACTCTGGGCATTACAACAAAATACATAGACCGCCATCCAACTGCATCTATGACTAATAATCCACTTGTGGCGAATCAATCCGAGAACTCCACAAGTATTAAGTTGCGAACAACAGATAATTGCATTAAGCAAAGTGTGTAATGTAAACAAAGCATATGCCCTTGAGCATATGAATGTTGTTTTCTCCCTAGTAGCAACAACACATCTACAACCTTAGAGGTTTCTGTCACTCCCCCAGGTTAAATAGAGGCATGAACCCACTATCGAGCATAAATACCCCCTCTTGGAGTCACTAGCAACTACTCGGCCAAGATAGCTACTAACAACGGAGAGCATGCAAGATCATAAACAACATAGAGATAACAAAAGATATATTTCAGTATAGCAACTCAATCATAACACCAATATTCATTGGATCCCAACAAACCAAACATGTAGAATTACATAACGGTGATCTCAATCATGTAGGGCAGCTCATGAGATCTAAACATGAAGCACATGGTGGAGAAGACAACCATCTAGCTACTGCTATGGACCCATAGTCCAAGGTAGACTACTCACTCATCGCTTCGGAGGCAAGCATGGCGATGAAGAAGACCTCTGGTGGCGATTCCCCTCTCCGGCAGGGTGCCGGGAAGAGCTTCTGGACCCTCCCGATCTTTGGGTCGACGGCGGCGGTGGATCGTGATGTGTTCTGGAAAATTGATCGGGTACTTAGGTTTTTCCCGTCGGGGGGTCTTTATAGGCGAAGGGGCGATGTCAGAGGTGGAGCCAGGTGGCCTCACACCAGGGCGGCGCGGCCAGGGCCTGGGCCGCGCCAGCCTGGCGTGTGGGGCCCCTGTGGCTCCCCTCCTACTCTCCTTCGGATCCCTGGAAGCTCCCAGACAAAATAAGACTTCAGGAACTTGTTTCGTCCAATTCCGAGAATGTTTCCTGTGTATCACTTCTAAAACACAAAAACAGCAGAAAACAGGGAACTGGCACTGTGGCAACTTGTTAGTAGGTTAGTTCTAGAAAATGCATAAAAGTGCCACTAAGTGTAACGAAACATTAGGCAAATGGTGTAAAAACAAGCATGGATCATCAAAAATTATAGATACGTTGGAGACGTATCAAGGGTCCTAAACCAAAAGGATTTACAGTAAAAAGAATTTTATAACTATTTTTAATAACCAAAACACAAGATTAAAGCTTCAGCAATTCACTAATTAAAACAGCTACTATACTTGCTTTTGATACTGTAGTTAGAAAATACACATTATTCTGAATCTATGGACGTAAAGTTTGCTAAAATTGGACGTGTAGATCTCCAGATATGAATTTAGCAAGTTTAGAACCAAATCTATGAATTAAAACGAAATCGAAATCGAGTTAAACCTGGTGACGACACGCGTCGCGATCCGATTCGCTGGTACCGCTTCACGCGGATCTGGTGCGACCGCCGTTGGATTAAAAGAGGATCTGGCGGCCCAGATTGAACCGTAACGGTTCGATAAGTTATCTAATCTAGCCCCTAGGATCTAGATCTAACGGACGAGAAGCAAAGGGAAGGGGGCTCACCGGGAAGACGTCACCGGCGAAGTCTCTGCGGCACTGGAGGTCGACGTTGACGGAGATCTGGGGGTCCTGGACGACGGGGAAGTACTGGATGACCTTCAGCTCGAGGTGGCAGGGGTGCTGGCGAAGCGGCGTTCTCGAACGCGTCCTGCAGTGGTGTCCAGAAGCGACTGAAGGTTAAGCCGTGGCTGTGCTGTGCAGAGCTCGGACGAGGGTGACGTGCACAAACGGATTTTGGAAACGAGTCTCATACCGGGAGTTGCAGAAGGTTGAGGCGACCTTGTTGGCGAAGTTTCCAGGGACGGGGTGCACGGAGTCCTCAGCAATCGCTCGTTGGAGTTCTGTCTGGCGGCAGCAAGATCCGATCAAGGACGTTCCCGTCGTTCTGAAAGAAAAGAAAAGGTGCAACCATGTCAGGGAGCCGTGCATGAGTAAGAGGGAGGAGAGGGTGCAGAGAAGAGGTCGAGACGAGGTCGGGGCGCACTGCAGATCGGCGGCGTTCCCGTCTGGCTATGGCGGCACGGCGGTCTCTGGTTGCGGCAGCCTGGCGGCGTTGTAGCTAGGGTTTTGGAGGGGAAAACGAGTGCGGCAGAGAGGGGGTGTTATAGCCACGAGAGGGAGAAGAAATTGGAACGGAAACCGGGTGGATAAGATCGGGAAGATCATGGCGTCCTCGGGCGAGTTTCTCGGACGGAGGTTGACGACGACGTCGGTGCTGACGTGTGGATCCCACTTGTCAGCGAAGAAAAATAAAAGGAAAGGATACCGGTTCGGGATGCTGGCGATGCTGGGCCGTGGGCCGACTCTGGCCGTGGGCTGAAACGTTCCCCGCGGCCCTTTCTCATTTTCCTATTTTTTTTCTGTTTTTCCTTTGTAATTTTTGCAAAACAATTTCAAATTGATTTCAAACAGCTTTTTTTGACTTTTGTAAATCATTTCCCTTGTTTGTTGCACTTCAGGGAAATGTTTGAATCACATAATAGCCAAAGATTTTGGTAAAATGCACATAAAATGATAGAATGCAATGCATATGCAATGAGATGGGTTTATGATTTCATGTGTGCAAGATTTTAAATTTTATTCCCAAATTTGGGATGTTACAAGTCTAACCCCCTTAAGATGAATCTCGCCCTCGAGATTCGGGTTGGCTAGCAAATAGGTGCGGATGGTCTTCTCGGAGTTCATCTTCTCGTTCCCAAGTTGCTTCTTCTTCAGTATGGTGACTCCACTGAACCTTGCAAAACTTGATTGTCTTGGTATGAGTGACTCTTTCTGATGTCTCCAAGATTTTGATGGGCTTCTCCTCATATGTGAGATCACTTTCCAACTGAACCTCTTCCAATGGTATTGTGTCTCTTAGTGGAGTATCTGCCATTTCTGGATGACACTTCTTCAATTGGCTCACATGAAACACATTGTGTACTGCAGACAAGGATTCTGGCAGTTCTAGCTCATATGCAACTTCACCTTTGCGAGCCAAAACTTTGAATGGCCCTACAAAGCGAGGTGCTAGCTTTCCTTTGACTCCGAATCTTGTCACACCACAAAGTGGCGATACTCGTAAATATGCTCTATCGCCCACCTCATAAGTCACCTCTCTTCATTTTGAATCAGCATAACTCTTTTGCCTGGATTGAGCTATCTTGAGCCTATCTCTGATTAATCAAACCTTTTCTTCAGCGTCCTTTATTATGTCTGGCCCGAAAAGACTTCGTTCACCAACACCACTCCAAAGCAATGGTGTAGTACATTTTCTTCCATAGAGAGCCTCAAACGGTGCCATTTCAATGCTAGATTGGTGGCTATTGTTGTAAGAGAACTCTGCATATGGTAGATTATCATCCCAACTAGACCCATAGTCCAAGGCACAAGCTCGCAACATGTCTTCTAGAATTTGATTCACTCTTTCGGTTTGCCCATCAGTCTGAGGGTTAAATGCTGTGCTGAACTCTAATCTAGTGCCCAAGGATTCATGGAGTTGACGCCAAAAGTGAGAGGTGAATTGA
The DNA here is from genome assembly GCA_007115705.1 of Dactylis glomerata. Classification (NCBI taxonomy): domain Eukaryota; kingdom Viridiplantae; phylum Streptophyta; class Magnoliopsida; order Poales; family Poaceae; genus Dactylis; species Dactylis glomerata. The sequence continues at coordinate 1,146,566 of QXEO01000184.1, forward strand.
GTACCTCTGTCAGATACAATACTCTTGGGCACACCATGTAGGCACACTATTTGGTTCATGTATATCTTGGCTAGCTTGGTACTGGTATAAGTGGTCTTCACAGGAATGAAGTGAGCCACTTTGGTTAAACGGTCAACTATGACCCAGATGGAGTCATAACCAGACTTAGTCCTTGGTAAACCCGTGATGAAATCCATGCCAACATTATCCCACTTCCATTCTGGTATGGGCAATGGCTGAAGTAAACCTGCTGGTTTCTGATGCTCTGCCTTGACTCTGTTGCATACGTCACATAGGGCAATGTATTCGGCGACATCCCTTTTCATATGGCTCCACCAAAATCTACCCTTCAAATCCATATACATCTTGGTGTTCCCAGGATGAATTGAATATGGTGAATCATGTGCTTCTTGCAGAATTAACTTTCTGAGTTCAGGGTCTTGTGGTACACAAACACGCTTCTCAAACCAAATAATTCCTTGGTCATCTTCGTGAAATCCCTTTGCTTTTCCTTTAGCCATATTACTCTTTATTTCCTCTATCTCCTTATCTAGCTTCTGGGCTTCTTTGATCTTGTCTATCAATGTAGGTTGAACTTCAAGAGATGCCAAAAACCCTTTTGGCACAATTTCTAACCTGAGCTCTTTGAACTGTTCACACAAATCTTCAGGCAATTCCCCTGCTGTGAGTCGGATGGTATTGGAGACTCATGTTATAATCTTTTATGAGTTCTAACCATCTCCTTTGTCTCATGTTCAGTTCCTTCTGAGTGAATATATACTTTAAGCTTTTGTGATCGGTGAACACATCACAATGCTTTCCCATCAAATAATGTCTCCACACCTTCAGAGCATGAACTATGGATGCTAGCTCTAAGTCATGGGTGGGGTAATTTATCTCGTGATGCTTGAGTTGGCGCGAGGCATAACTCACAACTTTTCCATTTTGCATTAGCACGCTACCAAGTCCTTGACGAGAAGCATCGCAGTAGACTTGGAAATCCTTCTGTATATCTGGCAGACTCAGAACAGGGGCACTTACTAGCCGTTTCTTCAATTCCTGAAAACCAGCTTCACATGAGTCAGTCCATTCAAATTTCTTGTCCTTCTTCAAAAGTTCAGTCATTGGCTTTGCTATCTTGGAGAAATTTTCAATGAATCTCCGATAGTACCCAGCAAGGCCTAAGAAACTTCGGATGTCTCCCGCATTTTTGGGTGACTCCCATTCAGTAACGGATGCTACCTTGCTTGGATCCACCGCGACTCCTTCCGCGGAAACAATGTGACCAAGAAATCCTACTTTGTTCAACCAGAATTCACACTTGCTGAATTTCGCATATAACTTATGCTCCCTGAGCTTTTCCATGATTAAGTGTAAGTGCTGCTCATGTTCTTTATCATCCTTGGAATAAATCAGAATGTCATCAATGAACACCACAACAAATTTATCCAAGTATTCCATGAACACCTTGTTCATCATGGTCATGAAGTATGCCGGGGCATTTGTTAACCCAAAAGACATGACGGTATACTCATATAGACCATATCTAGTGGTAAAAGCTGTTTTGGGTATGTCTTGCTCTCGGATCTTTAGCTGGAAATATCCTGATCGGAGGTCGATCTTGGAGAACACTTTTGCTCCTTTCAACTGATCAAACAGGTCGTTGATGTTGGGCAATGGGTACTTTTTCTTGATTGTCACTTCGTTCAGCGAACGGTAGTCCACAACCAATCTCTTGCTAGAGTCTTTCTTCTCCACAAACAAAACAGGAGCTCCCCATGATGATGAACTCTGTTGGATAAAACTTTTGTCCAACTGTTCCTTGAGCTGCTTCTTCAATTCCTTTAACTAGTCAGCAACCCGTGCACCCGCACGGGCTAGTTATTCAGAGAATACATTAAAAATGTTTTAATTTTTTATTATTAATGAAAGATTCTTAGAAGCATTTATTAGATGACTGTTTTTTGTTACCCTTATAGTGAAAAGAAGGATGTCTACATTTTATTTAAACATGATATATTCTTATTATGGGAGAAAAAACAATAATAAAATCAGCGTGTACCAAGAGCACATGCTAAAACCAAAACAACAGAATTGCATATAAGTTCGTGGGTAGGAAAAAGTATGCAAACCGCGCCATAAAAAAAATTCGGCGATAAAATATTGCCCTATTTTCAAGTGATGAAAATAATATTAATTGTCGTCATGGTCTTTTTTGGAAGAGAAATACATTAATAGTCGATATCACATACCTAGCTTCATAAACATGGTTTGTCTCAATTTTTGTTATAAAGTATAGGCTTGCACTCTTTAAATTTTAATATTTTTTCTCTTTAAAACTCAAGGTCACAGTACTGGTACATCCTTCCACGCAAATGACACAGTTGCCCAAATTTTTTGGTGTAGAAAAAAGAAATACATGGTTAAATTGTTTACCTCCATTATTATCTAGTAGTCCTTTGGAAGCAGCCAAGTGTTCGTCTATAAACTCAGGAAAATACACAGTGGAATTGAAGAGATTGGCAGTGCCAAAATGTACGGTTGGAGAGCTTTATCTACGAACAAAGACATGTAGTGCGAATGAATTTCCCTTTTTTAAGTAGCGAATGAAATTCCCTTGTGTCATGTGATTGACAGCAAGAGAAAAGGATAAATGAGCTAAGACTAATGTATTATTTTTTCTTCTTGTGAACAACATGTACAAATGAACTATAAGCTCAATGACTATTTGAGAAACATAAATCTTGGATGTACGACTGAGTGAAGATATATGTTACTTGGCGTTGTACTGGCAGGCAACGGGAAGTAGTCACGGAGTTTATTTGCACTGGGCGTCATGGCAGGACTGCAGCACAAAGCCGTCGCCGGTTCTTCCCTGTTTTCGCATTGGAAAGATCAGATCAATTTGAATGGCAACAGGCTAGCTGATCTAACCCAACTTCTCCCTTCTTAGCTCAGTATCGACCAATCCTATTACCATCATTTTATATGCAGTATTGCTCCCACTAAACCTGATTACTTCTCTGAGACCAGCTCAGCAAAAGTTGCATGCAGCAGAAATTTAAAGAGTAATCAAGGAAGAGACTACATACACCGTTAAATCTGATGACTACAGTCCACTGGTCCAGTCTTTAGAAAATGTGCATCCATATGCTTAGGCGTGGGGAAAACAATACTTCACTGCAAGAAAATCAAGAGCACTTGAGGGGTGTTCAATTATATATCAATAGAACATACCATGCTAGGGAAATTTACACAACATGAAATCACATCTGATCTTAACCATCTCTCCTTGCTCCGTTGGACATGGGAGTTCCCACCAAGGCTCCCTACCCATAAAATGAATTAACGATGCTATAGTAATTAGATGGGCAATTAAATATATGAAGTCGATAGTATTTGGATGGCCAATTGCGTCTGCTCCTTGCTGCCGCTGCATGCACCTATTGGCCATGCGACGCCGCGATCTTGGCATCAGCCGGCTGTGCGCCAATCTTCAGCTGTCGCTGGCGGGTAGCTGTGCATACAGGTAGCGGGAGATTGTGGAGGACGGCTGCCGGATCGAAATTGTCACGGCCAGATCGGGCAGTTGCAGAACGCTTAAGACATGTAGCCTAGCCTCCTCGTCCATTGGTCTTCTACCTCTACAGCAGTTCTAGCTGGTTGAACCACATGTTGAATCGCCGATCATGGATGCCGACATGCCGTTGTGCCCATCGGTCGCCGTGCACATAGCAGCAGCTAAGGGTCACGGGCCAGTGCACCAGTGATGGCTCCGTCATGCACGTCGTCCCAGTCGCTGTGCGCGAGGATCGACTGATTTAAGGAGAGAAGTACACCGGATTCAGCGCAAACGGCTGAGACATGCCGATGGCACCAAGAGACATCCATGGCGGCGGTTTGGGGACATGAGGATAAAGGGAGTATACTACTATTGAGGAGACCAAGGAGATAACAACTCAAACGTGGGCGTGTCTCTTAGATTCATCTGATGGCTGCGGATACGTTGTACATTAATCGGATGGTTGAAAACTCTTATCTTTTAGGATTAACGTGGTGCTTCATATGGTGCCTCCAATTAGTAAATATATAAGATAAGATTTATCTATGTCCATCTTGTATGGTCTTTTCCCTATAGGCCCTGTTTCAGGCAGTAAGTCAATGATGAACTCGACATCTCTGTCTGGTGGCATTCCTGGTAATTCTTCTGGAAACACGTCAGGGTACTCTTTTACAACTGGCACTTCATCCAGGCTAACCCCCTTAAGAGAATTAACCTTAGACCCCTTTAGCTCAAAGGTTGATTTGAAACGGATGCGTTTCTTTTCAGGGGTTGTGAGGGTGATGGTTTTGTTTGCACAATCTATGACTCCTTGAAAGGCGGTCATTCAATCCATGCCTAGGATGACATCTAATCCTTGCGAGTCTAGGACAATGAGGTTAGCCGGAAACTTGTGTTTTCCAATTTCCAGGACTAGGTCTCTACAACCGGCATTTACTATCAACTCTCCCCCTAGAGAACTTACCCTTATAGGACAACCTATTGTTTCAGTGGGTAATTTGTTCTTAACCACAAATGCTCTTGAGATGAATGAATGAGATGCACCAGTGTCGAAAAGAACAAGTGTTGAAAATTTATTGAGTAGAAACATACCATATACGGCATCAGGCTCATCATAAATCTCCTTCACATTGATGTGATTAACATGCCCCTTCTGGAATGGGTTGGGCTTGTTTCCTTCATCCTTCCTCTGTGGGCAGTCATTTGCATAATGCCCAGTCTTGTGGCACTTGAAGCATTCCACCTGACTAATATCCCTCTTCTCGGGGACATTATTGTTTCTGCCATTGTTGCTGCCATTGTTATGGCCATTTGTCCTGGTGGAGTTGTGATTGTTGTGATTCATGTGGCCATTATGGTGGTGGCCATTCCCCTTGTGATGCTGGTGCCCATTTCCACCATTATGGTTGTGGTGGTTTCCTCCATTCCTGTGGGATCCAGAGCTTCCATGGTCACTGTGATAGCTTCGTTTGTGTGCAGGCTCTGGGTACTTGCTGACATGATGCTTCCTCTTTCTATTTTCAGACTGCTTTATCTTACTCTCCAGAGTTATGGCTTGATCAAGCAGAGACTGAAAGGTTGGAGTGTAGGCAACAGACAAAGGGATAGATAGTTCATCATTCAGGCCCTCCAGGAACTTCTCCTTCCTCTTTGCATCGGTGTCAATGTCATCCGGTGCATAGCGTGACAGGTTGGTGAATTCATCAATATACTCAGACACACTGCGAAATTTCTGTCTGAGATCACGGAATTCTTTCTTCTTCAGTCCCATCACACTAGAAGAAATGTGTGCAGCCCGGAACCCTTCCTGGAATGAGTCCCATGTTACACCCTCAATGGGATGGGTGATCTGATAAGTATCCAAGCTGGCTGCTGGTCCTTCTAGAAGATGAGCTGCAAACCTGACTTTTTCTGCGTCAGTGCAACCAGTTGTCACCAAGTCTTTGTTGACAGAACGGAGCCAATCCATGGCCTCCAGTGGTTCCGCAGCATGAGAAAACTTGGCGGGTCGAAGCCTTAGAAACCTTGCAAGCATGTCCACCTGAGGGGGAGGTGGTGGTGGTGGAGGGTTGTTGTTGTTGTTGTTATTGTTGTTGGCGTTGGCCAGAAACTGAGTCATGACCTGCATGAGCTGAGCCTGGGCTTCCATCATTTGCTGCATTTGTTCCTCAGGAGCGCGACGAGGAGGCATCTGTTGGGTTTGGAAAATAGGTGAGATTAGACTTAGAGATAGTCTAAGGAATAAAGTTTCCTACCCACATGCATAAACAATCCATCAAAAGAACACAAACACAACATACACAAGCATAGAAGAACCTCAACCAAACAAGCAATAACAACTCACAAATAGTTTTTAAGGTACGCAAACGTTTAAGTCTTAAAGGGATACAATAACTAATGCCATACCACAAGCGGTCACGGGCATAACGCAAACTCAAGATAAAGTGTGGTAGTCTATCTAACTACTCTATTCTTCCATGGCGACTTCCACCTCTTCAACATCAAGGCCATTCTCCTTGAGTAGCCTCTTGTAGTCCTGCAGCTCTTCAGTTAGGTTGTCGACCTTCTCTTGAAGCTCCCTCTTGTCGGTGCGCAGCTTCTCAATCAAGTCGTGGTCTGCTTCAAGTTCGAAGTTGTTGCACTCTAACTTCTGCTTCAGCTCTCTAACATCTTTGTTCCTAGCTTGAATCCTCTTCTCTTGGCTCTTCCGCTGCTTCTCTTGAGTCTCGAACTTCTCCTTCATCTCCTTGATCTTCTCCTCCTGCTCCAAGTGTTGCTTGTCCTTCTCGGCAAGCTAGGCACGTAACTCATCGTTCTTAAACATCTCGTTGTACCTCTCAACGTCGACGTCCCTGACAAGATACTCTAACTCGGCGAGGTGGATGCGCATGGGGTCTTGCTCGTCGTCAGGTAGCACGATGGCCATGCCATGCTCATCGCGTCGGCCGTAGGAGTGGGAGTAGTGGTTCTGAAGCTCGGAGAAGTGACGTCCGCAGAGGCGTGCTATCATCTCTTGCATGAGGATTTGGGCGCCTATCTTCTTGTTGGTGTGGAAGGTCTTGAGCTTGATAGTTTTAGTCTTCGGCTCTGTCTCGCGTCCTGGCTGCGTGATGTGGATGACCCAGATGCCCTTCTTGTGAAGCTTGGTCATCTCGCTCCCTCTGATGAACGGGGTAGGCAGGGACAAGGTAGTGGTGATGTCGATGAGACGCTCTCCGAAGCTCTAGTTCTTGAAGTTGCCAGTCTTGATGATGCGGAAGGTTGACATCTTCACGTTGGAACATGGCAAGTTAGTAAGTTAAAGTAGAAGAAAAACTTAGAAAAGTGCAGAAAGAGTTAAAGAGATTTTTCTATCTTAGAAGTCAAACTATTTCTAAGCGTTAGCAACAAACAAAAACAAGACAACTCCTAAATTTTCCTAAGTGTTTTCGTCCAATCCTAGGGTCACGAACCTAAGGGCAACACTTTGCTCTGATACCATCTGTGGCGTACCTGTGTTTTAATTGTGCTAGTCCCGGATCGACTGCTAGCACACACAGTTACAAGATGAAATATCATGAATACAAAGGTCTTTATTACAACGCTTGATCCACAAATAACATAGTCTTTTACAACTCAATAAGGCACAAAGCCACAACCCTATTACAACTCTAGAAATCGACTAAGTAAATGAACTTCAAGTCTTCTTTCTTCATTGATCCGCAGGCAGACGTGTTGGACGAAGACTTGTGACCGTAGCGCAGCAATCTTCAATCTTTGTAGTAGCCACCTGCAACATGATACGTTGCAGCCACGGAGGGTCAATACGTTGAATGTATTGGCAATTGTCACTTTGGTGGACTCAATGGCACCTACACGTATATGCTCTTTGGCCAGGTGGAGTTTAACTTAGCAAAAGCAAGCCTTTTTCCTATCTTTGTAAAACTCAAATTTTTTCCTTAGCCAAATTTTGTCCAGAAGGACCCTTTACTACCCAAGTTCACCCATCAAGTTTTAACTTAGAGAAATTGGGGTGAGGAGATTCTTGAACAGCTTCAATGTCATGTCACTCAGAATTGTCCGTAACTGGGGACACGGCTAAGTACTTAGTTATTAACCCTCTGCAGAGGTGGTGCACTTTTCCCACAAGACTTAGTTAACCCGTTTTGCCGTGAGACTCATTTTGCCTCAAATGGCCAAGTGAAAACTAAGACGAGGCCTTTCAGAAGCATTCCCTCAGACCAAATGGACGCGTTCCATCCTATCAACATCTACCACCCTCTGTCCGCCTGGCTTGAGTTCGTACAGCTTAGTTGACCAAGACAGTGCCCATATGACTTGTGGTTGCACTGGAAGCTTCACGACTTGAACGTCTCCAATCTCTTTGCTCCTGGGTGGCCTTCTACAAGTGAGATACACCTGGTGGTTCAGAGGTTCGACGACATGACCCTAGGGAACCACTCAACATAAACCAATCAAAAGCCACTTCCACCCAGGTGGTTCATTAACTTAGTTGTTTTCTTAGTTTTCCAAAAACTTGTTTTCCAACACTTAGCCAAAATCATGTGTTAACCCTTCCCACAACAAGTGTAAAAGCAAAGTCCTATAGCAGCAGCAATTCTACTAGGAGATGCAAAGCTAAGCAAGCTAGACAAAAACTTAGCATAGAATCTAGCAAGTTAAAGACAAGAATTCATAAAAACACCTACACATGCATCTTCTACTAGAAAAACTACAAGACCAAAACTTTCAGTAGGACAAGGGAAACATGGCGACACTTGCCTTGGTGAGGAGAAGAGTTGGTGCACTCGTCACACAGACACTCGTTGCACTCAACACAATCTACACATGAAATATAGCATCATAAGCACATAACCATCACAAAACAATCATGAAAAGAAAGCATGCATGCAAATGTGTTTTAAACACTTCAAGGACACTTAGCATGTTTTCTGGTTGTTACCATATGCATGATGACATGATCAAAATTTTAGAGTTAATTTATAAAGCTCATTTCATCATCAACACATAAACAGAACAAATAAACAACTAAACTACAAAAGATAATATAAAAGTAACTAAAAATAATTTTGGCCATGCTAAAGTACTAAGGAATATCAGAGGGTCCTAAACCAAAAGGATTTACAGTAAAAAGAATTTTATAACTATTTTTAATAACCAAAACACAAGATTAAAGCTTGCAGCAATTCACTAATTAAAACAGCTACTATACTTGCTTTTGATACTGTAGTTAGAAACTACACATTATTCTGAATCTATGGACGCAAAGTTTGCTAAAATTGGACGTGTAGATCTCCAGATATGAATTTAGCAAGTTTAGAACCAAATCTGTGAATTAAAACGAAATCGAAATCGAGTTAAACCTGGTGACGACACGCGTCGCGATCCGATTTGCTGGTACCGCTTCGCGTGGATCTGGTGCGACCGCCGTTGGATTAAAAGAGGATCTGGCGGCCCAGATTGAACCGTAATGGTTCGATAAGTTATCTAATCTAGCCCCTAGGATCTAGATCTAATGGACGAGAAGCGAAGGAGAGGGGGCTCACCGGGAAGATGTCACCGGCGAAGTCTCTGCGGCACTGGAGGTCGACGTTGATGGAGATCTGGGGGTCCTGGACGACGGGGAAGTACTGGACGACCTTCAGCTCGAGGTGGCAGGGGTGCTGGCGAAGAGGCGTTCTCGAACGCGTCCTGCAGTGGTGTCCAGAAGCGACTGAAGGTTAAGCCATGGCTGTGCTGTGCAGAGCTCGGACGAGGGTGACGTGCACAAACGGATTTTGGAAACGAGTCTCATACCGGGAGTTGCAGAAGGTTGAGCCGACCTTGTTGGCGAAGTTTCCAGGGACGGGGTGCACGGAGTCCTCGACAATCGCTCGTCGGAGTTTTGTCTGGCGGCAGCAAGATCCGATCGAGGACGTTCCCGTCGTTCTGAAAGAAAAGAAAAGGTGCAACCATGTCAGGGAGCCGTGCGTGAGTAAGAGGGAGGAGATGGTGCAGAGAAGAGGTCGAGACGAGGTCGGGGCGCACTGCAGATCGGCGGTGTTCCCGTCTGGCTATGGCGGCGCGGCGGTCTCTGGTTGCGGCAGCCTAGCAGCGTTGTAGCTAGGGTTTTGGAGGGGAAAACGAGTGCGGCAGAGAGGGGGTCTTATAGCCACAAGAGGGAGAAGAAATCGGAACGGAAACCGGGTGGATAAGATCGGGAAGATCACGGCGTCCTCGGGCGAGTTTCTCGGACGGAGGTTGACGACGACGTCGGTGCTGACGTGTGGATCCCACTTGTCAGCGAAGAAAAAGAAAAGGAAAGGATACCGGTTCGGGATGCTGGTGATGCTGGGCCGTGGGCCGACTCTGGCCGTGGGCTAAAACGTTCCCCGCGGCCCTTTCTCATTTTCCTATTTATTTTCTCTCTTTTTTTCTGTTTTTCCTTTGTAATTTTTGCAAAACAATTTCAAATTGATTTCAAACAGCTTTTTTTTGACTTTTGTAAATCATTTCCCTTGTTTGTTGCACTTCAGGGAAATGTTTGAATCACATAATAGCCAAAGATTTTGGTAAAATGCACATAAAATGATAGAATGCAATGCATATGCAATGAGATGGGTTTATGATTTCATGTGTGCAAGATTTTAAATTTTATTCCCAAATTTGGGATGTTACAGTTACAGCGAGATGGCGTGGTGATGGTGGAGATGAAGGTGCTGGTGATGAGGATGATGGTGATGATAATCCCGATGAAGTCCGGCGTGATGATGACGACGATGTCGACGATCTCCCCTCTCCAGGAAGGAATTTCCCCGTTAGATTTCTGCCTGCCGGAGAGCTTTTCTCTCTCTGGTGTTTTCCGCCCCGCAGAGGCGGCGGTGTATATCTCTGAGCCCCCCCCCCTTGACTTAGGTTTTCGGGGACGATGAAATACGCGAAGGGGCGATGGCAGAAGTGGGCCAGGGTGGCCACACAACAGGCCGGTGTGGCCAGGGGTCAGGCCGCGCCCCCTGTGTGTGAGCCTGCCCCGTGGCTCCTCTTGACTCCTCCTTCTGGCTTCTTCAGTCTTCTGGTAAAATATAATTTTCTGGTATTTTTCTGGAATTTCCCGATCTTCCGAAATATGGTGTCTTGATAGTCCTTTTTCCAGCAGAATCTTGACTCCGGCAGCAAATCCTCCAAGGATCATCAAACATGTAAAAACAGAGGAAACACCAGATCCTCCGACAGCTCCGGACAATTTATAAGGCGCCTCGTCCAGGGCTTTGCTTTGCACCAGCAGCAACGTTGAACCTGCACACAACACAACCAAGTACTTTGCTTCCAACTTACGATGAGGTTGTCAATCTCACCGGTTTGCTGTAAACAAAGGATTGAGCGTATCGAGTGGAAAATAATAGTAGTATGTAAGAAAGTAAACAGTGCGAGTAAAAGTAAACAGTAATAGCAATGTAAAGGAAATTGGACCAGGGTCCACAGTTCACTAATGGTGTCTCTCCATAAGATAAATAACAACATGCTGGGTAAACAAATTACAGTTGGGCAATTGATAGAATAAAGATAATGTGCATATGTCACGAGGATCACTATGAGATTTACTCTGGGCATTACAACAAAATACATAGACTGCCATCCAACTGCATCTATGACTAATAATCCACTGGCGGGGATATCGTCCAAACACCCTCGAGTATTAAGTTGCGAATAACAGATAACTGCATTAAGCAAAGTGTGTAATGTAAACAAAACGAATGTCCTTGGACACAAGAATGTTGTTTTCTCCCTAGTGGCAACAACACATCTACAACCTTAGAGGTTTCTGTCACTCCCCCAGATTAAATAGAGGCATAAACCCAACTATCGAGCATAAATACCCCCTCTTGGAGTCACTAGTATCTACTTGGCCAAGATAGCTACTAACAACGGAGAGCATGCAAGATCATAAACAACATAGAGATAACATAAGATAATATTCAGCACATCAACTCAACATAACACCAATATTCATCGGATCCCAACAAACACAATATGTAGAATTACATAAAGGTGATCTCGATCATGTAAGGCAGCTCACGAGATCTAAACATGAAGCACATGGTGGAGAAGACAACCATCTAGCTACTGCTATGGACCCATAGTCCAAGGTAGACTACTCACTCATCGCGCCGGAGGCAAGCATGGCGATGAAGAAGACCTCCGGTGGCGATTCCCCTCTCTGGCAGGGTGCCAGGAAGAGCTTCTAGACCCTCCTGATCTCGGGTTGACGACAGCGGCGGATCGCGATGTGTTTCTGGAAAATTGATCAGGTTTTTAGGTTTTTCCCATCGGGGTGTCTTTATAGGCGAAGGGGCGGCGTCAGAGGTGGGCCAGGGTGGCCTCACCCATAGGGGGCATGGGCTAGGGGCTGGCCGTGCCGCCCTATGGTGTGGCCAGCCCGTGGCCCCCCTCCATCTCTTCTTCGGACTTCTGGAAGCTTCGGTCAATATTAGGAGGTTCGGCTTTTGTTTCGTCCAATTCCGAGAATATTTCCCGTGTAACTTTTCTGAAATACAAAAATAGCAGAAAACAGGGAACTGGCACTGTGACATCTTGTTAATAGGTTAGTTCTGGAAAATGCATAAAAACACCACGAAGTGTAACAAAACACTAAGCAAATGATGTAAGAACAAGCATGGAGCATCAAAAATTATAGATACGTTTGAGACGTATCAAGCATCTCCAAGCTTAACTCCTGCTCGTCCTCGAGTAGGTAAGTGATAACAAAGAATAATTTTTGAGGTGACATGCACCAACACAATCTTCATCATCTATGTAAGCATTGAGTGCTAGGATCAAAAGAACTTAAAACATGGGCATGAAAGACATAATCTTGATAGAAGAAACTTAGCAACCATGATATAACATGAAAAAGAACACAAACGAAAGATCATGAAAAATGAAACAATGAAAGTCAAACGTGTGTTCAAATCATATGGAAAAACATAGCAAATGGTTTTCAGCTTGTCCTTCATGGAAGAGCAAAACATAAATGCATAGGACACCTTCAAGTTTAAGAGGGCGACTAGATACAAATAATTTAAGAACAAGTGAAACCAAAATCATGAATCAATCAATGATAAACTTTGGGACTATGCACATTAAACTCAGAATGACAACTATGCTCTCTTAGACGGTGCATAAAGGTAGAAGGTGGAGACTCAGCATAAAAGTAAAAGAAAGGCCCTTCGCAGAGGGAAGCAGTGATTGCAAGTTTTATAAACCGTCAAAAATTATGGTACTTACTAGCTTTGAGCTCTCATTGCCCCCATCATAGGCATCTTGAATGGTTAAAGTTAATGCGAGTACAATTATGAAGCATATGCTTGACAAATCATAAGTTGAAAACCTCGTGTCCCGTGAAGTACGAATACCCAAACCTCATGCTACTCGACTTAGAGTCCCAAGCAAGCTCTTGTCATTGTAAGTATACACGTATCATCGAGAACCGCCAACGGGGTACCTCCGTGCCCGATGACATGGAACAAGCCCACATCAAAATGATAGGACAAACAGATAATGAACACCTCGGCATCTCTTTTATTTATCATTGGTATAGCTTTTTATTTTGAGATGCGTCGTCGAATGTTCACTATGGGCATGCTGTAAATTTCCACCATAAATTATGCATGGCTTAGATTGGCAGCCCAGGCGTTTCTCTAACACGTATACAAACTCCATGATCTCGCCAGATTCCCAACTTATTTCACATCGCGAGTATCCATAAACAAAAGATCACGATATCAACTCAAATAAGAAGTGCAATGTTGAAAGCTTACGCCATGATGGCATGGTTTGGCTAATTTCCAACTTACAACTTGCAAGCATAACAACTCAACATAAGAGAGCCACAATGTCAAATTTTTAAGAACGAGAAAAATAAAGTGTGCCATCAGGTTCGTGAGAGCTTTACTGACCAATTTTCGCATAACACCAAAAAGAGTTCAATTTGAAGGATAGATAAAAGCAAGTCAAATGTACTTTGGAATAGCAAATTGCTAATAGGTATGTATGGTGGACACATTGGAACAACTTGGTTTTTGGGAGTTGGATGCACGAGTAGAGCTCATACTCAGTACAAAATGAGGGCTAGCAAAAGACTGGGAGCGACCAATTAAGAGAGCAATAACGGCCATAATCATGCATAGCGACAAAATATCATTAAGAGAAGCATAAAATGGCATCAAAAGTCAAAAACTAAATGATCATAAAGGCTTATGGCGACTTGTATGAGTCAAACATGTTGTAAGCATGTGCCAAGTCAACCCAAATAAAGCATCAAGGAGAAAACCAAATTAATGCTTCCAAATAATAAAAACAACCCATGATTTTTTCAAAGGCTCATTAAGCAATCTCAGTCATTTGAGATAAGTCATGCTACAGAAAAACCACTAAGCATACTATCTAAACAATATCAAGCACGACATGCAAAAGTCTAAGCCACAGTCTAAACAAGCTCCTTTTTGTACCACTTTTTTGCATGAAACTTTTTCTCTTTTCCAACACCATTTGAACCTTTTTGAAACAACTCTTTTAATGAAAATCAACATGGACCAGTGGTCAAAATACACCTTGATGCAAAGATAAAAGAAGATCTGAATAAAAATCAAGGCGAAAAACGAAAGCTAAACGCAGTTCTAGAAAAAGAGAACACTCGTCGAACGATAAGAGTGAAAAATGGAGTGTTCTTGGCAAATGAAAAGCAAGTAAATCTCCTCCAAAAGAATTTTTTTGGGTCAAACCATTTATTATAGCAAACAAAACTAAACAAAACTGAAAACTAAAGTAAAGACGCTCCAAGAAAAACGCATAATGCATAAAGCAATAAAAATATAGTGTGTTGAAGGGTGACGTGATTTTTACCGATGAAGAAGGGGTGCCTCGGGGGCATCCCCAAGCTTTGACACTTGTACCTCTTGGATATTTCTTGGGGTGCATGGGCATCCCCAAGATTGAGCTTTTGTCCATTCTTCAACTCATCTCATCATTCTCCAATCCCTACACTTGAAAACTTCCTTCATACAAAACTCAACACAATTCTATTAGCAACATTAGTGTAAGCATAATAATGAATCAACCCCTTTTTGGTTCAGATTTCAACTCAAAACCACCACATATAAAGCATATACTATTGTAGCAACTTCCCCAAAAGTTCCGTGATCAAAAGAACTAAAAAAGAAAGCGATAGAGAGGCAAACACAAATAGTGGTAGAAATCTGTCAAAACAGAACAGCTGACAAAGGTCGATTTTTTTGAGGGTTTTATGTTGCTCAAATAAAAAAGTGTAAAACTAATGAAAGTTTGGATATAACCTGGGGCATATGCACAAGAAATTGCAGGTCAAAAAGATATTCTGAGAATTTTCACGAATTTTACGGTGCAGCACCGAAATCTGTTTCAGGACAGCAACATCCCCAAATCTTACCTCACTCAAATTAGAGGTTTCTCTTAGCACAAAAACGAAATAAAAAGGATAAGGAGTGGTTATTACAGTAGTAATAACTTCCAAGACTCAAATAAAAGAAAAAGAACTGAAAAGTAAAACAATGGGTTATCTCCCAAGAGTGATTTTCTTTAACGCCTTTGAGCTAGGCGCAGAAAGGTGGAAATCAAGTAATATCAAGCGATGCATTAAGATCCACTGTTTCCTCAAGATCGCCACTTACCACACTAGGCACTTTAAAAGTTCCCGAAGATGATTCAACCTGCAAGTCACTCTTAGTTGAACTAAAAGTGTTACCAATCTTAAAAACATGCTGCGATTTAGGCACAGACACCTTGGGAACATACATAAATTTTTGCTCTTTTCCAACAAAAGCTTTCTCCTTCTTAAACTTAAGAGAAGAGAAAATTGAACTCAAAGTTTCCATAGATTCCTCTAGTTTACCAATCCTAAGGTTTTGACTATCAAGAGTAGTGCTAGCCTCTAAAGCGGTGATTCTCTTACCGATGCTTTCTATTGATTCATTAACCTGGCTAGCGCTATCAAGGATATTTGGCAAACTTTTTTCTAAAGAGCCTAGTTTTTCTATAACTTCCTCCAAAGTAATTTCAGTTTTAACAACATGGATAGGTGGTACTCCCACTAAACTTTCTATTAAAGTGCATGCTTCAAGAGCGGGAGTACCCAGAAAATTACCTCCTACAAGAGTATCAAGAACGTACCTATTCCAACTAGATATACCAACATAAAAATTTCTAAGGAGCATCATGGTAGAATGCTTCTTCGTACACCTATGATGAGAATTGCTAATACGGTACCAAGCATCTTTCAAGCTCTCTCCCCCTTGTTGCTTAAAAGTATGAACTTCAACTTCAGGATTACTCATTCTAACAAAACTAAAAGCAAGTAAATAAAAGCAACTATAAAGGAAACTATTTTTTTGTATTTTTGATAAAACGATGCAAGCAAAAATATAGTAAAGCAAAACAAAAAGCAAAGTAAAGGATGTGTGTGCTAAACTCCCCTTGCAGATGTCTTCTTTTTCTCCAGCAACGGCGCCAGAAAATAGCTTGATTGCGGTGCGGTGTTGATGTAGATGACCGACCAGTTGGGAACCCCAAGAGAAGGTATGATGAGCACAGCAGCAAGTTTTTCCTCAGTAAGAAACCGAGGTTTATTGAACCGGTAGGAAAAAGCCAACTTCAGAAGGTGATGCCTGCTAGCTTCGCGACAGCTCTGGACAATTTATAAGGCGCCTCGTCCAGGGCTTTGCTTTGCACCAGCAGCAATGTGGAACCTGCACACAACACAACCAAGTACTTTGCTCCCAACTTACGATGAGGTTGTCAATCTCACCGGTTTGCTGTAAACAAAGGATTGAGCGTATCGAGTGGAAAACAATAGTAGTATGTGAGAAAGTAAACAGTGCGAGTAAAAGTAAACAGTAATAGAAATGTAAATGAAATTGGACCGGGGTCCACAGTTCACTAATGGTGTCTCTCCATAAGATAAATAACAACATGCTGGGTAAACAAATTACAATTGGGCAATTGATAGAATAAAGATAACGTTCATATGTCACGAGGATCACTATGAGATTTACTCTAGGCATTACAACAAAATACATAGACCTCCATCCAACTGCATCTATGACTAATAATCCACTCGCGGGGATATCATCCGAACACCCCTCGAGTATTAAGTTGCGAACAACAGATAACTGCATTAAGCAAAGTGTGTAATGTAAACAAAACGAATGTCCTTGGACACAAGAATGTTGTTTTCTCCCTAGTGGCAACAGCACATCTACAACCTTAGAGGTTTCTGTCACTCCCCCAGATTAAATAGAGGCATGAACCCAACTATCGAGCATAAATACCCCCTCTTGGAGTCACTAGTATCTACTTGGTCAAGATAGCTACTAACAACGGAGAGCATGCAAGATCATAAATAACATAGAGATAACATAAGATAATATTCAGCACATCAACTTAACATAACACCAATATTCATCGGATCCCAACAAACAAAACACGTAGAATTACATAAAGGTGATCTCGATCATGTAAGGCAGCTCACGAGATCTAAACATGAAGCACATGGTGGAGAAGACAACCATCTAGCTACTGCTATGGACCCATAGTCCAAGGTAGACTACTCACTCATCGCGCCGGAGGCAACCATGACGATGAAGAAGACCTCCGGTGGCGATTCCCCTCTCCGGCAGGGTGCCGGGAAGAGCTTCTGGACCCTCCCGATCTTGGATCGACGACGGCGGCGGATCGCGATGTGTTTCTGGAAAATTAATCGGGTCTTTAGGTTTTTCCCGTCGGGGGGTCTTTATAGGCGAAGGGGCGGCGTCAGAGGTGGGCCACGGTGGCCTCACCCATAGGGGGCGCAGGCCAGGGGCTGGCCGTGCCGCCCTATGGTGTGGCCAGCCCGTGGCCTCCCTCCGTCTCTTCTTCAGACTTCTGGAAGCTTCGGTCAATATTAGGAGGTTCGGCTTTTGTTTCGTCCAATTCCGAGAATATTTCCTGTGTAACTTTTCTGAAACACAAAAATAGCAGAAAATAGGGAACTGACAGTGTGGCATCTTGTTAATAGATTAGTTTCGGAAAATGCATAAAAACGCCACGAAGTGTAACAAAACACTAAGCAAATGATGTAAGAATAAGCGTGGAGCATAAAAAATTATAGATACGTTTGAGGCGTATCAGGACCCTAGATTAGCATCGAAGGCTTGGCCTCTAGCACGCGAAGCATTAAGTGAAGTTGACAAAGAGTTCTCTCATCCTTCAAAATATAGCTGTGAGGCATCCATGTCTCTCAGGCCATGTTAATCCTGGCCGTTCTTCCGGATGACGTGGCAGAACGTGCATCGTCCGTTTTTCCGATGAAGCAATCCTGACCGTCCGATGGCATGCGTGGCACTGTTCATATGCTCCGGGCCGTTCATTTCGCACGGTGGATGGGAGGTGGTTCTACACGTCCGCGAAGGGCAAAACCGTCTTTTCACGTCCCATTTTCTTCACCTCCACTGTGGAGAGGACGGGGCAGGCGGTGCGTGGCGACCACTGCTTCGCCGCCGGGTACGGGAGCTTTTCCGGCGTCGCTCGTCATGGAGGGGCCGCCTCCTTGCCATGAAGAGGGAGGGGCTGGGTGGCTTCGTCTCTCCCTTTCTTGTCCTTCCTCTCCCAGTCCCACTCGTGTCTCTTCCTCAAACCCTAGCCGCCGCCGCTGGATCTTCTCCTTCCCATCCTCTCTGCGTCGGTCTAGATACCGGACGATTCCAGCCGCATCCTCCGCAGCCAGCTTCGTCGGAGGAGCGCGCCTGAGGTTCTGGTGGAGTATGGTGGCACGCGGAGACAAACCAAGCACAGATCTCACCACTGCCGCTCCTGGTGATGCACGTCTGCAGGTACGACCTGCCTCTCCCTCCTCCGTCTTGGGCTCTCTGCCATCTCACATCCTCTCTCTCTCCCACGATCAGTAGAGAGGAGATCTGGGAGCATGACATAGATAGCCCACCGATGCTAGATCTGGTGATACAGCATGCAGCACAGCCGGCGTTGGAGCAGAAGAACAACCAAAGCTGACCAACTTATCTCCTGTGCCTGAGCGTTTCTGGTTTGTCTCTCTCCCCCCATTTTAATTTGCTGCTCAGTGTTCTTGAAAAGCTCATGAAAAATGGTTGTGCTACCATGAGGATTACTGGTTCGTGTAGTGTCGAGGAGGAGGTCAGGAATGGCCCTGGGGTGTTAATCTGATGATATTATGAATTCTGCATTGAACTATTAATTTTGTTGGTGGGTGTGCTCAGATCAGTGTTATATTTGGAGTGTTTGATTCGTGCTGAAAGAAAGTTTCAGCAGTTTTGGATCCCTTTGTGGCTTTTTTTTCATAAATTTACATTTTTGTATAGCAAGAGCTGCAGATTTGTAACTCATATGTAGTACCTTTTAAAAAAATCTCAAATGTGGTAACAAAAGGTGAAGCTTGTGTGCAGAATTACATATGAGTACTAATTATTTCACTCGTTCTGGGATCATCTAAGTTATTCTGGCAGCAACTTTCTGTACTGAACAGACTGGTTATGCATATTTAGCGCTGACGCTTCCATTGTGATGTGTCCAACAGCAGTTGGTCATCCATTGTGAAGCTAGCCTCATCGACATGTGTATAATCCAATCCAAGGACAGTTGTTTATGCATTATGATCCCACACATCACTTCTTTTGTAATGTGGTGTGTTTAAAGGATTTTAATTTTTCTGCTCGGCTGCATTATCCAAAGGCTTTAAGACGTTCTTTCATTTTCTGGTTCTCAATTTCTGCTATAGAGAAGTGGTCCAGGCCCCTCTTGTTTGGTGGTGGATGTGTGCATGGAAGTTGCAGATGATGGGCGGTGAACCCGGCAACCACAACTTCCTCGACCACTAGGTAATATATTCCTCTACATAAATTTTGGTTTTCCTTGATGTGGTAGAAAGGCATTTCTTGCTAGATTTCCGACAAGGAAAAGTATATGGTAATATATTCCTCTGCAAACCCATTTTCAGATACTTTCTTTTCTCACAATTAGGTGTTCCTCACCTACTCATCTGAAAATGGGTTTGGAATAAGGCGACTGGCGCATCCAGGTAAAGCTCCTCTTTAGCTTTTTGTCTCGCTAACATTTCCTAGGGTACTAAAATGCTATGTGACATTGGATGGTGCCAAACTGTCCCTAGAATGTAAGCTGGGTGAGCAAATGGTTCACTTAGATTTATGATGTTTAGTGCTAATCATCAATCTATAAATGTCTTCTCTATCAAGTTTCATATGGGATGTGTGTGTATACTTGTAGATACTTGGTGTACGGTTGGTCTATTTTCTTTTTAATTATCGGGTTATTGAGTATGATATCTCGCCAAAGATTCCAGATTTCCAGAGACAACTTGCATTTGAATTGAGTCCATCTATCGAGCTTCATTCAGCTGCAGTAATGGAAACCAATGTTTGTTCATCTTTCTTCTTAACATGTTTTTAGTAGCAACCAGCAGATGGCTCTTCCTTTTATTGCATAGTAGAACCATATACTGTGAGTTTATAATTTGGCTTTGCTATAACACTTGTGTCAGGTAAAAGGACACGATGTTGCTACCAGCAGTAGGGTCATAAAACTCCTCTGACCTTTTCTTATGTTCTTATTAATTGCAAGGTTTTTACCATTACTCCTAGCAGAATTAGAATTTCCTAAAATGGCCTTGATGTATCATAGTTAGTCTCAGCTATAATTTTCTTTTTATATTTTCCATTATCCCCTCTCACATAATTAACTGTGATGTGCTATTTGCATGACTTGCTGTTTTACTATGCTGGTAGATATATGACTTGATGTTTTACTGGTACTCTTCTAATCCTTCTGAAGGTCAAGTGTGCTGGCTCGATAATCCCCTAACTGAACTTTACCCCGTTGCTATTATTGGTTCTATTTTTACTTGATAAGTTTGTGTGCCAAGGAGTTCACCAACATAAAGAATTGTTTTGAATTAGTAGATGCCTTTCTATTTGTTTGTTCACCTGTGGTATTTATCATCTGTGTTATATGCTTTGACCGTGGCTTGGTTATGTCGTGCTACCTTGCGTTTGAGACATTTCTTCTGATTTCTAGCCTACACCTTTTCCCTGTGTTTTCCATAAACATAACATTTTATATATTTTTGTCTATCCTCTGCAGATGGTTGTCAATCTGTTGTCTGAACCAGCTTCTGTGAACACCCACTGGATTAGTGGAAAAGGTGAAACTAAGTTGAATGGCATCTGGTGGTTTATTTCAAGATTGATAACTTATGAAATATATGATGGATGAATTGCTTTCTTCTTCAGTCGAGGCCTCATGTATTTAGTAAGTATTTATTTTCAGATTACTTCATTTCCTGTGTTTCTATGGGGAAGCATATAAAACAATATTCCATCTAGAATATTGCCTTCTATAACTCAAATTGGAAAAGCAATTGATCTAATATGAGGTTTCTGTGCTTACAAGAACCGAGGTTACAAACAAGTATTAGTGCTTAGATTATTCCATGACAGAAGTTAAGAGCGTTTCTAAGCTTATTAAGCAAACTGTGTTTCTGATACATGCTAATACATCTGATAGTAAAACGAGAGTTCTTCTGGATGCTATGTCCATGGTTGAAACCCACAAGAAATGATCTGTACTTAGTATTTTTCTTGGCTATTTAGGCTTTGCAGTTAGATTGCCCTTTAGATTAGGATGACATATGTCTGTTGCTGTAGCGCCCCCTTTAATTACTAAATAACCTGATCTTAAGGTACATATATGTAGCTAAAACATCATTCACATGATTGTTTTGTATTATTGTGTTTTGCCTTCATCTGCTTAATTTATTTGCTTGAGTAAATTCATACCCTTGCACATCATGACAGTACCACATACATTTTCACAAGAACATATATACCCCAAGCTTTGTTTCACAACGAAGAATATACCATAGTCAAAAGAGAAGAAAATATGTAAGGGTATGCTAATTGCTAACTTTATAAATGGTTTCAGACTAACAAGTCAGAAGTTCAAATCATTTTTGTGGAAAGAATTTGCATCTGAAAACATTAATTGTGTAGTTTAGCAGAACAATGTTCTTAATAAAGTTAGTCCTTGGATATTATGTATAAGATGCAGAAACTATCAACTGTATAGTTTAGCAGAATTTAGTCCTTAGATATTACGGTATAATATGCAGAAACTATCAACTGTCAACTTTATTTTGTGGAGTACCTTTAATCCAGAATAAATTAGACTAACATGAATTCTCTTATCCAAGGATTCGTTGTCCACCCCTCTCTCCCAATATATTTGTCTTATGCAAGAGTAATATTCTATTTTGGGTCAGCCGTGAAGGAGTGTGTTACTCAACTAAATTTCACCATTTCGGCTTCGGGATGTCATTCAGCTAAACTTCACCAGGCTCCATGATCGCGCCCTCTTTTGTCAATGAAATTATTGTATTCTTTAAGTTGGAGTACTCGCTCTCCTCACTGGGAGGCTTACGATGCTGGTGCTCGCGGTAGCCGACTAGATCACATCAACTCATGTGGGTCGATAACGCCGATGTCGTAGCCTCTTACATTTGGTCTGCCGTTGTGCTGCCTCATTCCTGGCCAGTTGATATTGTGGTCAAATATTGAGCTTGAACAGTCAAAATACACAATATGCAGAAATTGTCAACTGTATAGTTTGTATAGTTTAGCAGAACAATATTATTAATAAAGTAAGTCCTTAGATATTACGGTATGATACAAAATTTAAGAATACAACATATTTTGTAAAACCATATATTGGATTGACACCGATTGGACTATCTTTCTTTGTTAGGCCGTGAACAATATAAATACTATTATTTGGCTGGCGCTGATTTGGTATGCTTCTCAATTCTCAGGTGCATATCTGAAACAAATGCCTCCGGTCAGCTGATCTAATGCAAACAAAAGGTACGTACCCTACCAGATGTGACGTAGCTTCACTGAATATGAACAACTGACCCGATAATCATGGATCAGGGCTAGAGTATTGTGCAAACCGCTCGTTCGATGATGATTTCATTTCCAGCATAGATGATTTCATCACATGGTTTCGTTCTGAAAGAAGGTACACTTTGCACTACTTATAGGCCTATTTGTATATACCTTTAATTTGTGTCCGCTCTTGTCAAATAAGAACTATATCGCAGCTTTGAGTCTGTCATAAGCACACATACGATATGCCTTTTAACTATGAATGTAATATTCCAGGATTAGAGGTTATAAAATAGAGACAACAGATGTGTGCATTGCATTACATGCATAGAAAATCCGGGTAATTTTCGCGCATTTAAATAAAACAGATCAAAGTGATCGGAGTTTCACTCGAGTTGATGGAATTGAAGTAGCTCATCAATTAGAGTGCGATAAACTTCAACATGACCTTTGTTAAAAACCTTGTTTTGGGCAGTGATAGTTACAACAACTAAAAGAGAGTTAAGTGAGGTAAAACTAAAATGCTTAACACAACATTTTAGAACCAAATATTTACTCACACCAAGATCATCTTGGTATTCTTTAAACCCTACTTCTTTCATGCTAAAGAAGCCAACACAAGTCTTATTCTTAAAACATGATCTATTCTATGTTCTTATGCCCTAATCTAGTGAGACCAAATATGAGAAGTGGAGAGGTTAAATCAATGCCAGTTTGATTATATGATTTACCTTAACTCTAGGTGAGAAAACTTTAGAATACTAGAGCCATTCCTATAAAGGCCAACTAGGAGACTTTAGACCTCACTCAAGTTCTAATTAAAAAAAGTCATTTGATATAGGGTGATCACATCATAAACCCTAATTCTGGTCTAGACTAGAATCATACTTAGGAAGTGATCAATACCTAGACTTATGAAGTTATGAAGTGGAGTAGATCCTATATGAACCACATAAAGGGGAGATTATATCATTAATATCAGAAGGCAGGTACAACCAAGAGTTTATTCCTAGTTAGGAATAGAATAAAGACCAGGATGAACTATAATAGGAATGTGAATTATGAGTAGTGAAGAATCCTAAACTTAGAAGTTAACCTTAGGATAATGCATTGGTTGGAACCACCAGATACCAAGGAGGAGTATTGGTAGTAGTGTTGATCTCAATACTTTGAGAAGGAGTTTATGAAGGAAGTTCAGATGCACAGACTATGGGAGTTGATGAAGGAAATAAAAGATGATCATGTCTAGCACATGATTATATTTGTTGGTGGAAGATAGTTAGGTTATCTATGTAACCTAATGTGATAAGCAGATATCATCCTAAGACCTGGGTGGAGTAGGAAACCTACTTGAACATATCTCACTTAGGAGATACCATCCTATGAAGCTATAATGGAAATCTTGATCTGTGTACAAGTCTCCAGTAAGCAAGGCACTTTGATATGGGTAGAGGAGAGTTCCAACTTAAAACCTAAAACCTTAGATTCATATTTAGGCTAAAGCCTATAACTTATTGATCAAATCTAGGGGTGAAATCTACCTTCTTGAATTAGAGTGATACCAGTTCCTCAGACTCCACATCATTTTGTCCATTCATTTGGAAGGCATTCCAAAGCATCTAGTCCTACTTATTCACCACTTGTGATCTTGAGCAAACCATACAATCTTGTCAAACCTTTAACCAAATCATTGTTTCCAAGCAATAACCCTGCTAATTGGAGTCCAGTCCATTACCTAGTAAACCACTTACCTCTTGTTATGTATGTGGACCTCGGATAGGGAGGTCTACCTTGTATAAGAGAGGTAGTTTATGTTTTCAAGTAAAGTATAAATAAAATAATTTTTGCCATTGGTATAACTTCATATAACAATTCCATGACATTAAGTAGCAAAGTAGTAAGCATAAAATCATGTCTTTTCATTTATGCCTAAAACAAGAAATCCAATGGTAGGAGTAACCATCTACAATAATTCTATTTTCATCCAAATACAAATAACAGTTGCTATAGAATCACCTAGCAAATTGTTCAAGTACTAGTAAAATATTCTAAATACAAAGAGTATTACATTTCAAAATTACTTCTATTTAAATTCCTATTCAAACCCTAATATTACATAAAGTATTTTATGTGCTTATGCACATAAAAGTTATATTACTGCAATACGTGATGTTACTGAACATATAAACTTGTTTCATAAGTAGCTCAAATTCGAAATCCTGCATATAAGATTGAATTCAAACAGATGAATTGAAACCAGAAAATGAAACAAAAAGAAAAGAAATAGAAGAAGAAAAATAAATAGGGAAGAGGTGTGTACTAGGCCGAAGCCCATCCAGCTCGGCCCAATATCGGCCAACCAGCCCGGTACCGTTTCACCGAAAAGATCTGGGAGGAGGTCGTCTTCCTCGAGCTGAGAAGCAGCTCGGTGGAAGACTGCCAGGCGCTCGATCCACCGCCATCTCCTCGACGCCTGGGATGAAAGCCGCCGCCCATGCCGGTCTATAAGAAGCCTGCGCCGCTGCCGGAAACCCTAACACCCCGCAGACACCCTACTCTTCTCTAACTTGTCCTCACCACCGTCGGCCATCGCCGGAGTGCCTCATGGCGCCGTCGTTACAGAGCATACCGAGCATCAATACAGGGTCTGGGAGGAGCGCACGGTCGATATTATCATCAGGGAAAGAGGAATTGGAAAAAGGAAGTCCCTGGAGCCGTGATTTCGCCGTTCCCCTTTGCAGCAACTCGCCGGAATCGGTGAAGTTGCGATCATCTCCGGCCATCTCTGTCTCCTCCGAGCATATCATCATCACCAGGGTGAGATTCCGCACCTCTGGATACCTTTCTTGCATCATAGGGTTGATCGTAGGTGAGTTCCCATAGTTGGCCGGAGACCGCCGCCGCAGTACGTATTCGCCGGACCATCTCCGGTGACCCTTGCCTGGGCGCACCACTACCAGATGGTTCTCTGGTGTCTCGTAGTTCGATTTCATGTGCGCAGGCATCCAGAGGGGGACCGATGCGTCGACTCCGGCGATCGCCGGCGTCGGGTCGAGCTCGGTCAATGTTTTGACTGGTCGTGGCCCTCGTGGCAGTTGACCTGGCCAGGGTCCCACTAGTCAGTGACTATGGCTAGGGATTAGCTCGGTACAATATGAATCTGTCTGTTATTTCAGAAATTCCAGAAAAATAGCTAAAACTTAGGAAATTCATATCTTATTCATTTTAACTCAGAAAAATTCAAATGATATACCAAAATGTTCAGAAAAACAAAATCTATCCGTTTAACTTATAATATTGCATACTTGTGTGAAATAATTTTGAACCAAATTTAAAAACTAGTTTAAGTAGTATTTCAATTTTGAATTTAAATCCAACTAAAATAATTTAAACAAAATTTTCAAATACCAAATAAAAGTTTGACAATTTAAATAAATTCTGTTTCAATTAATATTCCATTATTTCAAAAATGTAAATCATATACTTTACTACTAAGATTTCAAACCCTAAAATGATTTTTATAGATTAATTTAAAATAGTACAATTTAGGAGAAATCATAAACTTGAAAAAGAGTTATTTCCTAACTCTAATATTGCTATTTCAACAATTGTTTCAACAGGAGAGAATCTAAAACCAATTCTAAAGTCTTTAATCAATTAAAATTTGGATCCCAACTTTGAAAATCCAGGAATAGAAACACTAGGTTTTCTAAATTACTTTAAATACTAATAGAACCCTGCAATGAACCTCCAATTCAATAACCCCTTAAGAGATATGTTCTGCAAAAGTAATTCTTTTGAAGTACATATAACTTAAGTCCCTACCATTGTTGTCAGTACTAAAACTAATAACTACCTCAGTGTGCTAACCTAGTCATGCTTCCTAATTCAACTTTGTGTGGCTAGTTTGTTATTCTATTTCAAACATGGTATATCTTAGTCAACTAATCATTTGCAACACCTTTGTGTAACTTAAAAACTATTACCTTCTGACATCACCTAATCACCACTCTGTTAAGTAATAAAAATATCCATTAAGGATTGTGTTCTTCAAAAGTAATTCTTTTTAAGAACATACCCTCTAAGCATCATACCCATTCTTGTCTAGACACAAGTAATGACCTATGCATGTTGGGATTATTAACAACCCTTGAGTCAATCATGTATGGATTACTTTAGCACCAATTGCTTATGGTTAACCATTTGAGTGCATGTGCATGTTATAAGAATGCTTCACCAAAATCCTCTTAACATTGAATGAAACTTAGTCTGTTCTCTTGGTATGCTCAACTATTATCTACTCCCTGATTATGATAGAGCTATGCTAAACCCTAGAACACTAAACCTTAGGTGTAGTGCTTCTAATCAATAATAAACATGTTCTTCAAATGTTATTCTTTTAAAAGACATTGTAAGTAAGTAACAAACTATTCCATTAAGTTTGAACTTATATAACCCTATTTGGTATTAAGATTGTTGTCAACCCGTATACTAACGGGGTATTCTTATGAAATAAGAATTACTTCAGCTTTGCTTGTCCATAACCAACTACTTGATTGCTAATAACAAGATACCACTTAAAAGTGTTACTTTTAAGTCTTCACCTATTACTATACCTATCTTTTGCAATAACTCTGGTTTGAAGCTTTATTCTACTGCTTTTGAAGAATTGTTAGTTAATCTAAAATCCTTAACGACCTTGTTGTGGAGTGAATCTAAAAGTGCAACTCATTATAAAGAAACCATCACAAACTTGTATAATAAACCATCGGGGTTAGGTTACGCTTAGAACGATGCATAGCATATATGATGCATATCATGCTGCAGTTCTGTTAACATCATCTTTACCAGATGATGGAGCTATTTCAGTATTTGGATTTCCTACGTATCGAAGACCTTGACTTGCATAATCTTGCAGTCAAAAAGGCAAGTTTATCTTGCTCATATCTCTTGATTGCACTGGTTTTGAAACTACTTGCAAAGTGTTGACTTCAAACTCTAACATTTCAAAAAGGATGGAAAACCTATTTTCACAAGTAATATGACTAGTGGTTATCGACCAGTGGTGATAACCTAGGAAGGCTGACAGGTGGAACCACGGTAAGATTGTGGTGGTGGAGGTTCCACTTGCACGGGAAAGTAAACCTAGGATTAACAACCAATGCCACAGTTATTCTTGTGCCGTAAAAACCGTGTCGTCCAAGAGACTTGGAATGGGACGGGAAAGTCAGCTGTATCTTCTCTCGTTCGCATGTCAACGGACAGCCAGCTGCCGGTCGCAGTAGGTCTTGCGGGACTACTTGCATATGGGTGGTGAAAGGGCATTTTCCTAATAAATGTATTTTGGTGTTTGTTAACAACATTTGGTGATTTAACCATGCTATTAAAGTTCTGCAGATTTTCTAGGTTATTTCAGGATCTCGCGGAGGTGCACCCCAAAAAGGTAGAAAAGATCGAAGCCCGTAGTCCAGTAGTGGAGTTAGGGCTTAGTTGTCTTGTTGGGTGCTTCGCGAAGGTGGAATTGGTGGAGAGGGGATTCACGAAATGCTGCTGTAGCTTCTTCTAGGGCGGAGACTCCGGCCCTGGTGGACGGAGACTCCGGCCTAGAGGACTCGCCCAGGCAATCCTCAAAGTTGGACAACTCAGAGACCAGGCCGGAGTTGGGCCGGAGACTTTCTGTCTCTGGCCGGAGACTCCGGGCTGGCCGGGTGGTCGAGGGTTGCAGACTGGCTTGGACAATTCAGAGACCAGGCCGGAGTTGGGCCGGAGACTTTTGTCTCTGGCCGGAGACTCCGGCCCTCGAGTCACTTAGGGCGGAGACTCCGGCCCTCCTGGCCGGAGACTCCGGCCCTAGTCGTCCAGCAACGGCTACATTTCGCGGAGGACTATATAAAGCCTTCTTCTACCTCAAGAGCTGGCTGCGGCTTCCACTCTCTCTCATCCATTGTTTCAAAGCTTCAAAGCACTAGTTCTCTCTCCCTAGCCAATAGAACTCAAAGCCCTTTTGGGATTTGAGGGAGAAGACCTAGATCTACACTTCCACCAAGGCGATTTGATTTCCCCCCTCTCTTTGTTGAGGGGCTTGTAACTTGTGTGTTCATCGGATTCCTAGCCGGAAAAAGCCGTCCTCCAAGCTTAACTTTGTGTGTAAGAGCTTGGTGGGCCTATTGGGAGCCTCCAATTGAGTTGTGGAGCTTGCCCCAATACTTTGTGTAAAGGTGTCGTGCCGCCTTCAAGGGCATCGCTTAGTGGAGCGTGGACTCGCCTTTGTGGCTTGTTCACCGGAGAATAGGGTGATCCTTTGTGGCGTTGGTGGCCTTTGTGGCACCACACCTCTCCAACGTAGACGTACTTCCCGTAACAAGGAAGGAACTACGGGAATACATCCTTGTGTCTTCGTGTCTCCATTGCGGTTACCTCTATCCTTTACTCGTACCTTTACTTATATTGTTATTGCTAGCTTGCTTATCACTCTAGGTAAATTCACTTAGTAGCACATCTAGAGAATTTACCTTCTTGTCTAGCCTTAACTTGAAAAGAAGTAAAAATTTGGGTAGCTCCTATTCACCCCCCCCTCTAGTCGCTCATACGATCCTTTCAATTGGTATCAGAGCGTGGTCTCTTATTCGGGCTTAATCGCCTAAGAGTTTGAGCGACTATGGAAGGGGATAAGAGTAAAGAAACTCCTCCCGAAGATACTCTTCCATCTATCTCTTCCTCTTCAATCTCACGTGAGGAGCATTTGGTGTCCTTGGACACAATGCAAACCACCATGAGATTGGAGATGAAGGCTATGTTTGAGGAATATTTTGGAAGAAAACCTTCCGGGCCCACCGACCCAAACACCACACCTAGTGTGGAACTTTCCTTGGCTAAGGTGAAGCCACCTAACAATGGCTCCACCTCCGCCGAAAATAAAGGTGACCCTCCTAAGGAAAATGATGGTCCGTTAAAGGGTGCTAACATTCCACCTCCTAACACTTACTCCCCTCCGCCGGTCCATTATCCTATGCCACACATTAACAACATGGGATCTCCTCCTAAGCTTTATTCTCGCAATTTTATTAAATGGCAAGGACTAATGAAATCTCATATTTCTAGCTCTTCTACTCATTTGTGGAGGGTCATACAAAATGGCTTTGCACCTCATGATCCTCTCAACTTGACCGGAAGGGAAGAAGTTGATGAGAAACTCAATGCCACCGCCAAGCATCTCCTTCAACAAGCCGTACCGGATACTCATGCGGTACACATCAACAATTTGAGCACCGCCAAGGAAGTATGGGACTATCTCACTATGCTCTTCATTGGGAATGAGAGTATTCGGTCCTCCAAGTTTGATGAGCTCAAGAGTGAAGAAAGGGATTTCATTATGCGTGACAATGAGACTCCCGATGAGATGTACCAAAGGATCTTGGCTCTTGCAACGGCCTTGACCGGGTTTGGGTGCAAAGACAATGGTGATGACTATCAAGCGTATGTTCATTACCTCCATCAACCCAAGAGAACCCATGCGGTCCGAGATAATCCGTTCAAGACCGGATTTTGGGAGTATGACCTCAAATGAAGTTCTTTGCGAGTTCACCGCCTTGTCTATCTTGAAGAAGAACGCGGAAGAGACTAGAGCCCGCGTTCTTGCCGGACAAGGAGTTCACAATCTTGCTCTCAAGGCCAAGGTGGTGTCCATGCAAGGAGAAGGAGAAGAAGAAATATATGAAGAAGAGTGTTGGTCTCCGGAAGATCTCAAGTTTGCACTCCATGAACACTTGGCTCTCAATGCAAATGCCTTTTGGGATGCCAACAAGCACAAGACGAAGGGATCCAAGTTCAAATCCTTCCCAAGGAAGGGTGGTGACTCTAAAGTGAGGCATTGCTACAATTGTGGAGGAATCAAGCACTTCATCGCCGAATGTCCTTATGAGAACAAGGAGGACAATGAAGGCCGGCTCATCCCCAAGCGCTGGTCATCAAAGTTCTATCCATCCAAGAAGCATGGGAACAAGGACAACAAGAAGAGAGGTGAAAGGGTGTTGGTGGTTCATGAAGAGTATGACTCCGGGTCCGATGATGATGACTCCATTGATGAAGAGAATGGAGAAGTGGCCGCCATTGCCATTGTCTCCACTT
Source organism: Dactylis glomerata (assembly GCA_007115705.1). Classification (NCBI taxonomy): domain Eukaryota; kingdom Viridiplantae; phylum Streptophyta; class Magnoliopsida; order Poales; family Poaceae; genus Dactylis; species Dactylis glomerata. Next base: position 1,177,232 of record QXEO01000184.1, read on the forward strand.
CACCTACATCCCTCTTCAACTCACAAAATGAGAACACCATCATCACCACCCACAAGTGTCTTATGGCCAAGGCCTCGGAGGTAACATCATCACCTACTCCTTCATCATCTCATTCCAATACTACCTCTATGGATGATGTGAGTAGTCTTAAGATTAAGAAAGAACTAGTTTCTTGTGATGATTTTCTCGCTAACATGAAGGGGCCAACCAAGATATACTTTGAGACACTAATGTGTGAACTTGGTGATGCCCATGACACTATCAAGGAGAAGGAGGAGTTGGAAAGATTAGCCGCCGATGATATTGGCTCTCTATCAATTGAGCTCGAAGAAGAGCAAAACTTGAGAGTCTCTTTAGAGGAGAAATTGTTGGGACTAGAAGAGTCTCATAATCTAATCTTGTCAAAACTCACTAAAGAACGTGACCATGCTCTTGCTATGGTCAAGTTGCTTAAAAAGGAGAAAGTTGAATTTGACGTTGGTCATAATGATCTCCGTGAGAAGCTTGAGAAGCTTGAAGAAGCCCACAAGGCTTTGGAGGGCAAATTCTCGCATCTCACCAAGATTCGTGAACAACTTCAAATTCAACTAACTATTGAACAATCTAAAGTCCCACCAATGCAAGTTATTGAAGTTCCTTGTTCTTCTAACTCTATTTGTGATCATAGTGATATCATTGAGGAGAACAATAGGTTGAAGGCCGATCTTGCTAAGGGCCTTGCTACTTGCATTCAAGGAGAGAAGAATCTCAATGATCTCTTGAACAATCAAAGATTGTTCAAGGGAAAGGAGGGCCTTGGTTTTGTTGCCGAGTCCTCAAAGAAAGGGGATCTTTGTTTGGTGGCCATGTCCTCAAAGAAGAAGAAGAATAAGAAGAACAAGAAGAAGACAAAGCCTGCTGCTGCTCCTACTCCTCATGTCCCCTTTGATATTTGTTACACCGAGGAGGAGTGGGAGGAGCTGAATGGAAAGAAGAAAATCGAGGAGACCGGAGTCTCTGGGTCAAAGGTTCCGGAGTCTCCGGTTAGTTCATCTACCCCGGAGTCTCCGCTCCCAAAGGCCAGAGTCTCCGGCCCTTCTCACAATAATTTTGCAGGAAAATATAACCCTCATTATGTTCTTCTTAGGGACTATTATGGTGATGTCTATGCTAAATATGTTGGTCCCTATAATGGTTACATTGAATATGCTATTTGGGTACCTAAGATTCTTGTGACTAACAAAAGAGGACCCATTCAAAAATGGGGACCTAAAACCAAGAATTAATCTCTTGTAGGACATTGCTTCCGGAGGAGGAAAATGGATTATTGATAGTGGTGCCACAAGCCACATGACCGGAAGCAAAGATATTGTGGAAGATCTAAAGCCAAATACTTCAAATGTCACGGTCTCATATGGTGATAAGTCATCCTCTAAGGTACTTGGTTTCGGTAAGGTGGTGATCACTCCGGACGTGTCCCTAGTGAATGTCATGCTTGTCGAAACCATTGGTTATAATTTACTTTCCGTTCATCAACTTGCTACTATGGGCTATGCCACATTTTTTGATGTTGATATTGTGGTCGTCATGTGGAGTAAGTCTCTCAAGGTTGCCTTTGTTGGGTATGTCGAAAATGGCTTGTATGTGGTGGACTTCTCGGAGAAACCCACTACGGCCGCGATATGCCTAATTGCTAAGGCTGACGTGGGATGGCTTTGGCATCGCCGGTTAGCCCACGTCAATATGAGAGCTTTACAAAATCTCTACACCGGCGGCCACATACTCGGACTAAAGGATGTTTCTTTTGCCAAAGATCGTGTGTGTAGGGCATGTATTGAAGGGAAGATGCATGAAACAAGCCATCCGAGCAAAACTATTATCTCTTCCAAGAGGTGCTTGGAGCTCCTTCACATGGACCTCTTTGGACCTCCCACTTATGCAAGTCTTGGTGGCAAGAAGTATTGCTTGGTGATTGTCGATGACTATTCAAGATATACTTGGGTTTATTTCTTTGAGTTCAAGAGTGAGACCCAACAAACCGTCAAAGACTTTGCCACCGAAGTTGAGCGTCAATTCAATACCACCATATTGACTATAAGAAGTGACAATGGCACCGAGTTCAAGAACTACTCCCTAAATGAGTTTCTTAGTGATGCGGGTATCAAACATCAATATTCCGCTGCATATACCCCGCAACAAAATGGAGTTGCCGAAAGGAAGAACCGGACTCTTATGGATGCGGCAAGAACTATGTTGGCGGAGTTCAAGTCTCCATACAACTTTTGGGCCGAAGCTATTAATACCGCATGCCATGCCACCAACCGGCTTTATCTCCGCAAGAACTTGAACAAGACTCCATATGAAATTCTTACCGGGCAAAAGCCCAACATCAAGTACTTCCGGGTATTTGGTTGTAAGTGTTTCTATCTCAAGAAAGGTGTTCGTTTGTCAAAATTTGATTCTAAAGCTATAGAGGGTATCTTTGTTGGTTACTCCACGGACTCACATTCCTATAGGATCTATAGCAAGTCCACCGGGCATGTTATAGAGACTTGTAATGTGAGGTTCGATGAAGATAATGGTTCCTTTGTGGGACAAAGTGGTGTTCGTGATGTAGGTGACGAAATTCCTCCCAAGCCATAAGAAGAATGGGTGTCGGATTCTTCTGGCCCATTGAGGGACACCTTTTGGCCGAAGGAGAAGGACAATGCTCTACACAAGTGGAGCCTTCACCTGCTGAACACCCACAGGACATTGACCAAAGACAAGCTGCGCACCCTCAACCTCAAGATCATCCCACTGAGCAATCTTGCCCGGAGTCTCCGGCCCCTGTGGTCCGGACTCTCCGGCCTATACCGGAGTCTCCGGGTATGGATACCGGAGTCTCCGGGGATGATCAAGGCCTTGATGAAGATCCTTCGGAATTCCGTGGCTATGGGCCACTTGATGATCAAGGTAATCCATCTGGTCAAGGCGAGGAACAGAACAGTGATCATGAAGATGATCAAGTAGTCTCTCAAGAATCTCCTCTTTAGGCTCGCACTCGCCGTGAGAAGAAGCTTGAGTCCATTCTTCGACGAAGAAGCATATCCTTGGAAAATGTGGTTGGGAGTGTTCGTAAAGGTGTCTCCACTAGGAGGCAACTTTCTAACTTTAGCTCTCATCATGCTTTTGTCTCTTGTGTAGAACCCAAGAAAGTTTATGAGGCGCTTGAGGATCCGGATTGGCTTGATGCCATGCATGATGAACTCAACAACTTCGAGCGCAACAAAGTGTGGACTCTAGTAGAAAGACCCAAAGATTGCCGTAATGTCATTGGGACCAAGTGGATCTTCAAGAACAAGCAAGATGCAAATGGCATTGTCATTCGTAACAAGGCAAGATTGGTGGCTCAAGGTTTCTCCCAAGTTGAGGGTATTGACTTTGGTGAAACTTTCGCTCCCGTTGCCCGTCTTGAATCCATTCGCATCTTACTTGCATATGCATCTCATCATAACTTTAAACTTCAACAAATGGATGTTAAAAGTGCATTTCTCAATGGTCCCTTAAATGAATTAGTTTTTGTGAAGCAACCCCCGGGCTTCGAAAACCCTAAGTTTCCTAACCACGTTTACAAACTTGATAAGGCGCTCTATGGCCTCAAACAAGACCCACGTGCGTGGTATGAGCACCTTAAAGAGTTGTTGGTTGATCGTGGTTTTGAAATTGGGGTGATCGATCCCACTCTTTTTACTAAGAAGGTCAATGGGGAGCTTTTCATTTGCCAATTATATGTTGATGATATTATATTTGGTTCTACTAACAAAGCTTTCAATAATGAGTTTGCCAAGCTCATGACCGACAAGTTTGAGATGTCTATGATGGGGGAGCTAGAGTTCTTCCTTGGATTTGAAGTCAAACAATTGAAGGGAGGGACTTTTGTGAACCAAGCCAAATATACCCAAGACATGCTCAAGAGGTTCGAGATGATTGGAGTCAAAGGTGCAAAGACTCCCATGCCAACAAAGGTTAATCTTGATCTCGATCCTAATGGTAAAGAAGTGGATCAAAAACTTTATAGATCTATGATTGGTTCCTTGCTTTACCTTTGTGCATCTAGACCAGACATTATGTTAAGTGTGGGAGTGTGTGCACGTTTTCAAGCCGCACCAAAAGAAAGCCACTTAGTGGCGGTCAAAAGAATCTTTCGATATTTAGTGAATACCCCTAACTTTGGTCTTTGGTATCCAAAAGGAGCAAGTTTTGATCTTGTAGGTTACTCGGATTCGGATTGGGCGGGAGACAAAGTGGAACGGAAATCAACCTCCGGGGCTTGCCAATTTCTTGGTAGGTCTTTGGTGTGTTGGTCATCTAAGAAACAAAATTGTGTGTCTCTCTCTACCACCGAAGCCGAATGTGTAGCCGCGGCTAGTTGTTGTGCACAACTTTTATGGATGAGGCAAACTTTGAAGGATTACGGTGTCATTTTTGACAAAGTGCCTCTTTTATGTGATAATGAAAGTGCTATCAAGATTGCTCACAACCTGGTGCAACACAACAAGACGAAGCATATTGAGATTCGTCATCATTTCATTCGGGATCATGTCAACCGTGGAGATATTGAACTATCTTATGTTGGCACTCATGAGCAACTTGCCGATATATTCACAAAGCCTCTTGATGAAGCAAGATTCCGGGAATTGAGGCATGAACTAAATATCATTGATTCAAGCAATGTGGCTTGAGCTAGGTGCATGAACTCCCATACTTCAACTTGTGTGTTGTTCTAGATGTGGGCATGGAAATAGGGGGAGTGCCGTCCTAATTGATTGGACTATCCCTCCCCCCATAATGCCAATAGTAAGCGTATTGTTCTATCTTGTCATTTGTGACATTTTTGAGCTTAATCGATGAGTCTAGGTTTTGGGCCCAAGATATATCTTCGCGGTGCCATACCTATATACTCATACATGGTGGCCTTTTGGTCACCAACCTCCCTAGTGGAGGAGTTTCCCATTTGATTTTATTGTCTTATTTTCTTTATGGGAACATGCTCATGTTTGGTCTTATTTGATTTTATTTGCATGTTTGCAAACATGAGCATTTTGTACCACACAGTGACAATGTATCCATCCCAAGCCTATCTCATCCTCAAACATACTTAATCTTTAAATGACATGTCCTTTATACACCATAAATGTTGATCTGGTCAAGAGGGGCCGGAGACTCCGGGGTTTACAGCCCGGAGACTCCGGTGGGCCGGAGACTCCGGCCGGGCAGTTTCGACTCAAATACTTAGGGCACGGGGTGGGGAAGAACGGTTCATTCTTCCCCATCCACCCCCGTGCCTATACTCCACCCCTGCCGCCCTCTTGCCCACAGATCGACCCCCAGAGCCTCTCCAAGCTTCGGGATCCACCGTGCCACCGGCAAAACAAGTTCTTGAAGGTGTGGGATCAATCCCACCGATCGATTTTGTGCCATGGACTCCGGTAAACTTGCCCTCAATCTCCTCCATCTAGTTCTCCCTAGATATATGAGATTTGCATGTTTCCCTTAGTTTGATATGGTATACTACCTTCTAGTGGCTATCAATCATCTTCTTAGCAACTCTATTGTGGATTTTGCACTCGATTTGTTCAAATGTGGTCTCCTAGGCTCGGGCTCGTGCATCCAACCGGAGACTCCGGCCCCTGTGGCCGGAGACTCCGGCCTGGACGCAAAGTCTTCGGCTTCGGCCGGAGACTCCGGCCCGAGTCCCCGGAGACTCCGGCTAGATCAGGCCTGAGTGCACTAAGTTACAGCATAATTGCTTACTTTTTGATTCTAGGACATGTCACCTCAACCTTGCTATCTTCCTCACTCATTCACAGGTGCAGGTGGTTCTCGGAAACCGGCCGCTCATAGCAAGGACAAGTTGGTTGTCAATCCCGCCACAGGGGCTATTGCTCAGAGGTCAGTCATTGCTCAGCAAGCAAGGGATGCTAAGAGACTCAAGACGAGGGTGGCTGAGGAGGAACGTGCTGAGGCAGCTAAGAAGGTCAAGTTCGATAGCCTTGTGACCTTGGAAGGGCTGTCATCATCTGAATATGTTGAGATGATGAAGAGGGACATGTACACTCTCCCGCGGAACTCTCGTGACTGTTGCTTTGTCCGCAAAGAGCAAGAGCTGATCATGAAGGAATTCTATGCTTCTCTCAAGAAGTATCCGGTTTGCCCTCAGACGGTCATGGACTTCTCTCATTTTGCCAAGTACAGTGCATATTTTGGAGAGGCCGTGTGGATCACTCGCAAGCTTGGGCTCCATCCACTCATGAAGATTCAAGAGCCCTATAACATCACTTTGATCCATCAGTTCTTTGCTACCTTGGTTCTTGGGGATGATGAGGAGATCCCCATGACTTGGATGACCGGAGAAGAGGTTTGTCACTCCACCTTCATGGACTTTGCTTCTCTCCTTGGGTATGAGTTCCGTGGTGCTACTACTCCTAGTGGCATGAGGATGCATGTGGATGGGGAGTACTATGAGAAGAAGAAGCTTGCTCCTCTCTACACCGGGGATGACAAGAAGATTGTCATTGGGGGCACCCTTGGGCTATCCAAACGGTCCAACATATTGCTCCGCATATTCCGGGCCTCCATTGCCCCTCAAGCCGGTAACTTTGATGCTATTCGTGGGGCCCTTGTGAATCTCTTGGCTTACTCTCACGAAGTCTATTGCAAAGGGGAGACCGCACCCGTTGAGCCACTTGATGTGATGGATTTCATTCACAAGGAGATCAATGATTGCATTCTCAACAAGAAGACTCCTCTTTATGCCCCATTTATTATGAGGCTCATCCGTGCTCAAGGACTCAACCTTCCTCTTCTCGATGCAAACCTTGTGAATCACAAGGTTGTGAAGCTTCAACGCAAAGAACCCACCGGTCACTCCAAGGAACCATTTGCACCGGTGAGAGGTGAAGATGATGATGCTTTTGCCGAAGGAGTTTCTACTAGGAGGGGCCCAAGGATGAAGAATGCTAGCAATGCCGGCTCTAGCTCCAACAATGAGTTTGGTCAAGAATATAAGAAGCTCAATTGGTTCCAAAGGAATGTGCTTTGCATGAATGTGGGCATCCGTCACAAGCAATATGAGAGCTACATTGCTCAAAAGCACATAAATGACAATCAACAAGTTCTTCACAAGGCTTTTCGGAAGTCTCAATCGGGCTATGTGGAATCTCCTCCTTCCTCCTCTTCATCCGGCACTCACTCCTATGGCAAGTGGAGCAAGGGTCTGACTGACTGGCAAGCCTTTGAGGAGGTCACCTCTGGCACCTCCAATGTGCGTCAAGGCAAGAAGCCCATAGCTTCTGATGATATTGAAGAAGGGGATGAGGACTTCGATGCCGGTTCCGAGGACGAGTCCGAGGATGAAGACGATGAGTGATCTCATGGGCGTGTAGCATCGCTCTTTTCCCTTTTTGGTGTCTCGATGCCAAAGGGGGAGAAGCAGTTCTACTAGGATGTCTTCGTTGGGATTTGCCATGGGTTGGTTTGTTTGGATTTGGATTTGCCTTTGCTTTGGTCGAGACACAACTTCATGGATTTTCATGTTGTGTCTCATCTATCTTAGTGTTGAACTATCGTGTGTGTGGTACGGTATTATGTTTGTGAGACTTAAGTACCTCTATTGCTAGTAAGACTATTATTAATGTGTGCTATCTTGTTAGTCTTACTTAAATGCTTATGGTTAGTCTCTTGTATTATTACTTGCTCTTGGTATAATTGTGAAATATATAGGGGGAGTGATGATCCTTACTTGTGTGACTCATGTTCAAATGCAAATGGTGTTGTGCACACAAGTAGGGGGAGCTTTGGCTATATATTTTATTTCATTTTATTATGCTTATATCTTGCAAATCCGTATGTTGTCATCAAACACCAAAAAGGGGGAGATTGAAAGGGCATTTCCCTAATAAATGTATTTTGGTGTTTGTTAACAACATTTGGTGATTTAACCATGCTATTAAAGTTCTGCAGATTTTCTAGGTTATTTCAGGATCTCACGGAGGTGCACCCCAAAAAGGTAGAAAAGATCAAAGCCCGTAGTCCAGTAGTGGAGTTAGGGCTTAGTTGTCTTGTTGGGTGCTTCGCGAAGGTGGAATTGGTGGAGAGGGGATTCACGAAATGCTGATGTAGCTTCTTCTAGGGCGGAGACTCCGGCCCTGGTGGCCGGAGACTCCGGCCTAGAGGACTCGCCCAGGCAATCCTCAAAGTTGGACAACTCAGAGACCAGGCCGGAGCTGGGCCAGAGACTTTCTGTCTCTGGCCGGAGACTCCGGGCTGGCCGGGTGGTCGAGGGTTGCAGACTGGCTTGGACAATTCAGAGACCAGGCCGGAGTTGGGCCGGAGACTTTTGTCTCTGGCCGGAGACTCTGGCCCTGGAGTCACTTAGGGCGGAGACTCCGGCCCTCCTGGCCGGAGACTCCGGCCCTAGTCGTCCAGCAACGGCTACATTTCATGGAGGACTATATAAAGCCTTCTTCTACCTCAAGAGCTGGCTGCGGCTTCCACTCTCTCTCCTCCATTGTTTCAAAGCTTCAAAGCACTAGTTCTCTCTCCCTAGCCAATAGAACTCAAAGCCCTTTTGGGATTTGAGGGAGAAGACCTAGATCTACACTTCCACCAAGGCAATTTGATTTCCCCCCTCTCTTTGTTGAGGGGCTTGTAACTTGTGTGTTCATCGGATTCCTAGCCGGAAGAAGCCGTCCTCCAAGCTTAACTTTGTGTGTAAGAGCTTGGTGGGCCTATTGGGAGCCTCCAATTGAGTTGTGGAGCTTGCCCCAATACTTTGTGTAAAGGTGTCGTGCCGCCTTCAAGGGCATCGCTTAGTGGAGCGTGGACTCACCTTTGTGGCTTGTTCACCGGAGAATAGGGTGAGCCTTTGTGGCCTTTGTGGCACCACACCTCTCCAACGTAGACGTACTTCCCGTAACAAGGAAGGAACTACGGGAATACATCCTTGTGTCTTCGTGTCTCCATTGCGGTTACCTCTATCCTTTACTCGTACCTTTACTTATATTGTTATTGCTAGCTTGCTTGTCACTCTAGGTAAATTCACTTAGTAGCACATCTAGAGAATTTACCTTCTTGTCTAGCCTTAACTTGAAAAGAAGTAAAAATTTGGGTAGCTCCTATTCACCCCCCTCTAGTCGCTCATACGATCCTTTCAGGTGGGACACCTAAGTTCTCACGGCCCTGGTGTCTATGATGGTCCGCAAGGGACGCCTAGGTACTTCATCGTTGGGGGTGAATATCAGGGGCACAACCTGCTTGCATGAATTGGGTGGGCATGCGTTGTGCGGAGAAGACAGTGATTGGCTTGGATCAATGACTGGGCCCCACACCAAGGAAGTGTGGACAGGAAAGATCGCCCGGTTGTGCAGCAAGGCTTTGATCTCTCTTGGAAGGTCGCAACTCTGCAGAGTGTAAAATGATGTGACATGTTACCCCTTGTTCCGGGAAGGAGCTGCGAACGCGGCAGGAAAGGTGCTCTCAAGGCACTAATACCCTGTGTTGGCTGTTGGGCATAGTTTTCATAAGTAAAAGCAATCTTTCAAGAAACTTGTTAAAACTTTGCATTGGCCTACGACTCTTTTGGGTCCATGGCTCTAGTTAGTGCATATCACACAACTTCTTTCTATAGAAACTTGCTGGGTAACGCTCGTTACTCACCCCAATCTCTTAAACCCTTGCTAGACTATGAAGAATTAGCTTGAAGGCAACTCAAGGAGACAACCTCAAGACCTAAAGATGAAGATGAAGAATTCTACCAACGTCGGGATTATCAGCGGAGTCTACAATTGAGCGAAGCCTGGTGGAAAACTAGATTAGGAGTAGAAAGGAACCAGTTTCCTAATCCTTGAACCTAGTAGTTAGAGTATTCTGTAGTTGAGTAGTAAGCCAACTGCATTAGTTGTAGTTTAGTTTAGTCTTAATTGATTCTTTCTCATTTGTAGTCGCCAGGACTAAACCTCTACCTGTTGAGGAGGTTCTGAAGATCTTCTGTATGCTGAAAATTGTAATCCTATAGACATACCGTGGACCTGCGATGTTTCTGTTGTACCACTCTGATGGATGTAATACTAGTGAGACGGTGTTTCATTGGTGTTATGTCAACGACTTGCATACTACACATGCAGTGGTATGCTGGGTCACCACAATGAATTTGTGAATTGTTGTTTTGCAGGCTCTTTTATCGTCACAATGCCTTTTAACTACGAATTTGTGAATTTTTGCTTTGCAGGCTCTTTTATCGTCACTGTACAAGTTATCCTTTGTGTGTCTAGCTTCAATCACCAATAAATAATGTTTTTCTTGCTCTACCATCTCTTACGCATGTCAATGTTTATATATCTCTTCTTCAAGACCTTTCCCAAATAATGTATTTACTCCTGCTCAAATGTATGTATGTGCACTTGATGAACTGAGTCATCCTATATTCTAATATGATGTGGATTACTAAAGTAAAAATAGCTCAAGAATAGTAGCATTTTCTAAATGCATATTACATAGCCATGGATTAACACTTGAATTTCTTTTGCCAAACTAATGTTAAATCCATATGCACATTTTTATCGGTTTGTGGTATATGCTTGCACGCCATAGGCGGGCAAGCGCGCGGCAAGCCGCGCATTCCTACCTAGTAATAGCTATAGCAGTCGGTTATCGAGTGGCTGAGAATGATCTAGACCATTTCATGATAAAAGAGTGACAACTACAAAAACTGAATACAGGTTGATCTTGGCAATTTTATATCCATCTTGTGAATGCGAATATTCAAATGTGACATGATATTGCGGTTAACAAGATACCATTTGATTTATGAAAACTTGGTGCAACGCCCAAACGAGGTGTATTAGACATTAGAAATTGACGCGTTCTTTTTCTTGTTACTCCCTACTAGTAAGTTTGCACGTGCACGCACGTCTCAACTCATGTTTATGACATATCTTTGACAATGAAATTAATATATGACCTTTGTTAATAGCTCGACTGTACAAACATATGATCTACATGGAAGAAAGTTCCATCTCACTGCTAAACAACCTTCCCTTCACATTCCGCATATAACCACAACAATAATTATAGGAAAGAAGTAAGAAGAAACACAGTTAATTTGAGACCACCTGTGTCTATGCTTCAGAAATATCCAGCTTACATAAAATTTGATCTTCTTTTACAATTACAACAAACAAAACATTGAAAATAACCACTTCTACATTGAACATAACTACTTCTAACACATGAGAGCAGTAGATGAAAATCTGATCATCCAACATATACTATTTATAGGAAGCTTATCTAAGAAAAAAAGTGAGAAATCCATTGATATAAAACAGAACTCAGAACCATACAGCTTACGTATAAGTAAAGATATGTCCAGCTCATATTACTTACATAGCAACGCCTTTATAATGACTTTCAAACCCTGTCAAGGGTCGCATCGGATAAGACCCTCATCCAACCTACATGTTCATTCTCACATCAAGAACATGCATATGAGAGAGTATCGTAGTTACATAATATACTTCGACTCCACTTAGTGTGTACAAAATAGGACTGAAGAACAAGTCTTCAAGAATTCAAAAAGTTATTGCATCCCCAAGATCGGTTTTTCACTCATCCCAAGAACACAAAAATGTAGTAGCCAGTTTGCCGAAAATACAAACGTTTTTTGTAAATTATCCCCAAGATCGGTTTTTCTGCTGAAATGATATTCAGATATATTGATATCTATCAACAACATCATTACAGTATAAAACTTGGGCTGGTACTACCTGCACTCACCTCTTCTTCTTTTGGCTATCTCTTGCTTCACTCACTCCACCAACTTACAAGAGAAAAACGGCACTAAAATTGGTCTCAGTCAAACCAGTGATCAAATCCACAAAATATGCCAGTGATACAAGCTCACGTTATAGAAAGGCCAATTGCATACTGGACTGAGTGTATAAGACATGCTGCATAAGTAGGCTCCAAGGCCATACCATGTGCAAAAATTTAGAGCGGAAGGTCAGAAATGAGTGCAAAATTGGTATATAAAAGTTCACATAATCTTGTTCTTAAGAAAAACCAGAAACCGTGCACAGAAGTAGAAAAATTAAGATCTATGTCGAAGAAGGTTGAAAAGATTGCACCCACAAAATCAACACCTTCCCTTCAAGATGATAATGATTGCTTTATCCACTCAAATATATCCTCTAACCACCTGCATCATACTAACAACGAATTCACCTGTCACTGGTATTACCAATATCGCACGCCAAGTATCAGCAGTAGGCGCCTCTGCTTCCACTGACCTACACATGTCGATCCAATGTTGAGCTCAGATCATCGGCTAGCCTGGAAGTAGGAAATGGGGAAGTAAGAGAGGAGCACCTCCATGAAGCCCTCGTGTCCGTCGGTCCTCTGCAGAAGCCTGGAGCGCGCGCTTCCCCTGATCCATCTACATGCCGGCGAGGGAGGCAATGTCGTCGATGAGGCACGACGGCCAAAGTGGTCGATGGTGTCCATGGTGCGGTCGCGGACGTCCACGGGGACGCAGTCAGTCTCCATTATGGCACTCGGGAGCGCAAGGCGCCTCGATGGTGCCTGTTTGCGCCTCACGGAGGGACGCCATGGCGACGGGATCAGGCGTGGGCGTCGTGGAGATTGTGGAGAGGCAGAGGATGCATCGCGAGGGGGAAGGGGCATGGGGAGGCTGGAGCTAGAGCTAGAGAGAAAGGAAGAGGGCGGTCGCAGCAGCATGCATGGCGTGTCTCATAAATCAGGAGAGGAGTTACCGGGTTGACCAACTAATAAATCAGCAGGGCATCAATTAGAGTTATTACTGGACATCAATTAGAGTAATTAGTGGGTATCAATTAGAGGAATTAGCGGATGGGTTGTTGGACGTGGGATTGAAAAATATGTTGAGTTGAGCTCAACATTGGAGCAAGTTGAGCCGTTTGATTATCAGGCGTGGATGGCTGAGATCAATTGTATCAAAATAAGTTTGTGCCTTTATAAGTAGTAGAGATAAGTTTGCACGTGCACGCACGTCTCAACTCATGTTTATGACATATCTTTGACAATGAAATTAATATATGACCTTTGTTAATAGCTCGACTGTACAAACATATGATCTACATGGAAGAAAGTTCCATCTCACTGCTAAACAACCTTCCCTTCACATTCCGCATATAACCACAACAATAATTATAGGAAAGAAGTAAGAAGAAACACAGTTAATTTGAGACCACCTGTGTCTATGCTTCAGAAATATCCAGCTTACATAAAATTTGATCTTCTTTTACAATTACAACAAACAAAACATTGAAAATAACCACTTCTACATTGAACATAACTACTTCTAACACATGAGAGCAGTAGATGAAAATCTGATCATCCAACATATACTATTTATAGGAAGCTTATCTAAGAAAAAAAGTGAGAAATCCATTGATATAAAACAGAACTCAGAACCATACAGCTTACGTATAAGTAAAGATATGTCCAGCTCATATTACTTACATAGCAACGCCTTTATAATGACTTTCAAACCCTGTCAAGGGTCGCATCGGATAAGACCCTCATCCAACCTACATGTTCATTCTCACATCAAGAACATGCATATGAGAGAGTATCGTAGTTACATAATATACTTCGACTCCACTTAGTGTGTACAAAATAGGACTGAAGAACAAGTCTTCAAGAATTCAAAAAGTTATTGCATCCCCAAGATCGGTTTTTCACTCATCCCAAGAACACAAAAATGTAGTAGCCAGTTTGCCGAAAATACAAACGTTTTTTTGTAAATTATCCCCAAGATCGGTTTTTCTGCTGAAATGATATTCAGATATATTGATATCTATCAACAACATCATTACAGTATAAAACTTGGGCTGGTACTACCTGCACTCACCTCTTCTTCTTTTGGCTATCTCTTGCTTCACTCACTCCACCAACTTACAAGAGAAAAACGGCACTAAAATTGGTCTCAGTCAAACCAGTGATCAAATCCACAAAATATGCCAGTGATACAAGCTCACGTTATAGAAAGGCCAATTGCATACTGGACTGACTGTATAAGACATGCTGCATAAGTAGGCTCCAAGGCCATACCATGTGCAAAAATTTAGAGCGGAAGGTCAGAAATGAGTGCAAAATTGGTATATAAAAGTTCACAGAATCTTGTTCTTAAGAAAAACCAGAAACCGTGCACAGAAGTACAAAAAATAAGATCTATGTCGAAGAAGGTTGAAAAGATTGCACCCACAAAATCAACACCTTCCCTTCAAGATGATAATGATTGCTTTATCCACTCAAATATATCCTCTAACCACCTGCATCATACTAACAACGAATTCACCTGTCACTGGTATTACCAATATCGCACGCCAAGTATCAGCAGTAGGCGCCTCTGCTTCCACTGACCTACACATGTCGATCCAATGTTGAGCTCAGATCATCGGCTAGCCTGGAAGTAGGAAATGGGGAAGTAAGAGAGGAGCACCTCCATGAAGCCCTCGTGTCCGTCGGTCCTCTGCAGAAGCCTGGAGCGCGCGCTTCCCCTGATCCATCTACATGCCGGCGAGGGAGGCAATGTCGTCGATGAGGCACGACGGCCAAAGTGGTCGATGGTGTCCATGGTGCGGTCGCGGACGTCCACGGGGACGCAGTCAGTCTCCATTACGGCACTCGGGAGCGCAAGGCGCCTCGATGGTGCCTGTTTGCGCCTCACGGAGGGACGCCATGGCGACGGGATCAGGCGTGGGCGTCGTGGAGATTGTGGAGAGGCAGAGGATGCATCGCGAGGGGGAAGGGGCATGGGGAGGCTGGAGCTAGAGCTAGAGAGAAAGGAAGAGGGCGGTCGCAGCAGCATGCATGGCGTGTCTCATAAATCAGGAGAGGAGTTACCGGGTTGACCAACTAATAAATCAGCAGGGCATCAATTAGAGTTATTACTGGACATCAATTAGAGTAATTAGTGGGTATCAATTAGAGGAATTAGCGGATGGGTTGTTGGACGTGGGATTGAAAAATATGTTGAGTTGAGCTCAACATTGGAGCAAGTTGAGCCGTTTGATTATCAGGCGTGGATGGCTGAGATCAATTGTATCAAAATAAGTTTGTGCCTTTATAAGTAGTAGAGAAGTAGAGATAGAGATAGAGATAGAGATAGAGATAGAGATGATTAAAAAGGGTTTTCGAATAATCTTACCAATAACTTTTTTCGAAGCGGAGGGAGTAAATTCTTTTCCTCACTTTTCTTGAAAATCACGAGCCTTTTTAAGAGAAAAATGGATGAGCTGGGCAGGGCCTAAACGTTCTCCTCTATTTGTTGGAAACGGCCCGGCCCAAAAATGAAACCCGCGGAGGAGCTAGGAAATGGCGGCGGCGGACCGGCTGTCGACCTTGCCTGCCTGCGGCGCATTGTTCAGGGGAGGAGAGCCAGGAGGAAGATAGCCGGGCGAAAGAAGGCTGTACAATGCTCTGCCAAGATCGACGTGGTGAAGGCCGTGGCGGCCGCGAGTCTAGCCGAGAGGAAGGCTAGAGAAGCCGCGAGGGTAGCAAAGGAGAAGGCCGAGGAGGCCGAAGAGGCATGGAGGACGGCCAAGGCGAAGGCCGAGGAGGCTGAAGAGGCTGCCAGGATAGCCGAGACGTTGACAGAGGAGGCTGCGAGGGCGACGGAGGCGGCGGACGAGGCGAGGCGGCTCAAGGACAGGGAGACGGAATGGGCGCAGTGCGAGGAGGAATCGTTCGCCTGTAGATTCCGCCCTTTCTGGAACCGATATTTCGCCAAGATCCACGGCGCCACCTTCCATCAAATCAGTAAAGTCTCCTCCTCCCTCTCTCTCACGTGGAATTAGTTGCTGTCACCAATTTGATATTGTGCTATGTCAATGAAGCCACCAATTTGATACGAGTTAATTCCAAAAAACCACCACATTTGTGCGGGAAATATGCAAAACCACCGGTATTGCGCGAGATTGCAAAAATCCACCGGTTTTGCGCGAATTTGTTCCAATGTGCACTAATTGTCAAATTGAACCCGACTAACACAATTTCTGACAAATAGACCCCATTGTCAGTACTTACGTGGCACTATAGATTTACATATTTCTATCAAATTTATAAAAAGGTCCTTGCCCTGCCCACCTCCACTATGTTATTTTTATTTTCTTTTTTTCTCTTCTTCCCCAAATCCATGCGCTGCTGCCGCCGGGCACCGCCGCCGCCAGGCTCCATGCTCCACGCGTGCCGTCGCCCCAGCACTGCGCGCTGCCGCCCCTGCACCACGCGTCACCGGGCTCCCTGCTCTGCGCTGCCGCTGGGCTCCTGCACTGCGCGCCACCACCCTTGCACCACACGCCGGCGGGATACCTGCTCAGCACGCCGCCAGGCTCCCTGCTCTGCACCGCCGTCGGGCTCCCTGCCCCTGCACCGCACGCCGCCATCCCTGCACCGCGCGCTGGCGGGATCCCTGCTCAGCGCGCCGCCGGGATTCCTGCTCCAGCGTCGGCCTCCGCCGGCCGCACATGCTCCGGTGAGCGGCCACGGTGGAGTGAGCAGGGGAAGAAGAAGGATCTGACAAGTGGTCCCCTCCAAAATTTACAAAAAACCCTAATAGTTAGATCTGTTTGTTTTTTTACCTTGATTTCATTCACATTGTGCCACGTCAGCCTTACAGTGGGGTCTACTTGTCAGAAATCGTGTTAGTCGGGTTCAATTTGACAATCAGTGCACATTGGAACGAATTCGCGCAACACCGGTGGATTTTTGTAATCTCGCGCAATACCGGTGGTTTTGCGTATTTCCCGCACAAATGTGGTGGTTTTTTTGAATTAACTCATTTGATATTGTAGGGAGTATATGCTTGTTCTTCGGCGCATTGCTTCATTTGGTAATCTTGTCTGTTATCAGCTACTGTACTCTCTAACTAACTATATTAATATTACTACCAATTACACATGTGATGCAGCATCTATCCCGGCCATGTGTTACACTTACCCTACTCCTGATGATGAGTACTACACCAGGACCATGGAAACTATGCAGATCGTTTCGGTCAAGATCGCGTCGGTTAAGGAGTCTTTATGCTGGCCACTGCAAGTGTTTGGTGTCATTGCTGTACGCGATGTCTTGGATCACAAGCGCAATTTGATATTCCAGCATCCGAGGAATAATTGCCAAAACATCACCGAGGAAGTTCGTATATCAAACCTTCCTGCTCCCCTTTTCTTCTTTCCTTCTCTAACAACTTGTGTTTATATTTATGCAACCATTTCTGCATTTCCTATTGTCTGATTTAGTAGTTCAAGTTATTATCTTGAAGATTCTTTTTGATGTCCATATTCTCATGTCATGTGTAGAAACAGAAATCACTGGATGCAATCTTAATACATTGATAAACATCACATTATTGTTTACTTCAATAATTGTTGCATGCAGGATCCATACCTAGCATTGACAGGTCCTAGCCGTGCAGTTGTTGTGTCGATGAAACCCACGTTTATCGAGGTTTCGCTCAAAGTGAAGGGCAGAACTAAATCCGATGATAAAGATTTAAGCGAGCTAGTTGTGAACTTTAGATCTGGATGCATACTCGTAGATGCTTATCCTAGCAGGCTCAGCACGCTGGAATTTAAATATGATATCATTATGCATTCTGTGGAGGCCACCATCTGCATAAAAGTCACTGGTGGGTCGTGGCCAGATGGATTTCGAGGCGTATTCAGCGCATTCACCACCAGTGCTGCTGACCTGAAAGTCAAGTTACTTGATTTTGGAGATGGTGAATTGCCTATTGATGCTAGTGGCATGATCAAGCTCTCACGCAGTGTGGTTTCTGTTGGGCTCGAGGAGATGCTGAAAGTGTCAGCCATGGCATGTCCTATGAACGAGGAACAAGTTTGTGAGAGCAGCGAGGTGTCTTTCAAACCTGCAGAGGCCGGTATAAGCACCTCCGGTGTTGACCTGAATGTTGGCTCTTGTAGTATGGAAGTCAGTGTTGCCTGGTCACTTTTCTATTGTTGACCGATACGGCGATGCTAACAAGAGATCATTTGATCGCTGTACTTATGTGATGCTGTAGTGGTAGCTGTTTCTTAAGGAGTATTTTGTACCAGCTAATGAAGTAATGCTGGACGGTATTTCAATATACTGTTGTGATGTTGTTATGACCGGCATAATGTACGGCCGGAAGAAGCCCATTAGTGGGCCTAATTAGGGGATTAGCCCAGTTTTCTATTATATAAGGAGTTGTACGCAGACTTTGAGAGGCAAGCAATAAATCATTATTATTGCCGACTCCTTCAGGAGTCGGAACTCCTAGCCCTAGCCGCCTCTCTCCTCCAGCTCCAACGTCCTCCTCCTCCGCGCGATCACGGCGCCGACGCGCCGCCGTCCGCGCACAGCTCCTCGCCAACCTTCCTTCCACCCCTATAACCTACGCCCTAGACCTGGTAGGATCCTAGTTCCTATCAATTTGGTATCAGATTCCTCGGTTGCGATGTCTTCGGGACTGCCCACCGCCTCCGCCGCGATCGCGTCGTCGGGCGCGCCCACCTCCATGCAGCCGCCGTCTGCGTCTGCGGGCCAGGCCGCGCCGGCGCGGGAGCCTGCCCCCGTCCTCTCGAACCAGGAGCTCTCTACGGGCTTCCGCGACCTGGCCAAGTCGGTCTCCGACATCAAGCACGCCATCGCAGTGCTCCTCCAGCGGACGGAGCCACCGCGCACGGAGCCACCGCCGGTTTCAGCTCCGCCGAGGCAGGGGGTTCCGATCACCGCGCTCAAGTTTCCGCCGTCGCCATCTCCGCTGCCATCGTCGGCCACGGCGCCCACGTTCGAACCCGGCCAGCCATCCGCGCCATCCATGGCGCCATCTCCGCTGCTGTCGTGGACCACCGCGCCGCCACCCGCGGCATCCGGGGCCGCTGCTCGCTGGGGCCTTCCGGGATACGCCGAGGCGTACTCGTCTCTCACCCAGCCTTCCATCCCCGCCGCGCCGGGTCGCCACGAGGGCGCCTTCGCGGCCGCCGCCCACGGCCAGCAGCCGCCACGCTTCGCCAAGATCGAGTTCTTCACGTACGACGGCACCGGCGACCCCCTCAACTGGCTCAACCAATGCGAGCAATTTTTCCGAGGACAGCGGACGCCTGCGTCCGACCGCACGTGGCTGGCCTCCTACCACCTCCGCGACGCCGCACAGACATGGTACTACGCCCTCGAGCAGGACGAGGGTGGGATGCCGTCTTGGGAGCGCTTCCGCGATTTGTGCCTCCAACGTTTCGGGCCGCCGGTCCGCGGCAGCCGATTGGCCGAGCTAGGCCGCCTCACCTTCACCAGCACGGTGCAGGACTTCGCTGGCCGTTTCCAGGCATTGGTGTGCCATGCGCCTGACGTCTCGGGCCGCCAGCACGCTGATCTCTTCATCGGAGGCCTGCCTGACCACATCCGCGTCGACGTGGAACTGCGGGCACCTCAGGACCTGCAATCTGCCATGTACTACGCGCGGGCATACGAGCAGCGGGCTAACGCCATGCAGCAGCTGCTGCCGAACCGGGGCGTGCGCCCTCCCCCCCGGCCGGCCACGACCCCGACAACGCCTCGAGTCGCCGCACCGACCACTCCAGGGGCTGCACCGACGCCCACGCGCCCGTTCAAGCGCCTCACCGCGGCCGAGCAGCTCGAACGCCGCCGCAAGGGGCTGTGTTTTAACTGCGACGAGCAGTACGCGCCGGGCCACACGTGCGCCCGCCTCTTCTACCTGGACACCGTCGACGACGACGCCGTAGAGGCCGTCACCGCGGAGCTTGAGGCCGCGACGCTCTCCGAGGTAGGCGTTACGACGTACGGGCCGGTCGACGCCAAGTCTTTCGTCGTCTCCCTTCACGCCATGGCCGGGATCAAGACGGCCAAGACCATGCTGCTTCCGGTGACCATTAAGGGGGAGACGCTAACCGCCCTCGTTGACACGGGCTCGACGCACAATTTCATGTCCGGGGATACTATGCGGCGCCTTGCACTCCAGCCGACCGGGGCCGACAAATTCAGCGTCACAGTCGCCAACGGGGATCGCCTGGCTTGCGAAGGCGTGGCGCGACAGGTTCCCGCCCTCATCGGCAACGAGTCCTTCGCCCTCGACTGCGTCGGCATTAATCTGGGCTGCTACGACTTCATCCTCGGCGTCGACTTCCTCTCCACGCTTGGGCCCATCCTCTGGGACTTCGACGCCCTCACCCTCATCTTCTGGCGCGAGGGGGGCCGTCGCGTCCAGTGGACGGGCGTCGGTGGGTCGGGACCCGTGACCCCGCAGCTCAAGATGATGGCCGCAGCCCTCGACGAGGCGCACCCCCTGCTGGCCGACCTCCTGGAGCAGCACCGTGACATCTTCGAGGCGCCGCAGGGCCTTCCGCCGGCCCGCCGCTGCGACCACCGCATTCACCTGCCGCCGGACACGGCGCCGGTCGCCGTACGGCCATACCGCTACCCCCAGCTCCAGAAAGACGAGCTCGAGCGCCAAGTGGCGGAGATGCTCGCACAGGGCATCATCCGGATTTCGACGTCGCCATTCTCCGCACCGGTGCTCCTGGTGCGCAAGCCCGATGGCACTTGGCAGTTCTGCATCGACTATCGCGCCCTCAACACCGTCACCTACAAGGACAAGTTCCCCATTCCGGTGGTGGACGAGCTTTTGGACGAGTTGCACGGGGCGCGCTTCTTCACCAAGCTCGACCTCCGCTCCGGCTATCACCAAGTGCGGATGCACCCGGACGACGTCGAGAAGACCGCCTTCCGCACGCACCACGGCCACTTCGAGTTCTTGGTGATGCCTTTCGGCCTCTCCAACGCGCCGGCAACCTTCCAGGCCCTGATGAACGACGTGCTCAGCCCGTACTTGCGCCGCTTTGTACTTGTTTTCTTTGATGACATTCTTATTTACAGTGCATCTTGGGCGGAGCACCTGCAGCATGTGGCTATCATCTTCAACGAGCTTCGAGCGCATCGTCTTCACCTCAAGCGCTCGAAGTGCTCGTTCGGCACGACCTCCGTCGCGTACCTGGGGCACGTCATCTCGGCAGACGGGGTCGCGATGGACGCGGACAAGGTCGCCGCAGTCGCCGCATGGCCGACCCCGCAGTCACTGCGGGCCCTCCGCGGCTTCTTGGGCCTCGCCGGCTACTACCGGAAGTACATCCGGGACTTCGGCCTCATCGCCGCACCACTGACGCGTCTCCTTCGACGCGATGCCTTCTCTTGGGACGAGGAGGCGACTACGGCGTTCGAGGCTCTCCAGCGGGCGCTCACGACAGGACCCGTCCTCCAGATGCCGGACTTCGACATGCCGTTCGTGGTGGACTGCGACGCCTCTGGCATCGGCTTCGGCGCCGTCCTCCACCAGGGCGACCGACCGCTCGCCTTCTTCAGCCGCCCCTTCGCCGCTCGCCATCACAAGCTCGCGGCCTACGAGCGCGAGCTTATTGGGCTGGTTCAGGCGGTGCGCCACTGGCGGCCTTATCTTTGGGGCCGGTCGTTCCGTGTGCGCACGGACCACTACAGCCTCAAGTTCTTGCTGGATCAGCGCCTCTCCACCGTTCCGCAGCACCAGTGGATCAGCAAGCTCTTCGGCTTCGACTTCACCGTCGAGTACCGTCCCGGCCGTCTCAACACGGTCGCCGACGCCTTGTCCCGCCGCGACACTGAGGAAGTCGCGGACGACGTCGCCACGGCTGGCGCTGTCATGTGCATCCGCTCCGGGCCGTCCTTCGCCTTCATCGACGACATACGCCGGGCGACTTCGACTGCCGCAGACGCCCAGGGCCTGTGCCAGCGCCTTGACGCCGGCGAGCTGGCGGCGCCCTGGCGCCTGGACGGTGGGCTACTCCTCCATGGCCGCCGCATCTTCGTGCCCGACCATGGCGACCTGCGCCACCAGGTGTTGACCTTGGCACACTCTGCCGGGCACGAGGGCGTGCAGAAGACTCTCCATCGTCTTCGTGCTGATTTCTACATCCCCGGTGATGGCGCGATGGTCCGCGACTGGGTGCGGTCGTGCGTGACGTGCCAGCGGAACAAGACGGAGACACTAAGGCCCGCGGGTCTACTGCAGCCACTGGACGTGCCCTCCCAGGTGTGGGCGGACATTTCCATGGACTTCATCGAGGGCCTCCCCACGGTGGGCGGCAAGTCCGTCATTCTCACGGTGGTTGACCGCTTCTCCAAGTACGCTCACTTCATCGCCCTCGGTCATCCATATACGGCTGCTTCTGTGGCACGAGCCTTCTTCGATGGCATCGTCCGCCTTCACGGTTTTCCTTCGTCCATCGTCAGCGATCGTGATCCCGTGTTCACGGGGCACGTATGGCGGGATCTCTTTCGGCTGGCGGGCGTGAAGCTCCGTATGAGCACGGCGTTCCACCCTCAGACGGACGGCCAATCCGAGGTGGTCAACAAGGTGATCGCCATGTACCTGCGTTGTGTTACTGGTGATCGTCCACGAGCTTGGGTGGACTGGTTGGCGTGGGCGGAGTACTGCTACAACACCTCCTATCACTCCGCCCTGCACACCACGCCTTTCGAGGTGGTCTACGGGCGCCCGCCGCCGGCGATGCTCCCTTACGAGCCTGGGACGGCTCGCTCCGAGACAGCGGGCGACTTACTCCGCGCCCGCGACGACATCCTGGCTGAGGCGCGCCAGCGTCTTCTCCAAGCACAGCAGCTGGCCAGGAAATACTATGATGCTCATCACCGCGAGGCGGAGTTCGCGGTGGGCGATTGGGTATGGCTGCGCCTCCTTCATAGGACCACGCAGTCTCTGGATCCGCGCTCCAAGCGCAAATTGGGACCACGCTACGCCGGTCCTTTTCGTGTGCTGGAGCGTGTCGGCACACTCGCGTATCGCCTGGAGCTGCCGACTGGTTCCCGCCTCCACGACGTCTTCCATGTTGGCTTACTGAAGGCCTACCGCGGGGACCCTCCTGCAGCGACGCCGGCCCTTCCTCCTACTTCGGATGGCCGATTGCTGCCAGCTTCCGCGAGGGTGGCGAAGGTGCTGCGGGCACAGCAGCGTCGCAGCGTGTGGCATGTTTTGGTGCAGTGGGACGGCCTGCCAGACGAGGAAGCGACTTGGGAGAAGCTCGACGATTTCAGCCAGCAGTTCCCCGATGTTCAGCTCGAGGACGAGCTGTTTGAGAAGGCGGGGAGAGATGTTATGACCGGCATAACGTACGGCCGGAAGAAGCCCATTAGTGGGCCTAATTGGGGGATTAGCCCAGTTTTCTATTATATAAGGAGTTGTACGCAGACTTTGAGAGGCAAGCAATAAATCATTATTATTGCCGACTCCTTCAGGAGTCGGAACTCCTAGCCCTAGCCGCCTCTCTCCTCCAGCTCCAACGTCCTTCTCCTCCGCGCGATCACGGCGCCGACGCGCCGCCGTCCGCGCACAGCTCCTCGCCAACCTTCCTTCCACCCCTATAACCTACGCCCTAGACCTGGTAGGATCCTAGTTCCTATCAGATGTTATATGTGCTTGACAAAGTGCTATCTCCGCTCCAAACTATAGAGTATGTTTTAGAAAACTAAATACTATTTAACCAACTCGATCTTGTTACTCTATTATGTGTGGGTAGTGATCAATGTGGTCTGAGCACACATACCAAACAAACACAGTGGCGCAAATGATTGATTAGACTTGGAAACATGAATTAAAACAATCGTTTAAGCATGTTTTTCATGATCTTTTCTCAGCCGTCTGCTTGGAACTTCTGCATGAAGTTGATCCCCACAATCTGCATCATACAATTGTCCGTTCAAAGGAACTCGTCGAATACTGATAAATCACAGTAAGTTTGTCGACAGCAGGATACTTGTGCTCATCGCATGGCGAAAGAAAATTCTGACCGAGACCTCCACTGGCTTATTTACTTTGTTCTGTTATATAATGTGTGGGAACCATGGAACTTCTGGCACGGGCCACAACTTTTGGCAGATAAATTCTTAAGTCTGGAAAGCATTGAGGAAGACAGATGAATCACTCTTGTGAGGAGGGACATGTTAAAGAAGTGTGAGAAAGGATGGTAATTTGCTTCGTTTCATGCCATTTCTTTAGCCCGGAAAGTGATGCTACTATTTTTCACGAGCCTGTAGAAACCGGGAATCATTTTACTGTCTGTACCATCCTTTTCTTGTTCAATTAGCTGTGTCTCAGAGGTGGAGCTTTCATTTACCTTTGTACAGATAAAGATGCTTGTTTATACTCTAGTGGGATATTTGTTCATTTGTCATTTTCAGAATATGAACCTGCAGCAGAATAGCTTCACTGAGCTGAACCTGAACCGATGTTGAGTACCTATGCCACGCGCTGTTTTGGACTTAGTGCAGATGCGCATGCGCCGTTCTGATGGCTAGTGCATTGGTTGATGTTTACCTTTTTCAAATTCCCCAAATGGGCGTTGAAACTTATCAACACTCAGATAGCTAACTGTCTTTGGAATGACACAAAAGACAAAAGGAAAGTCCATCTGGCTAACTGGCACCTTGTTTGCATGCCAAAATCCCAGGGAGGTTTGGGAATTCCATGTTTGAGGGATGTGAACATTTGTTTGCTGGCCTCTTGGCTGAAATGATACGTTAATGGGCAGGGCAAACTATGAAAAAATTTGGTTGATAGCAAATATAATACTCAAAACCCAAACATTTTAGCATCCACTGGTGCAAATTCTTCCGGGTTTTGGAAAGGATTCATTTGGGACATTTGTGCTGTCAAAATGGGGTATAGATGGAAAGTGGGTGATGGGAACGAAATCAGGTTCTGGGAAGACACCTGGTTCAGGACCTCACCTTTAGCTGTTCAGTTTTGGGACTTGTACTGCATTTGTAATGAACAAGTGTCTTCCATACTACAAATCTGGGACAGTGAAAATGTTAAACTTACTTTCAGGAGAAATTTCAATGCTGAACAGATGGAACAATGGTTTGATCTTGAAGAAATATGTAAAAACATTGTTTTTACTCCTGATTGTGATTCTTTGATTTGGAATTACACAGCTAATGGTCAATACTCTACTAGTTCTCTTTATAGCATAATTAGTTTTCGAGGGGTTACTCCCACCTTTATACCTGCTTTTTGGTCTCTAGTAGTTCCTCCCAGAGTTCATATTTTTCTATGGTTGCTAGCTAACAACAAACTTATGACAAGAGACAACCTAGAAAAGAAAAAATTGGGCAAACCCAGTAATTCTGAATTCTTTCAGAACAAGAAACCATTTCTCATCTATTCTTTGATTGCATTGTTGCTAAGAGAATTTGGTCTTCTGTCTCAAGTTTCTTGGATCTTCAAATAGGATCAAACTTTGAGTCTGTGGCTAGATATTGGCTGGCAAATAAAAAGCATTCAGTCACGAATTCCATTTGTGCTGCAGTTTTGTGGAGCATTTGGAAGACTAGGAATGCTATGATTTTTGACAATCAATTGTGGCTGTGCTTGAAACAGGTCTGGTGTGTAATTTTGAAGACAATCAGGAAATGGAGACTGATTTGGAAGGAAAACATGCTGGAGAATATGGACCTCTTCTGTCAGCACATCTCTGGTATCCTTCGAGCACCGGAAGTCCTTTCCTGGCAATGATACTTGCACCACAAACTTTGGCTATCTCGCTAGCGCCAAGGCCAGGGGCTCCCTCTACTTCTACTGCGACGAACACCCAGGACACGCCCCGCTGGCTAAGAAGCTGGGCACAATTCCCTCATCAGAAAGAGGCGCTGCGACCAGTTGATGTCACGAAGGCCAAACTCCACCAGATTTGTGGGTTCCAGTGACTCCACAGATTTGCAGCATGTTAGCTGCGTGAACAAAGGGGTGTGTCCCAAAAATGTTTCAGTCGTTTAGATTTAGATTTCTGTCTTTCTCTCCTTCTGAGAGAGCATGTTCTTAGCCTGATCGGGAACTTCTGTTCTTTTTCCTTTTAGAACCTGTAATGGTCTGTTTGACGACTCTCCCTGGTTTCATTAATAAAATGGGACCGGGGCTCCCTCGGGGAACCCTATTGATCTAAACAAAAAAGGTTCTCCTTTTATGGTTTGATGCAAATATCCATGGTCACTCGTTCTCTTGTCTGTTATGCTTCTTTAAACTCGGCAAATCAAATTGTGCAGAGCTAAAACCTCCTGTGTACGGAGGGCTTCGTTTGTGAAAGAACCGGTCTAGTATGATCAGCGATTGTTGTTGATCTACACAAAAGTTTATGTTCTATGACAAGTCGACAAAGATACTGGTCCATGTTGATTGTTTGAATTGTTTAGGCAGGACGCTTTTGATGGCAATAGAATATTCTGTTCTTGATGCTGCAGGCTGCAGAAGCTATCAGGACGGCATGAGAATTACATACTCCAACTGGAAGTATGTGCTTACTGTGTTATGTCTTCAGGAAATATTCAGAAAAATGTTATCAGGAAATATTTCCTGATAACTTCCATAGCGAGTACCTGGATCTCAGCTTACGATTTCTTAACCTGTTCTTTTGGTGAGAGAATGACTATTGTGTGTGCTACCAACAACTGGATCTCCTCTATCAACCCAGAAAAAAGAAAAACTAACAATGTGGATCTGGGTTGTGTATGGTTGTATCAATATACAAGTTGCCACTCTGTCCGCCGCGTCACTTTGATTTGTGTTCTCCATTAGGACCAAAGGAACGGAGAGAGTACACAGAAAGCTAATCCCTGGAATTTCTATCTATCTGCCTGTTTTGGTTTAGTTATGTCCAACACAATGAAGTCAATTCCGCAAAATTAAGACATTTCAACCATATGATTGTTCACAAATGGATCCTTACCAAATGCGCATAGACAACCTCGTTTTTGTATTCTTTGACCTGCAGATACGTATGTTGGACTTGTCTTCTTTCTCTCTGCTATATCCTTCCCGTCACAATCCGAACTTAATTTGGAGTTCGGTCACCGATTCAGTATCGAGAAGACAGCCGGTCAGCCGAGCGTGCTAAACAAGTAGAGTACTTTATGCGTGTACAATCCCAATTCGATCAGAGATTGATCTCCTGTCCTTAGAATATCCCTTGTGGTACTAGCATAAAAGGCAAAGTTTTCCTTGCTTCTGGACCCAAATATATAGCCAGGCAACCAAGGAAGTTAACGAAAACCAGCGTGCAAATTCGGAGGAGGACGAGAACACAAGAAAGAAAGAAACAGGGCGAAAAAAAAGACAAGATTTTGCCTCTTGGGATCGGAAAGAGAAATTTATTTGCACGAGCAGAGGAAAACTTGGGGAAGAAACTGCTACAGGCAGGAGGAGGAGGATGCGTGGAGATGGATTTGACCACCGGGGCACCAACACCTCTTCCCCCTCCCCTCTTCCTAAATGGCGACATCTCCTCCAAATCTCGCCTCCTCCTCTTCATTATTCCACCATCGGCCCCTCCTCCTCCTCCCCGTCCCCGCTCAAAACCCTAACCCTAGCGGCGGCGGCGCCGGCCACCATGGCCGCCGACTACCGCACCCCCGACAGGCTCCTCCCCTCCGCCGCCACGGAGGAGCCGTCCCAGGATCCGCCCAAGCCGGTCCTCGCCGTCGCGGGGCCCGCCGCCGCCGCGACCCACGACGGCCTCCGGTTCTGGCAGTACATGCTCGCCGGCTCCGTCGCCGGCGTCGTCGAGCACACGGCCATGTTCCCGGTCGACACCCTCAAGACGCACATGCAGGCCGCCTCGCCGCCCTGCCGCCCCACCCTATCGCTGGGGGCGGCCCTGCGCGCCGCCGTGTCCGGCGAGGGCGGCGCGCTCGCGCTCTACCGCGGCCTCCCCGCCATGGCGCTCGGCGCCGGCCCCGCCCACGCCGTCTACTTCTCCGTCTACGAGTTCGCCAAGTCGCGCCTCTCGGACCGCCTCGGGCCCAACAACCCCGCCGCGCACGCCTCCTCGGGGGTGCTCGCCACCATCGCCAGCGACGCCGTCTTCACGCCCATGGACACCGTCAAGCAGCGGCTGCAGCTCACCAGCAGCCCCTACACGGGCGTCGCGCACTGCGTCCGCACGGTGTTCCGCGAGGAGGGACTCAGGGCCTTCTTCGTGTCCTACCGGACCACGGTGCTGATGAACGCGCCGTACACCGCCGTACACTTCTCCACCTACGAGGCGGCGAAGCGTGTCCTTGGGGACATGGCGGCTGACGAGGAGTCGCTCGCTGTGCACGCCACTGCGGGTGCTGCGGCCGGTGCGTTCGCCGCCGCGTTAACCACGCCGCTCGATGTTGTCAAGACGCAGCTGCAGTGCCAGGTGAGGATCTTATGCTATTGGTTTGTGCATCGCCCAAAGAGGTGGTCTTTGATGACGTCTACTAAAATCTTAGCTGATCTGAGTGGATTTATATGGCTTGCGCAGCAAAAGGATATAATTTTATGCCTGTCCTGTTGTTTATATCCGTCTCCTAGATTATTGGAGCCACTTTGTACAGTAAAAATCAGTTCTAGTCCTCTGTTCCTTTGGTCTTTGTAGTGACTCAGTGGTGATCACTGTTCTTATAGGGTGCTAAGTGCTAACGGGCCAGTTAGATTGTAGACAACTCCAGGCTCAGGACTTCCATATCACCAGTGTAGACTGCTAGATATAGCTAGGCCTGGGCATTCGGTCTAACCGAACCGATCGGTTCGGTTTCTTGGGTGTTCAATAATTTCGGTTTCCTGAGATTGATGACCGATCGGTGCTGAGAAAAAATAGGAACCGAGAGTTCGGTCCACCGGAAATATCGGTTCGGCTTCGGTTTTGACCGAATAGACTGAGCAAAATTGAATGAAACAAAGGGGAGCGATGAGAAAGGGACTAGGGATTTGTCTTGATGCGCCAATCAGGGGACGTGAGATCCAGAAGAGAAGAAGGACGCGCTCCGCTCCGCGCCATTGGCCAAGGTCGTCGCCAAGCTTGCTGCCCTAGGAGAGGTGCGGCTGCAGGCTGCTTGGTTCTGCTGCTTGTCGAGGACTCGAGGTGGAGAGAAGGAGAGGAGATCAATAGAGGTCAACGGTGGTGCACGGGGGCGGCGGCCTAGGGTCAGAGAGTGAGGAGCAGATCAAGATTTGAGGGGCTACATGAGTTTTTTAAAACGGGGCTACAGGAGCTGGGTCGCTGCGTCGCTCAGACATACGGAAGATATAGGATCGATATTTGAGAGGCTGCGGGATGCTTAGGAGCTTAATGGGCCTTAGGAACGAAGTGTTGGGTTGTGTTGGTTAGCATATTTACACGTAAATTCGGTCCACGTGGTCATTTCGGTCAACCGAGGCCTAAAACCGAATCCACCGAAGTAAATTCGGTTTTCCAAAACTGAAAACCGAGTTAGCGACCGAATTTCTCGGTTCTGGTCAATTCGGCTTCGGTGTCGGTTAATTTGGGTCCGGTTTTCGGTTTTCGGTTGATATGCCCACCCCTAGATATAGCGTACGCTAAACGTGGCCTCTTCTAAATCTGCAGTTTTTGACCTATGGATTTTCTCTTACAAACTTTTGGATCTGATGTGAGTGTCGTGGCAGTTTCTGTTAGGAAAAATCAGAGCAGATTAGTATAAACTCAAGGCGTAATTATTTTGCCCCTTCACCCTGGTTGAAATCCAACAGCCAGCTGCTGATCTCACATGGATAATAATTGTAGTTTAAATGGTTGTTGCAAACATTAATAATTGTAGTCGTGAATTGCTTGAACCTTAGTGTTAACAGTATCTTAATATCCTCAGCTCCTCACTATCGTTTGTATTACGTTAATAATTTTGTAGCTGTCCATTGCTTGAACCCTAGTGCTAATAATATTTTAGTGTAAATCAAAACAGATTAGTGTCAAGGTGTAATTTTTCTGCCACCCTACCCTCTGCTGACCCGAATTTTTTTGATTAGAAGTTTAAATGGTTGGTTGCGCATGTTAATATAAAAGTCATGACTTGCTCTAAACCTCAGTGCTGATATCTTGATATCCTCAGCTCCTCAGTCTTCACTATCCTATGTTAATAATTTTGTAGTTGTTGGTTGCTTGAACCTTAGTTGTTCAGCTCCTCACTATCATCTGTAGTACTTCTATGCGACATGTCAAGCACATTGTCTTGCACATACTGTGGCTTGTATATGAGTGACATATCGATCTATTTTACTGGTAGTTCAGGTTATTGAATTTTTACCTTTATTAATCGTATGATGAGTTATGACTATTGCTCAGTTTAAAATGTTATTCTTATGTTATATAGGCCTATAGATCAGAGCTGTTATCAGTATTTTTTTTGTCTTCAGGAGAAAAGGCTTATTTGGTTCCCTCTGTATGTATTTGTATTGTTCTATATCAATGTGAAACTCAATGGTCTACAATGGTCCTGTCAGCCCACAAAAAAGAGAGGAACACAAACAATTATACCAGATGGAAGATGCAATTCACAGCCACCTTGAAATCTTCTTTAAACGTTGCACTTTTTTGCCATTTTGAGAACCTAGGTGTGCGGTATTTACTGTTTAAATAGAGACTGTATCTTGTAGGTCATTTGGTACAACCATACAATACTGTCTTGCAACTCCTTATGTGTGGTCTAGCTTACAGATCAGGATGCATATACTTTTAACTATGTTTGCTGCTGATGCTACTACACCATTATGGAGCTTGAGCTCCATGAAGGCCTTTTTTTTTGAAAAATTCGAAATCGATATTTCTAAGTTTCAAAAATTAGAACGAAAACCCTAGATGCAGATAATGTTGAACTCTACAAGTGTGCAAAATCTCAAATAAAAATTCCTTTAATTTAGGCTACATTGAAAATAAAATCTGACAAATTTTGAAATTGTGCACTGCACCTTGATCCATGCATTTGTCATTTTTGCTGATCCTAAAATACTCCTTCCGACCACTATTATCTATCGTTAATATGGATGTATCTAGACAGATTTTAGTATCTAGATACATCCATATTAGAGAGAAGTAATAGTGGTCGGAGGGAGTACAACGAACTTTGGATTGGTTTTTTGCACACTAGTAGATTTCATAATTATCTACACCTATGATTTCATAATTATTTACACCTATGATTTTTTCCATTTTTTTTTGAAATTTTCGAATTTTTCAATTATGTTTGGTCTAGTATACAATTGCTTCTTTATGTATCACGGAGATATCATAGATCCATAGTGCTTTGCATATTGTCCATTATGTTTGGTCTAGTATACAATTGCTTCTTTATGTATCACGGAAATATCATAGATCCATAGTGCTTTGCATATTGTCGTCACGTTTCCAACTTTACTTTGATATTGTTCTTTATTTATTTTCAATGTGGATGTCATCGGACTGTTTTTAATTTCAAGTTTGTAACTATGATTTTTGGTGGTCAGGGTGTATGCGGCTGTGAACGCTTTGCTAGTAGTTCTATAGGAGATGTCTTCAGAACAATTATAAAGCGTGATGGATACGTTGGGCTCATGAGGGGTTGGAAGCCAAGGATGCTGTTCCACGCACCTGCAGCTGCCATCTGCTGGTCCACATACGAAGCCTCGAAGTCATTCTTTGAAAGATTCAATGAGAAAAGGAGAAAATAGTTCGAGCATTCTCGAGATTGAGTGTATTTTCCTTGAAGTCAAGTACTTCCATACTGCGGTGTGCTTCCGCAGTTGACAGAAAGAGGCAGCGCCTGGACGAAGCTGTTGTGTGCGGCAGAGAGATCCATATGGAATGATGATGCGCTGTGCGTCGAAATCTGTCTAACGATGATCTGTCTGTACCTTGTATTTTTTCCAGCTAAGTTATGTGTATCATTTTTCCAAGCCCGGTCTGGGCATAGAAAATACTAGAAATAATTTTGCCCGAGTTTGATTTCAGCATATTTGTATGGCCTTCTTTGTGCCAGATTATTCATATAATGGAATGAAATTTTGGTTCTTATTTTCACACGGCCATATACCTTGTAATGAACTCTGATGTTCGATGTGTGTCTGAATAGTGATGAACTTTGATGTGTTTCTGAATATTAAACTTGGACGTTGTTTCTAAATGCTAAGAAGAGGAAACCATACAAAGTTATATCAAGTGATTACTCAACTTCAACATTCAAGCACCAGTGGTCTAGTGGTAGAATAGTACCCTGCCACGGTACAGACCCGGGTTCGATTCCCGGCTGGTGCATTTTTGTTTCATTTTTTGCACAGTGACCCATAGGTCACTACAACATCTGTTTTTGTTCATTTTTTGCACAGCGACGCATAGGTTACTACAGCATCTGTTTTTTTTTTGTTATACTGACTATTATAAAATGCTACGTGAAAATTCCATGTGACCTAAGCCAAACTATATATTAAATTGTAGACTTCACCCTGCCGCGGCGAGGTCTTCTTAGGTGGTCGTTCACATTTCTCCGGAGCTCGTCACCAAAATTGGAGCTACCGGTCTTTTAGTCGAAAGGTCACCATTTTTGCATATGCCGGTGTGGGCTTCACAAGACCGATGCGGTGAGGTCTTCCTAGGTGGTCCCGTTCTTCGGTGAAGTTAGAGTCGCTTGCTCGTGGTTCGTGGAGGATGACGATGATGTTGTGATGGGCAACCTTAACGACAACCCTTGTTTTAAGTGTTAGGCGTGCAGTTTACACTTGGTAGCCAGGTGACTGTGCGTGCACTCGCGAAGGTCGCATTTTATGACCATGGTGTTTATATCAGTTTTTGGCTAGTTTCTCACTAATTAAGCGGCCAACTCTCTTCTTCTCAATTAATGAAAATAGCAAAGTCTTTTGCATCGTTTTTTTAAAAAACTCTATACTTCAACAAGGTATCAGTTTTTAAAACACAAAAGGAAGTGCATGTACCCCAAAAGCATGAACATTCACCAAGGATGTTGGAGGCGTTTGTTAGAACTCAGAGGATTGAGAGTGAAAACTTATGTTTATTGCTTGTGGGCAAAACCCTATTTATACAAGGATTTTGGGGTGCCTCCGAAGAGGTGCCTGTTACAAGAGACATGACTGTTTATAAGAGATGCAACTGCTGAGGGAGAGAGAAGAGGTGTCTATACACAAGAGACATGTCTGTACGGAAAGGATACTTTGGGCATACTAGTTACCGCCTAGAGAGGGCAATTTATTCCTAACACTCCCCCTTGCACAAAGATTCTTCTTGTATGTCTTGTATTCCTTGTATAATCTTGAATGTAATGGCCTTGATCACAAGCGATAAATTTTCTTGAATAAACTCCCCCAAAAACCCTGTGGGAAAAATATGAGGAGACTAGAATTTGATATGTTGTCAAAACTCCTTTAAAACCCAGTGGGAAAAGTAAGGAGAAAATAGTACAACATATAATGATTATTGTCTCTTTCATAACTTATATGAGAAAACCTTAAAAGGATAAAACTCATCGGTAAGTTTAGAGAACAATTAATATGTCTTGTATACATCCGTTAAAAACCCCGGTGGGGAAAATAGGAGGTATGGCATATATTCTTGTGTTAATATTACCTCATTAGAAACCTTGATGAGAACCATGAGAGTAAACTCATAAAGGGAAAAAGAGTGTAATATAATGTTTGAATGGGTTATGGTTCAGAGGGATACTCCTCCTGATCCTTTCAAATCTCGATGTTGTCTCATACCAATGCCATGAATATACTTTTCAAATGTTGAAGTTGGTAGTGACTTTGTGAATAGATCGGCGAGATTATCGCATGATTTGACTTGCAAAATGTTTATATCTCCACTTTTCTGTAATTCATGGGGATAAAACAATTTGGGTGCAATATGTTTAGTGATATTGCTCTTTATGTAACCCATTTGCATTTGAGCAACACAAACAGCATTATCTTCGTAGATAATGGTTGGAGATTCGATAGAACCTTTTCCACATGATTGTTGTATGTGGTTTATCATTCTGCGAAGCCACACGCATTCATGTGATGCCTCATATAATGCAATTATTTCAGAATGATTGGTGGATGTAGCCACTGAGGTTTGCTTAGAAGACTTCCATGAGATGGCTGTCCCACCATGTAG
Source organism: Dactylis glomerata (assembly GCA_007115705.1). Lineage (NCBI taxonomy): Eukaryota > Viridiplantae > Streptophyta > Magnoliopsida > Poales > Poaceae > Dactylis > Dactylis glomerata. The sequence continues at coordinate 1,211,230 of QXEO01000184.1, forward strand.
GAACACAAAACCGGTTTGCGATCTAGCATTATGGGGGTCTGATAAGTAGCCAGCATCGGTATACCCAATCATATCAATGTCTAGATTTCTCTGAAATTGAAAGAATAGGCCAAGATCCTTTGTGCCTTGGAGATATCGAAAGATATTCTTAGCTCCCGTCCAATGGCGTTTAGTAGGAGCTGCGCTATGTCTAACTAGTAAATTTACTGCAAATGCAAAATCAGGCCTGGTGCAATTTGCAAGATACATAAGCGCTCCAATAGCACTGAGATATGGAACTTCGGGTCCTAGTATCTCTTCTCCATTATCCCTTGGTCTAAATTGATCTTTCTCTACGTCTAGAGATCGAACAACCATGGGAGTTTGGATGGATAGGGTTTGTCCATATTGAATTTCTCCAATATTTTCTGGATATAGGCGGTTTGATGAACTAAAATACCTGAGGGAAGGTGCTCGAGTTGTAATCCTAAGCAAAATTTGGTTTTACCCAAATCCTTCATCTCAAATTCCATCGTTAGGTGATTGCGTGCTTCATCAATATCTTCTGTGTTGCCAATGATATTAAGATCATCAACATACAGTGAAATAATGCAAAGTCCAGTTTCAGACTTTTTGATGAAGACACATGGACAATCATCATTGTTGGAGTATCCCTTTTTTAATAGGAACTCACTAAGTCGGTTGTACCACATGCGTCCTGACTATTTTAAGCCATATAAAGACTTATTTAGTTTTACATAATATATGTTGCGTTTTGCGTTTGGATTCGGAATTGGGACTCCATCGGGAACCTTCATATATATGTCCGAATCAAGTGAGCCGTAAAGGTAAGCGGTCACTACATCCATCAACTGCATAGATAGATGATTTTGTACTGCCATAGATATGAGGTATCGGAATGTAATACCACTCATTACTAGAGAATAAGTTTCATTGAAATCAATGCCTCGTCTCTGCGTAAAACCTTGGGCTACAAGCCTTGCTTTATGTCTCACCACCTCATTGTTTTCGTTCCGCTTACGAATGAAAACCCATTTAAATCCCACAGGGAAAACTTTGGGAGGTGTAGGTATTGGTTTAGTGAATACCTTTTGTTTATTGAGCGAGGCTAATTCCACTTGGATTGCATCCTTCCATTTAGGCCTGTTGGAGCGTTTCTCACACTCTGCCATGGTCTTTGGATCATGATCATTTAAAAAGTTGTTTGCAATTGTAGTAGAGAAATTTATGTCGACAATTATAGACTTACGGTTGTAAGATTCTCCAGAGTCTATATAGTTTGTGAAAATTTCATTTACCCTTGTTGACTCGTCGTGATTTCCCAATACGGTTGAGTCTGGGTTTTCCGATGTCCTAGTCATTGAGTGCACAACTAAGCTGGGTTGTGCAGGTTGTCCTTCCACTAGATTATCAATGCTAGGTTGATTTACATTTACTTCTTCAGAGGGTTTCTTCCTCTATTTCCTTTGTTGCTTGCGAGGAGCTGAATCCTGTTTTACATTTACTTATTCAGAGGGTTTCTTCCCATGTTTCCTTTGTTGCTTGTGAGGAGATGAATCATGTTTTATGGCCATACTTCTCCTCCTCTTATTCTGAATAGGGGGTTGAGTGGTTTTTGTTGGTACCTCCACTCTTTCAGGCGCATTTATTGCAGGAGTGTAGTATTTAGTGACACCTTTATAGTCAGTAAATGAATCTGGCAGATTATTTGCTATATGTTGCAAATTAATTATCTTCCGAACTTGAAGTTCAGTTTCTTGAGTACGTGGGTCAGAGGAGGAAATGCCATGGGCATTCCAATCAATTTCCGGGCATTCTTTTTGGTACTTGATATCTCCCCTAATGCCGGGAAATGATCCTCATTAAAGATGCAATCAGCGCGACGGGCTGTGAATAGATCCCCTGTGAGGGGTTCAAGGTACTTGATTATTGATGGTGATTTGTACCCCACATAGATCCCCAATTTCCTGTGTGGGCCCATGGATGTACGCTGCGGTGGTGAGATTGGCACATATGTGGCGCATCCAAATTTACGCAGATGGGAAATATTAGGTAGATTTCCACGTACTAATTGCAGAGGGGAAGTGCTGTGATATGCAGTTGGTCGCAATTGAATTAAGTCAGCAGCATGTAAAACTGCATGACCCCAACATGAAGTTGGTAAGTTGCAATTCATTAGCAAAGGTCGTGCTATGAGCTTAATTCTCTTTATTAGAGATTCAGCCAAATTATTTTGAGTGTGGACATATGTGACGAGGGTTAACTCGACAAATGTCCTAGATGAAGGACTTAGGATCGGGGAGATAGGGCGTCAGATAAACTCGAAGGTAAAATCAGTCAAACAAGGTGGCTATCGAAAGTAAACGTGGGTGTAAACCTGGCTTGCTTTCAATCTGTCCCCCAACGTCCCCTCCTGGCCCCTATATATAGGTGGCCAGGTCTCAGGGATCGGGAGGGATCCGATACAGATTATAATATCGACATACGATATGAACTCGTATTTCGACTAACATTACAATTGGGCCTAGATTAACGGGCCTCAGGGGTACTCAATCGTCGGGCTCTATTATTTATACCCTTGTCAGTAGCCCCCGAGATTCTACTAGAATTGCAGATTCAGGTTGAATCTCAGATCTTCAAATCTTCGACTCAATCAACATTTCTTCTTCACATCTTCAAATCTTCGACTTGGTCTTTCGACTTATCTTTTTACTATAATGTCTCGCAAGGGGTTTTGATGAACAAGCCTGACAACTCTGACGGATGAAGAGGCCAGTTAACTGCCAGAACAGATACTTATCACCTACTTCAAATTCAATCCCCTTGGATTTGAATTTGGGAAACCGGTCAAACCCATTCTTTTGCCGCATTTAGGACTTACAAAGAATGGATCCCAGTGGTTCTCAGGGTACCCAGTGCGTCCACCAGGATTTTCTTCGCGTCATAGACACGGATAAGTACCAGCAGAGCGCATCCATGTGCGTATACCAGGCCACATAGGACGGATCCCGGGGTCTTACCTTCGTGATATATTTCAACCACGGCATTCAAGTTTTGTCGCGATGACGCAACTCGAGAATCATATGTCGCAGCCTTGTTTGACTGTTTCAATGTGCAAAATATTCGGGTTATTCAACCTTGATTGACAAAAACTCCCTCCCAATGGTAGTTGTGATACTTCCCAAATCTTCTTTTGTCTTTTGTGTTGGCTCCGTTATTCATAAAAAACATCGTCGGGTGCGCGCCCAGCGCTCCCGATGGGAGTAGCCCCCGAGGCTATAGTCGAAAAATCTTATTTCGAGTATAGGCTCAAAGACATTGTGCCTACTTTCATCTCATCAAATTGTGGCTTCACTTTAATAATATCGTCGGGTGCGCGCTCAGCGCTCCCGATGGTAGTAGCCCCCGAGGCTGTAGTCGAATTTTTTTGGGTATAGACTAAAAAAATGAGTTTTTCTTCCTGGATCTCTTTGTTCTTTTCCATGAATTTTTCGTCGACTTCCTTGGTCATCATCCGTATTCAGATATGTCACATCAGACATTTCCTGAATGCTCTCCTTACTAGTGTCCACCACTGTCATAGCCCGTACTTCCCGTTACTCGAATGTTCGTGACATCATTAATACAATTAATCTGTTCGTAATTGTGACTTGACGCTGACTGTTATCCATGGGCAGCGCGGTAATTTCGCAATATCCTTGCCCGTTAGTGGGCTGCCGTTTCCGCTCCTTATGCCACGTCTCAGCCCATGTTCCTTCCTCAGGAAGCTATATAAGGGGGAGAGTGGGGAATTTTACTGTTTACCAGCTTCCTCGCTTCTGCCGCCGCCACCATTGTTGCTAACCTTGCGCCCCTCTGAGCTCCTGCACAGCCCCCGCGCGCAACCCATAGATGCGCGTTAAGACTCTTGCGCAGAGGAACAAGATGGGCAAGAGCAACACGGCCCACTCTGCGACCAGCTGGGTGCCTTCTGATTTCAAGCAGAAGGATCTGGAGAAAGCCCAAGCCGATGGCCTCATCTCCGACGATGATCAAGTCGTCTTCCCTAGCACCGAGCGCATCCACAAGCCCCCGAGCGGCTTTCGGGTGATGTTTCTTGCTTTTCTTTTGCGCGGTCTTTCTTTCCCAGCCCACGAGTTCCTTCATGGGCTCCTTTTTGTGTATGGTGTATAGCTTCACCAGCTCACACCAAATTCAATCCTTCACATTGCTTGTTTTATCACCTTCTGTGAATCGTTTTTGGGGATCGAACCCCACTTCCTTCTCTGGAAATTTCTCTTTCGGCTCCGCCTCAGTGTCGCTTTATCAAAAAAGCCTGAACTGGGCAGAGCTGTTGTCTCTATTCGTGCTGAATCTCAATACTTAGAGTTCTCCATGGCTGCCTCAATACAAGGTTGGAGGAAAAATGGTTTTATATCAAATACCGGAAAGTTTCTTCCTCTGACCAGTACGGCATTGCCCCTTTTGATGCCTCTAAAGAAGTGAAAAAGTTGACCTCGTGGGATTCGCCTCCAACTGAAGCTGAGATGGAGGAAATCAAACCGCTTCTAGCCCGCATTCAGGCTCTGAAAAGTGGTAAAGGAGGTGCGTGATGCGTGGTTGATGACCAGCCCGTTGGGAACCCCAAGAGGAAGGTGTGATGAATATAGCAGCAAGATTTTCCCTCAGTTAAGAAACCAAGGTTTATCGTTCAGGAGAGGAGAGACAAACGACTGAAGGTGATGCTTGCAAGCTTCGCGATAGCTTCGGACAATTTATATATGGCGCCTCGTCTAAGCTTTGCTTTGCTAGCAGCAACGTGGAACCTGCACACAACACAACCAAATACTTTGTTCCCAACTTGCGATGAGGTTGTCAATCTCACCGGTTTGCTTGAAACAAAGGGTATGAGCGTATCGAGTGGAAAGCAGTGAAAGTATGCGAGTAAAGTAAACAGTGCGAGTAAAGTAAATAGGTGATAGCAATATGATGGAAATAGGACCGGGGTCCACAGTTCACTAGTGGTGTCTCTCCATAAGATAAATAACACATGCTGGGTAAACAAATTACAGTTGGGCAATTGATAGAATAAAGATAAACGTGATATGTCAAGAAGATCACTATGCGATTTACTCTGGGCATTACAACAAAATACATAGACCGCCATCCAACTGCATCTATGACTAATAATCCACTCTCGGGGATATCATCCGAACACCCCATGAGTATTAAGTTGCGAACAACAGATAATTGCATTAAGCAAAGTGTGTAATGTAAACAAAGCATATGCCCTCGAGTATATGAATGTTGTTTTCTCCCTAGTAGCAACAGCACATCTACAACCTTAGAGGTTTCTGTCACTCCCCCAGGTTAAATAGAGGCATGAACCCACTATCGAGCATAAATACCCCCTCTTGGAGTCACTAGCAACTACTCGGCCAAGATAGGTACTAACAACGGAGAGCATGCAAGATCATAAACAACATAGAGATAACATAAGATATATTTCAGTATAGCAACTCAATCATAACACCAATATTCATCGGATCCCAACAAACCAAACATGTAGAATTACATAACGGTGATCTCAATCATGTAGGGCAGCTCATGAGATCTAAACACGAAGCACATGGTGGAGGAGAAAACCATCTAGCTACTGCTATGGACCCGTAGTCCAAGGTAGACTACTCACTCATCGCTCCGGAGGCAAGCATGGCGATGAAGAAGACCTCCGGTGGTGATTCCCCTCTCCGGCAGGGTGCAGGGAAGAGCTTCTGGACCCTCCCGATCTTTGGGTGGACGGCGGCGGCGGATCGCGATGTGTTCTGGAAAATTGATCGGGTCCTTAGGTTTTTCCCGTCGGGAGGTCTTTATAGGCGAAGGGGCATCGTGAGAAGTGGACCCAGGCATCCTCACACATAGGGGGCGCGGCCAGGGGCTAGGCCGCGCCGCCCTTGTGTGAGGGTGGCCTGTGGCCCCTCTCCGTCTCCTCTTCGGATCACTGGAAGCTTCCGGAAAAAATAAGACTTCAGGAACTTGTTTCATCCAATTCCGAGAATATTTCCTGTGTAGCACTTCTGAAACACAAAAACAGCAGAAAACAGGGAACTGGCACTGTGGCAACTTGTTAATAGGTTAGTTCCAGAAAATGCATAAAAGTGCCACGAAGTGTAACGAAACAGTAGGCAAATGGTGTAAAAATAAGCATGGAGCATCAAAAATTATAGATACATTGGAGACGTATCAGTGCGCTTTCGGGTACTCAACTTATGGCTTTTTTCCTGCAACGTCGAGTTCAACCCCTTCAGCATCGTCTTTCCAAACTGTGGTCTTATTCTGGCTTGGGAGATTCTTCTCGAGTATCTGATGATCTTATGGAGAAGAAGGATCTCGACAAGCGAGTGAGAGCTCTGACTACTCTCACTAAAGATCATGAAATTGCGGATTTGGCCGCTAGATACTTCGACTCCGAACACCCCTTGCCTGTGGTATGTGCACTATTTTCATTTATTCGTCTTCTTTTATCTTATCACTGTTTTGCTTATAATTGTCGGCTTGTTTTCCTTTCAGGATCACCAGTCCCTTGCATCTCACCCTCCTCTTCCAGAGGGAGGAGCCCTTCAGGATGTGCCCATTTCTGCTGCCTCCGAAGCCCCCGAGGCCGAGGACAGCCAAGAAGGAGACGAAGTCAAATATTCGTTGGAAGGGACCAGCTCGACTACATCGCCTCCTCCTGCACTTTCCGAAGACCTTGGTCTTGATAAGAAGAGGAAGCGTGTGACAGAGCTCCTTTCTTCGAGTACTTCGGCGCACAAGAATGTGACCGGGGAGACCTCTGTGCTAGAGGAAGAAGTAGAGCTTTTCGACCTCTTGGACTCGTGAGTGTTTTGCTGTTTTTCATATACTCTTTTTTCTGTCGACTTGGACAGAGTACTCTACCGTTTGCTTCCTTTTCAGTGACGAGGAGGACCCGAAGAAATTTGCTGCTACTGCCCCTGCTACTGATACTCCTGTTATCGACGAAGCGCCTTCACAAGAGGCAGCTGTGGTGCCAAAATCACCAGGAGCTGCTTCCAAGAAAACTGTTTCTTGTGCTTCCAAGCGCTTGAAGAAGGCATCAGCTGCGAGTACTTCTCTTGATGCTCCTCGGCCAGCTATTCCCACTGATGATGTAAGTGCTTTATATTTCTGTTGTTTACTAGCTTTGAACTATTCTTCTCATACCCCCTTTTGGACAGGCTTTGCTGAAAAAGTTCATCTCCTTGGGTAATGAATGTGTCGAGTTCTTGAAAGCGGCGAGATCTTCTCATGGTAAACTTTTTTGCTATCCCGTGTATTTTATTTGCCTATCTTTGTGCTTCAGTTACTCGTTTATTGAGTTTTCTCTCACCTTCTTGTGCTGCAGACGATTTGGCGGCACCTAATGCACGCATTTTATCTCTGGAAGCTGAACTCAAAGCTTCCAGAAAAGCTTGGGACGCTGCCACTGCTGCCAAAACCACTGCCGAGAAGTCCCATAAGTCAGCATTGGCTAGGGCGAAGAAAGCAGAGAAGGCCCTAGCTGACGCAAATAAGGAGCGTATCCAACAGGATCAGGCTGTAACTGAATGCCTGAAAAAAATATCGGCTCTTGCTGGAGGTAAATGCCATGCTTTGCCCTTCTCTGTTGAGTTGAGAAAATTCCTATACTCGCTGATTTGTGCTCTTTTTCCTGTCTTTGCCTCCTTGGTTGCTTGTAGAACATACTGGAGTATCTTCGGAATCTTTGCAGCTGGACGATGACCCTCTGATGACCGCAGTGAACTTGCTGGAGTCGAATTGGATATCCATCCAAGAGATCTTCGAGCTGGTTACCCGCGTGCTCACGCGGATCTTCATCGGGTTGTGGCCGAAGCAGAAAGCGGACATGCCAGCTGATGATCCGAGGAAGCTTGCCAAGGTTTTCGACACCCCCGAGGACCCGATCCTGCTAATGAAGAGCCGCTCTGTGAAGCGAGGCGCAGAGGGGGCCATTGCACTGACCTATGCGCATGGCGAGGAGGTCGACTGGAATAAGGTGAGCTCTTCCCGCGGTCGACCTCTTTTGGAGCTACGGAGTTTCTTCGAAAAGGCGAAGAAATATGTGCCAGGCATCGTGTCTATTGTTTCTCCTTCGGCTGCTTCGACGACCTCTTCTACGCCAGTTTCTTCGACTCCGATGACAAGTGCGTCGATGCCTCCCCCCAACACTGGGGCTACCTCTTCCATGCCTACTGCTGCTGCGGACCCTGAGGCTGAGGTGGCGTAGACTTAGCCTCCCTTTGTAATCTTAGTTTATTCTTATGTAGTGACCTTTTGTCACATTTGGCCCGAGAACTTGTCAGAGGACTTGTGCTTTTTGTAAATATTCTTCCTTTGTGAAATGTAGTGTTTGATTTAGTTTCTGAGATGCTCTCTTTTCCTTTCTTTTGACTTCCAGCCTATGCATGCTAGTGGATCATCGGGTCGCGATCGGGCTTCATCTCCTGTCAATATTTTCGACTCTAGAGCTTCTTCGCCTCCTCACCCTTCTTGTCGATGTACTGAGTATTCATTGAGGATTTCGGACCTTGAAAGCCATTTATCCTTGATGAAGCGCCAGGCACATATGGCTATCAACAAGGCCAGCAAATCTTGCGGCTTTATGAAACAGATATCCAAACTCGAGGATAAAGTGTCGGGTCTGACGGCCCAGATTGTGCATCTTGAAGAATGCGCTCTTTTCTTGTTGGTATTGTTGAATCTGTCTGTGAGCCGTTGCGATGTAAGGTTTCTTGCGACCTTCCTCTTTTTCCCTTTTACTCCATTACTAATGACTTTTCATTGTCTCGCAGGCACTTGCTTGGACTTCGTTGGTGAGACGCGTCGGGTTTCTGAACGAATTGCGGCTCTCGAGAAATCATCAGAGGGAGTCGAAAGTTTGTGGTCTGATCCCCGGCGCCGCCGTGCTATTGTGCTTCTTCAAGATCGTGCTCAGCACATTGGAGAAGCTGTTGATGGTTGTCGAAGATCTTTGACTACCATGTACTCCGTGATGCTCCCTCGCAATCCTCTTCCTGGAAGCTTTCTGCAGCTACTCGATGCTTTTAGATCTAGTCCGCGAATTCATCAACTGATAGAGCTCAACTTAGTGGCTGGTGCCAATTTTGCTCTTGGTTGGATACGTAAGTGGCATCCAAGGCTTAATTATAGTTCCATGTCACTAAGTATGCCTCCAGGGGGAGCTAGGTTGCGAGTTCATATGGATGCTACTCTTCAACCAGCAAGGAGGCTCATAGCTAGGTTACTTCGAGAGAATGCCGCGTTTTTCCGCGAGCATCATTATTTAGATCCTTTGGGCGTAGATGATTCTGATCATCCATTACTGTGATACTCATGTTGTGTGTTTACTTTGTGTATAGGATGCGAGAGTTTTTGTTTTCTAACTTCTCTTGTCAGAAATTTTATTCTCAGAGCGTTTTACCTTTATGTATTTCGGTGCGTTTGCCGCAATTTTTGCTTAAAGACGCGTAAACTCGAATAGGAGGAACTTTTGTCTTTATTTATGCTTATAATGTAGGATACATAGGGTTACCGAAGAGATCCGGCCAATGACCTATGTTCTAGATCTAGAGGGCATTGCCCAGGAATAACTCGTGGCTTTTACAGCCTTATTTTTCTACTCTACTTATTGTTCGTCTTGTTGCCTATATCGCCTGAGTCTTCTCTTCTTCTCTGGTAGGTTTCTCTTGTTCTGACGGCTGTACCCACGGTTTCTTTACTTCTGGCTCTGCTGGGTGTCCTTCGAGTTGCTGTGTAACTCCTGTAGTCGCGCTTTTTGCTTTGTAGTTGGGTTCTCCGTAGCTTGCCATCATGCCGAAGTTTTGGGCCATCTTGTGAAATTCCTTGTCGCATAGATCTGATAGCTCGAAGCTTCCTTTGACTGTAATAATTCCATTGCGTCCTGGCATTTTTAGTACCAGGTATGTGATACGTCTCCGACGTATCTATAATTTTTGATGCTCCATGCTTGTTCTTACACCATTTGCCTACTGTTTCATTACACTTCGTGGCACTTTTATGCATTTTCCGGAACTCACCTATTAACAAGTCGCCACAGTGCCAGTTCCCTGTTTTCTGCTATTTTTGTGTTTTAGAAGTGATACACAGGAAATATTCTCAGAATTGGACGAAACAAGTTCCTGAAGTCTTATTTTTCCCGAAAGCTTCCAGAGATCCGAAGAGGAGACGGAGTGGGGCCACAAGGTGGCCACACACCAGGGTGGCGCGGCCTAGGCCCTGGCCGTGCCCCCTACGTGTGAGACCGCCTCGGTCCACTCCTGACGATGCCCCTTCGCCTATAAAGACCCCCCGACGGAAAAAAAACCTAAGTACCCGATCACTTTTCCAGAACATATCGTGATCCGCCGCCGCCGTCGACCCGAAGATCGGGAGGGTCCAGAAGCTCTTCCCAGCACCCTGCTGGAGAGGGGAATCGCCACCAGAGGTCTTCTTCATCGCCATGCTTGCCTCCGGAGCGATGAGTGAGTAGTCTACCTTGGACTATGGGTCCATAGCAGTAGCTAGATGGTTGTCTCCTCCACCATGTGCTTCATGTTTAGATCTCATGAGCTGCCCTACATGATTGAGATCACCGTTATGTAATTCTACATGTTTGGTTTGTTGGGATCTGATGAATATTGGTGTTATGATTGAGTTGCTATACTAAAATATATCTTTTGTTATCTCTATGTTGTTTATGATCTTGCATGCTCTCCGTTGTTAGTAGCTATCTTGGCCGAGTAGTTGCTAGTGACTCCAAGAGGGGGTATTTATGCTCGATAGTGGGTTCATGCCTCTATTTAATCTGGGGGAGTGACAGAAACCTCTAAGGTTGTAGATGTGCTGTTGCTACTAGGGAGACAACAACATTCATATGCTCAAGGGCATATGCTTTGTTTACATTACACACTTTGCTTAATGCAATTATCTGTTGTTCGTAACTTAATACTCATGGGGTGTTCGGATGATATCCCTGGGAGTGGATTATTAGTCATAGATGCAGTTGGATGGCGGTCTATGTATTTTGTTGTAATGCCCAGAGTAAATCGCATAGTGATCTTCTTGACATATCACGTTTATCTTTATTCTATCAATTGCCCAACTATAATTTGTTTACCCAGCATGTGTTATTTATCTTATGGAGAGACACCACTAGTGAACTGTGGACCCCGGTCCTATTTCCATCATATTGCTATCACCTGTTTACTTTACTCGCACTGTTTACTTTACTCGCATACTTCTACTGTTTTCCACTTCATACGCTCATACCCTTTGTTTCAAGCAAATCGGTGAGATTGTCAACCTCATCGCAAGTTGGGAGCAAAGTATTTGGTTGTGTTGTGTGCAGGTTCCGCATTGCAGTTAGCAAGCAAAGCTTGGACGAGGCGCCATATATAAATTGTCTGAAGCTGACGCAAGCTAGCAAGCATCACCTTCAGTCGTATTGCCCGCTCTTCTCCTGATCGATAAAACCTTGGTTTCTTAACTGAGGGAAAACTAGTTGCTATACTCATCACACCTTCCTCTTGGGGTTCCCAACGGGCTGGTCATTCACCACGCATCAAGCTAATTTTCTGGCGCCGTTGCCGGGAAGAGTGGAAGACCTCTGCAAGGGGAGTTTTTCACACACACATCCTTTACTTTGTTATTGTTTTGCTTTACTTTATTTTTACTTGCATCATTTTATATCAAAAACCCAAAAAAATTAGAATCCTTGGTAGTTGTTTTTACTTGTCTACTTTTAGTTTTGCTGAAATGGCTACTCCTGAAAACACCAAGTTGTGTGACTTTACTAGCATGAACAATAGTGATTTTATCTGCACTCCTATTGCACCACCTGCTCCTGCTGCAAACTTTTATGAGATTAAGCCTGCTTTATTGAACCTTGTTATGAAAGAGTAATTTTCTGGTGCTAGTACTAAAGATGCTGCAGCTCATCTCAATAATTTTGTTGAGCTATGTGAGATGCAGAAATATAAGGATGTAGAAAGTGATATTATTAAGCTCAAGTTGTTTCCTTTTTCTTTGAGAGGAAAAGCTAAAGATTGGTTGCTGTCTTTGACTAAGAATAGTATTGATTCATGGGCTAAGTGTAAGGATGCTTTTATTGGTAGATACTATCCTCCTGCTAAGATTATATCTCTGCGTAGCAATATTATGAAGTTTACTCAGTTTGATAATGAACATGTTGCTCAAGCTTGGGAAAGAATGAAATCTATGATAAAGAATTGCCCCACTCATGGACTGACTACTTGGATGATTGTCCAAACTTTTTATGCAGGACTGAATTTTTCTTCGAGGAACCTACTTGATTCAGCTGCTGGAGGTACTTTTATGTCCCTTACCTTGGGCGCCGCAACAAAGCTACTTGACAACATGATGGTAAATTACTCCGAATGGCACACCGAGAGAGCTCCACAAGGTAAGAAGGTAAATTCTGTTAAGGAAACCTCTTCCTTGAGTGATAAGATTGATACCATTATGGCTATGCTTGCTAATGATAGGACTCATGTTGATCCTAATAATGTTCCTTTAGCCTCTTTGGTTGCTCAAGAAGAGCATGTTGATGTGAACTTCATTAGAAATAATAATTTTAACAACAATGCTTATAGGAACAATTTTGCTAGTAACAATTATAGGCCGTATCCTTCTACCAATGGTAATGGTTATAGTAATTCTTATGGTAATTCCTACAACAACACTAGGGCCGCGCCCTCTGAACTTGAAGTCATGCTCAAAGACTTCATGGTAAAACAATCTGCTTTTAACAAGTCTGTTGAGGAAAAGTTAGGCAAAATTGATATTCTTGCTTCTAAAGTTGATAGCCTTGCTCATGATGTTGAAATTCTGAAATTAAAAGTGTTGCCTAATGATGTGAAAGAGAACAATATTTTTGCTACTGCTAATGCTATTCAAGTTGGAATTGATGAAAATCTTAGATTGTTAGCAGAATTGCATGCTAGATGGGAAAGAGAGGATGAGATTGCTAGGAATTTGAAAGTTTGTACTATTACTACCTCTAATGATATTGTTCCTAATGCTAGCAATCCTCTTACTTTGATTGGTGTAGAGAAAACTCCCACTCCTTGTGTTAAAAAGCCTAAAAATGCCAAAACTTTTTCTCAAAAGAGTGCTGGAATTTTTCGGAGTGTAGGAGATGATAGCTCTACTTCTTTTAATGATTTTGATGTTGATGGCTGCAATATATCTGAAGTTATTTTGTTCTTTCAAAAGCTTGCTTTGACTCCCAATGCTAGTTCTTTAAATATTGCTTTTACTAAGCATATTACCAATGCTCTCATGAAAATTAGGGATGAAAAGTTGCAGCAAAAAGCTTCTGTTCCCAATAAGTTAGAAGATGGTTGGGAACCCATCATTGATATGCATGTTAATGGTTTTGATTGCCATGCTTTATGTGATCTAGGTGCTAGTATTTCTATCATGCCTAGAAAAATTTATGACATGCTTGATTTACCGCCTCTTGAAAAATGTTATTATAATGTTCCTATTGCTGATGTTGCTAAGAAGAAACCTTTGGGAAGGATTAATGATGTTCTTATTGTGGTTAACAATAACCTTGTTCCCGTTGATTTTCTCGTTATGGATGTTGAATGCCATGCTTCATATCCTATTATTTTGGGAAGACCTTTTCTTCGAACTGTAGGTGCCATTATTGATATGAGAGAAGGCACCATCAAATGTCAATTCCCACTCAAGAAAGGTATGGAACACTTCCCTAGGAACAGAAAGAAATTGCTTTTTGACTCTATTCTTAGAGCAAATTATGAGCTTGATGCTTCATCTCTTGATGTTACTTGATTCGCAATTTTCTGCGCCTAGCTCAAAGGCGTTAAAGAAAAGCACTCTTGGGAGATAACCCAATGTTTTATTTCTAGTACTTTTTCTTTTATTTGAGTCTTGGAAGTCATTACTACTGTAATGACCGCTCCTTATCCTTTTTATTTTATTGTTGTGCCAAGAGAAGCCTCTAATTCGAGTGAGGTAAAGATTTGGGGATGTTGCTGTCCTGAAACTGTTTTCGGTGCTGCACCGTAAACATTCTTATAAATTCTCTGTATATCTTTTGGACCTGCGATTTCTTGTGAATGTGCCCCAGGTTATATCCAAATTTTCGTTAGTTGAACACTTTTTGATTTGAGCAACAGAAAACCCCACAAAAATTCGACCTTTGTCAGCTGTTCTGTTTTGACAGATTTCTGCCACTATTCATTTTTGCCGCTTTATCGCTTTCTTTTGAGTTCTTTTGATCACGGAACTTTTGGGGAAGTTGCTACAGTAGTATATACTTTATATGTGGTGGTTTTGGGTTGAAACCTAAAGCAAAAAAGAGGTTGATTATATGTTATGCCTACACTAATGTTGCTAATAGATTTGTGTTTAGTTTTGTATGAAGGAAGTTTTCAAGTGTAGGGATTGGAGAATGATGAGATGAGTTGAAGAATGGACAAAAGCTCAAGCTTGGGGATGCCCATGCATCATCCCAAGAAATATCCAAGAAGGACAAGCGTCAAAGCTTGGGGATGCCCCCGAGGCACCCCTTCTTCATCGGCAAAAATCAGGTCACCTTTCAAAACACTATATTTTTATTGCTTCATGCACTATGTGTTTTTCTTGGAGCGTCAGTTGTTTTAGTTTTCTTAGTTAGTTTAGTTTTGTTTGCTGTAATAAATGGTTGGACCCCAACAAATTTCCTTTGGAGGAGATGTACTCGTTTTCATTTGCCAAGAACACTCAGTTTTCACTCTTATTGTTCAACAAGTGTTCTTCTTTTTCCGCTACTGCATTTGGTTTTCATTTTTGCCTTGATTTGCGTTCAGACCTTGTCATATCTCTTCATCAAGGTGTATTTTTGCCTCTGATCTTTATTGGTTTTCATCAAAAGAGGTGTCTTAAAAAAATTCAAATGGTGTTGGAAAAGAGAAAAAGCTTTGTGCAAAAAAGTTGTACAAGAAGGAGCTTGTGTAGACCGAGGCTTAGGCTTTTTCATGTCATGCTTGATGTCTTTTTGATAGTATGCTTAGTTGTTTTGCTGTAGCATGACTTGTCTCAAATAACTGAGATTGCTTAATGAGCCTTTGAAAAAAATCATGCGTTGTTTTTATTGTATGGAAGCATTATTTTGGTTTTCTCCTTGATGCTTTATTTGGGTTGACTTGGCACATGCTCACACATGTTAGACTCTTACAAAGTCGCCAATAGCCGCTATGATCATTTAGTTTTTGACTTTTGATGCCATCTTATACTTCTTTTAATGTCACTTTGTTGCTTTAAATGATTATGGCCATTATTGCTCTCTTAGTTGGTCGCTCCCAGTCTTTTGCTAGCCCTCGCCTTGTACTGAGTATGAGCTCTACTCGTGCATCCAACTCCTAAAAACCAAGTTTACCAAAGTGTCCACCATACATACCTACTAGCAATTTGCTATTCCAAGTAAATTTGACTTGCTTTTATTTTCTCTTCAAATTAAACTCTTACCAGTGTTATGCGAAAATTAGTCAGTAAAGCTCTCACGAACCGGAAGGCACACTTTACTTTTTCCTGTTCTTAAAAATTTGATATTGTGGTCTCTTATGTTGAGTTGTTATGCTTGCTAGTTGTAAGTTGGATTCTAGCCCATCCATGCTGTCATGGGGCAAGCTTTCAACATTGCACTTCTTATTTGAGTTGATATCGTTATCTTTTGTTTCTGGATGCCCGCGGTGTGAAATGAATTGGGAATCTTGTGGGGATCATGGAGTTTGTATATGTGTTAGGGAAACGCCTGGGCCGCCAATCTAAGCCATGCATAATTCATGGTGGAAATTTGCAGCATACCCATGGTGGACATTTGACGACGCATCTCACAATGAAAAGCTAAACAAATGGCAAATAAAAGAGATGTTGAGGTGTTCATTGTCTGCTTGTCCTGTCATTTTGATGTGGGCTTGTTCCCTGTCATCGGGCACGGAGGTACCCCGTTGGCGGTTTTTGATGATACATATATACTTACAATGACAAGAGCCTTGCTTGGGACTCTAAGTTGAGTAGCATGAGGTTTGGGTACTCGTATTCACGGGGCACGAGGTTTTCGACTTATGATTTGTCAAGCATATGCATCATAATTGTTCTCGCATTAACTCTAACCATTCAAGATGCTTATGATGGGGGCAATGAGAGCTCAAAGCCGGTAAGTACCATAATTTTTGAATGTCTATAAAACTTGCAATCACTGCTTCCCTCCGCGAAGGGCCTTTCTTCTACTTTTTCGTTGAGTCACCACCTTCTATCTTTATGCACCATTAAGAGAGCAAAGTTGTCATTCTTAGTATAATGTGCATTGTCCCAAAGTTTTCATTGATTGATTCATATTGTTGGTTTCACTTGTTCTTAAATTATTTGTATCTAGTCGCCCTCTTAAACTTGAAGGTGTCCTATGCATTTATGTTTTGCTCTCCATGAAGGACAAGCTGAAAACCATTTGTATGTTTTTCCTTATAATTTGAACACATGTTTGACTTTCATTGTTTCATTTTCATGATCTTTTGTTTGTGTTCATTTTTATGTTTACAACATGGTTGCTAAGTTCTTATTGTCAAGATTATATCTTTCACGCCCATGTTTTAAGTTCTTATGATCCCAGCTCACAAATGCTTACATATATGATCAAGATTGTGTAGGTGCATGTCACCTCAAAAATTATTATTTTGTTATCACTTACCTACTCGAGGACGAGCAGGAGTTAAGCTTAGGGATGCTTGATACGTCTCCGGCGTATCTATAATTTTTGATGCTCCATGCTTGTTTTTACACCATTTGCCTACTGTTTTGTTACACTTCGTGGCACTTTTATGCATTTTCCGGAACTAACCTATTAACAAGTCACCACAGTGTCAGTTCCCTATTTTCTGCTGTTTTTGTGTTTCAGAAGTGATACACAGGAAATATTCTCGGAATTGGACGAAACAAGTTCCCGAAGTCTTATTTTTCCCGGAAGCTTCCAGAGATCCGAAGAGGAGATGGAGTGGGGCCACGAGGTGGCCACACACCAGGGCGGTGCGGCCCAGCCCCTGGCCGCACCCCCTATGTGTGAGGGCTCCTCGGTCCAGTTCTGACGATGCCCCTTCGCCTATAAAGACCCCCCGACGGGAAAAACCTAAGGACCCGATCAATTTTCCAGAAACACATCGCGATCCGCCGCCGTCATCGACCCGAGATCGGGAGGGTCCAGAAGCTCTTCCCGGCACCCTGCCGGAGAGGGGAATCGCCACCAGAGGTCTTCTTCATCGCCATGCTTGCCTCCGGAGCGATGAGTGAGTAGTCTACCTTGGACTATGGGTCCGTAGCAGTAGCTAGATGGTTGTCCTCTCCACCATGTGCTTCATGTTTAGATCTCATGAGCTGCCCTACATGATTGAGATCACCGTTATGTAATTCTACATGTTTGGTTTGTTGGGATCCGATGAATATTGGTTTTATGATTGAGTTGCTATACTGAAATATATCTTATGTTATCTCTATGTTGTTTATGATCTTGCATGCTCTCCGTTGTTAGTAGCTATCTTGGCCGAGTAGTTGCTAGTGACTCCAAGAGGGGGTATTTATGCTCGATAGTGGGTTCATGCCTCTATTTAACCTGGGGGAGTGACATAAACCTCTAAGGTTGTAGATGTGCTGTTGCTACTAGGGAGAAAACAACATTCATATGCTCGAGGGCATATGCTTTGTTTACATTACACACTTTGCTTAATGCAATTATCTGTTGTTCGCAACTTAATACTCATGGGGTGTTCGGATGATATCTCCGGGAGTGGATTATTAGTCATAGATGCAGTTGGATGGCGGTCTATGTATTTTGTTGTAATGCCCAGAGTAAATCGCATAGTGATCTTCTTGACATATCACGTTATCTTTATTCTATCAATTGCCCAACTGTAATTTGTTTACCCAACATGTGTTATTTATCTATGGAGAGACACCACTAGTGAACTGTGGACCCCGGTCCTATTTCCATCATATTGCTATCACCTGTTTACTTTACTCGCACTGTTTACTTTACTCGCATACTTCTACTATTTTCCACTGGATACGCTCATACCCATTGTTTCAAGCAAACCGGTGAGATTGACAACCTCACCGTAAGTTGGGAACAAAGTATTTGGTTGTGTTGTGTGCAGGTTCCACGTTGCTACTAGCTGAAGACGCGCTAACTCGTTTTATCGTGAAACGGCGCCCTTGTTGGAGTGTCACTAGGCTATCAAGCATCACCTTCAGTCATATTGTCTGCTCTTCTCCTAACCGACAAACCTTGGTTTCTTACTGAGAGAAAAGACTTGCCGCTGTGCTCATCATACTTTCCGCTTGGAGTTTCCCAACTGCCTGGCCATAATCATCATCAACTACACGCCAGCCATCACTCCCAGCTTCCGATTGTTTCTTTTCCTAGTTTGCTCAACCATGACCTTGCTGCGCCGGTGAGGTGTAGTTGCAAACTTTGCATTGTTGTTTCCCTAGTTCCTCCCAGTAATTTTACTGCTTGTAGGTAATCTGAAAGCCATGACTGTGGCTCCTGAGATCCATCATACTTTTGTTGATCATGGGGTAGTTTGAAACCTTTGGGTACTGGTGTGATGCAAACCCTATGGGTAAAGCATGGCGCTCCCATCTCCTTTTCTTTGTCTTCGTAGTCATATGTTTTGTTGGGGGTTCTGGATCATCGGATTCCTTTATACTTTGGACTGTTGTGTTGCCCTGGTGATGGCGTTCTAGATCATTGACTTTCGCTTCTGTGCCGAGGACTGTTGTGACGGCGTGGTGATCTTGGCTTGTGGGTTCCTTTGTTGCGATATGCCTCCTCTTCTTTTGCTGATAATTTGTTGCCTACCATCTTCAATCCGTTTAGTGCTGCCCGGTGCATATGTTCCCTTGGATCTCCTGGATTTGGTCGCGTTGTATGCAGGTATGCTTGAGCTGCCACCAATACTGCTTCGGGTGTCTTTGGTATAATGTTCCCTTGCTCGTCGACTGATAAGAAAGATGAGTTGAGGTTTTTGGAGAGACTTTGCCTATCCGAATATTCGAGGTTCTCGTACCTTGATCCGTGCCGATGATGTCTTTTGTCGTTTGTATATGATGCGTCGCTACGTGCTCTGCGAGCAGCGTCGCTTGCTGCAATGGCTGAGTCTTTTCTCTTCTGTATTTCAATTCTCTCTTTTGCTAGTAGCTTTGACTTCTGTCTTAGGGCGTAATGGTACCCCAAAAGCATATTTTTGCTAGCATTATTTGGTATTGGCGTGCAGTGCTCCACAGCTGTTTTGATTATCCTCCACTCATTGACTGATAGTCGAACTTTTTCCCGGTTTGCCAGGGAGTCTGCAGTTTCTCCTTCTGCCAGGTGGTTTGCCCCCCTGTTTATGTTTGCTGGGTTGAGCACTGGATTGTTGTTTTCGTCGAGCTCCTCTGAGTTGTCCTCTGTAATAGCGAGTACTTGGTACCGATTATCAAACTTATTATCGAAGCTTGAGAAGATTAAATTTTCATCCTCATGAAGCTCTAATCCTGTCTTCCAGGTGTCCGTTGATTTATCTGAAGTATCGTCATGGCTAATCATCAGATCTTCGAGTTGCACTTCTAAGTCGAAGTTTTCCATGGTTTCGTCGCCTTCTGCGAATTTTATTTTTTCTGTTTCTATTTCCATGAGGCTGACCGGTGAATTTACTTCACTGGAAGAGCCCTTTGATGATTCTGACATTGTTTCTACCTTGGACTTGCTTGCCGACGAACCCGGTTTTGCCGGATCTGAAAGGCGAATCGAACCTAGTGATCCAACGCGAGAGTTTAGACTTCCGATCATCAAGTCCATATCTTGATCCATTCTCTCGAATACTTGCGTGAAACTTGACTGGTGAGGTTGAAAATCGACGGTTCCGAAGGGTATCTGGATTTCGTCGACTTCTGGACTACTGTTGGCTAAAAGCGAAAAAGCCATCGAATTCATGATTCCAACGCCCAGGTTCCCCACGGTCGGCGCCAATTGACGAGGGTTAACTCGACAAATGTCCTAGATGAAGGACTTAGGATCGGGGAGATTGGGCGTCGGATGAACTCGAAGGTAAAATCAGTCAAACAAGGTGGCTATCGAAAGTAAACGTGGGTGTAAACCTGGCTTGCTTTCAATCTGTCCCCCATCGTCCCCTCCTGACCCCTATATATAGGTGGCCAGGTCTCAGGGATTGGGAGGGATCTGATACAGATTACAATATCGACATACGATATGAACTCGTATTTCGACTAACGTTGCAATTGGGCCTAGCTTAACGGGCCTCAGGGGTACTCAATCGTCGGGCTCTATTATCTATACCCTTGTCAATATGGGAC
Source organism: Dactylis glomerata (assembly GCA_007115705.1). Lineage (NCBI taxonomy): Eukaryota > Viridiplantae > Streptophyta > Magnoliopsida > Poales > Poaceae > Dactylis > Dactylis glomerata. The sequence goes on from QXEO01000184.1 coordinate 1,231,642, forward strand.
CGAGTGCTGAACTTCGATTCCTAGTACCATGCAATAATCATTGAAGGCTCACGAAGAAAATTCAGCAGCATTGTCCATTCGAATTGATTTGATTCGATTCTCGGGATAACGAGCTTGTAATTTAATAACTTGTCTCATTATTTTGGCAAATGCATAATTTCGTGTGGATAATAGACACACATGGGACAATCGTGTAGATGCGTCTATGAGAACCATGAAATACCTAAAAGGTCCAGACAATAGTTGGATAGGACCACAAATATCACCTTCAATTCGTTCAAGGAATTGGAGTGGTTCCTCTTGGATTTTAAGACGAGAAGGTCTTAAAATGAGTTTCCCAGTAGCACATGCAGTGCACATGAAATCCGAAGATTGTGGGAATTTAGCTTCATTTAAGTCATGACCATTGGAATTGCAAATAATTTTTCTCATCATCCTGATACCGGGATGATCAAGGCGATCATGCCAAGTTTGAAATGCATTGACATTTTGAAAAATTACCTTGTACGCAACGTGTGCTACGGGTTTTATGTATGTGTAGTACAATCCTGATGATAAAGAAGGATTTTTCTCAAATAGTTATTTGCCATATCCGTTATCTTTGGTAAAGAGGAGATATTCCTCTTTGTTGTCCTCATGGGTTTCAATGTGAAATCCATTTTTGTGGATATCTCTGTAACCAATGAGGGTACGAGTTGAATCGGGATACAATAAAGCATCCTCAATTATGATTTGCATACCCATAGAGAGGGTAAATATGGCACGTCCTGTGCCAACAATTACCGCATCGCGTCCAGTGATTGTTAAAATATTTCCATTTAACTTTTTGAGAGTTCGAAAATATTTTATTTCCCTAAGTATAGAGTTTGTGGTACCAATGTCCACAAGGCACATTTCCTCCTCCATTTGGATTGACTCCCATAGAAATCTATATATTAAAATGTAGAATTTTCAGTGATGAAAAGACTTGTATTGGATATATAGAATACATACAACTTTCTTAATATCAAAGTGCTGATACAATACATATTGTGCTTTACAATATAGGGTGATGACACCAACAACACTAATAATATGTTTGATACAATACATATTGTTCTTTACATATTATTATTATTTTATTAAAACAATCTGATGGATGTAAATAAATATATTATCTAATGGAGTTGATTGACTAGTCAAAGTCCCCGAACACGTCGTTTGAGGCGTATTCTATCATCATGTTCTCCTTGTCCATGGAGTCCTGTGGTAGATGGAATTCTTTGGTGTTGCTTGGTGTTCCTTAAACATCTTGCAAACATCCTGCTTCCATGTTATTATCAGGTTGAAGATTGAAGTGAGATTCATATCTTGCTCCTTGGGCATGTCCGTTACGTCTCATGGATTGCAGGTAGAGGTTTACCAGATGTCTTGGGGTGTGGCATTTCTTGGTGACATGCTTGTAGCATCCACATTTCTGGCAAAGAATTATCTTATCGAACTTGTTCTTTGCTTTGCCCTTCCCCTTATCTGAATTGTGTGGCTTGTTCTTCTTGTTGCGGTTGCGGTTGAATTTACCCTTGAAGTTCTTGGTTTGGCCTTTAAATGAGCCATTGAACTTATTGTTTTTTTGAAAATTTGCATGTACTTCGGGGAGAGGGGAAGCCCCAACCGGGCGTTGATGACTATTCTTTAAAAGAAGTTCATCATGTTTCTCAGCCTGGAGGAGTACATGTATAAGTTCAGAATAAACTTGGTAATTCCTGGCACGATATTGTTGCTGTAGGATCCTGTCAGCGGGGAGCATAGTTGATAGAGTCTTTTCTATCTTCTCTAGTTCTGAAGGTTCCTTCTCACAAAACCGCAATTTAGAACAAATCTTATGGACTTCATGGTTATAAGCTCCAATGGATTTGAAATCTTGGAGTCTTAAATGGGTCCATTCATGACTAGCTTCAGGCAGTATAACGGCTTTTTGTTGTTCATATCTTGTTTTAAGTGATTGCCACATATTGCTTGGAGATTCCTCCATCAAATATTCAGATTTCAAATCTGGGTGAATATGTTGCCTTATAAGGGATAAGGCAGTATATTTCTGTTGCTCAGTTACTTGTGCATCTCCCTCCTAAGGAGGATTCTCAGGTAGTATGAGTGCACCTGCAATGCTACGGGGTGAAAGACTAATCTTAACATTCATTGCCCATGTAGGGTAGTTATGTCCATCGAGAGCAAGCTCTTCAAATTCTTTAGCGGCCATGTTGTCCTACATGAACGAGAACCAAAGATTTGATTAATTTACATGTATGTAAATTAAAGTCATCTTGGTTGTGTTATAATAAAAATTGCAAAATCTTGTAAACTCAAGTGAACACTTGGGTTTTAGTGTAGGCCTCAAATCATCTATCATAACACATTGTAGATAATCACCATATTTATTGAGTACATCTCTCAGTACTAAGAAGCATAATCTAACCTAAGTCAGTAGATGCTTTTTGTCTTAGCACCTTATGTTATGATTTGATTTAAATATATGAGAGAGCACATTGAAGGTAGTCATTGTGTCAATTTTGACAAAATGTAGACCTCACAATATTGTGGATAATCTGCACATTATGCAGTAGATGCCACATTACCTTGTGATCCCATATATAAATTAGAAGTAGTCACTTTTTTTTTTGATTTTGCATATCAATTCAGTTCGAATTGAGTCAATTTTGTGCTTTTAAGGCATTTTGGACTTAATTGATGGTAAATTAACATTTAATTTTGCATATCAATTCTTGCTCGTATTGAACCAAAAATAGCTCAATTAAGATAAATCGATTGTCTTATTTGCAAGAAATTAAAATCTCAATTGCAAATAATGGACGTAATTAATCTCGACATGTGCACACATAGAAATATATTACATCTCATATACTTTGAGGAATACATAGTACTCTTACTGAACACAGTACTGAAACTAAAAAACTATGATTAACATAGTCTAAACATTGTTTAAACTGAATTAGAACTAAATTAGAACTACTGATAAAGGACAGAAATTGTGAAATCTGAAAATAAAATCTCAAGCAATTTCAGCCCAAGAGGCATCCTAGTGGGCCGACCCACATCCTGACCAGAGCGGTGCGGTTGACACGAGTGGACAGGGATCAATGGGATCGATCCCCAATCTTCTTCACGCAGTCAACACGCCATGGCCAAACACTGTAGGACCACGCGCACCAGGAGCCGCCGCCGCACGGGCGGGCTTCACCGGTGACCAGCGCTGCTCCCGCCGCAGGCCTCCTCATCGGAGGAGCCGCCGGTAGGCGGGCCCCTGCCTGAATCCGTTGCAGAGCCCGAGCGCCGCTGGGCTCGTTGAGCCGGCGCGGTGGCCGTGTCTCTCGACGGAGGGCTGGTCAGCGGGAGGCCGAAGACCAATAGGTAGCGCGTCAGCGTCGGCGTCCACAGTTCGTAGGACCAACGGCCACCACGTCCACGGTCGGACGGACGAACGTAGGCCTTGAAGATGCAGCCGCAAGCGCCGTGTAGGAGGCGGGGAATTTGTCCGCATAGAGCGGGGCCGGCGGACCCACCGAGGAGCCTGCCGGCAACACGCACTTGCGGCCAGTGGCGGACCCTGCCTAAAAACTAAGTGGGGGCCCAAGTGAGTAGGGGCCTAGTTTTGAGGCTGACTGGGGGCCCAACAAGTCAAATTTTATCCTGTATAGTACAAAAATGGAAAAATTGAGTGGGGGCCTAGGCCCCCAGTCAGCCCAACGTAGGTCCGCCCCTGCTTGCGGCTGGTGGCAAGGGAGACGAGGCCGCGCCGCCGTGGAGTCGAGGCCGAGCGCAAGCCTCCGGCTATCACTGCCGCTGCCAAGGAGGCTTGGCGTAGGCGGAGCCGAGGCAAGCGCGGCGCTGAGACTCGCATAGCGCATGCGTGCAGAGCCGCATCAGGAGATTCTCGCACGCACCGCGGCGACGAATGATCCAAGGATCGTGTCGGGCGGATTCAGCGACGATCTTCATTACGAAGAAAACTCGGAGGAAAAATAGAAGCCACGGGATGTAAGATTATTCTCACCTCTGTTTCGGAGATGAAATTGTTCTTACATATTAGCAGTAGGAGTTCTGGATTGTGGCTGTTTGCGTGTTCTTCTGATCTTTGCTTGTTCTTCTGTTCGTCGGGATTCAGCGATCATGCGCTCGATCTCCTCGAAAGGCTCTCGGCAGAGCGTGCTGATAACGTGTTAGAACTCAGAGGATTGAGAGTGAAAACTTGTGTTTATTGCTTGTGGGCAAATCCCTATTTATACAAGGATTTTGGGGTGCTTTCGAAGAGGTGTCTGTTACAAGAGACATGACTGTTTACAAGAGATGCAACTGCTGAGGGAGAGAGAAGAGATGTCTATACACAAGAGATATATCTGTACGGAAAGGATGCTTTGGGCATACTAGTAACCGTCTAGAGAGGGCAATTTATTCCTAACAGCGTTAAGCTATCTTTTTTTACGGATTTGTAAACTTCTTCACCTGCGCTCACTTATTTCTTCTTTAACTAGGTCGTCAGGCGCAAGATAAGTCAACGTACACCACGTTCTATCTACATGAAAATATGGAATCAGATCATGGGAGTGTGTATATGTATGTTCGTATGCCGTGATCGTGGCAGCGTGGCAGCTGGCCAGGTTGTTAGTCTAGGTCAGTGCGCAGAACAAGAAATTCCTCATAGATTGCAGTGGTCAATGTAGAGGTAATTCCTCGAAACAAAGCTTACCTTATAAAACTCGTGAAATGTTGCGCCCGCAGACAATATGAAGTGGTCTGTACATTACGTGCAGCACCCGTACTGGCGAGCTCAAAATGGTGCCTGTTTGTATGGTGCCGTGATCATAGCAGGCCATGTTAAGCCGTTTTTCTCGCCTTCTCGGTCAAGATGAAGTGGCCATCAGAACAAGAAACACCTCGGAGACTCCAGTGGTCAAATAAAGGTAATTCCTTTGGAACCAAAGCTTATCTTCTCTATCCGTAGACGTTAGCTTCAAGAAACTACACTTGGTCACAATCTATAGGCGGGTACTATGCCCTCCTCAGAGGCTCAGACACGAAGGAGTAGCAATTCTTGCAATTGGAAAGGATAAGAACAGAAGCGAGTACCGTACACTTGTCAAAGGAGTATGTCGTTAGCTAGCTGCGACTAATCGCATCAAGGACGCATTTTCTTGGTCCACTGAACAACTCACACGAACTTTCGTCCTGTCTAATTTTTACTAATCACGCGATAAGATCAGAAAACATTTTCTGCACAATCATTCCACAACGTTTTCCATATAATACTTGAACCGTACTACTGTCTACTGCAGTATATATACACATGATCAATTGCTCATCCTTGTCAACGCAAGCACACCTCGAAGACACAAGGAAGCAGAAGGAATCAAGGCTGCCATGTACGCCACCAAGCCGCTGTCCCTCTTCAAGAGCCATCCGGAGGCGGCATCCCGGCCGCCGCCGGAGGGCCGGAACTCGGGCTACCTCGTGGTGAAGGGCGACGAGGACGGGGACGACGGCGAGACGTGCTGCTGGGGCCAGTGCGGCGGGACGCGGGTGCGCGACCTCCCGTTCCCGCAGGACCGCGTACTCACGCTCCGCTACACGGAGCACCATGGGGAGAGCAGCACCACCCACACCGACTCCGTCGTCTTCGTGCCCGTCCCCGACGCGCCCCTCGCCTCCAACCGCTACTACGCCGTCGTCGCCACGGGGAAGCGCAGGGGGCTCGTCAGGACCTGCTCGAGCGAGGAGGACATGACCCCGTGCTGCTTCTGCCGCTGCATCAGCGACGTGGAGCCGCGCCCGTTCGACCCGGCCGACGTCTACCAGCAGATCGAGATCGTCCAGCGCCGTCGCGGGCGGTTCACGGCCAGGGCCGTGGCCGCCGACGGCTTCCCGCACTTTCTATACCGCAAGAAGTACTGGCGCGTGTACGCCTCCAAGACCAAGAACCACTTCGACCTCGGCGAGGCGCCGGGCATCAACGCGCCGCTCCGGTCGCGGCAGCTCGCCGACGCGAGCATACCGACGGCGATGTCGACGGCTGTCGGGAAATGGTACTGCCCGTTCTATCTCGTCAAAGAAGACGGCGTGTCCCCGTCGGAGCAGATGGATCGTGGTGCCTTCTACGAGGTGGCGCTCGAGCAGCGCTGGGAGCCGGTCCACGTCGGCTCGAATCTGCACGGCACGAGGGTGCTCGTCGGCGGGAGCCTGGAGGCGAGGCAGGTGGTGTCGAGCGGCGCCGAGCGGCACGGCGGCGGGTACGTGTGGTTCAGGGCGGCGGCCGGGCAGAGTGTTGGGGTGTGCGCAAGTGTGTGGGAGAGGATGCGGTGGGAGGAGTACAGGGGCGGGTGGGTCGACGAGGAGGAGGAGGACGGGAAGGTGGCCGGCCGGTCGGTGCTGGTGGAGAGGTTCGTGGTCAAGAGGATGGACGGGAGCGTCGTGGTGGCCATTGACTTTGTGCACCTCAACAAGGTCAGAGGAAACCAGGCGTGACATCACTCACTACAGAAGTAAAGTGTGCACCCGTCCGAAAATCTTCAGCTAGTTTGTGTGATAGTACTAGTAGTAACACATATTTATTTTTCCTATAGTTACTAGTTGAATGCCGGCGCGTTGCTACGGCTTACTTAATTTATTTTTCATGTCACATATGTTTATAGAAAGAAATAGCTTTAAGTATTCTAAAATAAAATATTTTGCTAAAATATAATTTGACAAAGAGTCTAAGATTTAGTGAAAGCAACAACCCTTGACTAAAATTCAACTTTGCTTTTTAGAACGGGTTCAAGCAATAGCTCTGAAATGTATCACCTAAGAGCATCTCGACGCCCCACCCCCGATAGGTCTTCCAAACGGGTTATATGGGAAATTTGCCTTGTCGCCTCCCCATTTCTGTTCTCCATCCGGCGCTCTCAAGCCGCACCCAACGCACGGGACGGGGGGACGGGGGAGGGCTAGTGTGGGCGCCGACTTGACGCACATAATGCTTGGTGCCCACGTGTCAGCGATTGGTCCCTTCTTCTCTGATGCCTTGTCTCACGCGCCGAGTAATGACGTTGTATCGCCGGCCAGTTTTGGAAGCGAACACCAAAGCTCAAGTCAAGGGGTAGTACCGCCGGGTCGAGGAAGCGACATAGTGATGACGGCCAGGGTAGCAGCCATGCACCGAAGGACAAGTCGCCGAGCGACGGAGACAGCAACGATCGGACTACATCAGCTTCTCTTGCCGCCTCGCCACCTAAGATAAAGATTCTAGTTTATGTTTATAGTATTTCGTTTCAATTTGATTTTTTTGAAGAGTTTTAATGAATTTAGTCGTCTTTGTTTGAATTTATATCATTAAAAAATTGCATGTCAGGGGCGTGGCTGGGAGCCAAAGCCCATAGCCAAAACAGCGTCGATGGGCCCTATACAGCCTACAAATCGGCTCTGCCGGACGCCGTATGGGGGGGGGGGGGAGGGGGCGGTTGGAGATGCTCTAAGTTATCAAGTAGGAGTTTATTTTGTGATTTCAAGTACAAAATTTTGCGTCTCTAGTATCACCCCCTTGACGAAGTGTCGCCATACAGATAGCATGGCGTGCTTACACAAAGTATGTGCATCAAATACAAATAGGGACATGAAGAAACCATGACACATATATGAGGCTGTATTTACCACTTCCATAGTGTGTGGCGGAAATGGTTCTGCCATCGCATAATTCTTAGGATGTCTTCTGCCTTCGCATTTTCTTGGATGTCTCACCTTCGCATTCTTCTCCGATGGTGGTGCTCCATATTGTTTGAAAATCTAACGAAGGATTTATGTAAAGAGAGGCATGAGAGCCACCCTACCTCATATGCTCACTCATGGTCACAATCAGCAACAATCCATCTGTTGGTTTTGATTTCATTAAGCTATATGTTCCATCTTCCGTGCACATGCATTGTGACAGCACACAAGAGATTAAAAAACACAACTGATTGAGTAGCATTAGGTATATACAAAACTAAGTGAAATGCATGAAGCAAAAAAAGGCAGAAACGGAAGTTGATTATGCACTTCTTACCGTCTGACCCCATATGCATAGGTTGGATGTCACCTGCCCGCTGGAGCTGCCCCTGTCAGCGACGACCGTGGTGGCCAGGTCCACACGAAGATTAAGTGCGTCTTATCAACCATGCTATGCTATTTTCTCTGCGCGTAATTAGAGATTGAGCGAAACCGGGTAGATCTACTCAACGACCTCCCTCCTCTTGGTGGTACAAGAGGACCATAACAGCACCGCCGGCAGAACTCTAGCTCGCTCTCGGACAAGAGCGGGGAGAGGCAGACAAACCGCGCATGAAAGATGGGGGATTTCAGGTCGGGGCAAGGAAAGATGTACGCAGAAGGAAAGATTTAATTTGTATTGATTGATTCCAATTTGACACTACCATGATTAGCGGCAACAAATGGAAGGAGTTGTGACGGCACAACGGGCGTGATTGAGTGTTATCGGAGATTGAACGGTCCGGATGCACCTGATGTTGTATCGATACTGATTGATTTTCATGATTGTAGCGATCTTGTGATTGAAATTTGCTATAAACTTCCCTAATTGGCGCGCGTTTGATTGGGCGGGTTTAATTCTTTCTATATTATTTTTTTGTTAGGGGTATTTTCGTCAGTCAAATGTTGTATGTCGAGTGGGTGGCTTCACCACCAACTCAAAACCAACAGTAATAAAGATAAAGATAAAGATTAGATGTTCCGTCCAAAAAATAGGTTTTAAATGTGTGGTTACTTACACATTTCCAGATTTTTGTCCTCTCTGCTTGAAGGAGTTATTTGTATGTAAATTAATAATATCTGTGTACTTTTTTTGTGCATATAATATTTGTGTACTTGTGTACCACATAAATTAAGGGAAACGCTTCTCATCGGGCGACCGATCTGGGGAAAGATCGGTCGTCTCCTCCCCTCGCTCGCTCGCCTCCCGTGCATCTAGGCGGCCATCCTTCGCTTGATCGCGCTCGTGCCACCCTGCCCTCAAGCTATGCCACCGGCTTCCCTCCTCCCCTGCCGGCCTCCCTCCTACCGCTGGCCTCCCCTCCTACCACGGAGATGCCCCGTCCATCCCCTCCTACCGCAATCCCATGGAGTAGTAGCTCTGAGCCGCTGACGGGAACCACCGTCAACGGGAACCACCGCCTCACATGCTCCCTACTAGTGGGGAATGGGTTCATGGTCATCTTCTCCAACTTAGATGGGCTCCGGCGAGCCGGATTCACGGCCAACCAACGAATCGGCGAGATCTAGTCTTCCATGGGCAAAGTTTTTTAGTATGAATATACTCGATGTTGTATAAGTTAGTTATTTTTGTAACAAGCACGTATACATTTTGTGTTGAATTCACATGCGAGATGTTGTAATGTTTTACTTAGGCATTTCTATAAAGGTCCATTTTTTGTTGTAATTGTTTGTCTGTAGTTGATGATTTTTGTTGCCAATCAATTTGGTAGGAAACAATATTGTTAATCTATTTTTGATGGCTACAAACGCATGCCTTTTGTTGTAACGGGTTCCTTTTTGTTGAAGTAGTTGGTTTCACTAGTGGAAAAAGGGCCTAATGTTCATGACCATTAGCACCGGTTGTCTATAAAACCGGTGCTAATGGTACCTCCAGGGGCGCCTTGGTACGACATCACTAGTCCCGATTTGTTAGGGATCTTCAGTCCCGGTTGAAGACACTAATCGAGACGAAAGGGGTCTGCGGCCGATGCCAGACCCTTTAGTCCCGGTTGGAGACAGATGCCAGACCCTTTAGTCCCGGTTGGTGTCTTCAATCGGGACTAAAGGTCCCCTCCTATAAATACACCCCCGCTGGCTGTCCTCTCTCTGTTTTTTCCTCCTAGAAGGGTGGGAGGTGTGTGCTAGTATATTTTTTCCTTTCTATGCACAAGAGATGTTTGGTGAAATGTGTGAGTGAATGATGCCACACAAAACAAACATGGTATGAGGGGAGATGAGACACTAATTAAATTCCTATAAATTTGATCTTCCCAGCCCCGAGCCAACCAGCTTCCTTATCCTCCGTTCTTCACCACCGAGCTCAAGTTCATCCACTATTTGTCAAGATTTCGCACAGCCCCGTCTATTCAAGTGTTCCAAGAGGTTCGCAACTAAGCCCTGGACTAATTGTAGACCTGGACTAATTTTAGCATCTTGATTTTGTTTGATATACTTATAAATTGCAGATGAGCCATTGATTGGCGGTGCTAGCCATCCAGTTGGGAACCCCAAGAGGAAGGTATGATGAGCACAACGGCAAGTTTCCCTCAGTATGAAACCAAGGTTTAATCGAACCAGTGGAGAAAGAAACAACTTCCGAAGGTTGATGCTAGATGGCTTGGTGACGGCTCCAGATAATTTGTTTATGGCACCTATCTGGGCGTAGCTCTGGCACCAGCAGCAACGTGGAACCTGCACACAACACAACCAAAGTACTTGATGACCCACAAGTATAGGGGATCGCAATAGTCTTCGAGGGAAGTAAAACCCAAATTTATTGATTCGACACAAGGGGAGCCAAAGAATATTTATAAGCCCTAACAGATGAGTTGTCAATTCAACTGCACCTGGAAACAGACTTGCTCGCAGCGGTTTATCAGTAGCACCAGTTTTATAGTGGTGATAGTAGTGAAATAGTAACAACACTAGTAAAATAAAAGCGGTAATAGTAGCAATAGTAAACAGTAGGATTAAAGACTGTCGGCATAGGGATAGATGTACGGGCGTTGCATAGATAAGATAATTCATGAAATCTGTGAGACATGGGCAATTGCAGATAAATAATGATAAAGCATCCTAGTACTAAACAATCATAGGCATGTGTTCCGTATATAGTCGTACGTGCTTGCAATGAGAAACTTGCACGACATCTTCTGTCCGACCATTCTGTCCGACCAGCCTGTTGCAGCAGGGCCTCAAGGGAAACTACTGGTAATTAAGGTACTCATTTTAATAAAGTACCGGAGCAAAGTATTAACACTCAGTGAACACATGTGATCCTCACATCATAGCCATCCCCTCCGATTATCCCAATTTCTGTCACTTTGGGGCCTCGGGTTCCAGACAACGATATGTGTAAACAACTTATAGGTAAGATCATAAACAACAAGTATCATCATAAAATAATAACAAGTTCAGATCTGAGATCATGGCACTCGGGCCCAAAGTGACAAGCATTAAACACAACAAGTTGCAACAATGTCATAAGCACTAACAGTAGATACTAGGCACTATGCCCTAACAATCTCATAGCAAATTACATGAATGATCTCATCCAATCCCTACCATCCCCTTCGCCTACAGCGGGAGTTACTCACACATGGATGGGGGAGTCATGGATGGTTGATGGAGAGACGTCGGTGATGATGGTGATGAAGATCTCCTCCAAATCTCCGTCTTGGCAGGGTGCCAGAACGGAGTTTCCGGTTCTGAATCACGGTTTCTGGTGGTGGCGGCGCAGTGGAAGTCTATCTGGGAAAAACGCCGAACCCCCGCTCCTTTCAGGTTAGAGGGTATATGTAGGCGGAAGGAGGGGTCGAGGCGACGGCCGAGGCGGCCTCACCACACGTGGGCGCGGCCAGGGCTGGGCCGCGCGCCCTGGTGGTGAGCCCAGGCCACTGCCTCCCTTCGTCTCTCCTTCTGGCTCCGTGGGTCTTCTGGCAAAATAGAATTTTTGCAATATTTTTCGGAATTTTTCCTGAAAGTTGGATTTCTACCCAAAAACAAGACACTAGAGCAATTCTGCTGAAAACAGCGTGAGTCCGTGTTAGTTGTATTCAAAACACACAAATTAGAGGAGAAACAATAGCAAAAGTGTCCGGGAAAGTAGATACATTTTGGACGTATCAACTCCCCCCAAGCTTAGCTATTTGCTTGTCCTCAAGCAATTCAGTTAACAACTGAGAGCGATAAAAGAAACTTTCACGAACACATTTGCTTCATATGATGTATATATATTCACTATATGATCAAGTACTCAGGCAATTCATAATAAGAAATATGCAACTAATGTTACCTCATAGTCAAGCAAGCTATGAAAGAGGGCCAATGCACTAACAACAAGTAACATGAACATAAGAAGCTACAAGATTATAGTGTTCATAAATGATATGGAAGAGTGGTATCCCGCTTGCCTTTATTTGTGGAGCAAAACATAAATGCTGAGGCACCTCTGAAGTCCAAGGGAAGACTAGAAGTAAAAATATCAAAGATACAAGCATCAAAGTTATACCACAATTAACCGTGTTCTGGGACAAACACATTACACTAAGAATAACAGCTATGCTCTCAAGAAGGTGCTTAAAATTAGAAGATGAAGACTCAACATAAAAGTAAAAGAAAGGCCCTTCGCAGAGGGGAGCAATGATTTAACATGTGCTAGAGCTTTTTATTTGTAAAACAGAGATAAAAATTTATTTTGAGAGGTGGTTGTTTCATGTCAACGACTGGCAATGGGACTTGCTATCTTCCATAATAAACAAGTGAGAGCAGTTCCGAGTTCTTTGAAAATTTGGCACATTGGTGCTCTTTTATAAAGCTTTGGCACTCCTCCCCACCTTTTTTTCCTTTTTCAAACCATGGCTAACCGATTCCATCGGGTGCCCACCAACTTTCACAAACCATGGAGGAGTGCTCTTTTTCTTTTCTTTTTTAGATTTAGATTACAATGGTCTGACCAGCTCCCTTGCAAAATTAATGACGAGCAGATGAAGCTGCCTAGTCGAGGGGTACTCAATTTAATATGGAAGATAGCAATTCCGACCACTACGTCCCCATGAGCTAAAAATAGTGGCACAAAATGAGAAGTAGTTGAAAGTTTTGAAAGGTAGCACATGAAAATTTACTTGGAATGGCTTTGAAATACCATGCATAGGAATTTATAGTGGACTCTTTGGTAGACTTGGTTTTTGGTGATTGGATGCACGAGAAGTATTCCCTCTCAGTACAAGTGAAGGCTAGCAAAAGACTGGGAAGCGATAATCGAGAGAGCAACAGTTGTCATAATCATGCTTGTGACAAAACAAAATTAATATAGGCATAAAAATGATACAAGAACTCTGAGGCAAAGTAAATCATCGAGGCTTAATTGACTTTTTGTTCAGTCATATGCATGCTTGAGCATGTGCCAAGTCGATTCAAATGAAACTTTCAGAGGAGGATACCACAATAACATACCATATTATGAATAAAGCAATGCAAGCAAGCGTCTACATGACATGCTACAAACTATTAGTAAATTGGAACTAATCATATGAGAGCAAGAACTGCAAAGCATCCATTAGATAACATATACCTTACATGAACCAACTAAATATGTCCACATAGATGAGTATATGTACAAAAATGAAAACAAATAGAGTTCATACCAGCCTCTTACCACATCTCGGATTGTCATATGTCGTCATTATTGCTTTTCACTTGTGTGGCTTGAATAATATGAAGTGAATACCAAGCTCCAATAGAGTCACGGAAGACTGAACTCTGCAACAAACTCTACAAAACCGAAGAAGAACAATAAATATTTTTGGGTTTTCGATTTTTGAAACAAGAACAGAAGGAAATAGCAACCAAAGTAAAATATTTTTGGATTTTTCAAATATCAACCGAAAATAGCAAGTAAAAAGGCAAACAAAGAGAAACAACGGAAATATTTTTGGTCTTTTTGTGTTTTGGAATAGTAAACAATAGAACAAGAACAATAAAGAAAAGAAAGCGAACCATGGATATACAAAGTACCGACAAAATATGATATGTAGATGAGTGAACCGTCGGCGTACCTCCCCCCAAGCTTAGGCTTTTGGCCTAAGTGGAGATCAATCCCAGCTAGGCCATGAAGTGGCGTCCCCAAAATATGACGAAGAAGCACCTTCGTCCTGATATGAGCTCGAGGGCGCCCCGGTGTGGTATGTGGTGTAGTGATAGGCCGGCGCCTCCTCTTCCTCCTGGTCCACGACACCATGCTGTACATTGAAGCCGAGCAACCTAAGCTGCTCGTCCAACTCCTCCTTCGAGCGCGACCATGGCCTACTGTGAACGCTGAACAAACTAGGCTGTGGCAAGGGCACTTCCCTTTCCTCTCCATCTGTAAATAACATTCTATAAACTAATTTCCCTGCACATGAGTTAGCAGTAACAAAGTGATGGAGCTTCATGGCAGCAAGATCAAGCCTCTGTGGAGTCAACAATATATCATGAGGAGCAATAGGAAGTCCAAGAGCAGCAACAATGCGCGCAGCAATAATGCCTCCATAAATAGGCCCCCTAGCGGCTAGGCGACGAGCAATAAGAGCACCGAGGTTATACTTCTTGCTAACACCAAGAGCGGTAGCTAGAAAAGCTAAATGATAGTTGGAGATATTGCTAGTGTTCCCTCTACCAAGAATACTAGTGGCAAGATAGTAAGTAAAATATCTAATAGCTGGGAGTTGAATGTTTCTTATCTTGCCACGCTGTGCTGTGCGGTCATCATCGTTAGTCACTCCTTGATAGAGCTCCAGCAAATCAGTGGGCTGCTGTAGCATCTTCTTTGCCGTCCCAAACATGGGAGTACCTAAAATATCACAAAATTTCTCCAAAAACATGGTGATAGACTTATCATAAATCTTAAATGCAATGGAAGGCTTGAAGTGAGAGTTAGTGAATTTAAAGCTTTCAACGAAAATCTTTGTGAGAATAGCATATTGATTACTCTCATCCATCATGTATGCAGTCAATCCAACTCTGTTAATAAGGAGTAAGAAATCCTCAAGAATCCCTGCATCACTCAAAAAGTTAGCACAAGGGAAGGTGGATGGATGCGCATCTCCATCGTCTCCCTCAAGGTTCGGTGACATAAGATCTTCATTGTAGGATATCCTATATTGAGCAGTGGATCTTGAAGGCCTTGATGACCTTGGTGCTTCTCTTTCAAAGACTTCTCTATAGGTGTAGTTGTCCATTTCCCGTTTCTGAATTTTTTAACAAACCTCATAAAAAGCGATTTTGAGACAAACAAATGTAGGGAACTACTATAGGGAGTTACTAGAAGGCTAACATGCATCAAAATAACATTTCTAAGCAATAGAACAAGCATGTGAACTCATTTCACCTGTAACCTATAGAGCTAAAATACTCAAGAAATACTCCACTAAACAAAATTCTACTTGGACAATCGGAGGAGTCACATACCAGAGAACAAATGCTCCAAATCTCAGCAACAATGATGGGCTGAGCAAGGAGATCGAAAAATCGAGATGGAGAGCAGCAAGAACATGGGTTTGAGCTGGTGTGTCGTGATTTTTCAGGAGAGAGAAAACGCTGGGGAGGAAGAGATAAGTGAGAGGCCAGGGGGCCCCCTCACCATAGGTGGGCGCGGCCAGGCTTGGGCCACGCCCCTGGTGGTGAGGTGGCGTGGTGGGTCCCCCTGAGGTCTCCCAGGTGCCTCTCTGCCCCATTTTTTACATAAAAATTTAAAAAGATTTTTCTGGAATTTTTCGAGAAATTAACTTTATTTTCGAGGATTTTTCAGAAAAATGATAAGAGAGTAAAACTCAGGAAAATGACGGTGGAGCGATAGAAAGCAAATCAAAAACAAGTATGCAGCAGCTCTAAGATATTCTAATATGAAACTAAACAGATGGAACAAAAATGGTGAAAATAAAAATGAGTGAGGTTGAGTAAATGCATTGAAAACGAAGTTCCGTTCATATAAAATCACTTTGTTAACAAGGTTGATCAAGTCTTGTTACCAAACTAACTTTATATGAGGCAAAACTTTGCATTTCACTATATGCTTATGTTACCTCGACCTTGATAGGCATAGTCCCAATCATGACAATTTTATATTCTTCCTTGGGCTTTCGCTCTGAACAAATAATTTGACCAACTCGAATGATCTCAACATTCTTGATTGAATTTAGAGCATTCTTTCTATCAAACTTCTTGGGAAAATAGACCGTATATTCTTTGTCATTACATTAAAAGTTACTTTTCCTTGATTGCAATTAATAACCGCACCTGTAGTGTTTAGAAAAGGTCTCCCAAGAATAATAGACATATTATCATCTTCAGGCATTTCCAACACAACAAAGTCAGTTAATATCAAACAACTGTTAGCAACTTGAACATGAACATTTTCACATATACCAATAGGAATAGTAGTAGACTTATCAGCCATTTGCAAAGATATATCAATTGATACCAATTTTTCTAGATCAAGTCTCTTATAAAGAGAAAAAGGCATGACACTAACTCCGGCTCCCAAGTCACATAAAGCAGTTCTAACATAGTTATTTTTAATGGAGCAAGGAATAGTTGGTATACCTGGATCTCCAAGCTTCTCCGGAACTTTACCATCAAAAGAATAATTAGCAAGTAAAGTGGAAACTTCCTCATTAGGAATCTTCCTTTTGTTAGTAACAATATCTTTCATATACTTTGCATAAGGAGGCATTCTAATAGCATCAGTCAAAGGAATTTGCAAAAATAAAGGTCTCATCCATTCACAAAACCTGTTGTAGTGTTCTTCTTCCTTGGATTTATGTTTCTTACCAGGAAAAGGCATTGGTTTCTGCACCCAAGGTTCTCCCTCATTACCATGCTTGTAGGCAATGAAGTCTTCTTTGGTGTACTTTGCATTCTTGGCAAGCTTTTCTGGTTCCTCCTCAACTTCTTCTTTATCGGAAGCATTACCTGGTTTAGTTTCAGCATTAGAAATAGAAACAATGTTAGGATCTTTACTTGTTTCAGAAGATTCTACAACTGTTTTATGCTTCTTCTTCTTCTTCTTGGAAGGAATATCATCTCTTGAAGTGCATTGAGAATCTTGCTCGATCCTCTTAGGATGTCCTTCAGGATATAAGGGGTCCTGAGTGGTAGCACCTCCTCTTGTGCGTATTTCACACGCTTGTTTTTCTCTTGCAACATTAACTAGCAAGTGTTTTTGCACCTTGGTAAGCTGATCAATTTGAGTCTGAACCATTTGAAAATGTTTAACAAGTATCTTCACATCATTGGAGGTTCTCTCCATAATATCCTGCAACTTGTTAATAGCTCTAGAATTTTCCAACAAATGATTCTGCACCCTTCTATTAAAATTATCTTGCTTAACAATAAAATTATCTAATTCATCTAAGCATTGATCAGGCGGTTTAGAATAAGGAATATCTCTATCATCAAAGCGTTGGAGAGAGTGTACCTCAATAGTAGATGAGTGAGGGATTGGCTTACATAATTCTTCTGTAGGAGGTAAATTCTTCACATCTTCGAATTTAATACCTTTCTCCTTAAGAGATTTCTTGGCTTCCCTCATAACCTCATCATTTAATTCAATCATTCCTCTCTTCTTTGGTGTTGGCTCTGGAGTTGGCGCCGGTGTTGACTCAGCCATAGTCCAATCATCATGATTCCGGCTTATTTTAACCATTAGTTCTTCAGCTTCAGTCGGAGTTCTTTCCCTGAAAACACAACCAGCACAACTATCCAGATATGTCTTAGATTCATCAGTTAGTCCATTATAAAATATATCATGGAGTTCATTTTTAGGCAATGGCTCCTTAGGCAATGCTCTAATTAAAGAGCAAAATCTTGCCCATGATTCAGGCAATATCTCTCCTTTTCCCTGTTCAAAGTCAAAGATTTTCTGCACAGCAGCATGTTGAGCACTAGTAGGAAAAAAATTCTGAAAGAAAGCATTAACCAAAGCAATAGGACTATTAAGAGATCCAGGAGACAAATTATTAAACCAAGTCTTAGCTGCACCTTTCAACGAAAAAGGGAAAATCTTAGCAACAAAGTAAGTGCGGAGCTTAATATCATCATAAAACAAATTACTCAAAGTAGAAAGCTCATTCATAGGGGCCATAGCACTTTCACCTTCAGTACCACAAAAAGGGTCTTTCTCAACAATAGATATGAAAGATAAATCTAAAGAGAAATCATAATCCTTATCTCTAATATTTATGGGAGAAGCAGCAAACTTAGCATCAGGAGATAAGTTATATCTAACAGCACGTCTTGCTAGAAGTTTCTTAACATCATTAGCATCACGAGTGGCATGAGCTTCGGCAATAAAATCATCATCAAGCTCAATATAAGTGTCATCAAGATCATCACTAGGGCATTCCCTAGACTCAGGTGAACTAACAGGCGTAACAGTGGTGTTTCCCATCTTAGCTCTAGCAATTGTAGCATCTAAAAAGGAACCTAGTGAACCACTCCCATCAAGCATAGTAGAAGCATCATTAAATTATCAGTGGCATTTTCAAACTCAGCAGAAGAAGTAGTAGTAGCGTGTGCATGTGGTGGTGTAAGCAACTTACTCATAACAGATGGTGAATCAAGAGCAACAGAGGTGTTCAGAGTCGTACCTCTTCTTGTAGTGGATGGCAATATAGGAACTTTTCCATCACAAGGTTTACCCATGATAAAAGGATTGCAGCGAACAATATGAATTCCAAGTGAACTTACAAATAAAGCTATGCTCCCCGGCAACGGTGCCAGAAAATAGTCTTGATGACCCACAAGTATAGGGGATCGCAACAGTCTTCGAGGGAAGTAAAACCCAAATTTATTGATTCGACACAAGGGGAGCCAAAGAATATTTGTAAGCCTTAACAGATGAGTTGTCAATTCAGCTGCACCTGGAAACAGACTTGCTCGCAGCGGTTTATCAGTAGCAACAGTTTTATAGTGGTGATAGTAGTGAAACAGTAACAACAGTAGTAAAATAAAAGCGGTAATAGTAGCAATAGTAAACAATAGGATTAAAGTCTGTAGGCATAGGGATAGATGTATGGGCGTTGCATGGATAAGATAATTCATGAAATCAGTGAGACATGGGCAATTGCAGATAAATAATGATAAAACATCCTAGTACTAAACAATCATAGGCATGTGTTCCGGTATATAGTCGTACGTGCTCACAATGAGAAACTTGCACGACATCTTCTGTCCTACCAGCCTGTTGCAGCAGGGCCTCAAGGGAAATTACTGGTAATTCAGGTACTCCTTTTAATAAAGTACCGGAGCAAAGCATTAACACTCGGTGAACACATGTGATCCTCACATCATAGCCATCCCCTTCGATTATCCCAATTTCTGTCACTTTGGGGCCTCGGGTTTCGGACAACGATATGTGTAAAAAACTTACAGGTAAGATCATAAACAACAAGTATCATCATAAAATAATAACAAGTTCAGATCTAAGATCATGGCACTCGGGCCCAAAGTGATAAGAATTAAGCACAACAAGTTGCAACAATGTCATAAGCACTAACAGTAGATACTAGGCACTATGCCCTAACAATCTCATAGCAAATTACATGAATGATCTCATCCAATCCCTACCACCCCCTTCGCCTACAACGGGAATTACTCACACATGGATGGGGGAGTCATGGATGGTTGATGGAGAGACGTCGGTGATGATGGTGATGAAGATCTCCTCCAAATCTCCGTCCCGGCAGGGTGCCAGAATGGAGTTTCTGGTTCCGAATCACGGTTTCTGGTGGTGGCGGCGCAGCGGAAGTCTATCTAGGAAAAACGCCGAACCCCTGCTCCTTTTAGGTCAGAGGGTATATTTAGGCGGAAGGAGGGGTCGAGGCAACGACCGAGGCGGCCTCACCACAGGTGGGCGCGGCCAGGGCTGGGCCGCACCCCCTGGTGGTGAGCCCAGGCCACTGCCTCCCTTCGTCTCTCCTTCTGGCTCCGTGGGTCTTCTGGCAAAATAGAATTTTTGCAATATTTTCTGGGATTTTTCCTGAAAGTTGGATTTTTGCACAAAAACAAGACACCAGAGCAATTCTGCTGAAAACAGTGTGAGTCCGTGTTAGTTGTATTCAAAACACACAAATTAGAGGAGAAACAATAGCAAAAGTGTTCGGGAAAGTAGATACGTTTTGGACATATCGGTACTTTGCCCTAACTAGCAGTGAGGTTGTTAATCTCACCGGTTTGCTGTAAACAAAGGATTAAACGTATCGTGTGGTAAAAGATATTTGTTTGTAAGAAAGTAAATAATGCTTGTAGAAAGTAAATGGTAATATGAATGTAAAAGAATGGACCGGGGTCCACAGTTCACTAGAGGTGTATCTCTATAAAGATAAATAACATGCTAGGTGAACAAATTACAGTTGGGCAATTGGCAGAATAAAGAATGCAAGCAATGCATGTACATGTCATGAGGATCACTATGAGATTCACTTGGGCATTACAATATAATACACCCGCCGGATATCATCCGAACAACCGTTGGGTATTAAGTTGCAAGCAACAGATTATCGCCTTAAGCAAAGTGTGTAATGTAAACAATACAAATGTCCTTGAACACAAGATTGTTGTTTTCTCCCTAGTAGCAACAGCACATCTACAACCTTAGAAATTATTGTCACTCTCCCAGATTACTAGAGACATAAACCCACTATCGAGCATAAATACTCCCTCTTGGAGTCACTAGCATCTACTCGGCTAATATATCTACTAGCAACGGAGAGCATGCAAGATCATAAACAACATAGAGATGATAAATCACAAATCAACTTGACATAGTACTCAATATTTATCAGATCCCAACAAACACAACATGTAGAATTACATAACGATGATCTTGATCATCATAGGCAGCTCACAAGATCTAAACATGAAGCAAATGGAGGAGAAGACATCCATCTAGCTACTGCTATGGACCCGTAGTCTAAGGTAGACTACTCACACATCACTCAGGAGGCAGGCATGGTGATGAAGAAGGCCTCCGGTGGTGATTCCCCTCTCCAGCAGGGTGCCGGGAAGAGCTTCTAGACCCTCCCAATCTCGCGTCGACGACGGCGGCGGCTTGCAGTATGTTTTCTGGAAAAGAGTTTGGGCCCCTAGGGTTTTCCCATTGAGGGGATTAAATAGGCGGAAGGGCGATGTCAGGGGGTGGACAAGGCGGTCACACCCTTGGTGGCACGGCCTAGCCCTGGCCCGCACCACCAGTAGGTGCGGCCGTCCTTTGGTCCCTCTCCTGCTCTCCATTGGACTCCGTCTTCATGTCAGGTAATTAGGGACTTCAGCTTTTGTTTCGTTCAATTCCGAGAATATTTCCTATGTAACTTTTCTGAAACACAAAAATTGCAGAAAACAGGGAACTGGCATTATAGAAAAACATAGCAAAGTGGTATTCAGCCTGTCCCTCATGATGTAGCAAAACATAAATGCATATGACACCTTCAAGTTTAATAGGGCGAATAGATACAAATAATTTGAGAACAAGCAAAACCATAATCATGAATCAATTAATAATAAATTTTGGGACTATGCACATTATACTTAGAATGACAACTATGCTCTCTTAGACAGTGCATAAAGGTAGAAGGTGAAGACTCAACATAAAAGTAAAAGAAAGGCCCTCCGCGGAGGCAAGCAGGGATTGCAAGTTTTTATAAACCTTCCAAAAATTATGGTACTTACTAGCTTTGAGCTCTCATTGCCCCCATCATAGGCATCTTGAGTGGTTAAGGTTAATAAGAGTACAAATATGAGACATATGCTTGACAAATCATAAGTTTAAAATCTCATGTTCCGTGAATACGAGTACTTAAACAATGCTAGTCGACTTAGGTCCCAAGTAAGTTCTTGTCATTGTAAGTATACATGTATCATCGAGAACACCAACGTGGTACCTCTGGCCAAATGACATGGAAACTAGCCCACATCAAAATGACAAGACAAACAGACAATGAACATCTTGACATCTCTTTTATTTACCATTGGGTATAGCTTTTTATTTTGAGATGCGTCGTCGAATGTCCACTATGGTTATGCTGTAAATTTCCACCATGAATGATGCATGGCTTAGATTAGCGGCCCAGGCATTTCTCTAACACATATACAAACTCCATGAACTCCACAAGTTTCCAACTCCTTTCACACAGATAAGCATCCATAAACAAAAGATCATAATATCAACTTAAATAGAAATAAGTGCAATGTTGAAAGCGTGCTCCATGATAGCATGGCTGAGCTAACTCCCAACTTACAACTTGCAAGCATATAATCAACATAAGAGAGCCACAATGGTCAAGTTTATTAAGTGCAAGAAAGTAAATGTGCCGTCAGGTTTGTGAGAGCTTTACTAACTAATTTTCACATAACAAAAAGTTTAATTTGGAAGATAGATAAAAGCAAGACAAATGTACTTGGAATAGCAAATTGCTAATAGGTAGATTTGGTGGACACATTGGAATAACTTGGTTTTTGGTAGTTGGATGCACGAGAAGTATTCCCTCTCAGTACAGATGAAGGCTAGCAAAAGACTGGGAGCGACCAACTAAGAGAGCAATAACGGCCATAATCATGCATAGTGACAAAACATTATTAACCAAAGCATAAAGTGGTATCACAAGTCAAAAACTAAATGATCATAGAGGCTTGAGGCGATTGGTTAAAGTCAAACATGGTGTAAGCATGCGCCAAGTCAACCCAAATAAAGCATCAACGGAGAATACCACAATAATATGCTCCCATATAATAAAAACAACGCATGATTCTTTTAAAGGCACATTAAGAAATCTCAGTCATTTGAGAAAAGTCATGCTACAGCAAAACTACTAAACATATAATCAAAATAACATCAAGCATGACATGCAAAAGTCTAAGCCACAGTCTAAACAAGCTGTCGGGGGGATAACCCCCGGTAGGGTCAAGAGACTAGAAAGACACAAAGTCTATGGTTGACTTATGCCGAGTTATCAAGAAAGGGCCTGGCCGGAATATAAGAGCATCGGCCAGGCCGGCATATGTGTGTATCCCGGCTAATACTTGGATATGTCGGTATAGCCGGAATACTGGTATATGTGTGCCGGCATATACTTAGATATGCCGGCCTAACCATTTGGTGTGTTGTGCAGGAGCAGGGGAGGCCGGATTACCCGACCCTCGTAGGTCGTTGGTCCGGCATATATGTCTTGGGTATGGCCAACGGTCATATCCGGGATACTTAAGTCAACCAAGGTGTCACATCCCTACAATCAAGGAAGAAAACATCCAAGCATGGTAGCAGAGTAAGATGGCAGGGTGCACAGTGGAGGTTACCTACCCTCACTGTGCACAAGTACGAGCTCACCGCACAGAGGTAAGGCCACAGTTCAAGAGGTACAAGGTACAGGGATATGGCGTCCCATCGAGAGCAATCAGGGGCGAAGTCAAGGGTCTCTGCCATCGTCACCAGCTCCTGTTTGGAGTGTAGCCCGTGTCTTGTGGTCTTGTATGACCGTTGTAACCCTGGCCACCACTATATAAGGTGGCATAGGGAGCCCTGGTAAAGGGTTGGTCACTCTGTGTTCCTACACTTAGCAGTTCATCTTCCTTCTCTAGCAGAGAGCTTGGAAGCACCATTGTTGTGTACTACATCGACCCAAATATACAATCAGTAGAGCAGGAGTAGGGGTGTTATCTCCTTACGAGAGCCCCGAACCTGGGTAGATCAGTGTCTCTTTCTGTCGTGCTTTTTAGCTCGTTCCCCTCTCCCGAATCCTCCAGCAGCTAGTTCGGCCCCCATTTAAGCCATCCTATGACATATGTTGTTTCACCACGACGACACAAGCTCCCATTTGTACCACTATAAACATGAAACTTTTTACTCTTTTCTAACACCAATCAACCTTTTTGAAATAGCTCTTAAAGATGAAAAGCAATATAGACCAGAGGTCTAAACACACATAGCTACAAATAACTAACAAGTTCTAAACAAAAATCAAGGTGAAAAATGAACGCTAAACGCAGTACTAGAAAAAGAGAACACTCGTTGAACGATAAGAGTGAAAAGTAGAGTGTTCTTGGCAATGAAAAACGGAGTGTGTCTTCTCCAAAAGAAACATGTTGGGGTCCAACCATTTATTGCAGCAAACAAAACAAAAGAAAACTGAAAGCAAAAATAAAGACGCTCCAAAAAAACGCATAGTATACGAAGCAATAAAAGTATAGTGTCTTGAAAGATGACCTGATATTTTGTTGATGAAGAAGGGGTGCCTCGGGGCATCCCCAAGCTTTGACGCTTGTATTTCTTGGATATTTCTTGGGGTAATATTGGCAACCCCAAGCTTGATCTTTTGTCCATACTTCATCTCATCTCATCATTCTCCTTTCCCTACACTTGAAAACTTCCTTCATACAAAACTCCACACAATTCTTATTAGCAACATTAGTGTATGCAAGATAGTAAATCCACACTTTGGTTCAGTTTCAACTCAAGTATAACACCCACTAAAGCATAAGCTACTGTAGCAACTTCCTCAAAAGTTCCGTGATCAAAAGAACTCAAAAAGAAAGAGATCAAGAGACAAACACAAATAGTGGCAGAAATCTGTCAAAACAGAACAGCTGGTAAAGATCGATTTTTTTGAAAATCTTCTGTTGCTCAAATCAAAAAGTGCAAAACTAATTAAAGTTAGAAAATAACCTGGGGCATATGCACAAGAAATCGCAGATAAAAAAGACGTTCTGAGAATTTTCGCGAATTTTTACGGTACAACGCAGAAATCTGTTTTAGGACAGCAACTTCCCCAAATCTTACCTTCCTCCAATTAGAGGTTCTTCTTGGCACAAAAACGAATAAAAATGATAAGAAGAGGTCAATACAGTAGTAATAACTTTCAAGACTCAACAAAAATAAAAAAAGTACTGAAAAGAAAACATTGAGTTATCTCCCAAGAGTGCTTTTCTTTAACGCCTTTGAGCTAGACGCAGAAAGTGGAAATCAAGTAATTTCAAGTGACGAAGCATCAAGATCAATAGCAGAAGTATTTTCAACAAGGAATTGTATTTTATTCAAATGAGTTTTTGAATATCCTCTATGAACACTCTTGGGTACACTACTTTCATCAAAAGTATTTTTAGGAACAATCCAATCAAATTCTTTTCCAAAGCTTCATGCATCCCTATGAGTTTGAAAGGTATTGGTACTTTGATTTCTTCCTTATTTGTACCAACAACCTCTACACGTGAGACAAGCATATAAAACGCTCAAAAACTTTCCTAGCTTCTATAACAATATCTCTAAATTCTTTACGCAAAGTCTCCAAAATAAAATCTCTCTTTTCAGAGTCTTTGGTATCATGAAGCTTAAGAAACATTTGCTGCATAAAGGGATTAAGGTTAACAAACCTACCCTCCAACATGTGAACTAAATAAGCAGCAACAACTTCATAACTAGGAGCAAGTTCGGCTAAAGATCTATCCTTAACATCTTTGTGCTTACTAGCATGATTAAAGAACTCCTCGATGTTATCTTTCCCAATTATAGAACCACTACCTATTGATAGGTCTTCCAGAACATACTTAGGGAACAACATAATGAACTAAAAGTAAAAGTAACGAAATACCAACTATAAGAGGAAATAATTTTTTTGTATTTTTAATAAAAAGATGCAAACAAAAATAAAGTAAACAAAGTTGGCAAAACAATAACAAAGTAAAAGATTGGAAGCGAGAGACTCCCCTTGCAGAAATCCTCTTTCTCCCCGGCAACGGCGCCAGAAAAATGCTTGATTGGCGGTGCTAGCCACCCATTTGGGAACCCCAAGAGGAAGTTATGATGAGCACAACGGCAAGTTTCCCTCAGTATGAAACCAAGGTTTAATCAAACCAGTAGGAGAAAGAAACAACTTCCGAAGGTTGATGCTAGCTGGCTTGGCGATGGCTCCAGACAATTTTTTTATGGCGCCTATCTGGGCGTAGCTCTGGCACCAGTAGCAATGTGGAACCTGCACACAACACTACTTTGCCCCAACTAGCAATGAGGTTGTCAATCTCACCGGTTTGCTGTAAACAAAGGATTAAATGTATCATGTGGTAAAAGATATTTGTTTGCAAGAAAGTAAATAATGCTTGTACAAAGTAAACGGTAATATGAATATAAAAGAATGGACCAGGGTCCATAGTTTACTAGAGGTGTCTCTCCATAAAGATAAATAACATGTGCTGGCGCGTGGTTGATTGCACCAGAAGTTTCCTTGTGCGTGGTGATGACCAGCCCGTTGGGAACCCCAAGAGGAAGGTGTGATGAGTATAGCAGCTAGTTTTCCCTCAGTTAAGAAACCAAGGTTTAATATCGATCTTGGAGAGGAGAGACAAACGATTGAAGGTGATGCAGACTGGCTTAATAGCACTCCAACAAGGGCGCACTTGTTGACTCGTCTTCGGCCAGTAGCAACGCGGAACCTGCACACACACAACCAAGTACTTTGTTCCCAACTTACGATGAGGTTGTCAATCTCACCGGTTTGCTTGAAACAAAGGTTATGAGAGTATCGAGTGGAAAAGTAAAGTATGCGAGTAAAGTAAACAGTGCGAGTAAAGTAAACAGGTGATAGCAATATGATGTAAATAGGACCGGGGTCCACAGTTCACTAGTGGTGTCTCTCCATAGATAAAATAACACATGCTGGGTAAACAAATTACAGTTGGGCAATTGATAGAATAAAGATAAATGTGATATGTCAAGAAGATCACTATGAGATTTACTCTGGGCATTACAACAAAATACATAGACCGCCATCCAACTGCATCTATGACTAATAATCCACTCCCGGGGATATCAATCCGAACACCCCAGTAGTATTAAGTTGCGAACAACGGATAATTGCATTAAGCAAAGTGTGTAATGTAAACAAAGCATATGCCCTTGAGCATATGAATGTTGTTTTCTCCCTAGTAGCAACAGCACATCTACAACCTTAGAGGTTTCTGTCACTCCCCCAGGTTAAATAGAGGCATGAACCCACTATCGAGCATAAATACCCCCTCTTGGAGTCACTAGCAACTACTCGGCCAAGATAGCTACTAACAACGGAGAGCATGCAAGATCATAAACAACATAGAGATAACAAAAGATAATATTCAGTACAGCAACTCAATCATAAACACCAATATTCATTGGATCCCAACAAACCAAACATGTAGAATTACATAACGGTGATCTCAATCATGTAGGGCAGCTCATGAGATCTAAACATGAAGCACATGGTGGAGAAGACAACCATCTAGCTACTGCTATGGACCCATAGTCCAAGGTAGACTACTCACTCATCGCTCCGGAGGCAAGCATGGCGATGAAGAAGACCTCCGGTGGCGATTCCCCTCTCCGGCAGGGTGCCGGGAAGAGCTTCTGGACCCTCCCGATCTTTGGGTCGACGGCGGCGGCGGATCGCGATGTGTTCTGGAAAAGTGATCAGGTACTTAGGTTTTTTCCGTCGGGGGGTCTTTATAGGCGAAGGGGCGATGTCAGAGGTGGAGCCAGGCGCCCTCACGCGGGGCCCACGCGGCCAGGGGCCTGGCCGCGCCACCCCTGCGTGTGGGGCCCTGGTGGCCCCCCTCCTACTCTCCTTCGAATCTCTGGAAGCTTCCGGGTAAAATAAGACTTCGGGAACTTGTTTCGTCCAATTCCGAGAATATTTCCTGTGTATCACTTCTGAAACACAAAAACAGCAGAAAACAGGGAACTGGCACTATGGCAACTCGTTAATAGGTTAGTTCCGGAAAATGCATAAAAGTGCCACGAAGTGTAACGATACAATAGGCAAATTGTATAAAAACAAGCATGGAGCATCAAAAATTATAGATACGTTGGAGACGTATCAAGCATCCCCAAGCTTAACTCCTGCTCGTCCTCGAGTAGGTAAGTGATAACAAAGAAATAATTTTTGAGGTGACATGCACCTACACAATCTTGATCATGTATGTAAGCATTTGTGAGCTGGGATCATAAGAACTTAAAACATGGGCATGAAGATATAATCATGACAATAAGAAACTTAGCAACCATGTTGTAAACATGCAAATGAACACAAACAAAAGATCATGAAAATGAAACAATGAAAGTCAAACGTGTGTTCAAATCATAAGGAAAAACATACAAATGGTTTTCAGCTTGTCCTTCAAAGAGAGCAAAACATAAATGCATAGGACACCTTCAAGTTTAAGAGGGCGACTAGATACAAATAATTTAAGAACAACTGAAACCAACAATATGAATCAATCAATGAACTTTGGGACAATGCATATCACACTAAGAATGACAACTATGCTCTCTTATGGTGCATAAAGAAAGAAGGTGGTGACTCAACATAAAAGTAGAAGAAAGGCCCTTCGCAGAGGGAAGCAGTGATTGCAAGTTTTATAACCTTCAAAAATTATGGTACTTACCGGCTTTGAGCTCTCATTGCCCCCATCATAAGCATCTTGAATGGTTAAAGTTAATGCGAGAACAATTATGATGCATATGCTTGACAAATCATAAGTTGAAGACCTCGTGCCCCGTGAATACGAGTACCCAAACCTCATGCTACTTTACTTAGAGTCCCAAGCAAGGCTCTTGTCATTGTAAGTATATGCATATCATTGAGAACCGCCAATGGGGTACCTCCGTGCCCGATGACATGGAACAAGCCCACACCAAAATGACAGGACAAGCAGACAATGAACACCTCGACATCTCTTTGATTTGCCTTTTGTTTAGCTTTTTATTGTGAGATGCGTCGTCGAATGTTCACCATGGGTATGCTGCAAATTTCCACCATGAATTATGCATGGCTTAGATTGGCGGCCCGGCGTTTCCCTAACACATATAAAAACTCCATGATCCCCACAACATTCCCAATTCATTTCACACCGCGGGCATCCATAAACAAAAGGTCACGATATCAACTCAAATAAGAAGTGCAATGTTGAAAGCTTGCCCCATGACAGCATGGATGGGCTAGAATCCAACTTACAACTTGCAAGCATAACAACTCAACATAAGAGACCACAATGTCAAATTTTTAAGAACAGGAAAAAGTAAAGTGTGCCTTCCAGTTCGTGAGAGCTTTACTGACCGAATTTCGCATAACACTGGTAAGAGTTTAATTTGAAGAGAAAATAAAAGCAAGTCAAATTTACTTGGAATAGCAAATTGCTAGTAGGTATGTCTGGTGGACACTTTGGAAAACTTTGGCTTTTGGGAGTTGGATGCACGAGTAGAGCTCATACTCAGTACAAGGCGAGGGCTAGCAAAAGACTGGGAGCGACCAACTAAGAGAGCAGTAATGGCCATAATCATGCAAAGCGACAAAGCGACAATAAAAGAAGCATAAGATGGCATCAAAAGTCAAAAACTAAATGATCATGAAGGCTATTGGCGACTTTTTAAGAGTCTAGCATGTGTGAGCATGCGCCAAGTCAACCCAAATAAAGCATCAAGGAGAAAACCAAAATAATGCTTCCATACAATAAAAACAACGCATGATTTTTTCAAAGGCTCATTAAGCAATCTCAGTTATTTGAGACAAGTCATGCTACAGCAAAACCACTAAGCATACTATCAAAAAGACATCAAGCACGACATGAAAAAGCCTAAGCCGCAGTCTACACAAGCTCCTTCTTGTACCACTATTTTGCACAAAGCTTTTTCTCTTTTCCAACACCATTTGAAATTTTTAAAGACACCTCTTTTGATGAAAACCAATAAAGATCAGAGGCAAAAATACACCTTGATGAAAAGATATGACAAGGTCTGAACGCAAATCAAGGCGAAAACGAAAACCAAAAGCAGTAGCAGAAAAAGAAGAACGCTCGATTTTTAATAAGAGTGAAAACTAGAGCGTTCTTTGCAAATGAAAACGAGTACATCTCCTCCAAAGGAAATTTGTTGGGGTCCAACCATTTATTGCAGCAAACAAACAAACTAAACCAACTAAGAAAACTAAAACAACTGACGCTCCAAGAAAAACACATAGTGCATGAAGCAATAAAAATATAGTGTTTTGAAAGGTGACCTGATTTTTGCCGATGAAGAAGGGGTGCCTCGGGGGCATTCCCAAGCTTTGACGCTTGTACTTCTTGGATATTTCTTGGGGTGATGCATGGGCATCCCCAAGCTTGAGCTTTTTTCCGTTCTTCAACTCATCTCATCATTCTCCAATCCCTACACTTGAAAACTTCCTTCATACAAAACTAAACACAATTCTATTAGCAACATTAGTGTAAGCATAACATATAATCAACCCTCTTTTTGCTTCAGGTTTCAACTCAAAACCACCACATATATAGTAGATACTACTGTAGCAACCTCCCCAAAAAGTTCCGTGATCAAAAGAACTCAAAAGAAAGCGATAAAGTGGCAAACACAAATATTGGCAGAAATCTGTCAAAACTGAACAACTGACAAAGGTCGAATTTTTGAGGGGTTTTCTGGTGCTCAAATTAAAAAGTGTTCAACTAACAAAAGTTTGAATATAACCTGGGGCATATGCACAAGAAATCGCAGGTCCAAAAGATAAACAGAGAATTTATACGAATTTTTACGGTGCAGCACCGAAAACAGTTTCAGGACAGCAACATCCCCAAATCTTTACCTCGCTCAAATTAGAGGCTTCTCTTGGCACAAAAACGAAATAAACAAGATAAGGAGCGGTCATTACAGTAGTAATGACTTCCAAGACTCAAATAAAAGAAAAGGTACTGAAAAGAAACATTGGGTTATCTCCCAAGAGTGCTTTTCTTTAACGCCTTTGAGCTAGGCGCAGAAAATTGCGAATCAAATAACATCAGAAGAAGCATTGAGATCAACAGTAGAGGTCTTGTAAATAAGGCATTGTATTTCATCCACATAAGTTTTTGAAGACCCTTTGTGATCATGCTTTGGTACACTATTTTCATCAAAAAGATTTTCAGGACAGATCCAGTCAAAATTATTTTCGAAAGCTTCACACAATCCCAAGAGCTTGCAAGGTATAGGTATTTCGGCCCCTTCATCGTTTGTACTAATAACCTTTATGGGTGAACCGAGTTTATCAAAATGTTTAAGAACTTTCCTAGCTTCAATAACGATATCCTTAAATTCTATACGCAAAGTTTCCAAGATAAAAGCTTTATTTTCGGGATCCTCAATTTCTTGAAGCTTAAGGAACATGTATTGCGTGAAAGGATTAAGACTAGCAAACCTAGTTTCCAACATGTGAATCAAATAAGCAGAAGCAACTTCATAGCTAGGAGCTAACTCAACCAAAGACTTTTCCTCAACTTCCTCATGCATACTAATATGATTAAAGAACTCCTCAATGTTACTTTTGCCAATAATCGAACCACTACCTACTGAGAGGTCCTCCAGAACGTACTTGGAGATCAACATGATAAACTAAAGTAAAGAAATAACAACTACCAAGGATTCTAATTTTTTTTGGGTTTTTGATATAAAACGATGCAGGTAAAATAAATAAAGTAAAGCAAAACAATAAAACAAAGTAAAGGATGTGTGTGCGAAAAACTCCCCTCGCAGAAGTCTTCTTCTTCCTC
Organism: Dactylis glomerata; assembly: GCA_007115705.1. NCBI lineage: Eukaryota > Viridiplantae > Streptophyta > Magnoliopsida > Poales > Poaceae > Dactylis > Dactylis glomerata. Next base: position 1,262,980 of record QXEO01000184.1, read on the forward strand.
CCCGGCAACGGCGCCAGAAAATTAGCTGATGCGTTTGATGGCGCCCAGTTGACGAGGGAGATTATTCTTCTGCGTTCCCCGGCAACGGCGCCAGAAAATTAGCTGCTGGCGCGTGGTTGATTGCACCAGAAGTTTCCTTGTGCGTGGTGATGATCAGCCCGTTGGGAACCCCAAGAGGAAGGTGTGATGAGTATAGCAGCTAGTTTTCCCTCAGTTAAGAAACCAAGGTTTAATATCGATCTTGGAGAGGAGAGACAAACGACTGAAGGTGATGCAGACTGGCTTAATAGCACTCCAACAAGGGCGCACTTGTTGACTCGTCTTCGGCCAGTAGCAACGCGGAACCTGCACACACACAACCAAGTACTTTGTTCCCAACTTACGATGAGGTTGTCAATCTCACCGGTTTGCTTGAAACAAAGGTTATGAGAGTATCGAGTGGAAAAGTAAAGTATGCGAGTAAAGTAAATAGTGCGAGTAAAGTAAACAGGTGATAGCAATATGATGTAAATAGGACCGGGGTCCACAGTTTACTAGTGGTGTCTCTCCATAGATAAAATAACACATGCTGGGTAAACAAATTACAGTTGGGCAATTGATAGAATAAAGATAAACGTGATATGTCAAGAAGATCACTATGAGATTTACTCTGGGCATTACAACAAAATACATAGACCGCCATCCAACTGCATCTATGACTAATAATCCACTCCCAGGGATATCAATCCGAACACCCCAGTAGTATTAAGTTGCGAACAACGGATAATTGCATTAAGCAAAGTGTGTAATGTAAACAAAGCATATGCCCTTGAGCATATGAATGTTGTTTTCTCCCTAGTAGCAACAGCACATCTACAACCTTAGAGGTTTCTGTCACTCCCCCAGGTTAAATAGAGGCATGAACCCACTATCGAGCATAAATACCCCCTCTTGGAGTCACTAGCAACTACTCGGCCAAGATAGCTACTAACAACGGAGAGCATGCAAGATCATAAACAACATAGAGATAACAAAACATAATATTCAGTACAGCAACTCAATCATAAACACCAATATTCATCGGATCCCAACAAACCAAATATGTAGAATTACATAACGGTGATCTCAATCATGTAGGGCAGCTCATGAGATCTAAACATGAAGCACATGGTGGAGAAGACAACCATCTAGCTACTGCTATGGACCCATAGTCCAAGGTAGACTACTCACTCATCGCTTCGGAGGCAAGCATGGCGATGAAGAAGACCTCTGGTGGCGATTCCCCTCTCCGGCAGGGTGCCGGGAAGAGCTTCTGGACCCTCCCAATCTTCGGGTCGACGGCGGCGGCGGATCGCGATGTGTTCTGGAAAAGTGATCGGGTACTTAGGTTTTTTTCGTCGGGGGGTCTTTATAGGCGAAGGGGCGATGTCAGAGGTGGAGCCAGGCGCCCTCACGTGGGGCCCGCGCGGCCAGGGGCCTGGCCGCGCCACCCCTGCGTGTGGGGCCCTGGTGGCCCCCCTCCTACTCTCCTTCGGATCTCTGGAAGCTTCCGGGTAAAATAAGACTTCAGGAACTTGTTTCGTCCAATTCCGAGAATATTTCCTGTGTATCACTTCTGAAACACAAAAATAGCAGAAAACAGGGAACTGGCACTGTGGCAACTCGTTAATAGGTTAGTTCCAGAAAATGCATAAAAGTGCCACGAAGTGTAACGAAACAATAGGCAAATGGTGTAAAAACAAGCATGGAGCATCAAAAATTATAGATACGTTGGAGACGTATCAACATGCTGGGTGAACAAATTACAGTTAGGCAATTGACATAATAAATAATGCAAGCAATGCATGTACATGTCATGAGGATCACTATGAGATTCACGTGGGCATTACAATATAATACACCCGCCGGATATCATCCAAACAACCGTTGGGTATTAAGTTGCAAGCAACAGATTATCGCCATAAGCAAAGTGTGTAATGTAAACAATACAAATGTCCTTGAACACAAGATTGTTGTTTTCTCCCTAGTAGCAATAGCACATCTACAACCTTAGAAGTTATTGTCCCTTTCCCAGATTACTAGAGGCATGAACCCACTATCGAGCATAAATACTCCCTCTTGGAGTCACTAGCATCTACTCAGCCAAGATATCTACTAGCAACGGAGGGCATGCAAGATCATAAACAACATAGAGATGATAAATCACAAATCAACTTGACATAGTACTCAATATTCATCGGATCCCGACAAACACAACATGTAGAATTACATAACGATGATCTTTATCATGATAGGAAGCTCACAAGATCTAAACATGAAGCATATGGAGGAGAAGACATCCATCTAGCTACTGCTATGGACCTGTAGTCCAAGGTAGACTACTCACACATCACTCAGGAGGCAGGCATGGTGATGAAGAAGGCCTCCGGTGGTGATTCCCCTCTCTGGCAGGGTGTCGGCAAGAGCTTCTGGATCCTCCCGATCTCGCGTCGACAACGGTGGCGGCTTGTAGTATGTTTTCTGGAAAAGAGGTTTGGGCCCCTAGGGTTTTCCTGCCGAGGGGATTAAATAGGCAGAAGGGCGATGTCAGGGGGTGGAGCAGGCGGTCACACCCCCTGGTGGCGCGGCCTAGCCTTGGCCCGCGCCACCAGTATGTGCGGCTGGCCTCTGGTTCGTCTCCTGCTCTCCTTTGGACTCTGTCTTCGTGTCAGGTAATGAGGGACTTCATCTTTTGTTTCGTTCAATTCTGAGAATATTTCCTGTGTAACTTTTCTGAAACACAAAACAACAGAAAATAGGGAACTGGCACTGTGGCATCTCGTTAATAGGTTAGTTCCAGAAAATGCATAAAAACGCCACGAAGTATAAACAAAACACAAAGCAAATGGTGAATAAACAAGAATGGAGCATCAAAAATTATAGATACATTTGAGACGTATCAGCCATCCATGGATGTACGGTGACCGACGCTCTGCCGAGTTCATTGAAGGCGTCCGTTCTTTTCTCAAAGTGGCTGAGGCATACAAGCGGTATGGTTTTATGTGTTGTCCTTGCGGTGCCTGTTGAAATGAGAAGGATTATTCTTGATCAAGTACCATTCACTTCCACCTGATTCGGTGGGGTTTCATGTCCGAGTACAATTGTTGGACCAAGCACGCAGAAATAGGGGTTATGATGGAAGACGGTGATGAAGAAGAGAATGATGACAACTATCATAAAATGTTCCCTTAATACGATGATACTACAATGGAAGACAGTGAAGAAGAAGGAGGTGATGAACGGGCATCAGTTGAGTCCACTGATGATCTTAGTTGGGTCATTTCTGATGAATAGCGAGACTGTGAAATAGAAAAGGAGAGTTTGCAGTTCACGCAAATGTTACAGGACCACAAAAAATTGTTCTACCCAAGTTGTGAAGATGGCCAGAAGAAGCTGGGTAGCACATTGGAATTGCTGAGATGAAAGGCAGAGAACGGTGTGACTGACTCAGGATTTAATAAGTAGCTGATAATGATGAAGAAGCTGCTTCCAAGGGATAACAAATTGCCCGCCAGTACGTGATGGCGTGTAGATTACACCCCGTTGGGAACCCCAAGAGGAAGGTATGATGAGCACAGCAGCAAGTTTTTCCTCAGTTGTGAAACCAAGGTTTATCGAACCAGTAGGAGAAAGCCAAACTTCAGAAGGTTGATGCACGCTAGCTTCGTGACAGCTCCGGACAATTTATATGGCGCCTCGTCCAGGGCTTAGCTTTGCACCAGCAGCAACGTGGAACCTGCACACAACACAACCAAGTACTTTGCCCCAACTTACGATGAGGTTGTCAATCTCACCGGTTTGCTGTAAACAAAGGATTAAGCGTATCGAGTGGTAAAAGGTAATAGTATGCAAGAAAGTAAATAATGCGAGTAAAGGTAAACGGTAATAGCAATGTAAAGGAATTGGACCAGGGTCCACAGTTCACTAGTGGTGTCTCTCCATAAGATAAATAACAACATGCTGGGTAAACAAATTACAGTTGGGCAATTGATAGAATAAATATAACATACATATGTCATGAGGATCACTATGAGATTCACTCTGGGCATTACAACAAAATACATAGATCGTAATCCAACTGCATCTATGACTAATAATCCACCCTCTGGATGTCGTCCGAGCAACCATCGAGTATTAAGTTGCGAACAACAGATTATCGCCTTAAGCAAAGTGCATAATGTAAACAATGCAAATGTCCTTGAACACAAGAATGTTGTTTTCTCCCTAGTGGCAACAACATATCTACAACCTTAGAGGTTTCTGTCACTCCCCCAAATTACTAGAGGCATGAACCCAACTATCGAGCATAAATACTCCCTCTTGGAGTCACTAGCATCTACTCAGCCAAGATATCTACTAGCAATGGAGAGCATGCAAGATCATAAACAACATAGAGATAAAATAAAGATAATAATTCAGCACATCAACTTGACATAGTACCAATACTCATCGGATCCCAACAAACACAACATGTAGAATTACACAAAGATGATCTTGATCATGTAAGGCAGCTCACAAGATCTAAACATGAAGCACATGGTGGAGGAGACGACCATCTAGCTACTGCTATGGACCCATAGTCCAAGGTAGACTACTCACACATCACTCCGGAGGCGACCATGGTGATGAAGAAGGCCTCCGGCGGTGATTCCCCTCTCCGGCAGGGTGCCGGGAAGAGCTTCTGGAGCCTCCCGATCTCGCATCGACGATGGCGGCGGCTTGCAGTATGTTTCGAGGAAAATTGATCGGCCTTTAGGTTTTTCCCGTCGAGGGGAATATATAGGAGTAAGGGCGGCGTCAGGAGGTGGACCAGGCGGTCTCACCCCCTGGTGGTGCGGCCAGGGCCCAGGCCACGCCACCCTAGGGTGTGGCCGGCCTGTGGCCCCCCTCTGTCTCATCTTCGGTCTTCGCGAAGCTTCGGTAAAAATAGGAGGTTCGGCTTTAGGTTCATCCAATTCCGAGAATATTTCCTGTGTAGCTTTTCTGAAACACAAAACAGCAGAAAATAGGGAACTAACACTGTGGCGTCTCGTTAGTAGGTTAGTTCCGGAAAATGCATAAAAACGCCACGAAGTGTAACAAAACACAAAGCAAATGGTGTATAAACAAGCATGGAGCATTAAAAATTATAGATACATTTGAGACGTATCAGGCGTAGCTTTGGCGCCAGCAGCAACGTAGAACCGACACACAACACAACCAAAGTACTTTGCCCCAACTTGCAGTGAGGTTGTCAATCTCACCGGTTTGCTGTAAACAAAGGATTAAACGTATCGTGTGGTAATAGATGTTTGTTTGCAAGAAAGTAAATAATGCTTGTAGAAAGTAAATGGTAATATGAATGTAAATAAATGGACCGGGGTCCACAGTTCACTAGAGGTGTCTCTCCATAAGGATAAATAATATGCCGGGTAAACAAATTATAGTTGGGCAATTGACACAATAAAGAATGCAAGCAATGCATGTACATGTCATGAGGATCACTATGAGATTCACTTGGGCATTACAACATAATACATAGACCGTAATCCAACTGCATCTATGACTAATAATCCACCCGCCGGATATCATCCTTGAACAAAGTGTGTAATGTAAACAATACAAATGTCCTTCAACACAAGATTGTTGTTTTCTCCCTAGTAGCAACAGCACATCTACAACCTTATAAGTTATTGTCACTCTCCCAGATTACTAGAGGCATGAACCCACTGTCGAGCATAAATACTTCCTCTTGGAGTCACTAGCATCTTCTCGGCCAAGATCTCTACTAGCAACAGAGAGCATGCAAGATCATAAACAACATAGAGATGATAAATCACAAATCAACTTGACATAGTACTCAATATTCATCGGATCGCAACAAACACAACACGTAGAATTACATAATGATGATCTTGATCATGATAGGCAGCTCACAAGATCTAAACATGAAGCACATGGAGGAGAAGACATCCATCTAGTTACTGCTATGGACCCGTAGTCTAAGGTAGACTACTCACACATCACTCTGGAGGCAGGCATGGTGATGAAGAAGGCCTCCGGTGGTGATTCCCCTCTCCGGCAGTGTGCCAAGAAGAGCTTCTGGACCCTCCCGATCTCGCGTCGACGACGGCGGCGACTTGCAGTATGTTTTCTGGAAAAGAGTTTGGGCCCTTAGGGTTTTCCCATCGAGGGGATTAAATAGGCGGAAGGGTGATGCCAGGAGGTGGACCAAGCGGTCACACCCCATGGTGCGTGGCCTAGGGGTGGCCCGCACCACCACCAGGTGTGGCCGACCCCTAGTCCGTCTCCTGCTCTCCTTTGGACTCCGTCTTCATGTAAGGTAATTAGGGACTTTAGCTTTTGTTTCGTCCAATTCTGAGAATATTTCCTATGTAACTTTTCTGAAACACAAAAACAACAGAAAACAGGAACTGGCACTGTGGCATCTTGTTAATAGGTTAGTTCTGGAAAATGCATAAAAACGCCATGAAGTGTAAACAAAACACAAAGCAAATGGTGTATAAACAAGCATGGAGCATCAAAAATTATAGATATGTTTGAGACGTATCAAGCATCCCCAAGCTTAACTCCTGCTCGTCCTCGAGTAGGTAAGTGATAACAAAACAATAATTTTTGAGGTGACATGCACCAACACAATCTTGATCAAAACGATGTAAAGCATTGAGTGCTGAAATCAAAGTACTCTAAACATGGTCATAAAAGATATAATCTTGACAATAGAACTTAGCAACCATGTTATAACATGAAAAGTAACACAAACAGAAGATCATGAGTAATAATGCATTGAAAGTCAATTGTTTGTTTCAAGCATATAGAAAAACATAGCAAAGTAGTATTCAGCTTGTCCCTCATGGAGTAGCAAAACATATATGCATAGGACACCTTCAAGTTTAAGAGGGCGACTAGATACAAATAATTTGAGAACAAGCAAAACCATAATCATGAATGAATCAATAATAAATTTTGGGACTATGCACATTATACTCAGAATGACAACTATGCTCTCTTAGACGGTGCATAAAGGTAGAAGGTGAAGACTCAACATAAAAGTAAAAGAAAGGCCCTTCGCAGAGGGAAGCAGTGATTGCAAGTTTTTATAAATCTTCCAAAAATTATGGTACTTACTAGCTTTGAGCTCTCATTGCCCCCATCATAGGCATCTTGAGTGGTTAAGGTTAATGCAAGTAAAAATATGAGACATATGCATGACAAATCATAAGTTGAAAATATCATGTCCCTTGAATACGAGTACTTAAACAATGCTAGTCGACTTAGGTCCCAAGCAAGTTCTTGTCATTGCAAGTATACATGTATCATCAAGAACGCCAACAGGGTACTGATGACCCACAAGTATAGGGGGTATATCGTAGTACTTTCGATAAATAAGAGTGTCAAACCCAACGAGGAGCAGAAGGTGTTGACAAGTGGTTTTGATCAAGGATTCATAGTAAATACTAGCAAACGGGTTTCAGGGGTATTTGGTAATGCAAGTTAATAAAGTACGAGTAAATAAAAGACAATAATAGTAATTGCTGGAAGTGGCCCAATCCTTTCTAGAGCAAAGTACAAGCCGGTTGTGTAACTTATGATGACCAAACATTCTCGAGGACACACGGGAGTTTCTGTCAAGTGCTTTCGCTTCATACCGCTATAATATTTATTGGTTTGATAAGTGTTATGGGGGTGAATCTGTGCTAGCGCACTACCCTTTCTAGGATAAATACACACTTGTGATTATACCCCTTGCAAGCATCCATAACTACAAGAAAGTAATTAAGATAAATCTAACCACAGCCTTAAACTCTAAGATCCTACGCTCCCTGGTGTAATGGTTTCCCAACGGAGGTTTAGGTTTCCGTCACTCCAGCAACCCCACAATTGGTAGCCAAATACACAATGCATCTCACTAGGCCCATAAATGGTGAAGTATCATGTAGCCGACGTTCACATGACACCACTAGTGAAATAGCACCACAACAAATAAATATCAAACCATTAAATATTACTCAACATAATTCCACTACTAACAACTTGACTTCTCCCATGTCCTCAAGAACTAAATGAACTACTCACAAGACATCATATGGATCATGATCAGAGTTGAAATAATGGTAAGTAACAATCTGAACATAAACCTTAATTCAACGGTTCCACCCAATAGCATCAACCACAAGAGTAATCAACACCGGGAAAGTTTCCCCTAAGAATTTGATAAGATTCAACCCAAGATGTTACAGCGGGATGGTGTAGTGATGGTGGAGATGAAGGTGCTGGTGATGAGGATGATGGTTATGATGATCCCGATGAAGTCCGGTGCGATGATGATGACGATGGCGACGATCTCCCCTCTCCGGGAAGGAATTTCCCCGGCAGATTTCTGCCTGCCGGAGAGCTTTTCTCTCTCTGGTGTTTTCCGCCCCACAGAGGCGGCGGTGTCTATCTCTGAGGCCCCCCTTGACTTAGGTTTTCGGGGATGATGAAATACGCGAAGGGGCGATGGTAGTAGTGGGCTAGGGTGGCCTCACCATAGGCCGGCGTGGCAAGGGGTGGGCCTGCGCCCCCTAGTTGTGAGCCCACCCTGTGGCTCCTCTCGCCTCCTCCTTCTGTCTCCTTCAGTCTTCTGGCGAAATATAATTTTCTGGTATTTTTCTAGAATTTCTTGATCTTCCGAAACATGGTGTCTTGATGGTCCTTTTTCCAACAGGATCCTGACTCCGGTAGCAAATCCTCCAATGATCATCAAACATGTAAAAACAGAGGAAACAACATAAGTATCATCTCTAAATGTGAAATATATCAAAGAATAACAGTAAATTATGATACAAAATAGTGATGCAAAATGGACGTATCAACCCCCCAAGCTTAGACCTCGCTTGTCCCCAAGCGAAAACTGAACTCGGTAAACATGACCACAGGTTTATGGAGTGAAGTGTCGATAAACAAAATACGGATAAGAAGCATCACATTCACCAAGGCACAAATTATAATAGACAGCAACTTCCCTTTATATGATAAAGACTTGTAATAAGTAAAAGGGAATCACAAATAAAGATGTACAAGGTAAATTATAATTGGTGATGGCAAACCTTAGTTCTTGGTCAGAGAACAATGAACAAACTATACTTACTTTTGAGCGGAGCCTTTGATAAGAGAGCTAATATAGCAAAAACCATATGCTCAACGAAACAAACTCTTTACAATCATAGAAAGCTTTCAAAGATACATTCCTTTAGATAAAAGCATTATACTAAACAAAGGAAGATAGTAAACATGATTGAACGGATCAACATATGGATGAGTGAAACATAACAACTCAAATGCTTGCTTGAGAAAGAAGGGAATAGGTTGACTCAACATAAAAGTAAAAGACAGGCCCTTCACAGAGGGAAGCAGAGATTAAACATGTGCTAGACTTTTCATTTGTAAAACAGAGATAAAAGTTATTTTGAGAGGTGGTTGCTTTTGTCAACGACTAGCAACGGAGTTCTTGATATCTTCCATACTAAACAAGTGGGAGCGGTTCCGAGATGTTGATTAATTGGCACATTGGTGCTCTTTTATAGCTTTGCACTCCTCCCCACCTTTTACTTTCTCAAACCATGGCTAACCGATTCCATCGGGTGCCCACCAACTTTCACATACCAAGGAGGAGTGCCTTTTTCTTTTCTTTCTCTTTCTTTTTTTTAGATTACAATGGTCTGACCAGCTCCCTTGCAAAATTAATGACGAGCAGATGAAGCTGCCTAGTTGAGGGGTACCCAATTTAGTATGGAAGATAACAAACCCAACCACTATGTCCTCATGAGCTAAAAATAGTGGAACAAAATGAGAAGTATTTGAAGGTTTTTGAAAGGTAGCACATGAAAATTTACTTGGAATGGCTTGAAATACCATGCATAGGAATTTATAGTGGACTCTTTGGAAGTAACTTGGTTTTTGGGATTTGGATGCACGAGAAGTATTCCCTCTCAGTACAGGTTTTTGGCTAGCAAGGCTGGGTAGCAAGCATAAGAGTTGCATGAAACAAACAAACATACATATAATAGGAACAATCATGCAAACTTCCTTGAAAGTACAAAAGATTTTAACTTGAGAATACTATTGCTTATGAGCCAAACATGAAGGAAAGCTGAAGTGATGTAACTACTAACACTTCCTTCTTTTTCTACTCAAACCTCAAGGTAATGTTGCTACTGACCAAGCTAAGTTTGCCAAAACCAACTAAATTTACTCATGCTCCCAAAGTGATACCAATACTAATCAACAAGACTAATCATATAAGAAAGATTGAAAAGTGTGCGGAAAGTAAACGATAAAGCTTCTTATTAATATTTCATTACCACAACTCACACCAAGGGATACATAGATAACCAACTAAGGAGGATACTTTCACACTACAAACTATTCTATAAGATAACTTCTCTATTCATGATATGACTCTACTTGAAAAGTAAATGAGTAAAAGATAATGATGTGATACCGCGGCACTCCCCCAAGTTTGGAACAAGCCAAGGGGATGCCTATACCAATGACGAATTACTCCTTTGGTGGTGGTGGCGAATCCTTGATAAGCTTCTCAATCAAATCTCTCAAGTCATCAACCTTGTAGCTGAGGTTACGAATCATCTCTGAATTGTGCTCAATACGGCTCATGAACCTGTCAGCCTTTTGAAACTGATGTTCATGTATTAGAGTATGGAAGTGGTTGTTGCTTGACGGGGATGTCCGTGGAGCTAAGGTGTGACGCGGCACACCCCCTTAGGTGCTCATCCATGAACTTCTTTTAAACTTGCTAGGGTTCGTCATCACTCCGATACTTGCAATGACAGCACGTGGGAACGAGCGTTGCTCTTCTTCTATCTCCTCCTTCTTGGCTTCACTCCCGGCCTCCTCCTTTGGCTCGAGGTCTTGGTGATCATCTCCTGAAGGCATCTTCTCCTTGTCATCGCTTGAAGGAGCCATGGTGCACCCAAAACTGAGATCAACTCCTGACAGAAACAGCTCGAAACGAAAACACGACGAGAAAATGATATACAGGCCTCGGGCAATGCGGGGGGTTATATAGGCGAAAATTAAACATCCAGGTGAAATCACAGGAGGCAATCGGGATGGAAACGAGCTCTGGGGTGCTCTCACCACAGGGTGGTGTGGCCTGGAGTGGGCCCACGCCCCCTGGTGGTGAGGAGCCTCCGGACTCCGTCTCCTGCCCGTTTTCGTCTCGTGATTTTTCATATTTAGTAAAAACAATAAAAATATTAATGAAAAAGTTTAACGCAAACCATTTCTGACTAGAACTGTTACCTATTCGAAAACGAACTCTGCAGGTTCCTGCATATTGTCCTAGATGAATTCTTCCGGAGTCACTTTTTGAATAACATCAACATCTTCATTATATGAATCTCCAGCAATATAATGTTTGAGTCTTTGCCCATTCACCACTTGCATAGTATTATCTTTTAACGAAGCAATCTTTGTCGCACCTGAGCGGTACACCTCTTTAATAACATAGGGTCCTTCCCATTTTGAGAGTAATTTTCCTGCAAAAAATCTGAGACGAGACCTATACAATAGAACTTTCTCACCAACATGAAACTCTCTCTTAAGAATTCTCTTATCATGCCATTGCTTGACTTTCTCTTTGAAAAGTCTGGCATTCTCATAAGCTTCGTTTCTCCACTCATCTAAAGAACTTAAATCAAGCAACCTTTTCTTACCGGCGAGTTTAAAATCCCTATTAAGCTCTTTCACTGCCCAAAAAGCTTTGTGTTCTAATTCTAAGGGCAAGTGACACGCTTTTCCGTAAACCATCTTGTAAGGAGACATGCCCATGGGGTTCTTATAAGCAGTTCTATAAGCCCATAAAGCATCGTTTAACTTGCTAGCCCAGTTTTTCCTAGATCTATTGACAGTCTTCTGCAAGATAGACTTGATCTCTCTATTTGAAAGCTCTACTTGCCCACTAGTTTGGGGATGATAAGCAGAAGCAATTCTATGATTAATGTCATATCTAGCAAAAGTTTTTCTAAAACCTCCATGAATAAAATGAGAACCTCCGTCAGTCATAAGATACCTAGGTACACCAAACCTAGGAAAAATAACATCCTTAAGCATTTTTAACGAGGTCTCACCATCGGCGCTCTTTGTAGGTATGGCTTCTACCCACTTGGTAACATAATCAACAGAATAAGTATATGAGTATAACCTTCTAAAGGAGGAAAAGGACCCATAAAGTCAAATCCCCAACAATCAAATGGTTCAATAACAAGAGTATAACTCATAGGCATTTCATTATGTTTAGAAATATTATCAACTCTTTGACATTCATCACAAGATAAAACAAACTTTCTAGCATCTTAAAAAATGGTTGGCCAATAAAAACCTGATTGTAGAACCTTTTGTGCAGTTCTATCTCCAGCATGATGTCCTCCATAAGCACTACCATGGAATTTTCTCAATATTTCTTGTTGTTCATATTCTGGAACACATCTTCGCATAATAACATCAACTCCTTCTTTATATAAGTGTGGGTCATCCCAAAAGTAATGCCTCAAGTCGTAAACGAATTTTCTTCTTTTCTGAGCTATAAAGGTTGGAGGCAAATACTTGGAAACAATAAAGTTAGCATAATCAGCATACCAAGGAAGGTCTCGCGAAGTTACATTTATCGAAGCCAACTATTCATTTGGAAAACTATCATTAACAGGAATAGGATCAAAAGAAACGTTTTCCAATCTAGACAAATTGTCAGCACCTTTCCTATCTACAATATGCAAATCAAACTCTTGTAAAAGCAACACCCATCTAATAAGCCTAGGCTTAGCATCCTTCTTCGACATAAGATATCTAATAGCAGCGTGATCAGTATGAATAGTAAATTTAGAATCAACAATGTAAGGTCTAAACTTATCACATGCAAAAACAACAGCAAGAAACTCTTTCTCAGTAGTAGCATAATTCTTCTGAGCAGCATCAAGAGTCTTACTAGCATAATGAATAACATTCAATTTCTTATCTATGCGCTGTCCAAGGACAGCACCAACAACAAAATCACTAGCATCGCACATAATTTCAAAGGGTAATTCCAATCAGGTGGTTGAACAATAGGAGCAGTAGTTAAAGCCTTCTTAGGAATTTCAAAAGCTTCCTTACAATCGTCATGTACATATTTTTTAAGAAGATTAGTAAGAGGCTTTGAAATCTTAGAGAAATCTTTAATAAACCTCCTATAGAAACCAGCATGACCAAGAATACTACGAATACCTTTAACATCCCTAGGACAGGGCATTTTCTCAATTGCTTCAACCTTTGCTCTGTCAACTTCAATACCTCGCTCGGAGATTTTATGTCCAAGAACAATTCCTTCATTCACCATAAAGTGGCATTTCTCCCAATTAAGAACAAGATTAGTTTTGTCACATCTCTACAAAACTTTATCAAGATTGTGCAAACAATTATCAAAAGAAGTTCCATAGACGAAGAAATTGTCCATGAATACCTCCACAATTTCTTCACAAAATCCATGAAAAATAGCAGACATGCATCTTTGAAAAGTAGCAGGAGCATTGCACAAACCAAAAGGCATACGTCTATAAGCATAAGTTCCATAAGGACAAGTAAAAGTGGTTTTCTCCTGATCTTGCTTTTTAACAGCAATCTGAGAGAAACCAGAATAACCATCAAGAAAACAAAAATAAGTTTTCTTAGATAACCTCTCTAGCATTTGATCTATAAACAGTAAAGGATAATGATCTTTCTTAGTAACTTTATTGACATTTCTAAAATCGATGCACATCCTATAACCAACTACTACCCTTTGAGGAATAAGCTCATTATTATCATTAGGCACAAACAGTAATTCCTCCTTTCTTAGGGACACAATGCACAAGACTAACCCATCTACTATCAGCAATAGGATAAATAATACCAGCATCAAGGAGTTTCAATACCTCATTTCTTACCACTTCCTTCATCTTAGGAATTAGGCGGCGTTGATGTTCAACAACTGGCTTTGCATCTGGCTCCATATTAATAGCATGCTAACATATAGTAGGAGAAATCCCTTTTAAATCATCAAGAGTATATCCCATGGCTCCTCGATGTTTCCTCAATATTTCTAATAACCTTTCTTCTTCCTTTCCTGAAAGTTTAGAACTGATAATAACAGGATATATTTTCTTATCATCGATATAAGCATATTTAAGATCATCAGGTAAAGGTTTTAAATAAAAAATAGGATCCTCCTTAGGTGGCAAAGTGGTACCCAAATCCTCCATAGGTAAATTGTGTTTAATCAACTCTGGTTGACGAAGAAGAATCTCGTCAATCTCATCTCTTTCTTCCCTGAAGATCTCACTTTCATGGTCCTCCATAAATTGTTGCAAGGCATTATTAGGAGGAAGAGCAATAGAGGCAAGCTGTTCAACTCGAAAATCTTCATTAGGCAATTCATTTTCATAAGGAGCTTTAGTAAACTTAGAAAGAGCAATAGAGGCAAGCTGTTCAACTCGAAAATCTTCATTAGGCAATTCATTTTCATAAGGAGCTTTAGTAAACTTAGAAAAATTAAACTCGTAAGATTCTCCATCAAACTTAGTCAAAATTTTATCCTTCTTACAATCTATAACAGCGCCACAAGTATTCAAAAAGGGTCTACCAAAAATAATAGGACAAGTTTTACTAGCAGCTGTACCAAGTATTAGAAAATCAGCAGGGTATTTAGTCTTACCGCATAGAACTTCCACATCCCTAACAATACCAATTGGAGAGATAGTTTCTCTATTAGCAAGCTGAATAACCACATCAACTTCTTCAAGTTCACAAGGACCAATTTCATGCATGATTTCTCTGTAAAGCTCATAAGGAATAGCACTTGAACTTGCACCACTGTCGCATAAACCATAATAGCAATGATCACCAATCCTGACAGAAAGCACAGGAACACTTGCTTTCCTAGGTCTACTAGGATGTGAAACAATGTTAGAAGCATCTTCACAAAAGATAATATGTCCATCTTCTACATTTTTAGTAACAAGGTCCTTCACTATAGCTACAGGAGACTTAACAGTAATTTTCTCATCAGGTTCTACAGCTTTCGTTGCACTCTTTTTAAGCACACTAATTAAAGTAGAATGCTCCTTTACCTTAGTAGGGAAAGGCGTTTTCTCAAAATAAGGCTCAGGCAAAATGCGATCAACAGTACAAACTTTAGTAGTTCTAGCAGGAACACAACTAGCAATATTTTTATAAGGCGCATGATACTTGTTCCAATCCTTCTTTGGAACATCAAGATAAGAGGCAAAGGCATTAAAACAGTTAGCAAGTATTTGAGAATCAAGACCATAAATAGCACTAACATTACAAAAGTCATCGGTTCCCATAAAAGCTTTAATGCATTCATAATCATAATTTATACCTGACTTTCTACCTTTGTCATTCTCCCAACCTTCAGTATTTTCTTGAATACGGTCAAGAAGATCCCATTTAGCTTCTTCTTTCATACGTGTAAATGATCCAGAGCAAGAAGCATCCAATAAATCCTTGTCGTGAAGAGTAAGCCTTGCATAGAAGTTATTAATAACAATATTACTGGGGAGCTCATGAATGGGACATTTGAGCATTAGTGACTTCAATCTCCCCCACGCTTGGGCAATACTCTCTCCATCATGAGGCCAAAAATTATATATCTAATTATGATCTTTATGAATCTCACTTGGAGGATAAAATTTGGAATAAAAGAGAGGTACAATTTCCTCCCAGCCAATAGATGGACCATCCTTCAGCAGACTATACCATTCCGCGGCTCTGCCCTTCAGTGATAAAGAGAATAGCTTTCTCTTGACCTGGCTTGATGAAATACCTGCACACTTAAATAACTCGCATAATTCATGTATAAAGAGTAAATGATCACCCGGATGGACAGTTCCATCTCCTGAATAGCAGTTATTCATAACATGTTCAACAATTTTCATAGGTATTTTAAAAGGATCTAATTGAGCACGCTGTAACACCCTACTTTTTGTAACCAGAATTTGAATCAGTTTCCATGCATTATAAGATGGGGTAAACAAAAACTTGTTTCCAATTGAGCTTGTGTGTTAGGGTAGAGATCTTTCTTGTGTGCAATGTATGATTTCATGTGCATATGTGTGTGTGCTAGTTATTTTCTTTTTCTCTAGAATTTCAAAATTTGGTCCTATGCATGAGTGCTTGATGGAGTGCTATGATTTTATGCTCTAGCTTGACCGAATAGAAGGGTGCTAGATAACATCCATTCTTTTTCTCTCTTTATTTCAAACTTTATTTTTGCACCTTTATTCCATAATTAGAACTTCACCAAAAATCCCTTTTACACTTATTCAAAAATTCTGAAAACTTGCAAGGTGGTTTATACCACTTATAGGACCCTTTTGAGCAAACCATCACTACCTCTTTCTTGGTAATTTGAATTTTCAAAATTTAAACGAATTTCGGCCAAATGGCCTCCTTTCTTCTTTCTTTCTTCTTTTCTTCTCTCCTTTCTTGCAAAACCGACCAGGAGAGGGACCGTAGCCGACCACCCTTCCCTCTCCCTCTGCCCTCTCTCAAACCCTAGCCCTAGTTCTTGTCCTGTAGCTCCTGGACACAAAGAAGGGGAGGAGCCCGAGGAGATCTAGGGGAGATCTTCCCCATTTGTTTTCTCTTCTCCCTCTGCCGTCGATCACCCCCAACCAGAGGCCAGCGCCACCACTACAGCATCACCTCGACCCCAGCCTGCAGAGAGACCACGCCCTTACCTCACCTTGCACTCCTTCTCTCTCGCCGACATGACCAGAGGGCACGACCATTGGGTTGAGGCTTCAGAGCGAAGCCAACGGCCGACACCGCGCCACCAGACCCCACTCACCACCTCCACACTCGACCAATCCAGTCCTGCCGCCCAAGACCCCCATAGGCCACGCCACGGCCCCATTCTGCACGCGCCCGACGCCGCCCAGGCACGCCGAGACCAGCATGCGCGTTCCCGCGCGCACACACACTCATTCGCGTTGCTCTGCACACGGGCGTGCACGGCATCGTGCACCCGTCACGATGCGCACCTCGCCCTGCACCCTAGCCAGCCCAGTGCGTCGCGCCACGCACCGAAACACACGCACACTCTCTGAAAATGTGGCCGCTCTGACCAAACCACCCAGCCACTTCTGCCTTCGACCTCACCCCTAGAACCAGTGCACAACGCCGCCTCAGAGCACCACCCACGGAGCCCAATCATTTCCATGCCGGGAGCACCGTAGACCCAGCTCACCTCGGCATATAAAACCCCGCACCCTCTCTGGAGCCTTCCCTTGCTGCCCATTTGCCCCCTCACCCCACTCCCTCTCCTCTCTGAGCTCAGCCGATGGAGCCATCGCCTTCCCCGGGAAGTAGAGCCCGAGGAACCTCGCTGGAGCAAGGGTAGACGGCGAAGCCATGGGTCGATGTCGACCGCTTCTTCTTGCTCTTCTTCTGCTCCGTCTCGTTCCTCTGCTAGGCCTGGAGCTAACGCTGTGTTCTGTTCCTTGTTTAGCAGAGCAGGGATGTCGCCATCGCCATCAGAACCCGAAGGTCGCCGTAGACGAGCCCGACCACCCGCACCACCTCGAGCCATCTTTCTTGCAGGAACCAGACGCGAAGGAGATTCAGAAAGCCCGCCGCCGCCCTGTAGCTGCCCAGCCACCCTCGTCGACCCTAGGTGAGCCTCGCCAGTGCGCAGCAGTAGCTAGGGTTAGGGTTTTACCCCCAGCCCCACCGTGAGGGAGACGACGGCCCTCAGCCGTCGGTCTCCCCTCTAATCGGACGGACGACGCTGTCCGGTACCGATTCGGT
Source organism: Dactylis glomerata (assembly GCA_007115705.1). Lineage (NCBI taxonomy): Eukaryota > Viridiplantae > Streptophyta > Magnoliopsida > Poales > Poaceae > Dactylis > Dactylis glomerata. Next base: position 1,280,842 of record QXEO01000184.1, read on the forward strand.
AACCACCGGCCGCTGACAGCCAGGGCCCCCTCGTCAGCGATTTAAATCGCCCCTCCCACGCGCAAGCTTCCCGGACTGGGCCGGCCCAACTCGGATCTGGCCGCGTCCCCGCAGATCTGGCCCGTTTCCTATTTTTTCAAAATCTGTTTATTATTTGAAATCTCCTGCTAGTTTCAAAAATGCATATAAATATTTCTGTGAGTCCAAAAATGTTGATTCAAATTTCTATATGCTCCTAGTGTTATTGGCTACCTGAAAATACTGCTTGTTTGATTTTTAGGGCATTAGAAATTATCTGTGCATTATTTGTTGTAGATCTAGGGTTTTATCTCCATAAATCCAAATCTGATGTTGTATGTGATGAAATTGGTTGATTTCAATTTTCATGGATGCCTTTTTGCTATATGAAGCTGTAGGAAGTGGTTTTGCTATTTTAGGGTTATTAGATCTCCTGCAGTAATTAGTTTAGTGATAATAGAAAAGTGTGTGGTTTTATTTATTGTGTGCAGTAGGATAAATATTTTCAAGTGATTCCACCTCTGGTGTATTCTACATTACTGTAGCTTTCTAAGAATGCCTCTGGTAGAATTTTAGTGGTTACAGAAAGTTTTATGGAAATAAAATGCTTTTCTAGTGATAGGTGAAACTAGGAAATTCATAGAAAATCCATATTTTGCTCTTTTGACTTGATTCCAATTTTGTTGGTTCTGTAATATTGCTGGTTACTTGAATACATGTTGGTTTCCTTGTCTTGATGCATATGGATGCCTGCAAGTTGTTTGCTTGAGATTAGGGTTTATTTGCTATTAGTATTTGCATTTGTTTATATTAGGAAATGATTCCTTTGTAGGGCATGATATTGGTTCAAATATCTAAACATGTTTGTTTCTGATACTCAATGTTGAGTAGTGTGTTGTATGTTTGAGTGTGAACCTTGTATGCATGAGTGCTTACTATGTGTTGTTACCATTTTTCTGGCGATAGATTCGAACGAAGAGTGTGCGGAGGAAGGAGAGGTCTTTGAGTATCAAGAGGAAGGAGACCAGGGACAAGCCAACCAAGGCAAGCCATCTACTTGATGCATATCTGAATCCGATTGCTACTCTATGCATTGCTTACTCTTATTCCCTTATTGATGCATTATATTCTATATTGCTATTGACCTCTAGATAGCAATAGTTGGTGACTTAGCACCACAAGTCAACTTGATATCATCCTTTGAGATGACACCTATTGTGACCTATGTAACACCTCTTCTATTAGAGACTTGATGGCTAGCATCAATGTCTTTGGTAAACTTGAAGTGGAGCCAAAACTCTAGGAAATTGGGTTTACTCTTGGGAAGCATTTCGAAAATGACTTCGAAAACCTTGGAGTAGTTGCTACTTCATTGAGATGTTTTAAAATGGTTTCTTAAAGAAGGAGTGGACAATGGGAGATGAAGGAGTTGGTAGATTTTCTGAAAAAGGGCACTGTGTATAAGTGTTCGCCAAACCAATTACCCCCGTGCAACCACATTACCCCGGTATGGCCCAGAGCTTAGTTTGAAGTTTATCTGTCTTAGTGCGGGGAGCCTCACACTATATAAGGGTTTGTAGGACCCCGGAATCCGGGTTGCCGCCAGTTTGTGGGCAATAGTAAATCGGGATCCTTCGGGATTTATCCGGCCGGAAGACACTTGGGCTCTCCCGCCGTGGCACCGGAGTTACGCTCTAAAGGAGGTACTGCCGGGACGTGCCGGGGAGGTAAACTCACAGGGCAGGCACCCGTACTAAGGTAGATAGATGGAGGGCTTCGATCGATTATCCGAACCCCGCATACTTGCGTATGACGGTCCGTGGTGGAATCCCGGCGGATTTATCGGATGATGTGGGGAAAGTGTACAACCTCTGCAGAGTATAATCTATTCGAATAGCCGCGTCCTCGGTCATGGACGGTTGGAATGGCCATACTTAACCTGTGTCGAGTTTTGGTTTTATAAAATGATTCTTGAAAAAGGGAGGTTGTGCCAGACGAAGTACTTGGAGGGTACTGCCGTGGCACGGGAATGGATCGGGGTACCCGAAGGGTACTACCGAGGTAAAGAAGGATGGTCATGTATGATTGACCATAGTTGCCTTAGGCAAGAATAAACGAGTTTCCCCCTTTCCTAGAGCTTCTGCAAAGACTTCCCTTGTAAGTATCTTCTTTAATAAGGATATAGAGATGTCGTATGACATGCTATATCGACACGAGAATCCTTCTACAAATCTTCTTTAATAAGGATATAGAAATGTCGTAGTACATGCTATATCGACACGAGAAACATTTTAGTAGAAAGCTGCCTTCAACCAAGCCAACCTTGCTACAGCCCAAATAGCATGTGTTTATCTTCTCTTAGATGGTTTGCGAGTACAATTCCAAAATATACTCACAGCTTTGTCCCTGGCTATTAACTTGGCCAGACTATGATGATGACTATGAGGAGGACGATGGAGACTATGACGACGCCGGTGCGAATTAGGATCGTTTCCCGGTCAGACGCCTGTAGGGTAGAGGCATGATTCGGGCTACCGACGCTATCTTTGTTTCCGCTGCTATGTTTAGTGAACTTGCCCTGCGAGGCATTTGAATTCGGCCAAGTGGCCATGTAAGACTTAACGACTTATTTATGTAATGGATGATGTACTCTGTAATGCCAACTCTGTTATGTGGATTCATGATGGTCTTCCTGGGATCATGAATTGTATGCATAACGGGAATTCCGGATGGTAAGCCGGGGTCCCCACAAAGTTGGTATCAGAGCCATCCTGACCTTAGGAGACCATAGTTTAGCATGGGCGTTAGATCCGACCAAAAACTATTTTCCTAAAATAAAAGAGATGGCTATATATATATCTAAGGTAAATATATATTGCTCTCATCTCTTCTCTTATTCTTTAATCATCTTTAATTACTTGCATTTAAATTCAAGTTTTTACTTATGTATAAATTTTGCACGCTTGGGGTAAGTCATTAATAAACTCTACTTTAAAACTTGTGTAGATGGACGCTTCTACTGCACACCGACAGGTCGGCACCCACGAGGACGTGCTGGTCTTCGAGCGAGACTTGGTCGAGTTGGCCGCGCGCCTTGGACGCCCGCGTCCCGAGGTGCGAGGCTATCGCCTGTTCGAGGAGGGTACCCGGGAGCTGGCTATCCATGTGGTATGCCAGGTCCGCGGGAAGGAGGTCCCGCCTACCTCACCGGAGTTCACTTTCGAGGTGATCGAGTGCAACTGGGGCGATGGCCTGATGCGCGTTCTGCGTCACGCCATCTCTCGCCTCATCCACCTCTACTACGACGAGCTGCTTGGTACCCGCTACGAGCACTACGGGAGGGTCGACTCCGATGGCCTTCCCTATCAGGCTGCCGCGCACACACCCTTCAGCCGCCACTTCTGCCACACCGAGGCACTTCTGCACCACACGCAGGAGCATCTGGACCATGTCCGGATGGTCGCCGACGAGAGAGGCCTTGAGCTAGCTGTTCTTTGAGAGGATCTCCAAGAGTCTATCTTCTCACGTCACCGTCTCCTCGTTGCCAAGAGGAAGATCGTGAAGAAGAACAAGGCTCTCAGGAGGCGCGTCCGCGAGTTGGAGGACCACTTGGCTTCTCTTGAGAGCCACGTGTCCGAGCTAGAGGAGGAGACCGCCGAGCTCCGCAAGGAGAACGAGGCGGTACTTGGCCGTGACGACGACCACCAGGAAGCCTTCGATGAGGAGCCCGCTAGCACCGACGACGACGACCGTGGTAGCGAGAGCGGTGATGACCGCGACGCTATCCTCGACTTCTACGCTCCTGGGACTCCTAGTGAGGAGGACCCCGAGGAGTTAGTTCCCCATGTTAGCGGCGACGAGTAGATTCCACCACACCTCTCACATAGGCCGCCGTGTAGTTATTAGCTTGCTCCCTTTTGCGTATCGATGTTGTATGGTCTTCCTAGAACCATTTGCCTTGGGTGATGTATGAGACTTTGTGGTATGTGTGTGTGCCTGGACATGTTGGGCACTCTTTTGCTTGTATATATTATGTATGCCTGGACTTGCTATGCATGGTTGTTGGAGCATGTTATGTATGTTTGCCATGAATGTTATGTTGTGCATGAGTTTAGTTCTTTTTATTCAAAGCTTGCATAAGTTTCCTTGTTATAAATCTCACCAAACCACTTCTCTCCAGAATGGCTCCAGAAACGCGAGGCCAAGCTGGAGGCAATCCGCCCCCACCACCTGAGCCAAGCTTGGAACAGGTGCTGCGGCTCATGCTTGAAGAACGCGAAGCCGCACGCACCGAGCATCGAGCCAACCTTGCCACCCTTCAACACCTCGCTCAGATTGCCACCAACCACAACAACCGTGGTGGCAATGATGACGACGAGCCTCGCAGCAAGCTTAGGGACTTCCAGAACTCCAACCCACCAACCTTCACCAAATCCACTGAACCCCTTGACGCTGACGACTGGCTCCGCACCATCGAGAACAAACTTGAGTATGCGGGAGTTGGAAACAATGAGAAGGTGCTCTACGCCACTCACTTCCTAGCTGGAGCAGCGGGTGCTTGGTGGGAAAATGTCCGCGCCATGCAGCCCGAAGGCCAAGTTATGACTTGGGAGGCTTTCAAGAGCAAGTTCCGCAAAGCCCACTGATGACCCACAAGTATAGGGGATCGCAACAGTCTTCGAGGGAAGTATTACCCAAATTTATTGATTCGACACAAGGGGAGCCAAAGAATATATGTAAGCCTTAATAGATGAGTTGTCAATTCAGCTGCACCTGGAAACAGTCTCGCTCGCAGTGGTTTATCAGTAGCAACAGTTTTATAGTGGTGACAGTAGTAAAACAGTAACAACAGTAGTAAAATAGCAGCGGTAATAGTAACAGTTGTAAACAGTAGGAACAAATACTGTAGGCATAGGGATGGATTACGGGCGTTGCATGGATAAGATAATTCATGAAATCAATGAGACATGGGCATTGCAGATAAATAATGATAAAGCATCCTAGTACAAACAATCATAGGCATGTGTTCCGTATATAGTCGTACGTGCTCACAAGGAGAAACTTGCACGACATCTTTTGTCCTACCAGCCTGTTGCAGCAGGGCCTCAGGGGAAACTACTGGTAATTAAGGTACTCCTTTTAATAGAGTACCGGAGCAAAGCATTAGCACTCGGTGAACACATGTGATCCTCACATCATAGCCATCCCCTCCGGTTATCCCAATTTCTGTCACTTTGGGGCCTCGGGTTCCGGACAACAATATGTGTATACAACTTGTAGGTAAGACCATAAACAACAAGTATCATCATAGAAATAATAACATGTTCAGATCTGAAATCATGGCACTCGGGCCCAAAGTGACAAGCATTAAGCACAACAAGTTGCAACAATGTCATAGGCACTAAATAAAGATACTAGGCACTATGCCCTAATGATCTCATATCAAATTACATGAACAATCTCATCCAATCCCTACCATCCCCTCACCTACAGCGGGGGAATTACTCACACATGGATGGGGGAATCATGGATGGTTGATGGAGGAGCGTCGGTGATGATGGTGATGAAGATCTCCTCCGAATCCCCGTCCCGGCAGGGTGCCAGAACGGAGTTTCTGGTTCCGAATCGCAGTTTCTGATGGCGGCGGCGCAGCGGAAGTTTATCTGGGAAAAACGCCGTCTCCCTGATATTATGTCGTCAGAGGGTATATGTAGGCGAGAGGGGAGGCCGAGAGGACGGCTGGGTCCTCCTCACGCCAGGGTGGCGCGGCCAGGGCTGGGCCGCGCCACCAGTGTGTGAGGGCCCCTTGAGCCTTCTCTCCGTCCCGTCTTCTGGCTCCGTGGGTCTTCTGGTGAAATATGATTTTTCATGATTTTTCCCGAATTTTTACTGGAAGTTGGATTTCTGCACAAAAACGAGACACCAGAGTAATTCTGCTGAAAACAGCGTCAGTCTGTGTTAGTTGCATTCAAAACACTCAAATTAGAGGAGAAACAATAGCAAAAGTGTTCGGGAAAGTAGATACGTTTTGGACGTATCAACTCCCCCCAAGCTTAGCTATTTGCTTGTCCTCAAGCAATTCAGTTAACAACTGAGAGCGATAAAAGAAACTTTCACGAACACATTTGCTCATATGATGTATATATACTAACTATGTGATCAAGTACTCAGGCAATTCATAATAAGAGATATGCAACTAATGTCACCTCATAGTCAAGCAAGCTATGAAAGAGTGCCAATGCACTAATAACAAGTAACATGTACATAAGAAGCTAACAAGATTGTAATATGCATAAATGATATGAAAGAGTGGTATCCAGCTTGCCTTTATTTGTGGAGCAAAACATAAATGCTGAGGCACCTCTGAAGTTCAAGAGAAGACTAGAAGTAGAAATATCAAAGATACAAGCATCAAAGTTATACCACAATTAACCATGTTCTGGGACAAGCACATTACACTAAGAATAACAGCTATGCTCTCAAGAAGTGCTTAAAAGTTAGAAGGTGAAGACTCAACATAAAAGTAAACGAATGGCCCTTCGCAGAGGGAAGCAGTGATTTAACATGTGCTAGAGCTTTTCATTTGTAAAACAGAGATAAAAATTTATTTTGAGAGGTGGTTGTTCTATGTCAACGACTAGCAATGGGGACTTGCTATCTTCCATAATAAACAAGTGAGAGCGGTTCCGAATTCTTTGAAATTTTGGCACATTGGTGCTCTTTTATAAAGCTTTGGCACTCCTCCCCACCTTTTTTCCTTTCTCAAACCATGGCTAACCGATTCCATCAGGTGCCCACCAACTTTCACATTCCTTGGAGGAGTGCCTTTTTTTCTTTCTTTTTAGAATTAAGATTATAATGGTCTGACCAGCTCCCTTGCAAAATTAATGACGAGCAGATGAAGCTGCCTAGTCGAGGGGTACTCAATTTAATATGGAAGATAGCAATTCCGACCACTACGTCCCCATGAGCTAAAAACAGTGGCACAAAATGAGAAGTAGTTGAAAGTTTTGAAAGGTAGCACATGAAAATTTACTTGGAATGGCTTACAAATACCATGCATAGGAATTCATAGTGGACTCTTTGGTAGACTTGGTTTTTGGTAATTGGATGCACGAGTAGAGCTCATACTCAGTACAAGTGAAGGCTAGCAAAAGACTGGGAAGCGATAATCGAGAGAGCAATAACTGTCATAATCATGCTTGCGACAAAACAAAATTAATATAGGCATAAAAATGATACAAGAACTCTGAGGCAATTTAGATCATCGAGGCTTAATTGACTTTTTGTTCAGTCATATGCATGCTTGAGCATGTGCCAAGTCGATTCAAATGAAACTTTCAGAGGAGGATACCACAATATCATACCATATTATGAATAAAACAATGCATGCAAGCGTCTACATGACATGATACAGGCTAATAGTAAATTGAAACTAATCATATGAAAGCAAGAACTACAAAGCATCCATTAGATAACATATACCTTACATGAACCGACTAAGCATGTCCACATAAATGAGTATATGTACAAAAATGAAAACAAATAGAGTTCATACCAGTCTCTTACCACATCTCAGATTGTCATATGTCGTCATTATTGCTCTTCACTTGTGTGGCTTGAATAATATAAAGTGAATACCAAGCTCCAATGGAGTAACGGGAGACTGAACTCTACAACAAACTTTACAAAACCGAAGAAGAACAACAAATATTTTTGTGTTTTTGATTTTTGAAACAAAAGCAGAAGGAAATAGCAAACAAAGCAAAATATTTTTGGATTTTTCAAGTGGCAAACCGAAAATAGAAAGTAAAGCAAACCAAAGGTAGCAAACCAAAGAACCAAATAGAGAGAAACAACGGAAATATTTTTGGTCTTTTTTGTGTTTTGGAAAGCAGAAGTAAGAACTAGAACAATAAAGAAGGTGAAACATGGATATACAAAGGACCGACAAGATATAAAATGTAGATGAGTGAATCGTCGGCGTACCTCCCCCCAAGCTTAGGCTTTTGGCCTAAGTGGAGATCAATTTCGACTTTGATAGCTGCCCCAGGCTGGTGGGTCATCATAGGTGTAATCGTACCCCGACTCTCGTGAAGATGAAGCTGATGGCGCATAATCATAATAAGGCTGCTCATATGGGAAATATGCAAAGTCGGAGGGCTGTCCTGACTCCCTAGCGCCCTCCTCATCGTGTACAGGTGGCGGGTGCTCCTCTACGTACGCATCAAGCTCACCTTCCGTAAGTGACCATCCATTCCTGCGATCAAGGTTAAACAAAAGAGGTGCAGGCAAACGACTGATCGATCAGTCTTTACTACCCTCCAGGTAGTCTTCTTGAAAAAGGTTAGCTCAAATGTTAAATTAATCAAACTAGCAGGAGGATAAATAAACTGATGATGAATCATAGAATTAAGATCAAGTTTCTCCTCGGGGAACTGCAGATCTAGAAAATGAGGCACAACACCATGCAAAGCTAATAGGCGTGAAGCTATAAGTCCCCCACAAATTCCCCCTTTCTCACGATTAATATCAAGACGGAAAGCTATTAATGCACCCAAATGGTAAGTCCTATCACGCCTCAAAGCAGCAGCAATAAAAGCTAGATCATGGAGAGATAATTTACTTGCAGATTTCCTAGCAAGAACACATTTGGTAATGAAGAAGGCAAAATATCGAATGGATGGGAGATGAATATTTTGAGTTTTACCACCCTCTCCTGCGAAGCTTCTTCCTTGACAAATCTCCTCGTATAGTTCTAACAATGGCCTAGGTTGCCCCCTTATCTTCTCAAGCGATCCCCACTTTGGTGCTCTAATGGCTGTACAGAAAACATCAAGAGGCAAGTCCACAGATTTGTTATAAATTTTATAATGAACCATGGGGTTAGAAGTGGACCAACTAAATCTGAAATCCTGCACCACAGACATTGTTAGTTTAACATATTGGGGAGGTTCACCCTCAACAAAATACTCCAATCCTGCATTAGAGAGTAAGGTTTGAAAATCCTGCAGAATTCCGGCAGCATTCATGAACGCTGAGCATGGATAGTGTGAGGGGAAGACCTTCTCTTCACGATGAACCTTCATAACTTCATGCACTTCTAGTTCATGTTGAGAGAGTTGATATGCATTCTCCTCCATTTCTGAAATTTTTGACAAACCTCATAAAAAGTGATTTTACGACAAGCCAGTGTAGGAAACTACTATAGTGAGTTACTAGAGAGCTATCATGCATCAAAATAACAATTCTAAGCAATAGAACAAGCATGCATACTCATTTATACTGTCACCTACAAAGCTAAAATACTCAAGAAATACTTTACCAAAAGAAATTCTACTTGGACAAGTGGAGGAGTCACATACCGGAGAACAAATGATCCAAATTTCAGCAGAAAAGTTGGGCTGAGCAAGGAGATCGAAAAATCGAGGTGAAGAACAGCAAGAACTCGAGTTTGAGCTGAGTGTGTCGGTGTTTTCAGGAGAGAGAAAGAGCTGGGGAAGAAGAGATGAGTGAGGGGCCAGGTGGGGCCCTCTCACGCCTGGGTGGCGCGGCCAGGGCTGGGCCGCGCCACCTATGTGTGAGGTGGCGTGGTAGCCCCTCCTAGTGCCTCCCAGGTGTCTCTCTGCCCCATTTTTGACATAAAAATTTATAAAGAATTTCCTAGAATTTTTCGAGAAACTTTATTTTTGAGGATTTTTCAGAAATTGGCATATCGATAAAACTTAGAAAAATGAAGATAAAATGATTTCAAGCAAATCAAAACCAAGCATGCAGCAGCTCTGAGATACTCTTAATCATGCAACTAAACTGAAGGAATAGAATTTATGAAAGTGAATATAAGTGAGGTGGAGTGGATGCGGTGAAAACGAAGTTTCGTTCATATAAAATCACTTTGTTAACAAGGTTGATCAAGTCTTATTACCAAACTAACTTTGTATGAGGCAAAACTTTGCACTTCACTAAATGCTTATGTTACCTCAACTTTGATAGGTATAGTCCCAACCATAACAATTTGATATTCTTCCTTGGGCTTTTGCTCTGAACAAATAATTTGACCAACTTTGATGGTCTCAACATGCTTGATTGAATTTAGAGCATTCTTCCTATCAATCTTCTTGGGAAAATAGACCGTATACTCTTTGTCATTGACATTGAAAGTGACTTTTCCTTGATTGCAATTAATAACAGCACCTGCGGTATTTAGAAAAGGTCTCCCAAGAATAATAGACATATTATCATCTTCAGGCATTTCCAACACAACAAAATCAGTTAATATTAAACAACTGTTAGCAACTTGAACAGGAACATTTTCACATATACCAATAGGAATAGTAGTAGACTTATTAGCCATCTGCAAAGATATATCAGTTGATACTAATTTTTCTAGATCAAGTCTCTTATAAAGAGAAAAGGGCATGACACTAACTCCAGCTCCCAAATCACATAAAGCAGTTCTAACATAGTTATTTTTAATGGAGCAAGGAATAGTAGGTATACCTGGATCTCCAAGCTTCTCCGGTACTTTACCATCAAAAGAATAATTAGCAAGTAAAGTGGAAATTTCCTCACTAGGAATTTTCCTTTTGTTAGTGACAATATCTTTCATATACTTTGCATAAGGAGGCATTCTAATAGCATCAGTCAAAGGAATTTGCAAAAATAAAGGTCTCATCCATTCACAAAACCTGTTGTAGTGTTCTTCTTCCTTGGACTTGTGTTTCTTACTAGGAAAAGGCATTGGTTTCTGTACCCAAGGTTCTCTCTCTTTACCATGCTTGTTGGCAATGAAGTCTTCTTTGGTGTACTTTGCATTTTTATCAATCTTCTCTGGTTCCTCTTCAACTTCTTCTTTATCTTCTTCTTTATCGGAAGCATCTCCTGGTTCAGTTTCAGCATCAGAAATAGAAACACTGTTAGGATCTTTACCTGCATCAGAGGATTCTGCAGTTGTTTTATGCTTCTTCTTCTTCTTCTTAGAAGGAATATCATCACTTGCAGTTCGTTGAGAATCTTGCTCGACCCTCTTAGGATGTCCTTCAGGATATAATGGGTCTTGAGTAGCAGCACCACTTCTTGTGCGTATTTCACATGCTTGCTTCTCTCTTGCAGCATTAACTAGCAAGTCTTTTTGCACCTTGGTAAGCTGATCAATTTGTGTTTGAACCATTTGAAAATGTTTAGCAAGTATCTTTACATCATTGGTGGTTCTCTCCACAATATCCTGCAACTTGTTAATAGCTCTAGAATTTTCCAACAAATGATTATGCACCATTCTATTAAAATTTTCTTGCTTAACAATAAAATTATCAAACTCATCTAAGCATTGATCAGGAGGTTTAGTATAAGGAATATCTCTTTCATCAAAGCGTTGGAGAGAGTGTACCTCAGTAGTAGATGAGTGAGGGATTGGCTTACATAATTCTTCTATAGGAGGTAAATTTTTAACATCTTCGGCTTTAATACCTTTCTCCTTAAGAGATTTCTTAGCTTCCTTCATAACTTCATCATTTAATTCAATCATCCCTCTCTTCTTCGGCGTAGGCTCTGTAGATGGCGCAGGGGTTGGTGCTGGTGTTGGCTCAACTAAAGTCCAATCATCATGATTCAGGCTTATTTTAGCCATTAATTCTTCAGCTTCAGCCGGAGTTCTTTCCCTGAAAACACAACCAGCACAACTATCCAAATATGACTTAGATTCATCCGTTAGTCCATTATAAAATATATCAAGGAGTTCATTTTTAGGCAATGGTTCTTTAGGCAGAGCTCTAATTAAAGAACAAAACCTCGTCCAAGATTCAGGCAATATCTCTCCTTTTCCCTGTTCAAAATCAAAGATTTTCTGCACAGCAGCATGTTGAGCACTAGCGGGAAAATATTTCTGAAAGAAAGCATTAACCAAAGCAATAGGACTAGTAAGAGATCCAGGAGGCAAGCTATTAAACCAAGTTTTAGCATCATCTTTCAACGAGAAAGGAAAAATCTTAGCAACAAAGTAAGTGCGGAGCTTAATATCATCAGAAAACAAATTACTCAAAGTAGAAAGCTCATTCATGTGCTCCATAGCACTCTCATCTTTAGTACCACAAAAAGGAGTTTTCTGAACAATAGATATGTAAGATAAATCCAAAGAGAAATCATAATCCTTGTCTCTAATATTTATGGGAGAAGCAGCAAACTTAGGATCAGGAGACAAATTATATCTAACAGAACATCTTGCAAGAAGTTCTTTAACATTACCAGCATTACGAGCAGCACGCGCTTCAGCAATAAAATCATCATTAAGCTCAATATAAGCATCATCATCATAATCATCACTAGGACATTCCCTAGACTCAGGTGAACTAACAGGTGTAACAGTGGTGTTTCCCAACTTAGCTCTAGCAATAGTAGCATCTAAAAAGGAACCTAGTGAACCACTCTCATCAAGCACAGTAGAGGCATCATCTAAATTATCAGTGGCATTTTCAATCTCAGCAGAAGTAGTAGCAGTAGCGTGTGGGTGTGGTGGTGTAAGAAACTTACTCATAATAGATGGCGAATCAAGAGCAACAGAGGTGTTGAGAGTCGTACCTCTTCTTGTAGTGGATGGCAATATAGGAACTTTTCCATCACGAGGTTTACCCATGACGAAAGGATTGCAGCGAACAATATGAATACCAAGTGAACTTACAAATAAAGCTATGCTCCCCGGCAACGGCGCCAGAAAATAGTCTTGATGACCCACAAGTATAGGGGATCGCAACAGTCTTCGAGGGAAGTATTACCCAAATTTATTGATTCGACACAAGGGGAGCCAAAGAATATATGTAAGCCTTAACAGATGAGTTGTCAATTCAGCTGCACCTGGAAACAGTCTCGCTCGTAGTGGTTTATCAGTAGCAACAGTTTTATAGTGGTGACAGTAGTAAAACAGTAACAGCAGTAGTAAAATAGCAGCGGTAATAGTAACAGTTGTAAACAGTAGGAACAAATACTGTAGGCATAGGGATGGATTACGGGCGTTGCATGGATAAGATAATTCATGAAATCAATGAGACATGGGCATTGTAGATAAATAATGATAAAGCATCCTAGTACAAACAATCATAGGCATGTGTTCCGTATATAGTCGTACGTGCTCACAAGGAGAAACTTGCACGACATCTTTTGTCCTACCAGCCTGTTGCAGCAGGGCCTCAAGGGAAACTACTGGTAATTAAGGTACTCCTTTTAATAGAGTACCGGAGCAAAGCATTAGCACTCGGTGAACACATGTGATCCTCACATCATAGCCATCCCCTCCGGTTATCCCAAATTCTGTCACTTTGGGGCCTCGGGTTCCGGACAACAATATGTGTATACAACTTGTAGGTAAGACCATAAACAACAAGTATCATCATAGAAATAATAACATGTTCAGATCTGAAATCATGGCACTCGGGCCCAAAGTGACAAGCATTAAGCACAACAAGTTGCAAAAATGTCATAGGCACTAAATAAAGATACTAGGCACTATGCCCTAACAATCTCATATCAAATTACATGAACAATCTCATCCAATCCCTACCATCCCCTCACCTACAGCGGGGGAATTACTCACACATGGATGGGGGAATCATGGATGGTTGATGGAGGCGCGTCGGTGATGATGGTGATGAAGATCTCCTCCGAATCCCCATCCCGGTAGGGTGCCAGGACGGAGTTTCTGGTTCCGAATCGCGGTTTCTGATGGCGGCGGCGCAGCGGAAGTCTATCTGGGAAAAACGCCATCTCCCTGATATTATGTCGTCAGAGGGTATATGTAGGCGAGAGGGGAGGCCGAGAGGACGGCTGGGTCCTCCTCACGCCAGGGTGGCGCAGCCAGGGCTGGGCCGCGCCACCAGTGTGTGAGGGCCCCTCGAGCCTTCTCTCCGTCCCATCTTCTGGCTCCGTGGGTCTTCTGGTGAAATAGGATTTTTCATGATTTTTCCCGAATTTATACTGGAAGTTGGATTTCTGCACAAAAACGAGACACCAGAGTAATTTTGCTGAAAACAACGTCAGTCCATGTTAGTTGCATTCAAAACACACAAATTAGAGGAGAAACAATAGCAAAAGTGTTCGGGAAAGTAGATACGATTTGGACGTATCACCCACATTCCCACTGGACTCATCAAGATTATGCGCGACAAGTTCCTCAACCTCAAGCAAGGTGGGATGAGTGTCACTGAGTACCTCGACAAGTTCACTACTTGGGGGAGGTATGCCCCTAATGACATCGACACAGATGAGAAGAAGAGAAAACGCTTCATGAACGGACTCCAGGAAGATCTGCAGCCCTACCTGGTCGATGTGCCTTACAACGACCTGGAAGCTCTGGTAGACGCTGCTATCACGGTGGAAGACAAGAACAAAGCTGCCCACGAAAGCCGCAAGCGAAGGATGATGAGTCAGGGAGGATGTAACGACTCAGAAATTGTAATCCACTTCTTATTAAATAAAGTACCAAATTTTGGACCCAGATAAAACTTTTTACCCATTACTTCATGCATACATGTATTTTCTATTATATGTATTCTATGATTTCATGTGTGTTATTTTTGATTGTGCATTGGTTAGTTAATTCTAAGTGAACCAACAGAAGCATTAGAGAAGAACCACAAAGATCAAAAGAACCAGAAGCAAGAGAAATAAAGAAAGGAGAAGAAAAGTTTGATCTAGAAAAAGTTAACCACTACCCTACTTTGAGCCTTTAGAATAAGAAATCTGCAACTCACCTCAGTGTTTGGCCAGTTAGTTGAGCTTCACCAAGTCATATACTAACTCAACCAAGAAGTTGCTACCCAAAATTCAAATCAGAACCCCACTCAAACATCTGACAAAGTTTGAATCTGAAACAGAGACCATACCTCAAAATTGAAATAAGATTTTTGCCAAACACCATATTTCTTCATAACAAAAATATGTTTGGAGTCCTTATCCAATATAATGACCAACCCAAGTGGAATTTTTCGAAAATTCAAATTTTGATTTCTTGCGGGCATTTGACCGAACACGTGGTGAGCGAAATCCAGGGAAAATCGGTTCTACTGTGCCGACGCTGTTCTTGTTCGTCCCAGGCCCTGTAGCCATGCCATGGACACTCCTTTGTCGATCCCCAGCTTCCCCGGCCCCGACCCAGGACCGTGAGACACGGAGGAACAGAGGAAAACCGCCCGGACCCCTCACTGGTTCCCCTCTGAACCAGACCACCCCTCCGCCCGCAAGCGCGCCAGAGAGCTCCCACAGCACGCAGTAACCCGCCGCCCACGCCAGAACCACTCCTTGTCCCTCCCACGGCCGACACGCACGGTGTACTGGCTGCCACTGGACACCGCCGGTGCTCCCTCTCCCGTCTATAAAAAGCCGTCTTTCTTCCCTGAAAAGATCCACACCATCCCCAGCACCTCCCTAGACAACGTCTCCCTCTCTCCCGTGCCCTACGTCGAGCTCGCCGACCTCGACCGCTCCGCAGAGCACCGCCCGTTCCCGGCGATTCTGAGCTTTCCCCGGCGCTGTGCCTGCTGGAGGTGGCCGAGAAGGACTCCCTCCGCCGCCAGGACCCCTCGCCGCCGGTCGCCGCCGCTCCGGTGAGCCTCCCCGTCACCGCCCTCCTCCCAGTAGCTCCCTCTCGTTTCCGTCCCAGTAGCGCCAGGAAGAAGAAGCCCGATACCGATTCGTTTAAGTGGCCTGGCAGGCGGGCCCCGCCTGTCAGCTAAACTTTTTTTTTTCAAGCGCCCGCCCGGGATCCCTAGCTGGGCCGGCCCGACTCCGTCTCCCCGGCCCGTATAAATTCCAGGCCGTTTAATGTTTTTTTTAGAAACCTTTTTGTATTTGTTTATTTACTGCAACTTCAAATCCAATTTCCTCGAGATTTAGGAATTCAAATTTAGCAAATAAATATGCGTTGGAAAGCTTGTGAAATAATCTACACTGTAGGATTGATTAGAATTCAATTTGAATTAGGAATAAAATGAGATATGAATAGTGTGACCATAGCTTTATTAACCATAGAATATTTCTAGAAAATTGTTTAAGCCTCCTAAAATCATGAAATTTAAATTGTGAACTCACCAATGACCTTCCTTACTGTTAGTCAACTTTAATCAACTCCAACCTTGTTAGTGTTATCAATTAGACCCTAACCCAACTCTATTTAGTAACATAAAATGATAGATCCCTATCCCACACTTAGAATTAATTTGCCCTCTTTACCAATTCACTTAGTTAATCCCTCCCCACTTGAACTAGTCTTAGTACCCCTCAACCCATACCAATGCTCAGAAGGTGAACCACATATGACACTTAGTGGAGAATCTAACTTGCACACTTGAAGAAAACTTAGAAGAAAAACTTACAATCCAACACCACAAAATGCAACATGAATGCTATTGTTAGCAAACAAAGATGTGTGCTTGGTGTGTTGTTAGCATTGTGTAGTGATTGTTTGCTTTGTGTTTATTTGTTATTAGACGCTAGTATTGTCGAGGAGGATATTGGAGGGGATTATTATCAAGAAGAAGAAGAATACCCCGGACACTTTGCCAACCAAGGCAAGCCATCTTTTTATTCATACTCCCAATGCCTAGTTTTAATATTGCATTCTACTTGTTTTAAGTAAATTGCATGATTGAATTGCTAGAGTAGAATGATAGAAGTGTATTGATGTCTTGTTTATCAAGAGCATCAAGCTGAGTTTATCCAACTCTATTTAGTAGTATCATCACTCAATGTAGTTGCTTAGTCGCTAATAAAAAAAAAATTGGTGCTATCTCTGGAGGAACCCCATTTGAAAAGTGGTGACTTGAACTTGAAACTTGGATTGGAGATTGCTCCTACGTAATGGTTTTATGAAAGAAATCAATCTTGACTAAGAACTATGAAATGTATTTCTCAATGACAATGAGTGATGTACTATGTGAGCCAACCATACCGTACGACCACATTACCCCTATATGGGAAGGGGCTTAGTCCGTAGCTTGTTTACCTTAGTATGGGAGGCCTTGTATCAAATCTTTATGGAAGGACACCGTGCGCGGTTACTTCTGAACCAGGTGGATTCCACTAACCCGGCACTCCGGGATGGCCAGAACTAGAGGCGCCGGAGCGGGGATTCCGTACCCCGGGCTCTAGGGAAGGATCCTATACTAGGGTGAGCAAGTGAAAGAGTTTGTTTGATTATCTGAACCTCGCATACTTGTGTATGACGATCCGTGGATTTCTCTCGGCAGATGTATCGAATCTTGTGGGTAAAGTGTACCCCTCTGCAGAGGTTTTCAAACTATTCGAATAGCCGAGTCCGCGGTTATGGACAGTTGGCAAGCTCTACTTGACTTTTGTCAAAGATAAAAATAACAATGGTGAGATTGGTGAAGGATCTGAACTGAAGTGACTTGACTTGAACTTGATGTTGACACACTTGAAGTTCCTCTTTAGATTGAACTTAGAGAACTAAACTTCTTTTCTACAAATGAACATTCTTGGGAAATAAAACTAGCTTTTGCAAAGAAACTTAGTGCTTATTCCACTATGCCAAACTTGCATCCCTACTTCATCATTTCATTTATAAGATGGTTTGCGAGTGCATCCAATGTACTCATGGCTGTGTCCCTGGCTATCAACTTGGCCAGACTATGGGGAAGAATACCAGGAGGAAGGGTATGAAGAAGAGTACCAGAACTAAGCTCGTCTCCATGAGTCGCCATTGCCTGTAGGGTGAAGGCATGGACCCGAAGACGTTATTTCCGCTGCTATATTGTGTTGTAATATGAACTTGGTCTCTATGACCATTGTATTTTGAACCATCGTATTGTAATGTCTATGGAACTGGTTACCAACTACGTTATGTATATCGCAACAATGGTTCTGGGATTGCGGTGGAATACATAACGGGCACTTCGAATTTGTATCAAATTTGAGGTCGTCACAGAGGACCAATCAATCAAAGGTCCCGCAGCATGCCCCCATCAAGGTCTGCGCCACCACCTCAGAGGTTCGCCTCTCAAGCCCCTAGGCCCAATAACCCCAACCGCCAATATCCAAGCAACCGCTCTACCGGAGGGAATACTTCTAGAGGCAACCACAATACCTTCAACCCCGCCAATCGCAGCCAAGGAAGTGGTTGCTACACTTGTGGACAGCCCAGACATTTCTCTAAGGAGTGTCCCCTGAAGAAACCATCCGCGCCGAGCCTCAGCGCGCCGAGACCCAATCAGGGTCAAGGCCGTGGACCCACTGGAAGGAACCCAAAGACTCAAGCCAACAATGCCAAAGGCCGCCTCAACCACGTCACTGTTGAGGAAGCTGCTGAAGCACCCGACATTGTTCTGGGTACGTTTCTCGTCAACTCCACCCCTGCCAGAGTGCTATTTGATTCGGGTGCATCCCATTCTTTCGTAACCGAGAACTTTGTTGAAAAAGGAAAGCTAAAGTCAACTATGATGCCTAGAGCTATGCTAGTTCAGATTCCCGGGTCAGTCATGAAAACCAAGAGGAATTGCATAGGTGTGCCAGTAGATATCCATGGGGTGTCTTTCGAAGCCAACCTAATCATTTTAGGCACCAAGGGTTTGGACGTGGTACTTGGGATGGACTGGATGTCCAAGTACCAGGGTCATATAGACTACGCCCGGAAAGCAATAACTGTGACTAGCAGTGATGGAGTTCAGATTGAGCACATCGCAACCATGCCATCTCGCAAAGCCTACTATAAGAAGACTGTCGCTGGGCCGACTCTTGACCAAGTTCCAGTGGTATGCGAATACCCCGACGTCTTCCCCGAGGAGCTGCCAGGTATGCCCCCTGACCGGGATATCGAGTTCATAATTGAGTTGATTCCCGGAACAGCTCCTATTGCTCAAAGACCTTACCGTATGAACCCCCAAGAACTTGAGGAGTTAAAGAAGCAACTCGCTGATATGCTCAGCAAAGGCCTTATCCGTCCCAGCGCTTCACCATGGGGATCGCCTGTTCTCTTTGTGGACAAGCGAGATGGTACCATACGACTGTGTGTGGATTACCGTAAACTCAATGAGGTGACCATCAAAAACAAATACCCATTCCCGAAGATTGAAGACATGTTTGATTAGCTGAATGGAGCCAAGGTGTTCTCCAAGATTGATCTCCGCACTGGATATCATCAGTTGAAGGTCCGAGAGTCCGACATTCCCAAGACTGCTTTCACCACACGCTATGGCCTATTTGAGTACACGGTCATGTCCTTCGGCCTAACTAATGCCCCTGCCTACTTCATGAACCTCATGAATAAGGTATTCATGAAGTTCCTGGACAAATTTGTAGTAGTCTTCATCGACGACATCTTAGTCTACTCCAAGACCGAAGAAGAGCACGCAGAGCACCTGCGGCTAGTATTGGGAACCCTGCGTGAGCACCAGCTTTACGCCAAATTCAGCAAGTGTGAATTTTGGTTGAAAGAAGTTGGATTTCTTGGCCATGTTATCTCAGCCGGTGGAGTATCCATGGACCCTTCCAAAATCACCTCTATCATGGAAAGGAAAGCTCCAACCAATCCCACCGAAGTCCGAGCATTTCTTGGGCTAGCCGGTTATTACAGGAAGTTTGTAGAAGGGTTTTCTAGTATTGCTCATCCGTTGACCCAGCTACTCAAGAAGGATAAGAAGTTTGAGTGGACTGAGAAGTGCGAAGAAAGTTTCCAAGAACTCAAGAAGAGACTCGTGTCAGCCCCCATCCTAACCATGCCCGACATTACCAAGAGCTTCCACGTCTACTGCGACGCCTCCAAGCTTGGGCTTGGAAGTGTCTTGATGCAAGATGGCAAGGTCATCACCTACCTATCCCGTCAACTTCGCCCGCACGAGTTGAACTATCCCACCCATGACCTAGAGCTTGCCGCTGTCGTTCATGCCCTCAAGACATGGCAACACTATCTTATGGGGAACCGATGTGAGATCTACACCGATCATAAGAGCCTGAAGTATATTTTCTCTCAGAAAGAGTTGAATATGAGGCAGAGGAGATGGATTGAGCTCATCAAGGACTATGACCTAGGCATTCATTACCATCCCGGTAAAGCGAATGTGGTCGCCGATGCCCTCAGCTGAGAACCTTGTTCCCTGAATACCCTATTAAGGTCAAGTCAGCCAGCCCTGTGTGAAGAGTTTGAGAAGTTTGGACTCGAGCTTGTAAGCCACGGTTTCCTAGCAAACCTCGAAATCCGACCCACGCTCTCTGACATCATTAAGGAAGATCAGAAGGGACATGATAGTATCGAAGGTATCAAGCGTAGGATGGGACGAGAAGAGGTACCTGGGTTTTCAATTGACCAGGAAGGCGTGCTATGGTATAATGGCCGCCTATGTGTTCCTAACATTGAGGAGTTGAAGCAGTCCATTCTGAAGGAGGCCCATGATACCCCTTACTCTATGCATCCTGGAGGCACCAAGATGTACCAAGACTTGAAAGGACAGTTTTGGTGGCACGGCATGAAGAGAGAAATAGCTTTCTACATCGCCAGATGTGATGTTTGCCAACGCATCAAAGCTGAACACCAAAGGCCCGCCGGTTTATTGCAACCCTTGAAGATACCCTTATGGAAGTGGGAGGAGGTCGGAATGGACTTTATCACTGGGCTACCAACGTCGAGTCGGGGACATGACTCTATATGGGTTATTGTGGACCGTCTCACCAAGGTTGCCCACTTCATTCCAGTCAAGACCACCGACCATGGGAACCGTCTGGCAGAGTTGTACATTGCGCGTATAGTCAGCCTTCATGGAGTCCCGAAGACCATTGTCTCTGACCGAGGTCCTCAGTTCACCTCGCGATTTTGGGCAAAACTCCAAGAAGCCTTGGGCACTAAGCTATCCTTCAGCACAACCTATCACCCACAGACTGGAGGTCAAACTGAGCGAGTAAATCAAATTCTAGAAGACATGCTTCGAGCCTGTGTCCTATCCTATGGAACCAAGTGGGAAGACCGCTTGCCGTTCGCTGAGTTTTCCTACAACAATAGCTACCAGGCTAGTCTGCAAATGGCCCCTTTCGAAGCCCTTTATGGACGCAAGTGCCGTACCCCGCTAAACTGGTCGGAAACTGGAGAGAGCCAAATCTTTGGCCCTGACATCATCAAAGAAGCCGAGGAACAAGTCCAGCTTATCCGCAACGGCCTAAAGGCCACCCAATCTAGACAGAAGAGTTACGCCGATTCCAAGAGGAGATCTGTTACCTTCAACGTGGGAGATTTTGCGTACCTTCGAGTGACACCACTCAAGGGTATGCAACGCTTCCATGTTAAGGGTAAGCTTGCACCCCGCTACATCGGCCCATTCAAGATCCTAGAGCGCCGCGGAGAGATGTCCTACAAGCTGGAGCTGCCCGCGGAGTTATCGGAGTTCCATGACGTCTTTCACATCTCGCAACTCCACAAATGCCTACAAGTCCCAAACAAGCCCGAAACCTTCACGGAGATCGACCACATCACCATTGACCTAAACCACGACCTCACCTATCGGGAGAGACCAATCCGCGTCCTAGAAGAAGACGTCCGTCTTACCCGCAGACGCAAGATCAAGATGTACAAAGTGCAATGGAGTAACCATACTGAAAATGAGGCCACCTGGGAGCGCGAGGATTATCTCCAACGAGAATTTCCCGTACTGCTTCTCGCTTAGCTACCGAATCTCGGGACGAGATTCTTTTAAGGGGGGAAGGTCTGTAACACCCTACTTTTTGTAACCAGAATTTGAATCAGTTTCCATGCATTATAAGATGGGGTAAACAAAAACTTGTTTCCAATTGAGCTTGTGTGCTAGGGTAGAGATCTTTCTTGTGTGCAATGTATGATTTCATGTGCATATATGTGTGTGTGCTAGTTATTTTCTTTTTCTCTAGAATTTCAAAATTTGGTCCTATGCATGAGTGCTTGATGGAGTGCTATGATTTTATGCTCTAGCTTGACCAAATAGAAGGGTGCTAGATAACATCCATTCTTTTTCTCTCTTTATTTCAAACTTTATTTTTGCACCTTTATTCCATAATTAGGACTTCACCAAAAATCCCTTTTACACTTATTCAAAAATTCTGAAAACTTGCAAGGTGGTTTATACCACTTATAGGACCCTTTTGAGCAAACCATCACTACCTCTTTCTTGGTAATTTGAATTTTCAAAATTTAAATGAATTTCGGCCAAATGGCCTCCTTTCTTCTTTCTTTCTTCTTTTCTTCTCTCCTTTCTTGGAAAACCGACCAGGAGAGGGACCCTAGCCGACCACCCTTCCCTCTCCCTCTGCCCTCTCTCAAACCTCAGCCCTAGTTCTTGTCCTGTAGCTCCTGGACACAAAGAAGGGGAGGAGCCCGAGGAGATCTAGGGGAGATCTTCCCCATTTATTTTCTCTTCTCCCTCTGTCGTCGATCACCCCCAACCAGAGGCCAGCGCCACCACTACAGCATCACCTCAACCCCAGCCTGCAGAGAGACCACACCCTTACCTCACCTTGCACTCCTTCTCTCTCGCCGACATGACCAGAGGGCACGACTGTTGGGTTGAGGCTTCGGAGCGAAGCCAACGGCCGACACCGCGCCACCAGACCCCACTCACCACCTCCACGCTCGACCAATCCAGTCCTGCCGCCCAAGACCCCCATAGGCCACGCCACGGCCCCGTTCTGCACGCGCCCGACGCCGCCCAGACACGCCGAGACCAGCATGCGCGTTCCCGCACACACACACACTCACTCGCGTTGCTCTGCACATGGGCGTGCACGGCATCGTGCACCTGTCACGACGCGCACCTCGCCCTGCACCCTAGCCAGCCCAGTGCGTCGCGCCATGCACCGAAACACACGCACACGCTCTGAAAACATGGCCGCTCTGACCAAACCACCCAGCCACTTCTGCCTTCGACCTCACCCCTAGAACCAGTGCACAACGCCGCCTCAGAGCACCGCCCACGGAGCCCAATCGTTTCCATGCCGGGAGCACCGTAGACCTAGCTCACCTCGGCATATAAAACCCCGCACCCTCTCTGGAGCCTTCCCTTGCTGCCCATTTGCCCCTCACCCCACTCCCTCTCCTCTCTGAGCTCAGCCGACGGAGCCATCGCCTTCCCCGGGCAGCAGAGCCCGAGGAACCTCACTGGAGCAAGGGTAGACGACAAAGCCGTGGGTCGATGTCGACCGCTTCTTCTTGCTCTTCTTCTGCTCCGTCTCGTTCCTCTGCTAGGCCTGGAGCTAACGCTGTGTTCCGTTCCTTGTCTAGCAGAGCAGGGACGTCGCCATCGCCGTCAGAACCCGAAGGTCGCCGTAGACGAGCCTGACCACCCGCACCACCTCGAGCCCTCTTTCTTGCAGGAACCGGACGCGGAGGAGATTCAGAAAGCTCGCCGCCGCCCTGCAGCTGCCCAACCATCCTCGTCGACCCTAGGTGAGCCTCGCCAGTGCGCAGTAGTAGCTAGGGTTAGGGTTTTACCCGCAGCCCCGCCGCGAGGGAGACGATGGCCCTCAGCCGTCGATCTCCCCTCTAATCGGACGGACGACGCTGTCCGGTACTGATTCGGTAACCGCCGGCCGCTGACAGCCGGGGCCCCCTCATCAGCGATTTAAATTGCCCCTCCCGCGCACAAGCTTCCCGGACCGGGCCAGCCCAGCTCAGATCTGGCCGCGTCCCCGCAGATCTGGCCCGTTTCCTATATTTTTTCAAAATATGTTTATTATTTGAAATCTCCTGCTAGTTTCAAAAATGCATATAAATATTTCTGTGAGTCCACAAATGTTGATTCAAATTTCTATATGCTCCTAGTGTTATTGGCTACCTGAAAATACTGCTTGTTTGATTTTTAGGGCATTAGAAATTATTTGTGCATTATTTGTTGTAGATCTAGGGTTTTATCTCCATAAATCCAAATCTGATGTTGTATGTGATGAAATTGGTTGATTCCAATTTTCATGGATGCCTTGTTGCTATATGAAGCTGTAGGAAGTGGTTTTGCTATTTTAGAGGTATTAGATCTCCTGCAGTAATTAGTTTAGTGATAATAGAAAAGTGTGTGGTTTTATTTATTGTGTGCAGTAGGATAAATATTTTCAAGTGATTCCACCTCTGGTGTGTTCTACATTACTGTAGCTTTCTAGGAATGCCTCTGGTAGAAATTTAGTGGTTACAGAAAGTTTTATGGAAATAAAATGCTTTTCTAGTGATAGGTGAAACTAGGAAATTCATAGAAAATCCATATTTTGCTCTTTTGACTTGATTCCAATTTTGTTGGTTCTGTAATATTGCTGGTTACTTGAATAAATGTTGGTTGCCTTGTCTTGATGCATATGGATGCCTGCAAGTTGTTTGCTTGAGATTAGGGTTTATTTGCTATTAGTATTTGCATTTGTTTATATTAGGAAATGATTCCTTTGTAGGGCATGATATTGGTTCAAATATCTAAACATGTTTGTTTCTGATACTCAATGTTGAGTAGTGTGTTGTATGTTTGAGTGTGAACCTTGTATGCATGAGTGCTTACTATGTGTTGTTACCATTTTTCTGGCGATAGATTCGAACGAAGAGTGTGCGGAGGAAGGAGAGGTCTTTGAGTATCAAGAGGAAGGAGACCAGGGACAAGCCAACCAAGGCAAGCCATCTACTTGATGCATATCTGAATCCGATTGCTACTCTACGCATTGCTTACTCTTATTCCCTTATTGATGCATTATATTCTATATTGCTATTGACCTCTAGATAGCAATAGTTGGTGACTTAGCTCCACAAGTCAACTTGATATCATCCTTTGAGATGACACCTATTGTGACCTATGTAACACCTCTTCTATTAGAGACTTGATGGCTAGCATCAATGTTTTTGGTAAACTTGAAGTGGAGCCAAAACTCTAGGAAATTGGGTTTACTCTTGGGAAGCATTTCGAAAATGACTTCGAAAACCTTGGAGTAGTTGCTACTTCATTGAGATTTTTTAAAATGGTTTCATAAACAAGGAGTGGACAATGGGAGATGAAGGAGTTGGTAGATTTTCTGAAAAAGGGCATTGTGTATAAGTGTTCGCCAAACCAATTACCCCCCTGCAACCACATTACCCCGGTATGGGCCAGGGCTTAGTTTGAAGTTTATCTGTCTTAGTGCGGGGAGCCTCACACTATATAAGGGTTTGTAGGACCCTGGAATCCGGGTTGCCGCCAGTTTGTGGGCAATAGTAAATCGGGATCCTTCGGGATTTATCCGGCCGGAAGACACTTGGGTTCTCCCGCCGTGGCGCCGGAGTTACGCTCTAAAGGAGGTACTGCCGGGACGTGCGAGGGAGGTAAACTCCACAGGGCAGGCACCCGTACTAAGGTAGATAGATGGAGGGCTTCGATCGATTATCCGAACCCCGCATACTTACGTATGATGGTCCGTGGTGGAATCCCGGCGGATTTATCGGATGATGTGGGGAAAGTGTACAACCTCTGCAGAGTGTAATCTATTCGAATAGCCGCATCCTCGGTCATGGACGGTTGGAATGGCCATACTTAACCCGTGTCGAGTTTTGGTTTTATAAAATGATTCTTGAAAAAGGGAGGTTGTGCCGGACGAAGTACTTGGAGGGTACTGCCGTGGCACGGGAATGGATCGGGGTACCCGAAGGGTACTACCGAGGTAAAGAAGGATGGTCATGTATGATTGACCATAGTTGCCTTAGGCAAGAATAAAGGAGGTTCCCCCTTTCCTAGAGCTTCTGCAAAGACTTCCCTTGTAAGTATCTTCTTTAATAAGGATATAGAGATGTCGTATGACATGCTATATCGACACAAGAATCCTTCTACAAATCTTCTTTAATAAGGATATAGAAATGTCGTAGTACATGCTATATTGACACGAGAAACATTTTAGTAGAAAGCTGCCTTCAACCAAGCCAACCTTGCTACAGCCCAAATAGCATGTGTTTATCTTCTCTTAGATGGTTTGCGAGTACAATTCCAAAATGTACTCACGGCTTTGTCCCTGGCTATTAACTTGGCCAGACTATGATGATGACTATGAGGAGGACGATGGAGACTACGATGACGCCGGTGCAAATTAGGATCATTTCCCGGTCAGATGCCTGTAGGGTAGAGGCATGACTCGGGCTACCGACGCTATCTTTGTTTCCGCTGCTATGTTTAGTGAACTTGCCCTACGAGGCATTTGAATTCGGCCAAGTGGCCATGTAAGACTTAACGACTTATTTATGTAATGGATGATGTACTCTGTAATGCCAACTCTGTTATGTGGATTCATGCTGGTCTTCCTGGGATCATGACTTGTATGCATAACGGGAATTCCGGATGGTAAGCCGGGGTCCCCACACAGGCGGTGGTTCATCCACTACCGTGATTGTAGCAGTAGTGTTCCCAAATAGGGAACCAAATGGAGAGTTCTCCATAGCAATATAAAATAAAAGACATAAATAAAAACAATACTCACAGCGAAAGTTACCTTTACCAATTCCACTCTTCAATAGCGCTTCAATCCCCGGCAACGGCGCCAGAAAATAGTCTTGATGACCAACAAGTATATGGGGTGTATCGTAGTACTTTCGATAAATAAGAGTGTCGAACCCAACGAGGAGCAGAAGGTGTTGACAAGCGGTTTTGATCAAGGATTCACTGTAAATACTAGCAAACGGGTTTTCAGGGGTATTTGGTAATGCAAATAAATAAAGTGCGAGTAAATAAAAGACAATAATAGTAATTGCTGCAAGTGTCCCAATCCTTTCTAGAGCAAAGGACAAGCCGGTTGTGTAACTTATCATTACCAAATGTTCCTGAGGACACACGGGAGTTTCTGTCGAGAGCTTTCACTGCATGCTGCTAAGTAATCTTCATTGGTTTGATAAGTGTTATGGGGGTGAACCTGTGCTAGCGCACTACCCTTACTAGGACTAATATACACTTTTGATTATACCCCTTGCAAGCATCCGCAAATATAAGAAAGTAATTAAGATAAATCTAACCACAGCCTTAAACTCTGAGATCCTACGTTCCCTGGTGCAATGGTTTCCTAACAGGGGTTTAGGTTTCTGTCGTTCCGGCAACCCCACAATTAGTATCCAAATACACAATGCATTCCACTAGGCCCATAAAGGTGAAGTATCATGTAGTCGATGTTCACATGACACCACCAGTAGAATAACACCACAACATATAAATGTCAAACCATTAAATATTACTCAACATAGTTTCACTACTAACATCTCGACTTCTCCCATGTCCTCAAGAACTAAACGAACTACTCACAAGACATCATATGGATCATGACCAGAGGTGAAATAATGGTAAATAACAATCTGAACATAAACCTTAATTCAACGTTTCCACCCGATAGCATCAACTACAAGAGTAATTAACACCGGGAAAGTTTCCCCTAAGCATTTGACAAGATTCAACCCAAGATGTTACAGCGGGATGGCGTGGTGATGGTGGAGATGGAGGTGTTGGTGATGATGATGATGATAATCCCGATGAAGTCCAGCGCGATGGTGATGACGATGGCGACGATCTCCCCTCTCCGGGAAGTAATTTCCCTGGTAGATTTCTGCCTGCAGGAGTGCTTTTCTCTCTCGGTGTTTTCCGCCCCTCAGAGGCAGCGGTGTCTATCTCTGAGTCCCCCCCTTGACTTAGGTTTTTGGGGATGACAATATACGTGAGAGGGCGATGGCAGAAATGTTGGAATTATGCCCTAGAGGCAATAATAAAGATGTTATTATTATAATTCTTGTTCATGATAATGTTTATATTCCATGCTAGAATTGTATTAAGCGGAAACTTTAATACTTGTGTGGTTTATGAACAACACCGTGTCCCTAGTACGCCTCTATGGACTAGCTCATTGATTAATGATGGTTAAGGTTTCCTAACCATAGACATGAGTTGTCAATTAATAATGAGATCATGTCATTAGGAGAATGATGTGATGGACAGACCCAAATAAAGCAGAGCAATTAGATCGTGTCATTGTGTTCATCTTTGCGAAGCTTTTTCCTATGTCAAGTATTGTATTCCTTAGACCATGAGATAATACAACTCCCTGGTATCGGAAGAAAGCTTTGAGGTCATCAAACGTCATCCTATGTGAGGGTGATCATAAAGGTGTCTCTCAGGTGATCGGAAAGTACTTGTTGGGTTGTATGTATCGAGATGGAATTTGTCCCTCCCAAGTCGGAGAGATATACTTTGGGCCCACTCGGTAATCGATATCAACACCGCTTGCAAGCACATGGTTAAGGAGTTAATCACAAAGTGATATCGGATTACGGAACGAGTAAAGTACTTGCTGTGAACGAGATTGAACTAGGTATGGCGATACCGACGATCGAATCTCGGGCAAGTAAAATATCGCGTGACGAAGGGAATACATATACGGGATTAATTGAATCTTGGCATCATGGTTCATCCGATATGATCATCGATGAATATGTGGGAGTCAATATGGGTTTCCAGATCCCGCTGTTGATTATTGATAGAAGATCATGTCTGCATATTCTCGAACCCGTAGGGTCACACACTTAACGTGCATCGACGCTAGGATAGAATGGATAATTGGTTTGTGAGTTTTTGGTCGGAGTCTCGGATGAGATCCAGGACATCACGAGAGGTTCCGGAATGGTCCGAAGAATAAGATTCATATAAAGGAAAGCAGTTTTTGGATTTTGGAATCATTTCGGAGTTTATCGGTATTGTACCAGAAGGTTCTAGAAGGTTCCGGAGTGGGACCAACGTGGGCCCACTTGTCGGAGGCCTATGTGGGCCTAAGGGGAAGTGTCCTAGCCACTTTGGGCCGGGCGCACAAGGCCCCTAAGGCCCAGCCGGCCAGCCCTTAGGGGAAACCCTAAGGGAACCTTCCAGAAGGAAGGGGGGAAACTTGCCCCCCACTCTTCCCCCTAGGCCGCCGCCCTAGGACTTGGAGGAGGGGCCAAGGCAGCCGGCCAGCCCCCCATATAAGGAGGGGCAGGGGCGCAGCCTCCTACTACTCCAACCCTAGCCGCCGGCCAACTGCTGCCCCTCCACCTCTCTCTCTCGCGACTGTGCGTAGGCGAAGCCCTGCCGCAGAAACTCTCCACCATAAGCACCACACCGTCGTGCTGCAGATCCAATCTATCTCTCCACCATACTTGCTGGACCAAGGAAGGAGGAGACGTCGCTGCACCGTACGTGTGCATCTCTCGGAGGCGCCGCCACTTGCGGTGTAGGATCGGATCGGATCGCGGGGAGGAGACGGCTAGTACGACTACATCATCCACGTTCTGTTGAACGTTTCCGCTGTGCGATTTCTTCAAGGGTATGAAGATCTCATCTTCCTCTCTCGTTGATTACATCTCCTAGATTAGATCTTGGCTTTCTTGTTCGCATCCGTAGGAAATTTTTTGATTTACTATGCTGCGAAACCCTTCAGTGGTATCAGAGCTAGATCTATGCGTAGATGTGTTTCACGAGTAGAACGCAACATGCTTGTTGCGGGCGTTGATGTTTTCTGTTGCAAACCTCTTTGTTTTGTATTTCTTATGGCGCGGCATAGTGAGATCGAAGCGGTCCAGGCCAACTTTACGCGACCTCGTTCGCGAGACCGGCTCCGCACTTGATGTGTGGCTTGTTCCACACATGCGGCTGGTGGATGCCAGTTTCTCTCACTATAGTAGTCATGAGGTTTACAACGGATGTTAGCAACCATAATATCACCGTTGTGGCTTTCCGTAGGTAAGAATCATTCTTAACTTGTAACTCCCATAAGCCACGTAAAACACGCAACAACAAAGTAGAGGCGTCTAACTTGTTTTTGCAGGGAGTGTTTTGTGATATGGTATGGCCCAAGACATGATGTGTATGAATTGAGATGTATGCGATGATCATGTTTTGTAATCTTTCATGACTTGCATGTCGATAAGTTCACAACCGGCAGGAGCCATATGGTTGTCTTTATAATTGTGTATGACCTGCGTGTCAACTTCTTATACGCCATGTAATAGCTTTACTTTATCGCTAAGTAGTTAGCAATAGTTGTAGTTGCTATTCGTGGTGGAGGCAATCATGGTGGAGTGATGGAGATCATGCCGGCGCGCACAAGATGGAGATCATTGCGCGGAGATTGGCTATACCATGTCACATAAAATTATATGCATGTGATATTTATCCTTTTATGTATCTTATTATGCTTAGATCGCGACGGTAGCATTATAAGATGATTCCTCACTTAAAGATCAAGATAAAATTGTGTTCTCCCCTCGTATGCGCCGTTGCGAAAGTTCGTCGTTTTCAAGCACCTCGTGATGATCGGGTGCTATAAACTCTACGTTCACATACAACGGGTGCAAGCCAGTTTTGCACACGCGGAAATACTTGGGTTTGACTTGACGAGCCTAGCATGTACAGACATGGCCTCGGAACACACGAACCGAAAGGTTAAACATGAGTCATATGAATGATATGATCGACACTTAGTTGTCCACCATTGAAACCACATCTCTTCTCGTGAAGATCGGATTAGGTGTGGTGAATTTGGATCGTGTTCACTAAACAACTTGAGGGATGTTGAATTTAGTGGGAGTTCATCTAGTAATTTGATTAAGTTGAACTAGTTATCATGAACATAGTCTAAATTGTACTTGCAATGTTGTAGATCAAATGGCTAAGTCCAACTTCAACTTCAACGTGTTTGCTGAGAAAGAAAAGCTTAAGAACAATGGGTCTAACTTCACCAACTGGTTCCGCAATCTGAGAATCATTCTCGCTGGCGGACAAAAAGCCTATGTACTTGAGGAAGCGTTAGGTGACACCCCTGCTGCAACAGCGAAAACTGAAGAACTTGCTGCCTTCAATGCTTGCAGAGATGATTGTGATGCGATTATGAGTACCATGCTGTTTTCTATGGAACCGGAACTTCAAAATCGTTTTGAGAAGTACCATGGGCCTTATGAGATTCTTGAGGAACTGAAAACCATGTTTCAGACTCAAGCCCGTTCTGAGAGATATGCGATCTCTGAGAAGTTCTTTAACTGCAAGATGGAGGAAGGGAGTTCCGTTAGTGAGCACGCCATTAAGATGTCGGGCTACACTCAACGCCTTGAGCAACTGACTGCAAGATTCCAGAAGAGCTCAAGATTGACAGAGTTCTGTAATCACTCCCTCCTAGCTACAAAGGTTTTGTAGTTACTCACAATCAAATTGGTTCCACTGATACGATCACTGAGCTCTTCGCTAAGCTGAAAGCTGCGGAGGTGGATATCAAAAAGGATAATCATGTGTTGATGGTCAACAAGACCACTAGCTTCAAGAAAGCTAAGGGTGCAAAGGGATCCTTCAAGAAAGGCAGCGGCAAGCGCGTTGCCCCTGTTGAGAAGAAGCTCAAGTCTGGACCTAAGCCGGACACTGAGTGCTTCTATTGCAAGGACAAGGGTCACTGGAAGCACAACTGTCCGAAGTACTTAGCGGACAAGAAGGCTGGCACCATCAAAGGTATATTTGATATACATGTTATTGATGTCTACCTTACTAGCGCTCGTTGTAGTGCCTGGGTATATGATACTGGTTCGGTTGCTAATATTTGTAACTCGAAACAGGAGCTACGGAATAGACGGCGGCTAGCAAGGGATGAGGTGACGATGCGCGTCGGCAATGGATCAAAAGTTGATGTGATGGCCGTCGGCACGCTCTCCTTAGTTTTACCTTCGGGATTAGTTTTAAACCTTAATAAGTGTTATTATGTGCCTGCGTTGAGCATGAACATTATATCTGGATCGTGTTTATTGCAAGACAGTTATTCATTTAAATCTGAGAATAATGGTTGTTCTATTTATATGAATAACATCTTTTATGGTCATGCACCTGTTGTGAATGGTTTATTTCTTCTGAATCTCAAAAGCAATGAAACACACATCCATAACATTGAGGCTAAAAAATGCAAAGTAGATAGTGATAATCCAACTTATTTGTGGCACTGTCGTCTAGGTCATATTGGTGTAAAATGCATGAAGAAACTCCATTCTGATGGACTTTTGGAGTCTCTTGATTTTGAATCATTTGACACGTGCGAACCGTGCCTCATGGGCAAGATGATCAAAACCCCGTTCTCCGGAATAATGGAGCGAGCAACAGACTTATTGGAAATCATACATACCGATGTGTGCGGACCAATGAGTGTTTCGACGCGCGGTGGATATCGCTATTTTCTCACTTTTACTGATGACTTAAGTAGATATGGGTATATCTATTTAATGAAACATAAATCTGAAACGTTTGAAAAGTTCAAAGAATTTCAGAACGAAGTGGAAAACCATCGTAACCGGAAAATTAAATTTCTGCAATCCGATCGTGGAGGTGAGTATTTGAGTTATGATTTTCTCACGCATCTTAAAGCAAGCGGAATCGTTTCGCAACTCACGCCACTCGGAACACCACAGCACAATGGTGTGTCTGAACACCGGAATCGAACTCTATTAGATATGGTGCGATCGATGATGTCTCTTACAGATTTGCCGTTATCATTTTGGGGTTATGCATTAGAAACCGCTACATTCACTTTAAATAGGGCACCATCTAAATCCGTTGAGACGACACCATATGAACTATGGTTTGGTGCTAAACCTAAGTTGTCGTTTCTTAAAGTTTGGGGATGCGAAGCTTACGTCAAGAAGTTGATGCCGGACAAGCTCGAACCCAAAGCGGAGAAATGTGTCTTCATAGGATACCCTAAGGAAACGATTGGGTATACCTTCTACCACAGATCCAAAGGCAAAGTGTTTGTTGCAAAGAACGGATCCTTTCTTGAGACGGAGTTTCTCTCGAAAGAAGTGAGTGGGAGGAAGGTAGAGCTAGACGAGGTTATTGAACCTTCTCTCGAGTTGGAGAGTAGCGCAGCACCTGAAGTTGTTCCGGTGCCGTCTGCACCAACAAGAGAGGAAGCTAATGATGAGGATCATGAAACTTCAAACAATGCTACTACTGAACTTCGCAGGTCAACAAGGTCACGTGCCACTCCTGAATGGTACGGCAACCCTGTCTTAACCGTCTTGTTGTTAGACAACAGTGAACCTGCGAACTATGAGGAAGCGATGATGAGCCCAGACTCTGAGAAATGGCTAGAGGCCATGAAATCCGAATTGGGATCCATGAGCGAAAACCAAGTATGGACTTTGGTGGACCCTCCTAGCGACCGTAAGGCCGTTGAGTGCAAATGGATTTTCAAGAAGAAAACGGACGCGGATGGTAATGTTACTGTCTATAAAGCTCGGCTTGTCGCAAAAGGTTTTCGGCAAGTTCAAGGTGTTGACTACGATGAGACTTTCTCTCCCGTAGCGATGTTTAAGTCCATTCGGATTTTATTAGCAATTGTTGTGTTTCATGATTATGAAATATGGCAGATGGATGTCAAGACTGCGTTCCTCAATGGCAACATTGATGAAGAGTTGTATATGATGCAGCCCGAAGGTTTTGTCGATCCTAAGGATGCTAATAAGGTGTGCAAACTTCAGCGTTCCATTTATGGACTGAAGCAAGCATCTCGGAGTTGGAACCTTCGTTTTGATCAAGTGATCAAGAGTTTTGGATTTGTTCCAAATTGCTACGAAGCTTGTATCTACAAGAAAGTGAGTGGGAGCTCGGAGACATTTTTAGTACTATATGTGGATGACATATTGATTATTGGAAATGACATCGGTATGCTTAACGATGTGAAGAGTTATTTGAATAAATGTTTTTCAATGAAAGACCTAGGAGAAGCTGCTTATATATTAGGCATCAAAATCTATAGAGATAGAGAAAGACGCCTAATAGGTTTAAGCCAAAGTACATATCTAGACAAAGTTCTGAAGAGGTTCAGAATGGATAAAGCAAAGAAAGGTTCATTGCCCATGTTGTCAGGTAAGATATTGAGCAAGGCTCAGTGTCCAGCTACGGTAAAAGATAGAGATACTATGAGCAAAGTGCCATATGCCTCGGCCATAGGTTCTATCATGTATGCCATGCTGTGTACTAGACCGGATGTGTCCAATGCTCTTAGTTTGACGAGCAGATACCAAAGTGATCCTGGAGTGGAACACTGGACTGCCGTAAAGAACATCCTAAAGTATTTAAATAGGACTAAAGAAATGTTCTTGGTCTATGGAGGTGATGAGGAGCTCATCGTAAAAGGTTACGTCGACGCTAGTTTTGACACCGACCCGGATGATTCTAAATCTCAGACAGGATACGTTTATATTTTGAATGGTGGAGCTGTGAGCTGGAGAAGCTGCAAGCAAAGCGTGATCGCGGGATCTACAATAGAAGCGGAATACATGGCTGCTTCGGAAGCACCAAGTGAAGGAGTTTGGATCAGGAACTTCATCACTGAGCTTGGTGTGGTTCCAAATGCCTTGGACCCACTGGAGATATTGTGCGACAACACTGGCGCCATAGCACTGGCTAAGGAACCAAGATATCATCCAAAAACCAAGCACATCAACCGCCGTTTCCATATAATTCGAGATTATATATCAGATGGAGATATGAAGATTAGCAAAGTACATACGGATCTGAATGTCGCAGATCCGTTGACTAAACCTCTTCCACGAGCAAAACATGATCAGCACCTTAATGCCATGGGTGTTAGATTGTTGCCAGATGTAAACTAGATTATTGACTCTAGTGCAAGTGGGAGACTGTTGGAATTATGCCCTAGAGGCAATAATAAAGATGTTATTATTATAATTCTTGTTCATGATAATGTTTATATTCCATGCTAGAATTGTATTAAGCGGAAACTTTAATACTTGTGTGGTTTATGAACAACACCGTGTCCCTAGTACGCCTCTATGGACTAGCTCATTGATTAATGATGGTTAAGGTTTCCTAACCATAGACATGAGTTGTCAATTAATAATGAGATCATGTCATTAGGAGAATGATGTGATGGACAGACCCAAATAAAGCAGAGCAATTAGATCGTGTCATTGTGTTCATCTTTGCGAAGCTTTTTCCTATGTCAAGTATTGTATTCCTTAGACCATGAGATAATACAACTCCCTGGTATCGGAAGAAAGCTTTGAGGTCATCAAACGTCATCCTATGTGAGGGTGATCATAAAGGTGTCTCTCAGGTGATCGGAAAGTACTTGTTGGGTTGTATGTATCAAGATGGAATTTGTCCCTCCCGAGTCGGAGAGATATACTTTGGGCCCACTCGGTAATCGATATCAACACCGCTTGCAAGCACGTGGTTAAGGAGTTAATCACAAAGTGATATCGGATTACGGAACGAGTAAAGTACTTGCTGTGAATGAGATTGAACTAGGTATGGCGATACCGACGATCGAATCTCGGGCAAGTAAAATATCGCGTGACGAAGGGAATACATATACGGGATTAATTGAATCCTGGCATCGTGGTTCATCCGATATGATCATCGATGAATATGTGGGAGTCAATATGGGTTTCCAGATCCCGCTGTTGATTATTGATAGAAGATCATGTCTGCATATTCTCGAACCCGTAGGGTCACACACTTAACGTGCATCGACGCTAGGATAGAATGGATAATTGGTTTGTGAGTTTTTGGTCGGAGTCTCGGATGAGATCCAGGACATCACGAGAGGTTCCGGAATGGTCCGGAGAATAAGATTCATATAAAGGAAAGCAGGTTTTGGATTCCGGAATCGTTTAGGAGTTTATCGGTATTGTACCAGAAGGTTCTAGAAGGTTCCGGAGTGGGACCAACGTGGGCCCACTTGTTGGAGGCCTATATGGGCCTAAGGGGAAGTGTCCTGGCCACTTTGGGCCAGGCGCACAAGGCCCCTAAGGCCCAGCCGGCCAGCCCTTAGGGGAAACCCTAAGGGAACCTTCTAGAAGGAAGGGGGGAAACTTCCCCCCCACTCTTCCCCCTAGGCCGCTGCCCTAGGACTTGGAGGAGGGGCCAAGGCAGCCGGCCAGCCCCCCATATAAGGAGGGGCAGGGGCGCATCCTCCTACTACTCCAACTCTAGCCGCCGGCCAACTGCTACCCCTCCACCTCTCTCTCTCGCGACTGTGCATAGGCGAAGCCCTGCCGCAGAAACTCTCCACCATAAGCACCACGCCGTTGTGCTGCAGATCCAATCTATCTCTCCACCATACTTGCTGGACCAAGGAAGGAGGAGACGTCGCTGCACCGTACGTGTGCATCTCTCGGAGGCGCCGCCACTTGCGGCGTAGGATCGGATCGGATCGCGGGGAGGAGACGGCTAGTACGACTACATCATCCACGTTCTGTTGAACGTTTCCGCTGTGCGATTTCTTCAAGGGTATGAAGATCTCATCTACCTCTCTCGTTGATTACATCTCCTAGATTAGATCTGGGCTTTCTTGTTCGCATCCGTAGGAATTTTTTTGATTTACTATGCTGCGAAACTCTTCAAGAAGTGGGCCAGGGTGGCCTCACCCCAGGGTGGTGCGGCCAGGGGCTGGCCCGCGCGACCTGGTGGTGTCGGCCCCTGCTGCTTCTTTCGCTCTCCCCTTATGGCTACTTTCGTCTTATGGTAATATATGAATTTCTGTGTATTTTCCTAGAATTGTTGATCTTCAGAAATATGGTGTCTTGACGGTCCTTTTTCCAGCAGAATCCTGACTCCGGCAGCAAGTTCTCCAATAATCATCAAACATGCAAAAACAACAGGAACAACATAAGTATCACCTCTAAATATGAAATATATCAATGAATAACAACAAATTATGATATAAAATAGTGATGCAAAATGGACGTATCATAATCTCATAAACATTTGCCTCAGGAGCAGGTGGCGCAATAGGAGTGCAGATGAAATCATTGTTGTTTGTGCTAGTAAAGTCACACAACTTAGTGTTGTCAGGAGTACTCATTCTAGCAAGACTAAAAGCAAACAAGCAAAAACAACAACTATAAAGGAATTAATTTTTTTGCATTTTTGATAAAAAGATGCAAGCCAAAATAAAGTAAAGAAAGTAAGCAAAACAATAACAAAGTAAAAGATTGGAAGCGAGAGACTCCCCTTGTAGAAATCCTCTTTCTCCCCGGCAACGGCACCAGAAAAAGTGCTTGATGGCAGTGCTAACAGCCTTGTTGGGAACCCCAAGAGGAATGTATGATGAGCACAGCGGCAAGTTTTTCCTTAGTATGAAACTAAGGTTTAATCGAGCAGTAGGAGAAAGAAACCACTTCTGAAGGTTCATGCTAGCTGGCTTTGGCGACAACTCATGAGAATTTGTATATGGCGCCTATCTGGGGCATAGCTTTGGCGCCAGCAGCAACGTAGAACCTGCACACAACACAACCAAAGTACTTTGCCCCAACTTGCAGTGAGGTTGTCAATCTCACCGGTTTCCTGTAAACAAAGGATTAAACGTATCGTGTGGTAACCGATCTTTGTTTGCAAGAAAGTAAATAATGCTTGTAGAAAGTAAATGGTAATATGAATGTAAAACAATGGACCGGGGTCCAAAGTTCACTAGAGGTGTCTCTCCATAAAAATAAATAACATACTGGGTAAACAAATTACAGTTGGGCAATTGACAGAATAAAGAATGCAAGCAATGCATTTACATGTCATGAGGATCACTATGAGATTCACTTGGGCATTACAACATAATACATAGACCGTAAACCAACTGCATCTATGACTAATAATCCACCCATCAGATATCATCCGAACAACCGTTGGGTATTAAGTTGTAAGCAACAAATTATCACCTTAAGCAAAGTGTGTAATGTAAACAATACAAATGTCCTTGAACACAAGATTGTTGTTTTCTCCCTAGTAGCAACAACACATCTACAACCTTAGAAGTTATTGTCACTCTCCCATATTACTAAAGGCATGAACCCACTATCGAGCATAAATACTCCCTCTTGGAGTCACTAGCACCTACTCGGCCAAGATATCTACTAGAACCGGAGAGCATGCAAGGTCATAAACAACATAGAGATGATAAATCACAAATCAACTTGACATAGTACTCAATATTCATCGGATCCCGACAAACACAACATGTAGAATTTCATAACGATGATCTTGATCATGATAGGCAGCTCACAAGATCTAAACATGAAGCACATGGATGAGAAGACATCCATCTAGCTACTGCTATGGACCCGTAGTCCAAGGTAGACTGCTCACACATCACTCCAGAGGCAGGCATGGTGATGAAGAAGGCCTCCGGTGGTGATTCCCCTCTCCGGCAGGGTGCCGGAAAGAGCTTCTAGAGCCTCCCGATCTCGCGTCAATGATGGCGGCAGCTTGCAGTATGTTTTTTGGAAAAGAGTTCGGGCCCTTAGGGTTTTCCCGTCGAGGGGATTAAATAGGCGGAAGGGCGATCTCAGGAGGTGGACCAGGCGGTCACACCCCCTAGTGGCGCGGCCTAGGGGTGACCCGTGCCACCACCAGGTGTGGCCGGCCCCTGGTTCGTCTCCTGCTCTCCTTTGGACTCCATCTTCGTGTTAGGTAATTAGGGACTTCAGCTTTTGTTTCGTCCAATTCCGAAAATATTTCCTGTGTAACTTTTCTGAAACACAAAAATAGCAGAAAATAGGAACTGGCACTGTGGCATCTTGTTAATAGGTTAGTTCCGGAAATGCATAAAAACACCACGAAGTGTAAACAAAACACAAAGCAAATTGTGTATAAAAAAGCATGGAGCATCAAAATTTATTGATACATTTGAGACATATCAACGGATGGTGGGAACACCAACTCAAAGCTGACAAGATATTGGGCCACATCATTCTGTAACCTAGGTAGACTTTCTGGATTGATTACCTTCTAGGAAATTGCATTGAGGAATGCACATAGCTTCACAATCGGTACTCGAACATTTTTCGGTAGAATCCCCCTCAATGCAACCGGAAGTAATTGCATCATAAGCACGTGTTAGTCATGAGACTTTAGGTTTTGGAATTTTTTCTCTGCCATATTTATTATTCCCTTAATATTCGACGAGAATCCACATGGGACCTTGATACTACTCAGGCATTCAAAAAAGATTTCCTTCTCTTCTTTGGTAGGAGCATAGCTCGCAGGACCCTGAAAATCCTCTGGATGCATGTTGTCTCTTCTTTTCATATGGTGCTCGTCCTGATGTGCTTCCGGTGTATCTTTTGTCTTCCCATACAAGCCCAAGAAGCCTAGTAGGTTCACGCAAAGATTCTTCGTCACGTGCATCACGTCGATTGCAGAGCGGACCTCTAGGAATTTCAAATAGGGTAGCTCCCAAAATATAGATTTCTTCTTCCACATGGGTGCATGTCTTCTAGCGTCATTTGGAACAGACAGACTGCCAGGACCCTTTCCAAAGATTATTTTTAAATCTTTGACCATATCAAATATACCATCACCAGTATGTCATTTAGGCTTGCCCCGCACTTCTATCTCACCGTTGAAATGCTTGCCTTTTTTTCCTTAATTGATGTTTGGGTGAACGAAATAGACGATGCCCCAGATACACCACCTTCTTACTTTTATCCAGATATATACTATCGACGATGCCCCAACATCATCAGCGGGCACATCTGATGCCCGTTCTTCACCTTCTTCTTCTGTATCTTCCATTGCGGTATCAGTGGTTTCAGGGAACTCAGGATAGTTGTCATCATTCTCTTCTTCATCGTTGTCTTCCATCATAACTCCTCTTTCTCCATGCTTGGTCCAACAATTATAGCCGAATATGAAACCGAACCAGAACAGGTGGATGTGAAGGGTCTTTGAGGAAGGGTAATCCTTCTCATTCCGACAAACACCACGTGGACAACACATAAAACCATTTCGCTTGTTTGCCTCAGCCACATTGAGAAAAGAATTCACGCCTTTAATGAAATCTCCAGAGCGTCGATCATCGTACATCCATGGCACGGCTCATCTGCATTATATAAGTATATATCAAACGCAAATCAAATACACAATTATCTCTAATTTTATTTCTATGTCCATTTCTATATCTCTATTTTTATTTCTATCACTATTTCTATTTCTATCTCTATTTATATCTCTATTTCTATCTCTATTTCTATTTCTATCTCTATTTCTATTTCTATCTCTATCTCTATTTCTATTTCTATCTCTATTTCTATCTCTATCTTTATTTCTATCTCTATTTCTATTTCTATATCTATCTCTATCTTTATTTCTATCTCTATTTCTATTTCTATATCTATCTCTATTTTTATCTCTATTTCTATTTCTATTTCTATATTTATTTATATTTATATTTCTATTTGTATCTCTATCTCTAGCTCTATTTTCTATCTCTATCTCTATTTCTATGTCTATTTCTATTTTTATTTTTATTTCTATCTCTATCTCTGTCTCTATCTCTATTTCTATCTTTCTATCTCTATTTCTATTTTCTATTTCTATCTCTACCTCTATATCTATCTCTATCTCCATCTACTTCTACACATAATCAATTAAACATCCCAATAATTGCTCTCATAATAAATTCACAAATCCCCCTACTTCTAGAGCATTAAATGAGCTAAATTTGCAATAAAAGATAAAAGCTCTAAGTTGTTCACCTTTTGAAACACTTAGATAGAAGTGGAGACACCAAACTGTGACAAAAAATGGAGGCAAAAGTGGATGAACTCGAGTTGCATGAAGAACACTTGGAGAGTGAAGAGGGGAATGACTGGCTCGGGAAGGAGAAGCAGATTTTTTATATAGGAAAATCATTAGTCCCTGTTGGTAACACCAACCGGGACTAAAGGGTGGGTTTTTAGTCCCGGTTGGTAATACCAATCGGGACTAATCATCCTGGCAACGGCCGGATTCGACCCCAGAACCTTTAGTCCCAATTAGTATTACGAACCGGGACTAAAGATTGAAAACGAACCGAGACTAAAGGGTTCTGGGGTCCTGCGGCTGAAAAAGAAGTAGGCCCTGGGGCATTAGTCCTGATTCATAAGGCAACCGGGACTAATGCCCCATGATATTAGACCTGTTTTCCACTAGTGTGATGCCCGAATTAATTATACTAAGTCGGTCTTAAAACGTTTCCTACCCAAATTTTAAATCGGTCTTCTGGTCTGGGTTAGTTCGGTTTCGGTCTCAATTTTCTCGGGTT
The DNA here is from genome assembly GCA_007115705.1 of Dactylis glomerata. Classification (NCBI taxonomy): domain Eukaryota; kingdom Viridiplantae; phylum Streptophyta; class Magnoliopsida; order Poales; family Poaceae; genus Dactylis; species Dactylis glomerata. The sequence continues at coordinate 1,321,888 of QXEO01000184.1, forward strand.
CGGTTGTCGGTTATCAGTTTTTATGCCCACCCCATAAATTCTATAAATAAATACCATGGAAATATATGGATCGGGACAGGCCATGGAAACGCATGCCGTGTAGTGCCGTGATTGTGGCAGCCGTTTAAGCCGCTGTTTCTCGGTCAATCACTACCGGAAATGGAGGCTTTGCCGTGCGCCATCCCGGCACGGCAAATGAGCCAAAACGCACGGCAAAGTCTTTGCCGTGCGTCGACGCTCAGCAACGAGGGCACGGCAGTGTGGCGAACGGCAACGCACTCTTTGTCGTGCATCGTGTCGTATACGCACGGCAAAGGCATTTGCCGTGCCAAGCTAGCTTTGCCGTGCGTGGTGCCTGCTTTGCCATGCCACGAAACATTGCCGTGCGTCGGCAAGGTTGCCGTGCGTGCAGGCTTTGCCGTGCGCTACGACCCTTTGCCGAGCGCCGAAGCGTTGCCGTGGGTCATATCGTTGCTGTGCGTTGGGCGTTGCCGTGCGTCGGCGCGTACCCTTTGCCGTGTGCTCCTGGGATAGCACGCACGGCAAAGGCCGTTGCAGCGTACGTAGCCCGCTCCCAGAACACAACGCACGGCAAAGGCTCATTTGCCGTGCTGTGTGCCATGACGCACGGCAAAGGGTGCTTTGCCGTGCTTCCAGTTATGCCGCACGGCAAAGTTCGTGTCACGACAGCGCATAGCTTTCTTTGCCGTGCATCTCATCTTTGCCGTGCGCCTAGATACATTGTTGTCGTGCTTTGTGACTTTGCCGTGCGTTTTTCTCGGTCTTTGCCGTGCGTTAGTCTTTGCCGTCCGCTTTTCTCAGTCTTTGCCGTGCGTGTAGGTATGCTGTGCGTTGCCGTTCCCACGCACAGCAACGCACGGCAAAGAATTCATTGCCGTGCGGCAGCGCACGGCACAGTAGGCATGCACGGCACCCCATGTTTTTTCGGAAGTGAATACTCAATACGCAAAACAAGAAACTCCTTGGATATTCCGGTAGTCGTCCAAACAAAGGTAATTTCTTGGAACAATCAAAGGACTTTAACAGGCTGAGGTGTGTAGCAGTACTAGCAATTCTTTTTTACAATTAATAATCCAGAAGGATAAGAGACGAGGAACTAACATGTGTGTACTTGTACGTTACGCCCAGCGCTTGCTAGCTGCGACTAATCGCATCAAATTATAGATGCGTTTTCTTGTTCCGTGAAACAACTCATGTGAAGTTTCTTCTTGTCTAGTTTTACTAATCAGGCGACAAGAACAGATAACATTTTCTTTACAGTCATTCAACAAAAAAATCATTTAAGTATTACTGTAGTGCCGTACTACAGTGTATATATACGTACACAGGATCAATCAAATTCTCATCATTATCAACTCAAGTAAACGTAAGATCCATACACAAAATTAAGCACGAAGTCATATACCGAAGGGTTGTCGACATGTACTCGACCAAGCCGCTGTCTCTCTTCAAGAGCCACCCGGAGGCGGCTTCTTGGCCGCCGCCGGAGCCGGAGGGGCGGAACTCAGGCTACCTCGTGGTGAAGGGTGACGACGACGGGGATGATGAGGAGACGTGCTGCTGGGGCCCGTGCGGCGGGACGCGCGTGAGGGACCTCCCTTTCCCGCAGGACCGCGTGCTCACGCTCAGCTACACGGAGCACCACGTGAGGAGCGAAACGCGCCGCGTCGAGAGCAGCCAAATGCGCTACGACGGGAGCAGCGAGACGCGCCATGTGGATAGCAGCAAAACGTACACCGATTCCGTAGTGTTCGTGCCCGTCCCCGACCAGCCCATCGCCTCCAACCGCTACTACGCTATTGTCGCCACGGGCAAACGTAAGGGGCTCGTCAGGACATGCTCTGGGGAGGATGACATGACCCCTTGCTGCTTCTCCCGCTGCATCAACGACGTGAAGCCACGGCCGTTCGACCCGACCGACGTCTACCAGCAGATCGAGATCGTCCAGCGCCGGCGCGGGCAATTCACGGCCAGGGCTGTCGCGACCGACGGCTTCCCACCCTACCTCTACAGACAGAAATACTGGCACGTGAACGCCTCCAAGACCAAAAACCACTTCAACTGCTCGGCAACGCGCTGGGTATCAATGCGTCGCTACGGTTGCGCCAGCTCGCCGACGCGAGCCTCCTTGAAGCATTCCCGGCTGCCGGGAAATGGTACTGCCCGTTCTATCTCGTCAAAGAAGACGGCGTGTCCCCGTCGGAGCAGATGGATCGTGGTGCCTTCTACGAGGTGACACTCGAACAGCGCTGGGAGCCGATCCACGTCGGCTCGAATCTGCACAGCACGAGGGTGCTCGTCGGCGGGAGCCTGGAGGCGAGGCAGGTGGTGTCGAGCGCCGCTGAGCGGCACGGCGATGGGTACGTGTGGTTCAGGGCGGCGGCCCGGCCGAGTGTTGGGCTGTGGGCGAGCGTGTGGGAAAGGATGCGGTGGGAGGAGTACAGGGGCGGGTGGGTCGATGAGGAGGAGGAGACCGGGAAGGTGGCCGGCCGGTCGGTGCTGGTGGAGAGGTTCGTGGTGAAGAGGATGGACGGGAGCGTCGTGGTGGCCGTTGACTTTGTGCACCTCAACAAGGTCAGAGGAAACCAGGCCTGACATCACTGACTGCAGAAATCCACCCGTCAGAAAATCTTCAGTTAGTTTTGTGTGATTGTAACAGTGCACAATCTATATTTAATAATAAAGAGAGGAAGAGTTTCATGGTAATTAGTCACTTTTTCTTTGCCGTCTAATAGAAAATACAAACCCTGCCACCACTTAAGTTAATTACCGGTTAGTCAAACGAAACGGTACGAGGCCTCCACATGCACACGACCACATAAGTTTCTCCGTCCCGATCAGGAATGGTTTAGTTTGGTCCGTTTTTCTTTACCCCTGTTGTCTAATAAAATTACAAACGTTGCCACCTCTTCAGTCAGTTACCGGTTAGTCAAACGAAACGGTACAAGGCCTCCACATGCACATGACCGTGTGAGTTTCTCCGTCCCGATCAGGAATGGTTTAGTTTGGTCCATTTTTCTTTGCTCTTATTGTGTAATAGAAATTACAAACCTTACCACCGCTTCAGTCAATTACCGGTTAGTCAAACGAAACGGTACGAGGCCTCCACCTGCACACGACCACGTGAGTTTCTCCGTCCCGATCGGGATTGTTCGATCCGACTGTGACTCCAATTTTGTACGAGAAAGAAAGTAAATCACGTGCTTGAAAATCCAACACTGCTAACGTTTCCTCGAACGATTGATTTGTGCGTGCGATTCGATGATTTTCCTTCCCTACCAGACGAGATGTCATCTCCACGGTGCTGACGAAACCCAGTCGCCGCCGCTTTGACCGTTGTTTGCGTCGTGCTCTTCGGAAGGAGGTAGGGATGAAAACGGAGCGGAAACGGACGGAACTAAGTGGTGCCACATTTGTTTTCATATTTTTATGCGGAAGCATAAACGAATACAGAAACACCGGAAATAAATATGAAAATGGATACTTCTGGAAACAGACATGGAACGAATACGACGCGAACATGAATGAAAAGCGGATGATTATCGGAATCAAAAGACCACCTGAATCATGCAACAAAACTCAAGCAAGTCAAGTAAATCAAAAAACTTGTTCCCCAAACCTATCAAGATTACTCAGTGTAATGGGGAGTAGGGCTGGGTTGCTTTGATAGTTCAATATGACAAGATCACATATCAGGCGTGCTAGATTGGCTATGCAAAACAATCATAAAACGGAAATTCCGTATTAGTCGGAAACGGAAACTTCTGTTTCCGCATCTATTCCGCCGGAAATCGCTGTTCCATTTTCGTTTCCACTTTCGCCAAAAAAATCCATTTCCGTTTCCGTTCCGCAGATTTCCGTTTTTGTTTCCATATTTTCATTCCGTTTCTATTTTTCCACGGAAAAGTCGGAAAGTTTCCGCTCCACTTTCATCCCTAGAAGGAGGCATGAAGGGGATGCTGCAATTTGACCTGCTAGCTCTACCGTGCGGTAGCCACGATGAGGAGATGACGTCCATTGCGAATGGGGGGATGGCAACATATACTTTTAGGGGACACGAGGAAGTTGGCTTGCGTCATTTATTGCCGAGAGCTCCCGTGATCGAGGTGTTTTGTTGCGAAGACTCTGAGCGAGTGAAATTTAGATCATCGCCGGCTCACCCCATCAAACACGGCCACGAGGATGTAGGTGCTAAGTTGAGGACGGTACGGGCGCCTAGGGCGTATCATCCTAGAGCCATGATGCATGCAAAATTCATGCATGAACTTTAAAGTTTATTGATACATATTCCAAAATATATAGATGTTATGATATGTTATAATCTTGTTTTACATTGATTCATAAGGATTTTCCATCGATACCCCTTATTTTGGTTATAACTGTGCAGAACTAGAAATACCTGTTTTGTGTATTTTGACGTGTGAGGGACCTTCCGGAACTCAAATTGAGCGAGGCTTTTTTTGGCGTCAATATTTTTACCTGAGAACCAATTTGAGATGAAGAAGCATGCGAGTGGTCCATCAGGGCCCAAACGAGCACTGATGGCGAGGGTCGAAGGGCTGGCCATGCCACCTGGTGTTGTTTGCCCCTTGAAGCTCTGATGTCGTCCGTCTTCGCTCCAGATTGATTGTCTTGACCTAAAAAGTCCTATATAAATACCTCCCCCCAATGTGTTCCCTTGAGGAGGCGGTGGAGAAACATGAAACCACGAAACAGAGGTTGTACCTATGAAGATTGGAGGGGGAAATGTTGCCGGAGTCGCCCCGGTCGCTTCTCGAACCTCTCCAACATCACCAACACTGCCACCATGATAAAGAGGGAGTAGTCCACCTCTCAACTATGGGTTTGTGGCAGTAGCTTGTTCTATCTCTCTCTTGTGCTATGATGTTTAGATGCCATATGAGCTGACCAACATGATTATGGCCATATTATGTAATTTCTATATGGTGGATCCTTATTTTATTGGATGATCTATGAGATGTGAATCTTTATCATGTTCTTGATGTATGAGTAGATGCATATTGCTACCCCGTTCTTTATTACTTGTTCTGAACCAACTAGTATGAGAGAGCATGTGGGGGGTGGTGTGTGTTAGATGGAGTAACTTGGTAGTAGTAGTAAATTGTGACAACAATTTCATGTTCTACTAAGGTGTCTAACAATTTCGTTGTTACCTCACTAGGGAGAAAAAGAATGTATGTGCTATAGTTCTTAGTGACAACTAAGAATCCTTGTTGACATTTCATGGACTTAGATCCATTGTAATATGTCTATGCACGGTAGCATATTTGTTGTTCACCATCATGTCAAAGTACCTAAGTCTATACTCTGTTAATTCTTAATACTAGATTATTTGAAGTTGATTCCTTTCTAGAGGAGTATAAGTAAGATATGTAGTGTCATATTTATGTTAGGGCGTGATGCCCATATAAATGAGTATCAAGTAACATTATAAAATCTCGTTGATGTTTGAGTCATCTGTCATGTGTTTAATGCCATCACACTTTTATGAGATAGTAGACAAGTAAACCCATGAATCTGGTCCTTTTCCAACCATTAGGAACACCTTTCAGCTACTTTTACTATCTTTTGCAATTCCAGTTTATATAAAATACAAAAAATACTTTTACCTTTTGCAACTACACTGAAAACCAAAAAAAACAACTTTACTTTACAGCATTAGTCTTAGTTTACTTTCTATTATTTATTTTCTGTTATTTTATTTAGCCGTACTTATTTTGAAACCTTATGCTTGGTAATAACCACTTGGTGGAGTTGGGGACATAAGACAAGGAAATAGATTTATAGGTTGCTTGACGAGAACAGAAAGAGCTTTTTCCAAGTATTCCCCGATAGTTTGATATTGAATCTCAAGTCTCCCTTGTGGGAAAATTTTCTCTTGCTACATCACTCTTCACTTGAAGTCCCAACGAATTGGCACACTTGCTTAGTATCATCAAGACTATTTTCTAGCGCTGTTGCCGGAGAACAAAGTAAAGCATTCACAACTGCAATTTTCCACGAGCCAAGATTTTTCCTGACGCCGCAGCACTACTCTATGGCGCCGTTCAATTTCCTACGTTTGGGGAGATTGCACCACTGTGAGTCTTCTCGTTCTTTTAGATTTGCAAAGCATTTCTCTTTTTCTTGTTTTTATCTTTTTTGTTTTTTTGTTTTAGTTGTTTACTTTCAGTTTTGTTTTTATACACAAAATCCAAAAAAATTAGTGTATACTTTCTGTTATGGTAACATGGGTGATCAAACAACTAAGTTATGTGACTTCACCAATGTTTCTAATGTGCAATTTATTACCAATCCTATCACATCTCCTAAAATAAAAGTTGATTCATTTGAAGTTAGTCCTAGACTGCTTAATCTCATTGCTAAAGATAAATTTGGCGGTAGTGCTAGTGAGGATGCATCCATGCAATTACATGACTTCTGTGAGATACGTGATATGCAAAAGTTTAAGAATGTGGAAAAATGATATTGTTAAGCTAAAACTGAAAGAAATATGCCCTAGAGGAAAATAATAAAGTGTTTATTTGCATATATCATTTATTCATAATAAGTTTAATATTATGCTATAATTGTATCAGTTAGAAACGTTGATACACATGTGGTATTTAATGAAATAGAGTCCCTAGTAATTCTCTAATTATTGGTTCATTGTGCAACTGATGATCGAGGTTTCCAGATCATGGAGCATTTAAGCCAATTGACAATTAGATCACGCCATTACGATAATGCCATGGTGGACATACCCAAACATTAGTATTGCAACACGATCATTTCATGATGTTCACGTTGCGATAAGAAGAAAGCGTTGTAACCTAATTCTTAGACCGTGAGGACATATCTAATCACTACTTTCCGGCGGATACTTTAATGGCATCAACCTTCATTTTGTGAAAGGGTGGCTAAAAAGGTGTCATCGGGTATTCCAATGGAGTAGGTTGATGCGTATGTACCAAGAGCAGGATTTGTTCATCCGCATGACGGAAATATACTTAGGGTCCACTTGGTGAGATTACATCCGAAGTTGCATAGCATGTGACTAGGTCAAGGGGATGGAATATCACGGAAGGAGTTAAGTAGCAATAGTCGATAACGAGATTGAACGAGATATGGGGATACCGATGATCAGATCTCGGACTTTGCTAGTATCATAGAAACAAATGGGAAAGGAACATCAATTTTTACGGTTCAACGACCAAAGATCTTCGTAGAATGCATAGGGATTGTTATGGTTCTCCAGATCCTCCTGATGATCATTTACCGTAAAGAGTTCTAGGTGATGTTTGGAGTATTCTCGAACCGTTGGGTAACACGCTTAAATTATCAAAGATGGTTTTGGTTATATTCGGAAACATCGAGTGTTGACAAAAGAGAGAAGTAAAAGTTCCGATATAGTCCGAAAGTCGTTTGGAGGTTTCCGGAAGAGTTTCGGAGTAGCTTGGTGCAGCGGCCATGGTCTACGAGCGATTTTCCCTGTGCAGCTTGGGCTATGGGTGGCTGGGTCATGCGGTGTTGCGGCTCGAGCTCGAGCGGTGGTACGTCAGGATGGCGGTCCTGGAAGGTGGTGGTGGTGGTCTACCAGGCATCGTAGAGCAGTTGGATGTCGGGGCGGTGGCCCCGAAGGCTCTCAGTGTTGAGTGCGTCGAGACCTTCTGTCGTGTGGGCGATGAGGTTATCTCGATGATGATCGTCGGCGTCGTGTGGCGCACAGGAGGGTTGGGTTCTTCATCTACGTTGGAGCGTCCCGTGTTTGCTCATCCCGTAGCATTCACGGCATCTTCTCTCCGGCTTTGGTAGGAGGTCATCTCCTCTTGGATGGGTGGTGTTGGGTGGCTTTGCCCCTGTTGTATTGGTTGTAGCCTGGTTTTTCATTAATTAACCAAGCAACTCTCTTCTTCTTAATTAATCAAAAACGCAAAGCTTTTACCTCGTTTCAAAAAAAGGAGTAGTAAATGTATTGGTTACAGAGATAATAGCACCAACAACAGAATAAACAAAACAAGTATGCTGCAAGTCATTTTCCATATGAACCAATCCTTGTAGATCTATATATTAATTGAAGATGACAAAAACCTCACGTGCCAGCAGTGCACTAGGTTGCTCATATATATTACAATTGTGTTTTCACGTTTCAGATGAGTTCCTGAACTAACTGTTTCTAGAGAACTCTCCAAGCCAACATGGTGTGTAGATAAAAGAATATTTGATGCCCTGTTCAGGGTAATACGTAAAATCAAGATAATTTGTTGGGCATATATTTCCCAACTTTTCGACACTCGGGGTACTCAAATGAGAGGCCAGTCCCTTCTCCATTGATCCACCGAGTGGTCTCTTCTTCTCCACTGCTTTGCTCAGGAAGATTACCTATTTATATGGATGAAACCCTAATATTCTAACTTCAGGATCATAAAAGAAAGATTCTTGAGGCACGAACCACTCTTTGACCATGTCTATATTACTGTCAACATAATCATTGTGAGAACTAGACTGAACCTTCCCTTTAAGTGTTACTTCCTTGTGCTCTCCTAATTTAAACCCTTCAATCTGAGATTTGTTATAGTTAACATTTTCGAGCATCGAGGATTTCTGAACTTGTTGGTAGCAGTGTCATGCCAGCATGGGCTCAATGTCTTTGTCAAGCTTCAGCATCCACTCCATTTGACTAGATGATTCATTAAGGATCCAAACCTGAAGCCGATATTTATCAAGTGCCGCAAAGTATACCCCATGTTCCGACCTTTCTAGACATCGAGTTGGATGCATGCTCTGTCTCATACCCACCGGTGGTGGAATTACACAGTACCTCTTATTTGACAGAGATATTCTGCAAAATAAAAGCACATTGATTGAAGGTTAAGTGGTTAACTAAAAACATTAAGTGGTGCAAAATCTAATAATGAAGTGAGTACGCACCTTACAACAAAATTGGCATCGCGTTGCACATAAAGTGCTCCTCGCCAGTAGACGGCACATTCTCGCAAATCTAACGGTTTGAGCTTGCGGACGGCATATGCAATGCTCCCTTCTCTAACAAAGGACCTCCACTCCCAGCCACCGTATCTTGAAGAGAAGACGCGCAATGCGCATGTCAACGACGATGTCAAAAGTTTGGATTCCTCCACCATGGGATCAACAGTCTCTCCATAGAGAATAGAACACCTATGAGGGACAACGAACACCTCGTAGTGTGGTGACACAGTAGGATCAAAGGCTAGGTACTTATTGAAAGTTGTAACAACGTGGTCTTCCGTATGCACGACAATAGGATGATCATGAGACGGCGGCCATGGGGGCAAAGGATCCCAGCGGCGGGTAGCAGGGTTAACCACATAATTGTGTTGGATTTTTGGCCTTTTTGGCCCAGCCTATAAATGCTAAGTCCAATAATTCCTAAATCCTAGAGGCCCATGTGGCCCATTCATGCATGACAAGGGGTGGGACAAATGTTTAGTCCCACCTTGCTAGTTTAGAAGGAGTTGGACCAACATATAAGGTGAGCTCTTCCCCTTGTGGTAAGAGTGTGTGAGAAGAAGGCTCTCTCACGCGCGCTCCTCCTCCTCCGCCGCCCGCCTCGCCACGCCTCGCCTCGCCTCGTCACGACGCGCGCGCGCGCCGCTGTTTTCGGAATGTGCCTCGGTGCCGAGCCTTTCTTTTTGTCACGCATGACTGGACTATGGAACGGAACGGCCACGTGGAAGCTGAAACGATTTGCCTGAGTGGAAAATGAATACGAGACTGTTCGGTTCATCTTCTGGCTGTTCGTTTCACCTCCCACGCTGCCTGTTCGCCTCCCTCTGTGGCTATAAAAGAGAGGTCGCTCCTCTCTGCAAATATACAGCACACAGCCACCACTGCCTACTGCATCCAGAGCTTTGCGCTGCCTCTCGGTCTTCTCCATCCCGTCTTGCGGCGTGCACCGCGAACCGGGACAGTAGGCCTCCGGAACCCCGCCTCTTGCGATCTTGTACGGGAGAGAGGCGATAAGGTTTTTGGGGAGCGCACTGCGCGACTACTGGCGCGTTCTTCATCACGGACGCCTACGAGGACGACGTCTTCCCCAACGAGGACTTCTTCCCCGACATCGACAACCTCTTCGGCGACATGTCTCTCACTGACGACAACACCAACGGCGGTTCTGCTTCCGCACCGGCTCCAACACCGTATGTCTTCCTGCTCTTCGCTTGTGTGTTTCAGTTTCTCGGACTAGCAATCGATTTAGATATGCTAGACATGTTCTGTTCATATCGATTTCTTGTAAACATGGTTTGTCTGATTTCCATGTTTTCGGCCATATTTTGTTCACTGTTTTCATGGATTAAATCCTTTGGTAAATTGCTGATTTTTCCAACAATGATTTTTCCAACAATCCAAAAACCTTATGCTTTTCATAGGCAATTTTCCCCTGTTGGCTATGCCGCGTCTCTGAAGCCCCCGGTTTTCGAGGGCGTCAACTACAAGAGATGGCGTGCAAGAACCGTCATATGGCTCACAACCATGAGATGCTTTGATGCATCTAAGGGCAAGCCTCAGAGAGAGCTTACTCCTATTGAGGAGAAAGCTTTTGAGGAAGCCGACAACCTCATGAGAGGTGCTGTTATCAGCGTTCTTGGCGAGAACATTGTTGACTCGTACATGTCCCTCACTACGGGCAAGGACATGTGGGATGCACTCGAGGCCAAGTTTGGGGTCTCGGATGCAGGCAGTGAATTGTATGTCATGGAGCAATTCTTTGACTACAAGATGACTGATGAGCGCGGCATTGTCGAGCAGGCTCATGAGATACAGTCCATGGCTAAAGAACTTGAGCAGTTCACGTGTGTGTTACCGGACAAGTTTATTGCCGGAGGCATTATTGCCAAGCTTCCTCCCTCGTGGAGGAATTTTGCTACTTCTTTGAAGCACAAGAGACAGGAGTTTTCTGTCATTGATCTTATTGGGTCTCTTGATGTGGAAGAGAAGGCGAGAGCAAAAGACACACGTCCTCGAGGTGCCGAGGGAGGTTCTAGTGCCAATGTGGTACAGAACAAAAACTTCCAATCTCACAAGTTCAAGAACAAGAACAAATCTGATGGCAAAGGAAAGTTTGATGGGAAGAACAAACCATCACAGTCTACCAACTTCAAGAAGAAGACCGATAAGAGGAAAGGAGCATGCCATGTATGTGGCGAACCTGGACATTGGGCACCTAGTTGCCCAAACCGCTTTGACAAGCGTCATGGGAAGAGCGGCAAGACCGCAAATGTTGTCATTGGTGATGCTGAGATGAAGGACTCTGGGTATGGTATACTCCCTACTATCCTTTCAGTTTGTCAGTCTCCTAATTGGTGGATTGACACCGGCGCTAATGTACACGTTTGTTCTGATATTTCCATGTTTTCCTCTTATCAGGTCACAGGGACTTCCTCCGTGTTGATGGGAAACGGCTCTCATGCTACTGTTCGTGGTGTTGGTACGGTCGATCTGAAGTTCACTTCGGGAAAGACCGTGCGGCTGAAGAACGTGCATCATGTTCCCTCAATCAATAAAAATCTTGTTAGCGGATCTCTTCTATGTCGGGATGGCTACAAGATAGTTTTTGAGTCCAATAAATTTGTAGTGTCCAAGTTTGGAAACTTTGTTGGTAAAGGCTATGAGTGCGGGGGCTTGTTCCGCCTATCCTTGTCAGACGTTTGTAATAAAGTTGTTAATCATGTTTGCAACGACAGTTTATCAAATGTTTGGCATTCACGACTTTGTCATGTTAATTTTGGTTGTATGACGCGGCTAGCTAAAATGAATTTAATCCCTGAATTCTCTACTGTGAAAGGCTCCAAGTGCCAAGTGTGTGTGCAAGCTAAGCAACCTCGCAAGTCTCATACGACTGCTGAGGCGAGAGATTTGGCACCGCTAGAGCTTATACATTCAGATCTTTGTGAGATGAATGGTGTTTTGACAAAAGGTGGAAAAAGATACTTCATGACTCTGATTGATGACTCCACTAGATACTGCTATGTGTATCTTCTGAAATCGAAAGATGAGGCTCTGAACTTCTTTAAAATCTATAAAGCTGAAGCAGAACACCAACTTGATCGAAAGATCAAACATCTTAGGTCTGATCGTGGTGGAGAGTATTTTTCCAATGAGTTTGATTCTTTTTGTGCGGAACATGGTATAATCCATGAGAGGACGCTTCCCTACTCACCTCAGTCAAACGGGGTGGCCGAAAGAAAGAACCGCACTCTAACTGATTTGGTAAACGCCATGTTAGATATGTCGGGTCTTTCTCAGGCATGGTGGGGGGAAGCTATATTGACAGCTTGTCATGTCCTAAACCGAGTTCCCACAAAGAACAAAGAAATTACTCCATTCGAGGAATGGGAGAAGAAAAGGTTAAAACTCTCTTACTTACGGACTTGGGGTTGTTTGGCCAAAGTCAATGTGCCAATTCCCAAGAAGCGCAAGCTTGGACCAAAGACTGTTGATTGTGTTTTCCTAGGTTATGCTTTCCATAGCATTGGGTACAGATTCTTGATAGTAAAATCTGAGGTACCTGATATGCTTGTTGGTACGATCATGGAGTCGAATGATGCGACTTTCTTTGAGGATATCTTTCCTATGAAAGATATGCCTAACTCATCGAATCAGGAGATGCCCAGTTCATCTAGACGGGAATTAGTTAAAATTCCTGAACCCACCATTCCGATAGAACACTTTGAAAATCCTGTGGAGAATGACGATGAAACTCCTAAAAGGAGCAAAAGACAGAGGACTGCAAAGTCCTTTGGTAATGATTTTATCGTGTATCTTGTGGATGACACTCCTAGTTCCATTTCAGAGGCCTATGCATCTTCAGATGCTGACTACTGGAAGGAAGCTGTCCGCAGTGAGATGGATTCCATCTTGGCTAATGGAACTTGGGAGATTGTCGATCGTCCTTATGGGTGTAAACCTGTAGGGTGTAAATGGGTGTTCAAGAAGAAGCTTAGACCTGATGGTACCATTGAAAAGTACAAGGCACGCCTTGTTGCTAAGGGTTATACCCAGAAAGAAGGCGAAGACTTCTTCGATACTTACTCACCTGTGGCCAGATTGACCACCATTCGAGTACTACTTTCCTTGGCTGCCTCACATGGTCTTCTCGTTCATCAAATGGATGTTAAGACGGCTTTCCTAAATGGAGAGTTAGATGAGGAAATCTATATGGATCAGCCGGATGGATTTGTGGTAGATGGTCAAGAAGGAAAGGTGTGCAAGTTACTGAAGTCTTTGTATGGTCTTAAGCAAGCACCTAAGCAGTGGCATGAAAAGTTTGAGAGAACTTTAACTGCTGTAGGCTTTGTTGTAAACGAGGCTGATAAATGTGTGTACTATCGCCATGGTGGGGGCGAGGGAGTCATCCTATGTCTGTATGTTGATGATATCCTGATATTTGGGACCAATCTTGAAGTCATCAAGGAGGTCAAAGACTTTCTATCTCATTGCTTTGAGATGAAAGATCTAGGAGTGGCTGATGTGATCTTGAACATCAAGCTACTGAAAGATGATGATGGTGGGATAACACTGCTTCAATCTCACTATGTGGAAAAGATCTTGAGTCGTTTTGGGTATCGCGACTGCAAATCTTCTCCTACACCATATGATCCTAGCACGTTGGTTCGAAAGAATCAGGGAGATCCTAAGGATGCTAAGGATCAGCTGAGATACTCTCAGATTATTGGCTCGCTTATGTATTTAGCCAGCGCCACGAGGCCTGATATCTCCTTTGCTGTAAGCAAGTTGAGTCGATTTGTGTCAAATCCTGGAGATGTTCATTGGCACGCCCTTGAAAGGGTTTTGCGCTATTTGAAAGGCACTGCGAGCTATGGAATTCACTACTCTGGGTACCCAAGGGTACTTGAAGGGTATAGTGACTCAAATTGGATTTCTGATGCTGATGAGACAAAGGCCACGAGTGGTTATGTGTTTACACTTGGGGGTGGCGCTGTTTCTTGGAAGTCTTGCAAGCAGACCATCTTAACGAGGTCAACTATGGAAGCAGAACTCACAGCATTAGACACAGCCACTGTTGAAGCAGAGTGGCTTCGTGAGCTCTTGATGGACTTGCCTGTGGTTGAAAAACCAATACCCGCAATTCCTATGAACTGTGATAATCAAACTGTGATCATCAAAGTAAACAGTTCTAAGGATAACATGAAGTCATCAAGGCATGTGAAGAGGAGATTAAAATCTGTCAGAAAAATGAGAAACTCTGGAGTTATTGCGTTGGATTACATCCACACATCTAAGAATTTGGCAGATCCCTTCACAAAGGGTCTATCACGAAACGTGATAGATTATGCATCGAAGGAGATGGGTATGAGACCCACAATATGAGTTGTCCACAGTGGTAACCCACTCTATGTGATCGGAGATCCCGTGAATTAGAATTGGGAGACAAGCTGTTGGTCAATTGAGAGGAGAGTATCCCTACTTTGTATAATACCACTCCGTGAAGATGCAGTACTCTCCTAATCTGCAAGGTAGGTTGATTTTATCTTAATGTGTTCTAAGTGACTTACTTAAGCAGAGATGTTGTCCTGCAGAACATCTTTTGAAGAACACACCTATGCGAGTCTGACTGTTAAACGTCGCAGTCTATGAGAGTTGGGTGCTCTTTAACAAACTCATGAAAGGCCTCGGAGTATGACGTATAAGCTCCAAACCGCGGGGAAGTCCCACGGCAGCCTAGTATCAGTCAAGGCTTTGTGTGAAACTAGATTCGCAGAAAACTTGCAGTTCAAGGCCTAGTCCACTGTTCAAGTAGCAGTCTAGTGTAACATAGAGATCTAGGTGGAAGTTCAACTTAATAGTCTCCACTGCACCACTGGTATATAAACAATGTTTTGGAACCTAAGGCAACTTTATGTGCCTCTAGGATCTGGTGGGGGATTGTTGGATTTTTGGCCTTTTTGGCCCAGCCTATAAATGCTAAGTCCAATAATTCCTAAATCCTAGAGGCCCATGTGGCCCATTCATGCATGACAAGGGGTGGGACAAATGTTTCGTCCCACCTTGCTAGTTTAGAAGGAGTTGGACCAACATATAAGGTGAGCTCTTCCCCTTGTGGTAAGAGTGTGTGAGAAGAAGGCTCTCTCACGCGCGCTCCTCCTCCTCCGCCGCCCGCCTCGCCATGCCTCGCCTCGCCTCGTCACGACGCGCGCGCGCGCCGCGGTTTGCGGAATGTGCCTCGGTGCCGAGCCTTTCTTTTTGTCACGCATGACTGGACTATGGAACGGAACGGCCACGTGGAAGCTGAAACGATTTGCCTGAGTGGAAAATGAATACGAGACTGTTCGGTTCATCTTCTGGCTGTTCGTTTCACCTCCCACGCTGCCTGTTCGCCTCCCTCTGTGGCTATAAAAGAGAGGTCGCTCCTCTCTGCAAATATATAGCACACAGCCACCACTGCCTACTGCATCCAGAGCTTTGCGCTGCCTCTCGGTCTTCTCCATCCCGTCTTGCGGCGTGCACCGCGAACCGGGACAGTAGGCCTCCGGAACCCCGCCTCTTGCGATCTTGTACGGGAGAGAGGCGATAAGGTTTTTGGGGAGCGCACTGCGCGACTACTGGCGCGTTCTTCATCACGGACGCCTACGAGGACGACGTCTTCCCCAACGAGGACTTCTTCCCCGACATCGACAACCTCTTCGGCGACATGTCTCTCACTGACGACAACACCAACGGCGGTTCTGCTTCCGCACCGGATCCAACACCGTATGTCTTCCTGCTCTCGCTTGTGTGTTTCAGTTTCTCAGACTAGCAATCGATTTAGATATGCTAGACATGTTCTGTTCATATCGATTTCTTGTAAACATGGTTTGTCTGATTTCCATGTTTTCGGCCATATTTTGTTCACTGTTTTCATGGATTAAATCCTTTGGTAAATTGCTGATTTTTCCAACAATGATTTTTCCAACAAATTGTTGAGCAAGAGAAGACCATTGCAATGATCCTTGATGTCATAGATCGTGATGCAGTGGTCAGTGGCCTTGATGGAGGTGTCTGTATTGGGAAGGAAGTCGAGACTGCCGGTGATTGCACCGACGCCCGTGGAGGAGGGACGGGCCAATAATTCCGGGTACATGTGGTGGTAGAAGTGAACAAATATGCCGCGAGGCGAGAGCGGGAGCAGGTCCGCACGTAGGAGTCGGTGGGCGTCGATGACAGCGAGCCAGTCCCTGTAGACGCAGCGGGACACGGCTAACCAGCGCGGCGCGAGGCGGCCGAAGATGTGAGCTATCATCACGTCTTGTGGGAGGACAGGTACCAGAACCTGTTGTTGTTCAGCGAGCTCCTTCTCGTCGTCACCATCAGCGATCACTCGAACGGGCACGTGAGCAGGCCCGTCGGAACAGCCCGCCGTAGTTTCGGAGCCACACCGCTCGAGAAGCTTATCGGCCATGGTCGTGGCGGCTCGATCGATCTGGAACCCTAAACGAGATTTCGATTTGTTTTCTTGGGGAGGGGGGGGGGGATTATAACTCATCAGATGGAGTCTGTGTCAGCTACGTGTCTTGGTGTGACCTATACGGAAGGATGAATTTCTATTTATATTATATCAAAAAAGAAGATTTTTTTTGTTCCGTATGCCAACACCCTCTCCGCCAGGGTGTGTTTCGCTCCCCGCTTCCTCCGTACGTCCTGTCTCCCGTGGAGCAGCTGTGGCCGGCGGTGGTGCGCACGCGGCGCGCCAACAAGTTAGTAAGAAACCTGATGCCATCATCCATCTGCTGCTCGTCGCGTCTGATCTAGCGGTGCGTGATGGCACGTCGCCGGCATCCTGGTGCTGGTGCCAGACGAGGAAGGACTGCCCCTGTACATCGACGCCGCTACTCGTCGTCTCCGTTAGCCTNCGAATACTCTCATTCCCAATGAAGAGCATAGTGAGATAGTCCCATACTTCCTTGGCGGTGCTCAAATTGTTGATGTGTACCGCATGAGTATCCGGTACGGCTTGTTGAAGGAGATGCTTGGCGGTGGCATTGAGTTGCTCATCAACTTCTTCCCTTCCGGTCAAGTTGAGAGGATCATGAGGTGCAAAGCCATTTTGTATGACCCTCCACAAATGAGTAGAAGAGCTAGAAATATGAGATTTCATTAGTCCTTGCCATTTAATAAAATTGCGAGAATCAAGCTTAGGAGGAGATCCCATGTTGTTAATGTGTGGCATAGGATAATGGACCGGCGGAGGGGAGTAAGTGTTAGGGGGTGGAATGTTAGCACCCTTTGCCGGACCATCATTTTCCTTAGGAGGGTCACCTTTATTCTCGGCGGAGGTGGAGCCATCGTTGGGTGGCTTCACCTTAGCCAAGGAGAGTTCCACACTAGGTGTGGTGTTTGGGTCGGTGGGCCTGGAAGGTTTTCTTCCAAAATATTCCTCAAACATAGCCTTCATCTCCAATCTCATGGTGGTTTGCATTGTGTCCAAGGACGCCAAATGCTCCTCACGTGAGATTGAAGAGGAAGAGATAGATGGAGGAGTATCTTCGGGAGGAGTTTCTTTACCCTTATCCCCTTCCATAGTTGCTCAAACTCTTAGGCGGTTAAGCCCGAATAAGAGACCACGCTCTGATACCAATTGAAAGGATCGTATGAGCGACTAGAGGGGGGGGTGAATAGGAGCTACCCAAATTTTTACTTCTTTTCAAGTTAAGGCTAGACAAGAAGGTAAATTCTCTAGATGTGCTACTAAGTGAATTTACCTAGAGTGACAAGCAAGCTAGCAATAACAATATAAGTAAAGGTACGAGTAAAGGATAGAGGTAACCGCAATGGAGACACGAAGACACAAGGATGTATTCCCGTAGTTCCTTCCTTGTTACGGGAAGTACGTCTACGTTGGAGAGGTGTGGTGCCACAAAGGCCACCAACGCCACAAAGGCTCACCCTATTCTCCGGTGAACAAGCCACAAAGGCGAGTTCACGCTCCACTAAGCGATGCCCTTGAAGGCGGCACGACACCTTTACACAAAGTATTGGGGCAAGCTCCACAACTCAATTGGAGGCTCCCAATAGGCCCACCAAGCTCTTACACACAAAGTTAAGCTTGGAGGACGGCTTCTTCCGGCTTGGAATCCGATGAATCACACAAGTTACAAGCCCCTCAACAAAGAGAGGGGGGAAATCAAATCGCCTTGGTGGAAGTGTAGATCTAGGTCTTCTCCATCAAATCCCAAAAGGGCTTTGAGTTCTATTGGCTAGGGAGAGAGAACTAGTGCTATGAAGCTTTGGAACAATGGAGGAGAGAGAGTGGAAGCCGCAGCCAGCTCTTGAGGAAGAAGAAGGCTTTATATAGTCCTCCACGAAATGTAGCCGTTGCTGGACGACTAGGGCCGGAGTCTCCGGCCAGGAGGGCCGGAGTCTCCGCCCTAAGTGACTCCAGGGCCGGAGTCTCCGGCCAGAGACAAAAGTCTCCGGCCCAACTCCGGCCTGGTCTCTGAATTGTCCAAGCCAGTCTGCAACCCTCGATCACCCGGCCAGACCAGAGTCTCCGGCCCCGGGGGACCGGAGTCTCCGGCCCACCCGGAGTCTCCGGCCAGAGACAGAAAGTCTCCGGCCCAACTCCGGGAGGGCATCTGAACTGACCAACTGGGAGGGTTGCTGGGGCGAATCCCCTAGGCCGGAGTCTCCGGCAAACAGGGCCGGAGTCTCTGCCCTAGAAGAAGCAACAGCAGCACTTCGTGGAACCCCTCTCCACCATTTCCACCTTCGCGAAGCACCTTACAAGACAACTAGGCCCTAACTCCACTACTGGACTACGGGCTCCGATCTTTACTTCCTTTTTGGGGTGCACCTCCGCGAGATCCTGAATTAACCTAGAAAATCTGCAGAACTTTAATAGAATGGTTAATTCACCAAATATTGTTAACAAACAGCAAAATACATTTATTAGGGAAATGCTCTTTCACCGCCCCACTTACAACCTGAAGTGGTACCACTTGTTTTCCAATGCACTAAAAAACAAACTGAACTCAAGCAAGAGCAGCAAGGTTGAATAGAAGCCACCGTAGAAATAAACCAAGCTTGACATTACAAATTTACAATTGCTCGAGGCCAACCTAAAGTTTGTGTCGATTTCATATCAGTGTGAGTTATTAAATGGTTCTCTGCGATGGGAATCGTATGTGGGAAGAATGTTGTATATTTTGCTGAATAGTTACTACTCTTGACAACAAAGGTGGTCACTGCTCAATTGGCAATGAGCTAACAGTTTGTGAAGAGATGAAAACAGCAGATGCACAATTCAAGCGCTGATGAAAGATGAGAGCTTGCAAATGTAAATGAATATACTTGAGAGTTCAAGCGGTTTCCTGTGGTTCCGAAAGTAGACAAATCTTTTATTGGTATCACAAGCCCGGATAACTGAATCAATTCACAAGAGCATATGCTCCTGAGTGAAAAATATGATATTTTCGTGTTGAAAAAATCTAAAATTTCACACATGTAAATGCCGCTGTTCTATGTGTACATGTAAACAAATCATGGATAAGTCATGGCATGTGTGAAAACTAGGAAGCCTTTGTGCCGCGCATGCATCACCTATGAGGATATTAATGTTTGCAAAAGTTTTGTAATTGTACTATTAAACATTATTGTTCTGGGATTATAGTTGTACAGAGAAACATAATTTATCGGGCTGTTTCAGGTAAGATTTAGGCACTTACATAACACAACTTTTTTTAAAAAAAACTGAAAAGTTTTTCAAATCTGTAATGTTTTCAAAGAAAAAATAAAAACAAAAAAATAGAAAGAGAAAAACCAGGTAAGAAGCTGTCGTGGGTAGAGCGACGCTCTGTCCCGTGTCAGGTCGGAAATAGGAGCCCCTGCGCTGCAGGGGCAGGTGTGTCAGGGTGGTCTTCTAGCGATCATGGAGCGGGCCATCAAGGCTATGTTGTTGTTCCAGGGGAAGCAAAGGGGACCGGGGAAGGAAACAAACCCTATAAGACGAGGTCTTACGTAGACATGCTCCAATTTGCGACATGTGTTGATCCCAATCTCAAAGCACAACCCTAATTCCCATCCAACCCCGATACCGATCGAACCTCTCGAATTCCCATCTTTCATTTCTTTATTTCACATCCATTCCCAAATCCCAATTCCGTGTTATTTTGTTGCATGAGCTCAGTGATACCGGGAGGAGACCACATAAGGCCTTGTTTACTTCTAGGGTATTTGAGGGGATGGGAGGGTATTAATTCGTATCCCGGAATTTCCCCGGTAGGTTGTTTACTAGTCCGGGTTTTGAGGGGATAATCCCGGGATATCCCCACAAATCCCCTCCACTCTAATGTATTTTTGGCTAGATTAAAAACTCTCCATCATGGTAGAGTATTTTTGGGGAAGGGTATTTGAGGGGATTTGAGGGTATTGGATGAACACCAAATCCCCACATATCCCCACATCTTTTGGGGGTGAAAATACCGGAGAAGTAAACAAGGCCTAAGGAAGTCAGGAGAGGATCAAAACCCTAGGTTTTGCATGAGCTCACATTTAGATTTTAGAGTGGCAATGTGTACTCATCACCTGTGTACCCGACGGGTAAAGCCCATTAGGAGTATGGGTATAGTATAAAAATATACCATGAGTAAGTAAATAAGAAAAATATAATACCCATCAGAGAGAGCGGCTAAGGGAATGGGATGGTAGAAGCCTGACCCGCATACCCATGTCCCCGTTTAAGATTTGACAAGGGGAGCCTCCATAGTATTCTAACATACTTAATTTTTCCCTAATCACGGTCAAAGTTAAATAAATATTGCATCATAATATTTGTTTTTCTACTATTGGATTGTTTGTATGTTCATTTTAGTTGAACTTTTTATAGTATTAAAACTTTATTATAATGCTTATTTTGTAGTCCTATGTATGATCAAATTACCTATATTTTGTGTGAGTTTGTAAAATTAAAGTACATGACTATGTGTTGGCGTTTATGATTACATGTTATTTTTTACTATTTATGATGTCATTGTTTATGGGCAAGTGTTGTCGCTTTTGAGAAT
Source organism: Dactylis glomerata (assembly GCA_007115705.1). NCBI lineage: Eukaryota > Viridiplantae > Streptophyta > Magnoliopsida > Poales > Poaceae > Dactylis > Dactylis glomerata. The sequence goes on from QXEO01000184.1 coordinate 1,342,947, forward strand.
GTGATGTTCTTTATAATATGTTGTTCATAAATATGTATTTTATAGTATGTTTGAATTTATAAATTATGGTTATATTGATGTTTTGTAAATGTGAGCATTTTTATCCACAGATACCCATTTACCCTGAAACTTGTACCTTTAAGGGGCATAGCTACGGATAAGATTGGAGAAAATGGGTACGGGTATGGGGAGGCTTCGCTCATACGCATACCCTCCCCATACCCGCAATCCCTACTCACGTTTAGAATTTCTGGTGTTAATATAACAAAACGAATCTCAAGAAAAGGATTTAGAAGACAAGTTGTCAACTAAATAATCATGAAAACGGCTTCAGTATCCATTCACGTGTACTTGTAGCATACTAGTATATAACATCATCATTATTCTGTGTACGAATCTTAACACAAGCAGAGGCTATCACACAACGAGCTGAGTAATTAATCCGTAGCCGTAGACCGTAACAGCACGGAATTACAACAACCGAACGACCTCTCCGATCCCTACGGCATCTCAGAGCACCAAAGCCCCTAAAACCCCCAAAACAGCGCCGGTGATCACTCCGTCCAGCCGTGCCGCGCCAGCCATCGGCGGTGGCGCCTCCAACGAGCTGCTGCGCGACATCCCCTCGTCCCCAACGCTCATGCCAGGGGCCTGCCCGTACTCCGGCGCCGGTGCCCACAACGGCGGCGACGATCCGGGCGCCGGCGCCAGAACCGGCCTAGTTGGTCGGGGCGCCATCACGATGACGTACAGCTTCTTGCCCTTCTGACACCGGTCCTCGTCGCCGCTGATGAAGAAGAAGGCGCCGGACCGGTCAAAACGGAACTCGGAGCGGCCACCGCCGTCTTCGAGGCGGCGGACCGGGTTGCGCGTGTTGCACGCGTCGAAGTCCGCCTCGGTCACTAGCAGCACCCCGTCCGCGTCCTCGCCGTTCGCGAACACTGCGAGCAAAAAACAGGCAGCTCACCTTCAGTTGATTCATGGTATTTACTCGTACGATACGAATATGGTATTCCGGATCAGCCGATTACGGCGTCGAGGAAGAGGAGGTGAGATGCGCATACCGATGGTGTCGTTGATCTGGAACCTGTTGCGCTCGGCCCAGTGGTTGTAGCTCTCGGCGGGGTCGACAACCCAGCCGTCGTGGCCGCCGGCGTAGAAGACGTACGCCTCCAACGAAGAAACCATGGCCGCGAAGACCAGAACGAGCAGTTTCTTGGACTCCGCCATGGCGTAATCGGTCGATCAGCGTAGAAGAGGCTGAGCGCTTGGGCCGCCAAACAAGAATGCCCAAAGATGATAGGTATCGTAGGAGAAGCTGCTCTAGATGTCTGCATATATAGGCTCGCTGGATATGGTTGCTGACCTATGGTGGAACAGGTGTAGGCTCCCAAGAAACGCTCCTCTATGACTATGCATGAAACAAACGGAAGGGCACCGCTTCGTTGAATGAGTTGCTCTCACGTTGATCTTCTCGCGCGCTCGGTCCGCCGTAGCCCCGGCCCTCGGGGAATCCGAGGAGAGTAGCGGTGGACCCACTTTAGGCATCACCCGGTCAGATTTCCTTACGTTTTTTACTGGTAGCAGATATTCTCCTGAATTCTGAATTCTGATACAGGCATACAGCCTGGCTATAGCAGATAAGTTGAACCAGCGTGAAATACTGAAATACCCAAGCACAAAGCAGGGACGCCAGGCTTCGAAATTCTACAGGCCGGCCTACCTGCCAACCAGAGAACCACTCGAGCACTCCAGCAGGCATACGTGGACAATAAAATGACAACATTAACAAGGAAAATTAACCAAGAACAGCCGCTTTAGCTTAGCATCAAGAGAACATAGTATTTGGTTCAAGATTTCCAATGTCTGAGATACTCCAACTGCAGTTGTTTCAAAGAAGAAAAAACAGAGGTGCAGGAGCTAGACCAGTTGGTAGCAGTGCTGCTGAGCAGACACTCTGCATTTACCTGGAGATAACAAGGTACCCCTCCACACTGGCCAGCTCCTCTATCCAACCCGTGAGACGGGAATATGGGGCAAAGTCCGCATTCAGAGCTGCGGCGTTCACAGTTCTGGTCGGTTAGCAGAAAAGCACTCTCGCTGATGCTCCAAATTCCAGACTCACTGGTTTGAGTCCAACCAACCCGGAACGGATTTTGGCCAAAAGCATTCCCGGAGTTCTGCTGATGAAAATAAACCTCAAAGATGACGACATGGTGATTCACAAGCTACAACCTGAAGCTAGGTGTGCATTTTTTCACCTCAGTGCACGAAGGTGCATTGGAGCTGAAGACATGTACACCAGTACTCGATCTTCAGAGCTCCCGAAAACGAAAACCTTTTAAACTTTTAATTGCCTTTGTCTAGTGCGGAGTTCATAGGTAGTTTTAACATTTGTTAAGGCTGAAAATGAACAAGTATTTACTGCAGAGACCTGCTCCGGCGGTCGCTCCGTTGGGGGACGGGGCACTGCTCGCCCCTGCTGGCCCGGCCCCGGCCGCCCCGGCTGCTGCTGCTCCGGCCCAGGCTGCTGCTGCCCCGGCCCCGGCTGCTGCTGCTCCGGCCCAGGCTGCTGCTGCTGGCCCGGTCCCGGCCACTGCTGCCCCGGCCTCGGCTGCTCCGGCCTCTGCGGCCGCTGACCCGACCACTCCGGCCCCTGCCGCCCCGGCAGCTGCTGCTCTAGGCCCCGCCGCTCCGGCTGCTCCGGCCCCGGCGCCCCTGCTGCCGCCCCCTCCGGGCAAGCTCCCGCCAAACTTCATGCCGCAAGTGGTTGGACCGCTGTGTGCTGCTGTCTTGCGCCCATCCGCTCAAGCCGCCCCGGCCGCTCCAGCCCCGCTGCCGCCTCCTCCGGATAAGCTACCCCCAACTTCAAGCCGTGGGTGGTTGGGCAGCCGTGTGCCGCTCTGGTCGAGGTGGGTGGTGAGCCGGACTGGCAGGAGGTGCGTGACCGTCGACGCTCGCAGCGGAGCAAGCCGCCCTCTTCTCCTCATCGTGAGAGGGCTGACCGGGACATGGCCTTCAGGAGGAGGGTGCGTGGCCGGTGCTTCCGGCGCCGTTCCGGCCACCGCGAGCGTGACTGCTGGAAGCATCCGGAAACTATTGCCGCACCTCTTGCGAGCAACATGGACTTCGGCTCTCCGTTCCCCTGTGCGTCGCTCTGCTGGCCATGATCACTCGCCTCCAGCTCCACCATGTCGTGCGAGCAACATGCCGGCACCTCTTTGCTCTTGGGCATCGGTTGTTGCTCATTCAGGCGATCCAGGTCCGGACCATTCTGCGGCTGTTCCGAGTGAATCTGTGGCTGCTCCTGGGGATTCTGCGGCGGTATTGCATCTTCTGCAGCCTCTCCTTGCAACCCAGGCCGAGGTGCTAGGCACTGAGTTGCAGGCCATGTTTGCTGCTCGTCTGGAGGAGGTGTTCCAGCCTCTTCGCGACTTGGTTGCCTCTGTACAGGGTTGGACTTCTAACGTCTCAGGCCTCTGGGAGCTGATGGAAGCTTTGGGTGGAAGTCTTGCTCTCGCTATTTCTTCGAGGCCGGGAGAGCACTTTGAAGCCGCCTCTCCTATTGTGGCTAGTGTTGTGGATGCTGGTATGGCCGTTGTGGCTGACTGCTCTTTTGAGAGGGATGATGTGATGGTGCAGGCCACTGATGATCCTCCTGATTTGGCTTGTGTCCTTCCCGAGAGAGCGACGCAAGGCGTGGAGGAGCAGGCCAAGATGGATGTTGAAACAACGCCATCTTGTTTTGACATGGAGATGTCACCTGATGGGCATATGATAGTGGGGAAGCTGAAGATTTCCGGTGCTCCTTGTACCGACAAGTCTTCAAAGGAGTTGATCCATATGGATGCTGACGAGCCACTTGAGAAGGCATCACCTTCTTCATGGGATGAGTTCCTCGACGAGCTTGCTCTCACCGTGTCGAGCGCACCCCAAAATGCGCAGACTGCTCCATCTCTCTTGGAGCGACGTAGCTGTCGTTTGGACAAGAAGAACAAAGATTGCGACATTCCTGTAGCCAAGCGCGCTGAGTATAGGCGGGCAGAGACTTTTGGGGAGGTTCCAAAGATCAAGCGCAAAAGAAAAGCCTCTGAAGAAATCCTGGATGAGAAGATGCAACACTATCTGCAAATGTACAAGAAGCAACACACGCCACAGGTGGTTGAGGCAGTGCGCGCCTTAGTTAAGGTCAATGCTTGACCATTTCTTTTGCGAGGGTGCACAGAGGTGCGCTGCTAGTGGCGAGAGTCCGTGTGTGTTAGCGGAGTCTTTGTTAGATGCAAGGTGTGGCCTGTGTTCTTAGGTCTAGGGGCTCTTGTATCCGGCACAGACGATGTGCCATGAGTTGTCGTCTTTGGTGTTTTGCCGGTTTCCCTGAATTAACCGCGCGATGTATGGTTTTTGGGTCCGGTTTTCCTCATTAACTGGATCATTTCCCTCTTCTATAATGCAAAGGCAGAGCTCCTGCCGTTTTCCGTCAGTATATCCTCACTAGAAATTAACAAAACCAGCTACGAAGAGATCCAACATTTCACAAGGTAACATGTCTTGTCCTACTTGACACCAAATGAAAAAATGAAGGACGGAATAGGTGAGCAATACAAGTGAATTTGGAGATAACAGTAAATGTGCTTACTAAAAGAGAGTAGCATCAGAGTCTGAAAAAATAGGTCTTGTATTGACATTAGGTATTGAGTCTAGCTAATTTGAAAAATAAAGAAATATTGCATTCACTAGTAGCAAGTACTTTCTTTTAGGAATCACTGTAGAGGTACTTGTAATTGTGTGGTTAGAAAGGGAAATGGCTGTATCAATACAAATACTGGTCCTGAATATGGTGCCCCATGGGACTGCTTCAAACTATCGCAGATGAGACTAAGCTATTTTTAAAGAGGATATCGTGTCATCCTGAAGAGATATTCCTTTATTTAGCATTAGACCCTCTATATTAGTCATATCAATTTTATAAAGTTATTAGCTATCTGTTTGGGGTATCGTTTGTTTTAGCCAAACGTAGTATTTGTGTTTTTTCATGGATTGCCATTTCAAGTATTGGTTCTATTGGTCTTGTTATGGTAGAACATAGCTCAAGTACTACATATTATTTCCATTAGTTATGAAATACCATTAAAAAAAATCTGCGTAATAACAATATCTCTATGTGCCTGTTTGGATGTATGAATTGGGGCTTGGAATTGCCCATTTGGAATTTAGAGGCCCGAATTCCGCTGTTTGGATGGCCATGGAATTCGAGTGTGGAAACTGGCCGAAATTCCGAGCCAAATCCACCATGTGTTATTTCGGCCTTGCATATTTCCGAGCTGCCCCGCTCCGAATTGGCCGGAATTGTAAAAACTTAAAAAAATATAAAAACTATAGAAAATTGAAAACTTTAATAAAATAAAAAATGTGAAAAAAATTCAAAAAAACAAAAATGTAAAAATTAAAAACTTTAAAAATAGAAAAACTTAAATACTAGGAAACGTAAAAAAAAGTTCTAATAAAAATTCCAAAATAAAAAACCCAAAAAATTATAAAATAAATTTTTGACAATAAAAAATAAAAAACTTCCAAAAATTCAAGAAATGTGAAAACAGTACAAATATCAAATTTAATAAAATTTAAATAAAAAATAAAAATTTGGAAATATAAACTGAGAAAAACCCTAACCCTAGATCGAAATTCAATTTCATATTTTGTACATCCAAACATGATTTGGAATTAGGTGCTATTCTTTGATTCCAACAAGAATTTCCATGCACATCCAAACAACGAAATTGGAAATGGAGGTCATTTCCTTTCCATCTTAGATTTGGAATTTTTAGTCCAATTCATTTCCGAGCAAAAATTCCTACATCCAATCAGACTGTATGTGTGATTCGTTAAAATAGGATATTATTCCTCTAAAATCCACTATCTATCTATCTTCCTTTTCTTATTCTGCATTCGGGTTGGCTAGTTAAACTAGATGTATATGAGTGAAACAAAACAGCTTATCAATTTGCAGGAAAAAATGGCCAGGCTCATGTAGCATGTCAAGGTTCGGAGAAACAACCAACGATATTCATCCAATGTTGGCTATTTAAAAACACAATGTTCAACTATCCGTGCACAAATTTACCTAGATAAATCACAACCTATGTTATACATCAGAGCAAAACCTACTTAACTACCTTTGTTTATGCTTCTTCCTTTTCCTCCAGTTGCACAAGAGCCAATTGAGTAAATATACATATTCACATCAAATCAATTCCTTACTTTGTTTATGCAAGGAATTTCTAGAGCTTCACTCCACAGCTTTCATCTCTCCACTCCACCAACCACCATATTACTTTCTTCTTCTGCGATGCTACAGAAAGCCATCACCATTCGATCTAAGCCCATAAGCCAGACAGTTAATCAAGTATCAACCAAGAAGCTCAGGTCAGGTGCTCCTCAATCCTATTGAACATCTCGTCGGCTTGGATGATTGTCATCTCATGGAACCCATAAGAAAGATTCAGCTCCTCCTGGATGTGCTCAGCCCACCGGGAAACCTCCTCCCAAAATCCCCTATTCACCACTGCATCCTTCCAAGGCGTCTGAAGACAGGCAGGAGTAGGACTGGCATAGACCATGCTTTCTCACTTCTCTTTCTGTTTTCACTACTCGATCTTCAAATCAGAGCTCCCAAAAACCTTGTAAACTTTTAATAGCCTTTGTCCAGTGGGGAGTTCATAGGTAGCTTAAAAAAAATTAAGGCTGAAAATGAACAAATATTTACTGCCGATTTTTATTACACCTTGGAGTGTATCCTCACTGGAAATTAACAAAACCAGCTAGGAAGAGCTCCAATATTTCAGAAGGTACATATCTTGTTCTATTTGCCACCAAATGAAAAATCAAGTACAGAATAGGTGAGCAATACAAGTTTGGAGATAACAGTAAATGTGCTTACTAAAAGAGATAAGTATCTGAGTCCGAAAATTCAGATTTGTATTGACATTGGCTATTGAGCCTAGCTCTTTTGACCAAAAATTTACTGCATTCACTAGCAAAGTAATTCCTTTTTGGTATCACTGTAGAGGTACTCGTAATTGTGTAGTTAGAATGACAAATATATGTGTAAATACAACAACAAACTGGTCCTGAATATGGTGACCCCTGGGACTGCTTCAGGCTATTGCAGGACCAATTTGTGCAGGTGAACGAGTGGCAGCATCGTTGTTCCAGTCAAATTACAGTGTCTTTACTGAAGTCTTGGCAGTATTTCGTCTTGCAAAGATTGATATCATGGAGAAGATGTCTCCAAGAGATCTTATTGTAATTTTTAGTTGGATAATATATCCAAATCAGTGTAGTTGTAACAGTTGCGAGTATGAATAAAGTTGCAGGTGTTTCTAAGAAAAAGCTATTGCACATCGGACTAAGCTACTTTTAGATATCCTGCCACCCCGAAGAGATATTCCTTTATTTAGCATTGGACCCTCTATATCAGTCATATAAACTTTATTAAGTTTTTTAGTTATCTGTTTGGGGTATAGTTTTGTTTTAGCCAAACTTATTGTTGGTGTTTTTCAATAAATTGCCATCTCAAGTATCGGTCATGTTGGTCTTCTTATGGTAAGACATAGCTCAAGTACTAAATACTCTTTCATTAGTTATGAAATACAATTAATTTCTGTGTGCTAGCAACATCTCTATGTATGATTCATTAAAATAGGATATTAGTCCTCTAAAATCCATTATCTATCTATCTTCCTTCTCTTATTCTCTATTCGGGTTGGCAAATTAAACTAGATAGCTATATGAGTGAAACAAAACACCTTCTCAATTTGCAGTAAAAAATGGCCAGGCTCATGTAGGATGTCAACCCAACTAAACTTAAGACCCAATTCCAGATTGCAAGGTTCAGAGAAACAACCAACGATATTCGTCAAACGTTGGCTACTTAAAAACACAATATTCAACTATCCGTGCACAAATTTACCTAGATAAATCATAGCCTACGTTATAGTAGTACATCAGAGCAAAACCTACTTAAATACCTTTGTTTATGCTTATTCCTCTTCCTCCAGTTGCAGAAGAGCCAATTGAAGGAAATATACATATTCACATCAAGTCAATTCCTTACTATGAACTGTGTGTATCTTCTATACTTCGGGGTCGATTCATGTTACAACAATTTCAATAGCTAAAATCCACAGCTCTCTCCTCTCTCTCCAATCTACCAACCAGTATATTAGTTTCCTCTTTTGCGGTGCTACACAATGCCATCACCATTTCAATCTAAGCCCCTAAGCCAGAAGGTTAATCAAGTATCAACCATGAAGCTCAGGTCAGGACGTCAGGTGCTCTTCAATCCAATTGAACATCTCGTCTGCTTGAATGCTTGTCATCTCATGGTACCCATAAGCAAGATTCAGCTCCTCCTGGATGTGCTCAGCCCACCGGGAAACCTCCTCCCAGAATCCCCTCTTCACCACTGCATCCTTCCACGGCGTAGCTCGACCATCCTTCCTCATGTATCCTCTCTCATCAACAAACCCTTCCTCACTGAACATTTTCCAAATCCTTTCTGACAACTCGTGATCCAGCCCTGGTATCCTATCGGACAGCAGAGTCGGCGTCAGAGGAAGCTCCAGGCTCCGGAGCTCCCTCACCTCGACGCCACCCTTCCTCAGCATCTTCATATTCCTCTCCACCAACGCGACCCTCTTACGATCCTTGGGCATGTGGAGGAACATGGCCGGCGGGTAACCCGCTGGTGCTCCCGCCGGCCCAAACGCGCCCTCGGAGATCATAATCACCACGGCGGCGAAGCTCATCTCGGCCGCGAGCCGGGAGACGAAGTACCCGCCGGAAGACGCACCGAGAGCGGCCACCAGGAGGTCTCCGAGGCCGTTCTTGGCCGTCCAGGAGTGGATCGCCCGCTTGGCGGCGCCCACCTCATGCCCCAGCGACCAGCACTCCCCGGCGCTCGCCACTGCCAGCACCGCGAACCGCCTCCGTAGCGCGCGGGCCGTGATGGCGACGTCCTCCGGCAGCCCGACGCACCCGGGACAGCGCGGGGACGGCGGCCAGAAATTCTCCGGGCGGCAGCGGCAGCCGTGGGCGACGAAGAGGACCGCCCTGGCCGGCGCCGCCGGGAGCTCCCAGATGGCGCGCGCGCTGCCTAGGGAATCTACCGTCGGGGAGGAGAGCGCTGGCGAGGCGGCGCCGGATTCTTTGGAGCGGGCGACGATTTGGGATGCCGGGGTTGTTCTGGAGTAGAGGAGTACGCCGACGACGGCGAACAGGAGGAGGGCCAGGGACGCGAGGGGCGTGGTCAGGCGCAGAGCTAGTCGCTTCGCGGCGTGAGGATGCGACGCCGGCTTGCTCGGCCGGTGAGCCGTGCCAGCCATCTGCTTCGCCGAGTGCCTGCTTCTCTGGAGCGGTGACGAGGAGGATTCGGGCACGAACGGCATGGGGGAGATCGCATCTCACCTCCGGGGATTGTTTGCCCATTTCGGTTTGGAGGAGAACAAACAGCAGAGTGATGGGCTGAAAATCTGAAGAACAGTGTGCAGGCCATCCAGGCCCTGTTCAATTGGGCTGGCGCTCAGGTCCTCCGAGGCTCCGCCAGCCCGGTTTCTTCGATCAGAAATGTTGCTTAACATTTTTTTTCATGATTTTGACATGAGACAAAAAAAAATTAATACTTCCTCCGACCGAAAATAAATATGGAAGACTTAGTACAAACTTTATATTAAGTTACTACAAAAACACCGACACTTATTTCTGATTGAAGGAAGTACAATGATATTGTAAATGAAAAAAAAGTACTCCATCCGACCTATATCACAATTTAGTGGTAGATACATCCGTATTAATAAAGAGTAATATGGACCGGATGAGTACATGAATTTCATATTGTCGGATGATCAATATCATCAATATAAGTGAAATTCAACGGTTGTGGAGGCAGCCGATTAGGGGCCACCGACACCAAGTTTTGCCTAGAGAGCATGCATCTAAGTGTGGGGTGTCTAGAAACATACTGGTAAAGTAGAGTTGGTAATATTGTTATACCAGTATAGCAATACTCACCTTGTTATTATTATTTTTTGAAACAAATACAAGAGGTATGCCTCGTTTCATTAATTAAAGGGGAGTTAAGAACAAGTGAATGAAGACAGGGAATGATGAGAAAAAAGGCAACCATCCAAAAAAATCTGACTACTCTTGATATTTCTCACCTACTTTGTCGTCTCGGGTGTGACCGGTGTCACCGCCTCACTCTTGATCTTCAAAAGTATGGTCATTATAAAGGTCGATCTTTGAGGGAAAACTCTCACATATTTTCATGACAAATTGTCCAAGTGATAGACATTGTCAGGATGCACATTTCCATATTATTGTGTGTTTTAACTTTTGTCGAACCGTGTAAAGTTTGTGATTCGATATCGCAGATGTTGATATCAGAGTAACTTTGAGCAACACTTAAGTTGGATAATTTGCAAAGGAGGGAGTATGGCATTTTAAGGCAGAACACATCCACGTGGTATAACGGCATTAGAATTTGGAAGATAGTCTGACCATCACCTAATGGAAACTCGTTGAGGAGAGACTACAAAAACGTCTTAGTAGTTGGAAAGGTAAATTGTTGGTCCTGGGAGGGAGACCGATACTCATTAATTCGATACTATCTAATATGGTACTGCATATGATTTTATTCTTCCTATTGCCTAAAGGAGTCTTACACAAACTGGATTATTACCGGTCTAGATTCTTTTGGCAAGGGGATAGTGAGAAAAAGAAATACCAATTGGCTAAATGGAGTGTTGTGTGCTCTCCTAAAGACCAGGGTGGGCTTGGTATCCATGACCTTGAGGTCAAAAATACAGCCTTACTGGGAAAGTGGTTGTTTAAGCTACTTACTGAGGAGGGGACGTGGCAAACCATTCTTAAGAGGAAATACATTGGTCAAAAAGCTCTACCTCAGGTTCTTTGGAAATCGGGTGATTCGCATTTTTGGGTTGGACTCATGGCAATAAAGAAGTTTTTCTTCAGTTTGGGTTCATTTTCCATTAAGGATGGTTCGGAGATATGATTCTGGGAAGACAAATGGCTAATGTCACTCTTCGGGAACAGTATCCGACCTTATATAGCATTGTGTGTCACAAAGGTGATACTATCGCCAAAGTAATAGAGACTTCTCCACTCGCAGTGGCGTTTAGAAGGGATTTGTTTAGGCAAAGACTTGTAGCTTGGAATTCCTTACTTCAGCGTTTGGTAAACATCCAACTACAGATCGGCATGATGAATTTCGTTGGAACCTACATGAAAACGGCAAATTTTCGGTAGCTTCTATGTATAATGCTCTCGTTTTACCCGATGTGCCAATTGATAAAATCAGTAATGATAAGATTTGGAAGTTAAAGATTCCATTACGGATAAAGATATTTGGATGATACCTACATAAAGGAGTTGTTTTAACGAAAGATAATCTTGCAAAACAGACTTGGCATGGAAGTAGAAAGTGTATTTTTTTGTCATCAGGACGAAACAATTAAACACTTGTTCTTCCAATGTCGTTTCGCTAGATCTATATGGTCAGTCATCCAAGTAGCTTCAACCTTACCATGCAGTATTACCAATATATTTGGGAATTGGCTAAATGGAATCGACAATAGGTTTAAAAATCATATTAGGGCGGGAGCGATTGCCTTTATTTGGTTGCTATGGCTATGTAGAAATGATAAAGTGTTTGATGATAAAAACTCTTCCATTTTGCAGGTTATCTACAGAGCTATTGGTACATTCCGTTTGTGGTCGTCTCTGCAGCGTCTACAGGATCACAACCTTTATACGGAGGTCTATGCACGACTGAAAGGTACAGCGAGGGATACTTTTTTCTAACATGGATGGTCACATAGCTTACAGATTGGTGCTTCTAGTAAGGCGATATTATAATTGCTCACCATGATATGTAATCTTGCCACTTTGATTGATCCATGAACTGTAATAAGTACTTGTAAACATTGGGAATAAGTTAATAAAATAATAGCCATATGTATCATTTTGATGCAGAGGCTGCGGCTACGGTCCCCATTTCGGAAAAAATGATATGTAATCTTGTTTTTGTTCTTTGAGATGAGACTTGGATTGGGCTATGTGCATCTTAGTATGCAGAGCCTGGATGTAAGCTTAATGACTATTAAGTAATAAAGCACTCTTTATCGAAAAAATTAGCACACTATCAAGGTAGCATATGCAAGTTAAGCTGTCTGACGCAATCAGATTGTTCTTCCGGGAGAATTGAGATGTACAAAGCTTGGAGCAGCCGTGCTTCCGAGTTGCAAATATGCTGAACTAAGCAAAAGCTAACTGATATGTCCCATGCGTCTACCAAAAAGTACAGTGGAAGGCAAGAATATAGCTTTCGGTGTGATCAAATGTCCTCTACTCCTTCATTAATCTTTCCACATTTAGAAGAACTTTACATCAGCCCCCTCAATATGGAGCAAACAAGGAGAATCTGTCCAAGTAGCTCAGGACGCCGTATATAATTCCAACGTCTCACTCAGTCGGCTTTGTTCTAAAACATGTACTCCATGGTCAGTACTTTTCTACCAATTACAAATCAATCAAAATGAACTAGTCTGTACCCAAAATAAATGTCACAAACGCTCGAAATGATCCTCCGAAGTCCAAATAAACCATCACGCCACCGCCACCGCCGCCGCTGCCGCCCTAGCTAGCGGCAATATCCAGCAACTTTGGCTGGTATGTCGATGGGAGAAGATGCGGCCGGCCTCCACCCCTCGAGCCCACCGCCAGGACCAGGCCTCACGCGCCGTCCGGCCCGTGGAAACCACCCGCCCAAGCGCGGCTCGTCGGCCGCCCGCACCGTGTCCGGCCACAGCACGTCCGCCTCCAGCCACTCCTCCTCGTCCACCCCGGAGCTCGCGCCGGCCGTGCACGTCGACGGCGCCCCACCGGAGAGGAACCCCTGATCGGAACGGCAGAGCGACGACGCAGCGCCACCCGAGGACGACGACGTCTCCGAGGGCACGAGCAGAGCCTCTCCCGGCTGCGACGACGACGGCGCCGTGTCGGGCCAGAGGATGTCCGCTTCGTGGAGCTCGTCCATGGCGCTGGCTTCCCTGTCTGTACAGTGTCCCGCGACGGGCCCCGGCTTGCTTGCTCGTTTATATTCGTTCGTGGGAGAGCACCGCCGCGTCGCGCGGGCTGCTCCATTGCTTGGGGACCGAAGCGACGTAGGGGGCACTCTTCCTCCGGTGCTGATTTTGGAATCTCGTCGAGACAGAGAAGAGGTGGTACGTTACAATTGCTGGTTTTTAATGTGAGACTGGGCTCGCCTAAATTACAACTGCGTGCCAGTTTGAGTATTCGATTTGCCGCCTGTGACAGGCTGACAGCAAGCCGGCCGTGCATCTGACGAAGTGTAGCTACGGCCTTCTCGTCAGGAATCAAATAGCGTCAGCTGGCTGCAGCGGGAAGGTTTTTAAGTGGCAAACTTGTGATTAACATTAAATTCTCAAATGCAATATTTTTCTATACGCACGCTGTGACATTGCACAGTGTTCTCCTAAAACATCTGAGAATACGTTGCACGATTTCAAACGTGTCCATGCATATAAAATCATATATATCCAACAAATCCTGTTAGTTGCAACAAAAACCATTGAAAATGTTTTAATTAATCATGACATGAAAAAACAAGCATGTGAAACAGATGTGAACGATGACTCAAAAAACAAAGAAACATATTTACAACATGAGAAAAATCTCTTGAAGCATACACGGAGAATCATTGTAATGGACTATCAATGTGTACACAACAAAACCATGAAATTAGAACTTTAGCTAGTCAGTTTGATGAGCACAAATTTGTAAAAGTGGAACGGTTATAGGTTAGGGTTAGTGATCTTCTTGCAACAAGGAGCGAGCACCACATTGTAACTTGGATCGGTTATGGGCCTGAAGTTGCTATTCAACTGCTAGAACTCGATTAGCTTGTTTCCCTACCTGTTGAATAAAGTTCATGTTCACCCAAAAAAAACGTGCATGCAACCTGTTGTAACTCTCTCTCTCTCTCTCTCTCTCTCTCTCTCTCTCTCTCTCTCTCTCTCTCTCTCTCTCTCTCTCTCTCTCTCTCTCTCTCTCTCTCTCTCTCTCTCTCTCTCGGGCATGAAAATTCCATAAAATCTCCAATAGTAGTAATGGAGGATCATCGGGCATGATTCTAGCCCGTCATAGCCGGATTAGCCTACCCAACTCCCACGTACCTAGGGGGACCATCTTCCTTGAGGGGTCGTGTGTGGACAACTCCTGTTCTTAGTCTCCAACTTGAGTTGTGCCATGGCCCATGGGGTCATCTATGGATGTGAGTTTTGCAACGTTCAATCAGGACTCATGGACAGGGCAGTGATGCGGTTGAGGATGACTAGGATAGGCGGATGAGAAAGAAGAACATGCATAAGGATTCTTGCCTTTGATATGTAGCAAACACTGTTAATTCCAATAGTAGATATCGGAGGGAAGACCCTCTTTCTCAAAATAAAAAGATGAGAAGGATTTTGTGTGGAGGAGAGGGAGATCTTGTTTTGTTGGGGAGCACAACAAAGAGAAGTATTGGAGAAGAAGAGGAGTCTCAAAAAAATTGTCGTGGTTAACCCTATATATTTGTTGCATTCATGGTCAACCTATACATCATGTTTACAAAGTTGGTAAGTATCTCCACATAAAGAAAACATAAGATATACATATCCTGGCCCAATTCATTACACACCCCCTCAATCTCTACCGGTACTACATACAAGGTTTAGATTCTTAGAAAATTGGTCAAGCATTTGTTGACACATTTGGTGAAAGCATCAACAATCTGATCTCCCGATGAGATGAATTACATGTAGAGTGCTTTGAGCGCAACCTTCTCTTGTACAAAATGAAAACTCAATCTCTATATGCTTCATACCATTAAGGTTGTCAAGTAGGTCACACCAAAATTATCACACTAAAGAGGTGACCGATTTGACAACTCCAAGCTCCTTCAGAGTAGGCTAAATCCATACTGGTTCAATAGTGCTCTTTCAAATTCCTTATACTTCGCTTTGGTGATACATCTTGAGGCTGAAGGATGCTTCTTGGAACTACATGAAACAAGATTGGATCTAATGAAAATAGAAAAACCACGTGTCAAACGTCAAACATCGGCGCATACGGCCTAGTCAGCATTCATGAAAATATTGAGAGGTTTCAGAGGATATCTTCGAAATCTGAGTCCAATATCAAGGGTACCCTTCACACGCGCTTTAGGGCCTCCATTGCGTGTTAGTTGGTTGCGACATATATTGGCACACCTTATTGACTACAAACAAGATCTATACATATGAACCTAAGGTACCGTAGGAACCCAACTACACAACGACACTTGAAAGAATCTTTTGAATTTAAAGGACATACGGTGCCATGAGAAAGCTTGTCCATAGCTGACATGTGTGTTGAAGTAGACTTGCAATTCTCCATAGTCAAATGATGTGAAAGATGAAGAGTGTGCTTTCGTTAAGTGTGTGACATGTGTTTGAATATCCTTTCCAGCAGTTCAGACTTTTGGAAAACTTGTCTAGTGCATCAATTTAACATGTTATCAGATATTGAGGTCTCAAGTTTAAAACCTGGGAAATGCACTATTTAATCTACTCCAATAGTTGCGGCCTTTCATCGATCCCACATCTACGGTCTTCCTATATGCCCAGCCTAGACGTGAGGGTGAGTGTTAAAATAGAGTGGATTCCACTTTTATTCCCTAGTTATACATTTGTGACACTAATTACACTATCGAGTGAAAATCATTCTAGATTACCCCTTTAGAAGGTCTGAACCTTCATTTTTTATGTGTGTCCATTGATCATGGTGTGAAGTATGTTGACCGGAGCTCTACAGTATCATAGTGGTAACAATGAATGGAACACATCGATATGAGAAGTCTGAAAAAGATCATCGATGGTGACCTTTGATATTTACACATTTGTCTTGCCACATCGACATAATATGCCAGTCCTATGTAACAAAATACAAACAAAATACTAAATTGGGTAAAACAAAGTGTTTATGTCTTCTAATCGAGATATTTCGGTAGAGATTCTACTAAATGGGGTAATATGAGTTACAAATGCACAACTACAAAGTAAAAAGCGGAATTCACTCGTTCAAATATATACCCTAGACCTTTTACGGATCAATTGAGTAACATGCCTCTAGAATTGTAGGATGCTTCAAAATCGAGAAAATAATCAGTCGGCTAAGATCCTTTATTGAAAATGAGACACTCAAGTAGTGGATAATACGATCCACTTCTTGAGAAGTAGACCAATCAATAACAATATGATCAATACATATCATCATATAAATGATTACGCCTCCATGATTGAAACTGGACAATGAGGTATCAACAATGGAAGACTAAAACCTAGCTGATGAACCTTCTCACTAACGTGAGCATGCCAGGCATGAGGGGGGCATTTGAGACTATAAGTAATCTCGCTTAAGTCTATAGACATGATCAGGTATTCATGGATCCTCAAACCCAGGCGGCATTTGCATGAGAACTTCTTTTTGGAGATAGGCATGGAGAAAAGCATTTCTAACACCGATTTGATGAAGGCACCAATGTCGGGAAACAACCAGCGACAACACAAGTGGAATGGTTGCAGGCTTTACCACCAGGCTAACTGAAGGTGTCAACACGTCGATGACATACTGCTGAGTGAAGCTATGGGCAACAAGTTGCACTTTGTGTTTCTTATCCGTGCCACCGGGGTGATGGTTAAGCATGCAAGAAAATGTATTGGGCCATCCACTTGATAGGTCTTTGAGCCGTATCTACCCACCAAGCTAATTTATCTTAGCCCTTTTTTGCCGTGCGCGCACCATCATATGATCCCACGTCATGCAATTCTTCCCTTCTTTCGAGATATTTTGCCAGCTCCATATCAGTCAAAATCAAATTCAATACAACTCAAAACGTGCCAAACTACACCATATTTGTATTTATTTTTTGTAGCCTCAGCCCCTCATAGCACCTGCAGTGGAGCCGTGGTGGGCGCTAGTCCTTGCCCATCCCCCTCCGTTTGGGACAAAGTAAAAACATACTAGGAATTTAGAAGGACATGATTTCTATATGTAAGAAAAAAATCATGTGTTACCTTTTGGGAGAAATGAGTAGAAATTATAGATCCCCTTTGAATTTTTGTGGAATGGACTCTTTCACTGAAAACAAACATTAGGTCTTATCTTATGTTTTCATCTCTTTGTGTCCGCTAATTTTGTAGTTCCTCTGTGTGACAACCAAACGACACTTGGGAAGTTCTCTTGTGGCATTTGCTCCTATGAAAATTTAGGATACATGTGGCATTTTGTGAGTTCATGTGTTCCAAACCGGGACTCAGCTCTCGGCAAACTCTCTCGCCGAGGCACGGCCTGTCGGCTGACACGCACGGCGCACCGTCCCGTCCCAGTTTACTGCACTGCCGTTTCGAGTCTACAGTAACTGCAAGTCAGCGATGGCCAGTGCACTGCCATTTAATTCGAGTCTATATGCCGGTGCGCTGCCTGTGTGCCTGGAGTAGTTCTCTGATCGATCGGCATGTGATGTGTGGATCGAGATCTCGCGCTGGAAGTTTCCATGCCTGCAACTGCAAGGTTGCCTCCGCGCCGCATTTACGCGCTTCCACCGGCGAACCGTACGTGAATGGCGCCCTAGCTAACAAGCTCGACTTGGCGCTGCTCACGCGGAATTCAAGGAGATCGAGGAGGGCAGGAAACGCTGTCGCATGGGGCCTAGCCAGCGCTTCTGCCGGGTCTTGCACCGGCGGATCAGACAGACTCCATCTCTACCATTTTCACCAAAAAAAAAAGAGAGCCATCTCTACCAAATCGGTGCAATAAATTTTGGAGTTACGTACAGGTCAAAAAAAATGCAGTGGCGCTGCTCATCAAAGGATGTGGGCCTATCTTGACGGCTGTACGTCCGTGATTTGATGTTTTTCCAATGCTCGCATGTGTAGTGTCCAGGACCAGGACCAGGAGGAGGACCCATTTGGCCTTTTTCCCATGCACCCCTAGCTTGATCATGGTTTACGTCAAATATAGCATGGCCTGAAACTTAATCTTAAACATCCTACGATCCAAAGCAAGGGTCGGCAATCGATCATTTGCGACAACCACAGCTCCACGAGATGATTAAGATCTCAACAACAACCAGCTGAATAAATGTACTGACGCGTTTGCTTATCTGAAATCCCGGCAGGGGGCCCGGTGCATGGCATGGGAGCCTATTCGTTCTTAATTTCAGGCTGCTGACGTACTGGATGCAAGTAAGTGTGCGTAGATTGGGCGCCGATGAACATGAAGACACACGCATGTGACTCGAAGCACCCAAGTTGCGAAGTTGATGCTAGAACATCAATGCATGTACTTTGTACTGAACCACATCATTCACTGTCTTTCGAACCAACGCGTATCAATGCCACCAATAAGCCAAGCGTCCTGATAAAAAAAAAGGGGTATCTAGAGAGCTCAGGCTAACTAGAGATCAGTCGTCCTCCTCCTTCAGTCCCCCGCCTCTAACTTCGGCGAACTCCCACACCTTAAACTCTAAGACTTGTCCTGACCTTTCTCTAAATCTCTCCTAACACTAGTGGAAATCGGGGCATTAGCACCGGTTCCTAACTGTCTTTTGCACCGGTTTTGCAACCGGTGCAACGCATCCGGGACTAATGCCCTAACCCTTTAGCACCGGTTGCGTTACGAATCGGTGCTAAAGGGTCTCCACGTGGCCATGTAGACCAGCTCCAGCCGATGGACCTTTAGCACCGGTTTGTAATATGAACCGGTGCTAGAGGATGGCGACGTGGCAGCCCCTGCCGTGTTTGGCTAAAACCCTAATCCCTAGCCTTTTGAAATACGGTTTTTTCGGGTATTTGAAAAATGTTGATGCACATATAAAAGAAACCATCATATATATTACACAATATCGTCATACATATAGAGATCGAAGCTAGTATGTGTTATCTTTTATCGTGTTTGGTCGAACATATTACATAATGGAACATTGTACACGTTCATGAATATATACAATATAATTTCAGCTACGATTTTCCAAAATCGTAATGCCGATGGTATTCACCGGTTGGTGCTATGACCTCATCAAGTAAGAATCCCGCCAGTTCCTCTTGAATTGCTCGTATACGCTCAGTTGCTAGAAGACGATCCCGCTTCAGTTCGATCTAATGTAAAGAAGGGGATCAATATATATGAATGAAGAAACTCAACATAAATGATGGTAATAAAATAAAATTGTGAATATTGTTTACGTACATCTAGTTGTTCTAGTCTTCTCTTCTCACGACAAGTCTCTCGCATGAACTCGCAGACATAGAATCCACATAAATTATTCCCGTCTTCTTGCTTCAAGCACTTTACGAGAATAGAGTTCAATCAAAATAATAATCAAGGATGATAATGGTATTGAAACTAGAACCAAAGAGATGCGCGGACCTAGCTAGTAGTACTTACCGGTACTTGTTTAAATTCAAGCTCATTTCTCCAGGGACCCAGTGCCTTAGCAGTGAACCGTTTCCAAGCACTGCCCGACAAAGAAAATGAATAAAAAAGTTAGTAATTACTTGATATCGGGAAATGAACGAAAGTAGCTGATATAGTGCCATGCATAATGATTGAAATTACTGCTGGAGTGTATCAATCATGTCCCCGAATGTCTCAAGGGATTTTTTTTTCGAGTCCATGACTAGTACTCGTCCTCTATCAAGTTCAATAACTAGCAGAATAAAATGATAGCTGCGCACACACATAACACACACTTAACATCGAGTAACCAAAATATATAGTAATGTGTATAAGACAGTTAACACACTCACTTGAAATTGTAAGGAAATAGTATTTTCGTCATGGTTTCTTGTTTCCTTAACGCCCGTACCAAGTTATCCTCCGTGTCCTTGATATGGTTATGGAGAGTTACCTCGTTCACGGTATATGGGTCAATGAACCCAATATCATAGATTTGTCCTCTTTTGCATTCGAGTTTCTTCAATCTGCATAATATAGTGAGTAAAATTATGCATGCAATAAACGAGATGAGATAAAGACTTATAGTTACAAGGAAAAATAATACTTACAAACAATAGGCACTGATCATCGATTTGTCGAGGGCATCATGATTGTATAACTGAAATAATTCAGCAAATTCGATGTTTATGTCGTCGGTTCCACGAAAGTAATGCTCATCATTAATTCCTATTACGATCCAATTCTGCCCACGCTGTGAGGCTTCCAAGTACCACTTATGCAATTTTCGCATTCTTGTTGGTAGATTCGGAATCTCCTCGGGTCTGACGAGAGGGCTCCCATGCCGGTATTTGTATGCTACTACTTCAGCCGTGGGGAAATCACACCTACTTAAGTATTGAGCAACAGACATACCTGCAGCTTCGGCCTCCTCTTTGTACAGTGCTATGATCTCTGGATCATACTGGACATCGGGAAACACTTGGAGCGGGGGGCAAGAGTTCATCTGTTCTCCAAGCTGAGGAACTGATTTACCTTTCGACCGCTTTGCTGCATCCTTTGATGCGCTTCTAAGGGCATCAATGGGAAGGGGGTCTTCGTCATGCTTTTTTGTATATACACACTTACCTTCCGAGTCCAACTTCCCTCCATGCCCGTAAAACCAATTCCTTGACCGATCATTCCATTTCAATGTCTCCGGAATGATCCCTTTGGCAATTAGATCGTCCTCCATCTTCTTCCACTTAGGCTTGCCAGTCTTATAGCCTCCTTGCCCCATAGTATGGTGATACTTCTTTTTAGCAGCATTTTTCTTATTTATTTCTGACCTTCGCTTAGCTGCCTCTGAAGTCTTGTACTGCACGAATGCGTCCCAGTGATCTTTTATCTTCTCATATTGTCCAGTGAACACCGGAGTCTTTTTTTGGTCGACAAAATCCTTTTACAATCTTTTCTTCCAGTTGTTGAATTGTATTGCCATCCTCGAAAGAGTCCACTTCTTGACTTTCCGCTCTATGATATTCAGATGACGATCATCGTCATCTGAATCCTCCTCATTTGAATCCTCCTCATTTTGATCCACCTCAGTTCGATCCACCTCTGGCGCCTCTGGTAGGGTAAAATTAACCATGAGCTTCTTCCAAAGAATATTCTTCAATCTATTGCGGACATATTTAACTGGTTCCGTCTTTGTCTTCTTCCATTCTCGAATGGTGATCGGAATGTTGTCCCGAACAAGAACTCCGCATTGTCTTATAAATTTACTCGCGTGAGCCGCGGGAGCAATCGGTTCGCCATCTTCACCGATTTCTTCTATTCGGTACCTTTCATGTTCTTCCAACCTTCTGACCGGACCTCTTCTATTTACAGAAGAGTGGCTCGATCCAGAGGGCTAAAAGAAGAAGGAGCGTTAATATATATATATACACAAATCAAATAATCCAACTATACAAAAAGGCTTAATTTATTAATACACATCTACCTCGCCGGCGCCTTCTCCCTCACCGGTGCCTCCATCATCTCCGGCACCTTCTCCCTCTCTGGCACCTTCTCCTTCACCGGTGCCTCCATCCTCTCCAGCACCTTCTCCCTCATCGAAGCCATCTCTACGATTTTGTTCGTCTCCCTCACCGGAGTTGTTTAGAAAAAACGAGGTGACATCGTCATCATTATCGCGGATGATGTCCTCGATAATATTTTCCTGGAATTCGTCTCTTCCGAGATCCATAGTTTCTGCAAAGAATTATTACAAATTATTATAATGATACGGAGACCAAAAAAAAGGGGGCGTTGGCCGAGCGCCGGCGCGGTGGGGGAAGATTAGGTCTTCCCTCCCCACCACGCCGGCGCCCGGCCAACGCCCCCATTTTATAACGGAACCCTAACCCCCATAAAAGACCTAAAATAACTAAACTAATAAAAGACCTAAAAAAATTAAATACCTAAAATAACTAAAGTTATAAAAGACCTAAAATAACTAAAGTAATACCTAGAATTAATCCTATAATTAACTAACTAATCTTAGAATTAATTAAATACCCTAAATAACTAAATAATTAATTAACTAATTAATTAACAAATCCTAACTAATCCTAGAATTAACTAATTAATTAACAAATCCTAACTAATCCTAGAATTAACTAATTAATTAACTAATCATATAATAAATTAAATACCCAAAATAAATAAATAATTAATTAACTAAACTTAAAATTAACTAACAAATCTTGCAGTAATAAAAATACCTAGAAAAAAATCTAAAAAAAAACCTAAAATTACCTTTGCTGCACACCGCCGGCGTGGTTGGCCGGAGCTGCGGGCGGGCGACGCGGCATTGGGGCACGGGCGGCGACGCGGGCACGGGCGGCGTCGCGGGCGGCCGGTGTGGCGGCGGCGCGGGCGGGCACAGGCGCGGCGGAGCGCGTGCGGTGGCGCGGGCGGTCGGAGCTGCGGGCTCCGGCGGGAAGAGTGGGTGCGGGTGCGGGCGGCCGGAGCTGCGGGCGCGGGCGGCAGAGTGGGTGCGGGCGCGGGCGGCGCGGCGGGCGCGGCGGCGACGGCGGCGACGGCGTGAAAATTGGGCAGCCTGCCGGCGTCTGAGAGCTCCTCGCGCTGGTCCTTAGCCGTTTCGATGCGGAGCGGGAGGAAGAAGATGGAAGTTATAAAGGAAGGCACCTTTAGCACCGGTTGGTGGCTTCAACCGGTGCTAAAGACCCTTTAGCACCGGTTGAAGCCACCAACCGGTGCTAAAGGTCAGACCTTTAGCACCGGTTCGTGGCTCAAACCGGTGCTAAAGGGTGTTTTTGGGGAACTGCACCGCCACCCCCTTTAGCACCGGTTTGAGCCACGAACCGGTGCTAAAGCGTGTTTTAAAATTTTCAGTTGTTCCCGCCAAATTCGATATTGAAGCTATCATCAACATTCCATTTGATTAGATATATTTGATTTTCTTTTTGATTAGTTATATTTGATTTTCTATTTTCTTTTGATTAGTTATATTTGATTGTCTATTTTCTTTTGATTAGATATATTTGATTTTATTTTTGATTAGTTATATTTGATTTTCTATTTTCTTTTGATTAGTTATATTTGATTTTCTATTTTCTTTTGATTAGATATATTTGATTTTCTTTTTGATTAGTTATATTTGATTTTCTATTTTCTTTTGATTAGTTATATTTGATTTTCTATTTTCTTTTGATTAGTTATATTTGATTTTCTTTTTGATTAGTTATATTTGATTAGTTATATTTGATTTTCTATTTTCTTTTGATTAGTTATATTTGATTTTCTATTTTCTTTTGATTAGATATATTTGATTTTCTTTTTGATTAGTTATATTTGATTTTCTATTTCCTTTTGATTAGTTATATTTGATTTTCTATTTTCTTTTGATGATTTATATTTCATTTTCTTTTTGATTAGTTATATTTGATTTTCTATTTTCTTTTGATTAGTTATATTTGATTTTCTATTTTCTTTTGATTAGTTATATTTGATTTTCTTTTTGATTAGTTATATTTGATTAGTTATATTTGATTAGTTATATTTGATTTTCTATTTTATTTTGATTAGTTATATTTGATTTTCTTTTTGATTAGTTATATTTGATAAGTTATATTTGATTTTTCTGTTGCAGTTTCTATTGATCATAGTTTCGCTTAATAATTAAGTGTCGGTTGGCGCAGCGGCACGCTGCGTTCGTGAGAGGAAAAGGGCGGGAAGAAAAGGGCGGAAAGAAAAAGGGCGGGAAAACGATTGAACAGGAAAAGAAGTACATATCTCAACTGAAAATTAAGATACATGGCCAGATTAAGTCACAATCGGCCGAGCTTGTTTTCGAATGTTGGAGTGATTCAGTCATAGTCATGCCTAGCCCTATAAACGTCGCCACTGTAGTCGTCGTAGTCGCCGGTGTCATCGTCGCTGGCATCGGGGTCGCGGTAGTCGAACCTCGACTGGTGAGCACGCGTGGGCTGAGACTGAGGGTAGCGTAGGCGGGGGCCACGGTAGGCCATGACGCTCTGAAGAGTCCGGCCGTGCCACCATAGCCGACGGCCGGCCTCGTTGAAGTTCGAACGAGGCGAGCCGTCCTCCTCGTGCCTGGCAAGCGCACTCTCACGCCGATTGATGAAGAAGGCGTCCCAAGTCGGGCTGTAGTCGGGATGCCACTGAGGATTCCTCCGCTGCTCTGGCGTGAGCTCGAAGTAGTGGTGGTTCGTGATGGCCATCTGGCGCGCCACACCTACAGGGACAGGAGGGACCGGTACGCCTCCGACGCTCAGCATCCAGCCGGTGGGGACGCGATAGCCCGGCGGGCAGGGGTAGTTTGAGGCGCAAAGCGCCTCCGCCTCCCGGGGGGTTAGAGATACGATGGAAGCCATGGAAGAGAGTGATGAGGTTTGCACATATGAGTCTAGATGTGATATGTAAATGGAGGCCAAGCCTACATATATATAGTGAAAAATGGCGGGAAGACGGAGGCGGGAAGTGGTGGAAAGCGTGGGAAGAAAACAGGCGGGAACACAGTGGCGCGGGGAACCATCTAACCTTTAGTCCCGGCTGGTGGGTACAACCGGGACTAAAGGTGGTTTTTGTGTCATCTAACAAAACTGTCGGTGGGATAAGGACGTGTGGGTAACCTTTAGTCCCGGTTGGTGGGTGCAACCGAGACTAAAGATGTCGGCAGGATAAGGACGCATGGGTGCAACCGAGACTAAAGATGTCATTGGTGCTCACGCCCTACGGCATCTTCGGAAGCTCTGCCTCAGAAAAATTTCTCTGCAAGCCCGTGAAAGACTCCATCTCCTCTAAGAATGTTGGGTAAATTATTGGGAAATCTCCCGTGGCGGAGCTTCTCGAAGATGTCGTTGGTGCTCACGCCCTACGGCATCTTCGGAAGCTCCGCCTCGGAAAAATTTCCCTCATACAATAACATCATTACACAAAAAATAAATGGGAAAGTGATTTCCATATTGAGATACACAAGTTATGATCCCTATCTAGTCTTCTGAGTTTTCTTCTTGATTAGGATCGCTTCGGTCGTAACCATGGAGTATGTTCACCATTTAACGCGATGCTTGGGTCAATATTCACTCTGAAGGGCAGAATTTCATCAAACTTATTATAATCTTCTGACATGTCTGTCTTATCCTCAACTCCCATGATGTTTCTTTTCCCTGAAAGAACTATGTGACGCTTTGGCTCGTCGTATGATGTATTCGTTGTCTTATCTTTTCTTTTTTTTGGTTTGGAGGACATGTCTTTCACATAGAAAACTTGAGCCACATCATTGGCTAGGACGAATGGTTCGTCTCTGTAACCAAGATTGTTGAGATCCACTGTTGTCATTCCATACAGCTGGTCAACCTTTACCCCTACTCCATCTAGCTTGACCCATTTGCACCGAAACAAAGGGACTTTAAAAGAAGGTCCATAGTCAAGTTCCCATATCTCCTCTATGTAACCATAATAGGTGTCCTTTTGCTCGTTGTTGTTTGTTGCATCAATGCGGACACCACTGTTTTGGTTGGTGCTCTTTTTATCTTGGGCGATCGTGTAGAATGTGTTCCCATTGATCTCGTACCCTTGGAAAGTCAATATAGTCGAAGATGGTGACCCGGCCAACAAGTATAGCTGATCTCCAACAATGTTGTCATTTATGAGATGTGTTCGGAACCAACCGCCGAAAGTCGCCATATGTTTATGTGTAATCCAGGAGTCAGACTGAGATGGGTGTTGGGAGCGTACAATATTCTTGTGTTCAATGATATACGGGGCCACCAAGGCGGAACTTTGTAGAACTGTGTAGTGTGCTTGAGTGAAAGAAATCCCGTCCATACAATACATTGATTTCTTTCCTAGCGTGCCTTTTCCACGTAGTCTCCCTTCATGTCGCGATTCAGGAACACCAATCGACTTAATGTCAGGGATAAAGTCAACACAGAACTCAATGACCTCCTCTGTTCCGTAGCCCTTGGAGATGCTTCCTTCTGGCCTAGCACGGTTATGAACATATTTCTTTAAGACTCCCATGAACCTCTCGAAGGGGAACATGTTGTGTAGAAATACAGGACCGAGAATGGCAATCTCTTCGACAAGGTGAACCAGGAGATGCGTCATAATATTAAAGAAGGATGGCGGGAACACCAACTCAAAACTAACAAGACATTGGGCCACATCCTTCTGTAACCTTGGTAGCATATCTGGATTGATTACCTTCTGAGATATTGCATTGAGGAATGCACATAGCTTAACAATGGGTACGCGAACATTTTCCGGTAGAAGCCCCCTTAATGCAACTGGAAGCAACTGCGTCATAATCACGTGACAGTCATGAGACTTCAGGTTTTGGAATTTTTTCTCTGTCGTATTTATTATTCCCTTTATATTTGACGAGAAGCCAGACGGCACTTTAATACTTGAAAGGACATCAAAAAAGATTTCCTTCTCTACTTTTGTAAGAGCGTAGCCGGCAGGACTTAAGTGACGCCCTTTATCCGTCTTGCTCTGTGGATGCATGTTGTTTGGGTCTTTCATACGTTGTTGATCCTCCCGTGCTTCTGGTGTATCTTTTGTTTTTCCATATACGCCCAGAAAGCCTAGCAGGTTCACACAAACATTCTTCGTAACGTGCATCACGTCGATTGAAGAGCGAACCTCTAGGTGTTTCCAATACTCAAGCTCCCAAAATATAGATTTCTTCTTCCACATGGGTGCGTGTCCGGTAGCGACGTCATTTGGAACAGATTGACCGCCAGGACCCTTTCCAAAGATTACTTCTAGGTCCCTGACCATATCAAATAAATCATCACCAGTACGGAGTTCAGGCTTTTGCCGGTGATCTGCCACACCTCTAAAATGCTTGCCTTTCTTTCTTACGGAATGCGTGGTCGTAAGAAATCGACGATGCCCCAAGTACACAATCTTCTTGCATTTTTCCAAATATATAGCGTCAGTCTTATCTAAACAGTGCGTGCATGCATTGTATCCCTTGTTTGTTTGTCCTGAAAGGTTACTAAGAGCAGGCCAATCATTGATGGTTACGAAAAGCAACGCTCGTAGGTCAAACGGCTCCTATTTGTGCTCATCCCATGCACGTACACCTGGTTTGGTCCATAACTATAAGAGTTCATCAACTAATGGTCTTAGATACACATCAATGTCATTGCCGGGTTGCTTCGGACCTTGGATGAGCACTGGCATCATAATGAACTTCCGCTTCATGCACAACCAAGGAGGAAGGTTATAGATACATAGAGTTACAGGCCAGGTGCTATGACTGCAGCTCTGCTCCCCAAAAGGATTCATGCCATCTGTACTCAGACCAAATCTTAAGTTCCTTGCGTCGCCTGAAAAGTCCGGGTAGTCTCTCTCAATTTTTCTCCACTGCGACCCATCAGCGGGGTGTCTCAACATCGCGTCTTTCTTACGGTCTTCTTTGTGCCATCGTAACAACCTGGCATGCTCTTTGTTTCTAAACAGACGTTTCAACCGTGGTATTATAGGAGCATACCACATGACCTTGGCAGGAACCCTCTTTCTGGGGGGCTCGCCATCAACATCACCAGGGTCATCTCGTCTGATCTTATATCGCAGTGCAGTGCATACCGGGCATGCTTCCAAATTCTCGTACTCCTCACCGCGGTAGAGGATGCAGTCATTAATGCATGCATGAATCTTCTGAACCTCTAATCCTAGAGGGCAGAGAACCTTCTTTGCTTCGTACGTACTGTCAGGCAATTCATTATCCTTTGGAAGCTTCTTCTTCATTATTTTCAGTAATTTCTCAAATCCCTTATCAGATAAACCAGTCTCTGCCTTCCATTGCAGCAACTCCAGTGTGGTACCGAGCTTTGTGTTCCCATCTTCACAGTCTGGGTACAACTTCTTTTTGTGATCCTCTAACATACCTTTTAACTTTCGCTTCTCATTCACACTTTCTGCTTCTCTGTGTGCATCTACGATGGCCCGACGAAGATCATCATCAGGCTCATCTGATGCCTCTACATCTTCAGCTTCTCCTGTCCCTTCAGCTTCAGCTTCCCCCGTTGCAGTATCACCATATTCAGGG
This sequence comes from Dactylis glomerata, assembly GCA_007115705.1. Classification (NCBI taxonomy): domain Eukaryota; kingdom Viridiplantae; phylum Streptophyta; class Magnoliopsida; order Poales; family Poaceae; genus Dactylis; species Dactylis glomerata. The sequence continues at coordinate 1,371,088 of QXEO01000184.1, forward strand.
TACATATCATCATCCTCTTCTTCTTCATTGTCTTCCATTATAACCCCTCTTTCTCCGTGCTTGGTCCAACAATTATAGCTAGGCATGAAACCTTTCCGAAGCAGGTGGGCGTGAATGATTTTCTAGGAAGATTACTCCTTCTTGTTCCCACAGTGAACACATGGACAACACATAAAACCATTCTGAATATTTGCTCGAGCCACATCACCAAAATTACGAAGACCTTCAATGAACTCGGAAGTGCGTCGGTCACCATACATCCATTGTCGTTCGTTCATCTGCGTCATATAATTAGGTTTACTAATACTATTACCGAACATCATAAATAGTAAAATGACGAAACATGCATTTGTATCAATGACAAATAAAAGAATAGAGTTGCTAACCTCGATCGAGGAGGAAAGAACGAGGAGAAGACCTAAGTATCGCTCGGGCACCTCATATCATTTTTATTTTGTGTGAGCTTAAGTTGTTTCATGCTCTTAGGCATTTCATCAAACACCTCTTGTGCATAGGGGAAAAAACCAAACTAGCACACCCCCTCTCACACCTTCCAAAGGAAAAAAACAGAGGAGAAGGCTGGTGGGCGGCTGTATTTATAGGCAGGATCTCTAGAACCGGTCCGTATCCGAAACCGGTGCAAAAGGGTGGCCATTAGCACCGGTTCGTGCCACGAACCGGTGCTAAAGGTGTGGCGTCTGCCACGCGGCAGACGCCACACCTTTAGCACCGGTTTGTGGCACGAACCGGTGCTAATGGTTCCTAACAAACCGGTGCTAGAGCTCAACGGGCTCAATTTAGCTCTCTGACAGCTCGAACCGGTGCTAAAGAACCCCTTTAGTCTGGGTTCGTAAGCCAACCGGTGCAACTGCCGTTTGGAGCTCAAAACGAAAGCCCTATTTTCTATTAGTGTAACTCTAGCAAAGAAACTCCGGTGAGCCTCGGCATCCTCAATTCTAAGACCCCCAACACCAAAAACCCTAAGTTCCTTTCCTCATCTTCGTCGAGACGGAGGTCAATCATAGCATCTAGCGATGGAGGTGGAAGAAGGCTAGAGGAAGAAGACGACCGATCTCTAATTAGAGATGAGGGAATCCGTTTAAAAAATCCTACCGCGCGTGCATGTGCTGTACATTTAGAAAAACGAACCATGTCAATTCGTCGTGCTCTGCCAGCCTCTGGCCTCCGCTTGAACAGTCACACCCGTACAGCCGGCAGGGACATCCTGATCGGCTCCGCCGAACGTAGAAACTCGAGCCTGCGACTCGCATTGCAGACTGCACCAGGCATGCCGCCGGCGCGGCACGGCGTTAACGGCCGACGTACGCGTGTGGTGATCAATCAATACGGCCCTGACCCTGACCCAACCGTGACTGCTCCAACCATGCACGCACATGCATGCAGAGAAACCCTGATCAGGATGACTTCTGAAGCGTCTCCACTGCAGCGCTACAGCTGCAGCCCCGGCTAATACGTGATCTAGCTATCAAACTGGCTATAGCTGCCCTATAAATACGGCTCGAATGTGTCGGTCTCTCCCGGTCGATCGATCCCATTTCCTTCTTCTACCTACCCCAGCTAGCCCGCCGGCCCGCCGGAGAACGCTCCAAGTCTAAGCTAGCTAGCCCACGCGTTAGCGCCGGCGGCGAGAAAATGGAGCGTGTGATCCCGTCGTGGCTGCCGGTGCTGCTCCTTCTCGCGGCGGCGTCCGGGAGCGCGCGCGCCGACCCGCAGGTGCCGTGCTACTTCGTCTTCGGGGACTCGCTGGTGGACAACGGGAACAACAACGACATCGCGTCGCTGGCGCGGGCAAACTACCCGCCCTACGGCATCGACTTCCCCAACGGTGCCACCGGCCGATTCAGCAACGGACTCACCACCGTCGACGCCATCTGTAAGCATCACCTTCCAAGCTCCTCATCTTCTTCTTACTCTCCCTGTGTTTCTGAGCTGCTGCGTGATTAATTACCTTCTCATTATGTCTTGTGCGATTATTACCAGAGTTGCCCACTGGCCAGACCAGCGGTAGTACCTCTGTAGCCAGTTTAATTTCCTAGTCGAGTTATACTGCACAGATTGACTGAACGAGTAAATGTACGAGGTGCTAATTTCTGTGGTCCTTCTGACGACAAGAAACTTCGAGTAAGTGACACCTAGTTTCGGACTCTTTTAGATGTGTGAAAGGCAAAATCCATGGCACACACGGGAGGACAGTTGAGGAACGCGCGCGCGACGGATGCTGGGAGGCTGAAAGCAGCACCCCGTGACGTGACTACGTCCCCTGCAGATAGATGATTGCTGGAACCAAGACTAGAAAGGAGCCCACTACGCAGTCATGTGTGCAAGCGCGTGACTATCTGCTAAAGACTACCTAAGTTTTTTTCTTCTCAACAGACCAAGTGCAACGTACAAAAAAGACTAGTTAAGCTGGTCATAGATATCACATGGAAGTCGATTCTTTTTTATGGCGTGCTAATGATCTACTAGTAAGGAAGCCGTTTAAAAAAATAAAAATAAGATGAAGTCACTAAAGAAAGAAAAATCACATGGAATTTACATTTGCACATGCTCAATTAATTTGTTCTTGTTTTCAGCTCGGCTTCTGGGCTTCGACGACTACATCCCCGCGTTCGCCGGCGCAAACAGCGATCAACTCCTCTCCGGCGTCAACTTCGCGTCAGCTGCCGCCGGGATCAGGGACGAGACCGGCCAGCAGCTGGCACGTACTCACAAACTTTCTTTCTTGGTTGGAAACCTGATTCTCTCCTTGAAATTCGATCGCCTGACTGATCATGACATGTGTGAGCAGGGTGGGCGCACCAGCTTAAGCGGCCAGCTTCAGAACTACCGGACGGCGGTGCAGCAGCTGGTGAACCTCCTTGGCGACGAGGACTCGGCGGCGAACCACCTGAGCCAGTGCATCTTCACCGTGGGCATGGGCAGCAACGACTACCTCAACAACTACTTCATGCCCACCGTCTACTCCACCAGCCGGCAGTACACCCCGGAGCAGTACGCCGACGTGCTCGTCAACCAGTACACGCAGCAGCTCAGGGTACCTACCTTCTACCTTGTTGTTGACGACAGTCGGGAAGTCTTGATGTTGTACTTGTACACACATTGCTTAATCCTGTGTACTTCCTTCAGATCCTGTACAACAATGGCGCCAGGAAGGTGGCGCTGATGGGCGTGGGGCAGGTCGGGTGCAGCCCGAACGAGATCGCGCAGCAGAGCCCCGACGGCGTCACCTGCGTGGAGCGGATCAACAGCGCCATCGAGATCTTCAACCAGAAGGTGGTGGACCTCGTGGATCAGTTCAACACGCTGCCGGGGGCGCACTTCACCTACATCAACGCCTACGGGATCTTCCAGGACATCCTCAGATCGCCAGGATCGCATGGTAACCAACCAAGAAGCTTTCTGAAATGATCGCCATGTCTTGAACTGGAAGCGCGCGGCTAGCTGACTGACGAACGAAATCGTACGTCTGGCTGTGCAGGATTGAGGGTGACCAACAGCGGGTGCTGCGGGGTGGGGAGGAACAACGGGCAGGTGACATGCCTACCCTTCCAGACGCCGTGCGCCAACAGGGACGAGTACCTCTTCTGGGACGCCTTCCACCCGTCGGAGGCCGCCAACATCCTCGTCGGACGGAGGGCGTACAGCGCCGCGCTGCCGTCCGACGTACACCCCGTCGACCTGCAAACGCTTGCGCAGCTCTAGTTCATGATGATCGAGAGCACGAAGGTGTCAAGACTGAAGACCAACATTTGTATACTTTTGCTTTGCCTTGTTGCTGTGGAGTCATACGCGGTTATGTTTCATTACCTGGGTGCATACGATCGACATGCAACACAAGCGTGCATCTGAAATACTTATATGAGTATATGCTATATATAGTTACACTTCCCTTTTTGCTACTGTAACTGTAAGTCTGTAACTAAGGATTCATCCGTCGCTGTGTGCTTCGTTGTAAAACGACTCAGTTTCAAGAAACTTGATTTTTTCGAACAAAGAATATGTGACTTACATGCTCCTTTTGTTGTGACTAAACATGGATCTGCAAACAAAGAACGGTGGAGAGTAGACTGACAGTACGTTTGTGTAACGTGCAGCATGGGACTTCTTAAATGGCAGCCATACGGTTAGCCTACTTTTGAAAGAAAGCAGAGTATGAGAAGAAAAAAGAAAAAACGTAAAGCAAATCGATTTGTTCGATTTGTGCAAGAGAGCAGAGTATGAGAAGAAACAGAAAAAACGTATTGCAAATCGATTTGTTCGATTTGTGCAAGAAAGCAGAGTATGAGAAGAAATACTCTGCAAAAGAAAAGTATCACGACAAACTGAGATTGCATTTCGTTAAGTTGCCTTCTTATTGCTCGAAGAAAACTATAAATCAAAGAGATCAATCTGTACATGGATTCCTTGATGGTGTAATGATAAACATCTACTATGGTACCCTTTTTTGACGGTTGTGACCATCTCTGAATCAAGCAAGATTTTATGCTTCAGCAATCAAGGAGTTCTATGCCACAGTACACAACCCAAAAAAATTGTTCCAATATCTAGTGGATTACAAGAGGACATGATGTGCAGAAACCTTGTGATCAGCAGGGACGCAACCAGTTGAAAACCCAATCTTTGCAGTGAGACTTAGATACACAAAAATATTGGCATTCGGTGAGTTGACTTTCTATCAATCATTAATGACCCTCCGAATGAAATCAACAGCCCCAGCCGGCTGTTAAAAGTTGGATCGAGATGAGCGTGACGAACGGCTGGTGCTACTACCCTCATTGCGATCTTTCTTCCGCAAACCTTCGAAGCTCAGGAAACATCTGAGAGGTCTGACCTGTTATTCCAGCATAGCCAACATGAGAACGCCTTTGCTAAAACAATATGTATTTTGCTATGAAGGAAGCACTTATCAGGCTGCAATGCAACAAGAAGTCATAAATCATTACCTTCCAACGGTTTCTGTGAGCTAATTCATTTTGGATAACAGACAACCGTTCGATGACTAATCTAAAATCTGGCCTATCAGCAGGATTTTCGCTCCAGCATTGCTCAATCAACCTATAATAATATCAAGTAGTTCAAGCAATTAAGTCAGAATGAATACACAAACAGAAGTCGCCATCTTAAATTGCATCTAGAGTTAAGGTACAAACTAAGGTTTACATAACTGTATTGTTGATATGGAAAAAAGATTGTAAAAGCTTGAAGGTGACAATGCAAACAAGCCACTCTAGTGTTGCAAGAAACTGGTAATTGCCATAGTGAAGTGGAAAAAAGGAGAATCTTACTCTCTTAACCCATGGGCATAATTCTTTGGATGAGCTCTGAAAGGTGGTCTTTCTTTAGAACTATGAGCCTTCTCAATTTCATCAATTTTCTTATTGTAAAAAGGGAGATGTCCTTCAATCATCTGAAAGAGTTTAAACATTAGTAAAGATGGTCCTCTAATGGGATGTAGGAGTAAATGGAGCTACAAACACATATTACCTCCTGAAGTATCAAAGCAAAAGAGAAGACGTCAACTTTATTATCATACTCTTCTTTTCGCAGGACTTCTGGAGCCACATACCTACCTACGACATATTCACAGTGAATCAGTTATAGAAGGTGAATAAGTTATCAAAATAGGGAGTTCTCACTATCTTAGAACAAATTAAGGTGAAAAACACTAAGAAAATAAGCTTACAGGCATTGCCAGGAGAAGTTATTGGTTTCTCCTCTCTAACTTTTCTTCTCCATTTCAGCATCTTACACAAATCAAAATCAGCCACCTTCAGATGTCCAGTATCATCCCTCAATATGTTCCTATTTTCTTACACAATGGGCAGAAAAGTCTTTTAACAAATCAGGTATTTAAAGCAACTGATGAGTACTACAGAAAATACATAAAAATCGTCAGAGTTTTTAAGATAAGTACTCACGAAGGCTCAAGGTCACGGTGGATGATAGCTCGGGGTTTATGCTCATGTAAATAACTCATTCCTCTGTTACATTTCACCAAGACCCACGAGTTAGGCTTAGAGATGATAATAGAAAATAGAAATAATAGTCTCTGTCATGTAGGTAATATGGTGGGTGGCAAACCTTGCAATATCAAGAGCTAATTTAACTGCATATGATGGTTCCAGAGCTCCTTTATGATTCAAGTGTTTGCGCAAATCACCCTGAAAATAAGCATCTTTCAACCTAATGATTCTCAGCAGTTCAAAACATAAAGTGATAATGATGCAAAAAACATAGAAATTCCTACAGTTTTGAAATCACACTGCAAGTAGCTACAATCAAATCATACTTGCAATGATCTATTGCGACACCACACAGAAATGGCTAAAAGAACACCATACCAGTCGACTATGATAGCAACATTCTTTACTCACTATACATAACTAATTCACTTGTTTAAAATGAAGACAGGGTCTAAACTTAGAAAAGTTCAACTAGGGCATTTCAACTAGGGCATTTCAGATGGTGCTGGTCAAATGGCCTCAGATGCAGGGATTATATATACCAGAATAATGCAAGCCTGAAAAACACATTGGCAAAGACAAACCTTCGGCATAAATTCCATTACAATCATCATCGGGTTGGTCTGTGTTACAGCACCCAGAAATTGCACGACATTTGGATGCCGTATAAGTTGTAGAACGTCAAGCTCATCTCTGAATGCCTGTCTGCAAATGCAAGGATCTAGTGAGAAAACTAACACAGAACAGGATCAAATGTAACTATTAAACGGAAGAAAATCAACGCACACTTTGTTCTCGTCAGTAAGTACATCATCATCCAGTTTCTTAACAGCAACAAGTATGCCCCTCCATGTTGCCTTCCGAAATGTACCCTAGGAAGCAAATTCAAATGATAAGAAATAAAGAAAACATGATTAAAATATCCATATCATTATCCAGAAAATTCAGTGTTTAAATTAGGGATATAGAAAGTTTGATTTTGACATCAATAATTCAATGGCATAAATTCACTAGCCAACAAATTTACAGCCGATTAAAGGTATGCTGGTTAGTAATTTACACATACCTTAGATAAAGCTTTGCCACTAGTAAACTCAAGTTCTTTCGGGTCAATCTCATATTCAGGAACATCTATGTCACTGTTAACGTGCATAGGGGCATCCTTCAAAAAGGGCAATGGAAGTTCATTACATGAGCACTTGAACATGACAGTACAACAGGCAGACGCAGTAAAAAAATTACAGCATAGTACCTTATGCTTAGGGTCACGCTTCTCCAAGATCTTGATCACATCATGGTTCTGGTAATGGATCGCATCTGCCAAAGGCTGTCAGATAGTACGCAACAGACAGTTAGTTGATATACCTGTACTAGTTCATCCTAACAGCAAGTATCATTTGTACTATAAATTGCGTAATGTTCACAGACTGAACTGAACAATCGCAAATTCAACTTCAACCTTTAGAGGAAGAAAAAATATCATCAGTACGTAGTTTTTTCCACGGATATGACAGTAAGTCAAGACAAAATTCCGAGGTCGTCGAGAAAAGCAAGACAATGAAGCCAAAAGAAGAAGAAAAAAGCATAAAGCAGCCCTCACCGTGCTCCCCCACTGGTCCTCGACGACGGCCTCCGCGCCGCGGTCGAGGAGCAGGTCGACGACCTCGGCGTGGCCCTCGCAGGCGGAGATATGCAGCGCCGTGCGGCCGTCGGAGTCGCGGAAGTTGGGGTCGGCGCCGGCGTCGAGGAGCTCGCGTATCCCCTCCGCGTTGCCCTCGTGGGCCATGTACATCAGCTGGAAATTCCGGACTCCGGCGGCCTCTCCCGACCCGTCCGCGCCCTCACCGGCGCCGTTGCCGTTGTCGCCTCCGCCGCCGCCGCGTTCGGGCGCCATGGACGACTGCTTTCCCAGCCTAAACCGAGGGGTCCCCGGCGCCGGCGCCGGCGCCGCCTCCCCCGTCGATGCACGCGGATTGGGCTCCATAGGAACACGCTGGTGTCCTGGTCGGGAGATCTGATCGGAGGCTTCGGCGAAGGAATTGAATAGAGCGGGGTGGAGGCACCGTTGCGGGGAAGGAATCGAGAGGGGTTTGGGAGGGGAACCTGTTGTGTTGTGAACTCGGTTGGAAAAATATGGCTTTGGTGGCGGCTGAGCTGGCAACAGCTCGACCAACTAACTAGTAACCGCCCCCTGTGGGCTGTGGTGTGCTACAAATAAGAAAACGGAAGCTGCCCCAAAACCCCGCGGATGAGTGGTGGTGACAGCTGGGTACGATTTCTTCTAGGCGGTTTGCCATACCGGCGGTCGTATCTTGTATCACGATTTTTTTGCCAGCAATCTTGAATCACATATCTGTTGCCTGTGACATTGTCAGCCTTCTAAATTAATCTACAGATATAGGAGGCACGTATATCGATTACAAATGTTTATTTTTCCCTGGATGTGCTGCTCCAAATTTATAGTTGGTCACATATGATATGAGTTGACCATTAAATTTATAGCGTTGTCCTAGTTTGTATATAGAACCAATGGATATGCCAAATTTGATCCTTGTTTTGGAGAGCTCGGTATGATGCTTAGCAAAGCAATATTTTCTGGAATAGGGGCGTCGAGGGAGGGGATAGAGGGGTAGGTTATCAGGCGCTAACAAATATGTGTTTTTCGACCAAATGGTGCATCGAAGGGTGAATGGTGTGAGGATTATGGACCTTTGGCACACCTGTATGCCCTTGTAGATCTTTCAGGTGCTCATTCAAGTCACTATCTTATTGCCAAAGGATGGTCGAGCGAGATAGGTTGCAATTTTCATGTTGAGCCTAAAGACAGCATCCCACTATTGTTCAAAATGTATGTTATCTCACTTCTTTGGTGCTATTTTTTGAAAGGCTCTTCGGTGATTAAGCCTTCAGGGAGTATCTAGGACTCCACATATTTGCTTTTGAAGGGTACAAGAGCAAGATTCCAGTCGGATCCGATGGGCAATGTTTGGTGCCCTAGTTTGGTTAGTTTGGACCTCTAGGAATGAGTTGGTCTTGAACAAAAACTTTATAATTCCTCTTTTCACAATGTTTACGAAATCCTCAATTTACATTTTCAGTTGGCATCCATGTGTTATACAAACTATGAAAGAGGTGGAGAGGTCTGGTGGAGCTAGACGATAGTTATAATACTTTATCTTCTCATCGGCCATATATGTGGAATTGGGTGATGTTGGCGGTAACTAAGATACTCCCTCCATCCTCAAATAAGTGTACATCTAACTCTAAAATTTAGCCACAAAAGAGTGTATTTTTCTTTTTTCAATGCATATTTAAGTAGTAAAAAGTGTTTCTCTCTCATTACACGAGAATCAAGGCTAATAGAATTTTCTTATTTTTCTATAAGCACTTAGCTCATTGGAGGTGGAGCAATTAAAGAGAAGAGAGATGGTGGTTACCATCTTCCCGGTATAAAAAGCTTAATTTTCTTGAAAAACTCAAACGTACACTCTTTTGTGAACGGAGGGAGTATGTTTCCGCCCCTGCATGGGCAATTATTTCTCTTTATAATCACGAGGTTGGTTTCATTTCTTAGTGATAGTGGTTTTGGATTTCCCTTCCTTTTTTTCTCCTTAAAACCGGCATCCCCAATGTATAAGCTGAATTTTGGTGTTTATATAAAAGGTTGTCCATTTGCCTTACTCTAAAAGATATGTATCTCTTTATTTGAAGTAATATTATGCTAGTGGATCTTAACATGTTGATACTAAATTTACACTCGAACTTTGAGTTGCTTGGAATGTTGCAAAATCTTAGTCACCTCGAGTTGCACAATACATAGCCAAAACTTAACGTTTCGGTGAGACATCGGTGAATCATTATATTAATGCAATGTTTAGGTTAGATTATGTGTGGAGTGACTTGAAGAGATCAGGATGGTTTCAAGAATTCAAGTTGATCAAAGGCTTCAACCACATGCTGTCGAGATTTTAAGAAAATTTCAGGCACCTCACGTATATGGACATCTAGTATCATGGTGGAGTGTTTAACAAGAGACTTCGGCTAACCAAAGTTTGGATTTAAGACATGACGGGGCGTTTTCCTGTTGCTTACTGCAGAAGGTAAGGCGTGCCGACCATATAGAGATAGACATGCTGAAACGTGGAAATTAAATCAGAGAAGTTTACCTATAGAAACATCGCGTCGATAGCATCCAGTGCTGGGAAACAGTCAAACAGGACGTAGGATAAGGACATGCTGTCACTTGTCTCATCGTCGAACGTATTACGACTGTACCATAGGATAGGGCTTGTATGTTGTCATGCCCCCTGGTTGCTGTCATTGTTACGTGGAAGAAACGATGGCCAAATGCAAAAACATCTGCGACTGCGAGCAGGTAGGTACCGACGTATCTATCTAGAAGCAAGCCTAGATCTCCTACGAAATTTCTTCGTTGAATGTACTTGCATGAAGAAGTCGCCTTGACACATGTTCGCTAAATAAAAATAAAGCGGGCAGGTGCCCGGCCAGCATCGATCATCCCCCATGGCCGAAGATCCAAGGCTCGTGATTTTCTGAACCCGGACTAGCAGAAGTTTGTACGTGCACAAGTTTCGTCTTATCTGCGGAGGTAAGACAAATATTTGTAGGTGTAAAGCTTCGGAAAGAATATGACGGCCGATTACAAGTAGTGCTGTCCGATGACGTCCCTAAACTCTAGACTAAATAACTCAAGAAGGGCATATCCACCGAGAATAAAAGAATGTTTGACATTTGTGACTCTCACGAGCTCCAGCCCCTGGTATTCCTGATACACACTTAGAAACCTGGTAGATATGTACCCTCTCCAGAACTGAAAGGCCATTGTTGTTGTTGAGTTGATCCAGCCGTGCCTGCATTTTCGAGCTGCAACTTCGTGCTCCCTTTTCTAATCTGTACTGACAGTTAAGGAAAACTTTTTTTTTTTCAGATTGTTGGCTTGCCACATTCTCCGCGTCATCCCAGCCGCCAGCTCCTTCAAAGCGTCAACGTGAATCAACATGTCGGTCCCTGAACTGAAACTGCAGAGCAGAAATGCAGAATGCCTATTTTTAGGGAAGAAAAAAATGCAGAATGCCTGCCTCGGCACGTGAAGCTGTGATGGGCTGATAGAATCAAGCTATTTAGGCCAATTTGCTTCCTTACCTGTCTCCATAACTAAATGGGCTATCTCTTTAGAAATACTAGAAGGCCAGGAGCGCTAGGTGTCATCCAGCTCGAATGAGAGGAAAAGCCCATATCACTATTCTCCAAAAAACAGAAGTTTGTTTTAGCGGAAACAGCAGATTCTCCAAAAACAAAAGCTAACCATCTCTCTAACAGTTGGATCCTATATCATGAATGTTTCGATAGTCGTAACATCAAATTTCCACAGTACATTCTAAAAAAAATCATAGTACAGTTTTTCAAGGTTTTCAACATGTATATAGTATCGTTTGCAAATCATCATTTGTATCGTTTCCTCTTGTGTTCTCCTAAAAAAAATCATACAAAAGTGCCGTAGTATTCCAAAAGCATACACGCATACATTTGTTTTGATATATGCAATCATTCCTATCGTTGCAAAAAAAAACTCATATCCACACGTTGCGTTGTTTGGAGATATGGCCACATAGGATTTAATGTGTGCCCAAAGAAATAACCTTCAGGAGAGGAAGCTCTTGCTTTCTTAAACGCAAAATCATTTCCTACATTTCATATTGACCAAAATAAAAGCAAAATACTCACTTGAATTTGAACTTTATCTTTTTTATCGATCCCATCTAGCCAATGGCCGAACAAGTTCATGGTATTAGCTGGCGGTTATAGATTAAAATTCATGTGAACAATATACCATACATTTTTTTTCCTAAAGGGCACAATTGAAACAAGCGTGGTTTAAATTATTCTTTGTCACAAAAATGACACTTCTTATTACCCTACGAATTCCTCTCAACCAAGTTTTTCTTGGTTAAGAGAACCATTCAATGGAGGAACCACATGAATATCTTAATTTTCACTAAAAAATTTATTTTCTAAATATACCTTCAAAGAACCTAGTATGTTCATTCATAAGAGCATCTCCAACAGGTGCACTATATTTCGGTGCGCTATATGTCGTCCCGACCGCGCTGTAAACTTTTTACGCGCGCTGGCCCGAATTTTTCCCCCACCGGAGGCGCTAAACTAGAGCGCGTTCGCGAGCGGTAAAAATGCTCCTCCGCCGGGTGCTCCAAAATACAGCGCGCGCGCCGGCGGAAAACAACTTTCTACTCTCCTATGCATTCAACAAGATCAAATACTCATATAAATCATGAAACAAATGATCTACCATAGTTTAAATGGACACAAAGTGCAACACACATATCACATAGTTCAAGAACAACTCACAACATGACGTAGTTCAACAACGACACACAAGATATGGTTCAAATAGACACAAAGTGCAACACACAATTTGCATATCAAATGCAAGATAGAATCTCACATTTCCGCATTTTCCAAGTCATCGCCTTCTTTTGCTTCTTCCTCATCGACATCTTGGGTTGAAGGAGGAATAGTAGGATCCAAAGAGGCCACGAATCCTCCCGGTGGTGCTCTCATGGCTCTATACACACCACTCACTGATGCTCCCATAGTCCCTCCGGAGACTCCTCCATAGCTTGGTCCTCCCATGCCGGCCATGCCTCCAAAGCCTCCCATGCCGGCCATGCCTCCATGGCGGGCATGCCTCCCATACCGGCCATGCCTCCCATGGCGGGCATGCCTCCCATACCGGCCATGCCTCCCATGCCTCCTCCAAACATGTGTATGCCTCCCATGCCTCCTCCAAACATGCCGACCGTGGGTGTGTTCATGTTGGCTATCAACAATCTCTTCTTGGCCAACACTTCGTCGCGAGCAAGGTTGATGTACTCCTTTTGCCTCTCATCCATGTGGGAAGTATCCATCAAGAAAAGCTTCCTCTCCTCCTCCACTAGGCGTAGGTGCTCCTCATTGGCTTGCTTCTCCTCCAAAGCCAACTTCCTCTCTTCGTTGGAGGCTAGCCTCTCCTCCAAAGCGGCTCTCCGAGCCTCTATGGCATCCATAGCCTCTTTCTCCAAGTTTCTTGCAATCTTCCTATCTTCATTTGCTTGCAACATTGCATTTGCAAGCCTTTCCATAGCAATGGCAATGTCGTCATCTCCGGCCTTCTTTCCCTTCATATCCTTGGCGGCCTTCCTACCAAGCACACTCCTCCTTGCATTGTTCACCGAGTGAGGAGTGGAGCTTCTCTTATTGCCTTCCTCACTTGAATCCTCATCATCGATGATCGTTTCTTCACAATCGGTTGCATTGGCGGCCATGGTGGCCGCATCCAATTTCCCACGGGTCTTCCATTTTTCTTCATTCCCTAGCACTTCATAGCAATGATGCATGGTGAATGGCTTGCCAAGAATCTTGTTGCCTTTCTTGTTCTTCTTTCCCACATCTCTAAACAAGCCTTGAGCCATAGAGTTCTCCAAAGCAAGCAAAAGAGAATAGATTAGGTATATGAACAATAACCGTATGCATCTCAAGCGTGCCATATGGTCAACATATTAGTAGAATTGCTTACCCTATCCATCTCATTTGTGCCACTTGGGTTAATGACATCAACATTGGCTTGCACGCCCGCCCACTTTTGGCAATCGGTGTTGATGCCCGACCAACAAGACCGAAGAGAACGCATGGTTCGCTCGCTCCCACTTGTGTTGTTGGCATCGAAGTACTCCTTCATCCTCATCCAATAGGTTTCTCCTTTTTGATTGGTACCGGTTGTTGGACCCATTCCAATTGTCAACCATGTCTTGCAAAGCAACTTGTCCTTCGCTATGGTGTAGTTCGCCGTCCGACCGGAAGGGCGCGATTCAATCAACCCTTCTACTTCCTCATCTATATCCTCATATTCCTCATATGCCTCAATGGTGATATCATCATGCATAAGCGAAGATCCAACATTCATTGTCTCTATGAAAGTCTCATCATTGACTCTACATTTGAAAGTGCATACTTTGTATCCCTCATGTTTTGTGTGTTAGATAACAACATTAGGAATTTTAAGTGTGTGTTAAGTGGTGCAGGTTTTTCAACTCAAGAAATGGCTAAGTCTCTGGGGTGGCGTCTCCTTGGAATCAGGCCGGATAATCCGGCCAGGGGCCGGATAATCCGCCCCCCCCCCCTGCGAGGCATCGGAAAAACGGCTAAGGACTTAGCTCGGCGTCACCCAGATATGGGGCCGGATAATCCGCCCCCCCCCCCCCCCCCCCGAAGATTTCAGAATTTCTGCTAAGGACTTAGCTCGGCGTCACCCAGATACGGGGCCGGATATTCTGGCCAGGGGGCCAGATAATCCGCCCCCCTCGAAGATTTCAGAATTTCTGCTAAGGACCAAGCTCGGCGTCTCCCAGTAACCAGGGCGGAAATTTGGCCCGGAGATTTCATTCCGGGCCGGATAATCTGGCTGGCCGGATAATCCGGCCATACTTTGGCCAGATAATCCGCCCCTCCAACTCAGCAACGGCTAAATTTTGGGAGGGGCAATAAATACCCCTTCCCTTCTTCCACCTCATGCTGCTTGTCCTGTACAAGAAGAACACCCCATTTGGAGCCACCAAAATCACAAGATCTCCTCCCTCAACCCACCAAAGCTCTTGATCTTTGGAGAATCGAAGGAGAAGGCCTTGATCTACATCCTCACCGAAGCGATTTACTTTCCCCTCTCATTTGCTTGAGGGCCCTTGTGTCTTGGGTTCCCTTGTGTCCCTTGACCTTGATTTGTGTGATTGATATCTTGATACTTATTGATTGATTGCTTTGTGGTGCTTGGGAGCCTCCAATTCAGTTGTGGATGTGTGCCCCAAGTTTGTAAAGGCCGGTTCCGCCTTGAGGAATCCCTTAGTGGAAAGTGAGCTAGGCCTTTGTGGCGCAAGCTTGCACCGGAGAATAGGGTGAGCCTTTGTGGCGTTGGTTAGGCCTTTGTGGCAACCACACCTCTCCAACGTAGACGTACTTCCCCTAAAAAGGAAGGAACTACGGGAATTACATCCGTGTCTCCGTGTGCTCCACTCTCGGTTACCTCTATCCTTTATTGCCTTTACTTATTGTATCTTGCTTAGCTTGCTAGTTGTCATATAGGTAAATTCACCCTAGTTGCATATCTAGAGAATTTACCTTTTGTGTCAAGCCTAATTTGAAAAAGAATTAAAATTTGAGTAGCACCTATTCACCCCCCCCCTCTAGGTGCCCTTACGATCCGTTCAACATTGCAATAAAATTCGTGATTCTCCGGCTATGTATGCATCAAAACTAAAATTTAGATAAAAAATAAGTGTTTTTTTACCTCTCCGGCACTTCATCAAACACCATATGTGCGCCGAATGGGTCGGCGGACGGAGGCGGCGGCGGATGGTTCATTGGTGGAGGCGGCTGATGGCGTGTAGATTACACCCCGTTGGGAACCCGAAGAGGAAGGTATGATGAGCACAGCAGCAAGTCTTCCCTCGGTTATGAAACCAAGGTTTATCGAACCAGTATGAGAAAGCCAAACTTCAGAAGGTTGATGCTCGCTAGCTTTGCGATAGCTCCGGACAATTTGCTTTGCAGCAACAGCAACGTGGAACCTACACACAACACAACCAAGTACTTTGTCCCAACTTATGATGAGGTTGTCAATCTCACCGGTTTGCTGTAAACAAAGGATTAAGCATATTGAGTGGTAAAAGGTAATAGTATGCAAGAAAGCAAATAATGCAAGTAAAAAGTAAACAGTAATAGCAATGTAAAGGAAATTGGACCGGGGTCCACAGTTCACTAGTGGTGTGATGTCTACGCACGCGTCTGTTCTTGTAGACAGTGTTGGGCCTCCAAGTGCAGAGGTTTGTAGAGCAGCAGCAAGTTTCCCTTAAGTGGATCACCCAAGGTTTATCGAACTCAGGGAGGAAGAGGTCAAAGCTATCTCTCTCAAACAACCCTGCAATTACGATACAGAAAGTCTCTTGTGTCCCCAACACACCCAATACACTTGTCAGATGTATAGGTGCACTAGTTCAGCGAAGAGATAGTGAAATACAAGTAGTAGTGATGATTATGAGTAGTAAATGTAATATGAAATAAGTATCGCTACGAGCAAACATGTAACAAAACTAAATGTAAACGGTGTGCAATGCTTGGAAACAAGGCCTAGGGATCATACTTTCACTAGTGGACACACTCCCAACAAATATAACATAATTGAACCAATAGATACTATCATCAATATGCAACTCAAACAATTTTCCAATGGAAAACGAACACTAATCATGCGTAGGGCTACGAAGCACTCCTCAAAGTCCGTATGTACCCAAACTAGATTGTCCCACACTATCACCGTGAACGCACTAGATGGTTCCAACAAACACCAACATTTCATAGAGACATTAACCAAAAAGATACACATGATGCACACACTAGTCACCTTTACACCATGATACGAGGTATCTCCGGAGAGTACAATAATAAAGCATAGGAGTAGCATAATATCTGAATAATAACATCTACCAATTCAACTAGATACAAAGCTCACGATCACATAAAGATCACATCATGGGAGAGAGAGGTGAACCACATAGCTACCGGTAGAGCCCTCAGCCCCGGGGGAGAACTACTCCCTCCTCATCATAGGAGACAGCAAGGTTGATGGAGATGGCGGTGAGGTCGATGGAGACGGCGGAGACGGCGATGGAGACCGATAGAGATGGCTCCGGGGGCACTTCCCCGTCCCGGTAGGGTGCCGGAACAGAGACTTCTGTCCCCCGAAATTTGTCTTCGACGGCGGCGGAGCTGCGGAACTGTTCTGGGAAAAATGCCGATTCCCCTAGGGTTTTCTATCCCGAGGCTTTATATAGGCGAAGGGGCGTCGTCAGGGGGCTGCCAGGGTGCCCTCGTGGCCCCACTCTGTCTCCTCTTTGGTTCTCTGGAAGCTTCAGTGAATTTCTGGACGTTCGGCTTTTGTTTCATCCAATTCCGAGAATATTTTATGTGTAGCTTTTCTGAAACACAAAAACAGCAGAAAACAGGGAACTGGCACTGTGGCGACTTGTTAATAGGTTAGTTCCAGAAATCGCATAAAAACGCCACGAAGTGTAACGAAACACAAGGCAAATGGTGTAAAAATAAGCATGGAGCATCAAAAATTATAGATACGTTTGAGACGTATCAGCATCCCCAAGCTTAACTCCTGCCCCTCCTCGAGTAGGTAAGTGATAACAAAAGAAATAATTTTTGAGGTGACATGCACCTACACAATCTTGATCATCTATGAAAGCATTGAGTGCTGGTATCATAAGAACTTAAAACATGGGCATGAAAGACATAACCTTGATAGAAGAAACTTAGCAACCATGTTATAACATGAAATAGAACACAAATAAAAGATCATGAAAATGAAACAATGAAAGTCAAACGTGTGTTCCAATCATAAGGAAAAACATACAAATGGTTTTCAGCTTGTCCTTCATGGAGAGCAAAACATAAATGCATAGGACACCTTCAAGTTTAAGAGGGCGACTAGATACAAATAATTTAAGAACAAGTGAAACCATGATCATGAATCAATCAATGAAAACTTTGGGACAATGCACATTATACTCAGAATGACAACTATGCTCTCTTAGACGGTGCATAAAGATAGAAGGTGGAGACTCAACATAAAAGTAAAAGAAAGGCCCTTCGCAGAGGGAAGCAGTGATTAAACATGTGCTAGAGCTTTTCATTTGTAAAACAGAGAGATAAAAATTGGTTTTGAGATGTGGTTGTCTTTGTCAACGACTGGCAATGGGGTTCTTACTATCTTCCATACAAAAATGAAGCAAGTTTTTGAGAGAGAGATTGGCACTTTTGTGCTCTTTTATAAAGCTTGGCACTCCTCCCCACCTTTTTTCCTTTCTCAAACCATGGCTAACCGATTGCATCGGGTGCCCACCAACATTCACATACCATGGAGGAGTGCCTTTTTTCTTTCTTTTTTTTCTCTTTCTTTTTCTTTTTGGAATGAGACAATATGGAAGATAGCAAATCCGACCACTACGTCCCCATGAGCTGAAAACAGTGTCACAAAATGAGAAGTATTTTGAAGGTTTTTTGAAAGGTAGCACATGAAAATTTACTTGGAATGGCTTACAAATACCATGCATAGGAATTTATAGTGGACACAATGGCAAACTTGGTTTTTGGGAGTTGGATGCACGAGTAGAGCTCATACTCAGTACAAAATGAGGGCTAGCAAAAGACTGGGAGCGACCAACTAAGAGAGCAATAACGGCCATAATCATGCAAAGCGACAAAGCAACATTAAAAAAAACATAAGATGGCATCAAAAGTCAAAAACTAAATGATCATAGAGGCTATTGGCGACTTTGTATGAGTCTAACATGTGTGAGCATGCGCCAAGTCAACCCAAATAAAGCATCAAAGGAGAAAACCAAATAAATGCTTCCATATAATAAAAACAACACATGATTTTTTCAAAGGCTCATTAAGCAATCTCAGTCATTTGAGACAAGTCATGCTACAGCAAAAATCACTAAGCATACTATCAAAAAGACATCAAGCACGACATGCAAAAGCCTAGGCCGCAGTCTACACAAGCTCCTTTTTGTACCACTTTTTTTTGCATGAAACGTTTTCTCTTTTCCAACACCATTCAAACCTTTTTGAGGAAACTCTTTTGAGGAAAACCAAAATATACCAGAGGTCCAAATACACCTTGATGCAAAGATAAAACAAGATCTGAACAAAAATTAAGGCGAAAAATGCAAGCTAAACGCAGTAGCAGAAAAAAAAGAACACTTATTGAACGATAAGAGTGAAAACTAGAGTGTTCTTGGCAAATGAAAAGCGAGTTCATCTCCTCCAAAAGAAACATGATGCGATCTAACCATTTATTGCAGCAAACAAAACAAAAGAAAAACTGAAAGGAAAAACAACTAACGCTCCAAGAAAAACACATAGTGCATGAAGCAATAAAAATATAGTATCTTGAAAGGTGACCTGATTTTTGCCGATGAATAAAAGGGATGCCTCGGAGGCATCCCCAAGCTTTGACGCTTGTACCTCTTGGATATTTCTTGGGGGTTGCATGGGCATCCCCAAGCTTGAGCTTTTGTCCGTTCTTCATCTCATCTCATCATTCTCCAATCCCTACACTTGAAAACTTCCTTCATACAAAACTAAACACAATTCTATTAGCAACATTAGTGTAAGCATAGCATTGAATCAACCCTTTTTTGCTTCAGGTTTCAACTCAAAACCACCACATATAAAGTATAAACTACTATAGCAACTTCCCCAAAAGTTCCGTGATCAAAAGAACTAAAAAAGAAAGCGATAAAGCGACAAACACAAATATTGGCAGAAATCTGTCAAAACAGAATAGCTGACAAAGGTCGAATTTTTAGAGGGTTTTATGTTGCTCAAATCAAAAAGTGTTCAACTAATGAAAGTTTGGATATAACCTGGGGCATATGTACAAGAAATCACAGGTCCAAAATATATACAGAGAATTTTCATAAATTTTTACGGTGCAGCACCGAAAACTGTTTCAGGACAACAACATCCCCAAATCTTACCTCACTCAAATTAGAGGCTTCTCTTGGCACAACAACGAAATAAAAAGGATAAGGAGCGGTTATTACAGTAGTAATAACTTCCAAGACTCAAATAAAAGAAAAAGTACTAAAAATAAAACAATGGGTTATCTCCCAAGAGTGTTTTTCTTTAACGCCTTTGAGCTAGGCGCAGTAATTTGCAAAGATGCTCATGTGGGCGCCATATAAGAGCTTGAGGCAAAGGCGCCATATAGGAACTTAAAGCAATAGAGAGCATCAAAAAGCAAATGTGAAAGACATTTAAATCTAAACCACTTCCTATGAAAAATAGTCTTGAAAAGAGACAAGTCATGAAAACGCAAAGCAAAAAGCATAGGAAGGCAAAACAAGTACAACTTCAAGAATTGCAACATAAAGAGGGGAAACTCAATATCGTTGAGCTCCATCAAACCATGTTTCCCTCTTTCATAATAACTTTTAGTAGCATCATGAATAGAATTAACAATATAACTATCACATAAAGCTTCCCTATCATAAGCCACATGCATAAAAGAATTAATACTCCCCACATGAACAATAGTAGTAGGAGCAGATTCAATAAAATAATTATTCTCATCACCATAATCATCAAAAACAGGAGGCATATTGTAATCATAACTAATTTTCTTCTCAAAATTAGGTGAACTGAAAATATTATACTCATCATCATAACCATCATAAACTAGAGGCTTAGTATCATCACAAACTAGAGAACAGCTATTTCGCAAAGCATACTCATCAAACATATCATCATAAGAAGGAACATGGATAGTACTAATGGTACAACAATTATTAACCTTAGAATTGGTAACAAAAATATTTTCAATACCAAAAGTAGAGTGCTTTTCCCAATCATGATCACTAACATAGGTAACAGGCATAGGAACATCACATACGGGAGATAAAATATCATCAGAGCAAACTTTCTCCACTAAAGCTGGGGAACTAAAAATATCATGCCTAACAAAACCAGCTTCCCCAAGCTTAGAATTTTCTATAGCATTAGCAACAACGGTATTCAAAGCATTCATACTAACAACACTATTAGCATGCAAATTAAGCTCTAAAGGTTTTTCAACTTTCTCTTCAAATCTAAACTCAGGAAAAAGACTAAAGAACTCGTTACTTTCCATTAAGCCTAACTAGTGAAAATAAAAACAAGAAACAAAAAGATATAATTACAGAATCTAAAGGAAATAACTTCGAGCACTCACCAGCAACTAAAAGACTTAGTAGCCAAATAATGTGAGTACCTTTTACCTTATCTCCCCGGCAATGGCGCCAGAAAAGAGCTTGATGTCTACGCACGCGTCTGTTCTTGTAGACAGTGTTGGGCCTCCAAGTGCAGAGGTTTGTAGAGCAGCAGCAAGTTTCCCTTAAGTGGATCACCCAAGGTTTATCGAACTCAGGGAGGAAGAGGTCAAAGCTATCCCTCTCAAACAACCCTGCAATTACGATACAGAAAGTCTCTTGTGTCCCCAACACACCCAATACACTTGTCAGATGTATAGGTGCACTAGTTCGGCGAAGAGATAGTGAAATACAAGTAGTAGTGATGATTATGAGTAGTAAATGTAATATGAAATAAGTATCGCTGCGAGCAAACATGTAACAAAACTGAATGTAAACGGTGTGCAATGCTTGGAAACAAGGCCTAGGGATCATACTTTTACTAGTGGACACACTCCCAACAAATATAACATAATTGAACCAATAGATACTATCATTAATATGCAACTCAAACAATTTTCCAATGGAAAACGAATACTAATCATGCGTAGGGCTACGAAGCACTCCTCAAAGTCCGTATGTACCCAAACTAGATTGTCCCAAACTATCACCGTGAATGCACTAGATGGTTCCAACAAACACCAACATTTCATAGAGACATTAACCAAAAAGATACACATGATGCACACACTAGTCACCTTTACACCATGATACGAGGTATCTCCGGAGAGTACAATAATAAAGCATAGGAGTAGCATAATATCTGAATAATAACATCTACCAATTCAACTAGATACAAAGCTCACGATCACATAAAGATCACATCATGGGAGAGAGAGAGGTAAACCACATAGCTACCGGTAGAGCCCTCAGCCCCGGGGGAGAACTACTCCCTCCTCATCATAGGAGAAAACAAGGTTGATGGAGATGGCGGTGAGGTCGATGGAGACGGCGATGGAGACCGATGGAGATGGCTCCGGGGGCACTTCCCCGTCCCGGCAGGGTGCCGGAACAGAGACTTCTGTCCCCCGAAATTTGTCTTCGATGGCGGCGGAGCTGCGGAACTGTTCTGGGAAAAACGCCAATTCCCCTAGGGTTTTCCGTCCCGAGGCTTTATATAGGCGAAGGGGCGTCGTCAAGGGGCTGCCAGGGCACCCTCACGTGTAGGGGGCGCGGCCAGGGGCCAGGCCGCGCTGCCCTATTGTGTGGGCCCCTCGTGGCCCCACTTCGTCTCCTCTTCGGTTCTCTGGAAGCTTCGGGGAATTTCTGGACGTTTGGCTTTTGTTTCGTCCAATTCCAAGAATATTTCCTGTGTAGCTTTTCTGAAACACAAAAACAGCAGAAAACAGGGAACTGGCACTGTGGCGACTTGTTAATAGGTTAGTTCCAGAAATCGCATACAAACGCCACGAAGTGTAACGAAACACAAGGAAAATGGTGTAAAAACAAGCATGGAGCATCAAAAATTATAGATACGTTTGAGACGTATCATGGTGTCTCTCCAAAAGATAAATAACAACATGCTGGGTAAACAAATTACAGTTGGGCAATTGATAGAATAAAGATAACGTACATATGTCATGAGGATCACTATGAGATTCACTCTGGGCATTACGACAAAATACATAGACCATAATCCAACTGCATCTATGACTGATAATCCACCCTCCGGATGTCATCCGAGCAACCATCGGGTATTAAGTTGCGAACAATAGATTATCGCCTTAAGCAAAGTGCATAATGTAAACAATGAAATGTCCTTGAACACAAGAATGTTGTTTTCTCCCTAGTGGCAACAGCACATCTACAACCTTAGAGGTTTCTGTCACTCCCCCAGATTACTAGAGGCATGAACCCAACTATCGAGCATAAATACTCCCTCTTGGAGTCACTAGCATCTACTCGGCCAAGATATCTACTAGCAACAGAGAGCATGCAAGATCATAAACAACATAGACATAAAGATAATAATTCAGCACATCAACCTGACATAGTACCAATACTCACCGGATCCCAACAAACACAACATGTAGAATTACACAAAGATGATCTTGATCATGTAGGGCAGCTCACAAGATCTAAACATGAAGCACATGGTGGAGGAGACGACCATCTAGCTACTGCTATGGACCCGTAGTCCAAGGTAGACTACTCACACATCACTCCGGAGGCGACCATGGTGGTGAAGAAGGCCTCCGGCAGGGTGCCGGGAAGAGCTTCTGGACCCTCCCGATCTCGCGTCGACGATGGCGGCGACTTGCAATAGGTTTCATGGAAAATTGATTGGGGGTTTAGGTTTTTCCCATCGAGGGGAATATATAGGCGGAAGGACAGCGTCAGGAGGTGGACTAGGCGGTCTCACTCCTGGTGGCGCGGCCCGGGCCTAGGCCGTGCCACCCTATGGTGTGGCCGGCCTATGGCCCCCCTCTGTCTCATCTTTGGTCTTCACGAAGCTTCGGTAAAAATAGGAGGTTCAGCTTTTGTATCGTCCAATTCTGAGAATATTTCTTGTGTAGCTTTTCTGAAACACAAAAACAGCAGAAAACAGGGAACTGGCACTGTTGCGTCTCGTTAGTAGGTTAGTTCCGAAAAATGCATAAAACGCCATGAAGTGTAACAAAACACAAAGCAAATGGTGTATAAACAAGCATGGAGCATCAAAAATTATAGATACGTTTGAGACGTATCAAGCATCCCCAAGCTTAACTCCTGCTCGTCCTTGAGTAGGTAAGTGATAACAAAAGAATAATTTTTGAGGTGACATGCACCATCACAATCTTGATCAACGATGTAAAGCATTGAGTGCTGGGATCAAAGCACTTAAAACTTGGGCATAAGAGACATAATCTTGACAATAAAAACTTAGCAACCATGTTATAACATGAAAAATAAGACAAACGAAAGATCATGAATAATGAAACATTGAAAGTCAAGTGTGTGTTCAAATCATATAGGAAAACATAGCAAAGTGGTTTTCAGCTTGTCCCTCATGAAATAGCAAAACATAAATGCATAGGACACCTTCAAGTTTAAGAGGGCGACTAGATACAAATAATTTAAGAACAAGCAAAACCAAATCATGAATCAATCAATGATAAACTTTGGGACTATGCACATTAAACTTAGAATGACAACTATGCGCTCTTAGACAGTGCATAAAGGTAGAAGGTGGAGACTCGATATAAAAGTAAAAGAAAGGCCCTTCGCAGAGGGAAGCGGTGATTGCAAGTTTTATAAACCTCCAAAAATTATGATACTTACTAGCTTTGAGCTCTCATTGCCCCCATCATAGGCATCTTGAATGGTTAAGGTAAATGCGAGTACAATTATGAAGCATATGCTTAACAAATCATAAGTTGAAAACCTCGTGTCCCGTGAAGTATGAATACCCAAACCTCATGCTACTCGACTTAGGTCCCAAACAAGTTCTTGTCATTGTAAGCATACATGTATCATCGAGAACCGCCAACGGGGTACCTCTTGCCCGATGACATGGAACAAGCCCACATCAAAATGACAAGAAAACAGACAATGAACACCTCGGTATCTCTTTTATTTACCATTGGTATAGCTTTTTATTGTGAGATGCATCGTCGAATGTCCACTATGGGCATGCTGTAAATTTCCACCATGAATGATGCATGGTTTAGATTAGCGGCCCAGGCGTTTCTCTAACACATACACAAACTCCATGACCTCACAAGATCCCAACTTATTTCACATCGCGAGTATCGATAAACAAAAGATCACGATATCAACTTAAATGAAAGAAAGTGCAATGTTGAAAGCTTGCCCCATGACGGCATGGCTGGGCTAATTTCCAACTTACAACTTGCAAGCATAACATCAACATAAGAGAGCCACAATGTTAAAATTATTAAAAGCGAGAAAAGTAAAGTGTGCCATCAGGTTCGTGAGAGCTTTACTGACTAATTTTCACATAACACCAAAAAGTTTAATTTGAAGGATAGATAAAAGTAAGTTGAATGTACTTGGAATAGCAAATTGCTAATAGGTATATATGGTGGACACACTGGAATAACTTGGTTTTGGGGAGTTGGATGCACGAGTAGAGCTCATACTCAGTACACAATGAAGGCTAGCAAAAGACTGGGAGCGACCAACTAAGAGAGCAATAACGGCCATAATCATGCATAGCGACAAAACATCATTAACCGAAGCATAAAGTGATATCACAAGTCAAAAACCAAATGATCATAGAGGCCTATATGGCGACTTTGTCAGAGTCAAACATGTTGTAAGCATGCGCCAAGTCAACCCAAATAAAGCATCAAAGGAGAAAACCACAATAACATGCTCGCATATAATAAAAACAACGCATGGTTTTTTCAAAGGCTCATTAAGCAATCTCAGTCATTTGAGACAAGTCATGCTACAACAAATACTACTAAGCATACTATCAAAATGACATCAAGCATGACATGCAAAAGTCTAAGCCGCAGTCTAAACAAGCTCCCATTTGTACCACTATTTGCATGAAACTTTTTCTCTTTTTCAACACCATTCAAACCTTTTTGAAACAACTCTTTTGATGAAAACCAACATAGACCAGAGGTCTAAATACACCTTGATGCAAAGATATAACAAGATCTGAACAAAAATCAAGGCGAAAAATAAAAGCTAAACGCAGTACTAGAAAAAGAGAACACTCGTTGAACGATAAGAGTGAAAACTAGAGTGTTCTTGGCAATGAAAAATGAAGTATGTCTTCTCCAAAAGAAATTTGTTGGGGTCCACCCATTTATTGCAGCAAACAAAACAAAAAAAACTGAAAGCAAAAGTAAAGACGCTCCAAGAAAAACGCATAGAATATGAAGCAATAAAAATATAGTGTGTTGAAAGGTGACCTGATTTTTTCCGATGAAGAAGGGGTGTGAAAGGACACGGATGTCGCCTAGAGAGGGGGGGGGGGGTGAATAGGCGATTTAAAACTTTTACGAGCGGCTTGACAAATGCGGAATAAAACTAACGTTTAATTTGCCAAGCATACAAAACCTAAATAAACTAGGTTCACCTATGTGCACCAACAACTTATGGTAAACAAGATGAGCAACTATGTGATAGCAAGATATATATAACTTCAAGCACGAAGGTTATCACAAAGTAAATTGCATAAGTAAGGAGCTCGGGTAAAGAAATAACCGAGGCACGCGGAGACAACGATGTATCCCGAAGTTCACACCCTTGCGGGTGCTAATCTCCGTTGGAGCGGTGTGGAGGCACAAGGCTCCCCAAACGCCACGGAGGCTCACCGTAATCTCCTCGAGCCCTCCCACCAAGATGGAAGACCCGATCCACTATGGGACCCTTGAGGGCGGTCACCGATCCCGCACAAAGCTTGGGGCTACTCCACAACTTAATTGGAGGCTCCCAAATCCACAAAGCCACTAAGATTGGGGCACACTCCACAACTCAATTGGAGGCTCCCAATAATCGCCACGGAGGCACCACAAAGCTTGGGAAAATCTCCACAACTTAATTGGAGGTCCCCAAGAAATCCACTGAGCCGTCTAGGGTTCCAAGAACCCAAGAGGAAATAAGCTTCTTGCTTTCACCACCGAATCTCCGAGGAGAACTCAAACCGATGCACCAAATGCAATGGCAAGAACACACGAAGTGCTCAAATCCTTCTCTCCCAAATCCTACCAAAGCAACAAATGCTATGGAGGAAATGAGAGGAAGAACAAGGAGGAAATCCACAAAGAACTCCAAGATCTAGATCCAATAGGTTCCCCTCACTTAGAGGAGAAAGTGATTGGTTGAAAAGTAGATCTAGATCTCCTCTCTCTTTTCCCTTAAAAAGATGCAAGAAACATGGAGGGAAGTGAGGAGGGAAGGCAAGCTTTGAAGGTCAACAATGGAGGAGAGAGAAGCCCAAAAACGTTAATGGTTCAAGGAGGAAGAAGGGTATTTATAGGTGGGAAAAAACTGGCCGTTGGAAGCAAATCCCGCCAAAGTTCGGCGGAAAGTCCGGCGCCGCCGGACTTTTCGCCGGACGGTCTGGCGGACAGTCCGGCGGCCGCCAAAAAGACCCCCAGTAGTGCGGTTCGGCGGGCCGCCGGATTTTTCCGGTCTTGGGCCGGATTTCCCGGCCTAGAGTCCGGCCCGGCCGGACCTGGCGCCGAACTTCCCGCCAAGAAAAAACATCAACACGAAAACGGCCATAACTTTTGCATCCGGACTCCGTTTTCGATGAACTTGGGCTCGTTGGAATCACCACAACGAGCTCTACACCTTCATCCAAAGAAACATCATAGTCCAACAAAGGAGGATGAAACCAAATGATAAAAGGTTTGACTTAGCTATAAAGAAGAACCGGTAAAACCTCCAAACACCAAAAACGCAATAAGAGTTCTATACGAAATCCATTTTTGATGAGCTAGAGCTTGTCATGGAAATAACCACAAGCTCTAGAACCTCACATGGATAAAATCCAAATAAGAACCAAGAAAGATAATGCCAAGTATGCAAAGGTTTGAGCTCTCTCCGAGCGATACGAATAAGTTACTCACTCGAGAGCCTCTCTTGATAGTACGACTATCGATCCTAAACCTGGTCTCTCACACTATGAGACCGGTAAGAAAGAAACCCTATCAAGAACATACCTTTGCCTTGCGCATTCCACTTGAGCTAGATGGTGACGATCTTGATCTTCTCAAGTTGGACAACCTTTCTTTATTGCGCTTGCTCGGTGAAGTCTTGCGGATTGCTCCCCCATACTTCACTATGGGAGAGACACTAGAGAAATATCTTCACATGTCCATTACCACCAAATGGACACCGAGCTTCAAGCAAATGATATCTTCTAGAAGCCTATCTTGAACTTGCGCTTCTTGATCAACATTGCACTTCACCTTCTTCTTTCATAATGATGATGTCTTGAGAATGCACATGAGAGTTCACTCCATCTTATTCCTCAAGACACACTCTATAGGCTCAACTCCCTTATGACCAATCTTCGGATCACTCCTTGAATAACACCTTGGTCATCACATAATCTTCTTTATATGCATCTTTTTACAACCTTGAAACCAACATATGGCTCAAGAGTTGTCTACGGACAAGTCCTACAAATATAACTCGATGCAAACATTAGTCTATAGGGATTGTCATTAATTACCAAAACCACACATGGGGGCACATGCTCTTTCAATCTCCCCCATTTTGGTAATTGATGACAATCTCTTTGAGAGGGTTTATATAATGAATTTAAAGGACTAAGATGATTACACTAACATCAAATACTACAAAAGTATGTGATGTTAGTAGAACCATCATATATAGAGCAAACTCCCTCACAATCTATGCACGTGTGAATGAACTTGAATTTCATTGCATATATTGCCAACCAATATTGTTGGTGGAGTTTACACTATATATACTCACCCATGCAAAGCATGGAACATGGAAGGCAAATACTTAAGAACAAAACCAAAGCATGAAGCCCAATTCCCTTCAAACCCTCGAAACTTCTCCCCCATTGGCATCCATTGCCAAAATGGGCGGAAAGGCTTAGAAGGCCAATATAGTGAGAGTTCCTCCTCAAGGTGTGCATGGCACAAAAAAAATGAAAACACATGCACAAATTCAAGGACAAAAATTTGGAGGAAATCAAACTATATTGAGGATCAAAGATTGCAAACAAAATAGGATGACATGATGGTTAAACTTCCAACAAATGAAGATAGCAATCAAAAGATCCAAATAGCGAATCAAATAAAGATATTACGAGAAGACCAAAACAATGCTCTAAATAATATGAAGAAGCTCCCCAAGGTTTGTGCACAACATATTCCATTTGAATTAAAGTATAAGGTGCACAAACATGGAATCATCACTCCCTCAATATTATTCAAAACATCATGATACCAAGTGACATCAAATACTATGATAACCACAAAATGGTGCTTTAAAATGGAATGAGGAAGCTCCCCAAGGTACATGCACAAGATAGAATGTTTGCATTTGAATACAATTTGCACAACATGGAATCATCACTCCCTCAAAACCATTTAAAAGGAACCATTAGCAAGAGACCATAGAAAAGAAATCAAGCTTAACACTTGCATCAAGGAAATGGTTGAGCAACAAATAAGGAACCGACAAATTAAACGGCTCAACCAAAGGAATGTGTGATAGGAATGACAAAGCATATTATAAGACTAGTACAAAGATGTACATAGAGCATCCACATAGTCCTCAATGAATGATATTGCTTAGCATTCCATCCCAACACACAAGGTTTTTAAAAAGATATCAAATAAGGAGATATCATCTCTCATGTGTATAAGTTTCTAAGTAGACAATCATCACAAAGATAATTATCACAAAGAAACATGTACACATAAAATAGATACAAAGAATAGAACATGATATCTAAACAAGTTCATGCAATATACCAATGAGATTTTTGCTTTTAAAGCATGGCCAAAGGCTCAATTTATCTTATTGCATATTGAAGAACTTCAACCACAAATATGTCAAAGACATCACAAATATCAACAAGAGAAAAAAGATAGTTGGGATGTTTTGAGAAAAGCAACAAGTATCACGAATAAGTATACCAAAAGAAAGAACTAAATTTGCACTTTCATCAATATTGCACACGTGAGGAGCTTGAGAAAATGATATGCAATAAAATTGCTAGATAGACATATTTGGGAAGGGTTCCCCAAACAATGCACTCATCTCAAATTACTCACATTTACAATAAAGAGGTTTCATTAAGATCATTGCAAATAAAGATTTTCATGCCATGAAATGACCCACACAAGGTTAGATGCTATAAAAGTATGCATGAATAAGATACTTGTTACCGAGATATCATTGGAAGGATGTAGTAGATATGAGTTCTTCAATAATCCTAGCTTGCCACAAATTATCAACTAGTCACCGCTTCATCCTTATTATTGAGACAAGCACCAACATATCTCCCATGTACCTAAAACATATTCAAGTACAATATGGTCCCCAAACTCATTGGGTCCGAAGTAGTTAGAGACACTACAATATATAGGACAAGCTCCACAAAAATATGTGCATATAGATATGAACTTGAATTTCATGCACATCTTAGCCGAAATAGGATTTATTGGAGTTTACCCTATATATTGGATCAAAGAAAGCAAAACATGCCATATAATATGTAGTAAGTAAATATGCATGCTAAAAACTTCCAAGAGCCAAAGGGAGATACAATTTGGACGAAACACCAAGAAGATCAAAGAGTCACACGAAGGTGTGAAAAACCCAAAAGTTGTCCAAATTATATCAAAGAATCAATTCAACACAAGATTGACTCCAAAGTCAACCAAGTGAACAAAGCAAATACCAAAGAGCTAAAAGAATCACTAAAAGACACATGCCCAAAGACTTATCTCATTTTAAGAAAAGAGAGCAAAAACAAGAAAAGAGATAGCCATTCTCCCAAAGAGAGAAAGGTTCCAACAAACAAATCAAACTCTCCACTCTTTTTATGATGGCACACTAAGTACCAAAAACAAAAAGATTTGTCTTCCAACAATAACCAAAACCAATTGAAATAAGCCATAAGAGTATGTTATAGCAAATATAGGAGAGCTCCCCCAAGATTAGTGCGTTATTTATGATTTTTCATTTGAATACAAAATGCACACAAATGGGATCATCATCTCTACCTACATTAAGAATAACACAAAACAAGTTCAACAAAATCAAATGGAATCACAAGAGTTAAGGAAGACAATGGGAAATAAAACAAATACATTTCTTGGCAAGAGATAAGGTAATTAAAAGCAATAGCCAATGTAAAGATGATCAATATATATATACCACAAGACAAAGTACCAATTGTCCAAGGACAAGAGGTAATTGGAGTTATTAATTTCCCGGTGGTATTTTACACATAAAACCAAGATCATCTTCACAACAAGAAGCATATAAAAAGGATACGAATTAAACACCATGCTAAAGAAGATATTCTTGATAGACTCAAATAGTTAAACAATCACGCAAAGCAATGATTAGGATAACTTGAAGCAAATGGTTTTCCAACTTTGATGTAGAATTCCACATTTTAGGAAAACCTTACCAAGAATGTATCTTATAAACAAGATCCAAAACAAGAGCAACAAACAATTTGGCAAATTGAAACTTGTTTGAGCAAACATGTCACATAGAATAAAGATAATTTACAATATCAATACTATGTGACACAACCTCAAATATACAAATTTTATTGGTTTGTAGTATGCACAAAGCATATTACTCCCCCATAATGTGATAAAGCATTTATTTTCACAAGAGGCAAATGAAGTCCAATATGAGAAGATTAATGGACAATATAGAATTTGAATTTCTCATGAACATGACATACCACATAGAGACTAGATAAATTCAAATATCAACACTAAGTGGTATTCCTCATGTACACACATATTTAGGATTGTGAGGTGCCAAAGCATATCACTCCCCCAAAATGGGATAGTCCATTAGTCTCTCAAAAGAGCCAAATAGTATAAAAGAAGATGCAATATAGGCTCAAACACAAACACACATACATGGTGTGCAAACCCACAAGTACATACTTGATTAATCAAAATAAAATAAGTAGGTAGCACAATATATACCAACACATGTAATGGAACACAACCAACACATGCAAAAGGGGCGAGTAACTTTCAATGTAGATAAGTTGAGTACATGTTACCGCAAAGAGGAACATTGGATATATGATATGAAAAGATAATCTAGTTGACTTGACTTGAGACAATATATTGATGAAGATCCCTCAATTCTTCATGATATAGACAAGTCTCCAATGCCCTCCAACAAACACCTATTGATCAAGTTTTGGTGTGATGGTCCCCAACCAAGTTGGGTCCTAAGAGGTTAGTCACAATAGGCTTGGCCACCCAAATGGTTCTTTTCTTGACACCACATTGAGTGCCAACAAATTTGGCAAAC
Organism: Dactylis glomerata; assembly: GCA_007115705.1. NCBI lineage: Eukaryota > Viridiplantae > Streptophyta > Magnoliopsida > Poales > Poaceae > Dactylis > Dactylis glomerata. Next base: position 1,402,907 of record QXEO01000184.1, read on the forward strand.
ACATTGCCAACCTTATCCTTGCAAAGGGAATAAGCATCATCAATTATGATAGGGTTGGATGAGTTACCCATAGTGCATGAAGAAGAAAGGTGGCCCTTCTCACGGCAAGTGTAGCATGTTCTTTTCTTCTCCTTCTTCTCACTTGATTTCTCCACAATGGGAGCATTAGCTTGATTCTTCTTAGGAAGAGACCTTTCTTCAACTCGAGGTTGAGCATGGCCTTGAACTTGAGGTCGCTTCCCTTGTTGCTTCTCATCTAGTGCCTTTTTCTTCAAAGGGCAAGCTCTAACATGGTGCCATTCAATTTTGCACTTGAAGCAAACAATCTTGGCCGGATCTTTGATTTGACCTTGGCCCTTCTTATTCTTGTTAACCTTGGACTTCTTCTTGTTGTTGGAGATGAACCCAAGTCCACTCTTGTCATTGGGGGATTTTTGCACACTCAACATATTGTCGAGTTTGGATTTCCCTTCATGACTCTTTACCAAGTCTTTCTTCAAAGAAGAGACTTGGGCCTTGAGCTCTTCGATTTCCTCTACATGGTTAGTAACAACACAAGTACTAGAGGAAGTAGAAGCTTCATTGTTAGAGCAACAAGGAAAGGAAAGTAATTCATCACAAGATGTAGCAATGTTATGAGTGGATGAATTACTAGGACTAGCACAAGGCAATATGGCATTTTGAGAAGTAGTGCAAATATCCGCATGGGGCTCACTAGATGTTACCTTTGACATAATAGCCTCATGAGCTAATTTTAGCCTATCATGGGAAGCTAGGAGATCCTCATGGGAGCTAGAGAGCTTTCCATGATTTTCTTCCAATTTCCCATAATTGCTAGTTAGCAAATCAAGTTGAGCTCTTAGCTCAACATTCTCCTTCAAGATGGATGCTTCACAAGAAGTAGAGTTAGTAGCACAAGCATCATCACTAACGGAAAGCGGAGAAGGCAATTTAGTACGCTCATTTGAATTTGAAGCTTTAAGTTGCTCATGCGACTCGGTGAGAATGATGGGCTCACACGAAATGACCCTAGAGTCATTTTTAAGAAGCACAACATTCTCAAGGAGTTTAGCATAAGTAACTACAAGCTCTTCATATTTAGTTTCAAAATCATTTGCCACCACAAGAGTTCTATCATAGGATTTTCTTTATTTTAGATAACTCTAAAGTAAAGGTTTCCTCAAGAGATTCCTTGGTGGTTTGTTCTTCTTCTAGAGCTTTTTTTAGATCCGCGATATCATCCGCGTAATCTCGGGCATGACCTTGCATTTTAAAGATGGTATTCTCATGCTCCTCAATTATTTTATTGCTCTCGGTGGCAAAAGCCAAAATCTTATAGAAGTAAGAGCAAGCAATTTTATTCTTACGAATAGCATGGAAAAACATTTCACTCTTCTCAATTAAAGAAGCAAGATCATCATCCTCTTCTTCATTATCCTCATTATCATCATCACTAGATATATTGGGTTCCAAAAAAGGAGTTACCTTTGAAGACCTAGCCATAAGGCACATGTGGGAAGCAATAGATGATGATGAATAAATATTTGAAGCTCCAAGAGAGACCATGTCTTGGCCAATAGAATTTCTGGTTTCCTCTACATTGTTAGACACACAACAACTAGAGGAACTAGAGGCATTTATATCATAGCAACAAGACGAAGTAAGCATATCATCATGAGATGTGTTCAAGGAGCATACACATGATATGCAAGGACTATCAACGCAAGCATGTAAAGCATTTATGGTGCTAGAAGTGTTTAAGTCCAAAGATGAAGCATGACAATGAGATAGAGATGAATGATCATCACAAATAAGCTCACTATCAACATTGCAATTTCCATCACTGTTCGACGCTAATTTGTACCAGCAGAGGAAGAGTTGAGCTAGGATTCAGTAACAGGCTGCGTATTAATTCAAGTGTATATGCAAGGAGCTGGCCAGCCATCCAGCATGCACGTGAATGAGCTAGCTTGTTCACGTTCTAATATATGTCATAGGGCTGGTCATGCGTTTGATGCATGAAGACAGCAGTGCAAGGATCGATCCAGGCTGCTAGCTCATGTACAAGTGCCTGGGATGATCGTACGTATGCGTTCCATTGGATCAGCTTGTCGCGCGCGATGAGATAATATTGTTGGCTAGCTAATGTCTATCCAATCCAAGCGATAAGTATCACACCGGGAAGGGCGCTCGAACGACCGCGGTTCTCCAGGAGAGCTAGCGTGTGCGGGGCGATAGGATAAGCATCCCTCATGAAACAAACACAAACCCTGAGTAATAGGTGCTCCGTTGACGTCCATCCGGGGTCACCCGGCTGCCTATAAAAGAAGGCGCAGCTCACGGGAGGAAAACAGAGAGAAGACCCCCGACGCCGAGCTCTTAGCTGGATACGCACAGCTCTCATCCATCAGCACCCACGCATACAACTCCCGACAACCAGAACCCATCCACAAATCCTCTACACGCACTCATCAATCTAGGAGCAAGAAGTGACGGACATGGAGTTGGCGCCGATGGTTTCTAATGGTAAGAATATGGGTTAACTCTCCTTCTCTTCCCTCTTCCTCTCTCTCTTGAACACATTATGCATGCACCTTGCTGGGAGATGGCGCTGCGCCGTGGGAAGAGGTGTAGTACGGCCGAGGCTACTGGCACCGCGAGGAGATGATGCGGGGGCCGCCGGTGAGCAGTCCGCCGACGTCCAGATGCTGCTGTGGACTAGCGGGTGGCCTTGTCTTCCGCAAGCCAGGACCAAGATGATGGCACCGGCGCTGCCCATGTGCAGCCCGCCTCCATCTTCATCACCATGAACTGTGCCAAGAATGACGGCGGCAAGTCCGCCGGAGCATAGCCGGGCGCCCATTCAACCCCACCGACGAACGTCGAGGGCTCGGGGCTGCCGGCGTGCAGCCTGGCGCCCATGGAAGGTGCCAAAGACGACGATGGTGGTGTGGAGGCTGCCGACATGCGGCTCGGCGGCTCGCTTCCTCGACACTCTCCAAAGAAGACGGCGGCAGTGCTCGGCGGGTAGGCCGACATCATCTTCACTGCTGCGGACGACGCCCAAGGTGACGAGCACGGCATGGAGGCTGCCGGCCCAGCATCATCTTCACTTTCGCGGACGGCGCCCAACACGACGAGGGCAGACCGGCAGGCTGCCAGCGTGCAGCCTGGCGCCCATAGACGGCGCCAAAGACAACGATGGCGGCGTGGAGGCTGCCATGTGCAGCCCGGCGGCCACTTCCTCTACACTTGACGACAACGTCGGCGCAGGCTGCCGACGTGTAGCCCGGCGCCCTCTCCACTCCCACGGACGACGGCGTCGACGGCTTGGGGCTGCAGGTACGCAGCCTGGCGCCCGCGATACTCCCCCGAAGATGGCGGTAGCGAGGCTGCCGGCACGCAGCCGGGCGCCCTCCCAGCTCCCGCTGACCACCAAGACGAGGGTGGCGTGGAGGCGTTCACTTCCTCGACACTTGCCGAAGACGACGACGACGTCAGTGCGGAGGCTGCCGGCGTGTAGCCCGGCGTCTCTTCACTACCATGGACGGCGCCCGAGATGACGAGGGCGGCACGGAGGATGCGGGGGTCCAACCCGACGCCATCTTCACTCCTGTGGCACCAAAGATAACGACGACGCTGGCATGGAGGCTGCCAGCGTGTAGCCCACCGTCTCTTCACTTCCGCGGCGGACAAGGCCCAAGATGATGGCAGCGCCGAGGCTGCCGACGTGCAGCCCGACGCGCCCTATACTTCCGCGGCGGATGACGCCCAAGACGACGGTGGCGTGGAGGCTGCCGCCGTGCGGCCCTGCGCGCCCTCGACTTCCGCGGCAGACATCGGCCAACATGATGGCGTCAGTGGCTCGGATGCAGCTAACCTTCGTCTTGACCACCTCGAGCCGCGCCAAGGAGATGGCGGCGAGGCCGTCGACGTATAGCCCGGCGCGGAGGCTGCCGGCATGCAGCCCTACACGCCCTCGGCTCCCATGGCTCCTGCGGCGGACATCGCCCACGATGACGGCGTCATTGGCTTAGGTGCTTCTCAACACCGTCTTCACCACCTCGAACCGCGCCAAGGAGATGGCGGTGAGGCCGCCGACGTAGCGCCCATTCTACTACCCCGACCATGGCGGCGGCGCAAAGGCTGCCGGTGTGCGGCCCTGCGCGCCCTCGACACCCATGGCGGACAACCGCTAAGATGACGGCGTCAGCGGCTGGGGGCAGCTCACCTCCGTCTTCGGCAACTTAAGCCATACAGGTTCAGCAGTTCGGCGCTCGGCGTACAGGTTCAGGTTCAGCCAGACGGACATATTCACTTCGACGAACGTCCGGACGTACAGGGTTCGGCTCCGCGCATGGTCTGGCACCCGGTGTAAAGGTTCAGCTCCACGGGGCGGGCAGACTCCTTGCCGGTGCATTCACAGGCGTAGTTCTGAACCAGCTGGCGTACAGCCCGGTGAACAGGCGCACCTCCGACGGCGGCGTACTGCACGTTCAGCTCGATGCACGTCCCGCTCAGCGTGCAGGTTCCGGCCGGGCGCAAGACGTACAGGTACAAGAGCTGAGCACCTGACTCGCCGGCGCGATGCAAGCAATGAAGCAAGTTTGAAGCGTGCATGCATGGATCGAGCTAGCTGTGCGTGTGCATGTCCCATGCACGGGCATGGTCATGGCAGCTCACGGCATGCTGCATACTGCACGACGAGCTCCGCTACTTCGCCAACGAATCCGACCCCGACACCACCTCTCTGTGACCTTGTGAGACGGTGCCTTCGACTACGCCGGCTGCCGTGTACTCGGCGCCGGGCTAGACGAGGCGTCGACCACAACGGCCAAGCCGACTTAGACTGCGAGCGTTGGTTCTACACCGACGCCGGTCTCCTAAAGTTACTCTCGCGAGGCATACCCCTTGCACACCCCGACGAAGCCGTTAAAGTCGTCAAGAAGTCCAAGCCAAGCGGACTGCATCATGTTTCTTCAACAACATTCATCATCGCCGTTCAAGACCGACGAGGCGCGACGGCGAGGGCGGGCGAGGCCGGAGCAAAGGCCACGCTTTCAGCGGCGCGTGTACCGACGAGGACACCGGCTCTGCCGCTGCCCACACACTTCATCACCACCATCATGCATGCAGGACGTGAAGCGAAGACGACGAAGACGACCACACGGCTTAATCGGAGGTGTCTCGCGGCGTAACCTGCGGGAGTAATTAACTGGGAGCCTTTCGAGGCCCCGGGAACCAGGAGATCGCACAATCGCCATAGTCAGGCTGGCCGCGCTAGCAGGCCACACGGAGCGCAATCAATGGGAATTGTATCTGTAATCTTAAAGATTAATGAAATACTTTTCCCTCCTCTTTTGTTTTCTTTGTGTATTCATGATACACTGGCACGCCCGCACGCATTCTTTTCTTTTAGCCGCTCCCTGGTGCGAATGAGAGAGCTACGATACCGCCCGTATCTCGCGGAGTGTCGTACGTTTTTCTCGTGTCAAACAATCACCACTCACCATAGAGTTACCTTGTGTCTTGCTACACTTTGGTGAAGTGGAAGAGAGTTCATCACGACCGGAAGTGGAGGGAATACAAAACTTGTTGGACATATCATATTTGTCTTGAATCTTTGTCCAAAACTCATGAGCGTTACGGAAAGGCATGATTGCAAGAATAACTGCATCGCTCACAAAATCAACAAGCACATTAGAAGCTCGAGAATTAAGATAAGAGTTTCTCTTCTCCTCTAAAGATAGACTTTGGGAATCCTTAGGAGGAGAGAAACCCATATCTAAAATTCTCTCTATATTTGGGTCCATATCACGAAAAAGATTAAGCATGCAAATTTTCCATATATCATAATTAGTGCTATCAAATATAAAAGTGTTATTGTGCACTAATCCCCTAGCCGACATCTTTGCTCTCAAGGCGGTGAAGCCTAAAATGAGAGACCTCGCTCTGATACCAATTGAAAGGACACGGATGTCGCCTAGAGGGGGGGGGGTGAATAGGCGATTTAAAACTTTTACGAGCGGCTTGACAAATGCGGAATAAAACTAACGTTTAATTTGCCAAGCATACAAAACCTAAATAAACTAGGTTCACCTATGTGCACCAACAACTTATGTAAACAAGATGAGCAACTATGTGATAGCAAGATATATATAACTTCAAGCACGAAGGCTATCACAAAGTAAATTGCATAAGTAAGGAGCTCGGGTAAAGAAATAACCGAGGCACGCGGAGACAACGATGTATCCCGAAGTTCACACCCTTGCGGGTGCTAATCTCTGTTGGAGCGGTGTGGAGGCACAAGGCTCCCCAAATGCCACGGAGGCTCACCGTAATCTCCTCGAGCCCTCCCACCAAGATGGAAGACCCAATCCACTATGGGACCCTTGAGGGCGGTCACCGATCCCGCACAAAGCTTGGGGCTACTCCACAACTTAATTGGAGGCTCCCAAATCCACAAAGCCACTAAGATTGGGGCACACTCCACAACTCAATTGGAGGCTCCCAATAATCGCCACGGAGGCACCACAAAGCTTGGGAAAATCTCTACAACTTAATTGGAGGTCCCCAAGAAATCCACTGAGCCGTCTAGGGTTCCAAGAACCCAAGAGGAAATAAGCTTCTTGCTTTCACCACCGAATCTCCGAGGAGAACTCAAACCGATGCACCAAATGCAATGGCAAGAACACACGAAGTGCTCAAATCCTTCTCTCCCAAATCCTACCAAAGCAACAAATGCTATGGAGGATATGAGAGGAAGAACAAGGAGGAAATCCACAAAGAACTCCAAGATCTAGATCCAATAGGTTCCCCTCACTTAGAGGAGAAAGTGATTGGTTGAAAAGTAGATCTAGATCTCCTCTCTCTTTTCCCTTAAAAAGATGCAAGAAACATGGAGGGAAGTGAGGAGGGAAGGCAAGCTTTGAAGGTCAACAATGGAGGAGAGAGAAGCCCAAAAACGTTAATGGTTCAAGGAGGAAGAAGGGTATTTATAGGTGGGGAAAAACTAGCCGTTGGAAGCAAATCCCGCCAAAGTTCGGCGGAAAGTCCGGCGCCGCCGGACTTTTCGCCGGACGGTCTGGCGGACAGTCTGGCGGCCGCCAAAAAGACCCCCAGTAGTGCGGTTCGGCGGGCCGCCGGATTTTTCCGGTCTTGGGCCGGATTTCCTGGCCTAGAGTCCGGCCCGGCCGGACCTGGCGCCGAACTTCCCGCCAAGAAAAAACATCAACACGAAAACGGCCATAACTTTTGCATCCGGACTACGTTTTCGATGAACTTGGGCTCGTTGGAATCACCACAACGAGCTCTACACCTTCATCCAAAGAAACATCATAGTACAACAAAGGAGGATGAAACCAAATGATAAAAGGTTTGACTTAGCTATAAAGAAGAACCGGTAAAACCTCCAAACACCAAAACGCAATAAGAGTTCTATTTGAAATCCGTTTTTGATGAGCTAGAGCTTGTCATGGAAATAACCACAAGCTCTAGAACCTCACATGGATAAAATCCAAATAAGAACCAAGAAAGATAACGCCAAGTATGCAAAGGTTTGAGCTCTCTCCGAACGATACGAATAAGTTACTCACTCGAGAGCCTCTCTTGATAGTACGACTATCGATCCTAAACCCGGTCTCTCACACTATGAGACCGGTAAGAAAGAAACCCTATCAAGAACATACCTTTGCCTTGCGCATTCCACTTGAGCTAGATGGTGACGATCTTGATCTTCTCAAGTTGGACAACCTTTCTTGATTGCGCTTGCTCGGTGAAGTCTTGCGGATTGCTCCCCCATACTTCACTATGGGAGAGACACTAGAGAAATATCTTCACGTGTCCATTACCACCAAATTGACACCGAGCTTCAAGCAAATTATATCTTCTAGAAGCCTATCTTGAACTTGCGCTTCTTGATCAACATTGCACTTCACCTTCTTCTTTCATAATGATGATGTCTTGAGAATGCACATGAGAGTTCACTCCATCTTATTCCTCAAGACACACTCTATAGGCTCAACTCCCTTATGACCAATCTTCGGATCACTCCTTGAATAACACCTTGGTCATCACATAATCTTCTTTATATGCATCTTCTTACAACCTTGAAACCAACATATGGCTCAAGAGTTGTCTATGGACAAGTCCTACAAATATAACTCGATGCAAACATTAGTCCATAGGGATTGTCATTAATTACCAAAACCACACATGGGGGCACATGCTCTTTCAGGGTGCCTCGGGGGCATCCCCAAGCTTTGACGCTTGTACCTCTTGGATATTTCTTGGGATGACATGGGCATCCCCAAGCTTAAGCTTTTGTCCATACTTCATCTCATCTCATCACTCTCCATTCCCTACACTTGAAAACTTCCTTCATATAAAACTTCACACAATTTTATTAGCAACATTAGCATAAACATGATAGTAAATCTCCCTTTTTGGTTAAGTTTCAAACTCAAATATACCAACCATGAAAGCATCAGCTACTGTAGCAACTTCCTCAAAAGTTCCGTGATCAAAAGAACTCAAAAAGAAAGCGATCGAGAGGCAAACAAAAATAGTGGCAGAATCTGTCAAAGCAGAACAGCTGACAAAGGTCGATTTTTTCGAGGACCTTCTGTTGCTCAAATCGAAAAGTGCAAAACTAATGAAAGTTTGGATATAACCTGGGTCATATGAAAAAGAATTTTCAGATCAACAAGATATTCTGAGAATTTTCACGAATTTTTACGGTGCAGCGCAGAAATTTGTTTTAGGACAGCAACTTCCCCAAATCTTACCTCCCTCAAATTAGAGGTTCTTCTTGGCACAAAAACGAAATAAAAATAATAAGGAGAGGTCATTACAGTAGTAATAATTTCCAAGACTCAAATAAAAGAAAAAGTACTGAAAAGAAAACATTGGGTTATCTCCCAAGAGTGCTTTTCTTTAACGCCTTTGAGCTAGAAGCAAAAAGTGCAAATCAAGTAATATCAAGTGATGCATTAAGATCAATTGCAGAAGTCTTCTCAATAATAAATTGTATTGTGTCCAAATGAGTTTTTGAAGATCCCTTGTGAACACTCTTGGGTTCACTACTTTCATCGAAAGGGTTTTCAGGACAAATCCAATCAAAATTCTTTTCCAAAGCTTCATGCAATCCTACAAGTTTGCATGGTATTGGTACTTTGATGTCTTCTTTGGTTGTACCAACAACATTAACAAGTGAGCCAAGCATATTAAAATGCTCAAAAACTTTCCTAGCTTCAATAGCAACATCTCTAAATTCTCTACGCAAAGTCTCCAAAATAAAGTCTTTCTTTTTGGAGTCTTCGATATCATGAAGCTTAAGAAACATTTGTTGCATAAAAGGATTAAGGTTAACAAACCTAGCCTCCAACATGTGAACTAAATAAGTAGCAACAACTTCATAACTAGGATCAAGCTCAGCCAAAGATCTATCATCAACATATTTATGCATACTAACATGATTAAAGAACTCCTCGATGTTGCCTTTCCTAATTATAGAACCACTACCTATTGTAAGGTCCTCCAAAGCATACTTAAGGAACAACATAATGAACTAAAAGTAAAAGTAACGGAATGCAAGCTATCAAAGGAACTAATTTTTTTTGTATTTTTGATAAAAAGATGCAAGCAAAAATAAAGTAAAGCAAAACAATAACAAAGTAAAAGGTTGGAAGTGAGAGACTTCCCTTGCAGAAATCTTCTTTCTCCCCAGCAACGGCGCCAGAAAAAAAATGCTTGATGGCGTGTAGATTACACCCCATTGGGAACCCCAAGAGGAAGGTATGACGAGCACATCAACAAGTCTTCCCTCAGTTGTGAAACCAAGGTTTATCGAACCAGTAGGAGAAAGCCAAACTTCAGAAGGTTGATGCTCGCTAGCTTCGCAACAGCTCCGGACAATTTATATGGCGCCTCGTCCAGGGCTTTGCTTTGCACCAGCAGCAACATGGAACCTGCACACAACACAACCAAGTACTTTGTCCCAACTTACGATGAGGTTGTCAATCTCACCGGTTTGCTGTAAATAAAGGATTAAGCGTATTGAGTGGTAAAAGGTAATAATATGCAAAAAAGCAAATAATGCAAGTAAAAAGTAAACAGTAATAGCAATAGCAATGTAAAGGAAATTGGACCGGGGTCCACAGTTTACTAGTGGTGTCTCTCCATAAGATAAATAACAACATGCTGGGTAAACAAATTACAGTTGGGCAATTGATAGAATAAAGATAATGTACATATGTCACGTGGATCACTATGAGATTCACTCTAGGCATTACGACAAAACACATAGACCGTAATCCAACTGCATCTATGACTAATAATCCACCCTCCGAATGTCGTCCGAGCAAACATTGGGTATTAAGTTGCGAACAACGGATAACTGCATTAAGAAAAGTGCGTAATGTAAACAAAGCAAATGTCCTTGGACACAAGAATGTTGTTTTCTCCCTAGTGGCAATAGCACATCTACAACCTTAGAGGTTTCTGTCACTCCCCCAGATTACTAGAGGCATGAACCCAACTATCGAGCATAAATACTCCCTCTTGGAGTCACTAGCATCTACTCGGCCAAGATATCTACTAGCAACGGAGAGCATGCAAGATCATAAATAACATAGAGATAACATAAAGATAATAATTCAGCACATCAACCTGACATAGTACCAATACTCATCGGATCTCAACAAACACAACATGTAGAATTACACAAAGATGATCTTGATCATGTAGGGCAGCTCACAAGATCTAAACATGAAGCACATGGTGGAGGAGACGACCATCTAGCTACTGCTATAGACCTGTAATCTAAGGTAGACTACTCACACATCACTCTGGAGGCAACCATGGTGGTGAAGAAGGCCTCCGGCAGGGATTTCCCTCTCCGGCAGGGTGCCGGGAAGAGATTCTGGACCCTCCCGATCTTGCGTCGATGACAGCGGCGGCTTGCAGTAGGTTTCGTGGAAAATTGATCGGGGGTTTAGGTTTTTCCCATCGAGGGGAATATATAGGTGGAAGGGCGGCGTCAAGAGGTGGACCAGGCGGTCTCACCCCCTGGTGGCGCGGCCAGGGCCTGGGCCGTGCCACCCTACGGTGTGGCCGGCCTGTGGCCCCCCTCCGTCTCATCTCCGGTCTTCACGAAGCTTCGGTAAAAATAGGAGGTTCGGCTTTTGTTTCGTCCAATTCCGAGAATATTTCCTGTGTAGCTTTTCTGAAACACAAAAACAGCAGAAAACAGGGAACTGACACTGTGGCGTCTCGTTAGTAGGTTAGTTCCGGAAAATGCATAAAAATGCCACGAAGTGTAACAAAACACAAAGCAAATGGTGTATAAACAAGCATGGAGCATAAAAAATTATAGATACGTTTGAGACGTATCAGCGGCGGTGGAGGCTGCGCGCGGCGGGTCGCGGTTGCCTTCACTTTTTTCGGCGGCGGGTTACCGGCGCCCGCGGCTGTGGGCGGGCGTTTGGACGCCGGCACCTTCCTCCTCGGCGGCGCCCGCGCCTTGCCGGGGGCCTGCGCGGCAGGCAGCTGCGCGGCGGCGGGGCTTGTGTGCAGCGTCGGGCGCGGCGGGACGAAAAGAGCTCGCGCAGCGGCAGTTGTGTTGCCGGCGTCGGTACTAGGGTTTGTCGCATGGGGCGGCGGCAGCGGCGGAAGGTGGAATGGAGTAGGGAGGGGTCGGTGGGGTGCCGGAGGGCGCGTCCATCGCCGGGATTGCGCCGACGGCCTCGCGGAGGGCGAGGATTGGGCGGTGGAGCGGCGAGGCGCGGGGGGGGGGGGGGGGGGGGGGGGGGGTTCAGCGCTGGGCTTTTTCGCGCCTGCGTCGACCGATGCCGCGCGCTCAAGCCGGAGCCCAAATTTTAGTGCCTAGGATAGGGCAAACCGGCCCGCGCCTAAAAAATTTTGCAGCACCGCGCCGTATGCAGCGCCTGCTGGAGGGACGCTTTCGCGATCCGGTGCTGCATACCGGCGGTTTATATAGCGCGTGGCCTATATAGCGCATCTGTTGGAGATGCTCTAAGATCAAGGTACATCGATTTACCCGAAAAAGAACTTGAGATAGTTAGACCCCAAGTAAAGCTATCTCGGATTTCGGATAATTATAAGAATTTAAAATAAAGATCCTTTCCATTCATATTCTAATTTCAATTTTAGTTAACTAATATATAAAATTTTCAATTCCTTAAGTCATATAATCCATTACATTATAGTGCAACCATTTCAAATGGGACCCACTCCTTTGATGTACCCATTAATGTAGAACTTTCAGCAAAAGAACTCTTGAGTTCTCTCTAAAAGAGAAGCTCTTGAGTTCCTTTCTTTTAGAAAATGTATATCTAACAACTATTACTTACATAAAATAATACACAGCTTGACCCTAGTATATAGTGGCAGATCTAAGGTCCCTATTACCCGGGCAGTTGCCCGGGCTTGCCTGCCGGAAATTGTCCTAAGTCATGTGATACTTTATGGTGATTGAAACACCTTAAACAAATGCATATGTGCTATGCCTAGGCTTTAGAAATTACCTGGGTCCGCCATTGGTAGTATATCCCTCTTTAGGAAAAAAACATCTAGTTGTTCTTGAAGTTCATGAGACCTCTTTTTTTTGCACACCGTCGTCCACGAGCAATACTTTGACATCGTTGACGTCTCTGTAGTGTGTCCTCCACACACCATATGTTGATGACCTCAAAAATGTATGTCTATCGTCCTCCTTGCGGTGGACCTAAGAGATAGATAAGAATGATTAAAGAAAGAAATAAGAACAATATAAAAGATGATCTGTAGGAGATATGAAGAATAAAATACACAATGGAGAATTCTGTCACAACTCGAGCATATCATGCAACATGATTGCCCAAGGAGAAACGAAAAGTATTCATCTTGCAAACCATATACTAGCGAGGGGAGTGCTAGATTCTAGAGTTCAAGCGGGGAGAGGGAGTTCTTATATCAAGGATTTGAAAGTGGGGAGATGGGAGTTCTTGCGTTCAGAGTGGACACAGGAAGTGCAATGGCGAGGAGACTGGGAAGTTAGAAAGTGGAGAGTGGGGGAATGAGGTCTGTTTTATAGACCTCTCATTGAGTAAGTGCGACACAACTCTATGGGTCTGAGTTGCTCAAATTCCCATGGTAGTGCAATCAGTGGTCTTTGGTTGTAAGACGCACCTACTTGCGTTGGAGCGATCGAGTTGGGCGAATTACATGAGGAGTACGTTCTTACTTATCCATTTCATAAATAAAGATTGATAATATAACTCCCTACCAAGTATGTAAATTAAGAGAAAAGAGAAGCCTCCTACTCAGAGAGACAAACACAATTACTTATACATTATTGAATATAATGCAATAACATAAAACATAATACACATCTTAATTACTAGTTTAATTATCTGATACTACAAAATAACAACAAGAAACGCATCACATATATTAATTACTAATTTAATTAATACTTGATATACAAAACAATAACATGAAACACATATAAAATCAAGGCCTCTAGCTTTTCCTTAATATTTTTTACCCAACATGTATACCAAAATATGAAGATTTACAGTGCCAAATCGATATAAATATATCCACCATAATATTGTATTTTTTGATATTTTCTTCTATATATCTGATCAAACTTACAATTTTTGACTTCTTAACCAAGTTTATACGTCATGTTTTTTTTGGGGGGGGGGGGGGAGCGGGGAGGGAGTATTTTTTGTAGATAACTAAAATGATTTATAGAAGTGGACTATTTTTTATCAAGAGATTAGTTAATTTGTAACACTAAGGAAAAGAAGATGCCCTTAATTTGACATGTTGTTTGTGTGTAGATTCCCAAATAATTGCAACACGGAAAGTCAAACCAACTTTTCAATGGCCATGCATTCCACTTTTCAACCACTGAACGAAGAAACCGGCATGACAACATTGAAGATGTGCACCGAAATACTAATATCGGGTGATTTGACAAGATCGAATCAGAGCAAATAACAGCCATGGAGAAAGAAAAAAAAAGGAAAAAGAAAAAGAAAACCAGTCAAACCAAACTACTCCAGGCAGGCAGTGTCGCCTTCTCCTTCAGTTCCCTTCCTCCGTAGAAACCGTGTCCCCCTCTCCCTCCCCGATCGACAGCAAAATCGGCGGTCAAAAGCTTCTCCAGCGACGACCGCTCCAACCCCCGTCTGTGTCTTCTTCCCTCCCCTTCCTCTCCCGTAATCTCCGAGAAGGAGCAGCGGAGCAGCCTCTGATTGCTGTCGCCAAGCTGAATCGCCACGGATCTCGAGACGGCGGTGGAGAAGGGGGAGGAGCGGAGGGGCCCATGAGCCTCGCCGGGTCCGCCCTGGAGGCGGCCCTGCAGGCCGTGGGGCGCGGAATCGACGCCGCCGGCGACCACCGCCTGCTCTACTGCAAGGGCGCCGGGAGGCTCGTGGCGCTCGACGAGGCCCGCGCGCGGGACGTGCCCATCGGCGAGGCCGTGCTGTGCGGCGTGCCCCCGGACGTCGAGGTGGAAGCCTACCGCGGCCACCCTGAGCGCAGCCGCCCGGCCTCCCCTGGGGGTCCCCTCGACGAGCCCTTCGTCTGCAGCTTCCAGAAGGTGAGGCGAGATTCTTCCGCACCAATTGTCGCTCTTGATCGGATCGTGGTCACATCATACCGCATGCCTCGTCCTGTTCTATGTGCTACGATTTGAATCTCAATTCATTCATATGTTAAGCTTCGTGGCTGTTTGCTTGGCCGCTGTATCTGACATCGCCGTCTGCTGCTCAGATGGCTGAACATTTCAACAGGAAGGCTGGCTTGCTGGAAACAGTACCGCTTGGTTCCTTCAACTCGCTCTTCAGCTTTACTGGTTCGTGGAAGAATGATGCGGCCGCTACGAAGTCCCTCGCGATCGATGGCTGTTCCGTGCCGCTATATAGAGTTAAAATAACTAGCGATGAACTGATTCTGCAAGAGAGTGTAAAGCGCGCAATTCCATATACTTGGGATCCACCAGCATTGGCTAGGTCAGTAGGTAATCTTCTCCATTGACCTTGCTATCAGGGTCAGTTCTAATTGTGGCCATCCGTTATGATTCTGCTACATATTAGTTGCCCTTCTCATATAATGAGTTGTTCTTGTTTTCATTTCTGCCCAGCTTTGTTGAGAACTACGGTACGCATATTATTACCTCTGTAATGGTTGGTGGTAAGGATGAAGTATACATAAAGCAGCACTCCTCGTCCCAATTGTCTGAATTGGAATTCAGAAATTACGTGAGGGAAATTGGAAATGACAGATTCTCCGGTGAAGAAAGCAATTCAAATGAACCCCCCATCAATTATAGTGAGAAGGTTAGCCAGTTCCTTGTCTTGCCATTTTATATTAATACTCCCTCCCTTCCTGTAAGGAAGGCGTATAATTTTGTTCTAAAGTCAAACAGTGTAAGGTTTGAACAAATTTATACGTTCTCTGATCCATAATAAGTGCTGCTGATTTAGTATTAGAAAAAAAATCAACACCTACAAGATTAAATAGATCCAATATGAAAATATATTTCATGATGTATCGAATGTTATTGATTTTGTATTCTAGATGTTGACAACTTTTTCTATAAACTTGGTCAAACTTCACATTGTTTGACTTCGGAAATACACCTTCTTTTCAGGAATGGAGGGAGTAGGTGTAACCTTTTTTATTTGCACTAGCTAACTTCCCTCACGTCGTTATGGAATATATAGATGTAATGATTTTACCAATCCTCAGGCAACACATATTTGTAGAAAATGTGATTGTGTTGATGATATATGCATTTCGCAGTATCAATGTAATTCTATTAAAGTCGTGATCAGTTGTTTCTTCATGTTTAGTTTTAGATTTTTTGTAACCTCCGAGGCTGCAAAGCTATAGACCTGATAAGACCGATATTTTCTAGTAGAATATGATATGTAACTGAAAATACAAATTAATACGATAGCATTGCTCTGATCACGATGCTACGAACTTAACAAACTGTTAGGCGATAGGTTTAAGCTTCCTCTTCTCGTAGTACCCCTAGCTTAGAGCTCTCAATGTCTCTACGCTTCGTAAGCTGCTGGAGCTTCAACGGCTGTAGAATCATCTACAGAAACAGTGTTTGATCAGTAGGTTTTCCAACTTAACCACGTCTAGGCCCCTAGGTAGGTATGGTTTCAACAGGGCATTGTGTGTATGATCCCAAGCTGCGGCTTTCTTATTCTGATACAGAGCCCATGCTGCAGCATTTTGTATTCTGGTACAGAGCCACCGATGCAGAAATTTTTATTCCGATACAGAAGCGTGGACAGAGAAGAGGCAGATGCACAATTGATACCTGGGTCTTTTGTAGGAGTAAAGAATTGTTGATAAGAATAGGAACTTCGCAAGGCTTCCTTTGTTGGTACGCCTTGAGGGCTGTGTGAGCTTGAAAGGATGACATTTGCACAGGAGGATAATTGTTTGATTTGACACATCTTTAAAACCAGATTAACTATCACAAGTAGGAACTTAGCTACTCTGAAACTTCACACATGTTCAATTGAAGAAGAAAAGATATTGTAAGATACATTATGCATATGTGTTGTGTGTACCACACCTCGTTAGGTGCTGAAAGTTCCTAACTCCAGTTATTTTTGCAGGATATGACAGTAATCTTCAGAAGGAGGGGAGGTTGCGACCTTGTTCAGAGTTCTATTGAGTGGATAAAAACTGTTTCCTCAGCACCAGATGTCATAGGAATGACATTTCTCCCAATTGTTTCCCTTGTTGATGATATACCTGGGAAGAAGCACATTGCCCGTGCAATTGATCTATACTTGATATGTAAGACATGCATCTGGTCCCTTTTCAGGACTACCTTTAACGTGCATTTGCCACATCAGCATGTACTTCTGAGTTTTTAATACCTGTTCTGTTGTCCTAAACTACTGTCATCAGTACTATAGTAGGAGGGTCTCTGTGCAGTTCTTCTGTTTGGACTGAAATGTTCTAGTACGGGTTGTTTAGGACTAGCATATCAGCCCTAAAGTCATTATGTCCAGCATGGTTAAATCAGTAGTTCAGTATAGTAAGGCTATCCAAAGAGAGCCATGTAGAAAAACATTTTCTATTGTTTCTTCTACCGAAGGGTTGGATAATTATCTTTGATTTTGTTGCTTGATTTTAAAATTATACTCCCTCCGACCACAGTTACCTATCGTCAATATGGATGTATCTAGACACATTTTAGTATTTAGAACATCCATACTAGAGACAGGTACTAGTGGTCGGAGGGAGTAATATAATATGGTATCTTTTAATGATCGTTAGTAATTTCTGTTCTCCAGACAAACCTCCAGTTGAAGAGTTACAATACTTCTTGGATTTCCAAGTTCCACTAGTTTGGGCTCCAGTACCACCGGGTATAGCTGGTCAAAACAGAAAGGAGCCTGTGTGCCCGTCGCTTCAGTTCAGCTTGATGGGTCCAAAGCTCTTTGTTAGCACAGAACAGGTAAAGGGTGCCCTTAGATTTAAATACACGCTAACTACCACTGATAGGTTTACTTAAGGCCTGGATCCTATCTTGTGATTCACCAAGTATGTTTGTTAAAAATAGAAAGAAAATAACATTTTGCTGATACCCTTACCCTTAGTAGTAATTTGCTTGAGATGTGGATTTGATGTTGGCTGCATAGAGAATACCAACAATTTCAATGTTTAAATTTGTTCTGCTTCGCTGTGATATAAGTTCATTTATCATGCCTTGTGGCCACAAGATGGCACAGAGAAACTAGGGGTCAACTACTTGGGGGGTCCATTCAGTGAAGCCTGAAATATCTTTTTTAGGATGATTTTTTTGCAGAGCAATCTGATATTCAAGCTAACTTCCAATTGAATACATGCAGATATCTGTTGGGCGTAGACCAGTCACTGGCCTCAGGCTGTGCTTGGAAGGAACAAAACAGAACCGTTTGACTATTCATTTGCAGCACCTTGGCTCCTTACCAAAAATATTTCTGCCGCATTGGGATGCACATATCACGATTGGGCCACCAAAATGGCAAGGGCCTGAAGAGCAGGATAGCCGATGGTTTGAACCAATCAAGTGGAAGAATTTTGCTCATGTCAGCACTGCGCCCATAGAGTACACCGAAACAAATATCACAGACCTGTCTGGCGTTTATATTGTCACGGGTGCACAGTTGGGAGTGTGGGATTTTGGCGCAAAGAGTGTACTACACCTTAAACTGTTGTTCTCCAGAGTTCCTGGGTGCACAATTAGGAGATCAGTGTGGGACCACAGTCCAAGTTCTTCGATGCAAAGAACAGATGAATCTTCATCATCCTCAAATGATAATTCTAAACTTATGAAGATTGTCGACATGACAGAGACGCTGAAGGGCCCACAAGATGCTCCTGGCCACTGGCTAGTCACAGGAGCAAAATTAGGTGTGGAGAAGGGAAGGATTATTGTGCGTGCGAAGTACTCATTATTAAATTATTGACCAAAATGTTGAGCATTCATTCATTCACTCTGCTATGAAGCACCCTGTTTAAAGATAGCATTTGTTCTTTTGTTCATGTAAAAGTCACTGGTTGTAACATGTTGTGGATTCAGGCTTCTTGTGCTGATGCTCTTAGCAAAGTAGCATCGAAATGTTTTGTCCAGTTAAAAAATATTTCATCTGGCCCGAGATTTCTCTTTGCGGCTCATGTAGTCATGTCATGTATATTATGGATTTTGCATTAGTGTTTTGTGATTCTCCCTTTTAAAGTTTAGCCAGCAGAATTTTAATGAGCTATGCACTCTGGTGTCAGCTGTCAACAGTCAAACTATGTTCATTAAAACTGATGACATCTCCAGTTTGAGTGGAAAGTTAAATGAAATTTGTCTGTCGTTTGCAGGGCATCACTGAAGTTTGAGCACAGATTGTATTGTCGACAAATCAGTGTGTTGTGGACCGACAGGTATATACATATAGTGAACAGTTTATTTTAGAGAAAGAAGATAGGGAACAAAACTGAAATAGATCATGGGACAAAAGAGTCACTGAATATTTGAAATGGATAGATGCATGCTGGCTACCTTCGTCTGGTGGACACCAGGAGGACATGTTTCCAAATGGAACAAAATGAAGCTACGAATGTTGGCTACCTTCTCCCTTTTCCCTTCCATTAGCAAATTGACAATGTCAACAGCAACATATTAGCTTATGCACAATCTAAGAATTAAGAATTCGAAGTATTTAAGCTGGGGGGATTATTAGGTGAATCTGATTCCCTGATTCCTTCTGAGTTCAGACTTGTTTCCGAAGGGATATTATTAACGCTGGGAGTTTTTTCCTCTTTTCCGTCTAGTATTTGCTAATTGACAATGTCAACTGCTGACATATTAGCTTATGCACAATCTAAGAATTAAGAATTTGCTATGTCAAGCTGGGGGAATTATTAGGTGAATCTGGTTCCCAGATTCCTTCCGAGTTCTGACTTGTTGTTTCCGCAGGGACATTGTTAACGTCTCTATGGAGTGTGGAATTGTTAAGTGCTGGCGCCGGCACTCGCTGGAAACTTGGTGTAAATGCTCAAGTAACATGTCCAGGTGCTGTATGTGAACTGTGAACAAGCTGTGCTTCGGTTTCATCAGCCTCACCAATGCACGGCTCGCATGACGTAATTTCGAGTTTGTGAAAGCAGCGTTCGTACTGAAGCTGATCTCTGATGTGATCACGCAGAAAGCAACTAACAGGATGTACTCTTTGGTACAAACAAGAAGACAGTGACAAAACATCCTGTGCCATGAAAGGCACAGCTACGGATGCTTCCTTGGAGAGCTTAGTGTGTGAATTACAAAACGACCGGTGAGTTACAAACGGCGCAAGGATGGACAAATCAATCTGGCTGATTCTGTTATGTTAAAATCTTAGCTGGTTACGCTCCGATCCGTTACAATACAATTGTAAGTTGTACATAACGGCCAGGTTGTATTGATGAGTTGGAAGATGTCCACATCTTGGGGACGTCGCGGTTAATAATAGTTGCAACAAGAACAGACTAAATGGAGAGGCCATAAAACAATCATAGGAACAAGACTTATTCATGGGAACAGATGCTTTATATTGCTTAGCGCTTGCACCTTCTCTGTGACCACCAAAGTTTGCTTCTGCTGATCTCGTATAACTCTTGGCCAAAATGGTTAGCTCACTTCCTTGCTTGCTGACATCTCCAACTTCTCACTTTCTCTATGTGCTAATGTTCTAACTGCTGCGCGATCTTCTTGAAATCTTGATAGGAGCACGAGGAGATGAGCAAAGTAACTGAAGCCACTGGCAAAGTAGATTCCATGGTATCTTTCTTTGTTCTTCTTATGCTCTCCTTTCTCATTTTGACTTGTGAACAGCTAATGGTTATCATACCTTATCATAAAAACATGCACAAGTTACCGTTCCATCTAATTTTTTTTCTTTACGGTCTAATATATGTTTGACAATAAGAGGGAATAAGGTATAAATTACTATGCATAATAGTTCATACATGAACAGCATCGATAGATTATTGCTTCTTTAACGGACTGTATTATGTAGATACCAATAGATTCGTAACTGTGAAAGGGAAAATGCATCCAAACAGCCAAACTCATATATCTACACTCATAGCTAGCTAAATGTGTTTGCTGCACATATAAGAGTAGTAGATACTCGTTCATGAAGAATCTCACCTTTTTTCAGTGGCAAGGCTTGCGGGTGCGCAGCCAGCCCACCCGGGTTCGAGTCCCAAGGGGACCGAATTAAAACGGGGTGTTATCTAGCGCGTATAGATTCGCTGCTGGAGAGGTCTCATCTATCTAACAACGTATAGCCAAGGGAGGGAATCTTCCCCCGTTGGTCAACGATTTCTCATACCCGCATCTCCCACTTTTTGCGCAAATAATTTTGTAAATTCAACATGAATTCAAGGGAAATGGAAAAACAATTGAAGCGAGCAGCAAGGTGAATTACATGGTTCATCCAATGCCTAGTACTCCATGCCCATAGGCATGAAATTGACTTTGTTATTCACACAACGTCATTTGTGGTCCTTAGGTGGATACACTTGAGGCCGTTGAAGGGAAAACATACGATGTTGTCGAAGGGAAGGTTGATTGGAGGGGAAGACCTGCCGTGCGAGGGCGCCATGGCGGTGTTGGAAATTCGTTCTTCATTCTTTGTAATTCTTTCTCTTGGCCATAAAATTTAATCATATCTCTTATACATAAGTAAAATCTTTATCAGTCTTTGTGGTGCACAAGCTGGATTAGCACACAGGATTGTACTACTTTGGCACAGTGCTTCTTAAAATTGTTTTGTTGTCTATATGATCATTTACATTAGTAAATGGTTACACGCGACATGCATACAGTTTGTTAACCTAGCAAAAACCATTTATTGGATGTAAACATGCAGTTAGGAAAAATGGCTAGAATGGGAGTTCAAATATTTTGATGAGTAATATCAACTAAATGAGCATACAGAAATTCAAGGCACCAAATGAGCAGTTTCAAAACTGAGAAACATTTGTGCAAATAATCTTCTCTATTAAGTTAGCAGCACATATATGTTATGTCTCACCCACACATAAAATAGATTAAGATATTCTTGCGCTAGATATGGAAATATAAATTAGATAGTACTTATATCCTGTACAGTAGTTAACCAGGAAATTGTGAAGCAACATGTTTTTCAAACAGTCTAATGAACACAAGAAGTGAAGCCTTCTAATCTGAACTGTCTTGGTTTGTGTGTTGTTGCAGCGAACTTTGGACTTGAGAACCTTGCGTCTCTGTCTCTAGCCGTGAACCTTATCATGTACTTCATGTTGATCATGCACATCAACCTGGCCGATGCCTCCAACTTGCTGACCAACTACATGGGCACGAGCTACATGATCGCAGTGCTCATCACCGCCTTTGCCGACACCTTTGTCGGACGGTACCAGACTGTGATCATATCATCCATGGTGGAGATCATCGTAAGGATCCTTCATTTGATTGGTTGTGATTTGCTTCTTTTTGTTCACAGTTCACACGTTTGATCGGAATTCCTATCTCTGAGCGCAGGGACTCCTGTTGCTGACGCTGCAAGCTCACTACAAGAAGCTGGTACCGCCGGAGTGCATCTGGCCGCTGCCGAACTGCGAGAAGGTGACCGGCAAGAACGAGGTCCTCCTCTACGCGGCGCTGTACCTGATTGCGATCGGGTCGGCGGGCATCAAGGCGGCGCTGCCGGCGCACTGCGCCGACCAGTTCGACGAGAAGCACCCCAGGGAGAAGCGCCAGATGTCCAGCTTCTTCAACTGGCTTCTGCTGGCCTTGTGCATCGGCGGGGCCTTCAGCGTCACGTTCTTCGTCTGGATCCAGAACACCAAGGGCTGGGACAGGGGCTTCGGTGGCGCGACGGGCGTCATGGGCCTCGCGCTCATCGCCTTCCTCATCGGCTTGCCGCGGTACCGTATCTACACCTCGCAGGGGAGCAGCGCGCTGCTTGAGATCTTCCGGGTACGTGCGTCAGGATTTCCGGCCTCCAGCTAGCTTCTTAACTGGAATAGGTCAAACAAGCAGCGATTTGTCATAGTATGTGTAGTGCTGATTGCAGAAATTAATGTGTCATTTTCAGGTGTATGTTGCTGCAATCAGGAACTGGAACCTGCAGCTCCCTGAGAACCCTGAGGAGCTATACGAGATCAGCAGAAGCAAAGCTTCCCCTGAGACGGAGTTCGTGTCGCATAGAAACAAGCCATTCAGGTTCCTGGACAGGGCGGCCATAGTTCAGGCAGCGCCAGGTGAGGAGCCGAACCCGTGGCGGCAGTGCCGGGTGACGCAGGTGGAGCACGCCAAGACTATGCTGGCCATGGTGCCCATCTTCTGCAGCGCCATCATAATGGGCACTTGCCTCGCCCAGTTCCAGACCTTCTCCATCCAGCAGGGCGCCACCATGGACACGACGCTCGGCCCGCACCTGACGATGCCGCCGGCGTCGCTGCCCATCATACCGCTGGGCATGCTCATCTTCTTCGTGCCCATCTACGAGCGCGTCTTCGTGCCCTTCGCGCGCCGCATCACGGGCCACCCGATCGGCATCCCCTACCTGCAGCGCGTCGGCGTCGGCCTCGTGCTCTGCATCATCTCCATGTGCATCGCCGCCGTCGTGGAGATGTACCGCAAGAGGGTGGCCACGGAGCACAACCTGCTGGACGTGATCCCGGGGCGCCCCATGCTGCCCATGTCCTGCTTCTGGCTGGCCCCGCAGTACGCCGTGTTCGGCATCGCCGACATGTTCACCTTCATCGGCCTGCTCGAGTTCTTCTACTCGCAGGCGCCGCCCGCGCTCAAGTCCATGTCCTCCGCCTTCCTCTGGGCCGCCCTCTCGCTCGGCTACTACTTCAGCACCATCATCGTCAAGGCCGTCAACGCTGCCACCGAGGACTACACGACCAGCAAAGGCTGGCTGCAGGGCAACAACATCAACCGGAACCACCTTGACCTCTTCTTCTGGCTGCTCGCCGTGCTCAGCTTCCTCAACTTCCTCAACTACCTCTACTGGTCCAACTGGTACAAGTACGTCAGGGCCCAGGACGAGCCCAAGGATGTGGCGGAGCAGCCGGAGCAAGTGTGAAGAATCAACAAGCGTCCTGTCTTTTTTTTTGTGTGCTGCCTTCTCAGAGTTCTAATAAGAACGATGCAAAGGTTTTTGTGATGTTTTGTGCCCTTCAGGTTTCTGAAGGTTAACTATCCTGTTGTCATGTACAAGTACAGAACTGAATTTTGTGCAAGCTTGCGAATGCTCCTTCAGTTTTGCTGAACTTTTTCTTCAGTAACTCGGCGAGCCAGAGAGTTCCCGGCCCGATCCCGAGCCCCTCCGGCGGCGATGCCGGCCGGAGGTGGCAGAGGAGAGGTGCCGGGGTAGGTCCTGTAGGTGTAGTCTAGTTTTGCCCGGCTCTGTGCCGGTCTCTTTGGAGTGAGCTCTGGATCTCGCCCAGATCCAGGCCTAGCCAGGTTTGGTCGGCTTCGCCGGTGGCGCCGGTGGTCGGCGAGTCAGCGGGCGGCCTCCTGGTGATCTCCTCAATAAGGGCTCGTCCCTCCTGCTGTTGTTCGCGGTGGCGCTCCTCCTTCCGATCTTAGCTGGCCTCGGTGGCCAGAGGGAGAGGATGGGCTCGCTGCTGTGACCCTGGCTCGAGGTGGCAGGGGCTGAGAGCTATTCTGGTGCTCTGGCACAGCACCGGGTAGTCTGCTGGCGGCGGTCTCCGGCCAAATCCATGGTGGTTTTGGTCGTGAGGTCAAAGGCAGCAAGGCCCTTCGATAAGGTGCCTAGGAGCTGGCTTCTGGAGTTGTCAAGATCTGCAAGCTTTGACCCCCTCGGCCTGCCGTGGCGGCGAGGGAGGCGGGTGACGAGCTGGCTGCGTGGAGTTCTCTTTCCCTGGCCGGCCGCGGTGGCGAGGGAGGATGGTGACTTGGCGAAGCTCTCTTTTTGCTCTCTAGTGCTGGTTCTGTCTGATGCGTGGTGAATGACCAGCCCGTTGGGAACCCCAAGAGGAAGGTGTGATGAGTATAGCAGCTGGTTTTCCCTCAGTTAAGAAACCAAGGTTTATCCTTCTTGGAGAGGAGAGACAAACGACTGAAGGTGATGCTTGCTAGTTTGCGACAGCTTCGGACAATTTATATATGGCGCCTCGTCCAAGCTTTGCTTGCTAGCTGCAACGCGGAACCTGCACACACACAACCAAGTACTTTGCTCCCAACTTAAGATGAGGTTGTCAATCTCACCGGTTTGCTTGAAATAAAGGTTATGAGTGTATCGAGTGGAAAACAGTAAAAGTATGCGAGTAAAGTAAACAGTGCGAGTAAAGTAAACAGGTGATAGCAATATGATGGAAATAGGACCGGGGTCCACAGTTCACTAGTGGTGTCTCTCCATAAGATAAATAACACATGCTGGGTAAACAAATTATAGTTGGGCAATTGATAGAATAAAGATAAACGTGATATGTCAAGAAGATCACTATGAGATTTACTCTGGGCATTACAACAAAATACATAGACCGCCATCCAACTGCATCTATGACTAATAATCCACTTGTGGCGAATCAATCCGAGAACTCCACAAGTATTAAGTTGCGAACAACAGATAATTGCATTAAGCAAAGTGTGTAATGTAAACAAAGCATATGCCCTTGAGCATATGAATGTTGTTTTCTCCCTAGTAGCAACAGCACATCTACAACCTTAGAGGTTTCTGTCACTCCCCCAGGTTAAATAGAGGCATGAACCCACTATCGAGCATAAATACCCCCTCTTGCAGTCACTAGCAACTACTCGGTCAAGATAGCTACTAACAACGGAGAGCATGCAAGATCATAAACAACATAGAGATAGTATAAGATAATATTCAGTACAACAACTCAATCATAAACACCAATATTCATCGGATCCCAACAAACCAAACATGTAGAATTATATAACGGTGATCTCAATCATGTAGGGCAGCTCATGAGATCTAAACATGAAGCACATGGTGGAGAAGACAACCATCTAGCTACTGCTATGAACCCATAGTCCAAGGTAGACTACTCACTCATCGCTCCGGAGGCAAGCATGGCGATGAAGAAGACCTCCGGTAGCGATTCCCCTCTCCGACAGGGTGCCGGGAAGAGCTTCTGGACCCTCCCGATCTTCGGGTCGACGGCGGCGGCGGATCGCGATGTGTTCTGGAAAAGTGATCGGGTACTTAGGTTTTTTCCATCGGGGGGTCTTTATAGGCGAAGGGGCGATGCCAGAGGAGGGACCAGGTGGCCTCACACCATGGTGGCGCGGGCCAGGGGCTGGCCGCGCCACCCCTATGTGTGGGCCCCTGGTGGCCCCTCTCCTTCTCTCCTTCGGATCTCTGGAAGCTTCCAGGTAAAATAAGACTTCAGGAACTTGTTTCGTCCAATTCCGAGAATATTTCCTGTGTATCACTTCTGAAACACAAAAACAGCAGAAAACAGGGAACTGACACTGTGGCAACTGGTTAATAGGTTAGTTCCGAAAAATGCATAAAAGTGCCACGAAGTGTAATGAAACAGTAGGCAAATGGTGTAAAAACAAGCATGGAGCATCAAAAATTATAGATACGTTGGAGACGTATCAAGCATCCCCAAGCTTAACTCCTGCTCGTCCTCGAGTAGGTAAGTGATAACAAAAGAATAATTTTTGAGGTGACATGCACCTACACAATCTCGATCATATATGTAAGCATTTGTGAGCTGGGATCATAAGAACTTAAAACATGGGCATGAAAGATATAATCTTGACAATAAGAACTTAGCAACCACGTTGTAAACATGAAAATAAACACAAACAAAAGATCATGAAAATGAAACAATGAAAGTCAAACATGTGTTCAAATCATAAGGAAAAACATACAAATGGTTTTCAGCTTGTCCTTCAAATAGAGCAAAACATAAATGCATAGGACACCTTCAAGTTTAAGAGGGCGACTAGATACAAATAATTTGAGAACAAATGAAACCAACAATATGAATCAATCAATGAAAACTTTGGGACAATACACATTATACTAAGAATGACAATTATGCTCTCTTAATGGTGCATAAAGATAGAAGGTGGTGACTCAACATAAAAGTAGAAGAAAGGCCCTTCACAGAGGGAAGCAGTGATTGCAAGTTTTATAACCTTCAAAAATTATGGTACTTACCGGCTTTGAGCTCTCATTGCCCCCATCATAAGCATCTTGAATGGTTAAAGTTAATGCGAGAACAATTATGATGCATATGCTTGAAAAATCATAAGTTGAAAACCTCGTGCCCCGTGAATACGAGTACCCAAACCTCATGCTACTTTACTTAGAGTCCCAAGCAAGGCTCTTGTCATTGTAAATATATGCATATCATTGAGAACGGCCAATGGGGTACCTCCGTGCCCGATGACATGGAACAAGCCCACACCAAAATGACAGGACAAGCAGACAATGAACACCTCGACATATCTTTTATTTGCCTTTTGTTTTGCTTTTTATTGTGAGATGCGCCATCGAATGTTCACCATGGGTATGCTGCAAATTTCCACCATGAATTATGCATGGCTTAGATTGGCGGCCCGACGTTTCCCTAACACATATACAAACTCCATGATCCCCACAAGATTCCCAATTTATTTCACACCGCGGGCATCCATAAACAAAAGATCACGATATCAACTCAAATAAGAAGTGCAATGTTGAAAGCTTGCCCATGACTGCATGGCTGGGCTAGTCTCCAACTTACAACTTGCAAGCATAACAACTCAACATAAGAGACCACAATGTCAAATTTTTAAGAACAGGAAAAAGTAAAGTGTGCCTTCCGGTTCGTGAGAGCTTTACTGACCGAATTTCGCATAACACTGGTAAGAGTTTAATTTGAAGAGAAAATAAAAGCAAGTCAAATTTACTTGGAATAGCAAATTGCTAGTAGGTATGTATGGTGGACACTTTGGAAAACTTTGGATTTTAGGAGTTGGATGCACGAGTAGAGCTCATACTCAGTACAAGGCGAGGGCTAGCAAAAGACTGGGAGCGACCAACTAAGAGAGCAATAATGGCCATAATCATGCAAAGCGACAAAGCGACATTAAAAGAAGCATAAGATGTCATCAAAAGTCAAAAACTAAATGATCATAGAGGCTATTGGCGACTTTGTAAGAGTCTAACATGTGTGAGCATGCGCCAAGTCAACCCAAATAAAGCATCAAGGAGCAAACCAAAATAATGCTTCCATACAATAAAAACAACGCATGATTTTTTCAAAGGCTCATTAAGCAATCTCAGTTATTTGAGACAAGTCATGCTACAGCAAAACCACTAAGCATACTATCAAAAAGACATCAAGCATGACATGAAAAAGCCTAAGCCGTAGTCTACACAAGCTCCTTCTTGTACCACTATTTTGCACAAAGCTTTTTCTCTTTTCCAACACCATTTGAAATTTTTAAAAACACCTCTTTTGATGAAAACCAATAAAGATCAGAGGCAAAAATACACCTTGATGAAAAGATATGACAAGGTCTGAACGCAAATCAAGGCGAAAACGAAAACCAAAAGCAGTAGCAGAAAAAGAAGAACACTCGATGACGAGGGGTTAACTCGACAAATGTCCTAGATGAAGGACTTAGGATCGGGGAGATAGGGCGTCGGATGAACTCGAAGGTAAAGTTAGTCGAAATAGGTATGCATCGAAAGTAAACTTGGGTGTTTAACCTGGCTTGCTTTCAATCTGCCCTACACCGTCCCCTCCTGGCCCCTTTATATAGGTGGCCAGGTCTCGAGGATCGGGCAGGGTCCGATACAGATTACAAATATCGACATACGGTAGGAACTCGTATTCGACTATCATTACAATTGGGCCTAGCTATACGGGCCTCAGGGGTACTCAACTAACGGGCTCTATTAACTATACCCTTGTCAGTAGCCCCTGAGATTCTACCAGAATTGCAGATTCGGGTTGAATCTCTAATATTTAAATCTTCGACTTGATCAATTCTTCAACTTCTTCTTATCTTCGAATCTTTGACTTGGTCTTTCGACTTATTTTCATGATATTCTTTCGCAAGGGGTTTTGATGAACAAGCCTGAAAACTCTGACGGATCAAGAGGTCAGTTAACTGCCGGAACAGATACTTGTCACCTACTTCAATTTCAATCCCCTTGGATTTGAATTCGGGATACCGGTCAAACCCAT
Organism: Dactylis glomerata; assembly: GCA_007115705.1. Lineage (NCBI taxonomy): Eukaryota > Viridiplantae > Streptophyta > Magnoliopsida > Poales > Poaceae > Dactylis > Dactylis glomerata. The sequence goes on from QXEO01000184.1 coordinate 1,431,644, forward strand.
TCTTTTGCCGCATTTAGGACTTACAAAGAATGAATCCCAGTGATTCTCAGGGTACCCAGTGCGTCCACCAGGATTTTCTTCGCGTCGTAGACACGGATACATACCAGCAGAGCGCATCCATGTGCGTATACCAGGCCACACAGGATGGATCCTGGGGTCTTACCTTCGTGACAAGTCACGGCATTCGAGTTGCGTTGCGATAACGCAACTCGAGAATCTTATGTCGCAGTCAAATTTTGACTGAAAATATTCGGGTTTCTTCAACCATAAAACTCGCTCCCGATGGGAGTAACACTCCTGCACTTCTCCAACTTTAATGCTTTACCCAGAAATATCATCGGGTGCGCGCTCAGCGCTCCCGATGGGAGTAGCCCCCGAGGCTATAGTCGAAAAAGACTTTTTCGAGTATAGGCTCAAAATAGAGCGTAGTCCATCATACTTCAACTCGAGATACTTCAACTTCGAGATACTTTTAGGAACATCTTGTCGTCGAATACTAATCCACCACTTCAGAGAGAAGTTGTATTCACCATTCTTGAAAATAGTAGCCCCTATGGCTATAATCGAAACTCCTTCGTATACAGTCTTGTGCACCTGTTTTGCACTTGTCGGCGCCATCTTTTCCTCTTTCTTATATTATCTTCTTCATGACATCAATGAGTACATCACTCTGTACCATTGCGAACCGTTGCATGGGCAGTACTGTAAATTTCTTAATTTTTGACCGTTAGTGGGCTTACCGTTTCCTACCTTTGTGCCACGTCGTAGCCCACGATCCTTCTCCCAGAAGATATATAAGGGGAATCGTGGGGAATCTTACTGTTTACCAGCTCTTTCTCTCCGCCACCGCCGCCACTGTCGATCTTGCTTCCTTCTCCTTTCGCGCATAGCCCCCAGGCACAGATCTGATAGATGCGCGTGAAGCACCTAGCTAGCAAGAACGCCATGGCCAAGGGAAAATTGAACACTGCGACCAGCTGGGTGACCTCTGCCATCACGGAGAAGGAGGTGGAGAAGGCCCGGACGGACGGCCTCATCTCCGCCCAAGATTCGATCAAGTTTCCAAGCACGGTTCGGATCCCGAAGCCCCCGAGTGGTTATCGGGTAATGTTCCTCGCTTTCCTCCTCCGTGGTCTTTCTCTTCCTGCCCACGAGTTACTTCGTGGGCTTCTCTTTGTTTACGGTGTGCAGCTTCACCAGCTCACACCTAACTCTCTTCTGCACATTGCGTGTTTCGTGACTCTTTGCGAGCCATTCTTGGGCATTGAGCCCCATTTTCTTCTCTGGAGGTCAATCTTTCGGCTCCGCCCCAATGTTGCGTTGGCTAGAAAACCCGAACTGGGCGGAGCCGTCGTTTCTGTGCGCCCTGAAGCACAATACCTTGAGTTTTCTATGGCCCCATCTGTCCAAGGGTGGAGGACCAAGTGGTTCTATATCAAGGACCGCAAATCCTCTCCTGAAGATGAATACGGCCTACCTCCTTTTGATGCTTCCCAGGAGGTAAAGAAATTAGCGTCGTGGGATACGCTCCCCTCAGATGCAGAAGTCGAACAAATTCTTCCTCTTCTTTCTCGCATCAAAGCTTTAAAAGGTGGTCAAGGAGGCGCTTTGTCGGGTATTCAACTCATGTCGTTTTTCATTCAACGTCGAGTTCAACCCCTACAACACCGCCTTACCAAATTTTGGAGTTACTCCGGCTTGGAAGATCCTACCCGCGTCTCTGAAGATCTGATATCGAAAGAAGATGACGACAAGCGGGTCAGGAGTCTCACCAAGCTCACCAAGGATCATGCAGTTGCTGATTTGACTGCTGATTTCTTTGACTCCGTACACCCTCTTCGTGAGGTATATATCTGCTTACTTCTTGACTTCTTGTTGTCGATTTTCGTGTTTCTCAAACTATGTTTTCTTTTTCCTTACTTACTCTAATAACGCATTCGCGTGCAGGGACACCAATTTCTCCTCTCACGCCCCCCTCTTCCAGAGGCAGGGCCCCTTCCGGCCGATCTGGCCAGGTCTGTATCTGAAGCCCCCGAGACTGATGACAATCAGGACGGAGATGATGCCGAAGAATCAGAAGAGGATACTAGTTCGTCGACATCGCTTCCTCCTGTGCGGCCTGAAGACACTGGCTTGGACAAGAAGAGGAAATGAGTCGACGAATTTGCTTCTTCGAGTTCCTCTTTGCAACAAGCAGTTGCGGAGAAATCTCCTGTTTTGACAGAAGATATGGATCTCTTCGACCTCCTGGCGTCGTAAGTATTTTATTTGAGTTCTCCATTTGCATTATTCTTGTCTTGTTTATGTAGTATGGCATATAACTTATTTTCTTCTTTATAGAGATGACGAAGAGCCGCCAAAAGATGATTCAACTGCTCCTTTGATGTCGCCAATGACCGCTGCCGAGCCCCCTGAGCCAGTTGCCGCACCGAGGGTCACCAGGGCTTTTGTCAAGAAGGTTCCGGAAACTCGAAGCAACAAGCGCTCAAAGAAGGCCAAGGAACCCGACGTTTCTCTTGAGGCCCATGCATCGACGGATTCTCCCGACGATGTGAGCGACTCCTCTTGCTTTTCCTTTTCTTGTCTTTCTTTTGCATATACTTGTGCTCTTACATGTCCTTTCTCTTAGGCATTATTGAAGAGATTTGTCGCCTTAGGCACGGAATGTGCTGGATACCTGAGGGTTGCGAAAACGTCCGAAGGTGCACTTTTGACGTCTAGTCACAACTTTTTCCTTGTACTTATACTTTGCTCTTATCTGACACGCTTGCCTCTTCTTCTGTAGTTGCTCTGGCAACGGCTAACGCTCGGATTGCGTCGCTGGAGGCGGAGCTTCGTGCTTCTCAGAAAGCTTACGATGATGCAGCCACTGCCAAGGCAAACGCTGAGAAGTCGCAGAAATCTGCGCTTGGTAAGGCGAAGAAAGCTGAAAAAGCTTTATATGATGCCAACAAGGATCATGCCCAGCGAGAGCAAGCCGTGGCGGAGCGTCTCCACACCATGTCCACTGCTGCTGAAAGTAAGTGTTTCGCCTTGTCTCCTATTTTCGACTTCTGTTGCACTGTTGTACGTGCTGACATCTTCCTCCTTCTTTTCTTTTCTACCTTCTTTGTGTCGTGCAGGATTTACCGGGGTATCTCCGTCAGCCCTGCAACCGGACGATGACCCTCTGATGACTGCGGTTAACCTACTCGAGGAAAACTGGATATCTATCCAGGAAACTTTCGAGTTAGTTAACCGCGTTCTATCACGACTGTTTGTCGAGTTGTGGCCGAAGAAAAGGGCAGCAGTTCCGAAGGACGACTTGAGTAATCTTGCCAAGTCCTTCGATACAACTGAAGACCCCATCCTCCAGCTGAAAGGGCTTTCTATTAAGCGTGGCGCCGAGGGTGCTATTGCGCTATCCCTTGCGCATGGTACGGACTTCGACTGGGAGAGGGTGAGCACTCCCCATGGCCGCACCCGCGATGAGATGAAGGCTTTCTTCGAGAAGGCGAAGAAGTTGGCACCTGCATTGGTGACACTTATTTCCCCTTCGGCATCCTCTGCGGCATCTGCTGCACCACCTCCAGCTGTGGAAGATCCAGTGCCGCCGTCGACTTCTGGCGAGGAATCTGCCGTGCCCTCTTCTGCCACGGAGCAAAATGCTGAGGTGGCGTAGACTCGGCTCTTTTGTAGTTTCAAGTTTCTCCTTTTTGAATGTAAAAACTTTTAGTTGCGTGCAACCCGAGAACTTTAGTCATAGGGTTGTGATCTCATGTAAATATATCTTTCTTATGAAGTCCTGTGTTGCCTTTCTGAAATGTTTCTTCTTCCTCTTCTTTCGTTTTCAGTTGACGCATGTCGATGACCCTTTGACTTGCGGGCCTGCTCCTTTCTCTGCCAATACGTTCAATTCGAGGATTCCGTCGCCTCCTAGTCGATGCGATCAATGCGCAGAATATTCTTCAAGGATTTCTGACCTTGAGGTTCGCTTGACTTCAGCCAAACGCCAAGCTCAGATGGCGTTTGATAAAGCTAGCAAAACTTCTGCCCTGACGAAGCAGGTATCGATTCTTGGTGATGAAGTGTCCAGCTTGACGGCAAAGATTTTGCATCACGAAGAATGCAATTCTTTTATTCTTGGTATCGTCGAATCCGCATGTGAAATGTTGCGATGTAAGTTTCCTCTCGACTTATTTTCTTCGCTTTTTGCTCTACTATTACTTTTATGATATCCTTTGCCCTTATAGGCACTTGCTTCGATTTTGCTGTTGAAGATCGTCGGGTTACCGAGCGAAGTGCGGCTCTGGAAAAGATGTCCGCAGGTGTTGAAAATTTATGGTCTGATCCTCGACGCCGAAGCGCTATTGTATTGCTTCAGGACCGTGCCCAGCATATTGGCGAGGCACTGGATGGCTGTAGGAGAGCTCTCGTAACTATGCACTCGGTCATGCTTCCTCGCAATCCTCTGCCTGCTACTTTTCCATTGCTTCTTGATGTTTTTAGATCCAGCCAGCGAGTCCATCGGTTGATAGAACTGAACCTAGTGGCAGGTGCCAATTTTGCTCTTGGGTGGATACGTAAGTGGCAGCCAAGACTCAATTATAGTTCTATGTCGTTGAGCTATCCTCCTGGTGGGGCAAGCCTTCGAGTACACTTAGAGAGTACCTTGCAGCCTGCCCGACGAATTATAGCCAGGTTGTTGCAAGAAGACTCCGCGTTTTTCCGTGAGTTTCACTACTTAGACCCTTTAGGTGTAGATGATTCTGACAACCCGATGTTGTAAGGTGTATGTGGAACGCGAGAGTTTATTTATTTCGCGACTATATGTCTGAAACTTATTCTCAGGGCGTTATTGTATGATTCGTGCGTTTGCCGCACTTTCTCTTTGAAAGACTCGTAAACTCGAATATGAGGAACATTTCGTCTTTATCATACTTGTAATGTAAGATACATGGGGTGACCCAAGAGATCCGGCCTGTGGCCTGTGTTCTGGATCTAGAGGGCATTGCCCCTGGTATAACTCGTGGCTTTTACAGCCGTATTGTTCTACTCTACTCTATTATCTTTTGATGCTTATGCCGCCATGGCTTTCCCTTTTTCCTCTGCGTCTGTGTCTTCTCCTGATGCTCCTACTCGTGGTTTCTTCGTTTCGGGCTCTGCGACGCGTCCTTCGAGTAGCTTGACGCCCTCTGTAGTTGCGCTTTTTTCCTTTTCTGCATTGTTGGCTATTACGCCAAAATTTTGCGCCATCTTGTGGAACTCCCTGTCGCAGAGATCTGAGATTTCAAAACTCCCTTTTACTGTAATTATTCCTCTTGGTCCTGGCATTTTAAGTACCAAATATGTATAGTGAGGAACTGCCATGAATCGCGAAAACGCGGGTCGTCCGAGGATCGCGTGATATTGAGATGGCCAGTCCATGACTTCAAAGTCTAGCTTTTCTCTTCTGTAGTTCTGTCGGTTGCCGAAGCAAACATTGAGTGCTATTCGGCCCAATGGGTAATTGGCACTTCCTGGCACGATCCCGTGGAAGGAACAATCCGTTGGTTTCAGGAACTCTAGTGATATATGCATTGCTCGGAGCATTTTCGCATATATCAGGTTAATTCCACTCCCTGCGTCCATGAATATTCTATCGACATCATACGCACCGATTTGAGCTTTGAGTACCAAAGGCGCGTTTCCCGGCCGAGGTACTGTTATAGGGTGGTCTTCTCTGTTGAACTCGATTGGTTGTTCTGACCAGTGCAGATACTCCGTTCCGGCTGGAGGTGAGATGACTGCTAGATTGACTTGTCGAGTTATACTCTTCTCTTCTTTGTTCGACTTGGGCACCGGTTGTATCATTGCTGTGATGTGTCCTTTCGATGGGATATACCCTTCGTCGTCGTCGTGTCCCTGGTTTTGCTGGTCTTGTCCTTGAGGAGCTCCGTTGTTTCCTTGCTATTTTGCCGGAGGATTGTTGCTTCCTTCAAATCCTTGTCGCCTTGCTTCGGTTTGCTTGTTTAGCGCTGCCTCTTGTAGTTTTAAGAATGTTGTGCAGTCTTTCATTGCGTGCCTTGATACTCGCTTCCCATCGACGAACGCTGAGTGTATATGACAAGTCCCGTTGAGCATATCTTCTGGCGATGGGTTGTACTCTCTGGGTTCTCTTGTAGAGAACTTTTTATAGTCCTCCTTTCCGTAGCTTCGATATCCCGAGCTTCTGCGATCACTTCCTTGATAGCTGTTGTCTTTGTATCCTGCGGCGACTTGGCTATGGGAGCCGTAGGTGTCGTAATTTCGGGGTCGTCTCCTTTGACTTCCATATCTGTTTCTTCTGTCGTCCTCTGGAGATCGCGTCCGCTTGTTGTTGCACGCATCTTCTCCATCTGCAAATCTGTTTGTTGTGTCCATGAGGTCTGACACTGTTTTCGGCTTTATTCTACCCATCTCCTCGACTAAGTCTCTTCGCCTTAATCCAATGATGAACGCATCTATTGCTCTTTCATCTGAAACTTCGACTGCTGAATTTTTGATAAGGCTCCATCTTTGGATGTATGCCCGCAGTGTTTCGTCGCGTTGTTGCACACATGCTTTGACTTCTTCTATTGATGCTGGTCGTTTGTATGTCGACCTGAAGTTGCTTGTAAATTGCTTTGTGAGGTCTTCCCAGCTTCCAATAGATTCTTTCTCTAGTTTGCTCAACCATGACCTTGCTACGCCGGTGAGGTGTAGTTGCAAACTTTGCATTGCTGTTTTTTGGTTCCTCCTAATATTTGAACTGCTTGTAAGTAATCTGCGAGCCATGATTTTGGTTCCTGTGATCCGTCGTACTTTTGCTGATCATGAGGTAGCTTGAATCCATTGGGAACTGGAGTGGTGCGAACCCTGCGGGTGAAGCACGATGCCCCCATCTCTTTTTCATCGTCTTCATAGTCGCGTTTTCATTTGGGGATCGCGATCTTCGAGTTCCACCGTGCTGTTTTGGTGATGGCGATCGAGATCGGTGCTTGCTGCTTCTGCGCCGAGGACTGTTGTGACGGCGAGGTGACCTTGCTTTGTGCACTTCCTTGTGGTGATATGCTTCTTCTCCTTTTGCTGATAGCTTGTGGCCCACCATGTTGAGTCCGTTCAGTGCTGCTCTATGCATATGTTCTCTAGGATCTCCTGGACTTGGTCGAGTTGTAAGTAGATATGCTTGCGCTGCTACTAGTGCTGCTTCAGGGGTTTTCGGTAGGATGTTCCCCTGCTCGTCGACCGATAGGAAGGACGAGTCGAGGTTTTTAGAAATACTTTGCCTGTCGGAGTACTCGAGGTTATCGTACCTTGAACCGTGTCGACGATTTTTCCTTGCGTTGCTATATGATGCGTCGCTTCGTGCTTTACGAGCAGCTTCGCTAGCTGCAATGGCTGAATCTTTTCTTCTTTGTATCTCTATTTTCTCCTTTGCTAATTGCTTTGCCTGCTGCCTTAGGGCGTAATGGTATCCCAAAAGCATGTCTTTGCTGGAATTTGATGGTATTGGTGTGCCGTGTTCTACGGCTTCTCTTATTACCCTCCACTCGTCGACAGATAGTCGAATTTTTTCCCTGGCTGTGAGAGATTCTGCTGTTTGCCCTTCTGCTAGGTGATTTGCTCCTCTGTCTATATTTGCTGGGTGTAGCACTGGGTTGTCATTTTCATCGAATTCTTCTGAGTTGTCTCCCACAATGGCGAGCACCTGGCATTGTTTGCCGATGTTACTATTGAAGCTTGAGAAGATCGAGTCGCCATCTTCAGAAAGCTCTAACCCTGTCTTCCATGTGTCTGTTGATTTGTCTGAGATATCGCCGAGGCAAATCATGAGATCGTTGAGTTGGACTCCTGCGTCGAGTTTTTCCTTTGCTTTACTGTCTTCTTCAATTTCTTTTAGCACTTCTTCTAGGCTGACCGGCGAGTTTACCTCGCTGGATGAGCTGTCGGAATACTCCATCATTGCTACTATTTCGGTCTCTCTTGCCGACGGATCTTGTTTCGTCGGATCTGAAAGGCGAGATGAACCCGATGGCCCGATGAGAATGCTCAAACTTCCCATTGTCAACTCCATCTCTTGATTTTCGTCGACTTCTGTATTGCTGTTGGCAAAAAGCGAAAAAGCCGTCGAATTCATGATTCCAACGCCCAGGTCCCCACGGTCGGCGCCAATTGATGAGGGGTTAACTCGACAAATGTCCTAGATGAAGGACTTAGGATCGGGGAGATAGGGCGTCAGATGAACTCGAAGGTAAAGTTAGTCGAAATAGGTATGCGTCGAAAGTAAACTTGGGTGTTTAACCTGGCTTGCTTTCAATCTGCCCTACACCGTCCCCTCCTGGCCCCTTTATATAGGTGGCCAGGTCTCGAGGATCGGGCAGGGTCCGATACAGATTACAAATATCGACATACAGTAGGAACTCGTATTCGACTATCATTACAATTGGGCCTAGCTATACGGGCCTCAGGGGTACTCAACTAACGGGCTCTATTAACTATACCCTTGTCACTCGATTTTTGATAAGAGTGAAAACTAGAGCGTTCTTGGCAAATGAAAAGCAAGGCAACTTCTCCAAAGGAAATTTGTTGGGGTCCAACCATTTATTGCAGCAAACAAAACAAACTAACTAAGAAAACTAAAACAACTGACGCTCCAAGAAAAACACATAGTGCATGAAGCAATAAAAATATAGTATTTTGAAAGGTGACCTGATTTTTGCCGATGAAGAAGGGGTGCCTCGGGGGCATCCCCAAGCTTTGACAGTTGTACTTCTTGGATATTTCTTGGGGTGATGCATGTGCATCCCTAAGCTTGAGCTTTTGTCCATTCTTCAACTCATCTCATCATTCTCCAATCCCTACACTTGAAAACTTCCTTCATACAAAACTAAACATAATTCTATTAGCAACATTAGTGTAGCATAACATAATAATCAACCTCTTTTTGCTTCAGGTTTCAACTCAAAACCACCACATATATAGCAAATATTACTGTAGCAACCTCCCCAAAAGTTCCATGATCAAAAGAACTCAAAAGAAAGCGATAAAGTGGCAAACACAAATATTGGCAGAAATCTGTCAAAACTGAACAGCTGACAAAGGTCGAATATTTGAGGGGTTTTCTGTTGCTCAAATCAAAAAGTGTTCAACTAACAAAAGTTTGGACATAACCTGGGGCATATGCACAAGAAATCGCAGGTCCAAAAGATAAACAGAGAATTTATACGAATTTTTACGGTGCAGCACCGAAAACAGTTTCAGGACAGCAACATCCCCAAATCTTTACCTCACTCGAATTAGAGGCTTCTCTTGGCACAAAAACAAAATAAACAAGATAAGGATCGGTCATTACAGTAGTAATGACTTCCAAGACTCAAATAAAAGAAAAAGTACTGAAAATAAAAACATTGGGTTATCTCCCAAGAGTGCTTTTCTTTAACGCCTTTGAGCTAGGCGCAGAAAATTTGCGAATCAAGTAACATCAAGCGATGAAGCATCAAGCTCATAATTTGCTCTAAGAATAGAGTCAAAAAGTAATTTCTTCCTTTTCCTAGGGAAGTGTTCCATACCTTTCTTGAGTGGGAATTGATATTTGATAGTGCATTCCCTCATATCAATGATGGCACCTACAGTTCGAAGAAAGGGTCTTCCCAAAATAATAGGACATGAAGCATGGCATTCAACGTCCATAACAAGAAAATCAACGGGAACAAGTTTATTGTTAACCACAATAAGAACATCATTAATCCTTCCCAAAGGTTTCTTCTTAGCAACATCAGCAATAGGAACATCAAAATAACACTTTTCAAGCGGTGGTAAATCAAGCATGTCATAAATCTTTCTAGGCATGATAGAAATACTAGCACCTAGATCACATAAAGCATGGCAATCAAAACCATTAACATGCATATCAATGATGGGTTCCCAACCATCTTCTAACTTCTTGGGAACAGAGGCTTTTTGCTTCAACTTTTCATCCCTAATTTTTATGAGAGCATTGGTAATATGCTTAGTAAAAGCAATATTTAAAGAACTAGCATTGGGAGTCAAAGCAAGCTTTTGCAAAAACGAAATAACTTCAGATATATTGCAGCCATCAACATCAAAATCATTAAAAGAAGTAGAGCTATCATCTCCTACACTCCGAAAAATTTCAGCACTCTTTTGAGAAAAAGTTTTGGCAGTTTTAGGCTTTTTAACACAAGGAGTGGGAGTTTTCTCTACACCAATCAAAGTAAGAGGATTTCTAGCATTAGGAGCAACATCATTAGAGGTAGTAATGGTATATACCTTCATCTCTCTAGCCATCTCATCTTCTCTTTCCCACCTGGCATGCAATTCCGCTAACAATCTAATATTCTCATCAATTCCAACTTGAATAGCATTAGCGGTAGCAAAAACATTGTTCTCTTTCACATCATTAGGCAACACTTTTAATTTCAGAAGTTCAACATCATGAGCAAGGCTATCAACTTTAGAAGCAAGAATATCAATTTTGCCTAACTTTTCCTCAACAGACTTGTTAAAAGCAGTTTGCTTACCGATGAAGTCCTTGAGCATTACATCAAGCTCGGAGGGCGCGGCCCTAGTGTTGTTGTAGGAATTACCATAAGAGTTACCATAACCATTACCATTGGTAGAAGGATATGGCCTATAATTGTTACTAGCAAAATTGTTCCTATAAGCATTGTTGTTAAAATTATTGTTTCTAATGAAATTCACATCAACATGCTCTTCTTGAGCAACCAGAGAGGCCAAAGGAACATTATTAGGATCAACATGAGTCCTATCATTAGCAAGCGTAGCCATAATGGTATCAATCTTATTATTCAAGGAAGAGGTTTCCTCAACAGAATTTACCTTCTTACCTTGTGGAGCCCTCTCGGTGTGCCATTCAGAATAATTTACCATCATGTTGTCGAGTAGCTTTGTTGCGGCGCCCAAGATAAGGGACATAAAAGTGCCTCCAGCAGCTGAATCAAGTAGGTTCCTTGAAGAAAAATTCAGTCCTGCATAAAAAGTTTGGATAATCATCCAAGTAGTCAGTCCATGAGTGGGGCAATTCTTTATCATAGATTTCATTCTTTCCCAAGCTTGAGCAACATGTTCATTATCAAACTGAGCAAATTTCATAATATTGCTACGCAGAGATATAATCTTAGCAGGAGGATAGTATCTACCAATAAAAGCATCCTTACACTTAGCCCATGAATCAATACTATTCTTAGTCAAAGACAGCAACCAATCTTTAGCTTTTCCTCTCAAGGAAAAAGGAAACAACTTGAGCTTAATAATATCACTTTCTACATCCTTATATTTCTGCATCTCACATAGCTCAACAAAATTGTTGAGATGAGCTGCAGCATCTTCAGTACTAGCACCAGAGAATTGCTCTTTCATAACAAGGTTCAACAAAGCAGGCTTAATCTCATAAAAGTTCGCAGTAGGAACAGGTGGTGCAATAGGAGTGCAGATAAAATCACTATTGTTCGTGCTAGTAAAGTCACACAACTTGGTGTTTTCAGGATTGGCAATTTCAGCAAAACGAAAGTAAACAAGTAAAAACAACTACCAAGGATTCTAATTTTTTTGGGTTTTTGATATAAAACGATGCAGGTAAAATAAATAAAGTAAAGCAAAACAATAACAAAGTAAAGGATGTGCGTGCGAAAAACTCCCCTCGCAGAAGTCTTCTACTTCCTCCCCGGCAACGGCGCCAAAAAAACAGCTTGATGTGTGGTGAATGACCAGCCCGTTGGGAACCCCAAGAGGAAGGTGTGATGAGTATAGCAACTGGTTTTCCCTCAGTTAAGAAACCAAGGTTTATCGTTCTTGGAGAGGAGAGACAAACGACTGAAGGTGATGCTTGCTAGTTTGCGACAGCTTCGAACAATTTATATATGGCGCCTCGTCCAAGCTTTGCTTGCTAGCTGCAACGCGGAACCTGCACACACACAACCAAGTACTTTGCTCCCAACTTACGATGAGGTTGTCAATCTCACCGGTTTGCTTGAAACAAAGGTTATGAGTGTATCGAGTGGAAAACAGTAAAAGTATGCGAGTAAAGTAAACAGTGCGAGTAAAGTAAACAGGTGATAGCAATATGATGGAAATAGGACCGGGGTCCACAGTTCACTAGTGGTGTCTCTCCATAAGATAAATAACACATGCTGGGTAAACAAATTACAGTTGGGCAATTGATAGAATAAAGATAAACATGATATGTCAAGAAGATCACTATGAGATTTACTCTGGGCATTACAACAAAATACATAGACCGCCATCCAACTGCATCTATGACTAATAATCCACTTGTGGCGAATCAATCCGAGAACTCCACAAGTATTAAGTTGCGAACAACAGATAATTGCATTAAGCAAAGTGTGTAATGTAAACAAAGCATATGCCCTTGAGCATATGAATGTTGTTTTCTCCCTAGTAGCAACATCACATCTACAACCTTAGAGGTTCATGTCACTCCCCCAGGTTAAATAGAGGCATGAACCCACTATCGAGCATAAATACCCCCTCTTGGAGTCACTAGCAACTACTCGGCCAAGATAGCTACTAACAACGGAGAGCATGCAAGATCATAAACAACATAGAGATAACATAAGATAATATTCAGTACATCAACTCAATCATAAACACCAATATTCATCGGATCCCAACAAACCAAACATGTAGAATTACATAACGGTGATCTCAATCATGTAGGGCAGCTCATGAGATCTAAACATGAAGCACATGGTGGAGAAGACAACCATCTAGCTACTGCTATGGACCCATAGTCCAAGGTAGACTACTCAGTCATCGCTCCGGAGTCAAGCATGGCGATGAAGAAGACCTCCGGTGGCGATTCCCCTCTCCGGCAGGGTGCCGGGAAGAGCTTCTGGACCCTCCCGATCTTCGGGTCGACGTCGGCGGTGGATCGCGATGTGTTCTGGAAAAGTGATCGGGTACTTAGGTTTTTTCCGTCGGGGGGTCTTTATAGGCGAAGGGGCGATGTCAGAGGAGGGACCAGGTGGCCTCACACCATGGTGGCGCGGGCCAGGGGCTGGCCGCGCCACCCCTGTGTGTGGGCCCCTGGTGGCCCCTCTCCTTCTCTCCTTCGGATCTCTGGAAGCTTCCGGATAAAATAAGACTTCAGGAACTTGTTTCGTCCAATTCCAAGAATATTTCCTGTGTATCACTTCTGAAACACAAAAACAGCAGAAAACAGGGAACTGACACTGTGGCAACTTGTTAATAGGTTAGTTCCAGAAAATGCATAAAAGTGACACGAAGTGTAATGAAACAGTAGGCAAATGGTGTAAAAACAAGCATGGAGCATCAAAAATTATAGATACGTTGGAGACGTATCACTGTCCCAGGCGACGACGGTTACCCTTCTGCAGTGTTCTGCTTCTTTGGTAGAAGTATGATGCTCCGCCTTCGGGTGCCGGCGGCGTCTTCATCAGGAGCTCTTCTCCGGCGGCATTGGGCGGCTTGCTCCGTTCCTCCCGGCCGGACCAAATGGGTGTAGGGCACCCGCTCCGATTGCTTCACTGCTTTCTCGGCTCCTACTCGCGGTGTTACCCCAAGTGGCAGGTTCCCCGGTGGTGATACGGCGGCCGCTGTTAGCAGTTCTTCGTCGATGGCGAGGTGGACGCCGGAAGGACCGGATCGCATTTTTTGCTTTTGCCAGGGTCTTTTCTGTACTTTTACTGGGCTGTACTGTTCGTTTCCCTCTTTCTGAGGGACCTCCCTGTAATTATTCGTCGGCGAGATTAATGAAGCAAAATCCGACCCGTCTTCTATTCAAAAAAAAAAATCACCATGCATGCGTACAGATTGCTTTCAGAGTCTCCGGTCTCGAAGGCTCGAACCCCGTGCGCGCCAACACGTGTCGTGTCAAACACATCTGCCACCTATGCTGCATGCCGTGAGCCACGTCCAGCCCCGTCACTTCGTACGTGTCTCGCGGCAACCCATCCAAGTCCCGATGATTGCCACGCCTTAAATCCCACCCAAAGCGAACGCTGCTAAACCAGTGCAGAGACTCCGGGACCGATCGATGGCGTCTAGCGACAAGAAGCCTCTGCCGACGCCGGCCTCAACAGGAGGCGACGGCGGCCCACCGGGGAAGCCGACGACCATCTCGTCGACGATGCTCGACAAGGGCGCGGCGGCGCTGCAGTCGCTGCGCCCCGTGAAGCAGATCAAGCAGCACGTGTGCACGTTCGCCCTGTACGCGCACGACCCGCACCGGCAGCTGGAGACCCACCACTTCGTCTCCCGCCTCAACCAGGACGTCCTCCAGTGCCCCGTCTACGACTCCGACGACAAGAACGCCCGCCTCATCGGTACGTCCTTGAGTGCTCTGCACTTTTGCCTTGCCCTGTTCCGTCAGCTCACCTCGCCACTGCGCTCGTATTTTGCAGGCGTGGAGTACATAGTATCGAGGAAGATCTTCGAGGCGCTGCCGAAGGAGGAGCAGAAGCTGTGGCACTCGCACGCGCACGAGATCAAGGCGGGGCTGTGGGCGAGCCCGCGGGTGCCGGAGATGCTGGAGAAGACGGAGCTGGACCACATGGCCGGCACCTTCGGCAAGTTCTGGTGCACCTGGCAGGTGGACTGCGGCGACCGCCTCCCGCTCGGCGCGCCCGCGCTCATGGTGTCGCCCCAGGCCGAGCGCATCGCCACCGTGCTCCCCGACCTCGTCAGGAAGCGCGACCAGAAGTACGGCTTCTCCACCGAGGAGCTCAAGGCGGCGAGGGCCGACGTGGAGGTGCCGGCGGATCCACGCCCCGGCGAGGCGGACTACTGGGTCCGCCACCACAAGGGATTCGCCGTGGACGTCGTCCCGCACGAGATGAAGCGCCACGCGCCGTTTCCCTAGCTAGCTTCGTCAGGGTCCTCCGGGTTCGGTGCTTTCGTGTTCTCTAGGAATGGTGCATCTTGTTTCGTAGCTCCGGTAGTTCGGTGTAACCAAATAAAGCCTCGCGAGACTTCGTAAAACGCAACAACAATTCCAAAAGTCTTATGGTAGCTGTGGACTGTGGTCGAGTTTACCGTACATGTAGCTTTGCAGAAATACTTCTAACTATCTGTGCTTCCTTCTCTACAAATTATCTTGAGTAAAATACATGGTTAGTACTTGAACTTGTTGGCGGGGCTCAGATTGGTCACTATACTTAAGAGAATACAAATTCACAGTCATCAAATACACACGGGAATGTTCATCTACGGTTACTGGTGCTGGGAACGCCATGTATTTGTCGATGTGTCACTTGTGGGACCCAGCAGTCAGCCCCCAGTTGTGTTGCATTTTGCAGAAAACCCCCGCCCTCCCAATATTTCTCCTCTGTCCATCCCCTTCCTCCCGTCTCACCTCTGTTTTCCTCCCCCTCTGTCGGCTCATCGAGAACAAGATGCTCTGCTCTGGTCGAAGGCGGGCGTGCTCCGGTGACTCCCCCCATCTCGTTACGGCCGATAGCACGCGGTCGGTGGTGGAGCTGTTGAGGGGCGGCGGCGCACGTTAGGGCGGCGCTTCGCTGCTGTGTTCGGCCGCATCTGAAGCCCCCGAAGTCGCCATAGGTCGGTCGGCTTGACGTTGAAGCGGTGGCCGCCCAGGCCCAGCTGCAGCAGCTCCGAGGGTTCCAACTCCTGCCGCTCCCAATCGAACGTGGCCACACAGAAGAGGAAGATGAAGGCCACATAGAAGGTACAGTGGCGGGGAAAGAACAGGTCAAGTCGGCTTAATGCCGTTCACATGCAGGGAGAAGAGGGCTCGCTGAAGGATCCATTGATCCATTTATTCAGATCAATGGACGGTTGAATATGTGGACGGCGGCTGTACTTTTCTTCTGGTTTTTATCTCGTCGTCGATGGTCGAGAGTATCTTCAGTTCAGAAGAATGTGACACCAACACGACCGTGATCTTGATGTCGGGCACCTTGTCAATCTGGGTACACGCCATCTTGTCCATGGCTGCCACGGCGGCGCGGTCCTCGACATCTTCTTGGGCAGCTCCATCCACAACGTCGCCAGCGGCGTGTCCCCGGCTTCACCCCATCATGGCCTCCCTCGGCGGTGCAGCAACGACGACTCGTTGTCCTTGTCTCCGGGCGGCAGGACCTGCACAAAGAGGCCTGCCGGAAGGAGGGTGCCGACATCTGCACTGCCGGAATGACGACCGCGCACCCGCTCGGCGGCCAGCGCCAGGGCCGCGCATCCGCCAACGGTGACGGCCGCGAATCAAGCTGCCTCCGGCGCCCTTCCAAGATGGAAGCGCGTGAGCACGAAGAAGCGCTGCTCGGTGGCGTCCCGCGCGTAGCCTCCTTGGCGTGGAGTCCCGCGCATGGCCATGCTCTGCATGGCATGGATGTCGTGCCGCACTGGCGCTCATGCTGCTGAGTTTCTTCGGCTCAGATAGGAAAACATGACCAAGGAGCCTTTTTGCAAAAAATCACTAACTGAGACCGGTCAACCCAGTTCCACGTGAGCAAATACATTGTTGTACCAGCATTAGTGACCGTAGATGAGCCACTAGAACGTATTTAGTTACCGTGAATATGTATTTCCAAAGTACGGTGATGAAAGTGGAACTTGCCCACAATTATGAGGATCAGCCATGTATTTTACTCAATTATCTTGTATATATATAATCTTCTATGAGAGTGGATTTCCTGTCCACCATGGCCACTACACACCATACAAATTATCATGTATATAATCTTCTATGAGACTATGAGAGTGGATTTCCTATCTACCATGGCCTTTAATTTAAGCCTTACGTGCCTGTTTTAGTTTTTTTCCTAGTAGAATATAAGATTCCGCTTGGTTTTAAAATTTTAGTTTGAATTTTTTTGGTCAAAGTCAACACTACTTTTTGCTATCTGAGTTGATTTTAACCAAAAGGATTAATTTTTTTTGTCAAAGTCAAGACTACTTTTTGCTATCTGAGTTTATTTTAACTAAAAGAATTTTAAATCAAAACTTTGAAAACATTTTTGCACATCAAAATCTCGTGTTTTTGTAAAACAAGCTAAAACAGGTTTATAGGGTTGTCCACTTCAGGTTTATAGGGTTGGTTAAAGTCAACTCTAATTTTTGCTATCTGAGTTGATTTTGATAAAAATCAAGCACAGTAGAATCTCGTGTTCTATTTAAAAAAAACAAGCTAAAATATATTAATAGGGTTTGAATCACTAGAAATAGATCTGTAGGGGTCATGGTGGACAGTAAGTTTCTTTCAAATCTTCTATGAAAGTCAATTTTGTAAGCTTTGTAAGAGTGGAGATTTGGCGCACATAGACATAAGTGATTTAAAAAATATTTGAATTGAAAAACAACAAAAAATAAAGTATAAGCCATTAATTGGAAATAATGTATATTTTAATCTATAAAAAGGTGGAAAGTGCTTTTGGCTCATGGGCACCAGTGCTCTCGCTGTTTTTAAAAAATAAATAATATTTATAAATTTCAAAAAAATATGAAAGTAAATTATGGACATAGTCAATAATGTAATCTACAAGCATGTAAATTTTCAATGTGAAATTCTTTGTATTGTTGGCTACACAAAAATGATAAAATCTGATAGGATTTAAAGATTTGAAAATACATACTCACTCAGATCCACATACTTGCCATTTTTGTGTAGCCAAAACTACAAAGTATTTGAAACTGATTTATATCATGTTTATGAGATAAATCATTGTCTACATCTAGAATTTTTTTCATATTTTTTTAACTCGTAAATATAATTTTTAATTTTTTTAAAGAAGTGAGATCACTGGTTCCTAGGAGCCAAAAATCTCCACTCCTACAAAGGAAAAAATTATTGACCTAAGTATCACATTTTAAACTAAAAATGGAAATTCATTTTCGCACGCATGTGAGCATATGGTGCTCATGCCACCAAAAAAATGTTTCAAAACGATAAAAGATTTCAAACAAAAATTTAGTGCGTACATTGCAAATGAAAATTTAGTGTGTATGCCTAAATATCGGATTTTATTTTTCACACACAATATAAAATATAATATATTTTTTGAGAAACGACCTTGTGAGCACGCATAATATTGGGATCTACCAATGATTTTTAAACATTTTTAACTATGTTTAAAACAAAAAATGTTTTTTGCTCATGGGCTCCAATGATTCTTTCTTTAAAAAAAATAAGAAACATATTTTTAAATTTTAAAAATATGAAAGTAAATCATAGTTGACGAGGGTTAACTCGACAAATGTCCAATATGAAGGACTTAGGATCGGGGGAGTAGGGCGTCGGATGAACTCGAAGGTAAAATCAATCAAACATGGTGTGTATCGAAAGTAAACTTAGGGTGAACTTTGGCTTACTCTCAATCTGTCCCTCACCGTCCTCTCCTGTCCCCTATATATAGGTGGCCAGGTCTCAAGGATCGGGAGGGATCCGATACAAATTACAATATCGTCATACGACATGAACTCGTATTTCGACTAGCGTTACAATTGGGCCTAGCTTAATGGGCCCCAGGGGTACTCAACTGACGGGCTCTATTATCTATACCCTTGTCAGTAGCCCCCGAGATTCTACCAGAATTGCAGATTCGGGTTGAATCTCAAATCTTCGACTTGATCAATACTTGACTTCTTCGTATCTTCAAATCTTCAACTTGGTCTTTCAACATATCTTTTTATTATAATGTCTCGCAAGGGGTTTTGATGAACAAGCTTGACAACTCTGACGGATCGAGAGGCCAGTTAACTGCCGAAACAGATACTTGTCATCTACTTCAAATTCAATCCACTTGGACTTGAATTCGGGAAACCGGTCAAACCCATTTTTTTGCCGCATTTAGGACTTACAAAGAATGAATCCCAGTGGTTCTCAGGGTACCCAGTGCGTTCTCCAGGATTTTCTTCGCGTCGTAGACACGGATAAGTACCAGCAGAGTGCATTCATGTGCGTATACCAGGCCACACAGGACGGATCCCGTGGTCTTACCTTCATGATATATTTCAACCACGGCATCCGAGTTTTGTCACGATGACGCAACTCGAGAATCGTACGTTGCAGCCTTGTCTGTCTGTTGGAATGTACAAAATATTCGAGTTATTATTCTCTTTTTTAACTATCATAAATAGCTCCCGATGGGAGTAATCGATCTTTGTTTCGTCGACAATGTAGCCGAAGTTCGTTGTTGAGGAAATGTAGCCGATTTCGCTTAAACCGCTTGTCTACCACTTGGTTCTTTACCATTGGCTTTAATTTTCTATATTTCTCCTGTCGACTTCTTTCTATTGGGTGCGCGACCAGCGCTTCCAATGGGAGTAGCCCCCGAGGCTATAGCCGAATTTTTTTGGGTATAGGCTCAAAAATATAGACATATCTGTTCCATATACTGTTTCTTGCGATATTTTTTCGGTATGATTTGCACTTAATGATTCTTCTCTTCTTTTCTTACGACGTAAGCCCCCGAGTCCAAGACGAGGTACGTTGTGCTTCTTGATAGATATTTTCCTTCTCTCTATTTTTTTGTACGTATTTTTTCTCTTGATACGTTGATGCTTCTTTATCTTCTGCTCTGGGCAGAATGTAAAAGCCCGTAGATATACTTTGGACCTTGTCTCTGCGGAGGCCCATTAGTGTGTACTTATAAATAAAGCACGTTTGGCGAGGGTAAAAACCCTAATTCATTCATTAGTTTCTTTCTCCGCCGTATCATCTTCCTCTTCCTCATCACATCTAGGATTTTTCCTTCCCAACTTTTGTCTCTATGGCCGATGCAGGTGGATCGCGTCTAAATATCGGTGCCCTGGTGGAGAAACAGGGTCGCGGCCGCCCTCGCGGTAGTTAGAACAAGCCCACAGTCCCAGCTGTGGTAGCCTCATCGTCCGCTCCTGCGAAACGGCGCCCTGGCCGCCCGGCGGGAAGTAAGAATAAGCCCAAGGTTTCATCTGCTGCGCCAGGTCCGAGCGCTCCTCCTCATAACGCTTCTCCTCCTCCGCCCAAAGTGTACTCCTTCTTCTGCATCGCCGGCGCTCAGTGCCGTGAGATTCAGCGGGTGCCGCTGAAGTTTACCAAGTTTATGGACGGGCGAGAGCTGTGGGAAGCGGTTCTTCGTGAACACTTTGGGGGAGGAACTCCCTATGAAGTGGAGGTCTGGTATGACGGGGCCGGCGAGATGTACTTCAAGGGCGGCTGGTCGCAGTTTGCAAAAGACCATGACCTCCACCAAGGTTTCTTCATGACTTTCGACTTCCACATCGGTACGTCGAAGTTTGACGTGAATATCTACGACTGTACTCAATGCCAAAAGGAGTACGAAGCTGAAGTGTACTTTCATTAGATTCTCATGTTATGTAATCTCTTGTCCTAGTTATCCTTTCGCGTGTTATCTGTAATAAATAGTCGTGGTGGATTAAATCTTGTGCCAGCTTTATTAATAGACCATGGGAACGGATCGTCGTTCCGAGGTATGCACTTAATGTTTTATCGGGTTCCTTTGAACCGTGCATATTTTTGCTGAATATCGGGTTACGAACAACCTAGTAGTATGTCTCAAACAATCACAAATCTCAATAACTTGTTTATTTTATTTCGTACGACTCGAGGGTCTGAGCCCCCGAGTGGAAAGTAAAATACTTATACATATCGTCGAGTTGACCCAAAGAACCCGACCTGTTGCATCATATTCTGGGTTCAGAGGGTCATAACTCGAAAGTTCTTTGTTGCCATACTTCTTCTATGCATAGAACCGCCGAAGTTGCTCCGCGTTCCACGGGTTACTCTCGTCTTTCCCCGTTTTCTTGTCTTGTAGTCGATAGGCTCCTCCTGGCATTACCTCTGTTACGATGTAAGGTCCCACCCATGGGGACTCTAATTTGCCATGACCGTCTTGCTTTAATCGCAGGACTGAATCTCCCACCACGAAAGATCGTGGACGAACTCAACTACTATGGTAGTTTCATAGATTTTGCTGGTACTGCGTTGCTCTGGCAAGTGCTACGTCTCTTGCTTCATCAAGTGCATCGACATCATCTTGAAGTGCTTCAGTGGAGGTTGTCTCGTCGTAAGCCGCGATTCTTGGGGCTTCATGGGTGATCTCGACTAGAAGCACGGCTTTTGCACCGTGGACCAGAAAAAGGGGGTTTCTTGAGTAGCCGCATTGGGTGTAGTTCTGAGACTCCATAGCACGGAGGGTAGTTCGTCTACCAAAGCATGTTTGGCTTTTTCGAGAGGTGCTAACAACCTCTTTTTTATCCCGTTGCATATTAAGCCATTAGCTTTTTTGACTTATCCGTTTGTCTTTGGATGTGCTACGGATGCGAATTTCAGTTTGATTCCCATACTCTCACAGTAGCTCTTGAACTCCTTTGATGTAAAATTTGTCCCATTATCTGTGATAATGCTGTGTGGTACTCCGAAGCGAAAAACTATAGATTTGATGAAGTTGATTGCGGCTGTAGAATCTTGGGTTGTCACGGGGGTTGCCTCTACCCACTTGGTAAATTTATCGACTGCCACCAACATGTAAACATGCCCTCCTGGCCAAGATTTGTGTAGTTTCCCTACCATGTCGAGACCCCATTGTGCGAAGGGCCAAGATAGTGGTATTGGTTGCAATTCTACTGCTGGCGCATGTGGTCGAGATGCGAAACATTGACAAGCCTCGCATTTCCTCACTATATCTTTCGCGTCTTCAATGGTTGTTAACCAGTAAAACCCTGCACGAAAAGCTTTGGCTGTGATGGCTCTGCTACTAGCGTGATGTCCGCATACTCCTGCGTGGATGTCTTTTAGGATCTCCTGTCCTTCTTGAGGAGTGATGCATCGTTGCAAAACTCATGTTATACTTTTCTTGTACAGCTTCCCTTGTGACATGACAAAAGCCTTGGATCGTCGAATTATCCTTTTTGCTTCTACTATGTCTACGTGTAGCGTTTTATTTATCATGTAGGCCAAGTATGGCTGCATCCAAGTTTCCTCGATCATCATAACTTCTTCGGGTTCTGCTGTGCTTCCCTTGCCAGCCCCCAAGCCTGTTGCTTGGTGCTGTGCTTGCTCTTCTGTAGTCGAAGTTTTGTTGTTCTTTATTGATCTCTCTATGATTTCTTCCCGAAAGACTCCTTGCGGTATGGGTAAGCATTGGGACCCGATATTTGCTAAAGTGTCGGCTTCCTCGTTGCTGGCTCTGCTAACGTGCGAAACTTCGCATCCATCGAACGTTCCCTCTAGATAATAATATAAGTTTCTATATACTGTCATATTGTCACTGATGGCGTCGCACTTGTTCATCACTTGTTGGACGACAAGATTCGAGTCTCCAAATATTTTCAGTCGAGTCACTCTGCATGCTTTGGCCATTTTCATTCCATTGAGCAGAGCCTCATATTCGGCTTCATTATTAGAAGCTTGAGGAAAACTCATCCTTAGCACATATTTCAACTTGTCGCCTTGTGGTGATATCAGGACCTCTCTTGCTCCTGCGCCTTGTACTCTTTTTGACCCATCGAAGTACATTGTCCACATGCTTGATAGATCTGGCGGTCCTATGTTTTGTAACTCTAACCACTCTGCTGTGAAATCTGGTAAAACTTGTGATTTGATCGCCTTTCGCTTTTCATACGTGATGTCCAAGGGTGATAACTCAATTCCCCATAAGGAGACATGCCCTGTTGCTGAAGGGTTGTTCAATATGTTGGAGAGTAGTGCTTCGTTAACCACTATAATTGGGTGCACCGCAAAATATTATCGTAGTTTTCGTGTTGTTGTGAATACACTGTATGCAAGCTTTTGATAGTGCGGGTACCTTTGCTTTGTTAGAGATAGTACTTCGCTGACGAAATATACTGGCCTCTGGACACCGTGAGCTTTTCCCTCTTCACTTCTTTCGACTACCAATACTGTGCTCACCACCTGATGTGTTGCTGCGATGTACAACAGTAGTGGCTCTTTTTCGTTTGGTGCGACCAACACCGGTGGTGTGGAGAGCACTTTTTCAATTGTGCGAAAGTTGTATCCACTTCTTCTGTCCACTCGAACTTGTCATCTGATTTTTTCATCAATGCATAGAAAGGGAGTGCTTTCTCTCCCAACCGAGCAACAAATCGACTTAGTGCCGCGACACGTCCTGCGAGCTTCTGTATGTCGTGCAGTTTTGTTGGTTTCCCCATTGTTAGGATTGTCTGGATCTTTGCTGGGTTTGCCTCTATTCCTCTTGCCGATACCATGAACCCCAGGAGTTGTCCTGCTGATACGCCGAAAGAACATTTTGTCGGGTTGAGCTTGAGCTTGTACCTGTTTAGATTGTCGAAAGTTTCTGCCAAGTCACTGATCAGGGATTCTTCTTTTCTTGGGGTGATGACCACGTCGTCGATGTAGACTTGGATGTTGCATCCTATTTGGCTTCCAAGTCAGTTTTGCATCATCGGCTGGTAGGTTGCTCCTGCGTTTTTTAAGCCGAAGGGCATGACTTGATAACAGAACACGCCGTATGGTGTGATGAAAGCTGTTTTTCCTCGTCTTCTTTCTTCAGTTTGATCTGGTTATAACCAGAATATGCATCTAGGAAGGAAAGCCCTGCGCACCCCGCTGTTGAGTCTATTATCTGATCAATGCGAGGTAGAGGGAAGGGATCCTTTGGACAGTGCTTGTTGAGAGATGTGTAGTCGATACACACTCTTTGTACGTCTGTGTTTTTCTTGGGTACAATGACTGGATTAGATACCCAGGTTGATGCCTTGATTTCTCGGATGAATCCGGCGTTTTCTAGCCTGTGTAGCTTGGATGCTATTGCTTTCCTTTTGGGTTCGTCAAATCGTCGCAGTGGTTGCTTGACTGGCTTTGCTTTAGGATCCACATTTAGTGCGTGCTCGACGAGTTCCCTGGGAACCCCTGGCATGTCTGAAGGACACCAGGCAAAGATTTCCCAGCGCTCACGGAGGAACTCGATGAGCGCGCTTTCCTATGTGGGATCCAAGTTTACCGCTATGGAGGTGGTTTTGTTCGGGTCTGTGGGGTGGACCTGTATTTTCTTTGAGTCTTGAGTTGCATCGAAAGCCTGATCTAGCAGGGATCGTCCGATGTCGGGTAGCATGTTGTGGTCAGTTTCGCCTTTCATTCTTGCGTATTCTGTTGTCATGTCGAAAGTTTGCGCCAGCCTGTTGAATTCTTTGTCACAGGTGTTGGATACTTTAAAGCTGCCTTGTACCGTGATTATTTCTTTGGGTCCTGGGATTTTGAGCATGAGATATGCGTAGTGAGGTACTGCCATGAACTTTCAAATGCTGGGCGTCCCAAGATTGCATAATACTGTGAAGGCCAGTCCATGACTTCAAACTCCAGCTTCTCTCTGCGATAATTGTTGCTATTGCCGAAGCAAACGTCGAGTTCTATTTTTCCGAGAGGGTAATTTGCGCCTCCTGGTACTATTCCGTGGAAAGAACAGTCTATTGGCTTTAGACTTTCCAGTGAGATGCACATTGCCTTCAGAGTTCTTGCGTATATTAGGTTTATGTCGCTTCCTGCGTCCATGAATACTCGCTCGATATCGTATCCCCCTATTTGCGCCTTTAGCACCATCGGTGAGTGCCCCGGCCTGGGCACTTTCCTCGGGTGGTCTGCTCTGCTGAACTTGACTGGTTGATCGGACCACTGCAGGTACTCTGTAGTGGCTGGTGGTGATGATATGGCTAGGTTTACTTGTCTGGATATGCTCTTCCGCTCTTTCTTGGATTTTGGCACCGGTAGGATCATTGTAGATATATATTTTTTCGACTCCAGATGTTTCACTAGTCACTATGCTTGGTATCCCTGACTCATACTTTTCTTTCCCTGCCGTGTTCCTTGGTTCGAGTCCATGGCACTTTGCAATCTCAGGAAGGTTCTGCAATCCTTCATCTGGTGGTTGGACACTCTTTTCCCATCTAGGTACGCGTAGTGGATTTGACAAGGTCCGTAGAGCATGTCTTCTACCGCCGGGCCAGAGTACTTTGGTTTTTCTACTTCATGATTACCTCTTGCCTGGGACTCCTTGTTTTCATAGCCTTCCTCGTCCCTCCTTTCATATCCTGCGGCTATCTAATTTCGCCTTGCATGGCTATCTCCGTTGCGATATCTTTGCCTTTGTCTGCTCGCTCTGGCGACTTCTGGTGGACGTCCCCTTTTGTTGTTATATGCGTCCTCTCCGTCGGCGAATCCGTTGGCTACTTCCATTAATTCAGATATTGTCCTTGGCTTTGTTCTCCCTACCTCTTCCACGAGGTCCGAACGACGAAGGCCAACCGAAAAAACATCTATTGCTCTCTCGTCGGAGATGTCTTCTGCTGAATTTTTGATTACACTCCAGCGTTGTATATAGGAGCGCAGAGTTTCACCTTTCTTCTGTACGCACGACTTGATTTCTTCCAGAAATGCTGGGCGCTTATATGTTGAGCGAAAATTTCTTGCGAATTGGATCTCTAGTTCCCCCCAACTCCCGATGGAATCGTTGGGTAAAGTGTTCAACCAGGACCGTGCTGTGCCAGTGAGGTGTAACTGCAAACTTTGCATGGCCGTTGCTCTTGTTCCTCCAAGTATTTGTACTGCTTGCAGGTAGTCTGATAACCATAGAGTGGGTTCTTGTGACCCATCATATTTTTGTTGATCGTGCGGCAACTTGAATCCTTTGGGTACTCGCGTTCTGCGAACCCTGCGGGTAAAGCATAACGCGCCCATATCTTTTTCGTCGTCCTCGTAATTTTCTTCTCTCCACGCATAGCGTGACTTGTTTACTCTTGCTTGTGCTATTATATTCCTTGCGTCCTCCTTTCGTTTTTTGGCGCTTTTCATCACCTGATGACTCACTGGTTTTGTTTCGCGACGATTTGCGCTTGAACTCTTCCTTTCGCCTTTCCTTATGATGTGTCACCTTTTTCTCTGAAGTATTTCCCCTTAGCTTGTTTTCTATCAACCCGAGGCTTCGTATTGCGGCTTGATGCATGTGCTCCCGCGGATCTCCAGGCTTTGGTTGTGTGGTTAGTAGGTACGCCTGTGCTGCTACCAATGCTGCTTATGGTGTTTCGTGCACAAAGTCCTCTTCCTCATCTGATGGGTGCGCGCTTAGACTTTTTGTATAGCTTTCTTCTCTTATCTGTGCTGTTGTCCTCCTGCTGTGCTTCGGGTCTCTGTGCCTTTCCATGCTGGACGCTGATGCATCGCTGTTCTCATCCCAATATCCTCCACTTGATGTGCTGTTGTTATCTCGGCTTCTTATAAACATGTCTCTTTCCTCCCTTAACTTCTTTCTGCGCTGGTGCAGCGCGTATTGATATCCCATCAGAACTTCTCTCCTTGAATCTGCGGGTACTTCCGTGCCGTGATCGATGGCTGATATGATGATTCTCCATTTTCCGGTTGAGACGTGAATTTTCTCCTTTTCCTTCTTGCTGTTACTCCTTGGTTTGTCGACTTGCATGTCGACCTCTTCGTTGCCTTCGTGGTTATTCTCTTCTGCTGCTTCAGTGATAATGACGCATAACTGGTGTACGCTTCTGGAGACGCCACTGCTTCCGGTGGCAAAATCCCTTGGGCTATCGTGTGGCTTCACCACGGTTGCTTCCATGTCGGGTTTTCCCCGAGTTTCGTCGAATTTCTCGAGTCTTTTTTGCATATCTTCCGTTGCTGTGAGACTGACCGACGAGTTTACCTCGCTGGAAAAGCCCACGGATGATCCAGACATCGTGATTCTCTCGGCTTTGCTTGCCGATGGACCCGATTTT
This sequence comes from Dactylis glomerata, assembly GCA_007115705.1. Taxonomy (NCBI): domain Eukaryota; kingdom Viridiplantae; phylum Streptophyta; class Magnoliopsida; order Poales; family Poaceae; genus Dactylis; species Dactylis glomerata. The sequence continues at coordinate 1,458,353 of QXEO01000184.1, forward strand.
GCCGGATCCGAATGGCAAGTTGAACCCGAAGGTCCGACGTAGAAGCTCAAACTTCCGATCGTCAGCTCCATCCCTTGATTTTCGTCGACTTCTGGATTACTATTGGCTAAAAGCGAAAAAGCCGTCGAATTCATGATTCCAACGCCCAGAGTCCTCACGGTCGGCGCCAATTGACAAGGGTTAACTCGACAAATGTCCAATATGAAGGACTTAGGATCGGGGGAGTAGGGCGTCGGATGAACTCGAAGGTAAAATCAGTCAAACAAGGTGTGTATCGAAAGTAAACTTAGGGTGAACTTTGGCTTACTCTCAATCTGTCCCTCACCGTCCTCTCCTGGCCCCTATATATAGGTGGCCATGTCTCAAGGATCGGGAGGGATCCGATACAAATTACAATATCGTCATACGATATGAACTCGTATTTCGACTAGCGTTACAATTGGGCCTAGCTTAATGGGTCTCAGGGGTACTCAACTGACGGGCTCTATTATCTATGCCCTTTTCAATAGTAAATGATGTAACCTGCAAGCATGAGAAATTTTAATTACAAAACTATTTATATTACAAACTCCACAAAAAATGATAAATTAAGATAAAATTTGTAGATTTGAAAACATACATTATAGATCTACACGAGTTTGTCATTTTTGTGCAGCCTAGAATATAAATTATTTATGAATTTTTGCATGTTTGTGGGATAAATAGCTGGCTATAATCAAAATTTTGCCACATTTTTTGGAACTTAGAAATATGATTTTTTGATTATTTTTTAAAAGTGAGATCACTTATACTCATGTGCACCAAATCCCTACTCATGTTTAAAACGGATTTCAAAAATAGAAAGTATATACTCCCAGGTGCCAAAACAAAGGCCTCCCTATAAATATATCAGATTTTATTTTTGATGTAGCCTATAATAAAAAATTATGCATTGTGATTGACATGTTATCGAAGGATCACTGGAGCTCATGTGCGAGAAGAACTTTTCAATTTTTATGGGGTATATAGAAAATGTCAAACACTATAATGTTAAATCCATATCGCTAAAAGCATTATGGGAAATTTTGATGTATCTGTTTAATATTGTACATGTTTGCCACCGGCCTCCACTGCGGTGCTAGTGGGCTTATGATTGAAGGTCTTGGGACCCCGTCGAGGTAGGCTCGGTTCCTCTTTTGCAACTTTGCAGCCCTATTGTCTTCGGTGATACTTCCTCAGAGTAGAGCTATAGGATATTGCGTCTATGTCGGTAATGAGCAAGAAAGGTCAAAGCCAAAACATGTATTTGTGTATCTAAGTGTAAGAAAATCCTTTTATATAACATGATGATGATATTACATGGAATGGCGTGAGGATTTTCAGCACCCAGAGATTTAAAAAAAAATCAAAAAATATACTTTTGAGTTTCAAAAAATCATGAAAAGAAATATGCGGATGCCACATATACTTTATATATTTCTCCCAAGTTTTGATGAAAAAGGTGTTTTATGCTAGATTATATAAAAAAATTAGTGGTTGTATGTAGCAATAAAAAACTCTTATTTTTGGCTGAATTTTTCTTTATTCGGTAGCCCAAAATATAACATATTTTTTAAAAAATCATAGCGTCCATACTGGATGTGCATGCCTACTTGTATATTTTTCTATTTATTTTATAAAAGACTTAGAAATATAATTTAGTTTAAAAAATGAGAGAACTAGTGTTCATGTGCAACTAACACTTTCCGCATGGAATTGGCCTATACATATCTAAAACCCTCTAAAACTCATGGTGTGTTTTTTTTAACACAAGAGAGTTCAAAGGACATGAGCTGAGCTGGCATTATAAAAGAAACATGGTTACAATACAACTCAAAACACAACTCGTACTCTGAAGAACAAAGTTCAAACTACTGGTGCCTAGAAGCACACATTGACAATACGCTACTGAGAGTTCAAGACATTTAAGCATAAGAATACAATTGGAGCCTGCTAGGGGGTCCGACGAGAACTCGGACTCAAAGAACCTGCAATTGTATTCTTCAAGGGCCTCTTGCAGTCTCACCAACCATAGAGTCAATGGCTCAACCAACAATCACGTTGGCCAACACATATGAGGTGAAGGATTGAGTTGTAGATCAAGAATATGCATCACTGAGCTCAAATCAGATATATCTTTGTCGGTGAATCTGAGGAACGACATCGAAGATGCTCTCACCCGTCCCCGGAGAATCAACCCGAGCGATGTGAAGATTGCAAAGATATCATGAACGTCGGCTTGCAAATGACCTGATGTGTAGCATCCAGACAGACAAATTTGCAGTGCGGAGAACCATTGTAGCTTACCAAATAGAGAGCATGAGGATGCCTTCGAAAGTGATACCGACGGAGCATCAACGCCAATATGGTGGCGATGAAGCCTTGCACAAAAATCTCTAGCACTGCAAGCATTGGGGTATCATGTCAACACACTCATGAGAGAAATCAAGATGGGCAGGAAAAATTGGGATTGAGGCAAAGCCCTCTCCTGCATGTGCAGAGTATTCCTTATCAACACACTCAACTTCCGGCAAATACACATCAGCATGCACCCAAATCCAGCCCATTCACATTTGATATGGCAGTAAACATGCACCACGAAGCACGCATGGCACTCGCAACAACCAAAGTGGCAACTCAGCTCGAAAGGCTTGCAAGACTTAAAGATATCAGCATGTCGATGCACTGGAAGGTGACCATCAGCCTGAAGATGATCTTGTGCTTCGAGATCTTCTCACCACCGTTGTAGGAGCCATGGATCAGTAAGTGCTTGCTCCATTTTGTCTCCTACAAGCTTCAGGATCCTCTCTTGGCGACAGGCGATTGGATTCGGTCGCACGAGCTCGGGATCCAGCCAGACACATCGGCGGCGGCCACAGCCAGTGCCACCATTGACATCCCCTCCATAATCACTAGAGTTGGAACAAACGGCGACTGCCAAGTGGCCATAGTCGAGTTCCATGCCGACCCTGATGGTAAAAGCGCGCCTGCAACCTTGAGGAAGCTGCCACCAACAAAAAAATCACCGGATTCAGGGAGGACGCCCCATATCCGGGGACAAGGTCACCTCACACCCTTTCCACCAAAGTCACCGGAGAGGAAAAGAGGAAGGAGGAGGATAGCCAGAAAACCTAATGCTACTTTATTGGAGAGGCAAAGGAACCCACATAAACTAGCTGTACAACTATGGTCCTCCCTCCCTCTCACTGCCGGCAACCTTGGTCGTCGGTGACTGGGGGGCGAGAGGCCGGGATCAGAATCTAGGGATGAGATCAAGGGAGAGAGACCATGGAGGGCAACATGCCACAGGGGCAGTCTATAGAGGTATCATGGTGTGTTCAGAACTGGCTTGAAGAGAAAGAACTCATGTTGCGCTTAGTTTGGATCTATTTATTTGTCTTCATACAATGAGAGAACTGCCAATAAACACACAATAAGAAGAGAGTGCGCAACAATGCGAAAGATCGCTATCCCATGTGACATTTGAGTAGGCCTAGAGTTGTAATGAGATGGAACAAGAAAATGAAATACGGCAAGTGACAGTTTCATGAAGATGTCTTAGAACACAGAGTTGGTGATTATAGTGAACCGATGTGGGACCAGAAACGAACTATCTCAGAATGGACATGATAGCAAATATCTAGATGAGTGACAACTAGATAGGTAAGCAGGCTCCCAATCAAAAGATGATAGCATGTCGAAACAAATTGGGGATCACTATGAGAGGCACACACAAACATAAAGCTCCATAGGAGTCGCAAGATTGCACTTAACACCAAGAGTACTACTAGCAAGGAGATCCTGGTTATGTACTTTTCCTGGGAAATAAAGAGGCCATCAGAGGTGGAGGACATCTTAGTCCCAAGTTAGAGTGCATGGATCCCCCATCTGTGGTGGTTTGATAATTAATAACAATCCCCATGGACTAATGCTTTTATATGAAGGAATTTTCCATAGAGAATGCTTGAAGATCATGTGTTGGATTCAAGAGAGGATGCCATGAAGATAAAGATGTATGTTGAGTATGGGTATCAAGATCATCATTTTGAAGAGATGAACATACTATGATCATTGTTTTGAAGAGATGAAATCAACATTGTGGGTGAAAGGACATGTATGTCGCCTAGAGAGGGTGAATATGCGATTTATAACTTTTGCGATAGGCTTGAACAAATGGGAATAAAACTAACGTTTAATTTGTCAAGCACACAAAACCTAAATGAAGTGGGATTACCTATGTGCACCAACAACTTACGCTAAACAAACAACACAAGCAAATATGTGATAGCAAGATATATAACTTCAAGCATGAAGGATGTCACAAGGTAAATTGCATAAATAAAGGAGTTCGGTGATGCATGTAAAATGCATACATGAACTTTATAGTTTATCATGCTAAAATGCTTATTATTCTGCAACTTTATTATACTAGCTGAATGTCCGTGCCTTGCTACAGAGTAACATTGCAAAAATGTATTTATCAGAGCAGTTTGGTCTAAATCATGGTATTTTTTGCTCAGAGCATTTATTGCTTATAAAATATTCATTGTTGTTGTCTCATCTCCTCTACCACAGTTAAATGAGTTGATTCCTTGTTTCCCTCCGAACGCATCATGTGTATGCCTCTCCTCCCCTCCCACCAGAGGGAACCACTATAATCACATGTTTTTACACTTCGACAACCCTCCCGGGCGAGGTTTCAATCTTTGTTTTTTCTTAAGAAAAAAAACTCTTGTAATAACTTTATCGTCCAAAAGGCGCATTTGAAACACACATATATAGCCAATTTTGATCCAATAAAGCATATCATTTTTTGACCTTGAAATGCGCTCAAATTGAAGAGGATCTCCTCACTATGAAACACCTCTAGGCAGTAAACTCATAAGCAAAAATATTTTGTCTTATTTTAGAATGGATGCAACAAGCATGCAGTTTCCATCGTTTAACCTCGACCATGAATAGTAAAGCCACCATTTTGCTCTTCCTAGTTCTTGTCTTCCGGTATCTTAGCTCTGTCGTCACTACGATGTTGTTCCACTCTCTTGTCTCGCTACTCCATTTTTCATTAACACGTATTGTCACCTTATTCATCAGCTTGTAAAAATATGTTGGATTATTTTTATAGGATTTAAATTAGAATGAATATTTCCCTATTTCTATATATCTTCTTGGTGGTTGAATAGTCGGTGTTCTTGTCAGGCATTGGATGACCGTCGTAGCTTTCATGTCTGGCGCTAGGTAGCTTCTCTGCCCGTTGATTGAAACTGTGGTGTAAATTCATATGCAGCCAAATGGAACCTTAGCGATTTAAGGATTGGACTCAAACTTGTTCGGCCAAGAGCAATCATGTCTCAATGTCCGAGATAGTCAGATACGCACTGGCATGACTCATGTCTCTTTATGGTAGCGTGTACTATTACCGTATTTCCGATCGATCAAACGAATCACTGATTCCATTACAGCATGTACCATCGCTGGTTTCTTAGGAAACGGTTGATGAGGAAAACATCTATGATTGACATGATATTTTTTGAGAGAAACAAGAAAATATTTTGTTTGATTGACGTGATATTTGATGGGCAAAACAGAAAACATTTGGCTTGATTACGTAATATTGGTTGAGAAAAAACAAAGAAATATTTTGTTTAATTGACGTTGATATTTGTTGGAAAAAATAAGGAAATATTTAGCTTGATTGACGGTGCAAAACAAGGAAATACTTATTTGTTTAATAGCTTTTATTTTGGTTTCCATTTTAGTTATCTTTGTCAGGGGTAATTTCAGAAATCAAATGATGTATAGGAAAAGTGGCTTCACCATCACCAATTCCAATCTTATAGTTTACTAGCTAAATGCCCGTGCGTTGCTACGGTCTACATAAGTATTTTCTTGCTGCAAATATAAATATATGAATGAAACTTCATGTCAAAATAGGCACATAATATTTAAAAAATATTATAATTTACTTTGCTATAAAGTAATTTGATAAAAAACTGTAATTCGGCAGCGTATCTATTCTGTTAAAATAGGGTGGGTAGTTTTCGTTCATCACTTTGTTCATATTATATTTGTACGATAACAAAAGGTTTTTATTCATCTATAATTTCAAAAGGAATAGAAATTATATGAGGCACATTTAATAGCCAAAGATGACGGCAACGATGAAGATATTTTTTTTAGAATGACAGACGATGTGTAGTCATCAAAGATGATGGCCGATGGTGAGTATACTTTTTTCATAATGATGGCCGATGGAACTAAAATCGAGTATAACGCCCCAAATTGCGCGATATCAAATTTCCATTATGATTAGTTAACCGTATATTTAAAACGGCAAGAAAAAAGGCAACGGCCAAAGAAAAATTAAACCAAGGAATTAATATGAGATTTTAAGAAGATCAAGAGAATAAACTGATCTGGGCCTACTCTGGCGCGTGGGCTACTTGCAGGATGCCGTAGCCACATTCACGACACTGAATCACATCTCCGGTCTTCAGATTGTTCTCCGCTCTGAGGTCTGCAATCTAAACCAGCTCACAACCTCACATTCGGTAAAATATGAAGGAGAACTCCAATTATTTGTACCGCATAAACATTGGAAAATTCAGTGGAGAGCGAAATTAACAATTTCTCCTATTTGGCAGGAGCAAGAACCAGTCAGATCAAGCCCACACACGTACGCATGTTGTACTTTTGTTTATGCTCAACAAATCAAACCAAAATAAGATTGAACAAAGAAGCAAGCCATGCATACAAATAACCGCTAGCTGAAAATCGGGAAACACAGAGAGAAGCTTGTGCAGAACCAGACATCCGTTGTGGGTTGAGGCCATCCTTGCGTCGTCATGGAAGCTGCGGTGCCGCGGACGTTGCTCAAGATTTGGTAGGACCCGACGGACATCGACGACGATCTGTTACGATTCGCATACAAGTAATCTTACAGACGTATTGATTACCGAAAATTATGGCAGAGTGATTGATTACCTTGATTAGCAAAAATTATGACCCAATTAATGTTACAATTCGTTGTTTGCTATCCATCATTTTTTTGGTAGGGGTAATTTCAAAAACCAAAAGATATATATCAAAAGTGCCTTCACCAACTCGAATCTTATAGGTAAGAAGATACTAGTTGAATGTCCGTCGTTGCCACGGAAGCTTAATTTTAACTTCTTTCCCAGCTGCAAGTATAACCATAATGCACGTGAATATTCCCACTAATATGGAGGACACAATTTTTAATCAACATTTAATTGGCAAAATCCATCAGCCAAAAGAAATAGCATGCAGTTTGAGTTAGGCAAACTACAGATCATGCACTTGATTTTTGAGCATGTACATTGAGACAATAACCAAAGAAACATGCAATTAATACATCATACTTGTACACCATTTATTCATATGTCACGTTTACACATTTACCTTCCACCACTGTATCCATACTTCCATAGCGTCAGCACTTGCACACCATGGCACTACATTAAAATATACTCACCATATATATACAAGAATTAGCTGCATGATTTGGCACACTGTGGCCATAATGCTAGTTTATAAAAAGGAGTAATAACAAGTTAGTATATACTTATTTCAAAGCTATCTCTCTATATTTCACAAAAGAAACCAGATTACAACAAACACTACCACACTTCTCTTACAATTTATTATCTATATTCTGTAAAATCTAAGTAGCAGCGGCATTCTGCATGTGTTCCTGCATTGTCTAGCTAAGCTACAGTTTGAGCATCTTGATGAGTTTCTATCATTTTTTGGCGGATCGCCTCTTTGAGGACATTTGGTACTATTGTGGCCGCTCTCTCTACAAAGAGAGCATTGTTCTTTCAACTGTACTAGACGGGCCGGCGCGCTTCGCCGCGCCCGCCTACAATCAGTTAGAAATTGTGTGATCAAGGTGGTGGATTAAGCATCTATAGTGCATTGAAGGATTATGTCACTGTTTAAGCAATTTTTCAGGTGTATATGGATGTGTTGCTATCAGCCGAAGCACATTTAGCTCAATGCAAATGTAATATATGCGCTTTGCCAGACCGGTTGTACAGAGGGTTGATTTATGGTTGCAAATTGTAGAAAGCTTTATTTTAATATGCTTTAACAACAAAATAGTATCTCAAAAACATCTGGTGAATAACAGTTCTCAGAATACATATGGACAACTAATATTTTGTCTTATATAGTTAAGCCAGAATTACTGTATATAATGATCAATTAATAAGTAACAAAGCTCACAAATTTTACTCCCTCCGTCCACTTTTGTAAGACGCGGAAAGAAATCCCGGTCACATTCCGGAACACTAGCGATAGTCAGAGATTTCCAAATTTACCCCCCGTTCGGACAGGAGGTCGCTCGCTTTCCCCTCCTCTCGCTCGTATTTGCCGCTTGCCCCTCTCCCTCACACGCTTCGCCAGCACCGCAGCGCCCTCTCCGTCGCCGGCTTCGGCGCCGCCGCCTCCCTACCCCTTTCCCTCGAGCACGTCGCCGCCTCGCTATCCCTCGCGCACGTCCTCTTTCTCTCGCGCGTTGTCGCCTCTGCCTCCGTCGCTCGTGTTGCCCTCTTTCTTCTGGAGTTCAAGTTGAGATTTTTCCCCCTCCGGCTGCCGGATCTGCAACGGCGTTGGTGGACCTTCTGGAGTTCAAGCGCGACGGCCGTCTTCCTCCGAGCTACTGCTGCATGTGCGGCTGCGCGCCCTGGCAGACCAGGAGGAATAAATCGATGTGGAGCATGGAACTGGGTGCGCCTTCGCGCCCCGGCGGACCGGGACCCCGCCATGGTCGAGCGCCTCCACGCAGAGGTGCGCCTGCTCCGCGCTCCGTCAACCACGACTACATAATCGGCTTCAACTTCGTCACTGAGGTCCGCTACTCCGTCAGGCAACGTCTTCATCAACGACAACACCGGCCAGGTATCAATCTCTAGTCTGGGTACGATTCAGTGCTCAATCTGCACCTTCAAATGGCCGCTGGGTCGGGGAGCGTGGTTATCAGGTCAAGGAGAGGCACCACAAGATGCACGGGAGAAAAAAATGTTTGATTAGGCGAAGGGGGAAGAGCATCTTTTGGAGCAATGTTTATGCACTCTAGTTCTACGAACTAGACTAGAATTAATCCTGCCAAAATTCATTTGTATTCTTTCCCTGTCCTCCTACCACATACAAGTATTCATTCCTGCTACTGCCTACCACATACAAGTATTCATTCCTGCTACTGCTCCTAGATGGTAATCGATTAACGGATGCTGGTCACTTAATTATGAGGCTTATATTGTTGTGAGGTTTTGCTTGGCATTACTGGCCAACTATTGCCGTTTTTTGTGTTTCTGAATACTGTATGTCTGCATATACTGCCATTTACCAATGACAGAAAAGGATTCCTGATGTTTTATTCATGCTTGCCATGATATTTTATTGTAGAAGTACATTGATACTCTAGTAATTAGGACATGCACTGCAGTAAATAAGACATACTCTAGTACTCCCAGTAAAATATAAGCATACAAAATATTCAACAGTAAATATATACTCCAGCAAACATAGACTGATCCTGGTAGCCATTGTAGAGTGTAGTTTCATCCAACAAGATAACCATGGAGTACAAACACATGTTACAAACACAATGTACTTCTTGTCCTAGAGTATGGAGTAGCAACAAACTTCATCTCAATGGACACCTAGTCCAAGCATCTCTAGGGCCTTCGCATAAACTGCTGGAGGTACTGAAATGAGTGATGGTAGTCGTTTTAGCTTTTGTAGTTTGTCTTTTCCCATGTGAGGAATTCTGTATCCATTTCCTCCACCAATGTTTATCACTTTGAGCATGCAAGTCTGAAGTGTAATGAAAACTTTGTTCAGGTTTGCACTATCATATGTATCGAATTCTTCTTGCACTCCTTCGATCAGATCCTTAAGAGTTTTTGGAGCTCTACAATCGGTTAGTGACTGTAACCCACTAAAGAATCCTAGGTCAAGCGCGTTCATATCTGGGGAATTAGCTGGTTGATTCCTGATTCTGATGTCTAGGCCTGTTTCGGCAACAGCATCAGCGAAGTCTAGGTCGTCTGGTAGAATATGTGTCCTGGCATTATCTTGCTGAATAAAATTTGGTTGTCCATCATGATCCGCAGGCCACAAAGCTTGTATAGCTGGCACTACCTTTTGTGTAATATACTCTCGCATTACATCCCTGTTCACAATGATGTTCTTTGTCTCCAGTGTCCCCTTTTCTCTGTTCTTGCTTTTCTTTGCTGCTGGAGTAACTTTAACAAATGGCCAGACTCCAAGTTTACCTGAAAAGGTGAGTTTCCCAGCTGCGTCGTACCTTGGCCTTGCGACGGCCGTGAGAAACATCACTTTTCCAATAGAGTTCTTGTTTTGAACGGTTCTTTCAGGATCCTGTTCCTCAGGCAGCAGGTAGTAGTGCCTTCTCACTTTGCTCATGTTAAACCACTTCTCATCGATATGCACAATGTTGTCCATATTTTTGAAACTAGGGCCTGTCTCATCTGCTAGTGTAGTCTCATCAAGCATGGATATGCAAAAGTCAAGCCTGTCTCGCATGTTTGCCTCGGTCAATAGTGGCTTCAAGCTGCTCGAGTGCCTTCTAATCTTGCCCACCTTGAATTTTTTGTATAGTGTACTTTTGCTTATACCTAATGCCCTAGCAAGTGAGCGCACCGTTGACCTCCTATTTAGGGGAATGGTGGGGATGAGGGATAAGATATCGTCCATAGGTTTTCGGCCACATCGCCCTTTTCTGTTGTTAGACACATCGACTTCATGGCCTAGTTCCTTTTGCTTTGTTGCTGTCCCCCAAATTCTTTGAATGACTCGGTCATGGGCTCCAAAAATTGCAGCCACATCCTTTTTATCATTTCTTTTGAACTTTCCACCTCTACTCTTATGGAGGGTTTCCAAGGACATGTAAACGGCATATCTCTCCTCATCTTTGAGCCATTGTCTTTGCCTTGGCAATTGCTGAACACCTACAATAGCAATACAACAAGAAAGTTAAACTCTTATCTTTTCAGTAGAGAAATTCTATAGCAGTACATAAATTCAATAATATAAGAAGTGGACAGATGGTTGACACACTTTCTTTTCATTTCATGCAGAGAAAGTAAAAGAAAGTAAATCAACCAAAAGGGATCAACAAGTCTAGGCTTGAGCAACTGAATACTACTCCTAGCTGTACTCCAGCTGAGCTTGATGGCAGAAGATATCTTTTCTACTCGTGGTATGTGTCATGTTGCAAGATATTTTGGTATGTATTGTTTGGAGCAAACGTTCTGTCATCTTAAACAAAGAGTACTCTAGTTTGACATTACTCTAGTAGCTAGAATATGAATTACAACAACTAGATCGTGCATGTTTGACAGTATCTGGAACACGAATTACAGCAACTAGATCATGCATATTTGACAGTATCTAGAACATGAATTACAGTAAGTAGATCATGCATGTTTGACAGTCGATAAAATAGACAGTACTCTAGTTTGACAGTAGCAGTTGACAGTACTCTAGTTTGACAGTAGCAGGTCAGAGAGCAAACAGTATTAGGTTTTTACTACTGTGAAAAACAAGCATTATATGCTCTTTTTCTGTTAAATGGTCCCTCCTTGTTATTTGAGTGAACATGTTTAAATCATGATTGACAATTTCTAAATCAGATCATTATATGCTCTTGTTATTGTTCATGAAACATAAATGTCATCCACTTCCACACAGGAAACACATGGAGTGTACCTGCATCTTCTTCTTCCGGAGGTACATTGTCTTCTTCGGGGGGGGGGGCTGCAGTTCAGGTCTGGGAGAACCATAGCTGCTGTTGCTGATGATCTCTGTTGAGGTACAACTACTCTCTGCTGAGGTACTGCTGATGTTGATATATGTCGACGTAATATTGCTGCAATTTTTCTGCTAGGGGTTGGCGATCAACTGCTGCGGAGGCCGGTGAGAAGGAGCCGGCGATGTGATGTGCGACTGCCTTGAGGAGGTGCTCCCCTGGTTGCCGGAGAGCGCCTGAAGAGTGAATTATGGTCAGGTGCCTTGCCGCTGGAGCCGGCGATCTGCCGTTGAGGTCAGCGGCCGACAAGACACGGTGCCCTGCCGCTGGAGCCGGCGATCTGCCGTTGAGATCAGCGGCCGGCAAGACACGCTCTGGAAGCCGGCGATGGGGGCTATTGTGGTGCCCTGCCACTAGAGCCGGCGATCTGGTGGGAGACGGCGATCTGCCGGTGAGGCCGACGGCCGACGAGACACGCTCTGGGAGCCGGTGAGGGGCGCTGCTGCGAGCCGGCGGGACGCTATGCTGGGAGCCAGAGCTGCTGCGAGCTGGCAAGGCGCTCTGCTGGGAGCGGTGCGATGCTGGGAGCCGGCTAGACTTGCTGTTGCGAGCCGGAAAGACGCGCTGCTGGGCAGGGACCTGGGCGGCTCTGCTGGCGCTGCTTCGCTAGGACTGCTCTGCCGGCAAGGATCTGAGCGGGAAGAAGCTAGGGCTGCTCTGCTGGCGAGGATCTGAGCGGGAAGAAGCTAGGGCTGCTCTGCTGGCGAGGATCTGAGCGGGAAGAACCAACGGGGGAACGGTGACCGGCCAGCCGGCGCTGCTGCTGCCTGGACACGAGACCTGGGCGACCTCGGCGATCGGCGCTGCTGCTGTGCCCGGCCAGCCGGCCGGCGCTGCTACTGCTAAGGCACGAGACCTCGGCGCTGTTGTGGCCGGCCGGTGCTGGCGTGCTGCTGCTGCAGGGATCAATCGATCGGGCGACGCGGGGAAGGACACGAGGAAGGACGACGATCCAGAAGTTTTTTGAATTTTGAATTGATCGATAGATCAGGGGTATATTAGTCCTTTTAGCAATAATTTGGGCTATCGGAATTTTGCTTCCGCGCCTTACAAAATGGACGGAGGGAGTAACATAATAGATATTTTAACATGGTGGCACACAACTCGCAACTAATCAGTAACCTGCACAAATAGATATATGTCAGGCAATCAGAATAAAAATTAATAAATAAAAATACAAGGAATGCAAACAAAGAAATAAAAAGAAAATACGGAGCTCGTTTGCTTTATTGACTTATAGGAGGTCAATGTAGAACTAAAAAAAAGCATGAATAGGTCATCAAAAGCATGCGGACAGTACCAGACACCTGAACAAATAGATTTATGTCAAGCAATAGAAATAAAAAGTAATAAAAGGAAATACACAGAATGCAAAGAAATAAAAGAGAATTATAAAGACATCTCTTTTGCTTTTTTGACTTAGGAGGCCAATATAGAACTGGAAAAAACATGAATAGGTCATCAAAAGCATGCCGATCTGGCTAGACAGCAGAATGCCACATCAATTCAGATGACCTTGTTACATGAGCTGTTCTACTCTGAATTAAAGAACAGAGAAGAAAACATCAATAGATCATCAATAAGAAACATTTTTTGTAAAACTGTACTCTATTGTTTCACTTATTCCATCTGCCCCCCTTAAGTCTTCTAATTTCTCAAAATCTTACTATTGTTTCACTTATTCCATCTGCCCCCCTTAAGTCTTCTAATTTCTCAAAATCTTACTATTTGTAAGAAACGTGATCAAAGCAAAAAAATGCATGTTGTCTCTAATGCAATCTCCCAACAGAAATAGCAATTATATGTGTCCAATTTAGAGATACTAAGATATGTCAAGCAATCACAACTAATGAAGGAGCCAAAATTCTGATATAAGATGATAGATGTAAAGTAGAGAGATGGCATGAAGTGGTCAATGCTTTGCCTACTTTGACAGTGAAGTTTATAGAGATACGGTCATTTTAGTTGCCATCCATGAACTGTGTGAGACAGATAATATAATAAGGAGATTATAATTCTAATTTGCTATGGCCAAGTTTACATTCAAAAGGTTCATATGTTGTTTAGTTTGGTACGGCCAAGTTTACATTCAAAAGGTTCATAAACATCAAACGTGGGGCTCCACACCCAACAGAATCAGTATGAACCACATAACTGTCACCAACACGCCAGCTGCTAGAAACGACAAATCATCTGAAATAGAGAAAACTTAAACCTGAGCAACCAAGTTAGCTCACCATCACTCCATCAGAAAATGAAAACATGCACATAAGTTTAAAGAGAAAATCAGTAAAATGAGAAAGTCTTTTATGTACTCCGTAATTGCAGGAATCTTCAGAACTATCCAGAGCAGAAACATAATGTTCCTAGAAAATTCGGCCTCCTTATTCAATAGGACAGCCACTTCCTTTCTTCCATGATAGAGATCAAGTAAGATTGCACATTAGCCTCACTTCCAATTGTTGAACTTTGGTTCAACCATGAACAAAGCAAAAGTAAACCTAGAAACACTATCTCGTTTTTTTACTTTTAATCAGCATAGACAAATAACCTCAAGTGGTCCAACCCTTCCCCGGACCCCGCACAAGCAGGAGCTTCATGCACCGGGCTGTCCTTTTTTAATCAGCGTAGACAAATAACCACTAAGGATAGACATGGGTTCTTTATTAGATACCTTGAAGTAGTCCTTGTACATCTTGTCCGGAAATCACATTTTCTTGTATAATGAGAGAAAAGAACAGCTTACATACTTAAAACACTTGGAATACCAACTACCAAGTAATGGCGTATTTGAAAGGAGGGAGAAAACTTTGCTAGGAATGACACATTTACTACAGGAGCAAAAAGTATATCATGCATTAAATTAGAGACTCCAAATGCCAGGGCATTATATTAAGTAAAATGAGAATAATGCTACAAATAGACTTATTTTCTCTCTTTCCATGTTTCTATTATGTGATGGACTATTCTCACATTCTTCTTACAGACTTGGTACTTGAAAGTTCTAATCATATGGCTATACGCGAGAGCTCAAATTCATCATATTCAGAGATATGAAATCAGCTACAATTGACTTCATTTAAAACCTGCATGTTCATAGGACAGTTCACAAGGGCAACAAGTCACAGGTTGCTCCTTTCTTGTCAAGCTAACACCAAGCAATAATTACTTGAAGCTATATGATACAAATACATTTGGAAGGTTCTAATTCTGAGACATATTAGCATTACCAAACAACAAAAGCAGCCAGAAAATAAATCTATTTTTAGTTTAATTAAGGAAAATAGGGTCAATGGACTGTAACATGAAGGAATGGGTGTTCAAACCTGGTTCATTAGATACCACAAAAAATTGGGAAAGGTCGGGTAGTTCAATTCCCATATCTAACTCCAATTATGCTAGGAAAAATAGCACAAAAAGTTGAGTTACGGATTCCAAGAGCTGAAATGGAACCGTACTTGAACACCATGTGTAAAGGTACTGTAGCTACACTTAAATTTAAGATTAAGACATGGAGCATCAGCAGATTGAGACACTATATCATGTTTAAACTGGCAGCATGGCAATCTCATGAAGAAACAGAACAGGCCATGAATTTGACTTTCATGTTTTTGAGAGCTCAGATTTCAGGTAAAGAAGCATACCAATGTCATGAATTTTGTCACTCAAGATAGATTGGATGATTGCAGACAACTCCCCGACTTACTCATGAGCCTTTGGCCTGCAAATCAAAGAATGGAAGATGCGAATAAGCACCGCAGGAACTGATCAGGACAACATAAAAAAATAGATCGAGCCAACAAAAATATTTTCTAAACTACTTTCCTTTTAGATTAAGCCTAGATTTTCAGAATTGATGTGGCATGTTCGTCAGCACCCCACTCAGCTATTGATAAATCAAGTTCACTTGACAATTTTTAAAGGAAAACGTCACTAAAAAATATGTTTAGTGCTTCACCGAAACAGTTGATAAAGAACACAAGATGTGGAATGATGCAGACTGTAATAAAATCATTCATTTCGGATGGTTAAAAAAAGAATGTATATCAATGTATGCTAACTTTTGGACCAATTTAGTTGTAGTTTGCGTGCCATCCAATAGGAGATCAAATTAAAAAAAAATCAAAGTAGCAATCAGTCATGCTGGCAATATTGCCCATCTTTATATTAGAAATAAATCTTACTTTATTCCTCTGTTTTCTGTTCTTCTCTTGACAACCTTCACTTATAAGACAAAATCTAGACAGGCATGGCCTAGACGGGCCGGCGCGCTTCACCGCGCCCGGCTGTCATTCGTTGTTTCGTCATGTGTTTTGTGCAGCCTGCTGGTGAACGGTTACGCTGTTTGAGCGCTGCGAATGATGTATACAGTACATATGGCTATACAGACATCAGCTTCTCAAATATCACATGGAAGGGGTATTAGAGTGAATCTGATAATCACAAATGCAACATACATTAGCTTCTCATCACCATATCTAAATGATCAGATGTGAAAATAGATCCCTGGCCACCGTATCATCCTTAAATCGAATCCATGTTGCCTTATTTCTCTTCACGATAAAATTTCAGCAACAGACTATATGATATGATCATTCATGAGTTGCAAATGCATTGAAAGAACTATAATATGCTCATTCCTAAGTTGTTTAAGCATTTGCAAGAACCGGAATGAGGAAAAACTGCTAAATAGTTTATGATGCATTATTTCTCTGCAAAAATCAGAGTATTCTAGTATCAAATAAAGAAACCATCATTGTTATCTTTACGATATTGCCAGCAATAAGAATCCAACATTCTACTTCGCACATAATAACCAAGTTAGAACGTGAGACCAACAAAATCATCTTTTAACCAAACTGAGCTGCCGATAATTTCATTGGAATACTAAACAATGGTTTTTGCTAGAAGAAAGAAGAACTTGCTAGGCAACCAGCTCAGAATTCACAAGATAAAACTATAATTATCCAATTGGTTCTACTGCCACATTGGCATTTGAAGTGTGATAATTCGATCATTCACATCAAAAGTAACTCCAAGGTAAAGAAAGCTTAAACCCAGAAGAATGAATAAATAACTTGTGAATTTCGCCAGCAATCCTATTCAATCATTACTCCCTAAAAGCTAATCGATTTTTTTTGGGGACTGGTATGAACTGCAGGTATAGCTAGTGAGACATAGGCACTAAGTTTGTACGAAACCAAGAACATTTCCGCATGAAAATTACACAACCAAGACAAATTACTGAAATATGTACTCATTTGATATTTACTGTGAATGCGCAAGCATTGAAGCATGTAACAGCCAAACCTAGTCTAAGAACATTAACTGATGTTTGAGCCTATGGCGCATCACACAGTGTATCAGGATATACCATGTATAACAAAGATATCTGGTTAGCATATAGATGTAAGATACAAAATTATTCATCTCAAGATGCATCAACAGGACATAAAAGTAATGCAAGTTTTGTAGCAATTTGTCTTGATCAAAAGAAACACAAGAAAAGAAAAGCTACACAGCTACTCGAGTAGAACCAAAGGATTGAACAACCAACTTCAAGTATAAGGAAATACATAGTCTGGTTACAGATGGAAGACAATTTAGAAGAGAAAGCAACACCACATTTCCAAATGGTACATGCATCTGAAAGCAAACAATTTGCTAAGTGATGAACTTGATGCAACAATACAAATGAAAAAGTGCATCCGGTCACCAATAAGTGACATGTATCAAGTTCTGAAACCATCCCAACAATCTTCTGCACAACCTATCTTACAGTAAAAATGAACTCTCATCAAGTTAAAAAGAATAGGAAATGTGTTTGGAACAATATTTTTTTTACTTACTGTTACTCTTCACAAGGTTAAACATATAGAAAAGGAGCTAGTAGCAATAAAAGTACTTATTGATTGACCGGAAAGAGCTAGGAGCAATAAATCCATTTATCATTTGACTTGACAGAGAATAAGAATCCATTACCAAATTTTGTGCGGTAGGCATTCTCTCCATCCTTCACCAAGTTTCTCCTACCCGACCATCCTCCATATCCATGTATACTCATTCATCTGATGGATCCTCTCCTACACAAGACCACAAGACCAAAGTGTTCAGAAGAGATTTCTCCACTGATTTTATTTGCCAAATTGGTATTCTGTATTGTATCCGTGCCAAAGTTCCATTTAGTTGCTGCAGCATAACTATACCCAGCCCAATCAATACTAACTAACACAAATTATCAAAACAAAACTTACAAAAAAAGGACGCTGCCAGGTCTAGACCATCCTATGGAATGCCATGGACACACCCAAAAACTAAAAACCTACAAGGACCAAATCAGGGAGAAACAAACAGATCAAGACATCGCCAACTACATCAAAGAACAAAGCGGACTAACCTCCACACACGCCAGTAACAAAGAGGCAGAACTCAGAGAGGACCTCAGATCACTCAGGTCGGATGAGCCGGGCGGCGGTGTCCTGCCAGCTGGGCATCCACCCGTTGGCGCCGTCGTAGTCGACGCTGGTCCGGCGGAATCACGACGGCCGGCTCCTCACCGCTATCGTCGTCTCCGTCCCTGGCTGTGCCTCCTTCATCCGCAACTCGGGTGAGATGCTGCACACGAGGGGCCCCGACAGCGCACCTTCTCACCATCCTTGCTGTGGGGCTCGATGAAGCGGGTCGCTGCCGCCGGTTGGGCGGAGGGTGGAGGGCGGAGGGCGGAGGATGGTGGTCGATCTGGCAAGCAAGCTACGGAGCCGCCGCCGACACGTGCTCCTCGAGAGCGGCGCGCAGATGAGATGGGCCAGCAGCGGCGCCAGGAGATGGGCAGCGGCGGCAACGGCGTCGGGAGGCAGGCAGCTGCGGCGGCAGTAGGCGGGCAGCTGCGGCTGCGATGGGAGGCGGGCAGCTGCGACGGCGGCGCCCCTTGCGTGGTAAGTGGTAACCCTAGCGCAAGATGAAGAAAAATTAATTGGCCTCTCCTTTGCCCCTACGGACGAAATTAGACAGGCCCACACGCAGAGACTGGCGACTGGCTGATGCCCTCAGAGCAGAGATCCACGACCAAGCTTAAAGCTTGTAGTACATGTTCATATGGAGCCTTCCGTTTGGCTTGGGGCTGAGAAACCTTCCATTTCAAAGTCGCCATCAACCATGCCTCCAGAGTCTGCAACAAGTTTCTATAGAACCATCTGATTTTGCTCATTTGGTGGCAACTTCTTTTCTACAATACCCAAACCATCTGTCTCCTTGCTGCCTGGCACCAGCATTGTTACTGCATTTCTAAGTACACCCATCTCAGCATTGTAAGACGTAATATTTGAATCCCCCAAACGAACAACCTTGAGGGCTTTCAAATAAAGCTTGATATGCATTCTGATAGTGAACAAGATTGCTAGGCAGATTGTTGTGACATCCTGGCCTAGGGTTTGATAGGATTAATAGGATACTCATATCAACAAGTTGCAACTTCTTTTCCAGGAACTCACTCCAAAGGAACTCTGGGTTAAGCGTGTTTGGCCCAGAGCAATTTGGGGATGGGTGTCCGACCGGGAAGTCCTTTCCGGATGCGCATGAGTGGGGACAAAGTGCGCAGAAAAGACTAGTGTTGGTCTGTGGGTACAGTCTAGAGATCCTAGAGAGCTGCCGGGGTAACAGCCCGACCATGAGGGTGGTCGGGGTGTTACATTTGGTATCAGAGCCGACCCTTGTGGTAACACGAGCGTGTGCGGGTTAGGTGCGCGGACATGTGGCCCATCGTGGCACATGGGTCGGCACTAGACGCATGGACGTGTCCAAAAGGGAAAGTTCCTGGACTTGGGTTGACCAACGAGACGTCGGTCTTCTATGGGGGTGAGTATGTGACATCCTGGCCTAGGGCTTAATAGGATTAATAGGATACTCATATCAACAAGTTGCAACTTCTTTTACGGGAACTCACTCCAAAGGAACTCTGGGTTAAGCGTGCTTGGCTCAGAGCAATTTGGGGATGGGTGACCAACCGGGAAGTCCTTCCCGGATGCGCATGAGTGAGGACAAAGTGCGCAGAAAAGACTAGTGTTGGTCTGTGGGTACAGTCTAGAGATCCTAGAGAGCTGCCGGGGTAACAGCCCGGCCACGGGGTGTTACAATTGTATTTTGTATTTTCGCCACTCTAGGTGCACCATGACCTGTCAGAAGCATGCAATAAACAAAATTGGTCAAATCCAAACAACGAAAGTTCAAAGTTGAGGGCTGAGGCTAAAAAAATCAACCGCATACCATCACCGCAGGACAGCAAACCATGGCCATATGGTCAAAATTCCTGCAACACAATCTAATGAGGTCTGTTTGGTTGGGCTTAAATTTGGCTTTTGGTTTTGGGCTTATAAGCCACAAAAGCACCTAAAGAGGTGCTTTTGATTTTGGCTTTTGGCTTATACTATCATGCAACAATGTCTAGACCAAAGCCAAAAGCCAAAGCCAAAAGCACCTATTTAGGTGCTTTTGTGGCTTATAAGCCAAAATCCAAAAGCCATAAATAAGCCCAACCAAACAGCCCCTCAATCTTCAATTCTTCATCAACAGCCACATCAAAGAAAAACCATGCACCACCTTTCCCTTTTCTCACTGTTCATGCTCACGCCCCAGAACAGTTGACGAGGGGTTAACTCGACAAATGTCCTAGATGAAGGACTTAGGATCGGGGAGATAGGGCGTCGGATGAACTCGAAGGTAAAGTTAGTCGGAAATAGGTATACGTCGAAAGTAAACTTGGGTGTTCAACCTGGCTTGCTTTCAATCTGGCCTACACCGTCCCCTCCAGGCCCCTATATATAGGTGGCCAGGTCTCGAGGATCGGGTAGGGTCCGATACAGATTACAATATCGACATACGGTAAAGACTCGTATTCGACTATCATTACAATTGGGCCTAGCTTAACGGGCCTCAGGGGTACTCAACATACGGGTTCTATTAACTATACCCTTGTCAGTAGCCCCTGAGATTCTACCAGAATTGCAGATTCGGGTTGAATCTCTAATCTTTATATCTTCGACTTGATCAATTCTTCGACTTCTTCTTATCTTCAAATCTTCGACTTGGTATTTCGACTTATGTTCATGATAATTTGCTCGCAAGGGGTCTTGATGAACAAGCCTGACAGCTCTGACGGATCAAGAGGTCAGTTAACTGCCGGAACAGATACTTGTCACCTACTTCAAATTCAATCCCCTTGGACTTGAATTCAGGATACCGGTCAAACCCATTCTTTTGCCGCATTTAGGACTTACAAAGAATGAATCCCAGTGATTCTCAGGGTACCCAGTGCGTCCACCAGGATTTTCTTCGCGTCGTAGACACGGATACATACCAGCAGAGCGCATCCATGTGCGTATACCATGCCACACAGGACGGATCCCGGGGTCTTACCTTCGTGACAAGCCACGGCATTCGAGTCGCGTTGCGATAACGCAACTCGAGAATCTCATGTCGCAGTCAAATTTTGACTGAAAATATTCGGGTTTCTACAACCATAAAACTTGCTCCCGATGGGAGTAACACTCCTGCACTTCTCCAGCTCTAATGCTTTACCAAGAAATATCGTCGGGTGCGCGCTCAGCGCTCCCGATGGGAGTAGCCCCCGAGGCTATAGTCGAAAAACACTTTGTCGAGTATAGGCTCAAAATATAGTGTAGTCTATCGTACCTCAACTCGATATACTTCAACTTCGAGATACTTTAAGAACATCTTGTCGTCGAATACGCATCCCCCACTCTAGTAAAGAGTTCCATTCGATATCTTTGAAGGTAGTAGCCCCTAAGGCTATAATCGAAAATCCTTCCCATATAATTTTGCATTTGTCGGCGCCATTCTTCTTCTTTCTTTATATCATCTTTTTTATGACGTCAATCAACATGTCACTCTGTACAAGTGCGAACCGTTTTATGGGCAACACTGTAATTTTCATGATTTTTTGACCGTTAGTGGGCTGCCGTTTCCGCTCTTTGCGCCACGCCTCAGCCCACGATCCTTCTCCCAGAAGTTATATAAGGGGCGTGGTGGGGGATTTACTGTTTACCAGCTCGTTCCCTCCGCCGCCTCCATTGCTAATCTCTGCTCCTCTTGTCCGTTCGTGCATAGTCCCCGAGCGCGGTGCGTCAGATGCGCGTGAAGCACCTAGCCACCAAGAACACCATGGCCAAGAACTCCTCTTCCACCAAGTTCGTACGCTCTGCCATCACGCCGAAGGAGGTGGAGAAAGCCAGGGCAGATGGCCTCATCTCCGCCCAGGATTCTGTCAAGTTTCCCAGTACTGAGCGGATCCCGGAGCCCCCGAGTGGTTATCGGGTAATGTTCCTCGCTTTCCTCCTCCGTGGTCTTTCTCTTCCTGCCCACGAATTCCTTCGTGGTCTTCTTTTTGTTTATGGTGTGCAGCTTCACCAGCTCACACCTAACTCTCTTCTGCACATTGCGTGTTTCGTGACTCTTTGCGAGTCGTTCCTGGGCATTGAGCCCCATTTTCTCCTCCGGAGGTCGATCTTCCGCCTCCGCCCCAATGTTGCTTTACGCAGAAAACCCGAACTGGGCAGAGCCGTTGTTTCGGTGCGTCCTGAGGCACAATATCTTGAATTTTCCATGGCCGCGTATGTCCAAGGGTGGAGAACCAAGTGGTTCTATATCAAAGACCGTAAGGCCTCTCCTGAAGATCAATACGGTCTAGCCCCTTTTGACGCCTCTAGGGAAGTAAAGAAATTGGCGTCATGGGATGCACTTCCCTCAGATGCGGAAGTTCAACAAGTTCTTCCTCTTCTATCTCGCATTCAAGCTTTGAAAGGAGGCCAAGGATGAGCTTTATCGGGTATCCAACTCATGGCGTTTTTCATACAACGTCGAGTTCAACCCTTGCAGCACCGCCTCACCAAGTTCTGGAATTACTCTGGCTTGGAAGATCCTACTCGCGTCTCTGAAGATTTAATAGAGAAAAAAGATGTCGACAAGCGAGTTAGGAGCCTTACCAAGCTCACCAAGGATCATGCGGTTGCTGACTTAACCGCTGATTACTTCGACTCCGTGCACCCTTTACCCGAGGTATGCATCTTTGTGTTCACTTGCTGTCGATTTTTGCTTGCTTCGACTTACATTTGCCTTTGTACTCTGCTGACTTATTTTATACGCAGGGTCACCAATTCCTTGTTTCGCACCCTCCTCTTCCAGAGGCAGGGCCTCTTCCAGCTGAACTGGCCTCATCTGTATCTGAAGCCCCCGAGGCTAACGATAATCAGGATGGGGATGACGCCGAAGAGTCGGAAGAGGAAACGAGCTCGTCGACATCGTCTCCCTCCGCGCCTGCTGAAGATGCTGGTGTCGACAAGAAGAGGAAGCGAGTCGAAGAATTTGCTTCTTCGAGTTCTGCAGCGGCTGATAAGACCTCTGCTCCTGCAGAGGACGAGGAGTACTTCGACCTCCTAGCATCGTAAGTGTTTTTTATTCGAGTTCCTCAATTGCATTTCTCTTGCCTTGTTTCCGTCGTGTTACTCATAATTTTTTTGCTTCGTGTAGAGATGACAAAGAGCCGTCAAAAGCTGCTACAGGTACTCCTTCAATTCCTCCTACTGTTGACAATGAGCCCCCGGCCCAAGAAGTTGCGCCTAGGGTTACCAGGGCCTCTGTAAAGAAGGTTCCTGTTCCCCGAAACCCTAAGCGCTCGAAGAAGGCTAAAGAACCTGAAGTTTCTCTGGAAGCCCACGAATCCGTGGCTTCCCCCCATGATGTGAGTAACTTTTCTCTTTACTTATTCTCCTTCCATACACTTGCGCTCTTACACACTCTGTTCTCTTAGGCTTTGTTGAACAGATTCGTCGCCTTGGCCACCATACCTGTTTCCTCTGTCGTCTTCTGGTGATCGTGTTCGTTTGTTGTTACACGCATCTTTGCCATCTGCAAATTTGTTCGCTATATCCATTAAATCAGATACTATCTTCGGCTTAATTCTACCCATCTCTTCGACTAGGTCTCCTTGTCGCAACCCGAGCGTGAAAGCGTCTATTGCTCTTTCATCTGAAACTTTGACTGCAGAATTCTTGATAATGCGCCACCTTTGGATATACGACCTTAGTGTCTCATTGCATTGTTGGACGCGGGCTTTGACTTCTTCTATCAACGCTGGCCGCTTGTATGTCGACTTGAAGTTACTCGTGAATTGCTTTGTGAGTTCCTCCCAACTTCCAATTGTTCCTCTTTCTAATTTGCTCAACCATGACCTTGCCGCGCCGGTGAGGTGTAGCTATAAACTTTGCATTGTTGTTTCCTTTGTTCATCCTAGTAGTTTTACTGCTTGTAAGTAATCTGAGAGCCATGACTGTGGCTCCTGAGATCCATCATACTTTTGCTGGTCGTGGGGTAATTTGAAACCCTTGGGTACTGGTGGAGTGCGAACTCTATGAGTAAAGCATGATGCCCCCATCTCTTTTTTGTCATCGTCATAGTCATATTCTCTTGTGGGAGTCCTGGACCTTCGGGTTACTCCATGCTTCAGGCTTTTATGTCGCCTTGGTGATGGTGATCTGGATCGTCGACTACCACTCATGTGCCAAGGGCTGTTGTGACGGTGTGGCGACCTCGGTTTATGTGTTCCTTTATTGCGATGTGCCTCCTCTTCTTTTGCTGCCAATTTGTTGCCTACCATCCTTAATCCTTGTAGCACTGCTCGGTTCATGTGTTCCCTTGGGTCCCCTGGGCTTGGCCGTGTTGTGTATAGATATGTTTGTGCTGCTACGAGTGCTGCTTCTGGTGTTTTTGGTATGATGTTGCCTTGCTCATCGACCGATAGGAAGGACGAGTCAAGGTTTTTGGAGAGGCTTCGCCTTTCTGAGTATTCGAGGTTTTCCATCCTTGATCCATGTTGCCAATGCCTTTTGTTGTTCGTGTGTGACGCGTCGCTGCATGCTTTATGAAAATCTGC
Organism: Dactylis glomerata; assembly: GCA_007115705.1. Classification (NCBI taxonomy): domain Eukaryota; kingdom Viridiplantae; phylum Streptophyta; class Magnoliopsida; order Poales; family Poaceae; genus Dactylis; species Dactylis glomerata. Next base: position 1,483,171 of record QXEO01000184.1, read on the forward strand.
ATTTGCTGCTATGGCCGAATCTTTCCTTTTTTGTATCTCGACTTTTTCTTTTGCTAATTGTTTTGCTTGCTGTCTTAGGGCATAATGATACCCTAAAAGCATATTTTTGCTTGCATCTGCTAGTATGGGCACACCGTGTTCTACGGCTGTCTTGATTTTCTTCCATTCATCGGCTGATAGTCGAATTTTTTCCCTGCTTGCCAGAGAATCTACGGTTTCTCCTTCTGCCAAATGATTTGCTCCTTTGTTTATATTTGTTGGGTTGAGTACTGGATTGTTGTTTTCGTCGAATTCTTCTAAGTTGTCTCCTACAATTGCTAGTACTTGATACCGGTTGTCGAACTTGCTGTTAAAGCTTGAGAAGATTATTTCGTCATCCTCATGAAGGTGTAGTCCTGTCTTCCAGGTGTCTGTCAATTTGTCTGAAGAATCATCATGGGAGATCATGAAGTCTTCGAGTTGATCCTCTAAGTCGAGATTTTCCATGGTCTCATTGAGTTCTGCAATTTTTTCTCCTGTAATTTCTGCTATTGCGAGGATTGCAGCGAACAATAGGAATACCAAGTGAACTTACAAATAAAGTTATGCTCCCCGACAACGGCGCCAGAAAATAGTCTTGATGACCCACAAGTATAGGGGATCGCAACAGTCTTCGAGGGAAGTAAACCCCAAATTTATTGATTTGACACAAGGGGAGCCAAAGAATATATGTAAGCCTTAACAGATGAGTTGTCAATTCAGCTGCACCTGGAAACAGTCTTGCTCGCAGTGGTTTATCAGTAGCAACAGTTTTATAGTGGTGATAGTAGTGAAACAGTAACAGCAGTAGTAAAATAGCAGCGGTAATAGTATCAGTAGTAAACAGTAGGAACAAATACTGTAGGCATAGGGATGGATTATGGGCGTTGCATGGATAAGATAATTCATGAAATCAATGAGACATGGGCATTGCAGATAAATAATGATAAAGCATCCTAGTACAAACAATCATAGGCATGTGTTCCGTATATAGTCGTACGTGCTCACAAGGAGAAACTTGCACGACATCTTTTGTCCTACTAGCCTGTTGCAGCAGGGCCTCAAGGGAAACTACTGGTAATTAAGGTACTCCTTTTAATAAAGTACTAAAGCAAAGCATTAGTACTCGGTGAACACATGTGATCCTCACATCATAGCCATCCCCTCCGGTTATCCCAATTTCTGTCACTTTGGGGCCTCGAGTTCTGGACAACAATATGTGTATACAACTTGTAGGTAAGACCATAAACAACAAGTATCATCATAGAAATAATAACATGTTCAGATCTGAAATCATGGCACTCGGGCCCAAAGTGACAAGCATTAAGCACAACAAGTTGCAACAATGTCATAGGCACTAAATAAAGATACTAGGCACTATGCCCTAACAATCTCATATCAAATTACATGAACAATCTCATCCAATCCCTACCATCCCCTCACCTACAGCGGGGGAATTACTCACACATGGATGTGGGAGTCATGGATGGTCGATGGAGGAGCGTCGGTGATGATGGTGATGAAGATCTCCTCCGAATCCCCGTCCCGGCAGGGTGCCAGAACGGAGTTTCTGGTTCCGAATCGCGGTTTCTGATGGCGGCGGCGCAGCGGAAGTCTATCTGGGAAAAACGCCGTCTCCCCGATATAATCGAGTCAGGGGGTATATGTAGGCGAAAGGAGAGATCGAGGGGACGGCCGAGGTGTCCTCACACCAGGTGGGCATGGCCAGGGCTGGGCCGCGCCCCCTGTGTGTGTGGGGCCCTCGAGCCTCCCCTCTGTCTTGTCTTCTGGCTCCGTGGGTCTTCTGGTGAAATAGGATTTTTGATGATTTTTCCCAAATTTTTACTGAAAGTTGGATTTCTGCACAAAAACGAGACACCAGAGCAATTCTGTTGAAAACAGCGTTAGTCCGTGTTAGTTGTATTCAAAACACACAAATTAGAGGAGAAACAATAGCAAAAATGTTCGGGAAAGTAGATATGTTTTGGACGTATCAACTCCCCCCAAGCTTAGCTATTTGCTTGTCCTCAAGCAATTCAGTTAATAACTGAGAGCGGTAAAAGAAACTTTCACGAACACATTTGCTCATATGATGTATATATACTAACTATGTGATCAAGTACTCAGGCAATTCATAATAAGGAATATGCAACTAATGTCACCTCATAGTCAAGCAAGCTATGAAAGAGTGCCAATGCACTAATAACAAGTAACATGTACATAAGAAACTACAAGATTGTAATATGCATAAATGATATGAAAGAGTGGTATCCAGCTTGCCTTTATTTGTGGAGCAAAACATAAATGCTGAGGCACCTTTGAAGTCCAAAGGAAAACTAGAAGAGTGGTATCCAGCTTGCCTTTATTTATTTTGAGAGGTGATTGTTTCATGTCAACGACTGGCAACGGGGACTTGCTATCTTCCATAATAAACAAGTGAGAGCGGTTCCGAGTTCTTTGAAATTTTGGCACATTGGTGCTCTTTTTATAAAGCTTTGGCACTCCTCCCCACCCTTTTCCTTTCTCAAACCATGGCTAACCGATTCCATCGGGTGCCCACCAACTTTCACATACCTTGGAGGAGTGCCTTTTTTCTTTCTTTTTAAAATTAGATTATAATGGTCTGACCAGCTCTCATGCAAAATTAATGACGAGCAGATGAAGCTGCCTAGTCGAGGGGTACTTAATTTAATATGGAAGATAGCAATTCCGACCACTACGTCCCCATGAGCTAAAAACAATGGCACAAAATGAGAAGTATTTGAAGTTTTGAAAGGTAGCATATGAAAATTTACTTGGAATGGCTTACAAATACCATGCATAGGAATTTATAGTGGACTCTTTGGTAAACTCGGTTTTTGGTAATTGGATGCACGAGTAGAGCTCATACTCAGTACAAGTGAAGGCTAGCAAAAGACTGGGAAGCGACAATCGAGAGAGCGATAACTGTCATAATCATGCTTGCGACAAAACAAAATTAATATAGGCATAAAAATGATACAAGAACTCTGAGGCAAAGTAAATCATCGAGGCTTAATTGACTTTTTGTTCAGTCATATGCATGCTTGAGCATGTGCCAAGTCGATTCAAATGAAGCTTTCAGAGGAGGATACCACAATAACATACCATATTATGAATAAAACAATGCATGCAAGCATCTACATGACATGCTACAAGCTATTAGTAAATTGAAACTAATCATATGAAAGCAAGAACTACAAAGCATCCATTAGATAACATATACCTTACATGAACCGACTAAGCATATCCACATGGATGAGTATATGTACAAAAATGAAAACAAATAAAGCTCATACCAGCCTCTTACCACATCTCGGATTGTCGTATGTCGTCATTATTGCTCTTCACTTGTGTGGCTTGAATAATATAAAGTGAATACCAAGCTCCAATGGAGTAACGGGGGACTGAACTCTGCAACAAACTTTACAAAATCGAAGAAGAACAACAAATATTTTTGGGTTTTCAATTTTTGAAACAAGAACAGAAGGAAATAGCAAACAAAGCAAAATATTTTTGGATTTTTCAAATAGCAAACCGAAAATAGCAAGTAAAGCAACCAAAAGTAGCAAACTAGAAAGGCAAATAAAGAGAAACAATGGAAATATTTTTGGTCTTTTTGTGTTTTGGAAAAGTGGAAATAAGAATAAGGGCAATAAAGAGAGCGAAACATGGATATACATAGGACCGACAGAATATAATATGTAGATGAGTGAATCGTCGGCGTACCTCCCCCCCAAGCTTAGGCTTTTGGCCTAAGTGGAGATCAATCCCAACTCGGCCAACTCGGCCATGAGGTGGCGCCTCCGTAGTGTGACGAAGAAGCACCATCGTCCTGATATGAGCTCGAGGATGCCCCGGAGTGGTACGTGGTGAAGTGATAGGCCGGCTCCTCCTCTTCCTCCTGGTCCACAATGCCATGCTGTACGTTGAAGCCGAGCACCCTAAGTCGCTCGTCCAACTCCTCCTTCGTGCGTGACCATGGCATGTTATCAATATTGAACAAACTGGGTTGTGGTAAAGGCACTTCCCTTTCCTCTTCATCAGTGAATAGTATCCTGTAAACTAATTTCCCTGCACGTGAGTTAGCAGTGACAAAATGATGGAGCTTCATGGCAGCAAGATCGAGCCTCTGTGGAGTCAACAATATATCATGGGGAGCAATAGGAAGTTCAAGAGCAGCAACAATACGCGAAGCAATAATACCTCCATAAATAGGTCCCCTAGCAGCTAGGCGACGAGCAATAATAGCACCGAGATTATACTCCCTACTCACATCAAGAGCGGTAGCTAGAAAAGCTAAATGATAATTGGAGATATTGCTAGTGTTTCCTCTACCAAGTACACTAGTGGCAAGATAGTAAGTAAAATATCTAATAGCTGGGAGTTGAATGTTTCTTATCTTGCCACATTGTGCGGTGCGGTCATCATCGCTGGTTACTCCACGATAAAGCTCCACTAAATTAGCGGGCTGCTGCAGCATCTTCCTTGCCGTCCCAAACATGGGTATACCTAAAATGTTACAAAATCTTTCCAAAGACATGGTGATAGGTCTATCATAAATCTTGAATGCAATGGAAGGATTGTAATGAGCATTAGTGAATTTAAAACTTTCAACGAAAATCTTTGTGAGAATGGCATACTCTCATCCATCATGTAAGCAGTCAATCCAACCCTGTTAACGAGCAGCAAGAAATCATCAAGAATCCATGCATCACTCAAAAAATTAGTACAAGGGAAGGTCGATGGATGTGCATCTCCATCGTCTCCCTCAAGGTTTGGTGACATAAGATCTTCATTGTAAGATATCCTATATTGAGCAGTGGATCTTGAAGGCCTTGATGACCTTGGTGCATCACTTTCAAACACTTCTCCATATGTGAAGTTGTCCATGTCCTCTTTCTGAAATTTTTAACAAAACTCATAAAATATGATTTTGAGACAAACAAATGTAGGGAACTACTATAGTGAGTTACTAAAGAGCTAACATGCATCAAAATAACACTTCTAAGCAATAGAATAAGCATGCATACTCATTTATCCTGCCACCTACAATGCTAAAATACTCAAGAAATACTCTACTAAAAGAAATTCTACTTGGACAAGCGGAGGAGTCACATACCGGAGAACAATTGCTCCAAATCTCAGCAAAAATGATGGGATGAGCAAGGAGATCAAAAAATCGAGGTGAAGAACAGCAAGAACTCGGGTTTGAGCTGGTGTATCGTTGTTTTTCAGGAGAGAGAAAGAGCAGGGGAGGAAGAGGTAAGTGAGAGGCCAGGTGGGGCCTCCTCACACCAGGTGGGCGCGCCCCAGGCTGGGCCGCGCCCCCTGTGTGTGAGGTGGCGTAGCAGCCCCTCCTGCTGTCTCCCAGGTGCCTCTCTGCCCCATTTTTGACATAAAAATTTATAAAGAATTTTCTGGAATTTTTCGAGAAACTTTATTTTTGAGGATTTTTCAGAAATTGGCATATCGATAAAACTCAGAAAGACGAAGATGAAATGATTTCAAGCAAATCAAAACCAAGCATGCAGCAGCTCTGAGATACTCTTAATCATGTAACTACACTAAAGGAATAAAATTGGTGAAAGTAAATATAAGTGAGGTGGAGCGGATGCGGTGAAAACGAAGTTTCGTTCATATAAAATCACTTTGTTAACAAGGTTGATCAAGTCTTGTTCCCAAACTAACTTTATATGAGGCAAAACTTTGCACTTCACTAAATGCTTATGTTACCTCAACTTTGATAGGTATAGTCCCAATCATAACAATCTTATATTCTTCTTTGGGCTTTCGCTCTGAACAAATAATTTGACCAACTTTGATGGTCTCAACATGCTTGATTGAATTTAGAGCATTCTTCCTATCAATCTTCTTGGGAAAATAAACCGTGTACTCTTTATCATTGACATTGAAAGTTACTTTTCCTTGATTGCAATTAATAACAGCACCTGTAGTGTTTAGAAAAGGTCTCCCAAGAATAATAGATATACTATCATCTTCAGGCATTTCCAACACAACAAAGTCAGTTAATATTAAACAACTATTAGCAACTTGAACAGGAACATTTTCACATATACCAATAGGAATAGTAGTAGACTTATCAGCCATCTGCAAAGATATATCAGTTGATACTAATTTTTCTAGATCAAGTCTCTTATAAAGAGAAAAAGGCATAACACTAACTCCAGCTCCCAAATCACATAAAGCAGTTCTAACATAGTTATTTTTAATGGAGCAAGGGATAGTTGGTATACCTGGATCTCCAAGCTTCTTCGGTACTTTACCATCAAAAGAATAGTTAGCAAGTAAAGTGGAAATTTCCTCATTAGGAATCTTCCTTTTGTTAGTAACAATATCTTTCATATATTTTGCATAAGGAGGCATTCTAATAGCATCAGTCAAAGGAATTTGCAAAAATAAAGGTCTCATCCATTCACAAAACCTGTTGTAGTGTTCTTCTTTCTTGGACTTGTGTTTCTTACCAGGAAAAGGCATTGGTTTCTGTACCCAAGGTTCTCTCTCTTTACCATGCTTGTTGGCAATGAAGTCTTCTTTGGTGTACTTTGCACTTTTATCAATCTTTTCTGGTTCCTCTTCAACTTCTTCTTTATCGGAAGCATCTCCTGGTTCAGTTTCAGCATCAGAAATAGAAACACTGTTAGGATCTTTACCTGCATCAGATGATTCTGTAGTGGTTTTATGCTTCTTCTTCTTCTTCTTAGAAGGAATATCATCACTTGAAGTGCGTTGAGAATCTTGCTCGACCCTCTTAGGATGTCCTTCAGGATATAATGGATCTTGAGTAGCAGCGCCACTTCTTGTGCGTATTTCACATGCTTGCTTCTCTCTTGCGGCATTAACTAGCAAGTCTTTTTGCACCTTGGTAAGCTGATCAATTTGTGTTTGAACCATTTGAAAATGTTTAACAAGTATCTTCACATCATTGGCGGTTCTCTCCACAATATCCTGCAACTTGTTAATAGCTCTAGCATTTTCCAACAAATGATTCTGCACCATTCTATTAAAATTTTCTTGCTTAATAATAAAATTATCAAATTCATCTAAGCATTGATCAGGAGGTTTAGAATAAGGAATATCTCTTTCATCAAAGCGTTGGAGAGAGTGTACCTCAATGGTAGATGGATGAGGGATTGGCTTACATAATTCTTCTATAGGAGGTAAATTCTTCACATCTTCGGCCTTAATACCTTTCTCCTTAAGAGATTTCTTAGCTTCCTTCATAACTTCATCATTTAATTCAATCATCCCCCTCTTCTTTGGCGTAGGCTCTGTAGATGGTGCAGGTGTTGGTGCTGGTGTTGGCTCAACTAGAGTCCAATCATCATGATTCTGGCTTATTTTAGCCATTAATTCTTCAGCTTCAGCCGGAGTTCTTTCCCTGAAAACACAACCAGCACAACTATCCAGATATGTCTTAGATTCATCAGTTAGTCCATTGTAAAATATATCAAGGAGTTCATTTTTAGGCAATGGTTCTTTAGGTAAAGCTCTAATTAAAGAACAAAACCTTGTCCAAGATTCAGGCAATATCTCTCCTTTTCCCTGTTCAAAATCAAAAAAATTCTGCACAGCAGCATGTTGAGCACTAGCAGGAAAATATTTCTGAAAGAAAGCATTAACCAAAGCGACAAGACTATGAATAGATCCAGGAGACAAGCTATTAAACCAAGTTTTAGCTGCATCTTTCAATGAGAAATGAAAAATCTTAGCAACAAAGTAAGTGCGGAGCTTAATATCATCAGAAAACAAATTACTCAAAGTAGAAAGCTCATTCATGTGCTCCATAGCACTATCATCTTTAGTAGCACAAAAAGGAGTTTTCTCAACAATAGATATGTAAGATAAATCCAAAGAGAAATCATAATCCTTGTCTCTAATATTTATGGGAGAAGCAGCAAACTTAGGATCAGGAGACAAATTATATCTAACAGAACGTCTTGCAAGAAGTTCTTTAACCTCAGCAGCATTACGAGTAGCACGTGCTTCAGCAATAAAATCATCATTAAGCTCAATATAAGCATCATCATCAAAATCATCACTAGGATATTCCCTAGACTCAGGTGAACTAACAGGTGTAACAGTGGTGTTTTCCAACTTAGCTCTAGCAATAGTAGCATCTAAAAAGGAACCTAGTGAACCACTCTCATCAAGCACAGTAGAAGCATCATCTAAATTATCAGTGGCATTTTCAAACTCAGCAGAAGTAGTAGCAGTAGCGTGTGCATGTGGTGGTGTAAGCAACTTACTCATAACAGATGGTGAATCAAGAGCAGCAGAAGTGTTGAGAGTTGTACCTCTTCTTGTAGTGGATGGCAATATAGGAACTTTTCCATCACGAGGTTTATCCATGATGAAAGGATTGCAGCGAGCAATAGGAATACCAAGTGAACTTACAAATAAAGTTATGCTCCCCGGCAATGGCGCCAGAAAATAGTCTTGATGACCCACAAGTATAGGGGATCGCAACAGTCTTCGAGGGAAGTAAAGCCCAAATTTATTGATTCGACACAAGGGGAGCCAAAGAATATATGTAAGCCTTAACAGATGAGTTGTCAATTCAGCTGCACCTGGAAACAGTCTTGCTCGCAGTGGTTTATCAGTAGCAACAGTTTTATAGTGGTGATAGTAGTGAAACAGTAACAACAGTAGTAAAATAGCAGCGGTAATAGTATCAGTAGTAAACAGTAGGAACAAATACTGTAGGCATAGGGATGAATTACGGGTGTTGCATGGATAAGATAATTCATGAAATCAATGAGACATGGGCATTGCAGATAAATAATGATAAAGCATCCTAGTACAAACAATCATAGGCATGTGTTCCGTATATAGTCGTACGTGCTCACAAGGAGAAACTTGCATGACATCTTTTGTCCTACCAGCCTGTTGCAGCAGGGCCTCAAGGGAAACTACTGGTAATTAAGGTACTCCTTTTAATAAAGTACCGGAGCAAAGCATTAGCACTCGGTGAACACATGTGATCCTCACATCATAGCCATCCCCTCCGGTTATCCCAATTTCTGTCACTTTGGGGCCTCGGGTTCCGAACAACAATATGTGTATACAACTTGTAGGTAAGACCATAAACAACAAGTATCATCATAGAAATAATAACATGTTCAGATCTGAAATCATGGCACTCGGGCCCAAAGTGACAAGCATTAAGCACAACAAGTTGCAACAATGTCATAGGCACTAAATAAAGATACTAGGCACTATGCCCTAACAATCTCATATCAAATTACATGAACAATCCCATCCAATCCCTACCATCCCCTCACCTACAGCGGGGGAATTACTCACACATGGATGGGGGAGTCATGGATGGTCGATGGAGGAGCGTCGGTGATGATGGTGATGAAGATCTCCTCCAAATCCCCGTCCTGGCAGGGTGCCAGAACGGAGTTTCTGGTTCCGAATCATAGTTTCTGATGGCAGCGGCGCAGCGGAAGTCTATCTGGGAAAAACGCCATCTCCCCGATATAATCGAGTCAGGGGGTATATGTAGGCGAAAGGAGAGGTCGAGGGGACGGCCGAGGTGTCCTCACACCAGGTGGGCGCGGCCAGGGCTGGGCCGCGCCCCCTGTGTGTGTGGGGCCCTTGAGCCTCCCCTCCGTCTTGTCTTCTGGCTCCGTGGGTCTTCTGGTGAAATTGGATTTTTGATGATTTTCCCCGAATTTTTACTGAAAGTTGGATTTCTGCACAAAAACGACACACCAGAGCAATTCTGCTGAAAACAGCGTTAGTCCGTGTTAGTTGTATTCAAAACACACAAATTAGAGGAGAAACAATAGCAAAAATGTTCGGGAAATTAGATACGTTTTGGACGTATCAGAGGTGCGGTGAATCAATCTGAATCTGGTGCAACCACGGAAAAAGGGGCCTCGCGGGGTGGCCATGCAGGAGACGTTGGCGGCGGCCTAATCTGCTCCGACCTCGACCCCAAGAGCGGCGGCGGCGGCGTGCTGTGCAGCCCCAGGCGCGCGTCCTTCTTCGGCGACCTATGCATATCATCACGTCGCCATGCCACCAGGAACTCGATCCCTCTCCGAGCGCGGTGGCTGCCTCGTATACACATGCCCTGTTCGTGGTGGTGATGTCTACTGCGAGGGCATCGGAGGGCTCCTCGACCCCGACTCGGAGCGTGGCCGCGCTGCGGTGTGCAACCCTTAGCGCGCTGGGGTGCTCCTCCCTGACCACGAGTACCCGACGAGGAGGGTGAGTCATCCACGGTGCCATCCACGGCGCCATCCGGCCGTTGTCCTCACATCACGCCCGTGTTCCCAGTCCTTGGTTGGGCGTGGTGGTGCTCCTGGTCGCCTCTGCTCCTCGGGCTACCTTTCTATCACACAAGGCAAGGTTCTTCACTGCCCTTCCTTCCTTGGAGGAGATATCATCTGTATAGGAGGTGCGTGTTGGCTTCCCTTGCTCGACTTGGTGGTTGGATTAATGATTTCTGGTGTGGTTGGATCAGGAATTTCTTGTATGGTCTGTATGGAAATTCTTGTACTAGATAGTTTCTGTTCCAGATCTGTTCCTGCTGGTAGGACTCGTTTAATTTCAGGATTCCATCACACTTTACAGGTTTGGGATTTACTCTTTGTTTGAATTTTGTATCACAGACCTGACTGGTCATTTTTTAAATGAGATGAGTATAAGGAGGTGTTTGGTTCTGGGAGTTGTAACGGTAGTGGTAAGGGAATGAGGTGGTGTTGAGATTAGTGGTGTAAACGGAAATTCAGTGATTTGTTTGGTTCATGCTGGTAAGGGAATCCAATTATCTGACGGCATTTGGTTTGGCAGCAACACAGGTCTGTGGTGGCTGAAATAGAGAAGGGATCGGCGGCCGCTGCTGCCTCTCGCATGACACCTTGGAGGGGAATATGGTGGGCCTATTCGCTGCCGACGCGGAGAATATGGGGTGGGGCTTTACCGCCGGTGGCGGCTGTACTCGGCGGAGGACAGGGTAGACAGGAGGAGATCAGGAACGGGAAGACGGGGGACGCTTGACTCGCTCACATCAAGCTGCAGTATTATTGTTACCGGTGGGAGTTGACCGGTATCGGGGATAAAACTATGGCGTTAATTGTTTACAGGGTATCTGTTTACGGACTAGGTAAAGTGAACAGGTTTATCTGTATCAAGTTCCGTGTATAAACGCATAACAGACAAAAAAAACCCGAACCAAACACCTCCTAAGGGATAATAAGGTAATCTCCCTCAAGTGGTTAACCACTTCACCAGCATTGTCTTTTGGCAGGTGATAAGTTCCTAATTTGGTTTCTAAACAATGCAGGACCCTGAAGATATAGTACTCAATGTCAATGAGATGTAACCAAGCCATATTATAGTCACAAGCACTGAGCGACGAATTGGGCAAGCAAAACAGGTATTAAAAAATTTCTCAAGTGGCGTTTCGTGTCATGGAAATCCTCTCCGTAACTCAATAAATTTTATCTGCTGAGTTATGCATCTTGCATTGCAGACCATTAGCTACATGGCTGAGCGTGCTGTAGCTCATGGCTCATTAGGAGCTTTTTTCAGACTTGTTGCTGAACAAATCAGTATTATTTAGTATCTCAGTGTGTTGATCTGTGTATACATTTATTTAGTAATGGCTGATGGCCTAACTATTTTTTTGCAGTAAGTTTGCATAGGCCAAATGTCTAGAAACTGGCGAGACAGTAGCTATAAAGAAGGTTTTTTGAGACAAGAGATATGGAGCTTTTACCTCAACTTGGTGCTTCAGTATGTGTCGAAGACTGCTCAGCGTGTCGTTAAACATTACAGCAATGTGAACCAGCCAATGCCCTTGATATATGCAAAACTATATATGTAACAGGTAAAGTTTATGTTTTTTCACCCCAATACCTCTTGATCTGTTCCAGCACTACTCTACATTGACCATAACATGTAAATTTTTGGATAGGTATATTGATCTTTGGCATACATTCATAACATCACTGGAGTGTGTCACGCGGATATCAAGCCTCAAAATTTGTTGGTCCATATATTGAAACTGTATGAACCCTTCCTAAAGCATTTCATGCGTAGTTAAGCAATAAATTTGGTATAGTCAAATGGTTTGATGAAAGATTATTTTGTCCAGGTGAATCCATACTCTTTAGTTGAAGCTGTGTGATTTTGGCAGTGTGTAAGTATTAGTATGATCATATTACTTGATGTTCACACTAGCACAACACTGACATTTTTATGTTGCCTAACTGTTTTGTATTCTTGATAGGTAAAAGGAGAACCAAATATTTCCTATATCTGTTCAAGTATGTAGACCCCAAGAGCTCTTATTTACCAAATATTTCCTATATCTGTACCGCAATATGTAGCAACTCCATAATCTTTGATATGAGGTTTTGAAATTGTTGTTCTCTTCTATTTCGAATAAAATTATTTTCCTATGAGCTAAGGATTTTTCTTCTGTTCACAGGTCAGGGATAGGCTTATGGTCCATGTTATATGGTTGACTTAAATCCTGAGAACAAAAATATTCCCTTTTTTTTAAGTCTTATAAAAAATGTATACCATGATATGCTCTATTTTTTGGCATACTGTTTTCACAAGAACATTGAGAATAACTTCCGTAAAGCAATAGCAGCATTGAGAGATAGGAGAACGAAGTCAATCTCCAGAAGCATTTCCATTTCTACCATGTTTTAAGATCCTCACCAACATATTTTTTCAAACATGCATTACAAAGTGGAGTAAATTGGTTAGGACGCGAATACTGATTCTGATTTATGTTTTGTGCGGCAGTACATATTTCACATTGAGTAGTTGATTAGGAAGCAACCACTAAAAGTGAATGCCAGATGTGCTTTGCTTGAGGCTTGAATATTCCGTTGCACTAATCCTTTATAAGCTAGCTGATGTGTTACCAGTCTAAGTGATGATTTAGCATTCAGTTTGTGTAGTTGTTGATCCTTGCTATTTTTCACTATGTCAGGTTCTGCTCGAAACTGTTTAACACTGAAAGTGGAAGATTGGACCAAATTCTTGCTTCTCAGGAAGGTAAATGATGAAATTTTATGTTTTGAATCATTGGGAAAGTTGCGGATCTTTATTTTTGTTCAGTGAAAATTACTTGCAGTTGTATTCTCCCATGTTTCTTTTTTATGCATTACTGATTTATCAGGTATTAAAGACCTTTATTTATGCTGACTGAAATAATGATTTAGTTGCCTGCATAAAATACACATATATTGGTATACCACCTTTCTTAAACATGGAATGATTCATATGCTTGTATAATTTTATCATATACTAGAGTTAATTCTCTACATGTGAAGCACCATTTATTTGTTTAGAGTTATTTGTGCCGGTTCGTCCTCTTCCAACAGCAAGGAAAGTCACCTCCTATTTCTGGGTTTCGATGTTAACTGAATTCTGACAAAATAATGTGAGCAAGGTGGGTAGAAAAGTTTCATAGATGATGCATGTTTCTCGTAACTCATGCAAGAATATATCTTTGTAATATGAGAATAATGTATGATTTTAAGCTAAACTTGGCCAGGGAACCCCTTGTGCTATATTTCGTATTGGTTGATGCATTTCAACTGTACCCTTTGAAATTGAACCTGTGAAAACTATTAGAATGTTTTGTTCTGTTTCTCAGGAAAATCCACTTATAGGTTTTTTCCAGGTTGGATGCAGCAATGCACAATAGCTTTTTGCAAGATGTATCCTCTGTGATCACAGTCTTTAATCAAGCCTTGTGCTGTTTCCCAAAAAATCAATGGCAAATTCAGATGGAAAATATCACGAGCTTTAATTTGAATCTTTGTCTTATCTTTCATACTCCCTCTGTTTTCTTAGATTAGGGCGTAAATAGTTTTTGCAATTTTCACCAAAGAGTAAGGCGTGGGGTGCATCCAGATGGCAATCTCCCAAAATTACCCCTCCAAAATGGTGAGGTAGTTAATGCATGGCGTTAGAATTAAGGGGATCCAAGCAATTAGAGCCTGGACACACGGCTATGGGAGAAAATCGAGGAGTCCAGTGTTGCTACTTGAGGAGTAAATGACTGGTATAATCGTGATTAATATAGGCATGTTTGGAAAGTAACCTCCCCACATAACCCTCCTTAATTCTAGCGCGCCTTTTCCATAGGAGTGGAGGGAGTATACTAATCTAATTTGACTTGCAGCAGGAAGTGAAAGATGGTATAAAGAACTTTTGTGTCTTCAGATTTGGTTCAGATGGTTCCCTATTATTGTTGTTCAGAGAAGGACTTCGCATCATCTGCAATTTCCAAGAATATTTTTTTTGCAATAAGAAAGCCAAGCTTAACCCAGATGTCGTGTGGGATGGCGGCCTTGCATTAAGCCTCAAAAGAATATTTAACTACAAGCTTGATTATGGATTCATAGCAAGTCGATTCATGATATCGCCTTGATATTTCCTGATTAACATCTTGTAAGATATTGGTCTAATTATTCCTCAGTTCTTGTTGCGGGGCATAGGTCGGCTAGCCAGCAGGAAGTTCAAGAACAGGATGACATTCATCAATAGTGCAGTGGAAGGCGGAAATAAACTCACTTGCTGCACCGAGATGCCGATGACATCAGAACAAAACAATATTCAAAAGGTACATGCATTGTTTTGTGTATGATACATAATTAACATGGTACAAAAAAATTGTGCATTCTTTTTGCCTGCACCAGATAATGTTGGCTGTAAGTTAACTTCAATTCTGTGGCCAGACCTTCTGGTTTAGCTCTTTTTGACACTTGGAAGCTGATACCAGAAACAAGACGGTTCAGCTCTGATCTTACTGAACATGTACTTATAAATACTGTCCATGTTTGCTTTTCATCTATTTATTTTTCATTGCATCTGACTGTTAGCTGCCTTATCTTCCTAGGATTGTGACATAATATTTTTGCCATGTTTCTCCATTTTCTTTGTATATTGTGTTCCTTGCTAAGTATAGCACCAGTAATCGGCTGAGACCACACAGAAGGAGAATAAAACTCAAATGCTAAGGTTGCGGCCGAAACTGTGGTGTGGGACCTTGCCTGTAATAATTTTAGTGCTCTCTTTGTTGACCATGTTACTGCTTTGTCTCCCTCTGAACCTACTCTGACTCTGAACCAGAATCTTAATTTTATTATGATAGCAGAGGCACTTCCTGAAGGTGGGAGCATTTTCTTTGGAGTGGTGCCATTGAAGGATCCATGCACTGAAGTGATGTATGCATCTACTCTATGCTGCTTTCATCCTTGTTTTCTTATATAATTAATTGGCACTTTTGAGTTTGGAGATTACCATGGTACCTAGGATGCCCAATTATATTTTTACTTGTCTTAATGAAATTCAAAATTAGTAATCTACTATAACCTGATAGAATTGGGACCTGCATATATATTAGTATTGTGGATCGTTGTTTAGTATGACACTCTTACTCAAGTGAAGATACGTCCTTATCTCAGTCAATGCATTTTCAGCCGGTCTTCTTTCTCCTCCTTCCTCGCTCTCTCCGCCCCTTCCTCTTGAGAGTCGACTCCCGTTGCCCAGGCCAATCCAGCGCCTCTCTCGACGGCGATGCTGCTAGGAGATCGCAAAGGAGGGGATCTAGCAGATGTAGTTTAGGTATTAGTGTAGAGAAAAATCGCCGGCTAGATGTCGTGTTTTTGGCGCAATATTTTCACAATTTTGTTTATAACTGCTTGCTCGCCGTTAGGCGGGCAAGCGCGCGGCAAGCCGCGCCTTCCTACCTAGTATTGCAATAGGGAGGGGTTTTCACGATCATTGTACACTCGTTTTGACATTTTCTATTTTGTTTGTTTTTTCTGCTTTTTTTTGGTGGTGGTGGGGCGGGGGGGGGGGGGGGGTGCGTGTATATTTTTGGAAGTGTGTGAACATCATGCATGAACCACATGAACTCTTTGATTAAAACCTTTTTCTAATACATGAACATGTTACCAAAAACATACTTTATAAAGAAAAATAGGTTAAATATTTTAACACATGACAAGAGGTTCATTTACTTGGTTCAGCTGTAGATGGGGTAGATAACAGAAGCAACAGCAGGTAGATAAGAGCAGTAGGGCGATACCATGGCACGTCTATTCATTATCGATCTGCACCATGAAACTGTTATTCAATGCAGTGCACCAAATTAATAAAAGAAAATCAAGAACAATGTAGATAAAATTTAATCCATACACTCCTTGCTGGGTTGCTGTTGTCTCTATACCCGCGGATATAGGGGATGAGTGTACGTATATTGTTGATTGTTTTTCGACAGATCTCATCTAGACCTGGGTGTAAGGAGTGTATATTGTTGATTTGTGTTTTTGACAAGCCAACGACAGAGGAGAACCCCAAGCGGAAGTAAGTTTATTACTAAATGAAGGAAGTGGAAACACCGCAGATTAGAGGGGTGCGAGGATGTTACAGATCGATCCATGTAGGAGGAAATGGTTATAGGTTCGACTATGCTCTTCAAGCAAGAAGAGGATCGGAGCCGGGGAGAAATTAAGGAGCGTTGATTAATTAAAGAAGAGGACATACACGCTCGCAGTTCCTCCAGGTTATAACCTGAGGATCTGGATCATAGCCGGGGAGAAATCTATAATACATATAAAGTTCATCCCCACTAAGTGTTATTTAATGTTTGTAAGCTAAAAGCTGCTATATCCACGTCACCCAAATTATCTCTACCATCGGATTTCAAAGGTGCGGTCTTAATTATGTGGCTTAGTGCTAATCTCATGTGTTCCCAGGTGTATCACTGGAAAAAACATGTTCCCTAAGCCCGGTCACTTCTCTGCCAGGGGCCACCTGCCCGTTTGCTCGACCAACAATGTTTCGCTCGACTGGCCCAACGTAGACCTCGACTTGCGACCTGCTGTTTCGCTCGACATTCTCTCTCCAGCCAGCCCCACCTCCGGTTCTTCTTCTTAGCCTGCAGAACGAAAAAAGAGGGTCGGCAAGAGAGACTCGATGCCGCCGCATCAAATGCTGGTCCTGCGGTCGTGCCTCCGATCGATTTTCCCACTGAGCATGCATTAATTCGTGAAGAATTGTTGCTCTTCTCTCCCCTTCGTCTTATCGTTCGAGTCAAGAAAGTGCAGGTCTGTTCCTCTCCGATGGTTCCCTTCATCTTCCTCGATCAATAAGTTCCCACTGAAGCGGCCTTCAAGTCTTCGCGCCCCGCAGTTCTCCTTCACGCACTTGGCTGGACTGTATATAAATCCCGGAATGGCGAGTCTGAGGCTAACACCAGTGGAGCACCAATTTAGTTTCTGTGTCATCTATATCCTTTTGGCCTATATCGATCTGTTGTGGGCTCGTGGCGAACCGCAGCGCCCGAATCTAGAATCCTGGAGATCTCCCTCTCTCTCTCACACGCTACTAAGGAGATATTATTCCAACCTAATTTCAGATAAGGGTCTGTTTGGATGTCTGTATTTAGCCCTTTGGAATTGAATTGGACTGCAATACCAAATCAACAAAGAAACTGAAATAGACTACAATTCCAGATTTTTTGTTTGGTTGTACGTGTATTTGTAGTTGGAATCTGAGAAGAGCACCGATTCCTAAATTCTGTTTGGATGGTCATGATACTGAATTGGAAACTTCGTCCCATCTAATCCCCCATCCTCTTCCTCACATGCCTGGCCTCCACATCCTAGCCGGCCTCCGTCCCGTCGCAGGCTCGCAGCCGGCCGCCGTACGTATCGCTCGAGCTCCTAGGCGCAGTCGGCCGGAGATGATCGCAGATGGAGGTGCCAGGGAGGAGGATGGCCGGAGATGGAGGGGCCAGGAAGGATGATGGCCGGAGATGAAGGGGCCAGAGAGGAGGATGGCCGGAGATGGAAGGGGCAGGGAGGAGGATGGCCGGAGGACTCACCTGCGCTGCCGGCCGCCGCCCCTCGTTTACTCCTGTTTCTCTCGTGTGCAGTGCAGCCAAAGGGGCACGCTGGGTGGTTTCCAAATTCCAAGTGATTCAGAGGTCTACCACTCGGAAATTAGAAAGGGGCGGCGCTGCTCTACAAAAATCCACAGGGAATTTAGGTCGATTTTCAGACGCGAATTCTGTGACCATCCAAACAGGCGAATTGGACCTGACAAATTTCCAATTCCGAATTCCATGCTCCAATTTCGACATCCAAACAGAGCCTAAGTTGTTTCCTGAGCAGTATTATTCCACTCTGAATACCATAGGGTCAATCTAATACATGTCTGATCCAATTGTATGATTTTGCACTGCTCTTCTTCTCGAAAGTCAAGCACTTGAATGTTATGCCTTCAAACCTATAGCTTGACTCTGTCAAAAAAAAACTACAGCTTGACTTGACAAATCTAATATCCTAATTTTCTACTGCCCACCAAATGTTACATCTAAATACTGAGTTTCGTTGTTTGTAATTTGAATACTACGTTTATGTAGTTAAAATTCCACGACCTAATTATTATGGTGAAAAAAAATCTGAGAGGATTTGACTGTCTTTCTGGTCTAACTATAAATGGTCCATGTTTCTGAGGTAATATTCAGCATTGATGCGAACGAACGCAGACATAGTTGAAGACACATACATAGTTTAAACCTTGGGTATCTAATTCAGTGTACTGTTTGTCGCAGCATGCACAAATATATAACCTCAGAAACGAGTAAACCATTACACCCCATGCAAAAGTAGTATTCTCTGTGGTAATTTTTTGGCTCTCGCTTTTTGTGCAAATTCTTGCCGATATAGTATATACACTCCAACAGATGCTCCTGCCCAAAGATTGGGATCATTGGCCCAATCGATTATCCTCTCAGTGATTGGTTTAGGAATTTTGATCAATATTTATCTTACTATGAGTTGGACAAAAAATTTAGTTATAAATTTCTGCAGCAACGCGCGGGAAATCACCTAGTTAAGGAGATGATCAGAGCCGACTTGGTGGTGGGGGCGATCGAGCACAACACAGTCAAAAGCTAACTAGTTGGTGAGGGCAAGCGAAATGAAAGGAATGACACCAAATTTCTATGGTGAATTCATGAGAGCAAGGACAGGGCAAGAAAGGTAAATAAAGGAATACAATCTTTATTTCCTCTAGTTGAGAAGGTAGCAAAGCTATAGGTTCGAGTGAAATGGTTGGTGGTAATGATGTGCGGTAAGGTCGCAACTAATGAATGGTGGGTGCGTGGAGAATGAAACATCCCTGCAGGCTTACTTCTATATTGCAGTGTGGCAGGTATATTTACATGGTGCAACATGGTGGTGCACTTCCACATGAAAAAAGATTATAAATCCCACATGAAAATTGAAGTACATGCACATAGAAGACAGAGTATACGTACACATAAGATCGAGTACAAATACACTTGAGTAACTACACAAGAAACGAAATAGAACTACACAGAAAACATAGTACTACTAATATACGTACACATAAGATAGAGTGGAATTACATTGGAGTAAAACTACACAAAAAACGAAGTAGAACTACATGGAAAACATAGTGCAACTATAAAAAATAGAGTACAAGTAGATATAAATGGAGTACAAATACATATAAATGGAGTTGCTGACTGAAAACCAAAGCACAATTAAACTAAAAATAAAGCATTAGTATAGCGAAAAACACATTACAAAGTACACTAAAAAAGTGCGCAACATAATGAAAATGGAGTACATTAACACTATAACCCAAATACATTCGTATTAGTTTTGAAAGTAAAAAAGTTTTTTGAAAACTATCAATATTTGATCTTGCTTTAAAGATTTTCATGTGAGGAAATCAAAAGTGAAAACAGATTGTAAATGTGAACACACTACATCTCTTATCCCTCATGTGTCTTGTTCTCTCTCATCTATTTCCACTTTTTATTCTTGTTGTAACAATTGGCGGGCATGTAGACACACACGGGAGACCAAACGAGGATGCGGAAAAAATGCAATATTTAACACATAACCGAACATTCGATGAGGTTAAAGATTTGGCTCTTTTTTGCAAAGTACTTACTCTGATTCATATTACTTGTCGCTAATTTAATACAACTTTAAAATCAGATACACTTATTACGATTAGGAGGCAGTACAATCCTTAGTTCCTTACCTTGAACGTTAGTATACAGTTTAGGGACAAACCAGTCCCTAAGATTTGGCTCGAGATCATCGAAAGAAGTAGGTGTCGGTGGTCTGAGCTGGATCCAGGGCCCAGGCACAAGGTACAACACATACCCAGCCCATACCTTCCGTCCAATGAGATCCAAGCCCACCCAGTAAATGGCAAACCCACCACCGCCACCACTTCGCCACCACTGCTACCTCCGATGCCGTCGTCGACGATCCGGAGCATCTCCATCACTGTATCTGACGACGACGGCGCCGCGGCGCCCCGGCGTGCCCGCGCCGGCCGGAGGAAGGTGGTGCGCAGCTTGGGGCAGCGCGCCGTGCGGCTTCTGGCGCGGTGGTGGCCCATCCTCCTGCTCCTTCCGGCCGTCGCGCTGCTCCTCTTCGAGGCCTCGCGGCTCCGCGCCTCTCCGAGCCCCGCCCCGCCGGTGTCCAGCCTTGGCCGCCTCGACCCGACCACGCGCCTCGTCCATGGCGTGCGCGAGCGTGAGTCCCCTATCCTGTTTCGATCTACGCTTTGTTGGCCGTCCCCAATTTCCCCGTGCTCTTGTCGTTCCCCAACTCCCAATCAGGGTTGTCCCGGATTCGGAAATTGCACTGTAGGACTCGAACTTGGATAGTAATTTGGTATTGCGAGTTTTGTATTGCATAATTTGGTGAGGCAATGGTGGTGTCCTTGACTACTTATTTGCACAAATCATTAGATATAGTATCATGGCAAATGGAGATTTGGAGTCAGCATATCGGGCGCATTGTGAACTGATCTTTATAGCCATGTACTAACTAATAGGATTACAAAGGTCTTCTTATTTTCTTACACGCCAAATATTTGGTAGTACTTGATTAGTCAAATCGAATGCCCAAGGATAGGTCGCTCTATCAGATCAGGGAGCACACAGCTTTCCAAATTTTATTTTGCTCAGTGGCTATAATTGGAGCAAATAATGACATTATTAGTTTTTTCTTCTTGATATTGACAGCTTGCTTGAAGTTCCTTAGCCCCAAAAGTATAGAGAATCTGGTAGTTCATGGAGGCTCAGGACTTGATGCGGTGGTCAATAGGATCATATACAAATCTGATGACGACGACTATGACTCATACCACCCTGAGGCAAACTCCACGTATTTACTGCAGCATGCTGAAGCTACCAAGTTCAATTTGTTTACAGGGTTTCAGACACTTCCTGAAAGAGAAGACAGCTTTAAGGTTCTAATGCTGACTAACATGCACTTCTTTGCCTCATGAAACTATGCTTTTGTAGATCTATTTATTGAGTTTCTATTACTTCTCCAGGTGAATGAGACTGTTAATGTGCACTGCGGTTTCTACAGTGACAATGGTGGTTTCAGAGTTTCTGACGAAGACACCAGATACATGAGAGCTTGTAAAGTTGTTGTGTCCACCTGCGCATTTGGTGGTGGTGATGATCTATATCAACCTATTGGAATGGTCAATTCTTCTATTGGAAAGGTATTTGAGCATTCAGGGTTATCAGTAATGCAATCTCTATGTAAAGCATCACATTTGACGACTCAATGGATTCGGGATGGATGGACTTATGATAAAACAGGTCTGTTATGTGGCTTTCTGGGATGAGGTCACATTATCAACTCAAGAAGCTGAAGAAAAAGTAACTGGTGATAATGGAATGATAGGAAGGTGGCGTATCATTGTTGTCAAGAGTCTCCCCTTTGTGGATCAACGGTTAAATGGAAAGATACCAAAGGTAAAATCTCAAGATGCCATAGTCAATTATGCCAGCTTCCTTATTTTGCAAAGCTAGGGACGTATGGGATTTGACTTATACGGAGTCTATTTGTTTAAGCTGTCTTTGTTATTTATGTGATTTGGTGATGAATAATTTTTTGTTAATAACTTCAATCACAACCCCTTGGTAAAGTGAATGGCATAGAAGTTTTAATCTGCTGATTTTATTTGCCCTAACTGTATGTGTAGAATATCATACCGGTGCACATCTCTGGTAGTAAATTTTTGCACATATTTTTGCAGATGTTGACTCACCGACTTTTCCCAGAAGCAAAGTACTCTATATGGGTAGACTCTAAATACCAATTCAGAAGAGATCCCATAGGTGTGCTTGAAGCGCTTCTTTGGAGGACGAACTCTACCTTTGCTATTTCTGAACATGGAGCACGGAGTAACGTCTATGATGAGGGAAAAGCGATTGTTCAAAAGCACAAGGCTACCCCTGAAGAAGTAGAGGTTCAGTTAACTCAGTACCGTCAAGACGGAATGCCAGAGGAAAAACGACTACATGGATTAAAAGGTCAGTGTTTAATTTTGTGGTTTTTCTTGGAAAGAAATGTTACCTTGCCATGTGGATGTTTCATATTTTCTCTAATGGAAAGAAAATTTATGCTGCGCATGTGATATCTTTACTCGAAGTTCGATAGATGCTGTCCTAGACATGGTTGTGGTTGGAATGAATATATGACCAAGTTTTTTTTTCAGCTTTAGCCGAAGCTTCTATCATTGTGAGAGAGCTGACGCCATTGACGAATCATTTCATGTGTGCTTGGTTCAATGAAGCTGTTCGCTTCACATCTCGGGACCAACTCAGTTTTCCATATGTACTATGGCGTCTAAACATGCCAGGAATCAACATGTTTAATGTCTGCACCCGAAGGGATCTTGTTAACAGTTTGGGTCACACAAGGAAAGTAAAACCTCTTGCACAGACGAATTCGGATTCTTCCGCGGCGTGATCTTTTTCCCATTCATTTGATGACCGTCAACTAACCGTTGATTTATGTACCTTCCTCCTATCCTGATCCACAGTTTTGTTGTAAATTATTCTTTTTGACTCATGCCTGAGAAACGTCATGACTTGGTGTTGTACACGGACTTTCACCTGTAAAATCCTGTTTTGGGGTGGAAGGAACAGTATTCTGCTTTCGTATGAAACATTGGCTGTAAATACTTACTTATCCTGTGCAATCTTATCAATAGAAATATAGAATGGACTCATCTGTGGTGTTTTACGCTGTAGCAAATTTGGGAAAAGATGTGAATCAGACTGCATTCCTTATTGCCCTCGCTTTTTTCAAGTTCCAACCATGGTATACAGAACTTGTACTCCCCTCCTATCTATAATAAGTGTTGGATGATTTAGTTTAACTTAGGATAAATTTGTACTAAATCAGCGACACTTTTCATGGATTGGAGGAAGTATAATTTCTTGAAGCAGGAGAGTACAACGAAACGAAGGTGAATTTTCATAGTGGGCCAAATGTGAGAGCTCCCATGGAGCCCAAGAACCCCTGTACAGAGCCCATCTTCTTCTCTTCCCTCTCGTCCTTCTCCTTCTCCTATCCCTTCTTATCCGCTCCACTCACAGCACCTCGCCTCTGAAACGAAATGCCAGTGGTTTCTCAGTGAACCCAACCCGACCTCAGGCACAGGCACCGCCGCCCCCCTCCTGCTCACGCCGCCACTGCAATGGCTACGGCCATCTCCGCCTCCGCGCTCCTCTCCTCCGCCTTCTCCGGCGATAGGCGCCACCGCCGGACGGCGAGGGCCGCGCCCCGCCGTGCCGTCCCGGTAGGCCTCACGGTGCGGTGCGAGCAGAGCGACAAGCAGAAGCGGCAGCCGCTCGCCGCGCTCGTACCACGCGAGCAGCGTTTCATGTTCGAGGGCGACGAGCTCTGCGGCCCCGTAAGAACCCCATTCTACATTTTTTTCTCCCAATTTGCTGCAGCTCAATGCTACTCGAAATTGGGGAATGTACAACTAGTGCACGCAAACTAGGAAGCTTACCACAGTTTAGGATTTACCTGTTGTACTTGAAGGATTGTACTAGTTTATTTCTTAGGCGTAGTTCTCGATTCGTTTTGACAGTAGACTTCTTTCAGTTTCATCGACTCACTGCATCATCATAGTGTATCGCGATTAAATCCATTATATTTACATGAAAACTTCCAGTCAATATAAAATGCTTACATATTATACGTGACAATTTAACTGCCGGTTGTTATAGTCAGTTGTGAACGTTGATTCAGGGAAATGAAATGAAATCAACGAATATGCAGGGAAATGGTATAACAAGCATGGAGTGGTTGCTGTCGAAATTCAGACAAGAACAAGGCTAATATGGCGAAAACTGTTTTGTTCTTACTGCATCTGTTAAACAAATGTTGTTTTGGCTCGTGGTGTTCACCTATGTATCTGTTTAGTGTGTCCGCTCATTAAGAGCTCAGTACCATACTACGATTATCGTACTTACGTTCCACTGGTGTGCTGCCGCCATAGCTTGTTCTTTTATTGTATGTGTAAACTTTGCCCTATGGTAATCTGATCAAGTAATTTATGTGCAGGACATATGGAACACTACATGGTACCCTAAGGCTGCAGATCACGTAACTACCGAGAAGACTTGGTATGTTGTTGATGCAGAGGACAAGATTCTTGGCAGGATGGCATCTGCAATTGCAGTGCACATGAGAGGGAAAAATGAGCCCACATACACTCCGAGTGTGGACATGGGGGCTTTTGTTATTGTGGTATGTATTTTTTGTGTGGTGTTTACAGGATACAGTAGGATAGTCCCACTCACGTCCTTTCAAGCAAAGAAACTTCATAATATTAAAAATAAGCACCAAATCCATTTTGATTCTTGAAACCCAGATTATACTTCTATGTTCTTACCGGTGCATCACCGAAGAGTCGATGATGTACGGTCATCATTGTGCACTCTCAGCTTACACACTGAACTCTATGTTTACATAGGTCAATGCAGAGAAGGTAGCTGTTTCTGGCAAAAAGCGGTCACAAAAGCTCTATAAAAGGCACTCTGGACGGCCTGGTGGAATGAAAGAAGAAACTTTTGATCAGCTTCAGAAAAGGATTCCGGAGAGAATTATCGAGCACGCAGTGCGGGGCATGCTTCCTAAGGGCAGGGTAAGAAATCATCTTTTAGCAGCTGTTTGCTCCTAGGTAGTTGGTTGCATCAGGTGATTTTATTGTTCCAAAGTTGCATTCATGTTGGCGCATTCTCCAGTCATGTGAGTATTTCTTAGAATCACGATGGTTGACCATGTGGTTCATGCTTGAGCATATTGCCCTGCTGAAGATCTCCCTGCATCACGATCTTCAGCATGAAACTTCCCTTGATTACTGTTTATAGTAATATTGCTGTTGGACAACATTTAGAAATGCAGATAAATTTCTTCTAGTAGACCTTGTTGGCCTTGTTGGTACATAAGAGCATCTCCAGCCGTTTGAGGCCCCCAGGCCGAAATCCGGTGCTATTTAGCGCCGGATGGATGATAATTTCGGCCTGGGGAGGCCCATGTTTCCAGCGGCGAGCCCAGGGGAATATTTGAAATCAAACACAATTAGACGAAAAACATTCAAAGTTCGGCGAAATTTAGAGATATTTATATATATAGGGCGATTTTTTACATATGTAGGCCGAATTCATAATATATTCGAATTCGGCGATAGACTAACTAAAAACACGGCGTTCTACATGCCTAATCGGCGGTAGAACGCCGTGTAGTCGCCGCCGCCGTCCTGCGGTGGCGGCGCCTGGCGGCTTGACCCCTGCCCAGCGTCGCCGAAGCGTGGCGGCGTAGGCCGGTAGAGGTCGTTGTCGCTGGAGTCCTCCAGCTTGACGACCGGCGCGCCTCGGGTGGGTTGCGCGACGGCGGCGGCGCGACGCTGTGCGGCCGCCAGGTCCAGCCGCCGCTGCTGCTCCGCCTCCTCCCTCTCCCAGTCCCGCCTGGACCAGTCGAGCGCCGCGTCGAGCGGCATAGAGTTCTCGGCGGGGACGACGTCTCTGAGAGACCGGGCGATTGCCTCGCGCATCGCCTCCTCCTCCGCCCGCGCGGCCTCCGCCTTGGCGAGGTCAGACACGGCCTTGGCGGCGTCGTCCTTCCTCGGCTTGCGCTTGTGGTTGGGCGGCGGCGACGAGGTGCGCGCCCCCTCGCGGATGACGAGGGTGCCGCTGCTGCGCCTCGGCGGCGCGGACGGCGGCTCCTGCTTGACGGTCCTCGACGTGGATGCCGACGACTATGATGCCGACCTCGCCGACCCGGAGGACGCCGATCCGGAGGAGACGGATGCCACCCGCCGTGGCATCCAAGAGCTCCCGCGGCGGCGGGACAGCGTCGGTCGCTGTGACGGCGGCATGTCGAGGACCGACGAGTTCCCGCGCTCGATGTGCGCGAGAACGGCCTCGAGGGTGCGGCCGCGCGCGCTCCACCAGCGGCGGCGGCCGGCGGCGTTGTTGCGCGCAGGAGGAGGGGGAGGGCCGTCGTATGCGGCGAGTTTGCGTTCATACCTTCGCCGAAAGAACGAGTTTCACGTCGGGTAGTTGTCCGGGTAGAAGCGCGGGTCGGCGCGTTGCTCGTCGCTCATGCCCTCGATGATCTCGTCGATGGCGGCGTCGAGGGCGGCGCCCGTTGGCGGCGGCGGGATCGGGATGCCGCCCGCGCTCAGACGCCATCCTCCGGGCACGCGGAAGTCGGGCGGCGCCGGGTGGCCCGCCGCGTAGAGCAGCCGGCCCTCCCACTGGTGCAGGGAGCGCCGGCCGAAGCCGTTGTTGGCCGCGCCGTCGTCGTCCGATCCGTAGCCCGCCATTGCTCGCCTGGAGGAGGTGGAGAGTGGATTGGGGAGAAGCGGGTGAATGTGGCCAGCCAGACGCGCGGTAGGCCGCGATATATAGGCGGCCGCGCATTAACTCGCCTCGCCGCGTGGCTGGACGTCCATCGGCGGCAGCTTTTACAGCGCGCGGAAGACGATGCGTGGGGAAGACGACGATGCGCGGAAGACGAGACGATGAGGACGACGACCGTCCTCTCTCGCCGACAAGTCGGGGCCACACGACGTGCGGGAAGTTTCCTCGCCGTTTCGCGCGCATTTGTTTCGTCCGGAGTCCCCGAGCGCGCCCCGGAAGGCCGGGGATGGCCTGGGCTCGCTAGATGGATGAAGGCCCAAATCCGGGCGAAAACGAGGAACCGGGGACGCGATTGGGCCGTTTTTCGCCGTCCGGATGAAAAAAAAGGGTGCCGGGGGCCTCGCCGGGCTCGTGGCTGGAGATGCTCTAACTTTACAAATACCATGTTTGTGCTTGTGCAAATTACCGGATGAAACACCCATGTTGCTAGAAAATATATGTTTGCTTTCTGAATGCTTTTACTCTGGTTACAATATGCTCGTAACACACTTAGTTTGAAGTAACTTCTAGCAACTCACCTGTTTTCTATGTATTTTTTTTCTGAACCATTGTAACATTTTGCAGCTGGGGAGAAGACTATTTACTCACCTCAAGGTGTACAAGGGATCGGAGCATCCTCATGTAGCTCAAAAGCCGATTCCCCTGCCTATCAGAGACAAAAGAATAATGAAGTCCACCTAGAGCATCCCTGGACATTGAAAAAGATACGGCAACCTGGCATCAATGCCGCCTCTCAAGATGTTGCCCAGTGGCTAGGAATGTGACCGGAACATTCATGTCATCTGCCAAAGAATGGTGTGTAAATTTTTTGTAATTTAATTATGTCTCTGCAAAAGCTTTTGGTTCCTTCTTGGTCATAATTATGTAGTATGGTACGATTTGATGCAATCCAAAGTCTCAGTTTTCCACTGTGATGGTGTATTTTTAGACCAGCGATTAGATAGGTGCGCTGCAGTTATTTGTTCAAAATGTGCTATCTGGGCAATCAGGTGTTCTGATCCGAAAGTAAGTCAAAGTTCACTTTCATTGGTTGTGTGTGAGACTGTGAGAGGACGGAATCGTCAAAGTCAATGCCTTGTTTCTTGGGGCATACTGCAGAAAGGCTTCAATCAAGATTGCAGGGGAACTCCGTGGGCATCACACGTTTCAGTTTGAAAAGATCCCTTTCAGATGAATGAATTTAAAAGATTTCTTTTCTATACTGTATGAGTTTTGAAAGGTCCTTACAAAGTTCAACAAAATGTTGTTATAGATGCACCCAAATATAAAGTACACATGCAACAGAAATATTGTTGCGGGTTAAAAGTGCAGAGCTTTAATTAAAAAAAGTGCAGAGCTTTAATAAAAAAAAGTGCAGAGCTCGGAAAAGAAACTTTGTACGCATGAGACGGATCATCCCCGAGTTTGCGCGTGTATCGCCGTCTGGTCCTTGGCCGCGGCGCCAATTCATCGAGCTCTCCGCGTCACTGCTTACCTAACCCAGCCGCGCATTTGGGATCGATCCGAACCCCGGCCCCACCCTCGTCAGTCCTCATCTCCCTCCGCCTCCGACGCTCACCTTCTGGAAAATTCCGCTTACTCGAGAAATTCTCGCCCCCCCCCCCCCCCCCCCCCCCCCCAACCAACCAACCACACCCAACCAAGAAGCCGCGCCGCCGATCACCCGCCATGCGCTGAGGCGGCAAGAGTAGCAGGAGGAGGGGATGGAGGGGGGTGGTGGTGCCGCGTCGCTGCCGCCGTTCCTGACCAAGACGTACGAGATGGTGGACGAGCCGTCCACGGACGCGGTGGTGACGTGGACGCCGTCCGGGACCAGCTTCGTCGTCGCCAGCCAGCCCGAGTTCTGCCGGGATCTGCTCCCCAAGTACTTCAAGCACAACAACTTCTCCAGCTTCGTGCGCCAGCTCAACACCTATGTAAGAAGAACCATTTCACACCCACCCAACTCCCCTCTCTCTCATCCATCCAATCTCCGCTCCACCGCTCAAATTGGGGCTTGTCCAGAATGCGTGGTGGTTTATTTCTGTGAGGATATGAGCGACGTCCTGTGGCTATGTTGAATTCGGTAGAATTTGGGCTAATGCTCTGCAATTCTGCACGAGTGATTACGATTTGGTACTCTTGGACCACAGTAGGCTTCATATTTGGTAGTAGCTTCTAGTGTAACCGATTTTGTTAGTTTTAGTTTCATTTGGCATACTTCTAATTTTAAACCAACCTAGGTCAACTCTTGAGCTTTCTATATGTGAAATTCAACTAGCTTACTTCATTACTATTTCTTCTTGATCTTGTGGAATCTTAGGACTGTTCAACATATATAAGCATTTGATGATGACAACTGAATATCAAATAACATTCCTCACCTAGTATGTTTTCTGGTATATAGTTTATTTCTTTTTTGTTGCACTACCTTATTTCATTTTAGCCTTGTAAATGCATGATGCATATTGTGTATGTGTCAATTCTAATGTCTCCCCTACTCGTTCTCATCTAGGGCTTTAGGAAAGTAGATCCGGAACAATGGGAGTTCGCAAATGAGGAGTTCATAAGAGGGCAGCGATACCGGTTAAAAAACATCCATAGGCGCAAGCCGATCTTCAGCCATTCATCAAACTCTCAGGGCACCGGACCATTAGCGGAAAGTGAAAAGAGGGACTACGAGGAGGAAATCGAGAGGCTCAAGTGTGATAATGCAGCATTGGCCCTACAGATTGAGAAGAATGATCAGAAGAAAACCGCTATGGAGAGGAAAATGCAGGCTCTGGAAGAGAAGCTGTTTGCTGTTGAGCATCAGCAGACAAGTCTAATATCTTATGTCAGAGACATTGTCAAGGCACCAGGGTTTCATTCTACCTTTGTAGAACAATCTGATCTTCATGGAAAGAAGAGGAGACTGCCAAAACCATTTTCCTTTCATGAGGACGCAACTCATGCGAGTACGCAAGAGAATCAGATTATGCATTGTGACTTGACCAACTCACCAGCTCATGAACTTTACAGAGAATCGTTTGACAAAATGGAACTATCCCTGAACTCGCTGGAGAATTTCCTCAAACAAGCGAGCGAAGCATTCGGTAATGATATTTCATATGATGGTGATTGCCCAGGCCCTTCTTCAGCTGTTGTTATCACGGAGCTCCATTCATCTGGGGAGAGTGATCCTCATATGTGTCCACCTCCATCGATGATGGATACTTCTTCAGCTGGCATACGAGATTCACATTCTTCTCACGATGTAGCAGAATCGACCAGCTGTCCAGAAAGTCCTCCCCTTTCTCAGACGCATTCTCGTGCAGACTCACGAGCTAAGGTCTCTGAGATTGATGTCAATATGGAACCTGCTGTTACAGAAACAGCTCCATCAACAGATGAAGCCTCCCAAGACCCTCCTGCTGCCGCACCTGGCGCAAACGATGGATTCTGGCAGCAGTTTCTTACCGAGCAGCCTGGGTCGTTGGTTGCACATCAGGAGGCCCAGTCAGAACGGCGAGACAGCGAAGCGGATCAAATGACAACAGGATACCGGGGAAGTTTTTTGTGGGGCAAGGGGAATGTCGAGCTGAGGACAGAAAAACTGGGGCATCTCACCTCAGCTGAGAAGACCTGACTCTGTATTTCTTGTTTCTTTTAGCTGAAAAATAACCAGTACAGAAACATTAGGACCATGGCACCTCCCAGTTAGATATTCCGACTAACATTTACTTTGCAGTGTATCATATTCTCAGTGTGCTTTAGAGTGTTGCAGTGACTACGCTATACTACCCTGATATACATTACTTTATTAGTTGAAACTCTCAGACACCCTTGTCCACGGCTCATGATATTTCTCTGAAGTGTGGTTAAATAATATTTAGTGACAACTATGTGTTGCGGAGATCACTGAATTCACATTCAGGTAGGATGTTTGGAACTTGGGTCTTGATTTTTATGTCTGTGCACTTTGCCTGCTAGTTGGATCATTGCCTCCATGTTTCAGTTTTGCAGCTGGCTGTTTTTCATTTTGGCACCAATCAGGATTTTTGTCCTCCGGCCAGCTCAATATCACTTGTTTTTGTCTAACTGTCTGATTTTACTTATGGAAGAATGAAAATCTGAGTGATTTCGAATCGAAAATCAGTTAATGATGATTACAAATGGCTTAACTAATAGGTTGTTTTATCTCCAATGATCATTTCGTTTTTCTTACATGGTGTCATCGCCTGTCAACGGCGTCCTTTGCGTATTAAAATCTCGTCTAACTGCTTTCCTTCAGGCTTCTGCAAGTCAGCACTCAGCAGCTCACCTATAGATCAGGTAACATTTCTTTTTTTGAACCTAGGTAACATTTCTGACAGCACAGGGGAGGACCAGTTGCTGCTCCTGTTGCTATGATTTCGGTTTGGCTCAAAACGGGACCCTGCCTCCAGGCTGCGCTCATGTGCGTAGAGTTGCACACGCATAGTGTGAGTCTGTGAGCATTGGAGGATCGATAATTTTACTGCGCTGGTATTCTGGAGTCCTTGTGTGTTGTCTCTACAGGTAAAGGGTAGATAGAACTCCAGCCCAGCCGAACCATTTCTTTTGCTTAGATCCAAAGCTTGGCAGACATCATTGGTGCTAGCTGTGGCGCTGGCAAATTGTGACCTCTACCTATGCATGTGTATTCCATCTTTTTCTGTATCCCGTATAGTCTAAGAAAAAATTCAGTTCTACACACTGCGTATAGAACAATGTGGCCAGTTCCCACGATTCAAAATCCAAGGAACACGTCTCTCTTAAGATTGCCTGTCCGAACAAACGTGCATTATTTTGTCCTCCTTTTTCCTAACTACCCACAAGGGCAAAAGCTGTCGTGATAGTCTACCGAAAGAACATAACGCGAGAACTCCAAGCAAAGTGTGACTATCGTCACATTTGCACATCAGAGGTAATAAAATCGACAAGAACCAAAGCTTGTAGCACCTATAGACTATTTCCAGATAGAGAAGCATTTCTGAACCCAACAATAGAGGTAGGGAGAAAATCATGGACAAGAACCATGAGAGCAAGACAAGCAAAAAAGAAGGATCTCAGACAATGAAGCAAATCTCAGAATTTCACATCGCTACGACTTCCGAATTCAAAAAAGAAAAATCACTATGTAACTTGTTAACAGTGGGCTGCGGATGCACTCCTTTGATTTCCATATGCAGTACCAATCCTATAACCCAAGTTCCCCAGTTCCTCAGCCATACAAGTTCACTTCCCTTCCATTTTACTTCAGAAGGAAAAGTTTAAAAGAAATGTGCAAAGAAAGGTGACGAGTCAGCTATGGACATATGGACCTACGTTTTGCAGCAAAAGATCATGATATCTCGATCAACTGGAGAGTCTGAGCATGCTATGCGGTAGCTTCACATCGTAGGCCCTGTTGTTAGTTGTTGCTTGAGTACCCAACTTCATATCCGTCAGAATATATTTGTAGAGGCGACTGTTGGATCAATCGTCATAATATGCAGATTTAACCAATACCTGAACTACAATTCCCTGAAAGGTCTATCACTTGACTCTGTTTGTTCAGCGCCGATATGAATTGAGGAGACAGACGCAGACAACTCATCAGCTAACCCAGTCATAGGTTCAAGTTCTGTTGCATC
This sequence comes from Dactylis glomerata, assembly GCA_007115705.1. Taxonomy (NCBI): domain Eukaryota; kingdom Viridiplantae; phylum Streptophyta; class Magnoliopsida; order Poales; family Poaceae; genus Dactylis; species Dactylis glomerata. The sequence continues at coordinate 1,515,631 of QXEO01000184.1, forward strand.
CGCCAGTGTGCTCAGCATGGTGGCCACTTCGAACGTATCATCCAGGTAGAATTTGGCTTTGCTTGGTTTTTGTCCCACCGTGCATGCAAACAATGGTGTCTTTGGAGCAACCATGCCCCTTTTGATGATGTCCGCAATGTTTTCAAACATGTCCTCATCAGACCTATCATCACCAATGCACAATACAAAGTCGGACTGCTTTCCTCTCTCCTTCATTGATGCCAGTATCTTCTCAGCTATTACTCCCTTGCTTACTCCCTGGAGAATTAGCATACGGAACAAAAGACATTTAATATTACTGTTGAGTATACATCACAAATCAAACATGCAATACAATGTTGAGATGGGACATGCTAAAATGTTAAACCAGAAGATGCAGGTGATGTCATTTCGAATTCGTGTGCCCATTACTTAAGCTCGCTGATATTAAAAGTAGTAACATACTTGTAGATAAAAAACAATGTTGATAGTAGGTCAGATGGTAAAGTAGTTATGGCCTGCAATATGACATGGCATTATTTATAAAGATAAAGCATACCCCCACAGGACGTTTCAGAAAGCTCTTCTACAACCAGAAGATAAGATAAACATCGCATCAGCACCTAATATGGTCTTTCCTAACCAACAGAAAAGCTAAGCAAGCTACACAGCATTAACATATTTCCCATGAGCAGAATCATACCTAACAGACTAATATAGCTGAAGACAAAATAAAAAAATTAATAGTTGTATCGACTGCACAGGTAAAAGCTACTACACAAATATGTTAACCACTGATGAACTTTATTTTAGACACAAGAAAGTAAAATGTCTTTTCTAACTTCTGAGGTAGATGCACGTGAACATGTCAGCTAAATGGATAAAGAAAGACATTCGAGAAATTAAAGAGATGCACAAACCTGAGGTTTGACTTCAACAATGAACTGGCCACTCTTGACAGAGACTGGTTCATTTGCTAGTACACTCTCCAGGTGATCAAGCATCTCTTTGGCCTGTGAGGATCCAAATCCTGAGTCAGCATCTTGATGGTGCCACACCAAAGCACTTTCCTTGGGCTCAATGTAGGATCCATCAGTTGCTTCGGTATACAAATTCATCACGGGTTCTGCCATTTCCATCCATCCAAAGTCCGAAGCCTGGGCACATGTTTGCCACTCTTCATCTCTAGTCCACCTACACATGTTTAGACAGAGCAAATTTAATTGTACATTCCTTGAAAGCCTGATAGTTGCCAGCCAAGCCAGTTTCGTGGAGTTATTATTGTTTATCATAAGTAACAAAAAACACTGCAACTGTGTGTAAAGAAAACTACTAGAACAACAAGCATAACAAGACCAACCATGAAATGCACCATCATCCTTTTCATACTTCCATTTTATTATTACAGGGTTTTCTTTTCTAAACCTTCTCCTATAGTCGCATGCCAATTTCAGAAACAAAAAGAACAGTATAACAGGTTACTTTAAGAACAAGAGATGATAATAAACTCAGTTGACTGTTTGTAATGCCTGATGATTAATTACTGAACAAAGTAGCACAATCTGTATAACTGTTAATAATTAAAACAAGATCGTAAGGCAAGAAACAATTATACAGTTTGCGCCACTAGAGTTATGTCTTAAGGAAGATAGGTGTCAGAATGAAGAACCGTACCTTAAGAAGTAACCATGTTCTGCTGCAATACCCAGCTTTGGACACGAGGAAAACCATTCTCCCAATTTATCCCTGCCTCTCCCACTAACAATAAAAACTACATTCCTCTTATCTGAGCAGAGGGTATTGAGGATCCTCAGAACTTCTGCACTAGGTGTCTTGTTGATGGAAGTCTGAGGCACCAGTGTCCCATCATAGTCAAGCAATATAGTCCTGCTCTCTGACCTCTCATAAGCCATCACAATAGAATCCATGTTAAGCTTTGTGAAATGAGGGTCTAAGGCCACCACCCTGAAACCGAAACCCAATCCGATGCCCCAGCATGTCCTTCTAAAATGGTCCTTGCAAGCCCTCTCCAGGTCTTGGATGAAGCTCTTTGACCAATAAGCAACGTCGTGGGTGCTGACATAACGATAGTGCTTCTCATGCCTCAGCTGCTTCTCCTGCTCTGACATTGAAATGGCCTCATTCATTGCCTCTGCAGTCGCCTCTACATTCCAAGGGTTAACACGAATAGCGCCACTCAAAGATGGTGAGCACCCAATGAACTCTGACACTACCAGCATGCTCTTCTTCCGCCCACTCACCTCCGATGAGGACTCAGTCCCCTGCCTACAGACAATGTACTCGTATGGTGTCAAGTTCATCCCATCCCTTACTGCGGTCACCACCACACATTCTGCTATCGTGAAGTAGGCACTCTTCTCCACGCTAGACACATCTCTATCGATAAGGATAACAGGGCTGTACCCTGACCGGCCAAACTCCCGATTAATCCTGTTGTGGCTCTCGCGAATCTCAGCCTCGATGGCTTCCAGATCCTTACCCTTCCCACGGACCGGTTTTGCAATCTGCACCAACACCGCTCGCCCCTGCCACTTGGGGTGCGTCCTCAGCAAATTCTCAAAGGCGAGAAGCTTCAGATTGATCCCTTTGAAGATATCCATGTCATCCACACCGAGCAGCACAGTCTTCCCCTCGAACTGCTGCTGCAGCTCGGAAACCCTCCACTGCCTGTCAGGCAAGCTCAGAACCGACTGCAGCTGATCCATATGAACCCCCACCGGCATGATTTTGATCCCCACGGTGCGGCCGAAGTACTCCAGCCCAATGTACCCGCGCTTGGACTGGTACTCGATCCCCAGCATCCTGCTGCAGCAGGAGAGGAAATGCCTGGCGTAGTCGAAAGTGTGGAAGCCGATGAGATCGCAGTTGAGGAGAGCTTTTAGGATCTCCTCGCGGACGGGCAGGGTGCGGTAGATCTCCGAGGAGGGGAAGGGGCTGTGGAGGAAGAAGCCGATGCGGAGGCGGTTGAACCGGCGGCGGAGGAAGGTGGGCAGCGCCATGAGGTGGTAGTCGTGCACCCACACGTAGTCGTCCTCCGGGTTGATCACCTCGACGATCTTCTCGAAGAAGAACTTGTTGGCCAGCACGTATGCCTCCCAGGAGCCCCGGTCGAAGCGGCCGTTGCCGTTGTCGGGCGGGGAAGGGGCTGAGGATGAGGAGGATGGTTTGGAGTCGGAGGATGGTGTTGTGGAGTCGGTGGAGGATGGTGGGGAGACGGAGGCGGAGAAGGGGAGCATGTAGTGGAAGAGAGGCCAGAGGGTGCGCTTGCAGAATCGGTGGTAGAACCGGTCGTGGAGGGGCTCCGGGAGGAACACCGCGGCGCATCGGAACCGGTCGTAGAGCGCCTGCGCGACCTCGTCCTGCTCGGCGGCGGGGACGTCGGCGCGCACGCCGCCGACGAAGAGCACCTCCATGTCGTCGGGCACGCCGTCGCGGAGCTGGAGTAGCAGCGAGTCGTCGTCCCAGGTGAAGGACCAGCCGCGGCCGTCGGGGCGGCGGCGCGCGAGGATCGGGAGCTGGTTGGAGACGACGAGCAGGCGCTCCCCGGAGACCGAGGAGGGCACGTCGGAGGCCACGCTGTTGGTGGCGGCGGGCTCCGAGTACTCGTCCTCCCCGTCCAGCTCCGAGAGGGTCCCCGGCACCGTCATCACCCGCGACATCCGCTTCATCCCGAAGGAACCGGAGCGGCGCCGCCCCCCGCCGCCCGTGGGCCCCAGCGCCGCGAAGTTGCCCTCCGCGAGATCGAGCAGGTTGGTGTACGACCGCGACATCATGGCTGAAACGAGCGCAGGAGAAGCAGCCTCGCCTCACAGAAACCTAGCCGCCTCCCGATTCGCGGAATGGAGGTCTCGAACGGGAACCGCGAGATCGTGGCCGCTTTGATCTGATCTGAGAGAGACGGCGAGAGAAGGGAGGAGTGGTGGGTGTTCGAGTTCGTAGTGGGGATGGGAAATGAAACCGGATACGAGAGGTTGGGGACGGGGAGGTGAGGGGAGGGGAGGACGCGCCTCCGGTATATTCCACGGGATTGAAGGTTTGGACTCGGCGCTTGACGCCCTCCGTGGACTCCGACCAGCTGACGGCAACGGGCCGCCTCCGGGTCGGTGGGCGGGACTCCCGTGGACCGCGCCCAGGGAGGCGGGCGGAGCGGGGGCAGAGAGAGGATAAGGTTTGCGCTTGCACACTCCTCGCCAGCTGGCGTCACGCGCCCCACCTTCCGCTGTGGGGCGAGGCGCGCTCAGTTAACGGCCACGATGAGGGCCGCTACAGCTGTGGCTGGTGCACGGACGGACCAGATCTGATCTGAGGGAGAGCAGGGCGGTCCAAGTGGTCGTGGCCTGTTCTGTTTGCTGGCGATTTTAACTGTTCCGGTGGCTCATCTGCTCCTCTCTTTGCCGTTCGTGGAGGCGATTTCGGTGGGTGTGGGGACGCTTTGCGGCGAGAAAAACGTGTCGGGTGCAGGGCTGGCCACGATGTCGTGGCTGGCGTGACGCAGGGCGTGACGCGCACGAAGTGGCTGCAAATCGTCGTCCTCCAACTCCCCACGTGTTGTACGCACTATACATGCCTCCTGCTTGTCTGTGTTGTATACTTGTATTCATATATTTCTACTCCCTCTGATCCATATTACTCTTCGCCAATATGAATGTATCTAAACACTAAAATATATCTAGATACATTCGTATTAGCAAAGAGTATTATGGGTCGGAGGGAGTACATTTTTTGTCTGCTGGTTGAAATGTAAATACTGTATGTGGTTCAGAATCTTTATTATCCGATCCATCATGTTCAGCCATGTCAGTTTTCATGAAATTGGAAGCTGCCTTTGTCTTTTTACCGTATCCCAGCCAGCAGACAGGTTATCTAGTTTTATCGGGCAGGTAGCGCTCGGCGAAAGCAACTCCGCAACACTCGATCGAAAGATCTCTCGCCGTGGCGATTCAGCGGTCGTGATTCTGACAAGGACAACTATATCAGTTAACTAATGCTAGTACTCGTTTTAGCTTAATCTAATCCAAGTGGTCGTTCTAAATAGAAGTATCGCAAGAAGCCATCTTGCCTTTTAGGCCAGGGCGAATCAACGCACGTTTCGTCAAACAAGACCTTCCAATCAGGGCGGCGGCTAGTGCTACTACGCACGGCCATTTTTACAGGTTGGAGGCTGGATTCAGGTCCTCCAAGCGGCGGGTCGACGGATCGAATGGAGAATCAGCGTACCCCGCCACCCCGGTCGGTCTTCTCGCCGCCCCCAAACGCCACACCTCGGACGCCGCCGCCCGTCGTCGTCGTCGTCGTCGTGGTCGGGGGCAGGACCACGGCGGGGCTGGCTAGCCACGGTCGGACGCTGCCCTGGCGCCGACGTGCGGGTGACGTGGAGGCAACCAATCCGGGGGGCGTCGCGTCGGCTCCGAGTCAGCACCCTACATATCCGCGCGGAAAGGAACGTTGAGCAAGCAGCGGGCTGTCGTCGTCCATGGGCGCCAGCAATCGCAAATCGCAAAGGTGATGGTTTCTTCCCGTGTTCTCTGCGCTGCGTCGATGCTACGTGTGACAGTCGGGTCACGACCATCGGTCGGTCGGTCGGTCCAAGGCTGTTTTCGGGCTTTGCCTTCAAAACTGCGGTTTTCGTCAAAGTCTAGACCAGTACAGTATAGTTGAGCCATCAACCACGCGCACATGGCCGATAACGCGTGTATTCTTCAGAATACGATGGTATCGTCACGTGTATATATCTCACCGGCATGTGCGTCGTACGATCGAAAACCATAACGGGCGGTGAACTCACACACACACGTTGATATTACACCACCTCCTTCATAGTTTAATTACAAGAGAAAATCTCTTATCTGATATTGGCTTAAAATGAGGTTCCCTATTAGACACTGAATAAAATTACCTTACATATTTAACATCCAGTCTTAAGTTGTCTCGTTATACTGATATTGTCGTTAGTTCCGTTAGCATTCCGCCCAATAAAATTCTTGTGGGCCAAAAATACCCTCTACAAGTCACACAAAGAAAATAAACCATTGACCTCGTCTTTGTCCTTCTCGTCGCTCTCTTCAGCCCCCATACACCGTGAACCTAGTGGCGGCAGTGGTAGATAGCTGGCTCGTACCAGCGAAGACGACGTGAGTTGCGGGGGACATGGGCCAAGGAACGGTTGCGCTCAGAGCAAGCACGCCAGCGAACGGCGGACAACGGACAAGGCGGGGCTCGGGAGGGGGGGGAGGGGGGAAGGGGGGCTAGTGCCTGACGGCGGGAGGAAACGATGTGGATGTGGAGCACCCTTTGGAAATCTCAGCTCAGGGGGCTCAAGCGTTGCCGCAAGGTTGGGTGTAGCTACTGGCTGTGGCACAGCCATGGAGCACCATCGTCAATCTACTTTCTTTGCCACTGTTTCTCCATGTCCCCGATGTCTATTGACCACCGCCGCTTACCAACACTATATAAGGGCATCTAGAATGCAAGATGCCGAAGGAGGTGCTTACACTAGTGGAAATCGGGGCATTAGCACCGGTTGCTAACTGTCTTTTGCACCGGTTTTGCAACCGGTGCAACGCATCCGGGACTAATGCTCTAACCCTTTAGCACCGGTTGCGTTATGAACCGGTGCTAAAGGGTCTCCACGTGGCCGTGTAGACTAGCTCCGGCCGATGGACCTTTAGCACCGGTTTGTAATATGAACCGGTGCTAGAGGATGGCGACGTGGCAGCCCCTGCCGTGTTTGGCTAAAACCCTAATCCCTAGCCTTTTGAAATACGGTTTTTTCGGGTATTTGAAAAATGTTGATGCACATATAAAAGAAACCATCATATATATTACACAATATCGTCATACATATAGAGATCGAAGCTAGTATGTGTTATCTTTTATCGTGTTTGGTCGAACATATTACATAATGGAACATTGTACACGTTCATGAATATATACAATATAATTTCAGCTACGATTTTCCAAAATCGTAATGCCGATGGTATTCACCGGTTGGTGCTATGACCTCATCAAGTAAGAATCCCGCCAGTTCCTCTTGAATTGCTCGTATACGCTCAGTTGCTAGAAGACGATCCCGCTTCAGTTCGATCTAATGTAAAGAAGGGGATCAATATATATGAATGAAGAAACTCAACATAAATGATGGTAATAAAATAAAATTGTGAATATTGTTTACGTACATCTAGTTGTTCTAGTCTTCTCTTCTCACGACAAGTCTCTCGCATGAACTCGCAGACATAGAATCCACATAAATTATTCCCGTCTTCTTGCTTCAAGCACTTTACGAGAATAGAGTTCAATCAAAATAATAATCAAGGATGATAATGGTATTGAAACTAGAACCAAAGAGATGCGCGGACCTAGCTAGTAGTACTTACCGGTACTTGTTTAAATTCAAGCTCATTTCTCCAGGGACCCGGTGCCTTAGCCGTAAACCGTTTCCAAGCACTGCCCGGCAAAGAAAATGAATAAAGAAGTTAGTAATTACTTGATATCGGGAAATGAACGAAAGTAGCTGATATAGTGCCATGCATAATGATTGAAATTACCGCTGGAGTGTATCAATCATGTCCCCGAATGTCTCAAGGGATTTTTTTTTCGAGTCCATGACTAGTACTCGTCCTCTATCAAGTTCAATAACTAGCAGAATAAAATGATAGCTGTGCACACACATAACACACACTTAACATCGAGTAACCAAAATATATAGTAATGTGTATAAGACAGTTAACACACTCACTTGAAATTGTAAGAAAATAGTATTTTCGTCATGGTTTCTTGTTTCCTTAACGCCCGTACCAAGTTATCCTCCGTGTCCTTAATATGGTTATGGAGAGTTACCTCGTTCACGGTATATGGGTCAATGAACCCAATATCATAGATTTGTCCTCTTTTGCATTCGAGTTTCTTCAATCTGCATAATATAGTGAGTAAAATTATGCATGCAATAAACGAGATGAGATAAAGACTTATAGTTACAAGGAAAAATAATACTTACAAACAATAGGCACTGATCATCGATTTGTCGAGGGCATCATGATTGTATAACTGAAATAATTCAGCAAATTCGATGTTTATGTCGTCGGTTCCACGAAAGTAATGCTCATCATTAATTCCCATTACGATCCAATTCTGCCCACGCTATGAGGCTTCCAAGTACCACTTATGCAATTTTCGCATTCTTGTTGGTAGATTCGGAATCTCCTCGGGTCTGACGAGAGGGCTCCCATGCCGGTATTTGTATGCTACTACTTCAGCCGTGGGGAAATCACACCTGCTTAAGTATTGAGCAACAGACATACCTGCAGCTTCGGCCTCCTCTTTGTACAGTGCTATGATCTCTGGATCATACTGGACATCGGGAAACACTTGGAGCGGGGGCCAAGAGTTCATCTGTTCTCCGAGCTGAGGAACTGATTTACCTTTCGACCGCTTAGCTGCATCTGACTTGAGAATAGTGCGGTCATAATCTGATGCAAGCCTTGGCTCGGGTTGATGAAGGTTCTTCAACATTTTTAACACTTTTGGATCTAGAGGAGGCTGCTCGGCGGACTGCTCGGTCTTCTTTCTCTTCAAATTTTCAAAGAAGTTCTTTGATTTCTCTTGTACCTTCGCCGCATTTTCCTCCGGAGTATAGTCGTAAGGTCTCTTTGGAGGAACCTTAGGTACTCTTGGAAGGGGCTCCTGTCGACGGATCGGTGATCGGTTACTCTTGGGAGCGGCGATGGTACGCTTCTGCTTTTGGCTCTGAGCCTCAGTGGGTGGAGGTGGCGGAGACGGCTCACTAGCTGGCGAAGGCTGGTATGCTGGAGAAGGCTGATGCGGCAGAGATGGCAGAGAAGGCTGACGCGGAGATGGCGGAGAAGGCTGACGTGGCGGTGGAGAAGGGTGACGTGCTGGAGACCTTGGCGTCCAATTTGGAAGCACGATTAATTCCTTTAGCCATAGAACAGTGGTCTTCTTGGCTTCTCCCAGCTCGTACAAATCCCCTTCACCCGCAGGGTGGTCAAGCTTCAGCTGCTCAAATCCGCCCATAACTTCATCCACCCCGGCAACAGCGTAGCCATATGGAATCGGACGGCAATGATAAGTTGAATCAGGTCCAATGGGTAAGGCATAGCCGACCGCCACCTTCATGGTTATGTTCACGACCTTCACATGTAGCTCGCAAGATGTCGACTCCGTGATATCATCCACTGGGTAGTGGATCGTTGGTTCATCATCATCGTCTGGGAGGTTCGTGGAAGCCACGCTGCTTTTCCGCTGAGATGGTGGGCCGGTAACATCATGTCCGGCTTCTATCTGTGGCTGAGATGCGGCGGTTCCTTGCTGGCTTATCCGATTTAACAAGTCTGATTGCCGCTTCAGCTCTTGTTCTATCAGAGACATGCGGTCTGCTTCCCTTTCCTTTCTTCCCTGACGGCTTCTATCGGGAAATTTCTTCATTTCCACGGGAAACCCGAGTTTCCACGGTTTGGAGCCCGGAGTGGTTCGTGTTCGTCCTGGGTGTTCATCATTCCCAAGGGCGCGCGTGAGCTCGTCCTTCTCTCTTTCGGGATGGAACCTTCCCTCTTCAACATCCTTTGATGCGCTTCTAAGGGCATCAATGGGAAGGGGGTCTTCGTCATGCTTTTTTGTATATACACACTTCCCTTCTGAGTCCAACTTCCCTCCATGCCCGTAAAACCAATCCCTTGACCGATCATTCCATTTCAATGTCTCCGGAATGATCCCTTTGGCAATTAGATCGTCCTCCATCTTCTTCCACTTAGGCTTGCCAGTCTTGTAGCCTCCTTGCCCCATAGTATGGTGATACTTCTTTTTAGCAGCAATTTTCTTATTTATTTCTGACCTTCGCTTAGCTGCCTCTGAAGTCTTGTACTCCACGAATGCGTCCCAGTGATCTTTTATCTTCTCATATTGTCCAGTGAACACCGGAGTCTTTTTTTGGTCGACAAAATCCTTGTACAATCTTTTCTTCCAGTTGTTGAATTGTATTGCCATCCTCGAAAGAGTCCACTTCTTGACTTTCCGCTCTATGATATTCAGATGACGATCATCGTCATCTGAATCCTCCTCATTTGAATCCTCCTCATTTGGATCCACCTCAGTTCGATCCACCTCTGGCGCCTCTGGTAGGGTAAAATTAACCATGAGCTTCTTCCAAAGAATATTCTTCAATCTATTGCGGACATATTTAACTGGTTCCGTCTTTGTCTTCTTCCATTCTCGAATGGTGATCGGAATGTTGTCCCGAACAAGAACTCCGCATTGTCTTATAAATTTACTTGCGTGAGCCGCGGGAGCAATCGGTTCGCCATCTTCACCGATTTCTTCTATTCGGTACCTTTCATGTTCTTCCAACCTTCTGGCCGGACCTCTTCTATTTACAGAAGAGTGGCTCGATCCAGAGGGCTAAAAGAAGAAGGAGCGTTAATATATGTATATACACAAATCAAATAATACAACTATACAACAAAGGCTTAATTTATTAATACACATCTACCTCGCCGGCGCCTTCTCCCTCACCGGTGCCTCCATCATCTCCGACACCTTCTCCCTCTCTGGCACCTTCTCCTTCACCGGTGCCTCCATCCTCTCCGGCACCTTCTCCCTCATCGAAGCCATCTCTACGATTTTGTTCGTCTCCCTCACCGGAGTTGTTTAGAAACAACGAGGTGACATCGTCATCATTATCGCGGATGATGTCCTCGATAATATTTTCCTGGAATTCGTCTCTTACGAGATCCATAGTTTCTGCAAAGAATTATTACAAATTATTATAATGATACGAAGACCAAAAAAAAAGGGGGCGTTGGCCGAGCGCCGGCGCGGTGGGGGAAGATTAGGTCTTCCCTCCCCACCACGCCGGCGCCCGGCCAACGCCCCCATTTTATAACGGAACCCTAACCCCCATAAAAGACCTAAAATAACTAAAGTAATAAAAGACCTAAAAAAATTAAATACCTAAAATAACTAAAGTTATAAAAGACCTAAAATAACTAAAGTAATACCTAGAATTAATCCTATAATTAACTAATTAAACTAATCTTAGAATTAATTAAATACCCTAAATAACTAAATAATTAATTAACTAATCTTTAATTAACTAATTAATTAACAAATCCTAACTAATCCTAGAATTAACTAATTAATTAACAAATCCTAGAATTAACTAATTAATTAACTAATCATATAATAAATTAAATACCCAAAATAACTAAATAATTAATTAACTAATCTTAAAATTAACTAACAAATCTTGCAGGAATAAAATACCTAGAAAAAATATCTAAAATACCTAGAAAAAAAACTTTACCTTGCAGGCACGGGCGGCGCTGGCGGTGTGCGTGGCCGGAGCCGGGCGGGCACGGGCGGCGGAGCGGCGCGGGCCGGCACGCGGGCGTGGGCAGGCACGGGCGGCCGGTGTGGCGGCGGCGCAGGCGGGCACGGGCGGGCGGCCACCGCGGGCGCGGGCGGCCGTCACGGCACACGGGCGGAGCGGTGCGGGCGCGGCGGCGTGGCTCGGGCGGCACGGCGACGAGCGCGGCTCGGGCGTCGGACGGCGCGGTAGAAAAATCGAGCAGCCTACCGGCGTCCTTCTTCTCCCAGCGCGAGTCCTTAGCAGTTTCAGCGATGCGGGGAGAGGAAGAAGATGGGAGTTATAAAGGCAGGCACCTTTAGCACCGGTTGGTGGCTTCAACCGGTGCTAAAGACACCTTTAGCACCGGTTGAAGCCACCAACCGGTGCTAAAGGTCAGACCTTTAGCACCGGTTGATGGCTTCAACCGGTGCTAAAGGGTGTTTTCTGGGAACTACACCGCCACCCCCTTTAGCACCGGTTTGAGCCACGAACCGGTGCTAAAGGGTGTTTTAAAATTTTCAGTTGTTCCCGCCAAATTCGATATTGAAGCTATCATCAACATTCCATAAAATGTTGTAAAATAATTAAAAATCAGAAAAATACATATGGCATATCAAAATGTTTATTAGAAAAATATTTGATTAGTTATATTTGATTAATTATATTTGATTTTTTATTTTCTTTTGATTAGATATATTTGATTTTATTTTTGATTAGTTATATTTGATTTTCTATTTTCTTTTGATTAGTTATATTTGATTTTCTATTTTCTTTTGATTAGATATATTTGATTTTATTTTTGATTAGTTATATTTGATTTTCTATTTTCTTTTGATTAGTTATATTTGATTTTCTATTTTCTTTTGATTAGATATATTTGATTTTCTTTTTGATTAGTTATATTTGATTTTCTATTTTCTTTTGATTAGTTATATTTGATTTTCTTTTTGATTAGTTATATTTGATTTTCTATTTTCTTTTGATTAGTTATATTTGATTTTCTTTTTGATTAGTTATATTTGATTTTTCTGTTGCAGTTTCTATTGATCATATGTTCGCTTAATAATTAAGTGTCGGTTGGCGCAGCGGCACGCTGCGTCCGTGAGAGGAAAAGGGCGGGAAGAAAAGGGCGGGAAGAAAAAGAGCGGGAAAACGATTGAACAGGAAAAGAAGTACATATCTCAACTGAAAATTAAGATACATGGCCAGATTAAGTCACAATCGGCCGAGCTTGTTTTCGACTGTTGGAGTGATTCAGTCATAGTCGTGCCTAGCCCTATAAACGTCGCCACTGTAGTCGTCGTAGTCGCCGGTGTCATCGTCGCTGGCATCGGGGTCGCAGTAGTCGAACCTCGACTGGTGAGCACGCGTGGGCTGAGACTGAGGGTAGCGCATGCGGGGGCCACGGTAGGCCATGACGCTCTGAAGAGTTCGGCCGCGCCACCATAGCCGACGGCCGGCCTCGTTGAAGTTCGAACGAGGCGAGCCGTCCTCCTCGTGCCTAGCAAGCGCACTCTCACGCCGATTGATGAAGAAGGCGTCCCAAGTCGGGCTGTAGTCGGGATGCCACTGAGGATTCCTCCGCTGCTCTGGCGTGAGCTCGAAGTAGTAGTGGTTCGTGATGGCCATCTGGCGTGCCACACCTACAGGGACAGGAGAGACCGGTACACCTCCGACGCTCAGCATCCAGCCGGTGGGGACGCGACAGCCCGGCGGGCAGGGGTAGTTTGAGGCGCAAAGCGCCTTCGCCTCCCGGGGGGTTAGAGATACGATGGAAGCCATGGAAGAGAGTGATGAGGTTTGCAGATATGAGTCTAGATATGATATGTAAATGGAGGCCAAGCCTACATATATATAGTGAAAAATGGCGGGAAGACGGAGGCGGGAAGTGGTGGAAAGCGCGGGAAGAAAATAGGCGGGAACACAGTGGCGCGGGGAACCATCTAACCTTTAGTCCCGGCTGGTGGGTACAACCGGGACTAAAGGTGGTTTTTGTGTCATCTAACAAAACTATCGGTGGGATAAGGACGTGTGGGTAACCTTTAGTCCCGGTTGGTGGGTGCAACCGAGACTAAAGATGTCGGCAGGATAAGGACGCATGGGTGGATGCACTGCTCGATGAGATAAGGACGCGTGGGTGGACGCGTCGTTGGTGCTCACGCCCTACGGCATCTTCGGAAGCTCCGCCTCGGAAAAAATTTCCCTCATACAATAACATCATTACACAAAAAATAAATGAGAAAGTGATTTCCATATTGAGATACACAAGTTATGATCCCTATCTAGTCTTCTGAGTTTTCTTCTTGTGTTTCCCTTTCTTCTGATTTTTCGTCACGTGCATCACGTCGATTGCAGAGTGAACCTCTAGGATTTTCCAGTAGGGTAGCTCCCAAAATATAGACATCTTCTTCCACATGGGTACATGTCCATCAACATCATGCGTATCTCCCTTGATTAGGATCACTTCGGTCGTAACCATGGAGTATGTTCACCATTTAACGCGATGCTTGGGTCAATATTCACTCTGAAGGGCGGAATTTCATCAAACTTATTATAATCTTCTGACATGTCTGTCTTATCCTCAACTCCCACGATGTTTCTTTTCCCTGAAAGAACTATGTGACGCTTTGGCTCGTCGTATGATGTATTCGTTGTCTTATCTTTTATTTTATTTTTGGTTTGGAGGACATGTCTTTCACATAGAAAACTTGAGCCACATCATTGGCTAGGACAAATGGTTCGTCTCTGTAACCAAGATTGTTGAGATCCACTGTTGTCATTCCATACAGCTGGTCAACCTTTACCCCTACTCCATCTAGCTTGACCCATTTGCACCGAAACAAAGGGACTTTAAAAGAAGGTCCATAGTCAAGTTCCCATATCTCCTCTATGTAACCATAATAGGTGTCCTTTTACTCGTTGTTGTTTGTTGCATCAATGCGGACACCACTGTTTTGGTTGGTGCTCTTTTTATCTTGGGCGATCGTGTAGAATGTGTTCTCATTGATCTCGTACCCTTGGAAAGTCAATATAGTCGAAGATGGTGACCCGGCCAACAAGTATAGCTGATCTCCAACAATGTTGTCATTTATGAGATGTGTCCGGAACCAACCGCCGAAAGTCGCCATATGTTTATGTGTAATCCAGGAGTCAGACTGAGACGGGTGTTGGGAGCGTACAATATTCTTGTGTTCAATGATATACAGGGCCACCAAGGCGGAACTTTGTAGAACTGTGTAGTGTGCTTGAGTGAAAGAAATCCCGTCCATACAATACATTGATTTCTTTCCTAGCGTGCCTTTTCCACGTAGTCTCCCTTCATGCCGCGATTTAGGAACACCAATCGACTTAATGTCAGGGATAAAGTCAACACAAAACTCAATTACCTCCTCTGTTCCGTAGCCCTTGGAGATGCTTCCTTCTGGCCTAGCACGGTTATGAACATATTTCTTTAAGACTCCCATGAACCTCTCGAAGGGGAACATGTTGTGTAGAAATACAGGACCGAGAATGGCAATCTCTTCGACAAGGTGAACCAGGAGATGCGTCATAATATTAAAGAAGGATGGCGGGAACACCAACTCAAAACTAACAAGACATTGGGCCACATCCTTCTGTAACCTTGGTAGCATATCTGGATTGATTACCTTCTGAGATATTGCATTGAGGAATGCACATAGCTTAACAATGGGTATGCGAACATTTTCCGGTAGAAGCCCCCTTAATGCAACTGGAAGCAACTGCGTCATAATCACGTGACAGTCATGAGACTTCAGGTTTTGGAATTTTTTCTCTGTCATATTTATTATTCCCTTTATATTTGACGAGAAGCCAGACGGCACTTTAATACTTGAAAGGACATCAAAAAAGATTTCCATCTCTGCTTTTGTAAGAGCGTAGCTGGCAGGACTTAAGTGACGCCCTTTATCCGTCTTGCTCTGTGGATGCATGTTGTTTGGGTCTTTCATACGTTGTTGATCCTCCCGTGCTTCTGGTGTATCTTTTGTTTTTTCATATACGCCCAGAAAGCCTAGCAGGTTCACGCAAACATTCTTCGTAACGTGCATCACGTCGATTGAAGAGCGAACCTCTAGGTGTTTCCAATACTCAAGCTCCCAAAATATAGATTTCTTCTTCCACATGGGTGCGTGTCCGGTAGCGACATCATTTGGAACAGATTGACCGCCAGGACCCTTTCCAAAGATTACTTCTAAGTCCCTGACCATATCAAATAAATCATCACCAGTACGGAGTTCAGGCTTTTGCCGGTGATCTGCCACACCTCTAAAATGCTTGCCTTTCTTTCTTACGGAATGCGTGGTCGTAAGAAATCGACGATGCCCCAAGTACACAATCTTCTTGCATTTTTCCAAATATATAGCATCAGTTGTCGATGGATTTCGTGTCGCAAGAACACGGGGTACCACGCGACGGACCCAAGGATTCGAACGCAGGGGGCTGAACGTGTGAGATCTTGGATCGCAACGAAACACGGTGACGGAAGCCTCGATTGTCGAATGCGCAACGCACTGCAGAGAGGGAGACCGAGCTTTACCCAGGTTCAGGGCCCTCGTGGTGAGGTAAAACCCCTACTTCCTGCCTTCTTGTATTGCAACGCGACACCTCACGAGGAGTACAAGGTCTTGGTTACAAAGCTCTAGCTGGCCAGAGGTTGAAGAACCTGCGTGCCCAGCTAGCAACTTGGAGAAGATCAGATCCCATCTAAGGAGTGGCCTCCCTTCCTTTTATAGCTCCAAGGTCCTCCTTCCCCTCATGTTCTTGGGGAAGGGGTTGCCACACATATGGCCAAGGAAGGGTGGACAGCTGTAGACTACGCTCTTCTGTAGACATGGTCTTCGTAGGGTAGTGGCGCCGGTCCACAAGAGTGGGTGGAGGAAGCTGACGTCCTCCTCTGGCGCCCTGCACCGTCCACGCTATTTTTAGGGGGGCGGCCAACTACCACTGTGCCGCTTTGGGCAGGCACGGAGAAAGTTGGTCTCCTCCCTGTCGGGGGTAGCGTGGGCGGTACGCGGTCTTCTGCCCGTTATCCTCTTGCTCTGCACGCAAACGTGCCGAGCTGACGTGGGCGTACTTCCTCTCCTCACCAGCGGGGCTCGTGAGGAGGTCTTCTGGTCCTTAGCAGTTTTGGTCGTCGTTCTCCTCACGAGGCGCCTCCTCATGAGGGTCTTCTCTGCAGCTTGGGTCGTTGATTCCGAAGATGGGCCGATGACGTGGCCCAGGAGCAGGTGGACCGGGATACCCCGGTATCCAGAACACCGACAGTAGCCCCCGGGAGCCCGGCCCGCAACGCGCCCTCTTGAGGAAGCGAAGGGTCGGGGGCCCCCGAAGCTGCTGGGCCCTCCAACGGCACGCATCAACCGCGCGGTCAGAGGACCATGTGAAGGGGCAGACGCTGTGGACGCGTGGCGCGGCCGCAACTGGCGAGACGAAACGGCGGGTGACGTTACAGTCTCTGAGGCGTCAAACCGTCATGATGACGCGTCGCTTGACTGCGGAGCACTGCGCCAACGCTTCGATTCCTGCGCAGGGATTTGACGCATCGACGCCGGACGCCCCCCTTAAATAGATCCTCCTCGAGACCTCCGGCACTTCACCTCCCTCCTCCAGTGCCACTTCTGCTTCTGCGCCCCTGAGCTCATGGATCCTTCCAACTCCTCCGCCGCCGCCGGAACAAGCTCTGGAGCGAAACGCCGCGGGCGTCCCCCGGGCAGCGGGATCAAGGCGAAGATCCCGGCCCGATGCGCGCCCGGCGCCGGCGGCCCCCTCCGCATTGGCGCGCCGCGGCAGGAAGAGGCGAGCCGCGCCGCCCTGGGGACCTCTAGCGCCATGACCCTCCGGGGTCCAGTGCGCGGGGGTGTTCTGAGCTCGCCGTCGCCGCTGGCGGCGGCGCCTGCTCCCCGCGCCTCGGGGAGCGTCGATCGGGCCCTTCCGGAGGTGCTGGCCGCCCTGGGCCCGCCTCCCCCTGAAGCAGATCCTCCGGCCCCGCCGGCGAACAGAGTGATTGCCACTCCGCGGCCCCTGGCGGCAGCGATGCTGGGACCCCTCATCGGCCCGGGGTCCCAGTTCCTGGAGCTTCTCGTCGTCGTCGATGCCCCGGGCTTCAACTCCCTCCGGCTGCCCGACGCCGTCCGGAGGGTGATTTACGCCCCCGGCGCGGCCGCCGGGGAGATTGCCCTGGGGGAACACAGCAGGCCAGACCTCTTCTGGCCTGTGGACATCCTCCTTGGGGACGGCGGCAACGCCGTCCTCTCCGGCCGCTGGAGGGCATTTGCCCGCGGCCATCGCCTCCGCGTCGGCGACCACCTCGTCTTCCGCTTTAAGCTGGGGACGCTGGAGGCTACGGTGTGGATCTTCACCACCGGCGGCGTCCGCCGCACCTACCCCCAGCCCGCGGCGCAGTGAAGAGGCGGCCCTGGCGCGGTAGACCTCTGGGGAGGGGAGCTAGTCTCCTTCCCTCTTTTGTCGTGTAGTCCTCGCCGGCGGGGTATGCCCCGTCGCGCTTTTGCTCCTTCCCCCACTGGGGGCGCTTTAATGAAATCCGCTTGTTAATCATCTTGTTGTTCTTCATTGTCCTGGTCGTTTGCTCGCTTGAGAGCCCTGGTGAGCTGTTGGCATTGACGGGAATCCTCCCTTAGCCTCAGAGCTCGAGATGGGGTCGGCGTCGACGACACATTGGACGATTCCTGAGACAAGAAGTTGAAGAAAGAGTTGGAAAACAAAAAACCCCAAATCCCCGAAAACGGAAAAACAAATCGATAAAACAAACGGAAAAAGAAGGCGAATAAGATGCCCCTGTGACCGGCACAGGGACCTTCTCCGTCGTGGAGGAGCGCGGCACTATCTGTGCCAGCAGCTAAGAGCAAATTGCCGTGCGTGGCGATTCACGGGGCCTTCCTCGTCGTTGAGGGAAGCTGGACCCTCACGGACGTGAAAACGTCGACGCTTAAGAGAGCCCAGAGACCGTCGACACCTCACAAGGGCTGCTCATGAGGTGAAGGGCCTGGCGCGGACCTCCGGATCTACGTCTCCTTCGCAAGATGATCGGAGCGGCCTTGGTCTTCAATAATCCTGCCTCGTTAGGCCTTCCTCGGCAGAGGGAATCTTCCTGCGGATGCTGGTGCATCGACGCGTCTTTGCTCCCTCGTGAGGGTTGCTCACAAGGGGTAGGTCCTTAGCGGGTGCCTTGGGGCACACCTTGGACTTTTCCTCGAAGATTTTTTATTTTCCGATGTACTTCGCGAGGAACTAAGCACCATGGGTATTTGGAGGTGATCGATAACAGGGCCGTCGCCCCCGACCAGAGCTCATTCCCTTTGGGTTTTTCGGGCTCGCTGTTTTTCCGGGCGAAGGCCCTAGCATAGACACCGTGCCTAGCCCCCTTCCGCGAGGAGTACAAATGAAAATAAATGGACTTCATGCCATTTGATGTCATGCCGAAGCAGAGGCGCTATATTGCGCATTAACTTAATATCAGTGCTTAAGAGCGGACTGAGCTGATACAAGTGCCGTAAAAACGGTCTTTTTCTCCTCGTGAGGAACCTAAGGGTAGAAATTTCGCAGATGAGCTATGTTCCACGGGTTCCCCACCGGCACGCCTTCTGCGGTTTCCAGCCGCGCCGAGCCTGGCCTGGCGATGTGCGTCACCTTGAAGGGTCCTTCCCACATTGGAGACAGCTTGTGCAGGCCCTCCCGAGAGAGTATTCTCCTCAGCACCAGGTCGCCGACCTCCAGAGTTCTTGCTCGAACATGGCGGCTATGGTAGCGGCGTAGTCCTTGCTGGTACCTCGCGGCGCGGAGCGCGGCTTGGCACCGAGCTTCTTCGAGCAGGAGGAGGCGATCCTTGATGAGGTCCTCTTGGCGAATTTCGTCGAAGGCGAGCACTCTTGGCGATCCGAACTTGACGTCGGTGGGAAGAACAGCCTCCGCCCCATAGACCAGGAAGAAAGGGGTTTCTCCAGTGGGTTTGGTGGCGGTAGTCCTGATGGACCACAAGATGGATTGGAGGTTGTCTAACCATTTTTTGCCGCAGGCCTCGAGCTTGGCGTTGAAGCTTTTCGTCTTGAGTCCTTTGAGGACCTCGGCGTTAGCACGCTCGGCTTGGCCATTGCTCCGGGGGTAGGCGACGGAGGCGAAACAGATCTTGATGCCGACCGATGCACAGTAGTCCCGGAACAGTCCGCTGGTGAACTGGCTGCCGTTGTCGGTGATTATGCGGTTAGGCACACCAAAACGACAGACCAGCCCACGGACGAACTTGACTGCGGACCTCGCCGGGATTGTGCACACCGGTTCCACCTCCACCCACTTGGTGAACTTGTCGATGGCGACGTAGAGGTAGCGATAGCCCCCTTGCGCTCTGGGGAATGGACCGAGGATGTCCAGCCCCCAAACTGCAAAGGGCCAAGTGAGTGGGATGGTTTGCAGCTCTTGCGCCGGCTGATGTATCTGCTTGGCGTGGAATTGGCACGCCTCGCACCTCTTGACCATCTCCGTCGCGTCTCCGAGCGCCGAAGGCCAGTAGAAGCCACTTCGATATGCCTTTGCGGCTAGAGTTGCAGCGGAAGCGTGATGGCCACACTCGCCGGCGTGGATGTCCCTGAGAAGCTCTTGGCCTTGGTGAGTAGATATGCACTTCAGAGCGACGCCGTTTGGGCGACGCCGGTACAAGTCACCATCCTTGACGCAGTAACCCGAAGCTTGCCGCACAATCCTCTCGGCCTCCTCTTCATCCTCGGGAAGCCTGCTGCTGGTGAGGTAGGCCCTGAGATCGATGATCCAATCCACTCCCTCCTGCCGTGCCAATGCCAGAAGGACGCGGTCACCCGAAGGAGGCCCGCAATCCGGAGCCCCCTGCTCCGGCGGTGGCGGCAAGGCAGAAGGAGGAGGTGAATCGGATGTCGACGGAGAAGCGGACGGCTTGAAAAGACGCTCCTCAAAGACGCCGGCAGGTTGTGCCAGGCGATGAGAGGCGCGTTTGGCGATCTCGTCGGCTTCCACATTTTCTCCTCTCGGGATGTGCTTCAGCTCCAAACCTTGGAAGCGTTTTTCCATCTTTCGATGCTCCTCGAGGTAGGCCGCCATGTGCTCATCCTTTGGAGTGTAGCTCTTGTTCGAGAAGTTCACAATCAGCTGTGAATCTCCCTTGACGATGAGGCGCTTGATGCCCAAAGCGTTCGCTGCCCTTAAGCCGGCGAGTAGGCCTTCGTATTCCGCGATGTTGTTGGAGACCTTGCTCTCAGGCTTGAAGCAGAGCTGCACAGCGTAGAAAAGCTTGTCTCCAGAGGGAGAGGTTAGGACAGCACCGGCTCCCGCGCCGGGGAGGTTGAAGGCACCGTCAAAGTGCATGACCCAGAGGCCTGGGGCCTCCTCTCCAGGGAGAGTTGACTCCACCTCCGGAGGCTCGTCGGCGAACGGATCGGTCCACTCCGCAGTGAACTCAGCCAAAGCCTTGCTCTTGATTACCTTTGTAGTTTCGAAGGAGATCTCGAAGGGTTGAAGTTCCACAGCCCATTCTGCCACCCGCCCGGTGACGTTGGGATTGCGTAGGATGGTTTCCAGGGGGCGATCGGTTACCACCTTAATCGGGTGACCCTGGAAGTAGTGGCGTAGCTTCCGCGAGGTGATGAGCAAGGTGTAGAGCAGCTTTTGCTGCATGGTGTAGCGTTCCCGCGCGTCGCGCAGTACCGTGCTGACGAAGTACACAGGCTTTTGCACCTTGACGATACCCTCGGAAGGCTCCTCCTCGGGAGGCTTTTGAGCGTTGCTCTGTGAGAGCGGCTCGGTCGGCGAAGATGCCGCGGGCGGCTCCTCTCGAGGGACTGGAGATGAAGCAGCCTCTTCCTCGCGAGGAGCCCCCGAGCTTGGAGGAGTGACCTCCTCCTTGGCGATCACCTTGGCGTCTCGCTCCGCGATGAGAACAGCGCTTGCAGTCCTTGGAGTTGCTGCGATGTAGAGTAGCAAGGGCTCGCAAGTCGTTGGGGCAACCATGATCGGTGGGCTCGTGAGGTACCTTTTCAGCTCAGCGAAGGCCTTGTCAGCCTCCGGAGTCCATTCGAACTTCCCGGTGCGCTTCATGAGCTTGAAGAAGGGCAAAGCTTTCTCCCCACTCCTCGCGATGAAGCGTCCCAGGGCCGCCATGCACCCCGCGAGGCGCTGCATTTCCTTGAGATTGCGCGGAGGACGCATTTCTTCGATGGCCTTGACCTTGTCAGGGTTCGCCTCTATCCCGCGATGAGACACGAGGAACCCCAACAGTTTTCCCGACGGTACGCCGAAGGCGCACTTGGCGGGGTTGAGCTTGATGTTTACCTTTCTCAGGTTGATGAATGTTTCCTCTAGATCTTCGATGAAGGTGTGACCCTCACGAGTCTTGACGACGATGTCGTCGACGTAGGCTTCCGCATTTCTTCCCATCTGAGCCCCCAGGGCCTTACGCATGAGCCTCTGGAAGGTGGCTCCTGCGTTCTTCAGGCCGAAGGGCATACAGACATAGCAGTACACCCCACAGGGCGTGATGAAGGCAGTTTTCTCCTCGTCCTCCTTTGCCATCTTGATCTGATGATAGCCGGAGAAAGCATCCAAGAAGCAAAGGAGGTCGCAGCCGGCGGTAGAGTCGACGATTTGATCTATCCTTGGGAGAGGATAAGGATCCTTGGGACAGGCCTTGTTGAGACTGGTGAAGTCTACGCAGAGGCGCCCACTGCCATTGGCCTTTGGGATGACCACCGGATTGGCGATCCAGGTGGGGTGGGCCACCTCGCGTATTAACTTGGCCTTCTTCAGCTTCTCTATTTCCTTGACGATGAAGTCTTGCTTCTCTTGCGCTTGCTTCCTAGTCTTCTGCTTCACGGGGTGTGCCTGAGGGCACACGGCTAAGTGGTGCTCAATCACCTCCCTGGGAACGCCGGGCATATCTGACGGAGTCCAAGCGAACATGTCAGAATTTGCCCGCAGGAAGGTGACGAGCGCGCTTTCCTATTTGGGGGAAAGCCCTGCCCCGATGATGACGAAGTTTTCGCAGCCCCCAGCCTGTAGCGGGACCTTCTTGGTTGCCGAGCGCTCTTGGGTAAACTGTGGCCTCCTGCCTGAGGGTACCACAACTTCCCCAACGCTCATGCCCAGCATTGGATGAACCAGGTCCTCGCTTGGAGTAGGCGATGCAGAGGCAGCGAACTTCTTCCCTGTCGAACCCAGAGGGTGGGGCTCGAGAGAGGCCTTCTTCGCAGCAGCCCGCTCTTGGGATACGAGCTGCTTCTTCCTCGCGAGGTCGCCGGAGTGTTCCAGTAGGTCTTCGTCGGCTGGGAACATGGTGGCGGCCTCACGGTAAACATGCTCAACTGATCGGAGAGCATCCTTCTCATTGCAGCGCACGGTGATCGTGCCGTTGGCGCCCGGAATCTTGAGGACGTTGAAGCCATGGTGCGTTGCTGCCATGAACCTCGCCAAGGCTGGGTAGCCGAGGATGGCATTGTATGGTAGGGCGATGTAGGCGATGTCGAAGTCGAGGCTTTCTGTCCTGTAGTTGTCCCGGGTGCCGAAGGTGACGGGCAGGCTTACCTGCCCAATCGGCGTTGTAGATCCCTCGGTTACCCCGAAGAATGGTCGAGTTGGCATGAGCCGGTGGTACGGCACCTGCATCCTTTCGAAGATCTCGACCGAGATGATGTTGAGGCCCGCCCCTCCGACGATGAGAGTGCGATTGACGGCGACGTTGTTGATGGTTGGCGTGCACAAGAGGGGAATTGTACCCACGCCCCTTGTGGAAACCGGATGATCCTCCTCGTCGAAGCCAATCTTGCACGTTGACCACTTCATTAGGCGATTGCCGACGTTGGGCTGCGCCGCCGCGATTTCTCGCGACAGCTGCTTGAAGTGTCGATTTGACAAAGGAGCCTGAGCTCCACCCAGGAGGCAAGCGGCGAAGTCTCGCGGCTCTTGATAGCCCCCCTGGGCCTCCTCCCGATGATCGTTTGCTGGTGGGGGCAGCGGCAGCGGCTCGGGATCGGCTCGAGACAGACCCCCGCGGCGGCGACCTTCCTCGCGGTCGTCGTCGCGGCAATCGCCCCGGGATCCGCTCTTGCCGTTGCTGCGGCCGCCCCCGCGACGCTTGGCGACGCCGTTTTCCTCGTGAAACTTCCGGACAATCCAACAATCTTCAGTATTGTGAGTGTCCTTCTTGTGGATAATGCAGTAGCGGCGACGTCGACCTTTATCGCGATCGGAGCGGTCCCCGCGGCGTTGCTTATGATCTGGCTCCGCCGCGAGGACAGCAGCCTCCTTTCGCTTGGGGTCCTTGGATTTCGGCTTTGGGGGAGGTGCCTCCGGCAGATTGTGCACGAAGAGCCTCCCCTCCTCAGCCTTGGCGCAGCGGTCGGCGATCTCGAAGAGCGTGACGACGGAAGTCAGCTCGTCATTCACGGATAGCTTCTCCCGCATCTTGACGTCGGAGACGCCCGTGGAGAACGCGGAGATGACCTCCTCGTTGGAGATCCTGGGAATCTTGTTCCTCATCTGACTGAAGCGCTGGATGTACTGACGAAGCGTCTCGCCCTTGTACTAACGCACCGCCTTAAGATCGTTCTTGGTAGCGGGGCGCTCGTACGTGGGCATGAAGTTGGCAACGAACTGACGACATAAATCCTTCCACGAAGTCACGGATTCGTGAGGAAGATTCATGAGCCAAGTTCGCGGAGCATCCTTGAGGGCCATGGGGAACCAATTGGCCATGGCGCGCTGATCTCCACGCGCAGCCTGGACGGCGACGACGTAGAGTTGGAGGAATTCGACAGGGTTTGTGGTCCCGTCGTAATGCGCGCTGATGTCCGGCTTGAACTTGTCAGGCCAGACGACGTAGCGCTGATGGCGAGTGAGGGCAAGACACCCGGGGTTGTAGATAGGGACGCCGGGGGTCCTGACGTTCTTGCCAGCTTCGCCGATGTCGTCGATGGCGCGGTCATGATTTTCGCGGCGGCGCTCGAGAGAGACGCGTGCGTCTTCCGGAGCGCGTTGGACGATTTGGCAGCTGGGCTCCCCGCGCGGCGAAGATGCGGCGCGGGAAACCACCTTCTTGGCCTTGTTGGCCCTTCCATCTCCGGCGCCCGGGGCGCGACCCCCCGCCGCCGGATCTGGGTTCCCCGCACCCTGGGTTCCTCCCTGGGCCGGGTCTTCGTTGGCGATGGCGACGAGCTCGGCGATTCAAGCGCGCCACCCCTCATGCCCGTCGTCGGTGGGTTGATAGCGCAGCAGCTCCTGCGCCATGGCGAGAGCCTGCGCAGGAGACAGCTGACTCCCAGAACGAGCGCGAGAAGTGGCGGTGGCGGTGAAGGAGAGCGAAGGCTCTGTACGCCCAGACGGGAGGTAGGAGGACTCCAGATCTTCCTCCTCTTCCTCCTCGGCCGAAGCTTCATGACGACGGAAGATGGGCTCGGTTTGCCCCCGAACAGCGTTGCGACGGTGAAGACGCTCGAGCCTTGCGTTGGCGTCGGCCATCTCGAAGCAGATCTAGAAGAAAACACACCACAGCCCCCTACCTGGCGCGCCAAATGTCGATGGATTTCGTGTCGCAAGAACACGGGGTACCACGCGACGGACCCAAGGATTCGAACGCAGGGGGCTGAACGTGTGAGATCTTGGATCGCAACGAAACACGGTGACGGAAGCCTCGATTGTCGAACGCGCAACGCACTGCAGAGAGGGAGACCGAGCTTTACCTAGGTTCAGGGCCCTCGTGGTGAGGTAAAACCCCTACTTCCTGCCTTCTTGTATTGCAACGCGACACCTCGCGAGGAGTACAAGGTCTTGGTTACAAAGCTCTAGCTGGCCAGAGGTTGAAGAACCTGCGTGCCCAGCTAGCAACTTGGAGAAGATCAGATCCCATCTAAGGAGTGGCCTCCCTTCCTTTTATAGCGCCAAGGTCCTCCTTCCCCTCATCTTCTTGGGGAAGGGGTTGCCACACATATGGCCAAGGAAGGGTGGACAGCTGTAGACTACGCTCTTCTGTAGACATGGTCTTCATAGGGTAGTGGCGCCGGTCCACAGGAGTGGGTGGAGGAAGCTGACGTCCTCCTCTGGCGCCCTGCACCGTCCACGCTATTTTTAGGGGGGCGGCCAACTACCACTGTGCCGCTTTGGGCAGGCACGGAGAAAGTTGGTCTCCTCCCTGTCGGGGGTAGCGTGGGCGGTACGCGGTCTTCTGCCCGTTATCCTCTTGCTCTGCACGCAAACGTGCCGAGCTGACGTGGGCGTACTTCCTCTCCTCACCAGCGGGGCTCGTGAGGAGGTCTTCTGGTCCTTAGCAGTTTTGGTCGTCGTTCTCCTCACGAGGCGCCTCCTCGTGGGGGTCTTCTCTGCAGCTTGGGTCGTTGATTCCGAAGATGGGCCGATGACGTGGCCCAGGAGCAGGTGGACCGGGATACCCCGGTATCTAGAACACCGACATCAGTCTTATCTAAACAGTGCGTGCATGCATTGTATCCCTTGTTTGTTTGTCCTGAAAGGTTACTAAGAGCAGGCCAATCATTGATGGTTACGAAAAGCAACGCTCGTAGGTCAAACGGCTCCTGTTTGTGCTCATCCCATGCATGTACACCTGGTTTGGTCCATAACTGTAAGAGTTCATCAACTAATGGTCTTAGATACACATCAATGTCATTGCCGGGTTGCTTCGGACCTTGGATGAGCACTGGCATCATAATGAACTTCCGCTTCATGCACAACCAAGGAGGAAGGTTATAGATACATAGAGTTACAGGCCAGGTGCTATGACTGCAGCTCTGCTCCCCAAAAGGATTCATGCCATCTGTACTCAGACCAAACCTTAAGTTCCTTGCGTCGCCTGCAAAGTCCGGGTAGTCTCTCTCAATTTTTCTCCACTGCGACCCATCAGCGGGGTGTCTCAACATCGCGTCTTTCTTACGGTCTTCTTTGTGCCATCGTAACAACCTGGCATGCTCTTTGTTTCTAAACAGACGTTTCAACCGTGGTATTATTGGAGCATACCACATGACCTTGGCAGGAACCCTCTTTCTGGGGGGCTCGCCATCAACATCACCAGGGTCATCTCGTCTGATCTTATATCGCAGTGCAGTGCATATCGGGCATGCTTCCAAATTCTTGTACTCCTCACCGCGGTAGAGAATGCAGTCATTAATGCATGCATGAATCTTTTGAACCTATAATCCTAGAGGGCAGAGAACCTTCTTTGCTTCGTACGTACTGTCAGGCAATTCATTATCCTTTGGAAGCTTCTTCTTCATTATTTTCAGTAATTTCTCAAATCCCTTATCAGATAAACCAGTCTCTGCCTTCCATTGCAGCAACTCCAGTGTGGTACCGAGCTTTGTGTTCCCATCTTCACAGTCTGGGTACAACTTCTTTTTGTGATCCTCTAACATACCTTTTAACTTCCGCTTCTCATTCACACTTTCTGCTTCTCTGTGTGCATCTACGATGGCCCGACGAAGATCATCATCAGGCTCATCTGATGCCTCTACATCTTCAGCTTCTCCTGTCCCTTCAGCTTCAGCTTCCCCCGTTGCAGTATCACCATATTCAGGGTACATATCATCATCCTCTTCTTCATTGTCTTCCATTATAACCCCTCTTTCTCCGTGCTTGGTCCAACAATTATAGCTAGGCATGAAACCTTTCCGAAGCAGGTGGGCGTGAATGATTTTTTAGGAAGAGTACTCCTTCTTGTTCCCACAGTGAACACATGGACAACACATAAAACCATTCTGAATATTTGCTCGAGCCACATCGCCAAAATTACGAAGACCTTCAATGAACTCGGAAGTGCGTCGGTCACCGTACATCCATTGTCGTTCGTTCATCTGCGTCATATAATTAGGTTTACTAATACTATTACCGAACATCATAAATAGTAAAATGACGAAACATGCATTTGTATCAATGACAAATAAAAGAATAGAGTTGCTAACCTCGATCGAGGAGGAAAGAACGAGGAGAAGACCTAAGTATCGCTCGGGCACCTCATATCATTTTTATTTTGTGTAAGCTTAAGTTGGTTCATGCTCTTAGGCATTTCATCAAACACCTCTTGTGCATAGGGCAAAAAACCAAACTAGCACACCCCCTCTCACACCTTCCAAAGGAAAAAAACAGAAGAGAAGGCTGGTGGGCGGCTTTATTTATAGGCAGGATCTCTAGAACCGGTTCGTATCCGAAACCGGTGCAAAAGGGTGGCCATTAGCACCGGTTCGTGCCACGAACCGGTGCTAATGGTTCCTAACAAACCGGTGCTAGAGCTCCACGGGCTCAATTTAGCTCTCTGCCAGCTCGAACCGGTGCTAAAGAACCCATTTAGTCTGGGTTCGTAAGCCAATCGGTGCAACTGCCGTTTGGAGCTCAAAACGAAAGCCCTATTTTCTACTAGTGTTAGAGAAATAAATGGATTTTTACTTTAGCATTGTTGCTTATTTATACTAGGTAGATGCTTTACTGGGCACCTCTCCTGTACAAATAAGCATTGGTGCTTGAGAAAAAGTTTTGTTTATTTTACTAAGCACCCTACTACCTTGCACTGTACATGGCCTAACCAAGCCTAATCATGTGTTACTACTTATGTAAGTGAGCTATGTCATCAGATCTAATTAAATAATACTACTTCTGAATTCCTCTCGTGTGTGTAAATGCTTGCTTAACAATACTTCCAAAAATCCCTTGCAACCATCGATATAAACTCACAGAGGGGTATATATGTCGCTGTGCGCGCCACAAATCCCTTGCAACCATCGATATGATAAGTTTTTTGCATGAAAGTCAAAGGACTAAATTTCGAATTAAAATCTGTTTGGTGAGAATTTTTTTTGACGGATGTTTGGTGAGAAATTATTTGGTCTAAGTTGGTAATTTAACCACGACCAAATATGTAACATTTATTACAGCTATTGTCTTGTACAGATCTTTAGTCACATTATGCACCAGGGGTAAAAATGATTTTTCGTATCTCTCTTTAACACCGTGAGTGAACAAAATGAACTAGATGTTATATTGGGGAAAAACATTTGAGTAGATGTCAAATAAGGAAGAAAATTTTGCCCAATGTTAAATACGGAAGAAATTTTAAGCCCGTGTTAAAAGGAATTTTCTCAATTAGAAATAGGTATTGAGCAATCTTCTTGATTCGTTTAAGTTTAGAATGACATGGTGTACTGAAGGAGAAACTTTTAGTTTTATTGTCTAGTATTCAAGCTAAAAGAAGTGAACTAATCTTCAGCTCTGAGCCTATGACTACGGTACATAACTGATATATGCAGCTGGTACTGCTTCATTAGATAAAACAGAGAAGATGGGCATGCAACAGAAAGAGATGGGGTGTAGGTGCGTGGGGTTAAAGGCGATGAAGAAATACCTCCCACGAAAGAAAGAGAGGCGGCCGCTAGGGTTCCACCTTAGCCGCCGCCATCGACTTTGTCTTCGTCGTCTACGACCAGGAATCGATGGGTTTTCTCTGCCTCCTCAGCTTGCCACTTCGGTGGCAGGAGAGGGTGGGGAGCTTGGACCTATGCTTGGCGTTGTTGAAGGGTCTCTAAGTTAGAGTTTGGTCAGCCAGCATCGTCGTTATGGTGGCTGTGGCGGCGTTGTGCGGGACAAGAATAAGGTATTCCCTCCTCCTCATCAATCTCATCGGCAGCGTTCTCGTCGGTGGCGTTGAGGAGGGAGGGAATTCGTATGGTTGCCGCTTCCATGGAGTGATGGATCTCGTCCAGTCTACGTATGTTACAAATTTGGTGTTAGAAGCTTTGGATCAATTAAAAGGTTCAACGACGACAATTTCTGCTCTGGGGCATTGGTCCTTACGGGCACATGCACGAGGACTTCCTGACTGTCATCAACAATGTCAGGCCGACTTCGGTATGGGAGTGGTAACAACGGCGCATCGGCGGCTCGCTCTGGCGGTAGTAGTGGTCGTTAGGTGATCCAAGGACCTCAATGTAATTTTTGTTATGTTTGGATTGCCTTATACTTCTTCTAAACTTATGAAATAGATTCGGATCTTTCTTGAAAAAAAAAAGATAAAACAGAGAAGATGAGATTAACAAGTCTCAGCAAGTGTGGCTGGAAAATGTACCAGACTCCGTTCGTGTTTATGTGGACAGCTATATGGCTGATCCAGTTAGGTAATGGAAACTTTTTTCCAGTTAAAAAAAACAAGTCTCAGCAAACGGCCCCGCGCCTTGTCTGGCCACATAGGTTGCACGCGCGCTTTCTACAAAGACGCCTTTGCCAATGCGAAAAGACGGTAGGAAATCCAAAAGCAAGCGCGCCTTTGAAGCAATTTGGGGGGCATATCCCAGGATTTTATTCGGATATGAACGAATCACAGCTTTGCAGTCGAGATGGCCCTCTTTCCGCGGCCCCTAATCAGTGGAGCAAATTGATTGACTATGTAATCCATCTCTAATCTCTTCGATCGGCGAGAGACGGTCTTGGGCTCTTGGCATAAGACTAGCGGTAATAATGTTGACGACGGAACTCAAAATCACAACATGATAGAAAGACGGTGTTGGGCATGTTGGCACGAGAGACTCATTTGAAACTTTGAAGGCGGTATTGCCTTCAGATTTTTTGTGCATCAGCAGGATCTTTAGAGGCGTGGGCAGAAGATATCGCACGTGCTAATGCTATAGCTTCGGTCTGAGAAAGTATTTTAACCAACCGACATGTTTCCAGCAAAACCTCTGTTGACACATTTAATGCGGGCCGTACACGCAGCAGCAGCCTCCCTCTCGCTATAGCACGTGGATTAGTGGTGGGCAAGTCGCCCTCCCTGGTGCTGGCTGCTGGGTCGATCGTACTGTACTTTAACCTCTCGTGGTTTCCGTGGGGTGGAGTGGTTAACGGTTCATCGATCTCGTCTAGAGGTGGAAGGGTCCATGCACGCACGTACGTACTACGCAGCAGCCACGGTCGCTTTGTTGCAAGTTGCATGTAGCTGACGCTGCTGCTGCCTGCTGCCTGCTGGTGCCTTTGAGGTTTGAGCACTCCACCAGACACGACATCTTTTCTGCTGTTAGCGCTTTCTATCTATATTTGCCGCCGGCCCTCTCTGTTGCTGCTGCTGATTAAGTTTGGTTGCTTGTCTAATTAAGAGTTTGACG
The DNA here is from genome assembly GCA_007115705.1 of Dactylis glomerata. Taxonomy (NCBI): domain Eukaryota; kingdom Viridiplantae; phylum Streptophyta; class Magnoliopsida; order Poales; family Poaceae; genus Dactylis; species Dactylis glomerata. The sequence continues at coordinate 1,546,132 of QXEO01000184.1, forward strand.
TGCTTAATTAGTTGGCTAGTTAGTTTGTTAGTGGAGGTGGAAAGTATCGAATTTCCTTCTGCGAGTTGTTAGCTACTCTAGCAAAATGTGCATTTTGTGCCTGATGTAGGCAGAGCAGCGGAACCAACAGTGCACCTCGTGGGGATTTTGATTTTGCATCTGCCGAAAATAGGTCCTCCGCTAGTACGTGCGCATCATACTTTTTTTTGGAGATCCGACTGTGGTGTGCGACCACCAACTACTCGTCCACTTTTTTTTTCAATAAAGGAAATATATTAATATTGAGAGATACCAATTAAATTTTCCACTTAGCGTTTTTAACTCAGCATATCCTTGATTAGTTTTCTCTGAACTCCACATATCAAGAATCCTACAATAACATGTTCCAAATGTGCATTGAACTCTTTGCTAAGAGCATCTCTAGCCGACCCTCCATAGCCTCCCTAAACGCTATTTGGGAGCGCCGAATCAAAAAAAAATATGCCTAGTTGTCCTTTCTATATTTGTTTTTCAGCCGGCTAATAGAAAATCTCAACCGGCCCTCCTAATCCATCCCCAGCCCACAGGAGGGCGAGCGGGGGCGGTGACGCAATCTTTTCCATGCGCGTGGCTCACCTAGAGTCACACACCTCCTCCCTCTTCCTTTTCTCCCACCTCCCCTCTCTTACTTTCCCCCACCTACTCTCTAGTCTCTCCACCATACTCCAGGTCTCCTCCGCTAGCACGATGGCAAAGAGAGGAGAGGAAGCTGCATCGGTGGTGCGAGCCTGCGCACGCCATCACAATCCTCGCCCTCCTCATCTGACTTCCCGTCCTCGTCCTCTCCTTGTTCAAATCCAGCGGCGGCGGCCGCAGCTGGGGGTGGAGGCGGCCGAGCGGATCCAGCAGCGGCGATGACATCTCGGGGTGGAGGCGGCCGATGACACGCCGGGAATGAAGGTTGCACTAGTAGGAAAAGGCTTATAGCCGCCAGCTTACTGCTGGAACCAAATCATGGTGCTCTAGTGGTATATATACCCCTGGCGCACCAGCTATTCGGTGCGCTAGCAGTAGCCCCTGTAAGGCCTAGCGGCTGCCTCCGAGGTGGCTCTAGGGAAATACCCCTGGCGCACCATATATAGGTGCGCGGGGGATATTTATATGTTGCGCCAGGGGTATTTCCCTAGAGCCACCTCTGGAGGCAGTCGCCGGGGTCCACCCTAAATTACCCCTAGTGCACGAGGCTTGGTGCGCCAAGCGTAATTCAGGGTGGACCCCTTGCATGGTGCCCCTGCTGGGCCCCACCCCAGATTACCACTAGAGCACCAGCTTGGTGCGCCAGGGGTAATTCAAGGTGGACCCCTCACACGGTCAAAGTTTAGTGAAGAAATGACGTGTTGCGGTTCCAAAAATGATTTTTGCAAAAAAATAGGAGCTCGTATTATTAGTGCTAAAGTGCAAACACACCCTTCTTCTAGCGAAATCGGCACGAGCTTGCGCAAATTTCAAAAGATACCTCCGAAGGTTTGGTCATCAAAATAAGAGCTGATATGCATCTCAGGCGGTCTAATATTTATGTGGTATGTGTAATATCCCAGGATTAGAGGTCATAAAATAGAGACACCAGGTGTGTGCATTGCATTTCATGCATGGAAAATCCGGGTAATTTTCGCGCTTTTAATTAAAACTGTCAAAGTGATCGAGGTTTCGCTTATGTCAATGGGAATGGAGTTAGTCATCGACATGAGTGCGATAAATTTCGACATGACCTTTATTGATTTTCTTAAATTAAGGGGAAACAATTTGAATTCGTAATTCAAAATTGAAAGAGAATAATTCAAATATAATTGACTGGGAATTCAAATCACAAATATTCATATTAAAATTTAAATGAATAAAGTAAAGTGCAACATTGAATAAAGAATAATGTTCTTTATTATAAATGAGTTTATTATATTACAAATCTCAAATAGTGAGATAAGTTGCAAGAATGAAATAAAAATTACAAACTTGAATTAAAAGATTAAAAAAGAAAAGGAAAATCCTAAACTAATCTTCTCCATTTTCTTATCTTATTTTCCTGCAAAACAAAACAACAAAGACAAAAGAAATGGTGTGTGTTAATGTTAAAATGTTTGTCTTCACCTTTGGTGAGACATTGTTAGTGTTGGAAACTAGCTAGCAGGGAATCAAGAATTAGTCTTGATCCCCAAATGGTGATTAGAGGGAGTAAATCTTATTTTGGCAACATAAGGGTCACTTGAGCATAATTGGGTCAACACTGACCACACACTTGGATCAAGAGGCAACAATTATCAAGAAGGCAACAGGGACTAGAGGCAACACTGATTGATCCATATCAAAATAGGGAAAAGGCAACCACAATGATCCTATTTATATTTAGGCATCAAGGCAACAGTGTTATCTCCCTCTAATCTAGCTAGGGTCCTTGGCAAGCCCATGTGTTTCCAGATTTAAGGATTCACCATTGACAATAGATGGTCAAGATGAACCATTAGTCTACTACTAATAAATCATTAAGTTCATGTATAATTAAGTCGAGGACTTAATTATATTTCCACCAGCAGCAATATAGTTCACTGTTCACATATCTAGTTAGCCAACAAGTAATTATGAGGAAACCAAATATGAGTAATAGAGTTGGCAGTACCAAAAATAAAGACCAACCAAAGGATAATCATCAACACCGTAGCTTGCAAAAGGAGGTGAAGAAAATCAATTAGGCATCTTGTACCTGGGCACAAGCACACTCCCTAGTAGCTCACACATCACATGCAAGCTCTGTGCTGTCAGCACAGCATGCGCAATATATAGATACAAAACCACCAGGGGGAAAAGTTCACTGCACACTACCACTCACTTTGCTCAGCTACGCACAGCACCTCCAGAACAACCAAGCTCACCCAAGAACACCACCATTTAATCCAGACAAACACAACAGCCACCATGATCACTTAGTGAAGATGAAGACCTGATCAAGATCAAGGAAGAGTCGACCCACAACCAGGAAGGGCAAGCATCAGGAACAAGAAGCAGGCTAGCTAACCAGGAGGAGCAGGGATGCCAGGAAGGAGGAGTAAGGCTACCAGAAGAATAAGATCAAGAGGAAGAAGAAGGGCACCAGATCCAAGGATCTAATACCAACTTCACTTCCCAAAAAATCCAGCAGTAAGGTGAACAAACCAAGAACAAGCAGTAGATTTTGTTCTTATTATCTGCAAAATAAAATAAGGGGGGGGAAGCAGGATACTCTCAGATAGGCATAGAGGTGCTATGCTTAGATCCTCACAGAGTAGTAAAAATCCAACAAAATGAGTATCTGTTCTTATCCTTCAATTAGAGCCTCAGACTATTGCATCATAGGCTAGATTAATAAATCAAGGCAGCAAGTGTTCTTATCATAGTATACTGCTTAGCCAATGTTTCTCTTTGCACACAACTTCAAACAAAGCCATCACAAGCACCAGGGATGCACAACAGATCAAAGCAGCCAACACAGTTATGCACATAGTTACTGAGCACACTCCTTTGGGGGCACCACAATAATTATAAAAGAGCATAGTAACAACCATTTCAATATTTGCTCTGATCTAGATATAGAATCTAGGAAAAATCTTAATTGGATCATTACTGAATCGATATTCAGTTCATACTCTAAAGCAAATTCAGTTAAATCCATCATTACATCCTATGGATCATCATAGTGATCAAATCCATCACACACCCGGTGTATCACTAATAGGAACTGCAAGGATAGTTTTATACTGCGAAATCTTATGCAGATAGCTTGCTATATGTCAAAACTGAATCCAAGGTTCAGTTGAACACTTAAACTGAACTTCACGACAACATGGCAGGGAATCACATCAGCACCATAGCCCAGCCAAGTACTGTTAGCAGTAACTGAATCAACTAGCACTTAGTAGTAGTACAGTAAGGAAATTGTCACCGCATTATAGCAAAATTTGGTGTATCAGCAGCACAAGCAATGGGTCATGTTGCACCTTGCAATACACCAAGCTAGAGGGGAAGAGGTAGAAGGGTAGCTCACAGTGGGGGAATCGGCGATGCCGGAGTTGGGTGGGCAACGCCGTCTTGCTGGCGTCGAGGTCGGAGTCGCCGGGGTTGCATTCCTGCACTACCGTCCCACCGGCGTCGATATAGAGGGAAATGGAGAGGAGTAGCACCCTCGACGGCGGCGCCGGGCACGGCCGGCGACGGCCAAATCAGCCGCCCGCGGCTAGGGTTCCGAGGTCGCGGACGAGCTAGCTAGGCCATGAGGATCAAATCGAGAGGGAAGGAGGGAAATAGGTCATCGATGTGAACCAGAACCCCACCTCACCGGCGCTGGAGAGGGCCGGGAGCGGCCGGGGGAGAGCAGCAGCACGGCGGCGCCATGGGGGGGTTCGGGAGCGCCTGTGCGTGCGTACAAAAGAAAGGGAGAGAGATGAGTGAGGGGGCCGTCGGGCTAGGGTTTGACCCGAGCCCGACCGAGCCTGGTAGGCCGATTTGGTCCAGCTGGACCAGCTGGGCTCAGCCCATTGTCTCTCCATTTGGCTATATTTCCTGAGAAAATGAAATCATTTAAGAAAATGAAACAAATCCAACAAACTCAAGGTTATTTGATAATAGGAAATTATTAACAATAAGTAAATATAGCAACTAAGTACTTCTTAAGTCTAAGACCTATGATATACTATTTACTTTGTTACTTGAGCATTGGTTCTTCAATCTTGAGTATTAATACTTAAACCCTAAAAATATTATTTTTATACTAAAAATTGAGGAAAGTCTTAAATAAATAATAAATCATGTTATAAGTTATTCCTTCACTTGAATCCTTTATCTATCAATTAATTACTTTAGAATCTTTAACTAGCATGGAATGCATACCCATGTGATAAGATAGTAGAAGATTGATGTGAGCTCTACAAGATATTTTCATGTCATCACCTGAATCACCATTCCTTTATGTAATAAAAAAAACATTAGGGTACATATTCTTCAAAAGTAATTCTTTTAAAGAACATATCAAACAAGCATCACACCAATTCATATGCCCTAAAATATGCAATGATATATGCTTATTAAGATTATTAAACAACCCTGGAATCAACTATGAATTGTTACTTTAGCATTACTTGCTCATGACTAACTAATTGAGTACTAATCACAATATGCTTCACTGAAACTCTTCCAATATTGAATCAACCTTAATTTATTTCCTTGGTATGCTCATCTATTAACTACTCTTGGTTATGATGGAAACATGCTAACCACTAGAACACTAAACCTTAGGTGTAGTGCTTCTAATCAATAAGAAATATGTTCTTCAAATGTTATTCTTTTATGAAACATTGAAAGTAAGTAACCAACCATTCCATTAAGCTTGAAATTAAATAAGTCTATTTGTGTGTTAAGATTGTTGTCAACCCTAAGACTAGCTGGGTATTCTTATCAAATAAGAATTACTTCAGCTTTGCTTGTCCATAACCAGCTACTTGATTGCTAATAAAATCACTTAAAAGTGTTACCTTCAAGTTTTCACTCATTGCTATACTAGTCTTTTGAATTAACTCTTGTTTTATGCTTTATTTTATTACTTTAAAAGTTAGTCAGCCAATCAAAAATCCTTAACAACCTTGTCGTGGAGTGAATCTAAAAGTGCAACTCATCATAAAGAAATCATCACAACTCAATATTAACAAATCATCGGGGTTAGGATACGCTTAGAGGGATGCATAGCATATAATTTGCATATCATGCTGCAGTTCTTTTAACATCATATTTACCAGATGATGGTGCTACTTCAATATCTGGATTTCCTACGTATCGAAGACCTTGACTTGCATATTCTTGCAGTCAAAAAGGCAAGTTTATCTTGCTCATATCTCTTGATTGCACTGATTTTGAAACTTCTTGCAAAGTGTTAACTTCAAACTCTAACATTTCAAAAAGGATGGAAAACATATTTTCATAAGTAATATGCCTAGTGGTTATCAACCAGTGGTGATAACCTAGGAGGGCTGGCAGGTGGAACCACGGTAAGATTGTGGTGGTGGAGGTTCCACTTGCACGGGAAAGTAAACCTAGGATTAACTACCAATGCCACAGTTATTCTTGTGCCATAAAAACCGTGTCGTACAAGAGACTTGGAATGGGACGAGGAAGTCAGCTGTATCTTCTCTCGTTTGCATGTCAACGGGCAGCCAGTTGCCGGTCGCGGTAGATCTTGCGGGACTACTTGCACATGGGTGGGACACCTCGGTTCACACGGCACTGGTGTCTATGATGGTCCGCAAGAGGCGCCTAGGTACTTCATCGTTGGGGGTGAATATCAGGGGCATAACCTGCTATGCGTGAATTGGGTGGGCATGCGTTGTGCGGAGAAGGCAGTGATTGGCTTGGATCAATAACTGGGCCCCACACCAAGGAAGTGTGGACGAGCATGCAACTCGGTTGTGCAACAAGGCTTTGATCTCTTTTGGAAGGACACACCTCTGCAGAGTGTAAAAGGATGTGACATGTTACCCCTTGTTCCGGGAAGGAGCTGCGAACGCGGCAGGAAAGGTGCTCTCAAGGCACTAATACCCTGTGTTGGCTGTTGGGCATAGTTTTCATAAGTAAAAGCAATCTTTGAAGAAACTTTGATAAAACCCTGCATTGGCCTACGACTCTTTTGGGTCCATGGCTTTAGTTAGTACATATCACACAACTTCTTTCTAAAGAAACTTGCTGGGTAACGCTCGTTACTCACCCTAATCTCTTAAACCCTTGCTAGACTATGAAGAATTAGATTGAAGGCAACCCAAGGAGAGAACCTCAAGACATTGAAGATGAAGATGCAGCATTCTACCAACATCATGATTATCAGCGGAGTCTACAATTGTATGAAGCTTGGAGAAAAACTAGAATAGGATTAGAAAGGAACCAGTTTCCTAATCCTAGAACCTAAGTAGTTAGAGAAACTCTATATTTGAGTAGCAAGCCAAATGCATTAGTTGTAGTTTAGTTTAGTCTTCATTGTATTCTTTCTCGTTTGTAGTCGCCAGAACTAAACCTCTACCTGTTGAGGAGGTTCTGAAGATCTTCTGTATGCTGAAAATTGTAATCCTATAGACATACCGTGGACCTGCGATGTTTCTGTTGTACCACTCTGATGGATGTAATACTAGTGAGACGGTGTTTCATTAGTGTTATGTCAACGACTTGCATACTACACATGCAGTGGTATGTTGGGTCACCACAGCTGGTATCAGAGCAAACGCTTTGACCCTAGGATTAAAACCCTTTAATAGGAGACCTGTAGGTTTGGTAGTGACTATAGGAAGCCATCTTGTCTAAACCAATTCTTCTTAAGACTTGTGATGGATACTCAACAAAAGAATAATCCTGACATACTTGAGTCAAATTTCTTACCTATTTTTTTAAGTGAAGTTAGATATCTTGTTCAATACCTAGTAGTTATGACATCATTAGAGCCTTACATAAAGGATGGAAGCAGATCATATTTGGTATACAATACTTGGTAGTCCAAAGAGAGGATACAACCGGATTGGGAACTATCCTATTGGAAGAAGTATACCAAGGGCAATTAGTTAAACTTAAGTCATCTGAAACTGTAGTAGGGTGATGTTAAGTGGTGAAGTGAGTCCATATGGGGTAGTAGGACTCATGTTTTAGTCCTGTATATGGATACTCAAGAATGCCATATACAAGTAAGTTGTACTGGTAGTATAAAAACCTTAATCATGTTAGATTCACTTGAGAATATTTACATGATGGAGTAGAACTTTTAGTGAACCAGCAATTTCAAGCTGAGGAGGAAGTTACACAATAGAGAAACTTTATAAAAGATATGGAGTTATGGGAACCATGTCTGGTGAAGAATTACAATGCTCATGAATACATGAAGTTTTGAGAGATCATGTGAGGTTCGTCTTCAATAGGACAGAAGGTAAGCAAGAAATAGTAGTCTTAAAGGAATATGAATCCGTTAGAAGGGTTTCCAAACCCCTTTGCTCAAATTTATTCGATTGCAACTAGGCAATTGAGGTAAGTTTTGAGACAAAGAGTAGTAGTCCACCATTAAGTGCATATAGCACAATATAAACCTATATTATTTGGTGCTATAAGGTACACGTCTAAGCCTAAACTCTAGAGATATTTTACTCACGGGCTTATGATGATGTATGTTGACAGCACAATTTTGGATTTTCTTGGATTTTATTGTGTGACTAGACCTATGCATGAAGTTTGACTTTGATATGCAAGTGCATGTTGCATTATCAAGTCCTTACTTCATGTTATAGTTCTAGAAGGTTAAGGGATTCGTGTGAAGGAGAGACGAATTCCGAAGGCAATCAAGACAAAAGATGAAGGATCACCAGATAATGGAAGCCAAAAGAAGAAAGCTAGCAAGTGATCTTCATGGAAGCATCATGAAGTGGAAGTAAGATGAAGTATTAGTACTCTAGTTCTTAAAACACTAGAGGTAATCCTAGATTATTGAGTAGAACCACTAATTAGGTAACCGCAATTGAGTTTAAGGTATTTGAGCTCGTTGTTATGCAGCCTTGGTTATGCTTAGTACATCACGGGTTGATTGAGGTGTTGTGATACCGATGATTCATTCCGGTATTGCCTGCTGCTTTATTCAGCCTGGGAGTGGTAACCCCAGTAACCCTCATTGATAGCGTGACTAAGACACATAACATTTCTGTATAACATTGATTTCTAGTCCCGAAATCTTGAATTGTAGATTGGTGGTTAAGACGTTAGCAATACTTTTCCTTATCCTAGAGTTGTAGTCTTTGTCTATGGACTAAGACTTGTGAGGATTCGTGTCAACAATGATCCGTTGTGACCATTGGTTCATTTATAGCCTTGATAGTTCTTATTTTGTTCAACTTATACAATTGCCTATCGTGGATATCCTCCAGTTCAAGAGAAACTCTGCCGGATTTCTCATGTGGCTTTGTATGGACCTTACCATCGGAATTAGGATTGATAACGATGGGAAAACCCAATTCTCATCAATATTAGAACTTTTGGGTAGGGTACTACACCCAAAAGTGGAATAGAACATCCTACCTAAATGATTAACCCAAGAATTCGTATCGGTTCTCCACAATTGTGTGGGTACACCGCAGACTTCTTTGAGAAACCATTAGAAAGACGTAGTAGAAAGACCAACCAAGATTTATAGTTTAACCATGGACTGCTAACGGTTAGAAGATAATATGTTCAAAGGCCATTACAAGAGTATAAGTGGACAGTTCAGGAAAGTCAAAAGTGTTGAAAGTGAGATGAAGTATGTCAGAAGTAAATTCTTTCCAGGTTTTGTCGTAACCTTATGGAGTTTGGCAGAGGAGTGAGATGATTTTGACCATAATTACACCAAGTATGAGCCACAGCTGGTATATCATGAACCGCAGCTGGAGAAGTTTGAGATTAGAGTTAACCCTAGTCTTGAACCTAGAAGACCGGTTAAGATCTATAGAATTGGATAAAAAAAACTTGAATGGACACACTGAATGTGTTTAATCCATTCTTAGGTGGTAAAACTTAGAGCCAATTAGGAAGATATATAGGAACAATTAGTAGAACCCTATAAGCCTTTGAAAGTGTTGCAAACATGGATAATTCAAGAGAATGACCAAGAAGAGACCAATATGGATGGAATTCAAGTGATTATTGTTCAGAGTTAGACAACAGAAGATTCGAGGCACACTCTGGACAAAGGATACCATCTATATCCCAATTAGTTGGTGAAGGAACTTCAAGACATATGATACCAACACCAAGTTCGTCCAACAACGTACGAGAGCGAAAACTTCGGGACGAAGTTTAGTTTAAGGGGGGGAGACTGTAATATCCCAGGATTAGAGGTCATAAAATAGAGACACCAGGTGTGTGCATTGCATTTCATGCATGGAAAATCCGGGTAATTTTCGCGCTTTTAATTAAAACTGTCAAAGTGATCGAGGTTTCGCTTATGTCAATGGGAATGGAGTTAGTCATCGACATGAGTGCGATAAATTTCGACATGACCTTTATTGATTTTCCTAAATTAAGGGGAAACAATTTGAATTCGTAATTCAAAATTGAAAGAGAATAATTCAAATATAATTGACTGGGAATTCAAATCACAAATATTGATATTAAAATTTAAATGAATAAAGTAAAGTGCAACATTGAATAAAGAATAATGTTCTTTATTATAAATGAGTTTGTTATATTACAAATCTCAAATAGTGAGATAAGTTGCAAGAATGAAATAAAAATTACAAACTTGAATTAAAAGATTAAAAAATAAAAGGAAAATCCTAAACTAATCTTCTCCATTTTCTTATCTTCTTTTCCTGCAAAACAAAACAACAAAGACAAAAGAAATGGTGTGTGTTAATGTTAAAATGTTTGTCTTCACCTTTGGTGGGACATTGTTAGTGTTGGAAACTAGCTAACAGGGAATCAAGAATTAGTCTTGATCCCCAAATGGTGATTAGAGGGAGTTAATCTTATTTTGGCAACATAAGGGTCACTTGAGCATAATTGGGTCAACACTGACCACACACTTGGATCAAGAGGCAACAATTATCAAGAAGGCAACAGGGACTAGAGGCAACACTGATTGATCCATATCAAAATAGGGAAAAGGCAACCACAATGATCCTATTTATATTTAGGCATCAAGGCAACAGTGTTATCTCCCTCTAATCTAGCTAGGGTCCTTGGCAAGCCCATGTGTTTCCAGATTTAAGGATTCACCATTGACAATAGATGGTCAAGATGAACCATTAGTCTACTAATAATAAATCATTAAGTTCATGTATAATTAAGTCGAGGACTTAATTATATTTCCACCAGCAGCAATATAGTTCACTGTTCACATATCTAGTTAGCCAACAAGTAATTATCAGGAAACCAAATATGAGTAATAGAGTTGGCAGTACCAAAAATAAAGACCAACCAAAGGATAATCATCAACATCGTAGCTTGCAAAAGGAGGTGAAGAAAATCAATTAGGCATCTTGTACCTGGGCACAAGCACACTCCCTAGTAGCTCACACATCACATGCAAGCTCTGTGCTGTCAGCACAGCAGGCGCAATATATAGATACAAAACCACTAGGGGGAACAGTTCACTGCACACTACCACTCACTTTGCTCAGCTACGCACATCACCTCCAGAACAACCAAGCTCACCCAAGAACACCACCATTTAATCCAGCCAAACACAACAGCCACCATGATCACTTAGTGAAGATGAAGACCTGATGAAGATCAAGGAAGAGTCGACCCACAACCAGGAAGGGCAAGTATCAGGAACAAGAAGCAGGCTAGCTAACTAGGAGGAGCAGGGCTGCCAGGAAGGAGGAGTAAGGCTACCGGAAGAATAAGATCAAGAGGAAGAAGAAGGGCACCAGATCCAAGGATCTAATACCAACTTCACTTCCCAGGAAGGGGAATCGGCGATGCCGGATTTGCGTGGGCAACGCCGTCTTGCCGGCGTCGAGGTCGGAGTTGCCGGGGTTGCATTCCTGCGCTACTGTCCCACCGGCGTCGATATAGAGGGAAATGGAGAGGAGTAGCACCCTCGACGGTGGCGCCGGGCACGGCCGGCGACGGCCAAATCAGCCGCCCGCGGCTAGGGTTCTGAGGTCGCGGACGAGCTAGCTAGGCCATGAGGATCAAATCGAGAGGGAAGGAGGGAAATAGGTCATCGAGGTGAACCAGAACCCCACCTCACCGGCGCTGGAGAGGGCCGGGAGCGGCCGGGGGAGAGCAGCAGCACAGCGGCGCCATGGGAGGGGGTTCGGGAGCGCCTGTGCGTGCGTACGAAAGAAAGGGAGTGAGATGAGTGAGGGGGGCCGTCGGGCTAGGGTTTGACCCGAGCCCGACCGAGCCTGGTAGGCCGATTTGGTCCAGCTGGACCAGCTGGGCTCAGCCCATTGTCTCTCCATTTGGCTATATTTCCTTAGAAAATGAAATCATTTAAGAAAATGAAACAAATCCAACAAACTCAAGGTTATTTGATAATAGGAAATTATTAACAATAAGTAAATATAGCAACTAAGTACTTCTTAAGTCTAAGACCTATGATATACTATTTACTTTGTTACTTGAGCATTGGTTCTTCAATCTTGAGTATTAATACTTAAACCCTAAAAATATTATTTTTATACTAAAAATTGAGGAAAGTCTTAAATAAATAATAAATCATGTTATAAGTTATTCCTTCACTTGAATCCTTTATCTATCAATTAATTACTTTAGAATCTTTACCTAGCATGGAATGCATACCCATGTGATAAGATAGTAGAAGATTGATGTGAGCTCTAAAAGATATTTTCATGTCATCACCTGAATCACCATTCCTTTATGTAATAAAAAAACATTAGGGTACATATTCTTCAAAAGTAATTCTTTTAAAGAAGATATCAAACAAGCATCACACCAATTCATATGCCCTAATATAAGCAATGATATATGCTTATTAAGATTAGTAAACAACCCTGGAATCAACTATGAATTGTTACTTTAGCATTACTTGCTCATGACTAACTAATTGAGTACTAATCACAATATGCTTCACTGAAACTCTTCCAATATTGAATCAACCTTAATTTATTTCCTTGGTATGCTCATCTATTAACTACTCTTGGTTATGATGGAAACATGCTAACCACTAGAACACTAAACCTTAGGTGTAGTGCTTCTAATCAATAAGAAATATGTTCTTCAAATGTTATTCTTTTATGAAACATTGAAAGTAAGTAACAAACCATTCCATTAAGCTTGAAATTAAATAAGTCTATTTGTGTGTTAAGATTGTTGTCAACCCTAAGACTAGCTGGGTATTCTTATCAAATAAGAATTACTTCAGCTTTGCTTGTCCATAACCAGCTACTTGATTGCTAATAAAATCACTTAAAAGTGTTACCTTCAAGTTTTCACTCATTGCTATACTAGTCTTTTGAATTAACTCTTGTTTTATGCTTTATTTTATTACTTTAAAAGTTAGTCAGCCAATCAAAAATCCTTAACAACCTTGTTGTGGAGTGAATCTAAAAGTGCAACTCATCATAAAGAAATCATCACAACTCAATATTAACAAATCATCGGGGTTAGGATACGCTTAGAGGGATGCATAGCATATAATTTGCATATCATGCTGCAGTTCTTTTAACATCATCTTTACCAGATGATGGTGCTACTTCAATATCTGGATTTCCTACGTATCGAAGACCTTGACTTGCATATTCTTGCAGTCAAAAAGGCAAGTTTATCTTGCTCATATCTCTTGATTGCACTGATTTTGAAACTTCTTGCAAAGTGTTAACTTCAAACTCTAACATTTCAAAAAGGATGGAAAACCTATTTTCATAAGTAATATGACTAGTGGTTATCAACCAGTGGTGATAACCTAGGAGGGCTAGCAGGTGGAACCACGGTAAGATTGTGGTGGTGGAGGTTCCACTTGCACGGGAAAGTAAACCTAGGATTAACTACCAATGCCACAGTTATTCCTTTGCCATAAAAACCGTGTCGTCCAAGAGACTTGGAATGGGACGGGGAAGTCAGCTGTATCTTCTCTCGTTCGCATGTCAACGGGCAGCCAGTTGCCGGTCGCGGTAGATCTTGCGGGACTACTTGCACATGGGTGGGACACCTCAGTTCTCATGGCACTGGTGTCTATGATGGTCCGCAAGAGGCGCCTAGGTACTTCATCATTGGGGGTGAATATCAGGGGCATAACCTGCTATGCGTGAATTGGGTGGGCATGCGTTGTGCGGAGAAGGCAGTGATTGGCTTGGATCAATGACTGGGCCCCTGCTACCGGTTGATGGCGCCAGAAAAGAGGCTGCTGGCGTGTGGTTGATGTGGGAGCAGACGGTCCTTGTGCGTGGTGAATAACCAGCCCGTTGGGAACCCCAAGAGGAAGGTATGATGAGTTTAGCAGCTAGTTTTCCCTCAGTTAAGAAACCAAGGTTTAATATCGGTCAGGAGAGGAGAGACAATGACGACTGAAGGTGATGCGGACTGGCTTAGTAACACTCCAACAAGGGCGCCGTTTAACGATACTTGTTGACTCGTCTTCGGCCAGTAGCAACGCGGAACCTGCACACACACAAACAAATACTTTGTTCCCAACTTGCGATGAGGTTGTCAATCTCACCAGTTTGCTTGAAACAAAGGTTATGAGCGTATCGAGTGGAAAACAATATAGTATGCGAGTAAAGTAAACAGTATGAGTAAAGTAAACAGGTGATAGCAATATGATGTAAATAGGACCGGGATCCACAGTTCACTAGTGGTGTCTCTCCATAGATAAAATAACACATGCTGGGTAAACAAATTACAGTTGGGCAATTGATAGAATAAAGATAACGTGATATGTCAAGAAGATCACTATGAGATTTACTCTGGGCATTACAACAAAATACATAGACCGCCATCCAACTGCATCTATGACTAATAATCCACTCCCGGGGATATCAATCCGAACACCCTAGAAGTATTAAGTTGCGAACAACAGATAATTGCATTAAGCAAAGTGTGTAATGTAAACAAAGCATATGCCCTTGAGCATATGAATGTTGTTTTCTCCCTAGTAGCAACAGCACATCTACCACCTTAGAGGATTCTGTCACTCCCCCAGGTGAAATAGAGGCATGAACCCACTATCGAGCATAAATACCCCCTCTTGGAGTCACTAGCAACTACTCGGCCAAGATAGCTACTAACAACGGAGAGCATGCAAGATCATAAACAACATAGAGATAACAAAAGATAATATTCAGTACAACAACTTAATCATAAACACCAATATTCATCGGATCCCAACAAACCAAACATGTAGAATTACATAACAGTGATCTCAATCATGTATGGCAGCTCATGAGATCTAAACATGAAGCACATGGTGGAGAAGACAACCATCTAGCTACTGCTATGGACCCATAGTCCAAGGTAGACTACTCACTCATCGCTCCGAAGGCAAGCATGGCGATGAAGAAGACCTCCGGTGGCGATTCCCCTCTCTGGCAGGGTGCCGGGAAGAGCTTCTGGACCCTCCCGATCTTCGGGTCGACGGTGGTGGCGGATCGCGATGTGTTCTGGAAAACTGATCGGGTACTTAGGTTTTTTCCGTCGGGGGGTCTTTATAGGCGAAGGGGCGATGTCAGAGGGGGAGCCAGGCTCCCTCACGCGGGCCCCGCGCGGCCAGGGGGCTGGTCGTGCCGCCCCTGCGTGTGGGGCCCTGGTGGCCCCCCCTCCTACTCCTCTTCGGATCTCTCGAAGCTTCCGGGTAAAATAAGACTTCAGGATGTGGTTTCGTCCAATTCCGAGAATATTTCCTGTGTATCACTCTGAAACACAAAAACAGCAGAAAACAGGGAACTGGCACTGTGGCACTTCGTTAATAGGTTAGTTCCGGAAAATGCATAAAAGTGCCACTAAGTGTAACGAAACAATAGGCAAATGGTATAAAAACAAGCATGGAGCATAAAAAATTATAGATACGTTTGAGACGTATCAAGCATCCCCAAGCTTAACTCCTGCTCGTCCTCGAGTAGGTAAGTGATAACAAAAGAATAATTTTTGAGGTGACATGCACCTACACAAACTTGATCATATATGTAAGCATTGGTGAGCTGGGATCATAAGAACTTAAAACATGGGCATGAAGATATAATCATGACAATAAGAAACTTAGCAACCATGTTGTAAACATGCAAATGAACACAAACAAAAGATCATGAAAAATGAAACAATGAAAGTCAAACGTGTGTTCAAATCATAAGGAAAAACATACAAATGGTTTTCAGCTTGTCCTTCAAAGAGAGCAAAACATAAATGCATAGGACACCTTCAAGTTTAAGAGGGCGACTAGATACAAATAATTTAAGAACAAGTGAAACCAACAATATAAATCAATCAATGAACTTTGGGACAATGCATATCACACTAAGAATGACAACTATGCTCTCTTAATGGTGTATAAAGAAAGAAGGTGGTGACTCATCATAAAAGTAAAAGAAAGGCCCTTCGCAGAGGGAAGCAGTGATTGCAATTTTTATAACCTTCAAAAATTATGGTACTTACCGGCTTTGAGCTCTCATTGCCCCCATCATACGCATCTTGAATGGTTAAAGTTAATGCGAGAACAATTATGATGCATATGCTTGACAAATCATAAGTTGAAAACCTCGTGCCCCGTGAATACGAGTACCCAAACCTCATGCTACTTTACTTAGAGTCCCAAGCAAGGCTCTTGTCATTGTAAGTATATGCATATCATTGAAAACCGCCAATGGGGTACCTCCGTGCCCGATGACATGGAACAAGCCCACACCAAAATGACAGGACAAGCAGACAATGAACACCTCGACATCTCTTTTATTTGCCTTTTGTTTAGCTTTTTATTGTGAGATGCGTCGTCGAATGTTCACCATGGGTATGCTGCAAATTTCCACCATGAATTATGCATGGCTTAGATTGGCGGCCCGGCGTTTCCCTAACACATATACAAACTCCATGATCCCCACAAGATTCCCAATTCATTTCACACCGCGGGCATCCATAAACAAAAGATCACGATATCAACTCAAATAAGAAGTGCAATGTTGAAAGCTTGCCCCATGACAGCATGGATGGGATAGAATCCAACTTACAACTTGCAAGCATAACAACTCAACATAAGAGACCACAATGTCAAATTTTTAAGAACAGGAAAAAATAAAGTGTGCCTTCCGGTTCGTGAGAGCTTTACTAACCGAATTTCGCATAACACTGGTAAGAGTTTAATTTGAAGAGAAAATAAAAGCAAGTCAAATTTACTTGGAATAGCAAATTGCTAGTAGGTATATATGGTGGACACTTTGGAAAACTTTGGCTTTTAGGAGTTGGATGCACGAGTAGAGCTCATACTCAGTACAAGGCGAGGGCTAGCAAAAGACTGGGAGCGACCAACTAAGAGAGCAATAATGGCCATAATCATGCAAAGCGACATTAAAAGAAGCATAAGATGGCATCAAAAGTCAAAAACTAAATGATCATGAAGGCTATTGGCGACTTTGTAAGAGTACAACATGTGTGAGCATGCACCAAGTCAACCCAAATAAATCATCAAGGAGAAAACCAAAATAATGCTTCCATACAATAAAAATAACTCATGATTTCTTCAAAGGCTCATTAAGCAATCTCAGTTATTTGAGACAAGTCATGCTACAGCAAAACCACTAAGCATACTATCAAAAAGACATCAAGCATGACATGAAAAAGCCTAAGCCGCAGTCTACACAAGCTCCTTCTTGTACCACTATTTTGCACAAAGCTTTTTCTCTTTCCAACACCATTTGAAATTTTTAAAGACACCTCTTTTGATGAAAATCAATAAAGATCAGAGGCAAAAATACACCTTGATGAAAAGATATGACAAGGTCTGAACGCAAATCAAGGTGAAAACGAAAACCAAAAGCAGTAGCAGAAAAAGAAGAACACTCGATAAACGATAAGAGTGAAAAACTGAGTGTTCTTGGCAAATGAAAACGAGTAAATCTCCTCCAAAAGAAATTTGTTGGGGTCCAACCATTTATTGCAGCAAACAAACAAACTAAACCAACTAAGAAAACTAAAACAACTGACGCTCTAAGAAAAACACATAGTGCATGAAGCAATAAAAATATAGTGTTTTGAAAGGTGACCTGATTTTTGCCGATGAAGAAGGGGTGCCTCGGGGGCATCCCCAAGCTTTGACGCTTGTACTTCTTGGATATTTCTTGGGGTGATGCATGGGCATCCCCAAGCTTGAGCTTTTGTCCATTCTTCAGCTCATCTCATCATTCTCCAATCCCTACACTTGAAAACTTCCTTCATACAAAACTAAACACAATTCTATTAGCAACATTAGTGTAAGCATAACATATAATCAATCCTCTATTTGCTTCAGGTTTCAACTCAAAACCACCACATATATAGTAGATACTACTGTAGCAAGCTCCCCAAAAGTTCTGTGATCAAAAGAACTCAAAAGAAAGCGATAAAGTGGCAAACACAAATATTGACAGAAATCTGTCAAAACTGAACAGCTGACAAAGGTCGAATTTTTGAGGGATTTTTTGTTGCTCAAATCAAAAAGTGTTCAACTAACAAAAGTTTGGATATAACCTGGGGCATATGCACAAGAAATCGCAGGTCCAAAAGATAAACAGAGAATTTATACGAATTTTTACGGTGCAGCACCGAAAACAGTTTCAGGACAGCAACATCCCCAAATCTTTACCTCACTCAAATTAGAGGCTTCTCTTGGCACAAAAACGAAAAAAACAAGATAAGGAGCGGTTATTACAGTAGTAATGACTTCTAAGACTCAAATAAAATAAAAAGTACTAAAAAGAAAACATTGGGTTATCTCCCAAGAGTGCTTTTCTTTCACGCCTTTGAGCTAGGCGCAGAAAATTGCGAATCAAGTAATATCAAGTGATGAAGTGCTAGGATCAGCACGTGCCTTACGTCTTCCTTTCTTACCTTTGCTCTTGACTCTAGGAAAGACATGGTTATTGCAAGGTGGAGAGGTAAATGTTATATTGCCTTTTCCCACATCGATGACGGCGCCCAGGAGCTTCATAATGGATCTTCCAAGTGTGATTTGTCCTTTTCCTACACATTCAATAACAAGATAATCAGTAGATATCATTCTTTCTAGGACTTTTGTAAAGACTCCTTCAGCTATTCCAAGGGGAAATATAGTGACATTGTTAGTAAGAGAAATTTCTTCTCCTCCCTCAGAAAGCTTCCAAAGGCTCAAAGATTCATAAACATCCTTTGGCATGAGACAAAATTCAGACATAATATCACAATGAGCATGAAAAGTTTCACCACTAATGGTGATTTTTATCGCAGGATACCAACTCAAAGGTTCAGTATTTGTTGGCACATAATCAAAATGCTGGCGCAAAGTATTATAGCAAGAATTCAAACTAGCAGTGCGAGTCTCAAGAGTATTAAGTCTATTAAAAATGCACACAAGAGAGGAATCAAAATAGGTTGGCATGCTATAAATTGTAATCAACTTTTTTATAATATTGAAGGCTTGATCTCCATCACAATGAAGGAAATCTCCTTCAGCAGTAGCATCCAAAGCATATCTATAACGAAGAGAAAGTCCAAAGTAAAAGCTACTAAGAAGCAAACTCAAAGTCATTTTAGGTTCAGTTTTTCCATGCCAATCATAAATTCTAGACCAAGCTTCTTTAAAGCTTTCCTCATCTTTCTGCTTAAAAGTAAAAATCATATCCTCGGGCGACATAGTAGTAGCAACTGAACTAGACATAATGAACTAAAAGTAAAGAAATAGCAACTACCAAGGATTCTAATTTTTTTGGGTTTTTGATAAAGCAATGCAGGTAAAATAAATAAAGTAAAGCAAAACAATAAAACAAAGTAAAGAATGTGTGTGCGAAAAACTCCCCTCGCAGAAGTCTTCTCTTCCTCCCCGGCAACGGCGCCAGAAAAGAAGCTGCTACCGGTTGATGGCGCCAGAAAAGAGGCTGCTGGCGTGTGGTTGATGTGGGAGCAGACGGTCCTTGTGCGTGGTGAATAACCAGCCCGTTGGGAACCCCAAGAGGAAGGTATGATGAGTTTAGCAGCTAGTTTTCCCTCAGTTAAGAAACCAAGGTTTAATATCGGTCAGGAGAGGAGAGACAATGACGACTGAAGGTGATGCGGACTGGCTTAGTAACACTCCAACAAGGGCGCCGTTTAACGATACTTGTTGACTCATCTTCGGCCAGTAGCAACGCGGAACCTGCACACACACAAACAAATACTTTGTTCCCAACTTGCGATGAGGTTGTCAATCTCACCGGTTTGCTTGAAACAAAGGTTATGAGCGTATCGAGTGGAAAACAATATAGTATGCGAGTAAAGTAAACAGTACGAGTAAAGTAAACAGGTGGTAGCAATATGATGTAAATAGGACCGGGATCCACAGTTCACTAGTGGTGTCTCTCCATAGATAAAATAACACATGCTGGGTAAACAAATTACAGTTGGGCAATTGATAGAATAAAGATAACATGATATGTCAAGAAGATCACTATGAGATTTACTCTGGGCATTACAACAAAATACATAGACCGCCATCCAACTGCATCTATGACTAATAATCCACTCCCGGGGATATCAATCCGAACACCCTAGAAGTATTAAGTTGCGAACAACAGATAATTGCATTAAGCAAAGTGTGTAATGTAAACAAAGCATATGCCCTTGAGCATATGAATGTTGTTTTCTCCCTAGTAGCAACAGCACGTCTACCACCTTAGAGGTTTCTATCACCCCCCAGGTGAAATAGAGGCATGAACCCACTATCGAGCATAAATATCCCCTCTTGGAGTCACTAGCAACTACTCAGCCAAGATAGCTACTAACAACGGAGAGCATGCAAGATCATAAACAACATAGAGATAACAAAAGATAATATTCAGTACAACAACTTAATCATAAACACCAATATTCATCGGATCCCAACAAACCAAAATGTAGAATTACATAACGGTGATCTCAATCATGTATGGCAGCTCATGAGATCTAAACATGAAGCACATGGTGGAGAAGACAACCATCTAGCTACTGCTATGGACCCATAGTCCAAGGTAGACTACTCACTCATCGCTCCGGAGGCAAGCATGGCGATGAAGAAGACCTCCGGTGGCGATTCCCCTCTCCGGCAGGGTGCCGGGAAGAGCTTCTGGACCCTCCCGATCTTCGGGTCGACGGTGGCGGCGGATCGCGATGTGTTCTGGAAAACTGATCGGGTACTTAGGTTTTTTCCATCGGGGGGTCTTTATAGGCGAAGGGGCGATGTCAGAGGGGGAGCCAGGCTCCCTCACGCGGGCCCCGCGCGGCCAGGGGGCTGGCCGCGCCGCCCCTGCGTGTGGGGCCCTGGTGGCCCCCCTCCTACTCCTCTTCGGATCTCTGGAAGCTTCCGGGTAAAATAAGACTTCAGGATGTGGTTTCATCCAATTCCGAGAATATTTCCTGTGTATCACTCTGAAACACAAAAACAACAGAAAACAGGGAACTGGCACTGTGGCACTTCGTTAATAAGTTAGTTCCGGAAAATGCATAAAAGTGCCACTAAGTGTAACGAAACAATAGGCAAATGGTATAAAAACAAGCATGGAGCATCAAAAATTATAGATACGTTTGAGACGTATCAGCCCCACACCAAGGAAGTGTGGACGAGCATGCAACTCGGTTGTGCAACAAGGCTTTGATCTCTTTTGGAAGGACACACCTCTGCAGATTGTAAAAGGATGTGACATGTTACCCCTTGTTCTGGGAAGGAGCTGCGAACGCGGCAGGAAAGGTGCTCTCAAGGCACTAATACCCTGTGTTGGCTGTTGGGCATAGTTTTCATAAGTAAAAGCAATCTTTCAAGAAACTTTGATAAAACCCTGCATTGGCCTATGACTCTTTTGGGTCCATGGCTTTAGTTAGTACATATCACACAACTTCTTTCTAAAGAAACTTGCTGGGTAACGCTTGTTACTCACCCCAATCTCTTAAACCCTTGCTAGACTATGAAGAATTAGATTGAAGACAACCCAAGGAGACAACCTCAAGACATTGAAGATGAAGATGAAGCATTCTACCAACGTCATGATTATGAGCGGAGTCTACAATTGTATGAAGCTTGGAGAAAAACTAGAATAGGATTAGAAAGGAACCAATTTCCTAATCCTAGAACCTAAGTAGTTAGAGAAACTCTATATTTGAGTAGCAAGCCAAATGCATTAGTTGTAGTTTAGTTTAGTCTTCATTGTATTCTTTCTCGTTTGTAGTCGCCAGAACTAAACCTCTACCTGTTGAGGAGGTTCTGAAGATCTTCTGTATGCTGAAAATTATAATCCTATAGACATACCGTGGACCTGCGATATTTCTGTTGTACCACTCTGATGGATGTAATACTAGTGAGACGGTGTTTCATTAGTGTTATGTCAACGACTTGCATACTATACATGCAGTGGTATGTTGGGTCACCACAGCTGGTATCAGAGCAAACGCTTTGACCCAACATACCACTGCATAACATACTTTTAGCGCCATCCGTAATTCCGTGGCGTTGTCCCTAGCGATGGTGCTGACGGCCGCAGTGTCGAGCCCGTCATCCTCTTCGGTGGAGAAGGACTCGATTGCTTTTGGAAATCTTTTGTTAGGGTCCTTTTTGTAAAAGCGGTGAACTTGTTTGTAATTTTTGTTTTCTTTGAGGTTCGCCTTGTAATATATAACCCCACGGATTAATGCAGCTCTGGACCCTTCAGGGTCCTTCCCTTGTTCAAAAAAAAAAAAAAAAAACTGCGTTGTGTGACAGGGAACGAGGGCACGTGGTTACAGTTCGCGCCACCAAGATACACATGTTCCAAATACCTGATGGGTTTAAAGGAAGGCTATTCCATCGGGACACTGATCTGCATGCACCAAAAATGCTCACGTACGTACGTGCCA
This sequence comes from Dactylis glomerata, assembly GCA_007115705.1. Lineage (NCBI taxonomy): Eukaryota > Viridiplantae > Streptophyta > Magnoliopsida > Poales > Poaceae > Dactylis > Dactylis glomerata. Next base: position 1,568,650 of record QXEO01000184.1, read on the forward strand.
TTATTTCCTGCTATTGTCCGGCAATAATGCTAGAAGAGGAGTGTTTCCGAAATCCGGGAGAGCAGCTACAGAAGAAGGCGCTATCACCGCTTTTTGACGAAAGATACTACTCCATATATGCAGTCCACACACCAACCACAAGTGGGCGTGCAAGGAGAGGAGCACGAAGCGTCCAAGAAATAGATCCAAACCACGTCCTGTGTACCGTGAACATCGAGCGAACAGGCTAAAGATCATGTGCGATACGGGCGCGATCGCTGGCGGATTTGGACTTTGGAGCCTCGCGTCGTGCTCCAATCTTTGACAAGCACTCGCATACGAATACGACACACTGCCGCGCTTCGGGATAATGATACTGCTGCGGCGAGCTGGCGCTTGGCGAGCGCGGAAGGCCGCCGGCCGTGCGTGGAGGTGGAGCCCCGGCGGCCGGACGACAGCGTCGCCGTCGCCGAAAAGCGGTTGCGTTGGCGCCGGCGCTGCTGGGGAATGGGGATTTTGAGGCTGGGGCGGCTGCTGGCTCGCGATAAGACGGCGACGCGCATACGGCCGGTCCCGCGGATAGGAACCCCTCGACGGCTACGGTTCTCCCGCTTTTGGAAAAAAAAGTTTACGGCTCCGGTTCTCAATACGCTACGTAAAACTGATTCCGTTCTATCTGCAGCAGCATGAACCACGTCTCTCCCTCTCTCAGGCAAACAAGTACATTCGGTCGGAGTGGAATTATCGGAATTCGTGATCAGCTTGCCGGTAAAGTCAAATATGACTACCGGTCACAAGCACGTTCTCAGGGCTCAGGCTGCCGCAGCCCACGGAATTACGGAGCGGAGAGAATATGACAAAAAACTATCACATTTACGCCAAACGTGTTATCTAGCTACCACTTTTCTATTTTTTGACATATAAATACCACTTTTGTGGTTCGACCGTGACAAATAGCCCTGATTCATCATGTTTAGCATTTTAATAGTGTTTCTGACAAGTATGTCCCACATGTCAGGATGACGTGGCAAGTGTTAATTAAACAACCAGGTTCATTTTGCAAAAAGCCCCAAAATCTTTTTTTTATCGCAGAAAGGTCCATCCTAATATTCCCCACTTAAAAACAATACACCATGTGTACCCACCGCCCGTGACTCGATGTCGCCGGCGGCCGCCCCGCTCTGGCCGCCTCGTCGCCCGCCGTGAGCTCAGCCGCGCCGCCCCTGCCGGAGGGAGCTCAGCCGCGCCACCCTCTGCCAGAGGTCGCCAGGGGTGCCGCCCCCTTCCGGTGCTAGGCCGCACCGCCTCTGCCGTCCCTTACCGGAGATCGCCAGTGCCGCCACATGCCGTTGCTCGGCCGCGCCGCCTCTACCGGAGGTCGCCCGCGCCGTCCCGTACCAGAGGTCGCCAGAGCCGCCCCCTGCCGGTGCTTGGCCGCGCCGCCTCTGCCGATGCTCGCCCGCGCCACCCCCTGCAGATGCTCGCCCGCGATGGGCCCTGCCGAATCTCGTCCGGCCGCCCCTGTCGGAGGCTGCCCGCGCCGTCCCTGCTTGGAGCTCGCCCGCGTCGGCCCCTGCCGGAGCTTGCCCGCGCTGGCCTCTGGCCGAGCTCGCCCGTCACCGGAGGCGAAGGAGATGAGTGGGTGATTTCCTTTTCTTTATTTATTATCTGTTTGATGACCGGCGGCGGCGGATGGTGGCGCGCGACGCGAGCACACTACAGGACAGGAAGGCGCGGGCCGCTGGCACAGGGAGGCGCGGACCGCCGGCACAGGGAGGCGCCCGCTGCTCCGCTCCCCTGCTCGCACAGCTTGCGTGCGTGCGTCGGCTGGCCGCCCAGGTCTGCGCTCACCGAGCTCCTCCCCGACGGTGCTCTCTCGCTAGCATCCTCCTCGGGCCGGTGTCCATGCTCCCAGGCAGCGTAGCCCCAACCTGATTCCCTCAACTTCCACCGGGAAATTTCGCAGCGAGGCGGCCAGAGCGGGTGTGGAGGGCGATGAGGCAGAGCAGGGCGGCGAGGGACACTCCGCCGGTGACCTCAGGGAATTTTTTTTAAATGGGAATATTATGAAGGACCTTTCTATGGTAAAAACATAAAATTATGGGGCTTCCTACAAAATGAACCTGGCTGTTAGGTTTCTTCTTGCCACGTAGACCCGACAGGTGGGCCCGTCTTGTCAGAAACTTTGTTAATCTGCTAAACCAGCATAATCAGTGTTATTTGTCACGGTCGAACCACAAAAATGGTATTTATGTGTTAAAAAATAGAAAAGTGGTAGCTAGGTGACACGTTCGGCGCAAATGTGGTAGTTTTTTGTCATTTTCTCCGGAGCGGAAGATCGACGTGATCGCCATGCCAGCAGATCTTCAGTACTAGAATGCCGCCATGCCAGCAGATCTTGACGTGTTCATGGCTCCATGCAATGCATGCATGCCCCCGCAAACTTCTAGCGCACGCCTATTTTAAAAGCGAATCTCCTCCGGTCAAGGGATTCGGTAAGACCGGATTATTTCTTGCAATGCTGGGAGTCCAGTGCGTCGTTCCTTCTTTATATCGTGCTTTGTCGGTTTTTGGCTTAGAGGCCAGCAAGGACGTACCTTCATATTGTATTTTAGTTCCTTCTATTCCGGTTCGTCTTCCTGCCCGCCTTTTGTTTTTTTGGTGCGGTTTTTTTTGTTTTCTGCTCGGTTTTTGGGTGTCTGCCTTTTCTGTGTTTTCTGAGCAATGAAGGTTTTTTCAAATTCGAACTTTTTTGTATCATTTTCTGAGCAGAATAATTAAAATTTGAATATTTTTCAAATCTAAACTTTTCCAAAATCTAAATATTTTTAATTTTTTTAATAAAAACAAATAAGGTAAAAAATGAAAATATAGAAAATAAGAAAAGGGTAAAATAGAAAAAGGAAAGGACAAAACAAGAAAAAAAATACAAAATGGGCCAGCCCAATGCTGCCATGGGGAGTGTGTGGCGCGAGCCTCCCGCGCCGGACGACATATAGAATTCTGGGCTTAATGGCCCATTTCAAAAAAAAAACTATATGTAAAGTAAAGCCGCAAACATGACCCCAAAGAAGAGCTTAAATCCAAGATTGACACCTGTTATGGATGAGTCACAAGTGAGAACACGACTAGGGGCTATCCTTCGAAAGGTTTGTGAAGGGTAACCATTGGCCGTGTAGAGGAGACATGTGGCGAAGGATGGGACATGAGGCTTAGAGCCTCTCCAGGAATATACCAAAAAACCACACTCTATATTCAATGTAGGGTGGCTCCCCAAAATAGGGAGGGTATGATTTTTGTGCTCCTCCCACAATAGACTACCCATACCTACATCATATATTTCCTTTTTGGGGTAGATAATGTGGAGGCCAGCCATCAGCGAGTGTTTTTTCCTTTACGTTTACTCCATGTCACCCATTCTTGAAGCTATATTGACGACCTCAAAGATGGGCGACAACGATGGATGGCTAGAGTGAGGCAAGGCGCATGATGTCAACCTTGAACATGTTAATGGTGGTGGTGGCGACACGGCGGAGGATGGACAACACACTAGAACGAAATCTCAATACCATGACCTAATGCCTAATTGGGGGCAATTGGATTGCTACCAAAGTGTATCCTACCAATTTTTTTGTCATGACCAAATGATTGGTTCTTGTTTGGCTAGTTGCAAACAGAGAACGTATCCAGTGCACCGATCTAAAATATGCACCGGCTACACCACTTGTTTCTGGACCATTGGATGGGAAAACAACGAACCAGATCTGTGTTGTAGTATATATTTGCACAAACAACCTTCTATTTAACACCAATCATCCGCACTCCGATCTGGTAGTCCTTTTTGCACTATTATTTTTCCAAAACATCCCTCTATTTTGATGATATCAATCCGCAATTCTCATCAAGTTTTGGATAGTATTCAAATTGGAATAAGCTAGAGCGCGGGTCGATTCTAACGAAGAGCAAGGTTCATGTTATAAATATGTCAACAGCCAACAAATCTTGAGCGTCTCTTCTCCATCTGACGGTCAAGAAGACGTAGGTGCAGCCGGTGCACAGATTTAGTTGATGCACTGGATATGTTCTCTTTGGCATACCAATGCTCCACTATCAATTCTAGCTTATTTTTTAAGAAATATTGGCCAACTTATGGGCAAGGAATAGCTCAAGCAAACACACATTCACCCTCAATGCGGTGACACATTGAGCAAAAATGCCAGCTTGAAAAATATTTTGATAATAGGGTCATTTCGTATTGAAATTTTTCGTCACATATTAGGATTGTCATTTTTTTTACCATCCGTACAAAGATTCTTAATCCCTCTCCCCGAGTCGATGGAAATTTATGCATCTGGTCACACCTGCAGCTATGAGCCAATCATTGTTACCAATTTAAAAATATATATCGAAACATGCATGCATGCCACTATGCTGAATTAATAAAAGGGAAGGACAACCGTATATCCCTAGCTTTCTTCGATAAAGAGCGCTTTATTAACATACCCCTAGCTTCTGAAGTGAACCCGAAAATTTCTCTCTTAATGAATGAAAAACTAACGGCTCCGTTTACGGCTGAGGATGTGAGAAAGGCTTTATTCAGTATTGGTGACTTCAAGGCACCTGGGCCTGATGGTTTGCATGCTATATTTTATAAAAAAAATTGGAATCTCTTTGGGGAGGATATCACGCAAGAGGTACTTCTGGCTCTGAATTCTGGCCATATTCCTGAAGGGTGGAATGACACAACTGTGGTTTTGATTCCGAAGGTTGATAATCCAGAATCGGTCACTCAATTCAGGCTGATTAGCCTCTGCAATGTTATCTACAAGGTTATCTCTAAAATGCTCTCTCTTAGACTGAAGCAGATTCTTCCGGAGGTAATTTCCCCAATGCAAAGTGCTTTCGTTCCAGGTCGATTAATTACTGATAATGTCCTTATGGCTTATGAGAGTGTGCATGCTATAAAAAATAAGAGATCTGGTACCAATGGAAATTGTGCAGTCAAGCTGGATATGCATAAAGCATATGATAGAGTTGAGTGGATTTTCCTGGAGAACATGTTACGCAAACTTGGGTTCGCTGAAACTTGGATCTCTTGGATGATGGCGTGTGTGACCTCCGTAAGATATCAGGTTCGGTTTAATTCTGAGGAAACCGACATGTTTACGCCGACTAGAGGTCTTCGGCAGGGAGATCCTCTATCGCCGTATTTGTTCTTGTTATGCGCAGAGGGGTTATCTAGCCTCTTGTTGTATGAAGAAGAAGTTGGTGGCATCGATGGGGTAAGGGTGTGCAGGAATGCACCATCAGTCTCACATTTACTTTTTGCTGATGATTCCCTAATCCTCATGAAGGCGGATATGAACAATGCAACTTCCTTACAACGGGTGCTGGATACGTACTGTGCGAATTCCGGACAATTGGTGAGTTTATCAAAATCAAGCATATTTTTTCCCCAAATACTAATGTGCTTATGAGAGCAGAAATCTGTGAGGCGCTCCATATAGATACCGAAGCCTTATCTGATAAATATCTGGGGCTGCCAACTATTGTGGGGGCGGACAGAAGTGATTCTTTTGAGCACCTTATAGAGAGGATTATTCTGAGGATAAATGGTTGGAAGGAGAAACTCTTATCTATTGCCGGGAAAGAAATTTTGTTAAAGGTTGTTGCTCAAGCTATCTCGGTCTATGCTATGTCAGTTTTCTTGATACCGAAAGGTGTCTGTAAACGTATGATGGATGCTATATCCAGGTTTTGGTGGGGAGATGACGACAATACCAATAAGGCCTCGTTCGGTTGCACGGGATTACATACACTAGCGGTTTTAATCTCGGGAGAGTTTGGGTGAACCCCATTCGTCACCCGCGTCCCCGACTAACCCCTCTCCCCAACTTCCCTGCCATTTGGTACCATTCGGTTAATCCCCAACAGTAGGCACAGCACATGCGGCAAGCTACAGGAAAGGTACAGCGGTAACAGGAGAACATGCAGCACGCTACATGCAGGAATCACAAAGCAACATAGGCAGCAAGAAACAGCACTAATAATATACAAATAGAAAAATAGAAAGCATCTTTGAATCTAACTGCTATCCTTTCTGAATATCATCTTTTGAGCATGGCTGAACGCTCAAATCAAGCATCTTCACGACCATTATAAAGAACAAAATACGGGACATAGATGGAACATAAGTATCTAAAAAAATCTCGAGTATTTCAAGGTAGAACCAATTCATTCTCACGAAAAAAGTGACATGACAGCTGACAAAGTTCAGCGAATAAAATGCAGTCTTTCCGCTGCAAAACCACACAAGTTGATCTCCACAGCACCCATGCGTTTCTAGTTCTGGAGCTTCATGTAGAACTGTAGTTCTTGCATCTGGCCATGATAGCAATAATAAATAGTCACTATTAGAATTTGTTGGATTCAAATGAAGCAAAAAACAACATAAAAGAAGGCTCCTAAAAAAGGTTAATACTTTCCCTTTAGCTGCACATATGCAATAAGATGCTACAAAACAAAGAAAACAACAGAGGTACAAGGTCACTTGAGAAAGGGAAGACGGGGACATATGGGCTGCTATCCTAGCTGCTACATGTTTGTAATGAAAAATTTCAAAGGCCACTTGAACAAAGTAACAGAGAATAACAGATTTATTCTAGTTCATTAAGATTTGTGCTCTGTTCAGTTGCTGCCTCAAGTGAACATAATTTGTTCAGTTAAACTGAAGCAAAAAATAACATGGAAAGGCTGGATTTGATAATGTTTGTGATGCACTATTGCGTGTAAATAACATGGAAAGGCTGGATTTGTTCAGTTAAAATGAAGCAAAAAAACAACATAAAAGAAGGCTCCTACAAAAGGTTAATACTTTCCCTTTAGCTGCAGATATGCCAGCATTATCAATGCCGTGTATAATAACAGTATTAATACCAGCATTATCAGATTCGTGTACTTGTAAGTACAGTAAGTTGCAGATAAATTACCAGGGAAATCGCTGGCTGGAATGGGTTCAGATCATCTGACGACTGATGTCCAATGGGTCCTCGATGCTTGTTATTTTATTAAGCACCAGCGCAGTCACTCATGCTCGCCGACTTGCTCTACAGCTGCAGCTAAAATACTCCATACAAGGAGGAGGAGAGTGTCAAACCTAACCACCACAATACATGCTACTACTAGTAGAAGTACACTGTTTTTATGTCATAACATCATGCATTAATTATTTCTAATAAAGCTCATCCAACTAAATCCAGCTGGTACTGACTTGGCTTTTGTGTCTTGACCCAGGCAAGCTCTTGCTATAGAAGCTGATTATAACAAAGAGTGTAATTTAGCTATCTGCTTGATGAAGATTGGAATGGTAGCTGAAGAACCACAAATTTCAGTTTCGGTGGATACAGAGAAGCATGAGGATTGTAACTCAGAGGTGCTTCCATCTCCGATAACTCAGTTGAAGCGTAATGAACCACAATTTATGGTTGCAATTGATGGAGAAAAAAATGGACAATGCCTGGAGGAGTACCAAGATCTTTCTAGACTGTTCAACGATGCTGCCACACCACAGTCTCTACTTGAGAAACTACGAAAGCGGCTTGACTTGGAAATGAACCATGGAAGATCTGGCAGTTGAGCAAGCCCGCATCTTTTGGTTGAGGAGAAACGGTAATTGCCTCCTGAGTCAGGTTACTGTGTAAAGGCTGAACTAGCACCTTTTGTGAATTTGTTGGTGGCTTCTGAGGGTGAGGCTGCGTGCCTGCGTGGTTCTACAAATGGAGCAAGTGCTAGCCGTTGTTTGCTTTCTGAGTGTTCAGCTCCCAGATCTCATACAAGAAGAGGGGAAGGTGATGAGGAGAGATGAACTTACTTGTAACAGCCGCCGTCGGGTGTGAGGAAGGGACTCGCCGGAGATCTGTGCGCAGCCGCCAGAGGTGGGGAAGGGAGACTCGTCGGATCTGGACGCGCAGCCGCCGGAGGTGGGGAAGGGGTCCGTGGAGAAAAGCGGTGAGGAAGGGCGACGAGCTCCTCTCCTTCAGCGTCCGCCGTCGCTCCCGTAGCCACCGCCGTTCCCTCCGTCGCTGTCACCGCCACCGCCGCTATCGCGAGAGAGGAGAGGGATGTGAGCCGCGCTATCGCGAGAGAGGAGAGGGCTCATGTCGTTTCGCTCGGGATACTGTCCACGGGTCTAGGGTAGCATTTTCAAAACCCGGCGGAACGGGGGGTTTCGGGGGGAATCGGACGGGGTGCAATACCGGGCGGGTTTAACCGAACAAGTTAAAAGATAGGAGCGGGATTCAACCCAAGTGAGTCGAAACCCGGCTGTCAGACGGGGATCGGGTCCCGATCCCGGCCGGGTTGGGAACAGCCGAACGAGGCCTAAAATGCACTGGTATGCTTGGTGGAAATTGTGCTATCCAAAGAAAGAAGGAGGTATGGGCTTTCATGATTTTCATTCATTTAACTTGGCGATGTTGGCAAAACAGGTGTGGAGGCTTATTGATAACCCTGAATCATTATGTGCACGAGTGTTGCGTGCCAAGTACTTTCCTGATGGAGATATCCTTAAAGCTGGGCCTAAGGCGGGATCATCTTTCACGTGGCAGAGTATTCTTGCGGGCATCACTACCTTTAAGAGAGGTTATATATGGAGGGTGGGGCATGGAGAGAATATAAGAATTTGGAGTGATCCGTGGATTCCGAGTAGTCCGGACAGGAAGATTATTTCACCTAGAGGAGGGGCGGTTTATTCCAAGGTTAGTGATCTCATAGACCCCGTTACAGGTCAATGGGACTCGGTGCTTCTTCATGACCTTTTTGGAGCAATTGATGTGCACCGGATCCTACAAATTCCTCTTCATAGGCAAGGATTTAATGATTTTATTGCTTGGAATGCTACAACGCATGGCAGATACACAGTTCGTTCTGGTTACTATCTTCAATGGCAGCATCAGTTTGGTGCTTCTGCGAACCAACTTTCACTGCCAGGGTCTTCAGCTACTAACCCTGTTTGGAAAATTCTCTGGCAAATGAAAATTCCAAGCAAGGTCAAGATTTTCATGTGGCGTTCCCTTCACGGTATTCTACCACTGAAATCTATCCTTTATAATCGTCATATTGGCACAACAGGAGGATGTCCAATCTGTAACCAAGGCCCAGAGGATGTAAGTCACCTATTATTTCAATGTGAGGCGGCAAAAGGAATTTGGGAGAGCTTGGGGATTCTGGAGTTGATCATGCAGGCGGTTCACATTGATCGGTCGGGATCTATGGTTTTAGAAGAGTTGCTTCGGCGACACGACAATACAATTGAAGGCATCAGTATTGGTCTCAAAGAGATCATCTCGGTTACCTGCTGGTACCTTTGGTGGATTAGGCACCGTCGGACTCATGATGAACCGGTGCCTCCAATTCACAGGTGTAGAATGTCTATTCTGACCATTGCAGCTAATTCAAAGAAGGAATCAACAACTGGTGGAGCTGGTTCAGATTTGCGATGGGCTAGACCAAAGCCACGTTATATCAAACTTAATGTCGATGCCTCCTTCCATGATGACAGGAAAGTGGGTGCAGCAGGGGCGGTTCTCCGTGATATCGATGGTCATTTTATAGCCGCCTCGTGCTGTCTTATACCACATGTGTCGACTCCAATGTTAGCGAAGGCCATAGCTCTTAGGGAGGGACTAGAATTGGCGTCTCGACTGAACTTATCTAGGGTCCAAGCGGAATCAGATTCCTCTGATGTCATCAATGCTTGCAATGGAGATGAAAGGTGGTGGAGTGAAGCTTCGGCTGTCTTCGCAGATTGCATGGATTCAGTTGCTACTATTGGTGAGGTCTCATTTAATTTCTGTCCGAGGGAAGCTAATAAAGTAGCTCATGAGTTAGCAAGGTTTGGTTTTGATAATAGTTTATCTTGTAATTGGGTCAATGAACCCCCTAGATTTTTGCTAGACTCTTTGTTAAACGATGTAACGATACACTGATCAAGGCAGCAAGTTTCAGACGCACTCTTTTCCTTACCAGGGTACCTAAGGGGACTGGAAGGTTTTTAATGAGGCGGCTTGGTAGCCTAATATATTTGGTTTATTTCAAAAAAAAACATACCCCTAGCTAGGACTATGATGTAAGTCTAGACAGACAAGACCTTTTCTCTCCGGACACTCTACGTGGCCAAAAGTGAGCCAACAGCTTGGTATGCCAGGGAAAGGCGCTAAACGAAGATGCACAAATTTGAAATGAAACCAAACCAGCGAGGCTCCCCAATCCATCCACGGCATGACCGTGGTCATTCAGCTCGGTCTCATACATTCATACGATTTCTCCTAGGTGCACGTCGACCTCTCCTTTGTGTCGTCGATTGATACCAGAGAAAGTTAGCTATGATCCGGTATAAAGGTAAGCTATCATGCATGGAACAATCCTTTATCGTCTATCTCCTTTGTGTCGCCGTGAACGTTGACAATGACAGTCAGATGATGAGGGATTGACACCACAAAGGAACTGAATCTCAACACCCTAACCTAAGAGCAACTACAATAAAATCGTAGCTATAAAGGTTAAAATAATATATTTATGCTTAGTTGAAGGATAGAGAATATGAGATGCGAGGAAAGTGGGCTTTAACCAAAAGCTAGCTCTAGCATGTAATTCTGGGCACTTTATAAGAATATCAAATGGGTCATATATTTATATAAATTAAGTAATACACTTAGGTAGAGGCTTTTTGGCTCCGGGGTGCAAATGCTCCCTTTATTTTAAATGCAATTTAAACATATTTTGAATTGTTAAAAAAATTAGAAGAAAAATGTCACATGTACATCTTCACGATCTATGCATGAGGCAAGTTGTTTCATGAAAATTCGACTCTTTCCGTGGGCTAGGAAAAAAAGACAAAATTCGGTGATAAAATAAGGGTTTGCACGAGATATTTTTTTGTCTTTTTTACTCACAACACTATAAATATTAATTTACTGCGAAACTAGGTCATGCGTATGTAGTCTGTCGAGGTGTACACGCAAAATTTTTGTTCGAAATTTTTCACACTTTCAAATAAGTTTTTTGAATAAAGGGAGCATATACACCCTAGATCAAATATGCATTTCCCTATCACTTCTAACTATTGTAAATATTGACTATAGGCTGACTATAGATCACATGTCAATAGCTTATAGCTAGCCAGTAGCTGTCTATACTATTGTTCTTGCTCTAAGCATACTTGGGGGCGTTTAGATTGCTACCAAAGTGCATCTTACCAAAGACCAAGTGATTTGTTCTTGTTTGCTTAGTTACCAACTTTGTGGCATGTAATGCTCCAATATCAAGTGTAGTTTATTGTTTGTCCAACTAGCACGGCGGCCCTCGCAAATGCGAGGGCATCATTTCTAATATGTTGGAAGTATTTATACAACAAATTTATAGTTTTTGGATGTTCATACTTTCGGCATGAAATTGTGTAGTTTATCTATCACCGTAGATGTAAAGCAACATATAGCATCATTTGTGCGGCAATAATATTTAATGATCTTGAATTTTTGGATGAAATGTGATTATACCATTCCAAAAATAGCATATCAGTGACAATGAAATATCCATCTGTTTTCTCTAAGGAATATCATCTCAATACATAGAACTATTCTTTTTATGCCATGTTTGATCCGCACGTAAGGTTAATTAAGTTTGATGCATATTCTTGATGAACTGAATGAAAAGGGACCATGCTCCTTAATTGGTTGGCCAAATTAAGCAGATAGAATTGCTACCACGTTCTATGTTTCTTCCTCATACATAGTTAAACATTCTCAAAATGTGTGACTTCTAGATAAGAAGAACGTCTCCATGGTTAAACTTGGACAGTATTTTCTATTAGCATGCTGCAAAAATTATGGCAAATACAAAATAAAACATTTTTAATGAAACTATTTTCTTTCCAAAACTTCATCAACATGTTTATACCACTTTAAAGTTATCTAGAATGTCTACTATTTTGATTCATTATTTTACCTATTTATTTAAATATATTCATGTTATCTCAATCTTCAACCCATTGTTGTTACACAGTCGGTCATATTTATCTGATGTGTAACAGGATGCGGCTATGATGGCATAGTCTTAACCACTAAATCGAGCATCATTAATTTTTTAATTTTAATAATATGTGCGCTCTTATGTTGACTTCATTACATCACATAACAACGTATATTTGTCTAATTATACAAACTAAACAATATTTATTATAAAAATTACACATTTTTAGATCATCTAAATGAACAACTAATACTGCAACCTGTGATGTGGATATGAAAGAAGTTTATTAGTGAATTTACGAAATAACACTGACGTGTAAGACATTGAGAACAGTTCAGCATACCTCGTTCTATAATCCTTTTGTAATTTAGGGTTGTATAATTTTTCTTGCATGCATATCAACTTGAAACATCTTTCCCTGAAAAGCAAAATATACTTAAATAGTCTCTTGGAATTAAATTTCAGCAAGCATCGGAACTAATGTATTGTGCTTAAGAAATTATTGACTTGATCATGCATATGGACAAGATGCTATTAAGGACATTATAACTGAGCCAAACAGAACGCCTCTCAGACCACCAGCGATTTTCGCTATCAGATTGTGCGCTCCGGTCGTTTCGGCCGTCCGATGCATTTCTACTTGCGCGTGGGCTGCTCCTGGGCCAAATGTCCCTAGGGCCCGCTATTCTGCATATCGAATCGACGGCCTCACGTTCGATCGCAGATGGACGGTGTTGATTTGCCCGCGTGTGCATCAACAAAAACGATGCCAGACGATGCCCACCTCTTCGAACCGTTCGCTGAAAGAAACCTCCCCGTATGTTCACCTCACTCCTCCCGATCTCGCCGCGGAATTTGGTGTGCGGCGCCATAGCCACCGAGATTAGGCTGCAGTCTTCAAGCCACCGGCTGCGGCGATTGATGGGCGTTCCCAATCTCCCCAGTCCCCCACGGAAGCACCCACCTGTCCTGATCTCAGCCTAAGGAGAAACCTAGGTGCTCTGCCGCCCTTGATGGCGTCGCTGCCGCCGAGAGTGAGAGGGAGAGGGAGAGGAGGGCGGCGGCTCGGGTGTGTCATGGTCGCGCTCCACCTGATACGGTGAGTTTCTAGCCCACCTTCTCTCTTCCTCTGCTGTCGTTCTTCTTCCCGAAACTCTGTCTCTCTGTTTGTTCTCTCTCCCTCTATCCTATGGGCCGTGAAAACGTATCTCCCGTATCCAGCAAAAGGTGACCGGTTAGCTTCCATGTCATGAACTAGGGCCAGACCCGCTCGGTGAGGAATTATACCACCATGATGATGTGCCTGATGGCCATGTATAAATGGGATGGGAAGCGTGGTAATCCCCCTGTAATTAAAAAGATGAAGCAGGTGTTTCCATCGGGTGGATGAATATACGGGCTGCTCATTCCATTTGTTCTTCGGTAAATCTGAATGTTCACTAAAGAAAAACTCTGGAAGCACAATGCAATTATGCAGCGAAGAAAGAACAATAATTTTAGTGTTATTTTTGTTCAGCTACTCCGGAACGTATTACAAATCCAGCTGGCTATTGAATGTACCTCAAGATGCTTGCTGTAACATATCAACTATCTAACGAACTTATAAGGTTCTCTAAGGTATCGTTTCTCTTTTTCAATTTTTTTACCTATTTATCATTGCAATTGGAAATTTTCTGTTTGTTGTTCATAGGATTCATACGTGCATCTAAGGTTTTCTCATAGGTTCTATGTTCGTCTGCTCTTTATAGTGCCTCCATTTTGTGACAGCAACATGGAATTGCTTACATTTATACAGCTCTTTTCTCAAAGTTTAACTCAAATGTTAGCAATTCACTTTCTGCTTATATGGAGATTTTATGGAGTGTGCTTCACCATATACTTACCATACTTATAACTCGCTTGTACAACTCATTCCAGGTAACACCGCTGCTTTAGTGATGTCAATATCTGATTTAAGTAATGCCCCCTTTTTACATGTGAATGTGACAAGAGCATGTATTATTAATGGGGAGTAGTTTTCTGTTATGGGCTGTCTTTCATACTATATTATTTATATGTGAATGCAACTTATGTGGTCTTTTTATGTAGATTAAAACACATTGTTATTCTTTTAGATTTCCGGTATTCTTTTTCCTGAGATGAGTTTACAAAGTTGAGTTATAATTGCATTGGAGTATGTACCACCCTATAATTCTTGTTTGAATCTGATTAGATTTTGTATATGTTGTTTTCCCGGTTCATGTTATGGCATAGTATATCAACATTAAGTTTCCGTGATATATAATTCTAGACTAATCTAAGATGAATTACAACCTGTGTTCTCACATAATATTTTCCATCACATTTTTATTTTCTAACCTATACCTCTATATGTCCATTAGTTTTATCACATATCCCCCACCTCGATGCGCCAATGAAGATAGCACCCCTTTTGTCACACTGAGGCCCCTCCTAGCATGCATCTGGGCCACGTAAGTGCCCCTTATTCGGTTGCGGTAAGTTGGTTCAAATCGGGCCTCCACTTCGCCATGTAGATGTGCTTCAGGTTTGTGTTTTTCAATTTTTGTGGCTGACCGTAGTTGTTTTCTCTCCTCTTTTTTAGGCACCTATCTACCTGTTCATTCGGTTCCTTGTTGTTGGAAGGAGGGCCCTAGCAAGGAAGTATGGAGTGTGGGTAGTCTGTTCTTTGACTTCTCCATGCTGCTGCCTTCACGCTCCTGGGGGGATCATGCTGAAAAAGATAGAGGTCTAGCTCTCCTAGATCTCTCGCTGAAACAACATAGTTTATAATCTCCTGTACAGGTGCTGTCCAAACAAGAACATGATATATGTGTGTCAAAGTACATGTGAATGCCTTCCCCTGCTACATAGTGGTCAATTGATTTAAGCATTGGTTGTCCTTAAGGTAGTAGATGTTCTGAACTTGTGGCTATCTTTTCTCTCCTGCTTGCCAGCCGGTCTGCATTTCATGATATATCACATTTTTCTTCTGCTATATTAGGGAGATTGTATAGAGCAGATTTAGAGAAAGTATTGCACATATGCAACAACACAGGGAAATAGAAGGAGAGGTACACTTATCTTTCTAGAGAGGTAGAAGTACAAGAAAGTTACACACCTATTTGTACATTTATTTCTTTTTCGGTTACCTGAAATTTTGGGATACATCCTTTAATCAATTTTTGTAGTAGTTCTATGTAAGCGATCCCTTTTTTCTCATACGGTGAGCTTCATAGGGAATCCACTAAGTTTCTGAAATTCTTAACAGGACCAAACAAATTTTAAATGACCAAGTGCTTTTTTGTGATGGAGATCTCCAGTAGCAAGTAGCAGACAAGAAGAGAATTAGAATTCCGAAAGACTCCCATCAGGTATGATCCGAAATAAGCATGCAATTGTGTTTCAGAAGTCTCTTGTTAGAAATTTACCACAAATTCTGTGTGGCGGTTCTATGTTTAATAATATCATTACAGTGTGCACTTGCTGGACTGATATCATGATGTTTTCCAATTTCCATGTATATTATTTTGCATTCTTCTCACATCATTTTAATCAATCCAAAACTGTAGATGGCATATAGTGATAATCTATCCATGTTTGATGCCTTGCCAAATTTTTACTTCTTGGCTGACTCCTTGATTCAGTTGTGCAACTTGCATCTATGCACACCATTCACACATAGCACAGAGAACCGGAGGAGCTCTTGTCCTGTATCCACTTGTTCAGGGACATGAATGTAGCAGTCTCCAGTCTCCAAAGATTCTGCTGTTATGATCTTCAGATTACCCCTGTTTTTCTGGTTAAGTTTTTTCAATCAGAACATATGTCATCTATGGAATAAACTGCCGATGGAATTTGAAAAAATTGGCTGTGTATGTTGTCTGTGGTATCATAATATTGGTTCTTTGGTTTTCATGGCACTGCAATAGCGAGGTAATATATTGTTTCCAGAGTTATTTTGTTTATAGTTTAAATATTGTTTCACTTCACATGTTTAATTGTATTACTA
The DNA here is from genome assembly GCA_007115705.1 of Dactylis glomerata. NCBI lineage: Eukaryota > Viridiplantae > Streptophyta > Magnoliopsida > Poales > Poaceae > Dactylis > Dactylis glomerata. The sequence goes on from QXEO01000184.1 coordinate 1,584,665, forward strand.
TTGTAAATGTGAAGTTTTATTTACTTATCTTTTCCATGTATATGCATATCTAACTTCTCAATTAAATTCTAAATATATTTATCGATTACTAACATTCTATAGTTCTAATGGATGGGCGCGGCAACGCGCGCCTACATGATCTAGTGATATATTATCATACGGACCAAATGCTTAAACTAAATCATCTCCTTTCAGCTCTTTTCATTGGAGGCAATTGCCCTTGCAATTTGGCAATTAAATCTGATCATATGGACATGCGTAAACTAAATCAACTCAAATCCGCCATTATTTTGACTCTAACGTGTATCATAGATCAAGTCGATAATTCTAGACTATAATACATTCACATGGCAGCATCTCAATTTCAAAGGAATTACTTTTTCCGATCAGATCTGAACATATGGACCATATGCTTAAAATACCTCGAGCCTTCCGTCTAAAAGTATACTTAAACTAATATATAAAAGATAATCAAAGTATTTGTGTTTATTTCTAATTAATATTCAAAATTTTACAGATTTATATATCTCATGTAAGTGAACTTTTAGTTTACAGAATATTTGTATCTATATTAAAAATGTAGCCGTAAATTATGTAAATTGTATCGTGCATTAGACTATGACTTTTGCCCATCGTTTAGGTGTAGGTGCTTACTTTTATAAGTTATAACTACTCGTTCCATTCTAAATTAATTGTCTCACTTTTTCTAGATTCCTACACACTAAATTTATATAGAATTGAGTCAATTAATTTGAAACAAAGGTGGTACTTTTCATAACAGATTGCAAGGACAATTGTCTCAAATTGTTTACTCATAATGGTATTTTCAGAAAATGAATTTTGTTGATTAAAAAATATCATACATATGTACTTCCTCCGTTTTAAAATATAAGATGTTTTAGCTTTGTGAAACAAATGTATCTAGATATGTTTTAGTGTGTATGTTCACTGAATATACACACTAAAATGTGTCTATATACCTTTGGTTCATAAACCTAAAACATTTTATATTTTAAAATGGAGGGAGTATAGATCAACATAGGAAACTATGCCTGAAAAGCACCACGTACATTCTAACTTGCTAGGGTGCAGCCGCAATTTTTTTCAAATTTATCCAGTGGAGTCTTATCACGACTGTGTAAACTAAAAAATCTAGAGGTGGCTAGGGTGCACGCATATTTATTTTTTAATGGACTCTATCACAATTGTTTTTCAAATCTGATCAATTAAGGGACCGTGTATAAAAAATGGACTCTAGGACCGATCGGTCTCATGTCGTTTTTTTTTTCGAGGCCCATAGTGGACACGACACAATACAAGCATATGTACATAAATTAAATTACGTGATTACATTTATTTTTGTCTGGCATGGCTAGAGTCCTAGATAGATAAGTCAATCAATTCTTTTTTTGGACTCATTGAACGTCAAAACGTATGGACTCATTGAACGGACTCATTGAACGTGTCAAACATATTTACATAGTTACGTAATTATTAGTCTCTTGTAAAATCTTAGCCATCTATTTTAGATCTAACAATTAAAATAGATCTAATAATTTAGATGATGTGGATTAACGTGGTGACTTCATTTAAGACCTCCGTATTGTGCTTTTAGTATATAGTAGATATTGGCCAACTTATGGGCAAGAAATAGTCAACTAAAATATTAACAGGGCAATTTTAGGCAAAAACTAAACACACCCTTCACCCTCAATGCCGTGATGTAGGGCATTGAGAAAAAATGGCCGGTTGAAAACAATTTCTAAATAGGGTCATTTTGAGTGTACTGAAATGTTTTGGGAACATATATTAGAATTATCATTTGTCACGATCAATACTACAAAGATGCTCGATCGATCACACTCTCGCGAGTCGATGGAAATTTATGCATCTGGTCACACCCGCAGCCATCTATGAGCCAATCATCGACATCAGTTCAAAAAAATTCGAACCATGCATGCATGGCACTGTGCTGAATTAATAAAACCGAATGGGAAGGACAGGCGCATGCCCTAGCTAGCTAGGACTATGATGTAAGTCTAGACAAGACCTTTTTATCTCTCGACAGTGTACGCTCTACGTGGCCAAAAGTGAGCCTACAGCTCGCTATGCCAGGGAAAGGAGCCCAAAAGGGATGCACAAATTTGAAATGAAACGAAACCAGCGGGTCGCCCCAATCCATCCCACCGCATGGCCGTGATCATTCATCTCGGCACCATGTATTCAAACGAGTTTCGCCTCGGTGCGGGTAGGTCTCCTTTGCGCCGTCGATCGATAGGCAGAGAAAGTTGGCTAGGATTGATTTTGCATGGAGATTCGTAGCCTGGTAAAGCTAAGCTATGAGCTATCATGTATGCATTGTAGGTTGTCGCCTACCTAGTCGGTTGTATGTCAGCGGCTGCGTTGGTGGCAAGTTCGCAATGCCATCAAGGTACCTAGTGCACTGAAATGGTACTCCCTCCACTCATATTACCTTTGACAAACACGTATGTACCTAGATATATATGTATTTGCGAAAGGTAATATGCATCGGAGGGAGTATAATTACGTAAGGAACATGTGATTAGTACGATTTCATATTGATCGATTGACTGGATTTTGTAGTCAAGAATGTCCACGTATCCTCGTGAAGCCACACCATCTTCATGCAAGCATTATTTGCACATGTTTTTGACGCAGGAGGCAGTCTGGCAGTGTGGTTTTACTTCGACGCAGGATCGAGCGGAGGGAAAGGCAATATCCGCAGGTAGGTCCTCCAGCCGCTCGTCGGTAAAAAGGCATGGAATGGTTGAGGCGGGACTTTGTTCGAACAAGGCGAGCCACTGCTGACAGACAGGATGCAACAACCAAGAAGAGCCCGCAGGCATGCAGCGTTTGCAGCGGAGAAAAGGGGACAAAAGCCGGCAGGTACAGTACAGGCCGACGGCCCAGCCTAGTCACCACTCACCAGTCACCAGCGACCACGGCTAGTCTAGGAGTACTTGTTTTCTCCCTCTCCACGGTGCCACCCTTTTCCCGCAATCCGCACTGCGCGTGTGACTGCCGCTTCTGCAGCTCTTTCATCGGAAAAAGGAATGGAAAGGCAGGGCAAGTGCCAGTCACGCACGCACGCAAAGACGAGACGGCGGTTTTTGTGAGTGTGCGTGGCCTCGTGAAATGGGTTATTTTCAGGCAAATCTGCCTCTTTGATGGAATTCGAAACTGCTCTCTTTATTCCTTATATATAAGGTGTATAGTCTTTTGCACGAATATTAACGCACAGGCTAATAGGGCAAATTTTAATACTTTTAGACGTTTATATATGTAGGCGATTGATGTGAGAAAAGAGGGAAAATAGAGAAATCTCGATATGTTGACTCCTAAATTGTGTTAAAAAAAACTCACAATCTCGCCATACATCTTATATTCTAGATTTTTTTTTACATAAAACTATAGACCTTATATTAAGAAACGGAGGGAGTATTTAGTAGCAAGTGAAAATGGAGCGGAATACTAGCGCAAATAATGTCCGGTGTCGTGGCGAAGTGGACGCCTAAAGCGGAGCGTTGAAGTGAAGTCGGCGCCAATACCATTGGTGCCAAACTCTTTAAGTTATTTTCTCCTGAAATTTCAAGACGCCGACTTGCACAACTTTGGCTCGGTAGTTCACACTGAATCCAGTGGTTTAGATTCTGAAATGTTCCACCGGAAGGTCAGCCGATACATGAATTTCGTCAAAGGGCCAAATTTAGCAAAAAATACTTGAATGGGAACAGAGTCTGCCGAAGTGGTCAGAGCCGGGATCACGCCTGCCGGCATCCCTTTTCTCGATCGGTGATTTCTTTTGGTTTCCTCACTTTCTGCTCCCAAAGTTGCACTCTTGCCACCAGCCTGCCTCCACGCCGAACCATGAGTCCATGCATGATGCCACAACGCAGTCGACCTCCTTACTAAACCTCCTGATGATCATAATCTGATAAAAACTAGTGTCAGGATTTGGGTAAACGCAAAAGTCATACAGCAAGGCGGTGTACTATTGCATGTCGTGAAAGGCTGCACTGCAGTGCCAGTAGTACGCCTTTTTAATCCGCGAGCGACACGGCAAACATGCCGTACTGAAGAAATCAGCCTAAAAATTAGCATCAATCACGGAAATCAATCAGCCAAATTGCAGAGTACATGCATGCAAAAGTGCACGGCTTAAAGCTCTACTCCGAACTTTCAAACACCATTTTTCAAAGTTTCAATGCCAGCAGTGTAGCACGACGAGCCTATCCTTGGCCGCCAAGAATTCAGTTTAAATACCCGCAGTCCCCTCTGCTCTCCTCACACCATCCACAAAACACACAGAGGAACCAGCAGATAGCCATGGGGTGGTGGGGAAGAAACAAACGGCAGCAGCCGCAAGACAAAGGGGAAGAAGACGGCAAGAGCGGCAAGAGCAAGCCGGCCTTCTCGCCGCTCGCATGGTTCTCCAAGCTCACGGCTAAGAGCAATGCCGCAGCCTCCTCTAAGCCCAAGGCCAAGATCGTCACCGGTGGCACTGGCATTCCGTCTTGCTTCCACGAGAGCGCGACCCGGAGCCCTGCATCGCAGAGTAGCCCGGCAGACACTTCATCACCTGCTGCCGCGGCTTCCGATATCGCCCCACGTCGCCTGTCGGTCGGCAACGATGATAACACCGAGGCTGCAGCTGCGGTCGCCCGGCAGCTGTGCCGCCGACGCCACTACTCAGTCGGCGGCGATCACGACCTCCCGCCGCTCAGAGTCAGACACCTCATTACGTTCTCCCGCTCCCCGCCGGAGTGTGCGCCCGCGACACCGCCAATGCTGCCGTCGCCACCGTCCGACACGGACGAGGAGAAGCGGCCGAGCAGCCGCCGGCGCCGTCGCCGAGGAAGCCGAAGGCGGTCCTTCACCGGAAGGACACCGGGCGCGAGGCTGGCAGCGGTTCGCGTCCGGTCGCCACGCTGCGCCGCGGCGGCCGTGTCGGGGCTGGAGAGGTTCGCGGTGGTCCGGCGGACGAGCGACCCGCAGCGTGAGTTCCGCGAGTCGATGGTGGAGATGATCGCGAGCAAGCGCATCGGGCGGCCGGAGGAGCTGGAGACGCTCCTGGCGTGCTACCTCTCGCTCAACGCCGACGAGCACCACGACTGCATCGTCAAGGTGTTCCGCCAGGTCTGGTTCGAGCTCAACCCTGCCCGCGTCGCCGCCCCCGCCGCGCGGCTGATCGAGCTTCCCTGCCGCGCCGCCGCCCGGTTTTAGTTCTACTATGTAACAAGTGCCGGCGGTTCATAATTGGCAAAAGTACGGCGATCTTTGTTACATGTTGCTTGTTTTCTTCTGTAAAACGCGCCTGCTCTACTCACTGCGCCCGATCGATGTTCAGGGAACAACATTATTGCGAGAACGCGTTCAGGGAGCTATCCCGGACTAACCAGGAATCACAATTGCTTTTGGACTAATTTCATTAGAAACCCGAAATTACATTTGCGCAACAGCCCAAAGAAGAGTTAGATACGGTATTACGGACCCCAAAAGCAATCGAAAAGGATTCAGAGAGTCCACGTCTGAACCCGGCCTCGCCTATATATTCCCTCGGTCACGTCCAACCAGCAGCTACAATCATCAGCATACATGGCGACCGCGGAAGCGCCGACGACGATCGGAGAGATGGTAGCCGGCACATCACGTGTTTCGCTCGTGTCGACGGCTGTCTATCTGCAGGTCGTCTCCATAGGCTCATGCTTGGCCATGGCTCTCGCCTTCAAATCCACGGACCCTCAGTTCTTCAGCAGCATCCCGTGGCGGCTGCCGCTGCTGATCTCGTTCTTCGTCTACCTGTCGACGGTCATGCTGATCCTGTGCTACATGGCCCTGTTCCTCCCGCGCGCGCCGGTGGCCGCCGAGGAGGCGCTCAAGATGATCGGCCTCGGCGCTATCGGCGGGGGTGTTCTCAACATCATGCTGGGCATTGTCCTGGGCCTCCCGGTCCACGACAGCCGTGTCGTGGTGGGCTGCACGTGCTTCACGGCCGTGCTCATCGCAGGGCTCCTCATGGTGTGGGCGTGGCTGGTTCGCGAGTACAGAGACGAGCCGTCGGATCTATGCAAGAGAAGCCAGAGCCAAGTTGAAGTTACATCTGGTACCAGCTGCGTGTATGAGTACAATTTTGTGGCACGCGTGCCCGTCTGAACATATCTCATTTTTCTTTGCTGTATAGCGCTTGTGAAAAAATAACAAAATTAGGTCACTGCATTTGCTCTATCAATTAATCAAGGAAAAGATTTTGCTGGTCAGGCTGAGTATCTAAGGAGAAGCACACTGTTCCATAACACAAGGTACAATATCACAAAAAAATAGTCAGTGCGCAACACGAGATTACCACTTTATGCATCTTTTGATGATTTTGGAAATAGGCAAAATATTTGTCTCAATCTATTAATTAAGAGTGAATTTTTCAAAGCAATCCCAAAAGCCGAACAAGAACCGAAAAGCCTGCTCTCACGACACAATATTACTCAAATGCTTGGGGCTTGAGAAAACCCAATTAGTCGCTTCATTCCAGGTACATGAGATGATGACCGATGTCGATTTATTTCTAAAATTCTCATATTGCTTGCATTGGTTTAACTCCATATCTCACATGTTAAGAGCACAGGAAGACATGCCATGATATTTCGTCGACGGCTTCTCCCATGAATCACTTGAGTCCACTATGATTTTACGTCGTCGAAGCCTTGTCTTGAGATCAAATTGGGAGATAGGATTCCAAGCCAATCTTCGATCATGTTCCCTATCATCACCGAGTAGCAGCACAATTAGACCATCCATGCTGGTACAATGGGCACAGCCCCACAATTTAGCCATCAATGCTTCGCTAACCGGTATGCCACCCTCATCAAGTTTTGAATAAAGAGCCACGAAAAAACATGCATTTGGTCCGCCCAATTTTCCAAATTGTATAGTTCATATTTGTTGAGGCGCATCCAAGAATTGCGCTCATGGTCTTATGCCGCGGAGTACTGGATGGACGCAGTCGTCTTCCAACAATTTGTGGCATCTTCACCCTTGTTAAGTTGGAATTGGGAGCTAGAGTTCGAGAGGTTGATAAAGTCCACAATATGATGTATCATGAGACCATTTCTCATGTTAAGTTCTAATAAAAAACGGTTATATGCATCTCTTTAGACCGTGAGTTTCAACATTCTTTTTAAAAAAATCACAAGTTAAGTTGCTCAACCTACGCAATGGTATGAAGTATGTCTAACACACCAACTCTTTTTTTCATAGCAAATCTGGAACACATAACGGGTACTTTGTGACCATCAGACCGACCGAGGACTTCCTAAGTTCATATTGAAAGGACATTTGTCCGTTTCTACTTTTTTGATTTACAATGACATGACTATGTTTTGTGTGAACTAATATTTGAAGTGTATGCATACCGGGTTAAGTTCACAGGTGACGGGGTTTTCATGCTCAAAAAGAAAGATGGTGGAATCGGCCCAGGTTCGGTCTGGCCGGACTCCTGGCCGGACCATCCGGCGGCGGACCGGGCCAGTCCGGCGGAGCCGCCGAACTGCTATACTGAAGCCGTTTTCGACTCGTCGACGAATCCGCCCGGCGGGCCACCGGACATCCGGCGAAGCGTCCGGCGCCGCCGGACTTATCGCCGAACCAGCTTCGCGGACAGCCTCCAACGGCCAGATTTCCACCCACCTATAAATACCCCTTCGTCCAGCTGGGGTAGGGTTAGAACTTCACCTACCATTGTTCATCTTTGAAGCTCTCACCTTCCCCCATTGCAAAAACACCAAATTCCATAGATCTCCCCTTCTAGCCAACCAAAGCTCTTGATCTTTGGAGGATTGAAGGAGGAGGCACCGATCTACATCTTCACCGAAGGAATTTCATTTCCCCCTCCATTTGCTTGGAGGATTTGCACCTAGGGGATCTTATGACCCTAGGTGTTGTAATTGGTTGATTAACTCATCTTTATGGTGATTCTTGACTCCGTGGCTTTCTTGGGAGCCTCCAATTGAGTTGTGGATTTGTGCCCCAAGCTCCGTGTAAGGGATTCGTGGTTCCCCCAATACCACCGCTTAGTGGAAACAAGCTAGCCTTCGTGGCTTGCTCACCGGAGAACAAGGTGAGCCTTTGTGGCGTTAGTAGACTCCGTGTCACCACACCTCTCCAACGTAGACGTACTTCCCCTCAAAAGGAAGGAACTACGGGAATACATCCTTGTGTCTCCGGTCTCCACTCTTCGGTTATTTCTTTCCCTTACTTGTATCTTGCTAGTTACTTGTTTACTTGCATGCTTGCCACTCATAGGAAATTCACCTAGTTGCACATCTAGTGAATTTACTTTGTGTCAAGCCTTAAATTTGAAAAAGATTAAAAATTGACTTAGCGCCTATTCACCCCCCCTCTAGTCGCCCGTACCGATCCTTTCAATTGGTATCAGAGCCTAGTGCTCTTTGATTGGGCTTAACCTCCTAAGAGATTATGGGCGACGAGGAGCCCGCCACTAAGGCGGATCTTAATAGTATAATGACACGAATGGATGCTATGATGGCAGCCATGGAAAGCCAAAAATCTCTACTTGATGCTCTCACTAGTGGAACGTCTAGTACCACTCCACCAACCCCGGTTGACACCCCGGATAAGGATAAGCCATCCTTAAACGAGGATGATCCGGGCAAGGATGGGGATAAGAGCAACGATGACCCACCCAAGAAAGATGACACCTCTTGGGGACATAGCACGAAAATTCCACATCATATGAGCTATGTCTCCGGAAGACACCTTCAAATGCCACACCTTGCTTCTTGCGGCCCACCGCCGCCACTTGATGCTTCTAGCTTTGCCAATTGGCAAGATAACATGCGCTCTCACATAAACTTTGTGTCTATTGAGCTTTGGAGGATCATTGAGCAGGGTTTCCATCCAACTTCCAAGGATTTGACCAACTTGCTACCTTGGGAGCAAATCGACAAGCAACTCAATGCCTCCGCCTTGCATCTCATTCACATGTCTCTTACCGAGAAGGACAAGGCGTTCATCCGCAACATCACCTCCGCCAAGGAAGCTTGGGATGTTCTCACCAACCTCTTCATTGGGAACGAGAGCATTCAAGAATCCAAGTTTGATGAAGCCTCCAATGAAGCGGACAACTTTGCCATGTTTGATGGTGAAACTCCCGAAGAACTCCATAGGCGTCTCTCGTCACTTCAAGTGAAGCTAACAGATCTTGGTTCCTCCCAATGTGATTGGAAGTGGATGAAGAGGAAGTTCATTCAAGCTCTCTTGCCCTTCCACAAGGAGACCGTGAACTCTATCAAGGGAAATGCCAACTTTCGGAAGATGTCCGCACATGATATCTTGCAAGAGATGATGGCAAGAAAGATCTCCGAGAAGAATGCGGATGATGCTCTTGCACGAGCTCGTGGTGTTCGTGCTCCTAACCTTGCCTTGAAGGCCAAAGTCACATATCATGAAGAATCAAGTTTGGTGGAAGAGGAAGAGATGATGGGTGGAAGCCCCGAGGACATGAAGTATGCTCATGCCGAGCACATGGCTCTCGTTCAAAGGGCATTCATGAAGAAGTGGAAGTCATCTAGTCCCTCCAAGCCTAAGGCCACAAGTAGAGTGAGGACTTGCTACAATTGTGGTAACCAACACCACTTCATTGCGGATTGTCCCTATGAAAGAGTGGAGGATCACAATGGAAGACTTGTCCGAAAGGAGATGAAGGCCAAGTCACACCCTCCAAGAAACTTTGACAAGAAGAAAGCTGTTCCAATACATGCTTTGATGACTCAAGAAGAATATCTCTCCGGTGATGATTCAAGTGATGGTGAAGAAGTAGGGAAGGCCGCCATCGCCATCGTCAAGCCTACCTCTTCGTCATCCCTCTTCGCTTCCGCAAATGAGTCCAAGCGCTCCAACTTCAAAGGGACATGTCTAATGGCTCACGCTACAAAGGTATCACCTTCCTTCACACCCATTGATGACCCACAAGTATAGGGGGTGTATCGTAGTACTTTCGATAAATAAGAGTGTCGAACCCAACGAGGAGCAGAAGGTGTTGATGAGCGGTTTTGATCAAGGAATCACTGTAAATACTAGCAAACAGGTTTTCAGGGGTATTTGGTAATACGAGTAAATAAAGTGCGAGTAAATAAAAGACAGTAGTAACAATTGCAGCAAGTGGCCCAATCCTTTCTTCAGCAAAGGACAAGCCGGTTGTGTACTTATAATAACCAAACGTTCTCGAGGACACACGGGAGTTTCTGTCAAGAGCTTTCGCCTCATAGAGCCAATAGTATTCATTGGTTTGATAGGTGTTATGGGGGTGAACCTGTGCTAGCGCACTACCCTTACTAGGATAAATACACACTTGTGATTATACCCCTTGCAAGCATCCGCAAATACAAGAAAGTAATTAAGATAAATCTAACCACAGCCTTAAACTCTAAGATCCTACGCTCCCTGGTGCAATGGTTTCCCAACGGAGGTTTAGGTTTCTGTCACTCCAGCAACCCCACAATCAGTAGCCAAATACACAATGCTTCTCACTAGGCCCATAAATGGTGAAGTATCATGTAGTCGACGTTCACATGACACCACTAGTGAAATAGCACCACAACAATATCAAACCATTAAATATTTCTCAACAATAATTCACTACTAACATCTTGACTTCTCCCATGTCCTCAAGAACTAAACGAACTACTCACAAGACATCATATGGATCATGATCAGAGGTGAAATAATGGTAAATAACAATCTGAACATAAACCTTAATTCAACGGTTCCACCCAATAGCATCCACTACAAGAGTAATCGACACCGGGAAAGTTTCCCCTATGAATATAACAAGATCCAACTCAAGATGTTACAGCGGGATGGCGTGGTGATGGTGGAGATGAAGGTGCTGGTGATGGAGATGATGATGATGATGATCCCGATGAAGTCCGGTGCGATGGTGATGACGATGGCGATGATCTCCCCTCTCCGGGAAGGAATTTCCCCGGCAGATTTCTCCCTGCCGGAGAGCTTTCTCTCTCTGGTGTTCTCCGCCCCGCAGAGGCGGCTGTGTCTAACTCTGAGCCCTCCCTTGACTTAGGTTTTCGGGGGCGATGATGTACGTGGAGGGGCGAGACCAGAGGTGGGCCAGGGCTCCCTCACGCAGGGCTGGCGCGGCCAGGGTGCTGGCCGCGCCACCCTGGCGTGTGGGGCCCCCCTGGCTCCTCTCGACTCCTCCTTCTGGCTTCCTGAGTCTTCTGGGAAAATATAATTTCTGGGTATTTTTCTGGAATTTTCCTGATCTTCAAAATATGGTCTCTTGATGGTCCTTTTTCCAGCAGAATCCTGACTCCGGCAGCAACTCCTCCGATGATCATCAAACATGTGAAAACAAAGGAAATAACATAAGTATATTATCTAAATATGAAATATATCAATGAATAACAGTAAATTATGATACAAAATAGTGATGCAAATTGGACGTATCAACCCCCCCAAGCTTAGACCTCGCTTGTCCCCAAGCGAAAACTGAACTCGGTAAACATGACCACAGGTTTATGGAGTGAAGTGTCGATAATCAAAATACGGACAAGAAGCATCACATTCACTAAGGCACAAATTATAATAGACAGCAACTTCCCTTTATAAGATGTAGACTTGCAATAGGTAAAAGGGAATCACATGTAAAGATGCACAAGGTAAACTATAATTGGCAATGGCAAACCTTAGTTCTTGGTCAGAGAATGGAGAATAAACTATTCTCTCTTTTAAACGGAGCCTTTTAAAACAGAGCTAATATAGCACAGACTATATGCTCAACAAAGTAAACTTTTGCATTCATAGAAAGCTTTCAAAGATATATTCCTTCAGACCAAAGCATTATACAAAACAAGGAAGATAATAAACATGATTAAACGGATCAACATATGGATGAGTGAAACATAACAACTCAGATGCTTGCTTTAGATAGAGGGAAATAGGTTGACTCAACATAAAAGTAAAAGATAGGCCCTTCGCAGAGGGAAGCAGGGATTAAACATGTGCTAGAGCTTTTCATTTGTAAAACAGAGGTAAAAAAATTGTTTTGAGTGGTGGTTGCTTTTGTCAACGACTAGCAACAGAGTTCTTGATATCTTCCATACTAAACAAGTGAGAGCGGTTCCGAGATGTTTGATTAATTGGCACTTTGGTGCTCTTTTTATAGCTTTGCACTCCTCCCCACCTTTTTCCTTTCTCAAACCATGGCTAATCGATTCCATCGGGTGCCGACCAACTTTCACATTCCATTGGAGGAGTGCCTTTTTCTTTCTCTTTCTTTTTAAGATTATAATGGTCTAACCAGCTCCCTTGCAAAATTAATGACGAGCAGATGAAGCTGCCTAGTCGAGGGGTACTTAATTTAGTATGGAAGATAACAAACCCATCCACTACGTCCTCATGAGCTAAAAACAGTGGCACAAACTGAGAAGTGTTTGAAGGTTTTTGAAAGGTAGCACATGAAAATTTACTTGGAATGGCTTGAAATACCATGCATAGGAATTTATAGTGGACTCTTTGGAAGTGACTTGGCTTTTGGGAATTGGATGCACGAGAAGTATTTCCTCTCAGTACAGGTTTTTTGGCTAGCAAGGCTGGGTAGCAAGCATAAGAGTTGCATGAAACAAACGAACATACATATGATAAGAACAATCATGCAAACTCCCTTGAAGGTACAACGATTTTAACTTTAAGAATAACAATGCTTATAAGCCAAACATAAGGGAAAACTGAAGTGATGAAACTGCAAGCACTTCTTTATTCTTTTCTACTCAAACTTCAAGGTAAAATTGCTACTGACCAAGCTAGGTTTGCCAAAACCAACTAAATCTACTCATGCTCCCAATGTGATACCAATACCAATCAACAAGACTAGTCATACAAGAGAGATTACAAACTAACATAAAGTGTGCAAAAAGTAAACGATAAAACTTCTCATTAATATTTTATTACCGCAACTCACACCAAGGGATACATAGATAACCAACTAAGGAGGATACTTCCAAACTGCAAACTATTCTATATGATAACTTCTCCATTCATGATATGACTCTACTTGAAAGGTAAATGAGCAAAAGGTAATGATGTGATACCGCGGCACTCCCCCAAGCTTGGAACAAGCCAAGGGGGTGCCTAAACCGATGACGAATTACTCCTTTGGTGGTGGCGGTGGGACTTCATCGTTGTCGTACTTCCAAGGCAGAGGTCCTCCATCAAAGAAGGATGTCTTGGTCTCCAAAATCCTGAAACTTGCAGCAGCACTCATTTGTTGAAATCTAGCTTCATACTCACAATTTTGGTTATGCACGTCGTAGAGTTGTTGTCACGACCCAGATTTTTCAAGATTTAAAATTTTCATCATGCATTCATGGCATATAGCATACCAAAGTCTTTTCCAAAGTTTTTGAACCTTATCCTTCTAAGGATGTTATTCAAATGCCCTTTTTCCCCAAATTTTAGATACAAAAGGTTTTCTGAAGGAAAGTATTTTAAAATGAACTCCATTGTAATGGAGCTATCTTATATTTTTTCCCTTTAGCAAATTTCCTTGAAAACCAAATAGTAGGAAGATAATAATCTTAACTTCCTATTTATTTGGATCCTATATTTAAATTCTCACAAATTATTTTTCTTTTTCCATCTTACCACAAAAACCTCTGGTTTAGCTTCTAAACACACTTTCAAAGGACCATAAGTGGTCAGCTTTAAATCTATTCAATTTTGAATGGGAGAACTCATTCAAAACACAAAACAGAAAATAGAATAAAAAGAAAAGGGGGAAGCAGAAGAAAAAAATAAAAAGAAGAGGCCATAAGCCCAACTGGGCCGACCCCGGGAACCAGCCAGCCCAACTCGCCCCCGAACCGAACCGACCCAACTCCCACTCCCCCTCTCCCCGACAAGCCGACCCCACCTGTCATCACCCTCCCCTCTCTCGCCCCTCCCTCTTCTCTCCGAAGACGAAGCCGCCAGGCTGCCCAATTTCATCGCCGGAGCCCGCAGGTGCTGCCGCCGTGCAACGCCGAATCCGACGCGGTTCAGCATCCCCTTCCCTCTCGAAAACCCCTATCGCCCTTCCCTCTCTCTGGCGCACCGAATGACACCTTTACCTCGCCCTTTGCTGCAGCTTTTCGAGCACGCCGACGATTGCCGAAGCCGCCGTCGACTCCAGCCGCGCGTCGCCGTCGCCTCGGGAAGCTCCAGTCAGTGAAGGCCACGTTTTCGAGATCTCCGTCGTCTGCTGAACACCGTCTGCTACTTCATCGCCGTCGCCGCTCGCCAGAACCTCGCCGACGACGAGCTCCAGTACCACCTCGCCGGACTTGTCTCGCCGGTGAGCACCTCCACTGTTCCTCTCCACTCCCAGCCATCAGATCTGCATCGCACGGCCACGATTAGACCTTAAATCCCGAATCGGTATCGACCAATGGCGTCGCGCCACGTCGCCCCAGGCCAGCCAGCCCCCGGTCAAACCCAGTCAATTCGAATTCAAATCCGAATTTGAATCCCTGTTTTGTTGCAGATCTTGTAAAATCAATAGAAAATAAAATACTTAACCAAAAATTGCAATTGAGACCTCGTTGGAATCCTTGGAATGTGTAGAATCCAATGATCCTATAAAACCTGTTATTTTATGGGTTCTTTTTGAATCCATTGATAGATCTGAATCAACCCTTTGGATTCAAAATAAATTCATAACTTTTGTTCTGTGAGTCCAAATGCTACAAATTTGTAGTCTATGGAATCCTTGGAACATTTAGAGCACACCAGAAGCAAAAGTTTTCAAAGTTAAAACGTGAACAAACTTGCTATGGTTAAATTTGTTCAAATCACCTTTTTCTTCACCAATTGTTTTCTAAAAACTATTTTTGAGTAAAACCACTTGCAGTAGCTTCATGTTACTGTCACCCAACCAGTGGTAGCTCCAACTTATTTTTGCAGGACAGTTCCAACCAGAACTAAATTTTCTAAAGAACTATCCTGATGCATCAAATACCACTTTTTGTTAATACCTTGTTATTTATTTATTTCTAACATCACACTTATCTTCAAAAGCCTCTTGTTCCACCCTTACAACCATTGCACACACTCACTTAGTGTGTGAAATTAAAATGTCATCTGCATACATGCACGCATGCATACATGTCTATGATTGTCATTAGAAATAGATTATTGATTGCTTAATTGTTTGGATTGAATAGATTGTGAAGAGGAGCAAGGCTACTATTGTAACTGTTGTGAGTGTGCAAGCTGCTACCAAGGCAAGTGACACACATGTTCCCTACCCATTTTACTTATGCATTAGTATATTCACCTCTTGTAGTATGCATGATAGGTGTTTTACTCAACTGTTTTATCAAAGGCTTAGACCCTAGTAGTGTGTAGCAAATCCCTCAAACCCCACCTGTTAGGATGCTAAATATTTTTGTTAATACTGATGCCATGCTAAGACCACTCGAAAAGTGTTTTGTGAAAAGTTAAGAACTTCAACTAAAATGAAACACCTGGGTGGATTGGTTTGATGAAGGTGGTGGTGTTGAGTGGCGACCTGGGGCTACACTTTGTGTAGTTGCTGCCTGGGCGTACACTTGTGGTTGGCCACCCAGGAACAAAGAGATGGCTATGTCTTCCATGCTTAGTGTACTTCCAGTGCAGCCTTATGACATTATGGGCTCTGTCTTGACTGATTAGATGTGGGAGTGTAACTTTGTGCAAGAAGTTGGTGGTAGAATAATTATAGGTTGGGAGCGGATCTTGCCAGTTAGTTGCCCTCTCCTCTAAAAGGTCTCGTTTCATTTTATGTATGGGCATAAAATGAATCGTAAGGTGAAAGTGCACAACCCTTGCAAGGTGTTTAAATCTAATCGATTAGCCGTGTCCTCGGTTATGGACAATTGAGTCTCTAGACATGGAATGTACGGAATAATCTCATCACCGATTCTGAATTATTAAAATTTTGTCTAGAAACCCTAGGCCGGAACTAAGGACCATACACTCCAAAGGGGTGGTGGTGCCTAAGGTTCCAACTTTGTTGAATTGCGCCCAGTGCTACATAACTTGCAACTATGTAGTATTTGGGGGTTACTTCAACCCTTCAAAATAAAATCTTTAAATTAAAATCTTGACTAAAATAGGACAAAATTGGCTTTATGCAAAAATAGCCCAGAGATCCACCAGCCAAATAGCATGTAGTTAGATCTTTCACAACTGCCACCAAATAAGTGTCAATTGCCAGTACATCATTGTACTGACCCCCATACTTGGGGCTGCATAATCAAATGTGCAGGTTCTTCCGATGAGGAGTGAAGTGTTAGGATCTCGAGTCTACATACCAACATGACTGCCTGTGGCGCATGCTGAAGATGGAGGCTCGCTACTATTATATTTCCGTTGTGCTCAAATTGAACTCTGTTTACCCTTGTTGGTCTATGTGACCAAGGAACTTGTAATAATCGTGAGACTTATGTATCTGGATCTGCGTGTAATCTCGATACTATGTGATGAATACTATATTTTGTTCTGTGGTGCTATCATTGATCCAGGGAATAGCACATAACACAGGTGTTCCGCCTTAATCCAAAGGTGGGGCGTCACAAAATGGTATCAGAGCATAGTGTTGCATGTAGGATCGAGACCCTAGGATTGGAAAACCTTAGGACCCAAGTTTTATTTTAAGATGCTAAACAAATAATCATGATCTTATTGTCTTAACCATTTCATTCTTACTTGTATTTCTCTTCTTGTTCTGATCGTTCCCTCTTCTTTTCAAAATACTGTAGATGGACACCTACGATGAGAGAGTGGTAGCTGGTGAGGGAGATTACCTTTTCTCGGAGGTGCTACTAGACCTCGCCACCCAGCTCCAGATACCACCACCGGTTTTCTGTGGGAAGATGCAGTACAAGGAGTATGGTCTGGAGAAGTGGTTAATCCAAACTACTATCCAAGGTAGACTTGATGAAGAAGGAGAGTCCACAATGGAGTACACCGAAGCATATTTGGACTGGAGGTATTCGGTGGAGATTGCCATGCAAGGCGCCATCGCCCGCATACGCCACAAGTACAGAGCTCACATCCCACGTCCCTCAGCTTATGGGATGATTGGAGAGCGATCTGTTGGAGGGCATGTAGTGGATCGTCGAGGCCAGGAGTTCCACTCCCTTCTGAGAGGCTACCTCACTGAGAGGGAGCGCTGCACAGTCAATCTGGAAGACATGCTGAAGAAGCAAATTATCAACCAGGATCAGTTTAGAGATCTCATGGATCTCACCACCAAGAAGATCATGGAGACTGAATCAGCTCTCATAATGTTGGATGATAAGAAGACCCAACTGGAGAACAAGCTCAAGATTGTTGAAGGACCCTTGCAGTTAGGCGGGAAAATCCTCCAAGATGACATCTGGTCCCATCTTCTGGAGAAGACAGTACTGCTACAGTATGACAACTTACAGAAATTGGGAGATGAGAAGAAGCAAATTGAGGAAGCTAACAATGAGCTGAAATCTGAAAATGAGAAGCTAAAGATGAAGCTTGCAGAGTTAGAAGCAAGTAAGAAGGAAGAAGAATCCGAGGAAGAAGAGGATCCCGAGGAGAGACTCGTGTATTCCCCTAGTGATGGTCTATCCTATGAGGAATGGGAAGCCAAGGCACTGAGAGAACTCAAGAAGGCAGAACGTCGATAACCTCTACCCCTCTCATGCCTCAAGAGGGTTACGAGAGGCTAGTTGACCGCCACCGCCTTTTGTATCGTTTGTGATAGCACGTTTGTATTGTCTTACCGTGTTGGTATGACAGTACCGTTGATCGTTACTTTATCGAACTCTTAGTACTTACTTCTAAGCTTGTCAAGTCGTACGCTTCAAAGTTTTAAAGCTTTTAAAATCAATGGTTGAATGCTTGTTTATTGTTTGTGGTTGGCTTGTTGTATTGTGCATGGGTAGGATATTTACTCCTTTAGCTTTATCTGTCTAATACTTATCTATGCTATACCCTACCTCAGATGCCTCCACGACGTGCACCGAACAGCAATGACAATGATGGAAACAACAGCAATGACACCAATACGGCAATTCAGCAACTAGTGGCAGCTCAGGCCCAGCTGATGCAAATGATGACCCAGTTCTTCCAGACGAATGCAAACAACAATAACAACAATAATAACCCTCCGCCACCACCACCCCAGGTGGATAGATTGGCAAGGTTTCTGAGGCTGAGACCCAACAAATTCTCATCTGCTACGGAACCAATAGTAGCTGATGACTGGCTGCGTTCGGTCAACAAGGATCTGACCACCTGCGAGTGCACTGATGCTGAAAAGGTGCGCTTCACAGCTCACTTACTGGAAGGACCCGCAGCAATGTGGTGGGAGACATATCAGGTTACCCATCCTATAGATGATCTGGACTGGAACACATTCAGAGAAGGCTTTCGCACTGCCCACATATCCTCGGGCACTATGACTGTGAAGAAGGAAGAATTCCGCAGTCTGCGTCAGGGTGGAAGAACTCTGAAAGAATACATGGATGACTTCTGTGCTCTATCCAGGTATGCGCCTGAAGACATTGATACTGATGCAAAGAGGAAGGAAAAGTTCCTCAGTGGGCTTAAGGGAGAACTCAAAATACCCCTGTCTGTGGCCTATGCCCCAAACTATCAGTCTCTACTTGATCAGGCCATCACTCTGGACAACAACATCAAGAAAGAGGAAAACCGAAAAAGGAAGTTCAGTAACAACAAGAACCATGTGGAACCATTCCACAAGAAGCACCACTCATTCGAGAGCAGTGGTCATGGCAACTTCCACAAGCATGGGAATCGTTTCAACAAAGGAAACGGTAATCACTTCAGCGGCCATAAGCACAACGGAGGATTCAAAGGAAATAGCTCCAGTGGACATAACAGCGGACACAATGGTCAGCATCGCCACAACACTGAACCCAAGAAGGACCTCTCTAGCATCACTTGCTTCAAGTGCAAGAAGAATGGTCACTATTCCTCCAGCTGCCCAGAAAACAAGACCGTTGAACCTGCCAAGCCCAATCCATTCCAGAAGGGCCAAGTGAACCACCTCAATGTGGAGGAGGTGATGAATGAACCTGATGCAGTGATGGGTATGTTTCCTCTCAACTCATTTACAACATTAGTCTTATTTGATACTGGGGCATCGCATTCATTCATATCAAGGACTTTTGCAAACAAAAACGGGTTCCCTACCACAAACATAGGAAGAACCATTAAAGTAAGTTCCCCTGGTGGAGAATTAATAGTCAACGCTGGTTGCAGAGATCTGATTATGGAAATCGGTAAATATAAGTTTCCAACCCATTTGGTAATCCTAGACTCCCAGGGTTTAGATGTAATCTTGGGCATGGATTGGATGACTACCTATGGAGGAGTCATAGACTGTGTGAACAGAGCAATTACACTTACAACCCCGGAAGGAAGAAGAATTAGATACAAATCCCAGCTGGATTTTAATGATATTAGGCTAAACCATCTTAAGGGGGTTAGCCTAGATAAAGTGCACATAGTGAATGAGTACCCTGATGTGTTCCCGGATGAGTTACCAGGAATGCCACCTGACAGAGATGTAGAGTTTCTCATTGACCTGCTACCTGGCACAGGACCAATAGCAAAGAGACCTCACCCTATGTCCACTGATGAGTTGAAAGAACTCAAGAAACAACTAGCAGAACAGTTAGGAAAAGGATTCATTAGAGAGAGTTCCTCGTCGTGGGGAGCACCAGTTCTGTTTGTTGAGAAGAAAGATAAAAGTCAACGTTTAGTAATGGACTATCGTTCGTTGAACGAAGTGACCATCAAGAACAAATACCCACTACCAAGAATCAATGATTTGTTTGATCAGTTGGAAGGAGCTAGCGTATTCTCTAAGATCGACCTTAGATCTGGATACTTTCAGCTCAAGATTAGAGAACATGACATTCCCAAGACAGCCTTCGTCACTAGATATGGCTCGTATGAATATACGGTGATGCCCTTTGGTTTAACCAATGCACCGTCATACTTCATGAGCATGATGAACAAAGTGTTCATGGAATTTCTAGATAAGTTTGTCGTTGTCTTCATTGACGACATACTGGTCTACTCGAAAGGCAAGGAAGAACATGAAAAGCATTTACGTGCAATACTGGAGAAACTCAGAGAGCACCAGTTATATGCTAAATTCAACAAATGTGAGTTTTGGCTCAATGAAGTAGGATTTCTTGGACACATTATATCCAAGGAGGGAATTGCAGTCGACCCAGCCAAGGTGACCGCAGTAACTGAATGGGAACCACCCAAGAATGTTGGAGAAATTCGTAGTTTCCTAGGACTGGCCGGATACTACCGGAGGTTCATTGAGAACTTTTCAAAGATAGCTAAACCAATGACCGAGTTGTTGAAGAAAGAAAAGAAGTTCGAATGGACTAAAGCATGTGAAAACAGTTTTCAAGAATTGAAAAGGAGATTGGTGTCTGCACTTGTTCTGTGCTTGCCAGATATAGAAAAGGAATTTCAGGTGTATTGCGACGCTTCTCGTCAAGGATTAGGAAGCGTATTGATGCAAGATGGCAGAGTAGCAGCCTATGCCTCTAGACAACTCAAGAAACATGAGCTCAACTATCCAACTCATGACCTTGAGTTAGCTTCAGTTGTTCACGCCTTGAAGATATGGAGACACTATTTGCTGGGAAAGAGATGTGAAGTATTCACCGACCACAAAAGTTTGAAGTACATCTTTACTCAGAAGGACCTCAACATGAGACAAAGAAGATGGTTAGAACTCATCAAAGATTACGACTTGAGTTTGCAATACCATCCCGGTAAAGCAAACGTAGTAGATGATGCCCTAAGCCGTAAAGCTTATGTGAACTGTCTATCAACAGAAGTATTACCAGAAGATCTGTGTAAGGATTTGAGAGACCTTGGCCTGGAGGTAGTGCCGCAAGGTCACGTAACATCGCTAGTAGTGCAACCAACCCTGATGGACAAAATACGCCAAGCCCAGAAAGGAGATAAAGAGATTGAGAAGATCAAAGAAAACATGAGGAAGGACAAAGCTAAAGGCTTTAGCGAAGATGAACAAGGAACTATCTGGTTTGAGAAACGTGTCTGTGTACCTGATGATCCCGATATTAGAAAATTGATATTCCAAGAAGCCCATGAAACCCCATACTCGATTCATCCTGGAAATACCAAGATGTACCTAGACTTGAAAGAAAGATTTTGGTGGAGCAATATGAAGGGAGACATAGCCGAATATATAGCCAAATGTGATGTGTGCAGTAGAGTGAAAGCTGAACATCAAAAGCCAGCCGGACTACTTCAACCACTAAAGGTGCCGGATTGGAAATGGGATCAAATTGGTATGGACTTCATAACTGGGTTACCCCGCACAAAGTCGGGATATGATTCGATTTGGGTTATAGTCGATCGTTTGACCAAAGTAGCTCATTTCATACCGGTAAAGACCACTTACACAAGTGCAAAGCTAGCTGATATCTACATGAAGGGGATAGTAAGCCTCCATGGTGTTCCCAAAAGCATCGTGTCTGATAGAGGAACCCAATTTACCTCTCACTTCTGGAAGCAACTTCATGAATCACTTGGAACTAGGCTGGAATTCAGCACAGCATTCCATCCGCAAACAAATGGACAAACAGAAAGGGTAAACCAAATTTTGGAAGATATGCTGAGAGCATGCGCCCTAGACTATGGGTCTAGCTGGGATGACAATTTGCCTTACGCAGAGTTTTCCTACAACAACAGCTATCAAGCTAGTATTGAGATGGCACCATTTGAAGCCTTGTACGGCAAGAAATGTACTACACCCCTACTATGGAGTGGTGTAGGAGAGCGAAGTTTCTTCGGACCCGATATCATTCAAGAAGCTGAAGAAAAGGTTAAATTGATCAAGGATAGACTGAAGATCGCCCAATCCCGTCAGAAGAGCTACTCGGATAACAAGCGTAGAGAAATCATCTATGAAGTTGGAGACAGAGCTTATCTCAGAGTGTCACCCCTTCGTGGTGTTAAGAGATTTGGCATTAAGGGTAAGTTAGCACCTAGATTTATAGGACCATTCAAAGTCCTATCCCGCAAAGGAGAAGTAGCCTATGAACTGGAACTACCCGAAATTCTTTCGGCCGTGCATAACGTGTTCCACGTGAGCCAGCTAAAGAAATGCCATCCAGAGATGTCAGAAACACCGTTGAATGATACGGTACCCCTCGAAGAAGTTCAACTAGAAAGTGACTTGACCTATGAGGAGAAACCCATCAAGATACTCGAGACAGCAGAAAGAACTACACGCACCAAAACTGTAACACCCCGACCTTGAGAACAAGGTGGAACATCTGTGTTAAGTGCTATTCCCTGGATCAATGATAGCACCACAGAACAAAATGAAATATTCATTGCATAGTATCAAGATTTCAACGCGAATCCAGGTACAAGGTACTTATACCTTACAATTTACACAGCGGAAATAACAGAGTGGCAAGGAGCCCCATCTTCTTCACGTGCCACAGGCAGACATGTTGGAATGTAAGCTCGAGATCCTAATCCTGGTTCCTTACTCGAAGTAAAACCTGCACGTTGAATATGCAGCCCCAAAAGGGGTCAGTACAATGATGTACTGGCAAATGACACATATTTGGTGGCTGATGTGAGGAGTCTATCTACATGAGTATTTGGCTAGTGGATCTCACAGGCTGATTTGCATAAAGCCAGTTTTATCCTACAGTTCTTTCTTAAAGTAATACTTTCAAAGTTTTTATATTTTCAAAGGTCGAAATAACCCCCAATAACCACATACTAGCTAGGCACGTGGCACTGGGCGATATTCGGCAAAGTTGGAAGCTCAGGCACCACCACCCCTCGGAGTGTATGGTCCTTAGTTCCTACCTAGGGGTTTCTAGACAAAATTTTAATAATTCAAAATCGGTGATGAGATTATTCCGTACATTCCATGTATAGAGACTCAATTGTCCATAACCGAGGACACGGCTAATCGATTAGATTTAAACACCTTGCAAGGGTTGTGCACTTTCACCTTACGATTCATTTCATGCCCATACATGAATTGAAACGAGACCTTTTAGAAGGAGAGGACAACTAACTTGGCAAGCACCATTCCCAACCTATAATTTGACTACCACCACTTCTTGCCGACAAGTTGTACTCCCACATTCTAATCAGTCAAGACAGAGCCCATAATGTCATAAGGCTGCACTGGAAGTACACTAAGCATGGAAGACATAGCCATCTCTTTATTCCTGGGTGGCCATCCCGAGCGGCATTCGGTTCCCACATCCTCTTATGAGGCTTGCGTCCCCGAACCCACCTACCTCGCCTCATCTTATCAAACCATTCCACCCAGGTGTTTCATTTTAGTTGAAGTTCTTAACTTTATCACAAAACACTTTTCAAGTGATCTTAGCATGGCATCAAATTAACAAGTACTTAGCATCCTAACAGGTGGGGTTTGAGGGGTAGCTACACACTACTAGGACCTAAGCATTTGATAAAACAGTTGAGTAAAACACCTATCATGCAATACTACAAGAGGTGAGTATACTAATGCATAAGTAAAATGGGTAAGGGACATGTGTGTCACTTGCCTTTCTGATGAACAAGACGCTTCCCTCCTCTCAACTAGGCACGTAACTCTTCGCACAAACTATAGCACAAGAAAAAGTATAACATAAACACTCATACAAACACGATCAAACAAATCAAACAATTGAAAGGTGTTTGTTTAACAATTTAGGTTTACAAAAATGTTAAGACAGAAAGATATGGTGAGGGATCATGATTTGTGAGATATGAAAGAGTTTTCAGAATAGTTCATGTGAAATGGATCACATAGGAGTGGGATAGTGCAACCAAGATACTATTTGAATAAGTGTAACAACATTTATTCTTTAAACAGTATGCATCGCACTTGGGCTCTAGGTTAGGTCTTATGAACGCTTGATGTACTCAATTTGCACATTTGCAATTTGAATAGTCCAATACACGTGAACAGAAACTAGGTAGGCATTGATCTGGGTATGGATGGTTTATATTCAAGGACATGGCTCAAATGGTTCATTGATTATCATGGTGTATATTACATACTTTGGTATGGTTATAACAACACCATATTAACAGAATATAGGTTTGAGGTGAATTCATATTCTACTCAAGTAGCACAATTGCAATTTGAATATACATATGAATTAGACAAAATATGATGAGTGGGATCTTTATGCTTTATTACAACATATTGGGTCTTGGAACATCTCATGTGTGTAAATCACATAAGAGACAAAATAGTGCAATAGTAATACTACTGAATAAGTGTGACAACAATTATTCTTAAATAGTATCTATTACACTTAAGCTTAGGCTAGGACTCATGAATTATTGAGTTACTCAATTAACTCATTTGTTAATCGAATAGCTCTACACATGAAATCAAGATCAAGTGGGCAGAGGATTGAGTATGGGTAGATAACATTTGGGATAATGGTTTAAGGTTCCTATTGGGTTCATGGGGTATTGGATAAGTGTTATAATGTTGATTAGATCAACATTACAAGGATAGCAGGAATAGAATCTAAGATTGAGATGTATCACACTTTACTCAAACAACACAATTGTAATTTGAATATGTGTGAACTAGACAAGATAGGTCTAAGTAGATATGATCTTGATCAAGATGTTGATTAGATAACAATGATGGCTAGGTATGATCATAAGATTTGCTATGGTAGATGGGAACATTACTGAACAGAAATAGATTTATTCTTATAATGGAAATTACTCAAATCCTCATATTAGAATTTGAATAATTGTGAAGTATTTCAATCAGATATGGGAGTGATGCTACTGGATAGCTTGCAGTAATGCAAGGTCACTGCAATTGGAATCACTCCAAAATAGGTTATAGAATTCAAACTATGATCAGAATAGTGATTTGGATAGATTTGAATGCACAAAGTGTGTGCACGTGTCAAGTTTGAAAGTTTCTGGTTCTAGAGTGTTCTACAAGTTCTGAGGAATCCATAGACTACAAAATTGTAATTTTTGGATCAATAGAACTAAAGATATGAATTAGTCATGCTAATAGAAGGTTTGATTCCAATTTGAAAATAGTTTCAAATTGAACCCATAAAATATAATATTTTATGGTGCTGATGGATAGTACAATTCCTAAGGATTCCAACGGTATCTTGTTTGCTATTTTTGGACTTACAGAACAATAGATATGATTTTCTGAAGATCTAGATCAAATCTGATTTCATTTTCTGGTTTTAAACTCGGTTTGAATCTGGGGAGGCCGCGTGGCTGCTTCGGATAGGCCCGTACCGTTTCGGTCGGATCCGTGATTTGAGCCGTCAGATCTAAAGGAATATGAACGCCCCAGATCTGAGGGTGCCTGTTCAGTTAAGTGATTCGTTTTCGTGCGTTGATGCGAGATCCGACGAACGAGATGAGTCAGGGGAGATGCTCACCGTGGAGGCTAGGGTTCCGGCTTGCCGGCGGTGATATAGCGGCCAGGTGGTTGATTCCGGCGGGGCTCTGGAGGTTCTTGGACCACGGCGACTGCACGACGGGGTTCGGGAGGTCAAGGAGAGCTCGAATGCGTGGTCGTCGAGGCCGATTGCGTCCTGGCGTGGGTGAATGGCGCGGCTGGAGACGACAGTGCGGTGAAGAGCTTCGGGTTCACGACACCGCGCTTGGTTTCCTGCGAAAGAAAATGTACCGAGGGCATGAGGAGGTGCGCCTGGGTGAGGGGAAGATATTAAGGCCGGAGAGGGAATGCGGGGTAGCTTGGTCTCACCGGATTTTGGAGTTCTTGCCCGCAGCAATGATGAACTCCGGCGAGTGATTTGGGCAGCCTGGCGGCACAATCTACAGAGGGTTGAAAGGGGAAATGGAGAGGGAGTCGAGGGCTACTTATAGGTCGGGGATTGATGGCCATTACTCGCGAGAAATTAGTGGGGGCGTTACTCCGGCGAGTTTCGTTTCTAGGGAGAAGAGAGGAAACGGTGGAGGTGATGATGCTGACAGGTGGGGCCCACCTGGCAGCGAGGGAGAGAGAGGAAGAGGGATACCGGTTCGGGTTCTGTCAAGTTGGGCCGCGGGCTGGCTTCTGAAGCTGGGCCGAATGGTTTCCCCCGGGGCCCTTTTCTATTTTTATTTTCTTTCTTCTTTTCTTTTTCTGTTTTTCTTTATTCCTTTCATATCTTTTGCAATTTGAATCCAAACAAGGTCAAATCAATTTGTAAAATTTTCTAAAAAAAAATAGAGGAACAAACTAGGGCAGTAATAAACAGGTTTTCAGAACCAAAGCAAGATTTTTAATAAAAGATCTCAATTAAGCCTAAAGGCTTTGCTTGCATAAAATAATAGAAATAGAGTTGGAACTCAATTCTTTCTAAAGTAACAAGATAATAAAATAATAGTTTATAAAATAATAGTTGAAAACCACACTCAAACATAGTTTTGAAATACCAACTTTATAATACTTTTGAAAATCAAATCCATGCAAGTTAGCTTGCATAAGTTTGAGTAAAAGAAAGGAAAATAGTATTTGGATACTTGATCTTTCTCAAAGAAGTCCTTCAAGAGAATAATAGAAGGTTTAATGTATTTTCTAATAAAGCTTTCAAATAGACTCAAAAGTTTTAAATTCCTGTGAAAATTCAATCATCTCAAGCAATACAAAAGCGAAAAAATTTCCCCAAAATTTGACAAAATCCTGGGTCGTTACAGACTACCACCCTTAAAGAAATCTCGTCCTCGAGATTGAAGGAAGGTTACAAAGTTTTATGGATCCTAATGGAACTTTGGTGCTACCACCCTTAAAGAAGATTTTGCTTGGTGGTATCTTGATGTTTCCTTAGGTACTTGCATTTTGTTCCCAGCTTGAATTCATCGTTGTGCCATTTTCTTGAAATCGCCCTTCTTAGAAGTGTCGATGTTTGCCGACGTTCAGAAGTGGCATTCCAGATGCTCCATCCAATTCTGGTGATAGGCAGATATCATCCATTGCGTTGTCTTCAACAAGGTAGTCCACATCGTCCAAGAATGTGTATCTAGCCTTTTCTTGGTCGGTCCTCACCAAGGCCATGATAGCATGCAGGCTATCTCCATACTCCTTGTTGCTTTTTAGCTGATTTTCATTGCAGAGTCTCAAGGGATGACCCAGTGTCAAGTACTGCATGCTTGCCCCACGAACATGATGAGACCACACATCCCAAGGAATTAGGATGGCATCTCTCTGTAGTCTTCTCAAGCATTTCATAGGGGTAAACAAGGTGGACTCTGTAAAAGGTACTAGCACCTTTAAGGGACGGAAGGTCGCCTTATAACCAGCATTGTTGAACCCACTCAAGTTACCGGAGCAAGTCGTGCTACTTGCCACAGGTACCAGATGGTCCTTAAGAATTCCTTTAGCAACCGTCTTCATAGTTGTCGAAAGGCGCTGAACAACTTGATCATTTCTCGAAGATGAACTCTTCCTCAGGGGAAAGGGGTCTAACGAAGCTCTCATGGGGAGGAACTGGGTTCCATGGATTTGGAGAGGTGTTTCACAACATCGTAGGTCGGGATGAGGTAGACTTCGGTGGCGCTGGGCTTTGAAATCAGGAGGGACTTTCATAGTCGGTGGTGGCAGTCTCTGTTGTGACTCTCGGGAGAGGGGAGAGTCCTCTTTTATAGGCTCAGGGGTAGTCGAACGGGCCGTGGAGTCGAAACGAAATGTCGGGAATTGAAGTCAAAATTGAATCGTCTCGGCATTCAAGGTCCACTGAGAAAATGCTTTTGGAAACGTATAGTCGGTCCTCACCGTATCCTTACGTCTTGGCCACACTGGCACACTATGAGGGGTGTAGTATATCTATCCTCCTAAGGTCATGGTTTAAAGACGTCGTCCCTCATGTAGGTATGTCTCTCTAGGTGTGTACAACCAACATCATGAGAGCGAATAATAAGAGTAGTAGGAATGGTGATCAATCCATCCTGCACCCAAATCATTACTTCATACATGGTTTGCAAACCTCGCATTCTAACTCTTGGTCAACCTCACTGGTTTTACCAAAATTTTCTTGAAATGAGAACTTGTGATTCAAATCTAAATTTTTAAGACAAATCTATCGTTCCTTAGCTAGGGTTTTGGGCAAACTCGGTCGTAAGACATTAACTCTGAAGTCACAAATCCTTCGACTTGCCATCTCATTGAGAAATACAATTCATTTAACCGGTTGTCCACGGCTCTTACAAGTTCTTACAATATTTATTAAGGCAGTAATGGCATACAAGTCCTTCCAATTTTGCTACGTCTTGTTGTGTTTCCTCCTTGTATATTGTAGCATCCTTCAGTCGTTCCACGTTACTGAGGTCTTGGGGTTCCATTCCTTGAACAATTATCCGAGTAGTGTCCTTTTTGTTTGCACTTGAAGCAGGTGATCATTTGGATGTCCCTTTTCATACTGTCTTGCATGTTTACTTCATGATGCAGTTTTGGGCATTGGCTCGCATAATGTCCTAGCTCCTTGCATTTGAAGCACATTACCTTGCTGTTGTCCTTCTTTCTTTTTGGTCTTTCTAGGGCTAGAAGATCTCTCACTTCATTTTCGTCATATTCCACTACAGTCGGGGAGGAATATCCCCTCTTCTTCGGGCAATTCCTAGACAAGTGCCCTTCCTCTTCACATGAGTAGCAGCACTTAGTGGTATGGTTGAGTGCTATCTCCATGTCTTTATCTTCCATCTTTCTTTTAAGTCTTCCATCTTCAGGGGTCCCTTCTGGCAGTTGGCTCACTCTATCCTTAGCTTGTTGATTTATCTGTTGCACTGTGGGGTAAAATTTGCATTCAGCCGGAATATGATTTGTTCCTTCACATAGGAAACAAGTAACTTGGCTCATGGGACATTCTCCATGGCAGTCCTTAGAGGTGTGTCCTATTTCTCCACATCTCTTACAGGCTTGCTGTGTCATCTCCGCATCAACTTGTGTCGGCTTTCCACCATGCTCATCTTGTGGTAGGCTATTATTGGCACTAGCCACCATCTGGGACATCATTTGTACTATCCGTGAATGATCATTTAGTACTTGCTGCACTCCTGGGGGTAGCTCTTTGCATTCGCGATTAGCCATATTCTGAGTCATCACTCGCATCATTCCTGTGTGAGTTTCAACTAACTGTTGCATTGCTATCTCCAACGGGGTGTTTTCGCGGTCGCTCCGACGTTGAGGATGCATCTGTTTGGGTTTAGCACAGGTTTAAGTCTTAGCATAGATAAGGGTTAGACAGAAGAGATCTATGGAAGATCCTACCCAAACATAGTAGGTCGAGAGAAAACACAATTCTACTAACTTAAAACAAGCAGTTGCAACAGCATTCGATAGCATAAACGATCACATCAAACATAGATCCTCAAGCACAACAAGTCAACTACAAGTTTTTAGGAAAACAAGGTCTAAAAGGGTCATACCACTAGGTGGCATGACTAACTATTACAAGATCGTCGATTTATTACATAACGTGGTGGTCTCACTACTTGAACTGTGCCAGATACGCTCTAGTGTTCCCTGTCTTGCGTCGTTTCACCACAGGGTTAGGTGGCGCCGCATGAGTCTTCTCCACAGAATCTCCCTCTATCATGGGCTGGCAAGGCTCCAGCTTCTCTGGCTCTGCTCCTATCAGCTCTGAGGTCGACTCCTTCTTCTCTTCAGTAGGTGTTGATCCTTTCTTAGGCGGCCAAGGCTTGTACTTCATCAGGTCTTTGTGAAGGTATATGCACTGTCCTCGAAAGCCTACAATCTGGGCCTCCTGATCCTCGACCTTACCTGACAGCTTATCATTGGCGGCCTCAAGTGTTTTGTTCTTCTCCTTCAGCTTCTCTATTGTGCTCTCTAGTTGTTCTATCTTCTCATCCTTCTCCAGAAGCTGGTACTTGGCATCATCTGTGGCATCCATCTCATGGCGCAGCATGTCCTCCAAGTTGAAAGCATAGGATCCCATGTCCTCTAACTGCATCTCAGTCCATGGTAAATCCTCACGGCGCCCTGGAGTCCTCAAGGCCCATCCCTCGTGGTTACGCCTCCCAAACTGGTAGATGGAATTGTCCAACTCTGATATCTCCTGGACATACATACCACAAATGCGGGCTAGTGCCTCCTCCATGGCCATCATGACACCAGTCTCCCAACCTGGGTACATCCTCGAGTACACCACTGTGTCAGTGGGAGTACCAATGGTGCGACCCTCAATCCTGGTCTCAATCTCCCAACGGACGATCTCGGGAACCACACAGGGTATCACTCTGCCACGAAAAGTGGGAGGTGACAGGTTCAGCATCCTAGACAGGCGAGATAGCTGATCACTAAACAGCTCGTCGTCATCGTCGTAGGGGACCTTCAGCTTGGTGAACGTCATCTAAAATTTTGAAAGAAGAACAGTGTAAGTAAAAATGAAAGTGATAAGCCTTACGAGAAAATGAAGCAAACTGTAATTAAAATGTAACAAAACTTTCAAAACACATCCTAGCGTAATGATATCCATTTGATATCATTTTTGGGGTTTCCTAGTCTAGTCCAAACCTAGGGTCTCAATCCTATAGGCAACACTATGCTCTGATACCATTCTGTAACACCCCGACCTTGAGAACAAGGTGGAACATCTGTGTTAAGTGCTATTCCCTGGATCAATGATAGCACCACAGAACAAAATGAAATATTCATTGCATAGTATCAAGATTTCAACGCGAATCCAGGTACAAGGTACTTATACCTTACAATTTACACAGCGGAAATAACAGAGTGGCAAGGAGCCCCATCTTCTTCACGTGCCACAGGCAGACATGTTGGAATGTAAGCTCGAGATCCTAATCTTGGTTCCTTACTCGAAGTAAAACCTGCACGTTGAATATGCAGCCCCAAAAGGGGTCAGTACAATGATGTACTGGCAAATGACACATATTTGGTGGCTGATGTGAGGAGTCTATCTACATGAGTATTTGGCTAGTGGATCTCACAGGCTGATTTGCATAAAGCCAGTTTTATCCTACAGTTCTTTCTTAAAGTAATACTTTCAAAGTTTTTATATTTTCAAAGGTCGAAATAACCCCCAATAACCACATACTAGCTAGGCACGTGG
This sequence comes from Dactylis glomerata, assembly GCA_007115705.1. Classification (NCBI taxonomy): domain Eukaryota; kingdom Viridiplantae; phylum Streptophyta; class Magnoliopsida; order Poales; family Poaceae; genus Dactylis; species Dactylis glomerata. Next base: position 1,615,867 of record QXEO01000184.1, read on the forward strand.
CACTGGGCGATATTCGGCAAAGTTGGAAGCTCAGGCACCACCACCCCTCGGAGTGTATGGTCCTTAGTTCCTACCTAGGGGTTTCTAGACAAAATTTTAATAATTCAAAATCGGTGATGAGATTATTCCGTACATTCCATGTATAGAGACTCAATTGTCCATAACCGAGGACACGGCTAATCGATTAGATTTAAACACCTTGCAAGGGTTGTGCACTTTCACCTTACGATTCATTTCATGCCCATACATGAATTGAAACGAGACCTTTTAGAAGGAGAGGACAACTAACTTGGAAAGCACCGTTCCCAACCTATAATTTGACTACCACCACTTCTTGCCGACAAGTTGTACTCCCACATTCTAATCAGTCAAGACAGAGCCCATAATGTCATAAGGCTGCACTGGAAGTACACTAAGCATGGAAGACATAGCCATCTCTTTATTCCTGGGTGGCCATCCCGAGCGGCATTCGGTTCCCACATCCTCTTATGAGGCTTGCGTCCCCGAACCCACCTACCTCGCCTCATCTTATCAAACCATTCCACCCAGGTGTTTCATTTTAGTTGAAGTTCTTAACTTTATCACAAAACACTTTTCAAGTGATCTTAGCATGGCATCAAATTAACAAGTACTTAGCATCCTAACAGGTGGGGTTTGAGGGGTAGCTACACACTACTAGGACCTAAGCATTTGATAAAACAGTTGAGTAAAACACCTATCATGCAATACTACAAGAGGTGAGTATACTAATGCATAAGTAAAATGGGTAAGGGACATGTGTGTCACTTGCCTTTCTGATGAACAAGACGCTTCCCTCCTCTCAACTAGGCACGTAACTCTTCGCACAAACTATAGCACAAGAAAAAGTATAACATAAACACTCATACAAACACGATCAAACAAATCAAACAATTGAAAGGTGTTTGTTTAACAATTTAGGTTTACAAAAATGTTAAGACAGAAAGATATGGTGAGGGATCATGATTTGTGAGATATGAAAGAGTTTTCAGAATAGTTCATGTGAAATGGATCACATAGGAGTGGGATAGTGCAACCAAGATACTATTTGAATAAGTGTAACAACATTTATTCTTTAAACAGTATGCATCGCACTTGGGCTCTAGGTTAGGTCTTATGAACGCTTGATGTACTCAATTTGCACATTTGCAATTTGAATAGTCCAATACACGTGAACAGAAACTAGGTAGGCATTGATCTGGGTATGGATGGTTTATATTCAAGGACATGGCTCAAATGGTTCATTGATTATCATGGTGTATATTACATACTTTGGTATGGTTATAACAACACCATATTAACAGAATATAGGTTTGAGGTGAATTCATATTCTACTCAAGTAGCACAATTGCAATTTGAATATACATATGAATTAGACAAAATATGATGAGTGGGATCTTTATGCTTTATTACAGCATATTGGGTCTTGGAACATCTCATGTGTGTAAATCACATAAGAGACAAAATAGTGCAATAGTAATACTACTGAATAAGTGTGACAACAATTATTCTTAAATAGTATCTATTACACTTAAGCTTAGGCTAGGACTCATGAATTATTGAGTTACTCAATTAACTCATTTGTTAATCGAATAGCTCTACACATGAAATCAAGATCAAGTGGGCAGAGGATTGAGTATGGGTAGATAACATTTGGGATAATGGTTTAAGGTTCCTATTGGGTTCATGGGGTATTGGATAAGTGTTATAATGTTGATTAGATCAACATTACAAGGATAGCAGGAATAGAATCTAAGATTGAGATGTATCACACTTTACTCAAACAACACAATTGTAATTTGAATATGTGTGAACTAGACAAGATAGGTCTAAGTAGATATGATCTTGATCAAGATGTTGATTAGATAACAATGATGGCTAGGTATGATCATAAGATTTGCTATGGTAGATGGGAACATTACTGAACAGAAATAGATTTATTCTTATAATGGAAATTACTCAAATCCTCATATTAGAATTTGAATAATTGTGAAGTATTTCAATCAGATATGGGAGTGATGCTACTGGATAGCTTGCAGTAATGCAAGGTCACTGCAATTGGAATCACTCCAAAATAGGTTATAGAATTCAAACTATGATCAGAATAGTGATTTGGATAGATTTGAATGCACAAAGTGTGTGCACGTGTCAAGTTTGAAAGTTTCTGGTTCTAGAGTGTTCTACAAGTTCTGAGGAATCCATAGACTACAAAATTGTAATTTTTGGATCAATAGAACTAAAGATATGAATTAGTCATGCTAATAGAAGGTTTGATTCCAATTTGAAAATAGTTTCAAATTGAACCCATAAAATATAATATTTTATGGTGCTGATGGATAGTACAATTCCTAAGGATTCCAACGGTATCTTGTTTGCTATTTTTGGACTTACAGAACAATAGATATGATTTTCTGAAGATCTAGATCAAATCTGATTTCATTTTCTGGTTTTAAACTCGGTTTGAATCTGGGGAGGCCGCGTGGCTGCTTCGGATAGGCCCGTACCGTTTCGGTCGGATCCGTGATTTGAGCCGTCAGATCTAAAGGAATATGAACGCCCCAGATCTGAGGGTGCCTGTTCAGTTAAGTGATTCGTTTTCGTGCGTTGATGCGAGATCCGACGAACGAGATGAGTCAGGGGAGATGCTCACCGTGGAGGCTAGGGTTCCGGCTTGCCGGCGGTGATATAGCGGCCAGGTGGTTGATTCCGGCGGGGCTCTGGAGGTTCTTGGACCACGGCGACTGCACGACGGGGTTCGGGAGGTCAAGGAGAGCTCGAATGCGTGGTCGTCGAGGCCGATTGCGTCCTGGCGTGGGTGAATGGCGCGGCTGGAGACGACAGTGCGGTGAAGAGCTTCGGGTTCACGACACCGCGCTTGGTTTCCTGCGAAAGAAAATGTACCGAGGGCATGAGGAGGTGCGCCTGGGTGAGGGGAAGATATTAAGGCTGGAGAGGGAATGCGGGGTAGCTTGGTCTCACCGGATTTTGGAGTTCTTGCCCGCAGCAATGATGAACTCCGGCGAGTGATTTGGGCAGCCTGGCGGCACAATCTACAGAGGGTTGAAAGGGGAAATGGAGAGGGAGTCGAGGGCTACTTATAGGTCGGGGATTGATGGCCATTACTCGCGAGAAATTAGTGGGGGCGTTACTCCGGCGAGTTTCGTTTCTAGGGAGAAGAGAGGAAACGGTGGAGGTGATGATGCTGACAGGTGGGGCCCACCTGGCAGCGAGGGAGAGAGAGGAAGAGGGATACCGGTTCGGGTTCTGTCAAGTTGGGCCGCGGGCTGGCTTCTGAAGCTGGGCCGAATGGTTTCCCCCGGGGCCCTTTTCTATTTTTATTTTCTTTCTTCTTTTCTTTTTCTGTTTTTCTTTATTCCTTTCATATCTTTTGCAATTTGAATCCAAACAAGGTCAAATCAATTTGTAAAATTTTCTAAAAAAAAATAGAGGAACAAACTAGGGCAGTAATAAACAGGTTTTCAGAACCAAAGCAAGATTTTTAATAAAAGATCTCAATTAAGCCTAAAGGCTTTGCTTGCATAAAATAATAGAAATAGAGTTGGAACTCAATTCTTTCTAAAGTAACAAGATAATAAAATAATAGTTTATAAAATAATAGTTGAAAACCACACTCAAACATAGTTTTGAAATACCAACTTTATAATACTTTTGAAAATCAAATCCATGCAAGTTAGCTTGCATAAGTTTGAGTAAAAGAAAGGAAAATAGTATTTGGATACTTGATCTTTCTCAAAGAAGTCCTTCAAGAGAATAATAGAAGGTTTAATGTATTTTCTAATAAAGCTTTCAAATAGACTCAAAAGTTTTAAATTCCTGTGAAAATTCAATCATCTCAAGCAATACAAAAGCGAAAAAATTTCCCCAAAATTTGACAAAATCCTGGGTCGTTACAAAAACCATCAAGTTCTGCAAAGTACAGTGGAATCACCACACGGAAGAGGAAGCCACATGGGAACGTGAAGATACCCTTCGAGAAGAACACCCACACCTATTTGCTAGCCTTTCCGAAGCTCGAGGGCGAGCTTCATCTTAAGGGGGTTAGTCTGTCACGACCCAGATTTTTCAAGATTTAAAATTTTCATCATGCATTCATGGCATATAGCATACCAAAGTCTTTTCCAAAGTTTTTGAACCTTATCCTTCTAAGGATGTTATTCAAATGCCCTTTTTCCCCAAATTTTAGATACAAAAGGTTTTCTGAAGGAAAGTATTTTAAAATGAACTCCATTGTAATGGAGCTATCTTATATTTTTTCCCTTTAGCAAATTTCCTTGAAAACCAAATAGTAGGAAGATAATAATCTTAACTTCCTATTTATTTGGATCCTATATTTAAATTCTCACAAATTATTTTTCTTTTTCCATCTTACCACAAAAACCTCTGGTTTAGCTTCTAAACACACTTTCAAAGGACCATAAGTGGTCAGCTTTAAATCTATTCAATTTTGAATGGGAGAACTCATTCAAAACACAAAACAGAAAATAGAATAAAAAGAAAAGGGGGAAGCAGAAGAAAAAAATAAAAAGAAGAGGCCATAAGCCCAACTGGGCCGACCCCGGGAACCAGCCAGCCCAACTCGCCCCCGAACCGAACCGACCCAACTCCCACTCCCCCTCTCCCCGACAAGCCGACCCCACCTGTCATCACCCTCCCCTCTCTCGCCCCTCCCTCTTCTCTCCGAAGACGAAGCCGCCAGGCTGCCCAATTTCATCGCCGGAGCCCGCAGGTGCTGCCGCCGTGCAACGCCGATTCCGACGCGGTTCAGCATCCCCTTACCTCTCGAAAACCCCTATCGCCCTTCCCTCTCTCTGGCGCACCGAATGACACCTTTACCTCGCCCTTTGCTGCAGCTTTTCGAGCACGCCGACGATTGCCGAAGCCGCCGTCGACTCCAGCCGCGCGTCGCCGTCGCCTCGGGAAGCTCCAGTCAGTGAAGGCCACGTTTTCGAGATCTCCGTCGTCTGCTGAACACCGTCTGCTACTTCATCGCCGTCGCCGCTCGCCAGAACCTCGCCGACGACGAGCTCCAGTACCACCTCGCCGGACTTGTCTCGCCGGTGAGCACCTCCACTGTTCCTCTCCACTCCCAGCCATCAGATCTGCATCGCACGGCCACGATTAGACCTTAAATCCCAAATCGGTATCGACCAATGGCGTCGCGCCACGTCGCCCCAGGCCAGCCAGCCCCCGGTCAAACCCAGTCAATTCGAATTCAAATCCGAATTTGAATCCCTGTTTTGTTGCAGATCTTGTAAAATCAATAGAAAATAAAATACTTAACCAAAAATTGCAATTGAGACCTCGTTGGAATCCTTGGAATGTGTAGAATCCAATGATCCAATAAAACCTGTTATTTTATGGGTTCTTTTTGAATCCATTGATAGATCTGAATCAACCCTTTGGATTCAAAATAAATTCATAACTTTTGTTCTGTGAGTCCAAATGCTACAAATTTATAGTCTATGGAATCCTTGGAACATTTAGAGCACACCAGAAGCAAAAGTTTTCAAAGTTAAAACGTGCACAAACTTGCTATGGTTAAATTTGTTCAAATCACCTTTTTCTTCACCAATTGTTTTCTAAAAACTATTTTTGAGTAAAACCACTTGCAGTAGCTTCATGTTACTGTCACCCAACCAGTGGTAGCTCCAACTTATTTTTGCAGGACAGTTCCAACCAGAACTAAATTTTCTAAAGAACTATCCTGATGCATCAAATACCACTTTTTGTTAATACCTTGTTATTTATTTATTTCTAACATCACACTTATCTTCAAAAGCCTCTTGTTCCACCCTTACAACCATTGCACACACTCACTTAGTGTGTGAAATTAAAATGTCATCTGCATACATGCACGCATGCATACATGTCTATGATTGTCATTAGAAATAGATTATTGATTGCTTAATTGTTTGGATTGAATAGATTGTGAAGAGGAGCAAGGCTACTATTGTAACTGTTGTGAGTGTGCAAGCTGCTACCAAGGCAAGTGACACACATGTTCCCTACCCATTTTACTTATGCATTAGTATATTCACCTCTTGTAGTATGCATGATAGGTGTTTTACTCAACTGTTTTATCAAAGGCTTAGACCCTAGTAGTGTGTAGCAAATCCCTCAAACCCCACCTGTTAGGATGCTAAATATTTTTGTTAATACTGATGCCATGCTAAGACCACTCGAAAAGTGTTTTGTGAAAAGTTAAGAACTTCAACTAAAATGAAACACCTGGGTGGATTGGTTTGATGAAGGTGGTGGTGTTGAGTGGCGACCTGGGGCTACACTTTGTGTAGTTGCTGCCTGGGCGTACACTTGTGGTTGGCCACCCAGGAACAAAGAGATGACTATGTCTTCCATGCTTAGTGTACTTCCAGTGCAGCCTTATGACATTATGGGCTCTGTCTTGACTGATTAGATGTGGGAGTGTAACTTTGTGCAAGAAGTTGGTGGTAGAATAATTATAGGTTGGGAGCGGATCTTGCCAGTTAGTTGCCCTCTCCTCTAAAAGGTCTCGTTTCATTTTATGTATGGGCATAAAATGAATCGTAAGGTGAAAGTGCACAACCCTTGCAAGGTGTTTAAATCTAATCGATTAGCCGTGTCCTCGGTTATGGACAATTGAGTCTCTAGACATGGAATGTACGGAATAATCTCATCACCGATTCTGAATTATTAAAATTTTGTCTAGAAACCCTAGGCCGGAACTAAGGACCATACACTCCAAAGGGGTGGTGGTGCCTGAGGTTCCAACTTTGTTGAATTGCGCCCAGTGCTACATAACTTGCAACTATGTAGTATTTGGGGGTTACTTCAACCCTTCAAAATAAAATATTTAAATTAAAATCTTGACTAAAATAGGACAAAATTGGCTTTATGCAAAAATAGCCCAGAGATCCACCAGCCAAATAGCATGTAGTTAGATCTTTCACAACTGCCACCAAATAAGTGTCAATTGCCAGTACATCATTGTACTGACCCCCATACTTGGGGCTGCATAATCAAATGTGCAGGTTCTTCCGATGAGGAGTGAAGTGTTAGGATCTCGAGTCTACATACCAACATGACTGCCTGTGGCGCATGCTGAAGATGGAGGCTCGCTACTATTATATTTCCGTTGTGCTCAAATTGAACTCTGTTTACCCTTGTTGGTCTATGTGACCAAGGAACTTGTAATAATCGTGAGACTTATGTATCTGGATCTGCGTGTAATCTCGATACTATGTGATGAATACTATATTTTGTTCTGTGGTGCTATCATTGATCCAGGGAATAGCACATAACACAGGTGTTCCGCCTTAATCCAAAGGTGGGGCATCACAGTTGTGCTTGTAATTGGCTAGTAGTCTCTTGGAGTGAGAGGGCATCCTTCCAAAGCTCTGTAGTCTCTTTCTTGTACTTGGCGACAAGCTCTTGATTAATCCTGTAGATAATGTCCACCTCGCATTCCGCCATCTTCTTGTATTTGAAAACTTCCTGTTCTAAAGCTTCCATCCTTGCTTCGAGACTCCCTTCTCCCTTGGGTCCTTGAACATCTTTAATCTGCAACTCCCCATCCTTGAGTGACAAATCCTTCAGATGCATCTTTAGCTCCCTCATATACAGATTGATGGAATCCGCAGGAGGGTTCTCTTTAGATGAATCAGACGAAGACATTATAACTCCAAGGCCGAGGGCAATCCCTGACAGAAACAGCTCGAAACAAAACACGGCGAGAAAATGATATACAGACCTCGGGGACTCCGGGGGGTTAAATAGGCGAAAATTATACATCAAAACGAAGTCACAGGAGGAAACCGGGACGGAAACGAGTTCCGGGGTGTTCTCACACCCAGGTGGCGCGGCCGGGGGTGGGCCCGTGCCACCTGTGTGTGAGACACACACGGACTCTTTTTCCTGCCCTTTTTCGTCTCGTGATTTTTCATATTTAGTAAAAACTGCAAAAATATTAAAGGAAGAACTTTTCGCGAAACTTCTCTGACTAGAACTGTTACCTATTCGAAAGCGAACTCTGCAGGTTCCTGCAATTTGTCTTGGATAAATTCTTCCGGAGAAACTGTTTCAATAACATCAACATCTTCATTATAAGAATCTCTAGAAATATAATGCTTGAGTCTTTGCCCATTCACCACTTGTGTAGAGTCATCTTTTAATGAAGCAATCTTAATAGCACCTGAGCGGTACACTTCCACAAGAACATATGGTCCTTCCCATTTAGAAAGTAATTTTCCTGCAAAAAATCTGAGATGAGACCTATACAAAAGAACTTTCTCACCAACATGGAACTCTCTCTTAAGAATTCTCTTATCATGCCATTGCTTGACTTTCTCTTTGAAAAGTCTGGCATTCTCATATGCTCCGTTTCTCCGCTCATCTAGAGAACTCAAATCTAACAACCTTTTCTTACCGGCTAGTTTAAAATCTCTGTTAAGCTCTCTCACTGCCCAAAAAGCTTTGTGTTCTAATTCTAAGGGCAAGTGACACGCTTTTCCGTAAACCATCTTATAAGGAGACATACCCATGGGATTCTTATAAGCAGTTCTATAAGCCTATAAAGCGTCGTTTAACTTACTAGCCCAGTTTTTCCTAGATCTATTAACAGTCTTCTGCAAGATAGACTTGATCTCCCTATTTGAAAGCTCTACCTGTCCACTAGTTTGGGGATGATAAGCAGAAGCAATTCTATGATTGACATCATACTTAGCAAGAGTTTTTCTAAAACTACCGTGAATAAAATGAGAACCTCCGTCAGTCATAAGATATCTAGGCACTCCGAACCTAGGAAAAAAAACATCCTTAAGCATTTTTAACGAAGTCTCACCATCGGCACTCTTTGTAGGTATGGCTTCTACCCATTTAGTAACATAATCAACAGCAACAAGTATATGGGTATAGCCTTTTGAAGGAGGAAAGGACCCATAAAGTCAAATCCCCAACAATCAAACGGTTCAATAACAAGAGTGTAATTCATAGGCATCTCATTGCGTCTAGAAATATTACCAACTCTTTGACATTCATCGCAAGATAAAACATACCTTCTGGCATCTTTAAAGAGGGTTGGCCAATAAAAACCTGATTGTAGAACATTCTGCGCGGTTCTATCTCCAGCATGATGCCCTCCATAAGCACTGCTATGGCATTTTCTTAATATCTCTTGTTGCTCATATTCCGGTACGCATCTTCTCATAATACCATCAACTCCTTCTTTATATAAATGTGGGTCATCCCAAAAATAATGCCTCAAATCATAGAAGAATTTTCTTCTTTGCTGAGCTGTAAAGGTCGGAGGCAAATACTTGGAAACAATAAAGTTAGCATAATCAGCATACCATGGAAGGTCTCGTGAAGTTACATTAATTGCAGCCAACTGTTCATTTGGAAAACTATCATTAACAGGAATAGGATCAAAAGAAATATTTTCCAATCTAGACAAGTTGTCAGCCACAAGATTTTTAGCACCTTTCCTATCTACGATATGCAAATCAAACTCTTGTAAAAGCAGCACCCATCTAATAAGCCTAGGCTTAGCATCCTTCTTAGTCATAAGATATCTAATAGCAGCGTGATCAGTATGAATAGTAACTTTAGAATCAACAATGTAAGATCTAAACTTATCACACGCAAAAACAACAGCAAGAAACTCTTTCTCAGTAGTAGCATAATTCTTCTGAGCAGCATCAAGAGTCTTACTAGCATAATGAATAACATTCAACTTATTATCTACGCGCTGTCTAAGAACAGCACCAACAGCAAAATCACTAGCATCGCACATAATTTCAAAAGGTAAATTCCAATCAGGTGGTTGAACAATAGGAGCAGTAGTTAAAGCCTTCTTAAGAGTTTCAAAAGCTTCATTACAATCATCATCAAAGACAAATGGTACATCCTTTTGAAGAAGATTAGTAAGAGGCTTTGAAATCTTAGAGAAATCTTTAATAAACCTCCTATAGAAACCAGCATGACCAAGAACACTACGAATACCTTTAACATCTCTGGGACAGGGCATTTTCTCAATTGCCTCCACTTTTGCTCTGTCAACTTCAATACCTCTTTCGGAAATTTTATGTCCAAGGACAATTCCTTCATTTACCATAAAGTGGCATTTCTCCCAATTAAGAACAAGGTTAGTTTCTTCGCACCTCTGCAAAACTTTATCAAGGTTGTGCAAACAATTATCAAAAGAAGTTCCATAGACGGAGAAATCGTCCATGAAGACCTCCACAATTTCTTCACAAAAACCATGAAAAATAGCAGACATGCATCTTTGAAAAGTAGCAGGAGCATTGCATAAACCAAACGGCATACGTCTATAAGCATAAGTTCCATAAGGACAAGTAAAAGTGGTTTTCTCTTGATCATCCTTCTTAACAGCAATTTGAGAAAAACCAGAATAACCATCAAGGAAACAAAAATGAGTCTTCTTAGACAACCTTTCTAGCATTTGATCTATAAACGGTAAAGGGTAATGATCTTTCTTAGTAACTTTGTTTACCTTCCTATAATCAATGCACATTCTATAACCAACTACTACCCTTTGAGGAATTAGCTCGTTATTCTCATTAGGCACAACAGTCATACCTCCTTTCTTAGGAACACAATGAACAGGACTAACCCATCTACTATCAGCAATAGGATAAATGATACCAGCATCAAGGAGTTTTAATACCTCATTTCTTACCACATCCTTCATCTTGGGAATTAGGCGGCGTTGATGCTCCACGACTGGCTTCGCATCTTTCTCCATATAAATGGCATGCTGACATAAAGTGGGAGAGATCCCTTTTAAGTCATCAAGAGTATATCCCATAGCTCCTCGGTGTTTCCTCAATATCTCCAATAATCTTTCTTCTTCTTTTCCTGAAAGTTTAGAACTAATAATAACAGGATATATTTTCTTATCATCAATATAAGCATATTTAAGATTATCAGGCAAAGGCTTTAATTCAAACACAGGATCTTCTTTAGGCGGCAAAGTGGTACCAAGATCCTCCACAGGTAGATTATGCTTGAGTAATGGTGGTTGACGAAGAAGAATGTCGTCAATCTCTTCTCTTTCCTTGCTAAAAACATCACTTTCGTGATCTTCCATGAATTGCTGCAAGGCATTATTAGGGGCAAGAGCAATAGAAGCAAGCTGCTCAACTCGAAAATTTTCATTAGGCGTGTCATTTTCATAAGCAGTCTTAGCAAACTTGGAAAAATTAAACTCATAAGACTCTCCATTAAACTTAGTAAAAAAATTCTCCTTCTTACAATCTATCACGGCACCACAGGTGTTCAAAAATGGTCTACCAAAAATAATAGGACAAGTTTTACTAGCCTCCTTACCAAGTACTAGAAAATCAGTAGGGTATTTAGTCTTACCGCAAAGAACTTCCACATCTCGGACAATACCAAGAGGCCAAACTGTCTCTCTGTTAGCAAGCTGAACAACCACATCAATATCTTCAAGTTCACAAGCGCCAATCTCGTGCATGATTTCTTTGTAAAGCTCTAAGGGAATAGCACTTGCACTAGCACCAATATCACATAAACCATAATAGCAATGATCTCCAATCCTGACAGAAATAACATGAACACTTGCTTTCCTGTGCTTTTTAGGATGTGAAAGAATGTTAGAAGCATCTTCACAAAAAAGAATATATTCATCCCCTACATCTTTAGTAACAAGATCCTTCAATATAGCTACAGGAGACTTAATAGTAATTTGCTCATCAGGCTCTGCAGCTTTCTTAGTACTTTTATTAGACACACTTACCAAAGTAGAATACTTCTTTACCTTAGCAGGGAAAGGTGTCTTCTCAAAATAAGGTTCAGGCACAATGCTATCAATAGTACAAACTTCAGTAGCTGCAGCAGGAATATGACTAATAGAATCTTTGTAAGGCGCATGATATTTGTTCCAATCTTTCTTTGGAACATCAATATAAGAGGCAAAAGCCTTAAGACAATTAGCAAGTATTTGTGAATCAAGACCATAGGCAGCGCTAACACTATGAAAGTCATCAGTTCCCATAAAAGATTTAATGCATTCATAATCATAGTTTATACCTGACTTCCTACCTTTGTCGTTTTCCCAACCTTCAGCATTTTCTTGTATACGGTCAAGAAGTTTCCACTTAGCATCTTCTTTCATATGAGTAAATGATCCAAAGCAAGAAGCATCCAAATAATCCTTATCAGGAAGAGTAAGCCGTGCATAAAAATTATCAATAACAATATTATTGGGGAGCTCATGAATGGGGCATTTGAGCATTAGTAACTTCAATCTCCCCCACGCTTGGGCAATACTCTCTCCATCATGAGGCCAAAAATTATATATCCGGTTACGGTCTTTATGAATTTCACTTGGAGGATAAAACTTGGAATAAAAGAGAGGCACAATATCCTCCCATGCCATAGATGGACCATCTTGGAGTAGTCGATACCACTCTTCAGCTTTGCCTTTCAATGATAATGAGAATAATTTCTTCTTGACCTGGCTTGGTGAAATACCTGCACATCTGAACAACTCGCATAATTCATGTATAAATAATAAGTGATCACCCGGATGGACAGTTCCATCTCCTGAATAGCAGTTATCCATAATACGCCCAACAATTTTCATAGGTATTTTAAAAGGATCAATTTCAGCAGGCGGTGGCGGTGGTGGTTCCTCCGCATGTGCAGCAGCAGCAGTAGTAGTAGATGTGTTTCCAAATAGGAAACCAAATGAAGAGTTCTCCATAGCAGAGTAAAACAAAAATAAAAGACAAAAATAAAAACAATACTCACAGCGACGGTTACCTTTACCAATTCCACTCTTCAATAGCGCTACACTCCCCGGCAACGGCGCCAGAAAATAGTCTTGATGACCCACAAGTATAGGGGGTGTATCGTAGTACTTTCGATAAATAAGTGTGTCAAACCCAACGAGGAGCAGAAGGTGTTGATGAGCGGTTTTGATCAAGGAATCACTGTAAATACTAGCAAACAGGTTTTCAGGGGTATTTGGTAATACGAGTAAATAAAGTGCGAGTAAATAAAAGACAGTAGTAACAATTGCAACAAGTGGCCCAATCCTTTCTTCAGCAAAGGACAAGCCGGTTGTGTACTTATAATAACCAAACGTTCTCGAGGACACACGGGAGTTTCTGTCAAGAGCTTTCGCCTCATAGATTCATTGGTTTGATAGGTGTTATGGGGGTGAACCTGTGCTAGCGCACTACCCTTACTAGGATAAATACACACTTGTGATTATACCCCTTGCAAGCATCCGCAAATACAAGAAAGTAATTAAGATAAATCTAACCACGGCCTTAAATCTAAGATCCTACGCTCCCTGGTGCAATGGTTTCCCAACGGAGGTTTAGGTTTCTGTCACTCCAGCAACCCCACAATTAGTAGCCAAATACACAATGCTTCTCACTAGGCCCATAAATGGTGAAGTATCATGTAGTCGACGTTCACATGACACCACTAGTGAAATAGCACCACAACAATATCAAACCATTAAATATTTCTCAACAATAATTCACTACTAACATCTTGACTTCTCCCATGTCCTCAAGAACTAAACGAACTACTCACAAGACATCATATGGATCATGATCAGAGGTGAAATAATGGTAAATAACAATCTGAACATAAACCTTAATTCAACGGTTCCACCCAATAGCATCCACTACAAGAGTAATCGACACCGGGAAAGTTTCCCCTATGAATATAACAAGATCCAGCTCAAGATGTTACAGCGGGATGGCGTGGTGATGGTGGAGATGAAGGTGCTGGTGATGGAGATGATGATGATGATGATCCCGATGAAGTCCGGTGCGATGGTGATGACGATGGCGACGATCTCCCCTCTCCGGGAAGGAATTTCTCCGGCAGATTTCTCCCTGCCGGAGAGCTTTCTCTCTCTGGTGTTCTCCGCCCCGCAGAGGCGGCTATGTCTAACTCTGAGCCCCCCCCTTGACTTAGGTTTTCGGGGGCGATGATGTACATGGAGGGGCGAGACCAGAGGTGGGCCAGGGCTCCCTCACGCAGGGCTGGCGCGGCCAGGGGGCTGGCCGCGCCACCCTGGCGTGTGGGGCCCCCTGGCTCCTCTCGACTCCTCCTTCTGGCTTCCTGAGTCTTCTGGGAAAATATAATTTCTGGGTATTTTTCTGGAATTTTCCTGATCTTCAAAATATGGTCTCTTGATGGTCCTTTTTCCTGCAGAATCCTGACTCCGGCAGCAACTCCTCCGATGATCATCAAACATGTGAAAACAAAGGAAATAACATAAGTATCTTATCTAAATATGAAATATATCAATGAATAACAGTAAATTATGATACAAAATAGTGATGCAAATTGGACGTATCACCCATCATACCTAGAAGCCTATCTTTGATGGATTGTGTTGGTGCTAGTAATGATAAGGAAGAGCCTAACGAATTTGATATGTTCATGTCTACTTTGCATGGGGAGACCAAAGCTCGCTTTGAGATTCTCCTAGATCAATATAATGAGTCTCTCGAACTTAATGATAAAAATGAGGAACGCATCTTTGAGCTAGATGGGCATGCACGTGACTATGCCGATGAAATTGCTTCTCTTACTCAATCTCTTGAGGAAGAGCATGACCTAAGGGTAGCACTTGAGACATCCAAGTTGTGTCTTGAAGCATCTCATAATTTGGATATTGCTAAACTTAAAAGTGATCGTGATATTGCTCAATCCGTTGCTAATGAACTTAGGTTGCAAAATGAGAAACTAAATCTTATAATTGCTAATGAAGCAACCAAGTCTCTTTCTAGCACTTTTGTTGCAAGTTCATGCTCAACTAACCCCTCTTGTGAGAAAGTTCCCCTAAAGGGAAATGAGAAGCTTGATGAGCTTTTGAATGCTCAAAAGCAACATGGTGACAAGACGGGACTTGGATATGCTTCCAAGTCCAAGAAGAACAAGAAGAAGAAGAACAAGAAGAAGAAAAAGAAGAATAGTGCCCCCGTGCCTCCTCCCTCATTAAAGAAGCATGCTTCTAGTGAAATATACTATGATGAGAATGGTAATGTTTTTGAGGAGGAGGTGAGGGAAGTTATTGGGAATGCCAAGAAGGCTATGCCTAACCATAATAACTTTGCGGGAAAATATAATCCTTCTTATGTTCTTTGCCGTGCACATGATGGCCATGTTTATGCTAAATTTGTTGGTTCATCAAATGAATATGTTGCATGGTCTATTTGGGTTCCAAAGACCCTTGTCACTAACAAGAAAGGACCCATTGAGAAATGGGGACCTAAAATCAAGACTTGATCTCTTGTAGGGCTTTGCTTCCGGTGGTGGTCAATGGATAATTGATAGTGGTGGTACCAATCATATGACCGGGAGCAAAGAAATGGTGATGGAGCTTCGCACCGGTTCATCCCATGCGGGCTACGTCACCTATGGGGATTCTTCAAGGTCAAAGGTATTGGGTCTTGGCAAGATTGTTGTCTCTCACAATGTTACCGTGGAAGATGTCATGCTTGTTGAGTCCCTTTCATATAATCTTATTTCCGTTGCTCAACTTGCTAATATGGGCTTTGCAACCTTCTTTGATGTTGGGATTGTGGTTCTTTTGTGGAGCAAGTCTCTTAATGTAGCTCATGTTGGGCATGTCGAAAATGGCTTATATGTGATCGACTTCTCGAAGCAGACCACTAAAGCCGCGACTTGTCTCATGGCTAAGGTTGACGTGGGATGGCTTTGGCATTGCCGGCTAGGCCACGTCAATATGAGGACTTTACAAAGTCTCCACAAAGGCAACCACATCCTAGGACTAATCAATCTAACCTTTTCAAAAGATCGTGTGTGTAGAGCTTGCATTGAAGGAAAGATGCATGAACTTCCTCATCCTAGCAAGACCATCATTTCATCTAAGAGGGTCCTAGAGCTCCTTCACATGGATCTCTTTGGCCCTCCCACTTATGCAAGTCTTGGAGGAAAGAAGTATTGTTTGGTGATTGTCGATGACTATTCGAGATACACTTGGGTCTTTTTCTTGGCACACAAGAGTGAGACTCAACAAACCGTCAAAGACTTCACCAAGGAAGTACAACGCCAATATGGTCAAGACATATTGATGATCCAGAGTGACAATGGCACCGAGTTCAAGAACTACACCTTGAATGATTTTCTCAGTGATGAGGGGATTCGCCATCAATACTCATCTCCCTACACTCCCCAACAAAATGGTGTAGCCGAGCGGAAGAACCGGACTCTCATTGATATGGCTAGGACCATGTTAGCGGAATTCAAGTCTCCGTATAACTTTTGGGCCGAAGCCATTAATACCGCATGTCATGCGTCAAACCGGTTATATCTCCGCAAGGGCTTGAACAAGACTCCTTATGAGATCCTCATTGGAAAGAAGCCTAATATCAAGTACTTCCGGGTATTCGGTTGTAAGTGCTTCTATCTTAAGAAAGGTGTCCATTTGTCCAAATTTGATACAAAAGCTCTTGAGGGTACCTTTGTTGGCTATGCCGCCGAATCTCACGCCTTTAGAATCTTTGACAAACTCTCCGCTCGAGTTGTTGAAGTTTCTAACGTGAGATTCGACGAGAATGACGGCTCCCGTGTGGAGCAACGTGGTGTTTTTGATGTAGGTGACGAAATACCTCCTCTTGCCATAAGAAGAATGGGTGTGGGACATCTCATACCCGTTGAGGGACACCTTTTGGCGGAAGGAGAAGGACTATGCTCTACTCAAGTGGAGCCTTCACCCTCTCAAACACAACAAGCTCCACAAGGTCCCTTTGATGCTAGCCAAAGACAAGCTCAAGCCCCTCAACCAAGTGAGCGTGATCAAGATCAAGACCATGAGCATGATGGTGATTTTTCACCAAGTGGTGATCAAGATCAAGCTCAAGATGAAGAGCAAGCTCAAGTTGAAGAGCATGCACGGATTGAAGGTCAAGGCGAGGACCAAAACCGTGGTGATGACCAAGTGGCCTCTCAAGAATCTCTTGAAGAAGCTCAAGCTCGCCGTGCTATGAAGATAGCATCAACTCTCCAGAAATGTAGCCACACCTTAGAGAGTGTGATTGGAAGTGTGAGGAAAGGGGTGTCCACAAGGAGGCAATTGGCAAACTTTAGTAGCCACCATGCCTATATCTCTTGTGTGGAACCTCAAAAGGTGTTTGAAGTGCTTGAAGACCCGGATTGGGTAGAGGCCATGCATGAAGAACTCAATAACTTCGAGCGCAACAAAGTATGGTCATTAGTGAAGAAGCCCAAGGATTGCCGCAATGTCATTAGAACCAAGTGGATCTTCAGGAACAAGCAAGATGCAAATGGGATTGTTGTAAGGAACAAGGCTCGTTTGGTTGCTCAAGGGTACTCTCAAATTGAAGGCATTGATTATGGAGAGACTTTTGCACCCGTGGCTCGCCTTGAGTCCATCCGTATCCTTCTTGCTTATGCATCACATCATAATTTTAAGTTGCAACAAATGGATGTGAAGAGTGCTTTCTTAAATGGTCCTTTGCATGAGTTAGTGTATGTAAAGCAACCCCCGGGTTTTGAGGATCCTAACTTTCTGAACCATGTCTACAAGCTCGATAAGGCACTCTATGGCCTTAAACAAGCCCCACGTGCGTGGTATGAGCATCTTAGAGAGCTTCTTGTAGACCGTGGGTTTGAGATAGGCCTCATTGATCCCACTCTTTTTACTAAGAAAGTCAACAGGGAGCTTTTCATATGCCAACTTTATGTAGATGACATCATTTTTGGTTCTTCTAACAAATCTTTCAATGATGAATTTGCAAGGCTAATGACCGACAAATTTGAGATGTCTATGATGGGGGAGTTGAAATTCTTCCTTGGTTTTGAAGTGAAGCAATTGAAGGGTGGCACCTTTATTAATCAAGCCAAGTACACCCAAGACATGCTCAAGAAGTTCAAGATGGACACCGGAGTAAAGGGAGCCAAGACTCCCATGCCTACAAAGGTTACTCTTGATCTTGATCCTAATGGTAAAGAAGTGGATCAAAAACTTTATCACTCTATGATTGGGTCTTTGCTCTATCTTTGTGCATCTAGACCGGATATCATGCTTAGTGTGGGAATGTGTGCATGATATCAAGCCACCCCTAAGGAAAGCCATTTAATGGCGGTCAAAAGAGTCTTTCGATATTTGATTGATACCCCAACTTTTGGCCTTTGGTACCCGAAGGGTTCAAGCTTTGAGCTTGTTGGGTACTCGGACTCGGATTGGGCGGGAGACAAAGTGGATAGGAAGTCAACCTCCGGGGCTTGCCAATTTCTTGGTAGCTCTTTGGTTAGTTGGTCTTCCAAGAAGCAAAATTGTGTGTCTCTCTCCACCGCCGAAGCCGAGTATGTGGCGGCCGTGAGTTGTTGTGCTCAACTTCTTTGGATGAGGCAAACCATGGAGGATTATGGTATTCACTTCGACAAGGTGCCACTCTTGTGTGACAATGAGAGTGCCATCAAGATCGCTCATAATCCGGTTCAACACAACAAGACCAAGCACATCGAGATCCGCCACCACTTCATCCGTGACCATGTCAACTGAGGTGAGATTAACCTATCTTATGTAGGTACACAAGACCAACTCGCCAACATTTTCACGAAGCCTCTTGATGAAGCAAGATTCTGAGAGTTGAGGCATGAATTGAATATCCTAGACTCTTGCAATGTGGCTTGATCGTGTGCACTCATTCCCATATTATAGTGTGTTTCTCTAGTCTAGATGCGCATAGTTGAGGATAGTCATCGTGTCAATTAATGGCATGATGCATACTCAAGTGTGCGACATCATAAGACCACTAATGTCACTTGAGCCCAAGCATGTCTCTTCGCGGTGTCACGACATTGGTGGTCACACATAGGGGGAGAAATCCCCCACCATTGCATGTCTTCAAATCTCGTGTTTTTGATGCTTTTTTTTGTGAGGCATGCAATCTAAGTTGATCTTCTTGCAAACAAGTTTGATGGTTGTTGATTTTTTCCGCACACCATGTTTTTCTCGTTGATACATGTCACATCTCTTCTTGATGAACTTCCATGCCTTTTTTCAAAACTTGCAAGTCTTTCGACGGTCTGCCCGGCGAAACCGGACCTGGCGCCGGACCGTCCGGCGGTCAGCCGGACTGTTTCGGCGGACCCGCCGAACTGGTCTTCTCAATGCAAGTTCAACGCATCGCCGGAATGGCCCGGCGGCCCGCCGGACCGTTCGGCCTACAGCCCGGTCCCGCCGGACTTACCGCCGGACTTCGCGGCCTTTATAAACTCGTGGGAAGGCCCGAATAGTTTTTCTCCTTCTCCTCCTCCCCCACGCCCGCCCCCATCTCCATGGCCGCCGCCCCCTCAAGATTGTCCTCACCCTAGCCTCTCCTTCCAAACTTAAATCGGGTGTAGATCGGGTGGTTTTGAGGCCTTTCACCGAAGCTTTTTGCGTTTCGTCAACCGCATTGGGAGATCGGGACTTGTCCTCTTTTTCACGTGCATCATGTCTTCGGGTAACTCCCTTTTATCTTCTCCTTCCTCTAGCCCTTGCCTCGCACTCGATTTGTTCATGCTATTGTATGAGTAGATCTAGGGTGTATCTAGGGTTAGATCCATTTTGTCTAGGGATAGATTGGTTAGGGTTTCGTCCTATGTTGGGCTAGTGTTTGTTCCTTGGCATCCTTGTATCCTTAAAGTTTGTAGGGACAAGTTATTTGAGTCATGATTGAGAGTTAGTATGACATTTGTGGTTTCGGCGAAATTTCCGGCGGCCGCCAGACCTGGCGCCGGACCGCTCGGCGGCCAACCGGACCGTTTCGGCGGACCCGCCGGACTGGTATTCTGAATGATAGTTCGGTGGCTCGCCGAAATGGCCCGGCTGCCCGCCGGACAGTCCGACCCCCAGTCCGGTCCCGCCGGACCTGGCGTCGAACCACACTGTCAAACTTCCTCTCCATCTTGCACTTGTTCCTCCACGACTTTGAGTTCCTTTTTCTGTGACATGTATCTTTATCTGGTGTTGCTTCTTTTTGCTTGCGTTTTCAGACTCTTTCTCGATTGAGGACAGTGACTACCGGATTGACAATGAAGAAGATGCTCGAGCCTTTGAGATAAAGAAGAGGAAGCTTGATGATGCTGGGGGATGCCATCTGCGTCGTACCCGTCAGACAGGGAAGACAGCAGCTGAAGATAGCAGTTCTGCAGCTGCAGGGCAGCATTTGAGGACTAAGGTTATTCAGCCTCGTGGGCCTCCAACATCCCGGAGGGGCAAGAGTGTTCACCGTGGCCCGGTGGACGTGGAGAAGGAAAAGGAGATCACGGAGAATCTGGGTTCAGCTCATATGAATACTTGGCGTCGCCTTCGGATGGAGAACCCGTATCGCTTTCATGAGAGGCAGTACTCTGGCAGTGACAAGAAGTTCTGGACTGATTCTCAGCGAGCCATGTGGGATGATTTCTATGATGCGTCTGAGCACATGAAGAGTGGGTTCTATGTGGTGCCTAAATCCCTCAATGTCGAGCACTTTCAGTAGTATGTCTCCAAGGACTTTCGCTTCATTAATGAGGCTCTTCTCAAGATGGATATCTTTGACCTTGTCACTCTCTCTGAGCCTATTCAGCCTTTGGTGGTTCGTCAGTTCAGTTGCATAGTTCACTTCCATAATGATCCTGAGGAGCCTTTCTCTTGGATGACTGGCCAAGATGTTCTCACCGCCAACTTTGCTGATTTCTGTGAGGCTTTGGGCTATGGTGGTGGTAGGGCACGTGGGTTCAAGATTCACTCTGAGGGGCCCTTTGCCACGGAGAAGATCACTCGCATTTGCTATCCAGATGAGCCATCCCAACCTGCTCCGGCCATTTCAGGGATGTACTACTACTACAACGCTCTTGCCAAGCTCTTTCGTCAGAATCTTGTGAGTAAGGCTGGAGATGATGCTAGTGTCAGGGGCTATCACAGGAATCTGCTGTACTATTGCCAGCCCGAGAAGCTTCGGAAGATAGATGGTTGTGACTTCATCTTTCAGGAAATCAAGAGATCCACTCTGAAGCGCATGACTCCCAACTATTGCCAGTTTGTGCAGCGTTTGATCAACAGACAGCCCAGGGCTCAGACTGCTCAGGTGCGTGGACAGATTCTTGACATGGAAACATTCACTGTGGGTTTCCAGGGCTCTTTTGAAGAGGCTCCCAGTTTGCTCCGTGCCAGGGCTAGAGTTCGCACTATGGATGCTCCTGATCCTCACCATGCCTCTGGCTCTAGATCTAGCCATCGCCGTCATCGCCACCACCGTCGCCACCATAGGTCCTCTCGCAAGAAGGGCCTTGCTGCCTTCTTCAAGAATCTGTGGGATATGTGTCACAGCTCCTATGATGTGGCTCGCAGGAGCATGGAGATGAGTCAGAAGACTCGGAAGAGGCAGAATGATTTCTTTGGCTGCTAGGGGAGGTGTTGTTCCTCCTGTTGGAACCGAGTTGGATCCGGTTCCGTATGTCAACTTTGTCATGCCACCTCTTGATGATGACATGTTTGCCGGTGTGGAAGACTTTGAAGACTTTGAGCCACCCTCTGAGCCAGAAGGTGCTGATGGAGATGAAGATGCCCGTGGAGAAGAAGAACGCGAAGGCTCTCCTGTTCCGAGTGAAGATTTTTGAGCGCTAGCATCTTCTACTCTCTTGTTCCTTTTTGGTGTTTCGATGCCAAAGGGGGAGAAGAGTGTAGAGTCTCTAGGAATAACGTTGCATGACACAAGCCTAGCTTCATTTTCCTTGGTTCTTAAGTGGCTTGTGTCCATTTGCGCTTTTATTTGCCGTTTTATCTCTCAATCTCCTTGGAACCTTATTTCGTGTGTGGACAAGTGTGTACCTTAATTATGCACTATGCACTCTATCTTTATGTTTGGATATGTCTATGCTTGCGTATATTCTTAGCTATCCATGTTATTATCTTGTCCATGCCATGCTTGGTTCCTATTGATGGTGGGGGAGCTCCTTATAATTTAATTTTTGCACCTTGCATTCCAAAAGCAAATTCTACCATGTGCATATGTTATGGGGGAGCACTCTCACTATTCCTTAGATACCATGCTATGTCATTCCTATGTGACTCTATCATAGTTTGTCATCGTAAATCAAAAAGGGGGAGATTGAAAGGACATTTGTCCATTTCTACTTTTTTGATTTACAATGACATGACTATGTTTTGTGTGAACCAATATTTGAAGTGTATGCATACAGGGTTAAGTTCACAGGTGACGGGGTTTTCATGCTCAAAAAGAAAGATGGTGGAATCGGCCTAGGTTCGGTCTGGCCGGACTCCTGGCCGGACCATCCGGCGGCGGACCGGGCCAGTCCGGCGGAGCCGCCGAACTGCTATACTGAAGCCGTTTTCGGCTCGTTGACGAATCCGCCCGGCGGGCCGCCGGACATCCGGCGAAGCGTCCGACGCCGCCGGACTTACCACCGGAGCGTCCGGCCCAGAGGCCGGCGCCGCCGGACTTATCGCCGAACCAGCTTCGCGGACAGCCTCCAACGACCAGATTTCCACCCACCTATAAATACCCCTTCGTCTAGCTGGGGTAGGGTTAGAACTTCACCTACCATTGTTCATCTTTGAAGCTCTCACCTTCCCCCATTGCAAAAACACCAAATTCCATAGATCTCCCCTTCTAGCCAACCAAAGCTCTTGATCTTTGGAGGATTGAAGGAGGAGGCACCGATCTACATCTTCACCGAAGGAATTTCATTTCCCCCTCCATTTGCTTGGAGGATTTGCACCTAGGGGATCTTGTGACCCTAGGTGTTGTAATTGGTTGATTAACTCATCTTTGTGGTGATTCTTGCCTCCGTGGCTTTCTTGGGAGCCTCCAATTGAGTTGTGGAGTTGTGCCCCAAGCTCCGTGTAAGGGATTCGTGGTTCCCCCAATACCACTGCTTAGTGGAAATGAGCTAGCCTTCGTGGCTTGCTCACCGGAGAACAAGGTAAGCCTTTGTGGCGTTGGTAGACTCCGTGTCACCACACCTCTCCAACGTAGACGTACTTCCCCTCAAAAGGAAGGAACTATGGGAATACATCCTTGTGTCTCCGGTCTCCACTCTTCGGTTATTTCTTTCCCTTACTTGTATCTTGCTAGTTACTTGTTTACTTGCATGCTTGCCACTCATAGGAAATTCACCTAGTTGCACATCTAGTGAATTTACTTTGTGTCAAGCCTTAAATTTGAAAAATATTAAAAATTGACTTAGCGCCTATTCACCCCCCCTCTAGTCGCCCGTACCGATCCTTTCACATATGGTTTTGTAAAATGTGTATCTGCTAGAATTCAAGTATGGAATGATTGTTCAACTCATCTGGAATACCTCCATGAACTGATTTAGTGCCATGGTACCAAATCATATGGCAGTCACATGAATTTTGATGGCAAAAAGGACTAAAATAACATAATGTGAAATTAATTTTAAAAAATAAACCCTCAGACAAACCATTTCACATAAACAACCCCTTTCGGTAGCACCCAACACAAAGGCGATAAGCAACATGTCTTAGCGACGCTATGATAGGCGCTATGCCCCCCTGCCAGCGTGGCATCGCTAGGCCATGCCCGGTCCCACCGTGGATTTCTGGATAGGTTAGCGCATATGATAAAGGTGTTATGCTATATGGGAAATAGTGGGATAGCCACCATGGTAGCTGTGCATATGCATTCCACCGTTGGATCTGGAACATGCAATATGGTGGTCTCCAATTCTAACGCATATGCCACTAACGTCGTTACATAGAGAGCACAATATGCATCTTTCACTTTTGTTTCTTTTCTCCTCCACGCTGAGAGATGTTGCTTTGGTTTTGTTTTCATTCCATGCATGTAGGTGTTTTTGGTGGAGGGTCATATGTCAACTTTTGTTTTCTTTCAGAAGTCGCCACTAGGATTGTTTTTCATTCAATGCATGCGTTCTCAAGGGGTGGGGCGGGTTTTGATTCTTTGATCGCATGTCAACTTTTGTTTTCTTTCCAAAGTGACCACTCTCCCGGTCCTTTTTTTGAATCTTTTCACTTATTGTGTTCTCTCTCTCCCCAAATGGACCAGCCACTTTTGTTTTCTTCTCGTCGCACCACAAGTTATTGTGAGCCTACTTTTGTTTTTCTACAACTTGCTTCTCTTCCCATTGAACACAAATCCCAAACAGGTGGTATAGAACTCCCAGCTTCTAACAAGAAAACAAAACCAGTGTTAAGTCATGCGACAATGGAGCTTTTGGAAACTTTCCAAAACCATTATAGCTTTTGAAAACTTTCCAAAACCAGTGGAGCTTGTGGAAACTTTCCAAAACAAGTGGAGCTTTTGGAAACTTTTCAAAACCGGTGGCGCTTTTGGAAACTTTCCAGGACACTATATGTAAACTTTCCAAAACATGGGATGCATGCATGGCCATACATGCACAAAAACAAAACATGTTGCTCTATTGGTTGGACGGAGACCGTTTTGCTAGCTAACGGTGGCATTTCTAGATGTGATCCCGCGGAGCATGTGCTCCCCATCATCCGACGGCTCCGGCGGTATGCACAGCTAGCCGGGTGGCTAGCAAATCCGCGTCGTATGCTATATATTGTTGAACTAGGCTAGAGGATCTCGGTGGGTTACTGTCTATGCACCATGATACTTAGATCTTAGAGAGAGAGTCAGAGCGAGGGGAGTACCTGCACCAGTGACAGACGAGCTCGAGCCGGATGCCATCGGGAGGGCGACGGCGTGAGCGTGGGTGACAGTGGCGGCGGCTGGAGAGACTTCCCGTCGGCCTAGCGCAAAACCTAGATCGGTAGGTGGTGTCGGTGGGGGGCTGCGGCGCACGGTGAACCTCGTACCGTGTGCGTCCGGCCCCCCACCTCTTTATATGCGCTGGCGACAGGGGCCCACCAACCATGAAGAGGTTGGGCGCCCCCGATCAGGGCGTGAGAGAGGGGAACAGATCGAGTCGTTGGACTTGGTCTGCCAGAACGTTGGAGATCAATCCTAACATTCTCCCCCTTGATCTCAACTTTACTTTTAACTTTATACTGTATACTTTACTCGTTTCATCACGGATCAGTACATAGAGCATGTTTCATCGTCTCAGCTCGATTGCCGATAGAATCAGACAGCCACTATACACTTTTCTGTTTCGAAACAAATTCTGTTACTTTTGGGCCTCTTATGATCCAGGAATCATAGGCTTGCCATTAAACCCATGCCGGCTAAGTGTTCCTTGAACACATTGGGTGGTAAGCCTTTCGTTAGCGGATCCGCAAGCATATCCTTTGTCCTTATATGCTCGAGTCTTATAGTTTGATCCTGGATTTTGTCTTTCACAACATAATACTTTACTTCTATTGGTCTGGTAGCTTTACTCGACTTGTTGTTGTGAGCATAAAATACTGCAGGCTGGTTGTCACAGTACATCTTTATTGGTTTGTCAATACAATCCACTACTTTCAAGTCGGGTATAAATTTCTTTAGCCATAACACCTGATTCGTGGCCTCAAAACATGCTATAAATTCGGCATACATCGTGGATGATGCAACTATTGTCTGTTTGCAGCTTCTCCACGAAATAGCCCCTTCCTGCGAGAGTGAACACATATCCAGTTGTGGATTTTCTTTCATCTTTGTCTCCCGCATAGTCTGCATCTGAATACCCTTTTATCTCTAGGGAATCAGATCTTCTGTAGGTTAGCATGAGGTCTTTTGTGCCTTGCACATAACGCAATACTTTCTTTACCATCTTCCAGTGCTCTATGCCTGGATTTGACTGATATCTACCGAGTACCCCGGTGATAAAAGCTAAGTCAGGGCGAGTGCACACTTGTGCATACTGTAAGCTTCCAACAGCCGAAGCGTAGGGTACTGCTTTCATTTGATCGATCTCATATTGATTCTTGGGGCATTGATATTCCCCAAAACTGTCGCCCTTGACTATCGGAGCAGGTGTGGCATTACTCTTATGCATATTATACTTTATTAGAACTTTTTCTAAATATGCCTTCTGTGATAGTCCTAACACTCCATTCTTTCTATCTCGATGAATTTCTATGCCCAAAACATATGAAGCTTCACCAAGATCTTTCATATCAAAGTTTGAGGACAAAAACTTCTTTGTTTCTCGCAGAAGACTAACATCACTGCTAGCAAGCAGGATATCATCCACATACAAGATTAGGAAAATATATTTCCCACTTTTAAACTTTGCATAAACGCAGTTGTCCTCGATGTTTTCTTTAAATCCAAATCTTTTGATGGTATCATTAAAATTTAGATACCACTGTCTAGAGGCTTGCTTTAATCCATAAATGGATTTCTTTAGACGGCATCCCATGTGTTCCTTCCCCTCCATGAAAAAACCCTTAGGTTGTTTCATGTACACTTTTTCTTCTAAATCTCCATTTAGAAATGCCGTCTTTACATCCATTTGATGCAACTCTAGATCAAAATGTGCAACTAGTGCCATTATGATTCTGAAGGAATCCTTACATGAGACCAGAGAAAATGTCTCATTGTAATCTACCCCTTCTCTTTGTGTAAATCCTTTTGCCACTAGACGCGCTTTATACTTTTCTATGTTCCCGTTAGAGTCATACTTTGTTTTGTAGACCCATTTACAGCCTACTATTTTGGCTCCTTTGGGAATTTCCTCTAAGTCCCAAACATTGTTGGAACTCATCGACCTCATTTCATCTTCCATGGCCTCTAGCCACTTTGATGAGTTGGGGCCTTCCATAGCTTCTTCATATGAGGTGGGATCACCTTCCATATGAACTGTTTCTGTGTTATAAACTTTATAGTCAGTAGAAATAGCTGATTTCTTGACTCTTTTGGACCTTCTTAGGGCCTCATTCTCTGGCTCATTATGTACCTCAACTTATGGTACATCTATTAGAGGTGGCTGCTGCAGCTCCCTTTCATGCTCAACGAAGGGTTCAGTCGGCTCCTGACGGACAGGTTCCGAAACTTCACTCCTTGTTGTCACGGGTGGAGTTACAACAGGTGCTTGCACCGCAACCTCAGGGATTGCCGGTGCAGGTACAACAGGTAGCGAGAAAAATGGCTCCCGAATCATCGGATTAGGTGCATGCACCCTCTTCTCCTCAAGATCAATTTTTCGAGCTACCATGCTCCCCCTCATCATTTCGTCCTCCAAGAAGACTGCATGTCTCGTTTCTACAAACTTTGTGTATTTGTCTGGACAGTAGAAACGATAACCTTTTGATCTGTCAGGATAGCCAATGAAGTGGCAAGTTACTGTTTTGGGGTCTAACTTTGCAATATTTGGATTAAATACTTTTGCCTCAGCTGGGCTCCCCCAGACCCTCAAGTGGCGCAGGGAGGGAACTCTCCCTGTCCACAACTCATACGGTGTTTTGGGCACCGACTTGCTTGGTACTCTGTTGAGAATGTGAATGGCATTTTTAAGCGCCTCCATCCATAATCCCAATGGCAGGGTGGAATAACTCATCATACTGCGCACCATATCCATAAGAGTACGGTTGCGCCTTTCAGCTACTCCATTTTGCTGAGGTTCGCCCGACATAGAATACTGGGCGACTATTCCATTTTCCTGTAAGAACCTTGCAAAAGGTCCAGGTACTTGACCATATGGAGTGTGCCGACCGTAGTACTCCCCACCACGATCGGACCGGACTATCTTAATTCTTTTATCATGTTGATTTTCAACTTCTGCTTTGAATATTTTAAATTTATCCAATGCTTCAGACCTTTCTTTAATTGGATAAATGTAACCATATCGGGAGTAATCATCTGTGAATGTTATGAACGAGTCATAGCCATCCACACTTTTCACAGAAAATGGTCCACAAATATCAGTGTGGATTATTTCTAGTGTTGCTGTACTTCGGTTTACACCCTTTTTAATTTGCTTTACATACTTTCCTTTTATGCAATCTATGCATTGTTCTATATCGGAGAACTCTAACGGAGGAAGAATATCACTTTTAATGAGGTTTTCAATTCTTCCCCTCGAAATATGGCCTAATCGACAGTGCCATAACTTCGATGAGTCATGAGTTCTCTTTCTTTTCTTTTGTTCTTTGTTCGACAAGGAAGTTTGTTCATTCACATTACACACAGAATGCACTTTTTCACGCAAGGATAACAAATAAAGCTCGTTGTGAAGTAAAGCAACACCCACACAAGCATCTTTATACCATATGGCACACTCGCCGTGTGCAAAATAACACTCATAACTGTCTTTATCCAAATGTGATACACTTATTAAGTTTCTATGAAGTGAAGGAACAAATAAAACATCTCTAAGCAGAATCGAAAAACCATCAGCTAACTCCAAGGAGATGTCGCCAACAGCTTCCA
The DNA here is from genome assembly GCA_007115705.1 of Dactylis glomerata. Lineage (NCBI taxonomy): Eukaryota > Viridiplantae > Streptophyta > Magnoliopsida > Poales > Poaceae > Dactylis > Dactylis glomerata. The sequence goes on from QXEO01000184.1 coordinate 1,644,234, forward strand.
CGTCTGCTTGAACTCCATTCGCAACTTCAATGCATCTTTCTTTTCTTCTCATAGTCCTTGTCGAATGGAATCCCTGTAAAGAATTTGCAACATGAACAGTTGCACCTGAGTCAATCCACCAAGTAGATTTCGAAAACTGTGAATACAGGGATTCATTAACAAAAGAAACTGTATCTATACCTTTCCTTGCCATTATGGACTTGAGCCATTCTGGACAGTCTTTCTTGAAGTGCCCAGTCTTCTTGCAGTGGAGACACTGGTCTTTATCCACTGGGAGAGTGGGCTGATGATACTGTTGGGGACCTTTGCCATATGGCTTGGAGGGAGAACCTTGGTTGCTGTTCTGGAAGTTCTGGTAGTTCCTTTTCCTGTTGTCCTTGACATAGTTGATTGAACCACCATTTGAGGCTTTAAGCCTATCTTCCTCTTGTACACACATGGCAATCATCTTTTCTATGTCCCATTTATCAGGGGACATGTTGTAGTTGATAACAAAGTTATCAAACTCTTTAGGCAATGATGCCATGACAAGGTGAACAAGCAGAGCAGGCTTTAGTTCCAGATCAGCGTCCATGGGCTTCAGTTTAGAAGCCATGTTGCTCATCCTCAAGATGTGCTCCCTGATGCCATGTGCACCTCCTGTGTACTTTTCTGTGACCAACTGCTTGAGCAGCTGGGTAGCATACACCTTTGAAGAGCCAGTGAACTGGCTCTTTATCTTTTCCAGAAACTCCCCAACGGAAGTGCACTCTGCGATTGAGCCCGCAATGGCGTTCTCAATCGTATTCTTTATGAAGGCCATGCACTTTTTGTTTGCATTGACCCACTTTTGGTTCTCTAGCACATATGCCAGCTCCACTGGAGCAAAGTCCTTTTTCTTTTTCTTTTTCTCCCATGCAGCATCATCATCATTTGCATCTCTGATTGGCTCTGTCGGCTTGACTGGCTGTGGAGTGTCCACAACCCAGTCGACCTCAGCGCAGACAAAAGCCAGATCAACTTTCTTCCTCCACTCAGTGTAGTTGTCACCCCTGAGCGTCGGAACGTCTTTGAGGCAACTCATCAGACTGTAGCCTCCTGAAATTCACAAAGATGTGAGATAACAAAACAATTGTATGCATTAATCCAACGTTGGTATAAATCAACACATACAACTGTTTGTGCAATTAAAACTATATCACCGTTGGGCAAAAATAGAGATAAGTGCACCTTTTAACATGTAATAGACAAATCATGATCATGCTATTAACAACGTTGGTTATATAATAACAGAATCACAATCACTTTTAAAATCACTTTATCACATCTTTCAAAAATTTCAATTACCACTTTATTGCATTTAAGCAATTTATTTTAACTATATGCAGCGGAAACATGAATAAAAATTCATTAACTTTAATCTTTTCAGAAAAGTTTCTGTAACTTTTGAATTCTCTAAACAAAAATTTCGTTGGAATAATTTGAATAGAGAAAACTGTGTGAAATTTGCTCAAAAATTTGAGCTAAAACAATTAAAACTGTGTTCTGAAAATTAAAACTGAGAAAAAATAGTTTTCTGTCGCAAGCTGGTGGCCCACAGCCCACCAGTGCACTGTGCGGCGGGTACTAGCCGCCGCTCACTCTTGCGGCCCGGCCCGTGACGGCATGTGGCCTGCCAGCGTGCACGCGCTCGTCCCTGGCCGTCGGATTAGATCCGACGGTCGGGCGCCTTAGTAGCTAGGTCAAAACGACCCCAGCCACCCGTTCCCATAACCCTAGCCTCCATTCCACTCGCTCCCGTCCTCTGTATCGCCCGCGCTCGAGGCGGCGGCTGGAGGAGGCCAAGCCCCGGCGGCCGGCACGCCGCCGGCCCGTCACCGGCGACGGCGGCACACCAGGCGCACCACGGCGGCACGACGATTCTCTTCCCCACCTCCCTTCCTCTCTTTGCTCTTCCACCGACGGCCACCGAGCCGAGAGGCGGAAGACCCGATGGTCCTCTCTGCCCCTTCGCGCCGGCGACGGTGGACTGGTGTTGCGCTCGTCGGCACGATGGCCGGCGGCAAGCCTTTGCCCCCGAAGGGGTAACTTCCTTCGGCCGTGGCGGAGCAGCTGTGCCCGGCCACTGCCCGTGTTCTTCTTCCGACGCCTCGGCTTGCCGATGCGCGTCGGATAGAGCGGAACTGACGCGGCCCTGCGGTGGCGTACTTTGCCGGTGACCTCTAGGCCAAACCGGTGAGTCTTTCTGCCTCTTTGCCCTCCCCTCTTTTCTGTGAATTTAGGGTTCGGGTTCTGTGGGTGGGGATTGTCTTTCTTGATCTCTTTTCTACCGAAAACCATCTAGCACTAGGACTTTGCTCTGATACCATTGTTGAACTAGGCTAGAGGATCTCGGTGGGTTACTGTCTATGCACCATGATACTTAGATCTTAGAGAGAGAGAGTCAGAGCGAGGGGAGTACCTGCACCAGTGACAGACGAGCTCGAGTCGGATGCCATCGGGAGGGCGACGGCGTGAGCGTGGGTGACAGTGGCGGCGGCTGGAGAGACTTCCCGTCGGCCTAGCGCAAAACCTAGATCGGTAGGTGGTGTCGGTGGGGGGCTGCGGCGCACGGTGAACCTCGTACCGTGTGCGTCCGGCCCCCCACCTCTTTATATGCGCTGGCGACAGGGGCCCACCAACCATGAAGAGGTTGGGCGCCCCCGATCAGGGCGCGAGAGAGGGGAACAGATCGAGTCGTTGGACTTGGTCTGCCAGAACGTTGGAGATCAATCCTAACATATATATCTTAGCACCATTACCTTAGGCCAGTTATCCAGCAACCGACGCGCGACCCTTCCAGCCCGACCAGCCCCGCAGGTGGTCGCCCACAAACAGAGAAGGACAACGGGGGGTGCGCCGCTGGTTCCCTTCTCCTCTCAAATCCTACCCCAAATTATGCAAATATGAAGCCCTTTTATGTGGATTTAGGCTCCAATCCCTGCCTCAAGGTAATATCCTTCGAGCCCTTAGTTCCATCAAAAAATGCTCACATTTGCTCAAGTCTTGCAAGTTTAGGCAAACCCTGGTTCTTCAATGATTTCAAAATTTGTATGGAAATATGAGAGGATTGTTGGATGTTTAGCATTTGTATTTGTATTGTACTCATTAGGAAGTATATGGTGGTGTAGTTTGCTCGTATTTGATTAGATGTGAAACCCTAGTTCATGGTGAGACCGTAGTTCGTGCTCGCATGTTGATTTGTATGAGATGCTCACATAATGGTCCCATGTTGGTTCATATTAGTTCCTAATTATGGAAAAACTTGTGATATTTCTTACGAGATTTGTATGATATGCTCACATGCTCACATAGTGCAATGTATTACTGGTTTTAAATTTGTAGGATGGTGTGGCTTCTTGATGATTATGATGATGTTGAACACTGGGCCTACGTGATGGTGGAGAAGAAAAAGGTAATAAAAATTCTCTTGGATTTGTATGTTTGCACTTTCTTATGTTTCAAATGTGTAGGATATGCCGTAAACTTTAACTTGTATATTTGCAGGACCTTGGAGTTGCATGACGAGCGATGTGGAGCGATTTGAGAGGGGGGGAGAGGAGAGCCACTAGCTTCGAGTTCCTCTTATGGGAGAGAAGAATGAGGTGTGGGTCAGGCTGGGAGGGTCGTGTGCCTGTTCTAGATAAGTGGGAACTTAGCGCCTATGTGAAAGGTGCTAAGGAAAGGTGCTAAGCAACATAGTATAGCGCCTTTCACATAGGTGCTAAGCTACGCAGGGTGGGACCAGGCCTAGACCAGGGACGCCACGCTGGCAAGAACATAGTGTATGTTCCTTAATAAGCCCGACAAGAGACAGAGGAGACGAGGGAGGTGGACTCGGAGGAGGAGATCGCCTCTTATTAGATGTTTAGATCAGGACTCGCTGATGGACTCGCCTTCGGAGGAAGAAACCCTAGTCGCATAGGGAAAGACACTGCACACATCCTAAAGTCATGCCTACCCGTAGGATTTTTGTACCAACACTAGCCATTCGTCAGCAGCACAAATCTCCAAGCGGAACGCGTGATATCACATGACAACGTTATACCATTTTCTTTTTATACCAAAAAAAAGAGAAAACGTATTGTCATTTCTCAGCAACCAAACCCCCGAAAGAAGAATTTTAATGTTGAGGGGAAAGTGAGAGAGAAAAAACATCGTCCTCCTCTGCCGCAAGCAGAACTACCGGTATCAGCCGACGGAGGAAGCTGGAAGCCAACCGCGCAGGAAGTCGTCGTCACCACGAGGTGCTGGACTTTGACTTGCTACCGAAATCCAGCAGCTGGGCCTCGCCGCCGATGAGATCCGCGCCGCCCAGATCCAAGCCCTTATAGAACCGGCGACAACCGGCGCCCCATGGGGGACTGCGTCGTGGAGAACGGCCACGCCCACCCGAAGGAAGAGGACGCGGCTGAAGTAGCCGTCGAGCCTGCGGAGGGCGCCCGCGAGCCGCAGGAGGTGGGTGGCGGCCAGAGTAAGCAAGGCGGGATACGCAGGGAGCCGTCGTTCTCGCGGTGGTGCAAGGACCCCTCCGCAGCGTCCAATGCCCCCGCCGACGCCGCCTCGCCAGCCTCCGCGGCGAGCGACGATGATTCGGAGGAGTTCGAGCTGCCGCTTCTGCCGTCCGACGCCGCTGGCCCGGGCGGTGCCGGCCACCACCACCTGCCGATGGATATTGAGGCGGGCGCCGCCGCGGCGGGATCTGACGGCCTCCCGATCTCGCCATGGCTGATCGCGAAGATTATATTTCTGATAGCGAGTTGGTACACGCTGAGTACCTGCTTGACGCTGTGAGTAACGCGTTTTTCTCGTTATTTGAGCGCGGATATTTAGGGGGGCTGTTGTCGGGCACACATTTGACGCTGATGTTCTTGTGCGTGTGGTCAGGTATAACAAGGAGATGCTTGGGAAGCACATGTGGAAGTTCCCTGCGCCGTTCCTGATGAACGCGGTGCATTTCACGATGCAGGCTGTGGCGTCGAGGGTCATCCTCTGGTTCCAGAACCGGGGCCTCGAGCCAGAACGCAATGCAATGTCATGGAGAGATTACTTTCTGCGAGGTGGCTATTGTGCTGTTTCAAACTTATGTTGCTTGATAGTAGTAGATGTTTCCTTACATTCAGTCAGGACAAGTGCCATGGACATTGCATAGCTTGGTGCTTACAATTATAGCAACTTTGTGTTCTTGATTTGTCTGGGAGAGACATATGGAGTACTAGTGTTAAATAGTTGGGCTTTGTCAAATCTGCTAAGCTAACATAAAAGGAAGGGTGTATTCAAGTTTTATCTTAGGTGCAAAGCACTAAGCATGGATCTGTAGGTTATTTTGGGGGTTAGGGGCAGAAACCCCAATTGGCCAATTGACAGAACAAAAGACTTGCTAAATCAGATAATCATAAGATGACAACGTAAGAGTAAAGATTGAAGTAAAGTTCAACTATTATGTTGCATGGGAATCCAACCTGCTACACCTCTTGCTGGATGTATCGCCATACTTTGTTGACTTCAGTTATATAAGTTGGATCCTGACCTATAACATTTCTTACCGGATAATACTGTTTCATTAGATGAATCTATGTAACCAACGAAGGTAGGGTAGACTAGATTTTTTGTTCTACTTACAAATATGTCAGAATACTTATTTCCGTTCTTATTGTGTTTATCATTCTTAAGATTCAAGTGTTTATATAGTGATATATAATAATTTGAAAATTTCTTCTGCAGTTGTCCCAACAGCTTTGGCTACTGCTCTTGATATTAATTTGAGCAACATTTCACTTGTTTTCATCAGTGTGACATTTGCTACAATGGTACATTTCATCCCATGTGAGTTTTTATTTTCTGTTCTTCTTACCTAATGTTTGGATTTTCAATTTATTGCTTTCAATTGTTGCAGTGTAAATCTGCTGCTCCAATTTTCATTCTTCTCTTTGCTTTTCTATTCAGGTAAGCCCAGTTGCTGGTTTCTTTTCAGTACTGCATGCCTTTTTTGTATTCTGGTTTAGCAACTTCGCAAGTTCATTGCATTCGAATATCAATTACAGAACATTATCCTAAAGAAACTGAGCCTCATTCTGAAGTTCTCTAATAGCTTACACCACCTATATTTGTTCCAGCTGCAAGCATTTTAAGTAGCGAGATGCAAATGTTGAAACTGCAGGAATCAACACTTAGTAGTATTTTGTTTAACCATCATTTCTTACAATACTGCCTCTTGACATTCTATGCCACATATCATTTGGTAGTATCATGCATTTGTTATGCCCGTACCAGTTTTATGTTATAAACTGAACATTTCTACTTTTGCTCTGAAGACTAGAGAAGCCGAGCTTTAACATTATTGGAATCATGCTAATTGTTTCCATTGGAGTTCTACTGACAGGTGATTCATACATCAACAACTTGTACTAATATGTTCAAAGCTATATGCTTCTGTGCTTTCCCATAAAAGGCTAAGAAAGTGAACTTCCAATTAGTATTTTACCTAATTAAGTGTCCAACAGTGTAATTTGGGCTTACTGCTGCATCTTAACTCTACTGTCACATACTCACATTATCTGAATTTTTCTTACGATTCGTTATCTTAACTGTGGTAACAATGTTCTTTCTTGTAGTTGCTAGAGAGACAGAATTTAATCTTTGGGGATTTATATTTATTATGCTTGCTGCTGTTATGTCTGGTTTCCGCTGGTGCATGACACAGATTCTCCTCCAGGTTTGTTAGCCTATTGTACTTTCTTTTTGTATAGTATCTCTATTAGTCAGTGATGGTGATTGGGCATGGTATTCCCTATTAATTCTGGCTAAACTTTTTGTTTACTTCTTCCTTTATGGGTCTGCCAAATATACTGAAGAAAGAGGAATATGGTATGCACTCTGTCTTACCCACCTGATTTAATTCAAATACGAGTTATTGAGTAGGAAATTGAAGTGATTATGTGATTGTGAACTATAAGTTGTGTATTATCTTCTTATAAATATCAAAATGATAACTTGGGATGTGATTGTTGAATGAACTAACATGTGATGCAACATGCTCGGTTTTATTGTGTTACTCAGGATTAAAGAATCCCTTTACCTTGATGAGTTATGTTACTCCGGTGATGGCAATAACAACTGCAATTCTCTCCATTGCCATGGATCCATGGCATGACTTCAGGGCAAGTCATTTTTTCGATAGCTGGGCTCACATACTGAAAAGCAGCTTATTGATGCTTCTAGGTGGTTCTTTGGCCTTCTTCATGGTATGGAGCGGTACTCATTCTTGGGAATTAAAACATCTACTTCACTGCATTTTACGTTACATTTTCTCATGTACCAAGGACGTCTACAAGATTTTATTTCCAACAAAAATCTGTTTTGGTTCCTACCTTACTACTACCTCCATCACATAATATAAGATGTTATTATTACAACCAGTATACATGTTGTAACATCTTATATTATGGGATGGAGGGAGTATATAATTTTGTCATGCACCGAGAATACTTGCACTGAGTTCTTAAGACATGCTTGCCTCTTGTTGCTAACTTTTGTATCTGGTTGTATTTGTAAGATAATAACATGGCTTTGCTCTTTGAAGGTTTTGACAGAATATGTTCTGGTTTCTGTAACAAGTGCTGTAACAGTGACCATAGCTGGGATTGTTAAGGAAGCTGTCACGATTTTGGTATTTATCTCACACGCGATAATTTTGTTCTATAAATTCGTCTCTGTTCATGTTTATGAGTGTGACTTGTAATGGCAAAAAAAATCGTTCAGGTTGCTGTGCTTTTCTTCAATGATCCGTTTACCTGGTTGAAGGGACTTGGACTGGCAACAATCATCTTTGGTGTCAGTCTGTTCAATTTGTACAAGTGAGTTGAAATTCAGTTTTATTTGGTTCACTTTTCTTTCCGAGCAACCAGCAGGAGCCCTAGGTTTAGTATTTTTACTGTTCCAAGTTATCTTATTACCTGTTCATATTTGACAAATCACTAATTTGATTTCAAATTTCTCACAATGTTGATAACTTAAAGTCAGCTTCACATGCCAGCTTTATTGGGGAGTCAATTCTTCAAGAGGCACTAAACTGTTTCATTACATAAGTCCAATCTACATTTTACACACAAAACTGTGACAGCACTGATCATAAAGGAATTATAAGAAAACACTGATCAAATTAATTAGATTCTGTAACCTTAGTAGAAATATCAGTCCAGTTTCTAATGTGTTTGTACGGTAATTGGACAATATGTTCTGACTGTTAATCTTGTGATATATGAAGGTACCATAGGATCAAGAAAGGTCATCACAGTAAACATGTGGACCCAAATGTCCCATCTTCCAACGGTGCCTCAAAATATGTTATCCTTGATGATGATACTGATGATCAGGATGATACAGGCTGATCTAATTATGAAAGGTAGATAATTTAAGATAGCATTTTTTCATTGTTTGCTATTGGTTTGATATTTGTACTTGTTATATGTTTTCCTTTTTTAGTGAGCAGAAATTTCGTGGACTGATGTATCCTGCACATGAGGCTGCTACCGTGATCCAGGTTCCAGAGACACACCAGTTCTCGTGTGTTCTTCCATGGCTTTGTGGAGTAGTGCATCAGCATAATCATGTGTTAGATCATATTGCTGATTGAGAAGACACACTGAACAAGCAAAATCAGAAAGATTTTGTGACTCCAAAACAGAATGGTGCATGTCAGGTATATGATGTCTACACCAAAAGCTGTGCAGAAATTGTATATTATAAATGAGGAATATTTTACAATCCGTTAGAAGTACACACATTAACTAGAAGTGTGAAGAGCTCAATTTTGGTGCAAGTTCTGAGTCTTCCATGGAATAGTTTGCACTGTGAAATATGTGGTGCTGATACATGTGTTGTAGTATACTCTTTCCCGCTTTAATGTTTTTGGCTCATTGACTACATGAGGAAGTGTAAATATTAGACGCGGACTTTCATGTCTTACGTTGAGCCGAGACTCGTTCGCTTTTATATCCCTCTTTCATGTATGTACTATGTCGGCCAGTTAAACTCTTGTGCAGTAAGTTGGAAGGGGCCCACTGTGATCACTGCTCGTTTGTACTAGTGCATTCAGCTTCAAGATATAAAGGTCAGATTAAACTACAAATTAACAGGTTTTTGTACAAGCATCAAATCAATTTTGACTTTTGGAAATAAAATTTATGTCGCCTTCTGTGGTTTGCACACTAGACTATACAATCCTTGAAGTATAAAACTAGGTATTTTTGCTAAGAAAAAAATCTTCATTTGACTCACATCGTTTGGGGTTGGAATCAAAGAATTTATTTGTGATTCTAAGAATCAACTTGTTTGGCTACCGTAATATCGGTTAGGGCTCGTTTGGTAGCCAGGTATTCATTTCATCTCGTACAAATGAAATGAATACCTTGATTCATTTCATTTAAAATGAGATTCCAATACCTCATACATGTTTGGCTGCCACGCAGATTTGCAAATGAACTGAATTCAATATGGAATTGCTATACAATAAAAACATGATTTTCCCAAAGAAACGATACATGCAAGCAGTAGATGATTGCAACACATAATTTTTGTAACTTTTTGAACTCAAAACACAAATTTGCATACTAAAACATAGATTACCATTGAGAACTAAAAATGCCATGTTCTAGTCCATAAAACACAGATGCATCAAGACAAGAAATTCAAGTTCCAAAGTACTGAAGTTACAAAGTTAGGCTGCTACTTCATCAAAAATAGGATCTCAATGATGGAATATTTACAAGTTGATTCCCGAAATGCTTAATGAATTCCATGATTCCAACCCCAAATAATGGAAGCCAAACGACCTTTTTTTCTGTGGAAATGGGAAGCATAGCCTTGGCCTCTGCAAGCAACCTTATTTAAGTCATTGAATAGCCTCATGGGAGACTCGGAAGATGTTTTATAGAACGGGTTTACTAGTGATATTGGCCTTTGAAAGTTTAAAGAGCGGTTTTACAGCCCACCTTTTTCACAATATACAACTAGCAGTTTATACTTCCATCCACTCTCACATCTCCTCTTTGGTGCCATGTCTTCTTATTTTTTTTGACTATCTAACGCCCCATATGTCTCTACCCTTTTGTAAATACCTCGAGGTATTGGATATAAAAGTGAATGAAAATCATTGGGTAGAAAGCTGAAACCCAAAGAAAAAGTGTAGGACCATGTAGCTTAAGTTAGGATATACTCACATGTGAGCCCCACATTGAACGGCCCCAGGCGTCGGTGACCCTAAGCTACTCTAACTTACGTTTGGGAATCTCGTTCATGAAAAATGCTGAACATGGAGATGTTTACAGATTTCCCATTTCCTGAGTGGTTGAACAGAAGTTCAGCTACATGCCGGTCTAGATTGTTCCCACCGAGTAATAAAGATATTTTTCCCTTGAATCGAAAACTACTACTACCTCCGTTTGAAATGTGACTTGTACTAAAAAACTATAACTTTGCTTTTCTTAAAAAAGGTTTATATTTCAGAGTGGAAGTTATAGTACTTAACTGGCACACGTGCAATGTCAAACACTTTATATGGTTCACCCACCGTTTACACAAAGTTACATAAAAACCGTTTCATTTCGGAGGGCCATGGTCGTTCCCGTGGAAACCGAGATCCCATCGACGCGCTATGGCTAGGATCGCGCGCGGGCTCCGCTGCGTACGTTGCATCTCAGGTGCGCCGCTGGCATTCTCTGTAGCCGCATTTACCAAGGCACCGCAAGCAAGCCGACCGGATCACGAGCCGAGCGCCGCGAATTTCCCCGCGTCGCACGGGACACGGTCACGCGCCACAGGCCACACCAACGAGGCGCGCGTCTCCACCTTTTCTCGCGTGAGTTGGAGCCAAGCCAAGTCTACGGAACAAGGCAACGACTTTTCCCTTCCAGATTCAAGGAAGTGTCACGCGGAAAAGGAACCGGCCGGTGATCGCCAGCCTTTTCTCGTTTCAGATGCACGGATGCAGCCTTTCGTTCGGTGGTCGCTCCAGTTTTGGTGTTTGTTGGCAGGCAGCCAGATCCTGCTACGTTAACGTCTTCCTCATTCAGTGCTCAGCCAGGACTAGCTTTTAAAGAGAGGAAATGACGCAAAGCTACCACATTTGAGGCGAACGTGTCCGAAAATTACCATATTTGGACATTTTGCTACTTAACTACCTCTTTTGAGGCTATGTCGCGACGCGGAGCACTGATCGCTGCTGTTAAGCAGGTTAACACGAAATCTGACTACTGGGACCCACTCGGCAGCTCCACGTGTCATCGGCGGACGGCGAAGCAGTCACGGCCGTTAGGGCTGGTTAGGTCTCGGTCCGACCGGACCGCGTTTCAGTGAAGCCACTCTATCCCGCCTCTGCTCGTGTCCATGGCGACTGGAGGTGGCGGCGCCGGGGTGGAGGGGGACGGCGGAGGTCTCTTCGGAGGACGGCCGCGTTTCCAGCGGCAAGTGCTGTTCGGGCCGGGCTTCAACATGGGCTGCGTCGATTTGGACTCGGAGGAGGAGCAGGCGTCAATGGCGATGGAGGAAATGTCGCCGGAGGAGCCGTTCGCGCAACCGCCATCTCCCTCTTCGCAGTTTGCGTGCTCGCTGGCGCTCAACACCCAGACGGAGGACCTGCTTAGTCACTACGAGTCGCCAACCGGGTAAGATTTCCCCTCTGTCTGAATTGTGGGAACTTGTTGATCTAGGGTTCATTCGATTTCTGTGCAATTAGTGATGAACAAATGTTTGTGATGTAAAATTAGGCCGTCTGATGACATGTGGGAGCTATATTTTCAATTCGATGGTGTTAAGTTTGTGCAAGTGAGTATGGCCCGTAGTGACATAAGATATCTGAAATTACTGTCTGTCATTGAGAAGGAAGGATACGGTATGTGTGATTCAATGTACTATGTAAAGGAAGAAGGAGAGGGACTCAATGGCCTAGATTTGCTTGATAGCAATTTGAAGGTGGAAGAAATGGTTAGGAAGTATGAGCATGTTAGAAAATTGGTGGTGACAATGATGAGGGACAAGAGGAAGCAAGCTATTGTAGTTTCTCCTGTGAAGCCACATGTGAGAGAACCATCACCTGAGCATGAGCAAGTGCAAGGTCACTTTGAGACCCAGGACAGTGTGTACTGCCAGCCTTGGCAGACTCAAACTGATGAGAATGGATGGCCAGAAGAAAATGCACAAGAGGCAGAAGAAGAAGATGAAGGAGAAGCATCTGATGGCAGTGACAGTTTCTGGTATCCATGCAAGTATGACCCTGTGCTTGCTGATGAAATGAGGAGAAAAGAGGCTGAGGAACTCAAGCAGACTATTGCTGAAATGAAAAGCAAGAGAGCAGATCCATTGGAGCACTGTGAGGGTGAGACAGATGTGGAAGACATATTTGACACTCCATCTGCTACTTATGAAGATATACTGTCAGAGAAGCCAGTGAAGAAGAAACCCAAGAGGCAGGGGCCTACTCTGAGATCCCACTCCCAAGTAGAAGAAACTCTTAAGCAGGAATGGGCTCCATCTGATGAAGAAGATGGCCTAGATTTTCTTGCAGAGGATGATGATGATGGCCATGAGCCTCTTCCATTTATGATGCCAAAGGGAAGAAAGAGTAGGGCAAAGAAACAACAACAGAGGATATGGTATGATGAAAATAGGAAAAATCCAGAGCAACAATTCATGCTGAAACTTTGCTTCAAGGATGTGTACCAGTTTAGGGAGGCACTTGCAAGGCTGCATATAACTCAGGTTAGGAATTTCCACTACCACAGAAACACACCTGACAGAATAATTGTTTGGTGCAAGGAGGACAGAAAGGAGAAGTACAACTGTCAGTTCTACATGTCAGCTGCCAAGATCAAGAATGAGAACACATTCTGCATAAAGAAGATGCATCTGGAGCACTCTTGTCCTACTGAACCTACAGATAGCTGAGTGAATACAAGGTGGCTAAGCAGTGCATATGTAGACAAATTCAGGTCAGATCCCAACACTTGCATCACAACCCTTGTTGACAAGGCCAAGAAAGATTTTGGTGTTGATGTCTCTAAAAGGATGGCATATAGAGCTAGGACTAGAGCAAGGAACATTGTACTGGGAGATCACAAGAAGCAGTACCATAGATTAAGGGATTATCTGCAGACTGTTATTGACATAAACCCTGGATCAAGGTGCATAGTGACCACTGTGACTGGACCAACTGAAGATGAGATGGAGGCAATCAAGAAAGGGCAGCAGATTTTCATCAGTCAGCAGCCAAGGTTTCATGGCCTTTTCTTCTGTGTAAATGCTGCAAAGCAAGGTTTCCTTGATGGATGTAGACCATTCCTTGGCTTGGATGGTTGCTTCATCAAGTTAACTACTGGAGCTCAGATATTGGCAGCGACAGGCAGGGATGGAAACAACAACATATATCCAGTGGCATGGGCTGTTGTTGCAAAGGAAGACACAAAAAATTGGCAGTGGTTTTTGGAGCAGCTGAAAGAGGCTCTAGGTGGCGAGCAGGGCAGATTTGGTTATTACACCATAATGTCAGATAGGCAGAAGGGTCTACTGAAAGCAATTAGCACCATATTTCCAAATTGTCCTCAAAGGTACTGCCTTAGGCACATTTATGCCAACTTCCAGACAGCTGGCTTCAGGGGAGAAGATCTGAAGAAATGCATGGATAATGCATCTTACTCTTACACAAAAGCTGGTTTTGACTTGGCAATGGAAGAGCTGAAGAAACAATCTGAGGCAGCTTGGGCATGGCTCACAAAGATACCAGTGCAAACATGGGCAAGGTGGGCCATGGACACAAACTGCAAGACAGATTTAGTAGTTAACAACCTAAGTGAGGTATTCAATAGATATATTCTAGATGTGAGGAACAAACCAATTGTTACCATGCTGACAGGAATATATGACAAGCAAATGGTCAGATTTGATGGAAAGAGAGAAGGAGGACAGACATCTGGCTGGGAAATCACTCCATATTATGCAGAAAAGCTAGAAATGATGAAGACTTTCTCTAGGAAATGTACAGCAGAAAGGGCAGATGTTGGGCTGTGGCAAGTGAAGAGTGGTGAGCACACATATGAGGTCAACTTGGACAACAAAACTTGTGCCTGCAGGAAATGGGATCTATCTGGCTTACCATGCAATCATGCTGTAAGTGCTATCTACAAAGCAAGATTGCATCCAGAGGATTTTGTTTCAGAGTTCTACAAGAAGCCAATGTACATGAACAGCTACAATCCAGTCTTTTATCCTATGCCACAGCAACATGGCTGGACCAAGACAGATACAGAAGACATAATGCCTCCAGAGTTCAAGGACCATCAGAAGGGAAGAAAGCAGGAGAAGAGAAGGAAGGGGAAGTTTGAGGTTCCTAAACCAAAAGATACTTCTAGGATGGCAACTATAACTTGTGGCAACTGCAAGTTGCAAGGCCACAAATGGACAAGCTGCTCACAGCCTCTAAGGCCTGATCTAGCAATTAGGAAGCTAAATCACAAGGTCATCTACTTGCAGTTTTTCATTTATTTTGCATGCATGAAGTTATGTCTTCCATTTCTAATTCATTCCAGTGAATTTGCAGTCAACTAGAAGAATGCCAGATGAACCTTCTTCTTCTGCTGCTGCTACACCTGCTTCATCTTCTGATGCACCAGGACCAAATGCAACTCATGCTACACCATCTTCTTCTGCACCAGGACCAAGTGCAGATGGGGGTCAGACATCAAGCCCACCTGCAAGTCATGCTCCAGGTCCAGTATATGCTCCCAGATATGCTCCAGCTCCAGTTTATGCTCCCAGATATGCTCCAGCTCCAGTTTATGCTCCCAGATATGCTCCAGCTCCAGGGCCAAGGGGTTTCATGTCCTACTTGACTGCTGGGGCTAATGCATCAGCTGGAAGAGATGCAGCAGTTCCTCCCCTTGATACATCAAGGCTTTCTGGTCCAAGGGATGATGCATTGTAGATGCCAGTTTCCATTTGTAATAGAGGTAGGCAGTGAAACTTTGTGCTAACTGCTGGTGGTGTCATTTTGGCTGGGGCAAAAGGTTGTTGCCCTTGAAACTATGTGAGATGTAGTTGGAGTGGTGCTGGCATTTTGGCTGGATGTTTGTGTTAGCTGTTATCTTGGGAAGAACATGATGTGCCAGAACCAGGCTTTATAAGTTAATATATGTTTCATATATGTGTGTGCAAGTTTGATTCTGTTGATTGATATATGTAGCCTATACTTGCTATATTTGTAACCAAATGGTCTCGACGACTAGCCGAGACCAATTCTATTTACAACCATATGGTCTCGACGACTAGCCGAGACCAATTCTATTAGTAACCAAATGGTCTCGACGACATGCCGAGACCAATTCTATTTACAACCATATGGTCTCGACGACTAGCCGAGACCAATTCTATTTACAACCATATGGTCTCGACGATAAGCCGAGACCCATTCTATTAGTAACCAAGGAAGACATCATCTCACAAACTGGTTAAATACCACCATATAAGGTCTGAATAATAGCAAATACATGGTTCACCAAAATTACAATCCACTTAAAGGAAATACATGGTTCAACAGAATTACTATCCACTAAAAGCTAATACATAGACACCAGTTCAACATTGTTACACATGCTAGAGGCCCACAGCAAGTTTATTACATACCAAGGTGCACAGCACCTATTTAACACTGAAACACTCACTGCTCTGAGGCAATTGCTATGATCTTCCTCATCTTGGCCTTGGTGGCTTCTTTCTAGTCTAGCATATCTGCAATGATGAACTCTAGCTTTCTCTTTTGAGCCTTCAACTCCTCCTTCTCCTTCTTCATGATGTCCCTTTCCTTCTCTGCCCTAATTCTGAGAACTTTGTGCATGTTAGAATGGTGTGCATCAATGAGTTTCTTCTGCTCCAGTTCTGCCCTTGCATCTATCAGAGACTGTTCTGCTTTGGCCTTCAGAGCAAGTAAGACCTGCTTCTCACCCACACAAGTCTTCAGTTCATCTTGTGCCATCTTTAGATCCTTCTGCAGCAACCTTATCTCATGCTGGTGGTGGAACTTCTGTTCCAGATTCTGCAGAGCTTCCTTAGTTCTAGCATGCTTTTGTTCACCATGCATTTCCCACAGTCTTCCCACTGCTTTCTGCAAGCTTCTAGGCCATGCTTCATCTACCCACTTCACATAATCACACCTAGGCCCTTCCTATAGAAATCAAGCCAACAACTATCTTCACTTATGAACTCACTATGGAACTTCTACACAATATAATTACAGGAAAAAACACACACCTGAATACCACAGCCAAGAAACCTCATGTCAGTGCACCATCCCTCGAAAGCTACAAATTTTTCAGCTACTTTGCGACATTTGCAGCGAGCAGCTGGCAATCCATCATCTGACCCGCAGTACTCAGAGTCATAGATGACATTCAGTGCCTAAACATTGCATTGGATTTCAATCAGGCAAGATCTTATCTAGCTTTTCCCTAAATCACCTCAATCGATACATCTAACCAAGATTTCAGAGAGGGATTTCAGAGGGAGGAGGAGATCACTCACATCAGCTTCGGAATCGGAGCTCTCATAGCCTGTTGACTCCTCACCATCACCCCACGACACCATCTCCCCTCCAGCAGCGGCTTGCTCCAAGCAGAGGCAGCGGCGGCGGCGCGAACAGAGGCGGCGAGAAGAGCGAGGGGGAAGAGAGTGAGCTGGGAAAGAGGAGTGAGCTCGACGGCTCTTTTATTTGGCGCTGCCCTAACGGCCGTGACTGCTTCGCCGTCCGCCGATGACACGTGGAGCTGCCGAGTGGGTCCCAGTAGTCAGATTTCGTGTTAACCTGCTTAACAGCAGCGATCAGTGCTCCGCGTCGCGACATAGCCTCAAAAGAGGTAGTTAAGTGGCAAAATGTCCAAAGGTGGTAGTTTTCGGACACGTTCGCCTCAAATGTGGTAGCTTTGCGTCATTTCCTCTTTTAAAGACAAGGGGCATGATGGGGCTCATGTGCTCGTTAGCTACAAATAACCACACATTCCGGCACTTTTGATATGTCTGGTTGCAAAATAAGAAGCTCCTCGGTGTACCCACAAACATGTTAGTGGTGTACTGATGTGTTGGATAGCTACAAATGACCACACATTCTGGCATTTTTATCTGTCTCGCTGTAAAATAAGACGCTTGGTGTACCAACAAATTTAAACTTAATTGACGCAAACTTGCCCTTTTTTTCAATGTTGTGTGCTAGGGTCTCAATCTCATTCCAAATCACAAGATACTGCGAAGATCGCTGCGTCTCTCCCACGGGGCGGCTCGGGCGAAACCCTAGCCGCCCCCGCACCTGCACCGGAGGATGTCGTTAGGAAAAGCCCTTCTGGCGGATGGCGGGATCTCATCTCCTCATTTGTTCCCGCGGCAGTAGATTTTCGGGCTAGATTGTGGCGATGGCCCTAGACGTCGGCTGCACAGATGGTGGCGACGGCAGTCGACGATGGCGTGGTGACAGTGTTGAAGTCTCGCTGGCCTCGACTCTTCATGTCAACGGGCCTATGGAGCGGGATCTCGATTGGATTGCTGGGGGGATGTGACTACCGGAGGGAAGCTGCGATGGTCTGCCCACAATAACATCTCAGCGACGCCAATGGTAGCGCCAGAGTTTGGCAATGGGGGTAGAGGCCCTGGTTCCTCGATAGAGGCGGCCTCCATGGTCATGTGGACGGCGACTAGGTCTTGAGTTGGTGATGGCCTTTCAAGGCTAGTTGTATGAGACGCCTTCTCCACTTCCATACTAGGCTTGATCTGTCTCATTAGGTACTATGTGTGACTGACTTGGATTTGACAACTCATGCCTACACGTCGACTCAAATGGACGCGCCAAGTCACGCAGCTGCCGGCAAATGCTACGCACGATGACTTTACGAAGGCGTCAAGCAATGCTTGTTGCTGCTGGATCGAAGGTGCAACAGTGATAGGAGGCGAGATGGTATGGGACGTTTCTGTCTTTTGGCATCTCCTCCCGCGGTCCGACTTTCGAGGTGTTATGAGCCAGACAAGAGGTGATGATAGGCACGGCTTCATCGACGAGTATGTGCACTCCGATGAAAACACGAGATCTTTGATCAGGATATGTCGACGTGTGCATGGTCACGTCCTTGCTGGCGGTGGTGGATCGAAGCTCGACTTTGGGGATAAAAATTCTAAGAACAATCTATGGTTGAAGTAATCACCATCGGCGCAAGTGCGGCGTTTCCTTTTTAAAAGCTCATCTTAGAATCTATGTATTTCTTGTTTGTTTATGTTCTTTATTATAGGGTTAGTGGTTGCCTAATGAAGCTACTTATATGACTTTAGGTTTTTTCGAGCCATGTTCAGATGCTGGACTGTGAATCTCTACTAATAATATTGCTAGAGGTATGGTCCGTGGCGGTCGCAAAATACGTTTCCGTCCACCAAAAGTACGCTTTCCTCTCCCTTGTCCCAAAACGTTATCTTTTTCTCTTTCTAAAATACCGGATCGAACCCATTGTCTTTCCCGGCTCACCCGCACTGCCACGCACCCGCACCACTTAACCTCCTCCGGACGTCTTCGCCCCCGCCTGTAAAAAACTCGCTCAGGAGGGAGTCCGAGAGCAGCACGACTGGGCTTCCCTTCTCAGAGCCTTCAAATACGCGAGGATTGCTCTGCATCAAATCGATTTAAGATCAAAATCGAGGGTTCCAATGCATCGAACTTTATGATCGAAATCGAGGCTTAAATCCATCAACCAAGCGATTCAACAATAGATCAAGCACAGCGTGCTCCTTCTGGCGCCGCCCATGATCCCCCGCTCAATAACGCAGTGTCGGATGCGGATGCGAGGCCGGTGCTAGTGCCTCCGCGACTGCCCAATGGGGGAGTTTGTGCCGGAGAAGCCTAGCGGCCGCCGTAGTCAAGCAGGAGAAAGAGAGCGCGAATAAGGACGACAACACCGCAAGGACGAGGTCTTCACATGCCCACAACTACCGCGTTTGGAGTTGACGGCGGCGCTACGCCGCAGCCAGACATCATGTGCAACATCGGAGAGGGTCGAAGCGTCAAAAGGCTGCGGGTAAGGTACTGGAGAAGGATACCAAAGGTTCAGAGGTTGTCGCTCCTCCGATGACCGGCCGGCCTCTACATATACATGGACATATTGTCCGCGGAGATTGAAGCACACAGCTAGCCTAATGCTTTGGGGAAGATAAGTGTGTACATGTTTCACAACCACAAGTCTGCGCGCACATCAATGCCTCTCCCCGACGCCCACTTTGGCTAAATTCTACCATCTTCATCGATTTGTGGCTTCCGGTGAGCTTCTCTCTTCGTCTGCAGCGAGTTTCTTTCAATTCATGTCTCAATTTATTTCCATCTTTCTCGGCCTGAACGTGCTCACCACATCATGGCTTGTACATGAATAGAGATGAACGGAGTTCATTTTGTACTGAGTTTCTTTTGTACGTAGAGGCCAGGACAGTATGATTAGCATTGTGCCATTTTAACTTGTAGGAGTAGAGAAACATAAGATTGGAGGGGCATCTTATTTGTCAAAAGACAAATGCACTTCTAAGCATTTCAACTGACTACAATTGTAGCCCTGTGTTCTGAAGAACAACTGATTTATTTGTTTTCAGAGTTTTCGGATTGTGATGGTGGTGAATTTCCACTATACTGAAATATGTATTGAATTTTTTATAAGCTATTAATATTGCTAGGTGTTTGTACTGCAACTTATTCAACGATAACTCCAGCCGTGATACTTAAGTTCAGAGAAAGGAAGGCCTTAATGGAGATGGCAGGAAAGATCACGGGAGCACCAACAAAAAAGTAAGCTCAATCTCAGTGAACTTCCTTTCATTTACATGATAGAACCAACACATTAAGTTAGGTGTTGTTTTTTGACCAGGAAAGATACAGCTAATTAGGACTTTTTTGTTTTCTATACCAATTTCCTAGGGATCAAGAACAGAGAAGTTAGCTAAGCAGACAATTTCATTTTACTTGGCTTTGCCATTCGATTCATTAGAGGTACATCCCAAGCAAAGAAAAGTGGATTATTTCATTTTTCACTTTGGTACCAACCCTAACAGTAAACAAGGATATATCTGAGACCGCTGGGATTGCTACAAAAGGTCCTTACAAAACTTATGTTGGCAGCCCAGTTAGCAAGATTTTATTTCATTCTACTTTTGATTCACATGCAAAATTTAGAGGCGCACGGGTAGTCAGCTAGTTATGAATAAAAGTTGCGTGCATCCTCTCAAAGGCCGGGCTCCTCGGGTATTGCGGATTGACCTATATCCTGGGGTACAATTTGATAAACCGTCAAACAACAGGGTTTTCTCTGCACAGGAACAGCGCACCAAATAAATATATTTCAGATTTATGACTGCTGCATAGCAAATCCCAGTTTCACACTGTGTCGCTGTCACCTACTGCTCCGTCGTCTCACAGCGACGACACCGCGCCCAAACCCCGCGAGATCCAGAGCCTAGCGCAGGTCGGGGAGGAAGGTCCGGGACCCGCGAGGCGAGGAAGGAAATGGCGGGCAGCGGCGCGTACAGGGCGGAGGACGACTACGACTACCTCTTCAAGGCGGTGATCATCGGCGACTCCGGCGTCGGCAAGTCCAACCTGCTCTCGCGCTTCACCAAGAACGAGTTCTGCCTCGAGTCCAAGTCCACCATCGGGGTCGAGTTCGCAACCCGCAGCCTCCAGGTTGACGGCAAGGTCGTCAAGGCCCAGATTTGGGACACCGCAGGCCAGGAGAGGTGCGTGCTCCCGTCCCCTCCCCCTTTCAACCCTTGCTTTCTGTTGGCGCACGAACTTGCTATAGATTTGTTTGCTTCATGGTCTTTAATTTGTTATGAATCATGGTGCTTCCTTGGCCAAATATCGTTGATTTGCTCTGTCAAAATAGCTTGGTGATGCTGTAAGTGGAACATCCGACATCGGCTGGTTCCTGCATATCTGCTGCATTTTTTTCAGTCTTGACGATCTTGGTATCCGGTGCATGTTGTGTTTGGAGTGAAATTAGTGAACCAGTGGGATGTAGCAAATCAAGTATTACTGCCTGGCTGTGCACTAGTGCTTCGTATCCTAATTCACGTCTGGCTTTCAGTTGGTTGTTCCTGGATCGTAGATTGGGCACTCGAAGGTGGATCAGTTTGAAACCATTGCTGTATTCTTGTGGCTGTAGTGTCCTCTTTCATAGTAGTTTATGCACAATCAATAGAGAGATGCACCGTGTTATTGTTGAATTGTGCACCGGCAAAATGCCATGCCAAGAGCATGAATTTAGAAAACAAAAGGTGTTTCACGGGCGTTGGAAGCTTTAACTGGTGTGGCGCTTGTAAAAAAATTACAAAATGGCCACGGCAGGTGGTTTATCTATGTTTCCTTATCATGTGGTTGTGCAATTACAACTTGTACTGCCTAGCTTGGTTCCCAGCTTATCTGCTCTGTATGACTATTCTCAAATAATTTTAATCAGCTAGCTGTCTTACCAGCGACTACAGCAGCAGGTCACTGAGACCATTTAAGAGGAGCAGTACAAATTGATGTGATACAAGCCTTCATTTGGACAATTGTACAGTGGTTTTTAGACTTTTAGCTATGTTGCATGTAGTAGAGATACTTATTTTGTTCCTCAAGGAATTTTTGCATCATGGCGGATAATATGATAGTTCTGTGGTTCCCTTGCGATAATAGGTGTGTTCTTTAGAAAATAGGTCTGTACCAAAAAAAAAAATCACCCAGCAGCAGGTCACTGAGACCATTTAAGATGAGCAGTACAAAATGATGTGATAACAACCTTGATTTGGACACTTGTACAGTAGTTTTAGCTATGCTTTATGTATTAGAGTTATTTGGGTATTTTGTTCATTAAGGACAAGCTGATATGATAGTTCTGTTTTTAACAGAACTCACCTGTCAGGAATACTCTCGTCCAATTGCAGCTTGCAACTTCAGAAATTAAATCTGGATATTCTGTTCGAGAAAAATCTGGATACTCTGCAACTTACTGTATGGGAAAATGATATTACAACGCATCCAAATATGCTAGGGTGGAGAGTTTTGGATTTTGTAATTTGAACAGAATTCACTGATCAGTTGCAGTTTTTATAAAATTTCTTTTCCTTTCTTCAAATGGTGCCTGACTCGTGTTATATTGGCGCCACATTTTATTTTAGTTCATTAGTGCTTCCAAGTTCCATCTCCTCTCTCTCGTATTCTTTGAGACACCTCAGCAACAATTTAGATAATAGCCTCATATTGAAGAGGTGAGCATCAAGCTTAAAAGACCTTTTTTACTTTTTCTGAACCTGGATACTTTTTGTTACGTTATTCCCGCAACAGTGGAACCTGGGAAAATGACATATATAAAGGCAAAAAAATACTCATATGCACACATTTGTTCACCCTTACCGCTGGCTTATTAGCCATTTAGTCCCCAGACGTTTTCACCAAAGCAACCTTGCTTCTAGGACTTCTACCTCCGGGTCCTGACTGTTAGCCTAGAGTTGTTCGTTGAAGCCCACTAATGAACTGTTGCACACTTGTGAGATTTGGTTGGTGCCTTGTATAGTAGCACCATAATGCTCTGGCTTATCTGATTTTGGTGGAGAGAAAGCATATAGTGTGTCCTTTGGCCTTATTAGTGGTGCCACACACAATTGGCACATTAAAAAAAATGTTTTCAGGTTTATCACTTACAAAAGGTCCCATCCTTTTTTATGCACTATGTGTTATCATATCAAAGCACTACCTTGCAACATTATATCTTGTTAAGTTATGGTCCTGTTATTCTGATGTCTAAACTTTTCGGTATTCAGAACATTCAGCTTCATTTCAATACATGATTTCTGTTGCTAGACCATCTCCATCACGGCTGGTGGAATCGAAACTGGGTCACTAATAGCAGCTTATCTTTCTTTGCATCCAGTTGTGCTCAAGTAAATGACTGCCGTACATTCTTCTTCTTTTTCCAGGTACCGTGCTATTACGAGTGCCTATTATAGAGGTGCGGTAGGCGCGTTGCTTGTCTATGACGTCACTCGTCGTGTTACATTCGACAATGTGGCACGCTGGCTAAAAGAGCTGAGAGATCACACTGATCCTAGCATTGTTGTCATGCTAGTTGGCAACAAATCAGATCTCCGGCACTTGGTGGCTGTTTCAACTGAAGATGGACAGGAATATGCCGAGGCTGAGTCATTGTACTTCATGGAGACATCTGCATTAGACGCTACAAATGTTGACAGCGCTTTTGCAGAAGTTTTGACTCAGATATATAATATTGCAAGCAGGAAGAACGTTGACGCAGGAGACGATGGCTCATCTGCCCCAGGCAAAGGGGAAAATATAAATGTGAAAGACGACGTGTCTGCACTGAAGAGAGCCGGCTGTTGCTCAACTTAGGGTATAGATGGCATTGTATGTTGGGTTTTCTACCAGTTGGTGCTTCTTCTGCAACAGATGTATTCCTTCTCTTTTTGGTGTTGTATGTTGAGGGCTAGGTTGATTCAGCTATCACCGGAAACTGTTATGTCAGATTGATTATGATATTGTGCAAGTAATTTGTTTACACTAGGATCTGTGCACTGTCTCACTATTTATGATTGGCTATGTTTTCCCATCCTGTCACTTCACAGGTTCATTGGTATATTGTTCGCTCTTCGTTGTTGCCAATGTTTGATTTACGGATGTCTTACTGAATGAAAGTATACACTATTACACTTCATGCAAATATTCTTTCTTTTGAGAAATAAGGGAGATCGAGTAGGTACAGTTACAAGTATCTTTGACTAAGATCCATTCATAAATAGAGGCGTGAGTTGTATATTTTTTATCAGCCACGTATTTTCCTCGTTGTATAAGGTGTTTAATTACTGCATATCTACCAAACATATAACGTGTGCATGTATATTAGCATATACTCCAATATAAGATGTTTTAGGTTTGTGAAGCAAATGTATCACTATCTAGACAAGTTTTAGTCTGTATATTTGAGTGAACCTACACACTAAAAGATGTCTATATACATTTACTTCAGAAAGCTAAAACATCTTATATTTATAAACGGATGGAGTAACATCATGGAAATACAAGCAACATGCTTTGTCACATGGTGTGAGAGTCTAGGGTTTCTTTTCCTTGCTCTGCCATGAAATGTGCTGAGTTGATAATATACAGGTCACTGAGCAACCAAAATTGACTATGGAGTCTGAAACAGATGCTCGTAGATCTCCTTAGGCTGGTGCCAACGCAGGCGTCAGCGCGGGCGCTATCGCCCGCGGTGGGGCGAGAGGGAGGCGGGAGAGGGGCGGGAGAGGGGCGGGAGGCCAGCGGCGGGCGCCGGCGCCGTCGCCCGGCGGGAGCGGGCGATACCGCCCGGCCGGCGCCCGCGCTGGCGGGGCGAGAGGGGGCGAGAGGGGGCGAGAGGGAGGCGAGAGGGAGGCGGCGCGCTGGCGGGGCGGGATCGGGCGAGAGGGGGGGCGAGAGCGGGGCGAGAGCGGGGAGGGAGCGAGGCGGTAGTGCCAACGGCTAGCTGACGTGGCGAGCTCTGATTCGTCCACATCACCTAGCCGTTGAGGTATCCGTTGGAGCTCAAAAAAATTCCAAATTTCATCCCCAACCCCCTATAAATACCCCCACCTGGTTTCAGTCATTCCACACCCCACTTCATCTCCTCCACTCTCCATTTCCACTCCTCTCGACGCCATGTCTTCTAGCAGCAGTTCGAACTCCAGCGACGGAATGGAGGGTGATATGATCGATGCGTTCCAGGCGGAGTATGAGGAGGCGATGCTCAACCCCGAGGCGGTGCCAAGACCGCCGCGACGCCGCCGACGGTCCATCAGGCGTGATCGTGTGGGTGCCCACGATCGGCTCTACGAGGACTACTTCGCCGACGACTGCAATTATCCTCCTAGCTTCTTTCGGCGAAGGTATCGGATGAGGCGATCCCTTTTTCGAAGCATTGTTGATAGATTGGGTGAATACTCTCCGTATTTCACCCAAAGAGTTGATGCTCTCAACCGTGTTGGTTTTTCTCCCCTACAAAAGTGTACTGCGGCTTTGCGTTTATTAGCTTATGGAGCCGCTGCAGATACGATAGATGAGTGGCTTAAGTTAGCTAGACAAACTTCATCAGATTGTCTAGATAGATTCTGTGAAGGCATCATTGACTGTTACGGGGAAGAGTTTTGCCATCGACCAAATGTCGAGGATACTCAGCGTCTGTTAGCGAAAGCCGAGGAGCGTGGCTTTCCGGGCATGTTAGGGAGCATCGATTGCATGCATTGGCAGTGGAGGAACTGCCCAGTGGCGTATGCCGGTCAATTCACAAGGGGAGACATCAAACACCCTACCATAATCTTAGAAGCCGTTGCGTCGTATGATCGTTGGATCTGGCATGCCTTTTTTGGAGTGGCCGGGTCCAACAACGACATCAATGTACTCAACCAGTCGCCGTTGTTCACTGATGTGCTCAGGGGAGAAGCACCCGTAGTGAACTTCACGGTGAATGGACACGAGTACAACTATGGTTACTACCTTGCCGACGGCATCTACCCCTCCTGGCCGGTGTTCATGAAAGGTGTTACTCTTCCACAAAGTGAAAAGCATCGAGTGTTCACTGCTGCTCAATCAGCTTATCGCAAAGATGTCGAGTGTGCCTTTGGAGCGCTGAAGGCTAGGTTCAACATTCTAGCAGTTCCGGGACGCTCCTACTCGAGGCGTACTCTTGGGTTGATCATGCGTGCATGTGTCATTCTGCACAACATGATCATCGACAATGAGCGTGATGCAGATTTAGATGACATCTATGAGACAGTTGATTCCAATGTCGGCCCCGCGATACACAACAATGCACCACCAAGCCTAGCAGCCAGGATTCAGATGGACAACGAAATGAGGGACTCACCGATGTATACACAGCTCCAGCATGATTTGATTGAGCATGTGTGGGCTAATGCCTAGATTATGTAATTTTTTCAAATTTTTATGTAATTTTTTCAAATTTTTATGTAATTTTTTCAAATAATGTAATCGGTAACAATTTTAGTGGAATAAAATAATTTTCTTGCATTATTTTGAATGTTGTAAAAGAGAGGAGAAAGAAAAGCTGATGTGGAGGAGAGATAAGTGAGAGCTGGCACTATAGCCCGTGCACTGGCACCGTGGGGTGAGAGTGGGGTGAGAGTAAGGGTAAAAGCTGACGTGGCGAGGCTATAGTGGGGTGAGAGTGTGTGATGCATTGGTACCAGCCTTACACCGAGTTGCCCATATCGCCGAAACGGCGATGTCGCTACGAGCACCTGTATGGCCGTATCAGATTATCATGGTTCTTCTCGCCACCGAAAAAAAAGGATCATCATGGTCCAGCAACTCGAGGAGGAAGAAAGATCCATTCCTGGCAGGCTGGCACGCGAAACCAAGAGGCCAAGTTCGCGATAAGAGGCCCAGGCTTGGCAACAGTCCATGTCTTTCTCTCGCTCACGTTACTGAGACTGAGAGCAACTTTCCCTATAAAAAGTCAGTGAAAACAACTTCAGATTTGTTTTCTCTTGTCGATATGATTTTTTAGTAGAGGATAATGACTCCAAGCAGGACGTAACGTCATATGTGTGTATGTATGCTCGATCCATCCATCGCAAACTTGGCTGGATGTGACTTTTTTCTACGGTTGGTTGCTGTTAGTCCTTTCCCCCCTCGTCTAGCTCTTGAGGCACTTTTTTCTTCATTTGTCCCTTCTCCATCGTTGTGAGAGTTCTTTACTAATGCATTTCCTTTAAAAAAAACTCGTAGTGTATTTTGATGCTGTGGTGCTGCCACAGAATCATTTAGCTAATCCCAACGTATACTGGCGCACCACTCGATCAGCTGAAATTAATGCCGTGAAACGTGGATCGCTAACCATGTGATGACGAATTATTTAGTTCGTTCGAGCTTTCACCCTTTAAACAAAACACGAGTGGGAGAATCTCTCCTGCGATGATGCAGAGCAGCTCGTAGATACCTATCGATGTGCTTCCTAACCCTAGGATAAGCTTGTTAATCGTCCTATGGAGTGGGTATCGAACGAGAATAGGATTCTTGTTCTACCTACCTCCCGACTCCTGGAAATGAATTGGCCAAAGCCTCGGCTAGGAGGCTCGGATGCAACGCCAAGGATTAGCTTTTCCTAGGCAGGAATCAGGATATGCATCATGTAACTCGATTAGGGACACGGAAAAATCTTTTTGGCCCGAGGAACACCTGGATGGATAGATCGATCGGTCGATGAGTTGGCTCGATCTTTTCATGGGCGGAGCCAATGATTTGTTTGTCTGGGTTGCAGATTCGTCTCCCGAAATATCACGCCGGAGCAGGAGTAGCGACGCCGACAGGGCGCGAATACGGCACAGGGATGGCGACGGTATTGAAGACATCGCGCTCGGGACAGCGTATGCGACCCGGCATGGCGGGCATACTTTCCACGAGGCCACGCATCGGTGGAACCGGCCACGCCGGGCCGTGGCATTTGCTCCGCCGGCCCGCGCGGCGCCAAATTACCAGGCCGAAAACGGCAGCCGGCCGTGGCCGGCAACGGTGGCATGGCACGGCGGGGGCACGCGTCCCGCGGGCGGATCCGCATCCGCATCGTGCGCTTCTTCCTAAGCCGCCAACAACCCACTTCGCCGCCACTTGCCATAGCTTACGGCCGGCCGTGCGTCGCGACCTAACTCTACTCGCGGCGTGTCTGCCGACGAGCACGTCACAGGTGACGAGGAGAACGCCTGAAAATGCCAACCTCCTCGCTGCTTTTCGCTGGAAAAGCGTCATGGCTCGAACTGCTTCCGGAGTGGAGTGGCACATCCTTGGGTGATGAACAGTGGCAGGAATCGAGAGAGTAAGAAAAATAAGAGGAAATCCACTCTTCTTCAACAGCGAAACCCCATTTGATCTGATTGATCCAAGCTATGTACTACACTTCCAAATCGCTCCGGGCGAACCTAGAGCCGGAGCAGCAGCAAAAAAAAAGAAATGGAAAACGGGAATCGCCAGCCAGCAGAGGCTGTCGTCAGGTCAGGAGCAGGGTGCGGTGGCCGCCAGGGCGATTTCGGGCCGGCGGCCGAAGACGATGGCGCACTCCGGGAGCTCGCCGAGCCCCGCGAAGAGCGTGTCCTCCCCCTGCAGCTCCCGCTCCCACTCCTCGGGCGGCAGCAGCGGCGGCGCCGCGTCGAAGGCCGGCACGTACAGGGACGCCGTCCGGTGCCACGTCGGGTACTGGTCGAACCACCCGAAGTCGAAGCTCTCCTCCTCGTCCTCAACCGACGTCACCGACGCTGTGATTGCAGCGGGTTCAGCAGCCAGGCTGACGACATCAGGCTTCTGCTCCTGTTCCTCTTCCTGATCCTCCAGCTCCTGCTTAGGCACCACAGGGTCGGACGTCTCCTGCTTGGGCACCACGGGCTCGGACGTCTCCTGCTCGGCCGGCTCGTGCTGGGAGGAATCAGCCGGCGTGCCAGGCTCGGGCTTGGGCTCCGCCAGCCGCGGGGAGGACTTGTTCGCGTGGCAGCCGCCGCCCTTGGGCGTCGGCCACGGGTGGTTGTGATCGTAGGAGTAGGTGACGAGCAGCACGGTGGGGTCCGTGCGGCTGCGCTCCACCTGCTTCCTCGCCGGACACCCCTTGGAGCTGCTGCAGCGGTAGTAGCCCCTGAATACGCGCGACAGCAATAAATTAGAACAGGCTACCACTGCTCCACTGATTTCGCTCGTTCATTCAGGGACAGGGTGCGGAAAAAAAAAAGGGAAGATCTTGATTTGATGCGTGGCGAAATTACCGCGGGTATGGGGATCCCTTGATGGGCTTCTGGCCGTACTTGCGCCACGCCCACGAGTCCGGCGGCGGCGGGCCCTCGCCGTTGATCCTGGCCCGCTCGCCGCACTCGGAGATGGGCACCGACACCACCCTCTTCTCCACAGATCTCCGGCTGCAATCGCAAAAGAAGACGAGCTCAATCCAGGCCTTGAATCGTATATGCAGGGGAAAGCGCAAATCAACACTAAAGATCGAATCTTTGGACAAATATGTACCTGCGCTTGGGCGGCGGTAGCGTGGACGACGGCGAGGGGTGGTCGCGCTTGCTCTGGCCTCCGCCCGGAGAGTCTGCGTCGGCGGCCGGCTCCGAATCCGCCCGCGGCGAATCCGTGCCGGTGCTGCAGTAGCCGTCCTCGGCCGACATGGATCCCTGAGCCCTGCTGCCGCCGCCTAGGTATCCACGCCCCGGCGTACACGGGAGAGGACGGACGGAGCAATCTAAAATCTAGCGTAACGGAAGTCCCCGGGCCGGCGGCGGCTGCGGATAAAAAGCTCAGACCGAAACTAACCCCCGCTTTCCGAAAGCCTATATATCTGATGACGATGATGATCAGTGTACGATCTGGAGGGGCGGAGGATGGGAGGGAGGGAAGGGATAGTAGGGAAATGGTGGGGAGCAAACGGGGACGGATGGGTGCAGCTTTCAATGAATGATCCCCCTTTCCTTTCCCCTCTCTCTCTCTACGTGTGTGCGTGTTGTGTTTGTATATGCGTGTGCGTATGCGCGCTAGTGGACGCTTTGTTTATGCGCACGATGTTGCCATCGATCCATGGCAAGGAGGAGTACGCGCACCGTGTGTACATACGGAATACATACATACGGAGGAGGGTGGGTGTGTACGCAGAGCGTTTTGTCTGAGTACAGCACCGCGTCCTGGTTGTGGATTGGATCTGTCCCTTTCCCTCGCCCCATTGTTGCGTATTGGAGTTGGAGGTGAGGACGGCCGAGAGCGACGCTTTGGGGCCGGGGAGATGATTAATCTAGCGGCGAGGCGGCGATGGCGACCTCCTCCCTAACCGATCTGGCCAATCATGTCCGTCCCTGCTCTGCCTCCCCGTTCCACATACGCGCACGGACGAACACCTTTCGGGCATGTGCGCGGCGTGGCGCACTTCGCCGCCTGCTCTCCCTGATGCCGCCCGTGATCATACTCAAGCTCAACTCAAGTAAAACCAAAACCTCTGCTCTGTATATTTTCAGCTCGAGCCATTACAAAAACCCTGCAGAACGAGCACCTGCAATTACGTCTGCAGGCGTACTCGTAGATCATGAGCTTGGTCGAACGTGGCGAGATCCCTCGCATGGTGCCACAGGTTCATCCAGCAGTTAATGATCCATGTGGCTCACTGGCGAAACTGCAACGGGCAACTGTTAATCTCATCTTACTATACACCACACTCTCAGTAGCTAGCTGCCTCGCGGTATCTTTGCACGGGCTCTCTCAATCTGACACAAAACATTGTTAATCCTGGCGTCAAATGTTACTTTGCCGGTATATAACTAATCCGGCAGTACAGCTTGCTCAGAAAAAAAAAGTGTACAACTAGACTAGAGAAGATGCAAGATAATACAGTACTATGATAAGAACAGGTAGGCCATAAGAGTAGCGGTGTTCCAAGACAGGGCGCTGGGGAGTGGCCCCGCAGTCTTCAGCGCGATCGAGCTGGAATTTTGTTTTCCCCGCGAAATGCGTTCCCACGTGCAACCATCTCTCAGGCATCACTCGTCTGTGATTACGATGTGCTCCAACTCGACCTGTTTCCTATGATGCCATCTAGAAGGATGGACATGCCGGCCTCTTTTGGTTTTGGTTTTCAAGCCTCCCCTCAGTCTTGACTCCTGGCCAAGCATGCTTTTTTGGAAACCCTTTGTTGTTTCGACCAAGCAGGTAACATTTAAAAAAAAAACACGATTCCATGTGGCCTCAACAAAAAAGATAAAGTGGAAATTGCACAATGGATTTTCCGGTGCTTGTAATGTTTTCTAGGCCACTTTCTCAATTTTACATAAGGAACTTGTCATGCACATACCTGCATGCGTACTATTTTGTGCGCAGTGTTGTGTCATCTAATTTGGCGATACTGCTAAGACGACAACATCATGATGATATATGATTGACACCGTGGTACGCATGACTATCACAACATAGGATGTCATACTGTATTGCTATCCTTCAAATTTTACTAGCAAACAAGAGTGAGGTTTTGGCTCTGAGCTCATAATTAGCATCACGAACAGTAAATTCAAAATAAACAGTAAAAAATTCAAAAACAACTCAAATTTATACTTAAGTACAACACTCAAATATGTTTCTCGACAATTTTTTCCTGTTTGTTATGAACTTAGTGACTTCGTGTTCACGAGGGTGCATATGAGATCGGAAGCTGCGTTGAACTTATTGACTAGTACAACATGCATCATTGAGGTAAAACCCTAGTTTTGGTAACAACTCCAAGTATTGTACGGGGTTAAAGAAGAAACAATTATCCCATCCAAGCACTTAGTGACTAGTACAACATGCATCATTGAGGTAAAACCCTAGTTTTGGCAACCATTCCACGTACGGGGTTAGAAGAAGAAACAATCAGCCCGTCCAAAGCACTTCCCAAAGAAGAAATAAGCAGCCTGTCCGAAGCACTTCCCATGAAGCCCCCTCCCCCTCCCTAAATTAAGTCACTG
Organism: Dactylis glomerata; assembly: GCA_007115705.1. Lineage (NCBI taxonomy): Eukaryota > Viridiplantae > Streptophyta > Magnoliopsida > Poales > Poaceae > Dactylis > Dactylis glomerata. The sequence goes on from QXEO01000184.1 coordinate 1,675,818, forward strand.
ATTTCAAGGGAAAGTTTGGAGACTACATCTATCCATACACAACTAAAAATTTGAAAAAGTTAGCGAAGATCAATGGTGGTACGTGTTGGAATATACCGACTAGAGTATACCATGACGTGGATTTATTCTAGCAAGCCTGGGTGTTACAGTCAGGGTGTCGGGAAGCCCAGATGCTAATGACCAAGACGGAGGCCCAAGACATAAGGTAGGCCCAAGCATGGAGTTCGCCTTAGACAAAAAAGCATGAAGCCTTGGAGTACAAAACACGATAGACTTGCCGCCTTAGTCTAGGACTCTATAACCGTATTTAGCTCGATTCCCTCTATCAACCCTAGATCCTAACGCCTTTATAAGCCAAACTACGGGACACCTTAGGGAAGAATCAATCCCATTATAACATGTGCACTTGTTTCCATCACAGTGAAATATAACATGAGTAGAGTCATGACATCGCCGTGGAGCTCGAACTTGGGTAACTCATATGCATAACCGTCCAAGACATCCACCCATCTTGTCGTGAGCTATTCATCATGGTGTACGTGTTGACAATACCAGGACAATGGGAGCAGGAGGAAAATATGTTAGAGTTGTGTTTCGTGATATCTATGTTATATAAAAAAAACGATCGAGGGTTTATCTTCCAAGTTGGCTGGGAAAGCCGCTAAAAAAATATGTTATTACAACTACTACTTACAGCTGGATGGGAAAACCGTCGATGGCCTATTCTAGGAATCAACTCTAAATTTCTAGTTTGTGCTAGTGATGTGTCCCTCTTATAGGATAGGGATTTCTATTTTCGTGCCCTCGGGTCCTTAGTTGTGCTCAGTTTTCCCCAGCCGCTTAACTTTTCCTTAGTTTTCCCCTCCCTCTAGTTTGAAACCCCTCGCAGACGCTCGGACGGGAGGGTTGCCGCCTGGTCAGAGGCCTTGACCGTTACCGATGACGGCTAGGGAGCCGCGGTGGTTGTGAATTGACCGATGCTTTTGAATGGTGCTGACGGGTAGGGTCAGGAGACACGTCGGAGCTGATGGGTTCGTAGCATAGAAAACAAAAAAATTTCTACGCATGAACACATAAACTAGCCAAGAACATCTACAAGATGGTAGCAACGGAGACTAACCCTCGAAGACCGGTAGCGGGGATTATGTTCCCGCACAAACGTTGTCGATGGAGAGTCGAGGAAGACGCACGTAGTCGACGTAGTCGTTCACTTGACGATCACGAGATCGTGTACACGGCGCCACAACCAGCAGCGCCCCCGTGCTCGGTCACACGTACAGCTCGTCGTCGACTCCTCCACGCCCTCGGTCCAGCGGGGCAGCGGAAGAAGGGATCCGCTGGACACTCCAACACTCACTTCTCCAAGTGTGTGAAACTCGAACTAACAATCCGGCAGAGCTTCGCTAAGCCAAGACGGATTTGGGGCAGCAACTTTGCGGGAGAGGGAAGAACCGAAGTGTGTGGAGAAGAGGAGTATGTCCAACATATATATAGGAGAGAGGGGGCAGCCACCCATGAGGGGTGCGGCCAGCCCCTCCCCTTTTCTCCTCTTCATGGTGGTGGTAACCCCCTCCTTCATGGAAAGGTAACCCCCTTCATCAAATGAGTAACCCCCATTTTAATTTTGCATGACATTCATGCTAATTAAAATTCACACTTATTGATTTAATAAAACATTTTTATTTCTTTAATATTTGTTAATTCATTCAATTATAAAACATTAACAAATACACCCTTGAGTTATTTCGATATCCCGAAACAGTTTCGGTGCTTTTCTGAAACAACCCTCATGTTGTCCTGTAATTCGATCGGAGTATCGTATCCACTCAAAAAAACGACGGCGAACCTTAAGTGTGTCACCCTACGGTTCGTGAATAACGTGGACATGATCGAGACTCCTCTCCGATCAATAATCATCAGCGGGATCTGGAAATCCATGATGACTCCCACTTACTCAACGATGAACTAGTGATCGTGTGAACCAATAACAAACATAGTTAATTCCTTTTGTCTCGCGATATTATTACTTGTCCGAGATCCGATCATTTGGTATCAACCATACCTAGTTCGATCTCGTTCCCGACAAGTCTCTTTACTCGTTCCGTGATAATGCATTCCCGTGACCTAGTCACATGCTTGCAAGCGATTCCAATGCAATATCACCGAGAAGGGCCCAGAGAATATCTTCCTGTCATCGGGTCGGACAAATTCCACTCTTGATCCATGAGCCTCAACTAATACTTTCAGAATACCCAAATCAACCTTTATAATCACCCTGTAACGGTGTGACATTTGATATCATCAAAGCACTCTTCCGGTATCAATGATTAACATGATCTCATGGTCTGGGGATTAGAACTATTTCGTATGAGTTTGATATAGCAATGAACTTGATGACTTGATCGTATTGCTATTCGTACTATGGGTGTGAGTGTTCATCACATTATTCTTCTAATGATATGACCCCGTTATTAACAACATCCAATGTTCATGATCAGGAAACCTTGATCATCAGTTAATCAACGAGCTAGTATAAAAGAGAGGCTTTACTAGGAACCCTTTTAGTTTAAAAGAGAGGCTTTACTAGGAACCCTTTTAGTTTATTAATCACACAAGTATTAATGTTTCCGATTAATACAATTCTAGCATGAGAAATAAACATCTATTATGAACACAAAATAATATAATAACAACTTTATTATTGCCTCTCGGGCATATTCCTTTCAGTCTCCCACTTGCACTAGAGTCAATAATCTAGATTACATAGTGATGAATCTAACACTCATTGAGTTCTGGTGCTGATCATGTTTTGCCTTGGGGAGAGCTTTAGTCAACGGGTCTGCCACATTCAGATCCGTGTGTACTTTGCAAATCTTTACATCACCATCCATGACATGTTCACGGATGGAGTGAAATCGGCGCTTCACATGCTTGAATTTCTTGTGAGACCTTGGCTCCTGAGTATTGGCTATGGCACCATTGTTGTCACAATAGATAACCATTGGATCCAATGCACTTAGAACCACACCCAGTTCAGATATGAACTCCTTCATCCAAACTGCTTCCTCTGCCGCTTCTGAAGCAGAAATGTATTCCACCTCTATAGTTGATCTCGCCACCACGCTTTGCTTGGAACTCCTCCAGCTTACTGCTCCTCCATTCATAACAAATACGTACCCGGATTGAGACTTAGAGTCATCCGGATCAGTGTCGAAGCTAGCATCGATGTAACAACTTGCGACGAGCTCTTCTTCACCGCCATATACGAGAAACATATCCTTAGTCCTTCGTAAGTACTTAAGGATATTCTTGACCGCCGTCCAGTGTTCCAAACCTGGATCAGATTGGTACCTACTAGTCAAACTAATAGCATGTGCCACATCCGGTCTTGTACACAACATGGCATACATGATAGAGCCTATGGCAGAGGCATAGGGAATCTTATTCATCTCTTCTCTATCTTCAGCTGTAGCCGGGCCTTGAGTCTTACTCAAGATCTTTCCTTGCAACATAGGTAAGAACCCTTTCTTACTTTCTTCCATTCTAAACCTCTTTAGAATCTTGTCAAGGTATGTACTTTGTGATAGCCCAATTAAGCGTCTTGATCTATCTCTATAGATTTTGATGCCTAAAATATACGCCGCTTCACCAAGGTCCTTCATTGAAAACTTACTGATTAAGTAATCTTTTACGCTCTTCAAAAGTTCTGTATCATTTCCAATCAGCAATATGTCATCCACATACAATATTACAAATGCTACAGAGCTCCCACTCACTTTCTTGTAAATATAAGTTTCTCCATAAGTTTTGACAAATCCAAACCCTTTGATGACTTCATCAAAACGGAGATTCCAACTTCGGGACGCTTGCTTCAGTCCATAAATGGATCGCTGAAGTTTGCATACCTTGTCAGCATCCTTAGGATCAACAAAACCCTTGGGCTGTATCATGTACAACTCTTCCTCAATGTTACCATTAAGGAACGCGGTTTTCACATCCATTTGCCAAATTTCATAATCGAAAAATGTAGCAATTGCTAACATAATCCTAACAGACTTTAGCATCGCTACGGGTGAGAAAGTTCATCGTAGTCAATTCCTTGAATTTGTCGGAAACCTTTTGCGACAAGTCGTGCTTTATAGACGGTCACATTACCATCAGCGTCTGTTTTCTTCTTGAAAATCCATTTATTCTCAACGGCCTTTCGGTCATTGGGAAGTTCCACCAAAGTCCATACTTGGTTTTCATACATGGATTCCATTTCGGATTTCATGGCTTCATGCCATTTGTTGGAATCTGGGCTCATCATCGCTTCATCATAGGTCGCAGGGTCATCGTTCTCAACAATGGCATTTACGACAAGATCACCGTACCATTCAGGAGCGGCGCGTGTTCTTGTCGACCTGCGAGGTTCGGTAGCATCCTCTTTTGGAGTTTCATGATCTTCATCATTAGCTCCCACTTTATTTGGTGAAGTCACCAGTGAAACGGTTTCCGGCGCTGCGCCACTCGCCAATTCATGAAGCGGAGGTTCAATAACCTCATCGAGTTATACCTTCCTACTATTCACACCTTTCGAGAGAAACTCCTCCAAAAAGGATCCGTTCTTAGCAACAAAAACTTTGCCTTCAGATCTGTGATAGAAGGTGTACCCAATTGTTTCTTTAGGGTATCCTATGAAGACACATTTTTTCGCCTTGGGTTTGAGTTTATCAGGCTGAAGTTTCTTCACATAAACATCGCATCCCCAAACTTTTAGAAATGACAGCTTAGGTTTGTTTCCAAACCATAATTCATACGGTGTCATTTCAACGGATTTAGATGGAGCCCTATTTAAAGTGAAAGCGGCTGTTTCTAGCGCATATCCCCAAAAAGATAGTGGCAGATCGGTAAGAGACATCATAGACCGAACCATATCCAATAAAGTACGGTTACGACATTTGGATACACCATTTCGTTGTGGCGTTCCAACGGGAGTGAGTTGTGAAACTATTCCACATTCTCTCATATGTGTGCCAAACTCGTAACTAAGATATTCTCCTCCACGATCAGATCGTAGAAATTTAATCTTTCTGTTACGATGATTTTCTACTTCACTCTGAAATTCTTTGAACTTTTCAAACGTTTCAGACTTGTGTTTCATCAAGTAAATATACCCATATCTACTTAAGTCATCAGTGAAAGTAACAAAATAACGATATCCACCACGCGCCGGCACACTCATAGGTCCACATACATCAGTATGTATGATTTCCAATAAGTCTGTCGCCCGTTCCATTGAACCGGAAAACGGCATTCTAGTCATCTTGCCCATAAGGCATGGTTCGCATGTCTCAAATGATTCATAATCAAGTGATTCCAGAAGTCCATCCGAATGAAGTTTCTTCATGTGTTTAACACCAATATGACCCAAACGGCAGTGCCACATGTATGCGGCTATATCATCATTTAACTTAATTCTTTTGGCATTCACGTTATGAATATGTGTTTCATTACTATCAAGATTCAAAAGAAATAAACCTTTCTTCTCAGGTGCATGTCCATAAAAGATATTATTCATATAAATCGAACAACCATTGTTCTCAGACTGGAATGAATAATTGTCTCGCACTAAACAAGATCCGGAAATAATGTTCATGCTCAACGCAGGCACCAAATAACATTTATTCAGGTTTAAAACTAATCCAGATGGTAAATGTAGAGGCAGCGTCCCGACGGCGATCACATCAACTTTTGATCCATTGCCGACGCACATCGTGACCTCATCCTTCGCAAGTTGCCGCTTATTCTTTAGCCCCTGTTTTGAGTTACATATGTGAGCAACCGAACCAGTATCAAATACCCAGGCGCTATTGCGACTACTAGTAAGGTACACATCAATAACATGTATATCATATATACCTTTGTTAATCTTTCCGTTCTTCTTATCCGCCAGATACTTTGGGCAGTTGCACTTCCAGTGCCCCGTTTCCTTGCAGTAGAAGCACTCAGTTTCAGGTTTAGGACCAGCCTTGGGTTTCTTCTCAGAACCGGCAACAGATTTGCCGTCCTTCTTGTTTCTACCCTTGGACTTATTATCCTTTCTACCTTTCTTGAAATTAGTGCTCTTATTGACCATCAACACTTGATGTTCCTTTTTGATCTCCACTTCTGCAGTCTTAAGCATTGAGAGAAGCTCGGGGAGAGACTTCTTCATGCCCTGCATGTTGTAGTTCATCACAAAGCTCTTGAAGCTAGGTGGAAGAGATTGGAGAACCCGATGTATTCCTAACTCATTGGGAATCGTTATTTCCAAAGAGATGAGCTTATCGGCGTACCCAGATATTTTGAGTACGTGCTCACTAACGGAGCTGTTCTCTTCCATCATACAGCTAAAGAACTTTTTTGAAGCATCATAACTCTCTACGGCAGTATGGGAGTCGAAGATCAGTTTCAACTCTCCCATTGTATCATAAGCGTTGCTGTTCTCGAAACGTTTTCGCAGCTCCTGCTGAGGAGGATCCTCAAGTCTACCGTTGGTGGCTAGTTTTTCTTTCTCCATGAATGCATTGAAATTTAGAGCAGGTGGTGCCATGATCTACAAATTATTTGCAAAGTTAATTTAGACTAAGTTCAAAAATAGAATGAGTTCCGGTTAAATCAAAATTCTACGTGAACTCCCACTTAAAAACAATATCCCTCCTAGTTTTCTTAAGTGTTTACATGAACCAAATCCACTATACTGCAACCGATCATCACGTGCAACGGCATAGTTTCAAAGGCGAATATCACCATGTTCATCATATCAACCATATGACTCATGCTTAACCTTTTGGTTCGTGTTCCGAGGCCATGTCTATACATGCTAGGCTCGCCAAGTAGAACCATAATATTTGCTTGTGTAAAACTGTCTTACACCCGTCGTATGTGAACGTAGAGTCTATCACACCCGATCATCACGAGGTGTCTCAAAACGACGAACTTTCTTGATGGTGCATGTTATGGGAGAACACATTTTATCTTGATATTTATGTGAGAGGGATCATCTTATAATGCTACCGCACGATCAAATCTAAGCAGAATAAGATGCATAAAAGGATAAACATCACATGCATATATAATGTGATATGATATGGTCCTTCACGCATTCGATCTACATCTTGTGCGTCATGGCATGATCTCCATCATTCCATCGGCGTAGCACCAAGGTTCATGGTGCGCCATCTTGGTTGTCTTCCTCCATTACAATATATCGCTTGGATATATATATTCGGCACGCAGGCCATAAAATGAAAATACAACTATATGGCTCCTGCCGGTTGTTTATAACTTACAAAAAGGATCATCGCATATAATTTGTAATATAAACAATTTAACCATATCACATCACATGCCCTGCAAAAACAAGTTAGACGTTTCTAATTTGTCTTGCATATTTTACGTAGTTTGGGGCTTTCTAGGAAGAACCGTTCTTACCTACGAACATGTAACCACAACGGTGATAAAAATATTATTAACAACTCTTTGTAAAATAGATCATAACTATAGTGGGAGAAACGTGCACCCGCAAAGCCACATATACCGAAGCATGTCAAGTGTGGGATAAGTCTCGTGAACGTGGTCACGTAATGTTAGTCTCGGGCAGCTTCAATCCCACTATGCCACTATGATCCAAAATACAAAATAAATTGCAATAACATGATCATCAACGCCCACATCCACATGTGTTCTAACCGTGCATACCAACTACGCTTAGAGATGACTCTAATACCACTGATGGGTTCGTAGCATAGAAAACAAAAAAATTCCTATGCATGAACACATAAACTAGCCAAGAACATCTACAAGATGGTAGCAATGGAGACTAACCCTCGAAGACCGGTAGCGGGGATTACGTTCCCGCACAAACGTTGCCGATGGAGAGTCGAGGAAGACGCACGTAGTCGACATAGTCATTCACTTGACGTAGTCGATGTAGTGGTTCACTTGACGATCACGAGATCGTGTACACGGTGCCACAACCAGCAGCGCCCCCATGCTCGGTCACACGTATAGCTCGTCGTCGACTCCTCCACGCGCTCGGTCCAGCGGGGCAGTGGAAGAAGGGATCCGCCGGATACTCCAACACTCACTTCTCCAAGTGTGTGAAACTCGAACTAACAATCCGGCAGAGCTTCGCTAAGCCAAGACGGATTTAGGGCAGCAACTTTGCGGGAGAGGGAAGAACCGAAGTGTGTGGAGAAGAGGAGTATGTCCAACATATATATAGGAGAGAGGGGGCAGCCACCCATGAGGGGTGCGGCCAGCCCCTCCCCTTTTCTCCTCTTCATGGTGGTGGTAACCCCCTCCTTCATGGAAAGGTAACCCCCTTCATCAAATGAGTAACCCCCATTTTAATTTTGCATGACATTCATGCTAATTAAAATTCACACTTATTGATTTAATAAAACATTTTTATTTCTTTAATATTTGTTAATTCATTTAATTAACAAATATTAACAAATACACCCTTGAGTTATTTCGATATCCCGAAACAGTTTCAGTGCTTTTCTGAAACAACCCTCATGTTGTCCTGTAATTCGATCGGAGTATCGTATCCACTCAAAAAACGACGGCGAACCTTAAGTGTGTCGCCCTACGGTTCGTGAATAACGTGGACATGATCGAGACTCCTCTCCGATCAATAATCATCAGCGGGATCTGGAAATCTATGATGACTCCCACTTACTCACCGATGAACTAGTGATCGTGTGAACCAATAACGAACATAGTTAATTCCTTTTGTCTCACGATATTATTACTTGTCTGAGATCTGATTATTTGGTATCAACCATACCTAGTTCGATCTCGTTCCCGACAAGTCTCTTTACTCGTTCCGTGATAATGCATTCCCATGACCTAGTCACATGCTTGCAAGCGATTCCAATGCAATATCACCGAGAAGGGCCCAGAGAATATCTTCCCGTCATCGGGTCGGACAAATTCCACTCTTGATCCATGAGCCTCAACTAATACTTTCAGAATACCCAAATCAACCTTTATAATCACCCTGTAATGGTGTGACGTTTGATATCATCAAAGCACTCTTCCGGTATCAGTGATTAACATGATCTTATGGTCTGAGGATTAGAACTATTTCATATGAGTTTGATATAGCAATGAACTTGATGACTTGATTGTATTGCTATTCGTACTATGGGTGTGAGTGTTCATCACATCATTCTTCTAATAATATGACCCCGTTATTAACAACATCCAATGTTCATGATCAGGAAACCTTGATCATTAGTTAATCAACGAGCTAGTATAAAAGAGAGGCTTTACTAGGAACCCTTTTAGTTTATTAATCACACAAGTATTAATGTTTCCGATTAATACAATTCTAGCATGAGAAATAAACATCGATTATGAACACGGGATAATATAATAACAACTTTATTATTACCTCTCGGGCATATTCCTTTCAGGAGCAGCCATCCATCTATCGCTGACGTGTGGGCCGTTTTATTTCCTGATTGTATACGCGGTGCTGCCAATGACAAATGGGGCCGCTCTATAGGGCTGTCGCAGCCAATGACCAGTGGGGTCATGTATTTTTCAGGAAAAGACATATATTGCCGCTCTGTGGGACTGCCGCATCCAATGACCTGTGGGGTCGTCTATTTATTTAGAGAAAATCATATATTGCCGCTCTGTGGGGCCTTCACAGCCAATGACCGCTGGGGTCGTCTATTTATTTAGAGAAAATCATATAGAGCCGCTCTGTGGGGCCGCCTCAGCCAATGACCGCTGGGGTCGCCCTTAGTGAAAAGGCATATATCCCTGCTTTTAGTTAGAGAGAAGCAACAAGTTTGTTAATTAATTTTTCTTAAGCTAGACCCAGCAGGTGACTATTTTCGTAGCTTAATCTAAAGTGAATCTTATGCTAAACATGGCTGGAACCTAGTGTTGTGTATCTCATTAGTCATCGGAAAACCGCTGGCAGCTCGTTCCCCACCCTCGGACGGAGCAGCCATCGTCGGCGCCTCGTCGCGCCGCCAGCTCTGTCCCCCGGCAGCATCGGATGGACTGCGGCGCTGCATGTCAACCATGGCTCCAACACTTGTTTCGTCTGCACGCATTGTACCCACCGCAGGAAAGTCCGCCGCAAGCAGATCCGCCGCCCACGACGACCGGGATTTGTTCCGCGCACCAATTGATAGTATAGCTTGGTAAGACCTCCGCTTCTACCTCCCCCGCCCCCTAATCGATTCAGTTCCCGTAATTTATTAGAGTTTGTAGGTGCGAAATAGTCCTCAATGTCTGGTCGTAGCGGGTACACCGGCGAGGGTGGGGATTCGATCATGTCGTGGCCACGTTCTACTTCTCCTACCTCGTCGGAAGTGCAGGTATCTAGCTTCTGCTCTCTGTACTACCGTTGAATTTGAAGTGCCGCCATGGCTTGTTGGAGTGATTTCAGTTGTTCTTTTTTCCATTATTGTTACAGTTTGCTAGGCAAGCTGATGATCCATGGTATATTGCATACCAAGATGAATCAACCCAGTGGTGTAGCCAGAGAATGGATTTGGAGGAGAAGGTGGCCAATTTAGGTGATGAATTGGCCCGTAAAAACCTGATGATATTCGAGCTGAAGCGTACCGTGGAGGAAGTACAGAAGAATTCAGAGCTTATTCGCAAGGAGAAGTTGATACTTGAGACAGATCTTGCCGTATTTGATCAAGTGGTAGAAAATTTAGAACATGAACTTCAAGTGATGGGAGAGGAGAAAAGTAAATTCATCTGGGAAGTTTTATTAGGTGTCATCCCTGTCCTAGCAGTTATGTGGTTGTGGTAGATGATTTAGATAGTATAGAATTGTTATTCAGTAGATGGATCTAACCACTGTATTTTGGTGTGGCTCTAACCACTGTATTTTGGCGTACAATTTCCTAGTTGTGCTAAGTAATGCGCTCGATAATTTTAGCATGCATGAACATCTTATAAAAGTGAAGGGATCCCAAAAGTGAAAGCATGTACCAGCCTCTCGGATCAAATACATATCAATCTTCCCAATCAAGTTGGGATAGAATTCAAATCATACATACGGATGTACAGGGACACATCGAGAAAGTGGAGAAGCTTTTTTTGAGGCGGAGGTAGTAGTTCGAACAATTTTATCCCAATTTGAAATTGAAAAATACAAATTTATCATAATTTATCCCAATTTGCGGCGTCGAACACGGCCGTGCACCGATGGGCTAGAAGGGCCGGGACGACGGGCGGCTGAGGGGTGGTCGTCTGCGCCATCCGCAAACTCGGGCATGGAGGAGGGCTGGATCTGCGGCTTCGCAACCACTCTTGGCACCGTCGCCGTCTTGGTGTACTTCATCAGCGACGGATCTGAGGATGGCTGGATCTGCGCCGTCACAGCGATGTTGTAGGCGATGACTTCAATCGTCTTGGCATCGATGACCACTGTCGACACGGCCGCCGTCTTGGTGTCCTTCATCAGCAACAGATCTGAGGAGGGCAACGGAAGTGAGACATCGGTAGGCTCTGACATTGAAGGCTAGATCTGCGCCGTCGCAGCAATGTTATAGGCGATGGCTTCAATCGTCCTGACATCGATGACCAGTGTCGACACGGCCGCCGTCTTGGTGTCCTTTACCAGCAACAGATCTGAGGAGGGCAACGGAAGTGAGACATCGGCAGGCTCCGACATTGAAGGCTGGATCTGCGCCGTCGCAGCGATGTTGTAGGCGATGGCTTCAATGATCTTGGCATCATTGACCACTGTCGGCACGGCCGCCGTCTTGGTGTTCTTCATCATCAACAGATCTGAGAAGAGAAACGAAAGTGAGACGGAGAGAGACATTTCAACTATTTTTGAGGGTTAGATCCTCACCGGCACTCTTAGATCCTCACCGGCACTCTTAGATCCACGCTGCCGCATGGTTAGATCCGCGCCGCCGCACGCACGGTTAGATCTGTGCCGCCGCATGGACGGTTAGATCCGCGCCGCCGCACGCACGCTGCAGTTCCGCGCTGCCGCACGCATGGTTAGATCCACGCTGCCGCACGCACGGTTAGATCCACGCCGCCGCACGCACACTGCAGTTCCGCGCCGCCGCAACCGCCAGAGTAAGAGAGGAAATAGGAGAGAGGAAGATGCGACTGGAATATGCGACTGCCAGGGTTGGTAGGTATGTGCTCTGCTCTTCTCTCCGTATGTGTCCATCGAGGTAGAGAGAGATATACAGGCCATCCGATCATAAATGATCCAACGGTGCAAGCGTACATTGAGCTATCAACCAACCAAGATCCATGTGACATACATCTCGACCAATCAGAGATCAGCCAGTGAGTACAAGTGAGGAAAACTGAGTAGAACTAAGAGTGGGAAAAGTGAGGAAATGTTTATCGGAAGGGCAAAACTGAGTAGGACTGAGTAAAGCAAGTGGACCCGGAGGGGGAAAACTGAGTAAAACTAAGTAAAACAGGGGCACCCAAATAATAAAGGGAGTAAGGGAAATTGAAGCTTTTGGCATAAAAATTGTTAGATTGTGTTATTTGAACAATATAGTACATTTTGGCCGACGTGATATTGTTTGCAATTCAAAGATACACAAGTGTGACAAATTTGGACTCATTTGGACAAAGTTTGTAAGCATTGTGGCCTTGTGGGTATTTGGGAGGTGTGTTGAGTAGAAAGCCCTGCATCTTCATAGCTAGTAGCTCATGGACTAGGAAGTGGTTTTGGGAAAAACTTCATATCTCTATATTTCCTTTTCCATTATTATTTCTCTAGGTTGTAGGTAACATAACAAGACTCCATGGGAAGGTTCCACCATGTTTTGAATTATTTTGAATTATTTTGAATTAAACTAAACCCAAAACTATATTTTTTGAGTTTAGTCACTTAGAAAATGATAAATGTGGCTTAAGCGATGAACTTATTCGAGGTGCATGACCATAGAAAACTTGCAATAACACATACATTCAAATTAATTGTTCAAAATAAAATCTTTCTCTTGCTCCTGGTGTGACTCGCTGGGTCCACCACCTTACTCCGGGTAACCCTACCAGGGATATTACCGGTGTCTACCTTCCTTTTGCCCTCTTTCTTGTTCTTCTTCTTCTTCTCTTTGGGTTGTGCCAAGACCGAGACAACCATATCATACGAAGCTTGTGCTCTTTCTTCTAATGCATTTTCTTCCCTTGCTTCTATAATCTGCTCTTGATCCATCGGTTTACCCAGCTCTCGATCAATTACTTCACTCAGCTGTCTATGCATTGCTTCAACGGCCTCTAGATCCATTTGTTCCCTCTGCTCTCGATCCATCGGTTCAAGCAGCTCTCGATTCATCTGTTCAATCTGCTCTCGATCCATCGGTTCAAGCAGCTGTCGATCCATCAGTTCAAGCAGCTCTCGATTCATTGCTTCAATCTCCTCATGTTGAATTGCTGCTTCATTCTCCTCTGCATTTGCTGCTCCCGCCTGATCTTCCATTCCAAAAGCTGGGTCAACTGGATTTTTACAAAGCCTAGCAATGTGTCCAGGGGTTCCACAACGTTTGCACTTATGTCGTCGAATCGGTGCACCACCCTCTGCACTAGCTCTGATCCTATTCTTCCTCGGCCTACCTGCCGGTCTAGTCAAAACTGGAGAGTACAGTTTGAAGCCTGGATCGACTTTCATCCATTGGTGTTTTCCCAACAAGGTAGGAACATTCATAGCATATGCAGCCCTAAATTTGGCAACAGAGAAATACTCTGACACATACTGATCAACTTCACCTTCTGCACCCACTATAACACTCATGAAAAATAATGCGTGTATGCAGGGTATCCCACAGATCTGCCATCGCCTACAATGGCATGTCCTATCAACCAAACTCACTGGATACCTCCACTGCCTGTTTTTACTGTCAGTGTAGGTTACCTCAGCCTCCATTCCTTTTCTGATGCATTTCATCTTCAATTGTTTTGCCCTGGCATGCAAAGACTTAATCAAAGATAGGAGCATGAGATGGCCAACATATTTTGTGGCTACAATTCTTTGACGCAGATCGATCTTTATCATGATCATCTGCCTAATCTTATCAAATATTTGCCACAGCATAAGCCCTTTCAATGACTTGACCTTTGCATTGAAACTCTCCGCAAGGTTACTTGTTACATAGTCTACCTTGCAAATTTCATTGAATTGGCTTCTTGACCACACCCTACCATGATGTTCATCCAAGTACTCCTTCACCCCAGGTTTTTGTTTATACAACACTTCCAAATGAAACAGATGCTTCCTAATGCTGCATGTGTATGCAGCTGGCCATAGGTTGTCAATATAAACTTTACCCTTGAATTTCTTTGTAAAATTCTATACCAAGTGTTGCATACATTCCCTATGCTCCACTCCAGGGAATACTGCTTCTACTGCACTCTCCAAACCTTTGCAAGCGTCCGTGTGGATAGCAAGTCCTGGTGGATGACCTATAAGGTCACGCAAATTCTGCAGAAACCAAGTCCAACTTTCCTCTGACTCAACCTCCAAAACTCCATAAGCAACAGGGAACATCCAATTGTGTCCATCAACTGCAGTAGCAGCAATTAGCTATCCTTTAAACCTGCCATGAAGAGTTGTTGCATCCACGGCCAAATAAGGCCTGCAACCGTCCAGAAAGCCTTTCCAGCAAGCTTTGAAACAAACAAAAGCCCTTCTAAAACATTCCTTCTGCATTATCCTCCCGCTTTTCAATTTGTAGGGAACTGTATGCTTATCTATCGCTACAACACTGCCTGGACTAGCCATCTCCACTTCAGCTTTGAAAGTGTAAAGCAACTGAAAGCTTTCATTCCATGGACCATTGATCCTGTCAAGAGCCATTTCCTTTGCATAGAACATCCTCATGTAAGGTATTTTTATATTAAACTTATCAGATATCAATTTTATGAGTGCTCTTGGACCAAGTGATAGAGTTTCTCTCAGCCAATCTATGATTGCATCTGCCAACCACCTAGTCTTCGCTAGCTTTGATTTCTCCTCTGGCGCTCCCGCTCGTGGTAGACAAGTATGGTCGATCAAGTTCTTCTTTATCTGAAACATAATTATAAGAGATGTCAGTAACAGTTAAGAAATTTTACACCGTGATCTAAAATACACAACTAGTTGGCGTAGTACCTGAACCACGGTGCTTCTGGGCATTGTGGATGCATGCAGCCTCCACTTACACCTCTTGTATGGGCACTTAACTGTGAACCTGCCTGGCTCACTTTTAATAACCTCATAATCATTCTTGGTGAGAATGCAATATGTAGTAATTGCATTACGGCAGTCCATCATCATTTGAAATATGGTGCCTTCTGCAAGCTGAGGATCCTCCCTGTTCCACTCAATTGTTGGCAAGTCATCACCTTCGTAATCGGCTAAAATGAGGCTGTCATTGTTCTCATCCTTCTCTTCATCATCAGTGTCATCAAATCTGGCACCTTGTGCAATATCTTCCATGTATTGATCCTCCATTGCCTGCTTACTGCATCGATCTACCAATTCAGGAAACATCAACTCATCCTCATCATCTTGAGGAGACGGATCCTCAATCTCTGTATCGTCCTCCACATCGACCGCAGGAATGATCTAGCTACGACTAGCACTGGGGACAGATGGTGCTGCTGTGGACCTACAAGGAGCGGGGTGGTGCACATGATTAGCAGAGGCAGCAACACTAGAGAGACATGATGCCCGACCACCTAATGATGCCTGAACACCAGATGATGCCTGGACCCTGTCCACATGGATACGAATTTTACCGACACGACAAGAATCATTTAAAGCAAAAAGAATTCCCAGATCGTCGTCAGAAATTAGTGGAACATATCTTCCCTCCGTGCTGTTGACATATTGGAAATCAACAGAATCGCCAGCGCCCCAAGGGTACTAAGCGCAGATGTTATCTTTTAAATCCCTCAACGAGATGGTAGTTGCAATCACCGCTGGGATGTAAAATCCGCTCACATTGTGTTCAGAATCACGCAAAAAGCTAGTATCCAGCCTAACCACCGGCCGAAAAGCCAGCGCTGGATCAATCCTATTCGAAAAGCAACGCAGTTAGTTGAGCAACAACGATTCGCGCTCAAAAACTGCCTACTGTTAATTCACATAGGCAGACGATGCTTACCCAGATGGAATCCATGCGATAGATCCCTCTGATTCCCAATCTTCTCCGCCGTTGAGGGGCATAATCGGCACACCAGACGGCTGTACAAACTCTACCGCGATAGGGGTAGATCTAGTGGAGGCGGAACCCTCTCCGCCTCCCGGGGGTGGTGGTGGGGGCGGAGGCGGCTCGGGGGCGGACGACGCTGCTGGTGCCAAGTTGACGTGTAGCAGACGGTCCTTGTGCGTGGTGAATGACCAGCCCGTTGGGAACCCCAAGAGGAAGGTGTGATGAGTATAGCAGCTAGTTTTCCCTCAGTTAAGAAACCAAGGTTTAATCGTTCTTGGAGAGGAGAGACAAACGACTGAAGGTGATGCTTGCTAGTTTGCGACAGCTTTGGACAATTTATATATGGCGCCTCGTCCAAGCTTTGCTTGCTAGCTGCAACGCGGAACCTGCACACAACACAACCAAGTACCTTGTTCCCAACTTGCGATGAGGTTGTCAATCTCACCGGTTTGCTTGAAACAAAGGTTATGAGCGTATCGAGTGGAAAACAATATAGTATGCGAGTAAAGTAAACAGTGCAAGTAAAGTAAACATGTGATAGCAATATGATGGAAATAAGACCGGGGTCCACAGTTCACTAGTGGTGTCTCTCCATAAGATAAATAACACATGCTGGGTAAACAAATTACAGTTGGGCAATTGATAGAATAAAGATAAACGTGATATGTCAAGAAGATCACTATGAGATTTACTCTGGGCATTACAACAAAATACATAGACCGCCATCCAACTACATCTATGACTAATAATCCACTTGTGGCGAATCAATCCGAGAACTCCACAAGTATTAAGTTGCGAACAACAGATAATTGCATTAAGCAAAGTGTGTAATGTAAACAAAGCATATGCCCTTGAGCATATGAATGTTGTTTTCTCCCTAGTAGCAACAGCACACCTACAACCTTAGAGGTTTCTGTCACTCCCCCAGGTTAAATAGAGGCATGAACCCACTATCGAGCATAAATACCCCCTCTTGGAGTCACTAGCAACTACTCGGCCAAGATAGCTACTAACAACGGAGAGCATGCAAGATCATAAACAACATAGAGATAACATAAGATATATTTCAGTACAGCAACTCAATCATAAACACCAATATTCATCGGATCCCAACAAACCAAACATGTAGAATTACATAACGGTGATCTCAATCATGTAGGGCAGCTCATGAGATCTAAACATGAAGCACATGGTGGAGAAGACAACCATCTAGCTACTGCTATGGACCCATAGTCCAAGGTAGACTACTCACTCATCGCTCCGGAGGCAAGCATGGTGATGAAGAAGACCTCCGGTGGCGATTCCCCTCTCCGGCAGGGTGCCAGGAAGAGCTTCTGGACCCTCCCGATCTCGGGTCGACGACGGCGGCGGATCGCGATGTGTTTCTGGAAAATTGATCGGGTACTTAGGTTTTTCCCGTCGGGGGGTCTTTATAGGCGAAGGGGCGATGTCAGAGGAGGGGCTAGGTGGCCTCACGCCAGGGTGGCGCGCCCCAGCGCATGGCCGCGCCAGCCCTGTGTGTGGGGCCCCTGTGCCCCCCTCCTACTCTCCTTCGGATCTCTGGAAGCTTCCGGGTAAAATAAGACTTCATGAACTTGTTTCGTCCAATTCCGAGAATATTTCCTGTGTATCACTTCTGAAACACAAAAACGGCAGAAAATAGGGAACTGGCACTGTGGCAACTCGTTAGTAGGTTAGTTCCGGAAAATGCATAAAAGTGCCACGAAGTGTAACGAAACAGTAGGCAAATGGTGTAAAAACAAGCATGGAGCATCAAAAATTATAGATACATTGGAGACGTATCAAGCATCCCCAAGCTTAACTCCTGCTCGTCCTCGAGTAGGTAAGTGATAACAAAAGAATAATTTTTGAGGTGACATGCACCTACACAATCTTGATCATATATGTAAGAATTTGTGAGCTGGGATCATAAGAACTTAAAACATGGGCATGAAGATATAATCTTGACAATAAGAACTTAGCAACCATGTTGTAAACATGCAAATGAACACAAACAAAAGATCATGAAAATGAAAGAATGAAAGTCAAACACGTGTTCAAATCATAAGGAAAAACATACAAATGGTTTTCAGCTTGTCCTTCAAAGAGAGCAAAACATAAATGCATAGGACACCTTCAAGTTTAAGAGGGCGACTAGATACAAATAATTTGAGAACAAGTGAAACCAACAATATGAATCAATCAATGAAAACTTTGGGACAATGCACATTATACTAAGAATGACAACTATGCTCTCTTATGGTGCATGAAGAAAGAAGGTGGTGAATCAACATAAAAGTAAAAGAAAGGCCCTTCGCAGAGGGAAGCAGTGATTGCAAGTTTTATAAACTTCAAAAATTATGGTACTTACCGGCTTTGAGCTCTCATTGCCCCCATCATAAGCATCTTGAATGGTTAGAGTTAATGCGAGAACAATTATGATGCATATGCTTGACAAATCATAAGTTGAAAACCTCGTGCCCCGTGAATACGAGTACCCAAACCTCATGCTACTTTACTTAGAGTCCCAAGCAAGGCTCTTGTCATTGTAAGTATATGCATATCATTGAGAACCGCCAATGGGGTACCTCCGTGCCCGATGACATGGAACAAGCCCACACCAAAATGACAGGACAAGCAGACAATGAACACCTCGACATCTCTTTTATTTGCCATTTGTTTAGCTTTTTATTGTGAGATGCGTCGTCGAATGTTCACCATGGGTATGCTGCAAATTTCCACCATGAATTATGCATGGCTTAGATTAGCGGCCCGGCGTTTCCCTAACACATATACAAACTCCATGATCCCCACAAGATTCCCAATTCATTTCACACCGCGGGCATCCATAAACAAAAGATCACGATATCAACTCAAATAAGAAGTGCAATGTTGAAAGCTTGCCCATGACTGCATGGCTGGGCTAGTCTCCAACTTACAACTTGCAAGCATAACAACTCAACATAAGAGACCACAATGTCAAAAATTTAAGAACATGAAAAAGTAAAGTGTGCCTTCCGGTTCGTGAGAGCTTTACTGACCGAATTTCGCATAACACTGGTAAGAGTTTAATTTGAAGAGAAAATAAAAGCAAGTCAAATTTACTTGGAATAGAAAATTGCTAGTAGGTATGTATGGTGGACACTTTGGAAAACGTTGGCTTTTAGGAGTTGGATGCACGAGTAGAGCTCATACTCAGTACAAGGCGAGGGCTAGCAAAAGACTGGGAGCGACCAACTAAGAGAGCAATAATGGCCATAATCATGCAAAGCGACAAAGCGACATTAAAAGAAGCATAAGATGGCATCAAAAGTCAAAAACTAAATGATCATGAAGGCTATTGGCGACTTTGTAAGAGTCTAACATGTGTGAGCATGCGCCAAGTCAACCCAAATAAAGCATCAAGGAGAAAACCAAAATAATGCTTCCATACAATAAAAACAACGCATGATTTTTTCAAAGGCTCATTAAGCAATCTCAGTTATTTGAGACAAGTCATGCTACAGCAAAACCACTAAGCATACCATCAAAAAGACATCAAGCATGACATGAAAAAACCTAAGCCGCAGTCTACACAAGCTCCTTCTTGTACCACTATTTTGCACAAAGCTTTTTCTCTTTTCCAACACCATCTGAAATTTTTATAAACACCTCTTTTGATGAAAACCAATAAAGATCAGAGGCAAAAATACACCTTGATGAAAAGATATGACAAGGTCTGAACGCAAATCAAGGCAAAAACGAAAACCAAAAGCAGTAGCAGAAAAAGAAGAACACCCGGTAAAATTGTAAGAATGAAAAACGGAGTGTTCTTGGCAAATGAAAATGAGTACATCTCCTCCAAAGGAAATTTGTTGGGGTCCAACCATTTATTGCAGCAAACAAAACAAACTAAACCAACTAAGAAAACTAAAACAACTGACGCTCCAAGAAAAACACATAGTGCATGAAGCAATAAAAATATAGTGTCTTGAAAGGTGACCTGATTTTTGCCGATGAAGAAGGGGTGCCTCGGGGGCATCCCCAAGCTTTGACGCTTGTACTTCTTGGATATTTCTTGGGGTGATGCATGGGCATCCCCAAGCTTGAGCTTTTGTCCATTCTTCAACTCATCTCATCATTCTCCAATCCCTACACTTGAAAACTTCCTTCATACAAAACTAAACACAATTCTATTAGCAACATTAGTGCAAGCATAACATATAATCAACCTCTTTTTTGCTTCAGGTTTCAACTCAAAACCACCACATATATAGCAAATACTACTGTAGCAACTTCCCCAAAAGTTCCGTGATCTAAAGAACTTAAAAGAAAGCGATAAAGTGGCAAACACAAATATTGGCAGAAATCTGTCAAAACTGAACAGCTGGCAAAGGCCGGATTTTTTAGGGGTTTTCTGTTGCTCAAATCAAAAAGTGTTCAACTAACGAAAGTTTGGATATAACCTGGGGCATATGCGCAACAAATCACAGGTCCAAAAGATATACAGAGAATTTATACGAATTTTTACGGTGCAGCACCGAAAACAGTTTCAGGACAGCAACATCCCCAAATCTTTACCTCACTCAAATTAGAGGCTTTTCTTGGCACAAAAATGAAATAAACAAGATAAGGAGCGGTCATTACAGTAGTAATGACTTCCAAGACTCAAATAAAAGAAAAAGTACTGAAAATAAAAACATTGGGTTATCTCCCAAGAGTGCTTTTCTTTAACGCCTTTGAGCTAGGCGCAGTAAATTGCGAATCAAGTATTTTCAGAAGATGAAGTACTAGGATCAGCGCGTGCCTTACGTCTTCCTTTCTTACCTTTGCTCTTGACTCTAGGAAAGACATGGCTATTGCAAGGTGGAGAGATAAATCTTATATTGCCTTTTCCCACATCAATGACGGCGCCCAGGAGCTTCAGGAGGGATCTTCCAAGTGTGATTTGACCTTTCCCTACACATTCAATAACAAGATAATCAGTAGATATCATTCTTCCTAGGACTTTTGTAAAAACTCCTTCAGGTATTCCAATGGGAAATATAGTGGCATTGTTAGTAAGAGAAATTCCTTCTCCCCCCTCAGAAAGCTTCCAAAGGCTCAAAGATTCATAAACATCCTTTGGCATAAGACAAAATTCAGACATAATATCACAACGAGCATGAAAAGTTTCACCACTAATGGTGATTTTTACCGTAGGATACCAACTCGAAGGTTCAGAATTTGTTGGCACATAATCAAAATGCTGGCTCAAAGTATTGTAGCAAGAATTCAAACTTGAAGTGCGAGCCTCAAGAGCATCAAGTCTATTAAAAATGCACACAAGAGAGGAATCAAAATAGGTTGGCATGCTATAAATTGCAATCAACTTTTTTATAATATTGAAGGCTTGATCTCCATCACAATGAAGGAAATCTCCTTCTGCAGTAGCATCCAAAGCATATCTATAACGAAGAGCAAGTCCAAAATAAAAGCTACTAAGAAGCAAACTCAAAGTCATTTTAGGTTCAGTTTTTCCATGCCAATCATAAATTCTAGACCAAGCTTCTTTAAAGCTTTCCTCATCCTTTTGTTTAAAAGTAAAAATCATATCCTCGGGCGACATAGTAGTAGCAGCTGAACTAGACATAATAAACTAAAGTAAAGAAGTAACAACTACCAAGGATTCTAAAAAAATTCGGTTTTTGATATAAAACGATGCAGGTAAAATAAATAAAGTAAAGCAAAACAATAACAAAGTAAAGGATGTGCGTGCGAAAACTCCCCTCGCAGAAGTCTTCTACTTCCTCCCTGGCAACGGCGCCAGAAAAGAAGATGATGGTGTCAGGTTGACGTGTAGCAGACAGTCCTTGTGCGTGGTGAATGACCAGCCCGTTGGGAACCCCAAGAGGAAGGTGTGATGAGTATAGCAGCTAGTTTTCCCTCAGTTAAGAAACCAAGGTTTAATCGTTCTTGGAGAGGAGAGACAAATGACTGAAGGTGATGCTTGCTAGTTTGCGACAGCTTCAGACAATTTATATATGGCGCCTCGTCCAAGCTGTGCTTGCTAGCTGCAACGTGGAACCTGTACACAACACAACCAAGTACCTTGTTCCCAACTTGCGATGAGGTTGTCAATCTCACCGGTTTGCTTGAAACAAAGGTTATGAGCGTATCGAGTGGAAAACAATATAGTATGCGAGTAAAGTAAACAGTGCGAGTAAAGTAAACAGGTGATAGCAATATGATGGAAATAGGACCGGGGTCCACAGTTCACTAGTGGTGTCTCTCCATAAGATAAATAACACATGCTGGGTAAACAAATTACAGTTGGGCAATTGATAGAATAAAGATAAACGTGATATGTCAAGAAGATCACTATGAGATTTACTCTGGGCATTACAACAAAATACATAGACCGCCATCCAACTGCATCTAGGACTAATAATCCACTTGTGGCGAATCAATCCGAGAACTCCACAAGTATTAAGTTGCGAACAACAGATAATTACATTAACCAAAGTGTGTAATGTAAATAAAGCATATGCCCTTGAGTATATGAATGTTGTTTTCTCCCTAGTAGCAACAACACATCTACAACCTTAGAGGTTTCTGTCACTCCCCCAGGTTAAATAGAGGCATGAACCCACTATCAAGCATAAATACCTCCTCTTGGAGTCACTAGCAACTACTCGGCCAAGATAGCTACTAACAACGGAGAGCATGCAAGATCATAAACAACATAGAGATAACATAAGATATATTTCAGTACAGCAACTCAATCATAAACACCAATATTCATCGGATCCCAACAAACCAAACATGTAGAATTACATAACGGTGATCTCAATCATGTAGGGCAGCTCATGAGATCTAAACATAAAGCACATGGTGGAGAAGACAACCATCTAGCTACTGCTATGGACCCATAGTCCAAGGTAGACTACTCACTCATCGCTCCGGAGGCAAGCATGGCGATGAAGAAGACCTCCGGTGGCGATTCCCCTCTTCGGCAGGGTGCCGGGAAGAGCTTCTGGACCCTCCCGATCTCGGGTCGACGACGGCGGCGGATCGCGATGTGTTTCTGGAAAATTGATCGGGTACTTAGGTTTTTCCCGTCGGGGGGTCTTTATAGGCGAAGGGGCAATGTCAGAGGAGGGGCCAGGTGGCCTCACGCTAGGGTGGCGCGGCCCAGGGCCTGGCCACGCCATCCCTATGTGGGGGGCCCCTGTGGCCCCCCTCTTACTCTCCTTCGGATCTCTGGAAGCTTCCGGGTAAAATAAGACTTCAGGAACTTGTTTCGTCCAATTCCGAGAATATTTCCTGTGTATCACTTCTGAAACACAAAAACAGCAGAAAACAGGGAACTGGCACTGTGGCAACTCGTTAGTAGGTTAGTTCTGGAAAATGCATAAAAGTGCCACGAAGTGTAACGAAACAGTAGGCAAATGGTGTAAAAACAAGCATGGAGCATCAAAAATTATAGATACGTTGGAGACGTATCAGACGCCATAAGGTAGGAGGACAGGACGGCGTGCGGCGGAGGGGCGGTGTGTGAGCTCTTCCAGTCTCGGGCGGAGGGGAAAGCTTTGGGTGAGTGACAGATTGCCAGTCCGACGTGTCTCATTGGGTCAGCAGTCAACACCATTCAAAAGCAACGGTCCATTCACAACCACCGCGGCTCCCTAGCCGTCACCGGTAACGGTCTAAGGCCTCTGACCAGATGGCAACCCTCCCGTCCGAGCGTCTGCGAGGGGTTTCAAACTAGAGGGAGGGAAAAACTGAGGAAAAGTTAAGCGGCTGGGGAAAACTGAGTACAACTAACGAACCAGGGGCACGAAAATAGAAATCCCTATAGGATATGTTTCAATATAATCCAACACAACATGATGTGCCTCCATCCATGGAAACATGTATGGATTTTGTTTCTTTGTCAGGGTACTTCACTAAGTCTAAGATGATGGAGAATGTGAGCAATATATTTAAACATTCCTCTAGAATTGCATGCACCTAAACACATAAACCAAAAGCTTAATCTAACATGCAGCTAACAGTTTCATCCAAAAGCTCAACCTCATAAAAAAGATGTGCAATGCCCTTATACATCAACATGTGATACTTCTCTCTTCTCAATCTTCTTTGAGGATGCAACAAGTTGTTTACTTCTTTGTTGCAAAAAAAATCTAAGCAACCTTCATGCAACATGAGGGAGCGCAAGGCATCACCAACAAGCTTGGTCGTTGCCAATACACACTTGCGCGAAGCCGCTAACATGTAGATCATCGTTAAGGTTGTGTGATGCCATCATTATCACTTCTCGATTTGTAGAACTCTAACTTTGCCATAATTGACCATCAGTGTAATTCAACCCTCAACATACCATCCAAAACCGACATCGGCCTATGCCAAACAGCCAAGCATGTGTGTGGATGACTATGAAGCTTTAATCTGAAGGAGAGACTCATTTTATAAGAGAACAAGGTTTGTGACAAAGAGTGTTACATGGAGACCCAATGGACATGCTAGAAAAACCGCCAAAACCTTGCTAGACAACCGTCACGCCAAGCGAGATCCATCACATGAACAATGGGTGTACATAGTCCACTGAAAGTAATATTTATACTCAGATTTATCTCAGTGTAGTCGAGTTGTGTTATGTTATGTTATGTGTGAATTAAACATAGATCTACTAGCTTTGCCAAAATTAAAGGGTGCACATTTGTACACCCAAAAACAAAACTATACACACCGTGGTAGCTACACACCCTTCTAAAAACCAACACGTGTCTAACGGTGTTAGTTTCGTAGAATCTTTTAACAACGCTAGCCTCCACGGCCCGAGCCACTCCTCCCCTCCACCGCTCTCTATTCTCTCTACCTTTTTCTTCAACCTCATCCTCTCGAGGCTTGAGCCCCATCGGTCACGAGCGTGGCGAGTGGAGCTTATGCTCCCCACCCAGGCGCGAGCGCACCAGCCGTTGGAGCTCGTCGTGCAGGAAGGGCCCTCGCGAGGATGCGGCGCGGCGGCTGGACAGCAGCATGATCAATAGGAGGCGCCCAGATGCGGCCGCCGGTGGCGGCAAGGCCGGGCAGAT
This sequence comes from Dactylis glomerata, assembly GCA_007115705.1. Taxonomy (NCBI): domain Eukaryota; kingdom Viridiplantae; phylum Streptophyta; class Magnoliopsida; order Poales; family Poaceae; genus Dactylis; species Dactylis glomerata. The sequence goes on from QXEO01000184.1 coordinate 1,701,055, forward strand.
AGAGACACGGGATGGTGAGACGCACCACGCCGAGCCCCTAGTTGACTCGCGGAGGAGCTGCTGCGGGGCGACGCGAGTTGGTGGAGAGAGGACGCCGAGCCCCTGCTCGGAGAAGAAGCTCTCAGCGCGGCGAGGCAGGAGCACGCGGGGCGCAGCGAGTGGAGCTCGGGACGCGAGCACGGAACATCAGGTAATTAAGCTTTGCGTGCATCGCCTACTTAAGTCGCCTAGATTTTATTGACCGTGTAGCTAGTAGCTTCCTCTTGCTCTGTTTTGCTTGCTGAATAGTTGTCCTTCCTTTCAGGTCAAGGAGGCGTTCTACTACCGTATATTCGAGAGGCCATCTAATACTCTCAGTAGAAGGCCGCAGTTCTTGCACCACCGGTAGGAGGCCGCACCTATCTCTGTTGCCGGAGAGCAGAAGCTGTGGTTCTCCGCCGCCATGTGCTAATTGCCCCTGCGACCTGCTGCCTGCCGATGAGGGCGGCTCCTCATCTACCTGCTGCCTACCGGAGAGCAGAAGCTTTGGTCCTCCGCCTGCTCACGCTGCTACAGGTGTAATGTTGATGAATTTCTGTATCATTAAATTTGGATCTGTGTGTTTGTGATACCTCAGTCATGAATGGCTGCCGAGAGATCTAAATCTGCATGCTTTTTTTTGGCCTGATGAGACATGAATAGATCTAAATCTATTGTTCAAGCTCGTCAGTGTCCAACCCAACTCCGATTCATGAGGATGAGATTCAGAAAGGTCAACGAATTACTGTACAAAAATGTGACAGTATATTTTTGCAGTACTAATTATTTCTGCAGTACTAATTAGGGATTATATTAGTCGATTCTGCTTTGGTAAGTTAATTAGGTAAAGTGAGCATGAAGCGTTTAGTTAATTAGTAAGAGCCCTTAGTTAGTTGGAGACATAGAGAGCGCTTAGTTAACTGTTAGTCTGGCTCCAACGATAAGCGACAAGATATAGAGAATCTTTACCTTTTTCTATTCTCTCTCCATGAAACGACGTGTGCAGTTGCCGTTAGTCATGAGAAGAATCCAATGGTGTTGTGCAAGATCCAACGGTGATTAGAGGGTGAGTAGGTACCAAGGTGAGCACCAAATCCACTCTCTTTGTACACCAATGTACTGATCTAGCTCTGCCGATGCCTACATCAGCTGTCTTCTTGAGTAATATAATGTCCAATTCTTTCAAAGCCAAACCAACAAGCAGAATTGTGATATGGTCACTATCTTTGCAAATTGCATATCCATCCTCTCATGAATTAGGCCCAACCCTTCTATCATCGGCCTTGTTTGTTTAAAGAACCATTTGCTGAGAAATCCTGTGGGGTTGTGGTACGTCTCAAACATATGAACGGATCGTATGGGCACCTAGAGGGGGGGGTGAATAGGTGCTACTCAAATTTTAATTCTTTTTCAATTTAGGCTTGACACAAAAGGTAAATTCTCTAGATATGCAACTAAGGTGAATTTACCTATATGTCAACAAGCAAGCTAAGCAAGATACAAGTAGTAAAGGCAATAAAGGATAGAGGTAACCGAGAGTGGAGCACACGGAGACACGGATGTAATTCCCGTAGTTCCTTCCTTTTTAGGGGAAGTACGTCTACGTTGGAGGGGTGTGGTTGCCACAAAGGCCTAACCAACGCCACAAAGGCTCACCCTATTCTCCGGTGCAAGCTTCCGCCACAAAGGCCTAGCTCACTTTCCACTAAGGGATTCCTCAAGGCGGAACCGGCCTTTACAAAACTTGGGGCACAACTCCACAACTGAATTGGAGGCTCCCAAGCACCACAAAGATCTCAATCAACAAGTATCAAGATATCAATCACACAAACAAGGTCAAGGGACACAAGGGAACCCAAGACCAAAGGGCCCTCTAGCAAATGAGAGGGGAAATCAAATCGCTTCGGTGAGGATGTAGATCAAGGCCTTCTCCTTCGATTCTCCAAAGATCAAGAGCTTTGGTGGGCTGAGGGAGGAGATCTTGCGAATTTGGTGGCTCAAAATAAGGTGTTCTTCTTCATCAGCTCGAGCAGCTTGAGGTGGAAGAAGGGGAGGGGTATTTATACCCCCTCTTGAAATGTAGCCGTTGCTGACTTGGAGGGGCGGATTATCCGGCCAAAGTTGGACCGGATTATCCGGCTGGCCGGAATATCCGCCCCCCTATACTGGGTGACGCCGCGTCTGGTCCTTAGCCGAATTTGGGGTCGTCTCCGGGGGGGGGGGGCAGATTATCCGGCCCCTGGCCGGAATATCCGGCCCCCTATACTGGGTGACGCCGCGCCAGGTCCTTAGCCGTTTTTCGGCCACTCCCCGAGGGGGCGGATTATCCGGCCACCCCTGGCCAGAATATCCGGCCTGGCATTTCTTCATCTGTCAAAACTGCACAGCTTAGCACACACTTAATATCCCTAATGTTGTTATCTAACACACAAAATCTGAGGGAAACAAAGTTTGCACTTTCAATCTCCCCCTTTTTGGTGTTAGATGACAACACTAGATCGAATATTTCAAACAACAAATATTTGAGCAAGATAAAAGGCTCCCCCTAGATGTGTGCATCTTCACCAACAAGTTTAGAGGAGACATACCTTTGCATAGATAACTCAATCATTATGGAATTCCGAATATGATAATATGATATACCGGACAATAATTTCATAGCCATTTCACCAATAACCATGAGCTAAAAAAATAAGTGAACAACGCATAATGATCCACATGGCACATAGAACATGTAACATAGTCTCATACACCACATGGTAGCAAATAAACGACACGAAGTTCAACGACACACAAAGTTCAACTTAAGACGAACGAAATAAGAAGAAACACAAGCGCCAAAGAATGATAAGCGCGCAAGCTTGTGTTTCCACCCATGCAAATCCCGTAAGACTCCTAATAGAACTACTTCTCCCCCTTTGGCATCAAGACACCAAAAAGGGAGAAGAGCGATGCTACACGCCCCGAGGAATCAATCCTCCAAGTCATCGAAGTCGCCGGTGTCCACATCATCATAATCTCCGCCATCACCCTCGTCATCTCCAGCATCTTCATCCTCATCATCAAAGTCCTCCTCAGCCTCAAAGTCCTCCTCAGCCTCTGCATGAGCACCTCCTGCGGGAGCATCTGGAGCATCAAAGAGATGCTTCTGCATATCCACCCAGTTGTAGCGATCGGTGTTCCAAGCATTATAGGCCACAGGAGCAGTAGGAGTGGGATCGGCGGACTGAGCACCACTGAGACGGTGAAGGATAAGCTGCTGAGTGTCCTGGATGCTCTTCCTCTCGACATAGGCCTGGTAGTTCTCACGGTGGATTTCTACCTTCATGCATAGATCATTCCGCTCAAACCAACTAAGCTTCCTCACCTCCCTAGACACAACAGATGCAGCAGCCCTCTGATCACGAGCAGTAGCACTAGTCCTCGCATCAGCCATGAAAGTGTCAGGATATGCAGCTGAAGGAGCAGATTTCGCCTTTCTCTTGATATACATCTTCTTGACCTTGTGCTCCACACAGTCATCATGAATATCATAGTCTCCAAGGACATGCTTAATGAGAAGCATGATGAAAGGAGCATATGGCACAGTGTTCCTCTGAATAATAGCATCCTTGATCTCATAGAAGATGAAATCCATCACATCAAGGGTAAAGTCCTCAGCAGGATCAGTCGATGTGGCACACTCATGAGCAAAAGCAAGTAGATCAACAAGAGAGGTGCGAATGGCATCATTGTTGCCACCACTAGGAGCAATGTTCTCCCTGAAAATGCGGACCAGCTGATCATAAAGCGGATGCAGCCCATGGATGAAGCCCACAACACCTGTGGAGTCATAGAGATCATACAACTTATCTTTGTCAGGCTTGGTCCCCGGGTTGTGAATACGGCGACCCACTGGAGTGTCTCCATCATACGCATACCCCAAGAGAGAGGCAAACGTAGTGAAGTTCGATGTACACTCATGCTCGCCGGTCATCCACTTCATAGATTTCTGAGCATTTGGCAGGATCACAAGGGTAGCATAGAACTGCTTGATAAGACCGGGATTATAGTTGCACTGAATGTTGGCCAACCCCATCAAACCCAACTTCTCAACCACAGAAAGTGCTTCATCAAAATAAGACTTGCTGCGAAGGTGATCAAAATCAATAGGATGCATCGGACGACAAGGGTTCTTGAATGGCTCATAAACATCACGAAAAATCCCCCACTGCTCCTCATTCCAGAAACCCCTGTCCTCAATCTCTTCATCTCTTGCTGTGGCATACCAATTGTTGCGCCTCACAAGAATGTACTCGGCCTCGGGCATGCTCTTGTAGTTAGGACGTGGCTCTTTGCCTTTGCGACGACGGGCTTGAGCTTTGGCAACCTTGACAGCTTTCTCCTTCTCAGCCTTTCTAGCAGCCTCCCTCTGGCGCTGACGGATTACAACCTCATCAACTAAGACTCCGTGTTCATCCGGAATAAACCGACGCTTGCGCTTCGGCACACTCGAACCACCTGAAAAAGAGAGGTGCAAGGATAGCATGGGGATAAGCGGATGCACACGAGTTACGGAAAGGATCAAAGAACCATGTAGTATGGACAAACAACCTACACCAAAACATCAAATTGAGAACAGCAACAAACAAACAAAATTACAGTGATCTTCCCAGGCCGGATTATCCGGCCAGGGGGGGGCGGATAATCCGGCCCCCTCGAAAAAAATTTCTAAGTGTTGCTGCAGCCTACAATTTGATAGATCGGGGAGAAAGACCCATACAACATGATTCAAGCTTGTCAAAAACAACAACTAGAGGGACAAGACCACCAAGAACATGCAAGGGTAAGATTACATCCTAGGGATAGAACAATACCTGCATCCACTGCGAAAACGGCTTGGTGAATGCCTTCTAGAAGAACAGGGAGTTTGGACTAGTTCCTCCGACGAAATTCGGCCAAGGGGGTGGCCAGAGCTCCGGCGGCGGCGACGGGAAGACGGCGGCGGCGGCAGGGAACTGCTGGAAGGGGTGGGGAAGGGACTGCCCTAGGGCAGCCCGACCCTGCCCCTTATATACCCAGGTGCCACTTGGGCCGGATTATCCGGCCAGGAGGGGGCGGATAATCCGGCCCCCCCGGATATTCCGCCCAGGGGGGCGGATATTCCGGCTTGGGAACCAAAAACTGGCCAGCACGAAATTTTCAAAAACAGATGTTGTTTTGAAGAAAAATTTGAACTCGTGTGCATAGATAGATGTCTTGAGAGAGGATGGCTTAGGTGAGAGAGCAAACACGGAGTGGTTCTCGGCACTTAACATTGCACGAGCAAATCGACTAAAAATCCAATGCAAGTGCCTTCCCATATATAAAAAAATAACGAGAGAGAACACCAAAACCTCAAATAAGATATGCAATGAATCAACTCTTCGAAAAGAAGAGGTCGGTGGCCGAAGCCACCATGTTTGAGTGTTATGGCATTGGACCGCGAAGATGTATCTTGAGTCCATAACCACTACTCGTCATTGAAGCTCAAAAAATCATAAAATGATATTAAGAGAATGATATGATTACTATCGGCATTATGGGGGGAGGGATAGCCCAATTAATTAGGACCGCACTCCCCCTATATCCATGCCCACACCTAAACCAAACATGCATTGAAATATAGGTGTATTTGCAAGATGTTCAAGCCACACTCCTTGAATCAATGATATTTAGCTCATTCCTCAAATATCCAAATCTTGCTTCATCAAGGGGCTTCGTGAAAATGTCGGCAAGTTGATCCTTGGTGCTTACATATGCAAGCTCAATATCACCACGGGCAACATGATCTCTAATAAAATGATTCCGGATCTCAATATGCTTGGTTCTTGAATGTTGCACCGAATTATAGGCTATCTTGATAGCACTTTCATTGTCACATAAAAGAGGCACTTTGTCACAATTGACACCGTATTCCTTCAAAGTTTGCCTCATCCATAACAATTGAGTGCATCCACTTGCGGCGGCAATGTATTCGGCTTCGGCGGTGGAGAGAGATATACAATTTTGCTTCTTAGAAGACCAACACACCAAAGACCTACCAAAAAATTGGCGAGCTCCGGAGGTTGATTTCCTATCATCCTTGTCACCGGCCCAATCCGAATCCGTGAAGCCACAAAGAGAGAAATCCGAGCCTTTGGGATACCAAAGCCCATAAGTTGGGGTATGAACCAAATATCGAAAGATTCTCTTAACCGCCATAAGGTGGCTTTCTTTAGGAGCGGCTTGATACCTTGCACACACACCTACACTCAACACAATATCGGGTCTAGATGCGCAAAGGTAAAGCAAAGAGCCGATCATAGAACGGTATACCTTTTGATCCACATCTTTACCATTGGGATCAAGTTCAAGATGACATTTCGTGGCCATTGGTGTGGCGGCCCCATTTAGTTCTTTCATCTTGAACCTTTTGAGCATGTCTTGGACATATTTGGCTTGATTAATGAAAGTCCCTTCTTTCAATTGCTTGATTTCAAAACCAAGAAAGAACTTCATTTCGCCCATCATAGACATCTCGAACCTATCGGTCATAAGCTTTGCAAATTCATCATTAAAAGCTTTGTTAGTAGAGCCAAAGATAATATCATCAACATATAGTTGGCATACGAAAAGCTCCCCATTGACCCTCTTAGTAAAAAGAGTGGGATCGATTTGCCCAACTTCAAACCCACGGTCTAACAACAACTCCCTAAGGTGCTCGTACCACGCACGTGGGGCTTGTTTAAGGCCATAGAGTGCCTTATGGAGTTTGTAGACATGGTTCGGGAAGTTGAGATCCTCAAACCCCGGGGGTTGCTTAACATACACTTCCTCTTTCAATGGACCATTAAGAAATGCACTCTTAACATCCATTTGTTGCAACTTAAAGTTATGCTGAGTGGCATATGCAAGAAGGATACGGATGGACTCAAGGCGAGCCATGGGAGCATAAGTTTCTCCAAAGTCAATTCCTTCAACTTGAGAGAAACCTTGAGCAACCAATCTTGCCTTGTTCCTCACAACAATTCCATGCTCATCTTGCTTGTTCTTGAAAATCCACTTTGTGCCAATCACATTCCGGCACTCCTTTGGCTTCTCCACTAACACCCATACATTATTGCGCTTGAAGTTGTTGAGTTCTTCATGCATAGCATCCAACCAATCCGGATCTTCAAGAGCTTCAAATACTTTCTTGGGTTCAACCATGGAGATATAAGCATGATGAGAGCTAAATTGTGCCAATTGACGCTGGGTTGACACTTTGCTTCTTAAATCTCCAATAACCCTCTCAAGGGTATGACCTTTAAGTTCCAAATCCCTTTCAACTCTTCTCTTGCGACGGGCTTCGATCTCCTCATTTGAGCTTGGAGGAATCACTTTATCATCTTGATCATTTTGGTCCCCGTCTTGACCATCAACTTGACCTTGATCATCAATATCTTCATGAGTAGGTTGATCTTGGTCTTGTGAAGAATTGGGGGCGGTTGAAATAACCGGAGAGGATGGTGATGCCCCTTCTTCTTCATGAAGGTCCTTGTCTTGTTCTTTGGTTGGTGCATTAGTTGCTTCCTTGGGAGAGGCTTGTTGAGCTTGTGAAGATGAAGGCTCCACTTGAGTAGAGCATAGTCCTTCCCGGTCGGCCACAAGGTGTCCCTCAATGGGGCGGAAAAATCCCACGCCCATTCTTCCTATGGCTTCTCGAGGTATTTCGTCATCTACATCACAAGAAACAACATCTCGCCCCCCTTGGGAGCCGTCATTCTCTTCGAATACCACACTACAAGATTCTTCAACACACCCGGTGGACTTGTTGAAGACTCTATAAGTGTGGGATTCGGCACCATAACCAACAAAAATACCTTCTATTGCTTTCGGATCAAATTTACCTAAACGAACTCCTTTTCTTTTAAAGAAACACTTACACCCGAAAACCCGGTAGTAGGAGATGTTGGGCTTGCTCCCGGTGAGTATTTCATATGGAGTCTTGTTTAGGCCTTTGCGGAGGAAGAGCCGGTTTGAAGAGTGAAAAGCCGTAGAGATAGCTTCGGCCCAAAAGTTGTATGGAGACTTAAACTCCGCCAACATGGACCTAGCCATATCCATAAGAGTCCGGTTCTTCCTTTCGGCTACACCATTTTGTTGAGGGGTATATGCAGCGGAATATTGATGACGAATCCCCTCATCACTAAGAAATCCATTTAAGGTGTAGTTCTTGAACTCCGAGCCATTGTCACTTCTAATTGCCAAAATAGTTTGCCCATGTTGACGTTCAACTTCCTTGGCAAAGTCGATGACTGTTTGTTGAGTCTCACTCTTATGCTTGAAGAAGTAGACCCAAGTATATCTTGAATAGTCATCAACAGTCACCAAACAATATTTCTTCCCACCAAGACTTGCATGAGAGGGAGGACCAAAGAGATCCACATGAAGGAGCTCCAAGATCCTCTTGGAAGAAATGATAGTCTTGCTTGGGTGGGGAGAATCATACATTTTTCCTAGAATGCAAGCCCTGCAAACACGATCTTTGGCAAAAGAAACATTCTCTTTTAGTCCGAGTATGTGGCCACCCTTGTGAAGGCTTTGCAAAGTTCTCATATTGACATGGGATAAACGGCGATGCCAAAGCCAACCCACATCGGCCTTTCCAAATAAACACATTGCACTTGTAGTGGTTTTCCCCGAAAAGTCCACCACATACAAGTTATTTTCAATGTGTCCAACGAAAGCGACCTTTAGAGACTTGCTCCACAAGAGTACCACAATATCATTATCAATGAAGACGGCAAAGCCCATCTTACCAAGTGCACGAACTGAAAGTAAATTATAACCTAGGGTCTCAACAAGCATGACGTCCACAAGGGAAATATCCGGTGCGACCACCACCTTGCCAAGACCCAATACCTCGGATTGTGACATGTCTCCATAAGTGACGGTTATATGATTGTCATTTGGTCTCATCTCTGTCATAATCTTCTTGCTTCCGGTCATATGACTTGTGCATCCACTATCAAGCACCCATTTTGATCCACCGGAAGCATAGTCCTACAAGAGATCATTGCTTGGTTTTAGGTCCCCATTTTTCAATGGGTCCTCTTTTGTTAGCAACAAGGGTCTTTGGAACCCAAATAGACCAAGCAACATAACCATCATTTGGGCCAACATATTTTGCATAAACATCACCATAATAATCACGAAATAAAACATAGTGAGGGTTAGCAATTCCCGCATGATCATCATGAGTGGCTTTGCCACCCACAATAGGATCCTTCTTTGCTTGTGCGGGCTTGGCCTTCTTTTTCTTGTTGTTCTTCTTCTTCTTCTTTGAGACATAGCCAATCCCCGTTTTATCACCAAATGCCTTTTGCTTACTCAAAAGGTCATTCAAGTTTTTCTCACCTATGGGAATGGAGGACTTGGCAAGCTCATCTTTCAACCTAGCATTTTCTTCAATGACATTTGCATGATCACAAGTAGAAGTAGAAGAACTAGGCACATTATTCTTAGTCAATTGAATTTGAAGTTGTTCATGTGACTTGATAAGAATAGAGTGTTCACTTTTCAAGGCCTTGTGAGCCTTGTCAAGATCTTCTAAATCCTTAACAAGTATATCATGACCAACACCAAATTCAACCTTTTCCTTTTTAAGCATTTTTACTTTAGCAAGAGCATGGTCACGCTCTTTAGTGAGTTTGGAAACAACTTCATTATTAGATTCCTCAATGGAATCGAGCTTCTCTTCAAGAGTTGCCCGTTCCTCTTGCTCTTCTTCAAGAGACTCGGTTAGTGAGGCAATATCTTGAGCATATTCTCTTTCAAGCCTCATTTGTTCATCTAGTTTTTCAAGAGTTTTACCATATTGGCTCAATAGACGTTCAAAGTGAATCTTATGAACACCATCTACACTAGACACATAATCATCAAAAGCAACAATTTCTTCCTTTACTCTAAGACTAGCAAGATCATTCAAGGAAGCATCATTTGTCTTAGAGGAAGAGAAAGATGTGGGTGATACCTCGGAAGATTTGGCCATAAGGCACTTGACGTTCTTGACAAGAGAGTCCTCATTGGGGGATTCAAAGAGTGATGTTGAGGAAGTGGAGGTGGTTGCCATTGCGGCCATCTCACTAGTTGTAGTTTCTTCTTCTTCACTCTCACTTGCGGAGTACTCTTCTTGAGTCAAGAACACAAACTTCGGTTGTTTCTTCTTTGGTCCACCCTTCTTCACAAATGGCTTCTTGGATGGTGACTTGGTCTTGCTTTTGAAGATGAGCTTTCCACCATGGTCTTCTCTCTTCTCATAAGGGCACTCGGCAACAAAGTGAAATCTATCATTGCAATTGTAGCAAGTCCTCACCCTTTGACCATTGTTGTCATTCCTTTGATAGCCACTTGACTTGCTTCTTCTTTGATTGTCTTCTTTAGCCTTGTGTGGATCAACCCAAAAGGTTTTTCCATAGAAGGCCATGTGCTCATTGTACTCATGCCTTATGTCCTCGGGACACATCTCTAGTCTTGCTTCAATATTCGCTTGAAGAGGAACCTCTTTATCAACCACACTTGCTTTCAATGCAAGATTAGAGCTTCTTTGCATTCCTATGGCACGGGCACGGGCATCTTCCGCATTTTGTGCGGAAACCTTGTAGGCTTGAATCTCTTGCATCACTTGATTGGAGGTCATCTCATTGAAGTTGTGCTTTCCTTGAACACTCTTCACATCCGCGGGCTCATATGGAGTGAGAGCAAGAATGTACTTCATCTTGATCCACTCATCATCAATATGGTGAGCACCGAGGTTCTTGAAGGTGGTAGCAATAGCCTTGAGTCTTCTATACATCTCTTGATGATCCTCACCATCCATCATGAAGAAACCCTCCGCTTGATTTGAGAAGGCAATATATCTTGTTTTCTTCATGCTCTCGTTGCCAACAAAGACGTCAGAGAGTCCTTGCCAAACTTCTTTGGCGGTGGAGAAGTGTTGGATGTGAGGCAAGTCCTTGGATCCCACGGCGACTTGAATCATGTGAAGAGCGGTAGCATTGAGTTGGCTATCGACCGTCTCTCTTCTTGTCATGTTGTGGGGATCCACGGCCTTGAATCCTTCCTCAACGATCCTCCAAAGCTCGATGCAAGAACTGCGCATATGAGAGATCATTTGATATTGCCATTGACCAAAGTTTAATGCATCAAGCTTAGGCGGATCACCTCTATGGTTAATATGAGGATGAGGAACCGGCGGGTCGGGTGAATACCAATGCGGGTATTCACCTTTCCCGTCGGCCTTGGTGGAAGACTTAGCATCGCCATTTTTGTCGGCACCCTCCTCATCTATCCCCACATTCTCCACTTGTGGAGTAGCGGGTTTTTCCGGAGGTGGAGATGCATTAGCAGTTTTAGCTTGCATGAGTTGCGCCATCATTTCACGCAACTCACTTATTTGAGATGTCATGGAAGCCATGGATGATTCCAAAGATTTGAACTCACCCATGGAAACTTGACCCGAGCCCTCACTAGGTGAAGTTTCCATACTCTTAGGCGGTTAAGCCCGAAATAAGAGCCGAGGCTCTGATACCAATTGAATGGATCGTATGGGCACCTAGAGGGGGGGGGGTGAATAGGTGCTACTCAAATTTTAATTCTTTTTCAATTTAGGCTTGACACAAAAGGTAAATTCTCTAGATATGCAACTAAGGTGAATTTACCTATATGTCAACAAGCAAGCTAAGCAAGATACAAGTAGTAAAGGCAATAAAGGATAGAGGTAACCGAGAGTGGAGCACACGGAGACACGGATGTAATTCCCGTAGTTCCTTCCTTTTTAGGGGAAGTACGTCTACGTTGGAGGGGTGTGGTTGCCACAAAGGCCTAACCAACGCCACAAAGGCTCACCCTATTCTCCGGTGCAAGCTTCCGCCACAAAGGCCTAGCTCACTTTCCACTAAGGGATTCCTCAAGGCGGAACCGGCCTTTACAAAACTTGGGGCACAACTCCACAACTGAATTGGAGGCTCCCAAGCACCACAAAGATCTCAATCAACAAGTATCAAGATATCAATCACACAAACAAGGTCAAGGGACACAAGGGAACCCAAGACCAAAGGGCCCTCTAGCAAATGAGAGGGGAAATCAAATCGCTTCGGTGAGGATGTAGATCAAGGCCTTCTCCTTCGATTCTCCAAAGATCAAGAGCTTTGGTGGGTTGAGGGAGGAGACCTTGCGAATTTGGTGGCTCAAAATAAGGTGTTCTTCTTCATCAGCTCGAGCAGCTTGAGGTGGAAGAAGGGGAGGGGTATTTATACCCCCTCTTGAAATGTAGCCGTTGCTGACTTGGAGGGGCGGATTATCCGGCCAAAGTTGGACCGGATTATCCGGCTGGCCGGAATATCCGGCCCCTGGCCGGATTATCCGCCCCCCTATACTGGGTGACGCCGTGTCTGGTCCTTAGCCGAATTTGGGGTCGTCTCCGGGGGGGCGGATTATCCGGCCCCCTATACTGGGTGACGCCGCGCCAGGTCCTTAGCCGTTTTTCGGCCACTCCCCGAGGGGGCGGATTATCCGGCCACCCCTGGCCGGAATATCCGGCCTGGCATTTCTTCATCTGTCAAAACTGCACAGCTTAGCACACACTTAATATCCCTAATGTTGTTATCTAACACACAAAATCTGAGGGAAACAAAGTTTGCACTTTCAACATATCTATAATTTTTTATGCTCCATGCTTGTTTATGCACCATTTGCTTTGTGTTTTGTTACACTTTGTGGCATTTTTATGCATTTTCTGGAACTAACCTATTAGCGAGATGCCATAGTGCCAGTTCCCTCTTTTATGTTTTTTTTGTGTTTCAGAAAAGTTACACAGGAAATATTCTTGGAATTGGACGAAACAAAAGCTGAAGTTCCTATTTTTCCTGACATGAGACGGAGTCCAAAGCAGAGACAGAGGGGGGCCAGAGGGCAGCCGCACCATAGGGTGGCGTGGGCCACCCCCTGGCCGCGCCACCAGGTGGTGTGGACCCCTGGTCCACCCCCTGACATCGCCCTTCTGCCTATATATTCTCCTCGATGAGAAAACCCTAAGGCCCGAACTCTTTTCTAGAAAACATACTGCAAGCCGCCGCCGTCGTTGACGCGAGATCGGGAGGGTCCAGAAGCTCTTCCTGGCACCCTTTCGGAGAGGGGAATCACCACCGGAGGCTTTCTTCATCACCATGCCTGCCTCCGGAGTGATGTGTGAGTAGTCTACCTTAGACTACGGGTCTATAGCAGTAGCTAGATGGATGTCTTCTCCTCCATGTGCTTCATGTTTAGATCTTGTGAGCTGCCTATCATGATCAAGATCATCGTTATGTAATTCTACATGTTGTGTTTGTTGGGATCCGATGAATATTGAGTACTATGTCAAGTTGATTTGTGATTTATCATCTCTATGTTGTTTATGATCTTGCATGCTCTCTGTTGCTAGTAGATATCTTGGCCGAGTAGATGCTAGTGATTCCAAGAGGGAGTATTTATGCTCGATAGTGGGTTCATGCCTCTAGTAATCTGGGGGAGTGACAACAACCTGTAAGATTGTAGATGTGCTGTTGCTACTAGGGATAAAACAACAATCTTGTGTTCAAGGACATTTGTATTGTTTACATTACACACTTTGCTTAAGGCGATAATCTGTTGCTTGCAACTTAATACCCAACGGTTGTTCGGATGATATCTGGCAGGTAGATTATTAGTCATAGATGCAGTTGGATTACGGTCTATGTATTATGTTGTAATGCCAAAGTGAATCTCATAGTGATCCTCATGACATGTACATGCATTGTTTGCATTCTTTATTCTGTCAATTGCCCAACTATAATTTGTTTACCCAACATGTTATTTATCTTTATGGAGAGACACCTCTAGTGAACTGTGACCCCGGTCCATTCTTTTATATTCATATTACCGTTTACTTTTACAAGCATTATTTACTTTATTGCAAACAAATATCTTTTACCACACGATATGTTTAATCCTTTGTTTACAGCAAACCGGTGAGATTGACAACCTCATTGCAAGTTGGGGCAAAGTACTTTGGTTGTGTTGTGTGCAGGTTCCACGATGCTGCTGGTGCATGTTGGAATTATGCCCTAGAGGCAATAATAAAGATGTTATTATTATAATTCTTGTTCATGATAATGTTTATATTCCATGCTAGAATTGTATTAAGCGGAAACTTTAATACTTGTGTGGTTTATGAACAACACCGTGTCCCTAGTACGCCTCTATGGACTAGCTCATTGATTAATGATGATTAAGGTTTCCTAACCATAGACATGTGTTGTCAATTAATAATGAGATCATATCATTAGGAGAATGATATAATGGATAGACCTAAATAAAGCAGAGCAATTAGATCGTGTCATCGTGTTCATCTTTGCGAAGCTTTTCCTATGTCATGTATTGTATTCCTTAGACCATGAGATAATACAACTCCCTAGTATCGGAAGAAAGCTTTGAAGTCATCAAACGTCATCCTATGTGAGGGTGATAATAAAGGTGTCTCTCAGGTGATCAGAAAGTACTTGTTGAGTTGTATGTATCGAGATGGAATTTGTCCCTCCCAAGTCGGAGAGATATACTTCGGGCCCACTCGGTAATTGATATCAACACCGCTTGCAAGCATGTGGTTAAAGAGTTAATCACAAAGTGATATCGGATTATGGAACGAGTAAAGTACTTGCTGTGAACGAGATTGAACTAGGTATGCCGATACCGACGATCGAATCTCGGGCGAGTAAAATATCGTGAGACGAAGGGAATACAAATATGGGATTGATTGAATCCTGACATCGTGGTTCATCCGATATGATCATCGCTGAGTGCGTGGGAGTCAATATGGATTTCCAGATCCCGCTATTGATTATTGATAGAGATCATGTCCGCGTATTCTCGAACCCGTAGGGTCACACACTTAACGCAAATCAACGCTAGGGTAGTCTCAGGGATGTATGTGAAATTGTTTCGGAAAGTTTCGGAATTGTTCCGGGTGGAAAATGTTAGTATTTATTAATTATATGAATTAATAAATATTAACTAATACTATTTATTTAGAAGAAATAAATAAAGGAAAAGAAAGAAAAAAAAGGGGCTGCGGCGGCCAGGGAAGAGTCCCTGGCGCGCACGCACACAGCCGCTCGAGCAGGCTTCGCTCGCATGAAATATGGAGCCTGGCGCTGTTGGCTGGTTGCCTTGTGCAGAGCTGGGCTCTTGGATTGATGGGCCTGAGCCACGTGAAGACCAGCTGCCAAAACGCCAAGCTTTGATTAGAGTTCAAACCGGAAACGCTTATGAAGCAAGGTCGGTTCCGGCTGATTTTTTGCACGGGCTGCTAATAAAAGGACGAGGGCGCGCAGCCGGTTTGTGTAGAAAAACTAGTTCTCTGCGAAGCCGCTGCCCGCTTTCTGAAGCCTCCTTTTTCCGTTCTTTCTCCACCACGCAAACAGGCGAAGCCCTGTCGGCGTATACTCTCCACCATAGACACCACGCCGTCGTGTTGTCGATCCCAACTACCACTCCACCATATCTCGTTGGACCGGGAAGGCGGAGTCGTTGGCGTGCTGTACGTGTGCAACTCTCGGAGGCGCCGCCACTTGCGGCGTAGGATCGGATCGGATCGCGAGGAGGAGACGGCGAGTACGACTACGGATCGCGAGGAGGAGACGGCGAGTACGACTACGTCAACCACGTTCTCTTGAACGTTTCCGCTGTGCGAATCTTCAAGGGTATGAAGATCTCATCTACCTCTCTCGTTGATTACATCTCCTAGATTAGATCTTGGCTTTCTTGTTCGCTTCCGTAGGAAAATTTTTGTTTTCTATGCTGCGAAACCCTTCAGTGGTATCAGAGCTAGATCTATGCGTAGATGTGTTTCACGAGTAGAACGCAACATGTTGGTTGCGGGCGTTGATGTTTTCTGTTGCAAACTTCTTGTTGTGTATTTCTTATGGCGCGGTATAGTGAGATCGAAGCGGTCCAAGCCAACTTTACGCGACCGCGTTCGCGAGACCGGCTCCGCACTTGACGTGTGGCTTGTTCCACACATGCGGCTGGTGGATGCCAGTTTCTCTTACTATAGTAGTCATGGGACTTACATCGGATGTTAGCAACCATAATATCACCGTTGTGGCTTTTCGTAGGTAAGAATCGTTCTTAGCTTGCTACTCCCATAAGCCACGTAAAACATGCAACAACAAAGTAGAGGCGTCTAACTTGTTTTTGCAGGGAGTGTTTTGTGATATGGTATGGCCCAAGACATGATGAGTATGAATTGAGATGTATGCAATGATCATGTTTTGTAATCTTTCACGACTTGCATGTCGATGAGTTCACAACCGGCTGGAGCCATATGGTTGTCTTTATAATTGTGTATGACCTGCGTGTCAACTTCTTATACGCCATGTAGTAGCTTTACTTTATCGCTAAATAGTTAGCAATAGTTGTAGTTGCTATTCGTGGTGGAGGCAATCATGGTGGAGTGATGGAGATCATGCCGGTGCGCACAAGATGGAGATCATGGCGCAGAGATTGGCTATACCATGTCACATAAAATTATATGCATGTGATGTTTATCCTTTTATGTATCTTATTATGCTTAGATCGCGACGGTAGCATTATAAGATGATTCCTCACTTAAAGATCAAGATAAAATTGTGTTCTCCCCTCGTATGCGCCGTTGCGAAAGTTCGTCGTTTTCAAGCACCTCGTGATGATCGGGTGCTATAAACTCTACGTTCACATACAACGGGTGCAAGCCAGTTTTGCACACGCGGAAAATACTTGGGTTTGACTTGACGAGCCTAGCATGTACAGACATGGCCTCGGAACACACGAACCGAAAGGTTAAACATGAGTCATATGAATGATATGATCGACACTGAGTTGTCCACCATTGAAACCACATCTCTTCTCGTGAAGATCGGATTAGGTGTGGTGAATTTGGATCGTGTTCACTAAACAACTTGAGGGATGTTGAATTTAGTGGGAGTTCATCTAGTAATTTGATTAAGTTGAACTAGTTATCATGAACATAGTCTAAAATTGTACTTGCAATGTTGTAGATCTAATGGCTAAGTCTAACTTCAACTTCAACGTGTTTGCTGAGAAAGAAAAGCTTAAGAACAATGGGTCTAACTTCACCAACTGGTTCCGCAATCTGAGAATCATACTCGCTGGCGGACAAAAAGCCTATGTACTTGACAAAGCGCTAGGTGACACCCCTGCTGCAACTGCGAAAACTGAAGAACTTGCTGACTTCAATGCTCGTAGAGATGATTGTGATGCGATTATGAGTACCATGCTGTTTTCTATGGAACCGGAACTTCAAAATCGTTTTGAGAAGTACCGCGGGCCTTTTGAGATACTTGAGGAACTGAAAACGATGTTTCAGACTCAGGCCCGTTCTGAGAGATATGAGATCTCTGAGAAGTTCTTTAACTGCAAGATGGAGGAAGGGAGTTCCGTTAGTGAGCACGCCATTAAGATGTCGGGCTACACTCAACGCCTTGAGCAACTGGACTGCAAGATTCCAGAGGAGCTCAAGATTGACAGAGTTCTGCAATCACTCCCTCCTAGCTACAAAGGTTTTGTAGTTACTCATAATCAAATTGGTTCCACTGATACGATCACTGAGCTCTTCGCTAAGCTGAAAGCTGCGGAGGTGGATATCAAGAAAGACAATCATGTGTTGATGGTCAACAAGACCACTAGCTTTAAGAAAGCTAAAGGTGCAAAGGGATCTTTCAAGAAAGGCAAAGGCAAGCACGTTGCCCCTGCTGAGAAGAAGCTCAAGTCTGGACCTAAGCCGGACACTGAGTGCTTCTATTGCAAGGTCAAGGGTCATTGGAAGCGCAACTGTCCGAAGTACTTAGCGGACAAGAAGGCTGGCACCATCAAAGGTATATTTGATATACATGTTATTGATGTCTACCTTACTAGCGCTCGTTGTGGTGCCTGGGTATATGATACTGGTTCAGTTGCTAATATTTGTAACTCGAAACAGGAACTACGGAATAGACGGCGGCTAGCAAGGGATGAGGTGACGATGCGCGTTGGCAATGGATCAAAAGTTGATGTGATGGCCGTCGGCACGCTCTCCTTAGTTTTACCTTCGGGATTAGTTTTAAACCTTAATAAGTGTTATTATGTGCCTGCGTTGAGCATGAACATTATATCTGGATCGTGTTTATTGCAAGACGGTTATTCATTTAAATCTGAGAATAATGGTTGTTCCATTTATATGAATAACATCTTTTATGGTCATGCACCTATTGTGAATGGTTTATTTCTTCTGAATCTCGAAAGCAATGAAACACACATCCATAACATTGAGGCTAAAAGACGCAAAGTAGATAGTGATAATCCAACTTATTTGTGGCACTGCCGTCTAGGTCATATTGGTGTAAAACGCATGAAGAAACTCCATTCTGATGGACTTTTGGAGTCTCTTGATTTTGAATCATTTGACACGTGCGAACCATGCCTCATGGGCAAGATGATCAAAACCCCGTTCTCCGGTATAATGGAGCGAGCAACGGACTTGTTGGAAATCATACATACCGATGTGTGCAGACCAATGAGTATTTCGACGCGCGGTGGATATCGCTATTTTCTCACTTTTACTGATGATTTAAGTAGATATGGGTATATCTATTTAATGAAACATAAATCTGAAACATTTGAAAAGTTCAAAGAATTTCAGAACGAAGTGGAAAACCATCGTAACAGGAAAATTAAATTTCTGCGATCCGATCGTGGAGGTGAGTATTTGAGTTATGATTTTCTCACGCATCTTAAAGCAAGCGGAATCGTTTCGCAACTCATGCCACCCGGAACACCACAGCGCAATGGTGTGTCTGAACGCCGGAATCGAACTCTATTAGATATGGTGCGATCAATGATGTCTCTTACAGATTTGCCGTTATCATTTTGGGGTTATGCATTAGAAACCGCTGCATTCACTTTAAATAGGGCACCATCTAAATCCGTTGAGACGACACCGTATGAACTATGGTTTGGTGCTAAACCTAAGTTGTCGTTTCTTAAAGTTTGGGGATGCGAAGCTTACGTCAAGAAGTTGATGCCGGACAAGCTCGAACCCAAAGCGGAGAAATGCGTCTTCATAGGATACCCTAAGGAAACGATTGGGTATACCTTCTACCACAGATCCGAAGGCAAAGTGTTTGTTGCAAAGAACGGATCCTTTCTTGAGAAGGAGTTTCTCTCGAAAGAAGTGAGTGGGAGGAAGGTAGAGCTAGACGAGGTTATTGAACCTTCTCTCGAGTTGGAGAGTAGCGCAGCACCAGAAATTGTTCTGGCGCCACCTGCATCAACAAAAGAGGAAGCTAATGATAAAGATCATGAAACTTCGAACGATGCTACTACTGAACTTCGCAGGTCGACAAGGTCACGTGCCACTCCTGAATGGTACGGCAACCCTGTCTTAACCGTCTTGTTGTTAGACAACAGCGAACCTGCGAACTATGAGGAAGCAATGATGAGCCCAGACTCTGAGAAATGGCTAGAGGCCATGAAATCCGAATTGGGATCCATGAGCGAAAACCAAGTGTGGACTTTGGTGGATCCTCCTAGCGACCGTAAGGCCGTTGAGTGCAAATGGATTTTCAAGAAGAAAACGGACGCGGATGGTAATGTTACTGTCTATAAAGCTCGGCTTGTCGCAAAAGGTTTTCGGCAAGTTCAAGGTGTTGACTACGATGAGACTTTCTCTCCCGTAGCGATGTTTAAGTCCATTCGGATTTTATTAGCAATTGCTGCGTTTCATGATTATGAAATATGGCAGATGGATGTCAAGACTGCGTTCCTCAATGGCAACATTGATGAAGAGTTGTATATGATGCAGCCCGAAGGTTTTGTCGATCCTAAGGATGCTAATAAGGTGTGCAAACTTCAGCGTTCCATTTATGGACTGAAGCAAGCATCTCGGAGTTGGAACCTTCGTTTTGATCAAGTGATCAAGAATTTTGGATTTGTTCCAAATTGCTACGAAGCTTGTATCTACAAGAAAGTGAGTGGGAGCTCGGTGACATTTTTAGTACTATATGTGGATGACATATTGATTATTGGAAATGACATCGATATGCTTAACGATGTGAAGAGTTATTTGAATAAATGTTTTTCAATGAAAGACCTAGGGGAAGCTGCTTATATATTAGGCATCAAAATCTATAGAGATAGAGAAAGACGCCTAATAGCTTTAAGCCAAAGTACATACCTGGACAAAGTTCTGAAGAGGTTCAGAATGGATAAAGCAAAGAAAGGTTCATTGCCCATGTTGTCAGGTAAGATATTGAGCAAGGCTCAATGTCCAGCTACAGTAAAAGATAGAGAAACTATGAGCAAAGTGCCATATGCCTCGGCCATAGGTTCTATCATGTATGCCATGCTGTGTACTAGACCGGACGTGTCCAATGCTCTTAGTTTGACGAGCAGATACCAAAGTGATCCAGGAGTGGAACACTGGACAGCCGTAAAGAACATCCTAAAGTATTTAAATAGGACTAAAGAAATGTTCTTGGTCTATGGAGGTGACGAGGAGCTCGTCGTAAAAGGTTACGTCGACGCTAGCTTCGACACCGACCCGGATGATTCTAAATCTCAGACAGGATACGTTTATATTTTGAATGGTGGAGCTGTGAGCTGGAGAAGCTGCAAGCAAAGCGTGATCGCGGGATCTACAACAGAAGCGGAATACATGGCTGCTTCGGAAGCATCAAGTGAAGGAGTTTGGATCAGAAACTTCATCACAGAGCTTGGTGTGGTTCCAAATGCCTTGGACCCACTGGAGATATTGTGCGACAACACTGGCGCCATAGCACTGGCTAAGGAACCAAGATATCATCCAAAGACCAAGCACATCAACCGCCGGTTCCATATAATTCGAGATTATATAGCAGATGGAGATCTGAAGATTAGCAAAGTACATACGGATCTAAATGTCGCAGACCCGTTGACTAAACCTCTTCCACGAGCAAAACATGATCAGCACCTTAATGCCATGGGTGTTAGATTGTTGCCAGATGTAAACTAGATTATTGACTCTAGTGCAAGTGGGAGACTGTTGGAATTATGCCCTAGAGGCAATAATAAAGATGTTATTATTATAATTCTTGTTCATGATAATGTTTATATTCCATGCTAGAATTGTATTAAGCGGAAACTTTAATACTTGTGTGGTTTATGAACAACACCGTGTCCCTAGTACGCCTCTATGGACTAGCTCATTGATTAATGATGGTTAAGGTTTCCTAACCATAGACATGTGTTGTCAATTAATAATGAGATCATATCATTAGGAGAATGATATAATGGACAGACCTAAATAAAGCAGAGCAATTAGATCGTGTCATCGTGTTCATCTTTGCGAAGCTTTTCCTATGTCATGTATTGTATTCCTTAGACCATGAGATAATACAACTCCCTAGTATCGGAAGAAAGCTTTGAAGTCATCAAACGTCATCCTATGTGAGGGTGATAATAAAGGTGTCTCTCAGGTGATCAGAAAGTACTTGTTGAGTTGTATGTATCGAGATGGAATTTGTCCCTCCCAAGTCGGAGAGATATACTTCGGGCCCACTCGGTAATTGATATCAACACCGCTTGCAAGCATGTGGTTAAAGAGTTAATCACAAAGTGATATCGGATTATGGAACGAGTAAAGTACTTGCTGTGAACGAGATTGAACTAGGTATGCCGATACCGACGATCGAATCTCGGGCGAGTAAAATATCGTGAGACGAAGGGAATACAAATATGGGATTGATTGAATCCTGACATCGTGGTTCATCCGATATGATCATCGCTGAGTGCGTGGGAGTCAATATGGATTTCCAGATCCCGCTATTGATTATTGATAGAGATCATGTCCGCGTATTCTCGAACCCGTAGGGTCACACACTTAACGCAAATCAACGCTAGGGTAGTCTCAGGGATGTATGTGAAATTGTTTCGGAAAGTTTCGGAATTGTTCCGGGTGGAAAATGTTAGTATTTATTAATTATATGAATTAATAAATATTAACTAATACTATTTATTTAGAAGAAATAAATAAAGGAAAAGAAAGAAAAAAAAGGGGCTGCGGCGGCCAGGGAAGAGTCCCTGGCGCGCACGCACACAGCCGCTCGAGCAGGCTTCGCTCGCATGAAATATGGAGCCTGGCGCTGTTGGCTGGTTGCCTTGTGCAGAGCTGGGCTCTTGGATTGATGGGCCTGAGCCACGTGAAGACCAGCTGCCAAAACGCCAAGCTTTGATTAGAGTTCAAACCGGAAACGCTTATGAAGCAAGGTCGGTTCCGGCTGATTTTTTGCACGGGCTGCTAATAAAAGGACGAGGGCGCGCAGCCGGTTTGTGTAGAAAAACTAGTTCTCTGCGAAGCCGCTGCCCGCTTTCTGAAGCCTCCTTTTTCCGTTCTTTCTCCACCACGCAAACAGGCGAAGCCCTGTCGGCGTATACTCTCCACCATAGACACCACGCCGTCGTGTTGTCGATCCCAACTACCACTCCACCATATCTCGTTGGACCGGGAAGGCGGAGTCGTTGGCGCGCTGTACGTGTGCAACTCTCGGAGGCGCCGCCACTTGCGGCGTAGGATCGGATCGGATCGCGAGGAGGAGACGGCGAGTACGACTACGGATCGCGAGGAGGAGACGGCGAGTACGACTACGTCAACCACGTTCTCTTGAACGTTTCCGCTGTGCGAATCTTCAAGGGTATGAAGATCTCATCTACCTCTCTCGTTGATTACATCTCCTAGATTAGATCTTGGCTTTCTTGTTCGCTTCCGTAGGAAAATTTTTGTTTTCTATGCTGCGAAACCCTTCAGTGCAAAGCTACTCCCTAGATAAGGCACCATATATAAATTGTCTGGAGCAGTCGCCAAGCCAGCTAGCATCAACCTTCGGAAGTTGGTTCTTTCTCCTACTGGTTCGATTAAACCTTGGTTTCATACTGAGGGAAACTTGCCGCTGTGCTCATCATACCTTCCTCTAGGGGTTCCCAACTGGGTGCTTAGCACGCACTATCAAAGCATTTTTCTAGCGTCGTTGCCGGGGAGAAAGAGGATTTCTGCAAGGGGAGTCTCTCGCTTCCAATCTTTTTACTTTGTTATTGTTTTGCTTACTTTCTTTACTTTATTTTTGTTTGCATCTTTTTATCAAAAATACAAAAAATTAGTTCCTTTATAGTTGTTATTTTTGCTTATCTGCTTTTAGTCTTGCTAGAATGAGTAATCCTGAAGTTGAGGTTCGTACTTTTAAGCAACAAGGGGGAGAAAGTTTGAAAGATGCTTGGTACCGAAGTAGTAATGCCCATCATAGATGTACAAAAAAGCATTCTACCATGATCCTTCTTAGGAATTTTTATGTTGGTATATCTAGCTGGAATAGGTATGTATTGATACTCTCGCAGGGGGTAATTTTCTGGGTACTCCTGCATTGGAAGCATGCACTTTAATTGAAAGTTTAGTGGGAGTACCATATATTAATGTTGTTAAAACTGAGATCACTTTGGAGGAAGTTATAGAAAAACTGAGCTCTTTAGAGATAAGTTTGCCAAGTCTCCTTGATAACGCTAGCCAGGTTAACGAATCGATAGAAAGTATCGGTAAAAGAATCACTGTTTTAGAGGCTAGTACTATCCATGATAGTCAAAACCTTAGGATTGGTAAACTAGAGGAGTCTATGGAAACTTTAAGTTCAATCTTCTCTTCTCTTAAATTTAAGAATGACAAAGCTTTTGTTGGAAAAGAGCAAAAATTTATGTATGTTCCCAAGGTGTCTGTGCCAAAACCACAGAATGTTTTTAAGATTGGTAAAACTTTTAGTTCAAATAAGCGTGATTTGCAGGTTGAATCATCTTCAGGGGCGCCTAAAGTGCCTATTGTTACAAGTGGCGTTTTTGAGGAAACGATTAATCTTAATGCTCCTTCATTTGAAAATACTTGATTTCCACTTTCTGCGCCTAGCTCAAAGGCGTTAAAGAAAAGCACTCTTGGGAGATAACCCAATGTTTTCTTTTCAGTACTTTTTCTTTTTGTCGAGTCTTGGAAGTTATTACTACTGTAATGACCTCTCCTTACCATTTTTATTTCATTTTTGTGCCAAGAAGAACCTCTAATTGGAGGAAGGTAAGATTTGGTGAAGTTGCTGTCCTGAAACAGATTTCTACGTTGTACCGTAAAAATTCATGAAAATTCTCAGAATATCTTTTTGATCTGCGATTTCTTGTGCACATGCCCCAGGTTATTTCCTAACTTTCATTAGTTTTGCACTTTTTGATTTGAGCAACAGAAGATTTTCAAAAAATCGATCTTTACCAGTTGTTCTGTTTTGACAGATTTCTGCCACTATTTGCGTTTGCCTCTTGATCGCTTTCTTTTTTAGTTCTTTTGATCACGGAACTTTTGAGAGAGTTGCTATAGTATATTATGCTTCAATGGGTGTTATACTTGAGTTGAAACTAAACCAAAAGAGTAGATTTACTATCTTGCATGCACTAATGTTGCTAATAAGAATTGTGTGAAGTTTTGTATGAAGGAAGTTTTCAAGTGTAGGGAAAGGAGAATGATGAGATGAGATGAAGAATGGATAAAAGCTCAAGCTTGGGGATGCCCATGTCACCCCAAGAAATATCCAAGAGGTACAAGCATCAAAGCTTGGGCATGCCCCGAGGCACCCCTTCTTCATCGACAAATATCAGATCATCTTTCAAGCACTATATTTTTATTGCTTCGTATACTATGCGTTTTTCTTAGAGCGTCTTTATTTTTGCTTTCAGTTTTCTTTTATTTTGTTTGCTGCAATAAATGGTTGGACCCCAACATGTTTCTTTTGGAGAAGACACACTCCGTTTTTCATTGCCAAGAACACTCTAGTTTTCACTCTTATCGTTCAACGAGTGTTCTCTTTTTCTAATACTGCATTTAGCTTTCATTTTTCATCTTGATTTTTGTTCAGAACTTGTTAGTTCTTTATAGCTAGGTGTGTTTAGAACTCTGGTCTATGTTGGTTTCATCTCTAAGAGTTGTTTCAAAAAGGTTGATTGGTGTTGAAAAGGAGAAAAAAGTTGCATGCCTATAGTGGTACAAATGGGAGCTTGTTTAGACTGTGGCTTAGACTTTTGCATGTCATGCTTGATGTTATTTTAATACTCCCTCCGGCCCATAATACTCTTCGCTAGTATGGATGTATCTAGACATATTTTAGTGGTAGATACATCCGTATTAGCGAAGAGTAATATGGATCGGAGGGAGTAATATGCTTAGTAGTTTTTGCTGTAGCATGACTTGTCTCAAATGACTGAGATTGCTTAATGTGCCTTTGAAAGAATCATGCGTTGTTTTTATTATATGGGAGTATATTATTGTGGTATTCTCCTTTGATGCTTTATTTGGGTTGACTTGGCGCATGCTTACACCATGTTTGACTTTAAGCAGTCGCCTCAAGCCTCTATGATCATTTGGTTTTTGACTTGTGATACCACTTTATGCTTTGGTTAACAATGTTTTGTCGCTATGCATGATTATGGCCGTTATTGCTCTCTTAGTTGGTCGCTCCCAGTCTTTTGCTAGCCTTCATCTCTACTGAGAGGGAATACTTCTCATTCATCCAACTACCAAAAACCAAGTTTATTTGAAAGAGTCCACTATAAATTCCTATGCATGGTATTTTTCAAGTCATTCCAAGTAAATTTTCATATGCTACCTTTCAAAATAAAACCTTCAAAATACTTCTCATTTTGTGACACAGTTTTTAGCTCTTGGGGACGTAGTGGTCGGATTTGCTATCTTCCATATTGTAATATTTCAAAAAAGAAAAAAAGAAAAAAAGGAAAAAAGAAAAGAAAAAAGGCACTCCTCCATGGTATGTGAAAGTTGGTGGGCACCCGATGGAATCGGTTAGCCATGGTTTGTGAAAAGAAAAGTTGGGAGGAGTGCCAAGCTTTATAAAAGAGCATAAATGTGCCAATCTCTCTCAAAACTTGTCTAGTATGGAAGATAGTAAGAACCCCATTGCCAGTCGTTGATAAGAACAACCACCTCTCAAAACAATTTTTATCTCTGTTTTACAAATGAAAAGCTCTAGCACATGTTTAATCCCTGCTTCCCTCTGCAAAGGGCCTTTCTTTTACTTTTATGTTGAGTCTTCACCTTCTACCTTTATGCACCTTCTAAGAGAGCATAGTTGTCATTCTGAGTATAATGTGCATAGTCCCAAAATTTATTATTGATTGATTCATGATTATGGTTTTGCTTGTTCATAAATTATTTGTATCTAGTCACCCTCTTAAACTTGAAGGTGTCCTATGCATTTATGTTTTGCTACTCCATGAGGGACAAGCTGAATACCACTTTGCTATGTTTTTGTATATGCTTGAAACAAACAATTGACTTTCAATGCATTATTACTCATGATCTTTTGTTTGTGTTACTTTTCATGTTATAACATGGTTGCTAAGTTTTATTGTCAAGATTATGTCTTTTATACCCATGTTTAGAGTACTTTGATCTCAGCACTCAATGCTTTACATCGTTTGATCAAGATTGTGTTGGTGCATGTCACCTCAAAAATTATTGTTTTGTTATCACTTACCAACTCTAGGACGAGCAGGAGTTAAGCTTGGGGATGCTTGATACGTCTCTGATTGCGGTGCGGTGTTGATGTAGATGACCGACCAGTTGGGAACCCCAAGAGAAGGTATGATGAGCACAACAGCAAGTTTTCCCTCAGTAAGAAACTGAGGTTAATCGAACCAGTAGGAAAAAGCCAAACTTCAGAAGGTGATGCCTGCTAGCTTCGCGACAGCTCCGGACAATTTATAAGGCACCTCGTCTAGGGCTTTGCTTTATACCAGCAACAACGTGGAACCTGCACACAACACAACCAAGTACTTTGCTCCCAACTTACGATGAGGTTGTCAATCTCACCGGTTTGCTGTAAACAAAGGATTGAGCGTATCGAGTGGAAAGCAATAGTAGTATGCGAGAAAGTAAACAGTGCGAGTGACAGGGGTATAGATAATAGAGCCCGTCAGTTGAGTACCCCTGAGGCCCGTTAAGCTAGGGCCAATTGTAATACTAGTCGAAATACGAGTTCTTACCGTATGTCGATATTTTAATCTGTATCGGACCCTACCCGATCCTCGAGACCTGGCCACCTATATATAGGGGCCAGGAGGGGACGGTGTAGGCCAGATTGAAAGCAAGACAGGTTTTACACCCACGTTTACTTTCGTAGCCACCCTGTTTGACTGAGTTTACCTTCGAGTTCATCCGACGCCCTATCTCCCCGATCCTAAGTCCTTCATCTAGGACATTTGTCGAGTTAACCCCTCGTCAATTGGCGCCGACCGTGGGACTCTGGGCGTTGGAATCATGAATTTGATGGCTTTTTCGCTTTCAGCCAACATCAATACGCAAGTCGACGAAATTCAGATACCCTTTGGAACCATCGATTTTCAACCTCACCAGTCAAGTTTTGCGCTAGTATTCGAGAGTATAGGTCAAGATATGGATTTGACGATCGGAAGTCTAAAGTTTCGCGTCGGATCACTAGGTTCGATTCGCCTTTCAGATCCGACAAAACAGGATCTGTCGGCAAGTGAACCCAAAATAGTAGCAATGTCAGAATCGTCAGAAGGCTCTTCCAGCGAGGTAAACTCGCCGATCAGCTTGACAGAAGCAGAAGAAAGAAAAATCACAAAAGGCGACGAAACCATGGAAAACCTCGATCTAGAAGCTCAACTCGAAAATCTCATGATCTACCATGATGACATCTCAGATCAATCAACGGACACTTGGAGGACAGGACTAGAACTTTCTGAAGATGACAATTCGATCTTCTCAAGTTACAATGGCAGACTCGACAATCGATGCCAGATATTAGCCATCACAGAAGACAATTCAGAAGAACTCGACGACAACAAAAATCCAGTGCTCAATCCGGCAAACGTCAACAGAGGAGCAAACCACTTAGCGGAAGGAGAAACCGCTGACTCCCTCGCAACAAGGGTAAAAGTTCAACTATCAGAAGATGAGTGGAGAACAATCAATACAGCCGTGGAGCACGGCACGCCAATACCAGCAAATTTCAGCCAAAACATGCTTTTGGGATACCATTACGCCCTAAGGCAGCAGGCGAAGTTATTAGCGAAAGAAAGGATTGAAATACAGAAAAGGAAAGACTCAGCCATTGCAGCAAGCGACGCTGCTTGCATAGCACGAAGCGATGCATCATACACAAACAGAAGGCACCATCGACATGGATCGAGATATGAGAATCTTGGGTACTCAGAAAAGCAACGTATATCAAAAAACCTTGACTCGTCCTTCCTATCGGTCGACGATCAAGGAAATATTATACCAAAAACTCTGGAAGCAGCACTGGTGGCAGCTCAAGCATACCTGTATACAACACGACCTAACCCAGGAGACCCGAGGGAACATATGCACCGCGCATCACTAAACGGATTGAAGATGGTAGGCAACAAATTATCAGCAAAAGAGGAAGAAGCGTATCGCAGCAAAGGAACCCACAAACCAAGGTCACCACGCCATCACAACAGTCCTCGACATAGAAGTGGAAGTCGACGATCTAGGACGCCGTCACCAGAACGATACGACAATCCAAAGAACAAAGGAACCCGACGATCCAGAACTCCTAATAAAACACACGACTATGAGGACGATGAAAAGGAGATGGGGGCGCCATGCTTTACCCGTAGGGTTCGCATCACGCCAGTACCCAAAGGTTTCAAATTACCTCAGGACCAGCAAAAGTACGACGGATCTCAGGAGCCACAGTCATGGCTTTCAGACTACCTGCAAGCAGTAAAAATATTAGGAGGAACCAGGAAAACAGCAATGCAAAGTTTGCAGTTACACCTCACCGGTGCAGCAAGGTCGTGGTTAAGCAAACTAGGAGAGGAAACAATCGGAAGCTGGGAAGAACTCACAAGGCAATTCACGAGTAACTTCAAGTCAACGTACAAGCGGCCAACATCTATAGAAGAAGTCAAAGCCTGCGTGCAGCAACGCGGGGAAACATTAAGGGCATACATCCAAAGGTGGAGTATAATAAAAAACTCGGCAGTCGAAGTCTCAGATGAAAGAGCAATAGACGCATTCATAGTCGGGCTATGACGAGGAGACCTAGTCGAAGAGATGGACAGGATCAAGTCGAAAACAGTATCAGATCTGATGGATGTAGCAAACAGATTTGCAGATGGAGAGGATGCGTGCAACAATAAACGCACGCGATCACCAGAGGACGATAGAGGAAATAGGTATGGAGGTCAACGCAAAAGATCCCGTAACTACGACAACTATGGCTCCCATAGCCAAGTAGCCGCAGGATATAAAGGTAATAGCTACCAAAACAACGACCGAAAAAGGTCAGGATACCGTAGCTACGGAAAAGAAGACTACCGAAAGTTCCAACCAAGGGAATCTAGAGAATATAACCCATCACCAGAAGATATGCTCAACGGACCATGCCATATTCACTCTGCGTTTGTCAATGGGAAACGTGTATCGAGACACGCAATGAAAGATTGCACTACGTTCTTGAAACTGCAGGAAGCAACACTCAACAAGCAAGCCGAAGCAAAACAGCAAGGATATGAAGGAAACACAAGCAACGCACCTACAACCCAACAAGGAAACAATGGAGCTCCCAAGAGCCAAGATCAACCAAACCAAGGATGCGACGACGACGAAGGATATGTTCCATCTAAGGGGCACATTACATCAATGATACAGCTAGTGCCCAAGTCGAACAAAGAGGAGAAAAGCATAACTCGACAAGTCAACCTAGCAATAACTTCACCACCAGCAACAACAGAGTATCTGCATTGGTCAGAGCAACTCGTGGAATTCAGTAGAGATGATCACCCAATAACAGTACCTCAGCCAGGAAACACGCCCTTGGTACTCAAAGCTCAAATCGGGGCCTATGATGTCGATAGAATATTCATGGACACGGGAAGTGGAATAAACTTGATATATGCAAAGACACTCAGAGCAATGCATATATCACTAGAGTTCCTGAAACCAACAGATTGCTCCTTCCACAGGATCATACCAGGAAGTGCCAATTATCCACTAGGTCGGATAGCACTCAACGTTTGCTTCGGAAATCGGCAAAACTATAGAAGGGAGAAACTTGACTTCGAAGTCATGGACTGACCATCACAATATCACGCGATCCTCGGGAGACCCGCGTTTTCATGATTCATGGCAGTACCTCACTACACCTACCTGGTACTAAAAATGCCAGGACCCAAAGGAATTATTACAGTAAAGGGAAGCTTTGAGTTATCAGACCTATGCGACAAGGAATTTCACAAAATGGCCCAAAATTTCGGCATGATGGCAAGCTATGGAGAACCCGACTACAAAACAAAAAGCATAACTACATGAGTCACGCAGCAACTCGAAGGAAACCCCAAGGAACCAGAAGTAAAGAAACCTCGGGTACAGCCACCAGAGCAAGAGAAGTCTACAAGAGAAGAAGAGAAGACTCAAGCGACATAGGCGAATAAATAGAGTAGGAAAATAAGGCTGTAAAAGCCACGAGTTATTCCAGGGCAATGCCCTCTAGATCCAGAACACGGGTCATTGGCCGGATCTCTTGGGTTATCCCATGTATCTTACATTATACGCATAAATAAAAGACAAAAGTTCCCTTATTTCAGTGTACGTGTCTTCAAAAGTTGCGGCAAACGCACCAACATAAACATAAAAGTGCAATGCTCTGAGGATAAAAAAATTCTGACACAAAAAGTCAGAAAACAACAAACTCTCGTATTATACGCACACACATATTACATCAAAGGCTGATCAGAATCATCCACGCCCAAGGGATCTAAATAATGATGCTCGCAAAAAAAACGCGGCATCCTCTCGAAGCAACCTAGCTATAAGTCTTCTAGCTGGTTGAAGGGTAGCATCCATATGAACTCGTAGCTGAGCTCCTCCTGAAGGCAAGCTTAGTGACATGGAAATAAAATTGAGCCTTGGGTGCCACTTGCATGTCCAACCAAGCGCAAAATTAGCACCAGCCACTAAGTTAAGTTCTATAAGGCGATGAACGAGCTAAGTAGACCTAAAAACAGCAAGCAGCTGCGGAAAAGTTCCGGGAAGAGGATTACGAGGGAGCATGATGGAATGCATGGTAGTCAGAGATTGTCGACAACCATCAACCGCTTCTCCAATGTGTTGAGCACGATCTTGAAGAAGCACAATAGCATCACGGCGCCGGGGATCAGACCAAAAAGTTTCGACTCCACATGATGATCTCTCAAGAGCCGCGACCCGTTCAGAAACACGGCGAGCTTCACTGACAAAGTCTAAGCAATTACCTACAGTAACAAAAATCATGGACCAGCAGCATTGCAGCAGAAAAGCAAAGAGGAAAATCACAAGGGAACTTACATCGCAGCAACTCGCAAGCAGACTCGATAATACCAACAAGAAAGGAGTCGCACTCCTCCAAATGCACAATTTTAGCAGTGAGACCCGACACCTTATCCTCAAGTATGGATATCTGCTTCATAAAACCGCAAGATTTACTGGCTTTATCCATAGCCATCTGCGCTTGGCATTTAGACAAAGTCAAACGGCTTTCAAGATCTGCAATCCTTGAGGAATATTCATCACATCGGCAAACAGGACGAGGAGGCGACGAAACTCCGAAGTCGAAAGCCTCGGCAGAAGATGAAGCTCGACCACGACTAGATAATTTACCAGCACGAGTAGGCTGGAAGACAAAAGAAGAGAGGAGCATCTCAGAAGCACAACCAAACATGACATTTCACAAAAGGCGATATATTTACAAAAGCATAAGCCCTCTGACCAAAGTTCTCGGGCCATATGCGACTAAAAAGTTTGCTACAACAGAGTAAAACTAGAAATTACAAAGGAGGCCAAGTCTACGCCACCTCGGCCTCACGATCCATAGTAGAAGTGGGCATAGCAGAAGCAGTGCCAGCATCAAGCGGAGGCACAGATCCACTTGTGGCCGGAGTCGAAGAAATCGGCATCGTACCGGTCGCGGAAGCCGCCAAAGGGGAAATCATCGATACGATGCCCGGCGCATACTTTTTCACCTTCTCGAAGAAGGCCTTCAGCTCCGAACGAGGACGGCCGAGGGAAGAGCTCACCTTCTCCCAGTTCACCTCCTCACCATGCGCATATGCAAATGCAATGGCCCCCTCGGCACCTCTTTTCAAGGAAAGACCCTTCATAGTAAGTATGGGGTCGTCATCGGTATCGAAGGCTTTGGCAAGATTCTTCAAGTCCGGTACATCGGCTTTCCTCTTGGGCCACAACCCGACAAAAATCCGTACAAGAACGTGGTTAACCAACTCGAAGATTTCCTGGACAGATATCCAGTTCGCCTCCAGCAAGCTAACCGTGGCCAAGAGAGGATCGTTGTCTGGTTGCAAACTCGACGCAGACACTTTACTATATTCTGCAAAGCCAAGGAAACAGCAAACAGCAGAGAAGAAATACACCAGCAAGCATAAGAAGGGCAAGAAAATCGAAAAAATCCAAGAAAGTTATAGTATGTACCTCCAGCAGCAGCAGACATCTGGTTCAGCCGCTCAGTCACGGCTTGTTCCCGCTGGAGGTGCTCCTTGTGAGCATTAGACATGTCCTTTTCTGCTTTTTTCGCCTTAGCAAATGCTGACTTAGCAGACTTCTCAGCATTGACCTTGGCAGCAGTGGCGGCATCAAAAGCTGTCCTGGAAGCATCAAGTTCAGCTTCCAGTGATGAAATGCGAGCATTGGCTGCCTTTAGGGCACCTGAGTTTGACAAAGAGGAGAAGTCAAGCAAAGAAGCAAAGTCAGGGATGCAAAGATGAGCAAGTATTGAAAATGAGACTTACCTTCAGAGGCCTTAGCAATTTTCTGATACTCGACACATTCATTGCCCAAGGCGACAAGTCTCTTCATCAGATTCTGTCAAGCAAAGAAGACGTGAGTATAAACACATGAAAGTCGAAGTAAAATATAACAGTGTGTGCACACACGTCGTCGAAAGAGCCTGTGGATTGATGGGCCTCAAGGGTAGCAGCGGCGTCAGATGCTTTCTGCAAGCGCCCAGAATGACGAACACCGACTACCTTCTTGGCAGGCTTCTTCGAAGCTTTTTGAGGTTTGGCCGCTGGGTCAACCTCTTGTGGTGGCGGCTCGTCAATGACAATAGTATCAGTGATAGGGGAAGTAGCAACAAGTCTCTTCGGGTCCTCCTCGTCATTGAGAAAAGGAGAAAAAGATAGAATCATCTATCAAGGACGACAACAAGAAGCTAAATATATGAAAACAAACAGATGAACACTCACGAGTCCATAAAGTCGAAGAGTTCTCCACCGTCCTCTGGCACGAAGGATTCCCCGGCCACAGTCTTAGAGGCAGAGGCGCTGGAAGAAGCAAATCCTTCAACACGTTTCCTTTTCTTGTCAACGACAAGGTCTTCAGAAAGCACAGGAGGAGGTGATGTCGTCGAACTGGTCCTTTCCAGCGAATCTTCGCCTTCATCTCCATCTTGGCTGTCCTCAGTCTTTGGGGCTTCGGAGGCCGCGGAAACAGGAACATGTGGAATGGCCCCTCCCTCTGGGAGAGGAGGGCGAGAAACGAGGAGTCGATGATCCTGAAAAAAGAAAACAACCCGAAAGTTACAACGCAAACAATAATAAGAGAAAGACAAGGCAAGTAAAGACAGTAACAGTTACCACAGGCAGAGGATGCTCGAAGTCGAAGTAGCTTGCGGCTAAATCCGCAACCTTATGATCCTTCTTGAGAGTATTGAGAGCTCTCACACACCTGTCGAGATCCTTCTTCTCCATGAGATTTTCAGATACCCGAGAAGGATCCCCCAAGCCGGAAAAATTCCACAACTTGGAGAGACAATGCTGCAAGGGTTGAACTCGACATTGCAGGAAAAAAGACATGAGTTGTGTACCCGACAGCGCACCTCCTCTACCACTTTTTAGCTCCTGGATGCGGGCCAGAAGTGGCTTGATCTCCTCCATCTCAGCTTCCGTGGGAGGCGAATCCCACGAGGCCAATTTCTTCAATTCTTGGGAGGCATCAAATGGAGCAATACCGTATTTATCGAAGGAGGAACTCTTTTGGTCCTTGATAAAGAACCACTTGGTCCTCCAACCTTGTACCGAGATAGATATTGAAAATTCCAAATACTACGATTCAGAACGAATAGAGATGCAAGCTCCACCTAGTTCGGGTTTTTTGGCCAATGAAACACTGGGGCGGAGCCGAAAGAGAGATCTCCAAAGAAGAAAGTGGGAATCAATCCCCAAAAATGACTGGCAAAGAGTTATAAAGCAAGCAATGTGCAAGATGGAATTTGGTGTGAGCTGGTGGAGCTGCACACCATAAACAAAAAGAAGCCCACGAAGGAATTCGTGGGCAGGAAGGGAAAGACCGCGCAAGAGAATGATAGAACCACTGGCACGGTACCTTTCACATTGTTCGAAAAATGCGCAGTGGAAAGGGAAGCATTACAAATAGATATTATTCAGTTAAGAATTTGAATAGAATAATGAATTCTTTAGGTTTAGTCAGTTGCTGGCACGGAGTTAGCCGGGGCTTCTTCCTCAAGGAGAGGAACATCACCCGAAAACCATCTCTGGGCTTGGGGATCCGTTCAGTGCTTGGGAAGATAATCTCATCGTCATTAGAGACGAGGCCATCTGTTCGGGCCTTGCTCAGTTCCTTCTGCGTGAAGATAGAAGGCACCCAGCTGGTTGAGGCATTCGTCTCCTTGGTCATCTTGTATTTCTGCGCTCGGTGCTTCACGTGCATCTATGATCTGCGCACGGGGGCTGAGCAGGAGATTAAAGGAGCGCAGAGATTGCAACAATGGTGGCGGCGGCGGAAGCAAGGAACTGGTAAACAGTGAAATTCCCCACTCTACACTTATATAGCTTCCAGGTAACGGAATGTGGGTTGAGACGTGGCGCAAAGAGCGGAAACGGTAGCCCACTAACGAGCAGAGAAATGGCGAAATTACCGCGCTGCCCATGGGTACGGTCAAAATCTAGAGATAATTAAAATAGATTAATGACGTCACAAACGTACGGGTAACGAGAAGGGAAGACCATGATAAGCAGTGGACGCTAGTAAGATGA
This sequence comes from Dactylis glomerata, assembly GCA_007115705.1. Classification (NCBI taxonomy): domain Eukaryota; kingdom Viridiplantae; phylum Streptophyta; class Magnoliopsida; order Poales; family Poaceae; genus Dactylis; species Dactylis glomerata. The sequence goes on from QXEO01000184.1 coordinate 1,736,275, forward strand.
ACATTCCAAATATAGTTTGAGTTGGCAAACTTGACTAAGGGAAGACCAAGGAAGTCGACGAAAAATTGAGCCTGGAAAAGGAGGAATCATTTTTTGAGCCTATACCCAAAAATATTCGGCTATAGCCTCGGGGGCTACTACCATCGGGAGCGCTGAGCGCGCACCCGACGATATTGTCATTAAAAAGTACTAATATGAAGATTGCAGGCGGGTACAACGTACTTGAGCCTATACTCAAAAAATGAATTTTCGACTATAGCCTCAGGGGCTACTCCCATCGGGAGCGCTGGGCGCGCACCCGATAATGTTTAATCATGAATTAGAGCAAGTAAGGTAAAGAAAGATTTGGTGAACGTCATTACTACCATCGGGAGCGAGTTTTTTTATTAAGTCATGGTTGTACAACCCGAATATTTTCTAAACTAGATTAGTCAAACAAGGTTGCGATGTACGATTCTCGAGTTGCGTCATCGCGACAAAATTCGAATGCCGTGATTTATCACGAAGGTAAGACCCCGGAATCCGTCATGTGTGGCCCGGTATACGCATATGGATGCGCTCTTCTGGTATGTATCCGTATCTACGACATGAAGAAAATCCTGGTGGACGCACTGGGTACCCTGAGAACCACTGGGATTCATTCTTTATAAGTCCTAAATGCGGCAAAAGATTGGGTTTGACCGGTTTCCCGAATTCAAGTCTAAGGAGATTGAATTTGAAGTAGGTGGCAAGTATCTGTTTTGGCAGTTAACTGACCTCTTGATTCGTCAGAGTTGTCAGGCTTGTTCATCAAAACCCCTTGCGAAATATTATCATTGAAATAAGTCAAAAGACCAAGTCAAAGATTTGAATATATGAAGAAGTCAAAGAAATGATCAAGTCGAAGATTAAAAATTAGAGATTCAACCCGAATCTGCAATTCTGGTAGAATCTCAGGGGCTACTGACAGGGGTATAGATAATAGAGCCCGTCAGTTGAGTACCCCTGAGGCCCGTTAAGCTAGGGCCAATTGTAATACTAGTCAAAATACAAGTTCTCCCCGTATATCGATATTGTAATCTGTATCAGACCCTACCCGATCCTCGAGACCTGGCCACCTATATATAGGGGCCAGGAGGGGACGGTGTAGGCCAGATTGAAAGCAAGCCAGGTTTTACACCCACGTTTATTTTCGTAGCCACCTTGTTTGACTGAGTTTACCTTCGAGTTCATCCGACGCCCTATCTCCCCGATCCTAAGTCCTTCATCTAGGACATTTGTCGAGTTAACCCCTCGTCAGCGAGTAAAAGGTAAACGGTAATAGCAATGTAAAGGAAATTGGACCGGGGTCCACAGTTCACTAGTGGTGTCTCTCCATAAGATAAATAACAACATGCTAGGTAAACAAATTACAGTTGGGCAATTGATAGAATAAAGATAACGTGCATATGTCACGAGGATCACTATGAGATTTACTCTGAGCATTACAACAAAATACATAGACCGCCATCCAACTGCATCTATGACTAATAATCCACTCGCGGGGATATCGTACGAACATCCCTCGAGTATTAAGTTGTGAACAACAGATAACTGCATTAAGCAAAGTGTGTAATGTAAACAAAACGAATGTCCTTGGACACAAGAATGTTGTTTTCTCCCTAGTGGCAATAACACATCTACAACCTTAGAGGTTTCTGTCACTCCCGCAGATTAAATAGAGGCATGAACCCAACTATCGAGCATAAATACCCCCTCTTGGAGTCACTAGTATCTACTTGGCCAAGATAGCTACTAACAACGAAGAGCATGCAAGATCATAAACAACATAGAGATAACATAAGATGATATTCAGCACATCAACTTAACATAACACCAATATTCATCGGATCCCAACAAACACAACATGTAGAATTATATAAAGGTGATCTCGATCATGTAAGGCAGCTCACGAGATCTAAACATGAAGCATATGGTGAAGAAGACAACCATCTAGCTACTGCTATGGACCCATAGTCCAAGGTAGACTACTCACTCATCGCGCCGGAGGCAAGCATGGCGATGAAGAAGACCTCCGGTGGTGATTCCCCTCTCCGGCAGGGTGCCGGGAAGAGCTTCTGGACCCTCCCGATCTCGGGTCGACGATGGCGGTGGATCGCGATGTGTTTCTAGAAAATTGATCGGGTCTTTAGGTTTTTCCCGTCGGAGGGTCTTTATAGGCGAAGGGGCAGCGTCAGAGGTGGGCCAGGGTGGCCTCACCCATAGGGGGCGCGGGCCAGGGGCTGGCGCCGCCCCGCCCTATGGTGTGGCCAGCCCGTGGCTCCCCTCTGTCTCCTCTTCAGACTTCTAGAAGCTTCGGTAAATATTAGGAGGTTCGGCTTTTATTTCGTCCAATTCTGAGAATATTTCCTGTGTAACTTTTCTGAAACACAAAAATAGCAGAAAACAAGGAACTGGCACTGTGACATCTTGTTAATAGGTTAGTTCCGAAAAATGCATAAAAACACCACAAAGTGTAACAAAACACTAAGCAAATGGTGAAAGAACAAGCATGGAGCATCAAAAATTATAGATACGTTTGAGACGTATCAAGCATCTCCAAGCTTAACTCCTGCTCGTCCTTGAGTAGGTAAGTGATAACAAAAGAATAATTTTTGAGGTGACATGCACCAACACAATATTGATCATCTATGTAAGCATTGAGTGCTGGGATCAAAAGAACTTAAAACATGGGCATGAAAGACATAATCTTGATAGAAGAAACTTAGCAACCATGTTATAACATGAAAAAGAACACAAACGAAAGATCATGAAAATGAAACAATGAAAGTCAAACGTGTGTTCAAAACATATGGAAAAACATAGCAAATGGTTCTCAGCTTGTCCTTCATGGAATAGCAAAACATAAATGCATAGGGCACCTTCAAGTTTAAGAGGGCGACTAGATACAAATAATTTAAGAACAAGTGAAACCAAAATCATGAATCAATCAATGATAAACTTTGGGACTATGCACATTAAACTCAGAATGACAACTATGCTATCTTAGATGGTGCATAAAGGTAGAAGGTGGTGACTCAACATAAAAGTAAAAGAAAGGCCCTTCGCAGAGGGAAGCAGTGATTGCAAGTTTTATAAACCTTCAAAAATTATGGTACTTACTAGCTTTGAGCTCTCATTGCCCCAATCATAGGCATCTTGAATGGTTAAAGTTAATGCGAGTGCAATTATGAAGCATATGCTTGACAAATCATAAGTTGAAAACCTCGTGTCCCATGAAGTACGAATACCCAAACCTCATGCTACTCGACTTAGAGTCCCAAGCAAGCTCTTGTCATTGTAAGTATACACGTATCATCAAGAACCGCCAATGGGATACCTCCATGCCCGATGACATGGAACAAGCCCATATCAAAATGACAGGACAAACAGACAATGAACACCTCGACATCTCTTTTATTTACCATTGGTATAGCTTTTTATTTTGAGATGCGTCATCGAATGTTCACTATGGGCATGCTGTAAATTTCCACCATGAATTATGCATGGCTTAGATTAGCGGCCTAGGCGTTTCTCTAACACGTATACAAACTCCATGATCCCGCAAGATTCCCAACTTATTTCACATCGCGAGTATCCATAAACAAAAGATCATGATATCAACTCAAATAAGAAGTGCAATATTGAAAGCTTACCCCATGATGGCATGGTTTGGCTAATTTCCAACTTACAACTTGAAGCATAACAACTCAATATAAGAGAGACACAATGTCAAAATTTTAAGAACGAGAAAAGTAAAGTGTGCCATCAGGTTCGTGAGAGCTTTACTGACCAATTTTCGCATAACACCAAAAGAGTTTAATTTGAAGGGTAGATAAAAGCAAGTCAAATGTACTTTGGAATAGCAAATTGCTAATAGGTATGTATGGTGGACACACTGGAATAACTTGGTTTTTGGGAGTTGGATGCACGAGTAGAGCTCATACTTAGTACAAAATGAGGGCTAGCAAAAGACTGCGAGCGACCAACTAAGAGAGCAATAACGGCCATAATCATGCATAGCGACAAAACATCATTAAGAGAAGCATAAAATGGCATCAAAAGTCAAAAACTAAATGATCATAGAGGCTTATGGCAACTTTGTATGAGTCAAAAATGTCGTAAGCATGCGCCAAGTCGACCCAAATAAGGCATCAAGGAGAAAAACAAATTAATGCTTCCATAAAATAAAAACAACGCATGATTTTTTCAAAGGCTCATTAAGCAATCTCAGTCATTTGAGACAAGTCATGCTACAGCAAAACCACTAAGCATACTATCAAAACGACATCAAGCACGACATCCAAAAGTCTAAGCCGCAGTCTAAACAAGCGCCTTTTTGTACCACTTTTTTGCATGAAACTTTTTCTCTTTTCCAACACCATTCGAACCTTTTTTAAACAACTCTTTTGATGAAAATCAACATGTACCAGAGGTCAAAATACACCTTGATGCAAAGATAAAACAAGATCCAAACAAAAATCAAGGCAAAAGATGAAAGCTAAATGCAGTTCTAGAAAAAGAGAACACTCGTTGAACGAGAAGAGTGAAAAACGGAGTGTTCTTGGCAAATGAAAAGCAAGTAATCTTCTCCAAAAGAAATTTGTTGGGGTCCAACCATTTATTGCAGCAAACAAAACTAAACAAAACTGAAAACTAAAGTAAAGACGCTCCAAGAAAAACGCATAGTGCATGAAGCAATAAAAATATAGTGTGTTGAAAGGTGACCTGATTTTTGCCGATGAAGAAGGGGTGCCTTGGGGGCATCCCCAAGCTTTGACGCTTGTACCTCTTGGATATTTCTTGGGGTGCGTGGGCATCCCCAAGCTTGAGCTTTTGTCCATTCTTCACCTCATCTCATTATTATCCAATCCCTACACTTAAAAACTTCCTTCATACAAAACTCAACACAATTCTATTAGCAACATTAGTGTAAGCATAATAATGAATCAACCCCTTTTTGGTTCAGATTTCAACTCAAAACCACCACATATAAAGCATATACTATTGTAGCAACTTCCCCAAAAGTTCCGTGATCAGAAGAACTCAAAAAGAAAGCGATCGAGAGGCAAACACAAATAGTCGTAGAAATCTGTCAAAACAGAACAACTGACAAAGGTCAATTATTTCGAGGGTTTTCTGTTGCTCAAATCAAAAAGTGTAAAACTAATGAAAGTTTGGATATAACCTGGGGCATATGCACAATAAATCGTAGGTCAAAAAGATATTCTTAGAATGTTCACGAATTTTTACGGTGCAGCACCGAAATCTGTTTCAGGACAGCAACATCCCCAAATCTTACCTCACTCAAATTAGAGGTTTCTCTTGGCACAACAACGAAATAAAAAGGATAAGGAGCGGTCATTACAATAGTAATAACTTCCAAGACTCAAATGAAATAAAAAGAACTGAAAACAAAACAATGGGTTATCTCCCAAGAGTGCTTTTCTTTAACGCCTTTGAGCTAGGCGCAGAAAGGTGAAAATCAAGTATTTTCGAAAGAGGCATTAAGATCAACGGTTTCCTCAAGATCACCACTTACCACACTAGGCACTTTAGAAGTTCCCGAAGATGATTCAACCTGCAAGTCACTCTTAGTTGAACTAAAAGTTTTACCAATCTTAAAAACATGCTGCGGTTTAGGCACAGACACCTTGGGAACATACATAAATTTTTGCTCTTTTACAATAAAAGCTTTCCCCTTCTTAAACTTAAGAGAAGAGAAAATTGAACTCAAAGTTTCCATAGACTCCTCTAGTTTACCAATCCTAAAGTTTTGACTATCAAGAGTAGTGCTACCCTCTAAAACAGTGATTCTCTTACCGATACTTTCTATCGATTTATTAACCCGGCTAGCATTATCAAAGATATTTGGCAAACTCTTTTCTAAAGAGCCTAGTTTTTCTATAACTTCCTCCAAAGTGATCTCAGTTTTAACAACATGAATAGGTGGTACTCTCAGTAAACTTTCTATTAAAGTGCATGCTTCAAGAGCGGGAGTACCCAGAAAATTACCTCCTGCAAGAGTATCAAGAACGTACCTATTCCAACATAAAAATTTCTAAGGAGGATCATGGTAGAATGCTTCTTTGTACACCTATGATGAGCATTGCTAATACGGTACCAAGCATCTTTCAAACTCCCTCCCCCATGTTGCTTAAAAGTATGAATTTTAACTTCAGGATTACTCATTCTAACAAGACTAAAAGCAAGTAAATAAAAGCAACTATAAAGGAAACCAATTTTTTTGTATTTTTGATAAAAACGATGCAAGCAAAAATAAAGTAAAGCAAAACTAAAACAAAGTAAAGGATGTGCATGCGAAACTCCCCTTGCAGAAATCTTCTTTTTCCCTGGCAACGGCGCCAGAAAATAGCTTGATTGTGGTGCGGTGTTGATGTAGATGACCGACCAGTTGGGAACCCCAAGAGAAGGTATGATGAGCACAGCAGCAAGTTTTCCCTCAGTAAGAAACTGAGGTTTATCGAACCAGTAGGAAAAAGCCAAACTTCAGAAGATGATGCCTGCTAGCTTCACGCTAGCTCCAGACAATTTATAAGGCGCCTCGTCCAGGGATTTGCTTTGCACCAGCAGCAATGTGGAACCTGCACACAACACAACCAAGTACTTTGCTCCCAACTTACGATGAGGTTGTCAATCTCACCGGTTTGCTGTAAACAAAGGATTGAGCGTATCGAGTGGAAAGCAATAGTAGTATGCGAGAAAGTAAACAGTGCGAGTAAAAGGTAAACGGTAATAGCAATGTAAACAAAATTGGACCGGGTCCACAGTTCACTAGTGGTGTCTCTCCATAAGATAAATAACAACATGCTGGGTAAACAAATTAGAGTTGGGCAATTGATAGAATAAAGATAACATGCATATGTCACGAGGATCACTATGAGATTTACTCTGGGCATTACAACAAAATACATAGACCGCCATCCAACTGCATCTATGACTAATAATCCACTCGTGGAGATATCGTCCAAACACCCCTCGAGTATTAAGTTGCGAACAACAGATAACTGCATTAAGAAAAGTGTGTAATGTAAACAAAACGAATGTCCTTGGACACAAGAATGTTGTTTTCTCCCTAGTGGCAATAGCACATCTACAACCTTAGAGGTTTCTATCACTCCCCCAGATTAAATAGATGAATGAACCCAACTATCGAGCATAAATACCCCCTCTTGGAGTCACTAGTATCTACTTGGCCAAGATAACTACTAACAACGGAGAGCATGCAAGATCATAAACAAACATACATATAACATAAGATAATATTCAGCACATCAACTTAACATAACACCAATATTCATCGGATCCCAACAAACACAACATGTAGAATTACATAAAGGTGATCTCGATCATGTAAGGCAGCTCACGAGATCTAAACATGAAACACATGGTGGAGAAGACAACCATCTAGCTACTGCTATGGACCCATAGTCCAAGGTAGACTACTCACTCATCGTGCCGGAGGCAAGCATGGCGATGAAGAAGACCTCCGGTGGTGATTCCCCTCTCCGGCAGGGTGCCGGGAAGAGCTTTTGGACCCTCCCGATCTCGGGTCGACGACGACGGCACATCGCGATGTGTTTCTGGAAAATTAATCGGGTCTTTAGGTTTTTCCCGTCGGGGGGACTTTATAGGCGAAGGGGCAGCGTCAGAGGTGGGCCAGGGTGGCCTCACCCATAGGGGCGCGGGCCAGGGGCTGGCCGCGCCGCCCTATGGTGTGGCAGCCCATGGCTCCCCTCCGTCTCCTCTTCAGACTTCTGGAAGCTTTGGTAAATAGTAGGAGGTCCGGCTTTTGTTTGGTCCAATTCCGAGAATATTTCCTGTGTAACTTTTCTGAAACACAAAAACAACAGAAAACTAGGAACTTGCACCGTGGCATCTTGTTAATAGGTTAGTTCCGGAAAATACATAAAAATGCCACAAAGTGTAACAAAACACTAAGCAAATGGTGAAAGAATAAGCATGGAGCATCAAAAATTATAAATACGTTTGAGACGTATCAGTCTCAAATGTATTTATAATTTTTGATGCTCAATGCTTGTTTATGCACCATTTGCTTTGTGTTATGTTACACTTCGTGGCATTTTTATGTATTTTCCGGAACTAACTTATTAACGAGATGCCACAGTGCCAGTTCCCTGTTTTCTGTTGTTTTTGTGTTTCAGAAAAGTTACACAGGAAACATTATCGGAATTGGACGAAACAAAAGCTCAAGTTCCTATTTTTCCCGACACGAGACGGAGTCCAAAGCAGAGATGGAGGGGTGCCAGAGGGCAGCTGCACCATAGGGTGGCGCGGGCCACCCCTGGCCGCGCCACCAGGTGGTGTGGACCCCTGGTCCACCCCTGACATCGCCCTTCCACCTATATATTCTCCTCGACGAGAAAACCCTAAGGTCCGAACTCTTTTCCAGAAAACATACTGCAAGCCGCCACCGTCGTCGACGCGAGATCGGGAGGGTCCAGAAGCTTTTCCCGGCACCCTACCGGAGAGGGGAATCACCACCAGATGCCTTCTTCATCACCATGCATGCCTCCGAAGTGATGTGTGAGTAGTCTACCTTGGACTACAGGTCCATAGTAGTAGCTAGATGGATATCTTCTCCTCCATGTGCTTCATGTTTAGATCTTGTGAGCTGCCTATCATGATTAAGATCATCGTTATGTAATTCTACATATTGTGTTTGTTGGGATCCGATGAATATTGAGTACTATGTCAAGTTGATTTGTGATTTATCATCTCTATGTTGTTTATGATCTTGCATGCTCTCCGTTGCTAGTAGATATCTTGGCCGAGTAGATGCTATTGACTTGAAGAGGGAGTATTTATGCTCGATAGTGGGTTCATGCCTCTAGTAATCTGGGGGAGTGACAACAACCTCTAAGATTATAGATGTGTTGTTGCTACTAACGAGAAACCAACAATCTTGTGTTCAAGGACATTTGTATTGTTTACATTATACACTTTGCTTAAGGCGATAATCTGTTGCTTGCAACTTAATATCCAACGGTTGTTCGGATGATATCCGGCGGGTGGATTATTAGTCATAGATGTAGTTGGATTACAGTGTATGTATTATGTTGTAATGCCCAAGTGAATCTCATAGTGATCTTCATGACATGTACATGCATTGTTTGCATTCTTTATTCTGTCAATTGCCCAACTGTAATTTGTTTACCCAGCATGTTATTTATCTTTATGGAGAGACACCTCTAGTGAAATGTGGACCCCGGTCCATTCTTTTACATTATATTACCGTTTACTTTTACAAGCATATTTACTTCTCGCAAACAAATATCTTTTACCATAAGATACGTTTAATCCTTTGCTTACAGCAAACCGGTGAGATTGACAACCTCACTGCAAGTTGGGGCAAATTACTTTGGTTGTGTTGTGTGCAGGTTCCACGTTGCTACTGGTGCAAAGCTACACCCCAGATAAGGCGCCATATATAAATTGTCTGGAGCAGTCGCCAAGCCAGCTAGCATCAACCTTCGGAAGTTGGTTCTTTCTCCTACTGGTTCGATTAAACCTTGGTTTTATACTGAGGGAAACTTGCTGCTGTGCTCATCATACCTTCCTCTTGGGGTTCCCAACTGGGTGCATACCACGCACTATCAGGTTGGTACGTGGGTAAGCTCCATCTGCTTCTTATTTTCCACATATGGCTCTCTGATCAAGAAATGGTGAAGCCAATTCGATTGGTTGAAAACAATAGCGCGTAAAACCCATCTTTAGAGCATCTCCAACAGTGGCTCTAAAATTTGGTGATGTATAACCGGTTTGCAATGCGTTGTATCCATTTTTAGAGCGCGTGGCCATGTTCATCTCCAACAGAAGGTCTAAATTTTGGGGCTCTAAAAAATGGATAGTTGTTGACGCGCGCGTTCGCGTTGTATTTTTGTCGCGAGTTCTTTTCTGTGCTGAATATATAGCACCAGTTTGCAGCTGTTGGAGCACCAATATGAGCCTCCCCACGCTAAACTAGCATCTTTTTTTTTTACACAGACGCGATATGCAACGACTGTTGGAGATACTTTTAGTGCCTTCTATACTTCGACTTGAAATACTTCTCTCTTCTTCGTCTTTTTATTCTCTGTTAGGTAGTACTTACAAAAAGAGTCTCTATTTGGTGTACTCGTACTGTACTGGGTGATTAACAGGACACTGATTGGCTTCTCAGCTGGCTAACCACATGACAATGAAACCAAACCCTACTAGTGGTACTAGACTACTAGTAGTTTGATTAAGCACAGGCAGCCGGCCCTCACCTTATCCTCTTCCATCACCGGGGCCCTAGTGGTCCGGCAGCAAAATTAATAAAGCATCAAGTAGTCCTTGATGCCACGGTCGAGGTTCTTTTCACTCGAAGCAAAAGGTTTCCTCCCATCGGTTCCCGGATGTACCAACGTGCCATTTCTCGTAGGTCGTGTTAACAATTCCATCAGGGATAGTGTTTGCGAGGCTAATGATCTGTCTAACTTATATGAATCTAATCGTGGACGTCATACTCCCGTAAATCGTGGACGTCACTCAAATCAAATGCAACGTTAATGCAGATCTATATGTAGACCGTTTGTGCTCAACATCTCTCGATGGAACCAAGAAATGGCCGAACTGAAGGAAGTGCCGCGCGCATCGGTTCATCAGTCGACCGATAGCAATCATCCACGATAAAGAATTCTTAATTTAGAGGTTACGTCGCCATGGATCAGGGTGTATGTATATCAATTAGACATGCATCACCAGACTCGTACTTACTAGTTTACAGTTCTTGACTCGTTCTTGGCGAAGGAGCTAAATATCTCACCGGACGGACCGGACTTTACATTTGCATTGCATAGTCAAATGAAAATAAAATATATGGGAAGCGGGCTGGACCTGGAAGACAGGAAGTATCCTTGGATCTGAATCCACAGGAGTACAGGACGGGCTACGTACGGTGTACGCGAAGGACGTTGGGATCTCAGAAATAAACTTATCTGAGATGCAGGGTGATGCCAATTAATTAGTGAACGTGCAGTTGCTCTTTGATTTTGTTTTTCTTTGCGTGCTGCTCTCGTGATTATCAGTCATCAGAGAAAAAATAAATTGAACTTAGCTCATCTGAGATTTTTTTGTAAAGCAGGTGGAGAGGTGAAAATAGACCACAAATTCATAGTGCCAACTTCAAGACTAGGAGTTCAGGGTTCAATTTATCTTTCATCTAGTACTAGTGGAAGTATAAGATTTGTACTGTACTTTTTCCTTATCAAACCGGCCTTCCCTCGCCAAGGATATCAAATCAAGCAAGCCAGAGCAAACTTTTGTGCCCGGTAGGAACAAGCACTGCGGGGAGAAAGTTTGTGGATATTTTCTGAGGAGCAGGTGGGACGGGAGGAGAGGACATCAGCAGCGACAGCGCTCGCGAAGGCGACAAGCTCGCCCGGCTAGGTAGCTGTTTCTCCCGTGCGTGGAAGCTTCGTCCGCATGCGCAGACAAGAACCGGTTTCACATCACGCGCACGCACGCGCGCGACGCCGAGGTAGCCATCGAGACGCCGTTGCAGTTGCACACCTGCACTGATCAGTGATCATGGGGAGGACGAAGCTTCACTCGATCGGCACTGATCTTTTCCACCTCCAGGCGAGCGAGGGGGATTGCACGTCGAGGATAGCTTTGAAAAAGAGAAGAGTGTGATGGCATTATCGACCGGGTTTACTAGAGCTGGATCTGTGATCTCGGGAGAAGAACTGAAGAAGCGTGCCTGACCGTGCCGAGCTGATCACGACATGTATGATGCAGTACCCCTTTTCCTATTGTTCCCCTTTGACATTGCTTGGCACGACTTATGCTATAAAATAGGTCGAAGAACGATCTTATCCGGCTCGTTCTTCTTCAGATTACGTACGGGGTTATGATTGAATTTTTATTTTGTGATAACCACAAACTTCTTGAAGAACTCGCTGATGGAGTCATGGAGGGGTAGTGGCGGCGCACGAAGCAAAGGCTAGAAACAATCATCCGTATTGTGCAACTGCGTATTGTTCGGCCTGGATATTGTGTCCCCTGGATCACAGACTGGAAGAATGAATCTGCTCCCGGCCGGCATGCTTCATTTTACTCATTCAGGACTCTGGTAGGTCTCTTGACTCTCGTTAGGTTATGCACTTATCGGAACGATTACGCTATAAGTTTGTGATGATAAAGTAATGTATGGGACTTCGCCTGTATACTGTTGTTGAGAAAGTCAAGAGGATACGTGCTCCTCTTATACTAGTACCATGTATACATGTCCGTATGATTTGATGGAAGTATGGTTGTTATCATTGTGGAGGTTGTCAACTTTTATTTTGAAACTTGACAGGGTGTATATTTTGTCTTGGAATGGGGACATAAAAAGAAAGACAAACACAAGAGGGAAAAATAAGGCTGTTTTTTTCTTTTTATGAAAAACTAAGCCCTGTAAGTGATCGCGTCTGCCAATACGATGGAGTTCTGCAACCCAAGTTGATGTAAAAGAGGCTTCCGTGCAATTTGCATCATGCTTTGTTTTTTTCTACTTCCAATGATCCATAAAGAATATGAACAATACTTTGACCCAACCTTTTAAGCCAGGTTAGGAGAACGGACCTATATTCACAGTTTACATGGGTATAGTGAGCCAACTGAAAAGTTTGGGGGCTAAAAAAAACTTTATTCAAAAATATTGTTAGTTTAATAAAATTTTATATTAAATTGTACTAAATCATCTGATATTTGGATCGGTGGAGTACAAGGCATGGTAGCTTATAAACCTACTGGAAGCACTTAAGAAAAAGCCCACTGAAAAGCTCCTGAAAAGAGAGCCGACATGTATGCAGCTGTGAGTAATTCGCAAAAAAAAAGTATGCAGCTCTGTGTTAGGCCCATCACGGAAAAGGATTTGGTGACCCATTACGAGCTTAGGGCCTGTGGGCCTGTGTTAGGCTGCAGACAAGCAGAATGGATCGTGGGCTTTAATCATCACAAACGGAAATAGGGCACCACCAAATTTATGTTCATAGGATAGGACAATAGGAGGATTAATCAGCCCAAGCCCTCCTTAACATACCACCAAGCAAACTTTGACTTCCATAAATAAAAAAAACCAAGCAAACTATGACATAAATGATGGAGGCTCACCCATTACGAGCTTTAACTTTTGAGCATATGTCCAGTTCAACCATTCTCAGCCCAATTGTTGAGCTTATCTAATTAAGAAGATAAGCAGGTTGCTGAAGCCGAGTGTTCGGAATGCACATTAGGGATATTATAACTCAACTATTTAGGAGCTCCCTCATAACCTCAACAATTTTAGCCGTTAGATCGCCTCATCTGGCCGTGTTTCTGATCGTTGGATTCGCTCGAATTTCCGCACTGGGCCGGTTGTCCCTAAGGGCTGCTACTCTGAGGATCAAATAGGCCTATTATGGGTAATTGGACCTCAACGTCCTAAAGCCCAGTTAGGAATAGCGCGCCTGGACCCTGGAGACTCCTCTCGCTCTCTCTTACCGAACCCTAACGCCGCCATCGCCGCTTTTCCCTCAGCAGTCGCCCCCTGCCCTTCGTGGTGGAGTGGCTGCCCCCGTCGGTATCCAACCACCGCCGTACTCCTTCTGTGACACAAGTTTCAGGACGGCGAGGAGCTCTCAGACCAGGATGGCGTCGTAGCGCCTATGGGCGCCAATCCATCACCTTGACGGGTCGCCGCCGCTGCCGCCCTTACCTCCGACTCGCAGTCCCTTGAGGCGCCATCCTTGGCTCCAGACCTCCGTCACACAGTCCCCCCAAAACTCCATGCCTGCTCTGCTCCAGCGCATCCTTCGCCTTTCGGAAGGAGCTCCTCCTCGTTACAGATGACGACGACCGCGCATGGCGGCCGTTGAGGTGACAAGGACGGAGGAAGAAGGTGGGCAGTTGGTGGTGGACAAGTACGCCAGTACGGCGACATATGCTGCTCTCTTGCGCTGTTGGACGGATCATAACAATTCCCAGCGACCTTCTCTGCGTTGCCACCCGCGCATCTGGCTCCGCCACTACCGCTACGCATCTTCCTTATCTGCAACTTCTGCTGGTGAGATCCTCTGCAATGGTTCTCTCGCATGTTCAATTCCACACGGGGATTCCTCATGATTGCTCACATCCATGAACTTTTTCTCATTGGATTCAGTTCTTTCAGTATTTGAGCAGACGGGTAGATTGTACTACAATATAATATGGTATGTAGGAGCTCCACATCATCTCATGAAGGCAGCGGCATGGGTACTCATTTGTTTGGCTGGTATTACTTCCGTGAGGATCGTTTTAGTCATTTGTGGGCACTGTGCTACTGAATCAACGTACTCAAGATGTACAGGTTATGCTACTTGTATTTCTAGATGATGATTGTAGGCAAGCCCCGTTGTCTGCAACCATAAGCATCTCTACCTGATCTCATATGACGTTGTAGTTTTGGAATTTGTCGATGGTATATATTTGCTCAATCAGGTAAATTCTTGGTTTTAACCGTTTTTCATTTTAATATTCGAGGCACTTGAATATACGCTGTATACTAAGTATCCACATGTAGGTTTCAGAACTATTCGTTGCTAAGCTTACTTATCTATGTTCATAGAACAAAATTGTTAAGTATAATATTGGCTTATTGATGTGGAATGTTGTGCTTCATGCAAGCTACCAGCGAACTGGAGCGGCTCACCAAGCAGCAGTTATTTGTCTGAGCTCATGGGGTAGCCTCTTAGCTTCCAAGTAAAGGTAAGGTTTATGTCATCCATTCACTATCTCAATCCCTCTTTCTTTTCGTCGAGATGTGTGTCGTCTGTTATTGCAAGATGTGAACTGTAATTACTTGACCATCTTAACCAGAGTTAGTCCAGCGTGGTCAAATTGTGAAAGTTTGGCATTTAATAAGGTGAGATTCTGTTCCTGATCGTGTAAGAATTTTCTCATAAATTTTAGACTTTCTTCTGATACAAAGTTAAGCATATTTATTTTGTGCATGCATGTTTACTGTGACTTTGATTTCAGATCTGCTAAGTTGATCTATAGGAAGTATATCTATGGAAAATTAGATGGTAATTTGCAGGACATGCCAAATGATAGGTGGCTCTACTGCATGCGTATGTAAGTTTTTCATCGAGTTCATGCTAGAATAGTGTAAGCCTGCTGGACACTTTCAGGTATTTGCATCTACATTGCCATATTAAATATGATATCTTATTTAAGAGAAAAATCACTGAATATGAGCCTTGTCTCTCATAATTCTTATTTTGGAGTAGCACTATACAAGCAAAAGATTTGTACTTTATACCAAATAGCCCAAAATCTATTAGAAGATTGGTCCTGTCACTTCCTTATCTAAAGTAATTGCCGCACCAGAATATTTTTTTAGAGATCAAACGAATACTATTGCTAAATGCAGTGGTGATATGATCATTTGTGATATGTTTCAGTTTTGTTGTAAAGAGTACTTTATGCATATGGGATTATCTGTATTTCCCCAAATCTGTACTTTTTGTTCTTCAGTAGGCAGTTTAAATCATAACCTTTATATGATTTTGTTTATTTTATATGTTATATACTGATTTAGTCTACTCATGTTTGACCACATAATGCAAAACAGGCGAAACCTTGCAGATTTCTTGAACTGGCTTGTATTATTGGCTTTGCCACATCCATTTTCCAATTTTTTCTTCACCTATTTCTTCATATAATTTATGGCTGGGTTGTTGTCAAACGTATGTGTATATCTAGCTTTGTGTTTTTTTGAATGTCGCAGTTGTGTCCTAAATGCAAATATTGGAAGATATAATAATTGTCGCAACAGGTTGTGTTTGTTGGCTTTTAGATCTTGCTGGATGTGTGAAGCATAATAAGTTTCCTTTCTTTAAGTGGAAGATCCGTGAGCTGGGAAGGTTTTGGGTACTTGCACGTAAGTAACTTTCGAGCTGGGAAGACCCATAACAACATTTTGCAGCTATTGTGTTTTTACTCCTGGACAATATTGTTAGACATGTATAGTCTTCTTTTCCTTTTTCCCCGTAGTATAAGGGGCTTTTTGCATATTACCCACATTCTGTACATGTATTGGCCTTTGGCCCCCTGTGAATGATAGTTGATCATTCCCCACTTCGTGATATGGTATCAGAGCACTACGTTAGCTCCGCACGTAGCAACTCCGTGCTAGATTCTGGTCGTCGATGATCATTCCGGCAGCTTCCTCTTTTCCCCGTGCAAGATTCGAATAGCTGTCTTCTTCTTCCTCTGTGTACAGCTTCGGATCGATTTTGCTTTGTTCATGCTCGACCTCGCCCCGATCGATTTGGGCCGCCGCCTCGTTCTGGCTTGGGCCTGCCCAGCCTCGATCTACCTGTGCTTGAAGGCATCGCCTACGGGGGTACTGGTCGATGGGGGTATTGGCCGCTGATTGCCTTCAGGCCGCCGCCCCTGCTCATGGTGGTTCCAGCCACTGCCTGCCACCAGGTCGCCGCCCCCACCCGTTTTCTCGCCGTCAGCCGCCAGATCCGGCGGCCCGGGGTCGATTCCTGGCATCCCCGGTGTGATTCCCGGCTTCCCCTGTCCGGCCGCCAGCTGACCTTCCCGAGCTCGAGCTCGTCTCTGGTCAGACAGTTCTCCAGGTGTGTCTGGTCGTGAGCGTTGATTCCAAAAAAAAAAAGAGAGATTGGAAGCAGCATGGCGTCGTCTTCGTCGGGCTATGTTGCGGTTCCTCGCTGCCCGATGACCTTTGATGGTGCCAACTATGCGGACTTTGCCGCTCACATGCGCGTTCACATACGTGGTCTTCGGCTTTGGGGTGTTCTTTGTGGCGAGGTCCCCTGTCCGCCACGCCCCTTGCTCCAGTGGCGCCTGTACCGCCGACGCCACCGGTTATTACTGCTGATGCCTCTGAGGCTAATAGGGTTGCTGCCAAGACTGCCGATGATGCTGAGGTCGATGCTTATGATCAGCAGTAGCGGATTTCTCTGCGGCTCTTTCCACTTATCGTGATGCTCAGACTGCTTATACTCAGTGGTGGGATGAGGATGCTCGTGCTGCGGCTGTTCTTACTGCTAGTGTTCTGCCACAGTTTGCCTCTGAGTTCATGGCCCTTGCTAGTGCTTCTGAGATGTGGGATCACCTTCGCCAGCGGTATCAGCCCTCTGGTAACTCTCTCTATTTGTCGGTGGTCCGTCAGGAGCATGCTCTCCAGCAGGGTGATTCCAGTGTTGAGGAGTTCTACACACAGAGTTCAGCTATTTGGCATCAGCTTGTCTCTCTCCGCTCTACTGTTTGTGGTTCTTATCCCTGTTGCAGGACTGTGCGGTCTGATCTGGAGTTTCAGCGAGTATATGAGTTTCTGTCTCGGCTTCGTCCAGAATTTGAGCGCCGACGTGCTCAGTTGATTGCTCGAGGCCATATTCCTCTCTCGGTGGTGCTTTCTGAGCTCCGTGCTGAGGAGACCCACCTCCGTTGTGTTGGCATGCTTGGTGTTCCCTTTGTGCGTGCTGCCCGAGCACCTACTGTGTTGGCTGCTGTTCTAGGGCCCTCTCATTCCACTGCTCCACCACTACTGGCTACTCCTTCTGATGGTATGGGTCGCTCCTCGTCAGGCAGTGGAGGTCGTTCCTCTCGTGGTGGCGCCCGCTCTCGCCCTCCTCGCCTTCAGTGTGGCTATTATCAGAAGCCAGGGCACCCCGAGACTGATTGCTATAAGAAGATGCTAGATATGGGTCGTGCTTCTTTGAGTGGGACTCGACCTCCTTCTTTGGGTCCGTCCCTCTCTGCGCAGGATATTGCAATGCTGAGGCGCATATTGGCTACCTCGGGCTCTTCTTCCTCAACACGCACTGCTGGTTCTGTGACTGCTGTTTCCCGCACTGAGTGGCCACCGTCTCCACAGTCAGGTACTTCCTCGTGGGTCTTGGATTCTGGAGCTTCTTTCCATATGACTTCTGACTCTTCTGCGTTATCCTCTCTCCGTTCTCTTGATTTTCCTCTTTCTGTTCTTACTGCCGACGACACTTCCCTTCCTGTCACCAGTCGTGGCACTCTCTGTACTCCCTCCTTCTCTGTTCCTGATGTTTCTCTTGTTCCCCGCCTCACTATGAATCTGCTTTCTGTCGCTCAAACTGCTGAGTCTGGTTGTCGTGTTCTCTTTGATGAATTCTGTTTCTGTCCAGGATCGTCACACCCAGCTTCTAGTTGGAGCTGGCCCTCGGCGCCGTGACTCCCCAGGGCTTTGGGATCTTGATTGGCTTCGTCTTCCTTCTGCCGACACCAACATCACCACTCGTTCACATGCTCTTGCTAATTCTGCTTCCGCTTCATTTCAGCAATGGCATCATCGACTTGGTCATCTTTGTGGCTCTCGCCTCTCGTCTTTAGTTCATCGCGGTCTTCTGGGGCCTGTCTCAGGAGATGTTTCGCTTCAGTGTCAGGGTTATAGACTTGGCAAACAGACTCAGTTACCCTATCCTACTAGTACCTTCATGTCGGAGCGTCCTTTTGATTTGATACATTTTGATGTATGGGATCCGGCTCCCTTCGCTTCGAAGGGGGGCCATCGCTACTATGTTATATTTATCGATGATTTCTCTCGCTATACCTGGCTTTACTTTATGACTTCTCGTAGCGAGGTTCTCTCTATATATAAGCAATTTGCTGCCATGATTCACACCCAGTTCTCCACGTCTATTCGTGTTTTTCGAGCTGACTCTACTGGAGAGTATATCTCCCAGATGTTGCGTGGTTTTCTCGCTGAGCAGGGGACTCTCGCTCAGTTCTCCTGTCTCGGCGCTCACGCTCAGAATGGCGTGGCTGAGCGCAAGCATCGCCATATGTTTGAGATGGCCCGTGCGTTGATGATTGCCGCCTCTCTTCTGCCTCACTTTTGGGCTGAGGCCATTTCTACCTCCACCTATCTCATTAACCTTCAGCCCTCGACTGCCTTACAGGGTGGTATTCCTCTCGAGCGTTTGTTTGCTCGCTCCCCTGATTATTCAACTCTTCGCTCTTTTGGTTGCGTTTGCTATGTTCTTCTGGCCCCTCGCGAGCGCACCAAACTGACCGCTCAGTTTGTTGAGTGTGTGTTTCTTGGCTACAGTGATGAGCACAAGGGCTATCGATATTGGGACCCCGTTGGACGTTGGATGCGCATTTCTCGTGACGTCAAGTTTGATGAGTCGCGATCCTTCTACCCACGTCCCTCCTCCTCGGCCTTCTCGGTGGAGGACATATCTTTCCTTTTGTTTCCCGACACACCACCCTCTGTGCCGATTGATCCCCCTCCGCGTCCCATCCTTGCCGATGCTCCATCTTCCCCATCGCCACCCTCCTCCCCACCGAGTCCTTATTCTTTCTCTTCTGATCCTCCACTCACCTCTATGTTGTCTCCTTTTCCTTTCCACTATTCTCGTCGTTCTCATGTTCCGGATGCTTCTTCTTCTTCTGATATGCCTTCTTCCTCTGCTGAGATGACTCCTCCTCTTCCTGCTCGTCAGCGTCGTCCCCCTGATCGCTACTCTCCTAGTCACTATGGTCTTTCTATTGCCCTCGAGCCGACTTCTTACCGGGATGCTGAGTGCCATTCTGAATGGCAGCTTGCCATGGCCGAGGAGATTGCTGCGCTTGAGCGCACTGGCACTTGGGATCTTATCTCTCCACCTCCCGGTGTTCGTCCCATCACATGCAGGTGGGTCTATAAGATTAAGACTCGCTCCGATGGATCTCTTGAGCGCTACAAAGCACGTCTTGTGGCTCGTGGCTTCCAGCAGGAGCAGGGTCGTGATTATGATGAGACTTTTGCACCCGTGGCTCATATGACCACCGTACGCACTCTCCTTGCCGTGGCCTCTGTTCACCACTGGTCTGTGTCTCAGCTTGATGTTCAGAACGCATTTCTCAATGGTGAGTTGCGTGAGGAGGTTTACATGCAGCCTCCTCCAGGGTACTCTGTCCCTGATGGCATGGTCTGTTGCCTTCGGCACTCTCTTTATGGCCTGAAACAGGCCCCTCGCGCCTGGTTTGAGCGTTTTACCTCTGTAGTGATAGCTGCCGGTTTCTTCCCCAACGCTCATGATCCCGCGTTGTTTGTTCACACTTCTCCTCGAGAACGGACCCTTCTCCTCCTCTATGTTGATGGTATGATCATCACCGGTGATGATTCTGAGTATATTGCCTTTGTTAAGGCCCATCTTCATGAGCAGTTCCTTATGTCTGATCTTGGTCCTCTTCGCTACTTTCTTGAGATTGAGGTTTCCTCCACTTCGGATGGATTTTATATCTCCCAGGAAAAGTATATCCAGGATCTCCTTGCTCGTGCTGCTCTTGGTGATGATCGCACTATTGAGACTCCAATGGAGCTCAATGTCCAGCTTTGTGCTTCTGATGGTGGCCCTCTTTCTGATCCGACGCGTTATCGCCATCTTGTTAGGAGCCTTGTCTATCTTGCTGTCACTCGACCCAATATACCTTATCCGGTTCATATTCTGAGTCAGTTTGTTTCTGCTCCCACCTCGGTTCACTATAGTCATCTTCTTCGTGTTCTTCGCTATCTTCGAGACACGATAACCCGTCGTCTCTTTTTCCCTCGTTCCGGCTCCTTACAGCTCCAGGCCTACTCTAATGCTACATGGGCTAGTGATCCTTCGGATCGCCGCTTGCTTTCCGCCTACTGTGTGTTTCTTGGTGGTTCTTTTATTGCATGGAAGACAAAGAAACCGACCGTCGTCTCCCGCTCGAGTACAGAGGCTGAGTTGAGAGCCATGGCCAGTTTGACGGCCGAGGTGACTTGGTTACGATGGTTATTGGAAGATTTTGGTGTGTGTGTCACTACACCGACTTCCCTACTGTCAGACAGTACAGGTGCTATCATGATTGCACGAGATCCGATGAAGCATGAGCTCACCAAACACATAGGTGTTGATGCCTTCTTTGTGTGCACTGCTGTGCAGAGTGAGATTCTCGCTCTTCAGTATGTGCCTTCTGAGTTGCAGTTGGCAGATTTCTTCACGAAGACCCATACCTGAGCGCAGTATAGCTTCTTTCTCTCCAAACTCACTGTTGTTGATCCACCATGAGTTTGAGAGGGGTGTTAGATATGATAGTCTTCTTTTCCTTTTTCCCCGTAGTATGAGGGACTCTTTGCATATTACCCACACTCTATACATGTATTGGCCTTTAGCCCCCTATAAATGATAGTTGCTCATTCCCCACTTCGTGACAAATATATCTGAAGCAATTTGGTTAAATGAATTCCTTTTGAGACGCCTACTACTGCATTACTTTTTGGAGACCGACTAAAATTAATTATTCAATAATGGCAAATATATGAGTTAGTTGATGCAAATTTAACTTGCAATATTTCATTTTGTCATATACTGCTGAAATAGACGGGCACGGCAACGCGCGCCAACATGATATAGTGTGCTCCTATACTCCGCCTACTGTGGCAAATGGCACACTCGCCGCCTGAAGCAAACCTAAGATGAGCCTGCCCAATAAGCAGATTTTATGTTACTTATTTTTATTATTTTGAACATTGCATCAATAAATTCAATTCATTTTATAATACAGTTTGATAATATAAAAATAAGTTTTGGAAAATTCACATATATTAGAAAATATTCCTGAACAGTTTTTTAAAACCACATGAACAATCTATTTAAAACTACATAAACATTAATGTAGGGGGTCGTGAACATTTTTCTAAATCATGAGCATCTTTTTCAAACACGTGAATATTTTTTTTAAAAAAATATGAACATTTTTCTAGAATCTAAATATCGTTTTTAACATCATTTTTGAAACACACAAATATTACTTCAAAATACATTTTTTAATGATATATAGAAGTCCTAGCAATGTCAAAACTCTACTCCATCCGATCGGAAATAACTGTCGGCAATTTTGTACTAGCTTAGTATAAAGTTTGTACTAAGTGCCCGACAGTTATTTCCGATCGGAGGGAGTACCTTTTTTTGAAAATCTTCGATAATTTTGTCAACCACTTAGGGAATATGAATATCCCTCACTCGATGTAGCATATCATCAAGTCATCAGGAAGCCATCATCGACATGTTGTTGCACAATTTGGTCTTGATGATCTTTATCAATAATAAATCTCTTTAAACTATTGTCGTCGTCACCGGTAAGACGAATCCCAGCTTAATTAGGCAATAAACTACATGAAACATGATATGCATTTCAAGACAATCTCAAAAATCTTCAATTCAATGCATAGGAATGGTGAATATCTCATGGTTATTTGTTTATGCTTATGCTCATAATTACCTCCATGGCAATCTCTATAGGACGGGTGATGCATGTAAAATGCATCCATGATCTTTTTAGTTTAGTATGTTATATTCTTAGTTATTTGATAGTTTATTAAAGATCTGAACATGTTTTCCATTGATATTGAGGATTTTCTAAATAATCCCCTTTCATTTGGTTTTGACACTGCATAGAAGATTTTCTTGTTTTTGCATGTTTTTGACTTTTAGGAACCTTTTAGATGTCAAACAGACCTAATCTTTTTGTCACGTTATTTTTTTGGGAAATCAAGGACCGTGAGAAGAAGTAGTCAATGGGGAATGCCACGAGGTGGAAAAAAGGGTCCACCACGCGACCCAAATTCCTGGCCATATGGTGGGGCCCATATCCCCCTTGTGGGTCCCACTACTACAAACTTCGGCTTGACGGAACTATCTTGACCAAAAAAAGACTGGGCGATGGTGAAACGCAAAATACACAATTCTGATTAGAAGTCTGCGAGGATATGTGGCGAGACACTGCCAGAGCCACTCCTTGTTGCCCCTTCAACTCCATCGACACCATATCCTTCAACAATATGATGAAGAGGGAGTAGTTTACTCCCTGGACTATGGGATTGTGAAAGTAACTTGCATCAAACTCTCTCTTCTACTTCGATGATTAGAGTCACATGAGCTGCCTATCATGGTTGTGACCATATTTGTATTACCCCTCTCGTGGATCTTTTGTTTATGAGATGTGATACAATGATGATTCTGTCTCTAATGTATGAGTAGCTATATATGTTACCCCATTCTTGTATGCTTGTTATGATCAAACTAGTATGTTAGGGCCTGTGAGGGGGATGTGTGCATTAGTTTAAGTAATTTCGTAGCAAGTTTGGGGAAGTGATATAAATCTCCGAGCTGCTATGGTTTTTTTACCTTTCTATGATTGCCTCACTAGGGAGAATGGTTTACCCTAAAACATCTAGTGACAAGAAAGAAGGCCTTGTTAGAAAGGATGCATAGTATTTTCAACATCATGTTGCAACTCTTTATATAATAATCTATTAGTTCTTAAATTTGACTTCAGGTGGACTCCCTTGTGAAAGGAGTATTAGTGAGTTGTGAGTTTCAACTCTATGTTAGAACATGATGCCCATGTTCATGATTATCAGTGACATCTTGTGTTTTTGCATGCTCTTAATTTGTCGTTTGTGCTTTATTACCACCATATTTATGAGAGAGGGAGATCAAGTGAAATCCATGATCCTTGGTTCTGTTTTAGCCATAAGAAAGTTCCTTGTTACTTTTATGTTGTTTTCTACCAGTTCTTCTACATACAAAAATCAAAAAAATACTGGTTACTTAATTTTTATTTTAGTTTTGTAAACTTGTGAGATGTTGGTGACTGACAACCACCACAGTTAGTTGGGCACGCAAATCCAGTGTTCTACTGTTGCAGGTTGCCCGAAGAGTGTGGAGAAGGAACCCCCTTTTTTTCCCGAGAATTCGATATAAACCCTCGAGTCACCCTTGTGGGGAAAAATTTTCTTGCTACATCACTCTGCGCTTGGATTTCCAAGGAGTGGTATTTTAAGAGTAGAGTTGTGGCCATCAAGACTATTTTCTAGCGTCATTGCCGAGGAAGAAGGAGGTTCTTCACCTTTTTGAGCTTCTCTTTCACTTTAGACTTTACAACAATTTTTCTTTCCAGTTCATGATTTTTGTTGCTCTTTTCAAAAAACCAAAAAGATTAGTTGTATAAGTTATGCTTTAAGAATATGGTAGACATGACAACAAAGCTCTGTGACTATACCAATGTCCCAAATGCTAAGTTCATTGCCAAAACCATTGATTCTTCTGATATCACTGCCGAGTCCTTTGAAGTTAGTCCTGTGGATTGCTAAATTTTATATGCAAGGATCAGTTTGGTGCTAGTGCTGGTGAGGATGCTTCCTTGCATCTTCATGATTTCTGTGTGATATGCAAAAGTTCAGAAATATTGATAATACCATTGTGAAACAGAAAATTTCCCCTTTTCATTAAGAGGAAAAGCTAAAGAATGGTTGTTGTCTTTACCAAATGGTACTCCCTCCGATCGGAAATAAGTGACGGTGACCTAGTATAAACTTTGTACTAAGTTAGTACAAAATCATCGGCACTTATTTCTAATCGGAGGGAGTAGCATAAACTCTTGGGACAACTTGAAAGAAGATTTTATTAAGAGATATTACCCACATGTGAGAATCTTATAGAATAGAAATAACATTCTTGCTTTTAAACAAAGTGATAATGAACATGTTGCCACAACTTGGGAGAGATTAAAAGTAATTCTTAGGACTTGTCCATCATATGGGGTGGATGAGTGGAGTGTTTTGCACTCTTTGAACTATATGACTAGAATTACTATAAAAATAGAACTATATGTCTAGAAGTTGCTTGATTCTGTTAGAGATATATTAGGTAGTTACAGATATTAGGGGATTTTGGTAGTAATTGTAGTTAATCTTCTGCCATATCTCTAGGAGAGCCTTCTTGGCCTCCAAGTTTGTACGCCTATATATACTCGCCCCGAGAGGCTCAATACAATCATCCACCGCATTACACCAATCTCTCTCCCTCTCTATCATTCTACATGGTATTAGAGCGGCACCGATCCGTGACCTAGCCGCCGTCCAAGCTTCCGCATCGCGCCGCCCCCGGGGAGATCGATCTCCATGATCTCCACCGGGGCCCGCACCGCCCGTACTAGGGTTCGCCCACCGATTTGTTGATCGGCCGCCCTACAGTCTTTTTCTTGCCGGTCGCTTGACCGGCGTTTTTCTTTTTGGTTTACCAATCTTAAATCGGATTGAGTCACCCACCGCCGCTGTCATCCTGCGCCTCTACTCTGATAATGGCATCGACTCCGCACTGGCAGATTCCTCCACGCCAGCCATCGCAGCCAACTCGCTGGTGCCATGTTAATCGACCGTTTTGCCGGTTTCCGTGGTACCCGGCCGGCTGCTGCGCCTGCCTTTGTAGGCTAAATAGATGACTCATCGGCGTTGTTTCCACACCAGCCAGCTCATCCTCTTCATCGCCGGTTCGTCGTCATCGCCCGAGACGTCACCGACCTTGTCGCCACGCATTTTGATCTGCACGCCACCGTCAATGCCATGGCGCCTACTGCGCCACTGTTAGTCTGATCAACCGATGTAGCACACGTCTACGCCAAGCATGTCCCCGAGCATGCTCCTATCACCGACCGAGCATCGGGCTGCCACTGCATCGCCTCTTCAGGCCGCAGCGCCGCTTCCCTTGGTCCAAGCCACCGGCTTCCAACGCGCCTTCCTAGGCATGTACATCGCTGGTGGTCACGCTGTGGCACTAACTTGCGCCTGCAGCTACGCCGCTCATTTGGGGGTGTAGTGCCGCTACACGCGGTCATCGTCATCATCTCGCGCACCGACGTCCTAGGCTATCGCCGCGCCGCATACCATGGCGCGGGTCGCCACATCCGTGCACGGTCTTTGTCACGCTGCCGGGTTCTTCCTCACCTACATCGAGCACCATCGACGCGCCTCTACAGGTAACCTGCACGGCCTCCTCTGGTCGGTGCAGGTCCTGCCTACTACATCTACGACATTCTAGGCATCCAGCCTGACCCATCCTGGTCGCCGCTGGGTTCACCGCCTTCTATGTATTCATCCATCGAAACTTTGCCGCTAGCATCATCGCCTCATCCTCGACTACACACCTTCTCGTCTACTCCGAAAACCGTGGACTACACCGACACCTCTCTCTCATCGCCGCTCTGCGACTCGCGACTGTCGTGGAGGCCTCCTCTGCTAGTCTATCTATCTGACATGGCGCAAAGTTCATGATGGTCCCTACCCCGGACACCCGGTATTGGCAACATCGGGTCATTGATGTCTACGCACGCTTCTATCCTTGTAGACAGTGTTGGGCCTCCAAGTGCAGAGGTTTGTAAAATAGCAGCAAGTTTCCCTTAAGTGGATCACCCAAGGTTTATCGAACTCAGAGAGGAAGAGGTCAAAGCTATCCCTCTCAAGCAACCCTGCAATTACGATACAGAAAGTCTCTTGTGTCTCCAACACACCCAATACACTTGTCAGATGTATAGGTGCAGTAGTTTGGCAAAGAGATAGTGAAATACAAGTAGTAGTGATGATTATGAGTAGTAAACGTAATCTGAAATAAGTATCGCTGCGAGCAAACATATAACAAAACTGAAAGGAAACGGTGTGCAATGCTTGGAAACAAGGCCTAGGGATCATACTTTCACTAGTGGACACACTCTTAACAAATATAACATAATTGAACCAATAGATACTATCATCAATATGCAACTCAAAACAGTTCTCCAATGGAAAATGAATACTAATCATGCGTAGGGCTACGAAGCACTCCTCAAAGTCCGTATTTCCCCAAACTAGATTGTCCCACATTGTCACCGTGAACGCACTAGATGGTTCCAACAAACACCAACAATTCATAGAGACATTAACCAAAAAGACACACATGATGCGCACACTGTCACCGTCACACCATGATACAAGGTATCTCCGGAGTTTACAAATATAAAGCACGGGAGTAGCATAATATCTGAATAATAACATCTACAAATTCAACTAGATATAAAGCTCACGATCACATAAAGATCACATCATGGGAGAGAGAGGTGAACCACATAGCTACCGGTAGAGCCCTCAGCCCCGGGGGAGAACTACTCCCTCCTCATAATAGGAGGCAGCAACGGCGATGGAGATGGCGGTGAGGTCGATGGAGACGGCGGAGACGGTGATGGAGACCGATGGAGATGGCTCCGGGGGCACTTCCCCGTCCCGGCAGGGTGCCGGAATAGAGACTTCTGTCCCCCAAAATTCATCGGTGGCGGTGGCGGAGCTGCGGAACTCTTTCTCGAAAATTGCTGATTGTTTTAGGATTTTCCGTCCTGAGGCTTCTTATAGGCGAAGGGGCGTCGTCAGAGGTGGACCAGGGTGGCCTCACAATGGGTGGGTGTGGCCAGGGACTGGGCCGCGCCCCTCTATTGTGTGGCCAGCCTCTGGCCCCTCTCCGGCTCCCGTTTGGTCCTCGTCCTTCGTCCGGGTAAAATAGGAGTTTTCGAACTTGTTTCGTCCAATTCCAAGAATATTTCCTATGTAGCTTTTCTGAAACACAAAAACAGCAAAAAATAGGGAACTTGCACTGTGGCATATTGTCAATAGGTTAGTTCCGGAAATCAAATAAAATGCCACGAAGTGTAACGAAACACAAGGCAAATGGTGTAAAAACAAGCATGGAGCATCAAAAATTATAGATACGTTTGAGACGTATCAGCCGTGCCTTCTTCCCGATGCGCTCCCGAGTCTGGCAAGCTCGGCGCAATGCCTTGTCTTCACCGGCTTCGACAACATCTTCTTTGACATCGACTACTTCTCTACGTCTGTCTCAACTGCGTTGCTAACTTCATCTTTGATTACTCGTCCTTGACGGCTCAAACTGCATCGTCTCCGGCATCGCCATCTCTCTTCGACGACTGCCTCACCGCGTCTCTGTCATTCTCCACGCGTACTATGTGTCGTGGCTTCATGTGCGGCTACCTTGATACCGACACCCCACCACGACATCGACCATGGCATTCCCTCGCACAGCTACCCCGACAAAGGTTACAACACCCACCGCTCTCGGCTACCTCAACATTAGCCCAAGGGCTATCACCTCGCATGAGCACTCCTCTGCTTCCTCTAGAGTCCAAGTATCTGCGACGCAAATCTGTCCATGATGCTCCCGCTCCGACTGTGAGAGGGAGGGGTGTTAGCCTGTAGATTTCTACGCCTTCGGTTTCTCTCCAGTCTGACCATCCATGACGCTACAATTATTCATGTCACTACCGCTATGACTGCGGGGGTGTGTTAGAGATATATTAGGCAGTTACAGATATTAGGGGATTTTGGTAGTAATTGTAAGTTAATTTTAGTTAATCTCCTGCCATATATCTAGGAGAGCCCTCTTGGCCTCCAAGTCTTTTCGCCTATATATACTCGCTTCGAGAGGCTCAATACAATCATCCACTGCATTACGCCAATCTCTCTTCCTCTCTATCGTTCTATAGATTTTGCTGTAGTAGGTGCCTTTATGACTAAGACTATGAGTGAGGCTAAAGCTATCTTGGAAAATATGTTACAAAATCACAGCCAACGGCACACTGATAGGAAGCCCCACACCTCTATTAAAAAACTTAACTCTGTTGAAGAAGTAGAGAGTTTAAGTGCTAAAATTAATGCTTTGATGACTATGATGAGTAAGTAACCCAACTTAGATAATGTTCCTTTACAAGAGTTTGTTGCAAATAATGTTGTGGGAGACTGGGAGTAGATGCCAACTACATAAAATAATTACAATAGTGGCTATCCTAGACCACCTTATGTTCCCAACACCACTTATGCAAGTGGAATCAATATCTCAAATGATTTATAAAGCACTATTAGGTCATTTATAGCTACCCAAAAAGAGTTTATAGCTAAGTTTGAAAAAAGGGATGCTTTATGAATAATCTTGCTAAGGATTTTACCACTCTTAAAAACTTTTTCCAGCCCCAAAGGTCTCATGAAGAGACTAGGAAGTACTTAGAAGAAGTCCTAGAAAAGTCCTAGGAAACTGTTAGGATTTTGGAGACTAGGAAGAAAGAAGAAGAGGGACTTGAAAAATTGAGGAAGAGAGATTTGAGAGAATAGAGAAGAAAAGAAAGAATAAGAGAGTATGCAAGTAGAGGAAATAAGGATGCTAGATGATATACCAAATGATCTTCTTGCCTCTCTTTAAAACTACACTCTTGATGAAGTTATCTCTATATTGCTGACGAGGGCTAACTCAACAAATGTCCTAGATGAAGGACTTAGGATCGGGGAGATAGGGCGTCGGATGAACTCGAAGGTAAAATCAGTCAAACAAGGTGTGTATCGAAAGTAAACGTGGGTGTAAACCTGGCTTGCTTTCAATCTGTCCCTCACCGTCCTCTCCTGGCCCCTATATATAGGTGGCAAGGTCTCAAGGATCGGGAGGGATCCGACACAGATTACAATATTGACATACGACATGAACTCGTATTTCGACAAGTGTTACAACTGGGCCTAGCTTAACGGGCCTCAGGGGTACTCAACTAACGGGCTCTATCATCTATACCCTTGTCAATTGCAGAACTATGTTTGTGATCCTATTGTTAATTATAACCAAGCAGGTTTTGATTATTTTATTGCTAATCATGTTATCAAAGAAAAGCTTGACAAGTATTATAAGGATTCCATGGTCCCATCTAAGCTTGGGGATGTATGGGAACCAAGGATTTATGTCACTATAGATAAAATCACATGGTCTGCTATACTTGATCTTGGCTCTAGTGTTTCTGCTATTCCCAATTCTTTATATGATCATCTTGATTTTTGCCATCTATTTAAAAGTATTATATTGAATTTCAACTTGCTGATTGGTTTATCAATAATGCTCATGATAGAGTTAACAATGTTTTATGACTTACGTGTCTATGGACTTTATTATAATGGACATGGATGGTAAGCACCATAGTCCTATAATACTTAGTAGACCCATTTTGAGAACTACAGATGCTATCATTGATGCTAAACAAGGACATGTGAAGTATAAATTCCTACACAACAAGTGCATGGAGCACTTCCCAAGCAAGAAGGAGGGACCAAAGAATTGCCCTCATGACATGTGCACCTCCTAAAAATTTGAGTTACTAAGCCTAGCTATATGACTACAAACAAAGCGCTTTACGAGAGGCAACTGATGGCGTGTAGTTGACCACCCAGTTGGGAAACCCCAAGAGGAAGGTATGATGAGCATAGCATCAAGCCTTCCCTCAGTATGAAACCAAGGTTTATCGAACCAGTAGGAGAAAGAACCAACTTCCAAAGGTTGATGCTCGCTGGCTTGGCAACAACTCCAGACAATTTATATATGGCGCCTTATCTGGGGCGTAGCTTTGCACCAGCAGCAATGTGGAACCTGCACACAACACAACCAAAGTACTTTTCCCCAACTTACAGTGAGGTTGTCAATCTCACCGGTTTGCTGTAAACAAAGAATTAAACGTATCATGTGGTAAAAGATAGTAGTTTGCGAGAATGTCAATAATGCGAGTAAATAGTAAACGGTAATAAGAATATAAAAGAATGGACCGGGGTCCATAGTTCACTAGAGGTGTCTCTCCATAAGATAAATAACATGCTGGGTACACAAATTACAGTTAGGCAATTGATAGAATAAAGAAAGCATACAAATGTCACGAGGATCACTATGAGATTCACTTGGGCATTACAATATAATACATAGACCGTAATCGAACTGCATCTATGACTAATAATCCACCCGCCGGATGTCATCCGAGCAACCGTTGGGTATTAAGTTGCAAGCAACAGATTATCGCCTTAAGCAAAGTGTGTAATGTAAACAATACAAATGTCATTGAACACAAGATTGTTGTTTTCTCCCTAGTAGCAACAACACATCTACAACCTTAGAGATTTCTATCACTCCCCCAGATTACTAGAGGCATGAACCCACTATCGAGCATAAATACTCGCTCTTGGAGTCACTAGCATCTACTCGGCCAAGATATCTACTAGCAATGGAGAGCATGCAAGATCATAAACAACATAGAGATGATAAATCAATAAATCAACTTGACAAAGTACTCAATATTCATCGGATCCCAACAAACACAACATGTATAACGATGATCTTGATCCTGATAGGCAGCTCACAAGATCTAAACATGAAGCACATGGAGAAGAGGACAACCATCTAGCTACTGCTATGGATCCGTAGTCCAAGATAGACTACTCACACATCACTCCGGAGGCAGGCATGGTGATGAAGAAGGCCTCCGGTGGTGATTTCCCTCTCCGGCAGGGTGCCGAGAAGAGCTTCTGGACCCTCCCGATCTCGCGTCGACGACGGCGGCGGCTTGCAGTATGTTTTCTGGAAAATTGATCGGGTCCTTAGGGTTTTCTCACCGAGGAGAATATATAGGCGGAGGGGCGGCATCAGGAGGTGGGCCAGGTGGCCCCACCACCCTGGCTCCCCTCCGTCTCTGCTTTGGACTCCGTCTCGTGTCGGGAAAAATAGGAACTTTGGCTTTTGTTTCGTCCAATTCCGAGAATATTTCCTGTGTAGCTTTTCTGAAACACAAAACAATAGAAAACAGGGAACTGACACTGTGGCATCTCGTTAATAGGTTAGTTCCCGAAAATGCATAAAAGCGTCACGAAGTGTAACAAAACACAAAGCAAATGGTGCATAAACAAGCATGGAGTATCAAAAATTATAGATACGTTGGAGACGTATCAAGCATCCCCAATCTTAACTCCTGCTCGTCCTCGAGTAGGTAAGTGATAACAAAACAATGATTTTTGAGGTGAGATGCACCAACACAATATTGATCAAATAATGTAAAGCATTGAGTGCTGAGATCAAAGTACTCTAAACATGGGCATAAAAGACATAATCTTGACAATAAAACTGAGCAACCATGTTATAACATGAAAAGTAACACAAACAAAAGATCATGAGTAATAATGCATTGAAAGTCAAGTATGTGTTTCAAGCATATAGAAAAACATAGCAAAGAGGTTTTCAGCTTGTCCTTCATGGAGTAGCAAAACATAAATGCATAGGACACCTTCAAGTTTAAGAGGGCGACTAGATACAAATAATTTAAGAACAAGCAAAACCATAATCATGAATCAATCAATAATAATTTTTGGGACTATGCACATTATACTCCGAATGACAACTATGCTCACTTAGATGGTGCATAAAGGTAGAAGGTGGAGACTCAACATAAAAGTAAAAGAAAGGCCCTTCACAGAGGGAAGCAGTGATTAAATATGTGCTAGAGCTTTTCATTTGTAAAACAGAGATAAAAAATTGTTTTGAGAGGTGGTTATTCTTGTCAACGACTGACAATGGGGTTCTTACTATCTTCCATACTAAACAAGTTTTGAGAGAGATTGGCACATTTGTGCTCTTTTATAAAGCTTGGCACTCCTCCCCACTTTTCCTTTCGCAAACCATGGCTAACCGATTCCATCGGGTGCCCACCAACTTTCACATACCATGGAGGAGTGCCTTTTTTCTTTTCTTTTCCCCTTTTTTGAATATAACAATATGGAAGATAGCAAATCCGACCACTATGTCCCCATGAGCTGAAAACAGTGTCACAAAACGAGAAGTATTATGAAGGTTTTTTTGAAAGGTAGCACATGAAAATTTACTTGCAATGGCTTGCAAATACCATGCATAGGAATTTATAGTGGACTCTTTGGA
Source organism: Dactylis glomerata (assembly GCA_007115705.1). Lineage (NCBI taxonomy): Eukaryota > Viridiplantae > Streptophyta > Magnoliopsida > Poales > Poaceae > Dactylis > Dactylis glomerata. The sequence goes on from QXEO01000184.1 coordinate 1,768,923, forward strand.
ATAATTGGTTTTTGGTAGTTGGATGCACGAGAAGTATTCCCTCTCAGTATGAATAAAGGCTAGCAAAAGAGTGGGAGCGACCAACTAAGAGAGCAATAATGGCCATAATCATGCATAGTGACAAAACATTATTAACCAAAGCATAAAGTGGTATCACAAGTCAAAAACCAAATGATCATAGAGGCTTATGGCGACTTGTTAAAGTCAAACATGGTGTAAGCATGCGCCAAGTCAACACAAATAAAGCATCAAAGGAGAAAACCACAATAATATGCTCCCATATAATAAAAACAACGCATGATTCTTTCAAAGGCACATTAAGCAATCTCAGTCATTTGAGACAAGTCATGCTACAACAAAAACTACTAAGCATACTATCAAAATAACATCAAGCATGACATGCAAAAGTCTAAGCCACAGTCTAAACAAGCTCCCATTTGTACCACTATAGGCATGAAACTTTTTTCTCTTTTCCAACACCAATCAACCTTTTTGAATCAAATTTTAGAGATGAAAACCGACATAGACCAGAGGTATAGATGCACCTTGATACAAAGAAATAACAAGATCTGAACAAAAATCAAGGCAAAAAATGAAAGCTAAACGCAGTACTAGAAAAAAAAACACTCGTTGAACGATAAGAGTGAAAACTAGAGTGTTCTTGGCAATGAAAAACAGAATGTGTCTTCTCCAAAAGAAACATGTTGGGGTCCAACCATTTATTGCAGCAAACAAAACAAAAGAAAACTGAAAGCGAAAGTAAAGACGCTCCAAGAAAAATGCATAGTATATGAAGCAATAAAAATATAGTGTCTTAAAAGATGACCTGATTTTTGTCGATGAAGAAGGGGTGCCTCGGGGCATCCCCAAGTTTTGACGCTTCTACCTCTTGGATATTTCTTGGGGTGACATGGGCATCCCCAAGCTTGAGCTTTTTTTTTCCATACTTCATCTCATCTCATCATTCTCCTTTCCCTACACTTGAAAACTTCCTTCATACAAAACTTCACACAATTCTATTAGCAACATTAGTGTAAGCATGATAGTAAATCTACTCTTTTGGTTCAGTTTTGTCGTGGTTTCGTCAATAGATCTGCCATAGAGGTAGGTGTATGGCGGTTTGTGGAAGGGGGTGAACACGGCAGAGCGATCCGAGATGGTGGTAGCACGAGTTTACCCAGCTTCAGATCCTGCAACGGTGGCGAGACCCTACGTGCTGCTATAATTCACTATATGGCAACAAGTGCTCGGTTACAATGATGAGGTTGGCTGTTTCGCTATGCGATTGGCTGTAAGTCTAAGCCGCGCCTCAAGGGCTCCTCCACGCCAGCTTATAAAGGCGCCTGGCATGGGCAACACGATGGTACCGGAGCAGATACAACTTGGAGTCCTAGACTAAGTCCTATGCGTGTACTACAAGGCAACCCGCCATGGGCTTGTCTGCGGATCCGCCATGAGCTCCTGTGTCCAATACCGCCATGGTCTTTCCAGCAACTGGGCCGCCCGGTAGGCAATCCGCCATACCACCCTGATGGGCCACCCTGGCTTGCTGGTTTAGGACTACATCGCTGGTATACCTATTTGGTATATCCCCAACAGTACCCCCCAGGGAACTTCAAGATCGCCATCTCCATCCGCCATGCCTTGTTTCTGGTGAAGTCCATCCGCCATAGCTCGTCTCCTTTCTTGCGTCTGGATGGCGGTTTCTTGATGTTCCTCTTTTCTTCATCTCTCAATCCGCCGTAGTAGCGGATTATGCGACGTAGTTTCAATTCAGCGAGATTTCCGGGATCCGTTGGATCATACCATAGAAATCCGCCGTAACTTTCGGCACGTAATTCCTTCTAGGGCAAGATTCACAGCGCTCGCACTATTAACAAAAGTTACCATTTTACCCTTGGACACGTGTAGCCGATCTAGGGTTTCCGTGATCAGGACGAACGGTTCTGATGGCGGGCACGAATCTCGAGGTCCGGGGCCTATATATACCCCGGCCGCTCACCCCCGGCCAGTTCACACTTCATTCATCCCTGCGCATTCTCTCTCCTCAGCGCCTCCACGAGAGCTCCGTGATCTCCGACAAGCCGCCACCCGGAGCTCCCCGCCACCGGTGACCTTTCCGCCACAAGCTGGCTTCATCTTCATCTTCTTCTTTCGAGATCTTGGAAATCATTTCCGCCACACCTCTAGCCGCTATGGATCTAGAATCGCCTCGTCAGGCCGCAGCGTCTGAAGCCGCTGAAAGTTCAGCAAGGTCCTCTGACACGGAATCCGCTATACCCGAGACTTCGGGAGGTAGCTGGGATCCCTGCAACCTAGATGAAGGGATCCTGTCCTCTTTGGAGCTAGAGGGACGGATTGCAGCCAAGGAGATCTCGAGATGGCGAGTAGATCCTAGTGCGGCCATGCCTGCCCCTTCAAATGGAGAGATCGTGATGCTTAAGTCTCACATCGACCGAGGCTTCAGCCTTCCGCCATCCTACTTCTTAAAGGGCGTACTTTGGCATTACAGGTTACAGCTACACCACATTGCACCGAATAGCTTCACAATCATAGCGGGATTTGTCGCGCTGTGCGAAGGATATCTGGGTATCTATCCACACGGAGACTTATTCCGCTTATATTTCAATATCCGCCATAACCGGGATGCAAATGGATACCCTCGCAACTGCGGATCAGTCTCATTTGTTCCTCGGAGCGGGAAATCATACCCTTATATCAAACCGCATGATTCTGCAAGGATCTTTCTTCTATCAGGCCGACCAGGCCCCTCCTGAAAGGAAGTATGGCCTGCGGTCTTTTGTTGATGGTCCCGCCACGGAGCAGGATAGCTGGGGCGTTATGGACGATTTTACCATGGACGACGAATGCCAACTCTGCTCACGACGGATTTCCAAACTTGTGTTTTCTGGACTGACAGGTGCAGACACCATCCATTGCTGGATGTCACGGCGGATTCAGCCTCTTCAATATCGCCCAGCTCTGATGTGCGAGTATAGCGGAATCAACGACTCTCAAAGCTACTCTAAGGAGGAATTATCTTCCGAAGAGATCGAGTACCGAATCCGCAACATCATCAAGGTGGGACGAGATGATAAATTGAAGCTGAAGATTCCCATGTATGAGAACGGCAATTGTCCAGAGGTGCGTGCCTTCCTGTTTCGCTATAACCGTTATTTTTCTTGACTAACTTGCATTTTTCTGCAGCTTTCCTCCCTTCCGCCTTCCGAGCTGAGCCATCTAGTTCACTATCCTCGAACAAAGGAACTCACCGATGATGAGGATGAGACATCCTCATCTCCAAGAAGACAGAAGGTGGCAGAAGAGGAGACTGCAGCGGAGGAGCCCGTGGCAACCGTACACCATGGTGTTCGCGGCTCGGGCGGGCGTATACGCGGATTAGGCAAGAGAGTTATCTCCCACCATCCGTCCCCAGCACTGCGCGGCCACCTGGAGACCGTTCCTGAGCATTCCGCTACTATCAAGCTGCCAGAACGGAAGTAAGGAAGATATTCTTTCGATTTCACACTATCTCTTATTTGACTAGTTCTAATCTGTGATTTTGTGCATAGGAGGAGGAAAACTGCTGGCCAAAAGCCTCCAAAGACCAAACCATCTCCTGCAATTGTTCCTCCTATACCCGATGCTCCTGCCCACCCAGCTGGACCTTCCGCTTCTGCCCAAAAGACTAACAAGATGGCGGATGCACTGACAAGGGATGCCAGGCCTTCCGCCAATCCTGTTAAGGGCCCCAAGAAGGTAAGTTTTGGCAAAAAGTCAGTCGAGATGGGTGCGGGAGTTGGAGAGGCTTCAAGATGGAAAAAGAAGGCAGATGCTCTTTTCCATCTTGATTGCCTGCAGGAGGAGGCCAGCAACCACGTGTCAACCGCTATGTCGTCCTTTGTTCAGAGAACCAGCATCGTGAAAGAGGTATGTACTCCCAGTAGCCCCCGAGCAACATGGCGGATTTTCGTAGATGATTCGGTATGGTGCTCTAAGAGAAACTACTTTAACTTTGCATAATATAGCCCCCGAGTGCCGTCATATTCTGCGGTGCTCTTAGAGAACTTAAATTTTGCACTGAGTAGCCCCCAAGCGTTATGGCGGATAACTATCTGGCATAAAGCTCTAAGAAGACTAAAAAATCATCATGAGTAGCCCCCGAGCATTATGGCGGATTACTGTCCGGCATAAAGCTCTAAGAGTGACTAAAACATAATATCGTTTTGCCAGAATTACAAGAAAGTTGTGGAGGACCTGGTCCAGGTCGTCAGCTCGCAGGAGAAGGAGCTGGCGGAAAAGAGCATGCTCGTGGCGGACTTGCAGAAATAGCTCGAGAATAGCGGTAACTTTCTTTTGCCTTTGACAAGTTTAAGTACCTTTGCACTAGCCGACCAATATTCTGCTATCATTTCCGCCATGCAGATGCTGCCAAGCTGAAGTCCACACTCGAGGGGGTGGAAAAGGGCCACGCTATAGCGATGGAGGGGTTGCATCAGCAGCTCCAAAAATCTTTGGCCTCGAATACCCTCCTCAAAGAGAAGCTCAAGGACCAGGAATGCCAGAACCGCCAGAAGCAAAAGGAGGTAGAGGATCTCCGTAAAGCCGCCGCCGAATTTGAAAAGCGGCGAGATGGCTTCAACGAAGTCCTCGATCATTTCCAGAAGACTCTGCTAGGTATCGATGGCTCTCCATACTGTGTAGTTTGTGATAATATGCTATGTAGAGTATGACGCCTTGTTTGTTTCCGCTATATAGCGACCCTAGAGCAAGGCGAGGTGGATTCCGCCACAGGCTTACACATGGCCACCGACACGGCAAAGAAGGAGCTGGATGGCCTTCTTAATGCTGGTCGTCAGGCGTGTGGGAGTCTGCAGATAGCGGGTTCATCTGGCCTCACCGCCATAGGGCTCACCAAGAAGCTGCTGCTCGTGCCTGGGCTGGTGGCAGACTGGAAGCAGTCTTCCGTTCGGGGTGGTGCCAGAACTGCTTTAACTTTGGTAAAGGCCCACTACCCCGAGCTAGACATGCACCTGATCACTTCTGGCATCCTGAAGAGCGGCGAGGACAGAGCACCGGTGGATGAGGCCGCCATCCGATAGAGTGTGCTAGGATATGATCAGCTCTGTGCCCTGGGCACTCAGCTGAACATGTACTATGAAGCATACGATCTGCCGGGGTCTCCGAGCCAAGCTTCAGCGTCGGTCTCTGCAGCCACTGCTGGTGCTGATGGCGGTGATGACGTGTCCTCTACTATTCCGCCATCTTCTTAAGTTATACCCTGCAATGTGGCAGGAAGAAACAATGCATCAATTCGGCCCCTGAGTGGGTCTGTAAGTTTAAACTTTTAACTGCGTGTATGCTTGCACTGTGCCTGATCTGCCTGTGGCAGATCAGAGAATGCTTTTGAACTTATGGCATAGTTTTATCAAGTCTTTAAGTGGTTTGTGTGCGAAAAAACTGCCAGGCCTATTTTTATGCAACTTGTAGCAGTTTGACATGCTCAAAAAACAACACTGAATTTTTTTCACGCGTAGGATTATGCAATTCGCCATCTGGCTTTTTGTGCTTGACTTTTCGTGAGATGGCGGAATCTTCGCACGAACAATCCGCCAGGGCGACGATACTTAATAGCAACCGTCCAAAACCCTTAGCAGATAGCGGCTTAGATTGTCAAAAAGTCATTACTCGGGAATCCACACAAAGGGCATCAGATGGAGATTAAAACATAAATATGCTACGCGGACCGCTTATGGCGGATTTAAAAGGACGCAAGTGCAGAGCACAATTGCGCAAAGGTTCCATACGATCTAAATGAACGATAAAGGAGATAAAAGACTCAGAAAAAATCAAGAGTGAACCAAATGCTTTATTTCATTGATCATATAGAGGTGCCTATTACATAGCCTAGATAAGTGCTAAGTGTAGAAAGGACGTAGCTGTGCGATGTTCCATGGACGATCTGTTTTGTCATAGATATCGTTGGGGTCTCTTCGTTTGCGCTTCTTACTGGGTCGCTTATCTAGCTCGCGAACATCAACGAGGTAGTAGGAACCATTCAGTAGAGCTTTGCTGATGACGAAGGGTCCTTCCCAAGGCGGGGATAGCTTGTGTGACTTCTGCTGTTTGAGGCGTAGCACCAGGTCCCCTTCTTTAAACGAGCGTTTACAAACTCGGCGGCTGTGATAGCGGCAGAGGTTCTGCTGGTAGATGGCGGATCTCTGGGCTGCTAGGTCTCGTTCTTCTTCCAGCAGGTCCACGGATCGGCGGCTGGTGGCGGGTTACCCTGCTCTTTGTCGGCATCTCCGTCATGGGCTGCCTGAGATGGCGGATCACCGGTTGTCTGCCCAGCGTCATCTCCTTTGTTGGTCATGAACACCTGCTTGGCGGCTGCATTCTGCTCTTCAAGTGCTTGCTGAGCTAATTCCGCCTCGATCTTTCTCATGGCGGCGTCATAGTGATCAGAGTCATAGCCTTTGCTATCCCAGTCATCCGATTCACCACTTTCGTTAAGTGCCTCTAGGATGGATTCACCTAGGCTGTCATCTCCATTGGAGGCAGATCCCGAAGTGGTTCCTGCGAAAGCAACAAGGCAATACCATGGTGCCTCTAACGCCAGATTGCTCATGGCGGATTCACAGCGGTCTACCACCACTCCCTCTACCTCTAGGGTGGGCTGGGTGGGATTGTTTTTTAGATCTGATCTAGTTAACTTGGAAAGTTCCAGATCAGATGATTCCTCCTCCGTATCCAGCTCGAAAGCGGTCCGTTTGGGGGTTTCAGCCATACCAATCCGTCGGAAATTGGTTTCCGTAGCGGTGGCAAGGTCCGTTTCTCCGATGAAGATGTGGATGTCTCCAACCGGAACAATGGTAATTCAGGTAGGGTCTTCTCTAGCCGGCACCCAGAGGTTATCCACTGGGATGATGGGGAAGCCGGAATCGTAGAGGACACGCCCGATGGCGACGGTGTCGCCGATGCCTGCGAAGGCGGATCCCTCCTGGATCCGTGCTCCTGACGCGTTATGCCCCACGGTGGGCGCCAACTGTCGTGGTTTCGTCAATAGATCTGCCATAGGGGTAGGTGTATGGTGATTTGTGGAAGGGGGTGAACACAGCGGAGCGATCCGGGACGGTGGTAGCACGAGTTTACCCAGCTTCAGATCCTGCAACGGTGGCGAGACCCTACATGCTGCTATAATTCACTATATGGCAACAAGTGCTCGGTTACAATCATGAGTTTGGCTGTTTCTCTATGTGATTGGTCGTAAGTCTAAGCCGCGCCTCAAGGGCTCCTCCACGGTGGCTTATAAAGGCGCCTAGCGTGGGCAACACGATGGTACCGGAGCGGATACAACTTGGAGTCCTAGACTAAGTCCTATGCGTGTACTACAAGGCAACCCGCCATGGGCTTGTCTGCGGATCCGCCATGAGCTCCTACGTCCAATACCGCCATGGTCTTTCCAGCAACTGGGCCGCCCGGTAAGCAATCCGCCATACCACCCTGATGGGCCACCCTGGCTTGCTAGTTTAGGACTACGTCGCTGGTATACCTATTTGGTATATCCCCAACAAGTTTCAAACTCAAGTATAACACCCATTAAAGCATAAGCTACTGTAGCAACTTCCTCAAAAGTTCCATGATCAAAAGAACTCAAAAAGAAAGCGATCGAGAGGCAAACACAAATAGTGGCAGAAATCTGTCAAAATAGAATAGCTGGCAAAGATTGTTTTTTCTGAGGATCTTATTTTGCTCAAATCGAAAAGTGCAAAACTAATGAAAGTTTGGAAATAACATGGGACATGTGCACAAGTAATCGCAGATCAAAAATACTTTCTGATAATTTTCACGAATTTTTATGGTGCAGCGCAGAAATCTATTTCAGGGCAGCAACTTCCCCAAATCTTACCTCCCTCCAATTAGATGTTCTTCTTGGCACAAAAACAAAATAAAAATGATAAGGAGAGGTCATTACAGTAGTAATAACTTCCAAGACTCAACAAAAAGAAAAGGTACTGAAAAGAAAACATTGGGTTATCTCCCAAGAGTGCTTTTCTTTAACGCCTTTGAGCTAGGCGCAGAAAGTGGAAATCAAATATTTTCAAATGAAGCATTAAGATCAATTGTTTCCTCAAAAGCATCACTTACCACACTAGGCACTTTAGAAGCCCCCGAAGATGATTCAACCTGCAAATCACTCTTAGTTGAACTAAAAATCTTAGCAATCTTAAAAACATGCTGCGGTTTTGGCACACACACCTTGGGAACATACATAATTTTTTGCTCTTTTCCAACAAAAGATTTCTCCTTCTTAAATTTAAGAGAAGAGAAAATTGAACTTAGAGTTTCCATAGACTCCTCTAATTTACCAATCCTAAGGTTTTGAATATCATGGATAGTGCTAGCCTCTAAAGCAGTGATTCTTTTACCGATACTTTCTATCGATTCATTAACCTCGCTAGCGTTATCAAGGAGATTTGGCAAACTTTTCTCTAAAGAGCTCAGTTTTTCTATAACTTTCTCCAAAGTGATCTCAGTTTTAACAACATGAATAGGTGGTACTCCCACTAAACTTTCAATTAAAGTGCATGCTTCCAAAGCAGGAGTACCTAGAAAATTACCTACTGCGAGAGTATCAAGACCGTACCTATTCCAACTAGATATACCAACATAAAAATTTCTAAGGAGGATCATGGTAGAATGCTTTTTTGTACATCTATGATGAGCATTACTAATTCGGTACCAAGCATCTTTCAAACTTTCTCCCCCTTGTTGCTTAAAAGTACGAACCTCAACTTCAGGATTACTCATTCTAGCAAAACTAAAAGCAGACAAGTAAAAATAACAACTATAAAGGAACTATTTTTTTGTATTTTTGATAAAAAGATGCAAGCAAAAATAAAGTAAAGCAAAACAATAACAAAGTAAAAGATTGGAAGTGAGAGACTCCCCATGCAGAAATCCTCTTTCTCCCCTGCAACGGCGCCAGAAAAATTGCTTGATGGCGTGTAGTTGACCGCCCAGTTGGGAACCCCAAGAGGAAGGTATGATGAGCACATCATCAAGTCTTCCCTTAGTATGAAACCAAGGTTTATCGAACCAGTAGGAGAGAGAACCAACTTACGAAGGTTGATGCTCGCTGGCTTGGTGACAGCTCCAGACAATTTATATATGGCGCCTTATCTGGGGCGTAGCTTTGCACCAGCAACAACGTGGAACCTGCACACAACACAACCAAAGTACTTTGCCCCAACTTACAGTGAGGTTGTCAACCTCACGGGTTTGCTGTAAACAAAGGATTAAATGTATCGTGTGGTAAAAGATAGTAGTTTGTGAGAATGTAAATAATGCGAGTAAATAGTAAACGGTAATAAGAATATAAAAGAATGGACCGGGGTCCATAGTTCACTAGAGGTGTCTCTCCATAAGATAAATAACATGCTAGGTAAACAAATTATAGTTGGGCAATTGATAGAATAAAGAAAGCATACAAATGTCACGAGGATCACTATGAGATTCACTTGGGCATTACAACATAATACATAGACCGTAATCCAACTGCATCTATGACTAATAATCCACCTGCCAGATGTTATCCGAGCAACCGTTGGGTATTAAGTTGCAAGTAACAGATTATCGCCTTAAGCAAAGTGTGTAATGTAAACAATACAAATGTCCTTGAACACAAGATTGTTGTTTTCTCCCTAGTAGCAATAGCACATCTACAACCTTAGAGGTTTCTGTCACTCCCCCAGATTACTAGAGGCATGAACCCACTATCGAGCATAAATACTCGCTCTTGGAGTCACTAGCATCTACTCGGCCAAGATATCTACTAGCAACGGAGAGCATGCAAGATCATAAACAACATAGAGATGATAAATCAATAAATCAACTTGACAAAGTACTCAATATTCATCGGATCCCAACAAACACAACATGTAGAATTACATAACGATGATCTTGATCATGATAGGCAGCACACAAGATCTAAACATGAAGCACATGGAGGAGAGGACAACCATCTAGCTACTGCTATGGACCCGTAGTCCAAGGTAGACTACTCACACATCACTCCGGAGGCAGGCATGGTGATGAAGAAGGCCTCCGGTGGTGATTCCCCTCTCCGGCAGGGTGCCATGAAGAGCTTCTGGACCCTCCCGATCTCGCGTCGACGACGGAGGTGGCTTGCAGTATGTTTTCTGGAAAATTGATCGGGTCCTTAGGGTTTTCTCACCGAGGAGAATATATAGGCGGAGGGGCGGCGTCAGGAGGTGGGCCAGGTGGCCCCACCACCTGGTGGCGCGGCTAGGGGCTAGGACGCGCCACCCTATGGTGTGGATGGCCCCTGGCTCCCCTTCGTCTCTGGTTTGGACTCCGTCTCGTGTCGGGAAAAATAGGAACTTCGGCTTTTGTTTTGTCCAATTCCGAGAATATTTCCTGTGTAGCTTTTCTGAAACACAAAATAGCAGAAAACAGAGAACTGGCACTATGGCATCTTGTTAATTGGTTAGTTCTGGAAAATGCATAAAAACGCCATGAAGTGTAATAAAACACAAAGCAAATGGTGCATAAACAAGCATGGAGCATCAAAAATTATAGATACATTGGAGACATATCAGCAACTCGGTTGTTTTTATTTTTTGTTTTGGTTTGCTATAGATTTTTATTTTGAGTCTTTGTTTTTTTTAAATAAAGTGCAAAGCTTTGCCCATTTGGATACAAAAGATGGAAAAAATTCGTGAATTGCTGTTTTCTACGCATTGCTGCTAAGAGAAAAATTGTTGAAAAATCTCTGTAGCTCATAATTGAGTGGTTCTTTTTGGGACAGTTTCTTATTTTTGTCCTCTGTAATCCCCCTAAAGGATTTGGTTTATTGAATATTTTAATTGGGACTTCACAAATTGTTTTGATGCAGCTGTTTTTTAGGATAGTTTCTGTCTTTGTTTTGTTGGGTGCTTATTTTGAGTTTCAGTTTGATTCTTTTTGGGTATTTTGAGCTTTTCACGATGTTATGAACTTTATCAACTCTCTGGAAATGAGGATACAAATTTATTTGGGTGTTCTTTGGACGACAAGATTTATATATTTTTATATACTTACAATTAATCCTGCAGAAAAGAGTGGAAGAAATTTTTGTAGTATAGTTTTGTCACAGGGAATGAAGCCAAGTTAAACCAAGGTATATCTAAGGATGGTCAAGACTATAAGCATGGCTATTCCCCATGAATCCCTCTAGATCAACACAAGTCACAGTTTGCAAATCTTCAAACTTTGTTTTTGAGCACTATACGAGTTTCGTTAAGCTTGGAGCATCTAGTCTTTATTTTTGTTCATGGAGTAGCATGTCTACCTTTTGTAGACCACCTTCTGTTGTGAGGCTATTAGAATATCTTTGTGCTTCTGAAATAAAAGAGAGAAGAGAAAGAAGTATAGTCGAAGGAAAGATTTTGGGAAAAGGAAGCTAATAGCTACAAGCATGAAGGTATGATTGCAATGGCTCTTAAGTGTAATGAATTCATTGATACTTATGAAGTGATTGCAATTATTTTCATTCAGTTGTAGTTCTTATGTATTCATTTTTATAAGGGTTTTATAATTTGTCATGCATCATGAGCTATTTTGATGAATAAGGTTGCTTTCTGTTAGTGGTCAGCTTTCAAATTTGCAGTTGTTGGAAAGAAAAGGTGAGATGACCTCTTTCAATAAAAGGTTGTGGGGTGACCATGAACTTGATGGCATAGCCCTAGTTTGGGTAAGAGATGAGTGTATGATCTTTTTGACATGGTGTTGTGACGGGGTCAAACATATAAGCCATGCTTACATGGTAGACATTTTTCAACTCTTTATGTTGATCTTCATGTCATTTTGGTTTTGGACTCTAACCGGTGTGGACTGACTGTGCCAAGTGGTAAATTCTTTTGATACAAACCTTGGCCGCTAAATGGCAAGCCATGTTCTGTGTTGGATGTTTTTTAGCACCTTAAACTATGCAAATGGTTGCAAAAGCTCATTTTCATGTCATTAGAGTATGGATAGTTGGATGGTGGAGACAATGTCTATGGCTACTTGTACAAAGGGGCATGACATACTCCAGGTTTTGTGTCTTCAGATATTACGCATATGAGTCAGGTGCTATGGAAGCATGACAAGAATACATGATGTGTTGCACACATGCAAGCTGCTTATGAGACACCCTGATATTGTGTCAAGAAGGTGATGCACACATGCAAAATGCTTATGATAGGGGCAATATGGAACTCCTCACCTTGGAAGAATTGAGTAAGAAAATAAAAATAAACAAAGAAAGAAGAAAAATCAAAAGGAGAGAATAAGATAGCTTGAAAGCTTTGTTCATCATAATAGTTAGTGCATGCATATTCATCTTATATTATCTTTATGATCATTGATATATTCGTGTTGCTAATTAATGATTATTGTTGCTCTAACTTTATAATGTTTCAATGTTTAAATTATACTTTGAAGTTGCAGCAATCATACATTGAAGACTTGAAGTTATTGTTGCTCTAACTTTATGATGATTGCAATTATTTTCATTCAGTTGTAGTTAATAAAATACAAAGCTCGTGTCTTTTATCACCTTATTTCTCAAGGAAGAGCAAAGGTTAAGCTTAGGGATGTTGATGCATGTAAAATGCATCCATGATCTTTGTAGTTTATTATGTCATATACTTAGTTATTTGATAGTTTATTAAGGACCTGGACATGTTTTACATTGATTCTGGAGATTTTCTAAAGAATCCCCTTTCATTTGGTTTTGACACTACAAAGCAGACTTCCTTGTTTTTACATGTTTGTGACTTTCAATTCCGGACATCAAATGGACCTAATCTTTTTGCCATGACATCTTTTTGGAAAATCTAGGACCACAAGAAGAAGAAGTCAATGGGGAACTCCACGAGGTGGAAAAGAGGGTCCACCATGCGGCCCAACTTCCTGGCCATGTGGTGGGGCCCATCTTCCCCTCGTGGGTCCCACTACTATAAACTTTGGCTTGACAGAACCGTCTTGACCTAAAAACAACTATATAAAGGACCCCCATGCGATCTTGCGGCGAGGCGGCAGAGAAACACGAAATACACAATTCTGATCTAAAGACTGCAAGGATAGTATGGGAGATGCTGCCGGAGCTGCTCTTGGTTGCCCCTTCGACTCCATCGACACCATCTCCTTCAAAAACGTGATGAAGAGGGAGTAGTTTACCCCTGGACTATGGGATTGTGGAAGTAACTTGTATCAATCTTTCTCTTTTACTTCGATGATTAGAGTCACATGAGCTGCCTATCATGATTGTGACCATATTTGTATTACCCCTATGGTGGATCTTTGTTTATGAGATGATTTATGAGATGCAAAGATGTTTTGTCTCTGATGTATGAGTAGATGTATATGAAAAGGATCTCACGGGCGACTAGAGGGGGGGTGAATAGGCGCTACACAATTTTTTTACCTTTTTCAAGTTTTAGGCTTGACACAAAGTAAATTCTCTAGATGTGTGACTAGGTGAATTTCCTAAGTGGCAAGCAAGCAAGAGAACACGTAAACAAGTAAGCAAGTAAGCGAGTTCGGGTAAGAAATAACCGAGGAGCGGAGACCGGAGACACAAGGATGTATTCCCGTAGTTCCTTCCTTTTGAGGGAAAGTACGTCTACGTTGGAGAGGTGTGGTGACACAGAGTCGACCAACGCCACGGAGGCTCACCTTGTTCTCCGGTGAGCAAGCCACGGAGGCTAGCTCGTTCCACTAAGCGGTGGTATTGGGGGAACTCACCGAATCCCTTACACGGAGATTGGGGCACACATCCACAACTAAATTGGAGGCTCCCAAGAAAGCCACGGAGGCTAGAATCCACAAAGACTAGAGAAAACTCGAATCAAACCACCTAGTGTTTCCAAAGAACCACTAGGAGTAAATCCCTCAAGCAAAAGGAGGGGAAAAAGAAATTCCTTCGGTGGAGATGTAGATCGGGATCTCCTCCTTCGATCCTCCAAAGATCTAAGACTTTGGGTGGTTGAGGGTGGAGATCATGCAGTGAGGGTGGCTCCAAATAGTGTCTTGTTCTTGATGAGGACGAGCTAGCAGGGGAGGAAGAGAGGAGGGGGTATAAATACCCCTTCCCGAAATATATCCGTTGCAGCCCCCAGGGGCCGGATTATCCGGCCCAAACTTGCACCGGATAATCCGGCGGCCGGATAATCCGGCCCACTTCTGGAATAATCCGGCCCAAAAATCCGGCCGGGAATCTGGGTGACGCGCATCAGCTCTTCTTCTGGTCCTTAGTCGTTTCACCGGGGGGGGGGCGGATTATCCGGCCCAGATCTGGAAAAATCCGGCCCAAAAATCCGCCCCAAGATCTGGGTGACGCGCATCTTGGTGCTTCTGGTCCTTAGCCATTTTCACGGGGGGGGGGGGGGGGGCGGATTATCCGGCCCAGATTTGGAAAAATCCGGCCGAAATATCCGCCCCAAGATCTGGGTGACGTGCATCTTGGTGCTTCTGGCCCTTAGCCATTTTCACGGGGGGGGGGGGGATTATCCGGCCTAGATTTGGAAAAATCCGGCCGAAATATCCGCCCCAAAATCTGGGTGACGCGCATCTCGTTGCTTCTGGTCCTTAGCCGTTTTCAGGGGTGGCCGGATTATCCGGCCCAGTTTTGGAAATATCCGGCCAATCTTCCTGCACAAAAGCATTGGTAAAATGTCCTGGTGTTGTCAACTAACACACAAAACTAGGGAGGCTAGAAAATGCCCTAACAATCTCCCCCTTTTTGGTGTTAGATGACAACACTAGGATTTACAATAGTAAGATCAATTAAGCAAGGGAGCTCCCCCTAAAGATATGCATAAGTTCAAATGAAGCTCCCTCTAGAGATAAGCAATGTAACAAGTATGACAATAACAATATGAGCATAGACACATTAAGCAAACAGACTTTAAACAAGTTCCACACACAATAGTTCAAACCTAAAGAAAGTTCACCAAGCACACGATAACGATAAGTTCATAAGCAAGAAAACTGAAAAACAGCTCCCACCAAAGCAAATCCCAACGAGAAGTCCTACTAGAACAACTTCTCCCCCTTTGGCATCAAGATACCAAAAAGGGACAAGAGCATACTACACGCCCCAAGAAGTCACTCAAAGTCGTCGTCCTCCTCGTCCTCCTCATAGTCCTTGATACGTTGCAAACGTATCTATAATTTTTGATGCTCCATGCTTGTTTTACACCAATTGCTATATGTTTTGTCTACACTTTGTGACACTTTTATGATTTATTTGGACTAACCTACTAATAGTTGCAAAAGTGCACAATGTTCTTGTTTTACACTTTGATGTGTAGGAATTACCAAGAATACAAGTGGAAATCCTGTTGGAGTCAAATTGGGACTTTCCAGAAATCTGTACCAGAACTTTTTTCGAAGATGGTCACGTTACGGGTCGAAGACGGCGTCAAACAGAACACTCTTCAAATACAAAGTTGTAGGGAATTTCACGGCGAACGTTCTGGACATAAAATTTACCTGATTCCGAGTCCGGACGGCCGAGATAGGCCGCCCTCACGCAGGGCTAGCGCAGCCCAGGCCCTGGCCGCGCGAGCTATGCGTGAGGAGCCCCTGGCTGGCCTCTGACATCGCCCCTTCGTCTATATAAAGCCTCGGGATGGAAAACCCTAAAGGATTCGGCAATTTTCCAGAAACAGTTCCGCAGCTCCGCCGCCACCACCGACGAATTTCGGGGGACAGAAGTCTCTGTTCCGGCACCCTGCCGGGACGGGGAAGTGCCCCCGGAGCCATCTCCATCGACCTCACCGCCATCTCCATCAACCTTGCTGTCTCCTATGATGAGGAGAGAGTAGTTCATCCCCGGGGCTAAGGGCTCTACCGGTAGCTATGTGGTTCACCTCTCTCTCCCATGATGTGATCTTTATGTGATCGTGAGCTTTGTATCATGTTGAACAAGTACATGTTATTATTCAGATATTTTGTGTACTCTAGTGATATTATTAAAGTAATCTATTCCTCCTGCTATGGTGTAACGGTGACAGTGCGTGCATCATGGTGGTACTTGGTTTAGGCTATGATTGTGATCTCTTGTGGATTATGAGAATAATTATTGCTATGATAGTTTGAGTGATCTATTCCTCCTTTCATGGTGTAATGTTGACAGTGTGTGCACCGTGTTAGTACTTGGTTTAAGTTGCAATGATTTCTATCTTGAGTTGTGATCTGATTTGGGTATCTCTATGAGTGGTGTTTGTCAAATACTTGATGAACTTTAAGGGGTGCTTCTGTAGCCACTACACAATGATTAGTGTTATTCAATAGGAGAGTAATTCAGAGTGCCTTAGCAAAGAGAAGTTATTTGTTCAGTCATGTTATATTGTTGGGAGTGTGTCCACTAGTGAAAGTATGATCCCTAGGCCTTGTTTCCAAGCATTGCACACCGTTTACTTGCTATTTTGTTACTTGTTTGCTCGCAGCGATATTTATTTCACATCACGTTTGCTACTTATAATCATCTATACCACTTGTATTTCACTATCTCTTCGCCGAACTAGTGCACCTATACATTTGACAAGTGTATTGGGTGTGTTGGGGACACAAGAGACTTTCTGTATCGTAATTGCAGGGTTGCTTGAGAGGGATAGCTTTGACCTCTTCCTCCCTGAGTTCGATAAACCTTGGGTGATCCACTTAAGGGAAACTTGCTGCTGTTCTACAAACCTCTGCACTTGGAGGCCCAACAAGTGTCTACAAGAATAGAAGTGCGTAGACATCAAGCTCTTTTCTGGCGCCGTTGCCGGGGAGGTAAGGTAAAAGGTACTCGCATCCTCCTGTGTGAGTGCTCGGAGTTATTTCCTTTAGATTCTGCAATTACATCTTTTTGTTTCTTATTTTTATTTTCACTAGTTAGGCTTAATGGAAAACAAAGAGTTCTGTAGTCTTTTTCCTGAGTTTAGATATGAAGTGTTTGAAGAGAAAATTGAAAAACCTTTGGAGCTTAATTTGCATGCTAATAGTGTTGTTAGTATGAATGCTTTGAACACCGTTGTTGCTAATACTATAGAAAACTCTAAGCTTGGGGAAGCTGGTTTTATTAAGCATGATATTTTTAGTTCCCCAGCTTTAGTGGAGAAAGTTTGTTCTGATAATATTTTATCTCCCATATGTGATGTTCCTTCTTATGATGATATGTTTGAAGAATATGCTTTGCGAAATAGTAGTTCTCTAGCTTGTAATGATGGGTATAATATTTTCAGTTCACCTACTTTTGAGGAGAAAAATAGTTATGATTACAATATGCCTCCTGTCTTTGATGATTATGGTGATGAGAATAATTATTCTATTGATTCCGCTCCTACCACGATTGTTCATGTGGTGAGTATTAATTCTTTTATGCATGTGGCTCATGATAGGGATGTTTTATGTGATAGTTATATTGTTAGTTCTATTCATGATGCTACTGAAAGTTATTATGAGAGAGGGAAACATGGTTTGATGAATCTCAACAATATTGAGTTTCCCCTCTTTATGTTGCAATTCTTGAAGTTGTACTTGTTTTGCCTTCCTATGCTTTTTGCTTTGCGCTTTCATGACTTGTCTCTTTACAAGACTATTTTTCATAGGAAGTGGTTTAGATTTAAATGTGTTTCATACATTCTTTTTGATGCTCTCTATTGCTTCAAGTTCTTATATGGCGCCTTTGCCTCAAGCTCTTATATGGCGCCCACATGAGCATCTTTGCAAATTACTGCGCCTAGCTCAAAGGCGTTAAAGAAAAACACTCTTGGGAGATAACCCATTATTTTATTTTCAGTACTTTTTCTTTTATTTGAGTCTTGGAAGTCATTACTACTGTAATGACCGCTCCTTATCTTGTTTATTTTGTTTTTGTGCCAAGAGAAGCCTCTAATTTGAGTGAGGTAAAGATTTGGGGATGTTGCTGTCCTGAAACTGTTTTCGGTGCTACACCGTAAAAATTCGTGAAAATTCTCTGTTTATCTTTTGGACCTGCGATTTCTTGTGCAGATGCCCCAGGTTATATCCAAACTTTTCTTAGTTGAACACTTTTTGATTTGAGCAACAGAAAATCCCTCAAAAATTCGACCTTTGTCAGCTGTTCAGTTTTGACAGATTTCTGCCAATATTTGTGTTTGCCACTTTATCGCTTTCTTTTGAGTTCTTTTGATCATGGAACTTTTTGGGGAGTTGATACAGTAGTATTTGCTATATATGTGGTGGTTTTGAGTTGAAACCTGAAGCTAAAAGAGGTTGAATATATTTTATGCTTACACTAATGTTGCTAATAGAATTGTGTTTAGTTTTGTATGAAGGAAGTTTTCAAGTGTAGGGATTGGAGAATGATGAGATGAGTTGAAGAATGGACAAAAGCTCAAGCTTGGGGATGCCCAGCACCCCAAGAAATATCCAAGAAGTACAAGCGTCAAAGCTTGGGGATGCCCCCGAGGCACCCCTTCTTCATCGGCAAAAATCAGGTCACCTTTCAAGACACTATATTTTTATTGCTTCATGCACTATGCGTTTTTCTTGGAGCATCAGTTGTTTTAGTTTTCTTAGTTAGTTTTGTTTTGTTTGCTGCAATAAATAGTTAGATCACATCATGTTTCTTTTGGAGGAGATGAACTCGCTTTTCATTTGCCAAGAACACTCTAGTTTTCACTCTTATCGTTCAACGAGTGTTCTCTTTTTCTGCTACTGCATTTAGCCTTTGTTTTTCACCTTGATTTGCGTTCAGATCTTGTTATATCTTTTCATCAATGTGTATTTTTGCCTCTGATCTTTATTGGTTTTCATCAAAAGAGGTGTTTATAAAAAGTTTGAATGGTGTTGGAAAAGAGAAAAAGCTTTATGCAAAAAAGTGGTACAAGAAGGAGCTTGTGTAGACTGCGGCTTAGGCTTTTGCATGTCGTGCTTGATGTCTTTTTGATAGTATGCTTAGTGGTTTGCTGTAGCATGACTTGTCTCAAATAACTGAGATTGCTTAATGAGCCTTTGAAAAAATCATGCGTTGTTTTTATTATATGGAAGCATTTATTTGGTTTTCTCCTTGATGCTTTATTTGGGTTGACTTGGCGCATGCTCACACATGTTAGACTCTTACAAAGTCGCCAATAGCCTCTATGATCATTTAGTTTTTGACTTTTGATGCCATCTCATGCTTCTTTTAATGTCGCTTTGTCGCTTTGCATGATTATGGCCATTATTGCTCTCTTAGTTGGTCGGTCCCAGTCTTTTGCTAGCCCTCATTTTGTACTGAGTATGAGCTCTACTCGTGCATCCAACTCCTAAAAACCAAGTTTGCCATTGTGTCCACTATAAATTCCTATGCATGGTATTTGTAAGCCATTCCAAGTAAATTTTCATGTGCTACCTTTCAAAAAACCTTCAAAACACTTCTCATTTTGTGCCACTGTTTTTAGCTCATGGGGACGTAGTGGTCGGATTTGCTATCTTCCATATTGCTTATTCCAAAAAGAAAAAAAAGAGAAAAAAGAAAGAAAAAAAGGCACTCCTCCATGGAATGTGAATGTTGGTGGGCACCCGATGGAATCGGTTAGCCATGGTTTGAGAAAGGAAAAAGGTGGGGAGGAGTGCCAAGTTTATAAAAAGAGCACAAAAGTGCCAATCTCTCTCTCTCAAAAACTTGCTTCATTTTTGTATGGAAGATAGTAAGAACCCCATTGCCAGTCGTTGACAAAGACAACCACCTCTCAAAACCAATTTTTATCTCTCTGTTTAACAAATGAAAAGCTCTAGCACATGTTTAATCACTGCTTCCCTCCGCGAAGGGCCTTTCTTTTACTTTTATGTTGAGTCACCACCTTCTATCTTTATGCACCGTCTAAGAGAGCATAGTTGTCATTCTTAGTATAATGTGCATTGTCCCAAAGTTTTCATTGATTGATTCATGATCATGGTTTCACTTGTTCTTAAATTATTTGTATCTAGTCGCCCTCTTAAACTTGAAGGTGTCCTATGCATTTATGTTTTGCTCTCCATGAAGGACAAGCTGAAAATCATTTGTATGTTTTTCCTTATGATTTGAACACACGTTTGCCTTTCATTATTTCATTTTCATGATCTTTTGTTTGTGTTCATTTTCATGTTATAACATGGTTGCTAAGTTTCTTCTATCAAGATTATATCTTTCATGCCCATGTTTTAAGTTCTTTTGATCCCAGCTCACAAATGCTTACATATATGATTAAGATTGTGAAGGTGCATGCCACCTCAAAAATTATTCTTTTGTTATCACTTACCTACTCGAGGACGAGCAGGAGTTAAGCTTGGGGATGTTGATACGTTGCAAACGTATATATAATTTTTGATGCTCCATGCTTGTTTTACACCAATTGCTATATGTTTTGTCTACACTTTGTGACACTTTTATGATTTATTTGGACTAACCTACTAATAGTTGCAAAAGTGCACAATGTTCTTGTTTTACACTTTGATGTGTAGGAATTACCAAGAATACAAGTGGAAATCCTGTTGGAGTCAAATTGGGACTTTCCAGAAATCTGTACCAGAACGTTTTTCGAAGATGGTCACGTTACGGGTCGAAGACGGCGTCAAACGGAAAACTCTTCAAATACAAAGTTGTAGCGAATTTCACGGTGAACGTTCTGGACATAAAATTTACCTGATTCCGAGTCCGGACGGCCGAGATAGGCCGCCCTCACGCAGGGCTGGCGCAGCCCAGGCCCTGGCCGCGCGAGCTATGCGTGAGGAGCCCCTGGCTGGCCTCTGACATCGCCCCTTCACCTATATAAAGCCTCGGGATGGAAAACCCTAAAGGATTCGGCAATTTTCCAGAAACAGTTCCGCAGCTCCGCCGCCACCACCGACGAATTTCGGGGGACAGAAGTCTCTGTTCCGGCACCCTGCCGGGACGGGGAAGTGCCCCCGGAGCCATCTCCATCGACCTCACCGCCATCTCCATCAACCTTGCTGTCTCCTATGATGAGGAGGGAGTAGTTCATCCCCGGGGCTAAGGGCTCTACCGGTAGCTATGTGGTTCACCTCTCTCTCCCATGATGTGATCTTTATGTGATCGTGAGCTTTGTATCATGTTGAACAAGTACATGTTATTATTCAGATATTTTGTGTACTCTAGTGATATTATTAAAGTAATCTATTCCTCCTGCTATGGTGTAACGGTGACAGTGCGTGCATCATGGTGGTACTTGGTTTAGGCTATGATTGTGATCTCTTGTGGATTATGAGAATAATTATTGCTATGATAGTTTGAGTGATCTATTCCTCCTTTCATGGTGTAATGTTGACAGTGTGTGCACCGTGTTAGTACTTGGTTTAAGTTGCAATGATTTCTATCTTGAGTTGTGATCTGATTTGGGTATCTCTATGAGTGGTGTTTGTCAAATACTTGATGAACTTTAAGGGGTGCTTCTGTAGCCACTACACAATGATTAGTGTTATTCAATAGGAGAGTAATTCAGAGTGCCTTAGCAAAGAGAAGTTATTTGTTCAGTCATGTTATATTGTTGGGAGTGTGTCCACTAGTGAAAGTATGATCCCTAGGCCTTGTTTCCAAGCATTGCACACCGTTTACTTGCTATTTTGTTACTTGTTTGCTCGCAGCGATATTTATTTCACATCACGTTTGCTACTTATAATCATCTATACCACTTGTATTTCACTATCTCTTCGCCGAACTAGTGCACCTATACATTTGACAAGTGTATTGGGTGTGTTGGGGACACAAGAGACTTTCTGTATCGTAATTGTAGGGTTGCTTGAGAGGGATAGCTTTGACCTCTTCCTCCCTGAGTTCGATAAACCTTGGGTGATCCACTTAAGGGAAACTTGCTGCTGTTCTACAAACCTCTGCACTTGGAGGCCCAACAAGTGTCTACAAGAATAGAAGTGCGTAGACATCAGTCCTCCTCCTCTTCATCATCTTCTTCAAACTCTCCTTCCTCATCCTCTTCCATATCCTCTTCCTCTTCATCTTCATCTTCATCATCATCACCAACACGAGTGGTGCGACCAACATAGAGAGCCTTCTCCAACGCGCCCCAATCATAGGTCTCGGAATGCCACTTGTTGTAGGCAATGGGAGGAGGAGTAGGAGAAAGAGCAGCTTGGTCACCACTGAGCTTATGAAGAATCTCTCGCTGAGTATCAAGAATGGCCTTGCGCTCACAATAAGCTTCATAGTTCTCACGATGTATCTCCACCTTCATGCAAAGAACATGCTTCTGAAACCAGCTCAACTTCTTCACTCTCTTGGGCACATCTTTGGACACAAACTTGCCACTTGGCACACTAGAACGAGCATCTCTCATGAAGGAATCGGGACCAATGGGAGCTGGAGCTGACTTGTGCTGCTTCACATAGAGCTTCTTGACCTTGTGAGACACACACTGACTGCTGAAATCCTGACCTTTGCAAGTGTCAATGATAAGCTTCATGATGAAAGGAGCGTACGGAAGAGAACCTCAGCTGACCATAGTATCGTACATCTCGTTGAAGATAAAGTCCATCACATCAAGAGAGAAATCTGCATCCGGGTCGGTAGACGTGGCACAAGCATGAGAAAAGATAAGGAGATCCACCAAGGAGCTCCTAATAGCATCATTGTTCCCTCCACTTGGAGCAATGTTCTCCCTGAAGATACGCACAAGAAGATCATACGGAGACCTCAGACCAGCAACTTGACCAGGAACTCCACCAGATTCATATAGGTCACAAAGCTGATTCTTGTCGACTGGAAGCGGAGTGTGAACCCGGTGACCAACAGGATTCGTCGGGCCATTAAAAGGGAAGCCCAATAGAGAAGCAAACCGAACGAAGGAAGACTGACAGAACCGAGTCCCGGTCATCCACTTGAAAGTCCTGGCATCATCAGCTTCAAAAGCCAAGGTAGCATAAAACTGCACTATGAGCTGAGGATCATAATCACACTGACAAGTCAACAAACCAGTGAGGCCTAGCCTCTCCACAACCTGGACAGCTGGAACAAAGTACTCCTTCGACTTCAGGAAAGTGAGATCAATGGGATGCATCGGATGAATAGGCTTACTCATGGGAGCAAAGATATCCTGAAAGATGTACCGCTGCTCTGGACACCAGAAACGACGGTCTTCAATGAGAGTTGCCCTCTGCTGATTGGCGTACCAATCTTTCTGCCTCAGGGCTGAGTAGGAAATCTGACTCATTTGCTTGTAGTTGACACGAGGTTCCTTTCCCTTGTTGGCTCGAGCAGCCCTCTTAGCAGTTCTCTCAGCTGCCTTAGCATCCTTGGCTGCCTTGACTTTTCGGACAGCTGCACGTTGTTTTGTCCGGATTGATACCTCATCTTCCAGAATCCCCTCGTCATTGGTACGGAGATAGCGAGGACGACTCCTCTTAGCCGGACCACTACCTGTGAAGAGAAAAAGAGGGGAGCATGGAGATGAGAATGCACACAAGTACCAGGAATGTATACAAGAGTGATGAGCATAGCGGAGGAATGCCTGACATTGATGGTCAAGAAGGGAGAAAGGATGCACCAGGGATGCCGGATTATCCGGTCCAAAAGTGGGCCGGATAATCCGCCCCTTGGCGAAAATTTCTCAGATCTTACCCAATCAAGTCACATGCATAGATCGGCTAGGTGAATCACAAGGGTATACAACAAGGCCTAAGGAGAGAACCACGAGAACAACTAGACTCCAAGAACTAAGCAAATAAATCTCACAAAAACTTCACCACTAGGGCTAGGAGATGCAAAATTTACCCTCATCCATTGGAGGAACTGCTTGGAGAAACTTGTTCCCGAGAAGAAGGAGAGCACGAGCCTTGAAGATCGGCCGGATCCGGCGGCCGGGAAGGCGCCGGCGAGCAAGAGGAGGAGCAGGCGGCGGCGGTGGAGAGAGAGGGGGTTGGGGGTGGAAGAACTGCCAAAGTGGGCAGTTCACCCCGACGCCCTCTATTTATATGGATAAACCGCAGGGGCGGATTATCCGGCCCATACTTGGACCAGATATTCTGGGCCCCGGATAATCCGGCCCAGAAGTGGCCCGGATAATTCGGCCTGGAACTCCTTTGCTCAGGAAATTTGTGGCAGAAAAACTGGACTTGTGTGCATGGAGAGAATGTTTAGAGATGAGATGGGCTTAGGTTAGAAGGCAAACATGGAGTGGTTCTCGGCACTTAGAGTTGCAAGAACGCAAGAAATCATCGAAAGACCAACTCAAGTGCCTTCCCATACCAAGAGATAAACAAAACCAAGAAAAACTAAAACCAAACTCAAAAGATTTTCAAGGAATGAACTCTTCAAAAGAAGAGGTCGGTGGCCGAAGCCACCATATATGAGTGTTTTGGCATTGAACCGCGAAGATATATCTTGGGTCCATAACCAATACTCATCATTGAAGCTCACATATCACAAAATGATATTAAGAGAATGATTGCATTACTATCGGCATAATGGGGGGAGGGATAGCCCAATGAATTAGGACCGCACTCCCCCTATGTCCATGCCCACATCTAGAGTAGAACACGTGCTATCGTATGGGAATGAGTGCACACTAACAAGCCACATTGCAATAATCAATGATATTCAATTCATGCCTCAACTCTCGGAATCTTGCTTCATCAAGGGGCTTCGTGAAGATGTCGGCGAGTTGATCATTTGTACCTACATAAGACAAGTTAATATCACCTCGATTGACGTGGTCCCGGATGAAGTGATGCCGGATCTCAATGTGCTTCGTCTTGTTGTGTTGAACCAGATTATGAGCGATCTTGATGGCACTCTCATTGTCACATAAGAGTGGAACCTTGTCGCAATGAACTCCATAGTCCTTCAACGTTTGCCGCATCCAAAGGAGTTGAGCACAACCACTTGCCGTGGACACATACTCGGCTTCGGCGGTGGAGAGAGACACACAATTTTGCTTCTTGGAGGACCAACTAACCAAGGACCTACCAAGGAGTTGGCAAGTCCCGGAAGTTGACTTCCTGTCCACTTTGTCTCCCGCCCAATCCGAGTCCGTGTACCCAACAAGCTCGAAGCTTGATCCCTTCGGGTACCAAAGGCCGAAAGTTGGAGTATGAATCAAATATCGGAAGATTATTTTCATGGCCATTAAATGGCTTTCCTTTGGGGCGGCTTGATAACGTGCACAAATTCCCACACTAAGCATGATATCGGGTCTAGATGCGCAAAGGTAAAGAAGCGAGCCAATCATCGAACGGTAAAGCTTTTGATCCACTTCCTTACCACTAGGATCGAGATCAAGAGTAACCTTTGTCGGCATGGGGGTTTTGGCTCCTTTAACTCCGGAATCCATGTTGAATTTCTTGAGCATGTCTTGGATGTACTTGGCTTGATTGATGAATGTCCCTCCTCTCAATTGCCGAATCTCAAAGCCAAGAAAGAATTTCAACTCACCCATCATGGACATCTCGAATTTGTCTGTAATTAGCTTTGCAAATTTATCATTGAAGAACTTGTTAGAAGAGCCAAAAATAATATCGTCTACATAAATTTGGCATATGAAAAGCTCCCCGTTGACTTTCTTAGTAAAAAGAGTTGGGTCGATGAGCCCAATTTCAAACCCACGGTCTAACAACAACTCCTTAAGGTGCTCGTACCACGCGCGTGGGGCTTGTTTAAGGCCATAAAGCGCCTTATCGAGTTTGTAGACATGGGTCGGGAAATGGGGATCTTCAAACCCCGGGGGTTGCTTCACATAGACCAATTCATGTAGAGGACCGTTGAGAAAGGCACTCTTCACATCCATTTGATATAACTTAAAGTTGAAGTGAGAAACATAAGCAAGAAGGATACGGATTGACTCGAGACAAGCCATGGGAGCGTAGGTCTCCCCATAGTTGATTCCTTCCACTTGAGAGTATCCTTGAGCAACCAACCGTGCCTTGTTCCTCACGACAATCCCATTGGCATCTTGTTTGTTCTTGAACACCCACTTGGTTCCAATGACATTGCGGCACTCCTTGGGCTTCTCCACCAAAGTCCAAACTTCATTGCGCTTGAAGTTGTTGAGTTCTTCGTGCATGGCTTCCACCCAATCCGGGTCTTCAAGTGCCTCAAACACCTTTTGAGGTTCCACACAAGAGACGAAGGCATGATGGATGCTAAAGTTGGCTAATTGTCTCCTTGTGGAAACCCCTTTTCTCACACTTCCAATCACACTATCCAAGGTATGACTCCCTTTGCGAAGAGCTTCTTCCACTTTCCTTGCACGGCGAGCTTGAGCTTCTTCAAAAGACTCTTGAGAAGCCACTTGGTCATCACCACTATTTTGGTCCTCGCCTTGACCTTCAACTTGAGCTTGATCAACATCATGAGCATGCTCAACATCTTGAGCTTGGCCTTGATCTACCATTGGTGAGGAATCACCATCGTCCTCTTGGTCTTGATCTTGGCCTTGCTCGCTTGAATGAGGGTCTAATGCTTGTCTTTGGTTAGCATCAATCGGTCCTTGAGGAGCTTGTGAAGATGAAGGCTCCACTTGAGTAGAGCATAGTCCTTCTCCTTCCGCCAAAAGGTGTCCCTCAATGGGTAGGAGATGACCCACACCCATTCTTCTTATGGCTTGAGGAGGTATTTCGTCACCTACATCACAAACACCACTTTGCTCCACACGGGAGCCGTCATTCTCGTCGAATCTCACGTTAGAAACTTCAACAACACGAGCGGACTCTTTGTCAAAGATTCTAAAAGCATGAGATTCGGCGGCATAACCAACAAAGATACCCTCAAGAGCTTTAGAATCAAACTTGGACAAATGAACACCCTTTCTAAGATAGAAGCACTTACAACCGAATACTCGAAAGTATTTGATGTTAGGCTTGTTGCCGGTGAGGATCTCATAAGGAGTCTTGTTCAAGCCCTTGCGGAGATATAGCCGGTTAGAAGCATGACAAGCGGTATTGATAGCTTCGGCCCAAAAGTTATACGGAGACTTAAACTCCGCTAACATTGTCCTTGCCATGTCCATCAAGGTTCGGTTCTTCCGCTCGGCTACACCATTTTGTTGTGGAGTGTAGGGAGAGGAGTATTGATGTTGAATTCCCTCATCACTCAAGAATTCGTTGACGGTGTAGTTCTTGAACTCCGTCCCATTATCACTCCGAATCATCAAGATATCTTGGCCATATTGATGTTCCACTTCCTTGATGAAGTCCATGACGGTTTGTTGGGTCTCGTATTTGTGCTTGAAGAAGTAGACCCAAGTATATCTTGAGTAGTCATCAACAATCACCAAGCAATACTTCTTCCCTCCTAGACTTGCATGAGATGGAGGGCCAAAGAGGTCCATGTGAAGGAGCTCCAAGACCCTCTTAGAGGAAATGATCGTCTTGCTAGGATGAGGAAGTTCATGCATCTTTCCTTCAATACAAGCTCTACACATACGATCTTTGGCAAAGGTTAGATCGGTTAGTCCTAGGATGTGGTTACCTTTGTGGAGTCTTTGCAAAGTTCTCATATTGACGTGGCCTAGCCGGCGATGCCATAGCCATCCCACGTCAACTTTAGCCATTAGGCAAGTTGCGGCTTTAGTGACCTTCTCCGAGAAGTCAATCACATATAAGCCATTTTCAACATGCCCAACAAAGGCTACTTTAAGAGACTTGCTCCACAAAAGAACCACAATCCCAACATCAAAGAAAGTTGCAAAGCCCATATCGGCAAGTTGAGCTACGGAAAGTAAATTGTAAGAGAGAGACTCAACGAGCATGACATTCTCCACGGTAACAACTTGAGATATAACAACTTTACCAAGACCCAATACCTTTGACCTTGAGGAATCTCCATAGGTGACGTAGCCCGCACTAGATGAACCGGTGCGAAGCTCCTTCACCAACTCTTTGCTTCCGGACATATGATTGGTAGCACCGCTATCAATTATCCATTGTCCCGCACCGGAAGCAAAGCCCTACAAAAGTCAAGCTTTGTTTTTAGGTACCCATTTTTCAATGGGTCCTCTTTTGTTAGTGACAAGGGTCTTAGGAACCCAAATAGACCAAGCAATGCGTTCATTAGGTGAGCCAACAAATTTAGCATAAACATGTCCATCATAAGCACGGCGAAGAACATAAGAGGGGTTATATTTTCCCGCAAAGTCGTTGTGATTGGGCATTGCCCTCTTGGCATTCCCAACCACTTCCCTCACGAGCTCCCCCTCCTCCTCATAAACATTGCCATCCTCGTCAAAGCATATGTCATTTGAGATGTGCTTCTTAGGAGGAGGAGTGGGCACAAGAAATTGTGTCTTCTTGTTGTTCTTCTTCTTGTTCTTTTTCTTGTTCCTCTTCTTGTTAGACTTGGGAGTGAAACCAAGCCCGGTCTTGTCACCATGTTGCTTTTGAGCACTCAAAAGCTCATCAAGCCTTGTGTCACCTTTGGGGGCATCTTTCTCATAAAGAGGGTTAGTGTAACAAGTACTTGCAACAAAGGTGCTAGAAGATAACTTGGTTGCTTCTTTAGCAATCATAAGATTTAGTTTCTCATTTTGCAACCTAAGTTCATTAGCAACTGATTGAGCAATATCACGATCATTTTTAAGCCTAGCAATGTCCAAGTTATAGGACTCTTCAAGACCTAACTTGGATGCCTCAAGTGCCATCCTTAGATCTTGCTCAACCTCAAGAGATTGATTGAGGGTTGCAATTTCATCGGCATACTCACGAGCATGCCCTTCTAGCTCAAAGATGCGTTCCTCATTTTTATCATTAAGTTGAAGAGACTCATTATATTGATTTAGGAGAATCTCAAATTGAGCTTTGGTCTCCCCATGCAAGGTTGACATGAAGGTGTCAAATTCATTAGGCTCATCCTTATCACTACTAGTATCAACACAATCCATCAAAGATAAGCTTCTAGGTATGATGGGTGTGAAAGTTGGTGATACCTTTGTAGCGTGAGCCATTAGACATGTTCCCTTGGAGTTGGAGCGCTTGGACTCGTTTGCGGAAGCGAAGAGGGATGGTGAAGAGATAGGCTTGGCGATGGCGATGGCGGCCCTTCCTACTTCTTCATCATCACTTGCATCATCACCGGATGGGTATTCTTCTTGAGTCGTCAAGGCATGTATTGGAACGGCTTTCTTCTTATCAAAGTTCCTTGGTGGGTAAGACTTGGCCTTCATCTCCTTGCGAATGAGTCTTCCATTGTGATCTTCCACTCTTTCATAGGGACAATCCGCGATGAAGTGGTGTTGATTACCACAATTGTAGCATGTTCTCACTCTACTTGTGGCCTTAGGTTTGGAGGGACTTGATGACTTCCACTTCTTCATGAAAGCCCGTTGAGCAAGAGCCATGTGTTCAGCATGAGCATACTTCATGTCTTCAGGACTTCCACTCATAGACTCTTCCTCTTCCATCAAACTTGCTTCTTCATGAAGAGAGACTTTTGCCTTCAAAGCAAGGTTGGGTGCACACACACCACGTGCACGAGCTAGAGCATCATCCGCATTCTTCTTGGAGATCTTCCTTGCCACAATCTCTTGCAAGATATCATGAGCGGTCATCTTCCTAAAGTTGGCATCTCCCTTGATTGAGTTCATAGTATCCTTGAAGAAGGGCAAGAGGGCTTGGACAAATTTCCTCTTCATCCATCTCCCATCACATTGAGTGGAGCCAAGGTCGACTAGCTTCACTTGGAGTGCCGAGAGACGCCGATGAAGTTCTTCGGGAGATTCACCATCAAGCATAGCAAAGTTGTCCGCTTCATTAGATGCCTCATCAAACTTGGACTCTTGAATGCTCTCATTGCCGATGAAGAGGTTGGTGAGAGCATCCCAAGCTTCCTTGGCGGAAGAGATGTTGCGAACAAACGCCTTGTCCTTCTCGGAGAGAGACATGTGAATGAGGTGCAAGGCGGAGGCATTGAGCTGCTTGTCGATTTGCTCCCAAGGTAGCAAGTTGGTCAAATCCTTGGAAGTTGGATGATAACCCTGCTCAATGATCCTCCAAAGCTCAATAGACACGAAATTTATGTGAGAGCGCATGTTATCTTGCCAATTGGCAAAGCTAGAAGCATCAAGTTGTGGCGGTGGGCCGCATGAGGCAAGGTGTGGCATTTGAAGGTGCCTTCCGGAGACATAGCTCGTAGGATGTGGAACCTCCGTGCTATGTCCCCGAGAGGTGTCATCTTTCTTGGGGGGATCCTCGTTGTTCTCATTCCCATCCTTCTCCGGATCTTCCTCGCTTAAGGATGGCTTATCCTTACCCGAGGTGTCAACCAGAGTTGGTGGAGTGGTACTTGATGTTCCACTAGTGAGAGCATCAAGTTGAGATTTTTGGCTTTCCATGACTGCCATCATAGCATCCATGCGAGTCATTATGTTATTAAAATCCGCCTTAGTGGCGGGTTCCTCTTCGCCCATGATCTCTTAGGCGGTTAAGCCCAATCAAAGAGCACTAGGCTCTGATACCAATTGAAAAGGATCTCACGGGCGACTAGAGGGGGGGTGAATAGGCGCTACACAATTTTTTTTACCTTTTTCAAGTTTTAGGCTTGACACAAAGTAAATTCTCTAGATGTGTGACTAGGTGAATTTCCTAAGTGGCAAGCAAGCAAGAGAACACGTAAACAAGTAAGCAAGTAAGCGAGTCCGGGTAAGAAATAACCGAGGAGCGGAGACCGGAGACAGAAGGATGTATTCCCGTAGTTCCTTCCTTTTGAGGGGAAGTACGTCTACGTTGGAGAGGTGTGGTGACACGGAGTCGACCAACACCACGAAGGCTCACCTTGTTCTCCGGTGAGCAAGCCACGGAGGCTAGCTCGTTCCACTAAGCGGTGGTATTGGGGGAACTCACCGAATCCCTTACACGGAGATTGGGGCACACATCCACAACTGAATTGGAGGCTCCCAAGAAAGCCACGGAGGCTAGAATCCACAAAGACTAGAGAAAACTCGAATCAAACCACCTAGTGTTTCCAAAGAACCACTAGGAGTAAATCCCTCAAGCAAAAGGAGGGGGAAAAACAAATTCCTTCGGTGGAGATGTAGATCGGGATCTCCTCCTTCGATCGTCCAAAGATCTAAGACTTTGGGTGGTTGAGGGTGGAGATCATGCAGTGAGGGTGGCTCCAAATAGTGTCTTGTTCTTGATGAGGACGAGCTAGCAGGGGAGGAAGAGAGGAGGGGGTATAAATACCCCTTCCCGAAATGTATCCGTTGCAGCCCCCAGGGGCCGGATTATCCGGCCCAAACTTGCACCGGATAATCCGGCGGCCGGATAATCCGGCCCACTTCTGGAATAATCCGGCCCAAAAATCCGGCCGGGAATCTGGGTGACGCGCATCAGCTCTTCTTCTGGTCCTTAGTCGTTTCACCGGGGGGGGGGGGCGGATTATCCGGCCCAGATCTGGAAAAATCCGGCCCAAAAATCCGCCCCAAGATCTGGGTGGCGCGCATCTTGGTGCTTCTGGTCCTTAGCCATTTTCACGGGGGGGGGGGGGGGGGGGGGGATTATCCGGCCCAGATTTGGAAAAATCCGGCCGAAATATCCGCCCCAAGATCTGGGTGACGCGCATCTTGGTGCTTCTGGTCCTTAGCCATTTTCACGGGGGGGGGGGGATTATCCGGCCCAGATTTGGAAAAATCCGGCCGAAATATCCGCCCCAAAATCTGGGTGACGCGCATCTCGTTGCTTCTGGTCCTTAGCCATTTTCAGGGGTGGCCGGATTATCCGGCCCAGTTTTGGAAATATCCGGCCGAAAAATCCGGCCAATCTTCCTGCACAAAAGCATTGGTAAAATGTCCTGGTGTTGTCAACTAACACACAAAACTAGGGAGGCTAGAAAATGCCCTAACAGTATATATTACCCAGTTTTTGTATGCTTGTTCTGATCAAACTAGTATGCTAGGGCTCGTGAGGGGAATGCATGCATTAGTTGGAGTAATCTGGTAGCAAGTTTGGGGAAGTGATAGAATTTTCTAAGCTTCTATGGTTTCTACCTTTCTATGATTGCCTCACTAGGGAGAATGGTTTACCTTACATAAAACATCCAGTGATAGAAAGGATGCCTTGTTAGAAAGGATGCGTATTGTTTTCTACATAATGTCATAGTTCTTTATGCAATACTCTGTTAGTTTTTAAATTTAACTTGATGTGGAATCCTTTGTCAAAGGAGTATTAGTGAGTTGTGAGTACCAACTCTTTGTTAGAATGTGATGCCCATGTTCATGCTTATCAGTGACATCTTGTGTATTTGCATGCTCTTAATTTGTCATTTGTGATTTATTACCACCATGTTTATAAGAGAGGGAGATCAAGTGAAACCCATGATCCTTAGTTTTTTTAGCCATAAGAAATTTCCTTGTTACTTTTATGTTATTTTCTTTTAGTTCTTGTACACACAACAATTATACAAATATTGGTTACTTACTTTGTTTATTTTGATTGTGTAAACTTGCGAGCTGTTGGTGACTGACAACCACCATAGTTAGTTGGGAACGCAAAATTGTTGTTCTACTGTTAAAGGTTGCCTGAAGCAAGAAATATGAAATCAATTTTAGCAGCTTTTGAGAAACTTTCAGGTTTAAAATAAACTTCCATAAGAGCAAGTTGTTTTGTTTCGGTGATGCTCAAAACATGGCTAGACAGTACGCTGACTTGTTTGGCTGCGGCCAGGGCCAGTTTCTAATTCGATATTTAGGTATTCTGATTTATTATCGGGGACTTACAATTGCTGATTGAAAGCTAGTTGAGGAGAGACTACAAAAGCGTTTAAGTAGCTAGAAAGGTAACTGCCGTTCCTTGGAGAAGATTGATACTCATTAATTTAGCACTTACTAACATGGTACTGTACATGATATCTTTCTTCTTGCTCCCAAAAGGAGTCTTACAAAAAATGGATTATTTACGTGCCTAGATTCTTTGGCAGGCGATAGAGAAAAAATATTGAGTGGCTAAATGGAATGTGGTGTTCCGTCCCAAAGACCAGGGTGGGTTAGGCATTCATGAACTGAGGTCAAAATACTACCTTGCTAGGTAAGTGGCTTTTCAAGTTCCTTACTGATGATGGTATTTGGCAAACCCTCCTTAATAGAAAATATGTAGGCTCGAATGCCTTATCATAGGTAAACTGGAAACCTTGTGGTCCACATTTCTAAGCTGGTCTAATGGCTACAAAGAAACATTTTTTCCCTTTTGGGTCATTTTCAATTAAGGATGGATCGTATATACGTTTCTGAGAGGACAAGTGGCTAGGCAATACCACCCTATGGGAACAATATCCGGCTTTATACAACATTGTTCATCACAAAGGGGATACCATTTGACAAGAGTATGAATACCAAGGCCCACATTGTTGGTACCCCTGAGGCCTATTCGGGTAGGAGCCCATGAAATATAAGCCGAGATAGAGTTGTATTGTAACTCATATCATGTAAACTAGTTTGTATCAAACCCGACCGGTCCTCGGGACCTCGCCACCTATAAATAGGGGCCAGGAGAGGCCAGCCAGGGACACATCGAGATTGAACCAATACTGATTCTAAGCTTACTTTTGATACACAATATTCGCCTTATTTGTCTAAAATCCTACCTTCGAGTTCATCTGACATCCTCTCCCCCAATCCTAAGTCAATCATACAAAACATTTGCCGAGTTAACCCTCATCAATTGGCGCCGACCGTGGGGACCTTGGATGTCGGGATCATGGATTCGACGGCTTTTTCGCTTCTTTCAAAAAGCAACTCGAAGATCGATGGGAACCAGATTACCTTTGGGGCCGTAGATTTTCAACCACATCCACCAACCATAGCTTCGGTGACAAGGGTATAGCTAATAGAGCCCGTTATCTTTGTACCCCTGAGGCCCTTTAAGTTAGGCCCAGTCATAGTCATAATCGAAATACGAGATGATATCGTATACGGACACTGTAATTTGTATTGAACCCGACCGGATCCTTGAGACCTGGCCACCTATATATAGGGGCCAGGAGAGGCCAACCAAGGGCAGATTGAGATTGAGCCAATTGAGTACCACATTTATTCTCGATACACGCATAATCACACCTTGTTTGACTGACCTTTACCTTCGAGTTCATCTGATGCCCTCTTCTCCCGATCCTAAGTCCTTCATCTAGGACATTTGTCAAGTTAACCCTCATTATCCGGTCTTCGCAAATCTAGATCAGGAGATGGATCTGATGATCAGAAGCTTCAACTTTTGTGTTGGGTCTCTGGGCTCAGATCCGATAGAATTGGGTCCGTCGGCAGGAAATACCACGATCATGACAACTCCGAAGCATCGGTTGGCTCATCCAGCGAGGTAAACTCGCCGGTCAGCACCAAGCCGACAACGGGAAACACAGTTGAAGAACTCGACGAAATCATGGAAAACCTAGAACTCGGAGAATCATCGGGATATCAGAGCACGAGTTCTGACGGAAGTTCCAACCATTCAAACAGATATTCGGAAGAGGATTTCATGGTCTGTTACGACAACGTCTCCAACAACTCTAAAGATACATGGAAATCAGGACTAGAACTCTATGATCATGAGCAGACAACCTTCTCTTCGGGTTCCAATGGAGATGTCCATAGCTAGTGCCAAGTATATGCAATCATTGGTGACTCGTCAGAAGAATTTGATGGCAACAATAACCCAATTATCAACCCAGCAAACGTCACGAGAGGAGCAAACCACATGGCAGAAGGAGACACCGCGGAATCCATAGCAAACAGAGCAAAAGTTCAGCTAACAGTAGAAGAGTGGGAAACAATAAGGGCAACAGTCAACAATGGTGCAGCCATCCCAATTGACGCAAGAAGAGATGTACTTTTACGATATCACTATGCGTTGCATCGGCAGGCACAACAGCTGGAGAAGGAGAAAAGTATAATCAGGAAAAGGTGAGAGTCCGTTAGTACGGCAAGCAAAGCACTCCACGTAGAAAGGAGAAATGCATCATATAGCGGAAGGCACCATAGGCACAGCCGCACAGATCTTGGATGCACAACCTCGACCACGTCGATAGAAGGAATCTGTCACGAAACCTCAACTCATCTTTCTTATCAGTCGATGAACGAGAGAACATTATACCAAAGACACTCGAAGCGGCACTCGTAGCAGCACAAGCTTACATGTTCACCACACAGCTAACACCAGGAGATCCACAAGAACATATGCATAGAGCAGCACTGCAAGGATTAGGATTAGTAGGAGATAAACTAAAAGCAAGATACGAAGCACCGCGACATCACAGAGGAACTCACAAATCTCGATCCCCAGACAAAGATAAGTTGCCACAACGTCATAGGAGCAGAGGTCGACGGTCGCGATCTCCATCACCAAGGCGCTA
Source organism: Dactylis glomerata (assembly GCA_007115705.1). Taxonomy (NCBI): domain Eukaryota; kingdom Viridiplantae; phylum Streptophyta; class Magnoliopsida; order Poales; family Poaceae; genus Dactylis; species Dactylis glomerata. Next base: position 1,804,261 of record QXEO01000184.1, read on the forward strand.
TAATAGTACATGGCACAGAGCAAGCCGACGAACCAAGTCTCGGAGGTATACATACGACAATGACGACGACGAAGTAGAGATGGGAGTGGCATGCTTTACTCAACGAGTTCGTAGAGCACTAGTACCCAAAGGATTCAAGCTACCTCACGATCAGCAAAAGTACGACGGGTCACAAGAACCACAGTCGTGGCTGTCAGATTATCTGCAAGCAGTACAAATACTCGGGGGCTCGAAAGAAACATCAATGCAAAGCCTGCTATTACACCTCACTGGAGCAGCACGGTCATGGTTAGGCAAACTCAAAAAAGAAACGATTGGAAGTTGGGATGAACTCGCCAAGCAATTCATAGGCAACTTCAAGTCAACATACAAAAGGCTAGCATCAACGGAGGAACTCAAAGCTTGTACCCAAAAATCAAGGGAGACGCCACGTTCCTACATCCAACGCTGGAGTATAATCAAAAATTCAGCCGAAGACATCTCTGACAAAAGAGCAATCAACGCCTTCACACAAGGGCTCTGTCAAGCAAATTTTGTCGAAGAAATGGGCCGGATAAAACCAAAAATAGTGGCAGAACTCATGGATGTAGCAAACAAATTTGCAGACGGAGAGGATGCATACCAAAACAAGAGAACTCGATCACCCGAAGATGACAGGTCGAACAGATATAGCAACCAAAGGCGGCAATCCTGAAACTATGACAACTACGGCTCTCACGGCCAAGTAGTCGCAGGGTACAAAGAGAACAACTATCAAAGTGATGACCGTCGAAACAGCGGGTATCACAATGACAACAGAGATGACCCAGGGAGCAACAGGCAGTACCGGCCAAAAAGCTCAAGAGAATACAACCAATCACCAGATGATATGCTTAATGGACCATGCCATATGCACTACACATACGTCGACGGAAAAAGAGTATCAAGACACGCAATGAAAGACTGCAAAACATTTCTCAAGTTGCAAGAAGCAGTAGATTCAAGCAAACTGAAGCAAAGAATCAAGGATACGGAGGAGCCACGAACAACACGACACCAGCAAACCAACAACTAACAAATGGAGCCCCACAGGGTCAGGGACAACCCGACAAAAAGCAATGAAACCGATGGAGGTTATATCCCATCCAAAGGCCATATTGTGTCAATGATACAACCAGCACCCAAATCCAATAAAGGCCAGAAAATCATATCTCTACAAGTTAACTTGGCAATAAACTCGCCTCCAGCACACATAGAATATTTACACTGGTCTGAGCAGCCAATAGAATTCAGCAGAGAAGACCAGCCGGGAAACACGCCTTTGGTACTCAAAGCTCAGATTGGAGGATACGACGTCGACCGAGTATTCATGGATGCAGGCAGCGGGATAAATCTAATATATGCAAAAACCCTCCGGGCAATGCATATCTCACTCGAATTCCTCAAGCTGACAGACTGCTCATTTCACGGAATCGTCCCTAGAAGCGCAAACTACCCACTGGGTCGAATCGCGCTCAACATTTGCTTCGGCAACTATTTGAATTATAGGCGAGAAAATTGAAGTTTAAAGTTATGGACTGGCCATCCCAGTACCACGTGATCCTCGCACGACCCGCGTTTTCGTGTTTCATGGCAGTACCTCACTATACGTACCTAGTCCTTAAGATGCCGGGACCCAAAGGAATCATAACAGTCAAAGGAAGTTTTGATTTGTCTGACATATGCGATAAGGAATTTCACAAGATGGCGCAATCCTTCAGCGCAATAGCTGAGTACGGAGAATCGAAGGGTATAGCGAAGCACGATACATCATCTAACCCACCTTGCTTATCACTAGAAGCACCCATCGATGACACACCCGAAGCAAAGAAACTTCGGGTCCATATAGAGGACCCGAACAATTCTACACCAAATGAGTCGGGGACTCCTACTGCTACTGTCATTGGAAGCATTTCCTCCAAATGTGTCGTTTATCAGACCTAAGTTGCATGCTTGGAATGCCCTACTCTATCTTTGGCTTAAGTTCAACTGTTGCAAGGGTCTGATGAATTTCAATAGAATTTACATGAAAATGGTAAGTTCTCGATTGACTCCATATATAAAGCACTGATCTAACCAGATGTTCCAGTTGAAAATAATAAGGAAATTTGGAAAATAAAGATACCTCTAAAGATTAAAAAATATTGGCTGACATCTTCGTCGAGGAGTGATCCTCACCAAAGAATCTTGCAAAACAAAACTGGCATGGGAGTAGTACATGTGTTTTTTGTCACCACGACGAGACAGTCAAACACTTATTCTTCCAATACAGCTTTGTCAGATCTATATAGCCAATCATCTAAGTAGCCTTTGACTTGTATCCTCCAAGAAGTGTGGCCAATATTTTCGAAAATTGGCTTCGCGGTATTGGTAACAGGTTTAGTACGCGTATTATGGTGGGAGCGCAAGCCGTTATTTGATCGTTATGGCTATGTGAAAATGATAAAATATTTAATGATAAAAATGTTTCTCGTTTATGATCGTATCTACATCATGTGGAGAATCGTGACCTATTTATGGAGTATTTATAGAGGTCTGTACACGGTTGAAGGCTATAACAAGAGATACTTTTTCCTAACATGAATGGCCACATAACCTCTAGATTGGTCCACCTTTATGGTCTACAATTTCTCAATTTATGTATTTCATCTTTCTCTTTTTTCGCTACTCGTTCTGGACGTAATGCTTAAAACTTTTAAGTATTAAAACACTCTTTATCAAAGAAATCAAAGAGAAAGAGACACATATTTTGATACAAACATGACGATTATCGGATACAAGCATGAAGATAAACCATTTTCACCTGATATATGTGTCCCCACTTAATATATCTTGGAAGATGGTAAAAAGGATGAAGTAAATAGACGGAAATGTGTCGCCTGAATTTCAAGTACGAGGACATGGATTGCGCATCTGCATTGTGCCGCACAACTCTTTTTCTTGTTTTCCCAGTACGGAGCACAACTCTCGCTTCGCCCTTCGCCGTCGTCGTGTTGCTCGCGATTTAGAAAAACGGACTGTCACTCAAAAGCGACGCCGCAGCTCTCACCGCACCGACGGACCCACCCCCACCCCGTCGTCGCCTCACTCCGGCCGGACCCCCACCACCGCCACCAACCAGCCCCCCGACCTCCGACCCTCCCGCCTTGCAGATTACGCCCCAAATCGCCCGTCACCTTCGCTTCCAAACCCCGCAAAATCCCCCCTCCCGCGAAAAACACCTGCCGCACGCCGCCGCGCCCCTGCTCTGCGTCTCTCTCCCCTGCCCTTGCTTCCATTCTTTCCATCCACCCGCCGATGCGATGCCGACGCCCCAACCCCACCCACCGCCCTGCCAGCGCCACACCACCGCGCGCCGCTGTGGCTATATCACCACGCATCCAACCTCCGGCACGCTTAGCCTCTCCCTCTCTCTCACACACCCACTGCTACTCGCGCGGCACCCCAGGGCTGCGCTCCGGCGAGGAGGGGTGAGTAGTGCGCGCTAGGAGCCATGATGGAGTCGGGGGCCCATCATCCCTGCGCGGCCTGCGGGGACGACGCGCACGCCGCCTGCCGCGCCTGCAGCTACGCGCTCTGCAAGGCGTGCCTCGATGAGGACGTCGCCGAGGGCCGTACCGCCTGCGCGCGCTGCGGCGGGGAGTACGCCGCCTCCGATCCAGGTGCGTAGTGTTTCTGGGACGGAGAACATTTTGCCGATTCGCGAGGGGCATTGCTCTGACGAGACTGATCTGTTCCAGCGCATGGCAAGGAGAGCGCCGTCGAGGAGGAGGAGGTGTTGGAGGACCAGCTCGCCGCCGAGGGCCTGCGTGGGCGGGTCACAATCGCAAACCAACTCAGCGATCGCCAGGTGAAGTCACTTATTCCTATAATTGTCCAAATCTGGGTAGCTCAGCTGTACATAGACCTGTCAAGGAAGGGGAAATCCGACAGTTCTAACAATGCTGGATGGGATTTTACTGCAACAGGATGAAGTAGTAAGCCATGCCAGGACCATTAGCAGCATGTCTGGAGTTGGGAGTGGTAGGCATACTTCTCCCTGTTTTCTTGGGACTTTTCCTCTCTTGATGTCACGTGAGAACTGAAAATTTTCACTCACTCTGTATCTGAAGAACTGAACGATGAATCTGGGAAGCCCATCTGGAAGAACAGGGTTGATAGTTGGAAGGAGAAGAAGAATGAGAAGAAAGCCTCTGCCAAAAAGGCTGCGTCCAAAGCACAAGTTCCACCTGTGGAAGAACAGATCATGGAAGAAAAGGAGTAAGAACAACACATCCATTTACACATTCTTAAAATGATTACTCGAGAGCTTTGCCTGTATATATGCATTGGTGTGTCTGAACAAATGAAAATAGCGCTATATATCTGGTTGATCATTTTTCGTATAATCATAACCATTATATAATTCACTCGTTCACACAAAAGATTTGTTTTAGATGAGTTAGATGCCAGTTGTATTTAAATTTCACCTTCATCCATCATGCCAGATCTCAAATTTAAACTGCTACATATCCCGTGTACTAAGGTAAAGAGCTGAAGCTAACCTGAAAATGAGATATTGTGCTCACACTTAATATCTCATTAACATGCTTCATTTAGAAACTAGACCTAAGCCACACAATCTGTTTCTTAGCTTGGCCTATAACCATACTTTCTTGTTTATACATCTTAATATCTAATCTTCCCAAGTTACTTTTGGTTGCGTTGGCTAGTGCATGAAGCTTAACAGATTCAACATGTTTAACTTCCTTTTTGAACTTCGCTCTACTACATTATAAAATGACTTGGTGTTGTGTTTCTTGAGATATATGGTACCATCTCTCCCCATCAGCTTAGGCTTCTGGGTGAGTTGGTTGGTGCATATAATTAAGGTTTTTTAAATTTTTTGCTGTCAATTTACCGTAACTCACCAAACAATTTTGCAGTTTAACAGATGCATACGAGCCACTTTCCAAAATCATCCCTATTTCGAAGAACAAGCTCACACCTTACAGGGCAGTAATTATTATGCGGCTGGTAGTTCTCGGGCTCTTCTTTCACTACCGTATCACCAACCCTGTCGACAGCGCCTTCGGTCTCTGGTTGACTTCAGTCATATGTGAGATCTGGTTCGGTTTCTCCTGGATCTTGGATCAATTTCCCAAGTGGTGCCCTATCAACCGGGAGACTTATGTTGATAGACTGATTGCACGGTATGCTTGGTACTAGTACCACTAAAACTGTTTATACATTAGTAAGTTTTGTATCCAATGAATTTCATAGTCCATGCTTGTTTTAGATATGGAGATGGAGAAGATTCTGGGTTAGCACCTGTGGATTTCTTTGTCAGTACAGTGGATCCATTGAAAGAGCCTCCGCTGATCACTGCAAACACTGTGCTGTCCATTCTTGCGGTGGACTATCCTGTTGAGAAGGTTTCATGCTACGTCTCTGACGACGGAGCTTCTATGCTCACGTTTGAATCACTTGCTGAAACTGCGGAATTTGCAAGGAGATGGGTTCCATTTTGCAAGATGTACTCCATTGAGCCACGAACCCCTGAGTTCTACTTCTCGCAGAAGATTGACTACTTGAAGGACAAAATACACCCGTCTTTTGTCAAGGAGCGTAGGGCTATGAAGGTATATTTCGATTGCACAGTTTGACAACGCCCTTATTTTGGCAGCTTACATTTTGCTGTTGGTTATGTAAATAAGCATTGTGTTCTGCGCAGAGAGATTATGAAGAGTACAAGGTGAGGATAAATGCTTTGGTTGCCAAGGCTCAGAAGACACCTGAGGAAGGTTGGGTCATGCCGGATGGGACACAATGGCCTGGGAACAACCCGCGCGACCACCCTGGCATGATTCAGGTTATTTGCTTTCTCACTACTGAAAGATCATATGGGTCAATCGTTTTATCAAAACCATATGGGGTGATCTTTGGTAGTAATTTTATGTTCTCGCCTCAATTTTTTTGAAAAGGGAAGCCCCAGCCTTTGCATCAATCGATGCATACGGCCCTTTATTAAAAAATTATTCGAAGTCTTACAGAAGTATCTAAAAAATTATTACATCATAGGCATGAGAGTATTGAAGTGTATACATGTTATAGTGCTGAAGTTTACGCTCCCATTTGGACTTGAAAGTTCTATACAACACTTGCGTTTGCTTTCATAGTATGATATAAGCAACTGGTAAGTTCTAATTTTCTATAAGCACGTAAGATATAAGAAAATGTTCATGGCTTATTACCTGTACAAATTTCAGGCAAAGTATCATGATCTATTTGCTAGTTAATTTACCAGGACACTGTGTCTAAATTCATTCCTTTACTAGTGTCTGAAATATCCCCATTGAAGTTGACCATACGTGAGATCAGGTTCCAGTTACATGATTAAGAGTCGTGGTTTGCAGATGAGGAATTGTTGCTTCTCTAATATGATGATGATTGCTGATCCTTCCTATAATGCCAACAAATAGTTACCGTGTAGGAGATAAAATCTTGATGAAACTTATCCTCAACATATTCACGACTTCTGGCACAGGTTTTCCTTGGTGAGACTGGTGCTCGCGACTATGACGGAAATGAGCTTCCTCGGCTAGTATATGTTTCAAGAGAGAAAAGACCAGGGTACCAACACCACAAGAAGGCGGGAGCTATGAATGCTCTGGTAACTCCTTATTTTGAGAGAATCATCCTATTTAAATGAGCTAAAAATGTAAAGTTACTGAACAATGGTATGATTTGGCAGGTCCGAGTGTCTGCTGTTCTGACAAATGCGCCCTACATTCTTAACCTTGACTGTGATCACTATGTTAACAACAGCAGAGCTGTGCGTGAAGCAATGTGCTTCATGATGGACCCTTCTGTTGGTAGAGATGTCTGCTATGTCCAGTTCCCACAGAGATTTGATGGGATTGATCGCAGTGATCGCTATGCCAATAGGAACGTTGTGTTCTTCGATGTAAGCATTGTGCCACTTATGTGTATTGCATCTACATATATTTACCCAACTAATATGTCCATACTTATCATGCACAGGTTAACATGAAAGGGCTTGATGGCATCCAAGGACCAGTTTATGTGGGAACTGGTTGCTGTTTCTATAGGCAAGCACTCTATGGTTATGGGCCACCATCTCTGCCTGCTCTTCCGAAATCTTCGGCTTGTTCATGGTGCTGCTGCTGCTGTCCTAAGAAAAAGGTTGAAAAAACTGAGAAGGAAATGCACAGAGACTCCCGTCGAGAAGACCTTGAGTCCGCCATTTTCAATCTACGGGAAATAGACAGTAAGTGCAGGAACCGTGGGGATAAAATGTTCTAAATCTTGTGAATTTCGTTTTCGTAATATTGGTTACTTTTGCAGACTATGACGAGTATGAGCGGTCCATGCTGATCTCCCAGATGAGCTTTGAGAAGTCGTTTGGGCAGTCTTCAGTATTCATTGAATCAACTCTCATGGAGAATGGGGGTCTTCCTGAGTCTGCAGACCCGTCTACACTGATTAAAGAAGCCATTCATGTCATTAGTTGTGGATATGAAGAGAAAACTGAATGGGGAAAAGAGGTGTAGTTCTATCTCCTCAGTGTCTATTCTTATGCCGAAGTACTTGTCGATACCTTAAATATTTTTGTTCTGTTCACTAGGCCTGACTGCTTGTTTATGCTTTTGTTTCAGCTTGGTTGGATCTATGGCTCAGTTACAGAGGATATTCTGACTGGGTTTAAGATGCACTGCCGTGGGTGGCGATCGATCTACTGCATGCCGTTAAGACCTGCATTCAAGGGGTCAGCCCCAATCAACCTTTCTGATCGTCTGCACCAGGTTCTTCGATGGGCTCTCGGTTCTGTTGAGATCTTCTTCAGCCGGCACTGCCCGCTTTGGTATGGCTATGGTGGTGGCCGTCTGAAATGGCTCCAGAGGCTGTCCTACATAAACACCATCGTATACCCCTTCACCTCTGTTCCACTCGTTGCATACTGCTGTCTGCCTGCCATTTGCTTGCTCACTGGCAAATTCATCATTCCAATTGTAAGATTTCTGGCGACACTTATATACATTGGTTGCACTCTGATGACTATCATTCTTTAAAGATGATAACATTGTTTCACTTGCTCTCAATATAGCTCTCCAATGCTGCCACAATATGGTTTCTTGGCCTCTTCACCTCCATCATCCTGACAAGCGTCCTCGAGCTGCGGTGGAGTGGAATTGGCATTGAGGACTGGTGGCGCAACGAGCAGTTCTGGGTCATTGGTGGCGTTTCTGCTCACCTCTTTGCGGTGTTCCAGGGTATCCTTAAGATGATTATCGGGCTGGACACCAACTTCACGGTCACGAGCAAGGCCGCAGATGATGGCGATTTCGGTGAGCTGTATGTGTTCAAGTGGACAACGGTGCTGATCCCGCCTACGACCATTCTGGTGCTTAACCTCGTCGGCGTGGTGGCTGGGTTCTCGGATGCACTCAACAGCGGTTACGAGTCATGGGGGCCACTCTTTGGCAAGGTGTTCTTCTCCCTGTGGGTGATTATGCACTTGTACCCGTTCCTCAAGGGGCTCATGGGCCGCCAGAACCGGACTCCCACCATCGTCATACTCTGGTCCGTCCTGCTGGCCTCGGTCTTCTCCCTCCTCTGGGTCAAGATCGACCCCTTCATCAGTGGCGCCGAGACCGTCAGCACCGGGGCCTGCAGCAGCATCGACTGCTGAGCAACTGCCATTGTTTAGAGGTGCAGTCGTGCGGATGTGTGTATTTTGATCACTGTGAAGACAATTGGTTTACTCTCAGGCCTGACCTCCACCATCTGAGGTGACATGGGCTACTATTTTGAGTCGATCTTTTCGTTGTTGTAGTGTCTGTTATGCAAAGTTTTGATGTTAAAATCGCTGGAATTGTGAGCGACCGAAAGTTGGAGTTCGACCAAAGTTGGAGTTCGTGTAAATCATACTTGCAGAAGGGAGTAAAAGAAACAATTTACTTCCATACAGAGATAAAGAAAAGAACAGAGATCATATTAGAGTAACTTGAAATTGTACTTGTAGCATGGACGGGGCATGTGCACTCTTATACTCATGAATAGTATTTATATCCTACCCGTTAAGTCATTGGTGGTATAGCCTTCTATCCGCGGTATACTTATACTCTACCTATTTATACTAACATGTGAATCTAGAGCAGTCCAGTAGTGTTGGTCGACAATGGTCAAAGGAGATGGGGTGCTCCACGTCCCAACTACTCATCTCCACAAATTAAGGAGAACCAAAATATGAAGTATTAGCCGCTACAATATGCTATCGACTATGATGAATGTAAAATAGTGAATAACTTGTGTATATTTGACATAGCCGACGAGTACAATGGGTACAGGTATCGCCCGTACGGTATGGGTATCAGTAAAGTTTTATACTCCCTCCAACCACTAATACCTGTCTCTAACATGATGTATCCAGATATTTTTTAATGCTAGATACATCATCCTAGAGAGATATTTTTTAATGCTAGATACATCATCCTAGAGACAGGTTAGTGGTCGAAGGGAGTGCCATGGGTACGAGTACGGGTAGAATTTTGTACCCATCAACTATATGGGTATGAGTATGGTATTGCTCTACTCTGCCCATATCTTACCCATTGCCATTCTTATCTAATAGAGACATCATGTTGATCCACATCATAGAAATTAATTATAATACAGAGTAGTTAATCTATAATATATTATAATATATGGCTGAGATTTTATGAAAAAGCAATATATGGATGCCTAATAGAGTCACCATTCGATCCACACCATCTAAATTAATTTTAATAGTTAGATCTAATATTGACTGTTTACCACAAATTAAAATACTCAAAATATTGACCACATTTATGATATTTAACCTAACATAATATTTGTAGAAACTATAGTACCCTATGATTTAGAATTCATGTGTCACGTATAAATTAATTCCACCATGAATGTTCTCATGAATAGATTAGAAAAGCTAAATATGATGCCCTCACAAGTGCGAGGGCCACCTTGCTAGATGAATTTTATGGGAGTTGAAGCCGAATTATGTTATTTCAATACCAAGTGCAAACTAAGCATGCAATGCCAACTAATTGTTGAATGTGCAAACGTTGAAGTCATAATTGGCCATGAGCGAAACAGGGAATGAGCAATGCAACAATTATACGAAAAGCACCTCATAGATATTTTATATAATCTAGGATTTTGTGTTTGCACACTAATTGCTATATCTTCTATCTCATTACACCTAACATAGACAATCATGCACTCGAGAAACCTCTGCTAGCTTTAGAGGTTTTTTTTTTTTGACCCTGAGCTTTAGAGGTTAGCATCATGATATTCAAGGCCATTAAAATACACATGAACACATACATATATTTGTAGTTCAACTAACTCGCAAGAACTGATTTGTAAAGACATGCGATTTTTCTTTCTTCTCTGGTCGAGAAACTCAGTTTAACCAAATACTTTGAAGAAGTAACATTAAAAAAAAAAATCAAAGAACTAACTTCAGTTCCAGCGTAATATATGCTTCAAATTTAATACAAGTGCAATTTTCATGCTTGAAAATAAAATAACATAATGGAAACAATACAATCTTGATATATAGTTGTATGTGACGTGGTTAATTTTGCTTACTATAATAGAAAGTGAGAAGTTTAGGATCATATGCGGAGAGAATGGGCTGTAACTTCTAACAATGAAAGGTGAAAAAATTAGTATAAATGAATGAAAATTGTCTATTTTATATTTCCCTATTAATACTCACTAATTTAATGGTCGGCCCTCTACGTGTACTAGCCACGGATTACATGTGCAAGTTTTTCTGGGTGCGGGATCTTAAGTGTAGCCCATATGTATATGGGCCTTGCGCATGGAGCCTATTTCAGTCAGGTCGACCCTTAAGTGTATCGCCTTCGACAACCTCTTCTTCGGATAAAGCCGGCGAGGTGGAGTGCAAGTTGACCCTCCATGGCATAGTTTGCACGCCGCTCCCTCGTCATGCTCTGATCCTCGCCGAGGATATCACACAATAAGTCTCAGCCTCATGGTCAACTTCAGCGCTGCAAAGGAGGAGAAACCACTTTGTAGTACATGTATTGATAGTTCAAACATTGTATATATTATGAGTCCAATCCTTTGTCTGAACTATCTACAATAGCGGACTAGCATAATGAATTTATTTGTCATAAAGAGATCTCTTGATCCTAGCCTGCTTCACCTTAACCTTTATTAGAAAAATATCATTACAACATGGCAGATGGTCCTGGTGGTTCAAACTCCGGCGCACATGCCTAATCGCCATGCTTGCACCGAGACGGCAAATAAAAGCCTCCGGTAATAACTGCGTCGGAATATTGGAGACATGGCGTTTTTTTCTCACAGCACTTACCGTATCCGCTGCACTATCGACGTGAATGCCCCTCACACTACAATAATTACTGGCTTAATGATACACATAGTGAGTAGTCCACACATATTCTCGTAAGGATGAGAATGCCTATCCACTAAAGGAATATTATGACTTAGTGAAATAGAGTACTTCAAACCTTGATGAAGATACAACACTAGTCAATGCAATATCGGCAGGTATGTACCTCACACCATAAAAATATTTTGGCTAAATGATATACACATGGCTAAGTCACCAGTGATCCCCGCTTGATATGTCTCATATTTTAGTATCTACCCAGTGTGTCAATGCTAATTTTAATCAAAAGATATGAAAGCGTACACTGAATTCTTATGAATTGTTTTGGCGGATATTGCTTGGTTTGTATGGTAGACATATTTGGACTCATAAAGAGCCATCCCATTGCATAGTAAAATTGACGACCGGTAAAGAATCTCGAACTATGCTCTCCAAGCCGTCTAGTCATTTTTGCATAAAACAAAAATAGACATGACCGGGTGTGCAGGACCATCGAATGAAGATCGGGATAAATTAAGAGTCTGAAAAACTTAGAGTCATACTTCTCAAACTTTTACAATTGATGTATAAACATGTTAACAAATATGCCTAGAAGAAACTAATTAATCTTTAGCATTATGTTTTACAAAAAATAATGGCCAAAGTTTCACCATGTTAATGTTTCTAAAACGTTGCACATTGTGATATGGAGTGAGTAACATCATAACAAAATGATTCTCATTGTTTAATGTGCCATATTCCCTACGTTCCATATTAGTTGTCACTAATTTAATATAAAGTTGTACTAAATCCGTGACAACTAATATGGAATGAAAAGAGTACCTATTGATGAGGTAGACCGTTTTATCTTAAGTCGACATGTTTTATCAAAGATAACATACCTCATAATGATCAAACATTTTGTAAGATACATGATTTGGTTTACAGATCCAATATCGCTTACATAGGTGTTTCAACATATACCACGATAATCATTTTCCCATAAATTTTAGATTGCCAAAGATGGTACTCAAATATGTGAGTTTTTACTAAAACTTTTGCGACAGTTGTAGCATATATATTTTTACTGCCACATAATGGAAAATAATGTGATAATGCTGAAATCATATCTTTTTTTCTTACCGGGCTTTCACCCCTTCCCATTACTCGAACGGAAATAACAAGGTATGAGATTACAACCAAGGAAGTTCTAGGAGAGGGGGAGGGGGGGGGGGAGAAAGCTAGTTGAGCAGTATCAGGAAACCCACTATGTGCGCTTGCTATCGAAACATACACTATGGGGCAAAAACCTGATACCACTATAATTGTCTTTACTTATTATAGGGCCATCAAAGTACCAGGGAACTTAGAACAAGCAAAGTATCAAGGAGCATCAAAATAGACTAGAAACCAAGACACCAGGAGAAACATCATGAGGTCAGAGCCACGATCGCTAGTTGAAAAGAGTCACCACCATTCTGCTCTTGACAAGAGTACACCATAGCCGCCACCTGCTTCAGCTTGTGAGCATCCTTGACTAGCTTCTCCTTGTCAGTAGCAACCTTCTGGAGACGTGCCTAGTAGATAAGCAAGGATATGGAATAGAAGGTGATTACACTTGGAGATTTTAGGTGAAATTTGTCAAAAGTAAATCTGTTTCGCATGTTCTAGATTGCCCAACAAATCAAAGCAAGGATGACCACATGAAATTTTCCACATCTAGGCAAAAGAGAATGAAACCAAGCCAGAGCTTGCCAAAAGAACCAGGAATCAAGTTAGAACCCAAAGCTTTCCCCAACACTCCCCAGACCACTCTGGAAATGGGGCAATTGAAAAACAAGTGATCATTGGTTTCAACATGACTGCAGAAGGAACAGATAGGGGATCCAGGACATTGCCTTTTCTTCATATTTTCCCTTGGTAACATAGCATCCTGACACATTTGCCAGAGAAAGATTTTAATCTTCAAAGGAATTTTAGCTTTCCAGATCCACTTGTTATGAGAACCAGTTAGATTCCTCTCCAACCAATGATAAACATACTTGGTAGAAAAGATTTTGTTTTGGTTCAAAGACCAACTGATGAAGTCATTATCAGTAGAAAGAATTAAGGTTCTCAACCTATCTTTAATAGCATTCCAGTGCATCAGATTGTCACCTCTCGAAGTTCTTCTAAAGTGAATCACAAGATTGGCATCCATGGCCTCTTTTATAGTACAATCCTTATCCATGCAAAGGTCAAAAAGGTTAGGGAATTTATTACAAAAAGGGATTTCATCAAGAATAGAATCCTTCCAGAGCCTACAAATACTGCCATTCCTGAGATTAATCTTTCTTCCAACCAGGTAAGTATCTTTTATTTTGAGCAAAGATTTCCAACAAAGAGAATCATTGAACTTACAGGTAACATTGGCAACAGATTTATTCCTTAGATATTTAGCTTTAACAATGTCCTGCCATAGGCCTTGCCGAGTTTTAGGTTTCCACCACCACTTGCAAAGAAGACTAATGTTCTGTTTTTGTAAATCTAGAATGCCCATGCCACCTTTTTTCTTTGATCTACAAACTTTAGACCATTTAAATAGATAGTAATCTCTTGTTAACTTCTTTCCATGCCAAAAGAACTTGCGTCTATGCTTATCCATTTTTTCCAAAAAGGTTTTACACAGCAGGAAAAGGGACATGAAATAGGAAGGAAGACTGGAAAGGCAAGCATTAACCAGAGTTAACTTCCCCCCAGAGGAATTAGCTCCACCAACCCAAGCATCAAGCTTCTTGATAAATTTACCATCCAGAGGGTCCAAGTCTGAAACCCTAAGATTCCTATAGGTGACAGGAACACCAAGATATTTCATGGGAAGAGAACCAACTTGACAGCCAAAAAGGGAGGAATAGGACTGAGCAATTATATTGTCCCCCATACTAGGAAAATCTCACTTTTCTGATAGTTAGTTTTGAGACAGACATTAACTCAAACAGATAAAGAAACAACTTGAGATTAATGGCCTTTTCAGGATCATGGGAGATACGGATAACAATGTCATCTGCATAGCCACCCCTTTATCAGTTAGGTCAGGAGCCAAACCCACTAGGATATCATTATATTGAGCCTCAAGGACCATTTTAGCAAGACACTGCACTGCCACATTAAACAGGAAAGGAGAAAGGGGATCTCCCTGCCTCACTCCCTTGGCACTTTGGAAATAAGGACCAGTAGTATTATTTATTTTAACAGAAATAGTACCATCAGTAAGGATTTTTTGAATCCAGTCACATAGGAAGTCAGAGAAACCCATTGCCTTGAGACACTTACTAAGAAAACTCCAATTTACTTTGTCAAAAGCCTTTGATGCGGCACGGTGTTGATGATTTTTCACTGTCCAGTTGGGAACCCCAAGAGGAAGGTATGATGAGTATAGCAGCAAGCTTTTCCCTCAGTAAGAAACCAAGGTTTATCGTATCTAGGAAAAAGCCAAACTCAAGAAGGTGATGCTCGCTGGCTTCGCCATAGCTCCGGACAATTTATAGGGCGCCTCATCCAGTGCTTTGCTTTACCAGCTACAACACGGAACCTGCACACAATACAACCAAGTACTTTGCTCCCAACTTACGATGAGGTTGTCAATCTCACCGGTTTGCTGTAACAAAGGAATGAGCATATCGAGTGGAAAGCAATAGTAATATGCGAGAAAGTAAACAGTGCGAGTAAAGTAAATAGTTGATAGCAATATAATGGAAATAGGACCGGGGTCCACAGTTCACTAGTGGTGTCTCTCCATAAGATAAAATAACACATGCTGGGTAAACAAATTATAGTTGGGCAATTGATAGAATAAAGATAACGTGATATGTCAAGAGGATCACTATGAGATTTACTCTGGGCATTACAACAAAATACATAGACCGCCATCCAACTGCATCTATGACTAATAATCCACTCACGGGGAATCAATCCGAGAACCCCACAAGTATTAAGTTGTGAACAACAGATAACTGCATTAAGCAAAGTGTGTAATGTAAACAAAGCATATGCCCTTGGGCATAAGAATGTTGTTTTCTCCCTAGTGGCAACAACACATCTACAACCTTAGAGGTTTCTGTCACTCCCCCAGATTAAATAGAGGCATGAACCCAACTATCGAGCATAAATACCCCCTCTTGGAGTCACTAGTATCTACTCGGCCAAGATAGCTACTAACAACAGAGAGCATACAAGATCATAAACAACATAGAGATAACATAAGATAATATTCAGCACATCAACTCAATCATAACACCAATATTCATCGGATCCCAACAAACACAACATGTAGAATTACATAACGGTGATCTCGATCATGTAAGGCAGCTCATGAGATCTAAACATGAAGCACATGGTGGAGAAGAAAACCATCTAGCTACTGCTATGGACCCATAGTCCAAGGTAGACTACTCACTCATCGTGCCGGAGGCAAGCATGGCGATGAAGAAGACCTCCGGTGGCGATTCCCCTCTCCGGCAGGGTGCTGGGAAGAGCTTCTGGACCCTCCCGATCTCGGGTCAACGACGGCGGCGGATCGCGATGTATTTCTGGAAAAGTGATCGGGTCCTTAGGTTTTTCTCATCGAGGGTCTTTATAGGCGAAGGGGAGGCGTCAGAAGTGGACCGAGGCGGTCTCACACATAGGGGGCGCGGCCAGGGCCTGGGCCACGCCGCCCTATTGTGTGGCCGGCTCGTGGCCCCTCTCCGTCTCCTCTTTGGTTCTCTGGAAGCTTCGGTAAATTTCTGGATGTTTGGCTTTTGTTTCGTCCAATTCTGAGAATATTTCCTGTGTAACTTTTCTGAAACACAAAAATAGCAGAAAACAGGGAACTGGCACTGTGACATCTCATTAATAGGTTAGTTCCGGAAAATGCATAAAAATGTCACGAAGTGTAATGAAACACTAAGCAAATGGTGTAAAAACAAGCATGGAGCATCAAAAATTATAGATACGTTTGAGACGTATCAGCATCCCCAAGCTTAACTCCTGCTCGTCCTCGAGTAGGTAAGTGATAACAAAAGAAATAATTTTTGAGGTGACATGCACCTACACAATCTTGATCATCTATGTAAGCGTTGTGCGCTGAGATCAAAAGAACTTAAAACATGGGCATGAAAGACATAATCTTGATAGAAGAAACTTAGCAACCATGTTATAACATGAAGAAGAACACAAACACAAGATCATGAAAATGAAACAATGAAAGTCAAACGTGTGTTCAAATCATATGGAAAAACATACAAATGGTTTTCAGCTTGTCCTTCATGGAATAGCAAAACATAAATGCATAGGACACCTTTAAGTTTAAAAGGGTGACTAGATACAAATAGTTTAAGAACAAGTGAAACCAACATCATGAATCAATCAATGAAAACTTTGGGACAATGCACATTATACTCAGAATGACAACTATGCTCTCTTAGACGGTGCATAAAGATAGAAGGTGGAGACTCAACATAAAAGTAAAAGAAAGGGCCCTTCGCAGAGGGAAGCAGTGATTAAACATGTGCTAGAGGTTTTCATTTGTAAAACAGAGAAATAAAAATTGGGTTTTGAGAGGTGGTTGTTTCATGTCAACGACTGGCAATGGGGTCTTACTATCTTCCATAATAAACAAGTGAGAGCGGTTTCGAGTTCTTTAAAAATTTGGCACATTGGTGCTCTTTTATAAAGCTTTGGCACTCCTCCCCACGTTTTTTCCTTTCTCAAACCATAGCTAACCAATTCCATCGGGTGCCCACCAACATTCACATACCATGGAGGAGTGTCTTTTTTTTTCTTTTTTAGAATTAGATTACAATGGTCTGACCAGCTCCTTTGCAAAATTAATGATGAGCAGATGAAGTTGCCTAGTCGAGGGGTACTTAATTTAATATGGAAGATAGCAATTCCGACCACTACGTCCCCATGAGCTAAAAACAGTGGCACAAAATGAGAAGTAGTTGAAAGTTTTGAAAGGTAGCACATGAAAATTTACTTGGAATGGCTTGCAAATACCATGCATAGGAATTTATAGTGGACACAATGGCAAACTTGGTTTTTAGGAGTTGGATGCATGAGTAGAGCTCATACTCAGTACAAAATGAGGGCTAGCAAAAGACTGGGAGTGACCAACTAAGAGAGCAATAACGGCCATAATCATGCAGAGCGACATTAAAAGAAGCATAAGATGGTATCAAAAGTCAAAAACTAAATGATCATAGAGGCAATGGCGACTTTGTATGAGTCTAACATGTGTGATCATGCGCCAAGTTAATCCAAATAAAGCATCAAAGGAGAAAACCAAATTAATGCTTTCAAATAATTAAAAACAACGCATGATTTTTTTTCAAAGGCTCATTAAGCAATCTCAGTTATTTAAGACAAGTCATGCTATAGAAAAACCACTAAGCATACTATCAAAAAGACATCAAGCACGACATGCAAAAGCCTAGGCTGCAGTCTACACAAGCTCCTTTTGTACCACTTTTTTGCATAAAGCTTTTTCTCTTTTCCAACACCATTCGAACCTTTTTTGAAACAACTCTTTTGATGAAAACCAACATGGACCAGAGGTAAAAATACACCTTGATATAAAGATATAACAAGATCTGAACAAAAATCAAGGCAAAAAATGAAAACTAAACGCAGTAGCAGAAAAAGAGAACACTCGTTGAACGATAAGAGTGAAAAACGGAGTGTTCTTGGCAAATGAAAAGCAAGGCAACTTCTCCAAAATAAATTTGTTGGGGTCCAACATTTTATTGCAACAAAAAAAACTAAACTAAACTGAAAACTAAAAACAACTGATGCTCCAAGAAAAACGCATAATGCATGAAGCAATAAAAATATAGTGTGTTGAAAGGTGACATGATTTTTGCCGATGAAGAAGGGGTGCCTCGGGGGCATCCCCAAGCTTTGACTCTTGTACCTCTTGGATATTTCTTGGGGTGACATGGGAATCCCCAAGCTTGACCTTTTGTCCATTCTTCAACTCATCTCATCATTTTCCAATCCCTACACTTGAAAACTTCCTTCATACAAAACTAAACACAATTCTATTAGCAACATTAGTGTAAGCATAATATTGAATCAACCCTTTTTGCTTCAGGTTTCAACTCAAAACCACCACATATAAAGCATATACTACTGTAGAAACATCCCCAAAAGTTCCGTGATCAAAAGAACTCAAAAAGAAAGCGATCGAGCGGCAAACACAAATAATGGCAGAAATCTGTCAAAACAGAACATCTGACAGAGGTCGAATTTTTAGAGGGTTTTCTGTTGCTCAAAACAAAAAGTGTATAACTAATGAAAGTTTGGATATAACCTGGGGCATATGCACAAGAAATCACAGGTCCAAAAGATATTCTGAGAATTTTCACGAATTTTTACAGTGCAGCACCGAAATCTGTTTCAGGACAGCAACATCCCCAAATCTTTCCTCACTCAAATTAGAGGTTTCTCTTGGCACAACAATGAAATAAAAAAGATAAGGAGAGGTTATTACAGTAGTAATAACTTCCAAGACTCAAATAAAAGAAACAGAACTGAAAGTAAAAAACATTGGGTTATCTCCCAAGAGTGCTTTTCTTTAACGGCTTTGAGCTAGGCGCAGAAAGTGCGAATCAAGTAGTATCAAGCGATGAAGCATCAAGCTCATAATTTGCTCTAAGAATAGAGTCAAAAAGTAATTTCTTCCTTTTCCTAGGGAAGTGTTCCATACCTTTCTTGAGTGGGAATTGATATTTGATGGTGCCTTCCCTCATATCAATGATGGCACCTACAGTTCAAAGAAAGAGTCTTCCCAAAATAATAGGACATGAAGCATTGCATTCAACATCCATAACAAGAAAATCAACGGGAACAAGGTTATTGTTAACCATAATAAGAATATCATTAATCATTCCCAAAGGTTTCTTCTTAGCAACATCAGCAATAGGAACATCATAATAGCACTTTTTAAGAGGTGGTAAATCAAGCATATCATAAATCTTTCTAGGCATAATAGAAATACAAGCACCTAGATCACATAAAGCATGGCAATCAAAACCATTAACATGCATATCAACGATGGGTTCCCAACCATCTTCTAATTTCTTGGGAATAGAGGCTTTTTGCTTCAACTTTTCATCCCTAATTTTCATAAGAGCATTGGTAATATGCTTAGAAAAAGCAACATCTATATGACTAGCATTAGGAGTCAAAGCAAGCTTTTGCAAGAACAAAATAACTTCAGATATATTGCAGCCATCAACATCAAAATCATTAAAGGAAATAGAGCTATCATCTCCTACACTCCAAAAAATTTTTGCACCCTTTTGAGAAAAAGTTTTGGCAGTTTTGGGCTTTTTAACACAAGGAGTGGGAGTTTTCTCTACACCAATCAAAGTAAGAGGATTGCTAGCATTTGGAACAACATCATTAGAGGTAGTAATAGTACATACTTTCATCTTTCTAGCCATCTCATCTTTTCTTTCCCACCTGGCATGCAATTCTACTAGCATCCTAACATTTTCATCAATTCTAACTTGAATAGCATTAGCAGTGGCAAAAGGATTGTTCTCCTTCACATCATTAGGCAACACTTTTAATTTCAGAAGTTCAACATCATGAGCAAGGCTATCAACTTTAGAAGCAAGAATATCAATTTTGCCTAACGTTTCCTCAACAGACTTGTTAAAAGCATTTTGCTTACCGATGAAGTCCTTGAGCATGACTTCAAGATCGGAGGGCGCAACCCTAGTGTTGTTGGAGGAATTACCATAAGAGTTACCATAACCATTACCATTGGTAGAAGGATACAGCCTATAATTGTTACTAGCAAAATTGTTCCTATAAGCATTGTTGTTAAAATTATTATTTCTAATGAAGTTTACATCAACATGCTCTTCTTGAGCAACCAAAGAGGCCAAAGGAACATTATTAGGATCTACATGAGTCCTATAATTAGAAAGCATAAGCATGATAGCATCAATTTTATCACTTAAGGAATAGGTTTCCTCAACAGAATTTACCTTCTTACCTTGTGGAGCTCTCTCGGTGTGCCATTCGGAATAATTTACCATCATATTGTCAAGAAGCTTCGTTGCGGCGCCCAAGGTAAGGGACATAAAAGTGCCTCCAGCAGCTGAATCCAGTAGGTTCGTTGAAGAAAAATTCAGTCCTGCATAAAAAGTTTGGACAATCATCCAAGTAGTCAGTCCATGAGTGGGGCAATTCTTTATCATAGATTTCATTCTTTCCCAAGCCTGAGCAACATGTTCATTATCAAACTGGCTAAACTTCATAATATTGCTACGCAAAGCTATAATCTTAGCAGGAGGATAGTATCTTCCAATAAAAGCATCCTTACACTTAGCCCATGAATCAATACTATTTTTAGGCAAAGACAACAACCAATCTTTAGCTTTTCCTCTCAAAGAAAAAGGAAACAACTTAAGCTTAATAATATCTCTCTCTACATCCTTATATTTCTGCTTCTCACATAGCTCAACAAAATTGTTGAGATGAGCTGCAGCATCATCAGTACTAGCACAAGAAAATTGCTCTTTCATAACAAGGTTCAACAAAGCAGGCTTAATCTCATAAAAATTTGCAGCAGGAGCAGGTGGCGCAATAGGAGTGCAGATAAAATCACTATTATTCATGCTAGTAAAATCACACAACTTGGTGTTCTCAGGAGTAGCCTAGCAAAGCTAAAAGCAGACAAGTAAAAACAACTATAAGGAAACTATTTTTTTTGTGTTTTTGATAAAACGATGCAAGTAAAAATAAAATAAAGCAAAACTTAAAACAAAGTAAAGGATGTGCGTGCGAAACTCCCCTTGCAGAAGTCTTCTTTTTCCCCGGCAACGGCGCCAGAAAAGAGTCTTGATGCGGCACGGTGTTGATGGTTTTTCACCGTCCAGTTGGGAACCCCAAGAGGAAGGTATGATGAGTACAATAGCAAGCTTTTCCCTCAGTAAGAAACCAAGGTTTATCGTATCCAGAAAAAAGCCAAACTCAAGAAGGTGATGCTCGCTAGCTTCACGACAGCTCCGGACAATTTATAAGGCACCTCGTCCAGTGCTTTGCTTTGCCAGCTGCAACGCGGAACCTGCACACAACACAACCAAGTACTTTGCTCCCAACTTACGACGAGGTTGTCAATCTCACCGGTTTGCTGTAAACAAAGGAATGAGCGTATCGAGTGGAAAGCAATAGTAGTATGCGAGAAAGTAAACAGTGTGAGTAAAGTAAATAGGTGATAGCAATATAATGGAAATAGGACCGGGGTCCACAGTTCACTAGTGGTGTCTCTCCATAAGATAAAATAACACATGCTGGGTAAACAAATTACAGTTGGGCAATTGATAGAACAAAGATAACGTGATATGTCAAGAGGATCACTATGAGATTTACTCTGGGCATTACAACAAAATACATAGACCGCCATCCAACTGCATCTATGACTAATAATCCACTCACGGGGAATCAATCCGAGAACCCCACAAGTATTAAGTTGCAAACAACAGATAACTGCATTAAGCAAAGTGTGTAATGTAAACAAAGCATATGCCCTTGGGCATAAGAATGTTGTTTTCTCCCTAGTGGCAACATCACATCTACAACCTTAGAGGTTTCTGTCACTCCCCCAGATTAAATAGAGGCATGAACCCAACTATCGAGCATAAATACTCCCTGTTGGAGTCACTAGTATCTACTCGGCCAAGATAGCTACTAACAACGGAGAGCATGCAAGATCATAAACAACATAGAGATAACATAAGATAATATTCAGCACATCAACTCAATCATAACACCAATATTCATCGGATCCCAACAAACACAACATGTAGAATTACATAACGGTGATCTCGATCATGTAAGGCAGCTCACGAGATCTAAACATGAAGCACATGGTGGAGAAGACGACCATCTAGCTACTGCTATGGACCCATAGTCCAAGGTAGACTACTCACTCATCGCACCGGAGGCAAGCATGGCGATGAAGAAGACCTCCGGTGGCGATTCCCCTCTCCGGCAGGGTGCCGAGAAGAGCTTCTGGACCCTCCTGATCTCAGGTCGACGACGGCGGCGGATCGCGATGTGTTTCTGGAAAAGTGATCGGGTCCTTAGGTTTTTCCCGTCGGGGGGTCTTTATAGGCGAAGGGGCGGCGTCAGAAGTGGACCGAGGCGGTCTCACACATAGGGGGCGCGGCCAGGGCCAGGGCCGCGCCGCCCTATTGTGTGGCCGACTCGTGGCCCCTCTCCGTCTCCTCTTCGGTTCTCTGGAAGCTTCGGTAAATTTCTGGATGTTTGGCTTTTGTTTCGTCCAATTCTGAGAATATTTCCTGTGTAACTTTTCTAAAACACAAAAACAGCAGAAAACAGGGAACTGGCACTGTGGCATCTCGTTAATAGGTTTGTTCCAGAAAATGCATAAAAATGCACAAAGTGTAACGAAACACTAAGCAAATGGTGTAAAAATAAGCATGGAGCATCAAAAATTATAGATACATTTGAGATGTATCAGCCTTCTCAAAATCTAATTTCAAAACAATCCCAACTTGTTTTTTAACATGAGTGTGGTGAAGAACTTCATGTGAAGACATGATGGCATCAACAATACATCTCTTTTTCATGAATGCATTCTGATTCTTACCAATGAGTTTAGGAGCAAAAGGTTAAATTCTTAGAGTCAAAGTTTTGGTAATCAATTTATAAATGCACCTCAAAAGGAAAATTGGCCTATATTGACTTATCTTATCAGCACCAACAATTTTGGGAAGAAGGGTAATCACCCCATAGTTAAGTATTGAAACATCTAAGCAACCAGCATGAAAATCATGAAAAGGATTCATAATATCCCACTTGACAAGGTCCCAACAGTGCTGATAGAACTCAATGGGGATGTTATCAGGTCCAGGAGCTTTATTAGGAGCCATAGAAAAGAGATCATTTTTTACCTCCTCAATAGTAAAAGGTCTAGCAAGGACAAGGTTATCTTCCTCTGAGAGCTTCTCACGAGGATTCCACATGTTTGCATCAAAGTCAAGAATATTACCAGAGTACCAAAGAGGGATATATAATAAGAAGTTGCATGAGAGATAAGATCACAAGTTCCTTCAATAAACACATCATTATCTTTCAGAGGAAACAGAGTGTTCTTCCTTTTTCTGCCATTGGCTACTCTATGAAAGTAGCTATTATTTAAATCACCTTCCAAAAGCCATTTTTCATGAGCTTTCTGATACCACATTAACTCCTCTTTAGCATAAAGGTTAAAAAGTTGCACATTAATGTCGATTTTCCTCAAATTTAACTCAGGAGAAAGATCACTATCTTACTCCAAAGCTTCAATATTAGTAAGCTCTTCTTTCAATTCTCTTTTCTTTTTCTATTATGGCCATAAAGGTTAGAACCCCATCTGACGAGGGAACGACCCCTCGGGTCCTCATCATTGGCATACCTGCTGCAGCCCAAGAACAAGATGGCCACTCGAAGCCCAAGAAGCCCAAGACTAATTAGGGTTCACAAACACCTGTAACCGACTTGAACTGGATCCCGAGACCTCGCCCCACATATAAGGGCAAGGAGGGGCGGCCAAGGGGACACGTGCAATCTCTGATCTCGCATAGATCCAATCTCCCCCATGTACATAGGCTAGCACACGCATCTTCTTCCACCTCGGCTAGATCCAATCTCCCCCGTTGTAATAGCTCCAAATATATCAGCAATACAAGATCAGACAAGCAGGATGTAGGTCTTTACCCTTCGAGGGGCCGAACCTAGGTAAACCCCCGTGTGTTCCTGTTTCTATCTGAAGCCGTCGAATCCGCCAGTGCCCACGCTCTCTCCATGAATCGAAAGCCCTTAAACATGGGCATTGCCGAGTTAGAACCTCGTCACCATCCTTTAAAATACTTCTTTAAATGTTTCAACTTGATATTAAGGATATCAATTGGTTCATTCCCAGAAACAGATTTGTTCCAAATTGTAGTAACAGAAGGAAGGAACCCCTCATTTTTGAGCCAGGAAATATCGAAACGAAACTCTCTAGATGTATTCAAAGGAGGGGAGTGAGAACCAGTGTCTAGGAGTAAGGCATTATGATCAGAAAATTCCCTGACTAACTTTCTAATAGTAACTAAAGGAAACAAATCTTCCGAGTCAGGGGATATGTGAATTCTGTCCAATTTCTCAAGGGTTGGTAAGTGATGCGTAGTGAATGACCAGCCCGTTGGGAACCCCAAGAGGAAGGTGTGATGAGTATAGCAGCTAGTTTTCCCTCAGTTTAGAAACCAAGGTTTATCGTTCTTGGAGAGGAGAGACAAACGACTGAAGGTGATGCTTGCTAGTTTGCGACAGCTTCAGACAATTTATATATGGCGCCTCGTCCAAGCTTTGCTTGCTAGCTGCAACGCGGAACCTGCACACACACAGCCAAGTACTTTGTTCCCAACTTACGATGAGGTTGTCAATCTCACCGGTTTGCTTGAAACAAAGGTTATGAGTGTATCGAGTGGAAAACAGTAAAAGTATGCGAGTAAAGTAAACAGTGCGAGTAAAGTAAACAGGTGATAGCAATATGATGGAAATAGGACCGGGGTCCACAGTTCACTAGTGGTGTCTCTCCATAGAATAAATAACACATGCTGGGTAAACAAATTACAGTTGGGCAATTGATAGAATAAAGATAAACGTGATATGTCAAGAAGGTCACTATGAGATTTACTCTGGGCATTACAACAAAATACATAGACCACCATCCAACTGCATCTATGACTAATAATCCACTTGTGGCGAATCAATCCGAGAACTCCACAAGTATTAAGTTGCGAACAACAGATAATTGCATTAAGCAAAGTGTGTAATGTAAACAAAGCATATGCCCTTGAGTATATGAATGTTGTTTTTTCCCTAGTAGCAACATCACATCTACAACCTTAGAGGTTTCTGTCACTCCCCCAGGTTAAATAGAGGCATGAACCCACTATCGAGCATAAATACCCCCTCTTGGAGTCACTAGCAACTACTCGGCCAAGATAGCTACTAACAACGGAGAGCATGCAAGATCATAAACAACATAGAGATAACAAAAGATATAATTCAATACAACAACTCAATCATAAACACCAATATTCATCGGATACCAACAAACCAAACATGTAGAATTACATAACGGTGATCTCAATCATGTAGGGCAGATCATGAGATCTAAACATGAAGCACATGGTGGAGAAGACAACCATCTAGCTAGTGCTATGGACCCATAGTCCAAGGTAGACTACTCACTCATCGCTCCAGAGGCAAGCATGGCAATGAAGAAGACCTCCGGTGGCGATTCCCCTCTCCGGCAGGGTGCCGGGAAGAGCTTCTGGACCCTCCCGATCTTTGGGCCGATGGCGGCGGCGGATCGAGATGTGTTCTGGAAAAGTGATCGGGTCCTTAGGTTTTTTCCGTCGGGAGGTCTTTATAGGCGAAGGGGCGATGTCAGAGGAGGGCCCAGGCGCCCTCACGCCAGGGTAGCGTGGCCCAGGCCTTGGCCGCGCCAGCCCTGTGTGTGGGGCCCTGGTGGCCCCTCTCCTTCTCTCCTTCGGATCTCTGGAAGCTCCCGGGTAAAATAAGACTTCATGAACTTGTTTCGTCCAATTCCGAGAATATTTCCTGTGTATCACTTCTGAAACACAAAAATAGCAGAAAACAGGGAACTGACACTGTGGCAACTTGTTAATAGGTTAGTTCCGAAAAATGCATAAAAGTGCCACTAAGTGTAATAAAACAGTAGGCAAATGGTGTAAAAACAAGCATGGAGCATCAAAAATTATAGATACGTTGGAGACGTATCAAGCATCCCCAAGCTTAACTCCTGCTCGTCCTCGAGTAGGTAAGTGATAACAAAGAATAATTTTTGAGGTGACATGCACCTACACAATCTTGATCTAGTATGTAAGCATTTGTGAGCTGGGATCAAAAGAACTTAAAACATGGGCATGAAGATATAATCTTGACAATAAGAAACTTAGCAACCATGTTGTAAACATGCAAATGAACACAAACAAAGGATCATGAAAATGAAACAATGAAAGTCAAACGTGTGTTCAAATCATAAGAAAAAACATACAAATGGTTTTCAGCTTGTCCTTCAAAGAGAGCAAAACATAAATGCATAGGACACCTTCAAGTTTAAGAGGGCGACTAGATACAAATAATTTGAGAACAAGTGAAACCAACAATATGAATCAATCAATGAACTTTGGGACAATGCATATCATAGTAAGAATGACAACTATGCTCTCTTTGACGGTGCATAAAGATAGAAGGTGGTGACTCAACATAAAAGTAAAAGAAAGGCCCTTCGCAGAGGGAAGCGGTGATTGCAAGTTTTATAACCTTCAAAAATTATGGTACGTACCGGCTTTGAGCTCTCATTGCCCCCATCATAAGCATCTTGAATGGTTAAAGTTAATGCGAGAACAATTATGATGCATATGCTTGACATATCATAAGTTGAAAACCTCGTGCCCCATGAATACGAGTACCCAAACCTCATGCTACTTTACTTAGAGTCCCAAGCAAGGCTCTTGTCATTGTAAATATATGCATATCATTGAGAACCGCCAATGGGGTACCTCCGTGCCCGATGACATGGAACAATCCCACACCAAAATGATAGGACAAGCAGACAATGAACACCTCGACATCTCTTTTATTTGCCTTTTGTTTAGCTTTTTATTGTGAGATGCGTCGTCGAATGTTCACCATCGGTATGCTGCAAATTTCCACCATGAATTATGCATGGCTTAGATTGGCGGCCCGGCGTTTCACTAACACATATACAAACTCCATGATCCCCACAAGATTCCCAATTCATTTCACACCGCGGGCATCCATAAACAAAAGATCACGATATCAACTCAAATAAGAAGTGCAATGTTGAAAGCTTGCCCATGACTGCATGGCTGGGCTAGTCTCCAACTTACAACTTGCAAGCATAACAACTCAACATAAGAGACCACAATGTCAAATTTTTAAGAACAGGAAAAAGTAAAGTGTGTCTTCCGGTTCGTGAGAGCTTTACTGACCGAATTTTGCATAACATTGGTAAGAGTTTAATTTGAAGAGAAAATAAAAGCAAGTCAAATTTACTTGGAATAGCAAATTGCTAGTAGGTATGTATGGTGGACACTTTGGAAAACTTTGGCTTTTAGGAGTTGGATGCACGAGTAGAGCTCATACTCAGTACAAGGCGAGGGCTAGCAAAAGACTGGGAGCGACCAACTAAGAGAGCAATAATGGCCATAATCATGCAAAGCGACAAAGCGACATTAAAAGAAGCATAAGATGGCATCAAAAGTCAAAAACTAAATGATCATGAAGGCTATTAGCGACTTTGTAAGAGTCTAACATGTGTGAGCATGCGCCAAGTCAACCCAAATAAAGCATCAAGGAGAAAACAAAAATAATGCTTCCATACAATAAAAACAACGCATGATTTTTTTCAAAGGCTCATTAAGCAATCTCAGTTATTTGAGACAAGTCATGCTACAGCAAAACCACTAAGCATACTATCAAAAAGACATCAAGCATGACATCAAAAAGCCTAAGCCGCAGTCTACACAAGCTCCTTCTTGTACCACTTTTTTGCATAAAGCTTTTTCTCTTTTGCAACACCATTTGAATTTTTTTAAAGACACCTCTTTTGATGAAAACCAATAAATATCAGAGGCAAAAATACACCTTGATGAAAAGATATGACAAGGTCTGAACACAAATCAAGGCGAAAACGAAAACCAAAAGTAGTAGCAGAAAAAGAAGAACACCCGGTGAAATTGTAAGAATGAAAACGGAGTGTTCTTTGCAAATGAAAACGAGTACATCTCCTCCAAAGGAAATTTGTTGGGGTCCAACCATTTATTGCAGAAAACAAACTAACTAAACCAACTAAGAAAACTAAAACAACTGACGCTCCAAGAAAAACACATAGTGCATGAAGCAATAAAAATATAGTGTTTTGAAAGGTGACCTAATTTTTGCCGATGAAGAAGGGGTGCCTCGGGGGCATCCCCAAGCTTTGACGCTTGTACTTCTTGGATATTTCTTGGGGTGATGCATGGGCATCCCCAATCTTGAGATTTTCTCCATTCCTCAACTCATCTCATCATTCTCCAATCCCTACACTTGAAAACTTCCTTCATACAAAACTAAACACAAATCTATTAGCAACATTAGTGCAAGCATAACATATAATCAACCTCTTTTTGCTTCAGGTTTCAACTCAAAACCACCACATATATAGCAAATACTACTGTAGCAACCTCCCCAAAAGTTCCATGATCAAAAGAACTCAAAAGAAAGCGATAAAGTGGCAAACACAAATATTGGCAGAAATCTGTCAAAACTGAACAGCTGACAAAGGTCGAATTTTTGAGGGGTTTTCTGTTGCTCAAATCAAAAAGTGTTCAACTAATGAAAGTTTGCATATAACCTGGGGCATACGCACAAGAAATCGCAGGTCCAAAATATATACAGAGAATTTATACGAATTTTTACGGTGCAGCACCGAAAACAGTTTCAGGACAGCAACATTCCCAAATCTTTACCTCACTCGAATTAGAGGCTTCTCTTGGCACAAAAACAAAATAAACAAGATAAGGAGCGGTCATTACAGTAGTAATGACTTCCAAGACTCAAATAAAAGAAAAATTACTGAAAGTAAAAAACATTGGGTTATCTCCCAAGAGTGCTTTTCTTTAACGCCTTTGAGCTAGGCGCAGAAAATTGCGAATCACGTAATGTCAAGAGATGAAGCATCAAGCTCATAATTTGCTCTAAGAATAGAGTCAAAAAGTAATTTCTTTCTTTTCCTAGGGAAGTGTTCCATACCTTTCTTGAGTGGAAATTGATATTTGATGGTGCCTTCCCTCATATCAATGATGGCACCTACAGTTCGAAGAAAGGGTCTTCCCAAAATAATAGGACATGAAGCATGGCATTCAACGTCCATAACAAGAAAATCAATGGGAACAAGGTTATTGTTAACCACAATAAGAACATCATTAATCCTCCCCAAAGGTTTCTTCTTAGCAACATCAGCAATAGGAACATCAAAATAACATTTTTCAAGCGGTGGTAAATCAAGCATGTCATAAATCTTTCTAGGCATGATAGAAATACTAGCACCTAGATCACATAAAGCATGGCAATCAAAACCATTAACATGCATATCAATGATGGGTTCCTAACCATCTTCTAACTTCTTGGGAACAGAGGCTTTTTGCTTCAACTTTTCATCCCTAATTTTCATAAGAGCATTGGTAATATGCTTAGTAAAAGCAATATTTAAAGAACTAGCATTGGGAGTCAAAGCAAGCTTTTGCAAGAACAAAATAACTTCAGATATATTGCAGCCATCAACATCAAAATCATTAAAAGAAGTAGAGCTATCATCTCCTACACTCCGAAAAATTTCAGCACGCTTTTGAGAAAAAGTTTTGGCAGTTTTAGGCTTTTTAACACAAGGAGTGGGAGTTTTCTCTACCCCAATCAACGTAAGAGGATTGATAGCATTAGGAGCAACATCATTAGATGTAGTAATGGTACATACCTTCATCTCTCTAGCCATCTCATCTTCTCTTTCCCACCTGGCATGCAATTCCGCTAACAATCTAATATTTTCATCAATTCCAACTTGAATAGCATTAGCGGTAGCAAAAGGATCAGGCTTAGCGGACATTCTATTAACCAAAGAAGATTGTACATTAGACAATAATGAAATATCGGTTTCAGCTTTGGAAACCTTAGCTTGCAATTTAGGAATAGCCTTGTTTAAATTTTCAAGTTGATGACTAATAGTCCTCAATAGAGCTGATTGCTCTTCCATGGTCTTGGTAAAAGCCCTGTTCTGCTCATATTGCGCCTGCATAAAATTCTTGGTAGCCTTTTCAAGTTCAAAAATTCTTTCTTCACTAGGCATTTTAGGTCTACCAAGATAGCTATTATCCCCATTAGAAGGAAACGGCCTATAATTGTTACTAGCAAAATTGTTCCTATAAGCATTGTTGTTAAAATTATTGTTTCTAATGAAATTCACATCAACATGCTCTTCTTGAGCAACCAAAGAGGCCAAAGGAACATTATTAGGATTAACATGAGTCCTATCATTAGCAAGCATAGCCATAATTGTATCGATCTTATCATTCAAGGAAGAGGTTTCCTCAACAGAATTTACCTTCTTACCTTGTGGAGCTCTCTCGGTGTGCCATTCGGAATAATTTACCATCATGTTGTCAAGTAACTTTGTTGCGGCGCCCAAGGTAAGGGACATAAAAGTGCCTCCAGCAGCTGAATCAAGTAGGTTCCTCGAAGAAAAATTCAGTCCTGCATAAAAAGTTTGGATAATCATCCAAGTAGTCAGTCCATGAGTGGGGCAATTCTTTATCATAGATTTCATTCTTTCCCAAGCTTGAGCAACATGTTCATTATCAAACTGAGCAAACTTCATAATATTGCTACGCAAGGATATAATCTTAGCAGGAGGATAGTATCTACCAATAAAAGCATCCTTACACTTAGCCCATGAATCAATACTATTCTTAGTCAAAGACAGCAACCAATCTTTAGCTTTTCCTCTCAAAGAAAAAGGAAACAACTTGAGCTTAATAATATCACTATCAACATCCTTATATTTCTGCATCTCACATAGCTCAACAAAATTGTTGAGATGAGCTGCAGCATCTTCAGTACTAGCACCAGAGAATTGCTCTTTCATAACAAGGTTCAACAAAGCAGGCTTAATCTCATAAAAGTTTGCAGCAGGAGCAGGTGGTGCAATAGGAGTGCAGATAAAATCACTATTGTTTGTGCTAGTAAAGTCA
Organism: Dactylis glomerata; assembly: GCA_007115705.1. NCBI lineage: Eukaryota > Viridiplantae > Streptophyta > Magnoliopsida > Poales > Poaceae > Dactylis > Dactylis glomerata. The sequence continues at coordinate 1,835,545 of QXEO01000184.1, forward strand.
CACAACTTGGTGTTTTCAGGATTGGTCATTTTAGCAAAACGAAAGTAAACAAGTAAAAACAACTACCAAGGATTCTAATTTTTTTGGGTTTTTGATATAAAACGATGCAGGTAAAATAAATAAAGTAAAGCAAAATAATAACAAAGTAAAGGATGTGCGTGCGAAAAACTCCCCTCGCATAAGTCTTCTACTTCCTCCCCGGCAACGGCGCCAGAAAATTACTTGCTGGCGCTAAGTTGACGTGGGAGGTTTTCTTCAATCTTTGGAAGTATTATTCTTTAGTCCCCGGCAACGGCGCCAGAAAATTAGCTTGATGCGTGGTGAATGACCAGCCCGTTGGGAACCCCAAGAGGAAGGTGTGATGAGTATAGCAGCTAGTTTTCCCTCAGTTTAGAAACCAAGGTTTATCGTTCTTGGAGAGGAGAGACAAACGACTGAAGGTGATGCTTGCTAGTTTGTAACAGCTTCAAACAATTTATATATGGCGCCTCGTCCAAGCTTTGCTTGCTAGCTGCAACGTGGAACCTGCACACACATAGCCAAGTACTTTGTTCCCAACTTACGATGAGGTTGTCAATCTCACCGGTTTGCTTGAAACAAAGGTTATGAGTGTATCGAGTGGAAAACAGTAAAAGTATGCGAGTAAAGTAAACAGTGCGAGTAAAGTAAACAGGTGATAGCAATATGATGGAAATAGGACCGGGGTCCATAGTTCACTAGTGGTGTCTCTCCATAGAATAAATAACACATGCTAGGTAAACAAATTACAGTTGGGCAATTGATAGAATAAAGATAAACGTGATATGTCAAGAAGATCACTATGAGATTTACTCTGGGCATTACAACAAAATACATAGACCGCCATCCAACTACATCTATGACTAATAATCCACTTGTGGCGAATCAATCCGAGAACTCCACAAGTATTAAGTTGCGAACAACAGATAATTGCATTAAGCAAAGTGTGTAATGTAAACAAAGCATATGCCCTTGAGCATATGAATGTTGTTTTCTCACTAGTAGCAATAGCACATCTACAACCTTAGAGGTTTCTGTCACTCCCCCAGGTTAAATAGAGGCATGAACCCACTATCGAGCATAAATACCCCGTCTTGGAGTCACTAGCAACTACTCGGCCAAGATAGCTACTAACAACGGAGAGCATGCAAGATCATAAACAACATAGAGATAACAAAAGATATAATTCAGTACAGCAACTCAATCATAAACACCAATATTCATCGGATCCCAACAAACCAAACATGTAGAATTACATAACGGTGATCTCAATCATGTAGGGCAGCTCATGAGATCTAAACATGAAGCACATGGTGGAGAAGACAACCATCTAGCTACTGCTATGGACCCATAGTCCAAAGTAGACTACTCACTCATTGCTCCGGAGGCAAGCATGGCGATGAAGAAGACCTCCGGTGGCGATTCCCCTCTCCGGCAGGGTGCCGGGAAGAGCTTCTGGACCCTCCCGATCTTCGGGTCGACGGCGGCGGCGGATCGCGATGTGTTCTAGAAAAGTGATCGGGTCCTTAGGTTTTTTCCGTCGGGGGGTCTTTATAGGCGAAGGGGCGATGTCAGAGGAGGGCCCAGGCGCCCTCATGCCAGGGTGGCGCGGCCCAGGCCCTGGCCGCGCCAGCCCTGTGTGTGGGGCCCTGGTGGCCCCTCTCCTTCTCTCCTTCGGATCTCTGGAAGCTCCCGGGTAAAATAAGACTTCAGGAACTTGTTTCCTCCAATTCCGAGAATATTTCCTGTGTATCACTTCTGAAACACAAAAATAGCAGAAAACAGGGAACTGGCACTGTGGCAACTTGTTAATAGGTTAGTTTCGGAAAATGCATAAAAGTGCCACTAAGTGTAACGAAACAGTAGGCAAATGGTGAAAAAACAAGCATGGAGCATCAAAAATTATAGATACGTTGGAGACGTATCAGTAAGCATGATTATTGGACCAGTAAATTTACCCCATGCATATAAATCTCTCTCAATCCCAAGATGTGAATGATGGAATTAAAAAGGTCATAAGAGTGAGTTTGCACAAAAGCTATATTTTTCTCACCACTATGCCGAAGAATATTAAAGTCACCACCAACAATATAAGGAGTCAACACACCATTACAAAAGGCAGAAAGTTCAGCAAGGAAATCTTCCTTCTGCTCCTCTTGAGCTGCACCATAAGCTACCAAAAGAGACCAAGTACACCTTTTTAGCTTGTCCCAAAGGACAAATTGCAACATATATCTACCAGCCTTGAAGGCATTCACTTCCAAGGAGTCATTTTTAACACCACAAAGGATACCACCAGATCTTCCAACAGAGGGAAACCATTTCCAAAAATAGTTATCACTAGGGTCCAACTTCCTAAAGAAGTCTCTATCACAATATTTGTAAATATTTTCTTGCAACTCAATAAAATAGAGGGCATAATCATACATAAGATCTTTCACACAGGAAGCATCACCTTTTTTCCCACACCTCTGATATTCCAAATTCCACCTGTCATTGCAGCTTTTTTTTGTTTGGTTCTAGTTCTCTAATCTTGCGAGGGGACATGCCACTGTTAGTAGATTCACTTCTTTTACTTTTCTGACTTCTAGTAATAGGTCTAGAGGCAGAAACATTAGATTTACGTTTCATATTCCTTTTCTTTATGTTTTCCACCATAGTAAAAGAACTATCATCATTATCAGAAGATGAAATCCAATCCACAGATAAAGGAGTAGTGTTTCCCTCACTACTTTCAATGTAAAGGGTTGAAACCATATCTTTATTTGTCAAACACGCTTCATTAACTACAGATGATGTCCTCATTTTTCAAGAGCTAATGTGATAGTTTTATATGAACAATGGTAGACCGTAGTCATGTGCACTAGCTTCAAATAGAAAAGATAGCATGTCATTTCAACGAATAGAAGAACTAGCAAAAATATATACACTCAGGCTTTTAAGTCGAGAATTCTTAACTGTGTCACCGTGTTGCTAGTATGCAAAATAAAATGCTAGTGCATGTTTCAAACTCTCAATGCAGCCAACATGGTGCTTGTTGAGATATGTACTTGTATATGTATATGTATAGGTTCCTTGTTTACCAAGGCTTATAATATGTATGACTCCTATATATATATATATATAAATAACATACCTAAGGTATACATACCCCATTTATGTCTACTAAGTATGTGCAAAGTCATACATACCTCGGGGTATGTACAAAACATCACGTATTTTGTACGTATTGAGCATGGTGCCCAGGCACCTTGGTGCCCTGAGAGAGAGAGAGAGAGAGAGAGAGAGAGAGAGAGAGAGAGAGAGAGAGAGAGAGAGAGAGAGAGAGAGAAGGACTATTCTGCAACCCCCCTCAAGAGATTCTAGAATAACTATTCTGAAACACCCCTAATCCTACTTGGTGTCTTTATCCCGATTGGATCAGGTACCGACCCGGACACCGGACAGAACTACACCACGACAGAAACCACCCCGATCAATTAATAGCTTGACGACGCCCCCGACACGGGGAGATAGCGCGCCTCGATCGCAGATTCCCGAGAGACTTGGTCGGCGCCGGCGAGCGAGCGGCGGCGGAGGCCGACGCGAGGGAGCTGGCGACGGAAACGGGTCGAGGCTACAGATCTCTTCCTTCCCCCCAGCCTCATCGGCACCAGCGAGCGAGCGGCGGCGGAGGCCAACGCGAGGGTGCCGGTGACTGGAACGGCTCGCGGCGACTGAACCGCACCTTTCCCCCAGCCTCCTCGGCGCTGGCGAGCGAGCGGCGGTAGAGGCCGACGCAAGGGAGCCGGCGACAAAAACGGCTCGCGGCGACTGGATCGCTTCCTTCCCCCAGCCTCCTCGGCGTCGGCGAGCGAGCAGCAGGAAACACCTCAAAACAGCGCTGCCATGGCTCGAATTCGGCGTAAATCGGATTTTGTTGATTTGACATCAACAGCGACGACAAAGGTTTGTCAGTGAACTTCGTTAAATTACATTCACAAATCCCTACTACAAACAAACTTCAAAACTCTGTGCTGTTCATAACTACGTGCACTTCATAACTCCTGTATTCCAGCATGAAAAAAAATCTGCAGTTATGTTGTTCACTTGGCATACCACTTGAAGTTATGTTGTATCCGAATTTGAAGTTCAGTCTGCAAAAACATGTCAGCTAATTCCTCAAACATGTACCATACCGCCTTCTGAACTTCAGTGCAGTTGATAGTACACTTCATGTTATTAATTACACTTCATGTTGATTTTCTTATTTTACAGAATGAGAACAAGAAGACAACAATATCGGGGCAGGATGGTGAGGAAGAGATGTTAACCTGGTCTGGACCTAAAAAGCCTCCACGTTCTCCAGTAATATATGATGGGGAAATATCGGTTGTTTAGCCAGTAATACGACTTCCCCGGCGTGCTAACCAACGCAACTGGCATGATGATGTTCACTCAATGACAAAACAGCAAATGAGTCATGCACTAAAGAGCCATGCAGTCAGTGAAGTCGCTAACACTGCCAGTTGCATTACAGCAAATGAAGTTCGCAGGGGGAATTAGACTGTGGTCGCTAGTGCAGTTCACGCTGCAGTCAGCAATAAAGTCCAACCTACAGTCAGCAATGAATTTGAAGCTTTGGCCGCAAATGCAGTTGACAGTGCTGAAACATTGTCTAGCCATGATGTCCCCATCAAGAAGAAGTTCACAGAGGAGGTGGGTGATGTTCAGTTGCAACAGAACACACCGCAAAACGGTCGAGATCAAGAGGAGGAATTAATGTGCTGGTCTGGTCCGCCCAAAACTCCATGTTCGCCAATTCATTGCACTGACCAGGTTTTTGTAACAGAGCCAGTGTACCGACAGCCACGGGGAAGAGTGCAAACAAAAAATTTGCAAAAAATAGTCTCAGTTTCAAAACCTTCCGCAAGCTTTGCTACACACCTGACAGAGTACACATCTCGAACTGGAGAGCATGAAGTTCAGGGGGAAAACAAATCAAACTATGTTAACCCGGAGGGACCTTCTTCCAGCTCAAGCTATTTTGAAGAGACAGACAACACATACAGTGATTGTGATAGATCAGCAAACAGCGGATCAGTGTGCCATATGCCTCCTGTGGATCCACTATGCCATGTGCCAAAAGCCACTCCACCTTGCCCCATCAAGGAAACAGATAGGCATACACCAACCGAAGAGCGGTCATACACACATGTAAGATCACTTACCCCCAATGTTTTCATTTTTCATTAGCTGCCATAGTAATAAAACTACTTAACACATGTCTATGTGCAAAAAATATGTTTTGAAGATGCCTGTTTATACACATTGAAGTTGACTATTAAAATATGGTACATTTAAAAAAGTGAAGTTCACCTCTCAATGTTGTCGAAGTTTCCTGTTGATACATGTCAAAGTTAACTATTAATCTGGTGCAGTAAAAACTGAAGTTCTTGAATGTAATGTGTTGAGGTTGCCTGTTGGTACACACCAAAGTTGACTATTAATTTGGAACATTTAAAAACTGTAGTTTACCTGTCAAAATGTGTTTTGAAGTTGCCTGTTGATACGAAAATGAAAGTTCACTATTGCTCTGGTATATTAAAAAGGTGAAGTCCAAGTGTTAAATATGTTGAAGTTGCCTGTTTACTCATATTGTAATTATCTATTAATCTAGTGCATTAAAAACTGAAGTTCTTGTATGTAATGTGTTGGAGTTACCTGTTTACTCATATTGAAGTTCAGTGGATTTAAAAATAACTATTATTACTGATTGCAGGCACCACAACTTCCAGCAACACTGATACCAACAATTGGTCAGCATTTTAGCACATATAAAGAGGCATTTGATTTCTATAACACATACGCAAAGCACACAGGCTTTGGTATAAAGAAGAGTCAGCACAACAAGAACATACGCTATATGCGATGTGTATGAGAGGGTACATATGTACCAGGTGTGGCTGATGGTGAAAGGCAGCGAGATAAACTCAGCAGAAGGACCGGCTGCAAAGCAATGATGAGGATTAAAGAAGGAAGTGATGGTGCATGTACTATGAAGGACGTGGTGTTGGAGCACAACCACCCACTTCTTTTGAGCCCATCGATGCTTCACACAAGAAAGTTGACACAACCCTGAAAGAACTTATAAGTGACCTACATTCCAACAATATTAAACACGCCAACATCATGGGATTGTTGTCTAGGATGCATGATGGCAGAAGTAACCTACCATTCCATGACAAGGATATTCTCAACATGTGAGTGTGTTGCAAAAAAAATTTATATATATTGATCACGCATTCGCAAAAAGTAGACCGCATTTTTCTACTAATAAATGGTTACCAGAACATTCTAATATTTTGTTATGTTGTTTTACAGGAAGGTAGAATTTACGCGTACTGAGACGAAAGGGGTAGTCCAGAAGATGTTCAAGTTCTTTGAGGACATGCAGCCTGAAAATGAAAATTTCTTCTACGATTACGAGGTTGATGAAGAAAATAGAATAAAGAACATATTTTGGGCGAATGCAAGTTGCAGGGCCGCATATGCAGATTTTGGTGATTGCATCATGTTCAATACAACTTATAAAACCAATAAATACCACATGCCACTCGCAGTGTTTGTTGGCGTCAATAATCATCTGCAGTCATCAATCTTTGGTGTTGCGTTGATGGGTGACGAAACTATAGAATCTTTCAAATGGGTATTCAGCACATTCTTGAAATGCATGAAGGGGAAAGAGCCAATGTGCATCCTCACAGGTATGTTCTGTCAAAAATATTGCATACAAAACAGGAGACCCAAAAAAATAATAAAAATCTAACTTTGCTAACAGCCAGTGTACCAACATTTACTTATGTTTTTGTGGTTCACAGACCAGTGCCCCTCAATGGTGGAATCAATAGATAAAATTTTCACGCGCACACTGCATAAGCTGTGTAGGTGGCACATTATGAGGAAGCACAAGGACCCCTTGAAGAAACTGTTCAAACTGTTTCCTGAATTGAAGGAACAACTTGCAGCAGTTCTCAACCATCCAGTGATGCCGTCTGAATTTGAGGATGTGTGGAACACGTTGATGTCCAAATACAATCTGTATAACATTAATGTGATGGCGAACCTGTGGGCTGAGAGAACAACATGGATATCAGCGTATTGGAAGGAGGTTTTCTGTGCACGGATGACATCTACGCAGAGGAGCGAGAGCATGAATAATGTGCTGAAAAGAGGGTTTGTAAAAGAGCGTCAAGATCTGAATATATTTGTGCAGCAGGTCAACCAGTGCATACAGACAAGGCGTGAGGTGGAGACTGCCGAAACAGTTGCTTCAACGGTACGATGTTCATGTTTTGCTCCCAAATATATTCATAAAAAATTAATCTTGACTGCCTCTAGAAGATAAACAACATGAATCTATGGTATGCAGATTGAACTTCAAAAATTAGAAAAATGTTTTAACCATCACGTTTTGATATCTGAAGTTCAGTTATGCTATTATTGAAGTTATTATATATATATTTTTGAAGTTTTTTCTGTGATCATGGCATCTTAGAGACATGGAGAGAACTATTTTTTAATAAGTAATAAAAAGAGGTTTACATGATTGGCATATGTGACATGAAGTTCATTTGCAGATAGTAGCCCGGAGACAAACATGGAGATAAAATGCATCATGATAGCTTCATGTATTACCATGATATAAAAGTTAAAAAAATATTGTGAACTATCACATGACATAGTGAAGTTATCTTGTTTGTATACCTGAAGTTCAGTATGCTGTATTAACATTTTGTCTTACTTTGTTATCTTTTTCTCTAAAAAAAATTACAGGGTACAATGAAACCAGTAACGTGATACGGCTTTGAGGAACAATTGATGCGAGAGTATACAAGGGCAGTCTACTCGGTGTTCCGAGAACGCCAGTACCACAGTACTGCATTCTGCATCAAACAATCTAGAGACAACCCAACAAACTATCTTGTGCACCACTACAACCAGAGTAGAGAGTTTGCTTGGTTGCGCCATGAGTTCAAAGTATTAGCAGATGAAGAAGAAGGCAGGTTTGAATGCGAATGCAAGCTGTGGGAGCACACTGGCTTGTTCTGCCACCATGTCATAGCAGTTTTCGAGCACCTAAGACTAGACAAAATACCTCCTAGGTATATTATACAGAGGTACACGAAGAACCAAGTGAAGGACCCTGATTTCAACCGCAGGGACTACAAAACAGCTGCCTCCACTGAAACAACGCTTCCATACAGGCGAACAATACTGTACAGCGAGGCAATGAAAATGGTAAACAAAGGGTGCTCGTCCGACAAGATGTTCAACATAGCGCTAGCTGCTTTTAGAGAGGTCAATATGTGTATGGATTGCGATGAGATGGAAACACATCAACCTGAAGGTAGCTCACTTGAACATGGCGAAGGGGATACCGAATCTGCACCGACTGGCAAAATTCCAGAAAGTGGTAGTGCTGATCGTGATGATAATCATGCAGATATCCAGCCACCCCTGAAATAAAAAACAAAAGGGAGTAGAGCAAAACAATCAGAATTGAATAAACCTAAAGCCGCTGCCGCTTCTTCTTCTAAGCCTGCACGTCCGGAGCCCGAACTCGATGAATTTGGAAAACCAAAGGGTACACGCCTATGCAGCAATTGTAACAAGATTGATGGCCACAATTCTAGGACATGCAAAAAGAGACAGCTTGCTAAACAGTTGCTAGAAACTCATCAGAAAGTGTACGACACTTCTATCCCAACAGACAAAGTGAAAATCTGCATTAAAAACTTGCTTATAAAATAGCACAACGAAGAAGATGATGATGAAGAAACTCTTGATACAGATGAATACGAAGATTATGAGGATGAGACAGATAATGCGGGCACTGAGGAAGAAGATGAAGAGAGTACTGAAGAAGAATATGATGCAGAAGAAGAACAAGGTGAACAAAGTGAACCACCTGAACGTGCTCAAAGTGAACAACCTGGCAATACCAATCCGTCATCAGAACATGATGGCAATGTCTTGCTTCCTGATGCTCCTGTGGGGATAAGAAAGTGCAGCATATGTTAGAAGAGAGAAAAGCACTACGCGAGTACGTGCCCTAGAAGGTATGAGATATTGAAGCAACAGTTGGCTGAAAAACAGGCAGGTGGTACTAATAATATGACCAAGAAGGGAAAAAGAACATGTGGAACATGTGGTTTGATTGCTGGGCACAATGCAAGACGTTGTGAAAGGCTGTGTGTCGAGAGAGAAGTACAGGAACATCAGAAGAAACTCCAGAATGCAAAAGTGGTGGATGCAGGCAAGAATGCCGGTTCTAAGAAACGAACGCGACAGCAAACTGAGACACCAACACCAACAGAGCAGAGGTGGAGCAGCAGGTTGAAGCAGTAAATGTAGGAACAACAAGATTTGCATATACTACATACTAGAAACAAAATGAAACAGCACAAAAAAGAAAAGAGAAAAACAGAAACATGTTTTTACAGCTTTTTCTTTCATTCATTGAAGTTCATATGTATAGTATACTTCAGATATCGAGTATAATATAAAACATAACATCATGATTTTGAAAAAGAAAGGTTGGTGATTACATTTACTGTCATTCGTAGTTCTTATTTCAATGTTCCCAGGTTTTTGTTTTGTCTAAATGAAAAATGTATGAAGTTCACTGAAAAAATGATCTGCTATTAAGTGCAAGGGAATTTGTTGTTCAGATTGGACTGCATGATACTGATCTATTTGTGTACTCCAAACACACCTAAAAAAAACACAGATGCAAAAAGTTTGCATAAAAAATAACAAAAAAATTGTGCTTAACACAATTTGAAGTTCTCAAACAACATTCAATGTGGTTCACTCTTGTTAGTTTATGTGGATCACAAAAATGTGGTGCTAAAAAAGATTTGAAGTTCCTTTGTCGATATAGTTGAATGTCGCATTTCATGCAGGTTTAAAAAAACAATGAAGTTTTAGTATGTATATGTTTGAAGTTCACTTCTCAACATATTTGAAGTTCACAGGTCGTATGGGAGAAAAACAAAGTGTTTCACCACCTTGTTGGTACAGTTCATACAACACCAAGAAAAAGAAACTGAAAAATCCGATTCTCCCATTAGCACAATAAAATTCAAAGTGCCATATCAGATTAATTCACAAGTGCAAAATATAAAATGATGTTCGGGTTACAAAGAACTCAAATACATAAATCGTTGATATTTATAAAAGCAGTTCTACAAAATCAGAAAAATCAAGAATAATTCTCCAATCTGAATCTATGAATGAGTACAAATTCTTCCTACTCAGAAATATCAAATCAGGTTTCAGTCTTCACAATGATGGCTGGGTCATTTGGGAGGCAAGACTGAGGAGCAGCCAGAAATCGCGCAGCGGAGTTGGCCACTGTGAAGGCGATATTATGTTCTTGGGATGGAGCAACAATTGGAACATGTACTCAGCCTTCCAATCCTCAACTCGCCGCTGAGAAAAATAAAATACAGACAAAGAAATGCGTTAACACATGGAGGCAATAAAATAGAAGTTACCAGACATGGAAATATAGGGAAATTACAGCTTACATCTTTCTTGGTGATATTCTCGACAAATTTGATACCATCAAAAATGCGTGGAACCTTCAGAGCATAAAAAGCACATTCATTAGCCCCTTGCTCTGGCATCTTTGCAAAATTGCACCTATCTGTAGCCATCTCCCAGTTGACAACATTATGCTTATTGAAAGCAGCTTCACCGTAAACCTCCTTCATTACGGCAACCATCCATGTAATCTGAAAAAAAAGTAGATACAGAGCATACAAAAATATTATTCAGAGATGCCATGGGAAAAAAGATAAAAACAAACACAACAGAGATGAATAAAAAAACAACAGAATAGTTTAAAAAAACTCACAATTGCAACACGATCCTCATGGTGCTTGTTCCTGGTGGTATGTTTCAGCTGGGCATATCTTCTAGAGTCAAAAATATCCAATGTACCAGTGTATTTGTTCATCACATATACAGTGTGATGGTGGTGCTTGAAGTGAGGGATGAAAATCTGGGCAAACAGTAATAATGAAGTTCAGTGAGACTACTACAGCTAAAAGAAAAGAAAAAAAACAACAATCGAAGTTCACATGAGATACTATATGAGATTCAGCAGAGAAAAAATAAGCGAATTACCAGATTTGCCATCAGTAGGTTTTCTGTTTCCCTAACATAATGTCTAAACACTTTCGTAGCTTTTTTTGGGTCAAAGGTTTGCCTCTCGAGGAGATTGCCCTTACTATCCTTTGGAACATATGGTTCAACTTCAAGAAGGTACTGCACAGGTAACCAAAAACACAAAAAAGTTCTTATTTTCAATGACATGAAGAAATGATATTGCGCAAAAAGTAGAAAAAGTGAAGGTAAAAACAATACAGGTGTCGTGAAGGGCCCAAGCAAGACACGATCGCCTTCAAACATGTACTTCATATTAGGATCATCTTTCCATTAAGATATTATATAGTCCATGATATCCGATTAAATCATTTCACAATGTCCAAAAAGTCTGTACATGTATTCACCATCAATGATCACAGCGTCATCGAAAGGATTGGCCAATTGGGCAAGCGGGATCCTGCAATGGCAGTAAAAATAAAACATATGTGAGTGCATAGGAACAAAACAAAAAACAGCAAAAAAAGCTAAAAAAGACTGATACTAGATATGTCTAAGAAGAATGATAACTGAAGTTCACTAGAAGGACATGTGTAGTCCACTTATGAAAACAGCTAATAATGGCTTACATTACAGACAGAGGATCAAAACGACAGAAAAGGAAATAAGATACTGAAGTTCACAGTATAAACATTCTGAAGTTCACAGACTAAATGTTCTGAAGTTCATTTTAACGATATATGAATTTCAAGCACATAAAACAAAAAAGGCACAAGGACAAAAAAAAGTAAGACAAGAAACCTAGACACAGAAAAAAAACATGAAAAACTGAAGACTTACTTCCCATGCTCCTTAATGAAATCCTTCTCTAAGATTAACTTCATCATTTGCTTGGCCTTGCTAATATGTGGAAAGGTATAAGGAATGAAGGTTGGAATGTCACGCCTTAACTTCACTGCAACTTTTGATGGCCTCTTATTGGAAACAACAAGACCTGTTTGAGGGCTGGCTTCAGGGGCTCTAGCCGCCGGTGTTACAAAGTCATCGCTGCTGCTGGGGGATGGAATCTTCTTAGCCTTTGAAGAGTGTTTACCAGTGAGCTTTTGAGCAAGCTGAGTAACAAAATCATCATCGTCATCATCGAGATCGACAATATTTGCCTTTCCCTTATCACCATCTGAAGATGCCTTCTTGGTGTTTCATTTCTTGACAGGAGGATTCAGCTGGTCTAGGACTTTCTTCACTTTGCTCTTAAGGTTCACAAATTCATTTTCTGAGATAACTCGGACAGATGATGTAAAAACCTGAGTCTCAAAGAGAGAGAAGTTGTCCTCCTCTATATCAAGACGTGGTCCTGCATAACATGATGCAGCTGAATTTGAGAAAAAAAAGCATTTGAAGTTCACATAACAGATAACATTTTTGGTTACATCAGACAGTTAAAGATAAAAAACAGTTTGAAGTTCACACAAACACAAACAAAAACAGAACTTCATACCTGGGTCTACACCGAACACAGCTTTCATGTCAATGTCAAAATCACCTGCAGTTAGCCAGCTGTAAAGCAGAGTCATCCTTATGTTGATAATGTCTCTTTGGTCAAAATCTACCAAGCTATTCCCATCATAAGATTGAAGGATTTGAAGCATGAAAAATCCACAATCATTTCTGCAAACAATAAATAAAAAGGGATGGTGGATAAGCTAAATAGCCCAAAAAAGGTTACCCGATGACAACCACATACGCATGGGGTGATACTTACGCTGATTCCTGACATGGTCTTCTAATATAATGGCACTTGAAGTGATCAATTGATTTAGGATGCAATGTTTCGCCTTTAGAATTAACAGATTCTTTCCACAACTTCTTTATATTTTTAGCCATTGTATGTAAAACCCTCTTGCCATCGGGATCATTATCATCACGTAAGGAGTCCAACAACTCGAAACACTCCTTCTTCATATTACGAGAAACAACACAGAAGTGCCCAGGTACATTTGTCACCACAGTGTTAATGAAGGAAGGATCAGGTGGATCGAACGTAGCGAATAGATTCTAAATTGACCAAAAAAAGATATCAGAATTAGACAACAAAACAAGAAAAAGTTAACTACAAACATTCAAAGGAAACTGACCAGAGATTTCTTATCAATTCTTTCTTCAGCATCAACACTGAATATGCGCCTAACAGAATGGGCAAGCAAATTTCCTTTGAAAATCGAACACTATTGTAAAAAAGGTAACAGATAGATATGAAGTTAAAGACCTAAAGTAACTGAAGTTCTCAACATCAAACAAATGCAGTTCACTAATAAAACATGATAAAATAAAACAATAACCATCACATAAAAAAACACTTATGCAGGCAGAGTATGGCACCACAAACTTGTCAGAATTCTTATACTTTTGTCCAAGCATGTATGTTCCCACCGTAGCAGTGAACGAGCACAAGAAGCCAGTGGGTTTGAAAGCTTCACCAACATGACCAATTGTGCATCCACAATAATCATTCTTGAAGAGCTCCACATCCCTTTTGGTAGGATCCAGTCTTAATCTAATAACTTGGTTATACACATCTTTGATTTTCAGCATCATCGGTTGCTCGGAAACAGGAGGAGTTGAAAAATCACTTGACACTATATAAAAAAAGAAAAGGAAAGAACACAAGAAGAAAGAATGTTCACATCAGTACTAGTGTTGACAAAAAAACTAAAGTTCACTTTGCAAATGAACAAAAAAAAAAGAAACCCACAGGAGGTAGGTAATGCAGTCCACAACACCCCCCCACACATATTATTAAAAACAAAAGGATTCAGTACACATTATATATTACATAGATTGAGTTCCACCCCGCCCCCCGATGCACACCAAACGTTAAAAAGGTAGGTAAGAACAAAATGCATATGGACAGAAATGACCCAGATAGAGGGGCAGAAACTTCAAAGTTCACATGTCCTTGCCTAGGCTTGGAGTGGGGTTTCCCTGCGAATCCTGCGTGTCTACTGGAGTTGCAGAGATATTGACGTCTTCGATGTCTCCCGAGGAAATGATGATGCTGCCATCTTCCCTGCCATCACATTCATCACAATGATCCGAATTTGCAGTAAGCCCCAACATGGCAGGATCAGCGGAAATAGTAGCAGAACATTGTAGCAAATCATCTTGCAGATCATTGCAAGTATCTGCAGGAGATGAACCACCATGTGCTTGATCACACGGCAAATCGTCTTCACCAGTTGAGCCATGCATGCGCTGAATAGGAGAGAGTTCTTTCTGAAGAATGTCAGTATTTCCACTATCGCAAGCACCTCCTGATGATGACCCGCCAAAATAAACGTTTCCAAGCTTATCAGAACCTGCTTCACCATGCGCATCTTCAGACATGGTGTTGCTGGGCACGCTCAATATGGCATCGACATCATCATCTTGTTTCTGCTCCACAAGACACTCTTCATGTAAATTTTCTTTGTTTCCAACAAACTCATCGCCAGCTTTGCCCCCTGAATCTTCACTATCATCGATCGGCGGAGATTCAGGAACTGGCGCACGCGGCTTAACAATGAACTGATTTGCCTCGTCAATGTCTTTGTCAGAGTCCTGTGAAGCTGTTTCCTCAGCTACTCTGGCCTCTTCCTGCAAACATGTATAGAAGTTATCATCAGAATCAGACAAAAAAAACAAAAAACAAATATATATGCATGCAGAAAAACATGTACATCGGCATCTGATGCTGCTTGACCCAATCCAGTTTCATCGTTCACGCCAAACTCATTGTTAACACCAACATCACCAACAGGAAACTCATGCTCCCTTATCTGCTCTTCTATACTATGAGCTTCCCTTTCATACTCCCTGCAAACAGAATTCTGCTTCACGCCGAATTCCATGAAGCCAGCTCGCGTACAGGATAAAGCAGTCCTCAGATTATCAAGTATGATATTGTCGTGTTTTGACAGATCATTCACGGCTTTAGCGCTTGGACCATGGCCAGGAAGAAAAATACCAAGAACACAGCTCAAGCGTTCAGATGTTGTTGGGATTTTCCGACTAAGAGCTTCTGCTTTTTGTAGTAAACATGACAGCTCTTCGATTGCAGGAACATCTTTGGAGCCTCCAGAACTGGCAGCCGGCTGAAACTTTGCTGCCAGATTAACATCTGCTGCTTGAGTAAGGTTAAGCATTTCATTCGGAGCATCAATGGGCACAGCGTATTTGTTGAGCCGAGATGACCGAGCAGGGCTTTTTTCGCTGCGAACCATCAAAAGATCCTCAACAGCAATACAGTATGAATAAACAATCTCATTACGGCCTTTCCACTGAAAAAACAAAAACAAACGCGCTGAATAATGAGAACACAATAACTCATATCAAATAAACGTATAAAACACAATTAGCATGAGAAAAGAATAGCAAACAAACTGGAGTTCACAATTAATTTGGTATGAAGTTCACTATAAACAATTGTGAGGTTCGCAGGTATTTAAATAAGCTCATTTAAATCACATATGCTACTGCCAAAAAACAAGAAAGAGATATATATTTTTGAAGTCAACTAACAGTTAACAACAAAGTTAGAAAAAATATAATGGTATGAAGTGCACAAAAACAACAAAAAGCTAAACTGTTATGAAAAAATGATGAAGTTCAAACACACATATATCTGAAGTTAAATACTCCCTCCATCCCAATATGTAGGGCGTGTAAGCTCTACTTATTTTTTCCAAAATGTAAGGCGTATTAGGTGTTTTTTGTTAACTCTTCCTCTTTTGCCCTCATATGCATGCAGCCGTAGGGAGCCGTTGCTCCGGTGATTACGGGTGTCATCAAGTCTTGATTGGTTTCCTAAGAAACAAGACACTATGCCTATACAACAGCCACCAGTTAGAGCTCCAGATTCATGAAAAACACAAATCTCATCCATGGCATGCAAGGCTGGGCCGTCGGACTGGCTGGCTCAGCTTACCGACGAGGAGCTGGCGGAGCACGCCACGTCCAGCATCACCATGGCCGGAGACGTCGCCGTGGCCACGGCCATGTACGCCACGTCCAACATCACCATGGCCGGAGACGTCGTCGTGGCCACGGCCATGTACGCCACGACCAGCATCACCGTGGCCGGAGACGTCGCCATGGCCACGACCATGTACACCACGTCTAGCATCACTGCGGCCGTAGATGTCACCATGGCCACGGCCATGTACGCCACGTCCAGCATCACCATGGCCGGAGACGTCGCCGTGGCCATGGCCATGTACGCCACGACCAGCATCACTGCGGCCGGAGACATCGCCATGGCCATGGCCATGGCCATGGCCATGTACACCACGTCCAGCATCACCGCGGCCGTAGACGTCGCCATGGCCACAGCCATGTACGCCACGTCCAGCATCACCATGGCCTGCCTCACCTAGTCCATCAACTCCACGCCCGGCATGGCCGCGACCGGCGAGGCCAAGACGTGAACGCCCACGTACGTCGATTCGGTCGTGCCCACGTCCTCGTCCATGCGCGTCGTGGGGAACTTCTTCTTCACCATGTCTGTTCTCATCTTCTTCCTCATCAGAACTTTCCCCATCATCAAAATCAGTTTCTATTATTGTACAAAACCAAAAACATTGCATAATTAGAGATTGATCGAGAAGAGATAAAATCATGTTTCGGATCGGCAGAAACAAACCTTCCTCGCTATCATCCCACTCCAAGTAGTAGTTTAGGTCGCTGATTGGACCGCTATAATCTTCATAGTCTTCCCAACTGAAGCCTTGATTGGGATCAATTTCTGCCATGTTTTGCAGGCCCTGCAAATGGCGGAATCCTAATTGGAGGCATGCAATGAATAAGGCGCTTATATAGGAGCTCTCTGTGATTGAAAATTTTGAAGTCCTAACCAATATTCCACGTTCCCTCCATTCTTCCTCCCTCCACTTTTCAGTTTTGAATTGGACCAACGCATGCATGTCTGCCTCTGCAGCTAGCGGCAAGAGGAATTTACAAGGCGGAAGTGAAAATGCGGGAGGGAATAGCTAGCCGGGAAGGAAGGAGAGAAAATCAATTAGAGGTGGGCAATGGAAAGGCTTTAATTGTCCTTGATCACGGATCCCAGAAATTGCTCTCACGGAGCATGGCAACCTGATGCATGCAGGGTATATTAGTCCAAAATAGCATGCGCTAATATTCGTGCTAGTTTCCTTACACGCCCTACATATTGGGATGGAGGGAGTACTTCAACAATGTCAAGTTCACAAAAATAACCTAGAAATATAAATGACATTGGAAGTTGAAGTTCAAAACCGTAACAATGAAAGTGAACAATGTGCTAAAAATTGCTAAGAATGCAGTGCATAACACATCAAAAACCTGAAGTTCAAAATCAAAAATACTAACAAAAAAAAGTTATTCTATCAATTGTTTACTCATATAAAAAATGAAGTTCCATAAAAAAGATACCATAAAAATTGAAGTTCACTATGTAAATGGAATGCAAGCCACATGAATGTGTCATGTTGTTCACTACTTAATGTATAAAAAACTTACCCCCAGTTTCCCAAACCTGTAATCTGACAACTCGTATCCACCGTGCTTCACCATGTCAAGTAGAAAAACATCCCTCATAGGTTTTTCATACAAGTAGTTTGCACGAGGTGTCTGTATGTGCATCACAGAATATTTGCGCGAGTAGCAACTGTCAAGATACATGACTGTGGGGAGCAAACAGCAACCTTCTGGACCTGCCTGAAGGATTGATCTATCTTGGTACTTAATAGCAGCCCGCTTTAACTCATCAACAACTAACTGGCAGAAGTCCATCTGCGCCATCTTTTTGTAATCCATTTCTAACAGCATGGCAGCTTCCCTACCAATGCGTACTGCTGAGCCAGGGTAGATTGAATGGCAAAGAAAACCTTCACTGCTAAGTCAACCTTGGCGTCGTCTGCAACTAGTTTCTCTAATAGCTTCCGCAGGTCCTTTGTCTCGATGCTAGCCTTTTTTTCAAAGCCAACCTCCTCTCTGAGGACAGCCAGAGATTCGTCGTGCCCAGAATCTGTAGGCCTTGGAGCAGTGATGCCTCCCATTGGAAACCCAAATACCTGATGAACAGCATCTCTATTTACATCAAGGACTTTACCATGACCACACTGTAACTTCATGGTAGAAGGGTCAATGATCATCATCAGGTGGCACATCAGGACGCGTGCAATATTACCCTGCAGAACCCACTGGAAAACACAACCAAAACCAGCCTCTGAAACCTTGTCCCTGTGAGGTTGCTTTAACATCTTTGCAGCTGTGATCACTTCACCAATAGAACACCGAACAGTTTGCTGAAAATGCTTCTTTTCAGCCTCTCCATCTATGTTAGTCTTCTTCTTACGCCCTATCGGTTTCTTAATGACTCCGGGCTTGTTATTCTTTATAGGAGATTTCTGGGCAAGCTTCCTTTTAACCTAAAAAAGGGCAAGAAAACAAAACAAAAACAAACAATAAAAGTGAGAAGTTCGGAAGGTCTCGATTTCGAAGGTCACAATGGAAAACATTCAGTAAAAAAAGAAAAGGGAAAACACGCACCTCGACTGCAGTGGGTTCAAAGTCATCGTCTTCGTCATCAACAGCAGCAACATTGGCAGCGTCAGGGACATAAGTTTCATCACTAACACATCTGCCTTTGCCAAGATTTGACTTGCCAGGGGTTGAAACTTTGGAAGAAGAGCCAATAGCAGTCTCATTTTCAACAAATGGAGGACTACGACGAGTTGGGGATGGAGAAGGACAGATAAGAGGCTCACCAGGTGCTGCCTTCCTCATAATAACCCCAATCCTCTGCCTCTTGGGACATGGAGCCTCCAACGGAGCATTTGAACTAGGCTGAACGCAAAGTGATTCAGCATTATCGACAACAGTATCCAACTTGGGAGCATCACATGCAGAACTACCCTCCGCTTTCTTCGAATTGGAAGCCTTCCTTCTGTAATAAGTAAACAAGTTTTCCTGAAACTTTGAAACCCTGGATGCATGCTGCGCATTGTAATTGGCAATCTGCTCTGCAACCATGTGCTCCTGAGTAACCTCTTCAGTTCCATCAATAGATTGCGACTGTGTGTCTTGACAAACTGGGGTGGAATTGAAAACAGGAGAACATACCGCATTGTCTGCTTTCAGAATGTCCTGACGCAGGGGTGTGGAGTCAAAAACCGGACAAGATGGTCGTTCGATAGATTCAGATACAGGAACAGTGACATGCGGTCGCTCAGCCATAGGAGTTTCATCGTAAATTGGGGGTCCAGATTGCGCATCAGTAGGATATGGTGCTGCATTAACTATATCAAGATCCCCAACGGGGTACTCTGCATTTAGCATATCCAGCGTATTTCGAATGGTCTCATCAGCTTCACCTACAAAAACATAAAAAAAAACATGTTTAGAGATGAAGTTCACTATATAAAGATTTCAAGTTCACATTCAGCAAAAAAAAAGCATTATAAGAAAGGTTAACATGGGATCAACACAGAAAAGCACCAAAAAAATGTATGTAACAAATAAAAGAAGAATGAAGTTCATAATATACAGAATTCAAAGTTCAGATACACACAAAAGAAAAGCATAGTACAACAGAAGAAATAAACACACCAACACCAGGATCTCATGGAAAGATATGAAGAACAAAAATCACAACCGCAGTTCACAACTAGTATATATGAAACACACAACAATAACATTGCATATTGAAAACAACTACACACATTGTGTTTAAAGGGGGTAATTGAACATACTAACTACCAGCATGCATGCACACAAAAACACATAAAACCATATAAACAGAAAAAGAGAAATTGCAGTTCAAAAAACTAGTAACTACAGTTCACAAAACTAGTAACTGCAGTTCATATCTAGTTTAAAAATGAAAAACATAGAGAACAAGTGCATATATCGACCAACAACACACATTGTGTTTTCGGGGGGTAATTGAATAAACAAAACAATCAGTTTGCAGGCACAAACAACACATAAGCAACTAGTATATATGAAAACAAACCGCGGTCCGCAACTAGTAAATATATGAAAACACACAGAAAACAGTGCATACTGAAAGCAACTACACACATAGTGTTCAAGGGGGTAATTGAAACATACTAACTACCAGCATGCAGGCACACAAAAACACATAAAAAGAAAACATAAAAACACAAACCCATAGATACAGATAAAGAGGAATTGCAGTTCACAACTAGTAACTGCAGTTCACATCTAGCATAAAATGAAAAACATAGATAAAAAGGTGCATATATAGAAACACCAACACACATAGTGTTTTGCGGGGATAATTGAACAAACAAACAAACAAACAACTTGCAGGCACAAAAACACATAAGCAAACCCTAGATACATGAAAAGGGAATTGCAGTTCACTAGTACATTGTAAGAAATAAAAATAGATGGGGGAAGGACATATCACCTGCCGTCGCATGGGGGTCCATGGAATTGTAGAGTTAAACTCAATGAACAGATCTGGAAGGGACAACCTAAACCTGAAGAAATGAAGGGAGCACGGAGTTATACACACAGCAAAGGGTGATATACCGGGTTCCATGCAGAGATTGAAGCGGGATAGAAAGATGTAGCCACGAGGAAGTACCTAAAACCTGAAGAAATCGCCTGCCGACGACGAGAACGAAAGCGGCGGTGGAGAAACCCCGCGGATACGCACCCTCAGAGCAGAAAAACAACTGCAAAAACTTGCGCCAGGGCACACAACCGCCGAATGTGGGGGGAGAGCACGGGGATGGGGAGGATAAGGGGATGGAGACGATGCGCGGGAACGACGGTTCCGTCGACGGCGAGCGAGGAGGACGGTTTCGAGAGAGGGGGGTAGACGCAGACAACGCGAGCGAGGAGGACGGTTTCGACACGAGCGAGGAGAAAGTGGGATAGGCTTAGACAGAAGTAATGCGCCAGTTAATGCGACCATTGAAAAACCGGTGGGCCCACATAACAAATGTCCAAAAAAATATGGGGGGGGGGTCCCCCCCCCAACCCCCCCGGTCCGCTTAAAAAGTTCACGTTGGGGGATACTTGAGGTTCATGAATGAAGTTCACATTTGGCAAAAATTGAAGTTCAAACAATCGGAGGTAGTTCGGGGTGGCTGGGAGGGGGGTTGCAGAATAGGTATTCTGCAACCAGTTGCAGAATAGCGGAGGTATAGAGTCGCGCTATTTGACACCCTGGGGGTAGAATAGCTTATTCTACACCCACCCCCTATCTTTGCAACCGTAGATGATTTTTACGTCATGTAAATTTTGACTTACTTTGGAAGTCGAGCAGAACATAAGAAAAAATAAAAATGACGTAAAAAAAATATTTACATGTCGTAAAAAAATATGACATAAAATACATATTTTTGTGTTATTTTACACTGTAATAACTCACACACTATATGTTTATGTCAATTTTTTTTTGTTATGAGTCAATAAAAACATAACTATTAGTATACAAATATAAAATTATTATTTATAACAACATAAAATTACGTTGGGTGCAGAATAGCGTTTCTATATATATATATATATATATATATAGGTAAAATAACCAGGGCACCTTGGTGCCCGGGCACCATGCTCAATACGTACAAAATACGTGATGTTTTGTACATACCCCAAGGTATGTATGACTTTGCACATACTTAGTAGACATAAATGAGGTATGTATACCTTAGGTATGTTATTTTTTTGGAATATATACCTAAGGTATGTAAAAGTACATATATATACGTATTCTGGGTATATATATATTGGGTATGTGTATCCTGGGTATATGTATCTTGGGTATGCATATTTTGGGTATGTATGAGTTGGGTATATGTATCTTGGTTATGTATACCCTTGGGTATGCATAATTGTAAGCAAAATATACGTATTTGAAGCATGGTGCCCGGGCACCAAGGTGCCCCATATCAGCTTCCTATATATATATATATATATATAGGGTCCATCTATACTACAACTGGTTGTAGAATAAGGATCTACAACCATGGCTCATATATAGGGACGGATACACCGAAAAACTAAAAAGAAAAAACCTCCTCAGTTTCACCTACCCCATCCCACTTCCTCCCGTAGGCAGCGCATGGCCGGGGACCCAAACCGCCGGCGTGTCCCCTGGCTCTCCACCGCCGGCGCGCCCCTGACCCCCTGCCGACGCGCCCCTGCTCTCCCACCGCCGGCGCGCCACCTTCTCTCCCGATGGCTTCCGCCGCCGCGCACCGATGGGCTTCCGCCCCCGAGTCCCGATGGCTTCCGACGCCACGTCCCCGTGCGCTTCCATCGCCCCAGCCGGTGGGCTGCCGCCGCTGCGCCTCGGTAGGCTCCCGCCGCCCCGCCCAGCTGCGATCTGTGGCTTCAGCCGTTGCCCCCTGGGGAATCCGACGCCGTGCCCTGTGGCTTCCGACGTCGCGGCCCCCATGGAAACAGCCGCCGCGCCCGGTTGCACCCGCCGTCTCCCGTTCCCGTGCAGCAAGCCGCCTCCACCCATTCCGCCATGGAACGCCGCCCACCTCCCTGCAATGGCGTCCTGCCCGAGCGCCACCCAGCTCCCTGCACCGGTTATTTCCGCGCGTGTTGCCCAGCTCCTCAAGCGCCGGCCTCCCCCGCTCGCTATGACGAGATATCATTCTCCAGCAGCCTCCAGCGTCGGCCCGACAACTTCGTCCTGCTCCTCGCCTTGACGGCCGCTGATTTCAGCTTGAAACTGCCTCAAAGTTTGGTTCTGAACTGTTGCAGGTTATCTTCATGAACTATCCGATGTCCTGGGATGCCTCAATCTGAAAAACTCAACAAAAATGGCTATATTTCTGGATTAATTAGCAAATAATTTTTCAACGACATGAAGGTCTATGTGAGGATTTAATTTTTACTATCCCGGTGTACTAAATACAGCAGTTCATCTTGAACATGCTAGAAAATTAAATTTAATGTTTATCACCACAGACAGTTCAGGAACGCGATTGCGGGAAGTTCAGGCGCACCAAACATGGCAGTTCAACTCGAACATGCTAGAATTTTTATTTAAATTGGGCTTAACTTTTACCACAACAGGCAGTTCAGGAGCGCGAGTGGGGAAAGTTCAGGCGCATAAAACGTGGCAGTTCACCTTGAACATGCTAGAATTTTTATTTAAATTAAATTAAAATTTTACAACTGCGGGAAGTTCAAAAGCGCGATTGGTATAAGTTCAGGCGCACCAAACACGGTAGTTCACCTTGAACATGCTACAAATTTTATTAAATTGGAATAATTTTTTACCACTATGGGCAGTTCAGTAGCGCTAACTAAAGCAGTTCAAATGTGCTACTCGAGGCAGTTCAAGTGGGCTTACATGACAAGTACAAGTGGTGGCTAGAGGTAGTTCAGGTATACTGACAAGGCATTTTAGATAATTCGACCTTGATACACGACTCAAAACAGTTCAGGTGCACTAGCACGGGAAGTTCAAGAACGATACTGCGGGAAGTTCAGGCGCACTAACAAGGGAAGTACAGGTGGGCAGAATTTTGGGAAGTTCAAGTGCACTAACAAGACAGTTTAGAAAACTCGACCGTGATATGCGACTCCAAGCAGTTCAGTTTCACTAGCTCGAAAAGTTCAGGATCGCAACTCTGGGAAGTTCAGGCATACAAACGAGGGAAGTACAGGCTAGCAAAACTTCAAGAAGTTCAGCCGCACCAACGATGCAGTTCAGCAACTTGACTCGAGCAGTTCAGGTGCACTAACGCGGCAGTTCAGAGAAAGTGACCTATAGGCATGACTCAGGGCAGTTCAGGCGCACTGGCGAGACAGTTCAGGAAGCAACTCTGAGAAGTTCGGATGCACTAAACGCATCAATTCACCTTGAACACGCTAGAATTTTCACTTTTGTCGGCTTTCCTTTTTACCACTATGGAAATTTATTTTTATTCTAAGCGTAAGTTTACTTTGAACAAGAGGAAAGTTCGATTGCAAGAAATTAAAAAGTTAAATTTTGTCAACATTCAATTTAATCATAAAAATAAGTTCAGTTACACATCCAGAGCAGTTCAAGCGCATGTGAGAAGCAGTTCAAGTACTGTGTTTTTTTCCGAGCGGAAATCTTGTCCATTTAAATCGTTTCTATATGTCCCCGTTGCACAAGTAAACCATATAAATACTTCATATACAATGATATGAGTCTACTTTTACTTGTACGTGGCGTCATGCACCCACTCAATCACCATAGCCATACCAAATTCAAATCGCTCGCATATAGGCGTTATTCCTATTATTTACTATTCTTGAAAATGATTCCTAAACCTTGCAAAATTTGGAAACATCACCTTGACAAAAAAGTTGCGCAATTTTAATATCTTTCGAACGGTATATCATTTACTTCATTCCGATTAGTCGTTTAGAAGTAATTGCAAAAACAGTTCAAGCAAAATCGAGAAATCCAGAAATCCGAATCACATATATTCAAAACTGCTCTTAAATGGTAGGAAATCCGAAAAAATAATCAAAATGAAAAAGTTGCGCCTAATCCATAGCTTTCCAATGATATATCATGTGCATAAATCGGATAAATGGTTGGAAAATGAAGAGCAAAATACTGCTCGATATGAAAAAATCCGTGAAACAAATGTTTCGTATATTTAAAATTACTTCTAAACTGTTTCGAATTTCAAAAAACACTTAAGATCAATAAGTTGTGCAATTTTCTTGCGAATCCAACGATATATTGTATGCGTTATTCCAATAAATGATGTGAAAACCGTGGCCAAATTACTGTCCGCCCATACAAAATGACGCGAAAATCCGATTATCCTTTTTTTAAAATAACCTTAAAAATATTTAAAATTTCAAAAAACTGTTAAAACATAAAAGTTTCGGAATTTGATAAGCTTTCCAACGATATATCATTTGTGTAAATCCGATAAACGGTTCGAAAATTATAATCAAAACACTTAAATTGCATGTACAATAGCGAGAAGTTCAAGCGCGTGTACAAGAAAGTTTAGAATCGGTTGTAGATCCTTAATCTACAACCAGTTGTAGAATAGCTGGGCTATATATATATATCAATGCGGATTTGCTACCACCGGTGGTAGCTATGCATGCATGCATAGTCCTTGGATTGTGTGAGCATGATATTCCTACCGCATGCGATGTAGAGAGCAGGAGATGATGGTGATAACGGATGAAATGCTTCCGTTTGTTGCATGCATATGGTACTTCTGAATGGCTACTTAGAATGGCAACCGTGGATGGCTAGAGCAGGTGGTGATTTGGGACATGCCATGCCGAGTTGCCATGCACATTTTCCTAACCGGGCAGGTGGTGATTTCGGACATGCCATGCCTAGTTGCCTTGCACACTCTCCTAACCAAGTAACCTGCCGAGTTGCCTTGCATATTTTTCTAACCGAGCATGTGGTGATTTCGGGAATGCCATGCCTAGTTGCCTTGCACACTCTCCTAACAAAGTAACCACCTAGACATGCCATGTGATTTTACCGTTTTGCTAAGTCGGTGAGTAGCGTTGAATGGATTTATTATTTTGCAGGAGTAGTTTTCCCTCTCCCTTCCCGCCATTTCAAAACCAAGTTATCCTACCGAAGTCACCATATGGACATGCCATGTGATATAGCCATCTTGCTAAGCCATATCTGTAGTTTTGGCGGGCGTGGTGAGATGAGATGGTTTGTTTGTATGGTTCCATGGTGTGGTGACTTTGGATGGATGGGTTGAGTGGATGGTGTAGTAGGTGTGTGTGTGGTTAGTCTGGGTGGATAATCCAATAGGTTGCATGGTGTGGTGTGTTGGGGTGGCTGTGCTGAGAGGTGGTGAGAGATGGAGATATGCATGCAAACGCCGTTGCTTTCTCTTCTGTTAAATCTTGTGCTCTCGGTAGGAAATGCCATGCTCCCTATAGAGGATCTAATGATGGATGGTGGGTGCATAGCTACCACCGGTGGTAGGAGGCTATTTTGCATATATATATATATATATATATATATATATATATATATAGCTCAGCTATTCTACAACCGGTTGTAGATTAAGGATCTACAACCGATTCTGAACTTTCCTGTACACGTGCTTGAACTTCTCGCTATAGTAGCTTGAACTTCTCGCTATTGTACATGCAATTTACGTATTTTGATTATAATTTTTGAACCGTTTGTCGGATTTACGCAAATGACATATCGTTGGAAAGCTTATCAAATTCCGAAACTTTTATGTTTTGGAAGTTTTCCGAAATTCTATACATTTTTTAAGTTATTTCAAAAACTAATAATCAGATTTTCGCATCTATTTGTATATTCGGAGAGTATTTTTATCGCGGTTTTCATACCGTTCATTGGAATGATACATATGATATACCGTTGGATTCATAAGAAAATTGCGAAACTTATTCATTTTAAGTATTTTTCGAAATTCTGGATGATTTAAAAGTAATTTTAAATATGGTAGAAAACTATTTCGCGGATTTTTTCATATTGAGCAGTATTTTGCTCTTCATTTTCAAACCGTTTATCCGATTGATGCAAATTATATGGCATTAGAAAGCTATGGATTAGGCGCAACTTTTTCGTTTTGGTCATTTTTGTGGATTTCTTACCATTTAAGAGCAGTTTTGACTATAGGTGATTCGGATTTCCGGATTTCTTGATTTTGCATGAACTGTTTTTGTAATTACTTCTAAACGACTAATCGGAATGAAGTAAATGATATACCGTTTGAAAGATATTAAAATTGCGCAACTTTTTGGTCAAGGTGATGTTTCCAAATTTTGCAAGGTTTAGGAATCATTTTCAAAAATAGTAAATAATAGGAATGACGCCCATATGCGAGCGATTTGAATTTGGCATGGCTATGGTGGTTGAGTGGGGGCATGACGCCATGTACAAGTGAAATTAGACTCATATCATTGTATATAAAGTATTTATATGGTTTACTTGTGCAACAGGGACATATAGAAACGATTTTAATGGGTAGGATTTCCGCTCGGAAAAAAACAGAGTACTTGAACTGCTTCTCACATGCGGTTGAACTGCTCTGGATGTGTAACTGAACTTATTTTATGATTAAATTGAATTTTGACAAAATTTAACTTTTAAATTTGTTTCAATCGAACTTTCCTCTTGTTCAAAGTTAACTTTCGCTTAGAATAAACATAAATTTCCATAGTGGTAAAAAAGAAATCTGACAAAAGTGAAAATTCTAGCGTGTTCAAGGTGAATTGATGCGTTTAGTGCATCCGAAGTTCCTAGAGTTATGTTCCTGAACTGTTTTGTCAGTGCGCCTGAACTGCCCTGAGTCATGCCTATAGGTCAATTTCTCTGAACTGCCGCGTTAGTGCACCTGAACTGCCCGAGTCAAGTTGCTGAACTGCATCGTTGGTGCGGCTGAACTTCTTGAAGTTTCGCTAGCCTGTACTTCCCTCGTTTGTACGCCTGAACTTTCCGGAGTTGCGGTCCTGAACTTTTCGAGCTAGTGCAGCTGAACTGCTTGGAGTCGCGCACCGCGGTCGAGTTTTCTAAACTGCCTCGTTAGTGCACTTGAACTTTTCAAAGTTCCGCACACCTGTACTTCCCTCGTTAGTGCGCCTGAACTTCCCACGGTAGCGTTCTTGAACTTACCGCGCTAGTGCACCTGAACTGCTTTGAGTCGTGTATCACGGTCGAGTTTTCTAAAATGCCTTGCTAGTACACCTGAACTACCTCTAGCCACCACCTGCACTTCCCTCATAAGCCCACCTGAACTGCCTCGAGTAGCACACTTGAACTGCTTTGGTTAGCGCTCTTGAACTGTCCATAGTCATAAAAAATAATTCTGATTTAAATAAAAATTGTAGCATGTTCAAGCTGAACTGCCACATTTGGTGCGCCTGAACTTCCCTCAATCGCGCTCCTGAACTTCCTGTGGTGGTAAAAATTAAATTAAATTTAAATAAAAATTCTAGCATGTTCGAGGTGAGTTGCCGCGTTTGGTGTGCCTGAACTTCCCCCAATCGCGCTCCTAAACTTCTCGTGGTGGTAAAAATTATATTCGATTTAAATAAAAATTCTAGCATGTTCGAGGTGAACTGTCGTCTTTGGTAAGCATGAACTTTCCTCACTCGTGCTCCTCAACTGCCCGTGTGGTAAAAATTAAATTTGATTTAAATAAAAATTCTAGCATATTCAAAATACGAGAAGGGCATCTTTTCAATGGTATGTAGCAATTCAATATATTTTTGTATCTTTATTAATGTTCCCATACATGAAAGGAACGTTAAAATAATTGTGTTAAGTTCTTGTAGACATATCATCAAACATGTAGAGAGCATCAAATACAATAACTAAACGTAATTTTTTTCTATGTTTTCTTTAGGCTGCGTGCATCAAACCATCACAAGAATATTAAACGCATCATGGCAGGGAGAGAGCATGAGAGAGTGGATCAGCAACACCACACCGTGCACACTAGGAGAGAGAACATCATCAGGCCAGTAGTAGCATGACGCAAGCGAGAGAGAGAGCGCAGAATGAACACACCAGCATAACGCACTCAGGATGAGATAAAAATTAGTAGCAGCAAATGTCGGAGATCGAGAGATTGCACGCCAGAGATAGCGACGGGAGCAACAAAAATTGTAGCGGCCGGGCCTCCTCGTCGTTGCAAGACACTGGCAATCACTAAATCGAGGCACCGCTGCTCAGCTCGTGCAGCATGAACGGGAGGCGCATCGGCAGTAGCTAGTTGCCGGAGAGGCGCCGGGTGGGAGCTAACGACCGCGGGGATATGCGTATGTGCAGGCAGAGCCGCCGGGCAGTGGAGCTAAGGCTGCGGCAACCTGAGAGCACGGCGGCATCAGAGCATGGCGGCGGAGCGCGGCATCAGCGCATGGCGGCGACGCATGGCAGCACGCGGCATCGGGACTCAGCTCCGGTGGTTGCTGGGGAGGCAGTCACCGTGGTCTCCGACGGCGGGAAGGGCACTAGGTTGCTGGCGGATGGTGGAGCACGTGGCTGCCACTAACCGAAAGAAGGCGGACGAGATTTGCGTCTCACGCCGCGCCGAACGAAAAAGGCGGGGCGGGATTTGGGGACTTTTCGTCGCGGATCGCGTCCTTATAGGGCAGGCCCGGTTGTAGAATCTTAGTCTACAACCGGTTGTAGAATCTTAGTCTACAACCGGTTTTAGAATAGATCTACCCTATATATATATATATATCAACATGGATTTGCTACCACCGGTGGTAGCTATGCATGCATGCATAGTCCTTGGATTATGTGAGCATGGTATTCCTTCGCATGCGATGTAGAGAGCAGGAGATGACGGTGATAACGAATGAAATTCCTCCGTTTGTTGCATGCACATGGTACTCTTGAATGGCTACCTAGCATGGCAACTGTGGATGGCTAGAGCATGTGGTGATTTTAGACATACCATGCCTAGTTGCCATGCGTAGTAGCCATGCACACTCTACTAACCAAGTAACCTGCATAGTTGCCTTGTATGATTTCCTAACCGATCAAGGTGGTGATTTTAGGAATGCCACACCTAGTTGCCATGCACACTCTCCAAACACACTAACCACCTAGACATGCCATGTGATGTAGCCGTCTTGCCTAGCCATACGTGTGGTTTTGGCGGGATTTTTTTGTTGGTGCGAATGTTATGGTCTTCCTTTTCCCTCCATTATCTCACTGCTGCCACTACATATATAGATGACAATGCTAGAGTGGAGTAGCAGAAGGCTGGACAGAAATCCTAACTTGCATCGCCCAGCTCCGCCTGCTCATCACTATATTGTTCGGCTATAAAATGCGACGGAGGGTAAGAACTAATTAAAATAAGTTCATAAATCCTATCGAGAGAAAAAAGACATTTATGAAATGAGCTCTACTTGATTAAGTAGCGGCGCTCTCAAAATCAACAAATCAATTAACCGCTGATTTTTTTGGATCAAGGTGTTCGTCCTAATGAGCTATGGTATGCATCCGATTATGTATCAGAGAAATGCTAAATAGAAAAAGATACGGCAGCTATGAGTACACAATGTGAGTGGTGAGATGAGATGATTTGTTTGCATGGTTCCACGGTGTGGTGGCTTTGGATGGATAGGTTGAGTGGATGGTGTAGTAGGTGTGTGTGTGTGTGTGGTTAGTTGGGGTGGATAATCCAATAGGTTGCATGGTGTGGTGTGTTGGTGTGGTGTGTTGAGGTGGTGTGTTGAGGTGGTGAGAGATAGGAATATGCATGCAAACACCATCGCTTCCGTCTGTTAACTCTTGTGCTCCTGGTAGAAAATCACATGCTCCCTATAGAGAATCTAATGGTGGATGGTGGGTGCATAGCTACCACCGGTGGTAGCAGGCTATTTTGCATATATATATATATATATATATATATATATATATATATATATATATATATATATATATATATATATATATATATATATATACACGACAGCCGACCCTATTGAAGCTGTGCAATCTCCTCTAATCTCTTTACATGGTATCATATTAAACATGTTCCTACCCTAGCCGCCGCCCCCACCCCCTGTACCCTAGTCGCCACCCCTCCTCTACCTTAGCCGCCGCCTCTCTTCAAGGCCGGCTCCGCTTCCGCCGCCCACCATGGCCGACTCCTCCCTCTCTGGTCCCTCCAACCCCTTCAACTCATCACGATCTGGGAGCTCCAACCCCTTCGCCGGCCCCTCCGTCGCCATCATTCGCGACGTCCCCGTCCTTGAGCGTGTACCGATGAAGCTCTCCCACGCTGCGGCCAACTTCTTCGCCTGGAATACGTACTTCGGCCTCCTCTTCCATGAATACAATCTCTTCGACCACATCGACTGCACCTTTGACCTCCTCGCCATGCCCCATGACCCCGACTGGAGCACCATCGATGCCACCATCATCCGCTGGTTCTTCCAGACCGTCTCCACCGACATCTTTCAAACTGTCATTCGCAACAGTGACACCGTGCACGGTGTGTGGAACAAGATCACCGGTCTCTTCACTGACTACAAGATCCAGCACATCACCTTCCTCCAGCAGGAGTTCTTCGGCCTCCACCAGAATGACCTCTCCCTCGATGCATATTGCCTGCGCCTCAAGACCCTTTCCAACGAGCTCTGTGACCTAGAGTTCCCGATCACCGTCGCTCTCCTCCTCTCCACGCTCGCGGCTGGTCTTGGCGAGGATCTCAGCAACGCTGCCTCCAACCTCACGCTGCTCAAGCCCACCTACGAGCAGGCTATCGCCTACCTTTGCAACGAGGAACGGTGTCTTCAGCATCCGCGGGCTCACGTGGCCCACACCGCCTTCATCGCCGGTCTCTCCCATGGAGCCCCCGCTCCACCCACGCCAGTGCCTCCCCCACGTGCCCCGGCTCCACCCTGGTCTACCAGGCACCCCCTGCCACTAGCGGCAATGGTGGCCACCAGCGTCGCCGTGGCCATGGCGGCAACGGCAGACAGCACAACAGCACCCCTGCAAATCCGCCCCCTCCTACCCAGTGGTTCCCGCCGCCACCGCCCTGGAGCACGGGCCAAAAACCTCTGGACCGGGTCGTCCATGCCTACATGATGCCGGTACCCCGCGACCCACACCCTGGCATCCTAGGGCCTTGCCTCGCCACACATCAGGCATTCTTTGCGGCACCCTAGCATGGTGCGGTCTACAACGGCATGGTTCCTCCACCGCCATCCCAGGTCGACCCCACGCTACTGTTAGCTCTCCACGCCGCCCCCACCACTGGTGCCACTGGTGGCGCTGGTGACTACTGGTTCATGGACAGCGGTGCCTCCTCCCACATGCCACTGGTGGCGATG
Organism: Dactylis glomerata; assembly: GCA_007115705.1. Classification (NCBI taxonomy): domain Eukaryota; kingdom Viridiplantae; phylum Streptophyta; class Magnoliopsida; order Poales; family Poaceae; genus Dactylis; species Dactylis glomerata. The sequence continues at coordinate 1,867,546 of QXEO01000184.1, forward strand.
GTGACTACTGGTTCATGGACTACTAGTTCTTTTTGGTTCACCACCCTCTTACACCGACCTCCGCATCTTCGGATGCCACTGCTACCCTAGCACTGTAGCCACTGTCACGCATAAGCTCGCCCCCACTTCCTTCCATGCGTCTTCCTTGGCTATTTGGCTAACACCAAGGGATATCGCTGCTATGATCCGGTCTCCCACTGCGTCATCACCTCGTGACATGTTTACTTTGATGAGTTGCTCTTTCGGTTTAAGCAGGGCATCTTGGCGACTCTACAACACCCGCAGCGCCCGTCGACTTCACTGTGGTCGCCCCCTCGCGGCGACGGGCGATCGCCATCCCGCCCACGCCCGCACCCGCGGCCCCACCTGCGCCAGCGATGCCCTGACCCCACGGTGACTGCGTCATCGCCTATGACGCCTAGCGTCACCACGTCCGCACCGTCCTCCGCCTCGTTGCTGGCTTCCAGCCCGACGCCTTCATCGCCGGTTTCTTCGTCGTCATCCTCGACCTCGCCTGCTACTCCCCCACCGCCTCCGACCATGGGCGTCACTACTCGTGCTCGCGCGGGTCTGCACCGGCCATCCACTCGCTATCCCGCCAGCGAGTATGCATGCACGGCCTCTACACTTGCGCTCTCGCCGGTCCCCACCTCTGCTCGGGCAGCGCTTCCGGACCCGTAGTGGCATGCGGCCATGCAGGAGGAGTTCGATGCCTTGCAGTGAAACCGGACATGGGAGCTTGTTCCGCGTCCTCCCTATGCCAACGTCATCACTGACAAATGGGTGTTCAAGCACAAGCTGCTTCCCGATGGTACACTCGAGCGCTACAAGGCGTGCTAGGTGGTTCGGGGCTTCCGCCAATGCGTCGGCATTGACTTCATGGATACATTCGCCCCGACCATCAAGCCGGGCACGATCTGGACTGCTTTGCATCTTGCAGCCTCTCGGGCTTGGCCGGTGCATCAGATGGACGTCTCCAACGCATTCCTTCGTGGGCATGTATCGGAGCAGGTGTACTGTCAGTAGCCCACTGGGTTTGTTGACGCCGAGCACCCAGACCGTGTGCACTTGCTGTCTCGCTCCCTGTACGGGATGAAGCAAGCACCATGCGCCTGGTACAAGCGCATGACCATGTTTCTTCATCAGCTCGGCTTCCGCTCTATGCGCTCCGATGCCTCCTTGTTTGTCTATCGCCAGGGCTCCGATGCTGCGTACCTGCTGCTCTATGTCGATGACATCATCCTGGCAGCCTGCAGCTCTGCTCTTCTTCCACAACTCATTGATCGCCTTCACGCTGAGTTTGCTCTCAAGGACCTCGGACCGTTTCATTACTTCCTCGGCCTTGAGGTGGTATGTCGAGCACACAGGTTCTTTCTTCATCAGCGCAAGTATGCTCATGAGCTTCTTGAGTGCGCCGGGATGCTTAACTGCCACCCCGCGGTCACTCTTGTCGACACGAAGGCCAAGCTCTCCGCCACCGATGGATCACCGGCCTCAGATGTGTCTCTTTATCGCTCCATTGTTGGTGCCTTGCAGTACTTGACGCTCACTCGCCCGGAGTTGCAGTATGCCGTGCAGCAGATCTGTCTCTACATGCACACGCCTCGTGATGCTCACTGGACAGCGGTGAAACGGATCCTTCGGTACGTCTGCGGCACTATGGACCTTGGGCTCTCGATCACCGCCTCATCATCCACGGATATTGTGGCTTACTCGGATGCAGACTGGGCAGGCTGCCCTGACACTCAGTGCTCTACCTCGGGGTACTGCGTCTACCTTGGCTCGTCCAAGCGCCAACATACCGTCTCCCGGTCCAGTGCTAAGGCTGAATATCGCGCTGTGGCCAATGCAGTTGCTGAGTGCACGTGGCTTCGTCAGCTTTTCTCTGAGCTTGCATGTCCTATTGACAAGGCCACTGTCGTGTCTAGCAACAACGTCTCCGTTGTCTACCTCTCCGCCAACCCCTTCATCATCGCCGCACCAAGCACGTTGAGCTGGATATCCACTTTGTTCGTGAGCACGTTGCTCTCGGTCACGTTCGAGTTTTTCACGTACCGACCTCCCAGCAATTTGCCGACATCATGACGAAGGGGTTACCGACTTCGACCTTCACTGAGTTTTGGTGCAGTCTATGTGTCGTTACCGACCCTTCGACTGCGCGCGCGCGGGGGGGGGGGGGGGGGCAAGACTTGATATGTATGACTCATATATATATACACGACAGCCGGCCCTATTGGAGTGCAGTCTCCTCTAATCTCACTACAGTGCTCCTCCACGCTACAGCTGGCCCCATTTTTTTCGATGCCAACTTCGCCGTCGAATGATTACAGTTTTGCGATACAATCACTCTAGCCAAATAGGAGAACTGAACACACAAGCTACCATCATCGAGCTCGACCTTTCCAGCACCAGCTTTTCGGCTACCATCCTCTGCATTACAAATATCAGATCGGAAGGCTATTTTCCGCATTCTCGGTGGAAAAGCAGCACTGATGAGGCATCGACCACACTTGTACCTAATTTTCACGAGGACATGAATTGGAATTACACACGCGATTAACGCCGACCGTCGATCATTAATCCTATCTGTCAAGAATGTTGTGGTTGCACGCTGTGGCTGAATATGATGCAGGCAGCAGCCTAGTTCTATCTCGAGGCCAAATCGAGTAGGAGTACTACTAGTAGTGGTATGCTACTTATGGGCTAGGCTAGATTTAGCTTGCTATCGTGGCCAGCGTGGTGAATTGGCGGCTCTTGATTGCATCAACGTAGGGGGCATGAGTGTGGGAATCAAGCCTTCGTATGATGCTTGTACTATCTAATGATGATCGTTTATTAGGACGGCGATCGATCATTCTTTCGGCAAATTGTCGAGGCAAAGTGAGCATGAATCAATAAGCTTCCTTCACTTGCCGGGAACTAACTTATCATCGAGTAAAGAGCATGACTGCATGACCACAACTTTGCTGCGTCCGTACTGTTTGTAGAGGTGTAGCCTACGCAAGCATGAAAACTTGACAGCAGGGGATGAAGATCAAGATCAGGTAGTAGTAGACGAAGAGGATTAACTGGAATTGTAGAACTGCGCGTACAAGATCACAAGATCGCACTCTATAATTATGGTCAACGAGGCACCGTGAAAAGGGAGATCGCCACTGCAGGTGGCCTTGCCAGAAGTGGCAGCGCAACTGAAAAGCGACCAATGCCATAGCTTAGCTCAGTTGTGCATGGGGTTGCGAGGAGGAAGAGGGACCAGCACGGGCACGGGCGAGCCAAGATGAGCTCCGTGGCCGTGCGAGATCGGGTGCGGCTGGCAGAGTACGCTTCAAGCCGAAAATAAGCCAGGCCACACAGAAAAGTCCATGGAGAACTTTTGTTCTACGAGTAAGCACTACTCTTGTCACAACCGCGCTCGACTTCTGCTCCTTTTCCTCCATGGACTTTCCGCGTCCAGAGTCCATGGTGAAGTCTTGTGAAGTCCTCATCAATCATCACTCCCTCTCGACTTCTACTCCTGCATCGCACATTTACATAGAGTGAATATGTGATAGAGCGGCTGCTGCTGACTGACAGCCACCAAACAATGCACACTCCATGTATAAACAATCGTGCATATTGCACCAGTCAGGGGAATAATGGAAGGAGATACATTTGTGACATGCAGTGCACGCTAGGTACATTGTCACATAGACGGCCAGTTGTGTACTCGTGTAGTCATATTTTTTTAATAAAAGGAATATATTAATATCGTAGAGATACTAATCATATTCTCTGCAACAATGAAATGTCTTAAGGACATCACAACCCTAAAAAAAAAAAGAACCCGCTAGAGTTATCCAATCATTGTAACTGCAAGTCGATCTGCAACACAATCCACGGCCAAGATAGCATCCAAATTCTTTAAAAGCGATATCTTCAAGAAAGAAACAGTGCACAAGCGTTGTCACCATTCGATCATATATCTTAGTTTTCACCCTGATGAAAATTTACACTGTCAAAACAATGATTTCAACAAGGTCATTTCTATGCACTACCAATTAAAGATAAACATTGCATTGTCACCCTGAAAGAGAAGATCATGTAGTTCTCTTGTACTATCGTTAACGCTTGCGGATGCCACTGCTACAACAAACAATCACCTAGCAAATTTCTCATTTCCACGAAGACTCAGTCCGCCATTACTAGACCTCAGCTGCCATGATATTCTCCGCCTCCATCTTCACAATGTAAATCAAAACATTGACATGTCCCATGATAACAACAGACAATGAAGCTTCGCAGCACTCCCTCCTGAAGTTGCATAGCCAGCAATATGGGTGTACACAACTGAATCCCATCAGATATAGCAACCTACAGACATAGGCGCCCAATGGAAATCGTCGGAGCCTTCCGAAACTCGTCACCGGCCAGATCAATGACGGCATGCATCAAACCAAAGACCATCTTGATGCGAGAAGAACACTAGGACCGCGTCCTTATTCGAGCGCACCAGCAGGCCCCCATGTCGCTCGGGAGTAGCCAAGGGAAAGGCAGCCATGTCGTAACCACGCCCGCAAATCCATGGAGATAGCCGACGAGATCGGGGCCTAAGGCCCAGAATCGGCCGCCGCTGCCACTGGAGATGCACGCTGGCGCACCATGCCGCCCTCCTCCACCCCGTCGCTCTGACTTCTAGGCCTCGCCCGACAACCGCACTTCCTTGTGCCATCGCCAACACCCCACCACCACCCGCGGGGATGCCACCACGGCACACTCTTGGCCGAGAGGGGGGCTGCCAACGCCGGCGGCCAAGATCAGCAGAAGGGGGAGAACCGGCAGCGAATCGATATCGCCTCCAGAGTCTACTCATGCAGGAAGCGAGCGGGGAGGGCTTTTTTTCTCGAGAGGAGGCATTAGATCTAAACTGGCACACAGAGCATGGTTTACGATAAGTTATAACAAGATATATTTTTAAAAATGAAGCTATTAATATGCAAGATTCCAACGATTTTGGTTTCCACGTAAATGCCCTTTTCCTCTTCTTGTAGTTCAAACTTCAAGCTGATCAGTGCCCTCTTGTGGATCGTGATACAGGCAAACGATACATGAACAACAACATTAGACACAGACAAAAGCAGTGCCAAAACTTTGCAATGCTCGAATGGAAGCTGACATCTCGTTTGTATTCCGTCACTGGAGAAGGGGTCATGATCTTGAACCCGACCCAAGGGCAAATCAATTGACGATCCTACGCTAGCTAGCTGGGCTGGGCGTATGCTCAAATCGACGCACCGGCAAAGTACAGACCCGACCTCAAAACAGCAGAAGCAAAAACAAGATACTACTGTATTCAATTCAAGACGCGACACGCTCCCGTGCGCCGCGCTTGCTGGCTGGCTGGCTGGCTAGCTACGCGCCGCGTCATCTGCACACCTTGCAGAGGCAGACGAGCAAGATGACGACGAACGCCAAGCAGGACAGCCCAATGCCGAGACCAAGAACCACGGCGCTCGGCCCGCCACCACTAGCGTCGGTCCCGCCGTCACCGCCGCCGTCATCGTCGTTCTCCGTGCTCTTCTCCGACTGCGCCGTCGCCGCTGGCGGCGCCGTGACCGGGAAACCGTACTTATCGCACGGCGCCACCCCCACGGCGACCTCCGGGGCCAGCAGTGACCTGTTGTAGCACAGCTTGCTGTTCCCGGCTGCCCTGAACACCCTTAGCCTCGACAGAAACCTGTCGCTGAACGGCACCATGCCGTCGAAGTCGTTGTTCTCCAGGTTGAGCTCCTTGAGCCCCCTCATCTCAGACAAGAACGGCGGTATGCTCCCGTTCAGCCGGTTGGAGCCAAGGTTGAGCACCTCGAGCTCGGGCAGCGTGGAGACGGTCTGCGGGATGCCGCCGGAGAGGGAGTTGTTGGACAGGTCCACGGCGGTGAGCGAGATGAGGTCGCCGATGTTGGCAGGGATGTGGCCGGAGAGGGCGTTGGAGCTGAGGTTGAGGCGGGTGATGCCGGCGAGGAGGGTGATGGTGTCGGGGATGGCGCCCGCGATGCGGTTGCGGGAGAGGTCGAGGCGCGTGAGGTTGGGGCAGTGCCAGTGGTGCGGGAGGGAGCCGGAGAGGTTGGCGTTGGAGAGGGTGAGGCGGGCGAGGCGGTCCATGTGGGAGATGACCACGGCGAGCTCGGAGGGGGAGCCGGTGGCGAGCGGGGTGTCCCGGACGGCGAGCTCCGTGAGGCTGGCGAGGCGGGAGAGCCACACGGCGGAGAGGTGGCGGAGCGAGGCGGTGCAGGAGAAGTACCAGAGCCCCGAGGCGAGCTGCTCAGGCGGGAGGAGCCGCGGCGGCGCCGCGGGGCAGTCCAGGAAGGCGAGCGTGCGGAGCGACGGCGCGAGCGCGTCGAGCGCCGCGGCCGAGACGGAGGTGGTGTCGGAGCAGTTGGTGAGGGCGAGGGAGGTGACGCGGCGGAGCGGCGCCCCCGCGTCGCAGGACGCGGCGACGGCGCCGGCCGCGTCGCAGGGGTCGCCGGCCAGGTGCGGCGCGAGGCCGAGCGCTCGCAGCGCCAACAGTTGCTGCGGGTCCAGCTGCGAGTGGCCGGCGAGGCCGAGCGCGAAGGGAACGGTGACCAGGAGGCGGAGGAGCAGGAGGAGCCGAGAGGCGGCGAGGGCCATGCCCACGGACGCGCAGTGGCAGAGCAGAGCACGCACCCGTACTGTGCGAGCGCGCGTTGGAGGACGAGAAAGGTTTCAATGGTGGAGAGATCGGTGCGCGCGCTCGGTTTACGAGGCCTTGTCTTGCATCGTTGGTGGGACCCGGCTTGATGTTCACCGTCGGATGGAAGCGAGCGGACGGTCGGATGGTGTGGGGTAGGCAGCACCGGCACGGGTCGGTTCGGTCGTTGTTGGGCATCAGTGTGCGCGCGCGCCACGCCGCGCAGCGCAGAGAGCGCCTGCGAGGCTGCGACCGACGCAGAGGCGGTACCAACTCGTGGCGTTGCCGTTGTCTGGGCCGTGCAACTGCAAAGACACAGGGCAGCACCTTGTCAATGGCAGTGCCAATGAGAGCGGATGCTGCCTGCTCCTGCCACTCTTCATGTGGCCACTGCAATTTCACACATGGTACGATGCCAATCGCGTCTCCCAACAGTTGTTGCAGTTCTGCAACGAAGCGGTGTGGTCGTATGTACGCTGCTCGCTCGTGACAACGAAGCCATGTCGTGTCGCTCGATGGATGCTATCGACACGTATATATTTGTTTTTTTCTTGGTGTGCCGTACTCAAACCTATTTTTCAGTAAAAATATTGACGTCACACAAATCATAGCTCTGTTTGAGTTTCATAAGGTTTCTAAAACTTAAAAATATTCAAACAGGGATTTTCTGTTCTGCAAAGTTATGAACCAATAAAAGGAGATCGTTTAAAAATTCTCCAAATTCAATGCAAAATGTGAATATATCACCTTATAACATGCAAATATTTCAAAATATGTGACAATAAACTACAAAATGCATGCATGCATTTTACATGCATCAACATCACTACGTGGAGGTGCACAACGAACGGTCTGGAAAACTCCCAAATCTCCCCCAAATAAATTTCAGGAAGATATTGGTGAAACAGATATGATCTAAACATTTTGTTTGTTTCGGGTGTCCTTGGGGGCTGTTTTTAGTTTGGACCCACTAAATGGGCATATGATGGAATTTTGGAGGTTCCCTTAGAGATGCCCTAACTTGGTCAACCTTTTTTATTTTTATTACTTAAAATCACTTACGAAAAATTGGTACCCATGAACTCATCACTACTAGGAAAAATAGATCTTCTCTGGCGCACCATTTTTAAACTATGTGGTGCATTTCTAATGCGCCACTGTTGTCTCACTACTAAAATATAATTCTGTAGCGCATTTTGATATTTGCCAAAGAATTTCAAAATTTATATGGCACATCTACATGATATGCTCCACAGAATTCTCAAATTTAAAAAAACAGGAAAAATAAATATCCTAAAAAATCCAAATATTTGAATTTTTAAACATGTAATCACAATACAAACATCACTCAAATGATATCAGAATTCTATTTAATTGAGCTATCCTTAGGCCATCTCCACCGGGCCAACCTATTTCGGTGTCCAAAACGGTCTGTTTGGGTCGGGCCGCGGACACCAAATCCCGCGCGGACAGCGCTTATCCGTTTGGATAGGGGGGTGCGCCCAGCGGGGAGACCCAATTTTGCCGGACCAACGACAATCGGCCCACCATTGCCACAGTTTGGACCCATTTTTTGGCCCGCGTCCGAATTGTGGCCAGTATTTCTCTCATTTTGCTTATAGTATAGAAATAAAAAATAGATGACAACAAACTCTTAAATCAGTGCAAGATACATTACAAATAGATTGGAAATAAATACTTTGAATGTCTTACAACATAGTTAACTAAAATCTAAATAAGTTTAAATGGGGTTGTTTCCAGGGTTGGTGACTAGGTTGTTCCCTGCATGAATCCAAATATGGTTCACCAAATCTTCATGGAGGGCGAGGTGGGTTGCCCGATCGCGAATCTCATGATGTGTATGAAAAAATTCCTGAAAAGAAGACGGAACAGGGTTTGGAGCAACCAACTCACCTTGAAAATCCCACCCCTGATCATAGACGCTATCATCACGCTCCTCCTCAATGATTATGTTGTGCATGATCACACAAGCTATCATGACCTCCCACATCTGTTGAACACTCCATGCCTTAGCTGGGTGAAGAACAATAGCCCAACGAGACTGAAGAACACCAAATGCTCGCTCCACATCTTTCCGGCAAGCCTCTTGTTCTTTGGCGAACCGACCATACTTTTCCTCAATTGGATGACGATGTGTCTTCACAAAAACAGGCCACTCTTGTTGAGGTTGACAATGGCCGCAATGTCGTCGTCGTCCGAGCTGCTGTCCCGCGGCGCGCTCATGTTGGCAAATGGCCGAACTGAAGGGTTTCGCAGCATAGAAAACAAAATTTTTCTACGATGACGAACAAGAACAAGCCAAGATCTGATCTACGAGATGCAAAACAACGAGCAGGAGAGATTAGATCTACATACCCTTGTAAATCGCACATCGGAAATGTTCAGATGAACGTGGTCAGCGTAGTCGTACTAGCGTCTCCTCCTCGCGATCCGATCCAAGTGCCACAATGGGCGGCGCCTCCGAGCGTTGCACACGTACAACGCAATGACGTCTCCTCCTCCTCGGTCCAGCAAGGTGCGGTAGAGTGGTAGATGGGATCAGGAGCACGACGGCGTGGTGCTTATGGTGGAGAGTATCTGCGGGCAGGGCTTCGCCTACGCGCGCGAGGTGGAAGAAGAAAGGCTAAAGATCTAGTCAAACTAGGGTAAGAAAATACTACAAAAGGCAGAGACAACGCCGGCTGAAACAATTTTTCAGTATTTAGGTCTAGCCCTAAACAGCGGTCGATCGTTCCTTTTTATAGCTGATCGATAGCATGCCTTTCAGTAAGGGACAAGTTCCAAGTATCGTGGCAAGCACGCAATGGCCAGACTTGATCCCTATCGATTCATAGGATCGATCTGGTAGCGATCCAGCTACCAGTCTCCTGCGACGATCGGACGAGCGGGCGAGCCAAGGCCGGCCTCCAAGCTCCAGCGAGCCAATGGCTTGGGAGTGGCCTGCTGGCACCCGCACGGGCCAAAGGCCCACCAGCACGTGGAGCCGCTGGTGCCACGATCACCCAACAACGGCGATTCCTATGCTCCGCCCGCGGGCGGACCTTTGTTTGCTCCGCCCGCGAGCGGAGTGATATGGGCCGCGGCCCATCAGTGCGCGTCCAGTATTTTTTTCTGTACGGTTTGGTATTCTGTTTTACGGTTTTGTTTTCTGATTTTTTTTCTTTGAACGGGTTTTTGCGGTTTTCTAGCGTTTGCTTGGCTGTTTTTTGAACTTTTTTCAAATTTTAAAAAATTATTTAAAGAATTTTCATAAATGTTCAAACTCAAAATTTTGAACAAATTATTTTTCATAAATGTTCAAAATTAAAATTTTGTTCAAATTCAAAATTTGTTCCAAAATAAAAAAATTAAAAAATTCAAATTTTGTTCAAATTGTGAAATTGTTCAAAATTGAATTTTTTGTTCAAACTCAAAATTTGTTCAAAATTTGAATTTTGTTCAAACTCAAAATTTGTTCAAAATTTAAATTTTGTTCAAACTCGAAATTTATTCAAAATTCAAATTTTGTTCAAACTCGAAATTTGTTCAACTCGAATTTTGTTCAAAATTTAAAATTTAAAATTGTTCAAATTTTAGAAAAGAATACTAAAAATAAAAACAGAAAAAAGGAAATAAACTTCTCTACTGGGCCGGCCCAACTGGCGCTCCCGCGGGCGGAGCTATCCTAGCTCCGCCTTGAAGCGGAGCATAGGACCTCCCCCCAACGACGCTGAGCCAGGGATCAATCCCTGGCCAACTTGCCCTTTTTTTTCTTTTTCATTTACTTTTTTTTTTATCTTTTTAGTAGTTTGTCTAGATGGGCTAATAAACTAGTCCATTAGCAAAAGTTTCTATGGACTACTTTTTAGCTCTTAATTATTTCTAATAAATATATATATGTATTAAAATTTATTAATTCAATTAATTAATAAATCATTAATCCTCTTCCCGGAACCATTCCGTAACTCTCCGAAACAATTTCCATAAATCCCGAAACTACCCTAGCATTGATGAGCGTTAAGTGTGTGACCCTACGAGTTCGAGAATGTACAGACATGATCACCATCAATAATCAATAGAGGGATCTAGAAATCCATATTGACTCCCACATATTCAACAAAGATCATTATCGGTGAACCACGATATCAGGATTCAATTAATCCCGTATACGAATTCCTTTGTCTCGCGATATTTTACCTGCCCGAGATTCAATCGTTGGCATCGCCATACCTAGTTCAATCTCTGATGACGTATAGATAACACTCCGTTGGGAACCCCAAGAGGAAGGTATGATGAGCACAGCAGCAAGTCTTCCCTCAATTGTGAAACCAAGGTTTATCGAACCAGTAGGAGAAAGCCAAACTTCAGAAGGTTGATGCTCGCTAGCTTCGTGATAGCTCCGGACAATTTATAAGGCGTCTCGTCCAGGGATTTGCTTTGCACCAGCAGCAACGTGGAACCTGCACACAACACAACCAAGTACTTTGCCCCAACTTACGATGAGGTTGTCAATCTCACCGGTTTGCTGTAAACAAAGGATTAAGCGTATCGAGTGGTAAAAGGTAATAGTAGGCAAGAAAGTAAACATCGCGAGTAAAAGTAAAACGGTAATAGCAATGTAAAGGAAATTAGACCGGGGTCCACAGTTCACTAGTGGTGTCTCTCCATAAGATAAATAACAACATGCTGGGTAAACAAATTACAGTTGGGCAATTGATAGAATAAAGATAACGTATATATGTCATAAGGATCACTATGAGATTCACTCTGGGCATTACGACAAAATACATAGACCATAATCCAACTGCATCTATAACTAATAATCCACCCTCCGGATGTCATCCGAGCAACCATTGGGTATTAAGTTGTGAACAACAGATTATCGCCTTAAGCAAAGTGCGTAATGTAAATAATACAAATATCCTTGAACACAAGAATGTTGTTTTCTCCCTAGTGGCAACAACACATCTACAACCTTAGAGGTTTCTGTCACTCCCCCAGATTACTAGAGGCATGAACCCAACTATCGAGCATAAATACTCCCTCTTGGAGTCACTAGCATCTACTCGGCCAAGATATCTACTAGCAACGGAGAGCATGCAAGATCATAAACAATATAGAGATAACATAAAGATAATAATTCAGCACATCAACTTGACATAGTACCAATACTCATCGGATCCTAACAAACACAACATGTAGAATTACACAAAGATGATCTTGATCATATAGGGCAGCTCACAAGATCTAAACATGAAGCACATGGTGGAGAAGACGACCATCTAGCTACTGCTATGGACCCGTAGTCCAAGGTAGACTACTCACACATCACTCCGGAGGCGACCATGGTGGTGGAGAAGGCCTCCGGCAGGGATTCCCCTCTCCGGCAGGGTGCCGGGAAGAGCTCCTGGATCCTCCCGATCTCGCATCAATGACAGCGGTGGTTTGCAGTATGTTTCGAGGAAAATTGATCGGGCCTTTAGGTTTTTCCCGTCGAGGGGGATATAGAGACGGAAGGGCGGCGTCAGGAGATGGGCCAGGTGGCCTCACCCCTGGTGGCGTAGGCCAGGGCTAGGCCACACCACCCTAGGGTGTGGCTGGCCTGTGGCCCCCCTCCGTCTCCTCTTCGGTCTTTGTGAAGCTTCGGTAAAAATAGAAGGTTTGGCTTTTGTTTCGTCCAATTCCGAGAATATTTCCTATGTAGCTTTTCTGAAATACAAAAACAGCAGAAAACAGGGAACTGTCACTATGGCATCTCGTTAGTAGGTTAGTTCTAGAAAACACATAAAAACGCCACGAAGTGTAGCAAAACACAAAGCCAATGGTGTATAAATAAGCATGGAGCATCAAAAATTATAGATACGTTTGAGACATATCAAGCATCCCCAAGATTAACTCATGCTCGTCCTCGAGTAGGTAAGTGATAACAAAAGAATAATTTTTGAGGTGACATGCACCATCACAATCTTGATCAACGATATAAAGCATTGAGTGTTGGGATCAAAGTACTTAAAACATGGGCATAAGAGACATAATCTTGACAATAAAAACTTAGCAACCATGTTATAACATGAAAAGTAACACAAACGAAAGATCATGAACAATGAAACATTGAAAGTCAAGTGTGTGTTCAAATCATATAGAAAAAACATAGCAAAGTGGTTTTCAGCTTGTCCTTCATGGAATAGCAAAACATAAATGCATAGGACACCTTCAAGTTTGAGAGGGCGACTAGATACAAATAATTTAAGAACAAGCAAAACCAAAATCATGAATCAATCAATGATAAACTTTGGGACTATGCACATTAAACTCAGAATGACAACTATGCTCTCTTAGACGGTGCATAAAGGTAGAAGGTGGAGACTCAACATAAAAGTAAAAGAAAGGCCCTTCGCAGAGGGAAGTGATACGTCTCAAACGTATCTATAATTTTTGATGCTCCATGCTTGTTCTTATACCATTTGCTTAGTGTTTTGTTACACTTCGTAGCATTTTTATGCATTTTCCGGGACTAACCTATTAATAAGATGCCACGGTGCCAGTTCCCTATTTTCTGCTATTTTTGTGTTTCGGAAAAGTTACACAGGAAATACTCTCGGAATTGGACGAAACAAAAGCTGAACATCCCAATATTTAACGAAGCTTCCAGAAGACCGAAGAGGAGACGGAGAGGGGCCAGGGGCCACCCTCACCACCAGGGGGCGCGGCCCAGCCCCTGGCCGCGTCGCCCTGTGGTGAGGGCCCCCTGGTCCACTTATGACGCTGCCCCTTCGCCTATAAAGACCCCCCGATGGGAAAAACCTAAATACCCAATCAATTTTCTAGAAACACATCGCGATCCGCCGCTGTCGTTGACCCGAGATCGGGAGGGTCCAGAAGCTCTTCCCGATACCCTGTCAGAGAGGGGAATCACCACCGGAGGTCTTCTTCATCGCCATGCTTGCCTCCAGCGCGATGAGTGAGTAGTCTACCTTGGACTATGGGTCCATAGCAGTAGCTAGATGGTTGTCTTCTCTACCATGTGTAACATCCCAGAACGTAGGACAACTCCGGGGTAGTTTAGAGGGCTTTTGTGCATAGCATCCTAAATTACGGGATTTTTTCGCGCTTTTATCACTAAACCTAAGAGTGATCGAATCTCTCTTCGAGGGGGAATGGTGAACTCTCGAAGTGCAAAAGATTTGGACATGATCTCTTTTGATCTATTATTGTGGGGAGGTGATGAGTTAGATAACTAAAACCCTAGTTATAGGCTTTGGAACTTAAACTGGAATTTGAATCAAGTTTGAATTTGAATCTTGTATGATTGAATTAAAATTGAAAGACACATTTAGAAAGGATAAATATTAATAAAGAAAGAATAGTTAGAAATATAAACATCAATAAAGAGAGAGAAAACTTGAACTTTATTGATCATCAACACATATTATATTGTCTTTACATATTTCAAGAATAAAAGAATAATTACAACTTGGAATGAATAAAAGAATGTTACAACAGGAGAATAGAAAGATTGCAAGTTTACAAATCCTAAAAAGAAAACTACATGTCTTCTTTCATTCTTCTTTTCTTTTTTTCTTCTTGGCACCTGCAAACAAAATATAAACAGCAAAATCGCCAGAATGGTAATTACTAAGTGGGAGTCAAGAAAAACTATGCCACTGTAGATAATCATCAAGCTGTTTAAGCTTATCACCAAGCTCCCGAGTGGAAATATCTCAAGACAGCCGAGATGGGCAAGCCAGCCCACAACAGCTCACTCACCAAATGCATGAACCAAGGTGTCAAGCCCCCAAGTAACAAAGGCTAGTATAAAAACATCACAGAGGGTGAAATTGCTCGGCCAAGAACACAACCGACCAAGAACAACAACACCACACCAGCACACCACCACACCAAGAACACCACCACAATCAAGATCACATCATCATCACTGAATCACCACCACACAATCAACCCTGCTCATGAGTTGAGTGATGACCCACAAGTATAGGGGGTGTATCGTAGTACTTTCGATTAATAAGAGTGTCGAACCCAACGAGGAGCAGAAGGTGTTGATGAGCGGTTTTGATCAAGGAATCACTGTAAATACTAGCAAACAGGTTTTCAGGAGTATTTGGTAATACGAGTAAATAAAGTGCGAGTAAATAAAAGACAGTAGTAACAATTGCAGCAAGTGGCCCAATCCTTTCTTCAGCAAAGGACAAGCCGGTTGTGTACTTACAATAACCAAACGTTCTCGAGGACACACGGGAGTTTCTGTCAAGAGCTTTCGCTTCATAAAGCCAATAGTATTTATTGGTTTGATAGGTGTTATGGGGGTGAACCTGTGCTAGCGCACTACCCTTACTAGGATAAATACACACTTGTGATTATACCCCTTGCAAGCATCCGCAAATACAAGAAAGTAATTAAGATAAATCTAACCACAGCCTTAAACTCTAAGATCCTACGCTCCCTGGTGCAATGGTTTCCCAACGGAGGTTTAGGTTTCTGTCACTCCAGCAACCCCACAATTGGTAGCCAAATACACAATGCATCTCACTAGGCCCATGAATGGTGAAGTATCATGTAGTCGATGTTCACATGACACCACTAGTGAAATAGCACCACAACAATATCAAACCATTAAATATTTCTCAACAATAATTCACTACTAACATCTTGACTTCTCCCATGTCCTCAAGAACTAAATTAACTACTCACAAGACATCATATGGATCATGATCAGAGGTGAAATAATGGTAAATAACAATCTGAACATAAACCTTAATTCAATGGTTCCACTCAATAGCATCAACTACAAGAGTAATCAACACCGGGAAAGTTTCTCCTATGAATATAACAAGATCCAACTCAAGATGTTACAGCGGGATGACGTGGTGATGGTGGAGATGAAGGTGCTGGTGATGGAGATGATGATGATGATCCCGATGAAGTCTGGTGCGATGGTGATGATGATGGCGACGATCTCCCCTCTCCGAGAAGGAATTTCCCCAGCAGATTTCTCCCTGCCAGAGAGCTTTTCTCTCTCTGGTGTTTTCCGCCCCGCAGAGGCGGCGGTGTCTAACTCTGAGCCCTCCCCCCGACTTAGGTTTTCGGGGACGATGAAGTACGCGAAGGGGCGAGACCAGAAGTGGGCCAGGGCGGCCTCACATAGGGCTGGCGCGGCCAGGGGGCAGGCCGCGCCACCCTGGCGTGAGAGCCCCTCCTGGCTCCTCTCGACTCCTCCTTCTGGCTTCCTGAGTCTTCTGGGAAAATATAATTTCCTGGTATTTTTCTGGAATTTTCCTGATCTTCAAAATATGGTCCCTTGATGGTCCTTTTTCCAGCAGAATCCTGACTCCGGCAGCAAATCCTCCAATGATCATCAAACATGTGAAAACAAAGGAAATAACATAAGTATCAACTCTAAATATGAAATATATCAATGAATAACAGTAAATTATGATACAAAATAGTGATGCAAAATGGACGTATCAACCCCCCCAAGCTTAGACCTCGCTTGTCCCCAAGCGAAAACTAAACTCGGTAAACATGACCACAGGTTTATGGAGTGAAGTGTCGATAATCAAAATATGGACAAGAAGCATCACATTCACCAAGGCACAAATTATAATAGACAGCAACTTCCCTTTATAAGATATAGACTTGCAATAGGTAAAAGAGAATCACATGTAAAGATGCACAGGGTAAACTATAATTGGCAATGGCAAACCTTAGTTCTTGGTCAAAGAATGATGAACAAGCTATTCTTTCTTTTGAACGGAGCCTTTTAAAACAGAGCTAATATAGCAAAGACCATATGCTCAACAAAATAAACTTTTGCATTCATAGAAAGCTTTCAAAGATATATTCCTTCAGACAAAAGCATTGTACAAAACAAGGAAGATAGTAAACATGATTAAACGGATCAACATATAGATGAGTGAAACATAACAACTCAAATGCTTGCTTGAGACAGAGGGAAATAGGTTGACTCAACATAAAAGTAAAAGATTGGCCCTTCGCAGAGGGAAGCAGGGATTAAACATGTGCTAGAGCTTTTCATTTGTAAAACAGAGGTAAAAAATTATTTTGAGAGGTGGTTGCTTTTGTCAACGACTAGCAACGGAGTTCTTGATATCTTCCATACTAAACAAGTGAGAGCGGTTCCGAGATGTTTGATTAATTGGCACTTTGGTGCTCTTTTATAACTTTGCACTCCTCCCCACCTTTTTCCTTTCTCAAACCATGGCTAACCGATTCCATCGGGTGCCAACCAACTTTCACATACCATGGAGGAGTGCTTCTTTTTCTTTTCTTTTCTTTTTGAGATTATAATGGTCTGACCAGCTCCCTTGCAAAATTAATGATGAGCAGATGAAGCTGCCTAGTCGAGGGGTACTCAATTTAGTATGGAAGATAACAAACCCATCCACTACGTCCTCATGAGCTAAAAATAGTGGCACAAAATGAGAAGTGTTTGAAGGTTTTTGAAAGGTAGCACATGAAAATTTACTTGGAATGGCTTGAAATACCATGCATAGGAATTTATAGTGGACTCTTTGGAAGTGACTTGGCTTTGGGATTTTGATGAACGAGAAGTATTTCCTCTCAGTACAGGTCTTTGGCTAGCAAGGCTGGGTAGCAAGCATAAGAATTGCATGAAACAAACAAACATACATATAATAAGAACAATCATGCCAACTCCCTTGAAGGTACAACGATTTTGACCTTAAGAATAACAATGCTTATAAGCCAAACATAAGGAAAACTGAAGTGATGTAACTACAGGAACTTCTTTATTCTTTTCTACTTAAACCTCAAGGTAAAGTTGCTACTGACCAAGCTAGGTTTGCCAAAACCAACTAAATTTACTCATGCTCCCAAAGTGATACCAATACCAATCAACAAGACTAACCATACAAGAGAGATTGCAAACTAACATAAAGTGTGCGGAAAGTAAACGATAAAACTTCTCATTAATATTTCATTACCGCAACTCACACCAAGGGATACATAGATAACCAACTAAGGAGGATACTTCCAAACTGCAAACTATTCTATAAGATAACTTCTCTATTCATGATATGACTCTACTTTGAAAAGTAAATGAGCAAAAGGTAATGATGTGATACCGCAGCACTCCCCCAAGCTTGGAACAAGCCAAGGGGATGCCTATACCGATGACGAATTACTCCTTTGGTGGTGGCGGTGAATCTTCATCGTTGTCATACTTCCAAGGCAGAGGTCCTCCATCAAGGAAGGATGTCTTGGTCTCCAAAATCCTGAAACTTGCAGCAGCACTCATTTGTTGAAATCTAGCTTCATACTCACAATTTTGGTTCTGCACGTCGTAGAGTTGTGCTTGTAATTGGCTAGTCGTCTCCTGGAGTGAGAGGATATCCTTCCAGAGCTCTGTAGTCTCCTTCTTGTACTTGGCAACAAGCTCTTGATTAATCCTATGGATAATGTCCACCTCGCATTCTGCCATCTTCTTGTATTTGAAAACTTCTTGTTCCAGTGCTTCCATCCTTGCTTCGAGACTCCCTTCTCCCTTGGGTCCTTGAACATCTTTAATCTGCAACTCCCCATCCTTGAGTGACAATTCCTTCAGATGCATCCTCAGCTCCCTCATGTATGGATTGATGGAATCCGCAAGAGGGTTCTCCTCAGATGGACCAGACGAAGACATTGTAACTCCCAAGCCGAGAGCAATCCCTGACAGAAATAGCTCAAAACAAAACACGACGAGAAAACGATATACAGACCTCGGGGACTCCGGGGGGTTAAATAGGCAAAAATTATACATCGAAATGAAATCACAGGAGGAAACCGGGACGGAAACGAGTTCTGGGGTGTTCTCACACCTGGGTGGCGCGGCCAGGGGTGGGCCCGCGCCACCTACGTGTGAGAAGCCCACAGACTCCTTTTCCTGCCCGCTTTCATCTCGTGATTTTTCATATTTAGTAAAAACAACAAAAATATTAAAGGAAGAGCTTTTCGCGAAACTTCTCTAACTAGAACTGTTACCTATTCGAAAACAAACTCTGCAGGTACCTGCAATTTGTCTTGGATGAATTCTTCCAGAGAAACTATTTCAATAACATCAACATCTTCATTATAAGAATCTCCAGAAATATAATGTTTGAGTCTTTGCCCATTCACCACTTGTGTAGAGTCATCTTTCAATGAAGCAATCTTAATAGCACCTGAGCGGTACACTTCCACAATAACATATGGTCCTTCCCATTTTGAAAGTAATTTTCCTGCAAAAAATCTGAGACGAGACCTATACAATAGAACTTTCTCACCAACATGAAACTCTCTCTTAAGAATTCTCTTATCATGCCATTGCTTGACTTTTTCTTTAAAAAGCCTGGCATTCTCATACGCTTCGTTTCTCCACTCATCTAGAGAACTCAAATCTAATAACCTTTTCTTACCGGCTAGTTTAAAATCTCTATTAAGCTCTCTCACTGCCCAAAAAGCTTTGTGTTCTAATTCTAAGGGCAAGTGACACGCTTTTCCGTAAACCATCTTATAAGGAGACATACCCATGGGGTTCTTATAAGCAGTTCTATAAGCCCATAAAGCATCGTTTAACTTACTAGCCCAGTTTTTCCTAGATCTATTGACAGTCTTCTAGAAGATAGACTTGATCTCCCTATTTGAAAGCTCTACCTGCCCACTAGTATGGGGATGATAAGCAGAAGCAATTCTAAGATTGACATCATATTTAGCAAGAGTTTTTCTAAAACCACCGTGGATAAAATGAGAACCTCCGTCAGTCATAAGATATCTAGGCACACCAAACCTAGGAAAAATAACATCCTTAAGCATTTTTAATGAGGTCTCACCATCGGCACTCTTTGTAGGTATGGCTTCTACCCATTTAGTAACATAATCAACAACAACAAGTATATGGGTATAGCCTTTTGAAGGAGGAAAAGGACCCATAAAGTCAAATCCCCAACAATCAAACGGTTCAATAACAAGAGTGTAACTCATAGGCATTTCATTGCGTCTAGAAATATTACCAACTCTTTGACATTCATCACAAGATAAAACATACCTTCTGGCATCTTTAAAGAGGGTTGGCCAATAAAAACCTGATTGTAGAACCTTCTGCGCGGTTCTATCTCCAGCATGATGCCCTCCATAGGCGCTGCTATGGCATTTTCTTAATATCTCTTGTTGCTCATATTCCGGTACGCATCTTCTCATAATACCATCAAATCCTTCTTTATATAAATGTGGGTCATCCCAAAAGTAATGCCTCAAATCATAAAAGAATTTTCTTCTTTGCTGAGCTGTAAAGGTTGGAGGCAAATACTTGGAAACAATAAAGTTAGCATAATCAGCATACCAAGGAAGGTCTCGCGAAGTTACATTTATTGCAGCCAACTGTTCATTTGGAAAACTATCGTTAACAGGAATAGGATCAAAGGAAATGTTTTCCAATCTAGACAAGTTGTCAGCCACAGGATTTTCAGCACCTTTCCTATCTACGATATGCAAATTAAACTCTTGTAAAAGCAACACCCATCTAATAAGCCTAGGCTTAGCATCCTTCTTAGTCATAAGATATCTAATAGCTGCGTGATCAGTATGAATAGTAACTTTAGAATCAACAATGTAAGATCTAAACTTATCACATGCAAAAACAACAGCAAGAAACTCTTTCTCAGTAGTAGCATAATTCTTTTGAGCAGCATCAAGAGTCTTACTAGCATAATGAATAACATTCAACTTATTATCAACGCGCTGTCCAAGAACAGCACCCACAACAAAATCACTAGCATCACACATAATTTCAAAAGGTAAATTCCAATCAGGTGGTTGAACAATAGGAGCAGTAGTTAAAGCCTTCTTAAGAGTTTCAAAAGCTTCCTTACAATCATCATCAAAGACAAATGGTACATCTTTTTGAAGAAGATTAGTAAGAGGCTTTGAAATCTTAGAGAAATCTTTAATAAACCTCCTATAGAAACCAGCATGACCAAGAATACTATGAATACCTTTAACATCTCTGGGACAGGGCATTTTCTCAATTGCCTCCACTTTCGCTCTGTCAACTTCAATACCTCTTTCAGAAATTTTATGTCCAAGGACAATTCCTTCATTTACCATAAAGTGGCATTTCTCCCAATTAAGAACAAGGTTAGTTTCTTCGCACCTCTGCAAAACTTTATCAAGGTTGTGCAAACAGTTGTCAAAAGAAGTTCCATAGACGGAGAAATCGTCCATGAAGACCTCCACAATTTCTTCACAAAAGCCATGAAAAATAGCAGACATGCATCTTTGAAAAGTAGCAGACATGCATCTTTGAAAAGTAGCAGGAGAATTGCATAAACCAAACGGCATACGTCTATAAGCATAAGTTCCATAAGGACAAGTAAAAGTGGTTTTCTCTTGATCATCCTTCTTAACAGCAATTTGAGAAAAACCAGAATAACCATCAAGGAAACAAAAATGAGTCTTCTTAGATAACCTTTCTAGCATTTGATCTATAAATGGTAAAGGATAATGATCTTTCTTAGTAACTTTGTTTACCTTCCTATAATCAATGCACATCCTATAACCAACAACTACCCTTTGAGGAATAAGCTCGTTATTCTCATTAGGCACAACAGTCATACCTCCTTTCTTAGGAACACAATGGATAGGACTAACCCATCTACTATCAGCAATAGGATAAATAATACCAGCATCAAGGAGCTTTAATACCTCATTTCTTACCACATCCTTCATCTTGGGAATTAGGCGGCGTTGATGCTCCACGACTGACTTCGCGTCTTTCTCCATATTAATGGCATGCTGACATAAAGTGGGAGAAATCCCTTTCAAATCATCAAGCGTATGTCCCATAGCTCCTCGGTGTTTCCTCAATATCTCCAGTAATCTTTCTTCTTCCTTTCCTGAAAGTTTAGAGCTAATAATAACAGGATATATTTTCTTATCATCTATATAAGCATATTTAAGATTATCAGGCAAAGGCTTTAATTCGAAAACAGGATCTTCCTTAGGCGGCAAAGTGGTACCAAGATCCTCCACAGGTAGATTATGCTTGATTAATGGTGGTTGATGAAGAAGAATATCGTCAATCTCTTCTCTTTCCTTGCTGAAAACATCACTTTCGTGATCTTCCATGAATTGCTGCAAGGCATTATTAGGGGCAAGCGCAATAGAAGCAAGCTGTTCAACTCGAAAATTTTCATTAGGCGTGTCATTTTCATAAGAAGTCTTAGCAAACTTAGAAAAATTAAACTCATAAGACTCTCCATTAAACTTAGTAAAAAAATTCTCCTTCTTACAATCTATCACGGCGCCACAGGTGTTCAAAAATGGTCTACCAAAAATAATAGGACAAGTTTTACTAGCCTCCTTACCAAGGACTAGAAAATCAGTAGGGTATTTAGTCTTACCGCAAAGAACTTCCACATCTCGAACAATACCAAGAGGCCAAACAGTCTCTCTGTTAGCAAGCTGAACAACCACATCAATATCTTCAAGTTCACAAGCGCCAATCTCGTGCATGATTTCTTTGTAAAGCTCTAAGGGAATAGCACTTGCACTAGCACCAATATCACATAAACCATAATAGCAATGATCTCCAATCCTGACAGAAATAACAGGAACACTTGTTTTCCTATGCTTTTTAGGATATGAGAGAATGTTAGAAGCATCTTCACAAAAAAGAATATATTCATCCCCTACATCTTTAGTAACAAGATCCTTCAATATAGCTACAGGAGACTTAATAGTAATTTGCTCATCAGGTTCTCCAGCTTTCTTAGTACTTTTATTAGACACACTTACCAAAGTAGAATACTTCTTTACCTTAGCAGGGAAAGGTGTCTTCTCAAAATAAGGTTCAGGCACAATGCTATCAACAGTACAAACTTCAGTAGCTGCAGCAGGTATATGACTAATAGAGTCTTTATAAGGCGCATGATATTTGTTCCACTCTTTCTTTGGAACATCAAGATAAGAGGCAAAGGCCTTAAGACAATTAGCAAGTATTTGTGAATCAAGACCATAAGCAGTGCTGACACTATGGAAGTCATCGGTTCCCATAAAAGATTTAATGCATTCATAATCATAGTTTATACCTGACTTCCTACCTTTGTCGTTTTCCCAACCTTCAGCATTCTCTTGTATACGGTCAAGAAGTTTCCACTTAGCATCTTCTTTCATATGAGTAAATGATCCAAAGCAAGAAGCATCCAAATAATCCTTATCAGGAAGAGTAAGCCGCGCATAAAAAATATCAATAACAATATTATTGGGGAGCTCATGAATGGGGCATTTGAGCATTAGTAACTTCAATCTCCCCCACGCTTGGGCAATACTCTCTCCATCATGAGGCCAAAAATTATATATCTGGTTACGATCTTTATGAATTTCACTTGGAGGATAAAACTTGGAATAAAAGAGAGGTACAATATCCTCCCATGCCATAGATGGACCATCTTGGAGTAGTCAATACCACTCTTCAGCTCTGCCTTTCAATGATAAAGAGAATAATTTCTTCTTGACCTGGCTTGGTGAAATACCTGCACATCTGAACAACTCGCATAATTCATGTATAAATAATAAGTGATCACCCGGATGGACAGTTCCATCACCTGAATAGCAGTTATCCATAATACGCCCAACAATTTTCATAGGTATTTTAAAAGGATCAATTTCAGCAGGCGGTGGTGGTGGTGGTTCATCCACATGTGCAGCAGTAGTAGTAGATGTGTTTCCAAATAGGAAACCAAATGGAGAGTTCTCCATAGCAGAGTAAAATAAAAATAAAAGACAAAAATAAAAACAATACTCACAGCGACGGTTACCATTACCAATTCCACTCTTCAATAGCGCTACACTCCTCGGCAACGGCGCCAGAAAATAGTCTTGATGACCCACAAGTATAGGGGGTGTATCGTAGTACTTTCGATAAATAAGAGTGTCGAACCCAACGAGGAGTAGAAGGTGTTGACGAGCGGTTTTGATCAAGGAATCACTGTAAATACTAGCAAACAGGTTTTCAGGAGTATTTGGTAATACGAGTAAATAAAGTGCGAGTAAATAAAAGACAGTAGTAACAATTGCAGCAAGTGGCCCAATCCTTTCTTCAGCAAATGACAAGCCGGTTGTGTACTTATAATAACCAAACGTTCTCGAGGACACACGGGAGTTTCTGTCAAGAGCTTTCGCTTCATAAAGCCAATAGTCTTTATTGGTTTGATAGGTGTTATGGGGGTGAACCTGTGCTAGCGCACTACCCTTACTAGGATAAATACACACTTGTGATTATACCCCTTGCAAGCATCCGCAAATACAAGAAAGTAATTAAGATAAATCTAACCACAGCCTTAAACTCTAAGATCCTACGCTCCCTGGTGCAATGGTTTCCCAGCGGAGGTTTAGGTTTTTGTCACTCCAGCAACCCCACAATTGGTAGCCAAATACACAATGCATCTCACTAGGCCCATGAATGGTGAAGTATCATGTAGTCAACGTTCACATGACACCACTAGTGAAATAGCACCACAACAATATCAAACCATTAAATATTTCTCAACAATAATTCACTACTAACATCTTGACTTCTCCCATGTCCTCAAGAACTAAACGAACTACTCACAAGACATCATATGGATCATGATCAGAGGTGAAATAATGGTAAATAACAATCTGAACATAAACCTTAATTCAATGGTTCCACTCAATAGCATCAACTACAAGAGTAATCAACACCGGGAAAGTTTCCCCTATGAATATAACAAGATCCAACTCAAGATGTTACAGCGGGATGGCGTGGTGATGGTGGAGATGAAGGTGCTGGTGATGGAGATGATGATAATGATCCCGATGAAGTCCGATGCGATGGTGATGATGATGGCGACGATCTCCCCTCTCCGGGAAGGAATTTCCCCGGTAGATTTCTCCCTGCCGGAGAGCTTTTCTCTCTCTGGTGTTTTCCGCCCCGCAGAGGCGGTGGTGTCTAACTCTGAGCCCTCCCCCGACTTAGGTTTTCGGGGATGATGAAGTACGCGAAGGGGCGAGACCAGAAGTGGGCCAGGGCGGCCTCACACAGGGCTGGCGCGGCCAGGGTGCAGGCCGCGCCACCCTGGCGTGAGAGCCCCTCCTGGCTCCTCTCGACTCCTCCTTCTGGCTTCCTAAGTCTTCTGGGAAAATATAATTTCCTGGTATTTTTCTGGAATTTTCCTGATCTTCAAAATATGGTCCCTTGATGGTCCTTTTTCCAGCAGAATCCTGACTCCGGCAGCAAATCCTCCAATGATCATCAAACATGTGAAAACAAAGGAAATAACATAAGTATCAACTCTAAATATGAAATATATCAATGAATAACAGTAAATTATGATACAAAATAGTGATGCAAAATGGACGTATCATTGAGCAACAGGGAAGATTTACACCACCAGCACACATCAAATCAACCAAACCATCAAAGCCAAAGACAAACATGGTGACATAGTTCAACTAGGAACTAGGTCAAGCAGCTAGGAGGAGCAGGCTTGCCACAAGAAGCAGGAAATCAGAATTATCCAAAAGAACAAGCTACTCTTCAGCAGCAGGTTATTATTAAACCACAGCACACATAAGTGCTGGGAGAGAACTCACAAGTTTATCTCCCAGGCAGGCAGCACAGAGCACAGCCACACATGAATCAAGCAAAGCTTGATGAAACAAGGTCTTTGGTCATCATTTGGATGTCCAGGAGGCCATGACCTTGAAGACAAGGCCATCCACAACACCTACTCCCTAACACATAATCTTACCTGGGAATTTCTCAAAGGATATACTCACAGAAATAAGAGCAAGGCCAGGAGTGGCATATGGGTTGCCTAGCTAACAAGACTTAGGCCTAAACCTAGAAAACCATCAGCTTTGTCAATAGAAATTGATCAAGTTTAAATAAGCATCTGGGGAAAAGTGGACATGGACACTTTTAATCAGTTAAGCCACCAGCAGACCACCACAGAGGGTGATCCACTCTCAAGAGACTCAATTAAGCGGCCAACACCCACAGTAAATGTGCGCACCTCAAGGAGGTATCACAGTGAAGCAGTTAGTCAGAAGCTACTGCAAGAGCCACAACAGCAGTCATGGAATATAGCATCACTGCTAGGAATAACCAAGCTCAACAGAACTAGTTTGCATCACTAGATCAGCACAACAGAAGCACTGCAAGAAAGGGCAGTGAGACTGTTAACAGCACATCTCAATTAACAGCAATATTCAGTGATAACTAACACATAGTTATCCATGCACTTGATGAAATTGATCAAGACCAGCCACTAGCAAGCTCTTAGCTAATCAAGCAACAACGTTAACTGAATAATTAAGCAGTAAAATATCACCATAGCATTCACTTAACTGAAACCAACAAGCTTCAGTTAACAGTGTTAACTGAAGCTATGTCTGAAACTGACAGTAGCAGCAAGCATGCACATGATCAAGCTCGAGCTACAAGAGTACTGAACCAAGAGTGCTCACAGAGCCTAAAGTCACACATCACAGCCAGCCTAATTTCACAGCACGAGAACAAGCTTGGGGAGTGCTACTCGGTGATGGCGCCAGAAAAGAAGCTGGTGGCGTGTAGTTGACGTGGAGCAGTAAGTCCTTGTGCGTGGTGAATGACCAGCCCGTTGGGAACCCCAAGAGGAAGGTATGATAAGTGTAGCGGCTAGTTTTCCCTCAGTTAAGATACCAAGGTTTATCGATCAGGAGAGGAGAGACGGCGACGACTGAAGGTGATGTGGAACCTGCACACACACAACCAAGTACTTTGTTTCCAACTTGCGATGAGGTTGTCAATCTCACTGGTTTGCTTGAAACAAAGATTATGAGCGTATCGAGTGGAAAACAATATAATATGCGAGTAAAGTAAACAGTGCGAGTAAAGTAAACAGGTGATAGCAATATGATGTAAATAGGACCGGGGTCCATAGTTCACTAGTGGTGTCTCTCCATAGATAAAATAACACATGCTGGGTAAACAAATTACAGTTGGGCAATTGATAGAATAAAGATAAACGTGATATGTCAAGAAGATCACTATGAGATTTACTCTGGGCATTACAACAAAATACATAGACCGCCATCCAACTGCATCTATGACTAATAATCCACTCCCGGGGATATCAATCCGAACACCCTGATACGTCTCAAACGTATCTATAATTTTTGATGCTCCATGCTTGTTTTCACACCATTTGCCTATTGTTTCGTTACACTTAGTGGCACTTTTATGCATTTTCCGGAACTAACCTATTAACGAGTTGCCACAGTGCCAGTTCCCTGTTTTCTGCTGTTTTTGTGTTTCAGAAGTGATACACAGGAAATATTCTCGGAATTGGACGAAACAAGTTCCTGAAGTCTTATTTTACCCGGAAGCTTCCAGAGATCCGAAGAGGAGTAGGAGGTGGGCCACAGGGGCCCCACACACACAGGTGGCGCGACCAGGCCCCTGGCCGCGCCAGCCATGTGTGAGGAGGCCCTGGCCCTCCTCTGACATCGCCCCTTCGCCTATAAGAAGCCTCGGGACGGAAAACCCTAGAGGATTTGGCAATTTTCCAGAAAGAGTTCCGCAGCTCCGCCGCCATCACCGACGAATTTCGGGGGACAAAAGTCTCTGTTCCGGCACCCTGCCGGGACGGGGAAGTGCCCCCGGAGCCATCTCCATCGGTCTCCATCGCCGTCTCCGCCATCTCCATCGACCTCACCGCCATCTCCATCAACCTTGCTATCTCCTATGATGAGGAGGGAGTAGTTCATCCCCGGGGCTGAGGGCTCTACCGGTAGCTATGTGGTTCACCTCTCTCTCCCATGATGTGATCTTTATGTGATCGTGAGCTTTGTATCATGTTGAACAAGTACATGTTATTATTCAGATATTTTGTGTACTCTAGTGATGTTATTAAAGTAATCTATTCCTCCTGCTATGGTGTAACGGTGACAGTGCGTGCACCATGGTGGTACTTGGTTTAGGCTATGATTGTGATCTCTTGTGGATTATGAGAATAATTATTGCTATGATAGTTTGAGTGATCTATTCCTCCTTTCATGGTGTAATGTTGACAGTGTGTGCACCGTGTTAGTACTTGGTTTAAGTTGCAATGATTTCTATCTTGAGTTGTGATCTGATTTGGGTATCGCTATGAGTGGTGTTTGTCAAGTACTTGATGAACTTTAAGGGGTGCTTCTGTAGCCACTACACAATGATTAGTGTTATTCAATAGGAGAGTAATTCAGAGTACCTTAGCAAAGAGAAGTTACTTGTTCATTCATGTTATATTGTTGGGAGTGTGTCCACTAGTGAAAGTATGATCCCTAGGCCTTATTTCCAAGCATTGCACACCGTTTACTTGCTATTTTATTACTTGTTTGCTCGCAGCGATATTTATTTCATACCACAGTTACTACTTATAATCATCCATACCACTTGTATTTCACTATCTCTTCGCCGAACTAGTGCACCTATACATCTGACAAGTGTATTGGGTGTGTTGGGGACACAAGAGACTTTCTGTATTGTAATTGCAGGGTTGCTTGAGAGGGATAGCTTTGACCTCTAACCTCCCTGAGTTCGATAAACCTTGGGTGATCCACTTAAGGGAAACTTGCTGCTGTTCTACAAACCTCTGCACTTGGAGGCCCAACAAGTGTCTACAAGAATAGAAGTGCGTAGACATCAAGCTCTTTTCTGGCGCCGTTGCCGGGGAGGTAAGGTAAAAGGTACTCGCATCCTCCTGTGTGAGTACTCGGAGTTATTTCCTTTAGATTCTGCAGTTATATCTTTTTGTTTCTTGTTTTTATTTTCACTAGTTAGGCTTAATGGAAAACAAAGAGTTCTTTAGTCTTTTTCCTGATTTTAGATTTGAAGAGAAAATTGAAAATCCTTTGGAGCTTATTTTGCATAGCAATGTTATTAGTACGAATGCTTTGAATACTGTTAATGCTAATGCTATAGAAAAGTCTAAGCTTGGGGAAGCTAGTTTTGTTAAGTATGATATTTTTAGTCCCCCAGCTTTAGTGGAGAAAGTTTGCTCTGATGATATTTTATCTCCCATATGTGATGTTTCTAATGATGCTTGTGCTCCTCATCCTTTTAAAATACCTATGGAGATTGTTGAACGTATTAGGGATAACTGCTATTTAGGAGATGGAACTGTCCATCCTGGTGATCATCTGCTCTTTATACATGAATTATGCGAGTTGTTCCAGTGTGCAGGTATTTCAATGAACCAAGTTAAGAAGAAGCTATTCACTTTATCATTGAAAGGCAGAGCTGAGGAGTGGTATCGGCTGCTTGAAGATGGTCCATCTATTGGCTGGGAGGAAATTGTACCTCTCTTTTATTCTAAATTCTATCCCCCAAGTGAGATTCATAAAGATCGTAATCAGATATATAATTTTTGGCCTCATGAGGGAGAAAGCATTGCCCAAGCGTGGGGAAGATTGAAGTTACTAATGCACAAATGTCCTATTCATGATCTTCCCCGTAATATTGTTATTAATAATTTTTATGCAAGGCTTTCAGGATATTACAAGGACTATCTAGATGCATGCTTTGATGGGTCTTTCACAAGCAAGGATGTCGACACCAAGTGGGATCTGCTTGAGACAATTCAAAACAATATTGAAGGTTGGGATAGCGACAAAGGTAAAGGATCAGGTATGAATTATGAGTTTGATTGCATTAAGTCTTTCGCTAAAACTGCTAATTTTCAAGAGCTTAGTGCTAAATATGGTCTTGATCCTCAAATTATGGTTGATTGCTTTAAAGCCTTTGCTTCCCATATGAATGTTCCTAAAGGAAATGGGGACGTGTATCATGAACCTTTTAAGGACACTTGCATAGATAGTGATATTGTTATTGATGATTGCAATAAACATGCTCAAACTTCTAAAAGTACTATTTCTTATAAGCATGATAATTTTTGTGGAGTACATAGACCTTGTGAACAGAGTTACAACAAGGAAGATTATTGCATCACCCACGCAAATGAAGAAACTAGTATGTGGTACGAGGATATAGGTGAGATCGGTAAAAAGGTTTGTGAGCTTTATCCTTTTCTTTGTAAACATTGCGATGACATAGGTCATTTTAATTTCCAATGCTCAAGCCCTAATAGTTACTCTTCTAGTACCTTAAGTATGTATTGTGATGACAAGATTACTCCCAATCAGCATGATGAGCTTGCTTTGTTCTTGGCATGTGATGAGATATCTAGAAAGATTGCTTTGATAGATATGAATGATGTTGATATTAATAGCACCCTTCGTGGTTGTCGTCTCTATTGTGCTAAAGATTGCCTTGCAAATACTTACATTCAAAATCTTATAAAACTTGATATTTTGCCAAGCTATGACAGGACTGATAGATGTTTTTATCTTATTAATAGAGAGGAGGAATCCTCCAAAGTTTCTTCTGTTGTTTCTGTCAGCAAACCAAAATATGTGGAGAAGATGCCCTTCAAGTCTCTCCCTCCTAAAGGAGAGAGTAAGAAGAGTAAGAAGAAGAAGAAGAAGAAGAAGAGTAAGAGGCGAGAGGACACGGTATCTTCCCCTAAGCGTTATGATCCTGCTATAGATTATGATAATTCTGATTGGGATGATGTTCCTATGCCTATTACCTATGTTAGTAATCATGATTGGGAAAAGCACTCTACTTTTGATATTGAAAATCTTTTTGGTACCAATTCTAAGGTTAATAATTGTTGTACCATTAGTGCTATCCATGTTCCCTCTTATGATGATATGTTTGATGAGTATGCTTTGCGACATAGTAGTTCTCTAGCTTGAGATGATGGGTATAATATTTTCAGTTCACCTGCTTTTGAGGAGAAAATTAGTTATGATTGCAATATGCCTCCTATTTTTTATGATTATGGTGATGAGAATAATTATTCTGCTGAATCTGCTCCTACTACTATTGTTCATGTGGGGAGTATTAATTCTTTTATGCATATGGCTCATGATAGGGATGTTTTATGTGATAGTTATATTGTTAGTTCTATTCATGATGCTACTGCAAGTTATTATGAGAGAGGGAAACATGGTTTGATGGATCTCAACAATATTGAGTTTCCCCTTTTTATGTTGCAATTCTTGAAGTTGTACTTGTTTTGCCTTCCTATGCTTTTTGCTTTGCGCTTTCATGACTTGTCTCTTTACAAGACTATTTTTCATAGGAAGTGGTTTAGATTTAAATGTGTTCCACATTTGCTTTTTGATGCTCTCTATTGCTTTAAGTTCCTATATAGCGCATTTGCCTCAAGCTCTTATATGGCGCCCACATGAGCATCTTTGCAAATTACTGCGCCTAGCTCAAAGGCGTTAAAGAAAAGCACTCTTGGGAGATAACCCAATGTTTTCTCTTCAGTACTTTTTCTTTTATTTGAGTCTTGGAAGTCATTACTACTGTAATGACCGCTCCTTATCTTGTTTATTTCGTTTTTGTGCCAAGAGAAGCCTCTAATTTGAGTGAGGTGAGATTTGGGGATGTTGCTGTCCTGAAACTGTTTTCGGTGCTACACCGTAAAAATTCGTGAAAATTCTCTGTTTATCTTTTGGACCTGCGATTTCTTGTGCATATGCCCCAGGTTATATCCAAACTTTTCTTAGTTGAACACTTTTTGATTTGAGCAACAGAAAATCCCTCAAAAATTCGTCCTTTGTCAGCTGTTCAGTTTTGACAGATTTCTGCCAATATTTGTTTTTGCCACTTTATCGCTTTCTTTTGAGTTCTTTTTTATCATGGAACTCTTGTGGAAGTTGCTACAGTAGTATATACTTTATATGTGGTGGTTTTGGGTTGAAACCTGAAGCTAAAAGAGGTTGAATATATTTTATGCTTACACTAATGTTGCTAATAGAATTGTGTTTAGTTTTGTATGAAGGAAGTTTTCAAGTGTAGGGATTGGAGAATGATGAGATGAGTTGAAGAATGGACAAAAGCTCAAGCTTGGGGATGCCCATGCATCACCCCAAGAAATATCCAAGAAGTAAAAGCGTCAAAGCTTGGGGATGCCCCCAAGGCACCCCTTCTTCATCGGCAAAAATCAGGTCACCTTTCAAAACACTATATTTTTATTGCTTCATGCACTATGTGTTTTTCTTGGAGCGTCAGTTGTTTTAGTTTTCTTAGTTGGTTAGGTTTGTTTGTTTGCTGCAATAAATGGTTAGATCACATCATGTTTCTTTTGGAGGAGATGAACTCGTTTTCATTTGCTAAGAACACTCAGTTTTTCACTCTTATCGTTCACCGAGTGTTCTTCTTTTTCTGCTACTGGTTTTGGTTTTCGTTTTCGCCTTGATTTGCGTTCAGATCTTGTCATATCTTTTTATCAAGGTGTATTTTTGCCTCTGATCTTTATTGGTTTTCATCAAAAGAGGTGTTTATAAAAATTTCAAATGGTGTTGGAAAAGAGAAAAAGCTTTGTGCAAAATAGTGGTACAAGAAGGAGCTTGTGTAGACTGCGGCTTAGGCTTTTTCATGTCATGCTTGATGTCTTTTTGATAGTATGCTTAGTGGTTTTGCTGTAGCATGACTTGTCTCAAATAACTGAGATTGCTTAATGAGCCTTTGAAAAAATCATGCGTTGTTTTTATTGTATGGAAGCATTATTTTGGTTTTCTCCTTGATGCTTTATTTGGGTTGACTTGGCGCATGCTCACACATGTTAGACTCTTACAAAGTCGCCAATAGCCTTCATGATCATTTAGTTTTTGACTTTTGATGCCATCTTATGCTTCTTTTAATGTCGCTTTGTCGCTTTGCATGATTATGGCCATTACTGCTCTCTTAGTTGGTCGCTCCCAGTCTTTTGCTAGCCCTCGCCTTGTACTGAGTATGAGCTCTACTCGTGCATCCAACTCCAAAAAGCCAAAGTTTTCCAAAGTGTCCACCATACATACCTATTAGCAATTTGCTATTCCAAGTAAATTTGACTTGCTTTTATATTCTCTTCAAATTAAACTCTTACCAGTGTTATGTGAAATTCGGTCAGTAAAGCTCTCACGAACCGGAAGGCACACTTTACTTTTTCCTGTTCTTAAAATTTTGACATTGTGGTCTTTTATGTTGAGTTGTTATGCTTGCAAGTTGTAAGTTGGATTCTAGCCCAGCCATGCTGTCATGGGGCAAGCTTTCAACATTGCACTTCTTTTTGAGTTGATATCGTGATCTTTTGTTTATGGATGCCCGCTGTGTGAAATGAATTGGGAATCTTGTAAGGATCATGGAATTTGTATATGTGTTAGGGAAACGCCGGGCCGCCAATCTAAGCCATGCATAATTCATGGTGGAAATTTGCAGCATACCCATGGTGAACATTCGACGACGCATCTCACAATAAAAAGCTAAACAATATAGCAAATAAAAGAGATGTCGAGGTGTTCATTGTCTGCTTGTCCTGTCATTTTGGTGTGGGCTTGTTCCATGTCATCGGGCACGGAGGTACCCCATTGGCGGTTCT
This sequence comes from Dactylis glomerata, assembly GCA_007115705.1. NCBI lineage: Eukaryota > Viridiplantae > Streptophyta > Magnoliopsida > Poales > Poaceae > Dactylis > Dactylis glomerata. The sequence goes on from QXEO01000184.1 coordinate 1,900,720, forward strand.
CAATGATACGCATACACTTACAATGACAAGAGCCTTGCTTGGGACTCTAAGTAAATTAGCATGGTTTGGGTACTCGCATTCACGGGACACGAGGTTTTCAACTTATGATTTGTCAAGCATATGCATCATAATTGTTCTCACATTAACTTTAACCATTCAAGATGCTTATGATGGGGGCAATGAGAGCTCAAAGCCGGTAAGTACCATAATTTTTGAAGGTTATAAAACTTGCAATCACTGCTTCCCTCTGCGAAGGGCCTTTCTTTTACTTTTATGTTGAGTCACCACCTTCTTTCTTTATGCACTATTAAGAGAGCATAGTTGTCATTCTTAGTGTGATATGCATTGTCCCAAAGTTCATTGATTGATTCATATTGTTGGTTTCACTTGTTCTTAAATTATTTGTATCTAGTCGCCCTCTTAAACTTTGAGGTGTCCTATGCATTTATGTTTTGCTCTCTTTGAAGGACAAGCTTAAAACCATTTGTATGTCTTTCCTTATGATTTGAACACACGTTTGACTTTCATTGTTTCATTTTCATGATCTTTTGTTTGTGTTCATTTACATGTTTACAACATGGTTGCTAAGTTCTTATTGTCATGATTATATCTTTCATGCCCATGTTTTAAGTTCTATTGATCCCAGCTCACCAATGCTTGCATATATGATCAAGATTGTGTAGGTGCATGTCACCTCAAAAATTATTCTTTTGTTATCACTTACCTACTCGAGGACGAGCAGGAGTTAAGCTTGGGGATGCTTGATACGTCTCAAACGTATCTATAATTTTTGATGCTCCATGCTTGTTTTTACACCATTTGCCTACTGTTTCGTTACACTTAGTGGCACTTTTATGCATTTTCCGGAACTAACCTATTAACGAGTTGCCACAGTGCCAGTTCCCTGTTTTCTGCTATTTTTGTGTTTCAGAAGTGATACACAGGAAATATTCTCAGAATTGGACGAAACAAGTTCCTGAAGTCTTATTTTACCCGGAAGCTTCTAGAGATCCGAAGAGGAGTAGGAGGTGGGCCACAGGGGGCCCACACACATAGGTGGCGCGGCCAGGCCCCTGGCCGCGCCAGTCATGTGTGAGGAGGCCCTGGCCCTCCTCTGACATCGCCCCTTCGCCTATAAGAAGCCTCGGGACGGAAAACCCTAGAGGATTCGGCAATTTTCCAGAAAGAGTTCCGCAGCTCCGCCGCCATCACCGACGAATTTCGGGGGACAGAAGTCTCTGTTCCGGCACCCTGCCGGGACGGGGAAGTGCCCCCGGAGCCATCTCCATCGGTCTCCATCGCCATCTCCGCCGTCTCCATCGACCTCACCGCCATCTCCATCAACCTTGCTGTCTCCTATGATGAGGAGGGAGTAGTTCATCCTCGGGGCTGAGGGCTCTACCGGTAGCTATGTGGTTCACCTCTCTCTCCCATGATGTGATCTTTATGTGATCGTGAGCTTTGTATCATGTTGAACAAGTACATGTTATTATTCAGATATTTTGTGTACTCTAGTGATGTTATTAAAGTAATCTATTCTTCCTGCTATGGTGTAACGGTGACAGTGCGTGCACCATGGTGGTACTTGGTTTTGGCTATGATTGTGATCTCTTGTGGATTATGAGAATAATTATTGCTATGATAGTTTGAGTGATCTATTCCTCCTTTCATGGTGTAATGTTGACAGTGTGTGCACTGTGTTAGTACTTGGTTTAAGTTGCAATGATTTCTATCTTGAGTTGTGATCTGATTTGGGTATCGCTATGAGTGGTGTTTGTCAAGTACTTGATGAACTTTAAGGGGTGCTTCTGTAGCCACTACACAATGATTAGTGTTATTCAATAGGAGAGTAATTCAGAGTACCTTAGCAAAGAGAAGTTACTTGTTCATTCATGTTATATTGTTGGGAGTGTGTCCACTAGTGAAAGTATGATCCCTAGGCCTTATTTCCAAGCATTGCACACCGTTTACTTGCTATTTTATTACTTGTTTGCTCGCAGCGATATTTATTTCATACCACAGTTACTACTTATAATCATCCATACCACTTGTATTTCACTATCTCTTCGCCGAACTAGTGCACCTATACATCTGACAAGTGTATTGGGTGTGTTGGGGACACAAGAGACTTTCTGTATCGTAATTGCAGGGTTGCTTGAGAGGGATAGCTTTGACCTCTAACCTCCCTGAGTTCGATAAACCTTGGGTGATCCACTTAAGGGAAACTTGCTGCTGTTCTACAAACCTCTGCACTTGGAGGCCCAACAAGTGTCTACAAGAATAGAAGTGCGTAGACATCACACCCCAGTAGTATTAAGTTGCGAACAACAGATAATTGCATTAAGCAAAGTGTGTAATGTAAACAAAGCATATGCCCTTGAGCATATGAATGTTGTTTTCTCCCTAGTAGCAATAGCACATCTACCACCTTAGAGGTTTCTGTCACTCCCCCAGGTGAAATAGAGACATGAACCCACTATCGAGCATAAATACCCCCTCTTGGAGTCACTAGCAACTACTCGGCCAAGATAGCTACTAACAACGGAGAGCATGCAAGATCATAAACAACATAGAGATAACAAAAGATATAATTCAGTACAGCAACGTAATCATAAACACCAATATTCATCGGATCCCAACAAACCAAACATGTAGAATTACATAACGGTGATCTCAATCATGTAGGGCAGCTCATGAGATCTAAACATGAAGCACATGGTGGAGAAGACAACCATCTAGCTACTGATATGGACCCATAGTCCAAGGTAGACTACTCACTCATCGCTCCGGAGGCAAGCATGGCGATGAAGAAGACCTCCGGTGGAGATTCCCCTCTCCGGCAGGGTGCCGGGAAGAGCTTCTGGACCCTCCCGATCTTCGGGTCGACGGTGGCGGCGGATCGCGATGTGTTCTGGAAATCTGATCGGGTACTTAGGTTTTTTCCGTTGGGGGGTCTTTATAGGCGAAGGGGCGATGTCAGAGGAGGGGCCAGACGGCCACACACGGGGGTGGCGCGGGCCAGGGGCTGGCCGCGCCACCTGTGCGTGTGGGCCCCTGGTCCCTCGCCTCCTACTCTCCTTCGGATCTCTGGAAGCTTCCGGGTAAAATAAGACTTCAGGAACTTGTTTCGTCCAATTCCGAGAATAATTCCTGTGTATCACTTCTGAAACACAAAAACAACAGAAAACAGGAAACTGGCACTGTGGCACTTGTTAATAGGTTAGTTCCGGAAAATGCATAAAAATGCCACTAACTGTAACGAAACAATAGGCAAATGGTGTAAAAACAAGCATGGAGCATCAAAAATTATAGATACGTTTGAGACGTATCAAGCATCCCCAAGCTTAACTCCTGCTCGTCCTCGAGTAGGTAAGTGATAACAAAAGAATAATTTTTGAGGTGACATGCACCTACACAATCTTGATCATATATGTAAGCATTTGTGAGCTGGGATCATAAGAACTTAAAACATGGGCATGAAAGATATAATCATGACAATAAGAACTTAGCAACCATGTTGTAAACATGCAAATGAACACAAACAAAAGATCATGCTAATGAAACAATGAAAGTCAAACGTGTGTTCAAATCATAAGGAAAAACATACAAATGGTTTTCAGCTTGTCCTTCCAAGAGAGCAAAACATAAATGCATAGGACACCTTCAAGTTTAAGAGGGCGACTAGATACAAATAATTTAAGAACAACTGAAACCAATCATCATGAATCAATCAATGAACTTTGGGACAATGCATATCACACTAAGAATGACAACTATGCTCTCTTAATGGTGCATAAAGAAAGAAGGTGGTGACTCAACATAAAAGTAAAAGAAAGGCCCTTCGCAGAGGGAAGCAGTGATTGCAAGTTTTATAACCTTCAAAAATTATGGTACTTACCGGCTTTGAGCTCTCATTGCCCCCATCATAAGCATCTTGAATGGTTAAAGTTAATGCGAGAACAATTATGATGCATATGCTTGACAAATCATAAGTTGAAAACCTCGTGCCCCGTGAATACGAGTACCCAAACCTCATGCTACTTTACTTAGAGTCCCAAGCAAGGCTCTTGTCATTGTAAGTATATGCATATCATTAAGAACCGCCAATGGGGTACCTCCGTGCCCGATGACATGGAACAAGCCCACACCAAAATGATAGGACAAGCAGACAATGAACACCTCGACATCTCTTTTATTTGCCATTTGTTTAGCTTTTTATTGTGAGATGCGTCGTCGAATGTTCACCATGGGTATGCTGCAAATTTCCACCATGAATTATGCATGGCTTAGATTGGCGGCCCGGCGTTTCCCTAACACATATACAAACTCCATGATCCCCACAAGATTCCCAATTCATTTCACACCGCGGGCATCCATAAACAAAAGATCACGATATCAACTCAATTAAGATATGCAATGTTGAAAGCTTGCCCATGACAGCATGGCTGGGCTAGAATCCAACTTACAACTTGCAAGCATAACAACTCAACATAAGAGACCACAATGTCAAATTTTTAAGAACAGGAAAAAGTAAAGTGTGCCTTCCGGTTCGTGAGAGCTTTACTGACCGAATTTCGCATAACACTGGTAAGAGTTTAATTTGAAGAGAAAATAAAAGCAAGTCAAATTTACTTGGAATAGAAAATTGCTAGTAGGTATGTATGGTGGATACTTTGGAAAACTTTGGCTTTTAGGAGTTGGATGCACGAGTAGAGCTCATACTCAGTACAAGGCGAGGGCTAGCAAAAGACTGGGAGCGACCAACTAAGAGAGCAATAATGGCCATAATCATGCAAAGCGACAAAGCGACATTAAAAGAAGCATAAGATGGCATCAAAAGTCAAAAACTAAATGATCATGAAGGCTATTGGCGACTTTGTAAGAGTCTAACATGTGTGAGCATGCGCCAAGTCAACCCAAATAAAGCATCAAGGAGAAAACCAAAATAATGCTTCCATACAATAAAAACAACGCATGATTTTTTCAAAGGCTCATTAAGCAATCTCAGTTTATTTGAGACAAGTCATGCTACAGCAAAACCACTAAGCATACTATCAAAAAGACATCAAGCATGACATGAAAAATCCTAAGCCGCAGTCTACACAAGCTCCTTCTTGTACCACTATTTTGCACAAAGCTTTTTCTCTTTTCCAACACCATTTGAAATTTTTATAAACACCTCTTTTGATGAAAACCAATAAAGATCAGAGGCAAAAATACACCTTGATGAAAAGATATGACAAGGTCTGAACGCAAATCAAGGCGAAAACGAAAACCAAAAGCAGTAGCAGAAAAAGTAGAACGCTCGATGAACGATAAGAGTGAAAACTAGAGCGTTCTTTGCAAATGAAAACGAGTACAACTTCTCCAAAAGAAATTTGTTGTGGTCCAACCATTTATTGAAGCAAACAAACAACCTAAACCAACTAAGAAAACTAAAACAACTGACGCTCCAAGAAAAACACATAGTGCATGAAGCAATAAAAATATAGTGTTTTGAAAGGTGACCTGATTTTTGCCGATGAAGAAGGGGTGCCTCGGGGGCATCCCCAAGCTTTGACGCTTGTACTTCTTGGATATTTCTTGGGGTGATGCGTGGGCATCCCCAAGCTTGAGCTTTTGTCCATTCTTCAACTCATCTCATCATTCTCCAATCCCTACACTTGAAAACTTCCTTCATACAAAACTAAACACAAATCTATTAGCAACATTAGTGTAGCATAACATATAATCAACCTCTTTTTGCTTCAGGTTTCAACTCAAAACCATCACATATATAGCAAATACTACTGTAGCAAATCTACTAAAGGCAAATCTCCTGTGTATCTGTGCCATTCCCTGGATCAGTAGATAGCACCACAGTACAAAATAAGTAATCATTGCAATAGCATCAATGTTACAACGTAAATCTAGTTACATAGGTCTTCAACCTTACGAGTACACAGCATAAAGCATAGTTGCAGTGAGCCTCCATTCTTCATCACGTGCCACAGGCAGACATGTTGGAATGTAGTCTCGAGATCCTACTCCTGGTTCCTTACTCGAAATAAACCTGCATGTTTGAATATGCAGCCCCAGAGGGGTCAGTACAATGATGTACTGGCAAATGACACATATTTGGTGGCATTTTTGTGGAAAGACTATACTACATGACATTTGGCTGGTGGATCCCAAAGGCTGATTTGCATAAAGCCAATTTTATCCTATAATCCATTTCAATACTTTCCTTCAACAAATTTTATTTTCAAGGGTCAAGACAACCCCCATACACTACATACTGGCCGGTATGTAGTTCTGGGCGTAACTCAACAAAGTTTGGAACCTCAGGCACCACCACCCCTCGGAGTGTATGGTCCTTAGTTCCTACCTAGAGGTTTCTAGACAAATTTTAATAATTCAGAAATGGTGATGAGATTATTCCGTACATTCCATGTCTAGAGACTCAATTGTCCATAACCGAGGACACGGCTAATCGATTAGATTTAAACACCTTGCAAGGGTTGTGCACTTTCACCTTACGATTCATTTCATGCCCATACATGAATTGAAACGAGACCTTTTAGAAGGAGAGGGCAACTAACTGGCAAGATCCGCTCCCAACCTATAATTCATCTACCACCATCTTCTCGCGCCTAGTTGCACTCCCACATTCTAATCAGTCAAGACAGAGCCCATAATGTCATAAGGCTGCACTGGAAGTACGCTAAGCATGGAAGACATAGCCATCTCTTTGTTCCTGGGTGGCCATCCACAAGTGTACGCCCAGGCAGCAACTACACGTAGTGTAGCCCCAGGTCGCCACTCAACACCACCTCCATCAACATACCAATCCACCCAGGTGTTTCATTTTAGTTGAAGTTATTAACTTTTCACAAAACACTTTTCAAGTGATCTTAGCATGGCATCAAAGTTAACAAAGTATTTAGCATCCTATCAAGTGGGGTTTGAGGGATAGCTACACACTACTAGGATCTAAGCATTTGATAAAACAGTTGAGTAAAACACCTATCATGCATACTACAAGAGGTGAAATTACTAATGCATAATAAAATGGGTAGGGAATATGTGTGTCACTTGCCTTTTTGGAGTATACGATCTTTCCACTTCTCTCAACTAAGCACGTAGCTCTTCGCACAAACTATAGCATAAGAAATAGCATAACATAAACACCTCATTCAAACACAAGCAAACAATTCAAACAACTGAAAAGGGTTTGTTTAACAATTTAGGTTTATTGATATGTTAAGATAGAAAGATATGGCGAAGGATCATGATTTGTGAGATATGGATTTGAGAGCTATCTGGGGAAGATCAATATGATTTGAGAGAGAAACAGATTAGGCATTATATAATTGATGAAGTTTTATGCTTTATCAAAGCATAAGGGTTTTAGGAATAGCTCGTGTAAAATAAATTACACAAGAGTTAATCTGTGCAACTACAACACTATTGAGTAAATGTGACAGCAAATTACTCTTAATAGCATTTATCACACTTAGGAATTAGGCTAGGTTTTGAGAATGCTTGAATTACTCAATTAGCACATTTGCAAGTTGAATATTTCAATACATGTGAACAAAACTAAGTAGGCATTGGATTGGATATGAATGAGTGATATTTGAGGACATGGCTTAATGGTTCATTGATCAACATGGTGTATAACACATACTATGGTATGGGTTATAATAGCTCCACGTTAATAAAATCTAGGTTTGAGATGAATTCATATTCTACTCAAGTAGCACAATTGCAATTTGAGTACCTATATGAATTAGATAAAATATAATGAGTGAGATCTTTATGCTTTATCAAAGCATATTGAATCTTGGACTATCTCATGTGGGTAAATCGCCTGAGAGGCAAAATAGTGCAATAGCAATACTATTGAATAAGTGTGACAACAATTATTCTTAAATAGTATATATTACACCTAGGCAATGGGCTAGGATTCATGAAGCATTGAGTTACTCAATTAACTCATTTGTTAATTGAATGGTTCTACACATGAAGTCGGGATCAAGTGGGCAGAGGATTGAGTATGGGTATATAACATTCGAGATTAGGGTTTTAGGTTCCTATTTGGTACAAGCAGTGCCGGATAGGTACCATAATGTTGATTAGATAAACTCCTAAGATAGTAAGAATAGAATCCTATGATTGAGATGCATCACACTCTACTCAAACAACACTATTGTAATTTGAATATGTGTGGGCTATACAAGATAGGTGTATGTAGATATGATCTTGGTCAAGATGTTGTTTAGATAAATAAGACATTGATTCAAAGTGATCCCAAGATGATATTTGATAGCTAGGTATGATCATAGGGTTTTCTAAGGTAGAAGGAATCATTGATAGAAATAGAATTAATCTATATAGGAATACTCAAATTCTCATAATAGAATTTGAATAATTGTGACATGGTTCAAGAAATTATGGGAGTGATGCTACTGGATAGCTTGCAGTAAAACAAAGTCACTGCAAGTGGGATCACTCAAAAATAAGTTATAGAATTCAAATTATGTTCAAAATAGTGATTTGAATAGATTTGAATGCACAAAGTGTGTGCACGTATTAACTTTGGATTTTCTTGATCCTATGATGTTCTACAAGTTGAGAGGATTCCAGAGATTACAAATTTGTAATTTTTGGATACTTGGTTCAAAAGATATGAATTAATCGAGCTAACAGAAGGTTTGATTCCAATTTGAAAATAGTTTCAAATTGAACCCATAAAATATAATATTTTATGGTACCACTGGATTCTATATGTTCTAAGGATTCCAACGGTATATCATTTGTTATTTTTGGACTTACAGATCAAAAGTTATGATTTTCCAAAGTTTGCACATAATTCTGTCAATTTCCAATTCGATTTTCTATTTTACCCCGAGAGACTGGCCACGTGGCGTGATGGCATTGGCTGATACCGGTTCGGCCGGATCTGCTTCCTGAGCCATTAGATCTGAAGGGTATTTGATGGTCTGGATCGTTCCATACCGATTGAGTTAAGTGATCAATTGTGGCCACTGGATCTGGATCTAACGGACGAAAAGGAGTGGAGGGGGAGAGCTCACTGTGAGTTAGGGTTCCGGCGAGTTCACCGGAGATGCGGCCAGGTGGTTGACTCCGGCGGGGTTCTGGTGGCTTCTGGGAGACGGCGTGTCCACGACGATGATCAGGGAGACACGGCGAGCTTGAAAACTTGGTCGGCGTCGTCGATTGTGTTCTGCTGCGCGGAGGAGAGGCGACTGGAGATGGTGCGGTGTTGGGGTGGTTCGGCCGACGGGGTATACGTCGTTTTCTCTGCAGTATTCGGCAGGATAAGAGTATCAGAGGGGGTGCCGGAGAGAGGGAAGAAGTTTAGGAGGAGAAAGAGGGGCGCGGGCTCACCGACGGCGACGAATTCGTCCGGAGATACTTGCAGAGGCTGCGGAGCTCCGACGACAAATTTCGTTGGCTTGAGACGAAATCGACAGAAGAGAGAAAAGGGAGGCGAGGGAGGAGGTCTGGGGCTTTTATAGGCGCGGCTACAGCAAGAATTAAGCAGGGATTAAAGGGAAATTAAGGGGGGGGAGGGAGTTTACTGCGGGGAGGAAACGGTCTCTGCGAGATTTCGGGCTGGAGCTTGAAGACGAGACGGGCTGACGGGTGGGTCCCATGAGTCAGTGAGAGAAAGAGAGAAGGAGGGTGCCCTTTCGGGATTTGGCCGGGTGGGCCGTGGGCCTCCTTCGGACCTGGGCCGGTTTGGCTCCCCGGGTCCAGTTTTCTTATTTTTATTTCTTTTCTCCTTTTCCTTTTTGATTTCAGATTTGTTTCCAAATCTTTTGCAAATTGTTTCAATTCAAAGCAAACAAATTCCTAGTGCCTTCAATAATCACTGCAGTGTTTTAAACCATTAAGGAACATGTTTTCAAAACAAAAGATGTTTTTGAATAAACTTTATGTGCATAGCATAAAGGTTTTGCTTGCATAAAATAATAGAAATAGAGTTCGAAATCGATTCTTTCTAAAATAGTAAAATAATAGTTTATAAAATAATGATTGGGAAACATACTCAATTATGGTTTGAAAAAGCAACCCATAATGAATAAAGCAAATTTTGTAAAACAATCTTTTGCAAGCAAGCTTGCATAAAGCTGAATAAGGGCAAGAAAATAGCATTTCAAATTCTTTTATTTTTCCCAAGAAATTCTTCAAGAAATAATAGAAAGTTTAAATTAGTTTTCTAATAAATCTTTCAAATAGACTCAAAAAGTTTTTAATTCCCTGTGAATTTTCAATCAACACAAGCAAAATAAAAACGAAAATTTTCCCCCAAAATTTGATAAAATCTTGGGTCGTTACACCATGGCCGAGGTCCAGAGCATCGGAGGCGAAGGAGACGAGAGCGCCAAGCGGGTAATTGACAAGATCTCACGGATAGGCAGGAGCGCCGTCGCGGGATCTATTGATTGCGACCCATCTCAGTGACGGACTTCGGCGGAGCTCGTCGGAATCGAGCGCGGCAGCGGCGAGGCGACGCAGTCACCAGGGCTCGAGCGAGAGAGGAGGAAGAAGCGAGCGAGGGGGTGCGGCCGGTCGGTTTGACCGAAGCCACCTGGTCGGGTTTGACCAGGTAGGCCGGCGCCGATAGGTGGGCCAGGCCCGACAGGTGGGCCAGGCCTGGCAGGAGAGTTTGAGAGGTTTTTAACCAAATTTAAAAACAAAAATTTGAATAGGAATAAAGAGGTTTTTGGAAAAAAAAACTTTTAACACTCAATTAAAGGCAGAAAAATAAACTTGGTTTTGCAAAAATAACTTTAAATGATTTTTGACCTTTTAATCACATAAATAGTGATTTTGTGAATAAGAGAGGATTTATTCATAATTGAATTATGAAGTTTTCTTTTAAAGGAAAAAACTTCTGGAAATAATTTAAATAAGGAAATAAAAGGACAATAACATTCTTGAAATAAAATAAAGTAAATCCATTCAAGAATTTATCCTTAGCATTCTTGAATGAATTTCACCTAATATATATACACTGGTAAATTCATAACTAGGGTATATACACTTTTAATAAATCACCCTATGAAGATAAATAGTAAAAGGAACTTTAAAGGACTTTTCTATAATTGTGAGTTATATAAGAAAGATCTAATTAGAATATAACTCATTATCAAGATTGAACTCCATTCTAGAATATTGAAGAATATTCTTGAATGAAGTAATTGATAACATATACTCCTTAAAATCATAAAAGGAGTATATAAATTCTAGGAGAACAATAAAACACTTCTGGGGGGTATAAAGGGAACACACACACCTTAAAGGCATGCATTATTTGAATCTTTAACCATTGCCCTTATCGGACAATGATGTTGTTTTCCAGAACCCGAGGTCCCGGGTCACTTCAACAAATCCAACTGCACTACCTTGCAGTTTGCAGGCAAGTTCACTCTTGCTCATATCTCTTGTGTACCTTTAACAAAGTACTTGCAAATATACCGGTGGTATTATTATAATTGCATTTAAAAGCAAAGGTTCTGCTTTTCTTGAATGAATATGACTAGGGGTTAGCAACCAAGGTGGTTGTCAACCTAGGAAGGTGGGCAGTGGGACCATGGTATGAGTATGGTGGAGGTCCCACTGTAACTGGAATGTTCACCTAGGATTAATAACCAATGTCACCTGTGATTCTTGTGCCATAAAATACGGTCAACCATAGTTGTCTCCCTGCGAGGAGCTTTGGGATGGGTGGAATCCCCCTAATGATTCCACGATTCTGGCGGTCTATGATGGATTGCGGCAACGATGGGGGTAGAGTGCCGAGGCCGGTGTTACCACAGGGCGTAACCAAACTGGTGGGGGTAACTCATTGTCAGGAAAGACAAGTATGCCGAGGTCGACAACTACCAAAGACGTAGTCCGGCGAGGGTAGCGAACCGAAGTTGGAGCCGCAAAAGGGTGGGTATGCAAGGTCACGAGAAGGAACAGTGATTGGCTCGGATCAACGGCTGGGCCACATACCAAGGAAGTATGGACGGGAAGTACACCGGTCGTGCAGCAAAGCATTGATCTCCTATGGGTACAAGTGACCACCTCTGCAGAGTGTACAAAAAGTATCAAGATACTCCCTGTTCCGGGAAGGAGCTACAAACACGGCAGGAAAGGAGCCCATCGAAGCTCTAATCAACCTGCGAAGACTGACGAACATAGCTCTTTGAATAAAATCAACCTTTGAAGAAATGATTATAAAACTGCATTTGGCCTAAGACTTTCTAGTCTATGGTCGTAGTTAGTGCATCAAACACCTCTATGCTATTAAATGAACTTGCTGGGTAACGCTCGTTACTCACCCCACTCCCTTTTAACCCTTACTTAGACTCGGAGGGCCAGTTTGAGGAGACTGAAGGAAGCCCGGAGGACTACGAGGAAGTCTACTACGAAGAGCCAGATTTAATGGGAGGATTCGAAGGCATTGACTACACCATCTCCTATGGTCCCGACAAAGGACTCGAGGAGGAGATCGACAACTAGAGTCATAGGATAGAAGCTTTGGTCGCATTGAACACCTAGAATAAAGCGACTAGAGTTGAGCATCATGTTTAGTTTACTACTTTCATTTGCAGCTAAGGTTTGTAGTATCAACTTAGAACCATCTAGTGTTCCTCTTTGGACCGAGGAGGAACTGTAGTCCTTTGTAACATTTTGGCTTGTAATATTCAGTGCTTGAATAAAGACCGCTGTGTTTCTGTTGTACCACTCTGAGGGATGTAATATTTGTGAATTAGTACTTCACGAGTGTTATGTCAACGAATTTTATACTACAACATGCAGTGGTATGCTGGGTCACCACACCATGTGCTTCATGTTTAGATCTCGTGAGCTGCCTTACATGATCGAGATCACCTTTGTGTAATTCTACATGTTGTGTTTGTTGGGATCTGATGAATATTGGTGTTATGTTAAGTTGATGTGCTGAATATTATCTTATGTTATCTCTATGTTGTTTATGATCTTGCATGCTCTCCGTTGTTAGTAGCTATCTTGGCCAAGTAGATACTAGTGACTCCAAGAGGGGGTATTTATGCTCGATAGTTGGGTTCATGCCTCTATTTAATCTGGGGGAGTGATAGAAACCTCTAAGGTTGTAGATGTGCTGTTGCCACTAGGGAGAAAACAACATTCTTGTGTCCAAGGACATTCATTTTGTTTACATTACACACTTTGCTTAATGCAGTTATCTGTTGTTCGCAACTTAATACTCGTGGGGTGTTCGGACGATATCCCCGTGGGTGGATTATTAGTCATAGATGCAGTTGGATGGCGGTCTATGTATTTTGTTGTAATGCCCAAAGTAAATCTCATAGTGATCCTCGTGACATATGCACGTTATCTTTATTCTATCAATTGCCCAACTGTAATTTGTTTACCCAGCATGTTGTTATTTATCTTATGGAGAGACACCACTAGTGAACTGTAGACCCCGGTCCAATTTCCTTTACATCGTTACACCATTTTACTTTTACTCGCACTGTTTACTTTCTCGCATACTACTATTGCTTTCCACTCGATACACTCAATCCTTTGTTTACAGCAAACCGGTGAGATTGACAACCTCATCGTAAGTTGGGAGCAAAGTTCTTGGTTGTGTTGTGTGCAGGTTCCACGTTGTTGCTGGTGCAAAGCAAAGCACTGGACGAGGCGCCTAATAAATTGTCCGGAGCTGTCGCGAAGCTAGCAGGCATCACCTTTTGAAGTATTGGCTTTTTCCTACTGGTTCGATAAACCTTGGTTTCTTACTGAGGGAAAACTTGTTGCTATGCTCATCATACCTTCCTCTTGGGGTTCCCAACTGGGAGGTCATCTACATCAACACCGCACCACAATCAAGCTGTTTTTCTGGCGCCGTTGCCGGGGAGAAAGAAGACTTCTGCAAGGGGAGTCTCGCACGCACATTCTTTACTTTGTTTTTTGTTTTGCTTTACTTTATTTTTGCTTGCATCGTTTTATAAAAAAAACAAAAAAATTAATTTCCTTTATAGTTGTTACTTTATTACTCTTAGTTCATTATGTTGTTCCCTAAGTACGTCTTGGAGGACCTCTCAGTAGGTAGTGGTTCTATTATTGGGAAAAGTAACATTGAGGAGTTCTTTAATCATATTAGCATGCATAAAGATGTTGAGGATAAATCTTTGGCTGAGCTCGCTCCTAGTTATGAAGTTGCTGCTGCTTATTTAGTTCACATATTGGAGGCTAGGTTTGTTAATCTTAATCCTTTTGTGCAACAAATGTTTCTTAAGCTTCATGATATTGAGGACTCCGAAAAGAAAGATTTTATCTTGGAGACTTTGCGTAGAGAATTCAGAGATGTTACTATTGAAGCTAGGAAAGTTTTTGAGCATTTTAATATGCTTGGCTCGCCTGTTAATGTTGTTGGTACAAACAATGAAGATTTCAAAGTACCAATTCCTTGCAAACTTGTAGGATTGCATGAAGCTTTGGAAAAGAATTTCGATTGGATTTGTCCTGAAAACACTTTTGATGAAAGTAGTGTACCAAAGCGTGATCACAAGGGATCCTCAAAAACTCATTTGGACACAATTTAATTTATTATTGAAAAGACTTCTGCAACTGATCTTAATGCCTCATTTGATATTACTTGATTTGCACCTTTCTACGCCTAGCTCAAAGACATTAAAAAAAGCACTCTTGGGAGATAACCCATTGTTTTACTTTCAGTTCTTTTTCTTTTATTTGAGTCTTGGAAGCTATTACTACTGTAATAACCGCTCCTTATCCTTTCTATTTCGTTGTTGTGCCAAGAGAAACCTCTAATTTGAGTGAGGTAAGATTTGGGGATGTTGCTGTCCTGAAACAGATTTTGGTGCTGTACCGTAAAAATTTGTGAAAATTCTCAGAATATCTTTTTGACCTGCGATTTCTTGTGCATATGCCCCAGGTTATATCCAAACTTTCATTAGTTTTACACTTTTTTATTTGAGCAACAGAAAACCCTCTAAAAAATCTACCTTTGTCAGCTGTTCTGTTTTGACAGATTTGTGCCACTATTTGTGTTTGCCTCTCGATCGCTTTCTTTTTGAGTTCTTTTGGTCATGGAACTTTTGGGGAAGTTTCTACAGTAGTATATGCTTTATATGTGGTGGTTTTGAGTTGAAATCTGAAGCAAAAAGGGTTTGATTCATTATGATGCTTACAGTAATGTTGCTAATAGAATTGTGTTGAGTTTTGTATGAAGGAAGTTTTCAAGTGTAGGGATTGGAGAATGATGAGATGAGTTGAAGAATGGACAAAAGCTCAAGCTTTGAGATGCCCATGTCACCCCAAGAAATATCAAAGAGTTACAAGCGTCAAAGCTTGGGGATGCCCCCGAGGCACCCCTTTTTCATCGGCAAAAATCAGGTCACCTTTCAACACACTATATTTTTATTGCTTCATGCACTATGCGTTTTTCTTGGAGCATATTTAGTTTTCAGTTTTGTTTTGTTTTGTTTGCTGCAATAAATGGTTTGACCCCAAGAAATTTCTTTTGGAGAAGTTTCCTTGCTTTACATTTGCCAAGAACACTCAGTTTTTCACTCTTATCGTTCAACGAGTGTTCTCTTTTTCTAGAACTGCGTTTAGCTTTCATTTTTCGCCTTGATTTTTGCTCAGATATTGTTTTATCTTTATATCAAGGTGTATTTTGACCTCTGGTCCATGTTGGTATTCATCAAAAGAGTTGTTTTAAAAAGGTTTGAATGGTGTTGGAAAAGAGAAAAAAATTCATGCAAAAAAGTGGTACAAAAAGGAGCTTGTTTAGACTGCGGCTTAGACTTTGCATGTCGTGCTTGATATCATTTTGATAGTATGCTTAGTGGTTTTGCTGTAGCATGACTTGTCTCAAATGACTGAGATTGCTTAATGAGCCTTTGAAAAAATCATGCGTTGTTTTTATTATTTGGAAGCAGCAATTTGGTTTTCTCCTTGATGCTTTATTTGGGTTGACTTGGCGCATGCTAACACATGTTTGACTCATACAAAGTCGCCATAAGCCTCTATGATCATTTAGTTTTTGACTTTTGATGCCATCTTATGCTTCTCTTAATGATGTTTTATCGCTATGCATGATTATGGCCGTTATTGCTCTCTTAGCTGGTCGCTCCCAGTCTTTTGCTAGCCCTCATTTTGTACTGAGTATGAGCTCTACTCGTGCATCCAACTCCTAAAAACCAAGTTATTCCAATGTGTCCACTATAAATTCCAGTGCATGGTATTTGCAGGCCATTCTAAGTAAATTTTCATGTGCTACCTTTCAAAAAACCTTCAAAATACTTCTCGTTTTGTGACACTGTTTTCAGCTCATGGGGACATAGTGGTCGGATTTGCTATCTTCCATATTGTTTATTCCAAAAAGAAAAAAGAAAAGAAAAAAGGCACTCCTCCATGGTATGTGAATGTTGGTGGGCACCCGATGGAATCAGTTAGCCATGGTTTGAGAAAGGAAAAAAGATGGGGAGGAGTGCCAAGCTTTATAAAAGAGCACAAAAGTGCCAATCTCTCTCAAAAATTTGCTTCATTTTTGTATGGAAGATAGTAAGAACCTGATATGTCTCCAACGTATCTATAATTTTTGATGCCCCATGCTTGTTTTTGCACCATTTGCCTAATGTTTCGTTACACTTCGTGGCACTTTTATGCATTTTCCGGAACTAACCTATTAACAAGTCGCCATAGTGCCAGTTCCCTGTTTTCTGCTGTTTTTGTGTTTCAGAAGTGATACATAGGAAATATTCTTGGAATTGGATGAAACAAGTTCCTGAAGTCTTATTTTGTCTGGGAGCTTCCAGTCATCCGAAGGAGAGTAGGAGGGGAGCCATAGGGGCCCCACACGCCAGGCCGGCGCGGCCAGGGCCTGGACCACGCCAGCCAGGAGTGAGGCCACCTGGCTCCACCTCTGACATCGCCCCTTCGCCTATAAAGACCCCCCGACGGAAAAAACCTAAGTACCCGATCAATTTTCCAGAACACATCGCGATCCGCCGCCGCCGTCGACCCGAAGATCGGGAGGGTCCAGAAGCTCTTCCCGGCACCCTGCCGGAGAGGGGAATCGCCACCGGAGGTCTTCTTCATCGCCATGCTTGCCTCCGGAGCGATGAGTGAGTAGTCTACCTTGGACTATGGGTCCATAGCAGTAGCTAGATGGTTGTCTTCTCCACCATGTGCTTCATGTTTAGATCTCATGAGCTGCCCTACATGATTGAGATCACCGTTATGTAATTCTACATGTTTGGTTTGTTGGGATCCGATGAATATTGGTGTTATGATTGAGTTGATGTACTGAATATTATCTTATGTTATCTCTATGTTGTTTATGATCTTGCATGCTCTCCGTTGTTAGTAGCTATCTTGGCCGAGTAGTTGCTAGTGACTCCAAGAGGGGGTATTTATGCTCGATAATGGGTTCATGCCTCTATTTAACCTGGGGGAGTGATAGAAACCTCTAAGGTTGTAGATGTGTTGTTGCTACTAGGGAGAAAACAACATTCATATGCTCAAGGGCATATGCTTTGTTTACATTACACACTTTGCTTAATGCAATTATCTGTTGTTCGCAACTTAATACTTGTGGAGTTCTCGGATTGATTCGCCACAAGTGGATTATTAGTCATAGATGCAGTTGGATGGCGGTCTATGTATTTTGTTGTAATGCCCAGAGTAAATCTCGTAGTGATCTTCTTGACATATCACGTTTATCTTTATTCTATCAATTGCCCAACTGTAATTTGTTTACCCAGCATGTGTTATTTATCTTATGGAGAGACACCACTAGTGAACTGTGGACCCCGGTCCTATTTCCGTCATATTGCTATCACCTGTTTACTTTACTCGCACTGTTTACTTTACTCGCATACTTCTACTGTTTTCCACTCGATACGCTCATACCCTTTGTTTCAAGCAAACCGGTGAGATTGACAACCTCATCGCAAGTTGGGAACAATGTATTTGGTTGTGTTGTGTGCAGGTTCCACTTTGCTACTAGCTGAAGACTCGCCAACTCATTTTTATCGTGAAACGGCGCCCTTGTTGGAGTGTCACTAGGCTATCAAGCATCACCTTCAGTCGTATTGTCTGCTTTTCTCCTGACCGACTTAAACCTTGGTTTCTTTACTGAGGGAAAAACTTGCTGCTATATTCATCAAACCTTAATCTTGGGGTTCCCAACAATCTAGCAATCAAGCCTTTTTCTGGCGCCGTTGCCGGGAAGAGTGGAAGACTTCTGCGAGGGGAGTTTTTCGCACGCACATCCTTTACTTTGTTTTAAGTTTTGCTTTACTTTATTTTTACTTGCATCGTTTTATCAAAACCCCCAAAAAAAATTAGTATCCTTTATAGTTGTTTTTACTTGTCTTGCTTTATCATGCTTTCTATCAATGGTTGGTTTCTTTGAAACTAAATCTTTTTGGCAAGGTGGGTTCACGGAAGAGCAACAAAAATATTATGAGCAACACCGCTTGTCACAAAAAGGGAAACACTTATGGGAACAAATTGATAAGTTATATATCATTGCTAGAAATGTATGCTCTACTTATAATGTTACTTATTGCTTTGATAAATCTTGTTGCTGTAGGAGGTATAAACATCTCCCTTTTCAGTGTGAGTATAATGATGATGTTACCATATCTTCTTATATTAATGGAAATTATGACTTTTACGATGTGGAACAAATTGAAGAATTTATTGCTTGGAAGGGTGCATTCGAACTTGCTTATTTTCTTGAAAATATTGATGATACACCTTATAAATATGAGGTTTATGATATACTTACATTTTGCTTTGATAATTACAAGGAAGAAAATGGCTATATTCTTAAATACCTTAATAGATGCTCTCCAACAGAAGAGACTAATGCCTTGAAGGAGCCTATGAAAGAAGAAATTGCTGAAACTAGAAGCTCATTGGATGAAAAAGAGGAGGAGAGTGATGATCAAGAGGAGGGAGAATGGAGCTACCCATGTCTACCTCCCAATAAGAGTAACTCTTTAACTAATACCTTATTTGATAGCCCTCCATGCTTAAAAAAAGAGGATGAGTGTGATACTTATATTGTTGAGTTTGTTCATGATGCTACTGAAAATTATTATGAGAGAGGAAAATATGGTTGTTGGAATTCTCATGTTACTAAAACACCTCTCTTTATATTGAAAGTTCCGAAGTTGCGCTTATTTTATCTACCCATACTTGTTACTTTGTGCTTCTTTGATTTATTTTCTTACAAGATTCCTATGCATAGGAAGTGGGTTAGACTTAAATGTGTTTCATATTTGCTCCTTGATGCTCTCTTTGCTTCAATTCATCTTTCTTATGTGAGCATCTTCTAAAATTACTGAGCCTAGCTCAAAGGCGTTAAAGAAAAGCACTCTTGGGAGATAACCCAATGTTTTATTTTCAGTACTTTTTCTTTTATTTGAGTCTTGTAAGTCATTACAACTGTAATGACCGCTCCTTATCTTGTTTATTTCGTTTTTGTGCCAAGAGAAGCCTCTAATTCGAGTGAGGTAAAGATTTGGGGATGTTGCTGTCCTGAAACTGTTTTCGGTGCTGCACCGTAAAAATTCATATAAATTCTCTGTATATCTTTTGGACCTTCGATTTCTTGTGCATATGTCCCAGGTTATATCCAAACTTTCGTTAGTTGAACACTTTTTGATTTGAGCAACAGAAAACCCCTAAAAAATTCGGCCTTTGTCAGCTGTTCTGTTTTGACAGATTTCTGCCAATATTTGTGTTTGCCGCTTTATCGCTTTCTTTTGAGTTCTTTTGATCATGGAACTTTTGGGGAAGTTGCTACAGTAGTATTTGCTATATATGTGATGGTTTTGAGTTGAAACCTGAAGCAAAAAGAGGTTGATTATATGTTATGCTACACTAATGTTGCTAATAGATTTGTGTTTAGTTTTGTATGAAGGAAGTTTTCAAGTGTAGGGATTGGAGAATGATGAGATGAGTTGAAGAATGGACAAAAGCTCAAGCTTGGGGATGCCCATGCATCACCCCAAAAAATATCCAAGAAGTACAAGCGTCAAAGCTTGGGGATGCCCCCGAGGCACCCCTTCTTCATCGGCAAAAATCAGGTCACCTTTCAAGACACTATATTTTTATTGCTTCATGCACTATGTGTTTTTCTTGGAGCATCAGTTGTTTTAGTTTTCTTAGTTAGTTTAGTTTTGTTTGCTGCAATAAATGGTTGGACCCCAACAAATTTCCTTTGGAGGAGATGTACTCGTTTTCATTTGCAAAGAACACTCCGTTTTCACTCTTATCGTTCATCGAGTGTTCTTCTTTTTCCGCTACTGCTTTTGGTTTTCGTTTTTGCCTTGATTTGCGTTCAGACCTTGTCATATCTTTTCATCAAGGTGTATTTTTTCCTCTGATCTTTATTGGTTTTCATCAAAAGAGGTGTTTATAAAAATTTCAAATAGTGTTGGAAAAGAGAAAAAGCTTTGTGCAAAATAGTGGTACAAGAAGGAGCTTGTGTAGACTGCGGCTTAGGCTTTTTCATGTCGTGCTTGATGTCTTTTTGATAGTATGCTTAGTGGTTTTGCTGTAGCAGGACTTGTCTCAAATAACTTAGATTGCTTAATGAGCCTTTGAAAAAATCATGCGTTGTTTTTATTGTATGGAAGCATTATTTTGGTTTCTCCTTGATGCTTTATTTGGGTTGACTTGGCGCATGCTCACACATGTTAGACTCTTACAAAGTCGCCAATAGCCTCTATGATCATTTAGTTTTTGACTTTTGATGCCATCTTATGCTTCTTTTAATGTCGCTTTGTCGCTTTGCATGATTATGGCCATTATTGCTCTCTTAGTTGGTCGCTCCCAGTCTTTTGCTAGCCCTCGCCTTGTACTGAGTATGAGCTCTACTCGTGCATCCAACTCCTAAAAGCCAAAGTTTTCCAAAGTGTCCACCATACATACCTACTAGCAATTTGCTATTCCAAGTAAATTTGACTTGCTTTTATTTTCTCTTCAAATTAAACTCTTACCAGTGTTATGCGAAATTCGGTCAGTAAAGCTCTCACGAACCGGAAGGCACACTTTACTTTTTCCTGTTCTTAAAATTTGACATTGTGGTCTCCTATGTTGAGTTATTATGCTTGCAAGTTGTAAGTTGGAGACTAGCCCAGCCATGCAGTCATGGGCAAGCTTTCAACATTGCACTTCTTATTTGAGTTGATATCGTGATCTTTTGTTTATGGATGCCCGCGGTGTGAAATGAATTGGGAATCTTGTGGGGATCATGGAGTTTGTATATATGTTAGGGAAACGCCGGGTCGCCAATCTAAGCCATGCATAATTCATGGTGGAAATTTGCAGCATACCCATGGTGAACATTCGACGACGCATCTCACAATAAAAAGCTAAACAGATGGCAAATAAAAGAGATGTCGAGGTGTTCATTGTCTGCTTGTCCTGTCATTTTGGTGTGGGCTTGTTCCATGTCATCGGGCACGGAGGTACCCCATTGGCGGTTCTCAATGATATGCATATATTTACAATGACAAGAGCCTTGCTTGGGACTCTAAGTAAAGTAGCATGAGGTTTGGGTACTCGTATTCATGGGGCATGAGGTTTTCGACTTATGATTTGTCAAGCATATGCATCATAATTGTTCTCGCATTAACTCTAACCATTCAAGATGCTTATGATGGGGGCAATAAGAGCTCAAAGCCGGTAAGTACCATAATTTTTGAAGGTTATAAAACTTGCAATCACTGCTTCCCTCTGCGAAGGGTCTTTCTTTTACTTTTATGTTGAGTCACCACCTTCTATCTTTATGCACCGTCTAAGAGAGCATAGTTGTCATTCTTAATATAATGTGCATTGTCCCAAAGTTTTCATTGATTGATTCATATTGTTGGTTTCACTTGTTCTTAAATTATTTGTATCTAGTCGCCCTCTTAAACTTGAAGGTGTCCTATGCATTTATGTTTTGCTCTCTTTGAAGGACAAGCTGAAAACCATTTGTATGTTTTTCCTTATGATTTGAACACACGTTTGACTTTCATTGTTTCATTTTCATGATCTTTTGTTTGTGTTCATTTGCATGTTTACAACATGGTTGCTAAGTTTCTTATTGTCAAGATTATATCTTCATGCCCATGTTTTAAGTTCTTATGATCCCAGCTCACAAATGCTTACATACATGATCAAGATTGTGTAGGTGCATGTCACCTCAAAAATTATTCTTTTGTTATCACTTACCTACTCGAGGACGAGCAGGAGTTAAGCTTGGGGATGCTTGATACGTCTCCAACGTATCTATAATTTTTGATGCTCCATGCTTGTTTTTACACCATTTGCCTACTGTTTCGTTACACTTTGTGGCACTTTTATGCATTTTCCGGAACTAACCTATTAACGAGTTGCCACAGTGCCAGTTCCCTATTTTCTGCTGTTTTTGTGTTTCAGAAGTGATACACAGGAAATATTCTCAGAATTGGACCAAACAAGTTCCTGAAGTCTTATTTTACCCGGAAGCTTCCAGAGATTCGAAGGAGAGTAGGAGGGAGGCCACCAGGCCCCCACACGCAGGGCTGGCGCGGCCAGGGCCAGGGCTGCGCCATCCTGGCGTGAGGGCACCTGGCCCCTCCTCTGACATCGCCCCTTCGCCTATAAAGACCCCCCGACGGGAAAAACCTAAGTACCCGATCAATTTTCCAGAAACACATCGCGATCCGCCGCCATCGTCGACCCGAGATCGGGAGGGTCCAGAAGCTCTTCCCGGCACCCTGCCGGAGAGGGGAATCGCCACCGGAGGTCTTCTTCATCGTCATGCTTGCCTCCGGAGCGATGAGTGAGTAGTCTATCTTGGACTATGGGTCCATAGCAGTAGCTAGATGGTTGTCTTCTACACCATGTGCTTCATGTTTAGATCTCATGAGCTGCCCTACATGATTGAGATCACCGTTATGTAATTCTACATGTTTGGTTTGTTGGGATCCGATGAATATTGGTGTTTATGATTGAGTTGCTGTACTGAAATTTATCTTATGTTATCTCTATGTTGTTTATGATCTTGCATGCTCTCCGTTGTTAGTAGCTATCTTGGCCGAGTAGTTGCTAGTGACTCCAAGAGGGGGTATTTATGCTCGATAGTGGGTTCATGCTTCTATTTAACCTGGGGGAGTGACAGAAACCTCTAAGGTTGTAGATGTGCTGTTGCTACTAGGGAGAAAACAACATTCATATGCTCAAGGGCATATGCTTTGTTTACATTACACACTTTGCTTAATGCAATTATCTGTTGTTCGCAACTTAATACTTGTGGAGTTCTCGGATTGATTCGCCACAAGTGGATTATTAGTCATAGATGCAGTTGGATGGCGGTCTATGTATTTTGTTGTAATGCCCAGAGTAAATCTCATAGTGATCTTCTTGACATATCACGTTTATCTTTATTCTATCAATTGCCCAACTGTAATTTGTTTACCCAGCATGTGTTATTTATCTTATGGAGAGACACCACTAGTGAACTGTGGATCCCGGTCCTATTTCTATCATATTGCTATCACTGTTTACTTTACTCGCACTGTTTACTTTACTCGCATACTTTTACTGTTTTCCACTCGATACGCTCATAACCTTTGTTTCAAGCAAACCGGTGAGATTGACAACCTCATCGTAAGTTGGGAGCAAAGTACTTGGTTGTGTGTGTGCAGGTTCCGCATTGCAGCTAGCAAGCAAAGCTTGGACGAGGCGCCATATATAAATTTTCCGAAGCTGTCGCAAACTAGCAAGCATCACCTTCAGTTGTTTGTCTCTCCTCTCCAAGAACGATTAAACCTTGGTTTCTTAACTGAGGGAAAACCAGCTGCTATACTCATCACACCTTCCTCTTGGGGTTCCCAACGGGCTGGTCATTCACCACGCACAAGGACTGACTGTCAACTAGGCAATCAATGACCTCAAAGCTCTCTTCTGGTACTAGGGAGTGGCATTATCTCATGGTCTAAGGAATAGGATACTGACATAGGAAAAGCTACGCAATTGTGAACACAATGACACGATCTAATTGCTGTACTTAATTTGGGTTTGTCCATCACATCATTCTCCTAATGACATGACCTCATTATTAATCGACAACTCATGTCTATGGTTAGGAAACCTTAACCATCATTAATCAATAAGCTAGACTAGTAGAGGCATACTAGGGACACGGTGTTGTTCATAAACCACACAAGTATTAATGTTTCCGCTTAATACAATTCTAGCATGGAATATAAACATTATCATGAACAAGAAATATGATAATAACAATATTACTATTGCCTCTAGGGCATATTTCCTTCAGCCTCCCACTTGCACTAGAGTTAATAATCTAGTTATACTTCGCCTTTAACACCTATGGCATTCTGGTGTTATTCATACGCATTGCACGTGGTAAATCTTATCTACGGGTCTGACACTTTCGGGTCCGTGTGTATTTGCATATCTTTTACGTCAACACGCATTACTCATCTTATATGAGATGGCATCGTATAAACTTGGTCTTCTGGTGAGACCTTTGTTTCTTTGCCGAGACTAAGTTGTCACTATTGTCATACAATAGAACTACATAGTACTAGCACACTTAGAACTACACCTAATTCTTTTGCTGCTTCTAGAGCAGTTATATACTGAGCATTCGTTGCAGTATCCGTCACAATGTCTAACTTTGAAACTCATCCAAGTTATCATGGAACTTTCTTCCATCTTATTGTGCCACCTTCTAACTAAAAAAAAATAGTCTAAAATGGAGATAAAATTCTACTTGTATGTGTGACAAAGCCAATGTAACTCATTGCAATGAACCATTTGTCACTCCTGCATACATAATATATTCTTAGTTCTTTGAAAGTATATAAGAATATCATTACTATTGTCCAACGATCATCATATGAATGCTCGTAACCTTTTAGAGCATCGGACATATCTGGATCTACATATCATGGTATACAAGATTGATAAAACATTCTTGTGGTTTCACTCATCAAGTGTCAAAACAGTTGATTCTTGCTTCAACCTCTTCCATGCAACAAGAACTGTTCTTATTGTTTCCATATTGAACAAATTCAATATTTCATCTATGTACTCTGGCAAAAATATATTAGTGCATCAATCTATCCGCATAGACATTGATGCTCAATATTCTGGTTTTGCCTAAGTCTTTCATCAAAATCTAATTTTTAATGAAACCTTCACAATATCAAGAAAAACACACAATTTCCAATGACTAATATGTCGTCTACATAAAGTATTGGAAATATTTCTCAGCGCTCCCACTTACTTTCTTGTAAATACAAGCATCTTCAAATATCTTGATGAAATGAACACTTTAATATTTTCATCATAATGAAGATTCCAACTCCGTTATGCTTACTTCTACCATTGAAGTTTGCATACATATCTAGCAACCTTTGGATCAACAAAACCCATTGGGTCGTGTCAGGTACACGTCCTTGGTGTGCATTCCGGTAGAGGAAAGTTGTTTTGTTTATTCAACTATCATATCTCAATATGTAACTGTTGCTAGAGTAATCCATATGACGAAGTAAGGGCCCATCACCGCTTCTTTGTATATTGTTGGTTACTATTATCCAATAATATCTTGTCCTCAAATCTTGCTATTTGATTACGACCAACTTGGTTAAATAGGAACTTTGATGTCTGGTACTACAACATATTGTAGGTGCGGGAGCCATGAATACAGTTGCCACTTCCAGAACATTTTCTGGTGCTGCGCTACTTTGCTCATCTTGCTCAGATTCAATAACCTCATCAAGTTCTATTTTCCACCCACTTAAACCTTTCGCAAAAAACTCCTTCCTAAGAAATTCACTTCTTTTAGTGACAATCACTAGGTGTTTGGGTTCATAGTAGAAGGAATACCCATCGACATTCTTTGGGATAACCTACAAAGACTTACTAATCCGATTTTGGTTGTGAACATTGGGATTTCTATTTTCATGCCTTCGGGTCGTTAGTTGTACTCAGTTTTCCTCAGCCGCTTAACTTTTCCTCAGTTTTCCCCTCGCTCTAGTTTGAAACCCCTCGCAGACGGTCGGACGGGAGGGTTGCCGTTTAGTTGACCGTTCCATGCTGACGTGTGGGGCCGCGTCGTGTGGGGCCGCGTCGCGTGGGGCTGGTAGAACGGGACCGCGTGGGACAGGACGAGACCGCGTTTGGTTGTACGTGAGAGCTCGGTTTTGTCTCTCTCGGCCCAAATTGGCATTTTTCAGAGCGCCTTTTTCCCCTCTCTCTCTGTAACAGTTCTCTCTCTTTTCACCAAATTAGTAGCAAATCTGGAAGCTAGTAGAGGATAAATTCACAGCAGCATAATAAATCAAGAAAATATAGGATAAGCTGCATACAGCAGCCAACATAGCATATATATATATATATATATATATATATATATATATATATTCAGGACAGATCCAACAGTACTACCGATCCCTAGATCCAACATAAGCTACATTTTACATGGGATTAAGCTTGGAGGCTGCGCAGGTGAATCCCAAGTGCTTTGTGTTTGGCCATGAACGCATGCACGTTCACGGTCGTTCCAACTCTAGCGCCGCCAGGGGCACTGCCAAGGGATTCGGCATGGTTCACCAGGCAGTTGAAGTCGGTGGCGCGGAGCCTCCTGTTGCAGAAGGGGCACCTGTAAACGCCTCGAGCAAAGTGGCGATCGTAATGGCCGGACTGCAGCCTCCTGAGGACGTGACGAGTCTTGGTGTGGAAGGACTCGTCGTCGCTGTCGATGTCGCTGCTCTGCACCTGTCACGTAGCACCAAAGATCGAAAAACACGGAGACAATTGCAGCGATGATGGAACAGAGAGTGAACAAAAGATCATGCATGATAATATGGGCACGAAAAAAAGAAGCCTCAGTTACATTGGACACACTTATATCCAGGATTTGGGTCAGTGAACCAAAGATCATGCACAACAAATTTGTACACACCAATTGTTCACAGACCAAACCCTGAATCAATTTGTGCCCAAATATTCATCATCCTTGGCACAAATTAACGGGATGAGATTGATTACTCACATAAGTTAACCGAATCTTAAACAAAAGCAAATCACAAACACTAATAACGCCAGATCTATCATAATAACGCTAGATCTATCATAAAAGGATTGAACTAGGAACAGACTAACCCTAATAACGCTAGATCTATCATAAAAGGATTGAACTAGGAACAGACGAACACTAATAACGCTAGATCTAACACAAAAGGATTGAAATGGCATAAGAACAAGGGAACAAAGGGTTACCTCCGGGTAGTCGTCGACGATGCTGGTGTCGTAGGGGTTCGCCGGCGCGACGTACGACACTGGTTCGTACAGGTCTTCGTACAGGTCCCAATCGACGGGGGCCTGGACGGGGGCGGCGGCCATTGCGCCGGCGCCTACGTCGGAAGCAGCGACGGGGGCCTGGACGGGGGCGGCGGCCGATGCGCCGGCGGCCGATGCGCCGGCGGCCGATGCGCCGGCGGCTACGTCGGAAATGGGCATCTCATGCTTCTCCATCGCCGGGGTTTTTTCTTAGGGGGTTTTTCGACGCGAAGTGGAGAAGATGATGGGACAGGAGAGGCGGTTGCAGTGAGAATGAGATAGTGGGCAAGCGTCGAGAGAGAGAGAGGGGGCTCTATAAAGACGAAGGTGGCGTTTGGTGTACCGCAACACGCGTCCGCTATGCACGGCTGCAGCGTGCACCGCGACACGAGGCTAACCCTTCGACGTTTGGTGTACTCAGTTCTACCCTCGGGCCTTATTCAGAAATTTTATATGTACTCAGTTTTCCCCTCGAGTACTTAGACTGGCAAGTGCAATATACTCAGTTCTACCCTCAAGTAGCTGGTGAACAGAGAGTCAACAAATGAGATTAACATAGCTAATTGAGTCATTTCATGCGCAAAAAAATCCAAAAAAATAAAAACATAGTGGCACCTACTCATGGAATCTTCCTACGCAACCTGCCACCTTAACAAACATAGATAAATCATGTTTTACCACAAATTGCCACTTCTCATAATCACTAGTAGCTATGAAGATGCATGGTTTTCCACTCAAACCCCTTTGCAAAACATCTTCCCCAAAACATAGTTTGTCTAAATGAGGCCATAATTGTCACACTCATGTATATTTGAATTGCAAATAATTTGATGTAGCCCAATATGAATTATATTGTACAAAACACGCATTTTTCATTTTGTAATTATTTTGTTTGAATCCCTTAGTCTATTTACTTTTTACGTGCCCTTGGTTTCTTTGTACTACTCAGTTTTGCCCACAAGTACTGTCACAAATGCTCACAGAAACCCAAACTTATCCTGATTGGTTGAGCAGTTGTCACACGGATCGACTCCACCAACCGTTAATCCACTGATCTAACGGGCAGTATACCCCTATCCGTCTCTTCATGGCCACCCCTCTCTCTCTTCGTGGCCACCCCTCTCTCTCTCTGTCGGTGGATCAACGGTTGGTGGAGTCGATCCGTGTGCATTTATGGATTATTTTGCTACGTAACTATATTCTCTCTATTTATGCATTATTTTCCATGATTTAAAAATGTTAAACTAAAAAGTGGTAAACAAGAGACATACATATTTATCACCCCTCTAACAATTATCAACTATCTTTAGCATTTCTTTTCTTTTAGGGAATTTAGTTTTGGTAATTTGAAACGGCCCAAAAGTGGTATAATTTTGGTAGAAACATGAGACATACATGTTTGGCATATTTGGGGCATTTCGGTGAATGAATTATTTATCATCCCTCTAACAATTATCAACTATCTTTAGCATTCCTTTTCTTTTAGGGAATATAGTTTTGGCAATTTGAAACGGCCCAAAAATGGTATAATTTTGGTAGAAACATGAGACATACATATTTGGCATATTTGTGGGATTTCAGTGAATGGATTATTTATCACCCCTCTAACAATTATCAACTATCTTTAGCATTCCTTTTCTTTTAGGGAATATAGTTTTGGCAATTTGAAACGGCCCAAAAATGGTATAATTTTGGTAGAAACATGAGACATACATATTTGGCATATTTGTGGGATTTCGGTGAATGGATTATTTATCACCCCTCTAACAATTATCAACTTTCTTTAGCATTTCTTTTCTTTTAGGGAATATAGTTTGGGATATAGTTTTGGTTATTTGAAACGTCCCAAAAGTGGTATAATTTTGGTATAAACATGAGACATACATATTTGTGGGATTTCGGTGAATGCATTATTTGTCACCCCTCTAACAATTATCAACTATCTTTAGCATTCCTATATTCCCTAACACTTATTTTGTTTGGTAATTTCGGTGAATGCACACACTAACTTTGAAAACAACTACAAGTACATGTAACTGAATAATGGATTTGTAACAAGGGATCCCTTGTAACAACTTCTAGCGCTTGACGAGCAATGATAAGAATCTGATCGCAATTATACAATAAAAAAAACAACCAGCCATCAGATTAGCTTGCTTCTTCAACTCGATCAGCTGCTTTAACTGCTTGTTCATTTTCTTCAGTTCTCCCTTCACTTCCACCAGTTCTGCATTGGGAGCATTAGGCATAATCGGGACGGCCCCTCTCTCCACCGCATTCTCTACAGCAAGTACCCCCCACCCAAATTGCGCTCCCCAATACCGCCAATTGATTCCTGCAATTTCAGCCTCTGAACGTACACATCGATCCACTCGAAATACCTGCATTTCTTCAGGATGTGAAAACAACAACGTGAACCCTAAATCCCAAATTCGAGGGAATAACAAGAAAATTGAGAGAAAACATAGCAATTGGAGCGAGATCTAACCTTATCCCCCTCTCTATATGGCAAGCTCTCGCATGCAAGGAACTCACGTCCACAGTTGCCGTTGTCGTTCGTCTTACAGATCGACCGCTTCAGAGGCTCTTGGCGTGGGCAGTCAGGGCATCTTGTCAAAGGCACAGGTCCATACTGCGGCCATGAAGAACGGGAGGTCGAAGAGAAACTAGACATCACCCGCCTGCCGGGGAAGGGTTGCCGCTGCCGGAGAAGAAGAACAATGGGGCGCGGGGAAAGAAGGGGGAAGCAATGGCACGGGCACGGGCGCGGGGCTGGCTCGGGATCTCATTTTTGCAACGGGCACCTGGGTAAGCTGTGGGTCCGGTGCGCTAACGTGGACAAGTTGCGGGTCCCACGATGATCTGGATAAGTGGAGGCGTGTCCACTGCGGGGCACAAACAGCGGCCCCACTTGCCAGCACCAACCAACGGTCAACTTAACGGGATTCCTCCCGTCCGAGCTCCTTGTGAGAGTTTCAGACAAGGGCTTGGGTAAAAACTAAGGAAAAACTAAGCGGCTAGGGAAAACTGAGCACAACTAAGGACCCGAGGGCACGAAAATAGAAATCCCATGAACATTTTACTTATGCCATGCATACCAAAATTTAAGAAAAGAAATATAACTTGTACGGTGTCATTTCAGCGGATTATGATGGCACTCTATTCAGTGAAAAGCGGTAGTCTCTAAAGCATAATCCACAAATTATATTGGTAGTTTATTTCATCATTGATCTAACCATGTCAAACAAGGTTTGATTACATCCATCGAAAACTCCATACTCCTATGGTGTTTCTCAAGATGCAAGTTTGTGAAACAATTCCTTTAACTCTTAGATATTTGCTAAACTTGTAACTCAAATATTCTTCTTTATGATCTAATCATAAAAACATGAATTTTTTTGTTACAATAATTTTCACTTCATAAATTGAACAATTTCAATTATTTCATACTTTTATCTCATCAAGTAGATATACCATGCATCTATTCGAGTCATTGATGAAATAGAAAATACACCGTGCTTAACTTCACACCATGGACTACATACATCAATATGTACAACCTCCATTTAGTTAGTCGCTTGTTCTATCCATGGCCCATGAACAGAGTTTAATCATCTTTAGGAAAAGTCTCACAAGCGTCAATCAATTCAAAATCAAATGACTCGAAAGTCCATCAATATGGAATTTCTTTCATGTTTTAATTTCTAATATGACTTAAACGGTGGTGTCATATATAAGTGAAATTCGTTTTGTCTTGCGACATTTAGCATCAGTGTTATAAATGTCTATTTCACCAACAAGATAATAATAATCTATCCATCGATTATGGAAGACGGTAATAACATGAACAATAATTGTTCTCATAATACCAGAACAAGATAATAGTTATTAAGTTCATAACAAATCTTGAAGGCTAGGTTTGATGCCGATGAAAAACACAATAACACTTTTATTTGTTTCTCGACGCGCATTATCACCACATTCTTCTACTGGTTATTTAGGCCATTGTAGTTCTTGTATTGTGTTGCTTTGTATGACATTTCATACCAACAATCCAGTATCCAATACCCAAGAATTACATTATTAACGAGCAAAGAATACATCTATAACATGTATATTATTTATATACCTGAGCTGGACATTTCCAGTCTTTTACTTTTCTACCAAATATTTTGCATATTCTATTTAGTGTTTCCTCTCCATTTAGAAGAATCTATCAACATCAATAGTGGCGTCAAATATTTGACACATAGTCCAAAGGATGTTAGTCAAATACTAATGACCTTGGAATTTACACTTTGAGGTGGATCACCATCATCATATAATTGGCGTTCTTCTAGATTCCATTCTTTAGCATTCTTTTGGTATGGCAAAAAAAATTAGCCGATACCTTTTCATTCGTCCTATCATGACAACTTTCATGATGAAACTACTATAGCTCTTAAGGACAAATGCAAGTATAATATTAGTTTCCCAAACTGTTGGGTGATCAGGACGCCGAGCGTCCTCAATCTTTGCATATATTCATACAATATGAGCATATGTTCTTTTACTAAATTATACTTCATTATTTTGCAAACAATCAAAGTTTTAGATATCAAATATCGTTCACCTCTTTTTTGTTTCTGAAACAATTCTTTCAGCTTCAAGATCACCTTGATTCTCAAACAATTTTAAAGATCAATTCTCATGAAGGCAAATTTATGATCTTTAGATACTAAACTTGAATCATTGCTCTTGGATTAATACAACTTACTGAATCGCATCGAGGAAGTGAGGTTTGCTAAAATTGCAATAGGACTTAATCTTTGAACTTGACATTTTAACTAAACAGCACTAGTCCGAAAAGTGATTATCCAGAATTCTATAGTACTTTTAACTCAATTAAAACTAAGTGTCGGTGGAAAACGGTTGCCAAAGACTACAACGACTTATACAAATTCACTAAGATTTAGTTCATGAAATTAGTTCAATCTGATCAAATTACTAATAAACTCCCACTAAATTCAACATCCCTTGAAGTTTTTTAGTGAAACATGATCCAAATTCACTACACCAAGACCGATCATCACGTGAGATGATGTAGTTTTAATGGTGAACATCAACATGTTGATCGTATCATCCATATGACTCATGCTTGACCTTTCGGTACGTGTGTTCCGAGGTCATGTCTGTACATGCTAAGCTCGTCAAGTTTAACCCACGTATTTTCGCATGTGTAAATCTGGCTTACACCCATTGTATGTGAAAGTAGAGTTTATAGCACCTGATCATCACGTGATGCTTCAAAACAACGATCTTTCGCAACGACGCATACGAGGGGAGAACACATTTTATCTTGAAATTAAGTGTGAGGGATCATCTTATAATGCTACCATCGTGATCAAAGCAAAATAAGATGCATAAAGGATAAACATCACATGCATATACAATATGTGACATGGTATAGCCAATCTTCACGCATTGATCTCCATCTTGTGCGCGCCGACATGATCTTCATCACTCCACCATGATTGCCTCCACCACGAATAGCAACTACGACTATTGCTAACTACTTAGCGATAAAGTAAAGCTATTACATGGCATATAAAAAGTTGACACGCAGGTCAAACAAAATTATAAAGACAATCATATGGCTCCTGCCGGTTGTGAACTCATCGACATGCAAGTCGTGAAATATTACAAAACATGATCATCGCATACATCACATATATCATACACATCACATCTTGTGGCAATACCATATCACAAACACTCCCTGCAAAAACAAGTTAGACGCCTCTAATTTGTTGATTGCATGTTTTACGTGGCTTATGGGAGCTACGCTTAAGAACGGTTCTTACCTACGCAAAGCCACAACGGTGATATTATGATTGCCAACATCCATTGTAAATCCCATGATAACTATAGTGAGAGAAACTGGCATCCACCAGCCGCATATGTGGAACAAGCCACACGTCAAGTGCGGAGCCGGTCTCGCGAACGGGGTCGCGTAAGGATGGCCTAGACCACTTCGATCTCACTATACCGCGCCATAAAAAGTAGACAAAATAGAGGTTTACAACAAAAAACATCAACGCCTGCAACAAGCATGTTGCATTTTAATCGTGTAAAACATCTACGCATAGATCTCGCTTCGATACCACTGAAGGGTTTCGCAGCATAGAAAAAAAAATTCCTACTATGACGAACAAGAACAAGCCAAGATCTGATCTACGAGATGCAAAACAATGAGCGGGAGAGATTAGATCTACACACCCTTGTAGATCGCACAACGGAAACGTTCAGATGAATGTGGTCGGCGTACTCGTACTAGCGTCTCCTCCTCGCGGTCCGATCCGATCCAAGCGCCACAATGGGCGGCGCCTCCGAGCATTACACACATACAACGCAACAACGTCTCTTCCTCCTCGATCCAGCAAGGTGCGGTGGAGTGGTAGATGGGATCAGCAGCACGACGGCGTGGTGCTTATGGTGGAGAGTATCTAAGGGCAGGGCTTCGCCTATGCGCGCGAGGTGGAAGAAGAAAGACTAAAGATCTAGTCAAACTAGGGCAAGAAAATACTACAAAAGGCAGAGACAACGCCGACTGAAACAATTTTTCAGTATTTAGGTCTAGCCCTAAACAGCGGTCGGTCGTTCCTTTTTATAGCTGATCGATAGCATGCCTTGGAGTAAGAGACAAGTTCCAAATATTGTGGCAAGCACGCAATGGCCAGACTTGATCCCTATCGATCCATAGGATCGATCTGGTAGCGATCCAGCTACCGGTCTCCTGCGACGATCGGACGAGCGGGCGAGCCAAGGCCGGCCTCCAAGCTCCAGCGAGCCAATGGCTTGGGAGTGGCCTGCTGGCACCCGCATGGGCCAAAGGCCCACCAGCACGTGGAGCCGTTGGTGCCACGATCACCCAGCGATGCTGAGCCAGGGATCGATCCCTGGCCAGCTCGCCCTTTTTTCTTTTTCTTTTACTTTTTTTTATCTTTTTAGTAGTTTGTTTAGATGGGCTACTAAACTAGTCCATTAGCAAAACTTTCTATGGACTACTTTTTAGCCCTTATTTATTTCTAATAAATAAATATATGTATTAGCATTTATTAATTCAATTAATTAATAAATCATTAATCCTCTTCCCGGAACAATTCTGTAACTCTCCGAAACAATTTCCATAAATCCTGAAACTGCCCTAGCATCGATAAGTGTTAAGTGTGTGACCTTACGGGTTCGAGAACGTGCAGACATGATCACCATCAATAATCAATAGAGGATCTGGAAATCCATATTGACTCGCACATATTCAACGAAGATCATTATCGGTGAACCACATATTCAACAAGTACTTTCCGATTACCTGAGAGACACCTTTATGATCACCCTCTCATAGGATAACGTTTGATGACCTCAAAGATCTCTTCCGGTACTAGAGAGTGGCATTATCTCATGGTCTAAGGAATATGATACTGACATAGGAAAAGCTACGCAATTGTGAACACAATGACATGATCTAATTGCTGTGCTTAATTTGGGTATGTCTATCACATCATTCTCCTAATGACATGACCTTATTATTAATCAACAACTCATGTCTATGGTTAGGAAACCTTAACCATCATTAATCAATGAGCTAGACTAGTAGAGGCATACTAGGGACACGGTGTTGTTCATAAACCACACAAGTATTAATGTTTCCGCTTAATACAATTCTAGCATGGAATATAAACATTATCATGAATAAGAAATGTGATAATAACAATATTATTATTGCCTCTAGGGCATATTTCCTTCACGAACAGGTTGCGCGCGGCCTGGGAGGGTAGCTCTCTCAACCCACCCAGCTGTGGCCATCGAAGGGTGGCCGGCGGCGGCCTAGGGCGATGTCGGGGTGCAGTGGAAGGAGGGGTTTCTTTTTGGCGGTCGGGGCGGCAAGCGGACGTCGGCGATGGGCGTGACGGCGTCGGCGACGGAAAGGAGGAGGAGCGCGCGCAACAGGAAAACACAGGGAGGGGGAAATGGCTTGGAGCCTCTGTCGGCTGGGCCCGAGGGGGACAAGGGGGGGGCGAGAGGACGCGCGGCCTGTCCGGGCCGACGCATTTCGGGCCCAAATCTGAGACTAGAGTGGATGCGCGCGGACGCGTTCGGACAGCTTTGTCTGTTTGGGTCGCCCCGCTGGGCCGTGTGTTCTGTCCGCGCGTACGCGTTCGGACGCGGGGTGGTCGTTGCGTCGGCCCGGTGGAGATGCCCTTATGCTACTAAAGTTCTTACCGATATTAGTATCATCATATCGATCCTATTAGGCCTTATATGTGTATATGTGTGTGGCATGTGTTTAGGTCTGTATGTGTGTCTTTAAATTTTGAAAAAAAATTCAAAAGCTTCAAAAATTTCAAAAGAAAAAAAATAAAAATTCAAAAATTCAAAAATAAAAATTCTAGAATATTTGAAATTTCATAAATAAATTTTTTTAAAAAAAAACTAAAAGTTCAAAAATTGGAAAAGAATCTAAAAAATCTCAAATTTCAAAAGAATCTAGAAAATAAAAAAATATACAAATATTCAAAAAATTAACTTTTTTATAACTTTCCAAAAAATATTTTGTAAAAAAAATCTTAGAAGTTCAAAAATTGGAAAAGATTTTAAAATTTCAAAAGGAATCTAAAATCTTAAAAAAATCCAAAACACTAAATTATAAAAAGTTCAGCAAAATCTCGAATTTAAAAAAAAATCAAAATTTCAAAAAGAATCAATTTTTTTAAAAATCTAGAATTTAAGAATTGAAAATAATCTAGAATTTAGAAGTTCAAAAAATCTTGATGTGCTTTGCCGATTATGTGGCGCATATTGCAAATGCGCCACAAAAACACACATTTCTATGGCGCATGTGGCAAATGCGTCCCAAAAACACACATTTCTGTGGCGCATATGGTTTGCACGCGTCATAGAATTGTAAAATTTTGGTGGCGCATTTGGTTTGCATGCTCCACAGAAATTATTCTATGACGCACGCACTTATATATGCTTCAAAGAAAACCTATCTATGAATAGCTAGTTTTCTAATAGTGCATTTTACTCCTAAGTCTCAACTTGTTGTGTGCATATAATCTGATTAAATAAAATTTCATGATGTGATCATTGAAAATTCCTTCTTCATGTCGATCACAATATCAAAACATTTCACACCCTTGTTTTTAATCCAATATTAAAAAAGTTTAGTGCATCATGAACACTCACAAAACTGCATAACATAAACATGACGAACTAGAGCTTCCACGAGAAACAATCCCTCATTGCCACCATTCCCAGGAGTGTGTGAGCCTCCATTTCCACCATACGAACCATGTCCCTATGACTTCCATTGTCATCATTGCCACCATCAAACCTCAAAAACCTCAAAGGGCACAATGGTGATTGATGAGACCTCACATTGTCATGTCGGTCACAAATAATCTCTTCCCTTTGCACTAGGACCATTTGGCCCATGGAAAAGATTAAAAAGAGGGATCAATGCAATGAATTCATCAACTTATGTTGAGGGGTTTTGCCACATGGATTCAGACACTCAACTCCTCGCAATTTTTTGTTGCAACATGTTTGTATAGTGTACCAACAATGTGAGAGTGTCACTTGTGATCGATATATGCCACCCTTGATGGCTTGGAAGTGATCATTGATACGCTCCTGATAGGTGTGTTTTTCTTTGGTCAACCCCTCAAATTGCATTAAGGGTAATTGCATGTCATCACTTCCAAATATCCTTAATTTTGTTCACTATGAGTTTATCTCTAACATCTGCCCACCTATAGGCTAAAAAATCCCTCATATTTTATGACAAGACATTCACGCGAGGGATTATTCCCATCAAGTGATGGATTGACATCTTGTAAAACCATTAAATGGTGTACCACAAATGAACTTTATAAAATCATGATGCACATTGCATATATCAAATAGCGAGATACATATGAAATCACATAATAATCGAATCAAACAAATGGAAAGTCGTATCACATAACTCCGCATATCATGTCAGATTGAGATTCAATAAAAAATGCAAATAAAGTCATAGCTAAAACAAAAATAAACTTGTAAAAATTCACCGAGCATTTGTAATACGTCGGTCAACATGGATGCGATCATGGTTATTTGAGATTAATTTCTAGCGTTCATGTCCCAACATGGGCCATGGCAGGAGGGAATGTTCCTTGTTGTCACTGACACCTTTCCGTTGTGTGTGAGACCCCCACAGTTGGATCGCGTGGAGGCCGCTTTATCAATAGCCCTCAGGGGTACTAATATAACGAGCCTTGGTAGTTATACCTTGTCAGATACTGATATATCCTTTTCTAGATCCATATTTCCTTAAAAGTCAATACCATATTTGTATTTGTATTTATAAAAGCAAATCGAGATATTGACCACATTTATTTTCATATCGTCCGAATTCAAATATTATCACGACCATTCTAAATTTCCCAAATACGAATATCAGATAATACGGATTATCCGCTACCGGTTCCCACCCCTAATCAAGATAGACTGTATAGGAACCCTTAGGAAATCCTAAGATTTCCAATCCTTTGAATAACTCATTCTCCATAGAAAAATTGTAAGAATCCAAATTCCTTAAAAATCCCACAAATTCTTACGAATCAAAGGAGTCCTTAATTTATAGCGGGATATTACACGAAAATTCACTTTCGATCCTAGGTGCGTATGTTCCCTTTACCTAAAAAACAAATTTCAAAATGTTTGAAAATTCAGAAAACATTATCCTGTATATCTCCGTATTACATGTGTGATGACATGTTTCGGGAAAAAACAACATTTTTATAGCGTGTGTAAAAACATGAAAAATGTCGCGTGAAAACTCCTTCACATCAAATTTCGTATTCATCCGGGTCACGTAAGAAGTCAATATTTCTTAAACGACTTTCTGAGCACGTAGGATGTGGAGAAGTAGGCATGACATTTTGTTTTGGATTTTTTTGGCATTTCCAAATATGTTTAAAATGAATTTTAAAAAGGTGAGCATATGCACTTGAGAGCCAAACGCCGTGTCTGATATTACATTTTATCTTTTACCTATTTTAAAAAGACACGAATGATATCTACTTATAGCTGATTATGTACTAGCTGCACTTTCAACAAAAATGAACTGAACTTTTCAGAAATATGCGACCATCCAATCTCAAAACTGATTTGCACTTTTTATTTAAAAAAACCCTCTTTTTATAGGAAAAAAAGCCCGTTACATGTGTAGAAAAAAAAACCTCTTTCAGTAATCCGGTCAATGTGTAGAAAAAGCCCGTTTCATGTGTTCTCTCAAACATAGCAGGCCCGTTTCAGACCTGCGGGCTGCGGCCTTCCGTTTTCTTGTGCACTTCCCTTCAGACCTCCATTTACTTTCTCGCTCTTTACTACTCTGCATCTAACGACCACTCTCTCGGTCTCTCCGGAAGCTCCCACCACCGCCCTCGTTGAGAGTCGTCTTAGTCTCGCCGGATCCGGCCGCTCTCGTCCCCGACGGCTTCGCTGGAGGACGCAGAGATGAGCTAGGACCCCGGCTTCCTCTGTACAGTAGTAGTTCTAGGTGTTGTTGTGTTAGAGAAGCTGCCCATGGGGCGAATCGGAGTCGGTCGCCGGGTTCCATCGGCCGGGCCTGGCGCGCTCGTGTCTTCATCTTGCTCGCTGTCCTTCTCCGGTGGCACGAGAAGTGGTTGGGGAGAAGACTGAAGCTCGACATCTCCAATAAGGCCGTCTTCCCCTCTCTGTGGAGGCTTGTCGCTCCGGCGCTTTACCGCAGCGCTGGATGGTCGCCGGTAAAGCTCTTCGCTCGGTCACCGTGGTGGTGGCGAGGCGGAGGTCGCAGATCAGGTGAGGCCTTCTTCAATAAGCGGTGCATTTCTCTTCCTCGATGCGGCGGGTGCTTGTTGCTCCTGGTCCTCCCCTTCTCTGGCCATGGTGGTTCGGAGGGGATTGGGGAGTCGGCGCCTCCCTGCTGGATTGGAGAAGATTGGGGAGATCCTTCGGATCATGAGCTCATCCAAGCTTCAGGCATCTCTGCCTTGGCTATCTCTCACCGGCATGGCGGCGGTATTTCAACCTCCGTTGAGGAGGCCTTTGTTGACCCTGCTGCGGAAGCTCGACGACATCTAGCCGCCAAGTGGTTTCGTCCCCGGTGGCCTGATGACGGCCGTTGGCAGAAGGTTCACGTCGGAAGGGAGCCAGCGAGCTACCTGCTCTCGTTCCTCGGCGGCGACGCCTGGAGGACGCCGACGTTCTGTGGCGGAGGCACCCTAGTCCTTGATTGCTTAGTCTTTGTTAGTTTCAGGGTGTTTTTTGTTATTTGCAAGCCCCTTTCTTCAAATACTAGGTTCTTAGAGCGAGTGTTGCAAGGGGCTTTCTGTAAAATCTTGTACCTGCCACCTTAATGGAAGTATTTCTGGGGTTTTTAAGACCCCTTCCCGTGTTCAAAAAAAAAAAAACTCTGCATCTAAAAAAAGGAGAAGCTCAGAAAAAAATCTAGGAAAAAAGGATGTTGCCGTCGAACGATGTGGACGGCTTTGGTGCCTTGGCATCGACTGTATTCACCAGCTAATCACGTGCCAGATTTGGACTACTTTTATTCAGGCGTCGCAACGCCGATGCAGCCATTTTTCCATTCTATTCCATTTACAATCCAACTGCCAATACGGCCGGCGAGATCGGAGAAGCTAGTGTGACACTGACCCGTATCTTGCATGAAGCATTTCGTCATGGGGATTTCTGGAATGTACAAATCCGCTCTAGCCTCTTTCTCATCTAGGACCAATCAAGGGCCTTATATATATGTACACATTACCATCAGGGGGGAGAGAATCGATCGATCATCGGCTACCTCTTTGAGGCCACGCACACGTGCAGGACGCGTGCATCGATATGTACACACACGGGTGGACGACATAGAACAGACGCACGATCGAATCTATCAGTATCTTATACGAAGTCGTCCTCTACTTCCTGCATGGACTTGCCGGCGGACGCGATCTGGCGGTTGGAGGTCATCTTCTCGGCGACCATGAGGCCCTTGTAGCTCCGTATCTCCGCCTGCCGCTCCTTCACCAGCCTCTCTATCTCCTCCCTTCGCTTCTGCACGCCAAGCATACATAATATTAGCACAAAGTTAGTCTAACTACTACTCGTCTTGGGAGGGTTTAGAGTAAAATTCATCAAAAGTCACCGGCCTGACAGTATTTCTCGATGTACAGTGAACACGGCGAGTGATAGAATCGGTGACTTCTCATGGATTTTACTCTGAGGGTTTATGTATCAACACATGATATCCTTCAATTTTGAAGGTTGAGAATTATGCATATGCATACCTTGTCTTTCAGTTGCATCTTCCTCTCCGCCTTCTCGGCCGCATTTGACGCGTCTTTCTCGGCTATAAACACAAATTAGCAGACAAACTGAATACACTGGTACGTGCAAGATGTATGTACTGCGCTAGTGAGCGAAATGCAGAGTTGTGTATGTACATGTATATGTACCTTTGAGGTCTGGTCGGCGCTCTACCCTGGTCTTATGCAACCGGTTAAGGATCTCATTGACACGCTTCTCCACCGTCAAGATGTGGACCTGTTGGTGATCAGTAGACAGTATTTATGTATTGCAGAAACGGAAAATAAGCATGCAAGTAGTGTCAGTTAGCAGCTGCGGTCGTTGGGATTTTTTGGTGGCTAAGCATAGCTGAACGTATGCGCAGGACAGGCTTCTATCAAGCTAGACTGCTCAACAATTGGCAGCTTTCGTACTATTGCAATGGAATGTTCACAATTATTGTGCAAGATAATCCTTGAAGTCCTGAAAGGTTCCATATATATGAATTATTGCTCATACCGAAATACTTTTCCAACCTGATAGTTAATCTATCGCCTAAAAATAATAATAATGCGGGCCTTAGTTGATTACCAGCCGAGGGTTGTGGAAGCCAACTTGGCCGACATCCATCGATGGCGCCTTCTTGAGATTAGACCATGACGTGTAGACCACCTCGACATTGTTCATCTTGTTTCCTGCACGACAAACACATGCATGATGTACGATCAGTTTAGCATTATCGTCGATCCAACTTGATTGTCACGTTCCGACGATCACAATCACTCGTGTTTATAGGCCAGACATAAATTGAATCAGATAATGCAACGGGGTCCATGAATGCACAAAGGGCGCCAATAATACAGGGAAAAGTTTCTACAAAGAAAAGGTGCAGAAACAGAAAGAGATTCCTGTAACAAGCAATGTGGATGCAGCAGCTTTGTAGCACTACGACACCGACGTTCGCCAGGTCACACCACCATACCGTATTTTCTCCGCGCATAGATATTAGTTAATTGGGCATATATGTAAATGTTTTCTGGAGTTGTTCTATCTTGGACTCTTGCTGAATAGTGAATACAGATTGTTAAACAACTTCAGACGGCAGCAAGTTTAAAATGGTTTGACTGTTTGGATGCATATTTCTGTAGTGGTATCCTAGGTATTTATTATAGTATAAATATATATGGATGCCACCTAGACCTAACAGTCCTCGCCCCTCTTTCTCCCCCATCTTTACCACAATTGCCACCTATTTTTATTCTTTGTTGTGAGCAACCATCGCATAACTCCCCCTCCAACGTCGTCGCACAGATGTCACACCAGATATGTGTCGCCCCCTAGCAACCATTTTCCTTGTTTCGGCCATGTCATGGATCCGACATAGGGGAACATTCATTTTGGAAGACAAGACGGAACATCGATCTAGAGATTTAATTCTTAAAAGAATATACATCATGTCTTTTTAGAAAGAATATACGCCACCTTTCCCAGCTTTGAAAACACCTATTCCTTAAAAGTGTTTTTCTCAATCGACACTTATATCCTCGGAAATTCAATTCGTCGAGGTGCACATGCTCCCTTCTAAAACTTCATTTCAATTTTTCCAAAATTGCTGAAAAAAATCGCGTGTAGATCTCCACAATCTATGTGCGTACAATTTTTTTTCGCGAAAACTGATATTTTTGGTGGTCTATGTAAAAAGGAAAAATGTGTCCTGTGAAAAGCCTTACTTTAGCATCAAAATTTGTCCTTTTACATAGACCATATGACGAGTCAATTTTGCATGAAAAAAAATTTGTGCCTACCTAGCATGTGAATTTGTACTCGCAGATCTTTTGTTTGGAAATTTTTAACATTTCAAAATAGGTCTAATATACATTTTAAATAAAGGGAGCATATGCATCTAAGGGAGAAAAAACTACTCTAATCATCCAATATTATCATTCTTTTCCTCGAGCGACAGGCACTAGAGATGTCTATTAGGTTAAAAGGCTGACAGCGAGTTATTTCATTTTCTTGCATGGTAAAGAATGTAGCAAATATCTTCCAAACGCGTACGTAAGTACATACCTTGAATAGAATGCGCTTTCACAAGCTGCGCACAATCCTCTAGTAGGCCCTCACTGATGGTATCTATGGAGTCGCCTTTCCTGAGCCTCAAATAGACGTGCGCCGAGGACACCTTGTCCACATGGAACCTGATCGCGAGACAGCATGCAGCAAGATGAGTAACCAACTAGGACATACTTAACTACCGGTCCAATAGATCGCCATTGCTTATTTGTTAATTAGCGAGCTACTAGGTGGTACAGCATATACAGTACGATATCCACATCGATCCACTTTCAGTAGCTAAACCTACTTTCTAGCAAAATAAGCAGACTGCGCGCAGCTAGCAGTGCAAGCCGACGGCGAGTTCTTCAAGTCCAAGATCATGGAGTTATGTTCTGGTCGCAGCTAGGGCTACTAGTTTCGTTGAGACGGCCGGTGCGGTCCAGTGCAGATATGGCAGCCGCAGGCAGAAGATAGGGTTTGCAGCATGTGTGGAGCTGTTCTAGCTGTTGCGTAGCCTTGGTCGTATCGCGGAGACGATAGTTGGGGGACGTTGGGGCGTCCCCACCAAGCCTCGTCATGGCCTCGTCACGCGCTAATCCCGGTGCTATCGCTTAATTCCTCCGTCTCCGATCCAGGCATCCCATCTATCTATACGGTGTTTGTCTACTATTTCCACGGTAACTTCCAAAAAAGAAACTGCGGCATGGCGTAAGTCTCGTATTCTACTCGACCGCGTTTCTTAATTACCCGAGCCAGAGTATGTATGTATTTTCACGAGAGAGAGAGAGAGAGAGAGAGAGAGAGAGAGAGAGGAGGGAGGGAGAAAGAGGGAGCGAGAGAGAGAGAGGGGGGAGATTGAAAGGGAAATGCTCGTACCAGACATCCTCCGGGAGGCCGTACTTGATGAGCTCCTCGTTCTCGTTCTTGTCGGCGCCCATGTAGATGGTGTAGTCGCCGGCGTCCGGCCGCGCCTTGTAGTAGAACACCATTCCTCTACCTGTCTCCTTCGTCCCAGCGTCTACCACTCCTCTCTAATCCCCAGGTGCTGGACCGCGTGTAGTTCAGTTCAGTCGCAAGGAAACGAAAAGAGGAGGAGGAGGAGGCCGAGCGGAGGCTAGATCGAGCAGGCGAAGGCGAAGGGGGAGCGACGAAACAGGCGATGGCGCGGCGGGGGTCGGGTATAAAAAGGGGCGAGCGAGGCCGTGGCCGCGGTTAAAGTCTACCCCCAAAGGGGTTGGGTCGCCACGTGGAGACACGACGGATTGGATTAAACAAATGAGACCGGGACCTTAATGCCTTATCCTCAGCGGCCCACTCTCGCCCGCCGATTAATCAACAAGATCTTTTCATTAATCGACCGTCTGAGGTTTTTCCGCTGGCCAATGGGGAGGCGGAGACAACCTGGTAACCCTCTTTTCTTGGCCATGAATCTACCTCCGAC
Organism: Dactylis glomerata; assembly: GCA_007115705.1. Classification (NCBI taxonomy): domain Eukaryota; kingdom Viridiplantae; phylum Streptophyta; class Magnoliopsida; order Poales; family Poaceae; genus Dactylis; species Dactylis glomerata. Next base: position 1,944,947 of record QXEO01000184.1, read on the forward strand.
CTGTGCGTGACTTGGCAGCCGCGGCAGGGGGTATACTCCCCGCTTAGCCGCGTGATTGGTGGCGCGGTAAAAGGGCCGTATCTTTTGCGAAAACGACGCATGCTTTGATCGACGGACTCCGGCTGAACCGAGGTCCCGGCTTGGGGACGTGCCAGGCTGCGATTTTCGTTCGCGTCGATCGGGTTTAGCTCGTCGGTCGGTCCGATCCTGCCATGGAAATGGGTAGGCAACCAGGAAGGATGAGGTGTGGGGGACTAGTGGAGTGGGCAACGAAACGGGGGGATGGCACACGGGGATGGCCGGATACGGGTAGGGCGTGGAGCGCGTTGGATGCGGCCGAAAGATTTCATCAGGGTGAAGAATGGTGGAAAGCGAGGAACCGGACCTCCGACCGAGGAAGATAGCAGACGGGGGAGAAATCTGAACTTGACTTTTCGACAGCTCGACGCTGCGCCGCGGGACGGAACACTGGCCGGCCGTCCAATCGAGCGTACGGGTTATGCCTCAGCCGTCTTCGGATACCACCTAGGCCAATGGGATTTGCTTTATCCAATCGAGCATTATTCTTGCGCTGTTTCATGCCAAGAGAAGACAGCGTCTACCTCTGGCGTTTGCGGAAACACCTTGCTTAACTTTATCTTTGTCAAGTACCATTACAATTTTGTCGCGTGTTTGCCAGAACATAGCGCATTGTCTAAAACTGAAAGTTTTACATTTCAGTGAAACCTTTTTTTTAGGCATGGGGCGTCGGGCCTTCGATATGGGCATGTCGACGGCTAGGGCGTTGCCGACGTGTGCATGACAGCTTGGACTACTACCAAATCTGGTGGGTCATAAAGTTGCGCAGCTGCGACATGATGCGCTAGTCGGCAGACACCTCCTCTTGCACCCGGTTTGGCGCGGGAGACCATCCTTGCCCGCGAAGACTAGCACGGCTCTGACTTGACGCCCCGAAAGGCTACGTCGTGAGGCAAAGGAAATGCGCCATACGAGACACTGTCAAGATTCGTCGTGATGACTTTAAGTCACCTGGGAGCTCTCATGCTCTGCTAGGAACCGCTACTTGTTATCGACTTGAGGCTGAGTGTTCATTGGAGCGACTAGTGACTAGAACCCATGGCGGGTTACTTGGAGTAGTAATTATATCTATGTCCGAGTTGTCTTTAACCTACATGGTCACACACTTGAGGGAATTGGAACCATCACGAGGTTGGACTCGAGCGAACCGGGATAGAATCCTGCGCGGATTGAATTCGTAGTACTAGGATTTAGGGTTCGAGGGGAATAAGTGGTGTGTGTCTAGGATTATATAAGGTGGAGGCATAGACGACTGAGAGGTTGCGCTGATTCCAAGAGTGGTAAACCCTAGCCACTAGTGAGCCCGAGGTCATGGAACGGATCTAGCAATCGGCACCCGGTGTTTCGACCTAGACGCGTGGATAAAGGCGTTACACCCATGACACTCGAGATGAAGGAGTTCACGGGGTCCACGAGGATCTACTTCTAGGATCAAACAAGTTAGACTGCACTTCCCCAATGTGCCACGTCAACTTCCACATCTATGCGTCTAGCGGTAAACCCGTGGCATAATCCCTAAGCATAGATCATGGCAGTTGCACCGTTTGAAAACAATTGTTTTGCAAGCATTGCACTCGGTGTGGGGCGGGGCGGGGCGGGTCGGCCACACCCCAGTTTGGCGAGCAAGTGGAGGGGGCGGCGTGGTGGTAGGGCAGCTCAATGGGAACAAGTGGTCGTGACACAAAATCGCTGGAGTTGGGCGGCGCTAGTGAGGGAGAAGGCGACGGGTCGGGGGGACGAGACCAAGGGAGCATCCATAAAATGTTCGTTGGCCTTTCCTGAGGTGCCTCTTGGTGTTTTCGGTATTGGGGTTGGAATAGTTAAATATGGTTCTTTGGGTGGGAAAATGGTCACCTATCTAAAAATTGGGTACCACACTTCGTTTCGAGTGTGTCGTTGGGCCTGTTTTTCTTCTTCCAAAATACCCATTTTTTGGTATTTGAATATCCTATCTAGATATTGGTACTCTCTTGGAGATGCCCTACACATGGAAAGCTTAAAAAATAAAATAGACAAGAGAAGTTTTTTATTCATTACTCTTCTTATTCGACGTATTATTGGATTAGTTGTTTGTAATTTAAGCCATCAAGATATGCAATACATTTTGAAATGGGGAATTTGAAACGGAGGGGGAAGCTTTTTCAAAACAAGTAAGTACAATTTACAACATGCTCGCCGTAAATTCTGGTTCCTATTTCAGCAGCAGAAATTGCATCTGACAGATTTTTCTCACAACTTCATTGCTTGAACAGATGAAGTTTCAAACATCAAATACAGTTACGTTCAGCGTAATTCGAAGGGAACAGGAAATGGGAAACGAACATGAAAAAGAACACATACATCACCATTCATTAACTAGTGGATCAAAAGATCACCAATAACGAGATCCACGTGAAAGGAAAAGACCAGAAATGACAGATCGGAAAAGGGGCCAAAAGATAGTCCATTATGGGTTTGGGTTCCTTCAATGCCGTTTCTGATCCTGTACAATCAGTGGGAACGATAGTGATGTGTCCAGATCCCGTGCGATAAGGTGGAAGAATGATGGTGAGCTATATACGCCTTAGGCATATAAATATCCTTCGTAGAATCATAAAATAAAGCTTGCATTCCAAAGTGCACTTGTAGACAACAAAGATAAGGGGTAGCAACCGAGGCAAGAACGTACTTTTAAACCTACCCCTATATCCGTTGCTTGCAGATACTTCATACATACTACACGACATAGACTGCACAACATTATCCATTCATTGTATTCACAGGACAATAAACTGCACAATATGCAAGATGACCATTCAAACAGATGTATATCAGTCCTTGATTTCATACAGAAGTGGCAATTGTTGAGATAATGAATTGAATACAGATTCACATACATTATACAGGTACGAAAAGGCTGCATATTTAATGGATGTTATGGCGATGGTGCGTCATGGCCTAACAGCAGCCTGATGATCTTTGGGTGCGGTTGCCACCCACCACATCGACAGTGTCAGGAATGTACCTTCATGAGAAGAGTTCAAGGTCAGCTCATCACTTGCAACTTGCAAATAAACATGATAGCATGCTTATGAAATGAAATGCAACTTGATGCTTTTAGCAATTAAACAAAACGATCCCTATATATCTTAAATATATATATCATGAAGACAGCAGACCACAAAATAGTTAGGCAAAATGGCTGACAGTATAAAATACCGATATATGGTCGCATGCATTTTTTTCAAGAGTACACCAAAGGCATAGCATATTTTTATAGAAGGCAGAATTTTGAGTACAAAAAGACTATAACAGTACAACTTGCTGCGAACAACAAGTGTAGCACAAACTCCACACCGGCAAGTCCAAAGACAGCCACCACTGACAACACAACTACAAAGAAAAGATTGTGCATACTGAACAGACAATATAGAGGAAGCAAAAGATCGTGCTTACAATTCTTCTTCGGGTTCATTCTTCAGAGCATCCTTTACAATGACCTGAAAAGCGTCTTCTACATTTGTTCCTTCTTTGGCGGATGTTTCAAAGTAAGGGATGTTACCTTTTGAGGCGCACCAAGCCTTTGCCTTCTTCTCAGAGACCTAAGATGGCAGTACTCAACTCCATTAGCAGTGCATGACTTGCAAATAATTTCACTAGAAGACAACTAGTTGTGCTAATTACCACGCGGCTGTTGCCACCATCAATATCAACTTTGTTTCCCAGCAGAACAAAAGGGAAGTTATCAGGATCAGACGGACTAGCCTGACAAATTGGATTTGAAGGTTAGACGCAAACACAATCAATACTGTGCAGTTGTTAACACATTATAAACAACAGAGATCTCCACCTGGATCAGAAACTCTTCGCGCCAGTTGTTCAGATTCTCAAATGATTTCATAGAATTAACATCATAGACTAGAACACAACAATCCGCTCCACGGTAGAATGCAACACCAAGACTCTGAAACCTTTCCTGCCCAGCAGTATCCCATATCTACAGAAATAGAATGTTAACTATCATATTTTGTAAAGCAGCAGAAGAGGTTAGCATATTCAACTCGAAAAGAAAAACACGACGATAATAGCACTTGTTTAGAGCTTTTGAAAACTACCACCTTTATGGAAAGCGATACTTTATAAGAGCGAAACAGAGAAGTGATACATGTTGCTAATGGTAGTTCCAAGTCAATCATATCTTACTGGGGCTGAGCTTCTAATAGTAAACATTGAGAAGTTTGCTTATTCAGAGAAATGGAAACTGACATTATGGGTCAAAACATTTAATTCCCGTTTTGTACCATTTTCTTTTGTATAAAGGAAGGACACACCCAGCTCCCATTGGCAATGTACAGTGTTCAGAGAAAGAAAAAGGAAAGAGGGTCAGTCGGTTATGGTACACTGAAGGATTTTCATATTCATAACAACTGAAGCAGACGTATGGGTCACATGTTTACTCTTCCATTCTGTAACTTTTTCTTTTGTGATAAAGTATGGACACCCCCATTATCCCAATGACTAGAAATAAGTACAGTGTTCAGACAGAGAAAAATGAAAGAGGGTTATGGCACTAATGCCCATACTGTGTGCTTGCAGTTATAACAATTAACCATTGTTAAATCAAGCACTCCTAAGCTCAGACTTAAGCTCGCCCAAGCCCTGAGTGGAGACAAAATGCCTAGAGCTTAATTGTGCCAAAGTGTGTGCTTAGTGCTTTATCCTTCAAAAAGGGAAAATTGGAGGCAAGCGTTCACTCAGCGCTTAGCGCTTGATAGAACCTTGCAATTAACAGATGCAAACTATGTTTACTGGGACAAGATAACAAAAAATGAACGGAAATTGTTTATGTTTCAGATGGTAAGATGCATAATTAGAGTAGCAACTCGACATTTGGTTGAATCACTTCAGTGAGGCACTGAGGTGCTCATTCTACTGACGAGACGACTTATTGGCTTTTTGCTTTTAGCCATCATCCGCAATAGTGAGATAACCTCTAAGTAGATACATTTTCATTTCATGGCTGCAAAGTCATTTACCTCCTATTTATTTACACGTAATAGACGTCTCATAATTTCCAGATAGATCGGCGACTCGGCGTGCATTACTGACACTGGTAGTCCTTTCCCCCAATTGCAGGAAAAAAATAGCACAGGCTACACAAATTGAATTAACTTTCGAGTTACATGGCTTTCAAAAGTTAGCTTGTTTCGATTTGGTGATTTCTCATGTGCAATGCCAGCTTCTCTAAATTACTGGATGAATGAACTTCAGCAATATGTTCGATGCAGATAAACCCACAGATAAGAGTGAAGTGAGCATTTCGTCCAAGTAAAACGATTGCAACGACAGTAGGTTGAAAAGTTCCACAGGCTCACAGGTCTTCTGAGACAATATAGTAAATAACCGAAGTATGTCTTATCCAGGATTGCAGGACACTTCACCAATAAGAAGTGAAGAAACGCACTCTCAAAAAAAATGGGGTGAACAAGCACAATGCAACTACAGATTCGAAAATCAAACTTTAAGTACTGCCGGAGCAATTGCAAGAGTAGGATGTTTGGTTCCACGCATCAGTACTGTAGCGCGTAGACTAACTGAACTGCTAAAAGAAGGTACCTGCAGAGTGAAGAGCCTGTCCTCGTGCTGCACCTCCTTCGTGAGGAAATCCGCGCCGATGGTTGCCTTGTACTGGTTACTGAACTTCTTGTTCACATATCTGAATTGCATCGCAGCTCAGGAAAACACAAGCAAAACAAATCCAATCCTATATGAACACGATTAGTCCACAGTAACTCGAATTACAGGATACTGGTTCATCAAAGAAGTCTTCCCGACCCTGGATCGCGGGAAATCAGCAGAAAGGTGAGCAGAGAGAAACTCCCGAAAAAAAAGCAAAAAGACGAAAACATGGGCGGAAGATCCGAATCACCGACCCGCTGTCGCCGAGGATGATGACCTTCAGGAGCGTGCGGCGTCGCGAGGCCATCGGGATCTACCAAGGGCTCGTGCTCGTCGCGCGCCGGCGGTAGGGGAGGGAGAGGACGAGGTGGGGACGGAGGAGAGAGGACACGAAATCTAAGCTTGCGTAGCTGCGTTGGCTGCCTTGCCGTCGCGAACCGGGAGAGGGGGAAAGGGTGCGTTTCGCAACAGGCCGGACCACAGGGATGGGATGGGACGCGTCGGATCTGTGCACCTGTTTGACTAAAACTTTCCAGGAAGTCCTAGTTCGGAGTCTTCTGATTGGCTCAAATGCAACTACCGTGCACCATATGCACACTGCTCCCTCCGTCTGGAACGCATATTTTATTGTTCCTCCATTCCATAATTCAGGTCGTAGCTGCATTCGAATTACAGTTACAATCAAAATTATAGAATGGAGATAATGGACTATAACCAGATTTATCGAATGGAGATACTAAGAGTTAACTTAATGTGTATACTTATATGGTAATACATCATTTAGTAACCTTGGACTAACCTTAAATTAACATTTTTAATTTAAGGGGTAAAGCCCCCGATTTCAATAAATTGAAAATGAAAGTCGTACAACCATATGTGTCTCAACCTCAGAGACCTCAAGCCACACCACCAAATCACGAAACAGTATCACACTTACTACACCTAAAACACCTGACACTAGGAGCGCGATTGGTAGCCTGCACTCTTTTTTAGGCTCCCTGGGCGCAGGTGCTGGGGGACCTGGGTCGCACCATGCGATGCAAAAGCCAACTTGGGCATTTCGTTTGGTGGCCAACATCGCATCTAGAGAGCCCAAAGACCAAGTTTGATTGGTACCCTGCACGAGCCAGAATCGCTTGAACTGGATTCAGGGTCGTCTGTTTGGTTCATGTTGTGCATGTTATCTGGTCACCTCTTCTCTACGGTGGTGAGGTTAACAAAGCACACCACCATGACACTACCTCATAACACACAGCGACAACTACAGTTCTTGAATTACGACCATATAGGCCGGGCCCTAGCTACGTACGAATAGCAGTTACTCAGTTAAGCACAACTTGTTTAGCATGTCAGCAACATGACATGCATTCCAACCCTAGCTACTTACAAATGACAGTCAACATTACATACTGAGGAACAGTTCGACAATGGCGGCCTAGGGGGGCTGCAAACCTTGATTCTTGCTTCAATGTCAACCGTAGAAGACATCAGTTCTATGCACCCACATTGCCTGAGCCCAAGCGTTCCTCTTGTTCTTCCAACCCTGAATGTCGCCCTGCTCGACACCATGTCCACTGTCATCACCATCAGGAGTAACGTCATCCACATCTGGGACATACTCATCCTCGCCCCAGCCCAGGATCCAGTTATGCAGATGCAATAAGCAAGAACAAGCTTCACTTGAGTTGGGAAAGTGTGGAATGGTTTCTGATCAAGGATTTTGAACCTATTTTTAAGGCAGCAAAAGCTCTCTCAATGGTCACCCTAGGCTAGAGTGCCTAAGGTTGAAGAGCTCCTCTGCATTTTGTGGTCTGTTCCTTGAAGAGAACTCGTTCAGATGATACATGGTTTTCCTGAAGGGGGGAGGATTCCTGGCCGACAAGCGTAACCTGCATCTCCAAGGTAGAACTTACCTTCAGGGAGATGAATGCCATCAGGCCTGTTCAGGCTGTCGTTAAGAATGCTGGCATCATGGGCTGATCCTTCCCAACCAGCAAGAACATACGTGAACTTGAGGTCAAAATCCACAGCAGCTAGTACATTTTGGCTGGTGTAGTGTTTCCTGCCTCTGTATGCTGCTGATTGGGATCTCAGAACTCTAGCAGTAACATGAGTGCCATCAATTGCCCCAATGCAGTCCTGTCATGATAATAATAGACAGAGAGTCAAGATTATGTGCATTGCAGAGTTTGAAATGAGTGTGCAAATGAGAATTCTAGCTCACCTTGAAGTACGGGTACCATCTCTTGTTATATCTTATCTTGCTTGGAATGTCACCTGATGGAGGCTTGATCATCTCTTGCCTAAGCTCCCCAATTGCATAAAGGACTTGGTTGAAATAGCGAGATATAGTCTCTATAGATCTTCTAAAGGTGTTGTGCATAACTATGAACCTCTGGTTATGGCCGACAACATGAAGAAACATAGCAACTTGCTCTTCCACAGAGATGTGGATGCTATCTGACAGCAGTCCTCTCTCCCTAAACCTCTTGAATAGTTCATAGAATGGGGCTCTTCTCATCCTAAGCATCTGAACAGCCTCAACATCATTCCTGTTGTAGATCCAGTTCAGATTGGCAATCCTCTCTTGATCTTGTTGAAGCATCGGACCATAACTCATGTTTGGATACGCTGCGCGCATGACTGCTCTTTTGTGGAGGAGGAGGATCCAAGCCTGAATCACAACAACTAGTGCTGCTGCCTGCTGGATCAGGCTCATCTGGCCGCCCTAAGGAAATAGATCTACAACGAGGGTCTGCTAAATCTACCGATAGCGCTACAATGAGCCGGACGGCATAATGATGTACCTGTGGCATTTGAGACCGCCATCGCGGATTTGGAGGACAAGCCCAGAGTTGAAGAAGACCTCCGACGCGCCTCCCTCGGCCGGAGATGGAGTAGACCTCCACCGCACCTCCCTCGGCTGGAGATGGAGTAGACCTCCACCGCGCCTCCCTCGGTCGGAGATGGAATAGATCTGTGTAGCCGCCGTCGAGACTGGTATGGGGGATGTTGTGTTGGGAGGTGACCGAAAAGAGGAGAGGTGACACTACTAGCCCGCAAAACGCTGCCGTCGATTTCGCTGTCTCCCGCGCTCTTGAGGTGGTCTTCCGCATGCATGTCGTTCCCACTTTTTGCACCGCTGGCGCCTGCCCTCGGGGAAACAGCCGATTCGAGAGTATCCAGCGGGCCTGGGCCGGAGATGCTTTACGCACCATGCCAGCCACAACGCAGCCCGCCATATAGCATCCAATCAGTCGGCTCTTGCATCCCGGGGGCCTGTTTGGACTGCTTGCAGGCTACCAAACTCGCCCTAGGAGTATAGCACACCAGCACCAAACCAGGCATTACAGACTTCTTCCTTAAAACTATTTGTTCTACATAGGACAGCAAAACCAACATCCTTGTTCCTTTTTGTTCTTTTTCTTCTCTGCTTTCTTCTCTTCAGGCTGCGCCAATCCATCTGATCATCGGCGCCCAACTAGTATCCATACTAAAGAACTTTGATGCCACCTTGTCACGCATTTTTTCTGGAGATTAGACCAATTTTAATCCATCGAGATATCTGATAAATCAAATAGGAGGGATCATTGGGGTAAACATGATAAATACGGCTACATTTTTGGCATACCATATGGACCAGAAAACCGCGGCAACACCTACTGCCACTAAATTTCTTACTTTAGCATAGTATTTCTCTATCGATCTGCTGATATCTTGGAATTTTCTAGGTACACCTCCTATCCTAGTTGCACAGTTGACCACTCCCCACACATATTTAGGCCTTCTTTGATTTGTAGGATTGCAAAACGTAGGAATAGGAATAGGGATAGGAATTGGATAGGAATGCACCTGTAAAACTGCAAAGGAAAACTTCCTGCAAAGGAAATAAAAAATAAGGTCTGAGTGCATTGTGTCCTGTGGGTGTTCTGCATGGGAATTTGGCGGTAAAGGAAAAGTTCCTTCAAATTTCCTTTGGTCTATTCCTATGAATCAAACACTGCTACAGTGTAAATTCCTATAGGAACAAGAATCCTACACTTTTCCTACAAAATTCCTTTGAATCAAAGGAGGCCTTAGCCATAGAACAATCAAAAAATAAGTGACCTAAAGTTTATAGGTTATCACAAAAACAACACTTGCTATTCTTGCCTTTCCAACCTCTTCTAATCACAACATCCTTAGTTAAACCACTCTTATGAGAGAAAAACCTTAACCTTTAAAGCGACTCTAATCCATCAGAATTTCTTATGTGGACATTTAACCGACATCATTTTTAAAGCAAGGTACATTGATCTAACCTAGAAGTCACTTACTTAGTTAGCAAGCATCTACATGTGTCCTATGCCTCAGTTAGCACCATACCACTACATGTATTTTTCAAATCTTGCCACATCAAGGCTATTTCAACCCAAAGGTTTCTATGAACTTTAAGTACCTGTATCCCGTACCGCATACATCTCATACCAAAACATTATTGTCCACTGCAATGTTATATAGTCTAGCAAACTTAACATTTAAAGGTTTATTCCCTATCCACAAATCTTCCCAGAACCTAGTCATTTTACTATTACCAATATTCTTCCTACAAAAGCAAAAAAAAAACTCCTTGACCTTCAATAACCCTTCCCAAAAATGAGATTGACTTGGTTTATAATAGCAGCAAGATACAATACCTTGTTTAACATACTTACTCATAATAATTTGCTGGCAAATCCCATCACAATTCTCTAACTTCCATAGTTATTTACTTAACGAGCAAGCATTTCTCACATGAAGATCAACCATTCCTAGACCACCCAACTCTTTTGGTTGACACACCTACCCTCAGTTCACTAGGTGATATTTTGTAATCCCTTCTTCTTCATGCCACATCATTATTTTTATATTAAAAGCTATATTTTTATCATGGCCCTTGGAAAGTTCAAAGAGAGACATCATATAGTAAGAAACATACTTAGACAAGATCTAATCAAGATCAAACGACCCCCCCCCATAAGAGTTCTGCTTACCTGCCCAAGTATTTAACTTCTTCTCTGCTTTACCTACAAGACAAGTATTTAAAAGGGGCCACCCCAACCATGCAAGTAAAAATAAAAGTGTAATCAACTACTTTATCTTTGGCTCTACCAAACAATACAATTCACTTTAAAAAAAATTAATTGTCAAGCGAGAAAGTTGTTTAAAAATGCATAAACAAATTTCAGATTGTACGCACTCTCAAGAGTATCTTTGTTCATAAAATTGTATCATCCACGTACTATAACATGCTAGCAAACCCAACCATCCACTAAGTTATCTGTGAAACCTTTCGACATCCTACTATCTATAGAATTTTGTATCAACATATTCAAAACATTCACTGCAATATTGAACAAGATGGGAGACAGGGGATATCCTTACCTCAACCCTTTCTTGGACTCAAAGTAAGGTCCAATCACTTCATTCATCATAACAGCTACTTTACCATGCGTTACTGAACTCATCACCCAATCCACAACCACTACATGAAAACCATTCTAAATCATTACATTTTCCAAAATCTCTAGTTAATCTTACCATAAACTTTCTCAAAATATACTTTAGAAAATAAGACATCTTTAACTTTACTTCATGCATGAGCTCTTGAAAAACCACTACCCGATCCAAATTTAGAAAACACCCTTTAATAAACGTTGTCCGTAGTGATCTTATCGTCCACAATAACACCCATAAAATTAATTACTTTTGTGAAAATTTTGAAGTCCACATTAAGCAAACATATATGCCTATACTGTTGTAGCTTGTTATCCCCTACACACTTAGGCGGCAAGGTAAGCATACCATATTTAAACCTATACAAGGCACACTTCCTATCATAATGGAGCCTTATTCTTCTTCATTTAAAAGACTTATTTCTCTAAAGTAAAAGGCTTACTCAAAGTGTCTCCATCTACTACATATAGCACAAAGGGCATAGGCACATTCAACTCTACATTACTAAGTACAATAACAACACCGAACATATCCTTGTAGAAGCTAGTTGCATAAGAACGTATCTCAGCATCCCCCTCTATCTCACCTTCATCCTGCTCTAGATAAACAATCCTATTTTTTCTCTTCCTACTACTAGCTTTTGACATAAAATAAGAAGTCAGCGCATCACCTTCTAAAATTTCTCTTTGTTTAATTAGCTCTCTGGAACCACATCACCTCGAAAATCCACATTTGAGCCCATGCTCATATGCTCCTGGTCCAATAAATAATACGAAAAACTAGCAAACAGAAATTTAGAAATATGAAATTTATGTACAATTAATATATATGAACATGTCTTCTAACTACAAGAAGCATTTTGGTGACAAATGACATGTTTGGTGGGCTATTAAAAAATGCTAAATTTGATGATGTTTACTTGTTGAGAGCATTTAGATTTGTTGGTTACAACATGAGATTTGTATTTTTTTCTCATAGACCACCACATGTATATATATATATTCTCAGAGAATTTTGGCATTCTACTAGAACACATGTTCATGTTCGTTGTACAAATTTTTTATGATTTTGTTTGCTATTTTTCAAAAAATAAATTGGACAAGGAGCGAGTTCGGGAGCAGAAAACCATGTCCCACATCACCTCTTCTTCTTTATAAATTTTGTTTAGCTAGTCATTCAGCTCTTTCCTAACATTATACTTCTCTATAGACATGCCTACCACCTCACTTTCCTTGTCTATCTCATTTTTTGTCTCTGCCATGAGTTTCTTATGTTTCATATAAAACCACACATAATTTAAGTTCCAATCTTTCAACACTCTTTTAAGTTTCCTCATTGACGAGGTTCAACCCCGGCAATGTCCATGCTTGAGGGCTTTCGAGACATGAAGAGCTTGTGGGATCCGGCAAACTCGACGGCGATCAGACGACATAGGGAAATACGGGTTTTACCCAGGTTCGGCCCCCTTGTAGGGTAAAGACCTACGTCCTGCTTGTCTGACTTTTATTGATGAGGTGGCTACAATGGTCGAATACAATGGTGGTGTAGATGCGATCTAGCCGAAAGGTGGAGAGCTCTCGAGATTACGAGCGCTCAGGTGGGTGGTGGCGAAAAGTGGCTAGAGAGGTTCTTGGATCTCCCTCCCAACCTTTTATATGTGAAGGTTGGGTCTCATGATTGTTCTCCAAGCCAATTACAGATAGAGTCGGTTCGAATAAACCCTAGACAAGTCCTAATTTGACTAGGTCTTGTCCTTCGAATCTTGCATTGCATGTCAAGTCTAGCTCCTGGGCCACGCCAGACGATTGACTTCATGGGCCTTGCTATCCCTTCGATGGATGTCCCTCCTGGACCAAAAACCAGGTAGGTGAATATCGAGGGCCTATTCGGCATTCCTTCGTCAGTAGCCCCCGAGTGCCTAGGATAGTCGAAGACTATGGCAGGGACTCTAATTCGAGACTTTTACTCTTCGCCCTACCTGTAAAGATACAAAGGCATAGCAGACATACAAATGATTTGTTTATTAGAAGCAGTTAATTCGGGTAGCACTCATTTCGAGCCTCAAAAAGGCATAGTTTGGTTGATAGGGGATAGGCATAACCAGTCTGAGACTCACGTCGGGTCCAGTTAATTGCATAGTCGCAAAAACATCGGTTAGCTTACTCAGATTCGAGTTTCCCGACTCGAACCCGTGTGGGCTGGCGCTACCTCGACCCGAGCCGCATGTGGACTTATCAGGTCGAAGCCCAGTAATGTGTAAGGCACTCGATGTGTCCATCGATGCAAGACTTCATACCGTAGGTATGGAAATTTTCTCGGCAGAGCGCGCTTGATACGAATACCGGGCCATCTAGTGTTGCTAACTGTGGACTTACCTTCGTATTTGACATACGGCATCCGAATTGGTATATTGCCACCAAAATTCGGGCATTAAGAGTGAGCGTAAGTATAAGCATAGAGTTAAATTCCGAGGAACCGAAATTTACTCCCAAGTCGAAATTGAGGCACTGTCGGCCCTGAATTAGAGATAACCTGGGGACTGAAGCCCATGGTTGGGTGCAATAATGGCACTGATGGCTCGAACAGAAGAATCCCTTATTCAGGTGGATTTGCGGTGCTGCCGGACGAAAAAGAGAGGATCAACAGATCGAAAGCCGTGACTTGAATGATAAAAGGGCGTTGCCAGCCAGGGAACAATTCAAGGGACTAGAATCCACAACTCAAAGAGCAAAACCACGTGGCCCGCCCGAGTGTGGCAAACCAGGGAATCGAGACCCATTGCTCGTGAAGCATGAAGGCACTGCTGGCCCATAATAAATAATTCGAGGGATAAGAATCCACAACTCGAATGCCAAGACGATGTCAATTAAAGCAAAGAGACCCTTTCGAGTGAATTTGCAGAAAACCCAACTCGGAAAGCTCTCGAGAAACTCATATTAAAATTTTGAGCGAAGGGCAAGACCGCTCAAAAGGCGATACTTGTGTTCGAATAGCATAAAGAGGGCGAAAAACTTCACGAACGCCCAGCACCAAAGAAGCGTGGATTTTAATAGTACATACCTCGAAAGCATGAAGACCCGAAATCGAGCTTCTCCTTTGGGTCAAACAGAAATAGCTTCACAGGAAATGACGTCAGCGATGACGCTTGGTTCCTTCGAGCTGTCACGCCATCCTCTGCGGGGATAGCCTGACATTGACAAGACTAGACACCCTACGGGCCCGGCAGCCACGCGCTACGGCTGTTGACCGTGTTTGACCGCATGTCCCGCGTGTTTGGTGAAAAAAGTTTGCCGTGCCTCCTTGATTACCGTGCGTAGTGGAGGCTGTGGTGCGTGCGGCGCTGACACGTCGATGGCCAGATCCACCCCGCCGCTTCCCCTTCAGAGCGTACGACCAGGATGGACCACAGATTTTCCGCAATGGGTTTAAAGGAAAAGACCGGAGGGGGTAAATGTTTACCCCACTCCACCGCCGTCATCATCTTCTTCCTTGCGCTGCGCCAAATCTTTGCTTCCTCCCATTCCTACGAGATCTCCAGTTGACCGCCGCCTTCATGGGCAAGAGGGGCTCAACCGCGGCTGGTGCCGCCACTGGCGTCGCTGCAAAGAAGGCCAAAACCGCGGACACCGACACGCCCGCGGTTGGGAACTGGGTCCAGACCAAGATCCAGGACAAGGAGCTGCAGAGTGCCGAGAAGATCGGCATCCTAAAGAATGATCCATCGGAAACTCTTGCTACCGGCCCGGAGATCATTCCCCGTCCACCCGCGGGCTTCTGGGTAATCTTTCTTGCATTTCTCCTTCGGGGGCTTTCGCTTCCCCCTCATCCTTTCCTCCGAGGTCTTCTCTTTGCCTACGGGATTCAGCTTCACGATCTGAATCCCAACACTATTCTCCACATTGCGTGTTTCATCATGCTCTGTGAATGCTTCCTGGGGATCGAACCCCACTGGGCACTTTGGCGTCAAATTTTCACCATCCGGCGCCCTTCGCACTACCAGACTGGCGGCTTCAACTGCCAAGTGCGTCAAGACGTCGAATATTTCAATCTCCAGACACCGGAGAACAACCCCGGCTGGAGAACGAAGTGATTTTACGCCAAGGACAAATCTTCCACCGGCCAAAACTTCGGGCTTGAAGAGTTTCGGCTCACCACCGTCATTCGGCCCCGGGCATCGTGGGCGCACGAGCTGTCCGAGGAAGAGATGAAAATCACGCAACCTCTGATGGAGAAGATCCAACAGCTTCGGGCCACACCCAAGAAAGAGTTGTCAGGCCTGCAGCTCATTCGCACCTTCATCGAGCGTCGAGTCCAGCCACTGGCCGCTCGGGCCCACTGCATGTGGGATTGCACCAACCGTCGGGACCCAACATGGATCTCTTCCGATGAACTGAAAGAAGCCGAAATCGATGACGGTGTTTGCGCCGTCACCTCTATGAAGAAGAAGTCATTCGTGCCGAAGGTTTTTGGCGCGGTGGCCTTCAGCAAGTCGCACCCCCGCTCCGAGGTACTCCTCTTATGCCTTCTACCTGGATGTCTTCGATTTGTGAGAAAAATTCTTGTGTTGAATCGGGAATTGATGAAAAAAATGCTCTGCCTAGGTTCTCAACGTAGCCCGATGCTATCCGCCACAGCCCAAGGATGGCGAATATCCCGGGCGCGATTTTGTCGAGGCTCCGGAAGAATCGGTGTCCGCCGCGCCCACGACATCGTGGGTTTCGGTGAAGCGCACAGAGGTCGATCGAGTCGAGGACTCGGAAGAGCTTGGCGCCCATTCTCCTTCCTCTGGTGATGACGACGGCGCAGCTATTCACGCCACACCTCTAGACAGCCGCCCTCCTACTCGAACGAGGAAGAGAGCTCTTCCGAAATTCGGTCTTGATGCATCGTAAGTTGTTGTTCTCGAATTTCTTCCTGGATGGCTTTATCTTGTTGTAATTCTATCACATGTTTCAGGTCTTCGAACGATGAATCTTTGGGGAGCTTGGTGGAACGCGACCGATTCCAGTTCAAACGCCATGATTCCACCCTCGAGGAGACCGCCGACTCACAAGAGAAAAACGTTGGGGATGCGACGCTGAAGGACCTCCCAAAGCCATCGCCCCCTCCAAAGAAGAATGTGGTCGAGCCCGATCTTATCCTGGTTTCTTCCTCCAGTGAGCCTTCTGGTTCCAAACGCCATGTGAGTTCGAATCTCTTGCTTACATGTACCGAATATTATATAACAGTAGCCCCCGAGGGCGAGTCTAAGTGTGTACACTTGGGCTTGCCCTCTAAAACAAATATTCGAAATTTATCTTTGCTTCCACTGGTTTAGCCTATCGTTAAGGACCTATCGAGAATATGCAAGAACTACCTTGCGTTGGAAGAAGAGAACCAAAGGCTATCTGCCCAGCTAGAAGACATGCGCTGTAAGTGATTCCTTCCTCTTCTATCTGTTCTGAATCCTGGTCTCGACATCTTTTCTTTCTTACTTACTCCGCTGTCTATCGGGTGACCGGGAATTGCTGCTTAAGCTGCCACCGACAAGACCGTGCTGAAGGCCCAGCTAGATGATCTTGCGGTTGAAAATTCTTCACTGAGGGCGAAAGCTGATGGTCTGGCCGACGAGGTCACCCAGCTCAAAGCTGACTCGGCAAAGGCTGAAGAGCTTGTCAATCAGCGACGAGTGGATGCTGAGTCGAAAGAGAAAGACCTGCAACAACGCCTGCAGGCCACCCTCGATCCTTGCACGGTAAGTCTTATTCTTCGTTTAGTATAAGATTCGTGAGGATCACTTCTGTTTGCTGACTAGAGTCTTGCTTCTTTATGAAGTTGCTGCTGAATTTGGTGCTGCAGCGATGAAGGAGCCCGCTGGACTCGAGTCCAGCGTTGGTAACGCTGAACGCCTTTGCCGGGAGGTGCGCGATCTTCTGGTGAAGGTGCGGTCGACACTTGACCGCGTTCATGATATTTCTGCTCCGGAATCGACGAGCAGCACCATGGCCGGCATCCTCGAGGCCTTGGCGGTGAAGGAGAACGGCGAGGACCCCTTAGTTGCTGTGGTTCGCCGACAGGTGACCATCGGCTCCGAGTCCGTCTTCTCTATGCTGATGATGCACGGGGTCGAATTCGACATCGACAAGGTCACGAGCACATACCCGAAAGACAAAGATGGGTGCGACGTTGCTCCCAAGGCCTACCTTGAGCGTGCCCGAGATTTGTCTGCCCGGATGACAAGCTTCTTAGCGGATAGTAATGCTAAGAGGGCGGCTGCGAAGGCTCGAAAGCGTAGCGCATCAGGTGCTCCATCTAGCAGAGCCGCCGGTAGTTCGACGTAGTCCAGTCAAAATTATGAAACACTTTTGTAATGTATGACACAATGCTTCCTTTATGTTTGTAGCAAACTTCTGAATCCTGCCCATTATTAAGCCGCTTTTGGCTCTTGACTTTTCTGTCGAGATATTTTAAGGTTGGTTGCATCTTGATTATAGATGGCTATTTGTGACTGGGAGCCTCATTTGCAGGGCTCGTCCGTAGGTTCTGATGCCTAGCCTGTTTCGTACGAAACAGTTGGTAGTTCTTCCTCCACCGTTGAGAGGTGAGCGCCTTCCATGAGCGAGCTTTCCCTAATCCATTCCCTGCGCGACCAACTTAAGAGTACCCAGCAGGAACTGAAGACAGTTTCCGCAAAGGTCGACATTGCTCTCTCCAAGGCTTCGTGGGCCACGGACTCAGAGAAGTTCATTCTAGAAGAGGTCGAAAATCTTGGGAAGGCTATGAAATGTAAGTGTTTCGAGTTCCTGACCTGTTCTTTTTCCAGTTGACAGTGTGTGATCATCTTCTTCTTCTTTATTGTAGACGTATGCCTCGATAGTGAGGCCGAGGCTCCGCGCGCGAATGCGCATCTTCGTGCGGCTCAGACTCATGCGAATTCAATCGCGGACAATTTCTGGGCTGACCGATCGAAGGCAATGAAGCTGACTATACTCCAGGATCGAATCGCCCAAGCTGGAGTTTTAGCTGAAACGAGCCGTGCTGCGCTCGCGCTTGTGCATGAGGCGATGTTTCCCTTGAACGATCAGCCCGATGGTCTCCCTGCGCTGCTTGGTCGCTTTGAAAATGGTGACACCATCTATCGCTTCATTCGAGAGCATTTGCGCTGCGGGGCTCTGGTCGCCCTCTCCTTCGTGCGAGCTCACTATCCCGAGGTCGACATGAATCTGGTGAAGATGCTGCCTCCAACTCCCAGTGGTCCTGTTGATATGGACGCGCACTATGCTGCCTGCAAGCAAGCCGCTGATTGTATCACGAGACAGATCATCACCGAGAGTGATCGTCAGAGAGCAAACCGGGATGTTTTAGCGTCCTAAATTGATCGCCTGTGTAAGTATGTGTTTTCTTCCTATATGTGCTTCTGTGAAATTCCTCGATGCATTGTCCTCTATAGATGACGTATAGTATTGTTAGCCTTTGTTGAATTGCATGGTCGAAAGGCGGAGCCCCCGAGCGTGGGTCGAAGGGCGTAGCCCCCGAGCGTAGGTCGAAGGGTGGAGCCCCCGAGCGTAGGTCAAAGGACGGAGCCCCCGAGCGTGGGTCGAAGGACGAAGCCCTCGAGCGTAGGTCGAAGGGTGGAGCCCCCGAGCGTAGGTCGAAGGGCAGAGCCCCCGAGCGTAGGTCGAATAATTTTTGAGGCGAAGCCCCCGAGTGTAGGTCGAAGGGTGGAGCCCTCGAGCGTAGGTCGAAGGGCGGAGCCCCCGAGCGTAGGTCGAATAATTTTTAAGGCGAAGCCCCCGAGTGTGGGTCGAATAAATTTTAAGGCAAAGCCCCCGAGTGTGGGTCGAATAATTTTTAAGGCGAAGCCCCCGAGGGTGGGTCGAATAATGATATGAGGAATCACACTTTTATTGCTTGGTGACGAAGGCGCAATGGTTGAGCGTGGTCTGCTGCCAATGCTTAGTTACAGAGAGAGAGGGAAAGGGAAATCTATCCGCTCTAAGGATAGAATCGGCGCAGCTGCGCGGCGTTCCATGGGTTTTCGATGTCCACCCCTGTTTTGGGGTCGCGTAGTCGATATGCCCCTCCTGGGATTGCTTCGTGAATGAGATATGGGCCTTCCCATGGTGATTCCAACTTCAATGTGCTTGTTTGTTTGAGACGAAGCACAAGGTTGCCGGGCTCGAAGGACCGTCCGCGTACCCGTCAGCTGTGGTATTTGCCGAGGCTTTGCTGATGAACTGCCGATCGGGCGAGGGCTAGGTCTCGCGCTTCGTCCAGCAGATCGCGGGCGTCTTCAGCGCTGTTTGCGCATCTTCTTCGACATAGGCCACTACACGGGGTGCACAGTACCGCACATCCGTAGGAAGCACCGCTTCTGCACCGAATAGCAGGAAGAACGGTGTGTAGCCTATTGACGAGTTGGGCGTTGTACGCAGACTCCAGAGGACTGAAGGTAGTTCCTCGACCCAAGCACCTGCTGCCCGTTTGAGGGGTCAAAGGAGTCGCTTCTTGAGGCCTCTGTAGACGAGCCTGTTGGCCTTTTCGACCTGGCCGTTGGACTTGGGATGCGCCACCAATGCGTACTTGATCTTGATACCAAATTCTTTGGCGAATTCTTGAAATTCGCTCGAGGTGAAGTTGGTGCCGTTGTCGGTGATGATGCTGTTCGGTACGCCGTATCGGTAGACGATGGACTCGAAGAACTTGACTGCCATGGTCGCTTCTTGGTTGGTGACTGGGACGACTTCGATCCACTTGGAGAACTTGTCGACGGTGACCAGCAGGTAAGTGTGGCTTCGTCAAGATGATTTGGGCAGAGGCCCTACTTGATCGAGCCCCCATTGCACAAAGGGCCAGGCAACGGATATGGTGCGCAGTTCTGATGCGGGCGCATGAGGCTTCGTGGCGAACCGTTGATATGCGTCGCACTGCTGGACGATGTTCTTGGCGTCGTGGAGGGCCGAAAGCCAGTAGAATCCTGATCGAAAAGCCTTAGCGACGAGGGTTCGGCTGCTGGCATGATGCCCGCAGGTTCCTTCATGAATATCTCGAAGAAGGGCGATTCCGTCCTCGGGTGCTATTGTCGTGGGGATGACTACTGGGGCATGCCAAGGGTCGTGCTATCTACCGGTTGGCGACCCAGGAATCTCCACGGCGCTAGGTTAAGAAGACCGGCTCTACCGGAAGGGCCGGCTGCGCCAGCAGCCGGCTGGCGACTCCACCGAGGAGAGCCAGAGCTGGGCGATGAAGACAAGATTCCTCCAATGGCTGTTTCGCCGAAAGTGGCCTGGCCCCGACAAGATCGACAGAGGTAAAGGACAGGAGTGACGCAATCCACGTCCAGACTCCACCAACCAGCGAGCAAGAGCCTTCCTCACGAAAGGATCCGAGGTAGAAGGGAGGGCATATGCCTCCCAGATGCCGGTCCAAGGGGGAAAAGGCGCTTTATAAAGTGCCATCGTCAAACGAGGACATAGGAGGGCCAGAAGATCACGCCGAAGACGCAGCCACGGAGGAGCCGGCAGCCGGAGAGCCAGCCACCTAACCTGTAACCAGACCCCCGCCTATATAAGGGGGTCCGGACCCTTAGTCTAGGGGGATCCGATCTTCTTCTTCCTCCTCTAGACCGAACAGCTCGAGGAGCGTTGTAACCACTATGAAGATAATACGAAACAAGGCAGGAAGTAGGGGTTTTACCTCCGGCGTGGAGGGCCCTGAACCTGGGTAAACCGAGGTGTCTCAGTTGGCACAATCCTGAGCCGGACCCATTGTCGCACACCGTCGAGCCCCTTCGTTAAGCCATCCCCATGGCTACTATCTCTAAATTCCCACGATAGTTGGCGCCCACCGTGGGGCAACGCGCGGCGGCGACCGGAGTCAAGTTCCGGCTGGGACCCTCATCGGCTCTCGGCGAGAAGGTCGCCTCCGGCCTTGTCTGGAGGTTCGGCACCTTCAACTGCGTCAGCGACAACTTAGCCTGCTTCAAGAACGGCTTCAGCAACAGCGGCTCCTTCCTCGACGTCGGCAACCACCGCTTCTATGTCGCCAAGCCCTTCCCGGAGGAGGGGACCGACGTCTTCGACCCTCTCAGCGATGGAGGCTCGAGCTGCAGTGAAAGCGGCGACTTTGGCGCCATGGTCAAGGTGATGGCCCTGGGAGAACAGGAGGGCGGCGACTCACCGCGCTCCGCGCGCCCGCCGCTCGAACGCCTTCCTCCACAGGAGCAGGATGCTCCGTTCCTAGAGAAGGACGCCCCGGACATCGCCGTGGTGGACCTGCATGCACCACTTGACCACGTCATCGACCCCGTCCAGGTTGCGGAGGCCCTGGAGCGGACGCGCCTCGTACTCCTCGGCAAGGTGGCTGAGGATGAGATCAACCGGCGTCGTGCGAACACCACGCTCAGCGAGTTCTACGACGTGCATGGAGACGCACCGGTCGAGCTTGCTCATGTCCCGCGGTGCAGCTTCGTTGCCATGGGCCCTGGCCAGATCCAGCGGTCGCCATCGGCAAGCCAAGGCCGCGGAAGGCGTGGACAGGGCGGTCGTGCTCCGAGCTGCAACGCCCGAGGCCGCTGTGCCCAGCAGGCCGGCGGAGCTGGCAGGCCACGCTAGGTCCCGGCGCCGACGCCAGGGCTGGAGCCTCAAGCTCGCCAGCCGGCCCTACACATCCATCTGTGGCTTGACCACATGAAGGCGCTCCCCAAGGGATCTGCTAGCTCAAAGCGAGCGGCGTCTGACCAAGGAGGCCCGGGGGCTGCCGGCAGTGGTCAGGGGCGCAAAGAGGGCAAGTATACCCTCGATGCTACGCTTGACCAGCCGTGCAAATTCCATAGCACCCCTGGCAGGGAAGCGACCCACCCCACACGTCAGTGCCGGTTCATGAGAGAGCTGGAGCAACACGCTCAGCAACTTCCTGGAGCTTTGCAAGCGCAACCGGCTGGAGGTCAGGAGGACCAACAGCACGAGCCGGCTGCCGATGAGTCAGACCAAGGTGACGACGACTTTCCGGTGGATGTCGAGCAATATCACATCTTTACCACCCCAGGCAAAGACAAAAGGAACGACCTTTGGCACGAGGCGGAGGTGAACACTGTCATGCCTGTAGAGCCCCAGTTCATGCACTGGTCTGAGGCAGCCATCACCTGGGGGCGCGAGGACCATCCGCGACTAATGCCCAGCCCTGGAGAATATGCTCTAGTCCTGGATCCCGTCATGTGCTCCGATACGCACACGTGTCGGTTCTCCCGCGTGCTCGTCGATGGTGGCAGCAGCATCAACCTTCTTTACCGGAGCTCTATGAAGAAGCCGGGCATCCCGCTTGCTCAGCTGAAACCGAGCCGGCTCACCTTCCATGGCATCGTGCCTGGGAATTCGTGCACCCCTATGGGCAGGGTGCAGCTGGAGGTTCTCTTCAGGGAGAAAGGTAACAGCCGCCGCGAGCCCATTTGGTTCGAGGTGGTGGACATCAGCAGTCCCTACAATGCGCTGCTTGGCCGCCCAGCCCTGGCCAAGTTCATGGCGGTGCCGCATTATGCCTATCTGAAGATGAAGCTCCCAGGACCCAGAGGTGTGATCACAGTCTCGGGAAGCTTCAAGAAGTCTCTGGCGTGCGCCAAGGAGAGCTCGCAGCTGGCAGAAGCATTGGTCATCGCTGAGGAGAAGCAGCAACTTCTCCATTGCGTGGAGCTAGCCCAGCAAGATGTGCCGGTCCGCCAGTCACCAGTGGAATAGTTCAAGCCGGCCGACAACACCAAGAAGATCCTGTTGGACGAGAGCGATCCCTCCAAGTATGTCATCATCGGCACTGGCCTGTCTGCCAAATAGGAAAGTGAGCTCACCAGCTTCCTCCGTGAGAATCGGGACATCTTCGCATGGTCTCCAAAGGACATGCCAGGTGTGCCGAGGGAGCTGGCTGAGCACTCACTCAACATCCGGCCGGATGCCAAGCCGGTCAAGCAACCGTTGCGGTGCTTTGCAGAAGAGAAAAGTAAAGCCATTGGTGAGGAGATTGCCCGGCTCCTCGTAGTCGGCTTCATCATGGAGGTATTTTACCCTGACTGGTTGGCGAACCCAGTCTTGGTCTTAAAGAAGAACAACACTTGGCGTATGTGTATCGACTACACCAGCCTCAACAAAGCTTGCCCCAAGGATCCCTTCGCGCTACCACGCATCGACCAGGTGATCGATTCCACAGCCGGTTGTGACCTGCTGTCCTTCCTGGATGCCTATTCAGGCTACCACTAGATCCCGCTCTACCAGCCGGATCAGATCAAGACGTCCTTCATCACCCCATACGGAGCCTACTGCTACGTCACCATGCCATTTGGCCTGAAGAACGCTGGAGCCACTTACCAGTGAACCATGCAGCGATATCTGCGAGGGCAGATTGGGAGAAACGTGCACGCTTATGTGGACGACGTGGTGGCGAAGACCAAGCAGAGCAGCACGCTCCTGGACGATCTCAAGGAGACCTTTGCCAACCTGCGGCGCTATCGCATGAAGCTCAATCCAGAGAAGTGCACCGTTGGCATGCCGGCTGGACAACTCCTAGGTTATATCGTTTCCCAGCGTGGGATCGAGGCTAACCCCTCAAAGATAAAAGCCATCGAGGCCCTAGAGCCGCCCACCCAGCTCAGGGATGTGCACAAGTTTGCTGGATGTTTGGCCTCGCTCAGCCGGTTCGTCAGCCGGCTCGGGGAGAAGGCCATACTGCTGTACCAGCTGATGAAGAAGACGGACCATTTCGTTTGGTCCCAGCGCGCTGATGATGCCTTCAACGACCTCAAGCGAGCTCTGTCTACCGCGCCAATCTTGGCAGCGCCGGCTCCACGGGAGCCAATGCTGCTATACATCGCAGCTACTCCGGGAGTCACTAGCGTTGTGATCGTGGTGGAGCGCACCGAGGAAGGCAAGGAGCTGCCGATTCAGCGCCCGGTGTACTATCTGAGTGAGGTGCTCACTCTCTCCAAGCAAAACTACCCGCACTACCAGAAGGTTGCGTATGGCGTGTACATGGCGGCCAAGAAGCTGAAGCACTACTTCGAGGAGCATCCTATCACGGTGGTGAGCACCACTCCGCTCTTGGAGATCATAGGGTGCAAGGATGCAACGGGCAGAGTGGCTAAGTGGGTGATTGAGCTTGCCGCTCATACAATTCAGTACAAGCCCAGGACGACGATCAAGTCGCAGATCATAGCGGATTTCTTCGCTGACTGGGGAGAGCACCAGTACTTGCCGCCGGCTCCGGACTCAACACACTGGCGCATGAACTTCGATGGCTCCAAGATGCTCCGGGGCTTGGGAGCCGGCATCGTCCTCACCTCTCCCAAGGGAGACAAGCTGCAGTACGTGCTGCAGATGCACTTCTGTGCGTCGAACAACGTCGCCGAATATGAAGCCCTGATGCATGGGCTCAAGCTGGCCAAGGAGATTGGCATTCGGAGGATCCTCTGCTTCGGAGACTCCAACCTGGTGGTGCACCAGGTCTCAGGGGAATGGGACGCCAAGGACGCCAACATGGCCTCCTACCACTTCTACGTGCAGCAGCTCTGCAGATTCTTCGAGGGCTGCGAGTTCCATCACGTCCCCAGAGCAAACAACGACGAGGCGGCCGGTTGTTCAAGATCGGCTCCACCAAGCAGGATATCCTAGCTGGGGTGTCGTTGGATATCATTCGCAAGCCATCCATCAAGCCCTCGCCGGAGTCCACCTCCATCTACATGCCCGAAGACCCCGCCCCGGCTAAGGTGCCACCACCGGACGGCTGCCGCCTCAGGGCTGAAGGAAGCTGCCGGCCAGCCCAGCATGGCTGGCTCGACGAAGGACTCAGGGGCTGCCGTCTCTAGGCTGCCCCCCACAGCCGGCCAACCAGACGAAGCCGGCACGGCGACGGACCTGGGGGCTGCTGATCCCCTGGTCGCCAGTGTCTTCCACATACGGGAGATACTGTCCTGGGCGGAGCCATTCTCCAACTATCTCATCACTGGAGACTTGCCGCGAGACGAAATGGAAGCTAGGCGACTTCAACGTTGCGTGCAAGCATACACCATCATCAACAACGAGCTGTACAAGCATAGCGTGTCAGGAATCTTCCAGAAGTGCATCGAGCTGGAAGAAGGGATAGAGCTGCTGAGAGAGATACATCAAGGGGAGTGCAGACATCACGCATCTTCCAGAGCCTTGGTGGCTAAGGCCTTCCGCCATGGTTTCTACTGGCCGACGGCCCAGAAGGACGCAGAACAACTGGTAAAGCAGTGCAACGGCTGCCAACGCTTCTCCAAGCATCGAAACACTCCGGCAGCAGCCCTCAAGACCATCCCGCTCACCTGGCCATTCGCTGTCTGGGGCCTGGACATGGTAGGACCATTCAAGACCGCGCCCGGGGGCTTGACGCATCTGTTGGTCGCGGTGGACAAGTTCACCAAGTGGATCGAGGCCAAGCCAATCAAAAAACTTGACGGCTCGTCCACCATCAAGTTCTTCAACGAGATCATCACGAGATATGGAGTTCCCCACAACATCATCACTGACAACGGGACAAACTTTGCAAAGGGAGTCTTCGCAGAGTACTGTGGCTAGAAGGGCATCCGGCTAGACTTAGCATCAGTGGCACACCCTCAGTCTAATGGGCAAGTGGAGAAAGCAAATGGGCTGATCGTGGCCGGCATCAAACCAAGGTTGGTCGAGCCTCTCGAGTGCTTAGCTGGCTGTTGAGTCGAAGAGCTACCCTCAGTACTCTGGAGCCTGCGCACCACTCCAAATTGCTCTGTCGGCTTCACGCCTTTCTTCCTGGTCTATGGAGCAGATGCGGTGCTGCCCACTGACATCGAATTCGATGCGCCCAGAGTTGTCCAGTACACGGAGAAGCAAGCAAAAGAAGCTCATGAAGATGGTGTCAACCTCCTCGAGGAGGCACAAGAGCAGGACTTGGCCAGATCAGCGCTCTATCAGCAGCAGCTGCGACGATACCACAACCGGAAGATCCGTCCACTCGCGTTTCGCGAAGGAGATCTCGTACTCCGGCTGGTCCAAAACACTAAAGGCATGCACAAGCTGTCCTCTCCCTGGGAGGGACCGTTCATTGTCAGCCGGGTGCTCGGCAATGGGGCATACTACCTCATCGACGTACAAGAGCCCAGGAAGAACAAGGCAGATAATTCTGACAAGGAGACGGAGCGTCCCTGGAATGTCAATCTCCTAAGACCTTTCTTCTGCTAAGGCAAAAGCTTGTACCCTGAAAAACTTGTCAATGAATAAAGGATAATGGAGCGGCTAGTTACGGCCGGCTCCGAGGAAAACACTCCGTGTATGTTTTGCTTCCTGCGTTATTCACTTGACCGGCAACTGGCTCCGGGCACTGAGCCACAGCCGGCTGCCCTAAAAACGATCGATTTCTCGTCAGCCGGATGAGTACTACGTGTGAAGTAGGTCTCGAGCCCAACCTCCATCCCCCGGCTCCGCGCAGCCGGACGGGAAGGAGCCGGCATGCCACATACGCAGGAAAGCCACCGAGAAAAACCGCAAACGATAAAAAGTCGCTCAACTAAGCGTTGAAAATAGTGCTCGTTAACCATGCGTTGGCTAGCCCGAGCCGGGTGCCCGACAGACCGAAGTACTACTTCTCACCCCGCGGCATGCTCCCACCCTAGGCCGGCATTCGGCTGCCGGCCCAAGGGAGACCAACCGGCACCAGGCTGCCGGTTGGGGGTAGAAGGGCCGAAGGGTGGGGAGATTAAGGAAAAAGTTGAGGAAACCGGGCTAAGGCAGGCCAGCGAATGGTCGATGATCACAGTTTCTCGATGTTTAGGCTGAGTAGCCACGTCAAAGAGGTTCGAAGCTAGAGCTGCCTCGCTCGACGTCGACACCATATGCGAACAAGCTAGTTTCAAGCCAGCTGTCATCCCAGCTGCCCCAAAACTCGGGGGCTAGGGGGAAGGGGAATTGGCCCTTAGAAGTGGGCCGGCTCCAGTCCCTCGCCGGCTGTCCGATCAGTTGGTGCTGCGACATGACCAACAAAAGAGCGTCGAAATTGAAATCTAGCATTCGCAAAGAAATGGCTAAAGCCAGAGATCTGGAGGTTCACTCCAGCCGCGACAAGGGTTATGCGAAGGCTCGGGAAAGGGAGACGTGCCGGCTCCGGTCTCGCCCGAGCCGGCACAGGACTTAGCTTCCATTTTTGTCTCCTCAAGCCGGTGCTAGCTTACGTCTCCTGAAGCCGGCCAGCAGAGGCACTTCTCCCTCCACGCTGAAACCGGAAGACCTCGCCAGGAATGTCTGCTTAAGTTGGTGGCTATCTTAGCCCCTACCTATAAGCCTGCGCAGCGACGGTCCTAGCGCAGGAGGAATCCTAACTGTGAAGGCGTCGCCGCGCTCCGATGGAAGCAGAGGACATTCATGCAAGAACAAGCACATAACAAATGAAGAAAGATAAACAAGACTTGCAGAAAATTAAAAAGTCCTTAGCATCTGGCGGGCGGTTACATCATTAAGGCCACGCTAAGGGCCGAGATAACAAAAGGCACTCCCCCACCCTAAGCACCCGGAATTCTCCATTGGCGAAGCCGTCATCAAGGAAGGGGCTTTGGGGTTGCTTGCCGATCACGGCCAGGGGGAGTAGGCGCGGGCGCAGCCGGAGGTGTCAACGACGCGGACGCAGAGGATGGGCGACTCGGTGCGACGGGTCATGATGAGGGACCAGCCACACTTCAGGTCGTAGTCGTCAATGAACCTCGTCCAGCCATCGGCGAGGTAGCTCTTCCCCTACTCGTCGTGGAGGATCTCGACGAGGTACAGGGGCTGGCCGCCGCTGCCCTCCTCCACCATGATGCTCGTCGGGGGGTTTCTCCCCATAGTGCCGACGAAACTGGCGGGGAGCGGCAGGCGCGCCTCGCATCCGGCCCGCAGATGCACCACGAAGGTGGTGAATCCGTGCTCGAGACGTAGGAGAGCCGCTACCGCGGCGGCGAGCACCTAGGCTTGTGCACCTTGGCGGTGGACGCGCTGGATGAGCCGCCGACGCCAGTGCCGGTGAGGCTCGGGGGAGCCGCCCCGACCGCAATCGCGGCGCCGACGATGGCGGCCGCTGCCTCGAGGGGAGTCGCGACAAGGCCGGCGATGGAGGTTGCACCCGCGGGGGCCGCGGCATCGGTGGTGGCCAAGGCAACCACCCCTGCAGGGGCCGCAGCGATGGCGGCGGCGGGAGCCGCCCCGACAGACTCCGCGGTGACCACAGCCGCAAGTGCCTCCAAGGTTCTCTTGTTGCGGCTGCCCGGTGGGTGGCCGCGTCTGCGAGGAACCGGCGGTGTTGCTGCCGGGTCCTTCGCCCTGTTCCTGCTCCCGAACGGGCGGCCGCGTTTGCGCCCGCCCGATCCGCTGGGGAATCCAGCCCCGGCTCCGCCAAGAGCTCCGGTCGACGACATGGAGGCGAGGGAGATGAGCTAGAGAAGCTAAGGGAACCGCTCAGCGAAGAGGAAGAGTGAAGGCGCTCGAGAGTGGGGAAAAACCCTCGGGAGCTCTAAGACTTTAAAGGACGGCGAGGCATGAAAAGTCGAGCCAGTTTAATGCGAGTACATCAAACACGTGGCGTTTCGATGGGACACATCACTGACGTAAGCCTCGTCTCGCCCCATGACGTCCTCTGGAATCATTGCGGAGACCGAAGGGTCCAAGCAACAAGACATAACACTGCGACACTGCGCTGGCCGCAGCGTAGGATCAGAACCCGAAGCGGCACAAGTTTTGAGGGGCCGCGTACCGGCTAGCGGCCACGCGGCGACCGCCAGTCGGATCGACCCTGGAGCCGGTGCATCCCGAGATGGTCGGTGACACTCCGCAAAATTGGGCCTCAAGGCCAACAGCTTCTCGGCCAGACGAGGAATCCTGAGACTTCGATTGAAATGTACAAGACTTCGGCGAGGAAAAGAACCCACCGAAGTCCCATGCAAACCCATGAGACTTCGCCAGTTTCGGGGGCTAGTGTCGTGGGGATGACTACTGGGGCATGCCAAGGGCCGTGCTATCTACCGGCTGGCGACCCAGGAATCTCCACGGCGCTAGGTTAAGAAGACCGGCTCTGCCCGAAGGGCCGGCTGCGCCAGCAGCCGGTTGGCGACTCCACCGAGGAGAGCCAGAGCCGGGCGATGAAGACAAGATTCCTCCAACAGCTGTTTCACCGAAAGTGGCCTGGCCCCAACAAGATCGACTGAGGTAAAGGACGGGAGTGATGCAAGCCACATCCAGACTCCACCAACCAGCGAGCAAGAGCCTTCCCCATGAAAGGATCCGAGGCAGAAGGGAGGGCATATGCCTCCCAGATGCTGATCCAAGGGGGAAAAGGCACTTTATAAAGTGCCATCGTTAGATGAGGACAGAGGAGGGCCAGAAGATCACGCCAAAGACGCAGCCACGGAGGAGCCGGCAGCCGGAGAGCCGGCCACCTAACCTGTAACCAGACCCCTGCCTATATAAGGGGGTCCGGACCCTTAGTCTAGGAGGATCCGATCTTCTTCTTTCTCCTCTAGACCGAACAGCTCGAGGAGCGTTGTAACCACTATGAAGATAATACGAAACAAGGCAGGAAGTAGGGGTTTTACCTCTGGCGTGGAGGGCCCTGAACCGAGGTGTCTCAGTTGGCACAATCCCGAGCCGGACCCATCATCGCACACCGTCGAGCCCCTTCATTAAGCCATCCCCATGGCTACTGTCTCTAAATTCCCACGACAGATATGCACCGTTGGAGAACCCCTGTGGTGCTGCGCTTGTAGAGTTCTCTGTTGATTATCGTGAAGGCCTTGGAACGCCGCATGATCTGTC
The DNA here is from genome assembly GCA_007115705.1 of Dactylis glomerata. Lineage (NCBI taxonomy): Eukaryota > Viridiplantae > Streptophyta > Magnoliopsida > Poales > Poaceae > Dactylis > Dactylis glomerata. Next base: position 1,974,949 of record QXEO01000184.1, read on the forward strand.
AATGATGGATGGTGTCTTCTGGGAGTTCGCCTCGTATCAGGTAGGCCAGGTATGGCTTCGTCCAGACCGCCTCGATGAGCATGACTGTGGTCGTTTCCTTGGATAGGTCTTCTCTTCCCGCTGCTGGGGTAGGACTTGGCTGGTTAGCCCCCGAGCATGTTGCTAACGCCGGGTCGATGGCTGGCTTGATCTTCACGGAGCGCTCGAATATCTCCTCGAAGAAAACTCCTGGCAGTATCGGCAAACACTTCGGTCCAATGTTGGCCAAGTTGTCTGCCTCTTCATTGCTTTCCCTGTCGATATGGGTCACCTCGCACCCTTCGAAGTTGCCTTCGAGCTTGTCGTACATTGCGCGTTGCGCAATCATGTTTGCACAGGTCACGTCGCACTCCTTCATGACCTACTGGGCGATGAGGTTTGAGTCCCCGTGGATCTTGATGAGAGTGGCGCCACATGCTTTCGCCATACGCATACCGTGCAGAACGGCTTCGTACCCCGCTTCATTGTTCGAGGGGTTCACGAAGCGCATACGTAGGACGTAGTGCATCTTATCCCCCTGTGGTGACACGAGGACCACTCCTGCTCCTGCTCCCGAAACTCACTTGGACCCATCGACATATATAGTCTAGCAATTCGACAAGTCCGGGAGTTCGGGCAGCTGCGCTTTGGTCCATTCGGCTATGAAATCTGGCAGGACTTGTGACTTGATCGCTGACTGCCGCTGGTACATAATCTCCCAGGGCCCCAGAGTAATTCCCCAGAGTGAAACACGCCCAGTGGCGTGGGGGTTGTTGAGTATGCTAGATACTGGAGTCGAGGCCACTACTATGATGGAGTGGCACTCGAAGTAGTGCAGCAGCTTCTTCCCTATCATGTAGATGGCGTATGCCAGCTTCTGGTAATGGGGGTACCTTTGCTTAGTTGGAGATAGAACCTCGCTGAGATAATACACCGGTCTTTGCACCCCGTGCTCCTTGCAGTTTTCTGCGCGTTCGACCACCAAGGCGGAACTGACCACCTGATTGGTTGCGGCGATGTACAGTAGCATTGGTTCTTTATCACGAGGAGTGACTAGGACCGGGGACGTCGAAAGGCGGCGCTTAAGGTCGTTGAACGAGGCCTGCACCTCTTCTGTCCAAGTGAAGTTGTCCGTCTTCCGGAGGAGCCGATAAAAGGGGAGAGCCTTTTCGCCGAGCTTGCTTATAAAGCGGCTAGGCGATGCTAGTCAACCTGTCAGCTGCTGGACATGTCGAAGCGTCTTCGGTGGTGAAAGCCATGTGGCTTCCTTTATCTCTCTGATGAATTTCGCCTCGAGGAGACGATTTATTTCTTCGCCCATTGATCGAGCCTTTTCTGGGTTGTAGCGGCGCATCGACTGCTTGATCGGCTTTGCGTTAGGAAAAATCTTTAGCTTGTGCTCGGCGAGTTCCCTGGGGATGCCTGGCATATCTGCTGGACACCAGGCGAACATCCTCCAGTGCTCACGGAGGAACTCGACGAGCACGCTCTCCTATGCGGGGGAAAGAGAATTCGACACCCGCGTGGTTTTGGTTGGATCCGTCGGGTGGATCTAGTGCTCTCGGGTGTCTTTGCTGGAGTCGAATGATAGCTCTGGGGTGTTCTGCTGCGCCGGCGGATCGACATCCATGTTGGTGCTCTCCCTGATGTGGTTGAGCTCTTCGTGCACCCCAAATGTCTGGGACATGCTGTTGAAGTCCTTGTCGCAGTTTTCAGAGCGGGCGACACTTCCGCTGATTGTTAGTGGTCCTCTATTTGCGGGCATCCGCAGCTTGAGATAAGCATAGTGTGGCACCGTCATGAATTGGACAAACGCTAGTCGCCCGAGAATAGCGTGATACTGCGAGGGCCAATCGACGACCTCGAACTCGATCTTCTCCTTCCTAAAGTTCGCATGAGTTCCGAAAATGATGTCTAGGTGTATCGCCCCCAGTGGGTATGTCGGCTTCCCTGGGACGATTCCGTGGAAGGGCGTCTCTGTCGGTAGGAGTTTGTCCATCAGGATCTTGAACTTCCGCAGCGTGTCTGCATAGATGAGGTTTAGGCTGCTCCCTCCATCCATGAACACTTTTTTAGAGGTAAAACCTCCAATCTGCGCTTCGAGGACCAAAGTGTGGTGTCCAGGGCGCGGGATCTTCGGTGGGTGATCTGACCGGTCAAAGCCGATCGGGTGCTCTGACCAGTTCAAGTATTCAGGCGACGCTGGTGGCGCGTGCTCGGCATGAAAAACCTCTTTGCCACGCTTCCTCTGAACCCGATTTGTTGGGCGTCCTCTCTGGATCATAGGCACGAAACCTCGTGGCGGCGGGAACGCTTCTTCTTCGATAGCCGGCTGTCGCGGCTCGACATGCTGAATCGTGGCTGCTTGGTGGCCTTGTTGCACCACGTTCGCTGGTGGGTTAGGAGGTGGCGGCGGCGCGTTGTAGGCCACGCTACCTGCAACGGGTTGCTCGGTCCGCATCTTGTCCTGGAGAGCTTGACTGAGCCGAAGGAACTACCTACACTCGATAAGGAGATGCGCGGGTTTTTGCCTCCCATCCTTGTCGATGTAGGTGTGCCTGGTACACCCTCCGTTGAGCATCTCTTCCGTCGAAAGTGGCGGTGCATCACGACGCTGACGCCATTACGTTCTTGGCCTCGAGTCGCGGCCGGCGCTTCTACTACTGCTTCCATAGTAGTTGTTCCCTTGCCTTGGTCCATCATGGTTGTCGTCGCGGTTGTTGTTTACGTAGCCTGCCGCTACCATGTCCACCATATCCGCATCCTCGTAGCGGTTTCGGCATCCTTTCTTCTGCGAACTGGAGTGGAATTGATCCTTTGGGTCGATGTCGCGGTCTGCTGATCGACGGCGGCTTCTAGGGACCGCGATAGAGTCTTCTCCATCGGCCCACTAGTTTGCCAGGCTCATGACGTGGTCGATGGTCTTGGGCTTGCATCGTCCCAACTCTTCTCTGAAATCGCGTCGGATGAGACTGTCCCGAAAAGCATCAATGACCCTCTCCGGTGAGATGTTCTTTGATGTATTGCGCAGGCTGAGCCATCGGGATATATATGACCTCAAGCTTTCTCCGGTCTTCTGCATGCACAGACGCAGTTCTTCGAACGACGTAGGCCGTCGTGAGGTGCCTCAAAAATTTGCAATGAATGCTTGTCAAAATTCTTCCCAAGAACGGATGTTGTCTGGGGCAAGGTTATTGAGCCAAGCCCTTGCGTTGTCCTTCAGATGCAGGGATAGTAACTCTAGAGCGTTGTCTCTGGATCCGCCGCTGATAGTGACGGCGGTGATGAAGTTGTCGAGCCAAATTCGAGGGTCCTGCTGCCCGTTGAACTTGACTACACCGTCGCTGAGCTTTATCCCTTTTGGTAGTGGTGTGGAGCAAATCAAGAAACTGAAACACTATGCGCCACACAGTCCGTGACGACTATTCCCGAATGCCTCCAATTTTGCCTCCTCCTCGAAGCGACGCGCGTCACATCGCGCACGTGCGGAATCGACTCTGTTTTGAGCCAAGCCATGCCGAAGTTCACTGTTTATAGGCTCCACCACCTGAGTCCTCGATGCTACTGCTAGCGCTGCTGCTTGGTGCCTAGATGGCTCGACTAGAGGAATGTTTCTTCTTGGCGTTGCCTCATGGTTTTTCTCGTTTGTGCCTTGGAGCATCCTAACTCCTTCGAGTGCCAGATTCCGCAGATGCCGCATATGCTCATCGTCGTTGGACGCATTGGCAGCGATATATGCTGCTGTTGCCATGATGGCAGCCTCTTTGGTTCTGGGCAGCAATTCGACCTCATTGAATTCTGCCTCCAAGTTTCTCGTGATGTTGCGCGCTTCTCCCCCGAGCGGGATGTGCGACCGCGTCCTATGCTGGACGCTCAATGAATAGTGTGATGATCGTTCGGCCCGTCTTCTGCTGGACGCGTCGGCTTCATCTCTGCGTCGTTCTAAGATGCGCTTATCAGAGTTAATCTGGTCCTTCTGCTCCTGGATGATGAATCGGAGCGCGGCTAACTCTTCGGGGCTTGGATTAGGACCCAAAGGCGCCTCGCCCGAATAGACCTTCCTTGCGTGCCGGATCTGGTCTTGAGTGATGAATCGACTAGTATTTGGCCGGTCTCGATTATTGTTGGCTATGTGCTCGTTACCATCTCCGTGCGAAGCCATCATGCAGTGCCCTCCGAATGGTGGGATAGAGTCATCACTGATTTCTCCCAGCGCGAGAGGGTATACGTCGTCGTCTCTGATGCACGATCCGACCTCGAACATGGTGCCTAGACAGCAGCAATGCCTCCCCGAGGGTCTTCACAGCCGGCGATCTCGTGGGACGAGAAGTCTCTGGCACCCACGAAGTGGTAAGCGTCGCACTCGACGCAGTAGGCGGTGGCTGGGGATGGAGGTGGATCTTGAAAATCGTTCGACCCAACTGATGGGGTCGAAGTTCCCAGCCTTGGTTCTTCCTCCGATGGCGCCAGCGGTGTTATTGTCGAGGGAGCATCCCCGATAGCTTGTGACGTGCTTGGATCCGCCGCGGGCGGGGTCGAATCGCTGACGGAGATCAGCTCAGCCACTCCGTCGTTGTCGACGCGAAAGTTGAACAGCCCGGAGGCCATATCAAAGCCTCCGGTCCTCGCCGAAACTGCTCCTACCGGGCTTGAGGCGGGGTCGATGGAGGTCGCGGCCGGAGTGAGATCGGCAATGCTTGGCGATGCGGTGTCGATGATGGTCGATCTAGCAATGTCGACCTCAGTTTCTGGTGGAGTGGTATCGATGACAGTCGGCACAGCGATGCCGATGTTGATGGTCGATGCAGTGTCGGCGTCGATGTTGGTGCTGACGTCGAAGTTGGTGACGGGCGAGTCAATGTCGATGCCGATCGGTGGTGTAGAATCGACGGCCATTGCTGATGACGAGCCGTCGACCCTTGTTGAGGTGGAGAGATTGGCGATGGTTGGTGAAGGAGCCGGCGAATCCGTAGATCTAGATCCCGTCGTCCCCACGGTCGGCGCCAATTGACGAGCTTCAACCCCGGCAATGCCCATGCTTGAGGGCTTTCGAGACATGAAGAGCTTGTGGGATCCGGCGAACTCGACGGCGATCAAACGACATAGGGAAACACAGGTTTTACCCAGCTTCAGCCCCCTTGTAGGGTAAAGACCTACGTCCTGCTTGTCTGACTTTTATTGATGAGGTGGCTACAATGGTCGAATACAATGGTGGCGTAGATGCGATCTAACCGAAAGGTGGAGAGCTCTCGAGATTACGAGCGCTCAGGTGGGTGGTGGCAAAAAGTGGCTAGAGAGGTTCTTGGATCTCCCTCCCAACCTTTTATATGCGAAGGTTGGGTCTCAGGATTGTTTTCCAAGCCAATTATAGATAGAGTCGGTTCGAATAAACCCTAGACAAGTCCTAATTCGACTAGGTCTTGTCCTTCGAATCTTGCATTGCACGTCAAGTCTAGCTCCTGGGCCACGCCAGACGATTGACTTCATGGGCCTTGCTATCCCTTCGACGGATGTCCCTCCTGGACCGAAAACCAGGTAGGCGAATATCGAGGGCCCATTTGGCATTCCTTCGTCACTCATTCTCTCTTTCCAAATATATCTATAGTACTTTTACCTAGATACCTATCACCCCAATCATTAACAACCACACTTCTCGATTCCTCCCTAAGGAACCGCATAACTCAAGCTTTAAAGGTCTAATATCTTTTCTTTGATTCAGACCCAAGTCTAACAACAAAAAGAATGGTCTGAAATTTTTCTAGGAAAAACATGGATGAACATTAAAGGAAACATGTATTCCCACGATAAAGAAACAAGAATCCTATCTAATTTCTCAAGGTAGTATTGTGCTGATTGTTTGACCAAGTATATCTCCTCCCAACAATCTTTACCTCCTTCAGTTCACCATGTTATATTATAGCATTAAACAGTTGAGTCCATTTACTAAGAACAACTTGCTTATTGCACTCACTTACTTTTTTAGTAAAGTTAAAGTCACCACCCACAATAATTTGTCCAAATTCATGTGGAAAAAATATGAACAACTTTACAAGGAAATTGACTTCCAATCTCTCAAGTTAGTGTTGAAATTTTCTTGATCGGTTAGAACTGCACGCGCTGAACCAGTTCAAAAGCTCAAGCTAGAGGGTAGAGAAGGGCTACTTATTTTTTTTATCCCTCACGTGTAACTTCCTATAGTCTAAACATGGATTGAAAGTGGGCCAATTTTTTTTGTTTAAATCAAGTTGACCGAGTCTTGAACTCAAAATCTCCTAGCGCTGATATGATGTTGATGTTTTAGGTAGGAACGATGCTCCTATCAAGTATCAAGGGGATCAACTACGTGCTATATTGCATGAGAAAGCCTCTAAAGGCAAGTTTAAGACTCGGCTAGCGCATTTTAAATAATAAATTGTAGCCCACTTTCGTTTTCATGTTTAGGCTAGAGGGAGCCCCATGTGAGGAGATGTTGAAATATAAATGCATATCACTCCTTTCCCCACCAGCTAGATCTTTTGGGTGAACTGGTTCGATGCATGTGGTTCTACATGGTATAAAAACGAACTTCTTCATGTCTAGCCTATATACGAGCGCCTAGCCTAAACTTGAGATCGTTATCTCCAAAGACACATGGCCAAGAAACCAAGGCATTGAACCCCTCCACAACCTAAAACCCAGGTCGTTGATCACCCTCGGAATAACTCCCTCCCTCCTCCTTCGACGGTGTTTTCTTGATAAATGATGACGATCCTGGCAGCGGCCTAAGCCCCCTCCATCGGAGAAGCTATTTTTTTTAGAACTAGAGGGCCTCACCCCGGTTCCATTTCTGAAACCACACACGAGGTGCAACAGATCAGTTCATGCACCTAGTTAAGCTACTTCTTATTACAAAACATCATCAAAGCATAAAGTAAAAGTTTTGCTGAGCCAAACTAGCTACCCACACAGGGGAAAGACAACCATCTTTGACTAATCAAGTTCTCTGCACCACCCTGAAGCACTCCCCATCTCCGACCAGCTCCATGTCATTTGCTTTCAGAGTCCTCGCCAGGTCAGGAGCTGAGATCCTCAGGTGCCCTGATTCCCCCGAGTCCATATTCATCACCATCAGCTCGTGATGGGTTTTCAAATACTTCTCTGGCTTCACCTAGGCTCCAGCCACAACAACATTGACGGGGCACGGGCCAATCCCTCCAATTGCGTAGTCACTGTCCGAAGGCTTCCTTTTTCTTCCTCGGGAAGCAGAATTTCCCACTGAGCAAGCAAGAAAGCCAACCTTCTCCACATAATCAGCATCCCAGACCAATTAGTCCGATTGAAACACATATCATTTCTCATAAGCCAAATAACCCTTAACAGGGCAGCATGAACCATGTTTGTAATCTTGAAATTTTTATCATGATTCCATAAGTTTGCTATATCATTAAAGTGATGAAAGTCTACTGAAAGCTTGGTGATCTTTTTCAACTCAGTCCAAGCAGCTGAAATTACTACACAGTCACAAAATAAGTGACTGCAAGTTTCTTCCTCATTACAAAATAAACAAGTTAAATCATCAACATGTTGTCTTTTACACAAATTATCTCTAGTGAGCAATTTGTTATGGGCAATTAACCACAAGAAAAAATGAATCTTAGGAGGGACTTTCACTTTTCATACAGAATGGACATTAACCGGCATTATCCTCTGAAAGTTAATAATAGCATACATCGGAGAAGCTATCAAGAGATAACTACCTCTTCTGTAAGGCGCATGTGCTTCCTTCCAGCAAGGCGCGCAGGTCATGGACCTGTTGGACGGCTCCGACGTCCCGCCTGAATAATCACAACACCAAATCAACCTATGAGTCCTACATATGTGCTTTGGAGTGTATAAAACCAAGCTTGTGAATAATTACAATACAAATCACTTTGGAGAGTACAAAACCAAGCTCATGAATAATTACAATAATACTCCCTCCGTTTCAAAATATAAGATATTTTAGCTTTGTAAAACAAATGTATCTACACATCTTTTAGTGTGTAGGTTCATTCGAATATACACACTAAACATATCTAGATATATTTTCTTTACAAATCTAAAACATCTTATATTTTAAAACGGAGGGAGTAGATCACTTTGGAGTGTACAAAATCAAGCTCATGAATAATTTACCAAGTCAACTTGCTCTTAAGTCAAGTCAAAACATCAATAATTACATTACCAAGTCAATGTCAATAATCTATCGTGTGATATATTTCACAATATTTATTGGGTATTGCGCATGCTCATATTTTTCTATTATCCTGATCAAATTTAAATTAGGTTTGACTTATAAACAAGAGCAAGTGGCCTTGTATACCTAGAAGGAGCGAAGTACTATTTGAAAGTAGGAGTGAGTACTAGGGTTGCACTTGAACCAGTAGAAGTATGATTTGTGGACTGAATCACGTTGCAAAACTGTAGCTTGGCACGTACCCCCTCACTTTTAACTGAACGGCATCAAAGAGGTGGAGCCACTGCTCGATGGTTCTGAAAGAAAGCTCTATCACCTCTTTTCCGTATTATTCACCTGAGTGGTTACTGAATGGACGTATATACAAGTTACAGCTTCATCCACCACCCAGCAAAAATCGCATGATTCTGAAACCCGAAGAACCAAAACGGAACCAAAAGAATGCCAAACCAAATCCCAGTGGCAGCACCAGCACGTATGTTAGTATGTACAAGAGCAATGATTCTTTAACCATTCGCTCCCAAACTTGATCAGAATTCCGCTGTCTCGTCTCGTCCTCCCCGGGCGGCACGACCCGCCTGCCTGCTGGCGGTGGTTCGCCTGCTGAACCCCTCCGTAGTTCGAGGTCTAGCCTCGCGGCTTCCGGTTGTGTGTGATACATCCGTCATGTCCTCCGTGGTCGCCGCGCTGCTGGCCGTGTACTCGCTGGAAGGGTTCAGCCCGTACTCGCTCGTCGGCGCGCTCAGCTCGCTGCTGGCGTACTCGCTGATGGTGCCGCTGCCCGGCCTGAAGGCCATCTTCCTCAGCCGCCTCACCTCGTCCGTGTTGCCGACGCCTGAGGACCGATGCATCGCGCTCTGCCCCGGAGCCATGCCGGCGTTCAGGTCCTCTGCCGCCAGCTCTCCCTCCAGGTACCGGACGATCTGAGCACATTCCATTGACAGCAAGCATGTTAACAATAGCGCTCGTGGAGCTGCTGTGAGTTGGTCGGAGATTTGGGAAGAACGAACCTGGGTCATCCGCGGGCGAGACCTGGCGGTTTGGCGAACGGCAGCGGCGGCGCACGCGACGAGCCGCGCCATCTCGTAAGCGTCGTAATTGTTCTGCAGCCTCGGGTCGACAAGCTCCTCGTAGTCTTCCTCCTCCACGGCCTTCGTCAGCAAGGGTTTTGCCTGTTCAGCACACAAGAGAGATGAATCTATTATTTAGTTGCATTTGCAGCAGGGGAAAATGTGGGCTGATTTGTTCAACAAAATACTTCGTTGCCCTGGTAGAATGTTACTTTAAATGATATTACATGTCAACTCACCCAAGAAACTAATGTTTCAGACTGGTTATCTGAAGATGTCACGATAGGTTTGTTTCCGGTGATGAGCTCCAGAAGCATTACGCCGAAGGAGAAGACGTCGGACCGGTCGGTGACTTTGCCGGTGGCAGCATATTCCGGAGCAAGATATCTGGAGACACAAGTTTTGACAAGATAAGATTACTCCACATGCATTTGATTCATTCTTGGCATGTACTCCACATGCATTTGATTCATTCTTGGCATGTATTGAGATTGCCAACAATTATCTTACCCAAAGGTTCCCATCACGCGCGTAGAAACAACAGTCTGTTCTAATTCTTGGCATTTTGCGAGTCCAAAATCTGCAACCTGCGTACCAGGAAGAGTTCATCACATTAACACGCTGAGAACGACGAGCAGACGCACAAAATGGTGTTCGGTTTTGACGATTTTACCTTGGGCTCGTAGGTGTAATCGAGGAGGATGTTGGCTGCCTTGATGTCGCGATGGATAATCTTAGGATGACCTGAGATTGAATAAAACAACAGTGATTTAATGACAGTCAAAACTGGCAAGAACAACTTCAGGCCACAACATTCTCCGTGCCAATACGGCAAGAACTCACAGTCCTCGTGCAGATACGCGAGGCCCTTCGCCGAGCCGACAGCAATCTTCCACCTCCGTGGCCAATCTAGCGCAGCACGGCTGCTCCCTGAGATCATCACCAACCTCTCACGTCAGCCAATGCCGCTTCCAAACCCAAGAAAGCAGCTCGCCATTCGGCAATCGATACATACCATGATGCAGGTTGGATTCCAGCGTCTTGTTGGGGACGTACTCGTAGACGAGGAGGCGCTGCTCGGCGTGGATGCAGAAGCCGACGAGGGAGACGAGGTTCTTGTGGTGCACGCGGCTGATGATGTCCACCTCGGCGCGGAACTCGCGGTGGCCCTGCCCGCTCCCGGCGCGGAGCTTCTTGATAGCCACCTCCTGCCCGCGGACCGTGCCCTTGTAGACGTGCCCGAACCCGCCTTGCCCCAGCAGGTTCGCCTCCGAGAACCCGTCCGTCGCGGCCTTCAGCTCGTCGTACCCGAACGTCCCGCCGGTCATGGCCGGCGGGAGCGGCGACCCGGGCGTGCCGCCGCCCTCCTGCCACGACTGCATCGACGAGGGCGTCGTGGACAGCGCGTGCGACTGCTGCCGCGGCAGGATATCCGCTGGCGCACAAAAGCGATCGGTCAGCTCAACACAAACACATTCAGAAACAATTTGAGTTTCGGAAGACATTGACAGCGTGCTCAGTTTCTCGATGAAGGAGCACTAGTCTAGCTACAGAAGTGGAGCACTGATCAGAGACGGTGCCAATGTGGCGCCACGGGTGTGCTGCAGCACGCGTCGCATCAGGAGAGAATGGCGCGCGCACTCGCACTGAACACTCGCGTCAGTTTACGCGTCGTTGCACTTGCACTCACTACGACGCCACTCGAAGGCATCGGCGAAAAAGTCACGCACGTGTCGGCAATGGCGGTCTCGAGACCGGGCTTTACGTAGTCCAAGTATGAACGTGTACGCACCTGGGGTACCCGGCGGCGCTACCCGACGGCGCCGGCGACGCCGCTTGGCGAAGAAGAAGATGAGCGCGGCCACGAGGCCGAGCAGGACCACCGCGCCGACGGCCGCGCCCACGCCCACTGCGGTGCCTGGCGACGAAGACTTGCGCGATGTCGCCGGAGCCGAGTCCGCTAGTTGCGGCGGCGGAGGCGGATACGGCGATGGAGGTGACGGCGGAGGCGCTGTCGAATCCGGCACATCGTTCGGGGGCGGTGGCGAAAAAGGCACGTCAGGCGGCGAGGGAGATGAGCCTGGCACGTTGGGCGGGTTAGGCGGGGGTGACGTCGGCGGTCTGCGTGGAGGAGGTGACGGCGCTCCCGGCCTTTGTGCAGGTGGGGACGGGGACGGTGTTACAGGCGTTGGTGTCGGGGTCGGCGTCGGCCTTGGTGGAGGTGGCGACGGGGACGGTGTTACTGGCGTTGGGGTCGGCGTCGGCCTTGGTGGAGGTGGCGACGGGGACGGTGTTATCGGTGTCGGGATTGGCGTCGGCGTCGGTCTTGGTGGAGGTGGTGGTGGTGGAGGAGGAACTATCGGCCTAGGCGGCATTACCGGAGGTACCACTGGGGGTTCCATCGGGGGTTCCACAAGGGGAGGTGGTGCGTCCTTCGGAGGAGGCGGAATCGGAGGCGGTGCCTGCGGAGGAGGTGCGTCGTCTGGAGGTGGTGCGTCGTTCGGAGGAGGCGGAGGTGGTGTTTGCGGAGGGGGTGCGTCGTCTGGAGGAGGTGGAGGTGGTGTTTGCGGAGGAGGTGCGCCATATGGAGGAGGTGGGGGTGGTGTTTCCGGAGGGGGTGCGCCATCTGGAGGAGGTGGAGGTGGTGCTTGCGGAGGAGGTGGGGATGGAGTCACCGGAGGAGGTGGGGATGGAGTTTCGGGAGGAGGTGGGGATGGGGTCACCGGAGGCGGTGGGGATGGAGTGACTGGAGGCGGTGGGGATGGGGTCACTGGAGGAGGTGGGGATGGGGTCACGGGAGGAGGCGAGGATGGAGTCACCGGAGGAGGTAGGGATGGAGTCACCGGTGCAACCGGCGACGACGGAGGTGATGGACTCGACATGGTGCTGCGTCGTCCAAGTGCCTAACGAACGTTAAACTCTCGGCACGGCTAGGAGCTTCGACTAATTATAGGGGTGGGCACTGGGTAAGAGATGAGAAGGCTAAACAGGCGAGGTGCAACAAGTGCGAAGACATATTCACGAAAGAATAGTAGGAAGACAAGTATGAGCTCGATGCAGTTAGCCTAGCCATGAGTTGATTTTGCTTTGCTTAATTTGGCCGTATAGAATTCTTCCCTTCGCTTTGCTTGCCGGGTTCAAGCGACAGCGAGAGCAAACATCACACGAATTTTGGCTGCTGTAAAAGAAATAGTCTTGTATCTTTTCTCTTTCTTTTTCTAGTATCCACTAGCCAGGGTTTGGTAGATAAGATTGACTGTGCCAAAGTCAATGGGCCTGATCGATCCTTGGACATTTTCATTTTCATTTTATAGATACTAGTTGAATGCCCGTACATTGCTACTGCATCTATCTCTTTTCGTGATATGTCAATATAATACATGTAAAAATTTATCGTGTATAAAAAAACATAACCACGAGATAGGGGCGGGGCTATGAAACGACATGATAGGGGCGCCTTCGGCCCAAAACAAGGTGGGGGTAGGGGCCGATCACCAGCAGAGCGCGACATATCGGAGGGCAACACATGCGGATTGGGGAGGACAGTCGTGGGCTTGAAGTGACACTGGATCAATTTGGTGTAGGTTGCGATGAGATATGTGACATACGAAGCATAAGAAAACCTCATGCGAACCAAATCTTGTGTACCTGCTTTTTTCGTTACGAAGCATAGGAAATTAGGAACAACATTGATATGCCCGTTCTCTGCAACCGTTGTAATATGAAATATGCCATCGACCACCACCAGATCATAATAAAAGTCTTGTATAACGGGTGCATAACAATTGTCATTCAGAAATTATCATAATATGAAGTAGATATCCAGTACACGTCATATGAACATATAAACGCAAATTTTTTCGACTTCAACACCCATGAACACCACTTCTAGGGAGCACTCCAATATCAAATTAGTAACCAAATATCTCTACCTTCATTTTGACCTAACCTGTTCTTCATGTCCCAACCTAAAATCTCTGTCAGTTTATTTGTTTGCCCAAGTACAAGAGACACACGAGATTATGTGATGCGTTTAAGATTAGTTCAGTTCCACCATTAACATTGCTTAATTTTCAGCTGTATCTTCAGAGTTCAGATAGCAACAAAATTAACTGAATGATGGCGACCTGCATCTACTGGCCACATAAAACTGTCTGATGTTCCTCACCATGTTCATCAGTCCATGTATCAGTTATCAGCAACAGTTCAACACCTTCGGTTAATTTCTCTTCAATATAAGCCGAAACAAACCTCCCAAATCTGAACATGATTTAGAGTTTGAGTCTTTAGACCATTAGTTCTCTGAGAGCAGGCATGACACGGTTCAGCACGCAACATCTGCTGCCGCCCTGGCATTGGCGCGCCTGCACTCGAACCCCTCGACTGGCACCCACAGGGCCTAGCAAGCGCGTGCCACCTGGTCGCCCGATCTTTGAAGAACTTCTTGGCCCGCGCCGGCGTGACCACAGCGGCCTCCACGGCAAGCCACCGCAGCTTGTCGGCCCGCTGCGCCGCACGCGATGACCGAGAGTGTGTCGCGGGCGTGGGTTGCCGGCTTGCCATTGAGCCAGGAGCAGGCCCAGGAGAGCGCATCTTTTCGGAGACGCGAGCGCCAGGTCATCCGGGCGGGCGATGAGGGAAGCGAAGAGCGGGCGGCTGGGTTGATGTAGGAAAGCATATGGCCGATCTGTCCGGTTTTTTTTTTTTTTTGGAGAAACACAGTACAAACGCAAGCGCTCATATACACACGCATACACTCACCCCTATGAACGCACACACGCACACCCTACCCCTATGAGCACATCCGAAAGACTGAGCCGGCAGATCGGGTCTTGAGATTGACGAAGTCACCATGGGCGCCTCGCTATCGACGGGAACGTCGCCTCCCACTGAAAGAATATTCCGCCTTTATGAGACACACAGATATCAAACCTGGGGTTTGAACTCTGGTGGGCTGGGGGTACAACCACCCTCCTAACCACCCAACCTCAGGTTGGTTCTCGATCTGTCCGGTTTTTTGTGCGACGTAGGAAGCAAACAGATCGATGGATCTGGTTACCCTCTCTTAGGCTAGCTAACTACACTGACATCACTGTCATGATAATCTCATCCTTCTTCCCGCCAGTCTACAACATCTTCGTCGGCGTCGAGGCATATATCGCGTACCAGCCGGCCATCATGCTTCTCAATGTAATCCTCTTCGCCGTGCTCCAGCCACCCGCGCGGTCCTCGCCGCCGCTCCAGGACACGGCCAGGCTTTTCATGTCGGTCTCTCGGCATCATGTGGCAGCAGCGATGTGGCTGAACCAGGAGACACCCTGAGCCTGAGTGGTACCTGGCGTTCTGGCTGAAGCTCGCCATGGGGATAGTGTACACGACGAGACCTGGCGTTCTGGCTGAAGCTCGCCATGGGGATAGTGTACACGACGGGACCTGGCGTTCTGGCTGAAGCTCGCCATGGGGATAGTGTACACGACGGGCGCGGGGTTCTTCTATGTTGCAGAGTGCTGGAGAGGTAACTCCCGGAGATGTTTGACTGCATCGGGCATAGGCGCATAACCACCAGATCTTCCATGTGGTCGTGCTCTCGTCGGTGCTCTCACGCACTACGCCACCGCGTCCTCGTCGGCTGGCGCGTGAGCGTGACCATGGCCGCTGCCGGTGCAGCGTCTGCATTGTTGTGACGAGTAGAGCAGAATATGATCTCTGTGTAGTCTGCATTGTTGTGACGAGCATCACAGATATCTTGATATGATCGCTTGGCTAGAATTATCGCCAATATCGAAGTAGCCAGAAGCCTTTCCAAGATCCAAACTCAAGCACCAACACTACAACAACGCCACTCGAAAATTTACGACCGCTGCATCGTCCGGAGACGGCTGGAGGATAACGACCCGCCGTCCCTCCCTCCATGGCTCAATGGCGGCGTCCCTGCATCGATCGCCGGAGACTTTCCGCATCGGTGAATACAGTGAGATCGGTTCCTCGAGTTCTTCGCGGTACCGAGAGAGCGGAGGAGGTGGAGGATCTCGTCCAGGGCGCCTCATTTTTTTGTTGGAGATCGATCAATGCTTTGCTACTTGTCTCCAAGGTGGGTGAAGCAGATACCGCGGGTTCGAGTAGGACACAGCTTAAAAAGCTGGCGTACGGGCTGACTATGAGTAGAATTCGTGAAGGACGTCAATTCGTAAAGGAGTAGACGTGCGGGACGGAGGGGGAAGAAAGCGTAATTTTGGTGGATTGAAAGCGTATTTGCGAACCACAGACCATACCTGTAGCAATATTATTAGTAGAGATTGATATCTTCCTTGTATGTTCAATTAAATTTTACAAAAATTGAATTTCGCTAAATCCCGGACACTAGGTAATTAGAAATTGAGGGATTTCACAGCACGTACACTCCTTCTATGTGTATATATACTTGGCGACTTAGTCTTGTCATAGTCCTATTGTACCAATTTTATAGAAACCAATCTAAATTTACAATAGTACAAAATTAGTATCAATGGATCTGTTATGTACTACATTTTCATGTGATGTATTTATTAGGTGATGTAAATGTTTATGTTTTCATGTAAACCAGCCGAATTTTCTTAGATAAAATGTGTTCTTTATTAATGAACTAGGCAAACCGTGAATATAATAGTTTGCTGAATACAATCCAAGAGCACAACGTCGCAAACGACACCTAAACTAGACTCACTTGATCGAGTTAAGAGATGAGCGATGACATTTTATGCGGGCCTAACATGGCAGAACAGATCAAACCGTAAAACGAGGCGGCCAAATCCTTGCATTGAGTGACGGGGTTCCGGATAACCGGGTACCCATATAATCCGAAATATTACTAGACACACAATAGACGCCTTCGGGGCAAAATGATCAAGTGGCTAGCTGGACTGAAGGGTTTCGCAACATATCAAACCAAAATTTTCCTACGAAGAAGAACAAGAGAGAACCAAGATCTAATCTGTGAGATGCAGAACAACGAGTGAGAGAGAGATTTGATCTTCGTACCCTTGAAGATTCGCATAGCAATAATGTTCAAAGACCATGGTCGGCATAGTCGTACTATTCCTTCCTCGCGATCCAATCGGATCCAACGCTGCAACAAGCGGCACCTCCGAGATGTGCACATGTGTTGCACAACAATGTCTCCTCCCTCCTTGGTCTAACAAGTATGGTGGAGAGGTAGATGGGATCGACAGCACTACGGCGTGGTGCCTATGATGGAGAAATTCCGTCAGGGCTTCACTAAGCTGCTGCGGAGGGTGGTGGAGTGGAGGAAGGGGATGGAGGCTAGGGTTTCAGGTGAGCATGCCCCAGCCCTCCCCTCCCCTTTAAATAGGCCAAGAGGGCAGCCTTAGCCTCCAAGTCAAGCCGGTGGCCCCAGGAAAAAAACATACCCCCTAGGTGAAGCGACCGGACCCGGTTGGGGTCAAGCCTCTGTGCTTATTTGTGCTAGTCCCTGGATCGACTCGCTATCACACACAGTTCAATATGCAATACCATGATACAAAGGTCATAATTGTATTACATCAAATGATTCAAAATTTAAAATAGTGCGATACAACTTTCATAGCCTGAAAAGCAGACTAGCTCAAACACAAATAAAGTTCAACAGCAGAAAGCAAATAACATAAAGGGCTCCATTCAGTGCCACAGGCGAACACAAGCTGAGTGGAGACTCGCAACCCTATCATCGTACCTCACTCATAACCTGAGTAACCTACGTCATGAAAAGGTGCTACCACAAATGGTCAATACATTTGGAATTGCATTGGCAAGATTCACCTTCTGGTGGATAAATAAAGTGGAACCTATCTAGTACATGCTCATTTGGCTAGGTGGAGTTTAGGATAATTTCGCAGAAAGCAACATTGCATCCTATCTTTTCCAAATCATTTTCATTATTTGAAAACATCTTTCCGGACACTTGGATACACACCCAAAGTGCTCCTACCCATGATCACCCCTCAAATTTTAATTAAGAAATTGGGATGAGGAGATCTTCCAAACAGTTCCAGGCCTAGTTGCTCATAATTGTCCATAACCGGGGACACGACTAAGTACTTAGTTTTTTGACACTCTCGAGAGGTTGTACAATTTTCCCCACATGACTCAGTTAGCCCCGTAGTTCCATAACATGCAAGTGTGCAATGGACGGAAGAAGACCAAGATGAGACCTTTCAGAAGTAATTCCCTAAGCCACCGGACTCGTTCCCACCTACACATTCTACATCATCATGTTACATCGGGCTGGGTTCATACAACTTACTTAATCAAGACACAGCCCATATGACATGTGGCTGTATGGTAAGCCATAGAACTAGAACCTGTCCAATCTCCATAGTCCTGGGTGCTTTCCGCGGGTGTGCATAAGACAAGATCACTGATGGCTTGTAAGTACAGCCCGTTGGGAACCCCAAGAGGAAGGTATGATGAGCACAGTAGCAAGTCTTCCCTTAGTTGTAAAACCAAGGTTTAATCGAACCAGTAGGAGAAAGCCAAACTTCAGAAGGTGATGCTTGCTAGCTTCGCGACTCTCCGGACAAGGGCGCCAGATAAACTGCTTGTCGGCGTGTCTTCACCCAGCAGCAACGTGAAACCTGCACACAACACAAACAAGTATTTTGCTCCCAACTTATGATGAGGTTGTCAATCTCACTGGTTTGCTGTAAACAAAGGATTGAGCGTATCGAGTGGTAAAAGGATAATAGTAATGCAAGAAAGTAAACAGAGCGAGTAATAGTAAAACGGTAAAGCTATGTAAAGGAAATTGGACCGGGGTCCACAGTTCACTAGTGGTGTCTCTCCATAAGATAAATAAAAGCATGCTGGGTAAACAAATTATAGTTGGGAAATTGATAGAGTAAAGATAACGTACATACATCACGAGGATCACTATGAGGCTTACTCTGGGCATTACGACAAAATACATAGACCGCCATCCAACTGCATCTATGACTAAAAATCCACTCGCGGGGAATCATTCGAGGACCCCTTGAGTATTAAGTTGCGAACAACGGGTAATTGCATTAAGCAAAGTGCGTAATGTAAACAAAGCAAATGTCCTTGGACACAAGAATGTTATTTTCTCCCTAGTGGCAACAGCACATCTACAACCTTAGAGGTTTCTGTCACTCCCCCAGATTAAATAGAGGCATGAACCCAACTATTGAGCATAAATACTCCCTCTTGGAGTCACTAGCATCTACTCGGTCAAGATAGCTACTAGCAACGGAAAGCATGCAAGATCATAAACAACATAGAGATAACATAAGATATATAATTCAGCACATCAACTTGACATAGTACCAATACTCATCGGATCCCAATAAACACAACATGTATGATTACATAAAGATGATCTTGATCATGTAGGGCAGCTCATAAGATCTAAATATGAAGCACATGGTGGAGAAGACAACCATCTAGCTACTGCTATGGACCAATAGTCCAAGATAGACTACTCACACATCACTCTGGAGGCGACCATGGTGGTGGAGAAGGCCTCCGGCAGGGATTCCCCTCTCCGGCAGGGTGCTCGGAAGAGCTCCTGGATCCTCCCGATCTCGCGACGACAACGGCGGTGGCTTGTAGTATGTTTCGTGGAAAAGAGATCCGTCCTTTAGGTTTTTCCCGTCGAGGGGACTTTATAGACGAAGAGGCAGCGTCAGGAGGTGGACCAGGCGCCCTCACTATAGGTAGGCGCGGCCAGGGGCTGGGCCGCGCCCCCCTGTGGTGTGGCTGGCCCCTGGCCCCCCTCCGTCTCATCTTCGGTCTTCGCAAAGCTTCGGTAAAAATAGGAGGTTCGGCTTTTGTTTCGTCCAATTCCGAGAATATTTCCTGTGTAACTTTTCTGAAACACAAAAATAGCAAAAAACAGGGAATTGGCACTATGGCATCTCGTTAATAGGTTAGTTCCGGAAAATGTATAAAAACGCCATGAAATGTAACAAAACTCAAAGCAAATGGTGTAAGAACAAGCATGGAGTATCAAAAATTATAGATACGTTTGAGATGTATCAATTACCCATAGAAATGGTAGTGCGACCATGGATATGGCCCCTTAGAAAAGGTCCTGATTGCCACTCCTCCAAAATTTTCAATGCCATTTACCCAGGTGATTCATTAATTAAGTTGTTTTGCCATATGAAAACAAATATTTTCTCCAACACATTTCCATAACATGAAATCCATCCCACGCATCTAATAGCATAGCATTCATACTATCCTTCGTTAGCGACAAGGAAACAAGTTATGGAAGGTTCATATGGCTATTTTTACTTGGGTTTCGTAGCATAGCATAATACTACAAAAAGTCCTACACATGCAATCGACAAAAAAAATCAACTACAAGCTTAAGAAAATAGTAGGACACTTATGAAGTGAACTTGCCTTGGTTGATGTTGCTGGTATCACAATCCTCACAACAACAACATTGGTTACAGTCCGGGCAATCTACACGATCGAATAACATTGCAATAAATACACACATACAAAATAGCACACATGCAAAGTATGATATGCATGCCATGACATGGATTGTTCAAAGGTTTTGTTTCTGTTGAAAAGTGTTTGATCAAAACAAAGTTTCTATTCAAAAATGTGTTTTGCAAAACCTTGGTGCATTAATTAATTAAAACATGGTTTTCTATTTAATAGACAAGGTTCTACCAAGGTGCAAGTTAAACAAATGCAAACAGCAATACATAGACTTATAAATAACACAAAAGATATTTCTATGGTTCAATAATGGTTTTACAAAACCAATGCAAAAGGAATCAATTAATTTGCATTTTTAGAATTTGAAATATAGCAAGAATAGTCCATTTAGGCATTTTAAATTTGGTCAACATAAAACATTGGTAAAGTTTATATTTTAATACTCCATGGTGTTCCTTATGTTTCAAGGATTCCATACACCAAATTTGTTATTTTCGGACATACAGAACACAAGTTATGATTTTTTACAAGTTTCTGCCTATTCTAAAAGAAATTCAAATGAAATAGCAAAATATTCGGACACGTGGCCCTATCCGATTGGCTGATACCGGTTCGGTATTACGTCTAACAAGGGCCCTAGGATCTGCCTAAAATGGATGGTCCAGATTGATCTTGACTAGAGGCTCACTGAGGGTTGACCGAGCTGGTCGGTGGAGGCGAACTGGGCGGCGGCGGCTCTATCATCGGCGGTGGGGTGGCTCCCATGGTCCTGGGGGTCGAGGAGGGGGAGTACAGGGTGCAGGGCGGCTCGGCGAGGAGGTGTGCAAGGTCGGCGGCTCCCAGGGTGGTCTCCTGTGGCGGCTGAAGGCGGACGGAGGGGCTCCAGGCTTCGGTGGCTCAAACATAGTCTCCGATGTCGTTTCGCTGTGGGAAAGAACAAGGAGAAGGGCTGAGGAGATGCACACAGGAGTGGGAAGAAAAAAGGGATCAAAAAGAGGCGGCGGAGTACCGGGGTTGCACCAGAATCGACGAAATGCGGCGGTGGTGTCTGATGACCCACAAGTATAGGGGGTGTATCGTAGTACTTTCGATAAATAAGAGTGTCGAACCCAACAAGGAGTAGAAGGTGTTGACAAGTGGTTTTGATCAAGGATTCACTGTAAACACTAGCAAACGGGTTTTCAGGGGTATTTGGTAATGCAAGTAAATAAAGTACGATGAAATAAAAGACAGTAATAATAATTGCAGCGAGTGGCCCAGTCCTTTCTAGAGCAAAGGACAAGCCGGTTGTGTAACTTATGATGACCAAACGTTCTCGAGGACACACGGGAGTTTCTGTCAAGTGCTTTCGCTTCATGCCGCTAAATAATCTTTATTGGTTTGATAAGTGTTATGGGGGTGAACCTGTGCTAGCGCACTACCCTTACTAGGGTTAATACACACTTGTGATTATACCCCTTGCAAGCATCTGCAACTACAAGAAAGTAATTAAGATAAATCTAACCACGGCCTTAAACTCTAAGATCCTACGCTCCCTGGTGTAATGGTTTCCCAATGGAGGTTTAGGTTTCTGTCACTCCAGCAACCCCACAATTAGTAGCCAAATACACAATGCATTTCACTAGGCCCATAAATGGTGAAATATCATGTAGTCGATGTTCACATGACACCACTAGTGAAATTGCACCAGAACAAATAAATATCAAATCATTAAATATTACTCAACATAATTCCACTACTAACATCTTGACTTCTCCCATGTCCTCAAGAACTAAACGAACTACTCACAAGACATCATATGGATCATGACCAGAGGTGAAATAATGGTAAATAACAATCTGAACATAAACCTTAATTCAACGGTTCCACTCAATAGCATTAACCACAAGAGTAATCAACATCGGGAAAGTTTCCCCTAAGAATTTGACAAGATTCAACTCAAGATGTTACAGCAGGATGGCGTGGTGATGATAGAGATGAAGGTGCTGGTGATGGTGATGATGATCCCGATGAAGTCCAGTGTGATGATGATGACGATGGCGATGATCTCCCTTCTTCGGGAAGGAATTTCCCTGACAGATTTCTAACTGCCAGAGTGCTTTTCTCTCTTGGTGTTTTCTGCCCCGCGGAGGCGGCGGTGTCTATCTCTGAGCCCCCCCCCTTGACTTAGGTTTTCGGGGACAATGATATACGCGAAGGGGCGGTAGTGGGCCAGGGTGCCCTCACCATAGGCCGGCATGGCCAGGGGTGGGCCCGCGCCCCCTGTGGGTGAGCCCACCCTGTGGCTCCTCTCGCCTCCTCCTTCTGGCATCTTCAGTCTTCTGGCGAAATATAATTTTCTGGTATTTTTCTGGAATTTCCTGATCTTCCAAAACATGGTGTCTTGATAGTCCTTTTTCCAGCAGAATCCTGACTCCGGCAGCAAATCCTCCAATGATCATCAAACATGTAAAAAAAACATAAGTATCATCTCTAAATGTGAAATATATCAATGAATAACAATAAATTATGATACAAAATAGTGATGCAAAATGGACGTATCAACCCCCCAAGCTTAGATCTCGCTTGTCCCCAAGCGAAAATTGAACTCGGTAAACATGACCACATGTTTATGGAGTGAAGTGTCGATAATCAAAATACAGACAAGAGGCATCACATTCACCAAGGCGAAAATTATAATAGACAGCAACTTCGCTTCATATGATATAGACTTGCAATAAGTAAAAGGGAATCACAAATAAAGATGCACAAGGTAAATTATAATTGGTGATGGCAAACCTTAGTTCTTGGTCAGAGAACAATGAACAAACTATACTTATTTCTGAACGGAGCCTTTTATAACATAGCTAATATAGCAAAAACCATATGCTCAACGAAACAAACTCTTTGCAATCATAGAAAGCTTTCAAAGATATATTCCTTCAGATAAAAGCATTGTACTAAACAAAGGAAGATAGTAAACATGATTGAACGGATCAACATATGGATGAGTGAAACATAACAACTCAAATGCTTGCTTGAGATAGAAGGGAATAGGTTGACTCAACATAAAAGTAAAAGACAGGCCCTTCGCAGAGGGAAGCAGGGATTAAACATGTGCTAGAGCTTTTCATTTGTAAAACAGAGATAAAAGTTGTTTTGAGAGGTGGTTGCTTTCATCAACGACTAGCAATGGAGTTCTTTATATCTTCCATACTAAATAAGTGAGAGTGGTTCCGAGAAGTTGATTAATTGGCACAATTGTACTCTTTTGTAGCTTGGCACTCGTACCCACCTTTTCCTTTCTCAAATCATGGCTAGCCGATTCCATCGGGTGCCCACCAACTTTCACATACCATGGAGGAGTGCCTTTTTTTAGATTACAATGGTCTGACCAGCTCCCTTGCAAAATTAATGATGAGCAGATGAAGCTGCCTAGTCGAGGGGTACTCAATTTAGTATGGAAGATAACAAATCAAACCACTACGTCCTCATGAGCTAAAACCAGTGGCACAAAATAAGAAGTATTTGAAGGTTTTTGAAATGTAGCACATGAAAATTTACTTGGAATGGCTTGAAATACCATGCATAGGAATTTATAGTGGACTTTTTGGAAGTAACTTGGTTTTTGGGAATTGGATGCACGAGAAGTATTTCCTACCAGTACAGGTTTTTGGCTAGCAAGGCTGGGTAGCAAGCATAAGAGTTGCATGAAACAAACAAACATACATATAATAGGAACAATCATGCAAACTTCCTTGAAAGTACAAATGATTTTAACTTGAGAATACTATTGCTTATGAGCCAATCATGAAGGAAAGCTAAAATTATGTAACTACCAACACTTCTTTCTTTTTCTACTCAAACCTCAAGGTAATGTTGCTACTGACCAAGCTAAGTTTGCCAAAACCAACTAAATTTACTCATGCTCCCAAAGTGATACCAATACTAATCAACAAGACTAATCATATAAGAAAATTGCAAACTAAAATAAAGTGTGCGGAAAGTAAACGATAAAACTTCTCATTAATATTTCATTACCGCAACTCACACCAAGGGATACATAGATAACCAACTAAGGAGGATACTTCCACACTGCAAACTATTCTATAAGATAGCTTCTCTATTCATGATATGACTCTACTTGAAAAGTAAATGAGCAAAAGATAATGATGCGATACCGCGGCACTCCCCCAAGCTTGGAACAAGCCAAGGGGATGCCTATACCAATGACGAATTACTCCTTCGATCATGATTGGGGCAAGAAAAAGCTCCAACATCCTGTGAAGCCTGAGGTTCTCCTCTTGAAGTATCTCTATCTCCCTCTTCAAAACTCGGTACTAGGCACAAAGCTCGTCAGTGACCAGAAGACCCTCTTCTATTACAGGAAAGAAGTTTAGATCCATGACTGGTAGTGTTGGTCCCTGCATATTATGAGAAAAGGCACGCCCAGCATTCATTGATCCTACAAAAGTAGGGTCTCTTGCACTTGATCCTCCAGTCATCTGTCCTTCCTTCAGCTTGGGGTCTCGATGATCCTTCTCTAAAGGCCTTTTGCCCTTGTCGTCGCTTGTAGAGTCCATGGTGCTCCCAAAACCGAGAACAACTCCTGATAGAAACAGTTCGAAATGAAAACACAACGAGAAGATGATATACAGACCTCGGGCAATCTGAGGGGTTATATAGGCACAAATTAAACATCGAAATAAAATCACAGGAGGAAACCGGGACAAAAACGAGCTCCGGGGTGGTCTCACCACAGGGCGGTGCGGCCTGGAGTGGGCCCGTGCCCCCTGGTGGTGAGGAGCCACCGGACTTTGTCTCCTGCCTATTTTCGTCTCGTGATTTTTCATATTTAATAAAAACAACAAAAATATTAATGGAAAAGTTTAACGCGAACCTTTTCTGACTAGAACTATTACCTATTCGAAAATGAACTCTGCAGGTTCCTGCATATTGTCCTGGATGAATTCTTCTGGAGTCACCATTTGAATAACATCAACATCTTCATTATAAGAATCTCTAGCAATATAATGTTTGAGTCTTTGTCCATTCACAACTTGTGTAGTGTTATCTTTTTACGAAGCAATCTTTATCGCACCTGAGCGGTACACCTCTTCAATAACAAAGGGTCCTTCCCATTTTGAGAGTAATTTTCCTGCAAAAAATCTGAGACGGGACCTATACAATAGAACTTTCTCACCAACATTAAACTCTCTCTTAAGAATTCTCTTATCATGCCATTGCTTGACTTTTTCTTTGAAAAGTCTGACATTTTCGTAATCTTCGTTTCTCCACTCATCTAAAGAACTCAAATCAAGCAACCTTTTCTTACCGGCGAGTTTAAAATCCCTATTAAGCTCTTTCACTGCCCAAAAAGCTTTGTGTTCTAATTCTAAAGGCAAGTGACACGCTTTTCCGTAAACCATCTTGTAAGGGGACATGCCCATGGGGTTCTTATAAGCAGTTCTATAAGCCCATAAAGCATCGTTTAACTTGCTAACCCAGTTTTTCCTAGATCTATTGACAGTCTTCTGCAAGATAGACTTGATCTCTCTATTCAAAAGCTCTACCTGCCCACTAGTTTGGGGATGATAAGCAGAAGCAATTCTATGATTAACGTCATATCTAGCAAGAGTTTTTCTAAAGCCACCGTGAATAAAACGAGAACCTCCGTCAGTCATAAGATACCTAGGTACACCAAACCTAGGAAAAATAACATCCTTAAGCATTTTTAACGAGGTCTCACCATCGGCACTCTTTGTAGGTATGGCTTCTACCCACTTAGTAACATAATCAACAGCAACAAGTATATGAGTATAACCTTCTGAAGGAGGAAATGGTTCAATAACAAGAGTGTAACTCATAGGCATTTCATTACGTCTAGAAATATTACCAACTCTTTGGCATTCATCACAAGGTAAAACATACTTTCTAGCATCTTTAAAAAGGGTTGGCCAATAAAAACCTGATTGTAGAACCTTTTGTGCAGTTCTATCTCCAGCATGATGTCCTCCATAAGCACTACCATGGCATTTTCTTAGTATCTCTTGTTATTCATATTCTGGAACACATCTGCGCATAATACCATCAACTCCTTCTTTATATAAGTGTGGGTCATCCCAAAAGTAATGCCTCAAGAGAATTTTCTTCTTTGCTGAGCTGTAAAGGTTGAGGCAAATACTTGGAAACAATAAAGTTAGCATAATCAGCATACCAAGGAAGGTCTCGCGAAGTTACATTTATTGAAGCCAACTATTCATTTGGAAAACTATCATTAACAGGAATAAGACCAAAAGAAACGTTTTCCAATCTAGACAAATTATCAGCAACAGGATTTTCAGCACCTTTCCTATCTACAATATGCAAATCAAACTCTTGTAAAAGCAACACCCATCTAATAAGCCTAGGCTTAGCATCCTTCTTCGACATAAGATATCTAATAGCAGCGTGATCAGTGTGAATAGTAACTTTAGAATCAACAATGTAAGGTCTAAACTTATCACATGCAAAAACAACAGCAAGAAACTCCTTCTCAGTAGTAGCATAATTCTTTTGAGCAGCATCAAGAGTCTCACTAGCATAATGAATAACATTTAACTTCTTATCTACGCGCTATCCAAGAACAACACCAACAGCAAAATCACTAGCATCACACATAATTTCAAAGGGTAAATTCCAATCAGGTGGTTGAACAATGGGAGCAGTAGTTAAAGCCTTCTTAAGAGTTTCAAAAGCTTCCTTACAATCATCATCAAAAACAAATGGTACATCTTTTTGAAGAAGATTAGTAAGAGGCTTCGAAATCTTAGAGAAATCTTTAATAAACCTCCTATAGAAACCAGCATGACCAAGAATACTACGAATACCTTTAACATCTCTGGGACAGGGCATTTTCTCAATTGCTTCAACCTTTGCTCTGTCAACTTCAATACCTCTTTCAGAAATTTTATATCCAAGAATAATTCCTTCATTCACCATAAAGTGAGATTTCTCCTAGTTTAGAACAAGATTAGTTTCTTCACATCTCCGCAAAACTTTATCAAGATTGTGCAAACAATTATCAAAAGAAGTTCCATAGATGGAGAAATCGTCCATGAATACCTCCACAATTTCCTCACAAAAACCATGAAAAATAGCAGACATGCATCTTTGAAAAGTAGCAGGAGCATTGCACAAACCAAACGGCATACGTCTATAAGCATAAGTTCCATAAGGACAAGTAAAGGTGGTTTTATCTTGATCTTACTTTTTAACAATAATCTGAGAGAAACCAGAATAACCATCAAGAAAAAAAAGAGTTTTCTTAGATAACCTCTCTAGCATTTGATCTATAAATGGTAAAGGATAATGATCCTTTTTAGTAACTTTGTTAACCTTTCTAAAATCAATGCACATCCTATAACCAACTACTACCCTTTGAGGAATAAGCTTGTTATTCTCATTAGGCACAACAGTGATACATCCTTTCTTAGGAACACAATGAACAGGCCTAACCCATCTACTATCAGCAATAGGATAAATAATACCATCATCAAGGAGCTTCAATACCTCATTTCTTACCACTTCCTTCATCTTGGGAATTAAGCGGCGTTGATGTTCAACAACTGGCTTTGCATCTGGCTCCATGTTAATAGCATGCTGACATATAGTAGGAGAAATCCCTTTTAAATCATCAAGAGTATATCCCATAGCTCTTCGGTGTTTCCTCAATATTTCCAATAACCTTTCTTCTTCCTTTCCTGAAAGTTTAGAACTGATAATAATAGGATATATTTTATTATCATCTATATAAGCATACTTAAGATCATCAGGTAAAGGTTTTAATTCAAAAATAGGATCTTCCTTGGGTGGCAAAGTGGTACCAAGATCCTCCACAGGTAAATTATGCTTAATGAATGGTGGTTGACGAAGAAGAATATCGTCAATCTCTTCTCTTTCTTTCCTAAAAATATCACTCTCATGATCCTCCATAAATTGCTGCAAAGCATTATTAGGAGCAAGAGCAATAGAGGCAAGCCGTTCAACTCGAAATTTTTCATTAGGCAATTCATTTTCATAAGGAGTTTTAGCGAACTTAGAAAAATTAAACTCATAAGATTCTCCATCAAACTTAGTCAAAATTTTCTCCTTCTTACAATCTATAACAGCGCCACAAGTATTCAAAAAGGGTCTACCGAAAATAATAGGACAAGTTTTACTAGCTTCTTTACCAAGTACTAGAAAATCAGTAGGATATTTAGTCTTACCACATAGAACTTTGATGGCGCGGTGATGATGGTGCCAGAAAACTTGTTGGCGTTTGTAGATGAAGTAAAAATGACCGGCCAGTTGGAAACCCCAAGAGAAGGTTTGATGAATATAGCAGCAAGTTTTCCCTCAGTTATGAAACCAAGGTAGTCAATCCAGTAGGAGGGAGACAAACGACCGAAGGTGATGCCCACTAGCTGCGTGATGCTCTAACAAGGGCGCCGTTAACGATAACTTCTTAGCGCGTCTTCAACCAGTAGCAACGTGGAACCTGCACACAACACAACCAAATACTTTGTTCCCAACTTACGATGAGGTTGTCAATCTCACCGATTTGCTTGAAACAAAGCGTATGAGCGTATCGAGTGGAAAGTGATGATAGTATGCAAGTAAAGTAAACAGTGTGAGTAAAGTAAACAGGTGATGGCAATATCAAGGAAATAGGACCGGGGTCCACAGTTCACTAGTGGTGTCTCTCCATAAGATAAAATAATACATGCTGGGTAAACAAATTACAATTGGGCAATTGATAGAATAAAGACAGCGTGCATATGTCGAGAGGATCACTATGAGATTTACTCTGGGCATTACAACAAGATACATAGACCGCCATCCAACTGCATCTATGACTAATAATCCACTTGTGGCGAATCAATCCGAGGACTCCACAAGTATTAAGTTGCGAACAACAGATAATTGCATTAAGCAAAGTGTGTAATGTAAAAAAAGCATATGCCCTCGAGCATATGAATGTTGTTTTCCCCCTAGTAGCAACAGCACATCTACAACCTTAGAGGTTTCTATCACTCCCCCAGATTAAATAGAGGCATGAACCCACTATCGAGCATAAATACCCCCTCTTGGAGTCACTAGCAACTACTCGGCCAAGATAGCTACTAACAACGGAGAGCATGCAAGATCATAAACAACATAGAGATAGCATAAGATAATATTCAGCACATCAACTCAATCATAACACCAATATTCATCGGATCCCAACAAACACAACATGTAGAATTACATAACGGTGATCTCGATCATGTAAGGCAGCTCACGAGATCTAAACATGAAGCACATGGTGGAGAAGACAACCCACCAGCTACAGCTATGGACCCATAGTCCAAGGTAGACTACTCACTCATCGCGCCGGTGGCAAGCATGGCGATGAAGAAGACCTCCGGTGGTGATTCCCCTCTCCGGCAGGGTGCCGGGGAGAGCTTCTGGACCCTCCCGATCTTCGGGTCGACGGCGGCGGCGGATCGCGATGTGTTTCTGGAAAATTGATCGGGTATTTAGGTTTTTCCCGTCGGGGGGTCTTTATAGGCGAAGGGGCGGCGTCTGAAGTGGACCAGGGGGCCCACACCATAGGCCGGCGTGGGCCAGGGGGTGGGCCGTGCCCCCTGGTGGTGTGGCCACCCTCTGGTCCGTCTCCGTCTCCTCTTCGATGTTCTGGAAGCTCCATGAAATATCTGGACGACTGGCTTTGGTTTTGTCCAATTCTGAGAATATTTCCTGTGTAACTTTTCAGAAATACAAAAACAGCAGAAAACAGGGAACTGGCACTGTGGCATCTCGTTAATAGGTTAGTTCCGCAAAACGCATAAAAATGTCACGAAGTGTAACGAAACACTAAGCAAATGGTGTAAAAACAAGCATGGAGCATCAAAAATTATGGATACGTTGGAGACATATCAGCATCCCCAAGCTTAACTCCTGCTCGCCCTCGAGTAGGTAAGTGATAACAAAAGAAATAATTTTTGAGGTGACATGCACCTACACAATCTTGATCATCTATGTAAGTGTTATGCGCTGGGATCAAAAGAACTTAAAACATGGGCATGAAAGATATAATCTTGATAGAAGAAACTTAGCAACCATGTTATAACATGAAAATGAACACAAACAAAAGATCATGAAAATGAAACAATGAAAGTCAAACATGTGTTCAAATCATAAGGAAAAACATACAAATGGTTTTCAGCTTGTCCTTCATGAGAGAGCAAAACATAAATGCATAGGACACCTTCAAGTTTAAGAGGGCGACTAGATACAAATAATTTGAGAACAAGTGAAACCAACAATATGAATCAATCAATGAAAACTTTGGAACAATGCACATTATACTCAGAATGACAACTATGATCTCTTAATGGTGCATAAAGATAGAAGGTGGAGACTCAACATAAAAGTAAAAGAAAGGCCCTTCGCGGAGGGAAGCAGTGATTAAACATGTGCTAGAGCTTTTCATTTGTAAAACAGAGACAAAAATTGGGTTTTGAGAGGTGGTTGTTTCATGTCAACGACTGGCAATGGGGTCTTACTATCTTCCATAATAAACAAGTGAGAGCGGTTCCGAGTTCTTTGAAAATTTGGCACATCGGTGCTCTTTTATAAAGCTTTGGCACTCCTCCCCACCTTTTTTTCCTTTCTCAAACCATGGCTAACCGATTCCATCGGGTGCCCACCAACATTCACATACCATGGAGGAGTGCCTTTTTTCTTTTCTTTTAAAATTATATTACAATGGTCTGACCAGCTCTCATGCAAAATTAATGACGAGCAGATGAAGCTGCCTAGTTGAGGGGTACTTAATTTAATATGGAAGATAGCAATTCCGACCACTACGTCCCCATGAGCTAAAAACAGTGGCACAAAATAAGAAGTAGTTGAAAGTTTTGAAAGGTAGCACATGAAAATTTACTTGGAATGGCTTACAAAT
The DNA here is from genome assembly GCA_007115705.1 of Dactylis glomerata. Classification (NCBI taxonomy): domain Eukaryota; kingdom Viridiplantae; phylum Streptophyta; class Magnoliopsida; order Poales; family Poaceae; genus Dactylis; species Dactylis glomerata. The sequence continues at coordinate 2,005,649 of QXEO01000184.1, forward strand.
ACCATGCATAGGAATTTATAGTGGACACAATGGCAAACTTGGTTTTTAGGAGTTGGATGCACGAGTAGAGCTCATACTCAGTACAAAATGAGGGCTAGCAAAAGACTGGGAGCGACCAACTAAGAGAGCAATAACGGCCATAATCATGCAAAGCGACAAAACGACATTAAAAGAAGCATAAGATGAGATCAAAAGTCAAAAACTAAATGATCATAGAGGCAATGGCGACTTTGTATGAGTCAAACATGTGTGAGCATGCGCCAAGTCAACCCAAATAAAGCATCAAAGGAGAAAACCAAAATAATGCTTCCAAATAATTAAAACAACGCATGATTTTTTCAAAGGCTCATTAAGACTTCTCATTCATTTGAGACAAGTCATGCTACAGCAAAACCACTAAGCATACTATCAAAAAGACATCAAGCACGACATGCAAAAGCCTAGGCCGCAGTCTACACAAGCTCCTTCTTGTACCACTTGTTTGCATAAAGCTTTTTCTCTTTTCCAACACCATTCAAACTTTTTATAACCAACTCTTTTGATGAAAACCAACATGGATCAGAGGTCAAAAATACACCTTGATACAAAGATATAACAAGATCTGAACACAAATCAAGGCGAAAATCGAAAGCTAAACGCAGTTCTAGAAAAAGAGAACACTCATTGAAATTATAAGAATGAAAAACGGAGTGTTCTTGGCAAATGGAAAGCAAGGCAACTTCTCCAAAGGAAATTTTTTGGGGTCCAACCATTTATTGCAGAAAAAAAAACTAAACAAAACTGAAAACTAAAAACAACTGACGCTCCAAGAAAAATGCATAATGCATGAAGCAATAAAAATATAGTGTTTTGAAAGGTGACCTTATTTTTGCCGATGAAGAAGGGGTGCCTCGGGGGCATCCCCAAGCTTTGACGCTTGTACTTCTTGGATATTTCTTGGGGTGACATGGGCATCCCCAAGCTTGAGCTTTTGTCCATTCTTCAACTCATCTCATCATTCTCCAATCCCTATACTTGAAAACTTCCTTCATACAAAACTAAACACAATTCTATTAGCAACATTAGTGTAAGCATAGCAATGAATCAATCCTTTTTGCTTCAGGTTTCAACTCAAAACCACCACATATAAACCATATACTACTGTAGCAACTTCCCCAAAAGTTCCGTGATCAAAAGAACTCAAAAAGGAAGCGATAAAGCGGCAAACACAAATATTGGCAGAAATCTGTCAAAACAGAACAGCTGACAAAGGTCGAATTTTTAGAGGGTTTTCTGTTGCTCAAATCAAAAATTCTTCAACTAATGAAAGTTTGGATATAACCTGGGGTATATGCAAGAAATCGCAGGTCCAAAAGATATACAGAGAATGTTCACGAATTTTTACGGTGCAGCACCGAAAACTGTTTCAGGACAGCAACATCCCCAAATCTTACCTCGCTCAAATTAGAGGCTTCTGTTGGCACAACAACGAAATAAAAAGGATAAGGAGAGGTCATGACAGTAGTAATAACTTCCAAGACTCAAATAAAATAAAAATAACTGAATGTAAAAACATTGGGTTATCTCCCAAGAGTGTTTTTCTTTAACGCCTTTGAGCTAGGCGCAGAAAATGCGAATAAAGTAATATCAAGCGATGAAGCATCAAGCTCATAATTTGCTCTAAGAATAGAGTCAAAAAGTAATTTCTTTCTCTTTCTAGGGAAGTGTTCCATACCTTTCTTGAGTGGAAATTGATATTTGATGGTGCCTTCCCTCATATCAATGATGGCACCTACAGTTCGAAGAAAAGGTCTTCCCAAAATAATAGGACATGAAGCATTGCATTCAACATCCATGACAAGAAAATCAACGGGAACATGGTTATTGTTAACCATAATAAGAACATCATTAATTCTTCCCAAAGGTTTCTTCTTAGCAACATCAGCAATAGGAACATCATAATAACACTTTTCAAGCGGTGGTAAATCAAGCATATCATAAATCTTTCTAGGCATAATAGAAATACTAGCACCTAGATCACATAAAGCATGGCAACCAAAACCATTAACATGCATATCAATGATGGGTTCCCAACCATCTTCTAATTTCTTGGGAACAGAAGCTTTTTGCTTCAACTTTTCATCCCTAATTTTCATAAGAGCATTGGTAATATGCTTAGTAAAAGCAACATTTAAAGAACTAGCATTGGGAGTCAAAGCAAGATTTTGTAAGAACAAAATAACTTCAGATATATTGCAGCCATCAACATCAAAATCATTAAAGGAAATAGAGCTATCATCTCCTACACTCCGAACAATTTCAGCACTCTTTTGAGAAAAAGTTTTAGCAGTTTTAGGCTTTTTAACACAAGGAGTAGGAGTTTTCTCTACACCAATCAAAGTAAGAGGATTGCTAGCATTAGGAGCAACATCATTAGAGGTAGTAATGGTACATACCTTCATCTCTCTAGCCATCTCATCTTCTCTTTCCCACCTGGCATGCAATTCTGCTAGCATCCTAACATTTTCATCAATTCTAACTTGGATAGCATTAGCAATGGCAAAAGGATCAGGCTTAGCGGACATTCTGTCAACCAAAGAAGATTGCACATTAGACAAAGATGAAATATCGGTTTCAGCTTTGGAAACCTTAGCTTGTAACTCAGGAATAGCCTTGTTCAAATTTCCAAGTTGATGACTAATAGTCCTCAACAGAGCCGATTGCTCCTCCATAGTCTTGGTGAAAGCCCTGTTCTGCTCATATTGCACCTGCATAAAATTCTTGGTAGCCTTTTCAAGTTAAAAAATTCTTTCTTCACTAGGCATTTTAGGTCTACCAAGATAGCTATTATCACCATTAGAAGGAAACGGCCTATAATTGTTACTAGCAAAATTGTTCCTATAAGCATTGTTGTTAAAATTATTATTTCTAATGAAGTTTACATCAACATGCTCTTCTTGAGCAACCAAAGAGGCCAAAGGAACATTTTTAGGATCTACATGAGTCCTATCATTAGAAAGCATAAGCATCATAGCATCAATCTTATCACTCAAGGAAGAGGTTTCCTCAATAGAATTTACCTTCTTACCTTGTGGAGCTCTCTCGGTGTGCCATTCAGAGTAATTTACCATCATATTGTCGAGAAGCTTTATTGCGGCGCCCAAGGTAAGGGACATAAAAGTGCCTCCAGTAGCTGAATCAAGTAGGTTCCTTGAAGAAAAATTCAGTCCTGCATAAAAAGTTTGTACAATCATCCAAGTAGTCAGTCCATGAGTGGGACAATTCTTTATCATAGATTTAATTCTTTCCCAAGCATGAGCAACATGTTCATTATCAAACTGACTAAACTTCATAATATTGCTACGCAAAGCTATAATCTTAGCAGGAGGATAGTATCTACCAATAAAAGCATCCTTACACTTAGCCCAAGAATCAATACTATTTTTAGGCAAAGACAGCAACCAATCCTTAGCTTTTCCTCTCAAAGAAAAAGGAAACAACTTAAGCTTAATAATATCACTTTCAACATCCTTATATTTCTGCATCTCACATAGCTCAACAAAATTGTTGAGATGAGCTGCAGCATCATCAGTACTAGCACCAAAAAATTGCTCTTTCATAACAAGGTTCAACAAAGCAGGCTTAGTCTCATAAAAATTTGCAGCAGGAGCAGGTGGCGCAATAGGAGTGCAGATAAAATCACTATTATTCATGCTAGTAAAGTCACACAACTTGGTATTTTCAGGGGTAGCCATTCTAGCAAAACTAAAAGCAGACAAGTAAAAACAACTATAAGGATTCTAATTTTTTTGTGTTTTTGATAAAACGATGCAGGTAAAATAAAGGAAAGCAAAACAATAAACAAAGTAAAGGATGTGCATGCGAAAACTCCCCTTGCAGAAGTCTTCTTCCTCCCCGGCAATGGCGCCAGAAAACTTGTTGATGGCACGGTGATGATGGTGCCAGAAAACTTGTTGGCGTTTGTAGATGAAGTAAAAATGTCCGGCCAATTGGAAACCCCAAGAGAAGGTTTGAGGAATATAGCAGCAAGTTTTCCCTCAGTTATGAAACCAAGGTAGTCAATCCAGTAGGAGGGAGACAAATGACCAAAGGTGATGCCCACTAGCTGCGTGATGCTCTAACAAGGGCGCCGTTAACGATAACTTGTTAGCGCGTCTTCAACCAGTAGCAACGTGGAACCTGCACACAACACAACCAAATACTTTGTTCCCAACTTACGATGAGGTTGTCAATCTCACCGGTTTGCTTGAAACAAAGGGCATGAGCATATCGAGTGGAAAGTGATGATAGTATGCGAGTAAAGTAAACAGTGCGAGTAAAGTAAACAGGTGATGGCAATATAAAGAAAATAGGACTGGGGTCCAGAGTTCACTAGTGGTGTCTCTCCATAAGATAAAATAATACATGCTAGGTAAACAAATTACAGTTGGGCAATTGATAGAAAAAAGACAACGTGCATATGTCGAGAGGATCACTATGAGATTTACTCTGGGCATTACAACAAGATACATAGACCGCCATCCAACTGCATCTATGACTAATAATCCACTTGTGGCGAATCAATCCGAGAACTCCACAAGTATTAAGTTGCGAACAACAGATAATTGCATTAAGCAAAGTGCGTAATGTAAACAAAGCATATACCCTCAAGCATATGAATGTTGTTTTCCCCCTAGTAGCAATAGCACATCTACAACCTTAGAGGTTTCTGTCACTCCCCCAGATTAAATAGAGGCATGAACCCACTATCGAGCATAAATACCACCCTCTTGGAGTCACTAGCAACTACTCGGCCAAGATAGCTACTAACAACGGAGAGCATGCAAGATCATAAACAACATAGAGATAACATAAGATAATATTCAGCACATCAACTCAATCATAATACCAATATTCATCGGATCCCAACAAACACAACATGTAGAATTACATAACGGTGATCTCGATCATGTAAGGCAGCTCACGAGATCTAAACATGACGCACATGGTGGAGAAGACAACCCACTAGCTACTGCTATGGACCCATAGTCCAAGGTAGACTACTCACTCATCGCGCCGGAGGCAAGCATGGCGATGAAGAAGACCTCCGGTGGTGATTCCCTTCTCCGGCAGGGTGCCGGGAAGAGCTTCTGGACCCTCCCGATCTTCGGGTCAACGACGGCAGCGGATCGCGATGTGTTTCTGGAAAATTGATCGGGTATTTAGGTTTTTCCCATCGGGGGGTCTTTATAGGCGAAGGGGTGGCGTCTGAAGTGGACCAGGGGGCCCACACCACAGGCCGGCGCGGGCTAGGGGTGGGCCATGCCCCTGGTGGTGTGGCCACCCTCTGGTCCGGCTCCGTCTCCTCTTTGACGTTCTGGAAGCTCCATGAAATATCTAGATGACTGGCTTTGGTTTCATCAAATTCCGAGAATATTTCCTGTGTAACTTTTCTGAAACACAAAAACAGCAGAAAACAGGGAACTGGCACTGTGGCATCTCGTTAATAGGTTAGTTCCAGAAAATGCATAAAAATGCCACGAAGTGTAACGAAACACTAAGAAAATGGTGTAAAAACAAGCATGGAGCATCAAAAATTATGGATACGTTGGAGACGTATCAAACTTCCACATCTCGAACAATACCAATTGGCAAGACAGTCTCTGTTTTAGACAGCTGAATAACCACATCAATATCTTCAAGTTCACAAGGGGAAATTTCATGCATGATTTCTTTGTAAAGCTCGAAAGGAATAGCACTTGAACTTGCACCAATGTCGCATAAACCATAATAGCAATGATCACCAATCCTGACAGAAATAACAGGAACACTTGTTTTCCTAGGCCTACTAGGATGTGAAACAATGTTAGAAGCATCTTCACAAAAGACAATATGTTCATCTCCTACTTTTTTAGTAATAAGGTCCTTCACTATAGCTATAGGAGACTTAATAGTAATTTGCTCATCAGGTTCTATAGCTTTTTTGGTACTTTTATTAAGCACGCTTATTGATACATCTCAAACGTATCTATCATTTTTGATGCTCCATGCTTGTTTTTACACCATTTACTTAGTGTTTCGTTACACTTCGTGGCATTTTTATGCGATTTCCGAAACTAACCTATTGCCAAGATGCCACAGTGCTAGTTCCCTGTTTTCTGCTGTTTTGTGTTTCAGAAAAGCTACACAGGAAATATTCTCGGAATTGGACGAAACAAGTTTCAGAAGTCTTATTTTTCCCAGAAGCTTCCCGAAGACCGAAAGGGAGCCGGAGGGGGGCCAGAGGCCGCCCTCACACGTAGGGGGTGCGGCCCAGCCCCTGGTCGCGCCCACCTGGTGGGAGGAGCCCCTGGCTGCCCCCTGATGATGCCCCTTCGCCTATATAAAGCCTCGGGACAGAAAACCCTAAGGGAGTCGGCGAAATTTCCAGAACAGTTCCGCAGCGCCGCCGCCGTCGAAGCCAAATTTTGGGGGACAGAAGTCTCTATTCCGGCACCCTGCCAGGACAGGGAAGTGCCCCCGGAGCCATCTCCATCAGTCTCCATTGCCGTCTCTGCCGTCTCCATCGACCTCACCGCCATCTCCATCAACCTTGTTGTCTCCTATGATGAGGAGGGAGTAGTTCTCCCCCGGGACTGAGGGCTCTACCGGTAGCTATGTGGTTCACCTCTCTCTCCCATGATGTGATCTTTATGTGATCGTGAGCTTTGTATCATGTTGAATAAGTAGATGTTACTCTTCTTCATTATGTGTACTCTAGTGTGTTATTAAAGTAATCTATTCCTCCTGCCATGGTGTAACGGTGACAGTGCGTGCATCGTGGTGGTACTTGATCTAGGCTACGATTGTTATCTCTTATGGATTATGAGAATAATTATCACTATGATAGTATTGAAGTGATCTATTCCTTCTTTCATGGTGTAATGTTGACAGTGTGTGCACCGTGCTAGTACTTGGTTTAAGTTGCAATAATATCTATCTTGAGTTGTGATTTGATTTGGATATCTCTATGAGTGGTGTTTGTCAAGTACTTGATGAACTTTAAGGAGTGCTTCGTAGCCCTACGCAATGATTAGTGTTATTCAATAGGAGAGTAATTCAGAGTACCATAGTGAAGAGAAGTTATTTATTTGTTCAATTATGTTATATTTGTTGGGAGTGTGTCCACTAGTGAAAGTATGATCCCTAGGCCTTGTTTCCAAGCATTGCACACCGTTTACTTCCTGTTTTGTTACATGTTTGCTCGCAGCGATACTTATTTCATATCACAGTTACTACTTATAATCATCACTACCACTTGTATTTCAGTATCTGTTCGCCGAACTAGTGCACCTATACATCTGACAAGTGTATTGGGTGTGTTGGGGACACAAGAGACTTTCTGTATCGTAATTGCAGGGTTGTTTGAGAGGGATAGCTTTGACCTCTTCCTCCCTGAGTTCGATAAACCTTGGGTGATCGACTTAAGGGAAACTTGCTGCTGTTCTACAAACCTCTGCACTTGGAGGCCCAACACTGTCTACAAGAACAGATGCGTTTGTAGACATCAAGCTCTTTTCTGGTGCCGTTGCCGGGAAGTAAGGTAAAAGGTACTCGCATCCTCCTGTGTGAGTGCTCAAAGTTATTTCCTTTAGATTCTACAATTACATCTTTTTGTTTCTTGTTTTTATTTTCACTAGTTAGGCTTAATGGAAAATAAAGAGTTCTTTAGTCTTTTTCCTGAGTTTAGATATGAAGTGTTTGAAGAGAAAATTGAAAAACCTTTGGAGCTTAATTTGCATGCTAATAGTGTTGTTAGTATGAATGTTTCGAACACTGTTATTACTAATGCTATAGAAAAGTCTAAGCTTGGGGAAGCTCGTTTAGTTAAGCATGATATTTTTAGTTCCCCAGCTTTAGTGGAGAAAGTTTGTTCTGATAATATTTTATCTCCCATATGTGATGTTCCTTCTTATGATGATATGTTTGAAGAATATGCTTTGCGAAATAGTTGCTCTCTAGCTTGTGATGATACTAAACCTCTAGTTTATGATGGTTATGATGATGGGTATAATATTTTCAGTTCACCTACTATTGAGGATAAAATTAGTTATGATTACAATATGCCTCTTATTTTTGATGATTATGGTGATGAGAATAATTATTCTATTGAATCTGCTCCTACTACTATTGTTCATGTGGGGAGTATTAATTATTTTATGCATGTGGCTCATGATAGGGATGCTTTATGTGATAGTTATATTGTTAGTTCTATTCATGATGCTACTGAAAGTTATTATGAGAGAGGGAAACATGGTTTGATGGATCTCAACAATATTGAGTTTCCCCTCTTTATGTTGCAATTCTTCAAGTTGTACTTGTTTTGCCTTCCTATGCTTTTTGCTTTGCGCTTTTATGACTTGTCTCTTTACAAGACTATTTTTCATAGGAAGTGGTTTAGATTTAAATGTGTTCCATACTTGCTTTTTGATGCTCTCTATTGCTTTAAGTTCCTATATGGTGCCTTTGCCTCAAGCTCTTATATGGCTCCCACATGAGCATCTTTGCAAGTTACTGCGCCTAGCTCAAAGGCGTTAAAGAAAAGCACTATTGGGAGATAACCCATTGTTTATTTTTCAGTACCTTTTCTTTTATTTGAGTCTTGGAACTTATTACTACTATAATAACCGCTCTTTATCCTTTTTATTTCGTTGTTGTGCCAAGAGAAGCCTCTAATTTGAGTGAGGTAAGATTTGGGGATGTTGCTGTCCTGAAACAGTTTTTGGTGCTGCACCGTAAAAATTCGTGAAAATTCTCTGTATATGTTTTGGACCTGCGATTTCTTGTGCATATGTCCCAGGTTATATCCAAACTTTCATTAGTTGAACACTTTTTGATTTGAGCAACAGAAAACCATCTAAAAATTCGACCTTTTGACAGATTTCTGCCAATATTTGTGTTAGCCGCTTTATCGCTTTCTTTTTTAGTTCTTTTGATCATGGAACTTTTGGGGAAGTTGCTACAGTAGTTTATACTTTATATGTGGTGGTTTTGGGTTGAAACCTGAAGCAAAAGAGGTTGACTATATGTTATGCTTACACTAATGTTGCTAATAAATTTGTGTTTAGTTTTGTATGAAGGAAGTTTTCAAGTGTAGGGATTGGAGAATGATGACATGAGTTGAAGAATGGACAAAAGCTCAAGCTTGGGGATGCCCATGCATCACCCCAAGAAATATCCAAGAAGTACAAGCGTCAAAGCTTGGGGATGCCCCCGAGGCACTCCCTTCTTCATCGGCAAAAATCAGGTCACCTTTCAAGATACTATATTTTTATTGCTTCATGCACTATGCATTTTTCTTGGAGCGTCAGTTGTTTTTGTTTTAGTTTTATTTTGTTTTGTTTGCTGCAATAAATGTTTAGATCACATCATGTTTCTTTTGGAGGAGATGAACTCACTTTTCGTTTGCCAAGAACACTCTAGTTTTCACTCTTATCGTTCAACGAGTGTTCTCTTTTTCTGCTACTGCATTTAGCCTTTGTTTTTCGCCTTGATTTTTGTTCAGATCTTGTTTTATCTTTTTTATCAAGGTGTATTTTTGCCTCTGGTCTTTATTGGTATTCATCAAAATAGGTGTTTATAAAAAGGTTTGAATGGTGTTGGAAAAGAGAAAAAGCTTTATGCAAAAAAGTGGTACAAGTAGGAGCTTGTGTAGACTGCGGCCTAGGCTTTTGCATGTTGTGCTTGATGTATTTTTGATAGTATGCTTAGTGGTTTTGCTGTAGCATGACTTGTCTCAAATGACTGAGATTGCTTAATGAGCCTTTGAAAAAATCATGCGTTGTTTTTATTATTTGGAAGCATTAATTTGGTTTTCTCCTTTGATGCTTTATTTGGGTTGACTCGGCGCATGCTTACACCATGTTGACTACAAAAATAAGTCGCCTATAGCCTCTATGATCATTTAGTTTTTGACTTTTGATGCCATCTTATGCTTCTTTTAATGTTGCTTTGTCGCTTTGCATGATTATGGCCGTTATTGCTCTCTTAGTTGGTCGCTCCCAGTCTTTTGCTAGCCCTCATTTTGTACTGAGTATGAGCTCTACTCGTGCATCCAACTCCCAAAAACCAAGTTTGCCATTGTGTCCACTATAAATTCCTATGCATGGTATTTGTAAGCCATTCTAAGTAAATTTTCATGTGCTACCTTTCAAAAAACCTTCAAAATACTTCTCATTTTGTGACACTGTTTTCAGCTCATGGGGACGTAGTGGTCGGATTTGCTATCTTCCATATTGTCTTACTCCAAAAAGAAAAAAAAGAAAAAGAAAGAAAGAAAAAAGGCACTCCTCCATGGAATGTGAATGTTGGTGGGCACTCGATGGAATCGGTTAGCCATGGTTTGAGAAAGGAAAAAAGATGGGGAGGAGTGCCAAGCTTTATAAAAGAGCACAAAAGTGCCAATCTCTCTCTCAAAAACTTGCTTCATTTTTGTATGGAAGATAGTAAGAACCCCATTGCCAGTCATTGACAAAGACAACCACCTCTCAAAACCAATTTTTATATCTCTGTTTTACAAATGAAAAGCTCTAGCACATGTTTAATCACTGCTTCCCTCTGCGAAGGGCCTTTCTTTTACTTTTATGTTGAGTCACCACCTTCTATCTTTATGCACCATTAAGAGAGCATAGTTGTTATTCTTAGTATAATGTGCATTGTCCCAAAGTTTTCATTGATTGATTCATATTGTTGGTTTCACTTGTTCTCAAATTATTTGTATCTAGTCACCCTCTTAAAATTGAAGGTGTCCTATGCATTTATGTTTTGCTCTCCATGAGGGACAAGCTGAAAAACCATTTTCTATGTTTTTCCATATGATTTGAACACACGTTTGACTTTCATTGTTTCATTATTCATGATCTTTTGTTTGTGTTCATTTGCATGTTTATAACATGGTTGCTAAGTTTATATTGTCAAGATTATATCTTTCATGCCCATGTTTTAAGTTCTTATGATCCCAGCTCACAAAGCTTACATATATGATCAAGATTGTGTAGGTGCAGGTCACCTCAAAAATTATTTCTTTTGTTATCACTTACCTACTCGAGGATGAGCAGGAGTTAAGCTTGGGGATGCTGATACGTCTCAAACGTATCTATAATTTTTGATGCTCCATGCTTGTTTTTACACCATTTGCTTAGTGTTTCGTTACACTTCGTGGCATTTTTATGCGATTTCCGGAACTAACCTATTGACAAGATGCCACAGTGCCAGTTCCCTGTTTTCTGCTGTTTTGTGTTTCAGAAAAGCTACACAGGGAATATTTTCGGAATTGGACGAAACAAGTTCCAGAAGTCTTATTTTTCCCAGAAGCTTCCCGGAGACCGAAAGAGAGCCGGAGGGGGCCCAGAGGCCGCCCTCACACGTAGGGGGCGCGGCCCAGCCCCTGGCCGTGCCCACCTGGTGTGAGGAGCCCCTGGCTGCCCCCTGACGATGCCCCTTCACCTATATAAAGCCTCGGGACGGAAAACCCTAAGGGAGTCGATGAAATTTCCAGAATAGTTCCGCAGCGCCGCCGCCGTCGAAGCCAAATTTCAGGGGACAGAAGTCTCTGTTCCGGCACCCAGCCGGGACGGGGAAGTGCCCCTGGAGCCATCTCCATCGGTCTCCATTGCTGTCTCCGCCGTCTCCATCGACCTCACCGCCATCTCCATCAACCTTGCTGTCTCCTATGATGAGGAGGGAGTAGTTCTCCCCCGGGGCTGAGGGCTCTACCGATAGTTATGTGGTTCACCTCTCTCTCCCATGATGTGATCTTTATGTGATCGTGAGCTTTGTATCATGTTGAATAAGTAGATGTTACTCTTCTTCATTATGTGTACTCTAGTGTGTTATTAAAGTAATCTATTCCTCCTGCCATGGTGTAACGGTGACAGTGCGTGCATCGTGGTGGTACTTGGTCTAGGCTACGATTGTGATCTCTTATGGATTATGAGAATAATTATCACTATGATAGTATTGAAGTGATCTATTCCTCCTTTCATGGTGTAATATTGACAGTGTGTGCACCGTGTTAGTACTTGGTTTTAGTTGCAATAATATCTATCTTGAGTTGTGATTTGATTTGGATATCTCTATGAGTGGTGTCTGTCAAGTACTTGATGAACTTTAAGGAGTGCTTCGTAGCCCTACGCAATGATTAGTGTTATTCAATAGGAGAGTAATTCAGAGTACCATAGTGAAGAGAAGTTATTTATTTGTTCAATTATGTGATATTTGTTGGGAGTGCGTCCACTTGTGAAAGTATGATCCCTAGGCCTTGTTTCCAAGCACTGCACACCGTTTACTTCCTGTTTTGTTACATGTTTGCTCGCAGCGATACTTATTTCATATCACAGTTACTACTTATAATCATCACTACCACTTGTATTTCACTATCTCTTCGCCAAACTAGTGCACCTATACATCTGACAAGTGTATTGGGTGTGTTGGGGACACAAGAGACTTTCTGTATCGTAATTGCAGGGTTGTTTGAGAGGGATAGCTTTGACCTCTTCCTCCCTGAGTTCGATAAACCTTGGGTGATCCACTTAAGGGAAACTTGCTGCTGTTCTACAAACCTCTGCACTTGGAGGCCCAACACTGTCTACAAGAACAGACGCGTTCGTAGACATGACTTATCAAAGTGGAATGCTCCTTTACCTTAGCAGGGAAAGGCGTTTTCTCAAAATACGGTTCAGGCAAAATGCGATCAACAGTACAAACTTCAGTAGTTTTAGCAGAAATATGACTAATAGAATCTTTATAAGGTGCATGATACTTGTTCCAATCTTTCTTTGGAACATCAAGATAAGAGGCAAAGGCCTTAAAACAGTTAGCAAGTATTTGAGAATCAAGACCATAAACTGTGCTAACATTATGAAAGTCATCGGTTCCCATAAAAGCTTTAATGCATTCATAATCATAATTTATACCTGACTTCCTACCTTTGTCGTTCTCCCATCCTTCGGCATTTTCTTGAATACGGTCAAGAAGATCCCATTTAGCTTCTCCTTTCATATGGGTAAATGATCCAAAGCAGGAAGCATCCAATAAATCCTTTTCATGAAGAGCAAGCCTCGCATAAAAGTTATCAATAACAATATTACTGGGGAGCTCATGAATGGGACATTTGAGCATTAGTAACTTCAATCTCCCCCACGCTTGGGCAATACTCTCTCCATCATGAGGCCAAAAGTTATATATTCGATTATGATCTTTATGAATTTCACTTGGAGGATAAAATTTGGAATAAAAGAGAGGTACAATTTCCTCCCAAGCAATAGATGGACCATCCTTTAGCAGCCGATACCACTCCTCAGATCTGCCTTTTAGTGACAAAGAGAATAGCTTCCTCTTAACCTGGCTTGATGAAATACCTGCACACTTGAACAACTCACATAATTCATGTATAGAGAGTAAATGATCACCTGGATGGACAGTTCCATCTCCTGAATAGCAGTTATTCATAACACATTCAACAATTTTCATAGGTATTTTAAAAGGATCTAATTGAGCAGGCGGTGGTTCATCTACTACCTTAGCAGAGGCAGTAGTGTTCTCCATGGTAAAATAAGATAAAAATAAAAGGCAGCAATAAAAACAAAAACAATTCCACTCTTCAATAGCGCTTCACTCCCCGGCAACGGCGCTAGAAAATAGTCTTGATGACCCACAAGTATAGGGGGTGTATCGTAGTACTTTTGATAAATAAGAGTGTCAAACCCAATGAGGAGCAGAAGGTGTTGACAAGTGGTTTTGATCAAGGATTCACTATAAACACTAGCAAATGGGTTTTCAGGGGTATTTGGTAATGCAAGTAAATAAACTACGATGAAATAAAAGACAATAATAATAATTGCAGCGAGTGGCTCAATCCTTTCTAGAGAAAAGGATAAGCCGGTTGTGTAACTTATGATGACCAAACGTTCTAGAGGACACACGGGAGTTTCTGTCAAGTGCTTTCGCTTCATGCCGCTAATAATCTTTATTGGTTTGATAAGTGTTATGGGGGTGAACCTGTGCTAGCGCACTACCCTTACTAGGATTAATACACACTTGTCATTATACCCCTTGCAAGCATCCGCAACTACAAGAAAGTAATTAAGATAAATTTAACCACAACCTTAAACTCTAAGATCCTATGCTCCCTGGTGCAATGGTTTCGCAACGGAGGTTTATGTTTCTGTCACTCCAGCGACCCCACAATTAGTAGCCAAATATGCAATGCGTTTTACTAGGCCCATAAATGGTGAAGTATCATGTAGTCGATGTTCACATGACACCACTAGTGAAATAGCACCACAATAAATAAATATCAAACCATTAAATATTAATCAACATAATTCCACTACTAACATCTTGACTTCTCCCATGTCCTCAAGAACTAAACGAACTACTCACAAGACATCATATGGATCATGACCAGAGGTGAAATAATGGTAAATAACAATCTGAACATAAACCTTAATTCAATGGTTCCACTCAATAGCAATAACCACAAGAGTAATCAACACCGGGAAAGTTTCCCCTAAGAATTTGACAAGATTCAACTCAAGATGTTACAACGGGATGGCGTGGTGATGATGGAGATGAAGGTGCTGGTGATGGTGATGATGATCCCGATGAAGTCCAGTGCGATGATGATGACGATGGCGACGATCTCCCCTCTCCGGGAAGGAATTTCCCTGGCAGATTTCTGCCTGCCGGAGAGCATTTCTCTCTTGGTGTTTTCCGCCCCGCAGAGGTGGCGGTGTCTATCTCTGAGCCGCCCTTGACTTAGGTTTTCGGGAACGATGATATACGCGAAGGGGCAATGGCATTAGTGGGCCAGGGTGCCCTCACCATAGGCCAGCGCGGCCAGGGGTGGGCCCGCGCCCCCTGTGGGTGAGCCCACCCCGTGGCTCCTCTCGTCTCCTCCTTCCGGCCTCTTCAGTCTTCTGGCAAAATATAATTTTCTGGTATTTTTCTAGAATTTCCTAATCTTCCGAAACATGGTGTCTTGACAGTCCTTTTTCCAGCAGAATCCTGACTCCGGCAGCAAATCCTCCAATGATCATAAAACATGTAAAAACAGAGGAAACAACATAAGTATCATCTATAAATGTGAAATATATCAATGAATAACAGTAAATTATGATACAAAATAGTGATGCCAAATGGACGTATCAGTGTCCACGGGCTCCGGCAAGAAAATCGAGCGGCCTGGCGGCGTCTCAGGTGGGAGAAAAGAGATAGAAGGTAGAGAGGGGCCCAAGATTTTAAAGGAGGAGCTCGGTGAGGCCGTTTCTGCCAGGGGTAGTGGGGAAAGTGGGGGGAGTGGGCGTTGTGCGCACAGGAGAAGCGGGGAGGTTGAAGAAGAACCCGACAGGTGGGGCCCACCAATCATCGAGAAAAAGAAAAAGAAAAAGAAAAAAGAGAGAGAGAGGGGGGGTGCGTAGGGCTGATCGGCTGCTGCTGGGCTGGTTGCCCCAGGCTGGCCAGTTAGGCTACCAGTTCTTTTTTTGTTAGACTTTTTCTCTTTTTAATTTTTAGTTTTCTATTAAACCTTTCATTCTTGATTCAGAAATTGACGAAGTAAAATCCATAAAAAAATTAAAATGCATGTTATCTAATAGACAACAGAGGCATGCAAAATAAAGAAATAAGTTTTGTCAAAAATTAAGTCTATTGCAAGAATGCCACTAGAGCTTAAGAAGGATTTGAAAGTGAATTTTTTTTGAAAGAAAAAGCTTGGAAGAAATATGAAATGCATATGAATGATAGATGACACCCAAAAGTAAAATTTGGAAATCAGTTCTTAGTTTAAGCTCAAAAGTTTTCAAATCCCTGTAATTTTTTTAATGCATAACATTAAACAAGCCCCTATTTAATTTTGTTTATTTCACATTCCAAAATTTGGAAAATTTTGAGATGTGACACCAGGTTTCCTTTGCCTTGGCCCATAAGAAAACCCTAGGGTTTTGCCCTTGGCCACATGGGCCAAGTGGGGCTAGACAACCAAGCCCATGTATGCACCACCCTTTGGTCCATTTGCACCCTTCGGAGAAGGTAGGCCCCACCATGGAGC
This sequence comes from Dactylis glomerata, assembly GCA_007115705.1. Classification (NCBI taxonomy): domain Eukaryota; kingdom Viridiplantae; phylum Streptophyta; class Magnoliopsida; order Poales; family Poaceae; genus Dactylis; species Dactylis glomerata. The sequence goes on from QXEO01000184.1 coordinate 2,021,715, forward strand.
CCTCTAGAACTTTCTAGAATAGTCTTGTACTCTACCAAAAATCCCATAATTTTTCTAGAACCCTAAAGTCAACTTTCCTTATATGGAACTTTATCTCCGGACCATTCCGAAGCACCTCGTGATGTCATGCATCCCATCCGAGACTCCGAACAATATTTGTTTCCACCATTTTGATTTATCCCATTACTACCCTAGCGTCGGTGAGCCCTAAGTGTGTGACCCTACAGGTTTGAGAATGTGCGAACATGATCGCCATCAATAATCAATAGCGGGATCTAGAGACAATATTGTCTCCCACACATTAAACGAATATTATTATCGGCTGAACCACGATGTCAGGATTCAATTAATCCCGTATCCAAATTCCCTTTGTCTCGCGATATTTTACTCGCCCGAGATTTGATCGCTGTATCGCCATACCTAGTTCGATATTGTTCATGGAAACTACTCTTTACTCGTTCCGTCCAATATCACCATGTGATTAACTCCTTAATCACATGCTTGCAAGCGGTGTAGGATATTGATTACCGAGTGGGCCCAGAGTATATCTCTCAACACGGGAGGGAAAAATTCCAATCTTGATACATGAAACCCAACAAGTACTTAAATATTACCTGAGAAACACCTTTATGATCACCTTGTTACGGTGTGATGTTTGATGACCTCGCAAAACACTCTTTGGGTACCATGGAGTGGCATATCTTATGGTCTAAGGAATATGATACTTGACATTGAAAAATCTAAACAATTGTGAACACAGTAACACGATATAATTGTTGTGGTTATTTTGGGTCTATCTCACGTCATTCTCCTAATGACATGACCTTATTATTAATCGATAACTCATATACATGGTTTGAAAACCTTAACCATCATTAATCAATGAGCTAGTCTAGTAGAGGTGTACTGGGGACACAGTGTTGTTCATAAACCACACATGTATTAATGTTTCCACTTATTACAATTATAGCATGGAATATAAACTTTATTATGATCATAAACTATAATAATAACTCCATTTATTATTGCACCTAGGGTATAATTCCTACATTCTCCACTTGCACTAGAGTCAATAATCTAGTCAATACTTGCGCATTTAACACCTATGGCATTCCACTGTTACTCAAACGTGTTTCAAGCGGTAAACCTTATCAAAGGTCTGACACTCTCAGGTCCATGTGCATTTACATTTCTCTGCGTCATTACGCATTACTCATTTTCGAATGAGATGGCATTGTATGACTTTGGTCCACTGGTGATACCTTAGTTCCTTGGCCGGGACTGTCACGCCCCGAGACCTGGCCCGGAAGAATGACAGCCGCCGCGCGCCTATACGCCGGGAGGCATATACACACGCAAGGCTTAGAAAAGCAGGCTTAACCAGTCTATCTCAAACAGCTCATAAATTAATTTTACAAGTTTCTTTATAATTACAAAGAATTAGAATGTTTGTTTTCTAAGTCGCGTTCCGCCCTGATCCAGCCTACTTCTCCAACAACGTATTCTTCCTCACGTGCTTAGGTTAGCGTCATCTGCATCTAAAAAAATAAAGGGAGCTGGGGTGAGTACGGTAAATCATACTCAGCAAGTAGATACAACAAGGGATGATCAATGGATTATCTGAAATCAAAGGAATCAACATGGTATGAATTCAGAGAAGGATAAATAACTGAATTCAACAAAGATAAATAAGATAACAACAGAGCTGAATTCAAAGATGATAAATGGAAATGTATCGGCGCCACATATGACCACAAGCTTCCCTACCCGGGAGTCACAGGGATGAAATTCCACACTTTTACACTCTGCAGAGGGGTACTCCAACATCGACAGCATCAACCAGAACCACGAGAGCTCTTTAGCCCGCCGAGACACGACAACTTGACTTACTAGCACGGGTCGCTCCAAAGGATCCATCACCGGTGCCCTGTTCGGACCAAGCGTCGCTCTCATTGGAGAACTCCGACAGTCCCATACCTGAACCGTGACCGGTACAATACGATCGCAGTCGTGACACCAATATGGATAAATAACAAAATTATAGAAGTGAATCCAAGAAATGATATCCATAGCTTTACACGAGCCCTGCAAATTATGCTGATTTCATCAGGACGAGAGCGCCGCAGTCTCTCTCCAAGGGTTAGGCATCACAATGCCACAATATCTAATCAGATAACAAGTGCTAAGACAATCCATAATATTATGAGCAAGAAAGAGATAGAATCAACGGAATCCCACTCCAATAATATTATGGCAACGATAAGTAGTCTCTAGTGCGAGTGGAAGTACTAGCACCACAACGGAACATCAAGGTAGCAATTATAAGTAGAAGAGGTACTACTTATAAGACTTAGAGATTAGAGGAACATCTACTTGCCTCGGTAGTCGATAGCAATATATATCATGAACAGTGTCAGTTGATCAATGAACAGCGTCAGTGATATATCCTTTAGAAGAATCCCGCCATCGCATAAAATCAAGTAGCGGTATAAGCATCAATCAGTGGCTGGCTCGGCCCTCGTCTTCATGGAGTCAGCATCTTCCTCCGTAGATTGTATGATCATCGGCGTCTCTCCGAAAAGTAGTTTTGGCACCTGAGCACCAGTGCTCCTGCCACGTGGTTTCATTTTCAACCGTTGCTTCATGATATCTGTCCATCCATTTGTTCATGTGCTTGTAGTATGTACACATCTGCCTTCGGGTATATGCGCATGTATACGATGAGAGGTGATGTACTTCTCTGAATGGTGCATTAAATGAGCAACCATGTGTGAGGCAATTATGCCGACACAGCGGTGGTAGCCTAGCTTTGGTTCCAACACAGCAGTGCATTACTGTGTCATGGAGTTGTCAATTATAGGTTTGTAGCTGGACAGCTTATAGCTGTGCAACAGCACAGTGCACAACCGCTTATGAATATATGATGCCAACACGCCTCCGGCGTGTCGTCTCCTTCCTCCTGCTGGATTCGTGTTTCATCTCTCGCCCCTTTCACCAGCGGCAAGCTCGTCTCAGATGCATCGTCTTCCTCCGTGCAAGCAACCGCATCTCCCCTTCCTCTGATTCGTCATGTATGTGGTCGAGTTCTCGTCCGTACTTAGGTTTTAATTAGGGACCGCTGAGAATCGTTGCCATCGTTCTCATCCTGATGCTCCTGAACTGAGGATGGTTGGAAGGCTATAATGAAGCATCAGGAGCGTGGTTAGCATGTGTCCAAAATGGATGTTTTAGTCATTTCCATAGTTCAGCTGGATGGAATAGCCTGCCACGCCGACAGCATTGATTTCTGATTGTTTTTTACTACTAGTCAGTGTTCTCATTGCTGCTGCCCATCAAGTATCTGAGCACCCACACCCAGCAGTCCACCACTCCTGTCATCTACTTCCTCTGTTTATACCATATACGTACCGTAGCATTTTGCATCTGATTGTATTTATTGTAAATTTATTTTTTGGCACAGATATCAATACGCAGGTGAGCCAACCACACACCTACACGGCGGCGGGTGCAGTGGTGCCCGGGTGCACAAAATCCACTCTCCCTGTTATCTATCTTTCTCTCACTCTCGCTGGCCTCCATGCGATGGTTTGAAGTTGTACCATCAGTCACCGTATGAGAACTCCTATTTATACCATGCGTGCGTCGTAGCAACACTAGCAAAATATCTAGCCGCCTTGACCTTTGCCTCTTGACCCTTCGAGCTGAATAGAAGTCGCTGGCCGACGTCCTGCCGTGAGCAAAAGCGAGTAGTCTTCAACATGTCCAACATGCAGTCAGTCCACGAGTACAGAGATATTTTCTACCCAACCAAGGCTTCCTCGAGTAGCATGCCACGTTCCATTTCCTAGTCAATCAGCTCACGTTGCTAGTGTTAGTACTACACATGCATGCATGCCTAATGAACATCCGAAGTAGCTCCATCGACACCGGCATGAATAAGTACAAGTACTACTTGTGTACATGCACAAAGAAGTCATTTGGAGGCTACTACCAGCTCCACTAATTTTCAATGCATGTATACATTAGCCTTAATTTAAATTAGAGATGAGCAAATCAAAATAATTAGAAGTTAATTAAAATTAATTAGTACACTGAAATTTCGGGTTATCACAGGGACTATATTATCACTATTATCATACAATAGATCTTTATAGTATTAGCACACTCAGAACTACACCTAGTTTGATAACAAACTATTAGACACAAATACCCTCCTTAGCTGCTACTAGAGCAGTTTGATACTCCGCCTTCCGTTGTAGTATCCGTCACAACGTTTCACTTTGGAACTCATGCAAATCAACATGGAACTTTCTTCCATCTCATTGTGCCACCTTATTAATCAAAACAAATAGCCTAAAATTGAGATAAAAATTTACCTGTATATGTGACAAAGTCAATGTAACACATTACAATGAACCATCTATCACTTCTGCATATTCTTAGTTCTTCTGAAGTACATAAGAATTCTCTTGCTATGTTCCGATGACCATTATATGAATTTCCATAACCTTTAGAGCATGGGACATATCTGTATATACATATCATGGTATACAAGATTGATAAAATCATTCTGGCGGTTTCACTAATCAAATGCCAAAACACTCGATTCTTGCTCAAACTTCTTCCATACAACAAGAACCCTTGTTGTTTCCATATTGAATTAATTTAATATTTCATCTATGTATTTTGACAAAACTATAGCCGTGCCTCAATCTATCTGTATAGACATTGGTGGTTAATATATTGGTTTTGCCTAAGTCTTTCATCAAAAATCTAATTTTAATGAAATCTTAACTATGTCAACAAAACCACATAGTTTCTAATAAACAATATGTCTTCTACATAAAGTATTAGAAATATTTATAAGCTCTCTCACACTTACTTTCTTGTAAATACAAGCATCTTCAAGTTTCTTAATAAAATTAAACTCTTTAACATTTTCATCAAAATGAAGATTCCAAGTCCATTATGCTTACTTCTACCATTGAAGTTTGCATACATATCTAGCAACCTTTGAATCAACATAATCCATTCGGTCATGTCATGTACATGTCCTTGGTGTGCATTCTAGTAGAAGAACATTGTTTTGTTTATTTAGCTACCATATCTCAATAAACTTAAATATGTAATTGTTACTAGAATAATAAATACAGATAAAACATCACTACGGAAGATTAATCCTTGTCGTAGTCAACTCTTTGAACTTTGTCGTAAACTTTCTTTCCAACAAGTTAAATATTTTGGAGATGCGAACATCTATGTCTGTTTCTTTTATAGCTCCATAAACGTCCGATAGGTTAAACGCCTTTTAGAGGGCGTATAACCATTTAGTAAAGTTAGTGCCCATCACAGCTTCTTTGTACGGTTATTATTATCCAAAAATATCTCGTCCTCAAATCTTGCTATTTGATTATGACCAACTTGGTTAAATAGACACTTTGATGTCCGGGAATACAACATATTGTAGGTGCGGGAGCCGTGGGCGTAGTTGCCGCTTCTAGAACATGTTCCGGTGCTGCACAACTTTGCTCATATTGCTCAGGTTCGATAACCTCATCAAGTTATATTTTTCCTCCCACTAAAACCTTTTGCGAGGAACTTCTTCACAAGAAACTCACCGCTTCTAACAACAAACACTTTTGTCTTTAGGTTTATAGTAAAAGGATTACCCAAAGAAATTCTTTTTGGGCAACCTACAAAGACATGCTTATCCGACTTTGGTTTTAACATTTTACCTATGCCTTGCATACCAAAATTTAAGAAAAGACAACTTGGGTTTTATAACATGTCATAACTTGTATGGTATCATTTCAGCGGATCATGATGGTGCTCTATTGAGTGAAAAAGCGGTAGTCTCTAAAGCATAATCCACATATTATAATGACAGTTTATTTATTTTCATCATTTATCTAACCATGTCCAACAAGGTTTGGTTACATCCGTCGAATACTCTTTACTCCTATGGCGTTTCACGAGAGGTAAGTTTGTGGAGCAATTTCCTCAACTCTTAGATGTTTGCTAAACTTGTAACTCTAATATTCTCCTTTATGATCCAATCATAAATGCTTGAATTTTTCTTGTTACAACGATTTCCACTTCATATAATAAAAATGTTCTCCCAATATTTTTCTTGTTAACTATTCTATACTTCATATAGCATGACATATAATATATTATGAACAAATGAGACATGATAATAAAAACACACTTTATTATTTGCCTCTAGGTCATATCTTCTTCAGTTTTTGGGAGGGGAGAGAAACCAATTTTGGCTAATTACCAAAGTTGGGAGCTCTTCCTCTCAGAGTTGAAAGATCAGGGGCCATACGAGTGCCTAGTGGGATACATCTACAAGTTCCCTTGGGGCAAGCTGCCCCCAGGGAGGCAAGCAATGACCGGGCATTTTTTTCTTCTTATCTGGAGCTCTCGACAAGGAACTCATCCGGGAAGTGTCCTATCGCCTGGCGGATACCGCTGAAGAGGCTTGATGGGTGGCAGAGAGTTTCACTCGGAGGCAAGCACATTGGTATCACGACATGGATCAGGACTCGGATGATAGGAGCCCCGTGTAGTTAGGCTCCACCGCATGTGGAACAGCAATAAGGGTGGCCCCTATCCCTGGCGCCTGAGCCCCCAGTATGTGTCCCTTACTCAGGAAGGGAAGTTCCCCAGACCTAGTTGGATGAATACTTTGACGCATGCCAGGAGTGTGGCGGAACTAAGAGATAGAAGGTCCAAGAACTAGTACAAAACTATACATATACCACAATCATAAATTATGGTTAACATGGGTATGCATGCCAGGGCCCATGGCATTGGTTCCCCTGGTATATATTTTGGTTAAGACCCACGGAGATTATGGCTCAAGATAGGAGCTGAAGTATTGTATATTCGAATAAGGAAACTACTAGGTAACCGCCATAGTCAATGAATTTGTATCGAACCCGACCAAGACCCCGAGACTTGGCCACCTATAAAAAGGGCCAGGAGGGGCCGGCGGAGGGAACACCGAGATTTATCTTGTAACCCTAGCTTTGTCTGAATAATACTATGAGTTTTGCCTTGTTTGTCTGATCATTTACCTTCGAGTTCATCTGACACCCTCTTTCCCCGATCCTAAGTACTTCATCTAGGACATTGCTGAGAATAACCCTCGTCAATGGTAGAAGGGTTATTTTTGTGGTTAATGAGTGCACAACCACCAAATGCATACCGTGATATATGGAGTGTCACAATGTTTGTAGCTTGATTATTCATAATCTGTAGTACATTTATGTTCATCAATTGAAATTTACACCGTGGTAGATGGATTTTGCCATAACATTAAATTGTTGATATCACCCAAACAGCCACATGGCAAACACCATTAACTGACCGGTCACGACGTCATATTTCTATCATTGTTGCGAATCTGTGATATATGGTAAGCTCACCAAAGGTCGGCTAAGTTTTAAGCGGGCCAAACCACCTAATGCCCGCTAAGGTTTGGTGGGTCATCCAACATAAAGCCTCCTAGCATTAAGCGAATGGCCCACAAAATGTAACACAATAGCAGCCTTTTTTAGGGGTAAAGGCCGCCTTTATTCAAGTCTGACGAACAACTGGAATAAACATGCCTTCAGAGGCTGGATCAGCGGCAGGCCGTGACCTTGATCATCACAAACGACACTTCTAGTGAGGTTATGAGCCTCCTTATTCAAAACTCTACTTTCGAAACCAAAACCTAGTGAACAAAAGTAGACTTAGAAGCTAATATTTCATGGACAATATGCGCGTAGACTCTCAGGGTACCATGATCCAGACTGGTAATCACATTGGGGCAGTCGCTCACCACCTGAACTTTTCGAGCTCCGATATCTTGAGCAAGATCAACCGCTTCCCGGCACGCCAACACTTCTAGGGTTTCTGCATCTGTGCGCCCAATGAACACCCATGCAGATGCACTGATGAAGTTTCCTCGATCATCTCTGGCTACCGCCGCAATGGAACCATGACCAATGTTTTTGCTCACCGCCGCGTCTACGTTGATTTTCACCACACCCACTGGAGGTGGTGTCCAGCCCGGCCTGCTCAGCGCCGGTGATTTTGTCGGTGTCTTCTTCCTTTGCTCGCTGGCTAGCTTGAGGTCTGCAAGGATGTTGTCAACGAAATGATGAACCGATAGAGGGCTTTGGTAGACTTGCTCATGCAACGCCTTCCTTCATGCATGCCACATGGCCCATGAAGACTTTTGTGTGATCATCGTGTTGTAATGTATCAATCATCTCCGCAAGCCACTTCCGGGCATCGCCTTTCTCTACTCTGCACATGTGCTCAGGGATGATGGCATGTAAGTAACAGCCTGTTGGGAACCCCAAGAGGAAGGTATGATGAGCACAGCAACAAGTCTTCCTCAGTTGTGAAACCAAGGTTTATCGAACCAGTAGGAGAAAGCCAAACTTCAGAAGGTGATGCTTGCTAGCTTCGCAACACTCCGGACAATGGCGCCATAAAATGCTGGTGTGTAGTTGACGTATGAGCTTCTTCACCTAGTAGCAACGTGAAACCTGCACACAACACAACTAAGTACTTTGCCCCCAACTTACGATGAGGTTGTCAATCTCACCGGTTTGCTGTAAACAAAGGATTGAGCGTATCGAGTGGTAAAAGGGTAATAGTATGCGAGAAAGTAAACGGTGCTAGTATAAGTAAAACGGTATAGCAATGTAAAGGAAATTGGACTGGGGTCCACGGTTCACTAGTGGTGTCTCTCCATAAGATAAATAACAACATGTTGGGTAAACAAATTACAGTTGGGCAATTGATAAAATAAAGATAACGTACATATGTCATGAGGATCACTACGAGAGATTCACTCTGGGCATTACGAGAAAATACATAGACCGTAATCCAACTGCATCTATGACTAATAATCCACCCTCTGAATGTCGTCCGAGCAAACATTGGGTATTAAGTTGCGAACAACAGATAACTGCATTAAGCAAAGTGCGTAAAGTAAACAAAGCAAATGTCCTTGGACACAAGAATGTTGTTTTCTCCCTAGTGGCAACAGCACATCTACAACCTTAGAGGTTTCTGTCACTCCCCCAGATTACTAGAGGCATGAACCCAACTATCGAGCATAAATACTCCCTCTTGGAGTCACTAGCATCTACTCGGCTAAAATATCTACTAGCAACGGAGAGCATGCAAGATCATAAACAACATAGAGATAACATAAAGATATGTAATTTAGCACATCAACTTGACATAGTATCAATATACTCATCGGATCCCAACAAACACAACATAACATAAAGATGATCTTGATTATGTAGGGCAGCTCACAAGATCTAAACATGAAGCACATGGTGGAGGATACAACCATCTAGCTACTGCTATGGACCCATAGTCCAAGGTAGACTACTCACACATCACTCCGGAGGCGACCATTGTGGTGGAGAAGGCCTCCGGCAGGGATTCCCCTCTCCGGTAGGGTGCCGAGAAGAGCTCCTGGATCCTCCCGATCTCGCTTCAACGACGGCGGCGGCTTGCAGTATGTTTCAAGGAAAAGCGATCCGTCCTTTAGGTTTTTCCCATCGAGGGGAATTTATAGGCGAAAGGGCAACGTCAGGAGGTGGGCCTGGTGGCCTCACCATGTGGTGGCGCGGCCAGGGGCTGGGCCGCGCCACCCCATGGTGAGCCTGGCCCCTGGCCCCCCTCTGTCTCATCTTCGGTCTTCGTGAAGCTTCGGTAAAAATAGGACGTTCGGCTTTTGTTTCGTCCAATTTCGAGAATATTTCCTGTGTAACTTTTTTGAAACACAAAAACAGCATAAAACAGGGAACTGACACTGTGGCATCTTGTTAGTAGGTTAGTGATGGCGCAGTTATGATGGTGCTAGAAAACTTGTTGGCGTTTGTTGATGAAGTAAAAATGACCGGCCAGTTTGAAACCCCAAGAGAAGGTTTGATGAATATAGCAGCAAGTTTTCCCTCAGTTATGAAACCAAGATAGTCAATCCAGTAGGAGGGAGACAAACGACCGAAGGTGATGCCCACTAGCTGCGTGATGCTCTAACAAGGGCGCCGTTAACGATAACTTGTTAGCGCGTCTTCAACCAGTAGCAACGTGGAACCTGCACACAACACAACCAAATACTTTGTTCCCAACTTACGATGAGGTTGTCAATCTCACCGGTTTGCTTGAAACAAAGGGTATGAGCGTATCGAGTGGAAAGTGATAATAGTATGCGAGTAAAGTAAACAGTGCGAGTAAAGTAAACAGGTGATGGAAATATAAAAGAAATAGGACCGGGGTCTACAGTTCACTAGTGGTGTCTCTCCATAAGATAAAATAACACATGCTGGGTAAACAAATTACAGTTGGGCAATTGATAGAATAAAGACAACGTGCATATGTTGAGAGGATCACTATGAGATTTACTCTGGGCATTACAACAAGATACATAGACCGCCATCCAATTGCATCTATGACTAATAATCCACTTGTGGCGAATCAATCCGAGAACTCCACAAGTATTAAGTTGCGAACAACAGATAATTGCATTAAGCAAAGTGTGTAATGTAAACAAAGCATATGCCCTCGAGCATATGAATGTTGTTTTCCCCCTAGTAGCAACAGCACATCTACAACCTTAGAGGTTTCTGTCACTCCCCCAGATTAAATAGAGGCATGAACCCACTATCGAGCATAAATACCCCCGCTTGGAGTCATTAGCAACTACTCGGCCAAGATAGCTACTAACAACAGAGAGCATGCAAGATCATAAACAACATAGAGATAACATAAGATAATATTCAGCACATCAACTCAATCATAACACCAATATTCATCGGATCCCAACAAACACAACATGTAGAATTACATAACAGTGATCTCGATCATGTAAAGCAGCTCACGAGATCTAAACATGAAGCACATGGTGGAGAAGACAACCAACTAGCTACTGCTATGGACCCATAGTCCAAGGTAGACTACTCACTCATCACTCCGGAGGCAAGCATGGCGATGAAGAAGACCTTCGGTGGCGATTCCCCTCTCCGACAGGGTGCCGGGAAGAGCTTCTGGACCCTTCCGATCTTCGGGTCGACGGCGGCGGCGGATCGCGATGTGTTCTGGAAAAGTGATCGGGTATTTAGGTTTTTCCCGTCGGGGGGTCTTTTTAGGCGAAGGGGTGGCGTCTGAAGTGGACCAGGGGGCCCACACCACAGACCGGCATGGGCTAGGGGTGGGCCACGCCCCCTGGTGGTGTGGCCACCCTCTGGTCCGGCTCCGTCTCCTCTTCGATGTTCTGGAAGCTCCGTGAAATATCTGGACGACTGACTTTGGTTTCGTCCAATTCCAAGAATATGTCCTGTGTAACTTTTCTGAAACACAAAAACAGCAGAAAACAGGGAACTGGCACTGTGGCATCTCGTTAATAGGTTAGTTCCGGAAAATGCATAAAAATGCCACGAAGTGTAACGAAACACTAAACAAATGGTGTAAAAACAAGCATGGAACATCAAAAATTATGGATACGTTGGAGACATATCAGCATCCCCAAGCTTAACTCCTGCTCGTCCTCGAGTAGGTAAGTGATAACAAAAGAAATAATTTTTGAGGTGACATGCACCTACACAATCTTGATCATCTATGTAAGCATTGTGCGCTGGGATCAAAAGAACTTAAAACATGGGCATGAAAGATATAATCTTGATAGAAGCAACTTAGCAACCATGTTATAACATGAAAATGAACACAAACAAAAGATCATGAAAATGAAACAACAAAAGTCAAACGTGTGTTCAAATCATAAGGAAAAACATACAAATGGTTTTTAGCTTGTCCTTCATGGAGAGCAAAACATAAATGCATAGGACACCTTCAAGTTTAAGAGGGCGACTAGATACAAATAATTTGAGAACAAGTGAAACCAACAATATGAATCAATCAATGAAAACTTTGGGACAATGCACATTATACTCAGAATGACAACTATGCTCTCTTAATGATGCATAAAGGTAGAAGGTGGTGACTCAACATAAAAGTAAAAGAAAGGCCCTTCGCGGAGGGAAGCAGTGATTAAACATGTGCTAGAGCTTTTCAAACAGAGACAAAAATTGGGTTTTGAGAGATGGTTGTTTCTTGTCAACGACTGGCAATGGGGTCTTACTATCTTCCATAATAAATAAGTGAGAGCGGTTCCGAGTTCTTTGAAAATTTGGCACATTGCTACTCTTTTATAAAGCTTTGGCATTCCTCCCCACCTTTTTTCCTTTCTCAAACCATGGCTAACCGATTCCATCGGGTGCCCACCAACATTCACATACCATGGAGGAGTGACTTTTTTTCTTTTCTTTTAAAATTAGATTGCAATGGTCTGACCAGCTCTCATGCAAAATTAATGATGAGCAGATGAAGCTGCCTAGTCGAGGGGTACTTAATTTAATATGGAAGATAGCAATTCCGACCACTACGTCCCCATGAGCTAAAAACAGTGGCACAAAACAAGAAGTAGTTGAAAGTTTTGAAAGGTAGCACATGAAAATTTACTTTGGAATGGCTTACAAATACCATGCATAGGAATTTATAGTGGACACAATGGCAAACTTGGTTTTTAGGAGTTGGATGCACGAGTAGATCTCATACTCAGTACAAAATGAGGGCTAGCAAAAGACTGGGAGCGACCAACTAAGAGAGCAATAACGGCAATAATCATGCATAGCGACAAAGCGACATTAAAAGAAGCATAAGATGGTATCAAAATTCAAAAACTAAATGATCATAGAGGCAATGGCGACTTTGTATGAGTCAAACATGTGTGAGCATGCGCCAAGTCAACCCAAATAAAGCATCAAGGAGAAAACCAAAATAATGCTTCCAAATAATTAAAACAATGCATGATTTTTTGAAAGGCTCATTAAGCAATCGCAGTCATTTGAGACAAGTCATGCTACAGCAAAACCACTAAGCATACTATCAAAAAGACATCAAGCACGACATGCAAAAGCCTAGGCCGCGGTCTACACAAGCTCCTTCTTGTACCACTTTTTTGCATAAAGCTTTTTCTCTTTTCCAACACCATTCAAACTTTTTATAATCAACTCTTTTGATGAAAACCAATAAGGACCAGAGGCAAAAATACACCTTGATGCAAATATATAACAAGATCTGAACACAAATCAAGGCGAAAATCGAAAGCTAAACGCAGTTCTAGAAAAAGAGAACACTCGTTGAAATTATAAGAATGAAAAACGGAGTGTTCTTGACAAATGAAAAGCAAGGCAACTTATCCAAAAGAAATTTGTTGGGGTCCAATCATTTATTGCAGCAAACAAAACTAAACAAAACTGAAAACTAAAACAACTAACGCTCCAAGAAAAACGCATAATGCATGAAGCAATAAAAATATAGTGTGTTGAAAGGTGACCTTATTTTTGCCGATGAAGAAGGGGTGCCTCGGGGGCATCCCCAAGCTTTGACGCTTATACTTCTTGGATATTTCTTGGGGTGACATGGGCATCCCCAAGCTTGAGCTTTTGTCCATTCTTCAACTCATCTCATCATTCTCCGATCCCTACACTTGAAAACTTCCTTCATACAAAACTAAACACAAATCTATTAGCAACATTAGTGTAAGCATAATAATGAATCAACCCCTTTTGCTTCAGGTTTCAACTCAAAACCACCACATATAAAGCATATACTACTGTAGCAACTTCCCCAAAAGTTCCGTGATCAAAAGAACTAAAAAAGAAAGCGATAAAGCGGCAAACACAAATATTGGCAGAAATCTGTCAAAACAGAACAGCTGACAAATGTAGAATTTTTAGAGGGTTTTCTGTTGCTCAAATCAAAAAGTGTTCAACTAATGAAAGTTTGGATATAACCTGGGGCATATGAAAAAGAAATCGCAGGTCCAAAAGATATACAGAGAATTTTCACAAATTTTTATGGTGCAGCACCGAAAGCTGTTTCAGGACAGCAACATCCCCAAATCTTACCTCGCTCAAATTAGAGGCTTCTCTTGGCACAACAACGAAATAAAAATGATAAGGAGAGGTCATTACAGTAGTAATAACTTCCAAGACTCAAATAAAAGAAAAAGAACTGAATGTAAAAACATTGGGTTATCTCCCAAGAGTGCTTTTCTTTAACGCCTTTGAGCTAGGCGCAGGAAATGTGAATCAAGTAATATCAAGTGATGAAGTGCTAGGATCAGCGGGTGCCTTACATCTTCCTTTCTTACCTTTGATCTTAACTCTAGGAAAGACGTGGCTATTGCAAGGTGGAGAGATAAATCTTATATTGCCTTTTCCGACATCTATGAGGGCGCCCAGGAGCTTCAGTAGGGATCTTCCAAGTGTGATTTGTCCTTTTCCTACACATTCAATAACAAGATAATCAGTAGATATCATTCTTCCTAGGACTTTTGTAAAAACTCCTTCAACTATTCCAACGGGAAATATAGTGGCATTATTAGTAAGAGAAATTTCTTCTGCCCCCTCAGAAAGCTTCCAAAGACTCAAAGATTCATAAACATCCTTTGGCATGAGACAAAATTCAGACATAATATCACAACGAGCATGAAAAGTTTCACCATTAATGGTGATTTTTACCGTAGGGTACCAACTCGAAGGTTCAGCGTTTGCTGGCACATAATCAAAATGCTGGCGCAAAGTATTGTAGCAAGTATTCAAACTAGCAGTGCGAGTCTCAAGAGTATTAAGTCTATTAAAATGCACACAAGAGAAGAATCAAAATAGGTTGGCATGCTATAAATTGTAATCAACTTTTTTATAATATTGAAGGCTTGATCTCCATCACAATGAAGGAAATCTCCTTCTGCAGTAGCATCCAAAGCATATCTATACTGAAGAGCAAGTCCAAAGTAAAAGCAACTAAGAAGCAAACTCAAGGTCAATTTCGGTTCAGTTTTTCCTTGCCAATCATAAATTCTAGACCAAGCTTCTTTAAAACTTTCCTCATCCTTTTGTTTGAAAGTGAAAATCATATCCTCGGGCGACATAGTAGTGGCAACTGAACTAGACATAATAAACAACTACAAAGGATTCTAATTTTTTTTTGGGTTTTTGATAAAATGATGCAAGTAAAAATAAAGTAAAGCAAAACAATAAACAAAGTAAAGGATGTGCGTGCGAAAACTCCCCTTGCAGAAGTCTTCTTCCTCCCTGGCAACGGCGCCAGAAAACTTGTTGATGGCGCGGTGGTGATGGTGCCAGAAAACTTGTTGGCATTTGTTGATGAAGTAAAAATGACCGGCCAGTTGGAAACCCCAAGAGAAGGTTTGGTGAATATAGCAGCAAGTTTTCCCTCAGTTATGAAACCAAGGTAGTCAATCCAGTAGGAGGGAGACAAATGACCGAAGGTGATGCCCACTAGCTGCGTGATTCTCTAACAAGGGCGCCGTTAACGATAACTTGTTAGCGCATCTTCAACTAGTAGCAACGTGGAACCTGCACACAACACAACCAAATACTTTGTTCCCAACTTACGATGAGGTTGTCAATCTCACCGGTTTGCTTGAAACAAAGGGTATGAGCGTATCAAGTGGAAAGTGATAATAGTATGCGAGTAAAGTAAACAGGTGATGGCAATATAAAGAAAATAGGACCGGGGTCCACAGTTCACTAGTGGTGTCTCTCCATAAGATAAAATAACACATGCTGGGTAAACAAATTACAGTTGGGCAATTGATAGAATAAAGACAACGTGCATATGTCGAGAGGATCACTATGAGATTTACTCTGGGCATTACAACAAGATACATAGACCGCCATCCAACTGCATCTATGACTAATAATCCACTTGTGGCGAATAAATCCGAGAACTCCACAAGTATTAAGTTGCGAACAACAGATAATTGCATCAAGCAAAGTGTGTAATATAAACAAAGCATATGCCCTCAAGCATATGAATGTTGTTTTCCCCCTAGTAGCAACATCACATCTACAACCTTAGAGGTTTGTGTCACTCCCCCAGATTAAATAGAGGCATGAACCCACTATCGAGCATAAATACCCCCTCTTGGAGTCACTAGCAACTACTCGGCCAAGATAGCTACTAACAACGGAGAGCATGCAAGATCATAAACAACATAGAGATAACATAAGATAATATTCAGTACTTCAACTCAATCATAACACCAATATTCATCGGATCCCAACAAACACAACATGTAGAATTACATAACGGTGATCTCGATCATGTAAGGCAGCTCACGAGATCTATACATGAAGCACATGGTGGAGAAGACAACCATCTAGCTACTGCTATGGACCCATAGTCCAACGTAGAGTACTCACTCATCGCTTCGGAGGCAAGCATGGCGATGAAGAAGACCTCCGGTGACGATTCCCCTCTCCGGCAGGGTGCCAGGAAGAGCTTCTAGACCCTCCCGATCTTCGGGTCTACGGCGGTGGCGGATCGCAATGTGTTCTGGAAAAGTGATCAGGTATTTAGGTTTTTCCCGTTGGGGGGTCTTTATAGGCGAAGGGGCGGTGCCAGAAGTGGACCAGGGGGCCCACACCATAGGTCGGCATGGGCCAGGGGTGGGCCGCGCCCCCTGGTGGTGTGGCCACCCTCTGGTCTAGCTCCGTCTCCTCTTCGATGTTCTGGAAGCTCCGTGAAATATCTGGACGACTGGCTTTGGTTTCATCCAATTCCGAGAATATTTCCTGTGTAACTTTTCTGAAACACAAAAACAGCAGAAAACAGGGAACTGGCACTGTGGCATCTCGTTAATAGGTTAGTTCCGGAAAATGCATAAAAATGCCACGAAGTGTAACGAAACACTAAACAAATGGTGTAAAAACAAGCATGGAACATCAAAAATTATGGATACGTTGGAGACATATCAGCATCCCCAAGCTTAACTCCTGCTCGTCCTCGAGTAGGTAAGTGATAACAAAAGAAATAATTTTTGAGGTGACATGCACCTACACAATCTTGATCATGAACAATGAAACCTTGAAAGTCAAGTGTGTGTTCAAATCATATGGAAAAACATATCAAGTGGTTTTCAGCTTGTCCTTCATGGAATAGCAAAACATAAATGCATATGACACCTTCAAGTTTAAGAGGGCGACTAGATACAAATAATTTAAGAGCAAGCAAAACCATAATCATGAATCAATCAATGATAAACTTTGGGACTATGCACATTAAACTCAGAATGGCAACTATGCTCTCTTAGACGGTGCATAAAGGTAGAAGGTGGAGACTCAACATAAAAGTAAAACAAAGGCCCTTCGCAGAGGGAAGCATGGATTGCAAGTTTTATAAACCTTCAAAAATTATGGTACTTACTAGCTTTGAGCTCTCATTGCCCCCATCATAGGCATCTTGAATGGTTAAAGTTAATGCGAGTACAATTACAAAGCATATGCTTGACAAATCATAAGTTGAAAACCTCGTATCCCGTGAAGTACAAATACCCTCATGCTACTTGACTTAGGTCCCAAGCAAGCTCTTGTCATTGTAAGTATACACGTATCATCGAGAACCGCCAACAGGGTACCTCCTGCCCGATGACATGGAACAAGCCCACATCAAAATGACAAGACAAACAGACACTGAACACCTCGGCATCTCTTTTATTTACCATTGGTATAGCTTTTTATTGTGAGATGCGTCGTCGAATGTCCACTATGGGCATGTTGTAAATTTCCACCATGAATGATGCATGGCTTAGATTAGCGGCCCAGGCGTTTCTCTAACACGTATACAAACTTCATGATCCCGCAAGATCCCAACTTATTTCACATCGCGAGTATCCATAAACAAAAGATCACGATATCAACTCAAATGAGAGAAAGTGCAATATTGAAACTTACCCCATGACGACATGGTTTGGCTAATTTCCAACTTACAACTTGCAAGCATAACATCAGTATAAGAGAGCCACAATGTCAAAATTTTAAAAGCGAGAAAATTAAAGTGTGCCGTCAGGTTCGTGAGAGCTTTACTGACTATTTTTCACATAACACCAAAAGAGTTTAATTTGAAGGATAGATAAAAGCAAGTCAAATGTACTTGGAATAGAAAATTGCTAATAGGTATGTATGGTGGACACATTGGAATAACTTGGTTTTTGGGAGTTGGATGCACGAGTAGAGCTCATACTCAGTACAAAATGAGGGCTAGCAAAAGATTGGGAGTGACCAACTAAGAGAGCAATAACGGCCATAATCATGCATAGCGACAGAACATCATTAAAAGAAGCATAAAATGGCATCACAAGTCAAAAACCAAATGATCATAGAGGCTTATGGCGACTTTGTAAGAGTCAAACATGTTGTAAGCATGCACCAAGTCAACCCAAATAAAGCATCAAGGATAAAACCAAATAAATGCTTCCATATAATAAAAACAACGCATGATTTTTTCAAAGGGTCATTAAGCAATCTCAGTCATTTGAGACAAGTCATGCTACAGCAAAAACAACTAAGCATACTATCAAAACGACATCAAGCATGGCATGCAAAAGTCTAAGCCGCAGTCTAAACAAGCTCCTTTTTATACCACTTTTTTGCATGAAACTTTTTCTCTTTTCCAATACCATTCAAACCTTTTTGAGACCACTCTTTTGATGAAAACCAACATAGACCAGTGGTCTAAATACACCTTGATGCAAAGATAAAACATGATCTGAACAAAAATCAAGGCGAAAAATGAAAGCTAAACGTAGTTCTAGAAAAAGAGAACACTCGTTGAACGATAAGAGTGAAAAATAGAGTGTTGTTGGCAATGAAAAATAAGGTATGCCTTCTCCAAAAGAAATTTGTTGGGGTCCAACCATTTATGGCAGCAAACAAAAAAAAAACTGAAAGCAAAAGTAAAGACGCTCCAAGAAAATGCATAGAATATGAAGCAATAAGAATATAGTGTGTTGAAAGGTGACCTGATTTTTGCAGAAGGGGTGCCTCAGGGGCATCCCCAAGCTTTGAAGCTTGTACCTCTTGGATATTTCTTGGGGTGACATGGGCATCCCCAAGCTTGAGCTTTTCTCCATACTTCATCTCATCTCATCACTCTCCAATCCCTACACTTGAAAACTTCCTTTATACAAAACTTCACACAATTCTATGAGCAACGTTAGCATAAACATAATAGTAAATCAACCCTTTTGGTTCAGTTTCAAACTCAAAAACACCACATATAAAGCATATAATACTGTAGTAACTTCCTCAAAGTTCCGTGATCAAAAGAACTCAAAAAGAAATCGATCGATAGCCAAACAGAAATAGTGGCAGAAATCTGTCAAAACAGAACAGCTGACAAAGGTCGATTTTTTTGAAGACCTTATGTTACTCAAATCGAAAAGTGCAAAACTAATGAAAGTTTGGATATAATCTGGGTCATATGCTCAAGAAATTTCAGATCAAAAACATATTCTGAGACTTTTCACGAATTTTTACGGTGCAGCGCAAAAATCTGTTTCAGGACAACAACTTCCCCAAATCTTACCTCCCTCAAATTAGAGGTTCTTCTTGGCACAACAACGAAATAAAAATGATAAGGAGAGGTCATTACAGTAGTAATAACTTCCAAGAATCAAATAAAAGAAAAAAAGTACTGAAAAGAAAACAATGGGTTATCTCCCAAGAGTGCTTTTCTTTAACGCCTTTGAGCTAGGCGCAGAAAGTGCAAATCAAGTAATATCAAGCGATGAAGCATCAAGTTCATAATTTTCTCTAAGAATAGAGTCAAAAATTAATTTCTTACTCTTTCTAGGGAAGTGTTCCATACCTTTCTTGAGTGGAAATTGATATTTAATGGTGCCTTCCTTCATATCAATGATAGCACCTACAGTTCGAAGAAAAGGTCTTCCCAAAATAATAGGACATGAAGCATTGCATTCAACATCTGTAACATCCCAAGATTTTATCAAATTTTGGGGGAATTTTTTTGCTTTTGTTTTGCTTGAGATGATTGGAAATTCACAGGGATTTAAAACTTTTGAGTCTATTTGAAAGCTTTATTAGAAAACTATTATAAACTTTCTATTATTTTCTTAAGGAACCTCTTTGAGAAAAACCTAAAATCAAAATATTATTTTCTTGCTTTTAATCAGCTTTATGCAAGCTTGCTTGCAAAAGATTGTTTTACAAATTTTGCGTTATTCAATATGGGTTGCTTTTTCAAACCAAAATTGAGTGTGTTTCTCAGTCATTATTTTATAAACTATTATTTTACTATTTTAGAAAGAATCGAGTTCAAACTCTATTTCTATTTTTGTTATGCAAGCAAAGTCCTTTTTGCCAAGTTCATAAAGTTTTATTGGAAATCTGCATTTATTTTGAAAACATATTTCCTAATGGTTTTAAACATTGTGTTGATTTATAGAAAATTACTGAAAGTGGTTTGAATTGTTTTTAAGCATTTTTGCAAATTATATGAAAGAAATAGAAATCAGAAAATAGAAAAAAGGAAAAAGAAATAAAAAAGGAAGAAAAGGCCGCGGGGAAACCAAACCGGCCCGAGCCAGATTCGGCCCATGGCCCATCCCGGCGAAACCCGAAGGGGTATGCCTTTCTCTCCTCTCACCCGCTGACATCCTGGTCCCACCCGTCAGGGTCTTCTTCCCCGCGATCTCCTCCCCCTTTCTCTCAGTTACTGGAAATGCCGACGAGTTACTCCCCGATTCCGTTCACTACGCGCACTAAATGGCCATCAAGACCCCGGCTATAAGTACCCCGCGTCCTCCTCTCCTTTTCCCCCTTCTCTCTGCTGCGGATTGTGCCGCCAGGCTGCTCTAATTCCTCATCGGAGGCCCGCATGTTCCGCCACCGTGTGTCGATGGTTCCGACGCCTGCAGGTGATCCCGCCGCCTCCTTTTGGACTCCTTCTCTTCCCCGTATTCTGGCGCGTCTTCTGATATCCCTCCTCGTCCAAATCTTGCAGCAGACCAAGCCCGACATCGAGTTCCGAAGGTCACCGGTGCCCGCGCATCCTCCAGCCGCTCCTCGACCTCGGCACAGAAAGAAATCGGAGACGCCGACCAAGTTTTCGAGCTCGCCGATCCCTTCTGCATCGTGTCCGCGTTTTCCTCGCCACCGGGGACAACGGGAGCACCCCCTTCATCGACCACCAGTGCGCCAATGCCGGAATTCCTCCCCGCCGGTGAGCCCTCTCCCCCCCATTTTCCTTTGCTCGTTCGATCTTGATCCAAAGGCACAGATAGATCCTAGAATCGAATCGGTACAGATCAACTAGAGCCATTAGATCTTCTTTTGATCATGTGGTCCACAGAGCCTATCCAGCCGAAGATGTACCCTCCAATCAGGAACAGCCACGTGGCCCTGTCTAATTTAAAACGAATTCGAAATTAGAATTTCAAACCAGATTTGATCCCAATCTTGCAAAATTCATATCTTTCGTTTCATAAGTCCAAAAATAACAAATAATATCTCGTTGGAATCCTCAGAAAGTGTAGAATCCAGTAGTACAATAAAACTTTATATTTTATGGGTTCAATTTGAAACTATTTTCAAATTGGAATCAAACCTTCTGTTAGCTTGTTAAATTCATATCTTTTGTTCTGTTAATCTAAAAATTACAAATTTGTAGTCTCTGGAATCCTCTCAACATGTAGAACATCATAGAATCAAGAAAATCTAAATTTGATATGTGCACACACTTTGTGCATTCAAATCTATTCAAATCACTAATTTGATCATAGTTTGATTTCTATAACTTATTTTAGGATGCTTCCACTTGCAGTGACCTTGCTTTACTGCAAGCTATCCAGTAGTGTCACATCTTAATTTTTCTTGAGCCACTTCACAATTATTCAAATTTAAATATCAGGATTTGAGTAATTTCTAATATAGGAATAAAACTATTTCTTTTAGCAATGTTCCTTTCTACTTTAGTGAATCCTATATTCATACCTAGTCATCAATGTTATCTAAACAACATCTTGATCAAGATCATATTCAATTAGACCTATCTTGCATAGTACCCACTTATTCAAATTACAAATGTGTCATTTGAGTAAAGTGTGATACTTTCAATCTTAGTTTCTACCTTTGCTACTATGGTATTGATCAAATCAACATCATAGTACTTAACCTAATCCCATTTACTCATTAGGAACCTTAAGCCTTGTTTTCAAATA
The DNA here is from genome assembly GCA_007115705.1 of Dactylis glomerata. NCBI lineage: Eukaryota > Viridiplantae > Streptophyta > Magnoliopsida > Poales > Poaceae > Dactylis > Dactylis glomerata. The sequence goes on from QXEO01000184.1 coordinate 2,043,841, forward strand.
TCATCTATACATATCCATTACCTATAGCCATTTACTCATGTCTACTCAATCTTAGCCTTGCATTGAACTATTCAATTTACATTTGAGTTAATTGAGTACTTCAATGTTATAAGAATCCTAGCCTAAGCTTAAGTGTAATATATACTATGTAAGAATAATTGTTGTCACACTTATTCAATAGTATTGCTATTGCACTATTTTGTCTCTTATGTGATTTACCCACATGAGATATTCCAAGATTCAATATGCTTTAATAAAGAATAAAGATCTCACTCATTATATTTTGTCTAATTCATATGTATATTCAAATTGCAATTGTGCTACTTGAGTAGAATATGAATTCATCTCAAACTTAGGTTCTATTAATGTGGAGTTGTTATAACCCGTACCATAGTATGTGTTATACACCATGTTGATCAATGAACCAATTGAGCCATGTCCTCAAATATCAATCATTCATACCCAATCCAATGCCTACTTAGTTTTGTTCACATGTATTGAACTATTCAACTTGCAAATGTGCCAATTGAGTAGTTCAAGCATTCTTAAAACCCAGCCTAGTTCCTAAGTGCAATAGATGCTATTTATGAGTAATTGTTGTCACATTTACTCAATAGTGTTGTAGTTGCACAAATTGACTCTTGTGTAATTTATTTCACATGAGCTATTCCTAAAACTCTTATATGCTTTAATAAAGCATAAAAACTTTAATCAATTAGATTATGCCTAGCCCAATTCTCTCTCAAATCATATTGATCTTTCCCAACTAAGCTCTCCGATTCATATCTCACAAATCATGATCCTTTACCATATCTTTCTTGTCATAACATCTCAATAAAACTAAATTGTTGAACAAACACTTTTCAATTGTTTGAATTGTTTGCTTGTGTTGAATGATATGTTTATGTTATGCTATTTCTGTGCTATAGTTTGTGCGAAGAGCTACGTGCTTAGTTGAGAGAAGTGAAGCATCGTGATCTTCAAAAAGGCAAGTGACACACATATCCCCTACCTATTTTTACTACTGCATTAGTGTGTTTCAGTAGTATGCATGATAGGTGGAATATTCAACTATTTTATAAAATGTTTAGATCCTAGTAGTGTGTAGCTATCCTTAAACCCCACCTGTTAGGATGCTAAATACTTTGAAAAAAATATTGATGCCATGCTTTGATCACTTGTTAAAAGTGTTTTGTGAACAAATTAAGAACTTCAACTAAAATGAAACACCTGGGTGGATTGGTTTGATAAGAGCCGGCGATGTAGGTGACTTCTGGGACACATGCCTCGTCGAGAGGATGTGTGCTCAGAATGCCACTCGGGATGGCCACCCAGGAACAAAGAGGTTACCATGTCTTCCATGCTTAGTGTACTTCCAGTGTAGCCTTATGACAATATGGGCTCTGTCTTGACTGATTAGATGTGAGGGTGCAACTTATGTGCAAGAAGATGGCTGGTAGTTGAATTATAGGTTGGGAACGGATCTTGCCAGTTGGTTGCCCTCTCCTTCTAAAAGGTCTCATCTCATTTTATGTATGGGCATAAAATGAGTCTTAAGGTGAAAGTGCACAACCCTTGCAAGGTGTCAAAACTAATCGATTAGCCGTGTCCTCGGTTATGGACAATTGAGTCTCTAGACATGGAATGTACGGAAGAATCTCATCATCTTTTCTGAATGCTTTAAAACTTGACTAGCAACAATCAGGAGAAGGCTCAGGGCCATACACTCCGAGGGGTGGTGGTTTCTGTACTTCAAAACTATGTTGAGTCTCTCCCAGAAACTACATACCGGCTAGTATGTAATGTATGGGGGATGTCTTGACCCTTGAAAAATAAAATTTTGAAAGAAAGTTTTGAAAAGGACTTTAGAATAAAATTGGCTTTATGCAAATCAGCCTATGAGATCCACCAGCCAAATGTCATGTAGTTAGTTCTTTCACAACAGCCACTAAATATGTGTCATTTGCCAGTACATCATCGTACTGACCCCTCTGGGGCTGCATATTCAAACGTGCAGGTTTTATTTCGAGTAAGAAACCAGGAGTAGGATCTCGAGACTACATTCCAACATGTCTGCCTGTGGCACGTGATGAAGAATGGAGGATCACTGCAACTATGCTTTATGATGTGTACTCGTAAGGTTGAAGACCTTTGTAACTAGATTTTCGTTGTAATATTGATGCTATTGCAATGATTACTATATTTTGTACTGTGGTTCTATCTACTGATCCAGGGAATGGCACACTCAACACAGGTGTTCCATCTTAATCCAAAGGTGGGGCGTTACAGAATGGTATCAGAGCATAGTGTTGCCTGTAGGATCGAGACCCTAGGTTTGAATTTAGAAATAGGAAGACCCTAGGATAAAAATAAAAATATCTATCTCATCTTGTTTCTGTTTACAAAAAAAAGGGTTTGCATTTTGAACTCCTTGTAATCTCTCCTACTTCCTCTTCAAATGTTTCCTTTTGCTATAGATGACCCTAACATGAAATCATCAACAAAGGATAGAAGATCACAATGTGCAGAAGTGTGAGACTGATATTCCATATATTTTTCTCGACTCAACATGAAGAACTACATTGAAGGACAAACGAAGAACTTGGAGAAAAGACTCAAATGCAGCTTGCACAACTCCAGAAGATGAATCAAGGAAGTAGAGAAGAAACTTGAAGTACACAAGACAGTAATAGACTAGACCACCAATATTCTAGTTTATAGACCCAACGATGTTGTGATAATCTAATGATCATACCAAATTGGGGTATGACCATACTAGATTATTAGTGTTTGACATAAGTTGCTTGATGTGTTGAATGTTTGTTAGATATTGCTTGTAAGATGGATTGTTTTGATCTGTTATGTTTGGGTAGGAATTATCTTTAGACCTCTTCTATCTAATTCTCATCTATGCTAAGACCCAAACTTGTCCTAAAACCCAAACCAAAGTTTCTCAACAACAGAACAACTACAATGACCCTCAGTTGGAGATAAGGATACAGAGTGCAACAACAAGAGGTAGTGCTTCAAGTACAAGAGACTAGAACATTACGCAAGAGGCTGCACAAAGGATGATACCCCAAGACTCCAGTAAGCTAGGATGGCTGAAGGATACCACGCAAACAATAAGAACACACCCCAAGGTGTAGCTAATGTGGAAATAATACTATTCAATCACCTCATGTAAGAGAGGTGGAAAGGACAAATAGAACAATGGAAAGAGCAAACAGAGCAATGGAAAGAGCAAACAGAGCAATGGAAAGGATTTTAATTCCTCTTAAATGGCATACCAAAGGATCTACAACTTAAGGATTATTGCCATGAGCTTTGTTGAAAACCTCTAGCTAGGAACGATAGATTTTGTTTTCAAAATTCAAAATAAGATTTGGGAACTTGGTTCCAATTTCAACAAAACTTTTGTTTAAAAAGCTAGTGAGGTTGACCAAGAGTTAGAATGCGAGATGCACCAAACCAAATGCAAGGTAATGATTGGGTGCGACATGGATTGGCCCCCATGACGACTACTCATATTGTTCGCTCTTGTTATGAGGAATGGTTAATCTAGAGAGACATACCTACATGAGAGACGACGTCGTCAAACCATAACCTTAGGAGGATAATATGTTACATCCCTTATAGTGAGCCAGTGTGGCCAAAACGTAGGACTACGGTGAGGATTTGGTTTATTGAACAGCTACACGAATCTGAAACGTTTTGCTCAGTGGACTTTGAATACGAAGGTTGTTCAGCTTCGGCTGCTGCCTGTTCGATTCACCTTCCCGACCCTTCGTTTCGACTCCCTACATGGCCTGTTCAGCTACCTCCCTGAGCCTATAAAAGAGAGGTCACTCCTCTCCAGAGAGTCACAACTACCTATGAGATTTCCTCCTGATTCCAGAGATTTGCGCCACCGAAGTCTACCCCATTCCGACCTGCGATGTTATGAGGCAACTCTCCAAATCCTTGAAACTACTTTCCTGCCCATGAGAGCTTCGTTAGATCCCTTTTTCTTGCAAAGGAGTTCACCTTCGAAATATGATCAAGTTGTCCAGCGCCTTCCAATGACTATGAAGATGGTTGCGAAAGGAATTCTTAAGGACCATCCGGTACTAGTGGCAGATAGCATGATGAGCACCGGTATCAAGAAAAGATTCAACAATGCTGGTTATAAGGCGACCTTCCGTCCCTTAAAGGTGCAAGTACCTCTTACAGAGCCCACCTTGTTTACCCCTATGAAATTCTGTAATGAAAATCAGCTAAAAAGCTAAAAAGCAACAAGGAGTATGGTGATGGCCTGTATGCTGTCTTGGCCTCGATGAGGACCAACCAAGAAAAGGCTAGATACACATTCTTGTAAGATGTGGACTACCTTATAGGTGACAACGCAATGGATGATATCTTCTTATCACCAGTATTGGATGGAACCCTTGGTGTGCCCACTTTTGAACATAGTATTGATCATCAAGATTTCTGAGAAGGACGGTTCAGTGAAAATGGCACCACAGTGAATGCAAGCTGGGAACAAAATGCAAGTGCCTAAGGAAGCATCAAGATACCACCAAGAGGAATTTTCTTTTAAGGGTGGTAGCACCCTAGTTCCATTTGAATCAATAAACTTTTTAGCCTTTCTCCAATCTCGAGGACGAGATTTCTTTTAAGGGTGGTAGTCTGTAACATCCCAAGATCTTATCAAATTTTGGGGGAAATTTTTTGCTTTTGTTTTGCTTGAGATGATTGGAAATTCACAGGGATTTAAAACTTTTGAGTCTATTTGAAAGCTTTATTAGAAAACTATTATAAACTTTCTATTATTTTCTTAAGGAACCTCTTTGAGAAAAACCTAAAATCAAAATATTATTTTCTTGCTTTTAATCAGCTTTATGCAAGCTTGCTTGCAAAAGATTGTTTTACAAATTTTGCTTTATTCAATATGGGTTGCTTTTTCAAACCAAAATTGAGTGTGTTTCTCAGTCATTATTTTATAAACTATTATTTTACTATTTTAGAAAGAATCGAGTTCAAACTCTATTTCTATTTTAGTTATGCAAGCAAAGTCCTTTATGCCAAGTTCATAAACTTTTATTGGAAATCTGCATTTATTTTGAAAACATATTTCCTAATGGTTTTAAACATTGTGTTGATTTATAGAAAATTACTAAAAGTGGTTTGAATTGTTTTTAAGCATTTTTGCAAATTATATGAAAGAAATAGAAATCAGAAAATAGAAAAAAGGAAAAAGAAATAAAAAAGGAAGAAAAGGCCGCGGGGAAACCGAACCGGCCTGAGCCAGATTCGGCCCACGGCCCATCCCGGCGAAACCCGAAGGGGTATGCCTTTCTCTCCTCTCACCCGCTGACATCCCGGTCCCACCCGTCAGGGTCTTCTTCCCCACGATCTCCTCCCCCTTTCTCTCAGTTACTGGAAACGCCGACGAGTTACTCCCCAATTCCGTTCACTACGCGCACTAAATGGCCATCAAGACCCCGGCTATAAGTACCCCGCATCCTCCTCTCCTTTTCCCCCTTCTCTCTGTTGTGGATTGCGCTGCCAGGCCGCTCCGATTCCTCATCGGAGGCCCGCATGTTCCGCCGCCGTGCGTCGACGGTTCCAACGCCTGCAGGTGATCCCGCCGCCTCCTTTCAGACTCCATCTCTTCCCCGTATTCTGGCGCGTCTTCTGATATCCCTCCTCGTCCAAATCTTGCAGTAGACCAAGCCCGGCATCGATTTCCGAAGGTCACCGGCGCCCGCGCATCCTCCAGCCGCTCCTCGACCTCGGCATAGAAAGAAATCGGAGACGCCGACCAAGTTTTCGAGCTCACCGATCCCTTCTGCATCGCGTCCGCGTTTTCCTCGCCGCCGGGGACAATGGGAGCACCCCCTTCGTCGACCACCAGTGCGCCAACGCCGGAATTCCTCCCCGTCGATGAGCCCTCTCCCCCCGTTTTCCTTTGCCCGTTCGATCTTGATCCAAAGGCACAGATAGATCCTAGAATCGAATCGGTACAGATCAACTAGAGTGTCGTGGGAATCTAGAGATAGTAGCCATGGGTAGGCTTATCGGAGGGGCTCGATGGTGGAGACGAGGGGCCCGGCTCGGGATTATGCCTACTGAGACACCACGGTTTACCCAGGTTCAGGGCCCTCCCGGGTGGAGGTGAAACCCCTACTTCCTGCCTACTTCGTATTGATTAGACAGTATCGATTACAATGCTCCTCCAGCTGTTCGGGCTGGAGGAGGAAGAAGAAGATCGGATCCCCCTAGACTAAGGGTCCAGGCCCCCTTATATAGGCGGGGGCCTGGTTACAGGTTAGGTAACGATTCGGCCGGCTGCCGGCTCCTTGGCGGCGGCGTCCTTGGCGTGATCCCTTCGCCCTGCTCTGATAGTTCCGCTTTATAAAGTACCTTTCCCCTGGGACCGGCATCTGGGAGGCATATGCCCTCCCTTTTGCCTCGGATCCTATCGTGGGGAAGGGTTCTTGGTCGCTGATTGGTTGGACTGTCGTGGCGCTCATCACTCCCGTCCTTGGCCTCTGTCGCTCTTGTCGGGGCCAGCCCACTTTCGGCGAAACAGCCGTTGGTGGGCTTTCGTCTTCATTGCCCGGCTCCGGCCTTCCATGGTGGAATCGCCAGCCGGCTGCTGGCACAGCCGGCCCTCTGGGCCGAGCCGGTCTTCATATCTTCGAGCCATGGAGACTCCTGGGACGCCAGCCGGCAGATAGCTTGGCACGTGGCATGCCCCATAAGTCATCCCCACGACACTAGCCCCCGAAATTGGCGAAGTCTCATGGGTTAGCATGGGGCTTCGGCGGGTTCTTCTTCTCGCCAAAGTCTTGCTTGTTTTCGTCGAAGCCTCAGGGTTCCCCACCGGGTCTGTACGTTTGCCGGTTCCGAAGTTAAACCACGCGAGGCCTCTCCGGCCGTCTCGGGACGTGCCGGTTTCAGGCTCGACCCGGCTGGCAGCTGTGAGCTGGTGCGCTGCCTCCTTGGAACTTGCGCTGCTTCGGATTTTGATCCTACGCCATGGCCAGCGCGGTGCGCCAGTGGCCAGTGTCCCGTCCCGTCACTTTGACTCTTCGGCCTCCGTGATGATTCCTGCCGACGTCAGCTGATGGGACGAGACTTGCGTCGGCGTTAAGTCCCATCGAAGCGCCACGCGTATGGTTTATTCGCATTAAACCGGCCCTGCCTTTCGTGCTTCTCCAGCCTTTAAATTCTGGAGCCCTCGAGGGTTTTTTCCACTCCCGAACATCTCCATTCCTTCGCCTCGCCGAATCGCCGTCTCCGCTCCTCCCCCTGCGATCTCGATGTCGGCGCTCGGGGCAAACAGCGGAGCCGGGGCCGGAGCCGACGACGGGCCGGGCCGGGCGGGCACGAGCGTGGTCGCCCGCTCGGAAGTCAGAGTGGAGCCAGGGGCCTGGCAGCGACGCCGCCGGTGCCCCGGAATAGCTGTCGCCCTTCGGGCAGCCGCAATAAGAAGACTTTGGCGGCTCTTGCGGCCGCGGCTGCCGCGGAGCCCTTCGGGGCTAGCCGCTCCACCGCCCTCGCCATGGCCCCCGGAGGAAGCGCCGCCATGGCCGGTGCCAATGCCGCAGTCCCCGCGGCCGCGACCTCTATCACGGGTCTCACTGGGACTCCCCTGGAGGCGGTGGCCGCCCTGGTCGGCGCCGTGATGGCGCTCGGGGCCGCCCCTCCGGGCCTCGCCACCGGAAATGTTGGCAGCTCTTCCCGCGCGGCCGCCGGCAAGGCGAAGACGCGATCACCGCACCCGCCGTCCAGGCAGCGGCTCTCTTACATCCCCAAGCACGGGTTCGCCACCTCCGTGGTGCCCCTGCTGGCTGGGTGCGAGGAGCGCCTGCCGCTCCCCGCGAGCTTCGTCGGCACGATGGGGAAGGTCCCCCCGATGAACATCATGGTGGAGGATGGCAGTGGCGGCCAGCCTCTGTACCAGGTCGAGATCCTCCACGACGAGGAGGGGAAGAGCTACCTCGTCGAGGGCTGGGGGCGGTTCTTCACCGACTACAACCTGGAACGGGGCTGGTCCCTCATCCTGACCCACCGCTCCAGGTCGCCCATCCTCTGCATCCGCGTCGTGGACGGCTCCGGCTGCGCCCGCGCCTACTCCCCCTGGCCATGACCTGCGAGCACCCCCACAGGCCCCTCTCTGACAGTAGCACCATCAACAGAGGTCTAGGGGTTAGGAGGGGGAGTCCTTTTGCTGTTTCGGCCCTTAGCGTGGCCCGTAGTATGTAATCACCTCCTATGTTAAGGACTTTCTTAATTTCTCGCCAATCTTCATTTGTTGTGTGAATGTTTGTTCTTCTTCACTGTGTACTTTGCCATCGCGCAAATGTCCTCTGTTTAACATCTTCGCGCCGCGACAATTCCTCGGCTAGGATTCTTCTTTGGATAGAACCATTGCCGTGTGAATCTGTAGATAAGGACTACGCTGGTCACTGCCCTGCGCAGACGCCTCGGGCGGGCTTCTCTGGTTTCGACGCGAAGGAAGTGGTGCTTTTACTAGCCGGTTTCGGGGAGAGCGGACTAGTTCTGGCCTGGCGGGGTTAGAATGGAGACTAATTCTTGTACCGGCTCGAGCGAGGTCAGAGCCGGCACATTTCCTTTCCCGGGCCTTCGCATGTTCCTTGCCGCAGTTGGAGTAGATTTCCTAGTTTCCGGCTCTAGCCGGTACTTTGCGCGTGTTAGGTTTCGATTTTGTTGCTCGTTCGCTAATCATGTCGCAGCGCCAGCTAATCGGATAGCCGACGAGGTACTAGAACCAGCCCGCTTTTGGGGGCAGATTCCCTTTCCCCCTAGCCCCCGCGTTTTGGGGTAGCTGGATTGACAGCTAGCTCGAAACTAACTTCTCCGGGTTTGGTGCCGACGTCGAGCGAGGCAGCTCTAGCTTCAAACCTCTTTGACGCGGCTACTCAGCCCTAACGCCTAGAGATTGTGGTCATCAACCATTCGCTAGCTTGCCTTGGCCCGGTTCCCTCAACTTTTTCCTTTATCTTCCCACCCTTCGGCTCTTCTACCCCCAACCGGCTGCCTGGTGCCAGTTGGTCTCCCTTGGGCCGGCAGCCGAATGTCGGCCTAGGGTGGGAGCATGCCGCAGAGTGAGAAGTAGTACTTCAGTTTATTGGGCACCCGACTCGTGCAAGCTAACATGTGGTCAACGAACACTACCCCCGGCGCTTGGTTGAGCAATTATCGTTTTTGGCTTTTCCATGCGGCTTTCCTTCGTATGCGGCCTGCCGGCTCCTACCTGCCCGGCTGCCCGGAGCCGGAAGGTGGAGGTTAGGCTCGAGACCTTCTTCATACATAGTACTCATCCGGCTGATGAGGAATCGTTCGTTTTTAGGGCTGCCGGCTGTGGCTCGGTGCCCAGAGCCGGCTGCCGGTCAAGTGAATAACGCAGGAAGCAAAACATACACGGAGTGTTTTCCTTGGAGTCAGCCGTAACTAGCCGCTCCGTCATCCTTTATTCATTGACAGGTTTTCGGGGTACAAGCTTTTGCCTTAGCAGAAGAAAGGTCTTAGGAGACTGACATTCCAGGGATGCTCGGTCTCCTTGTCAGAGTTGTCTACCTTGTTCTTCCTGGGCTCTTGTGCATCGATGAGGTAGTAAGCCCCATTGCCCAGCACCCGGCTGACAATGAACGGTCCCTCCCAAGGAGAGGACAGCTTGTGCATGCCTTTGGTGTTCTGGATCAGCCGGAGTACGAGGTCTCCTTCGTGAAATGCGAGCGGACGGATTTTTCGGTTGTGGTATCATCGCAGCTGCTGCTGGTAGAGCGCTGATCTGGCCAGAGCCTGTTCTCGTGCCTCCTTGAGGAGGTCGACGCCATCTTCACGAGCTTCCTTTGCTTGCTTCTCTATGTACTGGACAACTCTGGGTGCATCGAATTCGATATCAGTGGGCAGCACTGCTTCTGCTCCATAGACCAGGAAGAAAGGCGTGAAGCCAACAGAACGATTTGGAGTGGTGCGCAGGCTCCAGAGCACTGAAGGTAGCTCCACGACCCAACAGCCGGCTGAGCGTTCGAGAGGCTCGACCAGCCTTGGTTTGATGCCGTCTAGGATCAGCCTATTTGCCTTCTCCACTTGCCCATTTGTCTGAGGATGCGCCACCGATGCTAAGTCCAGCCGGATGCCCTTCTTGCCACATTAATCAGCAAAGACTCCCTTCGCAAAGTTCGTCCCGTTGTTGATACGTCTCAAACGTATCTATAATTTTTGATGCTCCATGCTTGTTTTTACACCATTTGCCTTTTGTTTCGTTACACTTAGTGGCATTTTTATGCATTTTCCGGAACTAACCTATTAACAAAGTGCCACAGTGCTAGTTTCCTATTTTCTGCTGTTTTTGTGTTCCAGAGTGATACACAGGAAATATTCTCGGAATTGGACGAAACAAGTTCCTGAAGTCTTATTTTACCCGGAAGCTTCCAGAGATCCGAAGGAGAGTAGGAGGTGAGGGACCAGGGGCCCACACGCACAGGTGGCGCGGCCAGCCCCTGGCCCGCGCCACCCCCGTGTGTGGCCGCCTGGCCCCTCCTCTGACAATGCCCCTTCGCCTATAAAGACCCCCCGACGAGAAAAACCTAAGTACCCGATCAGATTTCCAGAACACATCGCGATCCGCCGCCGCCGTCGACCCGAAGATCGGGAGGGTCCAGAAGCTCTTCCCGGCACCCTGCCGGAGAGGGGAATCGCCACCGGAGGTCTTCTTCATCGCCATGCTTGCCTCCGGAGCGATGAGTGAGTAGTCTACCTTGGACTATGGGTCCATAGCAGTAGCTAGATGGTTGTCTTCTCCACTATGTGCTTCATGTTTAGATCTCATGAGCTGCCATACATGATTGAGATCACCGTTATGTAATTCTACATGTTTGGTTTGTTGGGATCCGATGAATATTGGTGTTTATGATTAAGTTGTTGTACTGAATTATATCTTTTGTTATCTCTATGTTGTTTATGATCTTGCATGCTCTCCGTTGTTAGTAGCTATCTTGGCCGAGTAGTTGCTAGTGACTCCAAGAGGGGGTATTTATGCTCGATAGTGGGTTCATGCCTCTATTTCACCTGGGGGAGTGACAGAAACCTCTAAGGTGGTAGATGTGCTGTTGCTACTAGGGAGAAAACAACATTCATATGCTCAAGGGCATATGCTTTGTTTACATTACACACTTTGCTTAATGCAATTATCTGTTGTTCGCAACTTAATACTTCTAGGGTGTTCGGATTGATATCCCAGGGAGTGGATAATTAGTCATAGATGCAGTTGGATGGCGGTCTATGTATTTTGTTGTAATGCCCAGAGTAAATCTCATAGTGATCTTCTTGACATATCACGTTATCTTTATTCTATCAATTGCCCAACTGTAATTTGTTTACCCAGCATGTGTTATTTTATCTATGGAGAGACACCACTAGTGAACTGTGGACCCCGGTCCTATTTCCATCATATTGCTATCACCTGTTTACTTTACTCGCACTGTTTACTTTACTCGCATACTATATTGTTTTCCACTCGATACGCTGATAACCTTTGTTTCAAGCAAACCGGTGAGATTGACAACCTCATCGCAAGTTGGGAACAAAGTATTTGTTTGTGTGTGTGCAGGTTCCGCGTTGCTACTGGCCGAAGACGAGTCAACAAGTATCGTTAAACGGCGCCCTTGTTGGAGTGTTACTAAGCCAGTCTGCATCACCTTCAGTCGTCATTGTCTCTCCTCTCCTGTTCGATAACCTTGGTTTCTTAAACTGAGGGAAAACTTGCTGCTACACTCATCATACCTTCCTCTTGGGGTTCCCAACGGGCTGGTTATTCACCACGCACAAGGACAGTCTGCTCCACATCTACAAGGGATCAGCAGTTGTCAGTGATGATGCTGTGGGGAACTCCATATCTCGTGATGATCTCGTTGAAGAACTTGATGGTGGACGAGCCGTCGAGTTTTTTGATTGGCTTGGCCTCGATCCACTTGGTGAACTTATCCACAACAACCAACAGATGCGTCAAGCCCCCGGGTGCGGTCTTGAATGGCCCTACCATGTCCAGGCCCCAAACTGCGAACGGCCAGGTGAGCGGGATTGTCTTGAGGGCTACCGCTGGAGTGTTTCTGTGCTTGGAGAAGCGCTGGCAACCGTTGCACTGCTTCACCAGTTGCTCTGCATTCTGCTTGGCCGTCGGCCAGTAGAAACCATGGCGGAAGGCTTTAGCCACCAAAGCTCTGGAAGATGCGTGATGACCGCACTCCCCTTGGTGTATTTCCCTTAGCAGCTCTATCCCTTCTTTTGGCTCGATGCACTTCTGGAAGATGCCTGACACGCTGCGCTTGTACAGCTCGTTGTTGATGATGGTGTACGCCCCTGCGCGGCGTTGAATTCGCCTAGCTTCCACTTTATCTTGCGGCAAGTCCCCAGTGATGAGATAGTTGGAGAATGGCTCCGCCCAGGATGGTATCTCCCGTATGTGGAAGACACTGGCGACCAGAGGATCCGCAGCCCCCGGGTCCGTCATCGTGCCGGCCTCGTCTGATTGTCCGGCTGGGGGAGCAGGCGTGGAGCCGGCAGCCCCCGTGTCCTTTGCCAAGCCGGTCGCACTGGGCTGGCCGGCTACCTCCTTCTGCTCCGAGACGGCATCCCCCGGGTCCGGTGGCGGTACCTGAGCCGGGGCAGGGTCTCCAGGCACGTAGATGGATATGGACTCCGGCGAAGGTTTGATAGACGGCTTGTGGATGATCTCCAGGGACACCCCAGCTGGGATATCCTGCTTGGTGGAGCCGATCTTGGACAGCCGGTCTGCTTCCTCGTTGTTTGCTCTGGGGACGTGGTGGAACTCGCAGCCCTCAAAGAATCCGCTGAGCTGCTGCACGTAGAAGCGATAGGAGGCCATGTTGGCGTCCTTGGCGTCCCAATCTCCCGAAACCTGGTGCATTACCAGGTCGGAGTCTCCGAAGCAGAGGATCCTCCTGATGCCAATCTGCTTGGCCATCTTGAGCCCATGCACCGGGGCTTCATATTCAGCGACGTTGTTCGACGCACGGAAGTGCATCTGCAACACGTACTGCAGCTTGTCTCCCTTGGGAGAGGTGAGGACGACGCCGGCCCCCAAGCCCCCGAGCAACTTGGAGCCATCGAAGTCCATGCGCCAGTGGGTAGAGTCTGGAGCTGGTGGCAGGTACTGGTGCTCTCCCCAGTCAGCGAAGAAATCCGCTATGATCTGCGACTTGATCGTCGTCCTTGGCTTGTACTGAATGGTATGAGCAGCAAGCTCGATCGCCCATTTGGCCACTCTTCCTGACGCGACCTTGCACCCGATGATCTCCGAGAGCGGAGTGGTGCTTACCACCGTGATAGGGTGCTCTTCGAAGTAGTGCTTCAGCTTCTTGGCCGCCATGTACACGCCGTACGCGACCTTCTGGTAGTGCGGGTAGTTCTGCTTGGAGAGAGTGAGCACCTCACTCAGGTAGTACACCGGGCGCTGGACCGGCAGCTCCTTGCCCTCTTCGGTGCGCTCCACTACGATCACGATGCTGATGACCTGCGGAGTGGCCGCGATGTAGAGCAGCATTGGCTCTCGCGGAGCCGGCGCTGCCAAGATAGGCGTGGTGTACAAGGCTCGCTTGGGGTCGTTGAAGGCGTCATCGGCACGCTAGGACCAAACGAAGTGGTCCGTCTTCTTCATCAACTGGTACAGCGGCATGGCCTTCTCCCCGAGCCGGCTAATGAACCGGCTCAGCGAGGCCAAGCAACCAGCAAACTTCTGCACGTCTCTGAGCTGGGTGGGCTTCTCTAGGGCCTCGATGGCTTTTATCTTCGAGGGGTTAGCCTCGATCCCTCGCTGGGAAACGATATAACCTAGGAGCTGTCCAGCCGGCACACCAAAGGTGCACTTCTCTGGGTTGAGCTTCATGCGATAGCACCGCAGGTTGGCGAAGGTCTCCTTGAGGTCGTCCAGGAGCGTGCTGCTCTGCTTGATCTTCACCACCATGTTGTCCACATAAGCGTGCACGTTCCTCCCAATCTGCCCCTGCAGACATTGCTGCATGGTTCGCTGGTAAGTGGCTCCAGCGTTCTTCAGGCCGAACGGCATGGTAACATAGCAATAGGCTCCATATGGGGTGATGAAGGAGGTCTTGATCTGATCCGGCTGGTAGAGCAGGATCTGGTGGTAGCCTGAATAGGCGTCCAGGAAGGACAGCAGGTCGCAACCGGCTGTGGAGTCGATTACCTGGTCGATGCATGGCAACGCAAATGGATCCTTGGGGCAAGCCTTGTTGAGGCTGGTGTAGTCGATACACATTCGCCAAGTGTTGTTCTTCTTCAGAACTAAGACTGGGTTCGCAAGCCAATCAGGGTAGAACACCTCCATGATAAAGCCGGCTGCAAAGAGCTGGGCTATCTCCTCGCCAATAGCCTTCCTTTTCTCTTCTGCAAAGTGCCGCAGTGGTTGCTTGACCGGCTTGGCATCCAGCCTAACATTGAGTGAGTGCTCAGCCAGCTCCCTCGGTACACCTGGCATGTCCTTTGGAGACCATGCAAAGATGTCCCGATTCTCACAGAGGAAGCTGGTGAGCTCGCTTTCCTATTTAGCAGAAAGGCCGGTGCCGATGACGACGTACTTGGAGGGGTCGCTCTCGTTCAGCAGGATCTTCTTGGTGTTGTTGGACGGCTTGAACTGCTCCACCGGTGACTGGCGAACCGGCACATCTTGCCGGGTAAGCTCTACGTGATGCAGAAGCTGCCGCTTCTCCTCGGCGATGACCAGCGCCTCTGCCAGCTGCGAGCTCTCCTTTGCGCACGCCAAGGACTTCTTGAAGCTTCCCGTGACGGTGATTATTCCTCTGGGTCCTGGGAGCTTCATCTTCAGATAGGCGTAATGGGGCACCGCCATAAACTTGGCCAGGGCTGGACGGCCAAGCAGCGCGTGGTAGGGACTGCTGATGTCCACCACCTCGAACCAGATGGGCTTGCGGTGGCTATTCCCTTTCTTTCCGAAGAGAACCTCCAGCCGCACCTTGCCCAAAGGGGTGCAATAATGCCCAGGCACGATGCCATGGAAGGTGAGCCGGCTCGGTTTCAGTTGAGCAACGGGATGCCCAACTTCTCCAGAGAGCTTCGGTAGAGAAGGTTGATACTACTACCGCCGTCGATGAGCACGCGGGAGAACCGGCACATGTGCGTATCGGAACACACAACAGGGTCCAAGACTAGAGCGTACTCTCCAGGGCTGGGCATTAGCCTCAGATGGTCCTCGCGCCCCCAGGTAATGGCCGCCTCAGACCAATGCATGAACTGTGGTTCTGCGGGCATTACAGCGTTCACCTCTACCTCATACCAAAGGTCGTTCCTTTTATCCTTGCCGGGGGTAGTAAAGATGTGGTATTGCTCAACATCCGCCGGGAAGTCGTCATCTTGGTCCGGCTCGCCTCCAGCCGGGCCTTGCTGTTGGTCATCCTGACCTCCAGCCGGCTGCGCTTGCGACATACTAGGGATCTGCCGAGCGCGTTGCTCTAGCTCTCTCATGAAACAGCACTGACACGTGGAGTGGGTTGCTTCCCTGCCCGGGGAGGTGTGGAACTTACACGGCTGATCAAGTGCGGCATCGAGGGTGTACTTGCCCTCTTTGCGCCCATGACCGCTACCGGCAGCCCCCGGGCCTCCTTGGTCAGAAGCCGCTCGCTTTGAGCTAGCAGATCCTTTGGGGAACGTATCGACGTGGTCAAACCACAGGTGGATGTGCAGCGCCGATGGGCGAGCCTGGGACTCCGACCCTGGCGCTGGCACTGGGACCTAACGTGGCTCACCTGCTCCACCACCCTGCTAGGCACGGTAGCCTTGCACGTTGCCACTTGGAGCACGGCCGCGTTGTCCGCGCCCTCCATGGCCTCGGTTTGCCGATGGCGACCGCTGGATCTGGCCAGGGCCTGCGGTGGCGAAGCTGCGCCGCAGGCCACGAGCGAGCTCAGCCGGCGCGCCTCCATGCGCGTCGTAGAACTCACCGAGCGTGGTGCTCGCGTGGTGCCGGTTGATCTCGTCCTCAGCCACCTTGCTGAGGAGGACAAGACGCGTCCGCTCCAGGGCCTCGGTGACCCGGGCGGGGTCGATGACGCAGTCGAGCGGTGCGCGCAGGTCCACGACGGTGATATCCGAGGTGTCCTGCTCAGGGAGTGGAGCGTTCTGCTCCGGCGGAGGAAGGCATTCGAGCGGCGGGCGCACGGAGCGCGGTTGGTCGCTGCCTTCCTCGTCTCCCAGGGCCATCACTTCGACCATGGCGCCAAAGTCACAGCTTTCGCCGCAACTCGAGCCTCCGTCGCTCAGATGGTCTAGGACGTCGGTTACCTCCTCCGGGAAGGGCTTGGCGACGTAGAAGCAGTGGCTGCTGATGTCGAGGAGGGTGCCGCTGCCGAAGCCGTTCCCGAAGTAGTCTAGGTTTTCGCTGATGCAGTCGAGGGTGCCGAACCTCCAGACGAGGCCGGAGGCGACCCTATCGCTGGGGATCGATGGGGATCCTGGCCGGAACTTGACTCCGCTCGCCGCCGCGCTTTGCCCCACGGTGGGCGCCAACTGTCGTGGGAATCTAGAGACAGTAGCCATGGGTAGGCTTATCGGAGGGGCTCGACGGTGGAGACGAGGGGCCCGGCTCGGGATTATGCCTACTGAGACACCACGGTTTACCCAGGTTCAGGGCCCTCCCGGGTGGAGGTGAAACCCCTACTTCCTGCCTGCTTCATATTGATTAGACAGTATCGATTACAATGCTCCTCCAGCTGTTCAGGCTGGAGGAGGAAGAAGAAGATCGGATCCCCCTAGACTAAGGGTCCAGGCCCCCTTATATAGGCGGGGGCCTGGTTACAGGTTAGGTAACGATTCGGCCGGCTGCCGGCTCCTCGGCGGCGGCGTCCTTGGCGTGATCCCTTCGCCCTGCTCTGACAGTTCCGCTTTATAAAGTACCTTTCCCCTGGGACTGGCATCTGGGAGGCATATGCCCTCCCTTTTGCCTCGGATCCTATCGTGGGGAAGGGTTCTTGGTCGCTGATTGGTTGGACTTGGTCGTGGCGCTCGTCACTCCCGTCCTTGGCCTCTGTCGCTCATGTCGGGGCCAGCCCACTTTTGGCAAAATAGCCGTTGGTGGGCTTTCGTCTTCATCGCCCGGCTCCAGCCTTCCATGGTGGAATCGCCAGCCGGCTGCTGGCACAGCCGGCCCTCCGGGCCGAGCCGGTCTTCATATCTTCGAGCCGCGGAGACTCCTGGGACGCCAGCCGGCAGATAGCTTGGCACGTGGCATGCCCCATAAGTCATCCCCACGACATAGAGCCATTAGATCTTCTTTTGATCCTGCGGTCCACAGAGCCTATCCAGCCGAAGAGGTACCCTCCAATCAGGAACAGCCACGTGGCCCTGTCTAATTTAAAACGAATTCGAAATTAGAATTTCAAACCAGATTTGATCCCAATCTTGCAAAATTCATATCTTTCGTTTCATAAGTCTAAAAATAACAAATAATATCTCGTTGGAATCCTCAGAAAGTGTAGAATCCAGTAGTACAATAAAACTTTATATTTTATGGGTTCAATTTGAAACTATTTTCAAATTGGAATCAAACCTTCTGTTAGCTTGTTAAATTCATATCTTTTGTTCTGTTAATCCAAAAATTACAAATTTGTAGTCTCTGGAATCCTCTCAACATGTAGAACATCATAGGATCAAGAAAATCTAAATTTGATACGTGCACACACTTTGTGCATTCAAATCTATTCAAATCACTAATTTGATCATAGTTTGATTTCTATAACTTATTTTAGGATGCTTCCACTTGCAGTGACCTTGCTTTACTGCAAGCTATCCAGTAGTGTCACATCTTAATTTTTCTTGAGCAACTTCACAATTATTCAAATTTAAATATGAGGATTTGAGTAATTTCTACTATAGGTATAAAACTATTTCTTTTAGCAATGTTCCTTTCTACTTTAGTGAATCCTATATTCATACCTAGTCATCAATGTTATCTAAACAACATCTTGATCAAGATCATATTCACTTAGACCTATCATGCATAGTACCCACTTATTCAAATTACAAATGTGTCATTTGAGTAAAGTGTGATACTTTAAATCTTAGTTTCTACCTTTGCTACTATGGTATTGATCAAATCAACATCATAGTACTTAACCCAATCCCATTTACTCATTAGGAACCTTAAGCCTTGTTTTAAAATATCATCTATACATATCCATTACCTATAGCCATTTACTCATGTCTACTCAATCTTAGCCTTGCATTGAACTATTCAATTTGCATTTGAGTTAATTGAGTACTTCAATGTTATAAGAATCCTAGCCTAAGCTTAAGTGTAATATATACTATGTAAGAATAATTGTTGTCACACTTATTCAATAGTATTGCTATTGCACTATTTTGTCTCTTATATGATTTACCCACATGAGATATTCCATGATTCAATATGCTTTAATAAAGCATAAAGATCTCACTCATTATATTTTTGTCTAATTCATATGTATATTCAAATTGCAATTGTGCTACTCGAGAAGAATATGAATTCACCTCAAACTTAGGTTCTATTAATGTGGAGTTGTTATAACCCGTACCATAGTATGTGTTATACACCATGTTGATCAATGAACCAATTGAGCCATGTCCTCAAATATCAATCATTCATACCCAATCCAATGCCTACTTAGCTTTGTTCACATGTATTGAACTATTCCACTTGCAAATGTGCCAATTGAGTAGTTCAAGCATTCTTAAAACCCAGCCTAGTTCCTAAGTGCAATAGATGCTATTTAAGAGTAATTGTTGTCACATTTACTCAATAGTGTTGTAGTTGCACAAATTGACTCTTGTGTAATTTATTTCACATGAGCTATTCCTAAAACTCTTATATGCTTTAATAAAGCATAAAAACTTTAATCAATTAGATTATGCC
The DNA here is from genome assembly GCA_007115705.1 of Dactylis glomerata. Classification (NCBI taxonomy): domain Eukaryota; kingdom Viridiplantae; phylum Streptophyta; class Magnoliopsida; order Poales; family Poaceae; genus Dactylis; species Dactylis glomerata. Next base: position 2,062,796 of record QXEO01000184.1, read on the forward strand.
TAGCCCAATTCTCTCTCAAATCATATTGATCTTTCCCAACTAAGCTCTCCGATTCATATCTCACAAATCATGATCCTTTACCATATCTTTCTTGTCATAACATCTCAATAAAACTAAATTGTTGAACAAACACTTTTCAATTGTTTGAATTGTTTGCTTGTGTTGAATGATATGTTTATGTTATGCTATTTCTGTGCTATAGTTTGTGCGAAGAGCTACGTGCTTAGTTGAGAGAAGTGAAACATCGTGATCTTCAAAAAGGCAAGTGACACACATATCCCCTACCTATTTTTACTACTGCATTAGTGTGTTTCAGTAGTATGCATGATAGGTGGAATATTCAACTGTTTTATAAAATGCTTAGATCCTAGTAGTGTGTAGCTATCCTTAAACCCCACCTGTTACGATGCTAAATACTTTGAAAAATATTGATGCCATGCTTTGATCACTTGTTAAAAGTGTTTTGTGAACAAATTAAGAACTTCAACTAAAATGAAACACCTGGGTGGATTAGTTTGATAAGAGGCGGCGATGTAGGTGACTTCTGGGACACATGCCTCGTCGAGAGGATGTGTGCTCAGAATGCCACTCGGGATGGCCACCCAGGAACAAAGAGGTTACCATGTCTTCCATGCTTAGTGTACTTCGAGTGCAGTCTTATGACAATATGGGCTCTGTCTTGACTGATTAGATGTGAGGGTGCAACTTGTGTGCAAGAAGATGGCTGGTAGTTGAATTATAGGTTGGGAATGGATCTTGCCAGTTGGTTGCCCTCTCCTTCTAAAAGGTCTCGTCTCATTTTATGTATGGGCATAAAATGAGTCTTAAGGTGAAAGTGCACAACCCTTGCAAGGTGTCAAAACTAATCGATTAGTCGTGTCCTCGGTTATGGACAATTGAGTCTCTAGACATGGAATGTATGGAAGAATCTCATCATCTTTTCTGAATGCTTTAAAACCTGACTAGCAACAATCAGGAGAAGGCTCAGGGCCATACACTCCGAGGGGTGGTGGTTTCTGTACTTCAAAACTATGTTGAGTTTCGCCCAGAAACTACATACCGGCCAGTATGTAATGTATGGGGGATGTCTTGACTCTTGAAAAATAAAATTTTGAAAGAAAGTTTTGAAAAGGACTTTAGGATAAAATTGGCTTTATGCAAATCAGCCTATGAGATCCACCTGCCAAATGTCATGTAGTTAGTTCTTTCACAACAGCCACTAAATATGTGTCATTTGCCAGTACATCATCGTACTAAGCCCTCTGGGGCTGCATATTCAAACATGCAGGTTTTATTTCAAGTAAGGAACCAGGAGTAGGATCTCGAGACTACATTCCAACATGTCTGCCTGTGGCACGTGATGAAGAATGGAGGCTCACTGCAACTATGCTTTATGTTGTGTACTCATAAGGTTGAAGACCTTTGTAAATAGATTTTTGTTGTAATATTGATGCTATTGCAATGATTACTATATTTTGTACTGTGGTGCTATCTACTGATCCAGGGAATGGCACACTCAACACAGGTGTTCCACCTTAATCCAAAGGTGGGGCGTTACAACATCCATAACAAGAAAATCAACGGGAACAAAGTTATTGTTAATCATAATAAGAACATCATTAATCCTTCCCAAAGGTTTCTTCTTAGCAACATTAGCAAGAGGAACATCAAAATAACACTTTTCAAGTGGTGGTAAACCAAGCATATCATAAATCTTTCTAGGCATAATAGAAATACTAGCACCTAGATCACATAAAGCATGGCAATCAAAGCCATTAACATGCATATCAATGATGGGCTCCCAACCATCTTCCAACTTCTTGGGAATAGAAGCCTTTTGTTTCAACTTTTCCTCCCTAATTTTCATGAGAGCATTTGTAATATGATTTGTAAAAGCAACATTAATAAAACTAGCATTGGGACTCAAAGCAGGCTTTTGCAAGAACAAAATAACTTCAGATATATTACAGCCATCAACATCAAAATCATTAAAAGAAATAGAGCTATCATCTCCCATACTCCAAAAAAATTTAGCACTTTTTGTAGAAAAAGTTTTTGCAGTTTTGGGCTTTTTCGCACAAGGAGTAGGAGATTTCTCTACACCAATCAAAGTAAGAGGATTGCTAGCATTTGAAACAACATCATTAGAGGTAGTAATAGTACATACCTTCATCTTTCTAGCCATCTCATCTTCTCTCTCCCACCTGGCATGCAATTCTGCTAACATCCTTACATTTTCATCAATTCTAACTTGAATGGCATTAGTAGCAAAAAAAGTATTGCTTTCTTTCACATCATTAGGCAACACTTTTAGTTTCAGAAGTTCAACATCAAGAGCAAGGCTATCAACTTTAGAAGCAAGAATATCAATTTTACCCAACTTTTCCTCAACAGACTTGTTAAAAGCAGTTTGCTTACCGATGAAGTCCTTGAGCATGAATTCAAGCTCAGAGGGCGCGCCTCTAGTGTTGTTGGAGGAATTACCATAAGAGTTACCATAACCATTGCCATTGGTAGAAGGATACAGCCTATAATTGTTGCTAGCAAAATTGTTCCTATAAGCACTGTTGTTGAAATTATTATTTCTAATGAAGTTTACATCAACATGCTCTTCTTGAGCAACCAAAGAGGCCAAAGGAACATTATTAGGATCAACATGAGTTCTATCATTAGAAAGCATAAGCATAATAGCATCAATCTTATCATTCAAGGAAGAGGTTTCCTCAACAGAATTTACCTTCTTACCTTGTGGAGCTCTCTCGGTGTGCCACTCAGAATAAATTACCATCATGTTGTCAAGAAGCTTTGTTGCGGCGCCCAAGGTAAGGGACATAAAAGTGCCTCCAGCAGCTGAATCCAATAGGTTTCTTAAAGAAAAATTCATTCCTGCATAAGAAGTTTGGACAATTATCCAAGTAGTCAGTCCATGAGTAGGGCAATTCTTTATCATAGATTTCATTCTTTCCCAAGCTTGAGCAACATGTTCATTATCAAACAGTCTAAACTTCATAATATCACTATGCAAAGCTATAATCTTAGCAGGAGGATAGTATTTTCCAATAAAAGCATCCTTACACTTATCCGAAGAATCAATACTATTTCTAGGCAAAGATAGCAACCAATCCGTAGCTCTTCCTCTTAAAGAGAAAGGAAACAGCTTAAGCTTAATAATATTACCATCTACATCCTTATACTTTTGCATCTCACATAGCTCAACAAAATTATTGAGATGAGCTGCAGCATCATCAGAACTGGCACCGAAAAATTGCTCTTTCATAACAAGATTCAACAAAGCAGGTCTAATCTCATAAAAATTTGCCTCTGGAGCAGGTGGCGCAATAGAGTGCAGATAAAATCATTGTTTTTGGTGCTAGTAAAGTCACACAATTTGGTGTTCTCAAGAGTACCCATTCTAGCAAAACTAAAAGCAAGCAAGTAAAAGCAACTATAAAGGAACTATTATTTTTGTATTTTTGATAAAATGATGCAAGCAAAAAGTAAAATAAAGCAAAACAAAAACAAAGTAAAAGATGGTGCGTGCGAGACTCCCCTTGCAGAAATCTTCTTTCTCCCCGGCAATGGCGCTAGAAAAATTGCTTGATGGTGTGTAAGTAAGAGCCTGTTGGGAACCCCAAGAGGAAGGTATGATGAGCACAGCAGCAAGTCTTCCCTCAGTTGTGAAACCAAGGTTTATCGAACCAGTAGGAGAAATCCAAACTTCAGAAGGTGATTCTTGCTAGCTTCGCGACACTCCGGACAATGGCGCCAGAAAATGCTGGTGCATAGTTGACGTAGGAGCTTCTTCACCTAGCAGCAACGTGAAACCTGCACACAACACAACCAAGTACTTTGCCCCCAACTTACGATGAGGTTGTCAATCTCACTGGTTTGTTGTAAACAAAGGATTGAGCGTATTGAGTGGTAAAAGGGTAATAGTATACAAGAAAGTAAATGGCGCGAGTAAAAGTAAAATGGTATAGCAATGTAAGGAAATTGGGACAGGGTCAATAGTTAACTAGTGGTGTCTCTCCATAAGATAAATAACAACATGCTGGGTAAACAAATTACAGTTGGGCAATTGATAGAATAAAGATAACATACATATGTCATGAGGATCACTATGAGATCACTCTGGGCATTATGACAAAATACATAGACCGTAATCCAACTGCATCTATGACTAATAATCCACCCTCCGAATGTCGTCCGAGCAAACATTGGGTATTAAGTTTTGAACAACGGATAACTGCATTAAGCAAAGTGCGTAAAGTAAACAAAGCAAATGTTCTTGGACACAAGAATATTGTTTTCTTCCTAGTGGCAACATCACATCTACAATCTTAGAGGTTTCTGTCACTCCCCCAGATTACTAGAGGCATGAACCCAACTATCGAGCATAAATACTCCCTCTTGGAGTCACTAGCATCTACTCGGCCAAGATATCTACTAGCAACGGAGAGCATGCAAGATCATAAACAACATAGAGATAACATAAAGATATATAATTCATCACATCAACTTGACATAGTACCAATACTAATCGGATCCCAACAAACACAACATGTAGAATTACATAAAGATGATCTTGATCATGTAGGGTACCTCACAAGATCTAAACATGAAGCACATGGTGGAGGAGACATCCATCTAGCTACTGCTATGGACCTGTAGTCCAAGGTAGACTACTCACACATCACTCCGGAGGTGACCATGGTGGTGGAGAAGGCCTCCGGCAGGGATTCCCCTCTCCGGTAGGGTGCCAAGAATAGCTCCTGGATCCTCCCGATCTTGCTTCAACGATGGCGGTGGCTTGCAGTATGTTTCGAGGAAAAGCGATCCGTCCTTTAGGTTTTTCCCGTCGAGGGGAATTTATAGGCGAAAGGGCAATGTCAGGAGGTGGGCCTGGTGGCCTCACCATGTGGTGGCGTGGCCAGGGGATGGGCCGCTCCACCCCATGGTGACCCTGGCCCCCCTCTGTCTCATCTTCAGTCTTCGCGAAGCTTCGGTAAAAATAGGAGGTTCGGCTTTTGTTTTGTCCAATTCTGAGAATATTTCCTGTGTAACTTTTCTGAAACATAAAAACAGCAGAAAACAGGGAACTGGCACTGTGGCATCTTGTTAGTAGGTTAGTTCCGGAAAATGCATAAAAACGCCATGAAGTGTATGATTGCTGGTTGATGGCGCCAGAAAAGAGTTGGTGCCTAGTTGAATGTCCAGCCCATTGAGAACCCCAAGAGGAAGGTGTGATGAATACAGTAGCAAGGTTTTCCCTCAGTTAAGAAACCAAGGTTTATCGTTCTTGGAGAGGAGAGACAAACGACTGAGGGTGATGCGGACTGGCTTAATAACACTCCAACAAGGGCGCCGTTTAACGATACTTGTTGACTTGTCTTTGGCCAGTAGCAACGCGGAACCTGCACACAACACAACCAAATACTTTGTTCCCAACTTGCGATGAGGTTGTCAATCTCACCGGTTTGCTTGAAACAAAGGGTATGAGCGTATCAAGTGGAAAACAGTGAAAGTATGCGAGTAAAGTAAACAGTGCGAGTAAAGTAAATAGGTGATAGCAATATGATGGAAATAGGACCGGGGTCCATAGTTCACTAGTGGTGTCTCTCCATAAGATAAATAACACATGCTGGGTAAACAAATTATAGTTGGGCAATTGATAGAATAAAGATAAACGTGATATGTCAAGAAGATCACTATGCGATTTACTCTGGGCATTACAACAAAATACATAGACCGCCATCCAACTGCATCTATGACTAATAATCCACTCACGGGGATATCATCCGAACACCCCATGAGTATTAAGTTGCGAACAACAGATAATTGCATTAAGCAAAGTGGGTAATGTAAACAAAGCATATGCCCTTGAGCATATGAATGTTGTTTTCTCCCTAGTAGCAACATCACATCTACAACCTTAGAGGTTTCTGTCACTCCCCCAGGTTAAATAGAGGCATGAACCCACTATCGAGCATAAATACCCCCTCTTGGAGTCACTAGCAACTACTCGGCCAAGATAGCTACTAACAACGGAGAGCATGCAAGATCATAAACAACATAGAGATAACATAAGATATATTTCAGTATAGCAACTCAATCATAACACCAATATTCATCGGATCCCAACAAACCAAACATGTAGAATTACATAACGGTGATCTCAATCATGTAGGGCAGCTCATGAGATCTAAACATGAAGCACATGGTGGAGGAGACAACCATCTAGCTACTGCTATGGACCCATAGTCCAAGGTAGACTACTCACTCATCGCCCCGGAGGCAAGCATGGCGATGAAGAAGACCTCCGGTGGCGATTCCCCTCTCCGGCAGGGTGCCGGGAAGAGCTTCTAGACCCTCCCGATCTTCGGGTCGATGGCAGCGGCGGATCGCGATGTGTTCTGGAAAAGTGATCGGGGTACTTAGGTTTTTTCCGTCGGGGGGTCTTTATAGGCGAAGGGGCATCGTCAGAGGTGGACCGAGGAGCTCTCACACATAGGGGCGCGGCTAGGGGCCTGGCCGCGCCGCCCTGGTGTGTGGGGCCCTCGTGGCCCCCCTCCAACTCCTCTTCAGATCTCTGGAAGCTTCCGGGAAAAATAAGACTTCAGGAACTTGTTTCGTCCCATTCCGAGAATATTTCCTGTGTAGCACTTCTGAAACACAAAAACAGCAGAAAGCAGGGAACTGGCACTGTGGCGACTTGTTAGTAGGTTAGTTCCGGAAAATGCATAAAAGTGCCACAAAGTGTAACAAAATAGTAGGCAAATGGTGTAAAAACAAGCATGGAGCATCAAAAATTATAGATACGTTGGAGACGTATCAGTGTAACAAAACACAAAGCAAATGGTGTATAAACAAGCATGGAGCATCAAAAATTATAGATACGTTTGAGACGTATCAAGGGACTCCCTCGTCGGCTAGCGCCCAGACACAACGGGCCATCGCGCACACGATTAGGGCATGTTTCCATGAGTCTTGAGCTACACAAAACTGGCACCGATCGTTATTAGCCATGCCGTGATGGCTCCTGATGTTGTTCATCGGTAAACAATACCTTCACCTTTGACGGTACTCCGTAGGCCAAAGCAAGGTCCACTACTTTTCAACCACCGCCCCATTTGATGTCGAGGCTACATTGTCCAGCCATGCCACCCTCTTCTCTCGTGTGCTCACCAACATGCGATAAGCAGAGTGCACGGAGCACCTCGTCTGTCATAGTGCCATGCCCAGAAGTGTGCTTGGCGCCGACCACTAAGAGGAATCTGCAAGATAATCTCCACATCCATTGGCTGCATGAACTCCCTTAGCTTCTCTTCCTTCCACTTGTCCATCATTGGCTCAATGAAGTCAGACACCCTCGCCGGCAGGTCGTCTTTAAGACAAGCCACCGGCCGCAGCAGCCCATCCCTTGGAATCCACTGATCATTCCACAGGTTTGTGTTTTCCCAGTGCCTATTCTCTGTATGAGGCCTTGCTTCAACACTCCTATGCTAGTGTGTATCGCCCTCCACACTTGTGATGGTAATGAGCCCATTTCCACTACAAGCAGGTCTGAATCTGGATAGTTTCGAGCCTTCAAAACCCTCGCACTAAGTGACTCCGGGTTCTGTAACATGCGCCAGCCTTGCGAGCTAGGAGGGCTAGGTTAAAGAGTTCGATGTCTCTGAACCCTAGACCTCCCATGTGTTTCAGTTTACACAACTCCCTCCATGAGACCCAACTTGGTTTACACTCTCCATCCCGGCAGCCCCACCAAAACTTCCTGAAGACAGAGTTTATATGTTGACATAGCCCCCAAGGAAAGAGGAAACACGCCATTGAGAAGATCAGGAGAGCCTATGAAAATAGGGTTAAGCGTACCTTTCTCTCGGCCGCTGTTACGTGTTAATATAGGGTCAAAGCCCAGATCGGTTTACAAGAGTTTACATCAAACTACAAGTCTATAACTTATGCTACAAGTTTGGTTTATAACACACCAAACCAATGACAACAGATGCTACATTGCAAGATTTTCAGGTTCTCCTGCAGCACACAAATTACCCAAGCAAATAAAATCATCAGGAAGATCTTTCTTTTGTAAAATACCACTCTGATAACGAGTACGCAGATGCAGAACCGGTTCAGGCGAAACCACAGGAGGAAGCAGCGCAGATGATCCGGAGCAAGATCTCTCGGGATCAGCTCCTACAGGTGCCACGTCGGCGTTGGGTGGGACGCCATCATGGGCATTAATTGCCGGACTATCGGGGCAGGACATGGACCCAGAGCTATCGGTCGGGGACATGGTCCCGGGAGAATGAGTGGCAGGCAAAGCTCCACATGCCGAGTACGGAGTGACCCCCGCACGAGATGACACGAGTGGGGAAGAGGCCGAGGCGGATCCCTCGGATCGGGCGCCAGATTCACTGACAGCATCATCAGCATTGGATCATGCGCCAGATTCACTGGCGTCAGCAGGATTTCCTATAACAGATGGTTCCTGTGCACTATCATCCAAAGAAAAATTAGCAGATATAGACATATGATCATGGCGTATTTCATTTTCCTGATCCAGAATAGTAGGATTCTATAACACAGAAGGTAAAAGCTGAATTTCGGTACGTAATAGAGCTCCGGCATTAGGGTGTAGTTTGGAAAAAGGAAAAATTGACTCGTCGAATGTGACATCGCGATAAATATAGAAACGCCCAGTAGATATATCAAGACACTTGTAGCCTTTGTGAAGACCACTATAGCTAAGAAAAACACATTGCATGGAGCAAAACTGAAGCTTTCATTGATTATAAGGACGAAGGTTAGGCCAAACCGCACACCCAAAAGTGCGAAGAAACGAATAATCTGGTGAAGTTTTGAACAAGAGTTCAGTAGGAGTTTTATTCTGAATAACTTTGCTTGGCAAGTGATTGATGAGATAAACCGCCATGAGAAAAGCTTTGTCCCAATATTTAAGAGGCATAGAAGCATGTGCCAAAAGAAAAAGACCGACTTCAACTATATGACGATATTTACGCTCAGCAGAGCCATTCTATTGATGTGCATGGGGACATGAGACATGGTATGAAATACCCACACGAGAGAAAAAAGAATTCAACTTGTGATACTCTCCACCCCAATCAGACTGAAAAGCCAAAATCTTGCGATCAAATAGACATTCAACATGTTGTTGAAAATCATGAAATTTCTAGAAAACATCAGATTTATGTTTGAGCAAATAGATCTAGGTAAATTTTCTATAGTCATCAATAAAAATCACATAGTATTTATACCGACCAAAAGACATAGGGGCAGGACCCCAAACATTTGATAAAATAAGCTCCAAAGGAGCACTTGACACACTAGTAGACTTAGGATAGGGTAACTGATGACTTTTTCCTTTCTGACATGCATCACAAACGAACTCACTGTGTTTACTGGAAACAAATATCTTATTGCTACTAAGGATTTGTTGAACTACTGAAGACTAAGGATGACCAAGACGCGCATGCCACCGAGCGGAGGAAGGAGTGCTTGCACTAAGGACTTGTTTGTCATCATACGGTGATGTGGCGCCATTGAGAGGATATAGACCTTTTTTACTCGTGCCATGAAGAAGAGTTCTCCCCGTAGCTTGATCCTTGATAGCAAATTTTTTTGGATGAATTTCAATAAAGGAGTTATTATCAGAAACAAGTTTGGATGCAGAAACAAGACTTTTGGTGGCTTGAGGAACATGTAAGACATGATTAAGATGAATTGGATGATCAGGAGTATGAAAAGATGCATGACCAATATGATGTATTGCCATACCTTCTCCACTCGCCGTGTGAACTTGTTCATTGCCATTGTAGCAATCCCGGATAGTCAACTTCTCTAGTTCTCTAGTGATGTGATCTGTTGCCCTGGTGTCAATGTACCAGTTAGGATCATGAGAGCTGGTTGTTGTCGTATTGACTTGAGCTTTAGGTGTAACAAAAATTTTGTTGAACCTTTTGAAGCATTTACTTGCAGGATGACCAAGCTTGGTGCAAATCTAACATGGAGGTCCATTATAACGTGGACGATTGTTTTGTTGCTGATTTCCATTGTTATAGCTGCCGCGACCACCATTGCCCTGATAGCCACCACGACCGCCACCATTACCTTGGTAGCAACCTCGACCACCACCATTACCTTGGTAGCCACCATCGTTTCCTCGGTAGTTGTTGTATCCATAGTTGTTGTCACCAAGATTTCCATTACCTCCACCACGGTATCCTCCATGACCACCACGGGAAGCAAGGTTAGCGGAGAACCCCGTGCCAGTATCTTCGTTTTGTGCTGCAAGACAAGCCTCCGCAGTCTGAATCATAGAGTATGCTTCACTCAATGTAATTCCCTGGTCAACTCGGCCAGAGATAGCCTCAACAAGTGGATTATATTCTGAATCCAGATCACTAAGGAGAGAGTTGATGATATCATCTTCATCTAACTTCTTTCTGGCCAAGGCTAGTTCATCGACATTTGCCTTCAATTTTCTGAAGTACACTGCCATGCTATCGTCCCTCTTTTTCAGATCATTGAGGGTACGACGGAGATGTATAATCCGCGCACGTGACTACGATGAGAACATATCCTGGATCGCCTTCCAGGCAGCATGAGCAGTTTGGTGATCAGTGAGCTAAATCAAAACCTCTCGCCAGATTGAGCCAAGAAGATAGGATAGAACTTGCTGATCCTTTTCGTTCCATGCCACAAAGGCAGGGTTTCCTCCATGGTAGTGACCATCTTGCCAGAGACATCTTTTTCGATGGCAAGTTCCTCTGGTGGTGCCGGAATTGTGCCATATAGGTATCCAACGAGACGAGCGCCATGAACTGCGGGCATGATGACCACCTTCCAAACCAGATAGTTGTCGGGGGTGAGCTTCTCTGCCACGCAATCCCGGTCTAGAGAGTTGTCGGGCAGCATGCTTGATGACGAGGAGGAGGCCATCGATCTTGACAAGATTCGATCAAGGGAAGAAACTAAAGAGGGGGTCGGCGTCGATGTGTTTAGGAAGAAGGAGGCTCTGATACTATATGAAAATAGGGTTAAGCGTACCTTTGTCTCGGCCGCTATTACGTGTTAATATAGGGTCAAAGCCCAGATCAGTTTACAAGAGTTTACATCAAACTACAAGTCTATAACTTATGATATAAGTTTGGTTTATAACACACCGAACCAATTACAACTGATGCTATGTTGTACCTCTGGAGTCTATCGTTTGATAGAGCCTATGCAACAGATTTAATAAGAACATCTCCCCCCCCCCGCCGACAGTAATATTTCAAGCCATCCTTGCACCTTGCTCCAAATTCTATCCTTTATATATTTGAAAGCACCACCCCTTGAATGCCCCACATCCGTCGGCATTCCCAAATACTTTTCATTGAAGTTCTCATTATGAACATCAAGAACCCCCTTCACTTCATTTTCACACCATTAGCGCCCTGCCTTATCAAAAGACAGAACTCCTATGTATCTGTGCCATTCCCTGGATCAGTAGATAGCACCACAGTACAAAATTTAGTAATCATTGCAATAGCATCAATATTATAACGTAAATCCAGTTACATAGGTCTTCAATCTTACGAGTACACAGCATAAAGCATAGTAGCAATGAGCATCCATCTTCATCAAGTGCCACATGCAGACATGTTGGAATGTAAGCTCGAGATCCTACTCCTGGTTTCTTACTCGAAATAAAAACCTGCACGTTTGAATATGCAGCCCCAGAGGGGTCAGTACAACTACGTACTGGCAAATGACACATATTTGTGGCATTTGTGAAAAGACTAAACTACATGAAATCTGGCTTAGTGGATCTCAAAGGCTAGTTTTGCAGAAAGCAAATTTTATCATATAATCTTTGTAAAATCCTTTGTATCAAAATTTTACTTATGAAGGGCTGAAATAACCCCCATACACTGCATACTAGCTAGGCATGTAGTTTCTGGGCGAAACTCAACATAGTTTTTGAAGTACAAATACCATCACCCCTCGGAGTGTATGGCCCTGAGCCTTCTCCTGTTAGTTGCTAGTCAAGTTTTAAAGCATTCAGAAAAGATGATGAGATTCTTCCGATCATTCCATGGCTAGAGACTCAGTTGTCCATTCCGAGGACTCGGCTAATCGATTAGATTTTAACACCTTGCAAGGGTTGTGCACTTTCACCTTATCCTTCATTTTATGCCCATACAAAAAATGAAACAAGACCTTTCAGAAAAAGCATTCAACCAAACTAGTCTGACCGTACCCCCTATATTATGCTACCACCTGCTGTCAGTACTCTTGGTTGAACCCTTAATCTTACTCCTTGACAGAGCCCATATTGTCATAAGGCTGCACTGGAAGTACTTTAATCATGGAAGCCATATTAATCTCTTGAATCCTGAGTGGCCGTCCCGAGCGGCATCCTGAGTTACACATCTGTCCTAGCATGTGCCCCAGGACCCACCTACTTCGCTTTTCCGTCTTACCACTCCACCCAGGTAGTTCATTTTAGTTGAAGTTGTTAATTTATTCACAAAACAACTTTTCATATGATCAAAGCATAGCATCAATATTTAGATATTTAGCATCCTACCAGGTGGGGTTCAGGGATAGCTACTCACTACTAGGATGTAGCACTTTGTAAAAAGTTGAACATTCACCTATCATGCATACTACTAAAAATCACTAATGCATAATAAAAATAGGTAGAAGAATGTGTGTCACTTGCCTTTTTGAAGAATACAATCTTTCACTCTTCTCTCAACTAATCACGTAGCTCTTCACACAAGCTATAGCACAAAATAACAATACATAAACAAACCATACAAACACAATCAAACAAATCAAACAATTGAAAAGTGTTTGTTTAACAATTTAGATTGTTTCAAGATATTGAGATAGAGTAGATATGACAAAGGAGATATGGATTGTGAGATATGGGTTTTGAGTGCTAGTTGGGAAAATACCAACATGATTTGATTAGAGAGAATTGGACTAGGCAAAATATAATTGATGAAGTTTTTATGCTTTATTAAAGCATGAATAAAGTCTTGATAAGACTCATGTGAATTAGATCACACAAGTGTTGAATTGTGCAACAACATTACTATTGAATAAGTGTGACAACAATTATTCTTACATAGTATATATCACACTTAGGCTTTGGGTAAGTATTAGTGAATCATCACATTACTCAATTAGCACATTTGCAAATTGAATAGTTCAACACATGTGTACAAGACTATGTAGGCATAGGATTGTGTATGAATGATTGACATTTGAGAACATAGCTCAAATGATTCATTGATCAACATGGTGTATAAACACATACTATGGTATGGGTTATAATCAACACCACCTTAATAAAATAGGATTTAGGTTTGAGATGAATTCATATTCTACTCAAGTTGCACAATTGCAATTTGAATATATATGAATTAGACAAAATATGTTTAGATGAACAAGACATGGATCAAGGTGATGTCTAGATGATATTTGATAGCTAGCTATGAACTTAGGGTTTACTAAAGTAGAAAGAAACATTACTTGAAAAAGAAATAGAATTGATCTATATAGGAAATACTCAAATTTTCATATTAGAATTTGAATAATTGTGAAGTGGTTCAATAAAATATGGAAGTGATGCTACTGGATAGCTTGCAGTAAAACAAAGCTATTGCAATTGGAATCATTCAAAAATAAGTTTTAGAATTCAAACTATGTTCAAATTAGTGATTTGAATGCACAAAGTGTGTGCACGTGTCAAATTTGAATTTTCTTGATCCTATGATGTTCTACATGATGAGAGGATTCCAAAGACTACAAATTTGTAATTTTTGGACACTTGAAACAAAAGATATGATTTAAACAAGTTAATGGAGAGGTTTGACTCAATTTGAAAATGATTTCAATTTGAGTACTGAAACTATGTACTATTAGTGCACTATTGGATTCTACACATTCTAAGGATTCCAATGATATATTATTTGCTATTTTTCGAGTTACAGATCAAAAGATATGATTTATCAAAGTTTTGGATCAAATTTGATTTCAAATTCTAATTCGAATCTGTTTTAAATCCAGAGAGGGCCATGTGGCGTGCTCTTACTGGTGCATACCGGTTCATGTGGATCGGTGATGTGGAGCATCAGATTTAAGTCAGATCTGATGGACCAGATTGATTGATACCCTTTCACTTAAGTGATCGGTCAGAGTCACTGGATCGAGATCCAATGGCCACGATTAAACAGAGGGGGAGCTTACCGTTTCGAGCTAGGGTTCCGATCATTGCTGGCGAGCTTGCGCATTGGAATCGATCTCCGGTGAGGTTTCAGTGGCTTCTGGTCATCGGCGAGGCTACGACGGGTTGCAGGTTGACACGGGGAACCCGATGGTGACGACGACGTTCTCGATTGCGTCCTGGAGCATGGCAGAGGCACGACTGGAGGACCTCGGGCGGAGCTGAGCTTCGGGATCTCGACGATGGCGTCGATCTTCTGCAACTAAGTTGAAGAAAAGGAGTCAGGGAGGGGCGCCTGGTCGAGGTGAAGGAGATAGAAGAGAGAAGGAGGGCTGGGGCTCACCCGAGGCGACGAATTTGGCCGGGCGAGTTCGCAGGTGGGGCAGAGTCCAGCGAGGGATTTTGTTGGTTTCAGGGGGAATTAGCACGAGGGAGAAAGGGATGCGAGAGAGGGCACCTAGGGGCTTTTATAGGTGGCTTCAACTTGTAGCAGGGGCTAGGGTTTGCACGCGGAGGGGAGATCGGACGGCGCGGGGAGATCCCGTGCAGGGGCTGGACTTTGTCCTGAGGTAGAAGGGGATCCCGATAGGTGGGGTCCACCTGTCGGTGGGAGAAAGGGGGAGGGAGATACCCTTTCGGGTTGAGATGGTATTGGGCCGGGGCGGCTTCGACGGCTGGGCCGATTTGGTCCCCCTGGCCTCTTTTATATATTTTTTTGTGATTTTCTCTTTTTCTTTTTCTAGTTTTCCTATTTCTTTGAAAATTTGATTCAAATCCAATCAAACAATTTCCTAAGTTATTCTAATATTCAGGGCAATGTTTTAAACCAGTAATCAAACTAGTTTTCAAATCAAATGGAAATTTTTAATATAATTTTATGAGCAAAGCAAGGAGGGCTTGTTTGCATAACATAAAATGATAATTAGGATTTAGGAAAATAATTCTTTTAGAATTAGGAAATGAATGCTTTATAAAATAATGTTTTGAAATAACTTTCAATTTAGTGTTAAAAATGCAATCTTTTCCAAACACAACACCAATTGTGATTCATTCCGTTGCAAGCAGAACTTGCATAAGTTTGAATAAAGAAGAGAGAAAATAATATTTTGATTCTAGGTTTTTCTCAAAGAAGTCCTTCAAGAAATAATAAAGATTTTGAAATGGTTTTCTAATAAAAGCTTCAAATAAACTC
The DNA here is from genome assembly GCA_007115705.1 of Dactylis glomerata. NCBI lineage: Eukaryota > Viridiplantae > Streptophyta > Magnoliopsida > Poales > Poaceae > Dactylis > Dactylis glomerata. Next base: position 2,078,230 of record QXEO01000184.1, read on the forward strand.
AAAAAGTTTTAAATCATTGTGAACTTTCAATCAATGCACTCAAAACAAAAGCAAAAAATCTCCCCCAAAATTTGATAAAATCCTGGGATGTTACAGACTACCACCCTTAAAAGAAATCTCATCCCTGAGATTGGAGAGGCTAGAAAGAGAGTAGGTATTGGGTTACCTAGGTGGCTACCACCCTTAAAAGAAACTTTTGTAGGTAGTCTAGGTATTTAGGTTTAATCAAAAACACCTTGGTGTTGACTTGGCACTGGGTCATCCTTTGACTTGGCACTGGATCATCCTTTGAACCCATAGTTAGTCTTCACCTTCATTTCCAATAGGTGAGTGTCTGTTCACAAATCCAGACACCAACCTTCCTTATGGTGTTGCTTGAGGTAACCTTACTCTATTGTAGAGCTTTCCATCCAGCGGGGTAGTTGTTGAACTACTTTGGACACTGAGGAGTCACTCTTCGGTTCTGTTGAACTACTTTGGACACTGAAGAGTCACTCTTTGGGTCAATCAGAGGACCAAGCTGAGTTGTCTCCTCTTTGGGTCAATTAGAAGACTAAGCTGAGAGGGTATCCTCTCATCATCTCAACTTCCTTATTATCATCCTTAGGGGTTCTTTAGCTTAGGGTTACTTCCTTATGATACCATTCTATTTCATCCTAGTAACTTTCCATGTTAGTAGAATTTTCTGATCTGGTAACTTTCAATGTGACACCATCCTATTCTCGTGGTTATCATTCTATTTTTGTAATCTTCCGGGTTGGTGTACATCTTCCATTGCGAGTCTGCTTCAACAGTAAGCTTGGGGTTCATCCTTGTCGTATTCCTACGTTTTGGAAGCACTTGCCTTCTATAAGGGATATAACATGCTATCTCCCTAGGGTTAGGGCTTAACAACGTCGTTTCTCATAGGTATGTCTCTCTAGGTTTGTGTTTACCAAACCTCGTATTCTAACTCTTGGTCAACCTCACTAGCTTTTAAACAGAAGTTTTGTTGAAATTGGAACCAAGTTCCCAAATCCTATTTTGAATCTTGAACACAAAATCTATCGTTCCTAGCTAGAGGTTTTCAACAAAGCTCATGGCAATAATCCTTAAGTTGTAGATCCTTTGGTTCGCCATTTAAGGGGAATTACAATCCTTTCCATTGCTCTATTTGTCCTTTCCATTGCTCTGTTTGCTCTTTCCATTGCTCTGTTTCCTCTTTCAACCTTCCTTACATGAGGTGGTTGAATAGTATTACTTCCACATTAGCTACACCTTGGGGTGTCTTCTTATTGTTTGCGGGGTATCCTTCAGCCATCCTAGCTTACTGAAGTCTTGGGGTATTTCATCCTTTGTGCACCTTCTTGCGTAATGTTCTAGTTCCTTGTACTTGAGACACTACCTCTTGTTGTCGTACTTTGTATCCTTATCTCCAACTGAGGGTTATTGTAGTTGTTCCGTCGTTGAGATTACTTCAGTTTGGGTTTTAGGATAAGTCTAGAGCTTAGCATAGATGAGAGGTAGGTAGAAGAGATCTAAAGAAGATTCCTACCCAACCATAGCAGATCAAAACAATTTATCTTACAGGCAATATCTAACAAACATTCATCATATCAAGTAAACTAGTTCTAAAACACATGTAAAGGTATGATCATCCACAAGTCGGTATGATCATAAACACTTATTACACAACTTCGATTACTAAGATTCCTAAATGGAGGTCCAACTAAGGCTTCTTGGTTTTCTTTTAGGTAGATCCATCGTTCTTGTCCAACTGCTTCTATAGACTGGCAATCTGTTCATCCTTGGCTTTTGATGAGGTCTCCTTGAACACTAAGTTCAAATACCAACTTTTCCATGTCACCTTGAAGTTGGTTTATGGTTTCCTTCAATGCAGTAGTGTCTTCCTTTTCTTCCTTGAGGTCCTTCTGGGTATTATGAAGTCTCCACTTGAGTCTTTCTCCAAGTTCCTTTATTGCTGACTGACGAAGGAATGACAAACGGGCTCCCGATATTCGCCTACCTGGTTTTCGGTCCAGGAAAGGTCTCTCTCGGAAGGCTCTTGAGGCCCATCAAGGCAGCGGTCTGGCGCGGCCCAGGGATGTAACTTGGCGCACAAGATAGAGACTCGAAGAGGGAGACTTAGTCGAATAGGACTCGATTAGGGTTTGTTCTAATCGATCCGACCTGTAATCAACTTGGAGAACAATCCTGAGACCCAGCCTTCGCATATAAAAGGCTGGGAGGGAGGTCTCGAAACGCTAGACACTTTTCCACCCACCTCACGCCGGAGCGCTCAATAACTTAGAGCTCTCTGTTTTGGCTAGATCCCATCTACGCCGCCATTGTACCACCTTCATCACCACCACATCATCAATACAAAGTCAGACAAGCAGGACGTAGGCCTTTTACCTTTCGAGGGGGCTGAACCTAGGTAAAACCTGTGTTCCTTTGCTTTCGTCTAATCGCCGTCGAGTTCGCCAAGTCCCCAATACGCTTCCCAGATCGAAAGCCCTTCGACATGGGCATTGCCGGGGATAAACCTCGTCAATTGGCGCCGACCGTGGGGACGATGGGATCTGGATCTACGGATTCGCTGGCTCCGTCACCAACCACCTCCAAGATCGACATCGACACCATCGTCGGCATCGCTGTGCCGACCGACGTCAACACCACCGCCAAGATCGGCATCGACACCACCGTCGGCATCGTTGCGCCAACCAACATCGATACCACTTCCAAGATCGACACCAACACCGTTGTCGGCATCACTGTGCCGGCCGTCGTCAACGCCAACTCGGCGGAACCAGGTGTCAACGCCGTTGGTTCCATCATCGTCAGCCATACTTCGCAAAGCGCTGCCAAGCTCACTCCAGCGGCGAACGTCATCGACCCCATCTCAAGCGCGACAGGAGTAACATCCGAAGGCTATGACATGGCTTTCGAACTGTTCAACTTCCACATGGACAGCAATGGAGCGATGGAACTGCTCTCCATCGGCGAATCGGTTCCGCTCGTGGCCGAAACGACGACATCACCAGCCGTCGGGGGAAAGCTTTTGGCAAGCGCGCTACTAGCGCCATCGGAGGAAGAACCGAAGCTGAAAACTTCGACCCCATCAGTAGGGTCGAACGATTTCGAAGATGCACCTCCATCCCCGACCACCGCATACTGCGTCGACTGCGACGCATACCACTACGTGGGCGCCGGAGATTTCTCATCTCATGAGATCGCCGGCTGTGAAGATCCTCGGGGGGGCACCGCAGCTGTCTACCCGACGATATCTGAGTGCAATCGGGCTCTCACTGCCCTCATGCTCCGCGCTGCACCGTATGACCCTGATTACGTCGAAGGGTTATATTCGGACTACACATGTTCAGACGACGACGACGATGTCTACCCCGAAGCTAAGGGGAAGATAGGCAATTCGGCAAGCTCTGCTTCACACTGCGAATCTGCCGCATCTAGCGATGGCTATGTGGCCGATTACGATTCTGACGTCCTGATCGAAGTCGGGCCCTATGTCGAAAGCGACGATGTCTACCCTCCAGCGCTGGCTGATCCCTTGTAGATGTGGAGCAGACTGTCCTTGTGCGTGGTGAATAACCAGCCCGTTGGGAACCCCAAGAGGAAGGTATGATGAGTGTAGCAGCAAGTTTTCCCTCAGTTTAAGAAACCAAGGTTATCGAACAGGAGAGGAGAGACAATGACGACTGAAGGTGTTGTGGAACCTGCACACACACAAACAAATACTTTGTTCCCAACTTGCGATGAGGTTGTCAATCTCACCGGTTTGCTTGAAACAAAGGTTATGAGTGTATCGAGTGGAAAACAATATAGTATGCGAGTAAAGTAAACAGTACGAGTAAAGTAAACAGGTGATAGCAATATGATAGAAATAGGACCGGGGTCCACAGTTCACTAGTGGTGTCTCTCCATAGATAAAATAACACATGCTGGGTAAACAAATTATAGTTGGGCAATTGATAGAATAAAGATAACGTGATATGTCAAGAAGATCACTATGAGATTTACTCTGGGCATTACAACAAAATACATAGACTGCCATCCAACTGCATCTATGACTAATAATCCACTCCCTGGGATATCAATCCGAACACCCTAGAAGTATTAAGTTGCGAACAACAGATAATTGCATTAAGCAAAGTGTGTAATGTAAACAAAGCATATGCCCTTGAGCATATGAATGTTGTTTTCTCCCTAGTAGCAACAGCACATCTACCACCTTAGAGGTTTCTGTCACTCCCCCAGGTGAAATAGAGGCATGAACCCACCATCGAGCATAAATACCCCCTCTTGGAGTCACTAGCAACTACTCGGCCAAGATAGCTACTAACAACGGAGAGCATGGAAGATCATAAACAACATAGAGATAACAAAAGATATAATTCAGTACAGCAACTTAATCATAAACACCAATATTCATCGGATCCCAACAAACCAAACATGTAGAATTACATAACGGTGATCTCAATCATGTATGGCAGCTCATGAGATCTAAACATGAAGCACATAGTGGAGAAGACAACCATCTAGCTACTGCTATGGACCCATAGTCCAAGGTAGACTACTCACTCATCGCTCCGGAGGCAAGCATGGCGATGAAGAAGACCTCCGGTGGCGATTCCCCTCTCCAGCAGGGTGCCGGGAAGAGCTTCTGGACCCTCCCGATCTTCGGGTCGACGGCGGTGGCGGATCGCGATGTGTTCTGGAAATCTGATCGCGTACTTAGGTTTTTCTCGTCGGGGGGTCTTTATAGGCGAAGGGGCGTTGTCAGAGGAGGGGCCAGGCGGCCACACACGGGGGTGGCGCGGGCCAGGGGCTGGCCGCGCCACCTGTGCGTGTGGGCCCCTGGTCCCTCACCTCCTACTCTCCTTCGGATCTCTGGAAGCTTCCGGGTAAAATAAGACTTCAGGAACTTGTTTCGTCCAATTCCGAGAATATTTCCTGTGTATCACTCTGGAACACAAAAACAGCAGAAAATAGGAAACTGGCACTGTGGCACTTCGTTAATAGGTTAGTTCCGAAAAATGCATAAAAGTGCCACTAAGTGTAACGAAACAAAAGGCAAATGGTGTAAAAAACAAGCATGGAGCATCAAAAATTATAGATACGTTTGAGACGTATCAAGCATCCCCAAGCTTAACTCCTGCTCGTCCTCGAGTAGGTAAGTGATAACAAAAGAATAATTTTTGAGGTGACATGCACCTACACAATCTTGATCATATATGTAAGCATTGGTGAGCTGGGATCAATAGAACTTAAAACATGGGCATGAAGATATAATCATGACAATAAGAACTTAGCAACCATGTTGTAAACATGCAAATGAACACAAACAAAAGATCATGATAATGAAACAATGAAAGTCAAACGCGTGTTCAAATCATAAGGAAAAACATACAAAAGGTTTTCAGCTTGTCCTTCAAAGAGAGCAAAACATAAATGCATAGGACACCTTCAAGTTTAAGAGGGCGACTAGATACAAATAATTTAAGAACAAGTGAAACCAACAATATGAATCAATCAATGAACTTTGGGACAATGCATATCACACTAAGAATGACAACTATGCTCTCTTAATGGTGCATAAAGAAAGAAGGTGGTGACTCAACATAAAAGTAAAAGAAAGACCCTTCGCAGAGGGAAGCAGTGATTGCAAGTTTTATAACCTTCAAAAATTATGGTACTTACCGGCTTTGAGCTCTCATTGCCCCCATCATAAGCATCTTGAATGGTTAAAGTTAATGCGAGAACAATTATGATGCATATGCTTGACAAATCATAAGTTGAAAACCTCGTGCCCCGTGAATATGAGTACCCAAACCTCATGCTACTTTACTTAGAGTCCCAAGCAAGGCTCTTGTCATTGTAAGTATATGCATATCATTGAGAACCGCCAATGGGGTACCTCCGTGCCCGATGACATGGAACAAGCCCACACCAAAATGACAGGACAAGCAGACAATGAACACATCGACATCTCTTTTATTTGCCTTTTGTTTAGCTTTTTATTGTGAGATGCGTCGTCGAAAGATCACGATATCAACTCAAATAAGAAGTGCAATGTTGAAAGCTTGCCCATGACTGCATGGTTGGGCTAGTCTCCAACTTACAACTTGCAAGCATAACAACTCAACATAAGAGACCACAATGTCAAATTTTTAAGAACAGGAAAAAGTAATGTGTGCCTTCCGGTTCGTGAGAGCTTTACTGACCGAATTTCGCATAACACTGGTAAGAGTTTAATTTGAAGAGAAAATAAAAGCAAGTCAAATTTACTCGGAATAGCAAATTGCTAGTAGGTATGTATGGTGGACACTTTGGAAAACTTTGGCTTTTAGGAGTTGGATGCACGAGTAGAGCTCATACTCAGTACAAGGCGAGGGCTAGCAAAAGACTGGGAGCAACCAACTAAGAGAGCAATAATGGCCATAATCATGCAAAGCGACAAAGCGACATTAAAAGAAGCATAAGATGGCATCAAAAGTCAAAAACTAAATAATCATGAAGGCTATTGGTGACTTTGTGAGAGTCTAACATGTGTGAGCATGCGCCAAGTCAACCCAAATAAAGCATCAAGGAGAAAACCAAAATAATGCTTCCATACAATAAAAACAACGCATGATTTTTTCAAAGGCTCATTAAGCAATCTCAGTTATTTGAAACAAGTCATGCTACAGCAAAACCACTAAGCATACTATCAAAAAGACATCAAGCATGACATGAAAAAGCCTAAGCCGCAGTCTACACAAGCTCCTTCTTGTACCACTATTTTGCACAAAGCTTTTTCTCATTTCCAACACCATTTGAAACTTTTATAAACACCTCTTTTGATGAAAACCAATAAGGATCAGAGGCAAAAATACACCTTGATGAAAATATATGACAAGATCTGAACGCATATCAAGGCGAAAATGAAAACCAAAAGCAGTAGCAGAAAAAGAAGAACACTCGATTTTTAATGAGAGTGAAAACTAGAGCGTTCTTTGCAAATGAAAACGAGTACATCTCCTCCAAAGGAAATTTGTTGGGGTCCAACCATTTATTGCAGCAAACAAACAAACTAAACCAACTAAGTAAACTAAAACAACTGACGCTCCAAGAAAAACACATAGTGCATGAAGCAATAAAAATATAGTGTTTTGAAAGGTGACCTGATTTTTGCCGATGAAGAAGGGGTGCCTCGGGGGCATCCCCAAGCTTTGACGCTTGTACTTCTTGGATATTTCTTGGGGTGATGCATGGGCATCCCCAAGCTTGAGCTTTTGTCCATTCTTCAACTCATCTCATCATTCTCCAATCCCTACACTTGAAAACTTCCTTCATACAAAACTAAACACAAATCTATTAGCAACATTAGTGTAAGCATAACATATAATCAATCCTCTATTTGCTTCAGGTTTCAACTTAAAACCACCACATATATAGAAAATACTACTGTAGCAACCTCCCCAAAAGTTCCATGATCAAAAGAACTCAAAATAAAGCGATAAAGTGGCAAACACAAATATTGGCAGAAATCTATCAAAACTGAACAGCTGACAAAGGTCGAATTTTTGAGGGATTTTCTGTTGCTCAAATCAAAAAGTGTTCAACTAAGAAAAGTTTGGATATAAGCTGCGGCATATGCACAAGAAATCTCAGGTCCAAAAGATAAACAGAGAATTTTCACGAATTTTTACGGTGCAGCACCGAAAACAGTTTCAGGACAGCAACATCCCCAAATCTTTACCTCACTCAAATTAGAGGCTTCTCTTGGCACAAAAACGAAATAAACAAGATAAGGATCGGTCATTACAGTAGTAATGAATTCCAAGACTCAAATAAAAGAAAAAGTACTGAAAAGAAACATTGGGTTATCTCCCAAGAGTGCTTTTCTTTAACGCCTTTGAGCTAGGCGCAGAAAATTGCGAATCAAGTAACATCAGAAGAAGCATTAAGATCAACTGCAGAGGTCTTATCAATAAGGCATTGTATTTCATCCACATAAGTTTTAGAAGACCCTTTGTGATCATGCTTCGGTACACTATTCTCATCAAAAAGATTTTCAGAGCAAATCCAACTGGAATTCTTTTCCCAAGCATCATGAATTCCTATAAGTTCATAAGGTATTGGTACTTTAAAATCATCGGGTGTACCAACAACCTTTACAGGCGAGCCAAGCTTATTAAACTTCTTAAAAACTTTCCTAGCCTCAATTGCAACATCTCTAAATTCTGTGCGCAAGGTTTCTAAGATAAAAGCTTTCTTTTCGGAATCCTCAATTTCATGAAGCTTAAGGAACATGTATTGCATAGAAGAATTAAGACTAGCAAACCTAGCTTCTAACATGTGAACTAAATGAGCAGAAGCAACTTCATAGCTAGGAGCTAACTCAACCAAAGACTTTTCCTCAACTTCCTCATGCATACTAATGTGATTAAAGAACTCCTCAATGTTACTTTTGCCAATAATCGAACCACTACCTACTGAGAGGTCCTCCAGAACGAACTTAGGGAACAGCATGATAAACTAAAGTAAAGAAATAACAACTACCAAGGATTCTAAATTTTTTGGGTTTTTGATAAAAAGCAATGCAGGTAAAATAAATAAAGTAAAGCAAAACAATAAAACAAAGTAAAGAATGTGTGTGCGAAGAACTCCCCTCGCAGAAGTCTTCTCTCCTCCCCGGCAACGGCGCCAGAAAAAGCTTGCTGATCCCTTGTAGATGTGGAGCAGACTGTCCTTGTGCGTGGTGAATAACCAGCCCGTTGGGAACCCCAAGAGGAAGGTATGATGAGTGTAGCAGCAAGTTTTCCCTCAGTTTAAGAAACCAAGGTTATCGAACAGGAGAGGAGAGACAATGACGACTGAAGGTATTGTGGAACCTGCACACACACAAACAAATACTTTGTTCCCAACTTGCGATGAGGTTGTCAATCTCACCGGTTTGCTTGAAACAAAGGTTATGAGTGTATCGGGTGAAAAACAATATAGTATGCGAGTAAAGTAAATAGTACGAGTAAAGTAAACAGGTGATAGCAATATGATGGAAATAGGACCGGGGTCCACAGTTCACTAGTGGTGTCTCTCCATAGATAAAATAACACATGCTGGGTAAACAAATTATAGTTGGGCAATTGATAGAATAAAGATAACGTGATATGTCAAGAAGATCACTATGAGATTTACTCTGGGCATTACAACAAAATACATAGACTGCCATCCAACTGCATCTATGACTAATAATCCACTCCCTGGGATATCAATCGAACACCCTAGAAGTATTAAGTTGCGAACAACAGATAATTGCATTAAGCAAAGTGTGTAATGTAAACAAAGCATATGCCCTTGAGCATATGAATGTTGTTTTCTCCCTAGTAGCAACAGCACATCTACCACCTTAGAGGTTTCTGTCACTCCCCCAGGTGAAATAGAGGCATGAACCCACCATCGAGCATAAATACCCCCTCTTGGAGTCACTAGCAACTACTCGGCCAAGATAGCTACTAACAACGGAGAGCATGGAAGATCATAAACAACATAGAGATAACAAAAGATATAATTCAGTACAACAACTTAATCATAAACACCAATATTCATCGGATCCCAACAAACCAAACATGTAGAATTACATAACGGTGATCTCAATCATGTATGGCAGCTCATGAGATCTAAACTTGAAGCACATAGTGGAGAAGACAACCATCTAGCTACTGCTATGGACCCATAGTCCAAGGTAGACTACTCACTCATCGCTCCGGAGGCAAGCATGGCGATGAAGAAGACCTCCGGTGGCGATTCCCCTCTCCGGCAGGGTGCCGGGAAGAGCTTCTGGACCCTCCCGATCTTCGGGTCGATGGCGGCGGTGGATCGCGATGTGTTCTGGAAATCTGATCGGGTACTTAGGTTTTTCTCGTCGGGGGGTCTTTATAGGCGAAGGGGCGTTGTCAGAGGAGGGGCCAGGCGGCCACACACGGGGGTGGCGCGGGCCAGGGGCTGGCCGCGCCACCTGTGCATGTGGGCCCCTGGTCCCTCACCTCCTACTCTCCTTCGGATCTCTGGAAGGTTCCGGGTAAAATAAGACTTCAGGAACTTGTTTCGTCCAATTCCAAGAATATTTCCTGTGTATCACTCTAGAGCACAAAAACAGTAGGAAATAGGAAACTGTCACTGTGGCACTTCGTTAATAGGTTAGTTCCGGAAAATGCATAAAAGTGCCACTAAGTTTAACGAAACAAAAGGCAAATGGTGTAAAAAACAAGCATGGAGCATCAAAAATTATAGATACGTTTGAGACGTATCAATGCCCAAGACCAAGGAGGCTGCGATCATGGCCGCGGCGGCATACATTGCCGCGAACGCATCCAACGGCGATGAGCATATGCGGCACCTGAGAAATCTGGCACTCGAAGGAGTAAGGGTGCTCCAAGGCACACCCGATTCAGGACATGACGCGACAGCAAGGAGAACCGCCCCACTGGCGGAGCAAGCTAGGCACCCTGCACCGGTGCCACCCGTAGCGCCTCGGACGCAAGCAGTCGAACCTCTCAATGGAGAGCTTCGGCATGGTCTGGCCCAGAACAGGGTCGATCAAGCGCGAGCATGGCGCGAAGCGCGCCGCTTCGAGGGAGACCGCGAGGCGGAGACATTCGGCGGCGCCAACGATGGACTGTGCGGGGCAGATTGCTTTAGCCTCTTAATCCGCTCCGCACCATTACCGAAGGGAATCAAGCTCAGCGATGGCGTAGTCAAGTTCAACGGGCAGCAGGACCCCCAAATTTGGCTAGACGACTTCATAACTGCTGTAAAAATTAGTGGCGGGTCTAGAGACAATGCCCTCCAGTTGCTGTCACTGCACCTAAAGGATAACGCAAGGGCATGGCTGAACAATCTCGCCCCAGATAGCATTCGCTCTTGGGAAGAATTTCGGCAGGCGTTCATCGCTAACTTCCGAGGCACTTCGCGACGACCTACGTCGTTCGAAGAACTACGCCTATGCGTGCAAAGAACCGGAGAAAACCTGAGATCATACATCTCACGGTGGATTAGCCTCCGGAACACGACGGAAAATATCTCGCCCGAAAGGGCCATCGACGCCTTTCGCGACGGCCTCTTCAGACGCGACTTCAAGGAAGAGCTTGGACACTGCAAGCCAAGGACTGTCGATCACCTCATGAGCTTGGCGAATGAGTGGGCTGATGGCGAAGACTCCATCGCGGCTCCCAGAAGTCGCCGCCGATCAGCAGAATGCGATATCGACGCGAAAGACCAGTTCCACTCTGGGTCCCGAAAGAAGGGTCGTCGGAATCGCTACGACAACACGGAGAACACGGACATGGTAGCAGCAGGCTACATACACGAAGATCGTGAAGACAACCACGACTTACCGCGGCAAGGAAACAATTACCACGGTAGCAGCAGCAGAAGTGCCTCGAAGCCAAGCAAGGAGTGGCGCCGACGGCAGCCACAGATGTCGGCAGAGGAGATGCTCGATAGCGGATGCCCAAGGCATACGTACCTCGACAAAGACGGAGTACGAAGACCTGCACACCTCCTCATCGAGTGTAGGGAATTCCCTCGGCTCAACCGGGCACTTCAGGAGAGGATGGGCACCGTGAAGGGAATATGCCCGAGAGGCAATAATAAAGTGGTTATTATCATATTCCATGTTTATGATAAATGTTTATTTCTCATGCTAGAATTGTATTAATCGGAAACATTAATACATGTGTGATTAATAAACTAAAAGGTTCCTAGTAAAGCCTCTCTTTTATACTAGCTCGTTGATTAACTGATGATCAAGGTTTCCTGATCATGAACATTGGATGTTGTTAATAACGAGGTCATATCATTAGAAGAATGATGTGATGAACACTCACACCCATAGTATGAATAGCAATACGATCAAGTCATCAAGTTCATTGTTATATCAGACTCATGCGAAGTAGTTCTAATCCTTAGACCATGAGATCATGTTAATCACTGATACCGGAAGGGTACTTTGATGATATCAAATGTCACACCGTAATAGGGTGATTATAAAGGTTGATTTGGGTACTCTGAAAGTATTAGTTGAGGCTCATGGATCAAGAGTGGGATTTGTCCATCCGGATGACGGAAAGATATTCTCTGGGCCCTTCTCGGTGATATTGCATTGGAATCGCTTGCAAGCATGTGACTAGGTCACAGTAATGCATTATCACGGAACGAGTAAAGAGACTTGTCGGGAACGAGATCGAACTAGGTATGGTTGATACCAAATGATCGGATCTCGGACAAGTAATAATATCGCGAGACAAAAGGAATTAACTATGTTCGTTACCGGTTCACACGATCACTAGTTCATCGTTGAGTAAGTGGGAGTCATCATGGATTTCCAGATCCCGCTGTTGATTATTGATCGGAGAGGAGTCTCGATCATGTCCACGTTATTCACGAACCGTAGGGTGACACACTTAAGGCTCGTCGTCGTTTTTGAGTGGATACGATACTCCGATCGAATTACAGGACAGCATAAGGGTTGTTTCAGAAAAGCACCAAAACTGTTTCGGGATATCGAAATAACTCAAGGGTGTATTTGTTAATGTTTGTTAATTGAATGAATTAACAAATATTAAAGAAATAAAAATGTTTTATTAAATCAATAAGTGTGAATTTTAATTGGCATGAATGTCATGCATTAAAATGGGGGTTACCTCATGTTGATGAGGGATTAATCTCCATAAAGGGAATAAAGAGGGGAAATGAAGAGGAGGGGAGGCCCTTGGCCGGCCAGCCCCTTGGCTGCCCTCCTCCTCTATATAAACCCCCCCTCTCTCCCTTGGTCACACACTTCTTGATCCTCCCTCCTTTGCATAGTTGCTGCCCACTTTCCGTCTTGGCTTAGCGAAGCTCTGCCGGAATAGTAGTTCGTAGTTCACACACTTGGAGAAGTGTGTGGAGGAGTGTCCGGCGGATCCCTTCTTCCGCTGCCCCGCTGGACCGAGGGCGTGGAGGAGTCGACGTCGAGCTGCACGTGTGTGCGAGTACGGGGGCGCTGCCACTTGTGGCGCCGGCTACACGATCTTGTGATCGTCAAGTGAACCACGACGTCGACTACATCAAGTGAACAACTACGTCGACTACGTGCGTCTTCACCAACTCTCCATCGTCAACGTTTGTGCGGGAACGTAATCCCCGCTCACGGTCGTCGAGGGTGAGTATCCGTTGCTACCATCTCGTAGAGTTTCTTGGCCAGTTTATGCGTTCATGCGTAGGAAAAATTTTGTTTTCTATGCTACGAACCCATCAGTGGTATCAGAGCCATCTCTATGCGTAGTTGGTATGCACGGTTAGAACACATGTGGATGTGGGCGTTGATGATCATGTTATTGCAATTTTTTGGTATTTTGGATCATAGTGGCATAGTGGGATTGAAGCTGCCCGAGACTAACCTTACGTGACCGCGTTCACGAGACTTGTCCCACACTTGACATGCTTCGGCATATGTGGCTTTGCGGGTGCACGTTTCTCCCACTATAGTTATGATCTATTTTACAAAGAGTTGTTAATAATATTTTTATCACCGTTGTGGTTCTTGTTCGTAGGTAAGAACGGTTCTTCCTAGAAAGCCCCAAACCACGTAAAATATGCAAGACAAATTAGAAACGTCTAACTTGTTTTTGCAGGGGCATGTGATGTGATATGGTCAAGTTGTTTATGTTACAAATTGTATGCGATGATCCTTTTTGTAAGATATAAACAACCGGCAGGAGCCATATGGTTGTCTTTACATTTAAATGGTCTGCGTGCCGTATATATATATCCAAGTGATATATTGTAATGGAGGAAGACAACCAAGGTGGCGCGCCATGGACCTTGGTGCTACGCCGGTGGAATGATGGAGATTATTCCATGACGCACAAGATGGAGATCGAATGCGTGAAGGACCATATCATATCACATTATATATGCATGTGATGTTTATCCTTTTATGCATCTTATTCTGCTTAGATTTGATCGCACGGTAGCATTATAAGATGATCCCTCTCACATAAATATCAAGATAAAAATGTGTTCTTCCATAGCATGCACCGTCAAGAAAGTTCGTCGTTTCGAGACACCACGTGATGATCGGGTGTGACAGACTCTACGTTCACATACGACGGGTGTAAGACAGTTTTACACACGCGAGTGCTATGGTTCTACTTGACGAGCCTAGCATGTACAGACATGGCCTCGGAACACGAACCGAAAGGTTAAGCATGAGTCATATGGTTGATATGATGAACATGGTGATGTTCGCCTTTGAAACTATGCCGTTGCACGTGATGATCGGTTGCGGTATAGTGAATTTGGTTCGTGTAATCACTTAAGAAAACTAAGAGGGATGTTGTTTTTAAGTGGGAGTTCATTTAGTAATTTTGAATTATAGAACTCAATTTATCATGAACTAAATCAAAGTGAATTTGCATAGTTTGTTGTAGTTATTGGCATCCGTTTACTACCATGCGATTAGCTATAATTGAGATAATAGAACTATAGAATTCTGGATGTTAACTTTACGAACTGGTATCGTATTGTTTGAATGTCAATCTAAAGTTTAAAGTCCTATTGCAAACTTTTAGCAAACCTTGGTTACTCGATAAAATTTAATAAGTAGTATTAAATCAAGAGTAACAATTCCAGTGTTAGTATCTAAGTATCACACTTGCCTCCATGATCCTTGATATTCAAAAGTTGTTTTTAGTATCAAGGTTATCTAGGAGTTGAAAGAATTGTTTCATAAACTATCATGTGTGGAAGATATTGTGATATCTGAAACAATGTTTGGTTGCAATGTGATAGAGTATAATTTCGTAAGACACATGTTCTCATATTGTATGAGAATTTGTGAAGATTGGAGACGCTAGGCGTCTAGATCTCCTAAAAAGGTTTTAGGAACTAACATTATACTCAAAATTTGTCCTCATGAGCTATAGTAGCTTGATCATGAAAGTTGTCATGATAGGATGAATGGAAGATGTACGTAAAATGTTTACTACACTAAAAGATTACTAAAGAATGGAATTTGGAAGAACGCCAAATATTTGATTATGGTGATCTACTTCAAAGTGTGAGTCCAAGGGTATTAGTGTTTGACTAATCATGCCTTGAACTATGTGCCATGTGTATGGCGCCACTATTGATGTTGATAGATTCTTCTAGATGAAAAAGAATTGCTAAAAGAGAATCCGAAATTTATTCTGGCGGAAAAGAAAAGACTGGAAATGTCCAGCTCAGGTATATAGAAGATATACATGTTATGGTTGTATTCGTTGCTTGTTAAAACAATGTGGTTCTTGGGTATTTGATACTAAATTGGTTGGTATGAACTGTCATACAACGCAATACAAGAACTACAATGGCCTAATTAACTAGCAAATGAGTATCGGATGATTCTCATCGAAAACAAATAAAGTGTTATTGTGTTTCGTTGGAATTAAACCTAGCCTTCAAGATTTATTTGAATAATTGTTATTTTGTTCTGGTATTATGAGAATAATGGTTGTTCAAATTATTACCGCATTCATAAAAGATGAATGAACGCTTATCTTGTTGGAGAAATCACATCCATAACACTGATGCTAAAAATGTCTTAAGACAAATGATTAGAAGATCACTTATGAGTGACACCACCGTTTAAATCATATTGGAAAGTAAACATGAAGAAACTCCATGTTGATGGAATTTTGGAGTCTTTTGATTTTGAATCAATTGACGCTTGTGAAAATTTCCTAGAGATGATTAAAACTCCGTTTGTAGGCCAAAGAAGAACGGACGACTAACTTATTGGATATTATACATGTTGATGTATATAGTCCATTATGTGTGGTCGTGTGTGGTGAATTCTTGAACTTCATTTACTTTAACCGATGATTTGAGTAGATATATGTGTATATTTACTTGATAAGGAAGAAGCATGAAATATTTGAATATTGTTCAAAGTATTTCTAGTTGAAGTTGAAAATCATTGTAACAAGAGAATAAAGAATTTATGATTTGATCATAAAGGAATATATTTGAGTTACAAGTTTAGCAAACACCTAAAAGTTGAGGAATCGTTCCATAGACTTGTATTTCTCGAAACACCATAGGAGTATGGAGTGTTCGAGAGACGAAATCAAACTTTGTTTGACATCGTTGGATCAAAGGTGTCGTCTATAAAACTGCCATTATATTTTAAGGATAAAGCTTTAGAGACTACCGCTTTTACACTGAAAAGAGCGCCATCATGATCCGTTGAAATGACACCATATGAGTTATGGCATGGGATAAAACCCAAATTGTCTTTTCTAAAATTTTGGTATGCTATGCATATGTAAAATGTTTACAACCAAAGTCGGATAAATACGTCTTTGTAGGTTATCCCAAAGTAAATATTGGGTATTCCTCCAGAACACTGAAGACAAAAGTGTTTGTCGCTGAAAACGTCAAGTTTCTTGAGAAGGAATTTTTCGCAAAAAGTCAAGTGGGAGGACAATAGAACTTTGATTGGGTTATTGAACCTAAGCTATATGTGCTGAGTAGCGCAGCGCTGGGAAGTGTCCCGGAGGCGGCCACAATGCGCATGGCTGTCGTACCTCAAAGGTTGTGGTCACATAGATCAAAGTTCCTATTGAACCGCGTGAGTCGGGTAACAATCAAATAAGTTAGATTTGAGAATGAATCATTATTGTTTGACAATGATGAACCGACTGCATGCAAAGAAGCGATGATGGGCCCTGACTCCGTCAAATGGCTAGAAGCCATAGAATCCGTGATAGTTCCATATACGAGAAACCGAGTTTCTGAACTTGGAAGACCCTCAAAAGGCATGAAGCCTAATGAACGTATTTGGATCTATAAAGACAGACATGGATGTTTAACATCTTTGAAATAGTCGACACATTGTTAAAAGAGTTTACGATTGTGTTCAATGAGTTGACTATGACAAGATTTGATCTTTCATAGCGATATTTTGTCTGGACGGATTACTGTAGCAACCCCTACATATGCCAAGGTTGGTATATGTTTGTTGAACAAACAAGAAAACATTCTTCTAATAGAATGGTTACCTAGGACATGTACATGACATGGTCCAATGGGTTTTGTAATTCAAAGGATGCTAAAAGGCATGCAAACTTCAATGGTTGAAGTAAGCATCGCGGAGTTGGAATATTCACCGTGATGAAATAATTAAAAGGTTTAGTTTCATCAGATACGATGAATATGCTTGCATTTGCAAGAAATTAAGTGGGAGCGCTGAGACATATTTTCAGTACATTATGTAGAAGACATATTGTTAATTGGAAATGATGTATCTTTTATTGACATAGGTTAAGAATTTCATTAAAATTAGATTTCAATGAAAGACTTAGGCAAAACCAAAATATTGGGTCTCGATGTCTATATAGATAGATCGAGGTACCAATATGGTTGTGCCAAAGTACATAGATGAAATATTGAATGAAGTTCAATATGGAAACGACAAGAAAAGTTCTTGTCGCATGGAAGAGGTTGAAACAAGATTCAGGTGTTTTTGACACTTGATGAGTGAAGTCACATGAATGATTTGATCGATCATGTATACCATGATATGTACATATCCAGATATGTCCTATGCTCTAAATGTTATGAGCATATACCAGAGTGATAAAAGTCATAAGATGATCACTGGACAATAGTAGAGATATCCTTATGTGCTTTGGAAGGACTAAGGATATATATTATGTATGACAAAGTGATACATAATTCATTGTAAAGTGTTACATTGATACTAAGTTTGTCACAAGATACAAATTAAGTTTATCTCAATTTTAGCTATACGTTAGGTGGCACAATGTAATGGAAAGAAGTTCCATGATGGATTTGGATGAGTTCCAAAGTTAAGACATTGTGATGGATTCGACAACAAATGTTGAGTATATAGCTGCTTTAGAAGTAGCAAAAGAGGGCATTTGTGTTAAGAAGTTTGTTATCAAACTAGGTGTAGTTCCAAGCTGGCTATTACTGTGAAGATCTATTGTGCGACAATAGTGACAACATGATTTTAGCTAAAGAAACTAAGGTCTCACCTAAGGACCAAATTTATACCCAACTGTCTCATTTGAGAATGAGTGATGCGTAGAGACGCAAAAACATGCAAATACACACAGAACTGAAAGTGTCAGATCTGGAGATCAGATTAACCACTGCAACGCGTACGGATAACACGTGAAAGCCATAAGTGTTATATACGCAAGTATCAACTAGATTATTGACTCTAGTGCAAGTGGGAGACTGAAGGGAATATGCCCGAGAGGCAATAATAAAGTGGTTATTATCATATTCCATGTTTATGATAAATGTTTATTTCTCATGCTAGAATTGTATTAATCGGAAACATTAATACATGTGTGATTAATAAACTAAAAGGTTCCTAGTAAAGCCTCTCTTTTATACTAGCTCGTTGATTAACTGATGATCAAGGTTTCCTGATCATGAACATTGGATGTTGTTAATAACGAGGTCATATCATTAGAAGAATGATGTGATGAACACTCACACCCATAGTATGAATAGCAATACGATCAAGTCATCAAGTTCATTGTTATATCAGACTCATGCGAAGTAGTTCTAATCCTTAGACCATGAGATCATGTTAATCACTGATACCGGAAGGGTACTTTGATGATATCAAATGTCACACCGTAATAGGGTGATTATAAAGGTTGATTTGGGTACTCTGAAAGTATTAGTTGAGGCTCATGGATCAAGAGTGGGATTTGTCCATCCGGATGACGGAAAGATATTCTCTGGGCCCTTCTCGGTGATATTGCATTGGAATCGCTTGCAAGCATGTGACTAGGTCACAGTAATGCATTATCACGGAACGAGTAAAGAGACTTGTCGGGAACGAGATCGAACTAGGTATGGTTGATACCAAATGATCGGATCTCGGACAAGTAATAATATCGCGAGACAAAAGGAATTAACTATGTTCGTTACCGGTTCACACGATCACTAGTTCATCGTTGAGTAAGTGGGAGTCATCATGGATTTCCAGATCCCGCTGTTGATTATTGATCGGAGAGGAGTCTCGATCATGTCCACGTTATTCACGAACCGTAGGGTGACACACTTAAGGCTCGTCGTCGTTTTTGAGTGGATACGATACTCCGATCGAATTACAGGACAGCATAAGGGTTGTTTCAGAAAAGCACCGAAACTGTTTCGGGATATCGAAATAACTCAAGGGTGTATTTGTTAATGTTTGTTAATTGAATGAATTAACAAATATTAAAGAAATAAAAATGTTTTATTAAATCAATAAGTGTGAATTTTAATTGGCATGAATGTCATGCATTAAAATGGGGGTTACCTCATGTTGATGAGGGATTAATCTCCATAAAGGGAATAAAGAGGGGAAATGAAGAGGAGGGGAGGCCCTTGGCCGGCCAGCCCCTTGGCTGCCCTCCTCCTCTATATAAACCCCCCCTCTCTCCCTTGGTCACACACTTCTTGATCCTCCCTCCTTTGCATAGTTGCTGCCCACTTTCCGTCTTGGCTTAGCGAAGCTCTGCCGGAATAGTAGTTCGTAGTTCACACACTTGGAGAAGTGTGTGGAGGAGTGTCCGGCGGATCCCTTCTTCCGCTGCCCCGCTGGACCGAGGGCGTGGAGGAGTCGACGTCGAGCTGCACGTGTGTGCGAGTACGGGGGCGCTGCCACTTGTGGCGCCGGCTACACGATCTTGTGATCGTCAAGTGAACCACGACGTCGACTACATCAAGTGAACAACTACGTCGACTACGTGCGTCTTCACCAACTCTCCATCGTCAACGTTTGTGCGGGAACGTAATCCCCGCTCACGGTCGTCGAGGGTGAGTATCCATTGCTACCATCTCGTAGAGTTTCTTGGCCAGTTTATGCGTTCATGCGTAGGAAAATTTTTGTTTTCTATGCTACGAACCCATCACACCGAGCAACCAGTGGCAGGGGCGATAGCCTACAACGCTCCACCACCACCGCCGAACCCACCAACAAACGTTGTACAGCAGGGCCACCAGGCCGCCACTATCCAGCACGTCGAACAGCGACAGCCGGCCAACGAGGAAGAAGAGTTCCCGCCGCCGAGAGGTTTCGTGCCCATGATCCAGAGGGGGCGCCCGACGAATAAAGTTCTGCGAAAATGCGCAAGAGAAGTGTTTCACGCCGAACACGCGCCACCGGCCACTCCCGAATACCTGAATTGGTCCGAACATCCGATCGGTTTCCACCAGTCAGATCATCCACCGAAGATCCCACGCCCAGGACACCATGCTCTGGTTCTCGAGGCACAGATACGGGGTTTCACCTCAAAAAAGGTATTCATGGACGGGGGCAGCAGCCTGAACCTCATCTACGCAGACACACTATGAAAGATCAAGATCCCACTAAACAATCTCCTGCCAACGGAGAATTCCTTCCACGGAATCATCCCAGGGAAGCCAACGTACCCATTAGGGGCGATACATCTCGACGTCATCTTCGGCACTCCAGCAAACTTCAGAAAGGAGAAGATCGAATTCGAGGTGGTTGATTGGTGATACGTCTCAAACGTATCTATAATTTTTTATGCTCCATGCTTGTTTTTACACCATTTGCCTATTGTTTCGTTACACTTAGTAGCATTTTTATGCATTTTCCGGAACTAACCTATTAACGAAGTGCCACAGTGCCAGTTTCCTGTTTTCTGCTGTTTTTGTGTTTCAGAAGTGATACACAGGAAATATTCTCGGAATTGGACGAAACAAGTTCCTGAAGTCTTATTTTACCCGGAAGCTTCTAGAGATCCGAAGGAGAGTAGGAGGTGAGGGACCAGGGGCCCACACGCACAGGTGGCGCGACCAGCCCCTGGCCCGCACCACCCCCGTGTGTGGCCGCCTGGCCCCTCCTCTGACAACGCCCCTTCGCCTATAAAGACCCCCCGACGAGAAAAACCTAAGGACCCGATCAGATTTCCAGAACACATCGCGATCCGCCGCCGCCGTCGACCTGAAGACCGGGAGGGTCCAGAAGCTCTTCCCGGCACCCTGCCGGAGAGGGGAATCGCCACCGGAGGTCTTCTTCATCGCCATGCTTGCCTCCGGAGCGATGAGTGAGTAGTCTACCTTGGACTATGGGTCCATAGTAGTAGCTAGATGGTTGTCTTCTCCACTATGTGCTTCATGTTTAGATCTCATGAGCTGCCTTACATGATTGAGATCACCGTTATGTAATTCTACATGTTTGGTTTGTTGGGATCCGATGAATATTGGTGTTTATGATTAAGTTGTTGTACTGAATTATATCTTTTGTTATCTCTATGTTGTTTATGATCTTGCATGCTCTCCGTTGTTAGTAGCTATCTTGGCCGAGTAGTTGCTAGTGACTCCAAGAGGGGGTATTTATGCTCGATAGTGGGTTCATGTCTCTATTTCACCTGGGGGAGTGACAGAAACCTCTAAGGTGGTAGATGTGCTGTTGCTACTAGGGAGAAAACAACATTCATATGCTCAAGGGCATATGCTTTGTTTACATTACACACTTTGCTTAATGCAATTATCTGTTGTTCGCAACTTAATACTTCTAGGGTGTTCGGATTGTTATCCCAGGGAGTGGATTATTAGTCATAGATGCAGTTGGATGGCGGTCTATGTATTTTGTTGTAATGCCTAGAGTAAATCTCATAGTGATCTTCTTGACATATCACGTTATCTTTATTCTATCAATTGCCCAACTGTAATTTGTTTACCCAGCATGTGTTATTTTATCTATGGAGAGACACCACTAGTGAACTGTGGACCCCGGTCCTACTTACATCATATTGCTATCACCTATTTACTTTACTCGTACTGTTTACTTTACTCGCATACTATATTGTTTTCCACTCGATACACTCATAACCTTTGTTTCAAGCAAACCGGTGAGATTGACAACCTCATCGCAAGTTGGGAACAAAGTATTTGTTTGTGTGTGTGCAGATTCCACAACACCTTCAGTTGTCATTGTCTCTCCTCTCCTGTTCGATAACCTTGGTTTCTTAAACTGAGGGAAAACTTGCTGCTACACTCATCATATCTTCCTCTTGGGGTTCCCAACGGGCTGGTTATTCACCACGCACAAGGACAGTCTGCTCCACATCTACAAGGGATCAGCAAGCTTTTTCTGGCGCCATTGCCGGGGAGGAGAGAAGACTTCTGCGAGGGGAGTTCTTCGCACACACATTCTTTACTTTGTTTTATTGTTTTGCTTTACTTTATTTATTTTACCTGCATTGCTTTTTATCAAAAACCCAAAAAAATTAGAATCCTTGGTAGTTGTTATTTCTTTACTTTAGTTTATCATGTTGATCCCTAAGTACATTCTGAAGGACATCTCAGTAGGTAGTGGTTCGATTATTGGCAAAAGTAACATTGAGGAGTTCTTTAATCACATTAGTATGCATGAGGAAGATGAGGAAAAGTCTTGGGTTGAGCTTGCTCCTAGTATTGAAGTTGCTTCTGTTATATTAATTGACATGTTGGAAACTAGGTTTGCTAGTCTTAATCCTTTTATGCAATATATGTTCCTTAAGCTTCATGAAATTGAGGATTCCAAAAAGAAAGCTTTTATCTTAGAAACCTTGCGCACAGAATTTAGAGATGTTGCAATTGAGGCTAGGAAAGTTTTTAAGAAGTTTAATAAGCTTGGCTCGCCTGTAAAGGTTGTTGGTACACCCGATGATTTTAAAGTACCAATACCTTATGAACTTATAGGAATTCATGATGCTTGGGAAAAGAATTCCAGTTGGATCTGTCCTGAAAATCTTTTTGATGAGAATAGTGTACCGAAGCATGATCACAAAGGGTCTTCTAAAACTTATGTGGATGAAATACAATGCCTTATTGATAAGACCTCTGCAGTTGATCTTAATGCTTCTTCTGATGTTACTTGATTCGCAATTTTCTGCGCCTAGCTCAAAGGCGTTAAAGAAAAGCACTCTTGGGAGATAACCCAACGTTTTATTTTCAGTACTTTTTCTTTTATTTGAGTCTTGGAAGTCATTACTACTGTAATGACCGCTCCTTATCTTGTTTATTTCGTTTTTGTGCCAAGAGAAGCCTCTAATTTGAGTGAGGTAAAGATTTGGGGATGTTGCTGTCCTGAAACTGTTTTCGGTGCTGCACCGTAAAAATTCGTGAAAATTCTCTGTTTATCTTTTGGACCTGAGATTTCTTGTGCATATGCCGCAGCTTATATCCAAACTTTTCTTAGTTGAACACTTTTTGATTTGAGCAACAAAAAATCCCTCAAAAATTCGACCTTTGTCAGCTGTTCAGTTTTGACAGATTTCTGCCAATATTTGTGTTTGCCACTTTATCGCTTTATTTTGAGTTCTTTTGATCATGGAACTTTTGGGGAGGTTGCTACAGTAGTATTATATATATATGTGGTGGTTTTAAGTTGAAACCTGAAGCAAATAGAGGATTGATTATATGTTATGCTTACACTAATGTTGCTAATAGATTTGTGTTTAGTTTTGTATGAAGGAAGTTTTCAAGTGTAGGGATTGGAGAATGATGAGATGAGTTGAAGAATGGACAAAAGCTCAAGCTTGGGGATGCCCATGCATCACCCCAAGAAATATCCAAGAAGTACAAGTGTCAAAGCTTGGGGATGCCCCCGAGGCACCCCTTCTTCATCGGCAAAAATCAGGTCACCTTTCAAAACACTATATTTTTATTGCTTCATGCACTATGTGTTATTCTTGGAGCGTCAGTTGTTTTAGTTTTCTTAGTTGGTTTAGTTTGTTTGTTTGCTGCAATAAATGGTTGGACCCCAACAAATTTCCTTTGGAGAAGTTGCTTGTTTTCATTTGCAAAGAACGCTCAGTTTTTCACTCTTATCGTTCATCGAGCGTTCTTCTTTTTCTGCTACTGCTTTTGGTTTTCGTTTTTGCCTTGATTTGCATTCAGATCTTGTCATATCTTTTCATCAAGGTGTATTTTTTCCTCTGATCTTTATTGTTTTTCATCAAAAGAGGTGTTTATAAAAATTTCAAATGGTGTTGGAAAAGAGAAAAAGCTTTGTGCAAAATAGTGGTACAAGAAGGAGCTTGTGTAGACTGCGGCTTAGGCTTTTTCATGTCATGCTTGATGTCTTTTTGATAGTATGCTTAGTGGTTTTGCTGTAGCATGACTTGTTTCAAATAACTGAGATTGCTTAATGAGCCTTTGAAAAAAAAATCATGCGTTGTTTTTATTGTATGGAAGCATTATTTTGGTTTTCTCCTTGATGCTTTATTTGGGTTGACTTGGCGCATGCTCACACATGTTAGACTCTCACAAAGTCGCCAATAGCCTTCATGATCATTTAGTTTTTGACTTTTGATGCCATCTTATGCTTCTTTTAATGTCGCTTTGCATGATTATGGCCATTATTGCTCTCTTAGTTGGTCGCTCCCAGTCTTTTGCTAGCCCTCGCCTTGTACTGAGTATGAGCTCTACTCGTGCATCCAACTCCTAAAAGCCAAAGTTTTCCAAAGTGTCCACCATACATACCTACTAGTAATTTGCTATTCCGAGTAAATTTGACTTGCTTTTATTTTCTCTTCAAATTAAACTCTTACCAGTGTTATGCGAAATTCGGTCAGTAAAGCTCTCACGAACCGGAAGACACACTTTACTTTTTCCTGTTCTTAAAAATTTGACATTGTGGTCTCTTATGTTGAGTTGTTATGCTTGCAAGTTGTAAGTTGGAGACTAGCCCAGCCATGCAGTCATGGGCAAGCTTTCAACATTGCACTTCTTATTTGAGTTGATATCGTGATATTTTGTTAATGGATGCCCGCGGTGTGAAATGAATTGGGAATCTTGTGGGGATCATGGAGTTTGTATATGTGTTAGGGAAACGCCGGGCCGCCAATCTAAGCCATGCATAATTCATGGTGGAAATTTGCAGCATACCCATGGTGAACATTCGACGACGCATCTCATAATAAAAAGCTAAACAAAAGGCAAATAAAAGAGATGTCGAGGTGTTCATTGTCTGCTTGTCCTGTCATTTTGGTGTGGGCTTGTTCCATGTCATCGGGCACGGAGGTACCCCATTGGCGGTTCTCAATGATATGCATATACTTACAATGACAAGAGCCTTGCTTGGGACTCTAAGTAAAGTAGCATGAGGTTTGGGTACTCGTATTCACGGGGCACGAGGTTTTCAACTTATGATTTGTCAAGCATATGCATCATAATTGTTTCGCATTAACTTTAACCATTCAAGATGCTTATGATGGGGGCAATGAGAGCTCAAAGCCGGTAAGTACCATAATTTTTGAAGGTTATAAAACTTGCAATCACTGCTTCCCTCTGCGAAGGGCCTTTCTTTTACTTTTATGTTGAGTCACCACCTTCTTTCTTTATGCACCATTAAGAGAGCATAGTTGTCATTCTTAGTGTGATATGCATTGTCCCAAAGTTCATTGATTGATTCATATTGTTGGTTTCACTTGTTCTTAAATTATTTGTATCTAGTCGCCCTCTTAAACTTGAAGGTGTCCTATGCATTTATGTTTTGCTCTCTTTGAAGGACAAGCTGAAAACCTTTTGTATGTTTTTCCTTATGATTTGAACACATGTTTGACTTTCATTGTTTCATTTTCAAGATCTTTTGTTTGTGATCATTTGCATGTTTACAACATGGTTGCTAAGTTCTTATTGTCATGATTATATCTTCATGCCCATGTTTTAAGTTCTATTGATCCCAGCTCACCAATGCTTACATATATGATCAAGATTGTGTAGGTGCATGTCACCTCAAAAATTATTCTTTTGTTATCACTTACCTACTCGAGGACGAGCAGGAGTTAAGCTTGGGGATGCTTGATACGTCTCAAACGTATCTATAATTTTTGATGCTCCATGCTTGTTTTTACACCATTTGCCTATTGTTTCGTTACACTTAGTGGCATTTTTATGCATTTTCCGGAACTAACCTATTAACGAAGTGCCACAGTGCCAGTTTCCTGTTTTCTGCTGTTTTTGTGTTTCAGAAGTGATACACAGGAAATATTCTCGGAATTGGACGAAACAAGTTCCTGAAGTCTTATTTTACCCGGAAGCTTCCAGAGATCCAAAGGAGAGTAGGAGGTGAGGGACCAGGGGCCCACACGCACAGGTGGCGCGGCCAGCCCCTGGCCCACGCCACCCCCGTGTGTGGCCGCCTGGCCCCTCCTTTGACAACGCCCCTTCGCCTATAAAGACCCCCCGACGAGAAAAACCTAAGGACCCAATCAGATTTCCAGAACACATCGCGATCCGCTGCCGCCGTTGACCCGAAGATCGGGAGGGTCCAGAAGCTCTTCCCGGCACCCTGCCGGAGAGGGGAATCGCCACCGGAGGTCTTCTTCATCGTCATGCTTGCCTCCGGAGCGATGAGTGAGTAGTCTACCTTGGACTATGGGTCCATAGCAGTAGCTAGATGGTTGTCTTCTCCACTATGTGCTTCATGTTTAGATCTCATGAGCTGCCTTACATGATTGAGATCACCGTTATGTAATTCTACATGTTTGGTTTGTTGGGATCCGATGAATATTGGTGTTTATGATTAAGTTGCTGTACTGAATTATATCTTTTGTTATCTCTATGTTGTTTATGATCTTGCATGCTCTCCGTTGTTAGTAGCTATCTTGGCCGAGTAGTTGCTAGTGACTCCAAGAGGGGGTATTTATGCTCGATAGTGGGTTCATGTCTCTATTTCACCTGGGGGAGTGACAGAAACCTCTAAGGTGGTAGATGTCCTGTTGCTACTAGGGAGAAAACAACATTCATATGCTCAAGGGCATATGCTTTGTTTACATTACACACTTTGCTTAATGCAATTATCTGTTGTTCGCAACTTAATACTTCTAGGGTGTTCGGATTGATATCCCAGGGAGTGGATTATTAGTCATAGATGCAGTTGGATGGCGGTCTATGTATTTTGTTGTAATGCCCAGAGTAAATCTCATAGTGATCTTCTTGACATATCACGTTATCTTTATTCTATCAATTGCCCAACTGTAATTTGTTTACCCAGCATGTGTTATTTTATCTATGGAGAGACACCACTAGTGAACTGTGGACCCCGGTCCTACTTACATCATATTGCTATCACCTGTTTACTTTACTCGTACTGTTTACTTTACTCGCATACTATATTGTTTTCCACTCGATACACTCATAACCTTTGTTTCAAGCAAACCGGTGAGATTGACAACCTCATCGCAAGTTGGGAACAAAGTATTTGTTTGTGTGTGTGCAGGTTCCACAACACCTTCAGTTGTCATTGTCTCTCCTCTCCTGTTCGATAACCTTGGTTTCTTAAACTGAGGGAAAACTTGCGGCTACACTCATCATACCTTCCTCTTGGGGTTCCCAACGGGCTGGTTATTCACCACGCACAAGGACAGTCTGCTCCACATCTACAAGGGATCAGCAACTGGCCCTCGCAGTACCACGCTATCCTCGGGCGGCCAGCGTTCGCCCGATTCATGGCAGTACCCCACTACGCTTACCTCAAGCTGCGGATGCCCGCAAACAGGGGACCACTGACGATCAGCGGCAGCTTCGCCCGATCGGAAAACTGCGACAAGGACTTCAATACCATGTCCCAAACCTTCGGGGTGCACGAGGAGCTGCACCATATTCGGGAAGCCACGGTGATGGACATCGATCCACCGGCGCAGCAGAACGCCCCAGAACTATCGTTCGATGCCACCAAGGACACCCGAGAGCACCAGATCCACCCGACGGATCCAACCAAGACGGCGCGGGTGTCGAACTCCCTTTCCCCCGCATAGGAAAGCGCGCTCGTCGAGTTCCTCCGTGAGCACTGGAGGATGTTTGCCTGGTGTCCAGCAGATATGCCAGGCATCCCCAGGGAACTCGCCGAGCACGAGCTCAAGATCTTTCCCAACACGAAACCGGTCAAGCAGTCTATGCGCCGGTATAATCCAGAAAAGGCCAAATCGATGGGCGAAGAAATCAACCGCCTCCTCGAAGCCAAGTTCATCAGAGAGATCAAGGAAGCCACGTGGCTCTCGCCACCAGTCATGGTGGAGAAGAAGGACACCAAGATCTACAGGATGTGTATCGACTTCACCGCCCTAAACAAGCACTGCCCGAAGGATTACTTTCCCCTGCCCCGAATCGACCAGATCATCGACTCCACGGCAGGATGCGAACGACTTTCGTTCCTCGACGCCTACTCCGGGTATAATCAGATACGGCTGAAAGTAGAAGACGAAGACAAGACGGCGTTCATCACCCCGCACGGGGTATACTGTTACATGACGATGCCCTTCGGGCTCAAGAACGCCGGAACCACCTATCAACGGTGTATGCAGGCGTGCCTAAAGGAACAAATCGGCCGCAACGTCGAAGTTTATGTCGACGACATCGTCATCAAGACCGCGAAAGCAGACAGCCTGCTCGATGACCTTCGAGAAACCTTCGCCAACCTCGACAGATATAGCATCAAGCTTAACCCGAAGAAGTGCTCTTTCGGGGTACCCACCGGCCAACAGCTGGGCTACCTAATCTCCGAGAGAGGGATCGAAGGCAACCCAGAAAAGATACAGGCCATCATCAATATGCAGCCTCCAAAGACGCTTCGACATGTCCAGCAGTTGACAGGTCGGCTCGCAGCGCTTAGCCGCTTCATCAGCAAGCTTGGCGAAAAAGCACTCCCTTTTTATCGGCTGCTCCGGAAAACAGATAACTTCACGTGGACTGAAGAGGCGCAAGCCGCATTCGATGACCTCAAGCATCGTCTGTCGACCTCCCCGGTTCTCGTCACACCTCGAGAAAAAGAGCCGATGTTGCAATACATTGCGGCTACAAATCAAGTTGTCAGTTCAGTACTCGTGGTCGAGCGCGCGGAGGAAGGCAAGGAGCACGGAGTACAGAGGCCTGTATACTACCTAAGTGAAGTCTTATCTCCGACCAAGCAAAGGTACCCCCATTATCAGAAGCTAGCATACGCTATCTATATAATGGGGAAGAAGCTGCCACACTATTTCGAGTGTCACTCCATCATCGTAGTGGCCTCGAATCCAGTCTCCAGCATCCTCAACAACCCAGACGCTACAGGGCGTGTGTCGCTATGGGGAATCACGCTAGGACCTTGGGAGATCACGTACCAGCGCCAGTCTGCGATCAAGTCACAAGTCCTACCGAATTTCATAGCCGAGTGGACAGAAGCCCAGATGCCCGAGCTCCCAGACCTGTCGAACAGCTGGACCATTTTCGTCGACGGGTCCAAGCGGGTTTCGGGGGCAGGAGCAGGAGTGGTCCTGGTGTCACCACAGGGGGACAGGATGCGCTACGTCCTCCGCATGCGCTTCTCAAATCCCTCCAACAACGAGGCGGAATACGAAGCCGTCCTTCACGGTATGCGCATGGCGAAGGCCTGCGGGGCCACTCGCATCAAGATTCATGGAGACTCGAACCTCATCGCCCAGCAAGTCATGAAGGAGTGCGATGCAACCTGCGCGAACATGATCGCGTATCGCGCCATGTACGACAAGCTCGAAGGCGAATTCGAGGGTTGTGAAGTAACGCACATCAGCAGGGAAAGTAACGAGGAGGCAGACAACCTGGCCAACGTCGGCTCAAGGTGCCTCCCAATACCGCCCGGAGTCTTCTTCGAAGAGATATTCGAACGCTCTGTCAAGATCAAGCCAATAACTGACCCGGCATTAGCAACACGTCCGGGGGCTCGGTCGGCCAACACCGCTCCAGCAGTAGGAGCAGAAGACCTCCCGAAGGATGCAGCCGCAGTCATGCTCATCGAAGCAACATGGACAAGGCCATACTTGGCATACCTGATGCGGGGCGAGCTCCCAGAAGATCCCATCCATCGCCGACAAGTCATGCGGCGCTCCAAGGCCTTCACGATAATCAACGGGGAACTCTACAAGCGCAGTACCACAGGGGTGCTCCAACGGTGCATAGCGCAGGAAGATGGGATTGCTCTCCTTCGAGAAATCCATGAAGGAACCTGTGGGCACCACGCCTGCAGCCGAACCCTCGTGGCCAAGGCTTTTCGGTCCGGATTCTACTGGCTATCCGCCCTTTACGATGCCAGGAACATTGTCCAGCATTGCGAAGCATGCCAGTTATTCGCCACCAAGCCACACGCGCCGGCGTCCGAGCTGCACACCATCCCTGTGGCCTGGCCCTTCGCACAATGGGGGCTCGATCAAGTGGGGCCTCTCCCCAAATCATCCCGAGGAGGTCACACTTACCTTCTAGTCGCAGTGGACAAGTTCTCCAAGTGGATAGAGGCTGTTCCAGTCACCAACCAAGAGGCGACCACGGCGGTCAAATTCTTCGAGTCCATCATCTACCGGTACGGCGTCCCGAACAGCATCATTACCGACAACGGCACCAACTTCACTTCGGGCGAATTCCAGGACTTCGCCAAAAACCTCGGCATCAAGCTCAAATACGCTTCGGTGGCACACCCTAAGTCTAATGGACAGGTCGAAAAAGCCAACGGACTTGTATGTGGAGGTTTGAAGAAGCAACTACTTCGACCTCTCAAGCGCGCAGCAGGCGCCTGGGTCGAGGAACTGCCTTCAGTGCTATGGAGCCTGTGAACAACGCCCAACTCTTCGACGGGCTACACACCTTTCTTCCTGCTTTTCGGAGCAGAAGCAGTGTTACCCACGGATGTACGCTACAGCGCGCCCCGCGTCACTGCCTACGTCGAGGAAGATGCGGACAAGGCGTTAGCGGACGCCCAAGACCTGCTAGACAAAGCTCGAGATGTCGCCCTCGTTCGATCGGCGGTTTACCAGCAGAGCCTCCGCAACTACCATAGCAGATGGGTACGCGGACGCTCATTCGAGCCGGGCAACCTTGTCCTCCGCCTCAAGCAGACAAGCACGTCGAAGCTGGAACCACCATGGGAAG
This sequence comes from Dactylis glomerata, assembly GCA_007115705.1. Lineage (NCBI taxonomy): Eukaryota > Viridiplantae > Streptophyta > Magnoliopsida > Poales > Poaceae > Dactylis > Dactylis glomerata. The sequence goes on from QXEO01000184.1 coordinate 2,109,154, forward strand.
GCCCGTATCTTGTCCACGAGGTCATCCCAGGAGGAGCATATCGCCTACGCAACCCGAAAACGGGGAAAGACGTAGAGAACCCGTGGAATGCCGCGCAGTTGCGCCGCTTCTATCCTTAGCTAGCAAAGCTGTCTCCTCTACCCCCTTTACTATGTAATCAGGCGTCGGCAGCAGTCCGCGCCCAACATTGTGCCTTTGGCACCAAGCAATAAAATTCAAATTCCTCGTCCTATAATTCGACATCTGTGTACGCTCGGGAGCTTGGCCTTTCGACCCACGCTCGGGGGCTTTCGACCCACGCTCGGGGGCTTTGCCTACGCTCGGGGGCTTCACCTACGCTCGGGGGCTTGGCCTTTCGACCCACGCTCGGGGGCTTCGCCTACGCTCGGGGGCTTCGCCTACACTCGGGGGCTTGGCCTTTCGACCCACGCTCGGGGGCTTCGCCTACGCTCGGGGGCTTCGCCTATGCTCGGGGGCTTCGCCTTTCGACCCACGCTCGGGGGCTTGGCCTTTCGACCCACGCTCGGGGGCTTCGCCTACGCTCGGGGGCTTGGCCTTTCGACCCACGCTCGGGGGCTTCGCCTACGCTCGGGGGCTTGGCCTTTCGACCCACGCTCGGGGGCTTGGCCTTTCGACCCACGCTCGGGGGCTTTCGACCCACGCTCGGGGGCTTCGCCTACGCTCGGGGGCTTCGCCTTTCGACCCACGCTCGGGGGCTTCGCCTACGCTCGGGGGCTTGGCCTTTCGACCCACGCTCGGGGGCTTCGCCTACGCTCGGGGGCTTGGCCTTTCGACCCACGCTCGGGGGCTTCGCCTACGCTCGGGGGCTTGGCCTTTCGACCCACGCTCGGGGGCTTGGCCTTTCGACCCACGCTCGGGGGCTTCGCCTTTCGACCCACGCTCGGGGGCTTCGCCTACGCTCGGGGGCTTGGCCTTTCGACCCACGCTCGGGGGCTTCGCCTTTCGACCCACGCTCGGGGGCTTCGCCTACGCTCGGGGGCTTGGCCTTTCGACCCACGCTCGGGGTTTTTCGCCTACGCTCGGGGTCTTGGCCTTTCGACCCACGCTCGGGGGCTTCGCCCACACTCGGGGGCTGCGCCTTCTCGATCTACGTTCGAGGGTTGCGTTCTATCGACCTATGCTTGGGGATTTTTTGCCCTCCGGATCTACGCTCGAGATCTCCGCCTTTCTGCCGCAGACGAATAAGGACACATATACACAATACATACAAGGTACAAGCACAGCCACAGGACTAGTTCATGGCGCCGCGGCACCCTGGTTCGCTCTCTGTCGATCACTTTCGACGACAATCTGTTGAGCGATACAGTCGCATGTGCCTCTACAAGCAGCGTAGTGGTGCTCCATATTATAGCGACCACTGGGCAACGGAGGAAGCGTCTTCAGAAGCTCCAGGTCGATCTCCGGGTAGTGAGCACGCACGAAAGCAAGTGCGACCACAGCCCCGCAGCGCAAGTGCTCCCGGACAAAGGAATACACAGCATTCCCATTCTCGAATCGATCGAGCAATGCCGGCAGGCCTTCGGGCTGATTGTTCAAAGGGAACATCACCTGATGCACCAGCGCGAGGGCGCTTCGGCTCGTCTCAGACAACACACCAGCTTGAGCAATCCTATCTTGAAGAAGTGTCAGCTTCATTGCTTTCGACCGATCAGCCCAGAAGTTGTCAGCAACAGAATTGGCATGTGTCTGAGCAGCAACAAGATGCGCATTCACGCGCCGGGCTTCGGCAGCACTGTCGAGGCACACATCTGCGAAAAGAGGCCGAAGATCAAATCTTGCACACTCAAGTCACAATACACAGCGAAAAAGGTCTAGAGACTCACACTTCAGAGATTTTCCAAGATTCTCGATCTCGTCGAGAAGAAATTTCTCGCAGTCTGCAGCATGCGACGCCTTCGACAGAGCAACGTCGACCTTGGTAGTAACCGTCTTCAGTTGACGCTACGTATTTTGGAGTTGGTCGCGCAAAGATCGAATTAGCGACAATTCGCCTGAGGAAGGCGTTCTTCGCTCAACGGCACCAGAAGTACTGCCGACCGTTTCGTACGAAACAGGCCAAGCACCAGAGATCAGCGAAGGATCCTGCACGAGAAGTCGGGCATCACATACAAGCATTCGCCAGCCAAATGTCAAGCAGATTAACATAACAAAAGAACAAGTTTTACACCAGAAAGAAGTTCTAGTCAGGATCACAGCCCTCGGCGTGAGACCACAAAAAGCTAATTACAAGCGGGCGTCAGGAGCACTACTCGCACTACGCAGAACTACCAGCCTTGCTGGACGGTGCGCCGGATGCGCCACGCTTCCGAGCCCTCGCCGCCGCACGCTTCTCGTTCCTCTCGGCCAGAAAGCTCGTCATTCGGGCAGCCAGGTCACGAGCGCGGACAACATAACTCTTGGCGGACTTGTCACGTCCATCCTTGTCTTTCGGATACGTGCTCGTGACCTTGTCAGCATCGAACTCCACATCATGCATCATCATCATGGAGAAGACAGACTCGGAGCCGATAGTTACCTGTCGGCGAACCGCGGCAAATAACGGGTCTTCGCCGTCCGCCTTCACCGCCAGAGCTTCGAGGATTCCTGCCATGGTATCGCTGATCGAGTCGGGTACAAATGTACCCCGAACGCGAACAAGCATCGAACGCACCCGCGCTAGGAGGTTGACAACCTCTCGACTCAGGCGTTCGGCAAGGCCGACACTGGATTCGATCCTAGCGGGCTCCTTCATAGCTCCGGCGTCCAATTCGGCAGCAGCTACAAGAAAGAGCAAACCACCAGGTCAACAATAGAACTGTTCGGCACGAAAATTACTCCAGGCAAAGCTCAAGAACTCACCACGCAAGGATTCGAGCGAAGATTGCAGGCGCTGGTGTAGATCTCCTTCTCTTGTTTCGGCGTCTAGGCGGCTTTTCTTCGTGCGCTCCTGAGCTTCGGACGATTCGACCTTCAGTCGTGCGATTTCGTCGTTCAGCTCAGTGACTTTAGCCTTCAAACCCGAATTTTCAGTGGCAAGATTGTCCAGCTGAGATTTCAGGGAAGTCTTGTCAGCAGCAGCCTGAGCTCCAATCCCTAACCATTAAAAGGATGTCATCAGAAAGAGAAGCGGGATAGCATACAGAGCAAAATTCTACAAGTAAGGTGGCAGTACTCACGTCGAGTTTCGTCGAGCTGTTCTGACAGCTTTTGGTTCTCTTCCTCTAAGGCGAAGAAGCTCCTATAAACCTTCGACAGGTCCCTAACAACAGGCTAAAGAAGGCGAAGCAAAAGATTAACCTCCGAGTCATGGTTCGGAGGGCAAGCCCAAGTGTAAACACTTAGACTCACCCTCGGGGGCTACTAATGGTCAAACACACGAATCGCAAGTTGGGAAATTTCAGACTCACATGGTTGTTGGGACAGGAAGGACCACCAGACGAGGAGACAAGGACGAACTCGGGTTCCGTCGTCTTCTTCTTGGAAGAGGTCGAAGGCCTTTTGAGAACGGCTTCGGGAGCAGCAACGTCGGCAGCCTTCTCCTGCGAATCTGCAGTTTGTTCGAGGGCGTCGTCGTGGGGTCGGACTTGGTATTGGTATTGATCCCCCGGACAGGTCGACGTCTCCTCAGTGGAAGATCTGAAGCAAGCATCGATGTCAAAACCAGTCAGTTAATTCGAAACAAGACTGCTAGATGTACGAGTTCAGCAAGGAAAACTTACGACGCGTCGATCCCGAACTTCGGAAGGATCTTCTTCTCTGTTCGAGGAGGAGGACGGCGGCTCAAAGGCGAGGCGGGGATCGCGCTGGTGCCGTCATCACCCAAAGTAAAATGGGTGTCGTCGGGGTCTTCCGAGTCTTCGACAACATCCGCAATTCGTTGTCTCTTCGGGGCCCTCGGTGGCGACGGGGCAACGGAGGTCGATCCCTCCGGCACTTCGGCAAAATCACGCCCTGGATATTCGCCCATCTCGGGCTGGGGCGGATAGCACCGCGCTATGTTGATCACCTGCACATGGGAGGTAGACTACATTCGATACTGGTCGATTTGGCTATGAAATAAGAAAGGTATCTGGTTAAGATCAAGATCGTACCTCGGTGCGGGGAAAGGCCTTGTTGAAGGCCACTGCGCCGAAGATTTTCGGCACGGGATCCTTCTTCTTGATGTTTGTGACGGTACGAATGCACTCGTCGTTCTCGGCCTCGTGCAGCTCGTCCTGGGAGATGCGGGTTGAATCTCGGCGGTCGCTGCAGTCCCACATGCAGTGGGCTCGAGCAGCGAGCGGCTGGATTCGACGCTCGATGAAGGTTCGGATGAGCTGAATTCCCGAAAGCTCCTTTTTCGGAGTAGCTCGGAGCTGCTGGATCTTCTCCATCAGCGGTTCCGTAATCTTCAACTCCTCGTCGGAAAGGTCATGCCTCCAAGACACGCGAGGTCGAAGAACGCCGGTGGGCTGAAATTCCTCGAGTCCGAACTTGTCGGTGTCGGAGAATTTGTCCTTTGCGTAGTACCACTTCGTCCTCCACCCGGGATTGTTTTCGGGCGCTTGGAGGTTGAAGTATTCGACGTCTGGGCGCACCTGAACGCCGAAGCCGCCGGTTTGGTATGGCAGAGGGTGCCGAATGATGAAAATTCGGTGCCACAGTGCCCAGTGGGGTTCGATCCCCAGGAAACATTCGCAGAGCGTGATGAAACACGCAATGTGAAGGATGGAATTGGGATTCAGATCATGGAGCTGAATCCCGTAGGCAAAAAGAAGACCGCAGAGGAAAGGATGCGGGGGAAAAGACAAACCCCGCAGCAAGAAGGTGATGAAAATTACCCGGAATCCAGGAGGAGGCCGGGGAATGATCTCCGGGCCGGCAGCGAGCGACTCCGCCGGCGTGTTCTTCAGGAGGCCCATCTTCTCGGCCTGGGACAATTCCTTGTTCCCGACCTTGGTCTGGACCCAGCGGCCAACGACGGGGCCGTCGGCATCGGCTGTCTTAGCTTTCTTGGTGGCGGCGCCGGTGGCGGCGGTGGAGCTTCTCTTGCCCATGGTCTCAGGGCGCAGCGATGGTTGCGGAAATGGAACTGAGGGAGTAAAGCTACAGGAGCAATGCGCGAGGAAGAAGACGGTGGCGGCGGAGTGGGATGGACTGTTTACCCGGCCACCGTTATTTATTCCACCTCTGGAAATCTGAGTCAGATCTCAGCCGTCCCCGACGAAGTGGAAACGATCGAGCTGATCCGGCCGTCCACGTGTCAGCATGCGGGCGCCGTGGCGTCCACTATGCACGGTAATCAAGGAAACCGCGCTGGTTATTTCTCACCCACACGCGGGACGTGCGGTCAAACGCTGTCAACGGCCAGGACGTGCGGCCGGTGGGCCCACCATACGTCTAGTCTTGGCAGGGTCAGGCCATTCCTGCAGAGGATGATGTGACAACTCGATGAAGCGTATCGTCAGCAATGACGCGATCCTTTGGGTAGGTTGATTCTTTTTGACTCAAAGGGCAAAGACTGATAAGAATTCTTTCAAGTCTCAAAGGTATGTGCCCCTTGCACTCGGATGACTTCTTGACTGAGTTTCTTTCGAGGTTTCCGTGCTCCTCTCTTTCGTGTTACCCAAACGTACGCAGAGTTTTTTGACGACTCTGTCCTTTGCCGAACGTTTCGAATGGGGATTTTCGAGCAAGGGATGTTTGCTCCTTCGAGGGACATTCCCGATCGAAATTGTCTTTTCGGGCCGGCAGCGCCTCCAAGATATTCGAGGCAGGACTTCGGTCCCTCGAATTGTTTCTTTCGGGCCAGCAGCGCCTTCGAGATATTCGAGGCAGGACTTCGGTCCCTCGAAATTGTTTCTTTCGGGCCAGCAGCGCCTTCGAGATATTCGAGGTAGGACTTCAGTCCCTCAAATTGTTTCTTTCGGGCCAGCAGCGCCTTCGAGATATTCGAGGTAGGACTTCGGTCCCTCGAATTGTTTCTTTCGGGCCAGCAGCGCCTTCGAGATATTCGAGGCAGGACTTCGGTCCCTCGAAATTGTTTCTTTCGGGCCAGCAGCGCCTTCGAGATATTCGAGGTAGGACTTCGGTCCCTCGAAATTGTCTTTTCGGGCCAGCAGCGCCTCCAGGATATTCGAGGCAGGACTTCGGTCCCTCGAATTGTTTCTTTCGGGCCAGCAGCGCCTTCAAGCTATTCGAGGCTGGGTTTCGATCCTTCGAGTTGCCTTATTTGGCCCAGTAATGCATTCAAAGAATTCGAGCTCGAGCTGCGGACCTTTGAATCATCTTTTTCGAGCCTGCAACATCACTATGTTATTCAAGAATAAACATTCGAACCTTCGAAGCGCACCTCTAGACTGCTAGAGCTTTTGTTCTGTTCGAATATGGGCTGATGCCTTTTCGAACCTTTCTTTTGAGCTATCAATGCTCCTCAATCAACATGCCCGAATCTTGGTGGCAATATGCCAGTTCGGATGCCGTATGTCAAATACGAAGGTAAGTCCACGGTTTGCAACACCTGATGGCCCGGTATTCGTATCAAACGCGCTCTGCCGGAAATTTTCCATACCTACGGTATGAAGTTTGCGCCGATGGACGCATCAAGTGCCTCACAAATGAACTGGGCTCCGACCTGGTAAGACCAACGCGGCTCGGGTCGGGGTAGCGCCAGCCCACGCGGATTCGAGTCGGGGGACTCGAATCTGAGTAAGCTAACCGAATGTTTTTGCTGCTGTGCAATTAACTGAGACCCGGCGTGAGTCTCAGGCCGGTTATGCGCATCCCTCTGCAAACCCGACTTAGCACTTTCGAGGCTCTGCATGAGCGTAGCTCGAAAATCTTATATCTGACAAGTGAATTACTCGAATGCTCTCTATTTTTGCGATTTACAGACCAGGTGCGCATATCGGCTGCGGCTGAGAAGATTTTCGGGTGGAGTCCCTGCCATAGTCTTCGGCTATCCCAGGCACTCGGGGGCTACTGACGAAGGAATGACAAACGGGCTCCTGATATTCGCCTACCTGGTTTTCGGTCCAGGAAAGGTCTCTCTCGGAAGGCTCTTGAGGCCCATCAAGGCAGCGGTCTGGCGCGGCCCAGGGATGTAACTTGGCGCACAAGATAGAGACTCGAAGAGGGAGACTTAGTCGAATAGGACTCGATTAGGGTTTGTTCTAATCGATCCGACCTGTAATCAACTTGGAGAACAATCCTGAGACCCAGCCTTCGCATATAAAAGGCTGGGAGGGAGGTCTCGAAACGCTAGACACTTTTCCACCCACCTCACGCCGGAGCGGTCAATAACTTAGAGCTCTCTGTTTTGGCTAGATCCCATCTACGCCACCATTGTACCACCTTCATCACCACCACATCATCAATACAAAGTCAGACAAGCAGGACGTAGGCCTTTTACCTTTCGAGGGGGCTGAACCTGGGTAAAACCTGTGTTCCTTTGCTTTCGTCTGATCGCCGTCGAGTTCACCAGGTCCCCAATACGCTTCCCAGATCGAAAGCCCTTCGACATGGGCATTGCTGGGGATAAACCTCGTCACTGACCAAGCAGCACATCTTGCTGAGTCAAGGAATGATGGATGCATCTTGGAGTTGGTAGACATCCAAAGTCCCATCTTCTTGTGGTCAGCTTCCTTGTTCTTGTATAGGTGCAGTTGCACCCACCAATATTCTTCACCTTCATCTATCATGGGAAATCCTTTGTAAACTGCTTCTCCTTGCATTCCCATGCTTAACATGAGGTTCTTCAAGGCTTTGGGAAACTCAGTCTCACACTTCAGGGTCATGATCATTACTGGTCCTTAAATAGGTGACACTGAATCCATCAAGAAAGGACCGTTGAGGCTGGTCATCTAAAATAGAAAGAAGAGTGGGGTAAAACAAATGAATGTGGTAAGTCTTTACGAGAGAGATTCAAACTGAGAAGTAGATAAATTTTGTTTAGAAAACTAGAAAGAAAATTTACTTTTGTAGAGGAAAGAATTCCTATGGCTTCCTAGTCTATTCCAAACCTAGGGGCTCGATCCTACATGCAACACTATGCTCTGATACCATTCTGTAGCACCCTGCCTTATCAAAAGACAGAACTCCTGTGTATCTGTGCCATTCCATGGATCAGTAGATAGCACCACAGTACAAAATTTAGTAATCATTGCAACAGCATCAATATTATAACGTAAATCCAGTTACATAGGTCTTCAACCTTACGAGTACACAGCATAAAGCATAGTAGCAATGAGCCTCCATCTTCATCAAATGCCACAGGCAAACATGTTGGAATGTAAGCTTGAGATCCTACTCCTGGTTCCTTACTAAAAAAAAACCCGCATGTTTGAATATACAGCCCCAGAGGGGTCAATACAACTATGTACTGGCAAATGACACATATTTGTGGCATTTGTGAAAAGACTAAACTACATGAAATCAGGCTTAGTGGATCTCAAAGGCTAGTTTTGCAGAAAGCAAATGTTATCCTATAATCTTTGTAAAATCCTTTGTATCAAAATTTTACTTATGAAGGGCTGAAATAACGCCCATACACTACATACTAGCTAGGCATGTAGTTTCTGGGCGAAACTCAACATAGTTTTTGAAGTACAGATACCATCACCCCTCGGAGTGTATGGCCCTGAGCCTTCTCCTGTTAGTTGCTAGTCAAGTTTTAAAGCATTCAGAAAAGATGATGAGATTCTTCCGATCATTCCATGGCTAGAGACTCAGTTGTCCATTCCGAGGACTCGGATAATCGATTAGATTTTAACACCTTGCAAGGGTTGTGCACTTTCACCTTATCCTTCATTTTATGCCCATACATATAATGAAACAAGACCTTTCAGAAAAAGCATTCAACCAAACTAGTCTGATCGTACCCCCTATATTATGCTACCACCTGCTGTCAGTACTCTTGGTTGAACCTTGTCATCGTGGTGAAACAACATATGCCATGGGATGGCTTAAATGGGGGCCGAACTAGATGCTGGAGGATTCGGGTGAGGGGAACAAGCTAAGAAGCACGGTAGAAAGGAACACACAAGCTACCCAGGTTCAGGGCTCTCGTAAGGAGATAACACCCCTACTCCTACTCTACTGGTTGTATATTTGGATCGATGGAGTGTACAACACTGGTGCTTCCAAGCTCTCTGTGAGAGGAGGAAGATGAAATATCAAATGAGAGAGTAAGAAGAGACCAACCCTTGGCTAGGGCTCCCTGTGCCACCTTATATAGTGGTGGCCAGGGTTACGACGGTCAAATACATGCAGATGACACTGGCTATAGTCCAAATAGGACAAGGTGACGATGACTGCCACCCTTGACTTGGCCCCTGATTGCTCTTGATGGGACTCACCATCCCTGTACCTTGTACTTGCTTCGACTGTGACCTTACCACTGTGAGGTAAGGACTGTACTTTGGCACAGTGATGGTTGTTAGACCACCACTGTGCACCCTGTCATCATGATCTGCCCCCATGCTTGGATGTTTCCTTCCTTGATTGTAGGGATGTGACCTTGGTTGACCTCTGTATCCCGGATATAACCGTTGGCCATATCCTGGACCTATGTGCCGGACCAACGACCCAAGGTCGGGTAATCTGGCCTCCCCTGTTCCTGCATAATATAACAACTAAGTTAGGTCGGCATATCTATATATACGCCGGCACTCCTCATCTGGTATCCCGGCTATGCCGATATATCTGAACATGGGCCGGGATACGCCTTATATGCCGGTCTGGCCGATACTCTTATATTCTGGCCAGACCCAACTTTGGTCAACCAACATAAAGTCAACCATATTCCTTATATCTTTCTAGTCTCTTGACCCTACCGGGGGTCATCCCCCCGACACTAGTCCCCGAAGCTGTCGAGGTCCCCCAGCCTCAACTGAGGGGCCTTGGCAGGTTCAACATACCATCTCTTCTCTTATACCCTGGCTCCTGGTTATACGCCGGTGATTAAATTATATGCCGGACCTCCGCGTATATGCCGGCTCCTCTTCCTTCTCTAAAAGTTAATCCGGCCGGTCCCGAAGGTATTCCGGACGGGATTTGTTTCAAGCATGGTTATGCCGGTATATAGCTGAAGCTTCCTCAAGAAGCCACGCCCGACAGTTTCCCTCAAAACTTGCAACTGCTCTGCCACTGCGAACGGTCACATCAAGTGATGGTTCACAGTGTGATTACTGTCTCCCATCATTGCCATAACTGGCCTAGTGGCACGGTTACAGGAACCGCCACCCCAGCACTACCACCATGCCCACGTCCACAACCCCGCAGTATAAATAGGGGAGCGGGGGTAACTCTCGCTTTTTACCCTCACTCTTTCTTCTTCCTCTGCACCTTTTCCTCGAGCTCTCCTCCGTCGGAGAAACCAAACAGAGAACTTGTGCCGCCGTGGTCTTCCTTCACGCCGGCGCCGATTCTCACTGTCGCTTGGCCTCTTCACCCTCGACGCCGCCGGTCCTGTTCCTCTTTCGGACACTGCTGGGGGAGATTGGATCTCCATCTGCAAGCTCGCTGTCGTTCCATCGCCACCGCACAAGCTCCGGTGAGTTCTTTCCCCTTCTTTGTTCTTCTTCCTTCATGCTTCTCTCCAACTTCTCAATGGCAACCTCGTTGCCTACATCTCCGGTAGTTATTGTACTTAGCCTCTGATTGACTCGCTTAGCATTGCGGTACACCTTCTCTGGAAGTTCACAGGTGTTCTTCCCATAGGAATTTACCCTTGATTATTTCTGATTTAACTGCGCTGGTAGATCTTCTCTTCGTACTAACTTGTGTGAGATTGGTATACCGGAGAGACTAACCTCCCCCTTTACTCTACTCCTGATAGGACTAACATCACGGGACTCCGGCTCTCACGCCTTGTCCCAGCCACCAAGATGGCTTCATCCAGTATGACGGCCACTTCTGCGTCGGAGGAGGAAAACCTGGCCCAGGTACAAGGACGCTCCGGCTAGGAGGGGTCAGAGGTGACCCCGGCCGACATATCCTGGATCACCACAACAAGACGTGTCCCGGCCGGGGTAGCATGCCGGCTACCTGAGGGAGAGACCGTGCCGGCACCTGAGTTCGGCGAACGCGTCGTCTTCGTCTCTCATTTTGAGCGGGGCTTCGGTCTGCCGGTGTCCGACTTCTTCCAGGACTTCCTGGATACCTAGGACTTGCAGCCCCACCATCTGCCGGCGAATGCGGTTATGATTCTGTCGGCCTTTACTGCCTTCTGCGAGGGCTTTGCCGGCATAGAGCCCTTCACCCAGGCATGGGCAAAATACTTTCAGCTGCGCAAACAAGTCGCTCAAGAGCCCCGGAGCAGGGATGACCCGCCGGAAACTGCTCAAGAAAAGAAGGACCGTCCTATGACCCAATGTGGCATGGCCACCATAATGTTTCGGAAAGGTTCAGACTTCCCCAAGATTGAATTGTTCGAGTCCTGCAAGAAATGGCAGAAGAGCTTCTTCTACGTGAAGAATACCACGGATGCCGATCTGCTCAACCTGCCGCCATATGTGGACGAGCCACCCTTCGAGATGAAGAATTGGACATATAACCCGAAGAACACGGTGGGGCCGGTCAATGCCCTCCACCAGGTTAAGGGCGAGCTGCGGGATGCCGGCCTGACACCGTAGGACATCGTAGCATGCTTCATTAGCCGGCGCGTCTCTCCTCTCCAGCGCCGGTCCCATAAGATTTGTCAGATGAGCGGGGCCGTGGACCCCACTCGACATTCTACACATGAGCTGAGCCCGGCCGACATTCTGCGGCGGGTTAAAGACATTTGCAAGTCTTCACAAGTTACCTTTGCCTGGGGGCTCGAGCCATACAGCCGGGACCACCCCGCCCCGATGGTAAATCTCTTTGACCGGTGCTTCTGCTTTTCGCCTGACATATCCACTCTGCCGGCGTGCTGTTGTTCACCGGCATTATAATGCTTGATCCGACATACTTCTATTGCCAACATACTTCTTGTTTCTGATCAACTTGCTCTGTCTTATGCAGAAATTTAGCTTCCAGGATATGGAGAATTCCTGGATTAAGATCGCCGCAGACCGCACTGTTGCGGATGCAGAAGATCCGGATCATGAGGACAAGTTGCCGAAGAACACCCGCGCTGCCTCTGCCGCGGGTAAGGCCTCCTCATCCCGGCATTCCACTCAAGACTAGAGTGAGGATGATTCTGACGATGATTGCCGGATGTTTATCTGCCCAACTCCTCTTGTTTATGCTCTTCCTGCCATGCCGTCCTCAGTTATCCCGGACGATGTCATTGTCGATGCCGCTCCTCTGAACCAGGGACCTCCCTCCACCGGCGGACGTATGGACCGGAAGCGCGGAGTGAAGCCCCAGCCCGAACCAGTCCAACAAACCAAGAGGCAGAAGATCGGCGTACCCCAGCCCAAGAGGCAGAGACCCGTTGCCTCGGGGTAAGTTTCTTCCCTTTATATTATTTCCGACATATTTCTCCTTTTGATTATTAACTTGGTGTTTTCTCTCTTTCAGGGCTCCTCTTGCGCCGGAACATGCCTCTAGCTCAAGTGCCAGCCCGAACGTTGATAAGCCAGCGTCTCCTGCACGCGCCGACATTCCTACTGCCAGCCACACTACTTCTCCAGCGCCGGCATCTTTGCCTACGACCGAAAAGGCCTCTTCCCCGGCGAAGGATGATCCTCCGCCGCAACAAGACAACTATGCCCCCAAAGTCCACATGGACTCAGGGGCTCAACAAGATACCTCTGACACCGGCGCGCCCGCAAGCGGCGCCGGAACTGCTAAAGATGCCGGCGCAGGCGACACGAGCGCCGGCATAGAGAAAGGAAAGGGTCCCACAGTACCAGAAGTCCGGACTGACCCGGCACCAGTTTCAACAGGACAAGCTACACCGGCCGCGCCGGAACAACCAGCGCCCAAAGCTCCAACTCCTGAACAGACTGCTGCCCCGGCCAAGACCGGCACATTCAAGATAAAGCAGATCATCAAGACCGCAGCATCACGTGCTACAACCGCGCCGGCATCTGCTAAGCCCGCGCCCTCCAGCTCTGCGATGACACTTCATTTTGGCAAGGCCGCGGCCCGGCCCAGCTTCTTCCAGACGCCGGAACTTGAGGGCCGCGTTTCCCTGCTGACCAAAAGTGACAAAAGCCTTGGATCCCTCAAGGAGTACTGCATGAAGTGGAATGATGCTGACTGCATGGACACTGCCAGCTCCAAGAAGAAGAAACTGGCCAGAGCTTGGGCCGCTGGCAATCCTGATGCTATACTGGCCTCCAAGCCCATTCCTATTGCCAGTGAGCTCCTCAGCATCCAGCAGAGGCTTCATCTTTTGGCCGACGCCACCAACGTAAGTATTCTCCTTATATATCCCCAGTCCCTAAAAATGTCGGTTGTCCGAGATACGGACATCCGGGATTTTCAACTATTCTCTTCCACTTAGCTTTTTTCAAATCCAACTATCCGACATATAGGCTCGATCCGAGCTTCAAATCCTAGTCACCGAGGGCCGGGATAGGTGCGCAGCACCTGTGCCGGGTCTTCAAAAAATTAAAACCTATTGTACCTTTCAAATCCACCTGACCGACATATAAGCTCGATTCGAGCTTCAAATCCTAGTCACCGAGGGCCGGGATAGGTGCGCAACACCTGTGCCGGGTCTTCAAAAAAATGAACACTTGGTAGAATCTTCCATTTAACTGATATGCTAAATTTCTCTCATAACATGTCAAATCCCAATATTTTTGCAGCGCATGAACAACGCACGCGCCGACATGTATCATGATCTGGTCTGTGAACACCGGAAGGTATCCAACGAACACAGCAAACTTCGTCTGAAACTGACCCAGAAAGGTAAACTCAGCCGACATACTATTATATGCCGGGTTACTTTCCTCTTTTTTGCTTCACAATATACCTCTTGCCGACATTTTTCAGCTGCTATTGAAGAACAAGTCACCAAGCTTCTTAAGAGGATAAAGGAGCTCACCGGTATGTTGGATTCTGCCAACCTTCAAATGAGCACTTTGTACTTCAAATCCTTTAATCTTTGTGATCATTTTCCAACTTCAAATTCTTCTTACTCTTCTGACCTCGAATCCTTTTTAACTTCAAATCTTTGCAGATGAAAAGGCTGCACTGGAAGCACGCCACCAGGACTATGTGTCCTCAGTGGACGTGGCCAAGCAGTTGGATGAAAGGGATGCCGCCCACAAAGCTGAGGTGGAGCAGTTGAAGAGCCGGATTACTGAGCTCCTGGATGAAAAGGAAGAGAGGGATGGCCAACTTAAAAAGGTCCAGGGGCTGCTTGCCACCTCAGAAGCTTATGCCGCCGGGGCCAAACTTGAACTGCAGCATCTGAAGGAGCAGGCCACCAAGTGGGAAGTTGTTATTGCCCGGTTCAACGTCGATCTCGCCAGTAAGCTTCAAATCCTCTTCTACCCGACACATCTTTTCTGACACATACTGATCTTTTCCAGCATAACCTTTATGCTGACATACATTCCTGTTTCTAACGTCTTCTCCATCTTTCAGACATGTTCCCTGCTTCCGTCGAAGACATCGAGAAGGCTCTGCAGGTGGATCGGGTGAACCGGAATGTTCTGGTTGACTCATCCAGCTGGGACATGTCTGAGCAGCTGATCGCTCTGGAAGCCCGCAAGAAGGCCATGACCTCCTATACCGAAGATCTCTTCCTTGGCGCTCAGGAAGCACACTCCGCCCTCTGGCCGGGACAGAGAATGCCCACTGACCCTCTTGATCTTGGCAATGATCTGCAGCTCTCCAAAGTTTGCCTCAGGCAATGGCGGGACTCCGATGCAAGGGTGGGAGCTGATGAAGCTCTCACTTACTTCCTCTCTTGTTATGAAAAGGTTGACTTGGCGACTCTGCGCTCTGTGTGCGAAGGATCTGCGTGGACCACAGATCCGGAGCTTATCCGGTGTCGCCAGGAGTTAGCCCACAGCTATGTGGACTTCGCCGACACTGAGGCCTTCGTCCGGGACATCCGCGAGCCGGAGAAGAAGGACGATGCTGAGGACGTTGAGGGCTCAGACTCCAGCCAAGATGAAGAAGAAGCTGAAGACGCCGACACTGAAGCTCCGGAGCAGGGTTCTGCCCCGGCCGGAGGTGATGGTTCTATTCCCTCTGCTGGATCCGGCACTCCTGAGGCCGACATTTCTACTGCCACAGCTCCACCTGCCGGTGGCTCTGCCTCCACTCCTGCCCCTTGAACTTTGCAGCACCAAAAACATTAAACTTTATTAGATCCCCGGTATGTTGGGTGCAGTTGTAAGATATACTTTATTTCCCTTTGGTTTGCTACCTGAACAAGTTTTAATTAGGCTTGCTTGTTTATGAATGCCGGATCATCTTTTGGCTAAGTCACCGAGTTTGCTTTCCTGTTTCCCTAACTCCACAACCTTGGCTACTTGTCTACCTTATTTGGCTTTTGACTTATGAGTCTCAAGGTTGCTTCATTAAACATACAGTACTTTAACTTTGAAACTTAGACTTCAAATCATCCGATACTTCAAATTTTTACTTTTGCAATAAAACAAATGTCGGTTCGCTTGCTTTATCTTTCCTTAGCCATTTTTCATGTGTAGACAATCTCCGGCATCTACTCTTGCTAACCATGAAGCCGGGTTTCGGACAGCAGCTGAGTCGAAGAGCGGTCTTTGGTGCCGACACATTACTAGGCCGACATAGGAAACATTCAAATCAAGCCAGCCGACATATAAACGAAAACTGAACACAGACAACAATATATATCGGAGACAGTGCCCGATCTCCTCGGGATGCCGACACTTCCTTCATTAGTCTTGCGCCGGCATATAGTGCCAGCACACAAAGCAAAATGGAAATACATACATTATGCTGCTCAGGAGTGAAATGGACGGAGTAGAGCTATGTTCCATGGTCGCTTGGTTTCTTCTCCGGACCTGTCCACCTTGTTCTTCTTGCGGGCCTGCGCATCTATAAGGTAGTAGGTATCATTGTGCAGAGCTCTGCTCACAATGAATGGCCCCTCCCATGGAGGAGTTAATTTATGCCAGCCTTCTGTGCCTTGCTTTAGCCGGAGCACTAGATCTCCCTCTTGGAATCTCCTTGGATTCACCTTCTTCGCATGATAGCGTCTGAGGTTCTGCTGATATACTGCAGTTCTTGATATCGTTATCTCTCTTGCTTCTTCCAGCAAATCAACATCATTTTCTCTGGCTTCTTTGGCCTCTTCCTCGGTATATAGCACCACTCTTGGTGCATCATTTATTACATCTGTTGGAAGCACCGCTTCTGCTCCATACACAAGGAAAAACGGTGTATAGCCTGTTGACCTATTCGGAGTTGTCCTCAAGCTCCAAAGCACTGCTGGCAATTCATCTAGCCAACATCCGGGAGTTTTTTCTAGTGGCTCTATCAACCGGGGTTTTATGCCGGATAACACTAATCCATTTGACCTTTCCACCTGGCCATTGGTACAAGGGTGGACGACCGACGCAATGTCCAGCCGGATTACCACCTCCTCACAATATCTGGCAAATGGCCCCTGGGCAAAATTTGACCCATTGTCAGTGATGATGCTGTGAGGAACACCATATCTCAAGATAATATCTTTTAAGAATTTCACTGTTGTGTGACCATCACACTTGTTTATGGGCTTTACTTCAATCCACTTGGTGAACTTATCCACCATGACTAGAATATGGGTCATCTTTCCCCTTGCCGGCTTAAATGCTCCAACCATATCTAAGCCCCAGACAGCAAAGGGCCAGGTTATCGGGATAGTCTTTAATGCTGATGCTAGCTGATGAATCTGGTGGGCATACCTCTGACACCCATTGCACTTCCAGACCAGGTCTTCTGCTTCTTGTAGTGCCATCGGCAAATAAAACCCATGCCAGAATACTGTTGCCACTAGGGCTCTGGACGAAGCGTGGTGACCACACTCCCCTAATGAATTTCCCGGAGCATCTCTTGGCCTTCCGCAGATTCAACACATCTCTGCAGCACACCCGTGGCACTTCTTTTGTATATCTCCTTGTTTATGAGGGTATATCCTTTGAATCTCCTTGTAACCCGGCGTGCCTCAGTTTCATCCGCTGATACGTCCATTTTGCATCACTATTTTGTATCATAATTTGCTGTTATTCATTGATATATTTTATATTTAGAGATGATACTTATGTTGTTTCCTCTGTTTTTATATGTTTGATGATCATTGGAGGATTTGCTGCCGGAGTCAGGATTCTGCTGGAAAAGGACCGTCAAGACACCATATTTTGGAAGATCAGGAAAATTCCAGAAAAATACCAGAAAATTATATTTTACCAAAAGACTCTGGAAGCCAGAAGGAGAAGGAGAGAGGAGCCAGGGGGCAGCCTCACGCACAGGGGGCGCGGCCTGGCGTCTGGCCGCGCCGGCCCTGTGTGAGGGCGCCCTGGCCCACTTCTGGTCTCGCCCCTTCACGTACTTCATCGTCCCCGAAAACCTAAGTCAAGGGGGGCTCAGAGAGAGACACAGCCGCCTCTGCGGGGCAGAAAACACCAGAGAGAGAAAAGCTCTCTGGCAGGCAGAAATCTGCCGAGGAAATTCCTTCCCGGAGAGGGGAGATCGTCGCCATCGTCATCACCATCGCCCCGGACTTCATCAGGATTGTCATCATCATCATCTCCATCACCAGCACCTTCATCTCCACCATCACCACGCCATCCCGCTGTAACATCTTGAGTTGGATCTTGTTATATTCTTAGGGGAAACTTTCCCGGTGTTGATTACTCTTGTAGTTGATGCTATTGAGTGGAACCGTTGAATTAAGGTTTATGTTCAGATTGTTACTTACCATTATTTCACCTCTGATCATGATCCATATGATGTCTTGTGAGTAGTTCGTTTAGTTCTTGAGGACATGGGAGAAGTCAAGATGTGAGTAGTGAATTATTGTTGAGAAATATTTAATGGTTTGATATTGTTGTGGTGCTATTTCACTAGTGGTGTCATGTGAACGTCGACTACATGATACTTCACCATTTATGGGCCTAGTGAGATGCATTGTTTATTTGGCTACCAATTGTGGGGTTGCTGGAGTGACAGAAACCTAAACCTCCGTTGGGAAACCATTGCACCAGGGAGCATAGGATCTTAGAGTTTAAGGCTGTGGTTAGATTTATCTTAATTACTTTCTTGTATTTGTGGATGCTTGCAAGGGGTATAATCACAAGTGTGTATTTATCCTAGTAAGGGTAGTGCGCTAGCACAGGTTCACCCCCATAACACCTATCAAACTAATAAAGACTATTTAGCGGTATGAAGCGAAAGCTCTTGACAAAAACTCCCGTGTGTCCTCGAGAACGTTTGGTTATTATAAGTTACACAACCGGCTTGTCCTTTGTTGAAGAAAGGATTGGTCCACTTGCTGCAATTATTACTACTGTCTTTTATTTACTCGCACTTTATTTATTTGAATTACCAAATACCCCTGAAAACCCGTTTGCTAGTATTTACAGTGAATCCTTGATCAAAACCACTAGTCAACACCTTCTGCTCCTCGTTGGGTTTGACACTCTTATTTATCGAAAGCACTACGATACACCCCCTATACTTGTGGGTCATCAAGACTATTTTTTGGCACCGTTGCCGGGGAGTGAAGCGCTATTGAAGAGTGGAATTGGTAAAGGTAACCGTCACTGTGAGTATTGTTTTTATTTTTGTCTTTATTTTTATTTTACTCTGCTATGGAGAATTCTCTATTTGGTTTCCTATTTGGGAACACTTCTACCACTGCTGCACATGTGCATGAACCACCACCACCACCTGCTGAAGTTGATCCTTTTAAAATACCTATGAAAATTGTTGGGCATATTATGGATAACAGCTATTCAGGAGATGGAACTGTCCATCCAGGTGATCACTTACTATTTATACATGAATTATGCGAGTTGTTCAGGTGTGCAGGTATTTCACCAAGCCATGTCAAGAAGAAGCTATTCTCTTTATCATTGAAAGGCAGAGCTGAGGAGTGGTATCGACTGCTCCAAGATGGTCCATCTATGGCATGGGAGGAAATTGTACCTCTCTTTTATTCCAAGTTTTATCCTCCAAGTGAAATCCATAAAGATCATAATCGGATATATAATTTTTGGCCTCATGATGGAGAGAGTATTGCCCAAGCGTGGGGGAGATTAAAGTTACTAATGCTCAAATGCCCCATTCATGAGCTCCCCAATAATATTTTTATTGATAATTTTTATGCACGGCTTACTCTTCCTGATAAGGATTATTTGGATGCTTCTTACTTTGGATCATTTACTCATATGAAAGAAGATGCTAAGTGGAAACTTCTTGACCGTATACAAGAGAATGCTGAAGGATGGGAAAACGACAAAGGTAGGAAGTTAGGTATAAACTATGATTATGAATGCATTAAAGCTTTTATGGGAACCGATGACTTTCATAGTTTTAGCACTGCTTATGGTCTTGATTCACAAATACTTGCTAATTGTCTTAAGGCCTTTGCCTCTTATCTTGATGTTCCAAAGAAAGATTGGAACAAATATCATGTGCCTTATAAAGATTCTATTAGTCATATACCTGCTGCAGCTACTGAGGTTTGTACTGTTGATAGCATTGTGCCTGAACCTTATTTTGAGAAGACACCTTTTCCTGCTAAGGTAAAGAAGTATTCTACTTTGGTAAGTGTGTCTAATAAAAGTACTAAGAAAGCTATAGAACCTAATGAGCAAATTACTATTAAGTCTCCTGTAGCTATATTGAAGGATCTTGTTACTAAAGATGTAGGGGATGAATATATTCTTTTTTGTGAAGATGCTTCTAACATTCTCTCACATCCTAAAAGGCATAGGAAAACAAGTGTTCCTGTTATTTCTGTCAGGATTGGATATCATTGCTATTATGGTTTATGTGATATTGGTGCTAATGCTATTCCTTTAGAGCTTTACAAAGAAATTATGCATGAGATTGGCGCTTGTGAACTTGAAGATATTGATGTGGTTGTTCAGCTTGCTAACAGAGAGACTATTTGGCCTCTTGGTATTGTTCGAGATGTGGAAGTTCTTTGCGGTAAGACTAAATACCCTACTAATTTTCTGGTACTTGGTAAGGAGGCTAGTAAAACTTGTCCTATTATTTTTGGTAGACCCTTTTTGAACACTTGTGGCACTGTGATAGATTGTAAGAAGGAGAATTTTTTTACTAAGTTTAATGGAGAGTCTTATGAGTTTAATTTTTCCAAGTTTGCTAAGACTTCTTATGAAAATGACACGCCTAATGAAAATTTTCGAGTTGAACAGCTTGCTTCTATTGCTCTTGCTCCTAATAATGCTTTGCAGCCATTCATGGAAGATCACGAAAGTGATGTTTTTAGTAAGGAAAGAGAAGAGATTGACGCCATTTTCCTTCGTCAACAACCGCTGATCAAGCACAATTTACCTGTGGAGGATCTTGGTACCACTTTTCCACCTAAGGAAGATCCTATTTTTGAATTAAAGCCTTTGCCTGATAATCTTAAATATGCTTATATAGATGACAAGAAAATATATCCTGTTATTATTAGTTCTAAACTTTCAGGAAAGGAAGAAGAAAGATTATCGGGGATATTGAGGAAACACCAAGGAGCTATGGGATATACTCTTGATGATTTAAAAGGAATTTGCCCCACTTTATGTCAGCATGCCATTAATATGGAGAAACACGCGAAGCCAGTTGTGGAGCATCAACGCCGCTTAATTCCCAAGATGAAGGATGTGGTAAGAAATGAGGTATTAAAGCTCCTTGATGCTGGTATTATTTATCCTATTGCTGATAGTAGATGGGTTAGTCCTGTTCATTGTGTTCCTAAGAAAGGAGGTATGACTGTTGTGCCTAATGAGAATAACGAGCTTATTCCTAAAAGGGTAGTAGTTGGTTATAGGATGTGCATTGATTATAGGAAGGTAAACAAAGTTACTAAGAAAGATCATTATCCTTTACCGTTTATAGATCAGATGTTAGAAAGGTTATCTAAGAAAACTCATTTTTGTTTCCTTGATGGTTATTCTGGCTTTTCTCAAATTGCTGTTAAAAAGGAAGATCAAGAGAAAACCACTTTTACTTGTTCTTATGGAACTTATGCTTATAGACGTATGCCGTTTGGTTTATGCAATGCTCCTGCTACTTTTCAAAGATGCATGTCTGCTATTTTTCATGGCTTTTGTGAAGAAATTGTGGAGGTTTTCATGGACGACTTATCCATCTATGGAACTTCTTTTGATAATTGTTTGCACAACCTTGATAAATTTTTGCAGAGATGCGAAGAAACTAACCTTGTTCTTAACTGGGAGAAATGCCACTTTATGGTAAATGAAGGAATTGTCCTTGGACACAAATTTTTTGAAAGAGGTATTGAAGTTGACAGAGCAAAAGTGGAGGCAATTGAGAAAATGCCCTGTCCCAGAGATGTAAAAGGTATTCGTAGTATTCTTGGTCATGCTGGTTTCTATAGGAGGTTTATTAAAGATTTCTCTAAGATTTCAAAGCCTCTTACCAATCTTCTTCAAAAAGATGTTCCATTTGTCTTTGATGATGATTGTAAAGAAGCTTTTGAAACTCTTAAGAAGGCTTTAACTACTGCTCCTATTGTTCAACCACCTGATTGGAATTTACCTTTTGAACTTATGTGTGATGCTAGTGATTTTGCTGTTGGTGCTGTTCTTGGACAGTGAGTAGATAATAAGTTGAATGTTATTCATTATGCTAGTAAGACTCTTGATGCTGCTCAGAAAAATTATGCTACCACTGAGAAAGAGTTTCTTGTTGTTGTTTTTGCATGTGATAAGTTTAGATCTTACATTGTTGATTCTAAAGTTACTATTCATACTGATCACGCTGCTATTAGATATCTTATGACTAAGAAGGATGCTAAGCCTAGGCTTATTAGATGGGTGTTGCTTTTACAAGAATTTGATTTGCATATCGTAGATAGGAAAGGTGCTGAAAATCCTGTGGCTAACAACTTATCTAGATTGGAAAACATTTCTTTTGATCCTATTCCTGTTAATGATAGTTTTCCAAATGAACAGTTAGCTGCTGTAAACGTAACTTCATGAGACCTTCCTTGGTATGCTGATTATGCTAACTTTATTGTTTCCAAGTATTTGCCTCCAACTTTTACAGCTCAGCAAAGAAGGAAATTCTTCTATGATTTGAGGCATTACTTTTGGGATGACCCACACTTATATAAAGAAGGAGTTGATGGTATTATGCGAAGATGCGCACCGGAATATGAGCAACAAGAGATATTAAGGAAGTGCCATGGAAGCGCTTATGGAGGGCATCATGCTAGAGATAGAACCGCACAGAAGGTTCTACAATCAGGTTTTTATTGGCCAACCCTCTTTAAAGATGCTAGAAGGTATGTTTTATCTTGTGATGAATGTCAAAGAGTTGGTAATATTTCTAGACGCAATGAAATGCCTATGAATTACACTCTTGTTATTGAACCATTTGATTGTTGGGGATTTGACTTTATGGGTCCTTTTCCTCCTTCAAAAGGCTATACCCACATACTTGTTGCTGTTGATTATGTTACTAAATGGGTAGAAGCTATACCTACAAAGAGTGCCGATGGTGAGAGCTTGTTAAAAATGCTTAAAGATGTTATTTTTCCTAGGTTTGGTGTGCCTAGATATCTTATGACTGATGGAGGTTCTCATTTTATTCATGGCAGTTTTAGAAAAACTCTTGCTAAATATGATGTTAATCATAGAATTGCTTCTGCTTATCATCCCCAAACTAATGGGCAGGTAGAGCTTTCTAATAGAGAAATCAAGTCTATCTTGCAGAAGACTGTCAATAGATCTAGGAAAAATTGGGCTAGTAAGTTAAATGATGCTTTATGGGCTTATAGAACTGCTTATAAGAACCCCATGGGTATGTCTCCTTATAAGATGGTTTACAAAAAAGCATGTCACTTGCCTTTAGAATTAGAACACAAAGCTTTTTGGGCAGTGAAAGAGCTTAATAGAGATTTTAAACTAGCCGGTAAGAAAAGGTTGTTAGATTTGAGTTCTCTAGACGTGTGGAGAAATGAAGCGTATGAGAATGCCAGACTTTTCAAAGAGAAAGTCAAGCAATGGCATGATAAGAGAATCCTTAAGAGAGAGTTTCATGTTGGTGAGAAAGTTCTATTGTATAGGTCTCATCTCAGATTTTTTGCAGGGAAATTACTCTCTAAATGGGAAGGACCATATGTTATTGTGGAAGTATACCGCTCAGGTGCTATTAAGATTGCTTCATTGAAAGATGACTCTACACAAGTGGTGAATGGGCAAAGACTCAAACATTATATTTCTGGAGATTCTTATAATGAAGATGTTGATGTAATTGAAACAGTTTCTCTAGAAGAATTCATCCAAGACAAAATGCAGGTACCTGCAGAGTTCGTTTTTGAATAGGTAACAGTTCTAGTCAGAAAGGTTTCGCGAAAAACTACTCCTTTATTATTTTTGCTGTTTTTAATAAATATGAAAAATCACGAGGCGAAAACGGGCAGGAAAAGGAGTCCGTGTGCTCCTCACACACATGGGGCGCGGGCCCACCTCTGGCCGCGCCGCCCTGGTGTGAGAGCACACCGGAACTCGTTTGTGTCCCGGTTTCCTCCTGTGATTTCATTTCGATGTATAATTTTCACTTATATAATCCCCTGGAGTACTCGAGGTCTGTATATCATTTTCTCGTCGTGTTTTGCTTCGAGCTGTTTCTGTCAGGAGTTGATCTTAAGCTTGGGGGAGCACCATGGCCTCTGAAAGCAATGACAAGGGCAAAAGACCTTGGGAAGGTAATCACCAAAGCCAAAAGTGGAAGGAGGAGCAAGATGCTGGAAGATCAAGGCCAAGAAACCCTGCATTTGAAGGACCAACGAAAGCTAGACGTATCTTTTCTCATGATATGCAGGGGCCAACATTACATGTTTTGGATCTAAACTCCATGCCTGTGATAAAAGAGGGTATGCTGGTCACTAATGAGTTTTGCGCTCAATATCGAGTTTTGAAGAGGGAGGTAGAGATGCTTCAAGAAGAGAATCTCAGGCTTCGCCGGATGCTGGAATACTTTGTTAATCCAAGGCTGCTTCCACTACCGCCAAAGGAGTAACTCGTCATGGGTATAAGCATCCCCTTGGCTTGTTCCAAGCTTGGGGGAGTGCTGCGGTATCACATCATTATCTTTTACTCATTTACTTTTCAAGTAGAGTCATATCATGAATAGAGAAATTATCCTATAGAATAGTTCGCAGTGTGGAAGTATCCTCCTTAGTTGGTTATCTATGTATCCCTTGGTGTGAGTTGCGGTAATGAAATATTAATGAGAAGTTTTATCGTTTACTTTCCGCACACTTTATTTTAGTTTGCAATGTTTCTTATATGATTAGTCTTGTTGATTAGTATTGGTATCACTTTGGGAGCATGAGTAAATTTAGTTGGTTTTGGCAAACTTAGCTTGGTCAGTAGCAGCATTACCTTGAGGTTTGAGTAGAAAAGAATAAAGAAGTGTTTGTAGCTACATCACTTCAGTTTACCCTTCATGTTTGGCTTATAAGCATTGTTATTCTCAAAGTTAAAATCGTTGTACCTTCAAGGGAGTTTGCATGATTGTTCTTATTAAATGTATGTATGTTTGTTTCATGCAACTCTTATGCTTGCTACCCAGCCTTGCTAGCCAAAGACCTGTACTGAGAGGAAATACTTCTCGTGCATCCAAATCCCAAAATCCAAGTCACTTCCAAAGAGTCCACAATAAATTCCTATGCATGGTATTTTTAAGCCATTCCAAGTAAATTTTCATGTGCTACCTTTCAAAAACCTTCAAATACTTCTCATTTTGTGCCATTGTTTTTAGCTCATGAGGACGTAGTGGATGGGTTTGTTATCTTCCATACTAAATTAAGTACCCCTCGACTAGGCAGCTTCATCTGCTCGTCACTAATTTTTGCAAGGGAGCTGGTCAGACCATTATAATCTAAAAAAGAAAAGAAAGAAAAGAGCACTCCTCCATGGTTTGTGAAAGTTGGTCGGCACCCGATGGAATCGGTTAGCCATGGTTTGAGAAAGGAAAAAGGTGGGGAGGAGTGCCAAGCTATAAAAGAGCACTAATGTGCCAATTAATCAAACATCTCGGAACCGCTCTCACTTGTTTAGTATGGAAGATATCAAGAACTCCGTTGCTAGTCGTTGACAAAAGCAACCACCTCTCAAAACAATTTTTACCTCTATTTTACAAATGAAAAGCTCTAGCACATGTTTAATCCCTGCTTCCCTCTGCGAAGGGCCTATCTTTTACTTTTATGTTGAGTCAACCTATTCCCCTCTATCTCAAGCAAGCATTTGAGTTGTTATGTTTCACTCATCCATATGTTGATCCGTTTAATCATGTTTACTATCTTCTTTGTTTGGTACAATGTTTTTGTCTGAAGGAATATATCTTTGAAAGCTTTCTTTGAATGCAAAAAGTTTGTTTCGTTGAACATATGGTTTTTGCTATATTAGCTCTGTTTTAAAAAGGCTCCATTCAAAGGCTAGTATAGTTTGTTCATCGTTCTCTGACCAAGAACTAAGGTTTGCCATCACCAATTATAGTTTACCTTGTGCATCTTTATACGTGATCCCTTTTACTTATCGCAAGTCTATATTATAAAGGGAAGTTGCTGTCTATTATAACTTGTGCCTTTGGTGAATGTGATGCTTCTTGTCCGTATTTTGATTATCGACACTTCACTCCATAAACCTGTGGTCATGTTTACCGAGTTTAGTTTTCGCTTGGGGACAAGCGAGGTCTAAGCTTGGGGGGTTTGATACGTCCATTTTGCATCACTATTTTGTATCATAATTTGCTGTTATTCATTGATATATTTCATATTTAGAGATGATACTTATGTTGTTTCCTCTGTTTTTACATGTTTGATGATCATTGGAGGATTTGCTGCCAGAGTCAGGATTCTGCTGGAAAAGGACCGTCAAGACACCATATTTTGGAAGATCAGGAAAATTCCAGAAAAATACCAGAAAATTATATTTTACCAAAAGACTCCGGAAGCCAGAAGGAGAAGGAGAGAGGAGCCAGGGGCAGCCTCATGCACAGGGGGCGCGGCCTGGCCCCTGGCCGCGCCAGCCCTGTGTGAGGGCGCCCTGGCCCACTTCTGGTCTCGCCCCTTCGCGTACTTCATCATCCCCGAAAACCTAAGTCAAGGGGGGGCTCAGAGAGAGACATAGCCGCCTCTGCAGGGCGGAAAACACCAGAGAGAGAAAAGCTCTCCGGCAGGCAGAAATCTACCAGGGAAATTCCTTCCCGGAGAGGGGAGATCGTCGCCATCGTCATCACCATCGCACCAGACTTCATCGGGATCATCATCATCATCATCTCCATCACCAGCACCTTCATCTCCACCATCACCACGCCATCCCGCTGTAACATCTTGAGTTGGATCTTGTTATATTCTTAGGGGAAACTTTCCCGGTGTTGATTACTCTTGTAGTTGATGCTATTGAGTGGAACTGTTGAATTAAGGTTTATGTTCAGATTGTTACTTACCATTATTTCACCTCTGATCATGATCCATATGATGTCTTGTGAGTAGTTCGTTTAGTTCTTGAGGACATGGGAGAAGTCAAGATGTTTGTAGTGAATTATTATTGAGAAATATTTAATGGTTTGATATTGTTGTGGTGCTATTTCACTAGTGGTGTCATGTGAATGTCGACTACATGATACTTCACCATTTATGGGCCTAGTGAGATGCATTGTGTATTTGGCTACCAATTGTGGGGTTGCTGGAGTGATAGAAACCTAAACCTCCGTTGGGAAACCATTGCACCAGGGAGCGTAGGATCTTAGAGTTTAAGGCTGTGGTTAGATTTATCTTAATTACTTTCTTGTATTTGCGGATGCTTGCAAGGGGTATAATCACAAGTGTGTATTTATCCTAGTAAGGGTAGTGCGCTAGCACAGGTTCACCCCCATAACACCTATCAAACCAATAAAGACTATTTAGCGGTATGAAGCGAAAGCTCTTGACAAAAACTCCCGTGTGTCCTCGAGAACGTTTGGTTATTATAAGTTACACAACCGGCTTGTCCTTTGCTGAAGAAAGGATTGGGCCACTTGCTGCAATTATTACTACTGTGTTTTATTTACTCGCACTTTATTTATTTGCATTACCAAATACCCCTAAAAACCCGTTTGCTAGTATTTACAGTGAATCCTTGATCAAAACCACTAGTCAACACCTTCTGCTCCTCGTTGGGTTTGACACTCTTATTTATCGAAAGTACTACGATACACCCCCTATACTTGTGGGTCATCATCCGCCGGTACTTGGCCATCGACCAAGAAATCCATTATGGGTCGTGCCCATAAGGGCACTTCCCTAATAGTGAATACTGCCTGATCTATCTCCATCATTTCGATCGATACATAATCGATCTCCATGGGCTGCGAAGTCCCCGGGACAAAGGGATCAGTCCCCGGGTATGCCGGAACAGTCCCCGGGTATACCGGCACAACCTCCTGGTACATTTTTCCCTTGCCTTTATCTCTGCTCCGG
Organism: Dactylis glomerata; assembly: GCA_007115705.1. Taxonomy (NCBI): domain Eukaryota; kingdom Viridiplantae; phylum Streptophyta; class Magnoliopsida; order Poales; family Poaceae; genus Dactylis; species Dactylis glomerata. The sequence goes on from QXEO01000184.1 coordinate 2,136,716, forward strand.
AATACTGCGCTTACTGCATGTGTCGGCCCAGTCCCCGGGACTGAGAGAGCAGTCCCCGGGTTATCTGAACTGGCTCCGGCATCTAACTCCATCGGAACTGCTTCCTCTGGGCTTGGCGGAACGTACATGGATGATGACTCCGGCGAGGGCTTGATTGATGGCTTCCTCAGATGCTCCAGCGAAGTGCCGGGCGGAATTGACTCTCTGGAAGATCCTAGCTTGGACAATGTATCGGCCGCTTCATTCTGAGCCCGGGGAACGTGCCAAAACTCACAACCTTTGAAGTAGCCACTCAATTGCTGCACCAAGAAATGATAGGACCCCATGTTTGCATCATGCGTATCCCATATGCCGGAACACTGCTGAATCATCAAATCCGAATCACCAAAACACATAATCTGGCGAATGCCTATGTCCTTGGACACCTTCAGGCCATGCACAAGTGCCTCATACTCCGCCACATTATTTGATGCTGCAAAGTGGATCTGCAGAACATATCTCAACTGGTCATTTTTGGGTGAAGTGAGAACTATACCGGCACCCAAGCCATGAATTGTCTTGGACCCATCGAAATGCATCCTCCAATAGTTTGCATCTGGCAATGGTGGCTCATACTGTATCTCAGCCCAATCAATGAAGAAATCGGCCAACACCTGGGACTTGATCGTATCCCTCTTATCATACTGAGGTGTATATGGTGAGAGCTCTATTGCCCACATGGCTATCCGACCACTGGCATCTTTGTTGCCTATGATTTCCGAGATAGGGGCTTCAGCCACTACCCGGATTGGATGCTCCTGGAAGTAATGCTTGAGCTTCTTGGCCGCCATATAGACACCATATGTCATCTTCTGATAATGGGGGTAGTTTTGCTTCAAGGTGGAAAGGACTTCACTCAAATAATATACCGGCCGCTGCACGGTTTTGCCTCCTTCCTCTCGCTCCACTACCACCACTGCACTGACAACTCTGTTGGTCGCTGCTATATAGAGCAACATCGGCTCCCTGGGCATTGGAGATGCCAACACCGGCGCTGTTGACAACATCTGCTTCAACTCCTTGAACGCTGCATCTGCTTGCATCATCCAGACAAATGTGTCGGACTTCTTCACCAGTTGATATAACGGCAAGGCTTTCTCTCCCAGCCGGCTTATGAAACGGCTCAGGGATGCAAGGCATCCGTGAACTTCTGTACTTCTTTCAAATTTACCGGCGGTTTCATTCTCTCTATGGCACGAATCTTGCCGGGATTCACCTCAATACCCCGGCTGGAAACCAAGAAACCAAGTAGCTTGCCCGCCGGCACACCAAAGGTGCACTTAGCCGGATTCAACTTCATCCGGAACCTCCTCAGATTTGCAAAGGTTTCTCGGAGGTCATCTATGAGAGTCTTGCTCTCCTTGGTTTTTATGACGACATCATCGACATACACCTGCACTTTTTTATCTATTTGGTCATGCAAACACTTTTGCATACACCTCTGGTAAGTTGCGCCGGCATTTCTCAAACCAAACAGCATAGTGAGATAGCAATAAGCCGTACAGGGTGATAAAGGATGTCTTTATTTGATCCGGCTCATACAAAGGGATCTGGTGGAAACCAGAATAGGCATCTACGAATGATAATAGTTCACATCCAGCTGTGGAATCAATCACTTGATCGATCCGAGGGAGCGGGAATGGATCTTTAGGACATGCCTTGTTCAAGTTGGTGTAATCAACACACATCCGCCATATCTTTACTATGGCGGGCTCATCCTTCTTCTTTTCCACCAAAACCGGATTAGACACCCAATCCGGATGCAGTACTTCCTTGATAAAGCCGGTAGCTAGGAGCGTGGCCACTTCCTCCCAAATTGCTTTCCTTCTATCATCTGCATTCCGCCGGAGCGGCTGCTTCACCGGCCTAGCATCCGGTCTTACATGCAGTGCGTGCTCAGCCAGCTCCCTCGGCACACCTTGCAGGTCTGAAGTAGACCATGCAAAGATATCCCGATTCTCACGGAGGAAGCTGATGAGCTCGCTTTCCTATTTGGGGTCCAAACCTGCGCCGATGAGGGCATGGCACTCCGGGAAAACCTCATCCAGAGGCACCTTCTTGACTTCCTTGGCCACTTGAAAAGAAGTGCCGCCACTTGGGTTCGTCATGCCCGGCAAAGATTTGCCGGCCACGACCGTTTCAGCAATCTCCACTGATCGCTTGAGCCTCTTCTTCTCTTCTGCAATGATCAGAGTCTCGGCCAGATTAGATCCGGCCGTGGCACATGCCATCGAACGCTTGTAATCACCAATGATGGTAATCACTCCTCGGGGCCCCAGCATCTTCATCTTCAGATACGCCACATGAGTAGAAGCCATCAACTTTGCCAATGCCGGCCTGCCTAGCAGTGCATGGTAAGGACTATCCAGATCCACCACCTCGAACATGAGGTTCTCCACTCTGCAGTTATCCTGGTTGCCGAACATGACATCTATCCAGATTTTGCCCATTGGCGCACATGAAAGTCCCGGCACAATGCCGTGGAATATTGTCTTGCTTGGCTCCAGCATATTCTCCTTGATGCCCAACTTCTGCATCGTATCTCGATACATGATATTGATGCTGCTTCCATTGTCAATGAGGACCTTGCTGAACCTCACATTATTTGCCGGCCCGACAAACGTCGGATCCATCACTAGCGCATATCCGCCGGGGTTTGGCATGATCTTGGGGTGATCTGCCCTGTCCTAGCCAATGGCCTGGTCAGACCAGTACATCAACTTTGGGACTGCCGATATAATGGCATTTACTTCCAGACTCCGCTGATACAAACTTTGCTTGTCTGTTCTTTCGGTCTCAAAGACCATATAGCTCTGATCATGCTCTTTGTACTCATTCCGGCCCGCAGCTGGGCCGCCGGCATAGTACTCCGGATTATAGCTCTGATCAACTTGATTCACGCCGGCATTTCTGGCATTGTTCTGATTTCCGGGATTAACCGGCCTGGGCGGAACTGCCACTGTATTTGCACCTATCAACGGCGATGGAGCTGCCGGGTTAGGTGGCTTAGCCGGCCCAAAAGGACCTGCACGACCTGCCAATATGTCGTCTAGCCATGAACAGTTTCTGGTCAAATGATTCGCCGGCTTACCCGGCTGAAATGTGTGAAACACACAAGGCTTGTCCATGGCCAAACCCACTGTATACTTCGGCCATTGCTTCTTCTGGCCGGCGCCGCCGCCGGCATTCTTGTTGATCCAGACATTCTTTTTCTGGAAGGGCTGCGCTTGCTGCTGCTGCTGAGGCTGCTGATAGCCCTCATATCTCGGACGCTGGCTACTACCGGCGCCCCCTTGTTCTCCCTCCACGGCCGCCACTTGTGACGAGCCATACCGATAATCCGGCTTGTCATCTCTCCTCTTATTCCGGTTATCAGGGCGATAGAACTACCCCAATTCCCCGGTGTTGTTACTATTCTGCTGGGTCTGCCCCTGTCCTTGTGAATCAAGGGTGGGCTGTATGGGATCTCCCAATGCATAACTGTCGGCAATCTTGATTGTTTCGGCCAACGTGGCCGGCATCTCCCTCTGAAGCTTTTGCCACAACATGGTGCCATGCCAGCACCCCTGAGCGAACCACATGATGGCCTGCTACTCCACAACTCCTTCGCGGGAATTGCGCAACGTGCACCACCTGGTCAGGTAGTCACGGTCGGTCTCATACTCTCCTTGCCGGTAGTTAGCTAGCTGCTGCGGGCGGTTGGGTGTCTTGTAGGTACTGGTGAAGTTTGACACGAACTGCTCTTCAAAATCGATCCAGCCGTTGATACTTCTGGCCGGCAGATTATTCAGCCATATCCTGGCTGGTCCTTCAAGCATCTGCGGCACATATCGTACCGCCCATCTGAGGTTTCCTCCGGCGATGTTCACTGCAGTGGAGTAGTCCTCCAACCAATCTTCCGGCTTTGTACTACCGTTATATGTCCTCGCGCCACGCGCGAGCTGAAAACAATAAGGTACCGGCTCACCCATAATCCGGGGTCCAAAGCACATAGGACCCGGAGCTCCTTGTCTCTCCACCATCTCTGTCTGGTAAATTCTGTCCAGCTTGAAACTCGCATCATTCGCGGCCAAGGACCGAGGTCCTAGCCGGGACGCAATTGGGCCCGCAATCATTTTTTGCTGCTGCTGCTACGGCTGGTATTGCTCATTCTGCTGGCCTTGCTGATACTGCTGCTGCTGATATCCCGTCCTCGCAAGGGCGGAATTTCCATCATCTTCCCGATGTCTCGGCTGACCCGTGCCTTGCTGCTGCACCGCATATCCGGCGCCCTGCTGCTGACGCCGGGCAGCACTGTTACTCCGGGCCCCACCGGCCGAGCGTGCTCCTTGCTCGGCCGGCACATTTTGGTCGGCCTTCTTGCTGCCAACATTCTTGTCAGCTTGGCCAGCACTCTTCTGAACTATCGCCTACTTTCCGGCGATTGCCGGATCATACACCTGGATCTGCTTGTCCCGGCGGCCAGAGGTCACACTTCTGGCACGTCGGGCGCTTGGATGCGGGGACGAAGCTTGGCCCTTCGACCTCGCGCCGGCACCTCCCACCGACGCAATGTACTGGGATGCACCGGCACCTGGGTTTGCCTTCTTAAAGGCCTCCTGCTGCTTGGTAGCTTCAGACAAAAGATGGTTAAGCCGGGCTTGCTGCTCATGCAGTGCTTCGCCGGATAAATTAGATAAGTCCTTAGCTACTTCTACTGCTGCTCTAAGGTTCTTCACTGGTGAGCTATAGATTACCTTAGGTACAGTACTAGTTGCACTATGACTCTTATCTCTAGCATCTTTACCTAGCTCAGTGTTAAGATCTCTACCTCTAGTTCTAACTTCCTCTATTCGGCTAGGCCGGGTTACCACAGGAGTAAAACCATGAGCTGCCTCATACTCACGGAGTTGCCAGTTAAACCGTTTGCGCTCCTGATGCATGGCCAGGGCCTCGTCGACGAGGGCCTGGCGAGATCCCTCCAGGACCTCCTTCGCCTGCTCCGGATCATCGCCGGATCGCACCGGTTCAAGAAGCCGATCGATGATGAGGAGGAGGGGCTGGCCCCTAGCCGGCACGCTGGAAGTGCCGGCCAGGTTCTCTGCACGCTCCAACGGAGGACGCGCTGACCTCTTGACCTTCTCCAGCTCCGGGGGAGTATCCGTTGCTGCTGATTTGCCGGCGCCACTCGCCGGCGGCACGGATGTGCCGGCCATCATCACCTCTGCCGACTCTACTGGGCGAGCGCTACGCCCAGCGTGAGCCAGCAGATGCGATGGAGGATCTGCCGCCACCAGCACCTTCTTTCTGCAAACACTCTCAGTCCCCACGTACACCTCGTGGGAACCGAAAGACATGATCCGGCCATCCCTGGGGAACGGCCGGCCGCCGAGACATCTGGCGTTGTCACTGATGAAGCTGAGCGAGCCTAGTCTCTGGACGAGGCCAGAGACCACGCGCACCCGTGACGCCGCTATCACGGACCCCGTCCGAATGAACACTCCGCCCAGCATATCGATCTGCCCCACGGTGGGCGCCAAATGTCGTCATGGTGAAACAACATATGCCATGGGATGGCTTAAATGGGGGCCGAACTAGATGCTGGAGGATTCGGGTGAGGGGAACGAGCTAAGAAGCACGACAGAAAGGAACACACAAGCTACCCAGGTTCGGGGCTCTCGTAAGGAGATAACACCCCTACTCCTGCTCTACTGGTTGTATATTTGGATCGATGGAGTGTACAACACTGGTGCTTCCAAGCTCTCTGTGAGAGGAGGAAGATGAACTATCAAATGAGAGAGTAAGAAGAGACCAACCCTTGGCTAGGGCTCCCTGTGCCACCTTATATAGTGCTGGCCAGGGTTACAACGGTCAAATACATGCAGATGACACTGGCTATAGTCCAAATAGGACAAGGTGATGATGACTGCCACCCTTGACTTGGCCCCTGATTGCTCTCGATGGGACTCACCATCCCTGTACCTTGTACTTGCTTCGACTGTGACCTTACCACTGTGAGGTAAGGACTGTACTTTGGCACAATGATGGTTGTTAGACCACCACTGTGCACCCTGTCATCATGATCTGCCCCCATGCTTGGATGTTTCCTTCCTTGATTGTAGGGATGTGACCTTGGTTGACCTCTGTATCCCGGATATAACCGTTGGCCATATCCTGGACCTATGTGCCGGACCAACGACCCAAGGTCGGGTAATCCGGCCTCCCATGTTCCTGCATAATATAACAACTAAGTTAGGCCGGCATATCTATATATACGCCAGCACTCCTCATCTGGTATCCTGGCTATGCCGATATATCTGAACACGGGCTGGGATACGCCTTATATGCCGGTCTGGCCGATACTCTTATATTCCGGCCAGACCCAACTTTGGTCAACCAACATAAAGTCAATCATATTCCTTATATCTTTCTAGTCTCTTGACCCTACCGGGGGGCATCCCCCCGACAAACCCTTAATCTTACTCCTTCTTGACAGAGCCCATATTGTCATAAGGCTACACTGGAAGTACTTTAATCATGGAAGCCATATTAATCTCTTGAATCCTGAGTGGCCGTCTCGAGCGGCATCCTGAGCTACACATCTGTCCTAGCATGTGCCCCAGGACCCACCTACTTCGCTTTTCCGTCTTACCACTCCACCCAGGTAGTTCATTTTAGTTGAAGTTGTTAATTTATTCACAAAACAACTTTTCATATGATCAAAGCATAGCATCAATATTCAGATATTTAGCATCCTACCAGGTGGGGTTCAGGGATAGCTACTCACTACTAGGATCTAGCACTTTGTAAAAAGTTGAACATTCACCTATCATGCATACTGATACGTCTCAAACGTATCTATAATTTTTGATGCTCCATGCTTGTTTTTACACCATTTGCCTTTTGTTTCGTTACACTTAGTGGCATTTTTATGCATTTTCCGGAACTAACCTATTAACGAAGTGCCACAGTGCCAGTTTCCTGTTTTCTGCTGTTTTTATGTTTCAGAAGTGATACACAGGAAATATTCTCGGAATTGGACGAAACAAGTTCCTGAAGTCTTATTTTACCCGGAAGCTTCCAGAGATCCGAAGGAGAGTAGGAGGTGAGGGACCAGGGGCCCACACGCACAGGTGGCGCGGCCAGCCCCTGGCCCATGCCACCCCCGTGTTTGGACGCCTGGCCCCTCCTCTGACAACGCCCCTTCGCCTATAAAGACCCCCCGACGAGAAAAACCTAAGGACCCGATCAGATTTCTAGAACACATCGCGATCTGCCGCCGCCATCGACCCGAAGATCGGGAGGGTCCAGAAGCTCTTCCCGGCACCCTGCCGGAGAGGGGAATCGCCACCGGAGGTCTTCTTCATTGCCATGCTTGCCTCCGGAGCGATGAGTGAGTAGTCTACCTTGGACTATGGGTCCATATCAGTAGCTAGATGGTTGTCTTCTCCACTATGTGCTTCATGTTTAGATCTCATGAGCTGCCATACATGATTGAGATCACCGTTATGTAATTCTACATGTTTGGTTTGTTGGGATCCGATGAATATTGGTGTTTATGATTAAGTTGATGTACTGAATTATATCTTTTGTTATCTCTATGTTGTTTATGATCTTGCATGCTCTCCGTTGTTAGTAGCTATCTTGGCCGAGTAGTTGCTAGTGACTCCAAGAGGGGGTATTTATGCCCGATAGTGGGTTCATGTCTCTATTTCACCTGGGGGAGTGACAGAAACCTCTAAGGTGGTAGATGTGTTGTTGCTACTAGGGAGAAAACAACATTCATATGCTCAAGGGCATATGCTTTGTTTACATTACACACTTTGCTTAATCCAATTATCTGTTGTTCGCAACTTAATACTTCTAGGGTGTTCGGATTGATATCCCAGGGGGTGGATTATTAGTCATAGATGCAGTTGGATGGCGGTCTATGTATTTTGTTGTAATGCCCAGAGTAAATCTCATAGTGATCTTCTTGACATATCACGTTATCTCTATTCTATCAATTGCCCAACTGTAATTTGTTTACCCAGCATGTGTTATTTTATCTATGGAGAGACACCACTAGTGAACTGTGGACCCCGGTCCTATTTCCATCATATTGCTATCACCTGTTTACTTTACTCGTACTGTTTACTTTACTCGCATACTATATTGTTTTCCACTCGATACACTCATAACCTTTGTTTCAAGCAAACCGGTGAGATTGACAACCTCATCGCAAGTTGGGAACAAAGTATTTGTTTGTGTGTGTGCAGGTTCCACAGCACCTTCAGTCGTCATTGTCTCTCCTCTCCTGTTCGATAACCTTGGTTTCTTAAACTGAGGGAAAACTTGCTGCTACACTCATCATACCTTCCTCTTGGGGTTCCCAACGGGCTGGTTATTCACCACGCACAGGGACAGTCTGCTCCACATCTACAAGGGATCAGCACATACTACTAAAAATCACTAATGCATAATAAAAATAGGTAGAAGAATGTGTGTCACTTGCCTTTTTGAAGAATACGATCTTTCAGTCTTCTCTCAACTAATCACGTAGCTCTTCACACAAGCTATATCACAAAATAACAATACATAAACAAACCATACAAACACAATCAAACAAATCAAACAATTGAAAAGTGTTTGTTTAACAATTTAGATTGTTTCAAGATATTGAGATAGAGTAGATATGACAAAGGAGATATGGATTGTGAGATATGGGTTTTGAGTGCTAGTTGGGAAAAGACCAACATGATTTGATTAGAGAGAATTGGACTAGACAAAATATAATTGATGAAGTTTTTATGCTTTATTAAAGCATGAATAAAGTCTTGATAAGACTCATGTGAATTAGATCACACAAGTGTTGAATTGTGCAACAACATTACTATTGAATAAGTGTGACAACAATTATTCTTACATAGTATATATCACACTTAGGCTTTAGGTAAGTATTAGTGAATCATCACATTACTCAATTAGCACATTTGCAAATTGAATAGTTCAACACATGTGTACAAGACTATGTAGGCATAGGATTGTGTATGAATGATTGACATTTGAGAACATAGCTCAAATGATTCATTGATCAACATGGTGTATAAACACATACTATGGTATGGGTTATAATCAACACCACCTTAATAAAATAGGATGTAGGTTTGAGATGAATTCATATTCTACTCAAGTAGCACAATTGCAATTTGAATATATATGAATTAGAAAAAATATGTTTAGATGAACAAGACATGGATCAAGGTGATGTCTAGATGATATTTGATAGCTAGCTATGAACTTAGGGTTTACTAAAGTAGAAAGAAACATTACTTGAAAAAGAAATAGAATTGATCTATATAGGAAATACTCAAATTCTCATATTAGAATTTGAATAATTGTGAAGTGGTTCAATAAAATATGGAAGTGATGCTACTGGATAGCTTGCAGTAAAACAAAGCTATTGCAATTGGAATCATTCAAAAATAAGTTTTAGAATTCAAACTATGTTCAAATTAGTGATTTGAATGAATTTGAATGCACAAAGTGTGTGCACGTGTCAAATTTGAATTTTCTTGATCCTATGATGTTCTACATGATGAGAGGATTCCAAAGACTACAAATTTGTAATTTTTGGACACTTGAAACAAAAGATATGATTTAAACAAGTTAACGGAGAGGTTTGACTCAATTTGAAAATGATTTCAATTTGAGTACTGAAACTATACACTATTAGTGCACTATTGGATTCTACACATTCTAAGGATTCCAATGATATATTATTTGCTATTTTTCGAGTTACAGATCAAAAGATATGATTTATCAAAGTTTTGGATCAAATCTGATTTCAAATTCTAATTCGAATCTGTTTTAAATCCAGAGAGGGCCACGTGGCGTGTTCTTACTGGTGCGTACCGGTTCATGCGGATCGGTGATGTGGAGCGTCGGATTTAAGTCAGATCTGATGGACCAGATTGATTGATACCCTTTCACTTAAGTGATCGGTCAGAGTCACTGGATCGAGATCCAACGGCCACGATTAAACAGAGGGGGAGCTTACCGTTTCGAGCTAGGGTTCTGATCGTCGCCGATGAGCTTGCGCACTGGAATCGATCGCCGGCAAGGTTTCAGTGGCTTCTGGTCATTGGCGAGGCTACGACGGGTTGCAGGTTGACACGAGGAACCCAATGGTGATGACGACGTTCTCGATTGTGTCCTGGAGCATGGCAGAGGCGCGACTGGAGGACCTCAGGCGGAGCTGAGCTTTGGGAGCTCGACGATGGCGTCGATTTGCTGCAGCTAAGTCGAAGAAAAGGAGTCATGGAGGGGCGCCTGGTCGAGGTGAAGGAGATAGAAGAGAGAAGGAGGGCTGGGGCTCACCCGAGGCGACGAATTTGGCCGGGCGAGCTCGCAGGTGGGGCGGAGTCCGGCGAGGGATTTTGTCGGTTTCAGAGGGAATTAGCACGAGGGAGAAAGGGAGGCGAGAGAGGGCACCTGGGGGCTTTTATAGGCGGCTTCAACTTGCAGCAGGGGCTAGGGTTTGCGCGCGGAGGGGAGATCGGATGGCGCGGGGAGATCCCATGCAGGGGCTGGACTTCGTCCATAGGTAGAAGGGGATCCCGACAGGTGGGGTCCACCTGTCGGTGGGAGAAAGGGGGAGGGAGATACCCTTTTGGGTTGAGATGGTATTGGGTCGGGGCGGCTTCGGCGGCTGGGCCGATTTGGTCCCCCTGGCCTCTTTTATATATTTTTTGTGATTTTCTCTTTTTATTTTTCTGTTTTTCCTATTTCTTTGAAAATTTGATTCAAATCCAATCAAACAATTTCCTAAGTTATTCTAATATTCAGGGCAACATTTTAAACCAGTAATCAAACTAGTTTTCAAATCAAATGAATTTTTTTAATATAATTTTATGAGCAAAGCAAGGAGGGCTTGTTTGCATAACATAAAATGATAATTAGGATTTAGGAAAATAATTCTTTTAGAATTAGGAAAAGAATGCTTTATAAAATAATGTTTTGAAATAAGTTTCAATTTAGTGTTAAAAATGCAATCTTTTCCAAACACAACACCAATTGTGATTCATTCCTTTGCAAGCATAACTTGCATAAGTTTGCATAAAGAAGAGAGAAAATAATATTTTGATTCTAGTTTTTTCTCAAAGAAGTCCTTCAAGAAATAATAAAGATTTTGAAATGGTTTTCTAATAAAAGCTTCAAATAAACTCAAAAGTTTTAAATCCTTGTGAACTTTCAATCAATGCACTCAAAACAAAAGCAAAAAATCTCCCCCAAAATTTGATAAAATCTTGGGATGTTACAACAACCCTTACTGAAAAAATAGAGGATTTGTCCCTGTTTACTCTCTGACCCAATGGCAAGCAATAAAGGTCCAGCAAATGTTGTGTCTTCCCTGCACTCTCTGTAGCCGCCCTGAATAGCAACAGGCTATCTTCAGCAAAAAGGAGGTGACTAATCGTCGGGGCCGACGGTGCCACCTTTAATCCATGGAGCTCCGATGAAACACTATGATATTTTAAAAGGCACGAAAGGCCCTCTGCTGCCAACAGGAACAAATACGGGGAGATTGGGTCACCTTGTCTTACCCCACGTGTCGGTAGAAACTACTTCAATTTCGCTCCATTGAATAGAACCTAGAAGGAAACTGTTGTGACTAATCTCATCACCATCTGAACCCAACCCCGATTAAAACCCAACATGATCATGATAGCTTCAAGATAGCTCCATTCTAGCCGGTCATAGGCCTTGCGCATATCAAGTTTCAGCGCACGGAACATGTTCTTCTTTGCCTGGTTCCGCTTCATAAAATGAAGACACCCATAAGCGGTTATGATGTTCTCCATGATTAGGCGGCCCAGGACAAATGCGGACTGCTCCTCAGCAATAATCTCTGGCAATACCACCTTGAGCCTATTTGCCAGTACCTTTGATGCAATCTTATAGATCATGTTGCATAGACTAATTGGTCTAAATTGCCCCAATTCCTCTGGACTCACCACCTTAGGTATAAGTACTATGAAGGTCTGGTTGATCTCCCTCATATCATCCTCTCCTCAGAAAACTTGTAGGACTGCTGCAGATACCTTCTCCCTACATATATCCCAGTGGGTCTGGAAAAGTGTGCTGGGAAGCCGTCAGGTCCCGGTGCTTTTGTAGGAAACATCTGAAAGAGGGCAGTCTTCACCTCCTTCTCTACTATCAGTTCTTAGCAAGGTTTTCAGTATCGGGATACTAGGTAGTATCATTTTCTTGTCAGCAGTATCGTATCATAGAATCGTATCGTAGTATCACGATACTATGAGATTTTTATTTTTAATAAAATATATGTATACATTAGTAATATACCTAAAAAATATATCTAAATTTAATTCTTATTTGAATTTTAAGCATATTTTATGTATTTCATAGAGTCTGATTATGTAAAATGATACATTTATAATATAAATATGGGCCCACCTATACTATACATAATACAAACATAATTAATTAGGAACCCACAAAACAATAGACCGGGTTTAAGAAAATAAATACACACAACTCGCTACTTGACTTCTTTCTTGCATGTATGAAGTCCTTTTTTAAACCCATATCAATCAAACTAATGGACCTTGTATTGTTTATATACTTAGTTAGCCTTGAGACTATAAAATCAATTTTAATCTTGAGTTTGACACGGCTTCGCGTCCTTATTTTTTACTATAGATGTGGGATCGTATGGTATCGTTTTTGTATCGGGATACTAAAGATACCACGATACGTATCGGGATACGAGTATGATACTACCCAGATTAAGATATCATCACGATACGTATCGTTTTACCACGATAGTATCATAAAATCGTAAGATACTAAGATACATATCGGGATACTGACAACCATGGTTCTTAGAGCTTCTCATTCATCTCCGTTGACACCTTTCTAGGTATCGTCGCGATCACCTCCTCCATGCGCTCCACTCCTTCCGAGCGATAGAGACTTTCATAAAACCCTCTAGTCATCTCGGCCATCTCCCCATCATCCTAAGTAAACACCCCATCTGGTAGCTTCAACCTTGTAATATGATTTCTTCTCTTTCCTTGGCTTGCACGTTAGTGAAAAAACGGGTGTTACGATCACCTTCCGCAAGCCATTGAACTCTGGAGCGTTGACGCCACATAACTTCCTCCCTCTGGTGTAACTCAACCATCCGCTCTCTAACTTTGATCTCTTCATAGGACTGATGTAGCTGCAACGGATCTGACCACATGGATGCCAGTCTTTCGGTCAGCTCCTTTATTTCCCTCTGAACATGACCAAAGGTACTTCTTCCCCAAGTCTCCAGAGAACCCGAGACCCTGGTGAGCTTGTCTTTCAACATTTGCATCGACATAGCCTTACCCTCCCCTTGCCAGACCTCGCCAAGATGTGGTTTGAACTGCTCGTGGGACTCCCACATGATCTCATACCGAAAGATCTTGTCCTCCGTACTCAGTCTCTGTCGGGCTGATTCGTTCCAGTGTAGAAAGATCGGGCAATGGTCTGATGTTGCCCCTGTAAGATGCCGCAGTGTTGTTTCTGGGAACATGCCACTCCAAGACACAGAGGCCACTGCCCTATCAAGGCGAACCTTGCATAAAATGCCCCTACTATGCGATTCTCATAAGTTCACCAATTTCCCTAAAAAATGAGGTCTGCAAGTTCACACACATCCAGGGCCTCCCTAAAACCCTCCATTTGAGCAAGGATGCGCTCCGCTACCCCCTCATGCTCGTGTTGATACAACACTTCATTAAAATCTCCCAAGCAAACCCATGGAAGCGATGACATGGATCGAATATGCTTTAACATGTCCCAAGTTTTATATATGTCCGCCACTTGGGCTTCACCATAGACGCATGTCATTCTCCATTTCTTCCATTACTCTTTGTAATCCTGGCATCAATATGATAATGTGAAAATGGAAAAATACCAAGGTTTATGTCATTATTCCAAAACATCCCGAGGCCTCCACTCCGCCCCGTACTGCTTGCAGCAAAACAATTATCAAAACCTAGTGATCTAGCTAGTCCCTCAACCTGTGATTTGTGGATCTGTGTCTCGACCATACAAAGCACAGTAGGTTGGAAGCGCTTCACGATATTGTGAAGCTCCCGAACTGTCACGTCGCTTCTGAGACCGCGACAGTTCCAGCACATGCAACTCATTGAGCCTGCCTCTTCAGTTACAGCGCCACTCATCTGTGGCCTCTTTGGGTCAGGTTTCACCGGTGATGGCAGCTGCCCTGCCTTTGCTTCATCTTCCAGAGCCGAGTCCAGATTCTTGTGCACCAGGGTTCACACTTCCTCGCTTTGTCTTGTCTGTTATTGATAGGGGTAATTTAGAATTAACTCTACCCCCTTCTCCACTTCCTGCGCTCGGCGGTGACTCCCCAAGTGGGCGTTTGCGGCATTCAGGTTCCCCGCCTCTTCCCCTACCACCTCCCCGGCCACCACGTGTTCCTCCCATTGGAACTGCTCTTCTCCTGACCCCGGACGTTGCAGGGTGCTAATCCTCAACAGGCGCAATCATCCAAGTACCATATTGCTTCTTCTCAACATCATGCACACCATCTCCACACTCAAGCTCAGCATGACCAAATAGTCCACATATATCGCAGAAATTCGGAAGCTTCTCGTACAAGACCTGGAAAGCCAGCCTCTCACTCCCCTCCGGATGAAGACTGACGAACCTTGTTAAAGGCTTGTTGACGTCAAGTCACACCCGCACACACACAAAACTTGTGCCACTCGCACCTAGGGCATAGAGATCCACCCCCTTAACTTCACCAATGCGAGCTGCCATATCCTTTGCTAGCTCTTCCTTGCGGAAGAGAGAAGGTATTCCCCTCACCTGCACCCATGCATAGATACGATCCAGCACCACCGACTTAGGATCGGCTATTCCATCATAGGGTTCGAGCATCACCCCAAGCTGCCGAAAGATCCACAATCCATCATACATCACCCTATTCCAGTCGCCTAGGCACGACACCTGGAGAATAAACAGGTTATCTTCCACTGGTCGGATTGACCATTGCTTGGCCAAACCCCAGGCGAAATCCATCTTCTGGAAGAACGGCTGGTTCCCAAAGTGCTTTGTGGTATGGACTTTCACCACTATCATCCATCGCGCCCCCTCCTTCAGGTTAACAAACTCTTCTCTCGGAAGAACCACATCGTCCAGTTCTTCATCCTTCACCACCAGGTTCTTCAACAGCTCCTGTAGATCCACTTGCGGATGTTGACTCGATGAGCCCCCCTCCTTGGGGATCTTAGCCGCCATCACCAGGTTCAACGTGAGATCGGAATGCCCGTCCACCCCCGAGCCCTCCCTTCACCCACCACCACCAAGGCGGGGCAGGTGTGCAAGGACGTCCCCGTAATCAGCCCGAGCGGAGCAGAGAATGGAGAGGAACGAAGAGATGGTCGGATCCCCGTGAGAATCACCTTTCGCCGCCGCGATCGCTGGAGAAAGTCTAAACCCTAGTTTCCTAGGTATCTCATAACTCGACTCCCATGTGCTGCCATACAACACACTAGCAGCCCGACCCATTAATAGTTAGCACGTCAGCCCATTAACAATTAGCAAAGTCAGTTCATGACTATAATCCATTAATAATTAGTAGACCGGCCCATTTTAATTACCAAGCGGGCCCTTCAATAATTAGCAGACCAATCCAGACTAATTAGCAGACTAAGCCACACTAACTAACAGGCTGGCCCATACTAATTCACCTATCGGCCCATACTAAGTTCATTAAAAATTAACAGGCTAACCTAACAAATCCCGCAATAATTATGTCGGTCCTTAAAAATTAGCAGGCTGAGCTAGCCTGCATACCCATGTGTGTCGCGATGCAGGGAGATAAATCTTTCCTATTTGCTCTTTCTCTATCATTGCTTCATAAATGGTACTCTTCCCTCAAAAAATATATAAGATGATTTACCATTTTATATGTATGTACCTAAATATCTTTTATTATGTAGATTGGAAGCAAAATGAGTTAACCTACACACTGAAAAAACATCTAGATACATGCATGATAGAAAAAGTTTAAATATCTTATATTTTAGAACAGGGGCGAAGCTGGAGCCCAAGTCACCCTGATGCACCATTTAATATGGCATAATTTTTATGAGTACCAATCTAGGATTATATAAAAGTGTGGTTTATAGCTTTTAACAACTTACATCATCCTTTCACTATTATAAAACCTTTTAGAGTAGCTTTTTTCAAAAATATATGAATCTAAATGTAATTTAGTGTATAGAATCACTCATTTCGATACATATCTGGTCCAGATTAAAATATCTTAAATGTCTTAAATTGTGATAGGAGGGAGTAGAAAATATGACTTAATAGGAGAAAATCGTATAAATACAAAAGAATAAAGGCTAGAATATATGTCTTGAATTTCCAATTTTCAAAATACATCATCAAATGCAAGGCTCACTAACCTACATGATAAAAAAAGTAGACATTTTCAAATGATACATACATATACATATCATGCATAAATCCTACCAGTAATTCTTAAGAGATTTATATACTAACTACCAACAACAATTTTCGTCACAGAATAGGTAAATATTTATTTAGGGCGTTACCGCAGGACGATTTGAGTTTGTAAAATTGCTGATTAAGAGGACGGAGAACCTGGCAAAGAGATTGGTTTGGGGCGTTGATCGCCTGGGATGTGGAATCACCTGATCGGAGGAGCTGTTCTGATCTGCACGCCTTCCGGATTGCATCTGCGTGGGAATCGCCGAGGGCCTGCTACTGGCGCCTTGCCCGTGTGACCTGCGTGCAAGATGGACGCGATTTCTGCTTCGCCCCTGCCCGGCATTTCCTATGCTCCGATCAGGTCGGAGCGGACGCTGCTCCGACCCTCCGTGTTGTTTTGGGCCGGCCCATTATCATCATACCCCCGCACGCGTTATACCGAGGAGGATGGGAAGAGCGCCGGCGATGGAGAAGATGGCCAGGGAGGGGGCCAAGCCGGCAGCCGCCGCTGCGGCGCCACGAAGCCACCGACGCCGCGGCCAGCGGCGGAGCAAGCCCGTGTACTTAGGGTTGAGGGGGGGGGGGGGGTCTTAGGGTTGGAGGTGGAGTTCGCCGGTGTCGATTTAGGGTTAGGGTTTGGGAGTGGTCCGGCGACCTCGCTAGAGTTGGGAAGGATGGAGGGGTGAGAGGGAGGTCGGGGGCAGTGGCGGAGCCAGGAAAACAAAGTTGTGATGTCAAATTAAATTTGAGATGTCAAATACATGTATTTGTATTAATTTTGTATTTTTTATATAATTTTTACCTTATATATGAAGGTTTTTGTCAAAATTATGTGTAGTCAATTGACTACACAGACTACACGTGGCTTCGCCACTGGTCGGGGGGCGGTGGAAGACCGGCGGAGGTGGTGGCTCGAGCAGGCGGGGCGGCGAGGTGGGGCGGTAGCGCCGCCGGCCGCGGGTGGCGGGGGCCGGCGGTTAGGCCGGCGGCGGAGGCGGGGGCGCCGATGAGGAAGAAACTTCAGGGACGAAGAAGACGTCGATCCAAGGAAGAAGACGACCTTCTCGGTCGTATCCGCTCATGGGCCTCGGCCCATTAAATTTACCCTGTGCGGCGCCTGGTCGGGGACGACCAGGTTGGAGTATAGGAGGACCCCCCTGCCTGGCCTCCTCTGTTTCCCCTTTGATGATCGATCGAGCCGAGATGTGCCTACGAGAGGAGACGGTGATGTTGTGCTTCTGCGCGTACGAGATGGGCCAAGAGGTGTGGCCCACTGTCATAGGAAGTGGGAAGGTCGGACGCCGGGCCAACCCTGATGCACCAGTGTCGGTCAACCCTGATGCACACGTCCTCTTTGGACGGTAGATACTAGCAAAAAAAAATCGGAACCGTATTCCTGTGCATCAGGAATGTCTCATTGAGCTCCGCTCCTGTTTTAGAACGAAGGGAGTATACACAAACAAATCATTAATATGCGAAATGTACATACATAATTTACATGTAATGTATGTACATGTAACATATGCACATGTAAATTACGTATATGTATATACATTGTAATTCACATGAATATATTTTTTAAATTACATGTGAAAATGTTTTACGATGAAATAGGAAACAATCGAATATCCACATGTAGCGAATTGACAAACAATCGAGTGTGAAATAGACACTCCATTTTGTTTTACACGGAGGAAGTGCGTGCGAAAGTGACAGTTAAACCACTAGGATTTTGTCGACTAAATATCAGGCTGTAAAACTGCAGCTTGGTATGCAGCCCCTGATCTTGAATTCAACGGCATCTAGAGGTGAAACTCCTGCTCGACAGTTCTGAACAAAAAAATGTTGAACATCTATTTACGTTTTATTCATCTGAGCGGTTAATTACAACTTCTTCCACCACCCAACAAAAATCACATGAATGTGAAATGAGAAGAACCAACACGGAAACAAAGAAACGGAGACCAAATCCCAGTGGCCAGTGGCAGCATCAGGTATGTACACGAGCAACGATTTTCTTTTAATCGTTCGCTCGTAGACTTTACGAAAATTCCGGCGTCTCATCACCCCCGGCCGCCACGCCCGGCCTGCCTGCCGACGGTGGTGCGCCTGCTGAACCCCTCCGTAGTTCTAGGTCTAGCCTCGCCGCTCCCGGTTCTGTATGGAGCGTCTGTCATGTCCTCCGTGTCCGCCGCGCTGCTGGCCGTGTACTCGCTGGACGGGTTCAGCCCGTACTCGCTCGTCGGCGCGCTCAGCTCGCTGCTGGCGTACTCACTGATGGTGCCGCCAGCCGTCCCGCTCCCCGGCCCGAATGCCATCTTCCTGAGCCTCCTCATCTCGTCCGTATCGCCGCCCCCTGCCGACCGATGCATCGCGCTCTGCCCCGGCTTCATGCCGCCGTTCAGGTCCTCCGCCGACAGCTCGCCTTCCAGGTATCGGACAATCTAATGATATTCCATCGGAAGCAAGCTTGTTACTCTCTTGGCGCGTGGAAACTAGAAAGTGCGCTCGTGGAACTTGAGATTGTTCGGAGGTTTAGCGCGAACCTGGGTCATCCGCGGGCGAGACCTCGCGGTTTGGCGAACAGCGGCGGCAGCACACGCGACCAGCCGTGCCATGTCGTACGCGTCGTAGTTGGCTTCCAGCCTCGGGTCGATCAGCTCCTCGTAGTTTTCCTCCTCCACGGCCTTCGTCAGCAAGGGTTTCGCCTGTTCAACACAGAAGAAATGAATCCATTATTACTACCCCTTGCATTTGTCCCTGGAAATATGCATGGGGAATTAGTTGGAATAAACATGATGGCCCTATACTAGTACAGTTATAATTTCGACAAGTTCGCCAATACGAGTTTGAAGGGGGTGCAACCATCTGAATCACTGAATATTGTAATTATTTTTCTCTCAACATTCAGCCGATGGCTCAGAGATTCATGGCAACTCACCCAAGAAACCAACGTTTCAGGCTGGTGATCTGAAGAATTCATTATAGGTTTGTTTCCGGTGATCAGCTCCAGAAGCATTACGCCGAAGGAGAAGACGTCAGACCGGTCGCTGACTTTACCGGTGGCAGCATATTCCGGAGCCAGATATCTGGAAACCACAAGTTTTGACAAGATCACAAGATTACTCCACATGCATTTGATTCAAGTACCAGCAAAAGCGATCTTCTTAGTCAATCTGAGATTCTGAGGTACGCTGGCAATTTGCTGGGGGTGCGCGTGAACAATTATCTTACCCAAAAGTTCCCATTATGCGCGTTTCAACAGCAGTCTGTTCTAGTTCCTGGCATTTGGCTAGCCCAAAATCTGCAACCTGTATGTACCAGAAAGACAGCATGAATAGACTGAAAGCGAGTGAATCAGGCGATCCCACAATGCCGTTCGGTTTTGACAATCTACCTTGGGCTCGTAGTTGTAATCCAGGAGGATGTTGGCTGCCTTGATGTCACGATGGATGATCTTAGGGTGACCTGAGATCATAACAATCAATTTAATGCCACAAAATTCGGAGTATTAGAATGAAATGAACTGGGCAAATGAGGAAGAACTCACAGTCCTCGTGCAAATACGCGAGGCCCTTCGCAGAACCGACCGCAATCTTCCACCGCCGCGGCCAGTCTAGCGCCGCACGGCTGCTCCCTGAAACCATCGCCAGACTCTCATGTCAGCACTCCCATTTCCGAGACCAAACAGAACAGAGCAGCTCCAAGAGCATTGGCCATTCGGCATTCGATACTTACCATGATGCAGGTGGTCCTCCAGGGTCTTGTTGGGGACGTACTCGTAGACGAGGAGGCGCTGCTCGGCGTGGATGCAGAAGCCGACGAGGGAGACGAGGTTCTTGTGGTGCACGCGGCTGATGATGTCCACCTCGGCGCGGAACTCGCGGTGGCCCTGCCCGCTGCCGGCGCGGAGCTTCTTGATGGCCACCTCCTGCCCGCGCACCGTGCCCTTGTAGACGTGCCCGAACCCGCCCTGCCCCAGCAGGTTCGCCTCCGAGAACCCGTCCGTCGCGGCGGCCAGCTCGTCGTACGCGAACGTGCCGCCCGTCATGGCCGGGATGAGCGGCGACCCGGGCGTGCCGCCGCCGCCGGCGCTCTGCCACGACTGCATCAGCGGCGGCGTCGACGAGGGCGTCGTCGACAGCGCGTGCGACTGCTGCAGCGGCGTCGTCGGCTGCCTCGGGTCGTAGAAGAAATCCGCTGCCACAATCAAGAAGCACGAAAGCGATCGGTCAGCTCAGCATTCAGCACTCGCGCGCGCAAACACATTCAGAAAGAGAATTTGAGCTTCGGATGACAGCGTGTTCAGTTTCTCGATGAAATGTCGGAGCACTAGCTACAGTAGTGGAGCACTGATCGAAGCCGGTGCGAACGCGAGCTGAAGCGCACGTCGCAGTCACCAGCTCCGTGCCGTAGCATCAGGAGAGAATGGCGCGCGGACTCGCACTAACACCGCGTGCGCTGTTAATTAACGCGTGGCTGCCCGCACTACGACGTCACATGATGGCACCGCGGAAAAAGTCTCGCGACCGGGCATTATGTATGGTCGTAGTATGAACGTGTGCGCACCTGGGGTTCCTAGCGGCGGCACCCTACGGCGACGGCGCCGCTTGGACACGAGGCAGAAGATCAGCACAGCCGCGAGGCCGAGCAGGACGACCGCGCCGACGGCCACGCCCACACCGACCGCGGTGCTCGACGACGAAGACTTGCCCGATGTCGACGCCGCCGGGCCCTCTGACTGCGGCGGCGGAGGCGGAGACAACGACAGAGGAGACGGCGGTGGCGCTGTCGAAGCTGGCACGCCGTCTGGGGGTGGCGGCGAGGGGTTGACGTCAGCGTCAGGTGGCGGGGGAGATGAGCCTGGCACGGGAGGTGAGGATGGCGATGACGGCGGCCTGCGCGGAGGAGGTGACGGCGTTACCGGTGTTGGTGTTGGCGTAGGCGTTGGGCTTGGTGGAGGTGGCGACGGTGTTACCGGCGTTGGTACTGGCGTTGGCGTTGGCGTGGGCCTTGGTGCTGGCGGAGGTGGTGGAGGAGGGAATACCGGCGTAGGGGCAGGCGTAGGCGGTGCCACCGGGGGCAGCGCTACAGGAGGCGGAGGCGGTGGCGTTGCAGGAGGCACCGCTACTGGAGGCGGAGGAGATGAAGTCACCGGAGGCAACGCTACTGGAGGCGGAGGAGATGGAGTCACCGGAGGCAGTGGCGTCGGTGGCACCGCGTCCGGAGGAGGTGGAGTCACCGGCGTCACGGGATCGGGAGGAGGTGGAGTCACCGGCGGCGAGCCGCCGGCGTCCGGAGGAGAAGGGGTCACCGGCGACTCCGGAGGTGGTGGGCTCGACATGGTGGCTCGATCGTCGTGGAACTGCCGAACGTCAAACTCTCGGCTCGGCTAGCCGCCACGATTAATATACGGATGGGCAAGAGAGGACTGCCGAGGCGAGGTGCAAGTATGAGCTGGATGCAGTTTGCCCAACGGTGAGTTTGGTTTTGCTTAATTTGGCCGTGTGGAAATCCTCTCTTTTTGCTTGCTGGGATCAAGCGACAACGACAGCGACAACGTCATTCGGGTTTTGGGCTGCTGTAAAAGAATAGATGCTTGTCCATTTCTATTTCTTTTTCTAGCATCCACTATCCAGGAGTTGTTAGATAAGAGGATTGACCGAGCCAAAGTCAATGGGTTTCATGGTTATGGCGCCTTGATCATTTTGTTAGTGCTGATCATGCTGCACGATGGCAGGTGGACCTAGTCAGACGGCCGATACATGAGACAACGGAACGGACGAGCGGCTTCAACAACTCCGGTTGCCCGGCGGGTGCAAGCAACGACTATGGCCTGACGACGGCCCGTTGTCATTGCGTGTAGTGCCAGCGAACTAAAACCCTGTACATAACCAAGTTGCGGTGCTGCTGACGCGTACTTTTCCGAGGAGCAGTGGCTGCGGACATTGTACTATGTCTGAATTGTTGGATCCGTTTTGAGCCGTGTGCCCATTCCATTTCCATTAACTCCAATGAAATTGGACTACTCCAAACAGGGATTCGGCCAATTCATATTACTTGTCACTGTATAGATATATTTAGACATATTTTAATGTTTAGATAAATCAATACTAACGACAAATAATATGGGTCAGAAAATACAGTTAATATGCAAACGCCAGACCAATAATATCTTGACTGTTCACGAGGGGATAAATCTCAATACTATATGACCTATAGAAATTAATTGCTACTTTTGAAAGCATAGAAATTAATTGATGATTCACGTTCGTTGCGTAGCCTACTGGCGTGTTGGATGCGTAGTATACAGATCACGCTATGGGACGCGAAAGCAATTGGTTTGTCGCCCTTGTAATAATAAGTTGTCAGCAGATTCACTATTTTATTATATTATAGTATAAACTAGAAAGTACTGAAGGGATCTCGCAAGAACCTGTATCCAAAAAAAATTAGGTGACTACATCCTCTCTCAGGCCACGGCTAGCCCTGTGAGTTCTAATTTCTAGCAAAGTTTTATGGGGTTAACCATACCTTCCAACAATTTGCCAAAAGGATTACCGATAAAGGAGAGGAAGTTTTATGGTGTCACAATAGTCGCAGAACAATTTCCCGTACTCCAATTACTGAATCACATTTATAAAACTGATCATTGTGAGCAAAGTTAGAGAAGAAGGATGTGTACGCATTGGATTCAGAAGAACAATTTGGGGGGAGACAAGAGATCAATTGGAGAGTTTCAAAGTTTTGGTAGATGCGATACATTTAACAAATGAACATGGTAGGGTCCAACTGACTAATGGCGGCTCTAGTGAGTTTTAAGTGAGGGGGCTTTATCTCTATTCGAGATCTAATGGGGTTTCCCATACAAGTTTCTCTAAAAAATTAAAATCTCATTGAATAAGTGAAAATCTTTATTTTGCTTGTGTCGAGGGACAATGTTCAAATGTAAGATTGTGCTCTAGGTGGAGCATTGGTGTGTACACTCCGGAAAACAAGGAATGATGTGTATGTAAATTGAAAATCCTAGATGATCCATCAACTATAGTCTATAGAATGTGTAATATGATTAATTTGTGGATGATATTGCAGAAAGACCAATGATGAAGAAGTCTTGAAGGTGGGGAGATGAGCAAAGTGGTGATATGAGATGCCTACTCCAGATCCCATGGTTGGATTTCGATGTCCGTGAGACTGGTGAATTGATTCTTAGTTTGTT
The DNA here is from genome assembly GCA_007115705.1 of Dactylis glomerata. Lineage (NCBI taxonomy): Eukaryota > Viridiplantae > Streptophyta > Magnoliopsida > Poales > Poaceae > Dactylis > Dactylis glomerata. The sequence continues at coordinate 2,160,474 of QXEO01000184.1, forward strand.
GTTTTCTTTGATCTCAAGAAAAGAATCACCATGCCTTGTTTTTTTACAGTTATTCTGGTTGTGTGTGTCTGGTTGGTGTAGTTTTGTTGGTGTCGATTGATTTGTTGCTTCTGTAATAAGGAGCGGGACACCCGACCCCTATGAAATGCTATTACTACCTCCATTCCGGTTTAAAGGGCATACACGTATCCCAAGATTGCCGATTTGACTAATAAAATATAAATCATATAACATAAAAATTATACCATTATAAACTAGAAGATCCAAAGTTTATAATCATATATATTTTATAATATATATCTTATATTATATTGTTTCAATTGACAACCTAGAAATACGCGTAGGCCCTTTAAACCGGAATAGAGGGAGTACTGAAGTAGAGCTCAATAAAGTTTCAGAAAACAAGAAGCCATGGATAATAATAGTTGACCATCTCACGTAGGCTACCTCCAACATAGATGAGCGTCTAATGAACCAAATGGAGGCTTGGAGGGACGCCAATATGCAAAAAAAAAAAAAAAAAAAGGAAGATGCTAGACACGGCAACTTCATGGGAAATAGCTTCTAATTTCATCAAGTGGCTCTCTTGCTCGTATTTGACTTGGTTTTTTAATCTGTTGAACTGTTTGTTTAGCCAATAAAGTTAGTTTGCATGGAAAAACGTGAATCAACATATCTTTGTTGGGGTGTTCAAAAGGTAAGAGAGACGACGGTTGTGGCAATTGGGTTGCTGAAAGTGCGAGTGATGTTTGTTGTTTTTGAAGGGATACGACCACGGTTTCCATTGGACATCGAAGGGTGATGTGGAGGGGATGGTGGAGGATGGACACGGTTCTGATGGTCGTTCTTTTGCCGGAACAGAGGGTGGTGACAAGTTGTATCGTGAACTTGGTTTTGACATTAGAGTGCCAACAACATCATGGTCTTCCTGGAAGTTGGATTCGTCATGATCCATGAGAACTAGCCTTTTGATAAAATGTATTTTGTCAAGTAATGCCACATCTACGAACTAATTCTTACAGAAACCAACTTTCACACGGGACACTTTGCGACCTTATAAGGTTGTCTACACGCTTTACCGTTTTGTGACTGCATAAGGTTGTTGTTCTACGTGCTCTTCAACTTCGTCCGAAGCTTGAGGCGGAGATATCAATTTATACGGTTTTGCTAATTCTCAACTAACTGAGAATTAGTTTAGGGCTCAGAAATTTCTTGAACCATTAGATCTATGTGCCAAGATTCGTGCCATATCTTATCTTCACCAACCGCTCTCTTCTTTCTGGCTGCAACGTGCGACCCGGCGCCGTCGACGACGCGGCTGGCCGCGGTGGAGGCGGTAGAGGGGAGCAAAGGAACTTGGGGTGGGGGTGGGAGACGTGTCGGCGCCGAAGAAGATGCGACGCTTGCCAAAGTTAGAGGGATGGTCAGGCGAGGCTGAACCAGCGAAGGGTGAGCTCGGGGCTGGACAAGACGGCGAGATGCGCAGCAGCGCGCTGACCATGGGCAAGGTGGTTGGCGATTCAGCCAGCGGGGGAGCGAGGCGGTGCTCACCAGAGGTGGAGCGTCGCTCGCTGGAGGTGAGGAAGAAAGCTGATGTCAGTTGACTGAGAGCTAACCTAGTTCTCGTTAGAGAGACCCCAATTTATAATAACTACGGGGTAATATTCTGTAATCTAAATCATGACACGGAGTGCACTTTGCCCGCATTACGATGACGTCACGTGATGACATGGCGGAAAATGTTACAAAAATGCGGTAGTCTCGCCACCGGGCGTTATTATGTTGCTCAATCGTATGAGCATGTACTCACCTGGGGTCCCTTGCGGCGGCACCCTACGGCGACGGCGCCGCTTGGATACGAGGCAGAAGATCAGCACGGCCGCGAGGCCGAGCAGAACTACCGCGCCGGCGGCCACGCCCACGCCCACCGCGGTACCTGGCGACGATGACTTTGGCGATGTCGACGGCGCAATGTTCACTGAGTACTCCGGCGGCGGGGGTGGATTCAACGACAAAGGTGGAGGCGATGTCGAAGCTGGTACGTCGTTCGGGGGCGTTGGTGACGATGGGACGTCAGGTGGCGGGGGAGATGAGCCTGGCGACTGCGGCGGCGGGGGACGCGAGGAGCCTGGTGGCGGCCTGCGCGGAGGAGGTGACGGCGTTACCGGAGTTGGTGTTGACCTTGGTGGAGGTGGGGACGGGGACGGTGTTACCGGCGTTGGGGTTGGCGTCGGCGTCGACCTTGGTGGAGGTGGCGACGGGGACGGTGTTACCGGCATTGGTGTTGGCGTCGGCCTTGGTGGAGGCGGCGACGGGGACGGTGGTGGAGGAGAAAAAAACGGCATAGGGCCAGGGCCAGGCGTAGGCGGTATCACTGGGGGCGGTGGCCCCGGAGGAAACGGAGGCAACGGCCCCCCGACGGCATCCGGAGGAAGTTGAGTCACTGGAGGAGAAGGCGTCACCGGGGGCGGAGGAATCGGAATCACCGGGGGAGCCGACTCCGGAGGCGTGCCGCCGGCGACCGGAGGAGATGGAGTCACCGGCGAAGACGGAGGTGGATCAGACATGGTGGTGCGTCGTGCAAGTGCCTACCGTTAAGCTCTCGGCATTGCGAGGAGCTACCACTGATATAGGGATGGGCAAGAGAAGACTAGCGAGCGAGGTGCAACAAGTGCAAAGCCATGTATGAGCTGGATGCAGTTAGCCTAGCCGTGAGTTGGTTTTGCTTAATTTGGCCGTATAGAAATCTTGTCCTCTCTTCTCTTCGCTTTGCTTGCTGGGTTCAGGTTCAACCGATAGCAGGACAAACATCATAAGGATTTTTGGCTAGTGTAGAAGAATAGGGTTCTCTGTTTTCTCTTTCTTTGTCTAATTACAAGAGGCAAGGTTTGTTAGTAGATAAGATTGATCGTGCTAACGTCAACGGGTGTGATCGATTATTTTTTGTTAATCGTGCATGCATAATTTTGGATGGCAGGTCGAGGACCTGGTCAGACCGATACAGCCAGACAGACAGCGCGAAACCAGCGGCTGGCGAGCGGCTTCAACAACTTCGATTGCCCGACCTCGGCGGGTGCAATGCAAGCATCGACTATGGCCTGGCGGCCCCTTGTCATTGCGTGCAGTGCTAGCGAATCAATACTCTGTACAAACCGCGCTGCTGCTGACTCGTAAACAAGATCTGAATTGTACAACGATCTACTTTGATGCATCTGCAAAATTGCTCATTCCATTTCCACTATTCCCAGTCATAATTGACTAATTGCCTTCGTGGATTAACTTTGCGGATCAACTAGTTAAGCTGCAAAACGCACGCCGGATCAGCAATGTCCTTGCTGTTTTGTGAGGGAAAAGAGATGGTTCGGGGCCATCAGTTCTTATAATATAGCGATCTCAACACTATAGTATGACCTCTTATAGCTGTTAATTCCTGATTAACGTTCGTTCGGTAGTCTATCAGCAATCAGCATGTTGGGGGCGTTGTATATAGATCACGCTTGAGACGGGAAAGCAACCGGCAGATCCATCGTCGCCCCTCTGATTGGCTGTCAGTAGATCCATATTTTTTATATCGTAGTACAAACAAGTTTCCTCCTACGAGATTACTACTATTACTAAAGTAAGGCTTACGAAAATCTCAGAAAGCAAGAATCCAGAAATAATAGTTGACAGTTTCTTGTGAGCTATCTCCTGCATAGATGAAACATAGGCGACCATCAAGAAATGAGAACCCACCGGATGTTCAGAGGAACGCCAATATGCAAAAAAGCAGCAGCTAGACACGACAACTTCGTGGGGATATAAGCTTCTATTTTCATCAAGTTGATCTCTTGCTCGTATTTGTTTCGGTTTTTTAATCTGTTGAACTGTCTATTTAGTTGATAATAAAGTGGGTTCTCCAAGGAAAAACAAGAATGGATGTATCCTTGTTAGGGTATTCCAAAAGGGAGAAACGATGGTTGTGGAGATGGACAATGGTGTTGCATAAAACGGGAGTGTTGCTTGTTTTTCAAAGGATGTGAGCAACTGTGGTTTCCTAGTGGGACAGCGTAGTACTTTTTCGATTGGGCATCGAAGGTGACGTTGGAGACGATGGTCACCATTCTGAATTTCTGATGGTGACGATTGATGAAGGCCGTGGTGGTTCGTTTGCCGGAACATAGTGCGACCTGTAGCGTGGAGATGTCGTTGACATTGCGGTACTAACAATATCATTGTCTTCCTGGAAACTGAATTTGTCATGAGTCATGAGAACTGGCCTTTTAATGAAATACTATACTGTACAATATTTCAGGATTGCGCTACCAGGATCATTCCTTCCACGGGCTTCGGTCCGATGAGGTGGAGACGTTGATTTGTAATAACCAGTGGCAATATTTTGTAATCGAAACCATGTCATGGAATGCACTTTTCTTTGTAACTGGCAAGGGTAATGTAGTTTTCTGAAATGTGGAAACTATAGAGGCATCCGATAAGTCCAACTGGTTATTCTGATATTATATGATGTACTGTGGAGTAAAGGATGTAACATTAAGAAAAAAGAACAAAGTTGATTGTGGACTGGTTCGTTGATTCTGTCACAGATTGTACGTTCAAATGACCCAATTGGACAATATTTGCAAGTTGATACAGGCCAACCTAGTGGGCTAATAACTAGATTTACATGTTGGCTAGCTATACACCCTTTGAATTCTTTTTAAATCCTCGGTGTTTGTCATTTTCACCAACACCTACTAATTCTTAGCCTATTTTACCTCCTAAAATGATTGAGACTGTCAGGTGATCATCGTACTGCGTAACTTGGATTTAGTCAGAGCCTGGTGATCATAAATGATCACAATCAAATTTGTTCTATAGTATTGTAATCCCCTTGTAATAACAAGTTGACAAATTTGATTGTCACAAAATAAACAGGAGCTGACCAAACTATAGTATATCTAATACAGCTACGACAGTTGAATAGTCAGAACTCAAAAGGGTGTGCAAAAGCTCAAATTATCCAAGTTTTCTAAGTTTCATTTTCTGAAGCTGCAAACAATACAATACAGAGAAGAAGCTTCCTATAAGCAAGAACATTAAAGAGACAACCACTTGGAAGAATTTCTCAACTCTATTTTAACCTATAATCCATATGAAGGTTTCAGATGCAGATTGGCAGTTAATAGCAAGGAGCTTTACATTCAACCTAGATGATAAGTTGCAGTAAACATCAGGATTAGGTTTTGGAGGTGATAAATTAAATAGGATTCAGGTGTAAGTCAACCACACAACCAAAAGAATGAGTGTCTCAACACTTGAAAAAGTTGCAAACCACACTAGCATCTATGTGCACAAGACATGGACATTGAGATTAGGTGAAAAGATTACCGATAATTCATGCTAACATGGACAACAGAGGGTTTTAAATTGAAAAACTGGAATAACACCTCTTGGTTATTTTCAAATGGCATTCTGATCACTGGCAAAGAAGGAGATATTCAACACAAAGCATGTGCTTTGAAAATCTTGAACCAAGTCTATTTTACATAAATTATTAGCTAGCATTGTGTGCATCGCCAAATAAATATGCCCAGTAAAAGCTAAACAAATCTGTTGCAGAGCTTCGATTTAAGGTTCTGACAGGCGATACGTTACCATTTTTTCATAAAGGAAAGGCTGGACTACTTTCTCATACATACCTAGCACAATTTAAGCATATCCTTTAACAAACTATATACTAGACTAATTCTTCCAAAAATAGAATATCATTATATCAATATGTTGATCTGGTGCACTAACAGAAGCTAACGAAAGACCTCAAGAAAGCAGAGAACCCAGTTAGAAAAAGCGCTAATGAATAGATATGTTACAGTATAAACCAAAAACAGACCCAGTACTCGTGGTCTCACACCTATGTTGTTAAAATGTTCTAGGGCTAAGTTGTTGATAACTGATCAGCATTCATCACTAAGAGTCGATACCACGTTTTCTTTAGTTGCGCCAAGATATATGCTTGTGCCATATCAACATGCGAGTAAACATGTGGCTCAAGCTACATATAGTTTGACACAATCTGCTGGAGTGCTAGATTCACGCCATTAACTCTACAAAACATACAAGGAAAATAATATGCCTACCCAAAGTTTCAAACCTCATCCTTTTACCACAGCTACATTAAAACACTACCTACTGCTCCAGTAATCCAAAGTAATACTACCAACTATTTAACTAGTAAGTTTCTCTCTACTGGAAGTTTTGAAATTGGATAGCACATTTCTTAAAAATGAATTCTCACGTAGCAAGGATAAAAATGTAATGGTACAAAAAATGTAAGGTTGCTACATATGGTGGTAAACTTACTGAAAGAAACTACAGAGTACGGACCACTAAAAATAAAGCACAAATAGAAAACATTTAAGTTGAATAGATTGATGGCCACTGACGGGGATCATGAATCAAGACATGAAGGTACCATATATAGCAAGTACTCATGCAATATATCAGTATACCCAATACATGATTCATTAGTTTAAATCCAAACAAAGATTTATATATCAGTATGACAGTGCGACTAATGAACAAAGACCATAGAACTTCAATTGTATAAAAATGAAGCTAAACCCAATCACATCATAACTGCCTAGCTAGATCATTATCCTCAACAGAGATTCCAATCCACTCAGATCTATATAACTCTAAGCAGGTATGACCAGTAGAGCAGCAATGCTCTATACCTCGGAATCAATCTTAGTTTTGTGTTCAGCTAACACTCAGAAACATGCTTGCTATCGTCAGCAGGACACAGACTAGTCCAAAGCTACATATTATCTCGAAGTTCCCCCGCTTGATCCAAAGCACAAATGGCATCGCGTAACACAAATATTCAGCTCAAATTAACCAAATCAAACAGGTGAGGTTTAAGGAGTTGAAACGATAGCATTTCATTACAGCTTATTGAACAGATACCACACAACTTGTGAATTCCAAAATACTCCGATCTGATTACAACAGTACGGGAACAAACCGAATGGTGATTCCATCTCCCTGATCGAAGCCCGGCAGACGGCCCGGTTCTCGATTCCCGCCGGAGGCGACGCTCACAGGAACTTCCTGTAGGGCCGGCCGGCGTCCTCGTCCTGCATATGCTGCATCCATTCCAGCCACAGGCCCAGATTTGGTTTAGGGTTCGTAGAAAGAGAGAACGAGATGCGGTCAGAGATGGGTCTGGATGGACGGAGTGTCGTGGGGGACTTACGAATTCGCGAACGATGCCCTTGTAGACGAGGATGGGGACGGCGAGGCCGAAGAGGCCGATGATGGCGAGGCTCCGGCGCGTGAAGCGGAAGTTGAGCTCGAGGTTCTCCCGGCCGGCGTTCCACTCCTCGATCCACTTGTTCTTGTTCACCTCCATGCCGCCACCCATCTTCTCGTCTCCTCTGTTCGATCCGCCGCCGCTCCGCTGTGAGAATGTGCCGGTGGCTCGCCGAAGATTGGTCTGGTTTGGTTCGTGGAGAGAGACTGCAGATGGCGCTTCCTTCTGTAGGTGAGCCGAGCAGAATAGCGTGACCAGAACAGGGACACGTACTTTCTAGTTTTGCCTTCGGAACATGAACACGGGTTCCTTGTAGCAGGTTACCTCTGTTTTTATCCATTTTGAGGAATATTTGGGATTAGATTTGCAGGATTCGCAAAACGCAGAATAGAAAGAGTATAAATTATAGTAGAATGTCCTTTTCAATCCAATAGAATTGAATTTGAATTGAATTGTTTTTATACCCGACCCAAAGTTCCGACCTTTCTTTTGGAAGGATAGTGGGCACGATGACGATGCTCATGGTATGAATGAGGATAAAAATGGTGGTCCGCCGTCTGCAGCAGCTCCGGAGGCGGCCAACATGGACGTCGATGCTACCCCTGCTGTCCGTGATCATGGGAAGGCTGCCGCGCCGTCTACCGGTGTGACACTTGCTCTAACTCCGTATAACAACTCTCCCACTACCCCGAGGGGAAAGGAATTGGTCGAGCGGGCACGAGTGCATTCGCCGCATCTTATTGCTTCAGGAAGTTCTACGGTGATTCACAAGTCGGCTCCCCGGTCCGTGCAGCCTTCACGGGTTCGATCCTTCATGCTGGGTAGAACGCGACCCGAGCCTGTGCTGTCCGAGGTGGTCCCTTCTGGGACGGCGGTGTTCACTTCATCGCCAATGGCGGCAGACCTGTCTGCGTCTGTTGCAGACGCTGCTGCGTCGATCTTGCCAGGTAGGGGTGACGCCAAGTTGCCCGGGACGCCGTCTGCCTCTACTTCTCCATCGGCAACGGCTGTTTCGGCGTCTTCTTCGTCGCCCTCTGCGGCTGGTCCTCCTGCGACCGCACGGCCGGGCGTGTCACCGCTTCCGGTCAGGGAGGAGGCGGGATGCTTGCCTAGCCCTGCACGCATCTCGGAGCCGTCTTCATCGTCCGCTGCGCCTGCTCCGCCGTCGACCATGCAGCATCGAGGGTCACCGTCGCCGGCCCGGGAGATGGCGCAGAGCTCGTCAAGCGCTGCGCATGCTGCGGCCTCGCCGACGTCGCGCAGCTCCGACTCGCCGGCAGTGCCGTGCTGCAAGGCCGGAGCTGCGGACTGCCCGGTCGGTGCGCCTCGGCTGGAGGGGACACATGAAATGATGCCGCATATCCAGCTGGAGGAGAGGGCTGAGATGACGGCCTTGAGTTCTTCACAGACGGTCTTGGAGAGGTCGACTTCGGCCACTTCCCTCTCCGGGCCGTCGGCGCCATCTTCACCTCGCGCAAGCTCTTCACCATGTCTTCCGCAGCCGCAGCAGCTTCCTGTGGTTAGGCGGAGTGGAAGACATGCCATGGCGGAGGATGGTTCTGGTGACACGGACGAGGACATGATGCAGAAGGCCATGCGCCGTAAGGCGGAAATGAACCTCGACGTTGCTGGTAATAAAAAATCTGCTTCTTTCATTAAGTTTTCAGATTCTTATATTTCTTCTAATTTGAATAGCGTAGGCATTTCTTTAGGTAGTCATTCTAGAGATATTGCTGTTTCGGCTAATGTCTTGAGACATTTGGAATATGAACGTTTAACCGTCATACCAAAAGTTTCGACTGGGGCTGAGACTACTCCCTTTGAGGATGAAGAGGATGAGACTGATGGTCATCTCCTTTCCTCTCTCGTTGGGAGTATTTCGGAGGTTGATTTAGAACAGCCGGGACTTAGTTCATTTTATGATCTAAAAGCATCCCGACGTAATTCTAAATCTTTCGCTGAAAAGAAATCCCGTAAGGGTGGTAAGGCTCAAAAATCAAGAAAAGTTTCACAATGAATGGCATGTTCAGGAATAGCAGAGGTCTTGGTGACTTGGCTAAACATTCTTACTGTGCCGATTGTTGTAAAGATTACAATCTTGATTTTTTAGCTTTGTCTGAAACGGGGCGGCGGAATTATTCACAAAGTCTTCTTGACCGTTTATCCGGCGGAATTGACTTTCAGTGGTTCTCTCGCCCCCCACGTGGTCGGTCTGGTGGCATGCTCGTCGGCGTCAGATCAGATACAATGGAGGTTTTGACCAGTTCGGATGGTGAATATCATATTAAGCTCACTATCCGTAACAAGGTAGATAACTTCATTTGGGATCTGGTTGCGGTTTATGGAGCGGCTCAAGACGCGTTTAAGGCTGACTTTTTACGTGAACTGGTTAATCTGGCAAAGGATAATCCACACCCGATTATTATCGGTGGGGATTTTAATTTGCTTAGATTCCGTCACGAGAAAAGTAAAGGCCATTTTAGCGAGCACTGGCCTTTCTTGTTTAATGCGGTCATTGACAGCTTAGACTTGAGAGAGGTGGCAATGACGGGTCGACAGTTTACGTGGGCCAACTCCCTTCCGGAGCCTACATACGAAAAACTAGACCGCGTGTTAATGGATTCCGAGTGGGAAGATAAATTCCCCATGGTATCTGTACGCGCACTAGAACGTATTGAGAAACTGTCTGATCATGCTTCCATTCTTATTACCACTGGGACACCCAGTCCGTTGCTTAAACGCCCATTCAAGTTCGAACTCGGATGGTTGCAGCGGGACGGCTTCCATGATATGGTTAAGAGAGTTTGGGAACGACCAGTGTCGGGCAACAATCCGATTTTAAGGTGGAATAACAAGATTCGCGCTATGCGCAAACACCTCTCCGGTTGGGCTAGACATGTTGCTGGTATTCTCAAAAAGGAGAAGCTACGTTTATCGTCTACTATTGATAGCCTTGAGGCCTTGGCTGAAGTGAGACCACTGTCTGCACAGGAGATTGAGCTGAAAAGCCAATCAAATGCGCAAATTGCTAGTCTCCTTCGCGAGGAGGAACTCAAATGGTACCAAAGATCCAAAGCTCAGTTTATCCTTGAGGGAGATTCCAATACAAGATACTTCCACGGTATTGCCAATGGCAGACATCGGAAGATACGTATTCACTCTCTGGTTCAGGATGATGGGCGGATTGAAGGACATGAGAATCTTAAGGCCTATATTACAAATTATTACAAGAATCTGTTTGGGGAACCGGAAGAAAGTTCCTTTTCTCTTGATGAAACCCAAACAGATGATATCCCCCAGGTGTCTATGGAGGAAAATGGTTTTCTTACTGAACCTTATTCTGAGGAAGAGGTCATGAAAGCTATTTTTCTAATGGAACATAATAAAGCACCGGGTCCGGATGGTTTTCCTGCAGAGTTTTATCAAACTTTTTGGGATACCATTAAATCGGATCTTCTAGATCTGTTCAACGTGCTTCACGATGGACAACTAGAGTTATTTCGTCTTAATTTTGGTGAGGTTATCTTGTTACCCAAGGTTAATCAGGCAGAAAGGATTCAACAATTTAGACCTATCTGTCTTTTAAACGTAAGTTTCAAGATATTCACGAAGGTGGCCACCATTAGACTTAATACGGTGGCTGATCATGTGGTTCGACCTTCGCAAACTGCTTTTATGCAAGGAAGGAACATCCTCGATGGAGTTGTCATCTTGCACGAAGCGGTTCACGAACTCCATACCAAAAAGTTGAATGGGGTAATTTTAAAATTAGATTTCGAAAAGGCCTATGATAAGGTCAAGTGGTCTTTCCTTCAACAAACTCTAAGGATGAAAGGTTTTTCTCCTGAGTGGCGCGCTCTAATTAATAATTTCGTGTCCGGAGGTAGTGTGGCCATCAGAGTCAATGATGACACTGGCCGCTATTTTCAGACTAGAAAGGGGCTCCGGCAAGGTGATCCTTTATCACCTATGTTATTCAATATTGTAGCCGATATGCTCGCTATATTGATTGAACATGCTAAGGCGGACGGTCAAATTGAAGGAGTGATTCCTCATCTTGTTGATGGTGGTTTATCGATCCTTCAATATGCCGACGATACAATTCTTTTTTTGGAACATGACTTGGAGAAAGCTCGGAACCTCAAATTAATTTTGGCGGCTTTTGAGCAGCTCTCTGGTCTAAAGATAAACTTCCATAAGAGTGAATTGTTTTGCTTTGGAGATGCTCAGGACGCAGCTAGCAGCTATGCCGAGTTGTTTGGCTGTGGGCAAGGGCAATTTCCTATTCGGTATTTAGGCATTCCGATTCATTATCGGAGATTGACTATTGCCGAATGGAAAGCTGTCGAGGAGAGACTCCAAAATCGTCTAAGTAGTTGGAAAGGCAAATTATTATCTCTGGGAGGAAGATTGGTCCTCATTAACTCAGTACTTTCTAATATGGTACTGTATATGATATCCTTCTTTCTTCTGCCTAAAGGAGTCTTGCAAAAACTCGATTATTATCGATCTAGATTCTTTTGGCAAGGGGATAGTGAGAAAAAGAAGTATCGACTGGTTAAATGGAGTGTGGTCTGCAAACCAAAGGACCAAGGTGGGCTAGGAATTCATGACCTTCAAGTCAAAAATTCCGCCTTACTAGGTAAGTGGCTCTTCAAGCTGCTTACCGAAGATGGTGTGTGGCAGACCCTTCTTAAGAGGAAGTATATTGGCTCGAAACCGCTGTCCCAAGTTGTCTGGAAACCTGGGGACTCGCATTTTTGGGCTGGCCTTATGGCATCGAAGAAATTTTTCTTCCCTTATGGTACTTTCTCTATTAATGACGGATCACAGATACGGTTTTGGGAGGACACCTGGTTGGATAATGTCCCGTTACGAGACCGGTATCCTGCTTTGTATAGTATAGTTCGGTTTAAAAGTGATACCATTGCTACGGTAATGGCAACCTCACCGCCGGCTGTATCGTTTAGACGAGTCCTATTGGGTAATAGGTTAGCTGATTGGACTACCTTACAACAGCGTTTGGAGTCCATTCAGTTGTCCCCAGGTCCAGATGAATTCCGGTGGAATCTCCACTCAAATGGGACCTTCTCGGTAGACTCTCTCTACAAAGCAATTATGCAATCCGATATTCCAGTTGATAATAACAAGAAGATTTGGAAGATGAAGATACCGCTAAAAAATAAAAATTTTGCCTGGTATCTACGTCGGGGAGTGATCCTAACCAAAGACAACCTTGCTAGGCGTAATTGGCATGGAAGCAAAATGTGTGTGTTCTGTCAGCAAGACGAGACTATAAAACACCTTTTCTTCCAATGCCGCTTTGCCAGATCTATATGGTCAATCATCCAAGCTGCTTCCAGCCTGTACCCTCCGACTAGTGTTGCCAATGTTTTCGGGAATTGGCTTCATGGTATCGATCTCAGGTTTAGAACGCTACTTAGGGTGGGAGCGATAGCCGTTATCTGGTCGCTTTGGCTATGTAGAAATGACAAAGTTTTTGATGATAAAAATTGTTCTATTCTGCAGGTTATTTACAGATGTACCGCTACGCTCCGTTTGTGGTCACCTCTTCAGCGGCTGGAGAACAGAGACCTGTTTACGGAGGTCTGTACACGACTGGAGGCTACGGCGAGGGATATTTTTTTCCCACATGGGTGGCCGCATAATCTGAGGATTGGTCCTGCTCCAGTTACTTAGGCGATTTACAATTGCTCGCAACGATATGTATTTTGCCTTTATTTTTGAACCATGAATTGCTGGACGGCTGTGTGCATCTTGTTATGCAGAGGCCGGGTTGTAATTGCTGAACTCAGTAATAAAAGCCCTTTATCTAAAAAAAAAACAACAGAAAAAACAACCGAAATTCTAGCAAAACGTTTGAGTGGATGCAAAATTTCCTGCAAAAGTTAGTACAACAAATGCTTGGTAATTTTTCCCTGTGGGATGCAATTACTACGAATCAGTGACTAGAAAAGATTTTTAAGAATTCAAAATCTCTATTTTTCTGAATCAAGCTTGTTCTGTATGCCTCGAATTGATGCAGTCTTAGTATAGCGGGTTCAAATAGAACTTCTATAATGCTTTTTGTTTATTTTGATGGGTTCCAAAATATGGAGAATTTTAGTGAATCTGCTAGAGTTCTTCATACTTGGATCGCAGAGTGCTCCGTGGACCACATGAACTGTATTGAACTTTCATTTAGCTCGCACTCGTATCCATTTTGACATGGGTGGTTGGACCTCACACCCCCTCCCATGTTGTCGTGCTGCTACAATACTAGAGCGAGCCTATCCCTGGTCCTCTTCACCAGAATAGCCAGCGAGAGATGGCCACGGAGCAGTGCCGGAGTAGATAGGTTTGGGTTTCTATGTTGTTTGGGCTTCTTGCCCGTACGAAGGTTGTAGAGCTCCAAATCGATGTGGCCAGATCTAGGGTCTACGGTTCATCCTAGCGGTGCTCAAGCTCCTCTTGTCGGAGCTAGGGGCGGTGAGGATGGCCACCGCATCCTCGAATAAATTCATTATGCGTCATGGGTACCTTGAGGTGGAGGGAGGATGTATTATGGAGCCTCTTCTGGCCGGCCGTGGCGGCATGGAGAAGAGGAGACACGACAATGTTTCTCTGCACTGAGGCAGATGGATGGTCCGGTCATACTCTGTCTGGCCTGTCATGGAGACGAGGGGAGGAGGCGGAGCTCGGATTACTTTGTTGCTTTGTTTGGATGTTGCGTTCATCTTCTTGCTTTCTTCTACAGGTGGTGCTGCAACACTGCTTCTCTCATTCTGGTCGGTTGTGGTAGCGAGATGAAGGAGGTGAGCGACACGAGCGGATCTACCATCCCTCCTGCCAGGGAAACCGCCCAGGCTTATCGGCAGCGCACCTGCTTGCATTTGTGAGTTAATGTTGTGATTTTGTTTGAAAAACTAGCATTTTATGCATGGTTGCCGAGGCTTGGTGAATCTTCAGGGTCCGCCACTGGTGAGCGATGACCTTGACCAAACCTGCACGATCAAGCTAACGGGCCGATGCATGCAACAGGCGTGGTACGCGGCAGATCAGTCTTCTCGTAAGGGTTTTTTAAATCAGAACTTTTTTAAATTGCAACTTTTTGAAATATGAACATTTTTAAAATTGGACATTTTTTCATTTGAACTTTTTTCTAATAGAACATTTTTAAAATTTGAATGTTTTTTAGTATGAACAATTTCAAAATTGAACTTTTTAAAATCTGAACTTTTTAAAAAATCTGAAAGTTTTCCAATTATGAACATTTTTTAAAATGTAGTTTTTCAAATCTGAACGTTTTTTAAAATCTGAATATTTTTTTCAAGTTATGATCATTTTTAAAATTAGAACATTTTCCAAAATCTGGTCGTCTTTTAAATTTGCATGTATTTATCAATATCTGTATTGGAAGTTGAAAAGCGAACTGGAAAAAAACGACCAGAAAATGAAAGGAGGGAGGAATTCTAGAAAGTGGGCCGGCCCACCCGGGATTCCTTCAGGCGTCGCCCCGCACCGGACGCGTCTAGCGTTAAATAGGAGCACCCCCTATAGGATTTGTCCAAAGCCCCTCGAACCCTCATTGCGGCGGCTCTCAAGCTAGGTAGCGGCGGTCCTCCGACCCCCCTATTTCCCGTCCGACGCTGCTCCCGACGGCATCCCGTTCCCTCTCGACGCCGACGCACCGTCGACCTCGGGATCCCCGGCCGGCGTTCATCGCCTCGCTCGGTCAGTCGGTCGTCCCTCTTTAGGTCTTTCCGTCTCTCCCTCGACGAAACTCCCCTGGTACCAGCTGCTCGACACGGTCGACGGCCGATGGTATTTTGAAAGCAAGAGCAGGCCAAATCTTCAAGAGAGGTTAAAAGAAAAAGGGCTGTATAAATCGATGAGGTTGAAGTCGGAGCAGCTGTCAAACACCAGGGCATCAAATACTTGGTGAGCTATATGCTGTACCAATGTACCATCTCTTTTTTTCAGTCACGTAATAAGTTTCCGTTTTCTTAGGGGTTTAACAAGATATTGTGTTGATATTTAGGAGAGGTCTGGATAGGATGGAGAGAACTCTTTTACCCCTAAAAAAGTTGAAAATTAATCAAGTAATCAGACCTAAACAGCTCTTGGTACAGGGAGCTAAATCAGATAAAAATAAGGTATCCAATCATCTGCATTTCCTATGCAATTTGTCGTAACATTGGCTGGAGCTGCTCCTAATTCTTTTTCCTTATCTGGCCGTGTCGTATATATCTTCAAGTTTGTTTCTGCTTTAAGACGACGAAAACATGAGCTACGTGCTCTGGCAAGAGTAGGAGTTGAAGATGATGAGTTGCCACAAGATGGTGATCATGCTGAAGAGAAGCCTGACCAATCCAGTGGTGAAGATGAGTTCTACAAGGGTGTAAAAAGGCAAAGGACTGAAAAACTCTTGAGCAAACAGAGGTACTCACTATTTGTTCCACCAACAAATTAAACAAGATAAGGAAATAAGATGCTTTCCTCAGAAAGGATTATAGGATGCTTCCCTTAACTAACTAATGTGTCGGCACTTCCTTTTTTCTCAGTGACAGAGCTCCTGCCGATCAACCGCTGGAGGAAGAAACAGAAGGAGATGGCAAGAGGAACATCTCGTACCAGGTAAATTCTTGTCCTTGACGGAAGTGTATCATACCTCCTATTGTTTTTTCAGTTTTCTCATACGGTTGTCCAAAAAAAAATCCATACGCATGCAGATGGAGAAGAACCGGGGGTTGACTCGTTCCAGAAGCAAGAAACTCAAGAATCCACGACAGAAATACAGGGTAAGTAACACGGTAGTATAAGTGGCAGTTGACTTGGGTGGACTGCAATAACGTGGTATTCAGAATGAACTCATTTCGTGTGTTATTGTTCAGTCTAAGCATCAGAAAAAGGTCACTGCTCTGAAAGGTCGAGTGCGCGACATCAAGAAGCCTTCGGGTCCATATGGAGGTGAAATGTCAGGCATCAATCCAGATGTAAGTCGTAGCACTAGGCTTAGGGGTTGATGGCGTTAGAGCATGTCTAACAGACCCCCTATTTTTCTGCCCCGTAAAACGCGAGTAGAGGACCTTGTATTCACTTTTCATCGGCCGAAAACTCGTCCGAGCCCCGTATCCCCACCCCGTAAAACAGAATATTCTGTTTTATGGGGTGGGGATACGGGGACTGCTAGCTCGGACGAGTTTCCAACCCCTCAAAACAGGGTTTTAGACAAATTGGATATTATAACCAATACAACATCCACATTGAATAAAAGTTATAAATCACACAATAATCGTCATAATTATTACAATAATGTTTTTTGGAACTGCCAACAAATGTTCTAATGAAAGAATTAAACAAATAACAAATGTTCCCGCAATCAAACAATCAAGATAACTAAATTGACACACATACAACAATAGGAAATGAATGTAAAAACTCATTGGCCATGCAACTGCCAGTGGTGATCAATCAGATCTTGGGTGAGCTGGTGATGAGTCTCCGCATTTTCAATGCTGCGATGAGCTGCAAGAAAACCTTCAAGCCGATCAGGGTTCCGTTGGGGCTGCACTCGGGTGCCAACATTGTCATAGAAACATGGCAAGTTCAACCCTCTCTCATCTTCAATGATCATGTTGTGAAGAATCACACAACATGTCATGATTTCAATAAGAGTTTCCTTGTCCCAAAACCTTGTAGGACCCCGGACAATGGCAAACCTTGCTTGCAAAACACCAAAAGCTCTCTCAATGTCCTTGCGGCATGCCTCTTGATTTTTGGTGAACCAAGCTTCTTTTCTTGTCAAAGGCCTGTCCTTTTTCTCTTTAATGGACTTGACAAGAGTTGCATAGTTAGGGTAAATACCATCTGTGAGATAGTACCCCATGGTGTATTCATTGTTCATAACTTTGTAGTTACAAATTGGAGCTTCACCCTTAACTAGTCTTGCAAATAAAGGGGATCTATTCAAGATGTTGATGTCGTTGAGTGTCCCCAGCAGTCCAAAAAAAGCATGCCAAATCCATAAGTCTTGCGAGGCCACAGCTTCAAGAACAATGGTAGCATCACGGTTTTTGCCACAATACATTCCATGCCATGCTTTTGGACAATTTTTCCATGTCCAATGCATGCAATCCAAACTACCAAGCATCCCCGGCCACCCCCTCTTTTCATTGATCTCCATGAGTCTCTTTGTATCTTGCTCATCTGGAGCTCGGAGATACGTCTCACCATACAACTTGATCACCATCTTGGCAAACATACGCACGCAATCCGTGGTTGTTTGTACACCAATGCGAAGGTACTCATCGGTATAGTCTGCTGGAATACCGTATGCAATCACCCTCATGGCGGCTGATATTTTCTGATATGGGCTAAATTCCATGACATGGGCAGCGTTCCTCCTTTGCTTGAAGTAATCGTAATTTGCCTCGCAATTTAAGACGATTCTCTCGAACAAACTCCTACGCATTCGATACCTTCTACGGAAGAGGCGGGGAGGATAGGTCGGTACCTCGGCAAAATAGTCTTGCATCAGCTGTTCGTGGCCGAGTGCGCGGTTCCGCGGAATGCACACACGCCCCATAGTGGATCATTTTCTCTGATCCAGCAGCTTGGCGCGGTCCTCAATTTGCTTCATGCCGAACAGGACCAGCATCGCCTCCATGTCATCGTCGTTCAACACCTCGTCGAGGTCCAAATCGTCGGAATCCGACGAGGACCAATCGGTCGTGGAATCCACCAAATCCTCCATATGCACATTCTCCGAAGCCATCTACCACCGTGATGCATAGATTAACCTCCAAACACATTGATTCTACCGGCGAAAACGAAGAGGAATATGGCGGGAGCACTCACCAAGGGCGCGTGGATCTCCGGTGGCGGTGCGGCGCGCGTGGACGCGCGGGTGGCGGTGCGGCCCGGTGTAGGGCGGCGCGGATCGGCGGGCGGCGGAGGGGCCCGGATCTGAAGATTTTCCGACGGCGGCGCGCGGGTGGCTACGGCGGCGGCGAGGGGGAAAACGGGTGCGAAATCTAAAATTTCCGCGTGCCCTAGCTGAAATGGGATGCAGGTTTCGCCCTCTATTCCCCTTCCCACCCTGCACAAGTAGGGGGCGAAGAGCCGCCCCGTAGCCAAAACTACAAAAAATCGATACGAGGGGCTGATTTACGGGGCCTGCTAGACGGCCGGGTAGAGCTCTACCCCGTATATCGGCGGTTATTTTACGGGTTTGGGCCTTTTAGGGGGTCTGTTAGACATGCTCTTAGCTGCAAGTGCGTCATGTTCAAAAATCTCGAGGACGGTGGGAGTGAAATTTGAACTACAGTCACATAAAAAATTATGGATCAGATGGAGTAGCATAGTAGTGTAATAACTTATTTTTGTATGGAATATGATAATTTTGTCTGATTGTGTTTTAGCAGAAATTTTGCATGGAAAGAAGATAGGCCTAAGTGTTTTGATGGGCGTGTATATATAACTGAAGGAACATTAGAACGGTAGGTCTACCTCTTCGGGACGACTGAACTGTGATGGAAAAACAGAGCACCAGCCAATAACCTCATCAAATTGGTCGGAATAGAGTCAGTGTGACCAAGATATCAAGTGGACTATTAACACTCGCCCTCGTGTCGCCTGTATCAGGCAACTCGAGGGGAACCCTAGCGAGCGCCGCCGTCGGCTCCCGGGCAACCCCTCCGCCTCCGCCGCTGCCGCTGGCTTTGCCATGGTGGGGCCGCCCCCGCCACCGAAGGTAGCTTGGGAGAGCAGTGGTGAATGTGCGGGTGGTTGGCGCCCCGCCTTCATCTGCTTCGGCGCATTTGTCGGTCAGGCGGTGATGCGTGGTGAATGACCAGCCCGTTGGGAACCCCAAGAGGAAGGTGTGATGAGTATAGTAGCTCGTTTTCCCTCAATTAGAAACCAAGGTTTATCGTTCAGGAGAAAAGCAGACAAATGACAGCTGAAGGTGATGCTTGCTAGTTTGCGACAGCAGCGGACAATTTATATATGGCGCCTCGTCCAAGCTTTGCTTGCTAGCTGCAACGTGGAACCTGCACACACACACAAACAAATACTTTGCTCCCAACTTGCGATGAGGTTGTCAATCTCACCGGTTTGCTTGAAACAAAGGTTATGAGTGTATCGAGTGGAAAACAGTAATAGTATGCGAGTAAAGTAAACAGTGCAGGAAAAGTAAACAGGTGATTGCAATATGATTAAAATAGGACCGGGGTCTACAGTTCACTAGTGGTGTCTCTCCATAGATAAAATAACATGCTGGGTAAACAAATTACAGTTGGGCAATTGATAGAATAAAGATAATGTGATATGTCAAGAAGATCACTATGAGATTTACTCTGGGCATTACAACAAAATACATAGACCGCCATCCAACTGCATCTATGACTAATAATCCACCCTCGGGGATATCAATCCGAACACCCCAAAAGTATTAAGTTGCGAACAACAGATAATTGCATTAAGCAAAGTGTGTAATGTAAACAAAGCATATGCCCTTGAGCATATGAATGTTGTTTTCTCCCTAGTAGCAACAGCACATCTACCACCTTAGAGGTTTCTGTCACTCCCCCAGGTGAAATAGAGACATGAACCCACTATCGAGCATAAATACCCCCTCTTGGAGTCACTAGCAACTACTCGGCCAAGATAGCTACTAACAACGGAGAGCATGCAAGATCATAAACAACATAGAGATAGCAAAAGATATAATTCATTACAGCAACTTAATCATAAACACCAATATTCATCGGATCCCAACAAACCAACATCATAGAATTACATAACGGTGATCTCAATCATGTAGGGCAGCTCATGAGATCTAAACATGAAGCACATGGTGGAGAAGACAACCATCTAGCTACTGCTATGGACCCATAGTCCAAGGTAGACTACTCACTCATCGCTCCGGAGGCAAGCATGGCGATGAAGAAGACCTCCGGTGGCGATTCCCCTCTCCGGCAGGGTGCCGGGAAGAGCTTCTGGACCCTCCCGATCTTCGGGTCGACGGCGGCGGCGGATCGCGATGTGTTCTGGAAAACGGATCGGGTACTTAGGTTTTTCTCGTCGGGGGGTCTTTATAGGCGAAGGGGCGATGTCAGAGGTGGAGCCAGGCTCCCTCACACAGGGGTGGCGCGGCCAGGGGCCAGGCCGCGCCGGCCCTGTGTGTGGGGCCCTGGTGGCCCCTCTCCGTCTCTCATTCGGATGTCTGGAAGCTTCCGGGAAAAATAAGACTTCAGGAACTTGTTTCGTCCAATTCCGAGAATATTTCCTGTGTATCACTTCTGAAACACAAAAACAGCAGAAAACAGGAAACTGGCACTGTGGCACTTGTTAATAGGTTAGTTCCGGAAAATGCATAAAAATGCCACTAAGTGTAACGAAACAATAGGCAAATGGTGTAAAAACAAGCATGGAGCATCAAAAATTATAGATACGTTTGAGATGTATCAAGCATCCCCAAGCTTAACTCCTGCTCGTCCTCGAGTAGGTAAGTGATAACAAAGAATAATTTTTGAGGTGACATGCACCTACACAATCTTGATCATATATGTAAGCATTGGTGAGCTGGGATCATAAGAACTTAAAACATGGGCATGAAAGATATAATCATGACAATAAGAACTTAGCAACCATGTTGTAAACATGCAAATGAACACAAACAAAAGATCATGATAATGAAACAATGAAAGTCAAACGTGTGTTCAAATCATAAGGAAAAACATACAAATGGTTTTCAGCTTGTCCTTCAAAGAGAGCAAAACATAAATGCATAGAACACCTCAAAGTTTAAGAGGGCGACTAGATACAAATAATTTAAGAACAAGTGAAACCAATCATCATGAATCAATCAATGAACTTTGGGACAATGCATATCACACTAAGAATGACAACTATGCTCTCTTAATGGTGCATAAAGAAAGAAGGTGGTGACTCAACATAAAAGTAAAAGAAAGGCCCTTCGCAGAGGGAAGCAGTGATTGCTCATGTGCTAGAGCTTTTATTTGTAAAACAGCGATAAAACTTGGGTTTTCAGAGGTGGTTGCTTTTGTCAACGACTAGCAATGGGGTTCTTACTATCTTCCATACAAAAATGAAGCAAGTTTTTGAGAGAGAGATTGGCACTTTTGTGCTCTTTTTATAAAGCTTGGCACTCCTCCCCACCTTTTTCCTTTCACATACCATGGCTAACCGATTCCATCGGGTGCCCACCAACATTCACATTCTTTGGAGGAGTGCCTTTTTTCTTTTTTTCTTTTTTTTTCTTTTTGGAATAAGCAATATGGAAGATAGCAAATCCGACCACTACGTCCCCATGAGCTGAAAACAGTGTCACAAAACAAGAAGTATTTTGAAGGTTTTGAAAGGTAGCACATGGAAATTTTACTTTGGAATGGATTACAAATACCATGTATAGGAATTTATAGTGGACACAATGGCAAACTTGGCTTTTAGGAGTTGGATGCACGAGTAGAGCTCATACTCAGTACAAGGTGAGGGCTAGCAAAAGACTGGGAGCGACCAACTAAGAGAACAATAATGGCCATAATCATGCAAAGCGACAAAGCGACATTAAAAGAAGCATAAGATGACATCAAAAGTCAAAAACTAAATGATCATGAAGGCTAATGGCGACTTTGTAAGAGTCTAACATGTGTGAGCATGCGCCAAGTCAACCCAAATAAAGCATCAAGGAGAAAACCAAAATAATGCATCCATACAATAAAAACAACGCATGATTTTTTCAAAGGCTCATTAAGCAATCTCAGTTATTTGAGACAAGTCATGCTACAGCAAAACCACTAAGCATACTATCAAAAATACATCAAGCATGACATGAAAAAGCCTAAGCCGCAGTCTACACAAGCTCCTTCTTGTACCACTATTTTGCACAAAGCTTTTTCTCTTTTCCAACACCATTTGAAATTTTTTAAAATACCTCTTTTGATGAAAACCAATAAAGATCAGAGGCAAAAATACACCTTGATGAAAAGATATGACAAGGTCTGAACGCAAATCAAGGCGAAAACGAAAACCAAAAGCAGTAGCAGAAAAAGTAGAACGCTTGATTTTTAATAAGAGTGAAAACTAGAGCGTTCTTTGCAAATGAAAACGAGTCAACTTCTCCAAAGGAAATTTGTTGGGGTCCAACCATTTATTGCAGCAAACAAACAAACTAAACCAACTAAGAAAACTAAAACAACTGACGCTCCAAGAAAAACACATAGTGCATGAAGCAATAAAAATATAGTGTCTTGAAAGGGGACCTGATTTTTGCCGATGAAGAAGGGGTGCCTCGGGGGCATCCCCAAGCTTTGACGCTTGTACTTCTTGGATATTTCTTGGGGTGATGCATGGGCATCCCCAAGCTTGAGCTTTTGTCCATTCTTTAACTCATCTCATCATTCTCCAATCCCTACACTTGAAAACTTCCTTCATACAAAACTAAACACAATTCTATTAGCAACATTAGTGTAAGCATAAAATATATTCAACCTCTTTTAGCTTCAGGTTTCAACCCAAAACCACCACATATAAAGTATATACTACTGTAGCAACTTCCACAAGAGTTCCATGATCAAAAAGAACTCAAAAGAAAGTGATAAAGTGGCAAAAACAAATATTGGCAAAAATCTGTCAAAACTGAACAGCTGACAAAGGACGAATTTTTGAGGGATTTTCTGTTGCTCAAATCAAAAAGTGTTCAACTAAGAAAAGTTTGGACATAACCTGGGGCATATGCACAAGAAATCGCAGGTCCAAAAGATAAACAGATAATTTATACGAATTTTTACGGTGCAGCACCGAAAACAGTTTCAGGACAGCAATAACCCCAAATCTTTACCTCGCTCAAATTAGAGGCTTCTCTTGGCACAAAAACGAAATAAACAAGATAAGGAGCGGTCATTACAGTAGTAATGACTTCCAAGACTCAAATAAAAGAAAAAGTACTGAAAAGAAAACATTGGGTTATCTCCCAAGAGTGCTTTTCTTTAACGCCTTTGAGCTAGGCGCAGAAAATTGCGAATCAAGTAATATCAAGTGATGAAGCATCAAGCTCATAATTTGCTCTAAGAATAGATTCAAAAAGTAATTTATTTATTTTCCTAGGGAAGTGTTCCATACCTTTCTTTAGTGGAAATTGATATTTGATAGTGCCTTCCCTCATATCAATGATGGCACCTACAGTTCGAAGAAAAGGTCTTCCCAAAATAATAGGACATGAAGCATGGCATTCAACGTCCATAACAAGAAAATCAACAGGAACAAGGTTATTGTTAACCACAATAAGAACATCATTAATCCTTCCCAAAGGTTTCTTCTTAGCAACATCAGCAATAGGAACATCAAAATAACACTTTTCAAGCGGTGGTAAATCAAGCATGTCATAAATCTTTCTAGGCATGATAGAAATACTAGCACCTAGATCACATAAAGCATGGCAATCATAACCATTAACATGCATATCAATGATGGGTTCCCAACCATCTTCTAACTTCTGGGGAACAGAGGCTTTTTGCTTCAACTTTTCATCCCTAATTTTCATGAGAGCATTGGTAACATGCTTAGTAAAAGCAATATTTAAAGAACTAGCATTGGGAGTCAAAGCAAGCTTTTGCAAGAACAAAATAACTTCAGATATATTGCAGCCATCAACATCAAAATCATTAAAACAAGTAGAGCTATCATCTCCCACACTCCGAAAAATTTCAGCACTCTTTTGAGAAAAAGTTTTGGCAGTTTTAGGCTTTTTAACACAAGGAGTGGGAGTTTTCTCTACACCAATCAAAGTGAGAGGATTGGTACCAGTAGGAGTAACATCATTAGAGGTAGTAATGGTACATACCTTCATCTCTCTAGCCATCTCATCTTCTCTTTCCCACCTGGCATGCAATTCCGCTAACAATCTAATATTTTCATCAATTCCAACTTGAATAGCATTAGCGGTAGTAACAACATTGCTCACTTTCACATCATCAGGAAACACTTTTAATTTCAGAAGTTCAACATCATGAGCAAGGCTATCAACCTTGGAAGCAAGAATATCAATTTTGCCTAACTTTTCCTCAACAGACTTATTAAAAGCAGTTTGCTTACCGATGAAGTCCTTGAGCATTACCTCAAGCTCGGAGGGCGCGGCCCTAGTGTTGTTGTAGGAATTACCATAAGAATTACCATAACCATTACCATTGGTAGAAGGATACGGCCTATAATTGTTACTAGCAAAATTGTTCCTATAAGCATTGTTGTTAAAATTATTGTTTCTAATGAAATTCACATCAACATGCTCTTCTTGAGCAACCAAAGAGGACAAAGGAACATTATTAGGATCAACATGAGTCCTATCATTAGCAAGCATAGCCATAATGGTATCAATCTTATCATTCAAGGAAGAGGTTTCCTCAACAGAATTTACCTTCTTACCTTGTGGAGCTCTCTCGGTGTGCCATTCGGAATAATTTACCATCATGTTGTCGAGTAACTTTGATGCGGCGCCCAATGTAAGGGACATAAAAGTGCCTCCAGCAGCTGAATCAAGTAGGTTCCTTGAAGAAAAATTCAGTCCTGCATAAAAAGTTTGGATAATCATCCAAGTAGTCAGTCCATGAGTGGGGCAATTCTTTACCATAGATTTCATTCTCTCCCAAGCCTGAGCAACATGTTCATTATCAAACTGAGTAAACTTCATAATATTGCTATGCAAGGATATAATCTTAGCAGGAGGATAGTATCTACCAATAAAAGCATCCTTACACTTAGCCCATGAATCAATACTATTCTTAGTCAAAGACAGCAACCAATCTTTAGCCTTTCCTCTCAAAGAAAAAGGAAACAACTTGAGCTTAATAATATCACTATCAACATCTTTATATTTCTGCATCTCACATAGCTCAACAAAATTGTTGAGATGAGCTGCAGCATCTTCAGTACTAGCACCAGAAAATTGCTCTTTCATAACAAGGTTCAATAAAGCAGGCTTAATCTCATAAAAGTTTGCAGCAGTAGCAGGTGGTGCAATAGGAGTGTAGATAAAATCACCATTGTTTGTGCTAGTAAAGTCACACAACTTGGTGTTTTCAGGATTGGCCATTTCAGCAAAACAAAAGTAAACAAGTAAAAACAACTACCAAGGATTCTAATTTTTTGGGGTTTTTTGATATAAAAAAAGCAATGCAGGTAAAATAAATAAAGTAAAGCAAAACAATAACAAAGTAAAGAATGTGTGTGCGAAAACTCCCCTCGCAGAAGTCTTCCACTTTTCCCCGGCAACGGCGCCAGAAAAAGAGCTTGATGCGTGGTGAATGACCAGCCCGTTGGGAACCCCAAGAGGAAGGTGTGATGAGTATAGTAGCTCGTTTTCCCTCAGTTAGAAACCAAGGTTTATCGTTCAGGAGAAAAGCAGACAAATGACAGCTGAAGGTGATGCTTGCTAGTTTGCGATAGCAGCGGACAATTTATATATGGCGCCTCGTCCAAGCTTTGCTTGCTAGCTGCAACGTGGAACCTGCACACACACAAACAAATACTTTGCTCCCAACTTGCGATGAGGTTGTCAATCTCACCGGTTTGCTTGAAACAAAGGTTATGAGTGTATCGAGTGGAAAACAGTAATAGTATGCGAGTAAAGTAAACAGTGCGGGAAAAGTAAACAGGTGATTGCAATATGATTAAAATAGGACCGGGGTCCACAGTTCACTAGTGGTGTCTCTCCATAGATAAAATAACATGCTGGGTAAACAAATTACAGTTGGGCAATTGATAGAATAAAGATAACGTGATATGTCAAGAAGATCACTATGAGATTTACTCTGGGCATTACAACAAAATACATAGACCGCCATCCAACTGCATCTATGACTAATAATCCACCCTCGGGGATATCAATCTGAACACCCCAAAAGTATTAAGTTGCGAACAACAGATAATTGCATTAAGCAAAGTGTGTAATGTAAACAAAGCATATGCCCTTGAGCATATGAATGTTGTTTTCTCCCTAGTAGCAACAGCACATCTACCACCTTAGAGGTTTCTGTCACTCCCCCAGGTGAAATAGAGACATGAACCCACTATCGAGCATAAATACCCCCTCTTGGAGTCACTAGCAACTACTCGGCCAAGATAGCTACTAACAACGGAGAGCATGCAAGATCATAAACAACATAGAGATAGCAAAAGATATAATTCAGTACAGCAACTTAATCATAAACACCAATATTCATCGGATCCCAACAAACCAACATCATAGAATTACATAACGGTGATCTCAATCATGTAGGGCAGCTCATGAGATCTAAACATGAAGCACATGGTGGAGAAGACAACCATCTAGCTACTGATATGGACCCATAGTCCAAGGTAGACTACTCACTCATCGCTCCGGAGGCAAGCATGGCGATGAAGAAGACCTCCGGTGGCGATTCCCCTCTCCGGCAGGGTGCCGGGAAGAGCTTCTGGACCCTCCCGATCTTCGGGTCGACGGCGGCGGCGGATCGCGATGTGTTCTGGAAAACTGATCGGGTACTTAGGTTTTTCTCATCGGGGGGTCTTTATAGGCGAAGGGGCGATGTCAGAGGTGGAGCCAGGCTCCCTCACACAGGGGTGGCGCGGCCAGGGGCCAGGCCGCGCCGGCCCTGTGTGTGGGGCCCTGGTGGCCCCTCTTCGTCTCTCCTTCGGATGTCTGGAAGCTTCCGGGAAAAATAAGACTTCAGGAACTTGTTTCGTCCAATTCTGAGAATATTTCCTGTGTATCACTTCTGAAACACAAAAACAGCAGAAAACAGGAAACTGGCACTGTGGCACTTGTTAATAGGTTAGTTCCGGAAAATGCATAAAAATGCCACTAAGTGTAACGAAACAATAGGCAAATGGTGTAAAAACAAGCATGGAGCATCAAAAATTATAGATACGTTTGAGACGTATCAGGCGGCTATGGTGGCATTCGGACGGTGGGATGGGATGTTGTGGCGGGTGTGGCGTTGCGGTAGTGGCGGCCCCTCGCCGTGGCTGATTGTCATGCCTAAGGCCCAGTCCAGGCCGGATGGGCCCCATCTGGATCCGTCGTGCTTGGGCGCTCGTCGACGCGGGTACGCAGAGCCAGCGGCCTTGGGGATACGGTGGTGGCAGGGTGTGGCGGCCCGTCTGCTCCTCAGCGCGGAGGTTCTGTGGAGGCCATGGATCGAGGGCCCCGCGCCGAGATCTATTAGGGATGCAGCCACTTTGGTGGGCCACTGTCGGTTCCAGACTGGCTAGGCAGCGGTGGCCCTGGTTGTCTTCTGCAAGTCTGTGGCGGAGGCATGACACAGAGCAAGGATGGCGGAGCGACGGTGCCGCTTATGGTGGTTGAGGCGCTGGTTCTAGCGTTTCATGAATGGTGGCTGGCTGGCAACATGTGTTGGCCTGCTGCATGTGGAAGTCAGAGCGGCGGCTTTGAAAGCGAGATGGTGTGCTGCCATGTCCATGGTGTTAGGGCATTTTCTAGCCCTCCCTAGTTTTGTGTGTTAGTTGACAACACCAGGATATTTTAACACTGTTTTTGTGCAGAAAGTTGGCCGGATATTTCGGCCGGATTATTCCAAATCTGGGCCGGATAATCCGACCACCCCTGAAAACGGCTAAGGACCAGAAGTTGGCAAAATGTGCGTCACCCAGATCTATGGGCGGATATTTGGCCGGATATTCCAAATCTGGGCCAGATAATCTGGTCCACTGAAAACGGCTAAGGACCAGAAGAAGCCGAGATGCGCGTCACCCAGATCTATGGGCGGATATTTGGCTGGATTATTCCAAATCTGGGCCGGATAATCCAGTCCCCCCTGAAATTGGCTAAGGACCAGAAGAAGGCAAGATGCGCGTCACTCAGATCCATGGCCGGATATTTGGCCAGATTATTCCAAATCTGGGCCGGAATATCCGGTCCCCCTGAAATCGGCTAAGGACCAGAAGAAGGCGAGGTGCGCGTCACTCAGATCCATGGCCGGATAATTCCAAATCTGGGCGGGAATATCCGGCCACCGGATTATCCGGCCCTGACTTGACCCGGATAATCCGGCCCCTGGCGGCTGCAACGGACACATTTCGGGAAGGGGTATTTATATACCCCTTCCCCTCGTCTTCTCCAGCTTGCTCGTCCTCATCAAGAACAAGACACTATTTGGAGCCAACCTCATTGCTAGATCTCCACCTTCAACCACCCAAAGTCTCATATCTTTGGAGGATCAAAGGAGGAGGTCCCGATCTACATCTCCACCGAAGGAATTTCTTTTCCCCCTCCATTTGCTTGAGGGATTCGTTCCTAGTGGTTCCTTGGAAACACTAGGTGGTGTAATTCGTGATTACTCTTGTCTTTGTGGTTTCTAGCCTCCGTGGCTTTCTTGGGAGCCTCCAATTCAGTTGTGGATGTGTGCCCCAATCTCCGTGTAAGGGATTCGGTGAGTTCCCCCAATACCACCGCTTAGTGGAACGAGCTAGCCTCCGTGGCTTGCTCACCAGAGAACAAGGTGAGCCTCCGTGGCGTTGGTCGACTCCGTGTCACCACACCTCTCCAACGTAGATGTACTTTCCCTCAAAAGGAAGGAACTACGGGAATACATCCTTGTGTCTCCGGTCTCCGCTCCTCGGTTACTTCTTACCCTTACTCGCTTACTTGCTTACTTGTTTACTTGCTTACTTGCTTGCTTGTCATTTAGGAAATTCACCTAGCTGCACATCTAGTGAATTTACATTGTGTCAAGCCTTAAAATTGAAAAAGGTAAAATTTTGTGTAGCGCCTATTCACCCCCCCCTCTAGTCGCCCTTGAGATCCTTTCAATTGGTATCAGAGCCTAGTGCTCTTTGATTGGGCTTAACCGCCTAAGAGATCATGGGCGACGAGGAGCCCGCCACTAAGGGGGACCTTAATAGTCTAATGACACGAATGGATGCCATGATGGCAGCCATGGAATTCCAAAAATCTCAACTTGATGCTCTCACTAGTGGAACGTCTAATACCACTCCACCAACTCCGGTTGAAATCCCGGATAAGGATAAGCCATCCTTAAACGAGGATGATCCGGACAAGGATGGGGATGAGAGCAACGAGGGCCCACCTAAGAAAGATGACACCTTTCGGGGACATAGCACGGAAATTCCACATCCTACGAGCTATGTCTCCGGAAGATACCTTCAAATGCCACACCTTGCTTCATGCGGCCCACCGCCACCTCTTGATGCTTCTAGCTTTGCCAATTGGCAAGATAACATGCGCTCTCACATAAACTTTGTGTCTATTGAGCTTTGGAGGATCATTGAGCAGGGTTTTCATCCAACTTTCAAGGACTTGACCAACTTGCTACCTTGGGAGCAAATCGACAAGCAACTCAATGCCTCCGCCTTGCATCTCATTCACATGTCTCTTACCGAGAAGGACAAGGCGTTCGTCCGCAACATCACCTCCGCCAAGGAAGCTTGGGATGCTCTCACGAACCTCTTCATCGGCAACGAGAGCATTCAAGAGTCCAAGTTTGACGAAGCATCTAATGAAGCGGACAACTTCGCCATGCTTGATGGTGAATCTCCCGAAGAACTTCATAGGCGTCTCTCGGCTCTACAAGTGAAGCTAGTCGACCTCGGCTCTACCCAATGTGATGGGAGATGGATGAAGAGGAAGT
The DNA here is from genome assembly GCA_007115705.1 of Dactylis glomerata. Lineage (NCBI taxonomy): Eukaryota > Viridiplantae > Streptophyta > Magnoliopsida > Poales > Poaceae > Dactylis > Dactylis glomerata. The sequence goes on from QXEO01000184.1 coordinate 2,190,432, forward strand.
TCTTCCAAGCCCTCTTGCCCTTCATGAAGGAAACAATGAACTCGATCAAGGGAGATGCTAACTTTAGGAAGATGACCGCTCATGACATCTTGCAAGAGATTGTGGAAAGGAAGATCTCCGAGAAGAATGCGGATGATGCTCTAGCTCGTGCTCGGGGTGTGCGTGCCCCCAACCTTGCTTTGAAGGCCAAAGTCTCTTTTCATGAAGAAGCAAGCTTGATGGAAGAGGAAGAGTCAATGGGTGGAAGCCCCGAGGACATGAAGTATGCTCATGCCGAGCACATGGCTCTCGCTCAAAGGGCATTCATGAAGAAGTGGAAGTCATCTAGTCCCTCCAAGCCTAAAGCCACAACTAGAGTGAGGACTTGCTACAATTGTGGTAACCAACACCACTTCATTGCGGAGTGTCCTTATGAAAGAGTGGAAGATCACAATGGAAGACTTGTCCGCAAGGAAATGAAGGCCAAGTCACACCCTCCAAGAAACTTTGACAAGAAGAAAGCCGTTCCAATACATGCATTGACGACTCAAGAAGAATATCTCTCCGGTGACGATTCAAGTGATGGTGAAGAAGTAGGGAAGGCTGCCATCGCCATTGTCAAGCCTACCTCTTCGTCATCCCTCTTCGCTTCCGCAAATGAGTCCAAGCGCTCCAACTTCAAAGGGACATGTCTAATGGCTCACGCTACAAAGGTATCACCTACCTTCACACCCATCATACCTAGAAGCCTATCTTTGATGGATTGTGTTGATGCTAGTAATGATAAGGAAGAGCCTAATGAATTTGACATGTTCATGTCAACTTTGCATGGGGAGACCAAAGCTCGCTTTGAGATTCTCCTAGATCAATATAATGAGTCTCTCAAACTTAATGATAAAAATGAGGAACACATCTTTGAGCTAGAAGGGCATGCTCGTGAGTATGCCGATGAAATTGCCACACTCACTCAATCCCTTGAGGTTGAGCAAGACCTAAGAATGGCACTTGAGGCATCCAAGTTGGGTCTTGAAGAGTCTCATAATTTGGACATTGCTAGGCTTAAAAGTGATCGAGATATTGCTTAATCCGTTGCTAATGAACTTAGGTTGCAAAATGAAAAACTTAATCTTATAATTGCTAAAGAAGCAACCAAGTTCCCTCCTAGCACTTTTGTTGCAAGTACTTGTCACACTAACCCTATTTATGAGAAAGATCTCCGCAATGGTGACACAAGGCTTGATGAGCTTTTGAGTGCTCAAAAGCAACATGGTGACAAGACCAGAATTGGTTTCATCTCTAAGTCTAAGAAGAAGAAGAACAACAAGAAGATGAAGTTCTTTGTGCCCACTCCTCCTCCTAAGAAGCACATCCCAAATGACATATGCTTTGATGAGGATGGCAATGTTTTTGAGGAGGAGGGGGAGCTTGTGAAGGAGGTGGTTGGGAATGCCAAAAAGACAATGCCCAATCACAACGACTTTGCGGGAAAATATAACCCTTCCTATGTTCTTCGTCGTGCTTATGATGGGCATGTTTATGCCAAATTTGTTGGTTCACCTAATGAATGCATTGCTTGGTCTATTTGGGTTCCTAAGACCCTTGTCACTAACAAAAGAGGACCCATTGAAAAATGGGGACCTAAAAACAAGACTTGACTTCTTGTAGGGCTTTGCTTCCGGTGCGGAACAATGGATAATTGATAGTGGTGCTACCAATCATATGTCCGGAAGCAAAGAGTTGGTGAAGGAGCTTCGCACCGGTCCATCTAGTGCGGGCTACGTCACCTATGGAGACTCCTCAAGGTCAAAGGTATTGGGTCTTGGTAAAGTTGTCATTTCTCAAAATGTTACCGTGGAAGATGTCATGCTTGTTGAGACTCTCTCTTATAATTTACTTTCCGTAGCTCAACTTGCCGATATGGGCTTTGCAACTTTCTTTGATGTTGGGATTGTGGTTCTTTTGTGGAGCAAGTCTCTTAAAGTAGATTTTGTTGGGCATGTTGAAAATGGCTTATATGTGATTGACTTCTCAGAGAAGGTCACTAAAGCCGCAACTTGCCTAATGGCTAAAGTTGACGTGGGATGGCTTTGGCATCGCCGGCTAGGCCACGTCAATATGAGAACTTTGCAAAGCCTCTACAAAGGTAACCATATCCTTGGACTAACCGATCTAACCTTTGCCAAAGATCGTGTGTGTAGAGCTTGCATTGAAGGAAAGATGCATGAACTTCCTCATCCTAGCAAGACGATCATTTCTTCTAAGAGGGTCTTAGAGCTCCTTCATATGGATCTCTTTGGCCCTCCATCTCATGCAAGTCTAGGAGGGAAGAAGTATTGCTTGGTGATTATTGATGACTACTCAAGATATACATGGGTCTACTTCTTCAAGCACAAATACGAGAACCAACAAACCGTCATGGACTTCGTCATGGAAGTGGAACGTCAATATGGCCAAGATATCTTGATGATTCGAAGTGACAATGGGACGGAGTTCAAGAACTACACCGTGAATGAATTCTTGAGTGATGAGGGAATTCGTCATCAATACTCATCGCCCTACACTCCGCAACAAAATGGTGTAGCCGAGCGGAAAAACCGGACCTTGATGGACATGGCTAGGACAATGTTGGCGGAGTTTAAGTCTCCGTATAACTTTTGGGCCGAAGCTATCAATACCGCTTGTCATGCTTCTAATCGGCTATATCTTCGCAAGGGCTTGAACAAGACTCCGTATGAGATCCTCACCGGCAACAAGCCTAACATCAAATACTTTCGAGTATTCGGTTGTAAGTGCTTCTATCTTAGAAAGGGTGTTCATTTGTCCAAATTTGACTCTAAAGCTCTTGAGGGTATCTTTGTTGGTTATGCCGCCGAATCTCATGCTTTTAGAATCTTTGACAAAGAGTCTGCTCGTGTTGTTGAAGTTTCTAACGTGAGATTCGACGAGAATGACGGCTCCCGTGTGGAGCAAAGTGGTGTTTGTGATGTAGGTGACGAAATACATCCCCAAGCCATAAGAAGAATGGGTGACAAGGGTATAGTTAATAGAGCCCGCTAGTTGAGTACCCCTGAGGCCCGATAAGCTAGGCCCAATTGTAATGATAGTCGAATACGAGTTCTTACCGTATGTCGATATTGTAATCTGTATCGTACCCTACCCGATCCTCGAGACCTGGCCACCTATATATAGGGGCCAGGAGGGGATGGTGTAGGTCAGATTGAAAGCAAGCCAGGTCAAACACCCAAGTTTACTTTCGACACACACCTATTTCGACTAACTTTACCTTCGAGTTCATCCGACGCCCTATCTCCCCTATCCTAAGTCCTTCATCTAGGATATTTGTCGAGTTAACCCTCGTCAATGGGTGTGGGACATCTCATACCCGTTGAGGGACACCTTTTGGCGGAAGGAGAAGGACTATGCTCTACTCAAGTGGAGCCTTCACCTTCACAAGCTCCACAAGCTTCACAAGGTCCGATTGATGCTAACCAAAGACAAGCTCTAAACCCTCACCCAAGCGAGCAAGGCCAAGAACAAAACCAAGTGGACGGTGGTGATTCTTCACCAATGGTAGATCAAGGCCAAGCTCAAGACAATGAGCATGCTCGTGTTGATGATCAAGCTCAAGTTGAAGGTCAAGGCGAGGACCAAAATAGTGGTGATGACCAAGTGGCTTCTCAAGAGTCTTTTGAAGAAGCTCAAGCTCGCGTGCAAGGAAAGTGGAAGATGTTCTTCGCAAGGGGAGTCATACCTTAGAAAGTGTGATTGGAAGTGTAAGGAAAGGGGTTTCTACAAGGAGACAATTAGCCAACTTTAGTATCCATCGTGCCTTCGTCTCTTGTGTGGAACCTCAAAAGGTGTTTAAGGCACTTGAAGACCTGAATTGGGTAGAAGCTATGCACGAAGAACTCAACAACTTCAAGCGCAACAAAGTGTGGACTTTAGTGGAGAAGCCCAAGGATTGCCGCAATGTCATTGGAACCATGTGGGTGTTCAAGAACAAACAAGACGCCAATGGGATTGTTGTGAGGAACAAGGCTCGCTTGGTTGCTCAAGGATACTCTCAAGTTGAAGGCATTGACTTTGGGGAGACCTACGCTCCCGTGGCTCGCCTCAAGTCAATCCGTATCCTCCTTGCTTATGCTTCTCACTTCAATTTTAAGTTGTATCAAATGGATGTGAAGAGTGATTTTCTCAACGGTCCTCTACATGAATTAGTCTATGTGAAGCAACCCCGGGGCTTTGAGGACCCTCATTTCCCGACCCATGTCTACAAACTCGATAAGGCGCTTTATGGCCTTAAACAAGCCCCACGCGCATGGTACGAGCATCTTAAAGAGTTACTAGTAGACCGTGGGTTTGAAATAGGGCTCATTTATCCAACTCTTTTTACTAAGAAAGTCAATGGGGAGCTTTTCATATGCCAAATTTATGTAGATGATATCATTTTTGGCTCTTCTAACAAATCTTCAATGATGAATTTGCAAAGCTAATGACAGACAAATTCGAGATGTCCATGATGGGAGAGTTGAAATTCTTTCTTGGCTTTGAAGTTCGGCAATTGAGAGGAGGGACCTTCATCAACCAAGCCAAGTACATCCAAGACATGCTCAAGAAATTAAACATGGACTCCGGAGTTAAGGGAGCTAAAACCCCAATGCCGACAAAGGTTACTCTTGATCTCGATCCTAGTGGTAAGGTTGTGGATCAAAAGCTTTACCGTTCTATGATTGGCTCGCTACTCTATCTTTGCGCATCTAGACCCGATATCATGCTTAGTGTGGGAATGTGTGCACGATACCAAGCTACCTGCTGCGTGTGGTGGTGTATAGTTGATGTGGGAGCAGACTGTCCTTGTGCATGGTGGATAACCAGCCCGTTGGGAACCCCAAGAGGAAGGTATGATGAATATAGCGGCGAGTTTTCCCTCAGTTAAGATACCAAGGTTTATCGATCAGGAGAGGAGAGACAATGACGACTGAAGGTTATGCAGAACCTGCACACACACAAACAAATACTTTGTTCCCAACTTGCGATGAGGTTGTCAATCTCACCGGTTTGCTTGAAACAAAGGTTATGAGCGTATCGAGTGGAAAACAATATAGTATGCGAGTAAAGTAAATAGTACGAGTAAAGTAAACAGGTGATAGCAATATGATGGAAATAGGACCGGGGTCCACAGTTCACTAGTGGTGTCTCTCCATAGATAAAATAACACATGCCGGGTAAATAAATTACAGCTGGGCAATTGATAGAATAAAGATAACGTGATATGTCAAGAAGATCACTATGAGATTTACTCTGGGCATTACAACAAAATACATAGACCGCCATCCAACTGCATCTATGACTAATAATCCACTCCCGGGGATATCAATCCGAACACCCTAGAAGTATTAAGTTGCGAACAACAGATAATTGCATTAAGCAAAGTGTGTAATGTAAACAAAGCATATGCCCTTGAGCATATGAATATTGTTTTCTCCCTAGTAGCAACAGCACATCTACCACCTTAGAGGTTTCTGTCACTCCCCCAGGTGAAATAGAGGCATGAACCCACTATCGAGCATAAATACCCCCTCTTGGAGTCACTAGCAACTACTCGGCCAAGATAGCTACTAACAACAGAGAGCATGCAAGATCATAAACAACATAGAGATAACAAAAGAAATAATTCAGTACAACAACTTAATCATAAACACCAATATTCATCGGATCCCAACAAACCAAACATGTAGAATTACATAACGGTGATCTCAATCATGTAGGGCAGCTCATGAGATCTAAACATGAAGCACATGGTGGAGAAGACAACCATCTAGCTACTGCTATGGACCCATAGTCCAAGGTAGACTACTCACTCATCGCTCCGGAGGCAAGCATGGCGATGAAGAAGACCTCCGGTGGCGATTCCCCTCTCCGGCAGGGTGCCGGGAAGAGCTTCTGGACCCTCCCGATCTTCGGGTCGACGGCGGCGGCGGATCGCGATGTGTTCTGGAAATCTGATCGGGTACTTAGGTTTTTTTCCGCCGGGGGGTCTTTATAGGCGAAGGGGCGATGTCAGAGGTGGGGCCAGGTGGCCTCACACCACGGTGACGCGGGCCAGGGGCTGGCCGCGCCACCTGTGTGTGTGGGCCCCTGGTGGCCCCCCTCCTACTCCTCTTCGGATCTCTGGAAGCTTCCGGGTAAAATAAGACTTCAGGAACTTGTTTCGTCCAATTCCGAGAATATTTCCTGTGTATCACTTCTGAAACACAAAAATAGCAGAAAACAGGAAACTGGCACTGTGGCACTTCGTTAATAGGTTAGTTCCGGAAAATGCATAAAAGTGCCACTAAGTGTAACGAAACAATAGGCAAATGGTGTAAAAACAAGCATGGAGCATAAAAAATTATAGATACGTTTGAGACGTATCAAGCATCCCCAAGCTTAACTCCTGCTCGTCCTCGAGTAGGTAAGTGATAACAAAAGAATAATTTTTGAGGTGACATGCACCTACATAATCTTGATCATATATGTAAGTATTTGTGAGCTGGGATCATTAGAACTTAAAACATGGGCATGAAGATATAATCATGACAATAAGAACTTAGCAACCATGTTGTAAACATGCAAATGAACACAAACAAAAGATCATGAAAATGAAACAATGAAAGTCAAACGTGTGTTCAAATCATAAGGAAAAACATACAAATGGTTTTCAGCTTGTCCTTCAAAGAGAGCAAAACATAAATGCATAGGACACCTTCAAGTTTAAGAGGGCGACTAGATACAAATAATTTAAGAACAAGTGAAACCAACAATATGAATCAATCAATGAACTTTGGGACAATGCATATCACACTAAGAATGACAACTATGCTCTCTTAATTGTGCATAAAGAAAGAAGGTGGTGACTCAACATAAAAGTAAAAGAAAGGCCCTTCGCAGAGGGAAGCAGTGATTGCAAGTTTTATAACCTTCAAAAATTATGGTACTTACCGGCTTTGAGCTCTCATTGCCCCCATCATAAGCATCTTGAATGGTTAAAGTTAATGCGAGAACAATTATGATGCATATGCTTGACAAATCATAAGTTGAAAACCTCGTGCCCCGTGAATACGAGTACCCAAACCTCATGCTACTTTACTTAGAGTCCCAAGCAAGGCTCTTGTCATTGTAAGTATATGCATATCATTGAGAACCGCCAATGGGGTACCTCCGTGCCCGATGACATGGAACAAGCCCACACCAAAATGACAGGACAAGCAGACAATGAATACCTCGACATCTCTTTTATTTGCCTTTTGTTTAGCTTTTTATTATGAGATGCGTCATCGAATGTTCACCATGGGTATGCTGCAAATTTCCACCATGAATTATGCATGGCTTAGATTGGCGGCCCGGCGTTTCCCTAACACATATACAAACTCCATGATCCCCACAAGATTCCCAATTCATTTCACACCGCGGGCATCCATAAACAAAAGATCACGATATCAACTCAAATAAGAAGTGCAATGTTGAAAGCTTGCCCCATGACAGCATGGATGGGCTAGAATCCAACTTACAACTTGCAAGCATAACAACTCAACATAAGAGACCACAATGTCAAATTTTTAAGAACAGGAAAAAGTAAAGTGTGCCTTCCGGTTCGTGAGAGCTTTACTAACCGAGTTTCGCATAACACTGGTAAGAGTTTAATTTGAAGACAAAATAAAAGCAAGCCAAATTTACTTGGAATAGCAAATTGCTAGTAGGTATGTATGGTGGACACTTTGGAAAACCTTGGCTTTTAGGAGTTGGATGCACGAGTAGAGCTCATACTCAGTACAAGGCGAGGGCTAGCAAAAGACTAGGAGCGACCAACTAAGAGAGCAATAATGGCCATAATCATGCAAAGCGACAAAGCGACATTAAAAGAAGCATAAGATGGCATCAAAAGTCAAAAACTAAATGATCATGAAGGCTATTGGCGACTTTGTAAGAGTCTAACATGTGTGAGCATGCGCCAAGTCAACCCAAATAAAGCATCAAGGAGAAAACCAAAATAATGCTTCCATACAATAAAAACAACGCATGATTTTTTCAAAGGCTCATTAAGCAATCTCAGTTATTTGAGACAAGTCATGCTACAGCAAAACCACTAAGCATACTATCAAAAAGACATCAAGCATGACATGAAAAAGCCTAAGCCGCAGTCTACACAAGCTCCTTCTTGTACCACTATTTTGCACAAAGCTTTTTCTCTTTTCCAACACCATTTGAAATTTTTAAAGACACCTCTTTTGATGAAAACCAATGAAGATCAGAGGCAAAAATACACCTTGATAAAAAGATATGACAAGGTCTGAACGCAAATCAAGGCGAAAACGAAAACCAAAAGCAGTAGCAGAAAAAGAAGAACACTCGATTTTAAATAAGAGTGAAAACTAGAGCGTTCTTTGCAAATGAAAACAAGCAACTTCTCCAAAAGAAATTTGTTGGGGTCCAACCATTTATTGCAGCAAACAAACAAACTAAACCAACTAAGAAAACTAAAACAACTGACGCTCCAAGAAAAACACATAGTGCATGAAGCAATAAAAATATAGTGTTTTGAAAGGTGACCTGATTTTTGTCGATGAAGAAGGGGTGCCTCGGGGGCATCCCCAAGCTTTGACGCTTGTACTTCTTGGATATTTCTTGGGGTGTTGCATGGGCATCCCCAAGCTTGAGCTTTTGTCCATTCTTCAACTCATCTCATCATTCTCCAATCCCTACACTTGAAAACTTCCTTCATACAAAACTAAACACAATTTTATTAGCAACATTAGTGTAAGCATAACATATAATCAATCCTCTATTTGCTTCAGGTTTCAACTCAAAACTACCACATATATAGCATATACTACTGTAGCAACCTCCCCAAAAGTTCCATGATCAAAAGAACTCAAAAGAAAGCGATAAAGTGGCAAACACAAATATTGGCAGAAATCTGTCAAAACTGAACAGCTGACAAAGGTCGAATTTTTGAGGGATTTTCTGTTGCTCAAATCAAAAAGTGTTCAACTAAGAAAAGTTTGGATATAACCTGGGGCATATGCACAAGAAATATCAGGTCCAAAAGATAAACAGATAATTTTCACGAATTTTTACGGTGCAGCACCGAAAACAGTTTCAGGACAGCAACATCCCCAAATCTTTACCTCACTCAAATTAGCGGCTTCTCTTTGCACAAAAACGAAATAAACAAGATAAGGAGCGGTCATTACATTAGTAATGACTTCCAAGACTCAAATAAAAGAAAAATTACTGAAAAGAAAACATTGGGTTATCTCCCAAGAGTGTTTTTCTTTAACGCCTTTGAGCTAGGCGCAGAAAATTGCGAATCAAGTAATATCAATAGAAGCATTAAGATCAACAGAAGAGGTCTTGTCAATAAGGCATTGTATTTCATCCACATAAGTTTTTGAAGACCCTTTGTGATCATGCTTTGGTACACTATTTTCATCAAAAAGATTTTCAGGACAGATCCAGGCAAAATTATTTTCGAAGGCTTCACACAATCCCAAAAGCTTGCAAGGTATAGGTATTTCGGTTCCCTCATCATTAGTATCAATAACCTTTATAGGCGAACCGAGTTTATTAAAACGTTTAAGAACCTTTCTAGCTTCAATAACAACATCCTTAAATTCTAAGCGCAAAGTTTCTAAGATAAAAGCTTTCTTTTCGGGATCCTCAATTTCATTAAGCTTAAGGAACATATATTGCATAAAAGGATTAAGACTAGCAAACCTAGTTTCCAACATGTCAATTAAATAAACAGAAGCAACTTCAATACTAGGAGCAAGCTCAACCCAAGACTTTTCCTCAAGTTCCTCATGCATACTAATATGACTAAAGAACTCCTCAATGTTACTTTTGCCAATAATCAAACCACTACCTACTGAGAGGTCCTCCAGAACGTACTTAGGGATCAACATGATAAACTAAAGTAAAGAAATAATAACTACCAAGGATTCTAATTTTTTTGGGTTTTTGATAAAAAGCAATGCAGGTAAAATAAATAAAGTAAAGCAAAACAATAACAAAGTAAAGGATGTGTGTGCGAAAAACTCCCCTCGCAGAAGTCTTCTCTTCCTCCCCGGCAACGGCGCTAGAAAACTAGCTGCTGCGTGTGGTGGTGTATAGTTGATGTGGGAGCAGACTGTCCTTGTGCGTGGTGGATAACCAGCCCGTTGGGAACCCCAAGAGGAAGGTATGATGAATATAGCGGCGAGTTTTCCCTCAGTTAAGATACCAAGGTTTATCGATCAGGAGAGGAGAGACAATGACGACTGAAGGTTATGCGGAACCTGCACACACACAAACAAATACTTTGTTCCCAACTTGCGATGAGGTGGTCAATCTCACCGGTTTTCTTGAAACAAAGGTTATGAGCGTATCGAGTGGAAAACAATATAGTATGTGAGTAAAGTAAACAGTACGAGTAAAGTAAACAGGTGATAGCAATATGATGGAAATAGGACCGGGGTCCACAGTTCACTAGTGATGTCTCTCCATAGATAAAATAACACATGCTGGGTAAACAAATTACAGCTGGGCAATTGATAGAATAAAGATAACGTGATATGTCAAGAAGATCACTATGAGATTTACTCTGGGCATTACAACAAAATACATAGACCGCCATCCAACTGCATCTATGACTAATAATCCACTCCCGGGGATATCAATCCGAACACCCTAGAAGTATTAAGTTGCGAACAACAGATAATTGCATTAAGCAAAGTGTGTAATGTAAACAAAGCATATGCCCTTGAGCATATGAATGTTGTTTTCTCCCTAGTAGCAACAGCACATCTACCACCTTAGAGGTTTCTGTCACTCCCCCAGGTGAAATAGAGGCATGAACCCACTATCGAGCATAAATACCCCCTCTTGGAGTCACTAGCAACTACTCGGCCAAGATAGCTACTAACAACGGAGAGCATGCAAGATCATAAACAACATAGAGATAACAAAAGATATAATTCAGTACAGCAACTTAATCATAAACACCAATATTCATCGGATCCCAACAAACCAAACATGTAGAATTACATAACGGTGATCTCAATCATGTAGGGCAGCTCATGAGATCTAAACATGAAGCACATGGTGGAGAAGACAACCATCTAGCTACTGCTATGGACCCATAGTCCAAGGTAGACTACTCACTCATCGCTCCGGAGGCAAGCATGGCGATGAAGAAGACCTCCGGTGGCGATTCCCCTCTCCGGCAGGGTGTCGGGAAGAGCTTCTGGACCCTCCCGATCTTCGGGTCGACGGCGGCGGTGGATCGCGATGTGTTCTGGAAATCTGATCGGGTACTTAGGTTTTTTCCGTCGGGGGGTCTTTATAGGCGAAGGGGCGATGTCAGAGGTGGGGCCAGGTGGCCTCACACCACGGTGGCGCGGGCCAGGGGCTGGCCGCGCCACCTGTGTGTGTGGGCCCCTGGTGGCCCCCCTCCTACTCCTCTTCGGATCTCTGGAAGCTTCCGGGTAAAATAAGACTTCAGGAACTTGTTTCGTCCAATTCCGAGAATATTTCCTGTGTATCACTTCTGAAACACAAAAATAGCAGAAAATAGGAAACTGGCACTGTGGCACTTCGTTAATAGGTTAGTTCCGGAAAATACATAAAAGTGCCACTAAGTGTAACGAAACAATAGGCAAATGGTGTAAAAACAAGCATGGAGCATCAAAAATTATAGATACGTTTGAGACGTATCACTGCCCCTAAGGAAAGTCATTTGATGGCCGTGAAAATAATCTTTCGATATTTGATTCATACCCCAACTTTTGGCCTTTGGTACCCGAAGGGATCAAGCTTCGAGCTTGTTGGGTACTCGGACTCGGATTGGGCGGGAGACAAGGTGGACAAGAAATCAACTTCCGGTGCTTGCCAATTTTTTGGTAGGTCCTTGGTTAGTTGGTCTTCTAAGAAGTAGAATTGTGTGTCTCTCTCCACCGCCGAAGCCGAGTACGTGTCCGTGGCGAGTTGTTGTGCTCAACTCCTTTGGATGCGGCAAACATTGAAGGACTATGGAGTTCATTGTGACAAGGTTCCACTCTTATGTGACAATGAGAGTGCCATCAAGATTGCTCATAATCCCGTTCAACACAACAAGACGAAGCACATTGAGATCCGGCATCACTTCATCAGGGACCACGTCAATCGAGGTGATATTACCTTGTCTTATGTAGGTACAAATGATCAACTCGCCGACATCTTCATGAAGCCCCTTGATGAAGCAAGATTTCGAGAGTTGAGGCATGAGTTGAATATCATTGATTCCTGCAATATGGCTTGATAGTGTGCACTCATTCCCATACGATAGCACGTGTTCTAATCTAGATGTGGACATGGATATAGGGGAGTGCGGTCCTAATTGATTGGGCTATCCCTCCCCCCATAATGCCGAAAGTAATGAAATCATTCTCTTTATATCATTTTGTGATATGTGAGCTTCAATGATGAGTATTGGTTATGGACCCAAGATATATCTTCGCGGTCCAATGCCAAAACACTCATATATGGTGGCTTCGTCCACCGACCTCTTCCCTTGAAGAGTTAATTCATTGCAAATCTTTTGTTGTTTTTAGCTTCTTGTTCTTGATATGGGAAGGTACTTGGGTTGATTTTTCGATGATTTCTTGTGTTTTGCAACTTCAAGTGCCGAGAACCACTCCGTGTTTGTCTTCTATCCTAAGCCCATCTCATCCCGAGACATTCTCTTCTTGCACACAAGTCCTTTCTCGCCACAAATTTCCTGAGCAAAGAAGTTCCAGGCCGGATTATCCGGGCCACTTTTGGGCCGGATTATCCGGGGGCCGGAATATTCGGTCCAAGTTTGGGCCGGATAATCCGGTCCTGCGGTTTGTCCATATAAAAGAAGGGGGTCGGGGTGAACTGCCTACTTTGGCAGTTCTTCCACCTCCGACCCCCTCTCTCTCCACCGCCGTCGCCTGCTCCTTCTCTTGCTCGCCGGTGCCTCCCCGGCCGCCGGATCTGGCTGATCTTCAAGCCCTGTGCTCTCCTTCTCCTCGGGAACAAGTTCCTCCAAGCAGTTCCTCCAATGGATGAGGGTAAATTTCGCATTTCCTAGCCCTAGTGGTGAAGTTCTTGTGAGATTTATTTGCTTAGATCTTGGAGTCTAGTTGTTCCCGTTGGTCTTTCCTTTGGCCTTGTTGTATACTTTAGTGATTCACCTAGCCGATCTACGCTTTTGACATGTTAGGGCAAGAATTGAGAAAATTTCGCCAGGGGGCGGATTATCCGGCCCAGTTTTGGACCGGATAATCCAGCTGGTATGTGATTTCTTTTTCTCTTTCCTTGACCATCATTGTCATGCGTTCCTCTGCTATGTTCATCACTCTAGTGTATGTTCCTGGTACTTGTGTGCATCCTCATCATCATGCTCCCCACTTCTTCTCTTCACAGGTGCCGGTCCGGCCAAGAGGAGTCGTCCTCGCTACCTCTGTCCCAATGAGGATGGTATTCTTGAAGATGAGGTGTCAATCCATCAGAAACATCGTGCAGCCGTTAGGAAGGTTAAGGCAACCAAAGATGCTAAAGCGGCTGAAAGAGTTGCTAAGAAGGCTGCTCGAGCCAACAAAGGGAAGTCTCCACGAGTCAACTACAAGCAAATGAGCCAGATTTCCTACTCAGCCCTGAGGCAACAAGATTGGTACGCCACTCAGCCAAGGTCAGCTCATATTGAAGACCGTCGTTTCTGGTGTCCAGAGCAGCTTTACATCTATCAGGATATCTTTGCTCCCATGAGTAAGCCCATTCGCCCGATGCATCCCATTGATCTTGCTTACCTGAAGTCCAAGGAGTACTTTGTTCCAGCTGTCCAGGTGGTGGAGAGGCTAGGCCTCATAGGTTTGTTGACTTATCAGTGCAGCTATGATCCTTAGCTTATTGTGCAGTTCTATGCCACCTTGGCCTTTACTGCGGATGATGACAGAACTTTCAAGTGGATGACTGGGACTCGTTACTGTGAGTCCTCCTTCACTCGGTTTGCTTCGTTGTTGGGTTATCCCTTTGATGGCCTGACAAATCCTGTTGGTCATCGCATTCACACTCCGCTTCCAGTCAACAAGAATCTGCTCTGTGATCTGTATGGGCCTAATGGAGTTCCTGGTCAGGTTGCTGGTCTGATGCCTCTGTATGATCTTCTTGTGCGCATCTTCAGGGAGAACATTGCTCCAAGTGGAGGGAACAACGATGCTATCAGAAGCTCTTTGGTGGATCTTCTCATCTATTCTCATGGTTGTGCCACGTCTACCGACCCGAATGCGGATTTCACTCTTGATGTGATGGACTTTATCTTCAATGAGATGTATGATGCTATGGTCAGCAAGGGTTCTCTTCCATACGCTCCTTTCATCATGAGGCTCATCAAAGACACTTGCAAGGATCATGATTTCAGCTAGCAGTGTGTGTCCCACAAGGTTAAGAGGCTCTATGTGAAGCAGAACAAGCCAACACCGGCTCCAGTTGGTCCCATTGGTCCAGATTCTTTCATGAGGGATGCTCGTACTAGTGCCCTAAGTGGCAAGTTTGTGTCCAAGGATGTGCCCAAGAGAGTGAAGAAGTTGAGCTGGTTTCAGAAGCATGTTCTTTGCATGAAGGTTGAGATTCACCGTGAGAACTATGATGCCTATTGTGAGCGCAAGACCATCCTTGATACTCAGCGCGAGATTCTTCATAAGCTTAGTGGGAACCAAGCTGCTCTGTCTCCTCCTACTCCTCCCATTGCCTACAACAAGTGTCACTCCGAGACCTATGATTGGGGTGTGATGGAGAGGTCTCTCTATGTTGGTCGTTCCACTCGTGTTGATGATGAAGATGAAGAGAAAGAGGATGAGGAAGAGGATGAGGAAGATGAAGAAGAGGAGGAGGACTATGAGGAAGACGAGGACGAGGACGACTTTGAGTGACTTCTTGGGGCATGTAGTATGCTCTTGTCCCTTTTTGGTGTCTTGATGCCAAAGGGGGAGAAGTAGTTCTAGTAGGTCTCTCGGCGGGGATTTGCATTTGGTTTGGGAGCTCAAGCATGTGCTTTTATCATTCTTGAGAGTTTGTGCTTCCGGTTATTTCATTCGTGAACTAGTCTTTGTCTTGTGTTTGTTGAACTTCCCTAGCCGTTAAATTATTGTGGATCTTGTTAAGCTATTATGCATATTGTCTCTATGTCCATGTTGTATTCTTGCTTATCTCGAGGGGGAGCTCCAATTGAACTCATGCACATCTTTAGGGGGAGCTCCCTTTTTTATTTGATCTTACTATTGCAAATCCCAGTGTTGTCATCTAACACCAAAAAGGGGGAGATTGTTAGGGCATTTTCTAGCCCTCCCTACTTTTGTGTGTTAGTTGACAACACCAGGATATTTTAACACTGTTTTTGTGCAGAAAGTTGGCTGGATATTTCGGCCGGATTATTCCAAATCTGGGCCGGATAATCCGGCCACCCCTGAAAACGGCTAAGGACCAGAAGTTGGCAAAATGCGCGTCGCCCAGATCTATGGGCGGATATTTGGCCGGATTATTCCAAATTTGGGCCGGATAATTCGGTCCCCCCTGAAAACGGCTAAGGACCAGAAGAAGGCAAGATGCGCGTCACCCAGATCTATGGGTAGATATTTGGCTGGATTATTCCAAATCTGGGCCGGATAATCCGGTCCCCCCTGAAATCGGCTAAGGACCAGAAGAAGGCGAGATGCGCGTCACTCAGATCCATGGCCGGATATTTGGCCGGATTATTCCAAATCTGGGCCGGAATATCCGGTCCCCCCTGAAATCGGCTAAGGACCAGAAGAAGGCGAGGTGTGCGTCACTCAGATCCATGGCCGGATTATTCCAAATCTGGGCCGAAATATCCAGCCGCCGGATTATCCGGCCCTGACTTGACCCGGATAATCCGGCCCCTGGCGGCTGCAACGGACACATTTCGGGAAGGGGTATACCCCTCATCTTCTCCAGCTTGCTCGTCCTCATCAAGAACAAGACACTATTTGGAGCCAACCTCATTGCTAGATCTCCACCTTCAACCACCCAAAGTCTCATATCTTTGGAGGATCGAAGGAGGAGGTCCCGATCTACATCTCCACCGAAGGAATTTCTTTTCCCCCTCCATTTGCTTGAGGGATTCGTTCCTAGTGGTTCCTTGGAAACACTAGGTGGTGTAATTCATGATTACTCTTGTCTTCGTGGTTTCTAGCCTCCGTGGCTTTCTTGGGAGCCTCCAATTCAGTTGTGGATGTGTGCCCCAATCTCCGTGTAAGGGATTCGGTGAGTTCCCCCAATACCACCGCTTAGTGGAACGAGCTAGCCTCTGTGGCTTGCTCACCGGAGAACAAGGTGAGCCTCCGTGGCGTTGGTCGACTCTGTGTCACCACACCTCTCCAACGTAGACGTACTTTCCCTCAAAAGGAAGGAACTACAGGAATACATTCTTATGTCTCCGGTCTCCGCTCCTCGGTTACTTCTTACCCTTACTCGCTTACTTGCTTACTTGTTTACTTGCTTACTTGCTTGCTTGTCACTTAGGAAATTCACCTAGCTGCACATCTAGTGAATTTACATTGTGTCAAGCCTTAAAATTGAAAAAGGTAAAATTTTGTGTAGCGCCTATTCACCCCCCTCTAGTCGCCCTTGAGATCCTTTCACATGGCCACGTATGCAACGGTGCATGCTTGAGTTGGCGTTCTTTGCTCGTTTGGTGGCATGGGTTATCCTCGTGATTGTCCTATGGAGGGGTGGTCATGGTCTGCGGATGAAATTTTTGCTCGACTTGGTTGGTGCCGGCAATGGCGACGCTTGCGGGCACCATTTTCATCATTGGGGGCATGTTGCTGTGGAGTCCCGACACCCCTCTGTCCATCATTCCGGGGTGAAAACCTAAATCCGGTTTGCCAGTTTAGATGACGGATGTGTCTTTGGAAGTCGTGACCTCCTTGGAGGCGTCATTTTTGGAGTGTTGGGTGCCACGCTTGGCGGTGTTGGGGCTACTGGTTGTGTCGACGTCTTCAGGTTCCATCGTTGCGCTAGTGCCGCTAGCTTGCTTCTTGCGGCCTGCCTCCTCCACAAAGCTTGAAAGGCCTAGCCATTCCCCTTCGACTCTAACTTCCTTTCTGGAGACATGGGTTTAGGCGGTCGTGCTACTCGCCGTTGCCGTCGTGCTAGTGTTATTTGACGGCGCTCTAGACCTAGTTTAGCTAGGTTGTGTGGCATGCGTGCGGTTTTTACTGGTTTCTCACAAAAATTGTATCGTGTTTAGTTTTCTTGTCTGGTTTTTCTATAAACTAGAATGTGACGTGTGTCGTGTCTATATCATTTTTTGGTCGGTTTTTATTATAAACTAATCATTTTCCTTTTCTTAATAAAAAGCAGAAATAAATAAATATATATATATAAGTTGACTTTAACTGTAAATTGCAGCAAACTTCGGTAATTTACTCGGAGTGTGATTTTTCTGCAACCCATAGAACATAAGGACATGGACCTTTTTGTCGCGAATTTTTTTTATTGCACTTTTTTCAGCTTTTCCAAATGTAGCATTGATATGTAGCTAATTTCATAACTAGGGCACCGTTGTGTCCGCCGGACGCGATTAAGGGATATTGGATCCGGCGGATACGACTAGCGAAAATCGAGGCTGGGGCCCGGGCTTGTCGCGACTTCCGGGCGCGAGAGGAGAGGAATCGGCCACGTCGGCCTCCTGCGCCTGCTGTCGCAACCGGCGGGTGCGACAAGTCGGCCTGCCGCACCAAAACCGGTCGGCACCCCCCGCGCCGACGCTCGCTCGCACATTCGGCCTGCTTCAGCTCTTCTTTCTTCTCTCTTTGCTCTTTCTCAGCTGCAGCTCAACCCTCTCATTCTCAAATCTTATTTCTTCGATTCTGAGAGCATTTCTTGATCAAAATCAGTGAAATTTGTTGCAAGAAGTAGAGGATAGCCCGATCTACAAATGGGTTAGCTTTAGAAGAAATTTCGTTGGTTCATGCACCACGTCCACGTCTTGATCCACAGGGGAGTATGAGGCCACCTTCTACTGTTGAGCCTAGACGTTCAGCCACGCGGCGCTCCACGTCGAGACAGAGGCCACCTCCTCCTGATCAGGCTGGAGGTTCAGCTTGGCAGCATCAGCAGCAGCCTGATCCTTACCAGGCTGGAGGTTCAGCTGGGCCTCACCAGCAGCCTGCTCCTGATCAGGCTAGAGGTTCAGCTTGGCAGCATCAGCAGCAGCCTGATCCTTATCAGCCTGGAGGTTCAGGCTATGTGCAGCAGCCGGAGTATGACTACTTGAGCCAGCCGCAGTATGGAGGCATAGCGTCGCAGATTTTTGGTTATACTCCACAGATGGCCATGCCAGAAGTTACGTGTAGTTCACAGTTGTTGTATTTTTTATGTTATACATAGCCGTAATTTCTTAATATATTTTGTTGCATTGCACGCTACAGCACAGGGAGGGACGTCGCCTATGCAGGGATCGACTTGGATGACTGGTGACATCGATATTAACTCGGACCCTATGGGTGGTTATATGGCCTTACTTACTACTCCTCCACCTGATCCCACACAGCAGTCACAGACCGACAACCAGGAGGTCGAGAGCACTCAGTACTATCGAGCGGCCCCTAACAGGTATGGATGGACGACGCCTCCACCACGAGGACCACCACGTGCTCCGCGCCGTCGATGATCTATGTGATCATCATATCTTTGTATCCTAATAATTTGTATACACATTCGTATTAGACATATATTTGTAAGCATGTTTCTGGTTCTCATTGTACTACTATCCCATGATGTATGAGACACATATATTTGTCACGATTTATTTCCGACTATTTTTTCCCGCTCGTTCTTTCCCGCCTATTATTTCGCGCTAGTTGTTTCCCGCCAACTCCATTCCCGCTCGTAATTTTTAGTACAATTTTTCTCGCTCGTTCTTTCCCGCAAACTAGTTTCCCGCTCGATTTCTCCAGCTAACTTCTTTCCCGCCGATTCTTTCCCGCTCGTTTTTTCAGCTTGTTCTTTCCCGCTTGTTCTTTCCCGCTTGTTCTTTCCCGCTTCTTCTTTCCCGCCTTCTGCATTCCGTGTCTTCTTTCCCGCCATTTCTATTTTTCAAGTCCTATATAAGACCACCTAAACTTCAGTTCTAGCTCATTGTATCTTGCCCAACATGGCTCCTCCCAATCGTAGTTGGAAAACAGTTATGTCCGTAGAGGTTTTCAAGGCAGCCTGAGCTTGTTCCATTTGACGAGCTTGTCAATACCCTCAGCGATCTCATTGAGGTCACATTTGATTACAATCAGAGCAAGTCGACAGGCCCATCTTGCACCTGGAAGGAGGTCTAGACAGAACTTATCAAGATCAACGGGCACTGGACAGATATAAAGGAGAGAGGAGAAGATATGAGCTGGTGGGTTCAACATACCGCGCTCTGGATCAACGACAGCCACAAAGATGAAGATATCTTCATGCCTAGCGATTGGGCAAAGAAGAAAGGAGCGTCATCGAAGAGCAAAGAATCTACCTCGTCCAAGCCCAAGGGCGCTGCTTGCAAGGGCAAAAGAACTGCACCGTCATGGTTGAGCGACGTAGACGATCTCGACGACGACGACCACTTCATGCCTAGCGACTTGGCCAAAAAATCTTCTTCAACAAAGGGCAAGAGAGTCGCCAAGCCTTAGTTACTCGTACTATATTTCTATCTTAATTTTAGTTGTCCCGAATCATGTATTTCTATTTTAGTTTGCGGTATGTAATACCGATGTATCACGCACTTTCAATATTTTAGTTTGCAGTATGTAATACCGATGTATCACGCATTTTTTATATTAATATAAATGTTACTTCCAATATATATTCATAAATATTACTCTAAGATAAAACTTCCAAAATATTTGTCGCTACTAAAAACAATACAAAGTAATGAAAACAGTTAGTAGTTATCTAAAACAAGTCGGCCGGGTGCGCTTAGCAGAAAAAGAACTAGTTGGATCCGCCGGCCGCGACAAGGCCTTGTCGCGTCTGCCAGGCGCGACAGTGACCAGGCGCGAGAGCAGGCGCGGCAGATCAACTTCTCGCATCCGGCGGATGCAAGAAGTACTACTCGTATCAGCCGGATAAAACGGTGTCCTAGATTCCAAATAGCTAAACTAATCATACTACTTCTGAAAATGCTGAAAAAAAATGCACTATTAAAAAAAAATCGCCTTTTTGTCGCCTCTTTTGGAGTACTTTGTTGTTATTACAGTATTAAGCACTGAGGACAAACACGCTCCCATGGCAGCTGCGAGTGAATCACTAACTTAACCGCGTCCAAATCGTGGTTCGTGAAAGCAACTTCGATACTAGTAGGAATTCCCCAAAACAAGGGAGAAACGTGGCCCTGATCAAGTCATCGCTCACCAGCATCTCTACACGGGGCACAGACCGGCAGACCCCTCCTGTCCCATTCCACCCCCCGCTGTCCCCAAGGTTTCAATTCAAACTCGAGAACCTCCGTCCCGGCGGAGACCACATCTGGTTGACGCATCTATCAGTGGAGTGCCTCCCGTCCTCTCCCTCACATCGAACCAGCTACGCAGCTACCACCAGAACCTAGGCAGGAGGAGGCATGGCGGTCGGGTGGCTCAAGGGCGTGCAGCTGCAGGTGCAGAGCGCGCGGGCGTACCAGTGGAGGTGGGAGGAGAAGGCGGGCCTCGTGGTGTCCCTCCTCGACGACGCGCTCTTCCACGTCCTCTACGCCGCCGAGGCCGTCGTCCTCTCCGCCGCGCTCTGCGGCTTCTTCCTCTGCTGCGGCTGCCACCTCTGATCTGGTCCGGTGATGTCCTGATCCGTCGCCGCGGGAGGCGGGCAGGCGGCCCTCGACCCACCAGAACTCCGGAGCTCTCGGTGGACGGAATGGATCCAACAGGGTTGTACTTCGCCGTGGCCGCGTGCTCATCCTCGTGATGCGTGTTTTTTTTTTCTCTTCTCTTAGTTTCTTTTCAGTTGAGAGCACACAGGTTGCTCGTCGCTGTCTCTGTTCACTCCTGTCCTGGAGCAACATTTTGTAGGGTGGTGACTTGTATGATCCCATTCTCGAGGTTTCTTTTCTCGTGATGCAGCAATCTCTCCGGAATGTCGTTTCGCTCGTTATGCTTTGATTTTGCCTTGGATACTTTCGTAGTTGCAGCTCATGTGTTCTCGTGAACTCCTTTCAGAATGCGTGCTCCTTCGTGGCTCCAAGCCTCCAAATGGAAGTTCCTCTCTGTCGCTCCGCTCAAGTCTAACGCTCAATGGTCCGTGACAGCGAAAGAAGAAACGGAAAACTGAGCATATAGCTGCATGCTGGGCGCCTTGCATTACTCATCTTACCATTACTCACCGGAAGTCATGCGTTCCGAGTGGCGAATTTTACTGTACCCAGTACTCCAAAACTAGGTGATGGAGTACCAGCTAAATCTAGCCATCCACGATGAAAGGGCATTTTCGACTTCTTACATGCCCACATCTCGGTCAACTAGGAAAAAAACAATTAGTACATCGTATCATCGTCTCCTCGCCCGCTGCCTCGCAGGACGCCGCCGCGGGATCGACCTGCCCTGGCCCTGCGTTGCCGCCACGCCGATCTGCCCCGCCCCACGCCGCCTACCTTGCAGGATCTCGCAGGACGCCGCCTGCCTCGCAGACGCCGCCGCGGAGTCGATCTGCCCCGCCCTTCGCCGACTGCCCGCCGCCGCGGGTCGACCTGCCTCGCCCCACGCCCGCCTTCAGTCGACCTGCCCCGCCCCCACGCAGCCTGCCCTCGTCTCCTCCACGCCGCGGGTCGACGCCTCCCTGCCCCGCGTTCAGGAGCTGGAGCTCGCGGTGGTGGCGGCCGGCACTCCCCCAGTTTCTCCCGGCGGCGGATGTGGATCCTGGCCGCGGTCTTCTCCTGGCGGCGGGGTGTGAGCTCGCAGCGGTGTTGGCCGGCTCCGGGGCCGCGCGGTGGACGCGGAGTGGGAGGTCGCGGCGATGGCGGCCGGCTCCGGGTCCTCGCGGGCCTTGCAATGGATGATGCGCCGGCGGCGAACCAGGCGCCCTAGGACAAGCAGTACATGGCCGAACAGCCCTGAACTGCATCGTTCCTATATTCTCACATTCATGCGATTTTGACGGCAGCTTGTGAGGTAGGGGCACCACAAGTTTCAGGTAACACAGCGTGTGTGACTGTTGTGTTTGAAATCAGCATTCAATTTGGGTATTGGCACCACAAGTTTCAGGTAGTAGTGTGTGCAGATATCCGATTAAGCCAACATTCAGTTTGGGTATTGATAGATTTCTAATTATTGAATGCAGTATGCAGTTACATGGAGGCATCAACAACTCTCAATTGCATATGACTGAAGCAAGGTTTATTGCACACACACAAAATGCAGATACACCACTGCATGTAGTTCTTTTTTTCTTTTGCAGTTTGCGCAGGCAAATGATTTACACGTGAAGGAGCTTAATACGATGTATCTTATTGCTGCAGGCTTCATATTTTACACCTGAATGTGATGATCATTTAAAGCCTAAAGCAAACAAAGTGAAGGGAAAAATGCGATCTTCCACCAAAGAGTGGCCTCCTGATATCAAACTTGTCCAAGCAAATAATGATTTCATCTGTGTTATTATTACCCATTGATGCCCTAAAGTCATGTAGTGGACGATGGTATCACTTGTGCTACATGTTGTCCAAAAGGCATCACTTTATCACTAGTTATGTACTAAATTCTTGTAAAGGATGAGAATTTGGGTTTTTCCAAACTAGCTTCCCTTTAGTTTCTGTTGTCAAATTGGCTTCCTGTTACTTTTACTGTGACTCGGTGAGCGTTGAATGAAGAAGCAAAAGCATTAGCACTATCAGGTGGCCTTCAGGTTATGGTACTGGTCAATTGGATATCATTCAGCTTATGGTTTCTTTATTGGAATGTCATTCAACTTTTGTTTTTTATGTAAGATTGTGTGCCTGACTGCATATGTAATGGAATACTATCAATCATGGTGCCATGCGTAATTTTATCTCCATGTTACTTCCAATCACTATTTCTAGAAACTTTTATCATACCAGCCTGATATATAGTGACAACAAGGCTAGGATTACCACTGAACTCAAAACAGAACAAAGTTGTGTCCAAACCATCTCATGATTCAAAAAGAGAACTTTATTCATGAACATGAAGAATATGGCTACAATAAGTTACAACAACATACATCACACACACCCCTATACATAATCTAGACATCAAGACCCTTTTCTGGATTGATGACGCCATTGAAGAACAGTCAAACTAAAGAATCATTTAATTATTTGCTTGAGGTCAGAGCAAGTTGTGAACCATCCATCCTTGCCATTGTCAATGCCTCAGATTCCTTGGCGTCGGAACAATTCTTGCAAGATCACGCTTACCAGGACAGCTTCCATGGCCTTGTCACGATATGCATTTTTTTTCCATATAATGTCTGCAGTCTGGCTAGTAGCCTACTAATTGTAGAACAAGATCATAGCAAATCTCAAGCTGGCCATTAACAAAATCACAGAAGGATAGCAAATGCACAACCGTGCCACAAAATAGTAAGTTGAAACAAATGAGCGGAATGCTACTGGCAAGGCAATCAAGAGCATTGTAAGCCTTCTAGTTATCACTTACGAGTTGGATAGATTTAAAAACAAGTTATAAACTTTTCCAATTAACTCAATTGTAATAGACGGAAGACAAGGAATAGACCATGCACAAGATTAATCTAGATACCAGGTTCTATAGCAGAGAGGTGAACACATCTGCAACTGCAAGTAAGATGGAGACATAATATATGAGCTTTCTGGAATACTAACGCTGCAACAAACAAGCATAAATTAACATTCACAGAAGTTGTAGTATATTAGTAACAAAATCTAATCTTAGAAAGCTAGGAATCTAGAAAAAAATATTAACCAATTTGTTAGTCCATAGAAAACAGTCAAGTGGCATCAGAACTTAGTACCAGTGGTAGCAAACATCCACAAGAGAATAATGGATTTATTTCTGCATTCAGCTACCAACATGAAGTCAATTGGATCTTTTCTGCATAACATGATGTCAAAGTTTGATAGCCATACCAGCCAGCAACAGATCGGTAAACTGACCGCTGTTTGGAATCTAACAAACAACATGAAGAAAAATTCTATGAAAAGCCTGAAACATGGTCTACAACTTTTATTCAGGGTGTATCTCAAAATTATGCTTGCATAAAGATAAGAATTAAATGTAAAATCACTGCAGTAGACAGCCAAAGGTGTATATAAAAGTTGTTCTGAACCTGTCAATGCACATGAACCTGAACTTTTGGACTCCAGCGTGCACCTGTTGTGATTTTTCAGGCTACTGACCCAAAAGAACGCAACTATTCGTTTCATGTATGGGAAGCCCAAAGGAACAACAATTATAGAAATCATGCAATCTATTGGTGGTTGTACAAGCATATTTCAAAAGGCACCTAGCTCCAACTCTAGTCTTCCCTTCGTTAGCACACAAGAACAGGGAACAAACAAAACGCAGTATAGAAAACCAGCAAGATTAACCCTCGCTTCAGCCATACCGAAACGGCAAGGGAATGCCAAGTAACGCACCATCATGTCCAGGAGACCATTATCCCAGTCATAAATCTATGGCTAACCACAGCTAAACGATCGGCCCATCAGTGAACACGGATGAGAGCAGGAAAGAGCTAGTGCTTACCTGAGTAGCGTGATCGAACCGTAGTCGAGTCAGACGCAGAGGTAGTCGTTAGTCGTACTAGGGGACATGACCGCCGGGTAGCCGCAGCCTATCACCGCACAGACGTGCGGGAGGCCACGGCCAGCTCAGGCAGCGCCATGTCCAGGAGATGGCTGAGGTGGCAAAATCGAGCTGGGGCTCGAGTCGAGTTGGAGCAGCAGGAGGGGATACGCGCCGGCGGGATGCAGAGGGGCGGCGCCCTCGCAATACATGCGGCGGCGATGGGATGCGGAGGTGCGGCGCCGGCGGGGGCGGATGAACGGACGCGCCACGAGCGGCGGCGGCGGGCGGGATGAGCAGCCGCGCGGCGAAGGCGGCGGCGGGATGCGGAGATGCGGCGCCGGCGGGGGGCCGGACGAACGGCAGCGCAACCGTCTCCTCACTCTCTCGCCTGGACTGATTTTTTCAGCTCTAGGGTTTGCTACACGAATCTAAAAAGACAAAAATACCCCTAGCCCGGGTAAGATAATATCTGCACCTAAACGAATTACCATTTTACCCCTCCGGTCGAGGTACTCCGCGGGTTCTCCCTGGGATTTCGCTTTCGTACTCCGTAAGCCGCCCGTGGAGTACCAGCCCAGATGGGCCGTTCGATGGCTCAAAATGGACGGCTCCTGTTAACTTCGGGGTACAGTAAAAGTCCTCTTCCGAGTAGAGTTTTTTTTGCGTTCCGACTAGAGCTTTATCCTTGTCTTTTCCAAAACAAAAAAAGATTGAAACAAATACAAACAAATCAAAGCCCCTGAAAACGAATAGGGAAGCGAAATCAGTGAAAATGAATATAGGACGAATATACAATAGAAACAAAAATTTGTAGCAATATAATACCGTGTAATGTAGACAAAAATGCACACTTAAAAATCAGAGAACATGACAAAGCACAAAGCACAATTCACAACTTCACATAATAGTGTAGCATTAAGACAAAACCATCTAGCAGCTCCAATAAATAGAGAACTAATACTCCCTCCTTCTCAGTACACATGTCTAGCATATATAATTAGTACACATGTCTTTTCATTTCTTTGAAGGAATTAGGGCATGTCTAGCATATATATTGTAAACCGCCCTTGACCCGTAAAAGTCTGACCGATTTGAGGTTTTAGGTCTTTTTTGGGGGTCGAAGATACCATAAATTGGCCTTGACTAGAAAAACTTTTCAAAGAATCCTAAATCGATGATTTCAGGTACTCCCCACCATAAATTGGCCTTGACTAGAAAAACTTTGCAATGGAGTACTAATCGTCGTCTCTGCTGCAATCCCCACCACTTCCATTGCAATCTGCATCCTTCGTGGCCCTTTCCCACCTTATTCGGCGTCCAATTCCTAAAGATTTTGATGGCGAACAGCTCCGCCATCGAACGTGGGGGTTCCAACACACACGACTATCGTGGCCTTCCCTCTAACGATGTGGAAGAATGGCGTCGACTCGTGCAGTCGGAGGCGCCCGCATACGCGGTAGGCATCAGCTCACTGGTACGTCAAAAATATATACATGAAATTTATAGCGTATTAGATCATTACCGAACATATTTCCATCATATTTAGAGTTGATACAATGTATTTTAGTTATTTATGGGACACAAAATCTCTTTATTTGAGCTATAACTCCGTAGTATAGAAATTTCATGTATTTGTGCACATTTGACTTGCAGAGACCATCAGGACTCAAAAGGGCCTAGGATTTTTGGAGAATAATTATATATGGAGATATGAGATTGTGCCAAAAGGAGATAAAAACAAAGATCCCGGGAAGGGCTAGAACCAGCCTTGGCCGCGTCCACCTCAGGACGGACCCAAAGTGTGTTATGGGGCCTCGAGCCTCCGATCACCGTCAATATTTGGCATGCCTCTTTTGTATTTATCTAAAACCACCTAAATAAGTCTTGGTTTTCATGAGTTCGTGAGGAGGAGGCCAAACAGAGAAACCACGAAAACATAGACAAAAAAACCTCGGCTCCGATGAAGATCAGAGAAGAAAATCCATCGGAGCTGCCCCCGGTTGCATCATCGACTCCTCTAACACCGTCTCCATCGCCACAATTATGAGAGGGGAGTAGTCCACTATGGATTTTGGGTTTGTGGCTGTAACTAGTGCTATCTCCCTACGTGTTATGATGTTTTAGATCACATGCTAATATAATGTTTGATGTAATTGCACTACGATGGATCTTACAATGATTTGATAAGTAACGGGATGCAATTTTTAGTATGTGTTTGATACCCCATGTATGTTAACATGAGCTGGTTTAAAAAACAACTAATACAAAGGGTGTGAAACTAAAAAGTGGGTAAATGATGATTACTATAAGTTTGCAGTTAAAAAGAATACCAATCATGAAGTTGGCAAAGGGTGAAAAGACTTCATAACCAACATCTAATGATCGTGCTAATCTTCTATATTCTATTTGCGTATATGATCATGCAATGACAACTATAATAGAGTTTATAAGCTCGCAACATAGGGTGCACATGCAACCACACATCGGACCTTATATGTGCAACCAAATACCAAACTTGCATATGCCTAGCAGCCTAGCTAAAAATCACAAATGTTGCCAAAACAATATGGTCAAGATTGTGCTTGCAGATACAACGAAACAACCAAATGAGTCACAAAACATGTCATAGAACATGCATACACCCAACCAGGCTCGTACGGGTCAATGGCAAAAATGCATGCAAAGCATGCGAGCAACCAAACACCGCCTAAAACATACTCAATTTTAGGCGATGTTTTAGCAAAACTCAAAATGGTGCTTGGGCTACGGAGCGCCCGTTTTCCTTTTGAGTTTTTTAAGCTTCAAAATTCAAGTTTAAATTAAAAAAATTCAAATAATTCCGAAAAATACAAGGACATAGACAATGTTATACCGAGAGGTGTGTAATTTTTTTGAACGAAATATGTTGCATTTTTTTGCTTAGCAAAAATGATAATATTTGACAAGATAATACCAAGGTTTCAATGTACTATTCATCAAAACAAAATCTAAATTCGTCATTTTTGCTGAGCTTAAAATACAACATATTTTATTCTAAAAATTTACATAGTGATGGAATACAAAATTGCCTACATCATGGTATTTTTAGAAAGTTTGAAGCTTCAAAATCTGCCCTACATGTAGCCCGAGCTCCAAATGACCTCACTCATGTTTTTTTTTTTGAATAATACGGTTTCTAGAAAGACCTAGGAAAGAATGGGACACCTCGATGTTGTCGGAAAAGAAGAAGAATTGAACAGCTCTGTGCTGTGAATGAGACACCGAGAGCGGGTGTACGAACGAACGGACGGTGATTCCGGGGCTCCAGCCCAGGCCCCACATTCGCATCGCCAGGTTCCAGCCGACCATCCCCGTTGGCACTCACCGGGATCGACCAAGGTCCCCGGAGCTTTCCAATCCAACAGGTGCTGCCTCCTCCAGTCAATTCTTCCTCCACCTCCACCTCCAGTCCTCCACCCCCGCCTCCTCCGCCCCCGCTCGAGCTCCCCCCTCCTCGCCGGAACCCTAGCCCTGGACCCCCCACCCACCGGGAGATGCGCCGCCCGGTGCCCCGAGCCGCGCGCTGATCCTCAGACGGCTGCAGCAAAGCTCCTCGTCTGCCGGCATGGGCCGCTACGGGCTCCTCCGCGCCGTTGCCAGCGGGGACGGCGGGGGCTGCCTGCCGCCGCCGATTATCGCAGCCGAGACCGCGCTCGCCGTCATCGACGCTGCCATTGCTGCCGCTGCCTTCGTGCAGGTGCGTCGATTCAATCTGCCCTCCCTTGTTGTTCTCTGCTTGTGGATTTGTGATTAACGGGCAAGCGATGCGTGGATTTGTGATTGATGGGCAAATGAGGTAGCACGAGCTTCGGTGTACGGTAATTATGCTCGCTCAGGTAGGCAATGAGATACAGTTCATGTGTTGCTATTTTGCTACATGCGTCGGATCCACACATCATCTATAGCTTAACGACCAGCAGCGACGAAGCTTGAAATTTAGGTTGTTGGGTTTCAAACATGCCACACAAGACACAACCAACGACGGAATTTGATAAGATCAATAAAAACGAAATTCAGGCCCTGTTTGGAAGAACTCAACTCCACCCTTTCAGCTCTGGATCTTAACTCCGCCTTTTTTTCAGCACTACTTGTGAACTCTATATGAAGCTGTTTGGCTTACATGTTAGCTTCCAGATTCATTTCAAGGGTTGACATCTTTTGCCACCATCTTCCATGAACCCATCTTCAGGACAGAGATCTACGTATTGACCTTGCAGGCCTTCCGTCGAGGCCACCATGACGCCCGACAGTGCCACCACCCTGCGCATGTCCATCAACGCACACGCGGTCGTCACACAGACCCCACGGCACCATGCCGTCGAGTCACGCCATCCAACGCAGCTTGAAGCCTTCGGAAGATCTGTTGTGCGTAGCACCTACCAAACCAGGCATGACTGAGCGTAGCACCTGGCGGTTAGGCATCACTTGACATCTCCCCTGAAGACTCTGTGCAAGACAAAGCACCGCTCCACCTTCAAACCACTCCATTCAATATGATCTCCAAAAACGCTGCCTCAAGAGGGAGAACAACACAGAAATGTCGCCATCGTCTGATCCGGGAAGCCCGGATCAAGGGTTTCCCCCAGAGTATCCCGAGCAAAGAAGTTGCAGCTGCAAAAACGATGCCTTCGCCAGGGAACGACGCCAAGATGCGCCACCATCGTCCATCTCGGTTTTCACCGGCAGCCGCGCAAATCCAAGTCGGCGCTGATTGAACCGCGAGGCAGCCGCCGACGACAGACGTGCAGGACGGATGCCTAGCCCCGATGGAGCCCCTAGGACCCAGATCGGATTACAGCCCCGCCTGATGCACAAGTCGTCACCAGCGCTGCACGCTAACCGCCCCCCTTGCCGACCGGAGAGGAGATCGCAGCCCATCAGATTGTTGTCCGCCGCGCCACCGCTGCGCCGGACGTGCTGCCTCCGCCGCACGCCGGAGAGCCATGTCGCCGTGGTGCCCGATGCACACCACGTCCAGGCCCGAGGATGGCGTCCTGCACCGCCGCTCCTACGCGCCTGGAGACGAGAGATCCTCCCCGCCGCTGGCGACGGCCAAACTTCGCCTGGCCATGCCCATGGCGGCAGCGGGGGAGGGAGGAGGAAGGGTTGTGGGGAGGGGCTGGCGGCGGCCGTAGGGTTTCCCTCCCCGTCACCGCACTGGGGCGACGCGAGAGGGAGTTCGTTACCTTTTTTCTGGGATGAGGATGAGCCCTTTTTTTCTCAATGTTTTAGGCTAATCAGTCACATGAACATGAAAAATGAAAAGTTTAACATGCATTACAGCTTGCGCCAATGACCAAGTGCTCGTAAATCAGGTTCACAACACAATTCGACAATCACAATTGCAATTCCGTGAACCATATGCATGACATAGGCATGTCAACGAGAGAGACTAATATCAGTTGCAAGCTCGTTATAGAAAGTATGCATCTGAGATTTGGCATATCGTTTGTACCTCGATGGGATGGTTATGACATAACCCGGGTCTCATTGGCACCTATGGAAATGTCTGGCACCTGGCTGATCAAAATTAGTGCATAAGTGAGAAGCACCTTCTATGGTGCAATGCCTGACCTTCCAGTGTATATCACTCGTTGGTCACCCGGAGCGATGCCCGAATATGATATCATCTAGTGCACCAATGCAATCCTCCAGGTGTGCATAGGCCCTTCAATCACTTCTTATCCACTGATGGACACCATGAGTTATTTTTGGATCCTTAGGTTTTCAATAATCATTCACCCTCTTGACCACACAATTAAGAACCACGTCAAACATCCTGCTAATAGCCTCACCAGAGTATTTGAACCGATTTTGTGTTCTTCTACTTGGTTCACACGAAGCATTGGTTGACAGAAAAATTGAAGCGATGTCAGGCCATACCTCTAACGAACAAGTTGTGTAGGTCAATGAACACATGGTTGTTATCTTGTCATCCTGTAGATGTCTCCTGGAGTGGACACTCTCTTTTACTAACATCAGTAGGCTAGTATACAAATCAGGTGTAGAATTTTTGGATGGAATAGAGTATAAATATGGGATGGAGTTACGTGTAGAACGTAGAATGGCGCCAGTTTCCTGTGCATTTTCCTCTAATTCGTTATTTCCATCTTGTATTGTAAATCCCGTTACTAACAATCACTGTGCTTGTAATTTTGCAGCTGGCAAGAATTCACAGGCATAATCAGCAACATGGATGGACACGGCAAAAGGTATGCAAAACAATTATGTGATTGGTGTTTATGCTGTCCAACCACCTTATGCTGTTATGTTGTTGTACAAAGACTTATGATTTTGCTTGATGATATTTTTACATTTTCTGTATGGTAAAAAAGTCCTGCTGCGCCATGCGGGGTCTCTGTCTAGTTGCTTTAGATCACCAAATGACTATTATTTAGCAGCCCCTGTTTATTTGGAAGCAACAGTGTGAAGGTTTCTTGCATGTGATAAGTCGAATCACAAATCAGTAATTGGGCTATTGGGTTTTCATACCAGAGCTCAGTATGATGATTTAATTCGATGAATTGGTGTTCTGAATTTTAGTTCAATTTGAGATATGATTTCAGCTGCCAGATCTTTAACAGCATATCAAATTTCTTGCAGATATTTCATTTTATGATTGGCCTATGCAACATAGGTGAGAGAAGTATTAATACAATATATATTTTTCTAACCAATTTGTACTTTGGTCTCAGTATTGTTTCCCATTGTTCTACATTGAAAATTCCTCCAAAATGTAGTTAATGGTTAAGAAATCTCTCAAGTGTCAATATGGTTGCTACCATTCAATTTGTAATTCATGCTGACTTGATTTGCTACTATTCAAGCTTGGGTCATGTGCCTGATTGCTTTATGGTACCAGTGAAATATAAACCTGTAGTGTTTTCTAGTATACTTTTTTCCTTGTGATAGGTTTGATGCATGCTTAATAATTTGATTGAGGATAGCTGTGTTGATTATTGCCTAATTATATATATATTTTTTAACTTCCATTGTTCTGATCAAGCCGTAGCTTCTGTGTTAACCAGCATGTTGTGTCGCAAATGGAGTTGTAATAGCCCCTGCAGTACAGAATGCTTTTCATATTAGTGCATAAGTCATTCAAGATTGACTTGCAAGTTGCAACTTAAAAAATATAAAGAAGCATGCTATTTTAGTTATTCTGTTACTTTGCTGTCGACCAGTATGTCCTTCGTAAATGCAGTTGTCACAGTCCTTGCAAAATACTTTCATTATTGACATATTTTCAGGATAGAAGTGCTTGTGGTTGTTCTAGTAAAATCAGCATAACCATGCACACTTCCTTTTTCTTATCCTTCAATGGTGTTCCTTGCATATTTCATGACTTGCATCATTACTACTGACTTCCATTCTTTCAATCACGTGGCAGTATTCGTTGCGTATTTCATATCTACCATCATCGCTACTTGTAAGAGATGGGTTTGTTGGGTACATGGATGTGGATTTGTTCTTATGGGTATGTTATCCTGGATAGCTTTTCTATTGTCCTTCCGCTTTTATCCACTTGCGCTCTATTATCTTATCTTGTTTCATAATCATCTAAAAGTACTTATTATTATTTGCAGCTAGTCCACAGATATTGCTTCTCGCTTCTTTTCTACTATTGCTGTCATTCTGGTGAGTCAGAGTAACTTCTTTTGCTGCCTAGTTAGGCGCATTATACATGGAGCTGCGGTAGTTATATAACATTACAAATCATAAGTGTTCCCTTTGGATTTTTTCCTACATTTTGTACTATGCTTGATATATGTTTTGAAAGAAAGGTCAACTGGAAGAATGGATTGCTGAGACAAAAGCGAGTTGAGAAAACAGGATTACCATAATCCACCGCAATGCAAAATGCAGCCTAAGTAATTGGACTTTGTGCTTTCACACAACCAGGTAGATTCCATAACAAATGAGGGATTTTAAGTCACCTCCTACACCCCATTAGAGGACAAGTGGACATTTAGATGATGCAGCCCATATATACCTCCCAGTATGGGACCTAGTCACAAGCTGACATCGGGCCTGCTCGTCATTGATATAGAAGACATCCTTACTCTCACTTTATCTTTTGCTAAATGAGATCTATTTTAGCTACTTCACTTGGGTATACTCTCGTCCTTTTGTACAAGCCAAAGGTATATAAACACCACTTTAACTGAACTGTATGTTATACCATATCTCATCAGTACAAAACATTCACTCACCATAAGAACTCCCTCACTTTGAGGCCTCCCACACTGTACCTACATAACTTTTTTTTGTTGTCAATCTCTCTTTCTCTTAAATGAGAAGCACATGAAGCAATTACTCTAATGGAATCCTCTCTAGTGCCAATGGGTAACCAAATGTCAGGATGACATCTATCCATATGCATTGGGACACGTGGGTGCAATGGCAGTTTTATATTTTGATCCTTCTAGAAATTGTGCTCTTTTGCTTTTGCATGACAAGTTGATGACACAAATATAGTTTCCTTAACTTTTCCCTGATAGTTAGGTTTCCTGATGATGTGATGATGTCTTCATGTTGCACTTTCATGTTTCTGTTTTCTTGTTCACAATTGCAAATGCCTTTTTTCTTTGTTTCTAAAAAGTAATGGTTTACAGGGTTGACCTGTGTCATCAGACAAATGATGAAGATGAAGATGATGTAAGGAGTCCCCATGAAGCTTTACTAGACAAAACAAAAACCAAACCTGGCACCCGTCCTGCTGATATTCGTCGGAAGTGTTTCTCAGGAATACAGCTTGGAAGCCGGCAAAAATTTGTGATATTGGTAAGCTTGTTTCCGTCATTAAACTCACTGGCCAACTTTGCCATGACTTTCTTTTTTTATCTCTGGCTTACAGAGATCATATATTGCTGACGTATGTGCCTTTTATACATTAGACAGAGTGCATGGAGATTTTTTTTCCTCATCTTATTTGTATAGTGCTTCTACCATGATATAATATCTGTCATGCAGCACCTCTTATACTGGCTTAATATTTTTTCTTGCAGGTGCTCGTCCTCTCATTTGCTGTTATGCTCACCTTTGCAATCCTCATCTGGCTTGGTAGGGGAGAAAATCCGATTGATTCATCAGTTTTGAAAAAGGTATGAGGAACAGGAACTTACTGTATCCTGCTTTTTCTTCTTTTTTTTTCTTTTTTTTTTGAAACGGAGGCAAAAGCTTTGCCTCGATCTATTAATTAAGAAGAAGAGAATTGCCCAGTTAATTAACGGAAAACCGGGCAAAAACCGTTACAACAGAACCACAAGACAACAAACCTAAAGCATGAGACCTCAAAACCAACAAACACACCAAACCCTACTACAACCACGAACTGACGACCCAAGGAGCACCATGCTGCAAAGAAGATCCACTGAACGGCCAAACCAAAGAGGGTTCGTCAATCAAGCGGCTACCGATGCTTTTCTTGCTACTCCCCTCTTCCTTCTGTTGCTCCAAAGAGAAACCTTCCTTAAAGACTTCTCGACCTTTCGGATTGTGTCCTCCGAAGCTTTCCCCACCAAGACACAGGCAATGTCCTTGCCATGGCCAGGGCTAGCCATCTCTAAACTAGCGAGCAAGCCACAAAGCTCTTTAGCAAAAAGAGCCTCAGAGCTATGCGCCAATACTCCTCCACTGACGGACAGCTGCGGTGGCGAGGGCGACACGACCACCGCCTCAAATGATCCTGACTCTATCGGAGGCATCACAGAAGATTCCCCACACAACTCATTAAGCACTGGTGTTATCTGCACTGGAGCCAAGGCCCCATCCGTGGCCTCGCTCTCCGAGGCAACCAACATGTCAGGCTGCGATGGCGGGCAAAGACTGCCACGAGGAGAGAAACAACCGTGGAGATGATCTTCCTCAACCACAGACGACTTCTGTTCAGTGGAGTCAAATGGACACGCAGCTTGCACGGGTGCGAGCCCTAGGCCATCAGCAGTACGTGTCTGTGCCGGCTCCAAAGAAACACCAGCATGCGCCAACAATAGCTTGAGAGTTGACACCTCTTCACGAAGGCGGCGAGACGCCTCCTCGACGCGGACGTCGACCAGTTGAAGGAGCTCCATGCGCATCAAGGCAACCTTTGACTGAAAGAGACTGTCCAAACCGGTGCTGACACTGAACTCCTCACAACCCCTAGGAGAGGGTCTTGGCGGCACCGCTGCACGCAAAGACGAGTGGCACACGACCTCAGCCCAACTCCGAGACGACGAGGGACGACAAGGCTGAGCGGGCGGAGAGCGGCTCTGCTGGCGAGGAGCATGAGTATCCGGAGAGCGAGAACGAGCGGCCGGAAAGCGCGCACGACAGAAACGCTCCCGATGACCAGGACGACGACAACGGATGCATCTGAAAGGCTCACGACATGAGCTGACCTGGTGGCCACGCTCGAGGCATCGAAAACATCTCCCCCGAGCCCACCGCTTGAAGGCGAGACTCCGCTCGAGAGCTCCTTGTCGAAGCAAAGGCAATGGCTCGCGGCCAGGACAGCCGCCTCGACCTGCCTGCACCCAACCTTCTTCATCTCCAAGATTACCTGCTGCAACAAAGAGGGCGTCGCAGGCCTCTGCTGGCGCCTTCTCAACATGGTACACATCATCAGTGCGGCGGGCAGCCAACAGCGTCCGCGGGGCTTCCTCTGCAACGGTCTTGGTGGCAGTCGGCGTTTGGGGAGCGAGCTCCTCTTCACCATCCTCGTCATTGTCGGTACCATCAGTAGCGGAGACCCACAAAGGCCATGGCGCGGCAGACATGGACGCCTCGGGGACGGAAGCAGAGCAGCAGCCCACCGAATGCGGAAGAGCCCCTGTCGGCATCGATGTCCCAGGCGGCTGCAGACCGGAGATGGCAACCACGAGCTCTGCAGGGGCGTTGAGCGCCAGGCCAGGAGCCGTGGCAGGCATGGAGGCGGCCAGGGGCGACGCCATCATGCCGGCATTCTCCTTCCTGAACCTCCCAGCCGGAGGCAGCCGTGACGAACGTGGAGGGGCCGCAGGAGGGAGTAGAGCTCCGGGAGCCTCGCAAGCAGAACAGCCTCCGGCGGAGGCGCTTGGGGACACGCGGAGATGCCCACGCTGCCGGGAGATGGCCCGACCGGCGAGCACATCGGGGCCGGCTCGGCGGTCTGCAGCATGCTGTTGAGGTGGCCGCCGGAGCTGATGGCTAGGAGGAGGATGACCGAGCGTGTTCGCCGCCACTGCCAAGACGAGGTGACAGAGCCGGGGCGGCCGCAGCGACCCGGCGACGGCAGGGGCGGACTGCGGGATGAGCGGAGAGAGGACACCGAGCGCTTACCGGATCTGCACGCGGCAGAAGTGGAGCTGGACGGAGAGGGGAGATCAAGGCGGCGGCGGCACCGAGCCTGTCCCCGTCGCGGACATGGTCACAGTGCAGACAGCGCTTCACCCACTCATGGAATTGATTTGCCTTTTCTTCTTTGATGCTGCATTATTGCACAAAAAGCGATAAATGTTGAAGAGCCATGTAAATGTAGTACAAAGTGAGACTGTTGATCTCCACCAATGAGAATAAGTCCCATTTCCAGTGATGAAGAAAAAGAATGACAAGCTTGTAAAAAACACCCAGAAAGTTCACTTAGAAAAGGAAAACAAAAAGTTCATTGTTAGCAACCAATTCCCTTCCCTCTTGCATGCCCAACACGTTACATTCCTTGAGCTATTCTTCAGGCTATAAGATAGTCTCTAGATCATGTCTTGTCCATGGGTTGGTTAGGCTGGTGTGATGTGCCCCTTGTAGCCGCGTGCTGGTTGCCTGCATGAGCTAGCGAGCCAGCCAGCTATCGGGTCGGCCAGGGACAGGCCCGATGGCCGTTTTGGCCTGGCGTTTGGTTGCTTGCATGAGCAGTTTTGGGCTGCGATGAATGTTCTGGTGTTTGGTTGCTTGCATATGCCCTGATGTGGTCACTTCCTGTTGGAGTGAGGTTACCCGACTTCATCATTCCACAACACACCACACCACATCATACTACAACATAAACCATAACCGTGAAGCAACTTAAGAACTTAACTACAAAGCGATTAAAGCCCATTAACTAGTACCACCATTAAAGCAACAATACTACATAAGCAAGTTTACGACAAAAGGACCAGCATGTGACACTTTACAGACCAAACATGAGATATTGTTAGACCATTGCAGAAAGTAGACGGGGAGACGATATTTTCTTTGTTTTTATTTCCCTTGTCAAACCAATGTGTCCAAGAATAATGGGATACCTTACAGACCAAACATGAGATATTGTTAGAAATGGTCCTACTTTTCTCTTCTTTTTCTTTTCCATCAAGTTTCAGAACCTTAATATTCTATTTGTATTCTGTCTCAAGTTTCATGCTATAAATATGAGAGTCTTTATTACAGCTTGTCCGTTGTGTCATTTTTGGAAAAGCATTTGCTAGCATGTCTTCTGTTATCAGACACTTTATTCATATTTTGCCACTACCTTGATAAATTGAGGATTTCACCTATTCCAGCAATAGTTTTATAACCTCTTATTTAATTAACATGATTGCTTTATAGACGTTAGCCAAACATTTTATTTTGCAGGTTTATTTGGATGTATTTTCAGTAGTTGTTCTAGTACTTGGCGGTGCTTTGGCATGTTATGGTAAGCATATAATATCGATGTACAGCATGTCGCAATTTTGTCCTAGATGCAAATTCAAGATATTTTCAACCTAAGATTACCTTTCTTCCATTTTTCTTATGCATCCCAATAGATTAAGTCTTATCTTACAAGTCAGTTTCTGTTTTGTCCCTCGTTCATCTTGCTAAATTTTCTGGCATTCATTTGGTACTAGTAGTAGATGCTGTCATGTCATTATGACTTATGGAGTGTGAAGCTTCGGTGTTTTAACATGTTTTTGGCTAGCCGTTGCCATCTTGGTTTGATGATCTTGATCTTGTTAAGGTGCATTGCTATTCTCGAAGATGAGCAAAGTGCGTTCTGAAACTGTGTCAACTGAGAAATGGAAGGTATATTTCTCTCGACATCACTCTACGTGTGGCCTGCAGTAACAGAATAGGATTGGAATACTTCGCTGTATTAAGAAAATGTAGAAAATTTCAAACAAGCTGCACCATTGAGCAAGTGTCCTTCTCCATATAAAATTGTCTAGAATTGTTTCTCTGCAGGTTGCTAGTTTAGCCGCTGTCTCGCTGATTTGTTTTTCATCTTCTGCTATACTAGCACTTGTAACTAATGTTCCAGTAAGTTCAGTTACATAAAGAATTTCCATAATACATTAGCTGGCAGTTAAATTTTTTAACTGATTTGCAAACTGGTGTACTTGTCACTGCAGGTGCTTTTGTATTGGTACTCGACAGATGCGGACGTCATCAACAATGCTGTTATACTATTTTTATATTATTTAATAGGTACCCTCGCGTTGCTGTATGCCTACAATATCACTGATTTTATTATATAATAGGATATGGTTGTTATTTGATTTTGTTCACTTTACCATTACCCATTAGACATATTTGCTCCCACCTGGAAGCTTGCATGCAATTTTAGTTAGTAAAAGGAAGATCTATGGTACTGTGGCAGGCAACCATATAGTCCCTCCGACCATCAGCCCCTCCAGGTTGAAGCTGGTCTTGATTTGATTATTCCAGCTTTAATATTACATTAAAGTACTCAGTCTCTGAGTTGTGTTACCGTACTGGTGCACTTAACTTTGGGATAAAATAAAAAGGTACAGCTGTGGCATAGTTGAAGAATTTATGGGAGTTTGGTACTAGATTAATTATTTTGAAGAGAGTTTGTCATCCTTTTCACTCTTGTATGTTATAAGGAGTTTTGGGCGTGCTTGCCTTTATGTTGTGTGCTTATTGCTAATTCTTTAGTTCAGCTCCATATATAAAAGTCAAACATGTGCACCAATGTGAATACCTTTTTAGAGACATAATTACTCATCCGATGTATTTATCTCTAACAATGGATATAGGCATAGTAAATGAACTCTGCATACACATCTGAGTAATCAAACCTAGTGCTAGGAAAGAACAGAACATGGTGTATCTTGGTTTTACCACCCATATCTTCCTTTTTCCATTGATCTGTTTACTGTCCACTAACTATTCCATTTACAGAAGCACAAAACACATAAAGTTCTTTTTCTCCCGAGTTTTAATGGAACTACTCTGCTAATGTAATTTGTTTTGTAGGCTCTTCGGTGCCGTCAGGATTTGTTTTATGGGTAATGAGAGAGATGCCACAACGGCCGATAGTAGAAAGGCCCACCCAATCAAGAGTGGTTACTTTGTTCAGGGACAGACCACCAACTACACAGGATCCACAGTGGAGAACTGCTGTTACATCCTCTAACAAGGTATTCCGAATGTTCCATTCTCCTCAAATTATTTGGAGGTAACTCGTGAGTACCGATGATACTATAGGAGCTGGTTTTATAAAACATTTTCCGATCTATAGGGCCTCAAGTCAAGCCCAATTTAACCTGAAGACAAAGGATCGATGTGGAAACTTTTTGGTCTGCTTAATGTGCTGGGACTTTTACCAACACATCAGTGACAAGCTGGCATCTACTAGCTTTCTGACGATTGGCCAGTACAGGACGGATCTGTAATTCCTACTAGAAGGTAGCTTTAATGATGGAAGCAATGGAATTACCTGCGGATGTAGCAAGGTTCTCACCTATGTATTGTGCATTATGTATTTATCCATTAGAACAGAGTTTGTTTAAGGTTTGAAGCAGCAAGAGATGTAAATAGCCATAGAAATGACCTTTCTTCGTTGTTTGGCAGCCAGACTGTTATCTCCTTTCAGATTTTCTATTAATGATATGTTTGTTGGTTCCTTTAGCAGGTGCGCTTTGTCCTGGAAACTGAAATTTGGAGCATCAAAGGATTTCTGCAATTTTGCTGTGGTGTGTTATTAGTGTAGCAATGTAAAGGTCACTGCTAAAATGAGTGTGTTCAGCTGCTGCAGTGCTAGATGATGCATCCCTGGCCTGAATCTAGAGACGTCAGTGGTTTTGGATGCAATTATGCAATATTGATGCAGTGCTAAATGATGGATTAGAGAGGGAAGAGAAATAGAACTTCTGAATGCCACCATGGAAGAGCTCGGCTAAAAGGGTGGATGGAAAGTAGCTGCCAGTTCATATGTCCTTCGGTTCGCTGTGCAATATATGAGGAAATATTTAGCCATTTTTGGTCTGACATAAAGCCTTTATGGACCCGTTTAGCCACCGAATTTGCCATCCCTTACCGTTAGACAGCACATGGAGAATTTATATTAGGGGCAGAAGTGTGGGCTCAGTTCAATTGGAGATAGTGTCCTGGGCTTCCCTCAGTGATATCTGATTTCCAAACTTTGTTTGAAAATGAAGATGACACGCTGCGTTCTCCGATGCATTGGTATATAACCTGGAAAATGGCATTTTGGGCAAGTTTTTCGGCTCTATTTGCAAGAGTGCATAAGATCGTGTGGACTGGTCGACCGGCCATCCTCCTAGTAAGCTATATTAGCCCTTAAGATTTGGTTGATAGTTGTTTTCTTATAAAGAGTATATATTAATATCAAGAAGATACTAATTGCATGCAACCTCTGCAACAATGTCCTAGTGGCAATACGGATGCACACAACTAAAGAAAAAGGAAAAATTAAAAAAAGTACCGCTTTAGCGATTAATTTCTTAGAGCAGCAGCACTAACACTGTTAAGACAGCACCTGAATTTTAGCTTCTCCAAAAGCAACACCTCTAAAAAGAAAACAGAGAACAAGCCATGTCGTCGTCCGATCATAGATCTTAGGATTTCATCCTGGAGAAAGTTCTTGCTCATAAAAACAATGCATTTAACAAGGATATTGCCAGACACAACCAATTAAGGCTGGACCTTGTATATTTTCACCTTGCAAGGTAGGACTTTGGATTTCTCCTGTGTTGTCACCCCCACTTTCGATGCCACTGCTTTATGTCGCGAATCACCAAGTCAATTTCACCTTGACACAAAGACTCGAATCACCATTGTTGTTCCCCAGATCTCAGCTTTCATAATATTCTCTGCTAGCTGACTTCACCATGGAACGAGAATTGTGCCTCATGATGGTAACAACCAATAGAACTTTCACATTGCTCCCTCTGTAACGGTTAGATGAAAATACGGGAGCGGACAACCGAATCACATCCGATCCAGCAATCTCCAACATCGTTTTCAAATTGCCTTTGTGTCTGGTGCAACCCATTCACTTTTGCTTAAAAAACCCTTTTCTCCTTTTTTTTAGAACAAAGACGCATACAGACGCCTCGCTGTTGACAGACACATTACCTACCACTGAAAAAATAGCGCCGGATAATTCTCAAATAAATCCAGATAAATACAAAAGTCTAGGACTTAAAACTGGGTGGGTTGGTTTCACCATAGGGAACCCAATCATCAGGGCCAAGCTCCATTTTTTTTTTCTTTGTAGGCTCACGCATTGACATTTGCTATGAAGAATGGTATTGATTCATGAATTTGGCAGTTCATGTAAATTTTAAGATCAGGAACTCTCCTTAACTCTCATCAAGCTTCAACTGCTAAAGTCAGCCTTGCAGTGGAAAAGGAGAATCATATGTGTTTTATTTCATGGAAAAAATGTCCATGTCGCTTTTTTTACTATTCTCCACTTCTTCACAAAAAATAAATGGAGAGAAAAAGCATATGCATCTCAATTGGTGAACACAACCCTCAAATTTGGTCAAAATGATGCTAAAAGCATTAAAATCTACTCCCTATGTCCCGAATTATAAGATATTCGAGCCTTTTTCAAAATAATATATATCTAGACATATTTTAGTATGTATATTCACTCAGTTTAGTCTGTATCATATTTATATTAAAATAACTAAAACATCTTATATTTGGAAAAAGGTTTTACTTTAAAATTTAGTGATTTTATAACAGAAACAAAATGCCATTTTTTCAAATGTGGTCCATTTTGGTGGAACCAACCGTAGCAACAAAATTGAACACCTGAGACGTGATCTAAGATCGAAAAAGTGTGTACCACTTAGCATCTTGACAGAACTTCTTCGAAAATAGAAAATTTAAAATGAAATATCATTGGCTCCTTGCTCACTGTAGGATGCATGTTTGTGTTGGCTAGTGAGTTGTTTGGAAAAAAAATATGGTTCACCATAGAAAACCCAGGGCCATCTCTGACAAACCGTCTTACGCTGCAAAATACTCTACTATATCAAATCAAAACATTATTACACTTGTTGGAGGGGACGTTTTTACATGAAAAGACAAGTACTTCCTTCGTCCACTTTTGTAAGACCTTGAAGGAAGTAGACTAGATACAAACCAAAATGTATGTATGTAGACATGTTTTATGTATAGATTCACTCATTTTAGTTTAAATCTAGACTATATTAAAAATTTCTGCAAGGTCTTATAAAAGTGGACGGAGGGAGTATATTTTTTTAAAAGACAAATACTTGAGTTTAGAGTTTATACTATTTTTTTCTACTATATGAGCAGATGGCCAAATAGTGAAATATATACACAAAGCATACCCAAAAAATAAAAGAACTTTGGTAAATATTAAAAGCTCCAGGAGAATCGTTCTTACCTCTATGTATGCAATTACTAACCACCACAGAATTAACTTCCCTGTCTAATAATAGCATGAGCCCGCATGCATGGCAACGACCACAAAATTAGCACTCTCCCTCTACCACTTGTCTTCTCCACATTCGCACGGCTTGGCAAAAATACCATCACTCCCTCCTCGCAACATGCTACTTACCCATATAACCGCCAGGAAATCCTCATTCCTGATCTCACCACCTCTCCCCTGTCTTCCCCGCGGCACGACAGCAGCACGCCATGGGCATGATGGGCGCCGCCACTGACCCGCCCCGCTCCATCAACCTGTCGGCCTGCGTGCCCACCTCCCCCTCGTGGCCGCCGGCCGGCCGGCA
The DNA here is from genome assembly GCA_007115705.1 of Dactylis glomerata. Classification (NCBI taxonomy): domain Eukaryota; kingdom Viridiplantae; phylum Streptophyta; class Magnoliopsida; order Poales; family Poaceae; genus Dactylis; species Dactylis glomerata. The sequence continues at coordinate 2,233,198 of QXEO01000184.1, forward strand.
GCGCGGCACCGCTGCCGTCGTCGTCCGGCGGCTGCAGCTCGCGGCGCGCGACGCCATCCCGGGCGTCGGCTGGTGCGGTCACCGCGCGTGGCGGAAGCTGCTCAGGCGGCTGGCGCAGGAGACCAGGTGCGTCTGCAGCTCCTCCCCGACGGGGGCGGCCTCCAGGTCCCGGCCCATCACGTTCGGCTACGACGCCGCCAGCTACGCCAAGAACTTCGACGACGGACGCCGCCCCGCGCCCTACGGCGCCGTCGTGATCGGCAGTGCCGGCGACAAGTCGGCCGGCCGCTGATCCGCCCTCCCTTTTTTGATCTCGTGGTTGTTTAATTAGTGCCCGCCGATCTACGCGCGCCCATTTTGTGGTGTAATTTTGCTACTTTTTTCGTTTCCAGACACATCATCGGTGAACGATGATGCTATCCGATCGGCTCTGTAATGCCGCACCAATGCCCAAGGCCCCCTACGTATTTTTGTAATTTGTACATAGAAGATTGGAGATAACACGAGCGGAGTTTGGCGAAATGCTGGCTCTGCATTTTTGGTTTACATATGTGTGATTTCTTTTAAACAGTGGGTTTTATGTTTGTCATTTGCATGGATAACACAATGTAGGACACGGTAGAATAGTATTATAGATCTATAATAACCAGATGGTGATATATAGAAATGGTTCATATGCACAAGGAACTATATTTTCTTAGAGCATCTCCAGCAGCGGCTCTAAACTTGCGCGCTGTAAAACGGCGAACCAGCGCGCTCTAGATGTTTTGCGCGCGCCATTTTCCCGCGCCCATTTTGAGAAGCTGTAAACGCGCGCGGCAAAACACGGCGCGCAGACGCGCCTCCACCAGACGCTGCAACCTGCAGCGCGCAAACACATAGATTGCAAGATCTAGAAAATAGACTAAATTAAACTGCGACGAACAGAAAATACATTGCGATGAACAGAAAATAAAACTAGAAACTAGAAAATGAAGCTACATTCTACGCTTCATCGTCGTCGGAGGAGGTGTCCTCGGACTGCGTCCACATGTCGTCCCACCTCGGATCGTCGTCGTCGATGGTCTGCGGCCTCGCGAGCTGCGCGTTGATGAAGGCTTTGCGCCGGCGGCGATCTGCCCGGTAGGCGCGCCGCTCGGCCCTTCTCGACCTGTAGAACTCGAGCTCCGCCTGCACATCCTGCGGGAACTTGCGGCGCCACCTCGCCATGGCGCGCTCGTCGTGCTCGGCGATGAGCAGGCAGCGCTGCGCCTCGCGATGCAGGTGGCGGTCCTCCTCCGTGACGAGGTGCGGCTGTGGCGCCAGGAACTGCGCCTCCTCGAGGGACTCCGTCTCGGGGAAGTTCATCTGCCGGCGCGGGCGCCCGAGGCGCCATGCCGCCGCGTCATACGTGCGCGCCGCCTCCTCCGGCGAGTTGAAGGTGCCGAGCGTGAGGCGGAAGCCGGCGGTGCGAATCTCGGCGTAGAAGAGCCCGTTCAGGCGCGGGCGCACGCCCTTGAAGCCGGAGGCACTGCGCCGGCGAGGCGGCGCTAGGCGGGGCGCGTGGCGGTTGGGCGGTGTGCGCGCGAGGAAGGGGAGAGGGGAGGGGAATGTTCCGGGTGCGCGCGCGTGGCGGTTGGGCGCAGGCGACGCGCGGCTTTTGTAGCGCGCGGTCCACGGCGCGCGGGAGTTTTGCCGCCCAAATAGCGCAACCGCAGCGCGCGCGCCTAAAGATCCCGCGCGCGCTTTTTTCCCGCGCCTGCTGGAGGACGATACCGCGCCGCGCGCACCCAAAAAATCAGTTATTACAGCGCAGCGCTAGTTTACAGCCACTGCTGGAGATGCTCTTAAAAGAAGGAAAGGGGAGGGCTGCAGATCAGCTGCTCAGGGAAAAGAATCATGCAATCATGAATTGGAGCAAAAATAGGAAAATAGAGCATAAAGAGGACGGATATCATGGGTCGTATCTTACAGTACACAAAATCCATTCGATTCGGTTATTCCTTGGTTTCTGCGAATCAAATACCAAGAAAGCTTTTTAGCTCTATTGCTTCCTGCCAGAGCAATGTCATTTGGCATGTATGCAACGGAGGAAGAGTTGCCTCCCTCTGCCAAGGTAGAAACTTCCTTCCTTGTGAGGCCTGCCTCGAATCGGTTCGAGATCCGCAAAGAGGGCAGGACCGCAGGAAGCCTCCGAGCTGCCGAGCCTCCTGCTTGATCGATCCTGCAAGGAGCGTAGATCAGTGAATAGTGGAGGAGAAACGTATGCGTAAAAATTCTCGTAATCGAACCTCACAGCTCACATATATACGGCTATGCAGCCTGTGCGTCAGATGGGCTCATGAGGCATGTACTCGTACGTACCTAAGGCTGTAAAAGCTATGTGGTCCGACCGCCAGCGCCTCTCGCCTAGACCACTCGACTCGATCGATCGCAGGGACAGGGAGCATGCATGTGCCGGGCCTGAATGCTCACCAGCCCTTTATAATTAGACAATTAGTGCATACATGTTGAAGAGCGACCGAGCAATGGTGTGTAGTGTTGGAGCTGATGTACTCCCTTCGTCCAGAACTATCCTGCATTCTAAGTTTAGAACTATCAACATTTATAATACAAATGCATATTGTTAGAATCATCATAATATCTATTTTATATTATATGTATTTGAGATTATAGGATTTGGTATTTTTACCAATATATTTGGTCAAACTTTGTCTATTTAGATTTGATCACACCCAGAATGTAGGGTAATTAACGATAGAGAGAGTAATAGTACATGTCAAATTCGTGTGTGAGCGTGACATATCCTATGTGAGCGTGCTGTTGACCATTGATGTGTAGAAAGGAATCGTATATGTGCAATCGTTCAAATTTTCATGTATATTGCTTGTAGCACAACAGTTAAGATCTTCAGAGATATAACAACGAATGGCTAATCCATCATGTAGCAGCCGTAATACACTTACACAATATTATGTGTTTGCACTTTGTAGCAGCGGGGCGATCTCGGTGACCTTCCACCTTTAGCACGTAACTTTGTTGTCACTGTCTTCGATCCTCGATGTTTGCTGGCAGGATTGACGCTCCATGGCCCGGAGTAAGAGGACAAGTGGCCCTCTCCGGTGACAACTTGGTGTGCAGAGTGTGATAATGTCTGGTTGTTTTCTAGGAAGGCGTAGTCTCAGATGCATCTTGCGGCGTGTGCAATGGTGGAGCTAGGACTACCAGCTAGTGAAGTCAGAGCTAAAAAAACTTTAGTTATGTCAAGAAGTAGGATTTATGGGGTCAATTATGGTGTATCCATATCTGAAAATTATTGGTCCACTGTTTTGTGTTGTCAATTGACCAAGCAATTGTAGTGCAGCTCTGCCACTAGGGGTGTGGCTATTTCTGTTTTTCCTTTTAATTCTTTGATATGCTTTGTAAGATGTTCCCTTGTCACTTGTATTAGTTCGGCCTGTGGCTTTTTATTTACTGTGGACAAAGGCCTATTTCAAGCAACCGTGCATGCAAAGATTAGCAAACATTTTACACGAGTGATAAGAGGGGATACCATTTACCTCAACAACGACTCCGTGGCCCAATGGATAAGGCGCTGGTCTACGAAACCAGAGATTCTGGGTTCGATCCCCAGCGGAGTCGTTTTTACAACTTTTGAAAGTCAGGTGACCATAATCAATCAGTGACTGAAGCAGAACTGATTGTATAATTTCTTTGTCAGAGTTAATCTTTCTTTTCTTTTTTTCGGACCCAACAAGTTGCAACATTTCAGTTTGGGACCTTCATCTCCACTGTCATCTTGCAGACCAATGGGTTTCAACATTTTTTAAAAAACGGGTGGGTTGCAACATTTCAGTTCAGATCCGTGGAGGAACATGAGATGAAAACATGTATGTTATCCGAGTGCCCAGATTTGTAGCTAAATAAAGTTATACACTTGGCTCCTAACTAGACAGGAACAATAGGTAAAGGAGAACATGAAGCTCATACTGATGGAGGCCTCACTGGGCGGGCCAGAGTGGCTTTTCCGTGGAGGAACATGAGAACATGAATATTACTCTCTCCGATCGAAAATAAGTGTCGATGATTTTGTACTAGCTTAGTTCAAAGTTTACACTACGTCGCCGCCACTTATTTCCAATCGGAGGGAGTACGGTGTTATAACCGAGTGCGCAGATTTAAGCTCTGCAAGCTTCATTCAGGTAGATGCACTTGCACATTGGAGTATATGTATTCCTATCTGAGTATAGAACATGCATGGTACTTAAATGGTTTATTAGCCTATATTATTATTACAAATCCGTTTGATCACTACATGACTCTATGAATAATTCGATCATATCCATAACGAAATATCTCAAAGTTAAAGGTATCGTAAACCGATTAGAAAGAGCATTTCTAACGACGATTGAAGCAGCCACTTATGCCGTCTCTATGACTTTGCAGGTGGTGGTACTGCTGCTGTCGCTGCGTATAGAGATTTCAGCTGCCTGTGTATAAGCTTGCTGTCAGACACGGCTAGTAGCTCCATCCCATCTGACCACCACTGCTCCAGCCCATGCGCTTCCATAAACTTCTGTGGGCCTTTCGACGATGTGACGAAGAGCTTCGCGACCACATCACCAGCAATCTCACTCGCCTTGCGTTGTTGCTGCTGCTCATCTGGTGCAGCGTCGGGTCCGGTGGAAGAGGGAGCGTTGTAGTGACAGCAGATGTAGTCACTGTTGTTCACATACAAGTGTGGCACCCATTTCTTCTCTGCGCGTAGTCTCTTCTTGATGCTACTCTCCTCTTTTGCACTGTCAATCGATGCTTCTTCCTTTGATGGCAAACTTGCCTTTACTTTCTGCCACAGACAGCTGGCCTTCTCGCTCATGCTTCTCAGGCTCATGGCAAGTGAAACAGAAGGTGGATTGAACAGATGACAGTCTACGACGATTCCTTGCTTGGCAAGATCCTTGCATACCTGAAGGGCAAAGCCAGCTCCCAACGAGTGCCCAGCGACACAAACATTTGCGCTCCCAAACCTCTCAACTGCGGCCTTCAGTGCTTCTAAAGCGCCGGTGTATCTCACTGAACCTTTTAAGCTCTCCCAAACCAGGAAACGAAGATCGTCTTGTAGGTCTCTCTTGATTGTAGGTTTCTGTAGCAGTGTTCCTCGGAGAGCTAACACAGCCCTCGGAGCACCACTTGGTCTTAAGAGGATAAGATCAGACAAAGCAGAAGCCCGATCCCACTCAAGAATGGCACCGTATATAGAACCATCTCTCTCATCCACCAATGTCTGTGTGACCTTGTACTTGAAGGGCTTCCACCAATTTGGAGCAAGGCCATCCTCTTCTCCTTTCTGATCTTGCCTGTCTATTTCAAGAAGGTAGACTGCTTGAATGAAGCATGCCATCACCATCCTTTTGTAATTGGGATCCTTCCTGCAAATCAGGCATTGCAAGAATAATGGTGTGTCAAAGTAAAGTTGGTGTTTCAGAGTTCAAAGATACATGTTTGTTGAAGCAAGAGTCAACTAAAGTTACAAGAAAAGGAACATAATCCTGTTTGAAATTTGTACTTCAACTTTGGTATCAGACATTCAGGCCTCACATGTCAAGCCCCTGATGAGATCTGGCGTGCTAAGATCAGATATAACAGGAAATTGAGAGGATTTGGTAGATTAAGTAGGTAATTGCAGGATAAAAAAGAAGGATAAATTGCAGTAATTGAAGAACTGGAATTAAGGACAATATATAATTAGGGTTCTGATTTGATAGCAACAAGATACAATGTTGAATAAACCCAGATGTTGTCTTAGTTTCGTTGCATATTCAGTTATATGTGTTAGTTCTGTCAGTTATTCAGTTTAGCACTTCGCCGTTTGATTAGTTGATTCAGTCAATAGGTTAGCTCCGGTTCGCTTAACAGACTGGAGCGAGTCCTGCAGGGGTCACAATCTGCTCGTGGGATGGCACGAGCGCTAGGATCATGGCCACGTTTTCCCTTTGTAACCGAGAATAAAAGGAGAAGTAAAGAGCAGAAAAGGCTGAGGCAGTTTGAGCAGCGCAAAACTTTGTGTCTCTGTTCTTCGTTCTAGCACATCTCAATTACCAGATTCTAGCTTAGGAGCAACAATTGATATCAGAGCGTAGATTGACGGCCATGTCGAAGACAGCGCTAGGATAATGGTCACGTTTTCCCTTTGTAACTGAGAATAAAAGGAGAAGTAAAGAGCAGAAAAGGCTGAAGTTCATGAGCCTTTCAAAATGGGGATTATATAGCTTCAAAGTACTATGCTAAAGTTCATGAGCTTTTCAGTGCATGTCCAGTTTACAAGTGGATCTGGAAAATCAAGTGTGTTATGCGGATAAAGATGTTTGCTTGGCTGATGATTAGTGATCATTTAAATACAAGGGATATATTAAAAAGAAGACAATAGAAAGTAACTGAAGATGTGCACTGTGAGCTTTGTGCAGGGCGAATTTATGAGGATAGACAACATTTATTTTTTGAGTGCAATTTCAGCAGAAGGGTTTGGAATTATTTGCAGATTGAGTGGACTAGTGGAATTGACATGCTTCAGATTGCTTCTAATGCAAGGAGAAGCTTTGGCCAGCCTTTATTTTGCTGAGGTTGCGTTTATTGCTTGCTGGCATATACGGAAGATCAGGAATGCAAAGATTTTTCGTGGTGAAAGACCTTTTGCTGCTTGGCGTAGCAAATTTATGCATGATATGCTGCTTCATGTACATAGGTTCTCAGGGAAACATTCAGACTCTGTAAAGGCTTTGGTAGATTTTCTTCCTTAGAGATCTCCTATTCTTCGTTTGTAAATACTTCGGTTTTTTATAAAATTTAAGCTGTGGGGCTTTTTGCCTCACAGTCACCAGTAAAAAAAACATATTCTTGGCAGGAATAAGCGCTGCATATTTCCGTTGCTTATATGATTACTACACCTCCTGTCTACCGATTAGTTTATGATCTATAATATGGCTATTTATCGATTAAGTTCTTCAAGCTGGTGTCCCCTTCATGCCAATATATTCTTGGCACGAATATGCTATGTAAATTTCCCTTGCTTAATATTTTACATTATTATGATACCTCCTTTCAACCGATTCGGTTATACCATCTAGAGTAGTTCATTTTTCTATCCCCGTTTATCTGGAAACTACGACCGACAGGGAACACACATGATGCAAGTTTTTCCCACATCGCTGAGCTTTTTACATTGCATTAGCACACTAGAATCATGCTCCTTAAATACTCAGAATTAACCAACAAATTTGGCCTGCACAACACAGCTTAATCTCGAAGCAAAACTAAGCATGAAAACCAGAGCCATACTGCATTACTGCTACACAAACAACGCATGTTAACAGAGAAACAAAGTTCAGAATCAGGAAGGTACTATGCGAATTCTATAAAATGGTAAGGTACTCCTATATTCCTACCAAGGGAGGACGTGTTGGTTTAAGGAAACTTAACTACGAAGTAGTTGGGTTCAAGTTCCATCTAAGAGCAAGACGTGCAGGTCCATTGCTCACGAAACAGAAAACAGAATAAGCGATGTTATATGTTTCCCATTCCCCCACAAACTTCAGACTTGTTAATTTCTAATATAATGTCCTCCAAAGCTCTGCAAGATGGTGTCCGCTTCATGCCAACGTAGTCTTGGCAGGAATAAGCGATGTAGATATCCGTAGTTTACATGACTACGACACCTCCTGTCCACCGATTAATTTTATGATCTGGAATATGGTTATTTCCTGATTAAGTTCTGCAAGCTGGTGTCCCCTTCATGCTATCATATTCTTGGCAGGAATATGCATTTCCCTTTCTTACTATTTTACATGATTATGATACATCTTTTCCACCGACTAGGTTTATACAATCTAGGATAGTACATTTTTCTATCCTCCTTTATCTGGAAACTACGACCGACAGAGAACACATGATGCAAACTTTTCCCACGTCGCTGAGCTGTTTTACATTGCATTAGCATACTAGATTCACGCCTGCACAACACATACTCAGAATTAACCAACAAACTTGGCCTGCACAACACATAGCTTACTCTCAAAGTACCCCGAGAATGCTATAAAATGGGAAGTTACTCCTAAATTCCTACCAAGGGAGGACGCGTTGGTTTAAGGAAACTTATCTACGAAGTAGTTTGGTTCCAGTTCCCTCTAAAAGCAAGACGCTGTCCCTAAGAAAAGGTAGGAGCATGTGCAGGTCCATTTCCCACCGAAGAGAAAACAGAATGGAGGGCAATCCTTTGTTTCTAGCCATGAAACCTTTACTTGGAGGCATAGTCAACCTAAAAAAAGGTAGAGAAACGTAATGACCTTCATCTCAAGCACCAGAATATCACCAAATCGCGCGCCACACAATCCTTGAACGTAGCCTGAAATATAGGAATTTTACCTAGCGCCCTGTAAAAGGAATCAGACCGCATCTAATCTCCATCTCCCAAAATTTGTACATCATGCTATTATTAAGACGGTGCGCTGCAAATTGCATCTAGACCGATAAATTTTTTAATCAACCAAAGCCGGCAAATTTCATCTCGACCAAATAAACTTCCTTTGCAGGATGAACATTGCAATTTCACCTTCCGCATTTCAGCGGTTCCCCCAAATTGGCAAATTCCCGCGGGCTCAAAGAATCCACCCCAGGAAGTAGTAATACAAGGAAACTGCAAGCCGTGGAATTAAAGAGCGAGAGGGGAACAGGAATTACCAGCTGGATCTGATAATCTCCCTCCAGTTGGGCTGCGGCAGGTTGCGCGGGCCGGAGACGTGGAAGGCGTAGGGGTGCCCCTCGACCTCCGCGTCCGCCGCCGCCACCACGACGGCGTCGCCGCCGCACACTCCACCGCTCCCGCTCCCGCCCACCACCACCACCGCCTCGTCGTCCTCCTCCTCCGCCTTCACCGCCTCCTCCTCATCCACGGCCGTCGCCGGCGAGGGCGGCGCCAGGTCCATCGCCATGGCGGCGCAGGCCGGGTCGTGGTCGGCGCGCGGGGGCAGGCGTGGAGCGCGTGAGCGGATAATCGGCAACGGTCGGGCCGGCGTGGGCACGGGCGCGGAAGAAGACGAGAATGTCGTCAAGGGTGGAGGAGGGTGCGCGCAGGCGAGGATTCGTGGGGACCGGAGAGCGCGGCGAGAGAGCGTCGTCGTCGTTGTCCTCGTGGATGGGAGAAGTATATCTGGGATCTCAAGGGGAAGGGGGCAGCGCCCAACGGTCATGTTTGGAAAGGGTATCGCAACTTGGGAGTTTAATGATGGGAGGTTATCTGCGTGGCTTGGGGCAAGTACGCTTTCCTTTTCTTCCTCCTTGCCTTTGCGGTATCTGGGCGGTTTAACTGAGAAAATGCGGTTCGCCTTGGAGTTTTGTGACGATCCCGATAAAATGCGGTCCACCAAAACTTATGTTCAGTCCTCGGTTAAGACCGATCAACAGCAAGAAATCAGCAAAGCTGAATGTTATGTCCCTGCCGCCGAGCAGGGGAGGGATGAGGTGGCACCGCGGCGCCGGTTACCGGCTGAAGGAGCCCCGCCGCTGGATGCTGCGATGGAGAGAAGGGAAGGCTAGGAGAGGTCTGAGACAGCAAGGCCGCACACCGGTTGTCGTGCTGGCTGTTGGGGTGGAGAGGAGGGAAGGCTAGGGTTATAGATACAGGAGCAGAGGGAAGCGATCTGGGAGCGAGCATGGCGTGTAGGTGCGACCGGGAGGAAAGAGAAGCTGAAAAACATAAGGACTAGGCTATTTTACAGTTTTGGCCCTTTTTCGGTTTACTGCCATGGCCTGAAACCGAATGGACCGAGGGTCATTCGGCTTTCCAATTGATGACGCAGTTTTTTTTTACTAAAATTAGTAGTTTTGGGATATTTAGTTTGCATCTTGTTTATTTTGGTTCATGTGTTTGCTCATTGGTTAACAAACAAGATGCTCCATGCGTTGCAACGTGATCTATTTATAAGAATAAAAGGTTGTGGAGGCTTAATTTGGAAGATTTCACGATTGTAAATTTAATTGACATGAAAGTGTTGATTGTTGTGCATTTGATGGCTACAGATTAGTGACATGGACAGCTTCATAGATGCATGGACAGCTTCATAGATGTCCACTGGCCAATGACATTAATTGTACATGAAAACCCAACGCTAGAGTACCATCTCTAGAGAGCAGCCAATGTTGTGTCTTGAGTGTGTCCAAAATGTGACCGCCACCAAATAACTATGTTTAACATATTACTTCATCAAAAATTATATACAAAGATTGTAATATATTGATGCTCGCTGGAGGTGTTCCATAATATTTTTAGAATTTTATGGCCAACTTAACTAGATTATGTGGATGTTCTATCTTGTTGTTCCAGACGATTTTCACCTCTGTTTCGTAGGTGTCTTCAGATTCTTTGCTTCTATGAAGGCTTTCTTCTCATTTCCGATCTTATCATTTCCTATGTTGACCATTTTACTTCTTTTTGGCTTGATTATGACTTATTTATACCAATCACTTTTACTTATTTGTGACTTAATTACTCTATGAATATAAGATATTAAATGGTAAATTCCTTTTTATGCTTATCACAAGGAGCCATATAGCGGTGTTGATATTTTTAAGACACGGTTTTCTTGTTACAAACTTTGACAGCTACTGTTGCAAGATACACTTGTGCTAAGTAAAACCATATTTGCCAACAAAAGTGATGTCCATTTTGTTCTTAAAATTGTTTGAGATAACGCCGAGAAATAAAAGTTCTCCTTTGATGTAACAAAGGCAATAATAGCACTCATTTCTTGACTAGTATGCATTATTATATGTGCCATATATATTGTGTGTACATGTGTAAAAATATATCTTGATAGCTATTTCTAGAGTGCATGCTCTATCTTCAGTGCAAATGAATAGAAAATTATGTAGTGTATGAGATGCATACTAGTGTACTTGAATCATTGCTCTTGTCTTGGTTGTTCTATGGACGAATATGAATCTTCCAATTTCTATAGTTCAACAGTTGGTGGCGACACATGTTTTTCTTCGTATTTGATAACAAAATTGAACTAGAAATCCAAGTGCATATATGCATAATAGTTAACACTACAACACAAAAGTCATGCGGAGTCATCAAATTTTAGTGCTAAGGACACTATAAGTCACCACTAGGTGGTTGTAGAGTTATCTTTATAAAGTGTTACAAGAGTGTCTCATTACACTCAGACACCCTAGAGACATGTTTAAGGCGTGTTAGGAAACTTGAGACACTTTACAAAGTATGTTTACACTTTACACCGGTAGATATTGGGAGCTAGCCTTGAAGCTGCACTAATTAAGCAACATCTCAAAGAAATCTCGAGTCGCTTTTAGAGAATTTATTTTAATATAAGCCAATTTACATTATGTTGTGAATGGACAAAATTGCATGACATCTATGGCAGAATATACGAAAGGGGCACGTGTAGTCCATTGCACAGGGAAAACTTATCTCCATCAAGAGCTTGTACTTTATAACTGCACAGTCCATATACATAAGGGGGAAAGAGTTGTCATAAAATCCTTAAAATATCATATGCTTGGGCAAGTATGTTTTCCTTTCTTCGCCTTCCTTTGCGGCTGGCAGGCCCGGTTTAACTGACCGGTCCGGTCGGTTTCCTGGTTTACAGTTTCTTGGACGAGCGGTTATCTGAAAGTATGCGGTTCACCGAAATTTTGGTTTGGTCCATGTTAAGAGGTAAGACAGAGCAGCAGCCAAGAAATCAGCGAAGCTGAATGTTGCATCCCTGCCGCCGAAGTCGGTCCTTGCCCTCGCACTAGATCGAAGCCGTGCCTCGCTTGTCACCAAGGGTGGAAGAATAAGAGGCGGAGGTCGCCGGGAAACAGTGGAGGGATGAGATGGCGCCGCCGCGCCGGTTGCCGGCTGAAGGACACCCGCCGCTGGCTGTTGGGTTGGAGTCTTGGAGAGAGGGGGCAACTAGAGAGGTCTGAGACGGCAAGGCCACGCCCCGGTTTCCGACTGCCGGACCACCGTGCTGCCTGCTCGGGTGGATGGCAAGGGAGGCTAGGGTCATGGATACAGGTGCAAATTGGGGCGATCTGGGAGCAAGCGTGGCGTCTAGGTGCGACCGGAAGGAAGAGAAGCCGAAGGACACGAGGGCTAGGAGTTGAATGGGCTGGGCTACTCCCTCTGTCAAGAATTACCCTGCATTCTGGGTTTAGTCAAAGTCAAACTTTATAAACTTTGATTAAACATATAAGAAAAATATATTAATATTTATAATATAAAATAACCATCATTAGAATTGTCATAAAATATATTTTCATACTGCATGTATTTGGTTTCATAGTTATTGATAGTTTTACCAATATGTTTGGTCAAAATTTGAAAAGCTTGACTTTGACCAAACACAGAATGCAGGGTAATTTCTGACGGAGGGAGTACATAACAGTTTTGGCCATTAGGTCAGTTCAGTTAACCATGGCCTAAAACCACCGATGTTAATTCGGTTTTCCAATTGATGACTCAATTTTTTACTGTAATTATCAGTTTTGGGCTATTTAGTTTGTATCATGCTTATTTCGATTCATCTGTTTGGTCATTGCTTAACTAGTAAGATAGTTCGAGCATTGCAGCGCGGTCTCTTTGAAAACAGAAGGTTGTCTACAGTAATTTGGAAGATTTAATGATTGATCACAACAGGAGAGAAACAAAATTTAATTGACAAATTATTGTGACTTTGTCGGCTACAAATTAGTGGCGTGGTGTGCGCTTATGCTTCATAGCTGCCGAGTGGGCAATGACATTAATTGTACATGAAAATACAAACGTTAGGGCACCATTTCTAGAGAGCAACCGATGTTGTATCTTGGCTATGCCCAAAGTGTGATTCTCTTCAAATAATTCTTTTTCACATATTTCGTCATCAAACAGTATAAAAATATTAACATAATCATGTGCATAATGTTTTCATAATGTTTTCTAGAATGTTATGATCAGCCTAACTAAATCATGTGCATATTCTATCTCGTAGTTTCAGACGATTTTCGTGGTGTCTTTAGATTATTGGCTTGTAACGACATTTTCTTCTCCTTCCTCACCTTCTCATTTTCTATGTTGACCATCCATTTTATTCATATGTTCATTGATTGTGACTTGTTTATACCAACCACTTTTGAAGAAGTGAGCCTAGCTCACTTGGCTAGGGAAGTGGATGTACAACCCAGCCACCCAGGTTCAAGTTCCCACAGACGCGAATTAAGGTTCTTATTTTCAAAAAACCAAAATCGTTGTAGGGGCTTCCCCTACCACATTTCCTTTCAAAAAAAAATACCAACCACTTTTACTCATGTGTGACTTAATTACTTAAAGGATATAAGATATTAAGTGGTAAATTCTCTATTATATCAAAATATTCTTTAAGACAATATTCTTGTTACAACTTTGACATTTATTATTACAAAATACCCTTGTGCTAAGTAAAATAATATTTGCCAACAAAAGTGATGTCCATTTTGTTCTTAAAATGGTTTGAGATAACTCTGAGAAAGAAAAAATTCCCTCTGATATAATAAGGGCAAGAATGACATTCACTCCTTGACTAGCATGCATTATTATATGTGCTATAGTGTTTGCACATGTGTAAAAATATATCTTGAGAGATATTTGTAGAGTGCATGCATGTTTATCTTCAGCGTAAATGGATGGGAAAATATGTAGTGTATGAGATGTATACTAGTGTACTTGAATCATTCACATTGCTATTTTCTTGGTTGTTTTATGGATGAATATGAAATTTCCAATTTTTAAAGTTCAACAATTGGTGACGACACATGTTTTTCTTCGCATTTGATAACAAAACTAAACTACAAATCCAAGTGCATATCCTATATAACTAAGAATCATCCCTACTAAGGATGTTTCTCTCGACATGCAAAACATCCTAAGAAATTATGAACAATACTAGCCTGCCACCTAAGCAATTGATTTACTCAATATTATGTTACTACAACTCTCCATTGATCCAAATATGCATAATAGTTAACACTACAACACAAAAGTCACGTGGGGCCATCAAATTTTAATGATAAGTCGCCACTAGGTGGTTGTAGAGTCGTTGACGAGGGTTAACTCAACAAATGTCCTAGATGAAGGACTTAGGATTGGGGAAGTAGGGCGTCGGATGAACTCAAAGATAAACCAGTCAAACAAGGTGTATATCGAAAGTAAAACGTGGTGATGAACTTAGCTTTCTTTCAATCTGTCCCTCACCATCCTCTGCTGGCCCCTATATATAGGTGGCCAAGTTTCAAGGATCGGGAGGGGTCCGATACATAATACAACATCGGTAGACGACATGAACTCGTATTTTGACTAGGATTACACTTGGGCCTTAACGGGCCTCAGGGGTACTCAGGTAACGGGCTCTATTATCTATACCCTTGTCAGTAGCCCCCGAGATTCTACCAGAATTGTAGATTCGGGTTGAATCTCAAATCTTTATTTCTTCGACTTGATCAATCTTTCGACTTCTTCTTCCTGTATTAAAAAATAAACATCTTTCATTATATTATCTCGCAAGGGGTTTTGATGAACAAGTCTGACAACTCTGACGTATCAAGAGGCCAGTTAACTGTCGGAACAGATACTTGTCACCTACTTCAAATTCAATTCCCTTGGACTTGAATCCGGGAGACTGGTCAAACCCATTCTTTTGCCGCATTTAGGACTTATAAATAACGAGTCCCACTGGTTCTCAGGGTACCCAGTGCGTCCACCAAGATTTTCTTTGCGTCGTAGACACGGATAGTTACTAGCAGAGCGCATTCATGTGCGTATACCAGACCACACAGGACGGATCTCGGGGTCTTACCTTCACGATATGTTTCAATCATGACATTCGAGTTTTTTTATGATGACGCAACTCGAGAATCATATGTCGCAGCCTTGTTTGACTGTTGGAATGTACAAAATATTCGAGTTGTTCTTTCAAACTCTTATAAATAGCTCCCGATGGGAGTAATCAATTTTTATTTTATCGACAATGAAGTCAAAATTCGTTGTCGATGAAAGGTAGTCGATTGCGCCTATATTATTTGTCGCCAAGTTGGTCCATTATCATTGGGTGCACAACCAGTGCTCCTGATGTAAGTAGCCTCCAAGGCTATGGATGGGTACTTGTAGCCGATCATAGACTCCAATTTCTTCTTCTTCTTTCTATCGACTTCTTTTTATCGGGTGCGCGGCCAGCGCTCCCGATGGGAGTAGCCCCCGAGGCTATAGCCGAAATTTTTCGGGTATAGGCTCAAAATATAAATATGTCCGCCTAATAAATTTTCTCCTGTGATAGTTTTGGCACGATTTGTGCTTAATTTTTATTCCTTCTCTTCTCATGATATGAGCCCCCGAGTCCATGACGAGGTGCGTTGTGCTCCTTGACATACACTTGTTCATCTATAGTGCACTTTTATCCTCATAACTATACATGTATCTTGTCTTTGATATACTGTTGCTGCCTTATCTTCTGCCCGGGGCAAAATATAAAAGCCCATAGATGTTTCTGGACTATTTATTTTTCTGAGGCCCATGATAGTTTGGTTATAAATAAAGCGCGTTTGGCTAGGGAAAAACCCTAACTCTTTTATTGCTATCTTCCTCCGCCGCATTGTCTTCTTCTTCCTCATCCCATCTAGGGTTTCCTCTCCAAGCGCTTGCCACCCATGGCCGATGCTGGTAGTTCGCACCTAAACGTCAGTGCGCAGGTGGCGAAGTGGGGTCGCGGCCGTCCTCGCGGCAGTAAAAATAAATCCAAAGACCCTGCTATGGTGGCTTCGCCGTCCGTTCCTGTGAAACGCCGCCCTGGCCGCCCTGTGGGGAGTAAGAACAAGCCCAAGGGTTCTGCTGCTGCATCAGGTCGTAGCGCTCCACCGCCTAGCGCTTCTCCTCCTTCTCCCAAATTTTATTCCTTCTTCTGTATCGCCGGCGCTCAATGCCGTGAAATTCAACGGGTGTCGCTGAAGTTTACTGAATTCATGGATGGGCGAGAACTTCGTGAAGCTGTTCTTCGCAAACACTCTGGAGGAGGAACTCCCTACGAGGTAGAGGTGTGGTACGACGGAGACGGCAAGATGTACTTTAGGGGTGGCTGGTCCCATTTTGCAGAAGACCACGACCTCCACCAAGGGTTTTTCATGATCTTCGATTACCATTGCGGTACATCAAAGTTTGATGTGAAGATATATGATGGTACTCAGTGCCAGAAGAAGTATGAGGCAGAAGTACACTTTCATTAGATGCTCCCTCGATGTAATCTTTCCTTTTTAGTGCTTGATGTAATAAGTACTCGTGATGATCTTCATTTTGTGTATCCTTATTTATCTATTAATAGACCATGGGAACTAATCAATGTTCCGAGGTATGCTTTTGATTTACCATGGAGTTATCGTTAAACTGTGCTTATTTTTGTTGTCAAATATCGGGTTGTGAACAACATTATAAATTTTTCTCGAATAATCATGGATACGGCATCTCGATAAGTGCTTATTTTATTTCATACGACTCGAGGGTCGGAGACCCCGAGTGGAAAAGTAGAAACATGTTTGCAGATATTGTCGAGTTGACCCAAAGAACCCGACTTGTGGCCTCATGTTCTGGGTTCAGAGGGTCATGACTCGAAAGTTCTTGTCGCCATACTCCTTCTATGCGTAAAACCGTCGTAGTTGTTTTGCATTCCACGGGTTGCTTTCATCTTTCCCTGTTTTCTTGTCTTGTAGTCGATAAGCTCCTCCTGGTATTACTTCTATTACGATGTAAGGTCCTAACCATGGGGACTCTAATTTGCCATGACCGTCCTGCTTGAGTCGTAAGACCAAATCTCCTACCACGAAAGATCGTGGACGAACTCGACTACTATGGTAGTTTCGTAAGTTTTGCTGGTATTGTGTAGCTCTAGCGAGCGCTACGTCTCTTGCTTTGTCGAGTGCATCGACATCATCCTGAAGTGCTTCTGTGGAAGTTGTCTCGTCGTAAGCCGCGATTCTTGGGGGCTTCATGGGTGATTTCGATTGGAAGCACGGCTTCTGCGCTGTGGACCAGAAAGAAGAGGGTTTCTTGAGTAGCCGCATTGGGTGTAGTTCTGAGACTCCAGAGCACGGAGGGCAGCTCATCTACCCAAGCGTGTTTGGCTTTCTCGAGGGGTGCTAACTGCCTCTTTTTTATCCTGTTGCATATTAAGCCATTGGCTTTCTCGACTTGTCCATTTGAACTTAGCTTTCTTTCAATCTGTCCCTCATCGTCCTCTCCTGGCCCCTATATATAGGTGGCCAGGTCTCAAGGATCGGGAGGGGTCCGAAACATATTACAACATCGGTATACGACATGAACTCGTATTTCAACTAGGATTACACTTGGGCCTAGCTTAACGGGCCTCAGGGGTACTCAGGTAACGGGCTCTTTTATCTATACCCTTGCCAGTCGTCTTTGTAAAGCGTTACAAGAGCTTCTCATTACACCCTAGAGACATGTTTAAGTCGTGTTAGGTAATGTGAGACACTTTACAAAGTATGTCTACAAGGCGTGGAGGCCAAGTTATCTGAGCGGAAAAGGTAACACTGGCAGTGGCGGAGGCAAGGTGACTAGCAAGGGCCCTGGACTTCCTCAGCATGGTTAAATCCTTACTAAATTTTGGACTTTGAAGAATTTTTTTGGCAATCCCTTTGACTGCCCCCCCCCTCAACATTAGAAAATTCAGATTCCTACCTCCGCCCCTGAACACATGCCATCCAAGCTCCTGATCCACCAGAGCTACTACATCCACCAAGCATCTGATCAGGTGCGTAGAACATTTGTGAGGTTGGTGCGCAGACCAAAGGCTACCCCAAAGTCATCAGTAATCGCAGCAAAGGTCCTGAGGTCGTCACGTGCGGTCAGAGGAAGGTGGCCACATCATCCGCATAAGTGGAAGTGCGTTGGCGGAGACCCCCGTCAGCTAGAGAGACCAACTGGCCCTCCTGCATCACCTTCTCCAACATAAAGTGAAAGACCTCCATGATCAAGATGAAAAGCTAGGGGATCCCCTTGCCGAAGTCCACGCCTATTGGCCACACGAGTTCTCGGGGACCCATTTAAGAGCACACGGGTGGAGGCTGTCGAGAGTAGGGCGTAGATACACTCTAGAAGTCTCGCACCAAACCTCATTTTCCTGAGGACCTCAAGCAGAAAGGACCAATCCACCGTGTCGAAAGCCTTAGTAATGTCAAGCTTCAGCAGAATCGCTGGCTGCTTAGAGCCATGGAGCTTGCGGGCTGTCCCCTGGACAATCATGAAGTTATCATGAAGGCAACGTCCACGCACAAAGACACTCTGACTATGGTGAGCTTCCACCAATTGTGGGAGAAGAGGTGTTAATCGATTAGCAATCACTTTATCTACCCACTTGGTGACATCGTTGATCAAGCTGATCGGCCGAAAGTCCCTCACCTCTTCGGCTCAAGACTTCTTTGGGAGGAGTGTGATGAGCACACTATTAACCGCTTCAAATCCACGACTATCAAGGCGTGATAGCGAGCTGAACGTTGCCATGACATCCACTTTAATGATGTCCCAGCAAACCACGAAGAAGCGAGCTGAAACCCTATCCAGGGCACTTGTCCAGAGGCATGACCTTGATGGAATTCCTCTTCCACGGTGAAATCCCCATCGACCTTTCATAAGTCGATGGAGGGGATCCCCACATAGTCAAGGTCTTGGGAGGACGATTGCAACTTATCGTCCAGGCTATGGACGATTACTTTTAATCGTCTAAGCCATAGACGACAGTGTAATATATTTGAGATTTTTTGATTTCATATATTATTTCTAGAATTTGTGAAAAAAAATTGAAGAAAAAAAATACAACCTCTTTGTCCCGAGTGTGTACGGATGGTTGCCCCCAAGAAAGAGGGCAATCCCTATGCTCCGACCAGGTCAGAGCGGATGCCGCTCCGCACACCCCTTCGACCGGCCCGTTAGCGCGAATTACAAAGCAACCAGCAGAAGGGCAACTAGAAAACGAAGCTGACCGGCGAGGGGCGGCGCCGGCGAGTCAGCGGCGCCATGAAGCCGCCGACGCCGCGGCTGGCCGCGGTGGAGGCGGCAGAGCAAGACCAGGAACTTAGGGCTGAGGGGGTGCGGGGGCTCGTCGGCGTTGACCGGTGTGGGGTGCAGGAGGGTTGCCGGCGATGGAGGAGGGGATGGCCGGGGGCGGCGGACCGACGGAGGAGGCGGCTTGAGGAGGGCGGGGCGGCGAGGCGGCGCTCGCGCCGCCGGTCGCGGGTGGCGGCGGCAGGCGGTGGAGGCGGGGGCTTCCGGGAGGAAGAACGGCAGCGGCTCGTGAGGAGGAAAAATAGCGGTGGGTGAGGAGGAAGAACGGCAGCGGGTGAGGAGGAAGAACGGCGACGGTAGGCAAGAAGGAAGAATGATGGCGGTAGGTGAGGAAGAAGGAGAAGGAAGAAAAAGAGATTCGTCTTGGGCCACGGCCCATGTTTATCTAGGGTGTGCGATGCTCGGTCCGGATCGACCAGCTCGGCATATAGGAGGACCCAAGAAAGAGGCAAAATATAAGGATGAAATTAAGAAACTTGCGAGGCACCCAATTGTGGCCTTTTGAGAGCCCGAGGCCTCCAACTCCAAGATCAATCGTCCCCAAGATCCACCGCCCCAACCCCAAACCCAAACCCGGATCGATCCACAACTCTCCTTCCTCCCCTCCGAGATGCCACGCCAACCGAAGCGCCGCGCCCCCACCGAGCGGAAGCGCCGCCGCCGCCGCCCCCGCCGCAAGGGCGATGCCTCCGACCTCCCCGACTCCTTCTCCACCGTCCCCGACGACGTCCTGCTCGCCATCGCCAGCCGCCTCCCGACCCGCCTCGCCGTCTCCCTCTGCGTCCTCTCCCGCCGCTACGTCAACCTCCCCGCCATGCTACCCCGCCTCGACTCCGTCCTCATCACCCAGGGCCCCTTCCCGGACCCGCTGCCCGCATCCCCGCCCCTCCTCCTCCGCCGCCTCGACATCGCCCTGACCCGCCGCTCCAAGCCGCTCGCCCTCCGCCGCGCCATCGAGAACGCCGCCGAGCACGGCGTCTCCGAGCTCGCCGTCCGCCTGCGGCGCCGCGTGTGCCTGCCCAAGAGCATCTTCTCCATCCGCTCCCTCGCCGTGCTCTCCCTCGACACTTGCGCCGTGCCGCGCATCTTCGCCGTCGCGTGCGCTTCGCTCCGAACCCTAAAACTCCACCGCGTCTTCGTCAACCAGGAGATCGTCACCGCCATCCTCTCCGCCGCGACCAGGCTCGAGACGCTGGAGATGGTGTTCTGCACGGGCCTGACGGGCGGGTGCACGATGGAGTCGTCCTCGGCGAGGACCTTCCTGTTCAAGCCGGCTCTGGAGCAGAAGGAGGTCACGCTCAGGGCCACGGGGCTGAGGACGATCACGCTCTACACGCGGCCCAAGACGCAGAAGGTGCGCCTGGCGCCTTCGCCGGATGTCAGGAAGGCGTACCTGCACATCGCCAAGTTCCGGCAGAACCTCTCCTTCAGTTTGCGGCCCTTCTTGGATGCTGCCGCGCGCCTGACTTGCCTCACCCTCAGAGGCTTTTCCATGCTGGTGAACTCTCTTGCATCCATCATACGATTTGTTTGATTTTTTTTACTTGCCGCAGTGTGTTTCTCGCAATGTTAATTTGTCTAGATCTGGACTTGGTTGCTGTCCATGCTTAAATCACTGGTTACAAAATGTGGAGGAATATACTTAGTCATCAGTAGATAGATGCCATGCCATCCGATGAATGGAAGCCTCAACAAGGCTACATGTTCTTCGGTACTAATGTATTGCAGATGTGTCCTTGCCTTGTCATAAGCCAGTGATCCATATATGTAGTTCATAATTTGTCTAGATCTGGACTTGGTTGCTGTCCATGCTTGAATCACTGGTTACAATATGTGGAGGAATATACTTAGTCATCATTAGATAGATGCCATGCCATCCGATGAATGGAAGCCTCAACAAGGCTACATGTTCTTTGGTACTAATGTATTGCAGATGTGTCCTTGCCTTGTCATAAGCCAGTGATCCATATATGTAGTTCAAACTGCTAAATCAGTCGAACACTATTGACCAGTATAAACTTCGGTAATGAACTTG
The DNA here is from genome assembly GCA_007115705.1 of Dactylis glomerata. NCBI lineage: Eukaryota > Viridiplantae > Streptophyta > Magnoliopsida > Poales > Poaceae > Dactylis > Dactylis glomerata. Next base: position 2,254,347 of record QXEO01000184.1, read on the forward strand.
ATTCATAGTTGTTCAACCCTAAATTATGCAGTAGGATTGTGATATCTGATAATTTTGTAGCTGCAGTGGAGTTACTTGCATAACTTAATTTTATCCAATCTGCAGATTTGCTATCTCATTTTGCAATCCGATGAATGAAAGCCTCAACAAGGCTACATGTTCTTTGGTACTAATGTATTGCAGATGTGTCCTTGCCTTGTCATAAGCCAGTGATCCATATATGTGCTAAATCAGTCAAACACTATTGACTAGTATAAACTTTGGTAATGAACTTGATTCATAGTTGTTCAACCCTAAATTATGCAGTAGGATTGTGACATCTGATAATTTTTTAGCTGCAATGGAGTTACTTGTGATTTTTTGGTGTGATGCATTGATTCTTATGTTTAACTGCTTCTGGTAAAGACAAGTCACTTGATTCATGTAAATAGAACAAATAGAACCTAAGTATTAAGCTTATGTTGCAATTTGTAGATGTCAGAAAATAACAAGTGACTGAAGTCACTACTTAACACTTCTATTTCGTCGTTGGTCTGGGTCTAACCTAAACAACAAACTTGCATAACTTTATTTTATGCAATCTGCAGATTTGCTATCTCATTTTGCAATCTAAGTATAGTTGTACCCTCATTCTTTGTAGCTATCTCATTTTGCAATCTCTAAGTATAGTTGTACCCTCATTCTTTGTAGCTGTTAGCTGGTCAATATGAAGATACTGCAAAGCTGCCAATTACATTTCAAGACTTGAGGACACTATCAGTGAGCTTGGATTTCTCGAATGAATCAGAAGTTGTTCTCCTGGTGAAGTTGCTTGAGAGCTGTCCTAACCTACAACACTTGACTATTTCGGTATGCATCTTACCATGTCTGGATTTCATCGAGAGGTTTATTATTAAGTATTAATGTATTAACACACCTTCTTTCATGCTAGGCTGCTGAAAATAAGACAGATGCGTGCCAAAGTTTTGGTGATCCCGAGGTGATGCTGGCAAATGTATCGTGCATAACTGGGAGCCTGGCACAGATCACCTTTCTTGGATTCAAGTCTGAAGAATATCAGAGGAAACTCCTCGTTTTCCTATTAAATCGAACAACTAAGCTGAAGAAGTTCGGGGTGCAGTTTCCAGAGAGCGTAACTTTTGTGAAGTGGGCTTTTGATAACCTGAGGAAAGCCCCAATCGAGAGAAAATCTACTCTGTACAATCTCTGCTACTTGGAGTTCGAGTATTAGTTTACACATGGTAGCTAAGTTTGTGTGACAGTACATGTTGACACTTTCCCTGTATACAATACAATAGTTTTTCCTTGACTTGTGGACATGACATGGCATCGTTGCAATCTTGAGTGGTTGCATTCTTTACATAGCTAGGTGAAAGTTAGAACACACGAGAGATTGAGAACGAACTGTACTAAAGACGAGATGTATGCAAAAAGCAGAATAGATGAAAATCTGGGGCGTGGATTTCATTTGTGGTAACCAAACATCCGTTGCTTTATTGCTTCTTGTATAGTTTTCAACAGCTCGGAATAATGTTACACACGGATAGTACATAAGCAATTAAACACGCATGTCACGCACCAAAACCATTATGTCGTGGTCAGAAAGGGGCGCTGCTGGGTTATGCGGTGATTACTGTGAAGATTTTGCATAGACCGTCTGCTCGTATTTGCCGCTCCACCTGCATATGTGTGACGTTCAAGGAGTAAATTATCAGGCTAGATATCTGAAATTTGATTGTGCGAAAGATTTGGGCTCAGTCACCTGTTGGAATCATCGGATGGGACTTGGAGCTCATGTTCTGAGCTGAATTCTTTGAAAACACGTTGGATGTCTTCATTCTTCACCTCTTCAATGGTGGTAGGACTCCACTATTGAGATAATAAAGCAATTCAGAAAAATAAATGTGTGAGAAAAATACAAGTACTATATGTTCGAGAGAGGGAGAGAGACTGACCTTAGGGGAATTATCTTTGTCGATGCTCAGAGCTCTAATACCCTGTCACGAGATCAAATTTTTTTTTACAAGATGCAATCAAAAGATTCGTTGAAGTTGAGGTTCTGGTTCATTGTATGGTCACAAACCTCATAGACATCACCAGTAATGACAGACCGTAGGATGTTAATTGTTAGTCTGAATTCCTTCTTCAAACATTCAGGGAGACTCTGCTTCCGACCTTCTCTAACCTGCAAAGTTCAAAAAAGCAGCAAAAATTGGCAACTTGTATACCAACCACGACATCATATAAATATATTCCAAAATACAGTACTCTGAACTAAAGTAAAGCAATCTTTAACCAAAAGAATGATTGATGGGACTATCACTGGTAAGTGTCTACAATCCATAATAAGCAATCTAACTGTGAAAAGGTTGGCAGTGTAAGCGCATATTTACATAAGAACCAAATATGAAGCCAACAAACCGTAACCAAATTGTCCGCAAATCAAGGATGGCGTGAGAATTAATACCGATTGCAGTGTGATCTTCAATGCAGTAGGAGATGATCTTCTCATACTCTTTAAGACTGGAGCTATCCATTGGTTTCCATCGATGCTGACTTCTGATTCCTGCATCAAATAAAATACTGATTTAAGATATGCAGATAGAAATATCATTCACCTAATTATAGAGAAGTGTTTTGTACATGAGTTTAATTTACAAGGGTAATTCTGAGGTGATTTGATCTTAGAGGAAAGAAGACTTAGTAAGTATATCGTTTCTGGCTTCCTGCTGTGTAGGTGAATCCTATAACCAGCAGTTCAGCATGATAAACCACTGACAACATTCTCCTATAGCTGAATGGGTGATACTGACATCAAGATAATGTTAGGGTTAAGTGAATAAATTGACCTATCTTATATCGTTGAAGGTTAAAATATCATTTGAAGACGTAAAAGGTTGTAATGCCAAAGCAGGACGTCGGTGCTCCTAATTCTATTGGTATTTGTAGACAAATCAATGGCTGATTGATATGTACTGAATAACACATCAAGAAACATTTTCATTAATCAGAAAGAAGCAATGACGTGAAGATTTTGCATCATAAGTGCTGAAGCCTTACTAGTGATTTTAAGATCTCCTCAACAGTCTCGGCTGAGAAACATTTGTCGATAGTTGGAAGCCTATCAAAGATTGACATCACAGTGTCAGTTTGTTTCCAGTAAAATTGAATAATTTCTAATGTAGTGATTAAGGAAACATTTTTCAAATGAGTAAACCTGGACTATGTTCAACAAATAAAAGAACTGTTATAAATAACTATCCTTAACTTGTTTAAAATGCTCTCTTGATCAACTTGAACATCCGTAGAGAATTCCTCAATGACAGCTCGGACTACAGACTCGTCGCCTGTGTTTAAATTCACTAGTTGTCTTTCTAGCTCTTCCAATTTCTGCCATACATATCGCAATCTAGTCAAACTACAAATTTAACCCAATATCAGCAAGTAACGTTGGTTAGTCAAGCTATAGGTAGAAAATATCAGCAATTTTTGCTTGCAATCAAGTACAAAATAATGCAAACAAGCGATTCAGAATCTTACTTCAGAAAGGACAAAATGAGTAGCAAGACCAGCAGCAACCATTTCTTTTGCATTCAGTCTAGCACCAGTCAGAGCCAGGTACTCCCCTAAAAGTGAACCAAGAAGATGATAAGCTGATTGAAACTGATATTGTTATGTACTAAGTCATGGATCATATCACCATATTGCCCTAATTTATGTTTCATTGGCCACCAATATTTCTCATGCCTAAGTTTATTTGTATGATTGTCCCAAAAGGACTATGCCCCTGTAAGTATGCCACTAAAATTATTCACTAGGGGTCTGTGCATGAAAATTCAAGTAAATGCTTACCTAAATATCCAGGGAGCCGAGAATGGATATAAGAAAAACTACAATCTGTGTGTAGTCCAACACTTGCCTCGGGAGTGGCAAAAACCTAGGCAAGCACAGATGATCCTTAGAGAAACTCCAGCAAGAATATTTTAGCACTCTGGAGTTGTATTAAAACAATCAATTGGATAACTGGATCTTGTTTAAGAAATGCACAAGTATTAATTTTTATCCAATATTCACATGCTTTTATATGACATTTGATCAACTGAAAAAGCACCAAATTTACTTTGGTAGATGATCACTAGACTATTAAGAAAGTAATACATGTAGACAAAGATTTGAGAAATCTATAACTGAATGTATAAAAAAATAGACCATAAGTATAGCATAAAAAGTTGGGATAGTGTCTCGCACTGTTTTCTCTGTGACAACTGCAAATTTCAGGGGAGCAACCAAGGCTGCCCCTCCACCCATCGCAAGTCCATTAACAAGAGCCACCTGCATGAATGTACAACCTTATATTTTCAGAATAGAACTTTCCAGCAGTGCAACAATGTTCCTCAATCATGTTACGAGTGCATCACCGTGGTTTTCTTATATGTATGAATGTGAAAGCAGAGCCAGTACATCCTATACACAACCTCAAGGCAGGAATCATCTGCAAAGGATTCATATTCAAATCTCCAAAGAGCCATGCTTTCTTAGGTGCAAAACGCAAATCATTGATGATGCAAATCAAGCTATACCGCATGACAGAAGTAATGAAATTGAGTGCATGTTGTATAACTGCTATGCCCTGACAATCGCACCTGATCTCCCTTCAAAGAACATCTTTAGGTCCCCACCAGCAGAAAATGCGCGTCCAGCTCCCTGTTTATCATCAGATTACATTCAGACAACTGCTGAATATTGAAACAGTTAACAAGTTTCAATATCATATTCTTGTTGAGCATTTAAACTTGCTGAGTATAACATTTGCCAATGTGTTTCAATTAGCGGATATATACTGTACACAGAGTGAAGTGCAAATTTTTGTTGGGTTGCATCAATGTCCTTAAAATCCTCCTCCTATGGCCAACCATGATGCTCTCTCGGTATGTCCTACTCCTAAATACCAGCCCTCGTTACCATCCTAAAGCAGTGTGGAAGCTTAAAGATCGGCACCGTACCATACATGATACAGGCATGGGGTGCGAGGTGCCAAGAGCTACTATAATGGAATGTTGACATGTATGCTTAGATTTGCCTGTCCAGGGACAGAGGATACGCACCTTGAAGATGACTAGCTTGGCATCATCATATTTCTCCCATTTCTCCAACAACTGTGCTAGGATATAGACCTATAAGCACGACAACAGAACGCACACAAAGTCACAAACAATTGCAACTCAGTCTTAGTAATCCACAGGCTGCAAAACCATTTCCACCCAAACAGTCATGAGCCAAAGAACTCGGGAGCGGAAAAAAGGCGCACCACTCTGTCGGAGATGCCGTTCAGCTGGCGCGGGCGGTTGAGGGTGACCACCCTCGCGCCGTTGATCTCCTGTCCGAGCACGACCTGCGCAAAGAGCCGCGTTCCCGCGACCGCTCATTCGGTCAGCTGATCAAATCGCGACCGGAACGAGAAGCCAAGAGTCGTGCTGGAGGAGCATTACCTCGTCGGGGTTCGCCTGTTCCTGAGACATGAGGAATCGGTAGGTGGAGATCTCTCAAGTGCGTACCGGCTCGCGAGGTGAGGCCGATGCCCAATTGGGGTTGGTGAACAGGTGAAGTGACCATGGGTGTGGGAGGGAGGGAAGAAGAAGGCTAGGGGGGGTGGGGTGGTAGGTGCCGGGAGTGGAACGGGAAGGTGATCTCGCGGACTGGGGTAGGTGCTTGCGACGGGTGTGGACGGTGCCGGTGGGACTGGCAGCTTCACAAATGAGCTAGGCAGGCAGCTCAGTAGTTGAACTGTCTAGCATATCTCTTGGACTGGTTTGGTCACCAAATCGGTTATGGAATTTATTTGAGGACTTTAAGGTTTTCATCTCATGTCTAAACCTAACTTCCTTTTGTTATAGTGTTATTTTGTGGATTTGTTAAACAAAATGATATAATCAATGTCGTTTTATTTCTACCAAATGAAATAAAATGATGGATGTTAAACAAGCTATATTGAGATACCGTAACTATACCGCTGGGGTAGCGGGGAACAAAAATATTGGTTTTTATGGCAAACACTTGGTGGGATCGGTTCCGCTCCACTGTAAAACAGAATTTTGGTTTTAGCATATATTTATGATTTTGGACAAGACAAACAAAGGAACGATAATATAAATCAAACTTGATAATGTTTCAACATTCAACAATAATTTAAATAATAGCTTAACTAAATAAATAAACAAAGAACAAATGGTTTGAAGTGTAAATAATTGTTCAAACCGCACACAAATAAAAATTAATAAATTGAGAGACTATCTCCCACATGATTTTCAATGATGCTCATGAATCATCACAAAGTTGGGTATAAGTAGCTATGTCTTCAATCTGTTGGTACGTCTTAAAGAAAGCTTGGATCTGGATTTGGGTTCTGCTAGGTTTGACACAATTACCAAGTACCGACATTGCCAAAGAAAAAATTGTAGTCCAAATCTCTTCATCCTCCTCGATCATGTTGTCTATAATTACACGCGCCATCATGATATTTGAAAGGGATTTCTTATCCTAGAAACAAGTAAGACCTCGGACAATAACAAAAACGCTTGCAACACACAAAATGCTCAACACGAAAAGAGGCGACAGCAAAGGCGAGTTAGGCACGTCGGCTGCTACTGAAGCGACCAGATCAGGGCGAGAGATGACCACCTCGATTTAGCTCGTGGCGGATGTCTGCTTCTCCACAAAGTGGCTCAAGAATGGACGGTGACGGCCATTCCGAACACTTCGAGGTACCTTGGGTGAAAGGGAAAGACGAGTCGTGAGCTCTAAGAGCTGTGGAAATGATGCGACAAAGAACATAGACCTTCTCGGTGGCGCGAAATTGCTAGAGCAGCCCAAATCAAGGGGGTGAAGGAGACAAGACAAAATTTTAGTGATGCTTTCTCCCAGCAATGAGGAAACCGAAGATTTGGTCGCGAGAAGTGGAGATATATTGTTGTTGGGAGTTGTAACTACTTGGGCCCATTTTTTGGGTTTGGTTATTATATGAGGAAAACGCCATTTGTCTACCCCAAATTTCTTTGGGATATCTGGAGTAAAAAATGGAACTTTTTTATATTGGCAAAATTGATGGCATATGGGCAAATTTCATTGTAGTGATATCTACATTGTATGAGTTGCTATTGGTGAGATTTGAGAGAGGCATGTGAGCATTTTTTGTGTCCTTGCTCCGCAATTTGGTGGTTTGAGCTCTCGGCGTCAATTCGATTGAGTGAGAGCATGTGAGTAGAGGGTATCCCTCCTAAACGATTTTACGGTTCTTGCCTATTTGGCATCTTTGTGGACATTATGAAGAGGCCTAAACTTTTACTTTATGAGGGTTGTAAAGTAGTTGTGGAGCTTGCAATCATTGAAGTGGAGAAAGAAAGTCATTCAACTTCGTGGTGTAGGCAAGGATAAGAAGGTGAGTTTTTCTAGTAACCCACACCTCACTCAGTAGTGATTAGCTTATTTCCATGTAAATGAACATCAAGATAGATCTTTGTCTCCATGTTTCTCAATAATCTCTATACCCGAGCTCTTTCGATCACTTGCATTTTATACTAGATTACACCCTTTGTGCTTGAAGTTTTGACCTCTCATAGGTTGTTCATCACTTAGGGCTCGTTTGGCTCCCATCATTTGGCGCTAGAATTAAAGAATTCATTTATAATTCTAACAAATGCGTGTTTGGCTGCCACAGAATTGGTCATGGAATTCATTTGTAATTCTGTGCCTTTTCAGTTCATGCCTAATCTTAATACCTATTGGGTACCCTGTCATTTTTGTGGATTTGCCAAAATAAAATGATATCATTATGTCATTTCATTTCATTTCATTTCTACCAAATGAAATAAAATGGTGGGTGCCAAACAAGCCCTTATGTTAGCGATCTTGTGTTCATCTTGTTTTAGTGCACTTAGTTTGCAAAATTGCAATAGTTTTGTCTAAAGTGGTTGCCATGAGGTCAACTTCCCCGTAATATAACATTTGCGCGGGTGCTTTTGCATTGGAAAATGGCAGAACAATCTAAAGATATGTCAGGGGGATTCAAGCATAGAAACTCTAAGGAGCTAGGGGAGGCTCGCTACAGTGGGGCGGAGCAACGACAGCGGCGTAGGTTTCGATTCCTCGCGGGAAGGAGCAGGCAGTGGGTAGGGAACTCGCCGCTATGAGAAAGGGGTGTGGGGGGTAGGTGGTAGCATGCCAGAAAGGGAGCTCGCCGACAGGAAAGGGCAAGGAGCCTCGGCGGAGCATGGCGGCAATGGGGACGATCAACAGGCTGGAGCGCGTGGAGAAGAAGTAGGGGTTTATTTAAAAAAGGATATTTTGATTTTAAAATTGGACTGACAAGTAGAGCCCACGTCCACCTCAAGAAATGGTCCTTTGTTTCTGCCACGTCATTCCGAGTGGTGGGCCCGGCATGCCCAAAATTGTGTTAATTCGTGCTTAGGCCATTATTTGCTCAAATTGCAAAAAATCACCCTTAGGGTAGTAAATTTACATTCTAAAAACATAAAGTGGTACTATTTCATAAATTTAGCCTCAAAAGTGGTAGTTTTATACTATTCACTCGGTATTACTTTCTTTTTTTAGGGAATGCCACCACGGCGAAACTTTATTAATTAGAAATCACAGATACATTGTTTGCCAGCACATTACAAGAAATCTGGGGGATCATCATGCCAAACAATCGACAGAGGTCCCTCATCATGACTAGCTAAAACATGTGCTGCCATATTGGCTCCCCTAGGACAATGATAAAACACAATCTGAGAAAAATTGCGACAAAGAAATGAGCATTCTTCATAGATGGCTGCCGCTGGTCCAAGATAATTCCCGCCTTCGTTCATTACTTCAATAACTTCCATGCAATTGGAATTAACTTCGATCCACAACCTAGCTGGCCAGCCACTAGTAGCCCATCACGAAGGGCTCAAGCTTCAGCCGTTGATGGATCAGATATGAATTGAAGGGTTTCGTAGCATAGTAAATCAAAAAATTTCCTACGCAACGAACAAGAAAGCCAAGATCTAATCTAGGAGATGTAATCAACGAGAGAGGTAGATGAGATCTTCATACCCTTGAAGATTCGCACAGCAGAAACGTTCTAGAGAACGTGGTTGACGTAGTCGTACTCGCCGTCTCCTCCTCGCGATCCGATCCGATCCTACGCCGCAAGTGGCGGCGCCTCCGAGAGTTGCACACGTGCGGTGCAGTGACGTCTCCTCCTTCCTTGGTCCAGCAAGTATGGTGGAGAGATAGATTGGATCAGCAGCACGACGGCGTGGTGCTTATGGTGGAGAGTTTCTGCGGCAGGGCTTCGCCTACGCGTAGTCGCGAGAGAGAGAGAGGGAGGGCAGCAGTTGGCGGCTAGGGTTTGGGTTAGGGGTAGAGAGGGCTGCGCCCTTGCCCCCTATATATAGAGGGGTGGCCGGCCAGCTTGGCCTCTCCCCAAACCCTAGGGCGCCGACTTGGAGTAGGAAGAGTGGGGGGCAAGTTTCCCCCCCTTCCTTCTTTGAAGACTCCCTTAGGGTTTCCCCTTGGGCTGGCCGGCTGGGCCTTAGGGGCCTTGTGCACCTGGCCCAGGGCGGCCAGGGCACTTCCCCTTAGGCCCACGCAGGCCTCCGTCAAGTGGGCCCACGTTGGTCCCACTCCGGAACCTTCTAGAACCTTCCGGTACAATACCGATAAACTCTGAAACCTTTCCGGAATCCAAAAACTGCTTTCCTTTATATGAATCTTATTCTCCGGACCATTCCGGAACCTCTCGTGACGTCCTGGATCTCATCCGAGACTCCGAACTAAAACTCATAAACCAATTATCCATTCTATCCTAGCATCGATACACGTTAAGTGTGTGACCCTACGGGTTCGAGAATATGTAGACATGATCTTCTATCAATAATCAACAGCGGGATCTGGAAACCCATATTGACTCCCACATATTCATCGATGATCATATCGAATGAACCACGATGTCAGGATTCAATTAATCCCGTATATGTATTCCCTTCGTCACACGATATTTTACTCGCCCGAGATTTGATCGTCGGTATCGCCATACCTAGTTCAATCTCGTTCACAGCAAGTACTTTACTCGTTCCGTAATCCGATATCACTTTGTGATTAACTCATTAACCACATGCTTGCAAGCGGTGTTGATATCGATTACCGAGTGGGCCCGAAGTATATCTCTCCGACTTGGGAGGGACAAATTCCATCTCGATACATACAACCCAACAAGTACTTTCCGATCACCTGAGAGACACATTTATTATCACCCTCACATAGGATGACGTTTGATGACTTCAAAGCTTTCTTCCGATACTAGGGAGTTGTATTATCTCATGGTCTAAGGAATACAATACATGACATAGGAAAAGCTTCGCAAAGATGAACACGATGACACGATCTAATTGCTCTGCTTTATTTGGGTCTGTCCATCACATCATTCTCCTAATGATATGACCTCATTATTAATCGACAACTCATGTCTTTGGTTAGGAAACCTTAACCATCATTAATCAATGAGCTAGTCTAGTAGAGGCGTACTAGGGACACGGTGTTGTTCATAAACCACACAAGTATTAATGTTTCCGCTTAATACAATTATAGCATGGAGTATAAACATTATCATGAACAAGAAATATGATAATAACAATATTATTATTGCCTCTAGGGCATATTTCCTTCAGTCTCCCACTTGCACTAGAGTCAATAATCTAGTCAATACTTGCGCATTCAACACCTATGACATTCCGGTGTTACTCATACGCGTTGCACGTGGTAAACCTTATCTACGGGTCTGACACTTTCAGGTCCGTTTGTATTTGCATATTCTTTTGCGTCAGCACGCATTACTCATCTTGTATGAGATAGCATCGTATAAACTTGGTCTTCTGGTGAGACCTTTGTTTCTTGGCCGAGACTATGTTGTCACTATTGTCATACAATAGAACTACATAGTACTAGCACACTTATAAAAATAGCGATATCCACCGTGCGTCGAAATACTCATTGGTCCACACACATCGGTATGTATGATTTCCAATAAGTCCGTTGCTCGCTCCATTATTCCGGAGAACGGGTTTTTGATCATCTTGCCCATGAGGCATGGCTTGCACGTGTCAAATGATTCAAAAATCAAGAGACTCCAAAAGTCCATCAGAATGGAGTTTCTTCATGCGTTTTACGCCAATATGACCTGGACGACAGTGCCACAAATAAGTTGGATTATCACTATCAACTTTGCATCTTTTATGCCGCTTCTAAAGCAATTATATACTTAGCCCTCGTTGCAGTATCCGCCACAATGTTAACATTGAAACTCATCCAAGTTATCATGGAACTTTCTTCCATCTTATTGTGCCACCTTCTTACTCAAAACAAATAGATTTAAAAATTGAGATAAAATTTTAACTGTATATGTGACAAAGCCAATGTAACACATTGCAATGAACCATTTGTCACTTCTGCATACAGAACATATTCTTACTTCTTCGAAAGTGCATAAGAATATCTTTACTATTGTCCAACGATCATCATATGAATGCTATAACCTTTAGAGCATTGGACACATCTGGATCTACATATCATGGTATACAAGATTGATAAAATTATTCTTGTGGTTTCACTCATCAAGTGTCAAAACAATTGATTCTTGCTCCAACCTCTTCCATGCAACAAGAACTGTTCTTATTGTTTCCATATTGAACAAATTCAATATTTCATCTATGTACTCTGGTAAAACTATATTAGTGCCTCAATCTATTAGCATAGACATTGATGCTTAATATTCTAGTTTTACCTAAGTCTTTCATTAGAAATCTAATTTTAGTGAAAACTTCACAAATATCAAGAAAAACACATAATTTCCAATGAACAATATGTCATCTACATAAAGCATTAGAAATATGTCTTAGCGCTCCCACTTACTTTCTTGTAAATACAAGCATCTTCAAATATCTTGATGAAATTAACACTTTAACATTTTCATCATTGAAGATTCCAACTTCGCTATGCTTACTTCTACCATAGAAGTTTGCATACATATCTAGCAACCTTTGAATTAACAAAACCCATTGGGTCGTGTAAGGAACACGTCCTTGGTGTGCATTCCGGTAGAGGAACGTTGTTTCGTTTATTCAACTATCATATCTCAATATGTAATTTGTTGCTAGAATAATTCATATGACGAAGTCAGGGCCCATCATCGCTTCTTTGTATATTGTTGGTTACTATTATCTAATAATATCTCGTCCTCAAATCTTGCTATTTGATTACGACCAACTTGGTTAAATAGGAACTTCGATGCCGTGACTACAACATATTGTAGACGCGTGAGCTATGAATGCAGTTGCCGCTTCCAGAACATATTCTGGTGCTGCGCTACTCTGATCATCTTGCTCAGATTCAATAACCTCATCAAGTTCTATCTTCCTCCCACTTAAACCTTTCGCGAAAAACTCCTTCATAAGAAGTTCACTTCTTTCAGTGACAATCACCTTTAATTGGTTTTATGGCAGAAGAAACACCCATCGACATTCTTTGGGATAACCTACAAAGACTTACTAATCCAATTTTGGTTGTAAACATTTTACACATATGCCTTGCATACCAAAATTCAAGAAAAGACAACTATAACTTGTATGGTGTCATTTCGGCAGATTATGATGGCACTCTATTCAGTGAAAAGCGGTAGTCTCTAAAGCATAATCCACAAATTATATTGGTAGTTTATTTTATTATTGATCTAACCATGTCAAACAAGGTTTGATTACATCCATCGAAAACTCCATACTCCTATGGTGTTTATCACGATGCAAGTTTGTGGAACAATTCCTCTAACTCTTAGATGTTTGCTAAACTTGTAACTCAAATATTCTTCTTTATGATCTAATCATACAACTTGAATATTCTTGTTACAACAATTTTCACTTCATAAATTGAACAATTTCAATTGTTTTATACTTCTATCTCATCAAGTAAATATACCATACATCTATTCGAGTCATTGATGAAATAGAAAATATACCACTCTCAACTTCACACATGAACTACATACATCAACATGTACGATCTCCATGTAGTTAGTCGCTTGTTCTTTCTATGGCCTATGAACGGAGTTTAATCATCTTTAGGAAAAGTCTCACAAGCGTCAATCGATTCAAATTCAAATGACTCGAAAATCTATCAATATAGATTTTCTTTCATGTTTTGTTTCCAATATGACTTAAACGGTGGTGTCATATATAAGTGAAATTCGTTTTGTCTTGTGACCTTTAGCATCAGTGTTATAAATGTCTATTTCACCAACAAGATAATAATAATCTATCCATCAATTATGGAAGACGGTAATAATTTGAACAACCATTGCTCTCATAATACCAGAACAAAATAACAATTATTAAGTTCATGAAATATCTTGAAGGCTAGCTTTGATGTCGACGAGAAGCACAATAACACTTTTATTTGTATCTCGACATGCATCATTACCATATTCTTTTACTAATTACTTAGGCCATTGTACTTCTTGTATTGTGTTGCTTTGTATGACATTTCATACCAACAAATCAGTATCGAATACCCAAGAATTACATTGTTAACGAGCAAAATAATTCATCTATAATATGTATATCATTTATATACCTGAGGTGGACAATTCCAGTCTTTTCCTTTTTCTACCAAATAATTTTGCAGATCCTATTTAGCATTTCCTCTCCTTTTAGAAGAATCTATCGACATCAATAGTGGCGTCAATCATTTGACACATAGTCCAAAGGATTTTTAGTCAAATACTAATAGCCTTGGATTTTACACTTTGAAGTGGATCGCCATCATCATATGATTGGTATTCTTCCAGATTCCATTCTTTAGTATTCCTTTGGTATAGCAAAACAATTTATCCGATACCTTTTCATTCGTCCTATCATGACATCTTTCATGATGAAACTACTATAGCTTATAAGGATGAATGCAAGTATAATATTAGTTCCCAAACTTTTGGGTGATCGGGATGCCTAGCATCTTCAATCTTCGCATATAGTCATACAATATGAGCATATGTTCTTTTACTAAATTATACTTCATCATTTTGCAAACAATCAAAGTCTTAGATATCAAATATCTTTCACTTCTTATTTGTTTCTGAAACAATTCTTTTAGCTCGATGATCACTTTGATTCTCAAACAATTTTGAAGATCAATTTATCATGAAGGCAAACATATGATCTTTAGATACTAAACTTGAATCGTTGCTCTTAGATTAATACAATTTATTAAATCGTATGGAGCAAGCAAGGTTTGCTAAAGTTTGCAATAGGACTTAATCTTTAGTCTTGACATTTTAACTAAACGGCACTAGACCGAAAAGAGATTATCCAGAATTCTATAGTTCTTTTAACTCAATTAAGCTAAGTGTCGGTGGGAAACGGTGCCAAAGACTACAACGACTTATGCAAATACAACAAGATTTAGTTCAAGATAATTAGTTCAAGTTAATCAAATTACTAATGAACTCCCACTAAATTCAACATCCCTCAAAGTTGTTTAGTGAAGCATGATCCAAATTCACTACACCGAGACCGATCATCACGTGAATGATGTAGCTTTAATGGTGAACATCAACATGTTGATCATATCATCCATATGACTCATGCTTGACCTTTCGGTCCATGTGTTCCGAGGCCATGTCTGTACATGCTAGGCTCGTCAAGTCAAACCCAAGTATTTCCGCGTGTGCAAAACTGGCTTGCACCCGTTGTATGTGAACGTAGAGTTTATAGCACCCGATCATCACGAGATGCTTCAAAACGACGAACTTTCGCAACGGTGCATACATGGGGAGAACACAATTTTATCTTGATCTTTAAGTGAGGAATCATCTTATAATGCTACCGTCGCGATCTAAGCATAATAAGATACATAAAATGATAAACATCACATGCATATAATTTTATGTGACATGGTATAGCCAATCTCCGCGCCATGATCTCCATCTTGTGCACGCCGGCATGATCTCCATCACTCCACCATGATTGCCTCCACCACGAATAGCAACTACAACTATTGCTAACTACTTAGCGATAAAGTAAAGCTATTACATGGCGTATAAGAAGTTGACACGTAGGTCATACACAATTATAAAGACAACCATATGGCTCCTGCCGGTTGTGAACTCATCGACATGCAAGTCGTGAAAGATTACAAAACATGATCATTGCATACATCTCAATTCATACACATCATGTCTTGGGCCATACCATATCACAAAACACTCCCTGCAAAAACAAGTTAGACGCCTCTACTTTGTTGTTGCATGTTTTACGTGGCTTATGGGAGTAGCAAGTTAAGAACGATTCTTACCTACGGAAAGCCACAACGGTGATATTATGGTTGCTAACATCCGATGTAAGTCCCATGACTACTATAGTGAGAGAAACTGGCATCCACCAGCCGCATGTGTGGAACAAGCCACACGTCAAGTGCGGAGCCGGTCTCGCGAACGCGGTCGCGTAAAGTTGGCCTAGACCGCTTCGATCTCACTATACCGCGCCATAAGAAATACACAACAAGAGGTTTGCAACAGAAAACATCAACGCCCGCAACAAGCATGTTGCGTTCTACTCGTGAAACACATCTACGCATAGACCTGGCTCTGATACCACTGAAGGGTTTCGTAGCATAGTAAATCAAAAAAATTCATACGCAACGAACAAGAAAGCCAAGATCTAATCTAGGAGATGTAATCAACGAGAGAGGTAGATGAGATCTTCATACCCTTGAAGATTCGCACAGCGGAAACGTTCAAGAGAACGTGGTTGACGTAGTCGTACTCGCCGTCTCCTCCTCGCGATCCGATCCGATCCTACGCCGCAAGTGGCGGCGCCTCCGAGAGTTGCACACGTGCGGTGCAGCGACGTCTCCTCCTTCCTTGGTCCAGCAAGTATGGTGGAGAGATAGATTGGATCAGCAGCACGACGGCGTGGTGCTTATGGTGGAGAGTTTCTGCGGCAGGGCTTCGCCTACGCGCAGTCGCGCGAGAGAGAGAGAGGGAGGGCAGCAGTTGGCGGCTAGGGTTTGGGTTAGGGGTAGAGAGGGCTGCGCCCTTGCCCCCTATATATAGAGGGGTGGCCGGCCAGCTTGGCCTCTCCCCAAACCCTAGGGCGCCGACTTGGAGTAGGAAGAGTGGGGGGCAAGTTTCCCCCCTTCCTTCTTTGAAGACTCCCTTAGGGTTTCCCCTTGGGCTGGCCGGCTGGGCCTTAGGGGCCTTGTGCACCTGGCCCAGGGCGGCCAGGGCACTTCCCCTTAGGCCCACGCAGGCCTCCGTCAAGTGGGCCCACGTTGGTCCCACTCCGGAACCTTCTAGAACCTTCCGGTACAATACCGATAAACTCCGAAACCTTTTCGGAATCCAAAAACTGCTTTCCTTTATATGAATCTTATTCTCCGGACCATTCCGGAACCTCTCGTGACGTCCTGGATCTCATCCGAGACTCCGAACTAAAACTCATAAACCAATTATCCATTCTATCCTAGCATCGATACACGTTAAGTGTGTGACCCTACGGGTTCGAGAATATGTAGACATGATCTTCTATCAATAATCAACAGCGGGATCTGGAAACCCATATTGACTCCCACATATTCATCGATGATCATATCGAATGAACCACGATGTCAGGATTCAATTAATCCCGTATATGTATTCCCTTCGTCACACGATATTTTACTCGCCCGAGATTTGATCGTCGGTATCGCCATACCTAGTTCAATCTCGTTCACAGCAAGTACTTTACTCGTTCCGTAATCCGATATCACTTTGTGATTAACTCATTAACCACATGCTTGCAAGCGGTGTTGATATCGATTACCGAGTGGGCCTGAAGTATATCTCTCCGACTTGGGAGGGACAAATTCCATCTCGATACATACAACCCAACAAGTACTTTCCGATCACCTGAGAGACACATTTATTATCACCCTCACATAGGATGACGTTTGATGACTTCAAAGCTTTCTTCCGATACTAGGGAGTTGTATTATCTCATGGTCTAAGGAATACAATATATGACATAGGAAAAGCTTCGCAAAGATGAACACGATGACACGATCTAATTGCTCTGCTTTATTTGGGTCTGTCCATCACATCATTCTCCTAATGATATGACCTCATTATTAATCGACAACTCATGTCTATGGTTAGGAAACCTTAACCATCATTAATCAATGAGCTAGTCTAGTAGAGGCGTACTAGGGACACGGTGTTGTTCATAAACCACACAAGTATTAATGTTTCCGCTTAATACAATTATAGCATGGAGTATAAACATTATCATGAACAAGAAATATGATAATAACAATATTATTATTGCCTCTAGGGCATATTTCCTTCATGAATGGCATACCACAACAACTCGCTGCCAAGAAAAATTCCCTATCATCTCGAAGAACTGCTCCGGTACTACCCGAGCCGGAATCAGCACAAAACCCCGCATCAACATTAAGTTTAACGAAATCTTCTTTTGGTTTTACCCAGCCATGCCTACTGATTCCATGCTTCTTTTCCACGCCCTTGAGAAATTCAACGACAAAGTCGATATCACTTGCGTTGTCCTAGCGGGGGACTGAACAGTATCACCATGCGTTACCTTCCTACGTTCCCACCAAATGTACCACACCGCTACAGCTAACAGATCATTGTGATCAACCTCTGGGAGAAGGGGTGCTGCAGCTGACTTGTCACGGAGGAGAGCCTCCAAAACAGAACTACCGTTAGCCTTCCTGCTACACACATGTGATATCAACTCCTCCATACCCAGAAACTTCCAAATTTCACACACTCTAGGACATGCAAAAAAAGTGTGTTGTATGCTCTCACAATCCAAGTGACAAAGCTGGCACTGGGAACTAGGTTGCGTGACAAAGCTGGCACTGGGAACTAGGTTGCATGTGACGATTTGCTAACACTCCGTTGCATGGTATTGCTCCAAGTAAGGATCTCCATAGATGAATTTTGATTTTTGCAGGCACGTTTAAGGACCATAATGTCTTCCAAACTGGAAGCGATGAGGATGTACCATACACATTTGTCCTTCTCATTTTATTTCCATGTTGATGGTCCCATTCGGCATGATAGCAAGACCGCACCGTGAAAACTCCAGTTTTTGTAAAGTGCCAGGAGACAAAATCATTCATCATACCTCTAGCCAACGGAATGCTGAGTTTTCTTTTTCACTCAGTATTACTTGGAAAGTTGTTACCCCGAAGTACTTATATTAGTTGGGCACGCCATGCTAAAGCTAGAAAGCATGTCGAGCTAGAAACGATATCAGATAATCATCTTCCCACAACTATTTTATATTGCATAGCATCAGATGCGATACCAGGGAAGGTAAGTTGAGCAGAGATGGAGACGGAAAGAGGCCCGTTTGGGCCTGTTTGTTTGGACTGTCTGCGGCTGGCTGTGCAGGGAAAGCTGCTGTTCTGAGTTTTAGTGTTTGGCAATTTAGCTGGCTGTCTAGTTGTATGTTGAGGAATTGTCTGAAATACGCTAATAGTTTTGAGAATATGTATAACTGTTGATCGAAGTTTATAAACATATATGTATTTAAAATACTATAAATACATAACAATAAACGGATCAAATAATTGATCAAATATAGCTTTGGATGCCGCAGAATAGATTTATGTGGTGTCCCATGGGTCCCATGCCACGAGTTTGGTGTTGACATTTCATCAAACAAATTCAAGACATGAGAATCGAAAGTAGCACTTTGTTAAGCGGGTCTCAATAAAACGGGGCTGCATATTCTTGAGGAACGCGTGTGGCTTGACGGACATGTATCACGTCCCCTGCTAGATGAACTCTTGACAGGTCTCACCTCTACTGGTTCTGGTCGGACAGGGAGGAGATCGGCAAGGCCGAGCTGAGCCGGTGGGGACGGGTCTGGCAGAATCGCAGAGCCCGTTGATCTGGGACGGTGGGGGTCGGGCGAAGACGGAGAAGATGACTGAACCAACGGTGCATAGACGCGCAGGGAGGACTTCCAATGACGGGGACACAGGTGGTCGCTTGCCGGATTGGACACGACGGCCCGTGAGCGGCGGCCGCCGACGAGAACCCTAGCTATTGGGGCGATGGGTGGGGAACGAGAGAAGAGAAGTTTTACGAGCTGGAGAAAACGATTCGATAGAGTCTGCCCTCGGTGGCATTCTACTGTAATTACCTCCAAATGACATGTCCTATCACAAAAAGCTCAGGAAGCACCTCTCCTAGGTGTTTTTTCTACTCTGTGGGAGGGCGAGGTGCTTCGGCCGAAGCCTAATGCACAGCCGACCTGTTTGTTTCGTTTCCTCGGCTTTTTTTAAGTGGAAAGCATCTAAAAACCAAACAAAGACTCAGCCAGGAATGGAATCAACCTGCCAAAATTGTTGCTCTAAACTTATCGGTTATTTAATAGAAACTAAACTTTGTAACTAGTTGCACCCGCACCTTATTACGCATGTCATTCTTCTAAGTTTCACAAAAATGCAAGATAAATCATGGGTATAGATTATGTTGTGTCTTGTGCATCTGGAAGTTTTCATTCAAAAATATGAAAATTTGTGACCTGCAGAAAAATAACAAATGATGTGTGACTAGTACATACTACTATCTACATAATTCTTTTCTTTTTTGCACAGACCACATATTATAATATTTTCGGACAAAACTTTGTAGATGCAAGATACAACATAACTAACACTCATGATTTATCTCATATTTTTTAAAAACTTAAAAGTGCAACATATAATAATAGAGTGCGGATGCAACTAGCTGCGAAATATTCGCATTCTTTATTTAATTCATCCCAATTGACTTTTCCCTGGCTACAGTGGATCAAGTACCCAACAGCACATGCTTAGGCCCCGATTGGATCGCCGTTTCATTTTCCGCTGTCAGTCAGATTTTACGGTCGGTGTAGTATTTTCTGCGTGACCTCCACAGGTCCGCAAAAATATCACCCTGTTTTAACTAAAATACAGGAATCCAAGCAGGCCCTTAGGGTGAAAAATAATCGCTCAATGGAATGAATTTACAATTTGACAAGGAGACAATATTCACATGTTTGCAACTAATAATGGAATTTTGCAGGTAAATTCAGATCCGAACCATGCCTGTGCTTCCTGTTTCCAATTATGCGATACAAACCAGTACAATATTCCGAATTACAACATGAACCCCCATGCAACTTAAATCACATTAGATCTGTCAATGCATCAGAATCCCCCATATATTGCAATCTAATGGAGCATATATACACTAAGTATAGCAATGCTGAGCCAAAAGGTTAGCGGCAAAGTGATTTTATTGGCAAAAGTATTTGCTAGCATTAAGATCAAGACTGACTGAGGACAAACTTCAGTACAAACAAGGCAAACCAAAAACATTCAGCAAAAAGAATAGGACAAGCAAAATGAAAACACAAATGCATTACTGATAAAATGTTGGCTAGTATGCCCACCATAACCTGAAGAAGGCCAAAGAGCTAGAGCATCCTGGCAACTAATGATGTAGGCAACAGGGAAAAAGAGGAAACCAAACGATATGTTGGAAACCACGGCAAAGTTGCCTCAAAATAAATGAACACACCTTAAGGAGCACTTTCATCTAACAAATGGTGCTGGAGAAACACCATATGCTGTGCTCAAAGCTTGAAAACAAATGAAATAGATGCTGGCAAAGATGCCTTCCATTAACCAAATGAAGCCAATGAGTTCAAGCAACCATGACAAATGATATAGGCAACAGGGAAAAAGAGGAGACCAAATAAATTATTGGTAACCTCGGCAAAGTCGCCTCACAAATCCCAATCATGAGATCTAGTGACAAAATGCAAGAGCAGACATCTAATATATAGCAAGTAAACATATGTTGGCAAGTATGCACACCATGAACCTAAGAAGGTCAATGACAATGAGCAAACAATTCACAAATGCTATGGGCAACAGGGAAAAAGAGGAAATCAAATTATATCTTGATAGCCTCGGCAAAGTTGCCCCACAAAACTTATGAGCAACATGAATTGTAAATTGTCAGGCAACTAAAACAGTGATATTTCAGTTATTAAGTGTAGGCATGGATGCTCGTCCATTTAACCATCAGGTTAATGAAATTGTTGAAACATCCAACAGCAAGCACAATTTTGGCAACAGGGAAAAAGAGGGAACCAAATTGACTGTTGGTAACCTCGGCAAAGTTGCCCTCCTAACTAACAACCTTAGTAATAATGTCCAAACGTGAAGCATCTCTTACAAAACAACTCAAAAATATCAGTACAAGGGTATGAAAGAAATATAACAAGGTTAAACATAACAGAAACTAATTCAAATTGCGCATATCAATCAGACTAGCACATCTGTATGAGAAAATATATTCCAGCAAAAAAATCTGCTAGATTACTATGCTCCCTGGTTGGCAAATAGCTAACCAAATTGTTCAATTAATCAAACAAAAACAGTAGACATAGACATTTTTGGTAATTTAACACTAAAGCACAAGGAGAACTTGATGTACCCATATGACAACAAAAGGTACACAGATAAACAAGGTATCGAACGACTACCTAGAATTAAGAAAAATATAAGTCATATAGATAATATCAATCTGCACTAGCAATACTTCATACTGGATGCTCTTACGAAATATGGACGGGATGACTTGGATCACATAAATAAGTTTGGCCTTGTAGCCTTAAAGGTCGTCTTCAACTTCCTGGTTGGTGGGCGGACCTTCTGGTATACCAAGGGGAACTTGATGTCTGACTTGTGAAACTGCTTAGTGTTATCACGCTTGCAGATGCTGAAGTGGACAGTGGCCGTCTTGATGATCTGGATGCAAGGAGATCTGACACGGTGGCGGGAAGCCATCTCGGTGTACATCTGCTCAACCGCACCATTGAGGGTGGTGTCACGGTACTCCTTGTACATGTTGTGGTATCCAGTTCTGCTTTGGTAACGCAACCAGATGCCAAAGTTCTTGATTGTGGTAGGGTTCTTCTCAAAAATCTGCAGACCAAACAAAGGTAAAAGTACTATTAGCTAAATAGATACTAAACCGCAAGTAAATAGTACTACAATGGTAACCATCCCGTTAAATATCTACAATCTTAACATAAAAAAGGATTCGATAAACATGCATAATGAAGGGAGCAGAGGCTCTGATCAGACAACAGCCATAATCACGTTCCCGATAAAAACCACGTCCATAATCCATACCAATAAAAATCATGGTCCACATCATATAAACATGGAACTTACTAATGGGTAAAGACATCACAGATAGACATTGACTGTGTTTCATCTCCCAACCAAGGCCATGTTCCCAACAAGCATTGATGTTTCTGTATTATCCCAGCTGAACAAACCAATAGTACAGCACATTCTTGTAAGCTGATGCAAAGTTGTTATCACGATAGGATGTTGTTCTCGAGAGCATTGCAAGATTCAACTACAGAGCAAACCAAAATGAGTGAGAAGAAGACCTCACCTCGTTGAAGGCGAGGATCTGGCCGTTGCTCTTCTTAACCTTCTTCAGCTTTCGGAGGAAGTACCTGCACAGCAAAACAGACACGCTCCAATCAGCCACCTCTCAGAAACTAGCGCAAACATCTAAGCAAAGCAAGCTTGATTCGTGGCGTGGGCCATTCTCGAGCACCGTGTAAATTCGAATCCAATGCTCACCAGAACTTAGACTTGGCGCGGACCTCGTTGGTCGCCCAGAGCTTCATGCGGTAGATCTTGGGCTGCTCCTCAGTCGGTGTCGGCAGGCCCCTCCCGACCACCTGGTACTGGTGGAACTGCACGAGCGCGAGCACCAAATGAAGCAAGCGTCAGTTCAGATTCCACTATGAGATATAACGCTCGATGGTAGCAGTGCATATGAGTAAGAGGAGATCACCCTGAACGCGACCATCTTCACCGGAGTTGCCGAGACAGCGGTGCCGGGGGAGGTGGCGACTGGTTTGCTGCTGCGCGATGCTCGGCGGCGGCGGCGGCGGCGGCAGGGAGATGGTTAAGGGGTACGGAGGATTTATAGATTGAGCAGTGTGATGAGGCCGAAGAGGAGGTGTAAAACCCTAGAGGGCGTGAAAACAGCGTGGGCTGGGTTTATCATCGAAAGCCCAAAAGGCCCACCAACCACCATACTATTTTCCCTTTCGCCTTTTTTTTAGAAAAGTGCGCATCACAGCTTTCTTTTTTTACGGGGGGAAAGAAATATATTAAATAGGTATAGAGTTGTTACAATCCTTACTAATAGTTTCCCGAAGCTCACAAGGAACTGAGCCTAACCAACATGTTCTGATATCAACATATGCTTAGATACCTGTTACTCCGTCTCCCGTACTCAGCCGCCGCCTCTCTTGACCCATCTCTCCTCCTACTCCACCATAGATTGGTTCCCCCTCCTCCGGCCGGCCTCGCCGGTATCAGGAGGGGTGGGGAACCTGATCTATGAGTGGAGGTTTTGATAAAATTAGTCTTTTTACAAGATTAGATTACGGTTTAGTAGTCATCTTCTTGTGGCCTCTGTCAATGGAGATGGCATCATCGACAATAATTGATCTCCGACCCTTCGATCGACGACGAGATCTTCCTCCCGGCACCCTGAAGCTTCAAAGCAAGGAAGCATGTTGCTTGGGCTACTTCTTGTGCACGTTTGATCTCAGCTGAGCTGTATTTTTCTTCTTGTGTGATCTTTGTTTGTCTTAGGATGTACTCTCCTAGAGGATGTCAAAGTTCATTAACACATATATGACAGGAAAAGGGTACACCCAAAAAGACAACTGTATTATTAAAGAAAACATCATTTTTCTATAGAATCAGGTTTTAAAATTCATTCAATCATTCTCCTGTTTTTTAAGTAAATTACTTGCTCTCTTCCACCTTTAGTTTGTGTGTCTAGGGGCCCTACACGCCGCCACGTTGTTGGTTACTCTTTTTTTGACTCATGTCAAGGACAAAATTGGTCCACGGCTAAAACTTAATTGGCCCAATTAATTTGTATAGTTTAAGTATTCAGAGATTAAAACCGGCCAAGATAAAAAAAATTAAAAAGGAAAATTTTCATTATTGATGCACCTATCCATGCTCACACATGAACAGAGCCGCGGAACAGAGATTTGATGAGCTAGCTATCTAGGTAGCTAGTTTCTTGGTGGAGTAATATCTTCGCGGAAGGAGCACATGCATCCTTGGGGAAACATGTTCCCGCCCTTCAGTACTTTTCTTGGCAGCACGACGTGCACGACTCCTCCTTCCATAAACTTGCCTGATGGGCAAGGTCTTCGCGCCGCCCGAACTCGTCTTGGCGGTGGTCACCGGGCCTGAAGGAGATTGTATATAATTATGTATCACGACATAGTATTGTGAGCATGAGTGCAACAAATGATTGTGTATGTTGCGAGAAAAACATACCAGGTGAGGATATCGCCAGCACAAGGGTCATGACCACAGGCAATACTTGCCTAATTCTCATCGTAGTTGTGGATGCACGTCTGTGTCAATCAAGGGCTTGGGTTGTTTGAGATTGACAATGGAATGCCTCGGGTTTTATAGAGGGCCGGTGCCTCTATTAAATGAAGTATTTTCCTTTGCGGTGCCGCTAGATAAGCTTGCGTGGAGCGAAGTTCCTACATGTCGAACATTTGTGCATTATGGAGTGTGAGTTGTTGACGCGTGCTGATGCGGTGTCCAACATGCATGGCAAGACATCCGAAAACGTGGAGCAAATCCCCTCACTGACCGCGATACTTCTGCCTAAAAGTGGAAGTGTTAATACGGATGCACACAAAAGTCTAACATAGTGACATCGTAGTTGAGTATAGATGTATGCTTATGCAAGGTGCAACATGGCAACAGATCCAAAAACACGGAGCAGATCCTGTCACCGGTTGCGGTACTTCCGCCTAAAAGTGAAAATGCTAACGTGGATGCACACAAAAGTCTAACATAGTAACATTGGGATTGCTGAGATATCGATGGACGCATATGCCGTGTGCAACATGGCAACACTCCCAAGCAAGTTAGGCAGATTCTGTCGTCAATCACCGTAATTCTGCCTAGAAGATGGAAGTTGCTGACGTCCGTTTGTATGCAAGTCTAATGTCAAGATGTCCTCTAGTCAGATTCAAATGACTTGGTTTGCTCCCAGGTCTGCTGCTCCTTCAATGGAAGTCAGGCAAGAAGTTGCTTCAGCATGCAGAGCGCTTCGCAAACGATCAATTTTTCCCACAAGAAAATCGCCCTGGTCAGATCGAACGACAAAGCCCCAAGCACAAGTTCCCGCTGTTTCCACGAAAGCCAACAGCTCAGTTTTGATTGATTTTATTATTGTGCTGCTAACATTACATCCAAAGCAAGCATCATGTTATCAAAGACAGATAGATACAAGCTACTCCACAGCTGAAGTAAAGAGAAGCTGATTGTGAAAAACACGGCCTGCACCCTCAACACGGCACCACCAAAAAACACAGCAGGAGCTGGCGTTGGTATAGTGTTCTTCACCTGTTAGACCCGCAGGAATGCTGGAGAAATTTTAATACCTTGACCCCAGCTCGAAAACATATTACTACATGGGATCCGTCGTCCTGGTTGACCATCAGGTAGCAACTGTACTTGTTAGCAGCTGCACGAGGGCAACAAATCACAACTTCCCTAGCCTAGTTTCTTAATGTGCTGTCTAATTACGCATAGAAACCTTGTAAATGCCTTCTTCCCATCTCCATGTTCTCCATCATCCTTAGCAGCTTAAATCTTACACATGTGCATTCAATCTCCTGTCCTCAATTAACAGTTTAGCTAACCTGAAAATAACACAATTTACTTGTTGAGTTCAATTTATAACCAAGAACATCATAATGAATTGGATACGTAATTACTTCTCTTTTCTTTGGAAGTTGCCATAGCTTCTAACAAGATCAAACAAAGGCTTGCCACTACTGAACCGTAAATAAATAGAAGTAGTTCCGTTGAAGCTCGGGTGTTTGGTCCAAATTTAAACTAAATACCGAAGCTCCTCAAAACAATACCCCTCATCCAAATATCCTCTAAATCATGAAAAATATTTTGATCTGAAATGAGCAGAATATCATATGCTTTATAAGCACTTCCTAATAATTTGGAGTTACGAATTATACCTCCTTGACAAAGCTCATTGGCCATGTTATTTAACTTAAAATAATATACTGCCAGTTCTCTATTATATTAGTGCGATTACTTCTAGAAAATGATGAAAAATGGAATGAACATTTTGAATAAGTTAACATTCCACAGTTATGAATCACGGAAAGTTTGTGCAGATGAATGAATATGTAAACCAACATAGCTGAATAACATCACAATTTGTATATCAACTTTGTTAGCCTAGCTCACTTGGGTGGGGAGTGGAGATACAGGTTCAAGCACTAGGGTTCAAATCCTGGTGGAGAGTTTTTTTCTTTTGCTTTGGGTCTTAGTTTAGGTTATTTTAATAGGTCTGTTTGTCGTTTGGGCCACATGGTTTGACATCACTGGTGTAGTATGTACTGCTTTGCGTCTTCTTGCATTCCTCTTCTAATGTACAGTGTCATACATTTAGATGTGTGTCCGCTTGAGAAAAAATAGAAGATGCATCTCATCATACATGTTCCTTAGTTTGTACTATAAAAAGTTAAGAAGGTTATGGTTTATGTTATTTAATAAATACTTTCATCGAAAGAACACAAAATACAAATGGCAGGGACCAAAGCTTACTTACGTTTCAAAATATGGTGTCTCCTCCGTGCCCGAGTGTTCCTTCGAGCAAAGCATAACACAAAAATACATACAACAAGACCCAGTTCAATGACTGCAGCCATTCGTAATCCTGCAAACAGGGCAATTGAAATCAAATAAAATACATATTTTGTTCCAGAAACAGATATATCTAAATATGGCACCCTGAAGAGAGAGTACCTCTTAGCTTGTGGATAAGATCTTCTATGTCTAGTTTATGTGTACTAGTAATTACATCTGTACCATCTATATGTGCGACTGACAGCTTGCTAACACCATTGTCCGTCTCAGCAGTATCATGTCTGTTTCTACATGTGTTCGGACAATGGACGCCACTTTCATACTCATCACTTCCATCACAACAATCTATGAACACAAAACCAATGTCAATGTTTCTGCTGTTGACAAATGGAGTCCAATAAATACTAAATACAAACTACTCCCTCTGTCCCGTAATATAAGATGTTATTACAACCAATATATGAGTTAATTGTTGTAATAACATCTTATGTTATGGCCTTATGGGAGAGAGTAGTATTTAAGGATACGAAAACTATAGCCTCTTGAAATTGTCTTTACATAGTCTACAAAATCAGTAGCATACCGCAGATGTTATCATTCACAACCGAAGAGAACAGGAGACGAGGATCATCACCAATATTTTTACAGTAAAATTTGCCTTCTGGACAAGCCGATGTACCTGCATTACGCCAATATGTGAATGAAAACATTACATTAGTGGGTATCTTGGTCACTGCTGTTAGCATCAAGTGAAAAGGAAAACTTTCCAAGTTACCAGAGTTTGGTAGAGTGAAATTTCAGAAGTTCACAAAAATGATGTGACTGTACATATCGTGGGCCATTGGGGTGTGAGGGATGTGCCCCTCTCCTTTATCTTCTCGTTCTATCAGCCCAAAGACTATTTTTAACATTGGTTCGGTCCCGCATCATGCAGCGCAAATTTCTTAAGGGGAGAGCCCTTATCCCTCACAATACTAACGTACTTGTGAGGAATAGCCTGACACAAAAAATTCCCTAAATCCGAGCGATCAAGAGGGCTGAATTGGGACCGAGGCACTGCAGTGACGATGCTGGTCATCAGAGATCAGACAGTGGCAGTGGCGTGCGGTGCTCAGACGGCCATCTTCTTTAACCCTGCACCATAAACTACGCATGGACTCGCATAGACTCCAGCGATGGTAACTCCCATGACAACTCTTAACACTCGGAAGCCCCTAAACTCCTGTCAGTCCTGGGTTAATGATCAATTCGGTGTTCTGATTCCCTAGGCTTACAGTCTAATGAAGTTGATCCTAAAGTTAATATGCAATATCCACAAGCATTGCTGTTAGCACAAAAAAAAAACACGGTGTGGCAGAAAACTTGATTATGTGGCTAAATGTGGCACCAATTTATTAAAGCTCTGCGGTAGTATCTCATTTTGAGCATTACCAGTATGTCATTTTGATCAGTACCTAAAATACATGCAGACGACTGTTAAACTCACACATTTCTCTCTTTGACCTAGTTTGGTGAATTACAGAGCTCCAGCCGGTGTTAACAAAATCCGCAAGATAAAAGGTGACATAGTTCAGTCACTTTTATACTATCCAACAGCGACATTTTTCCATCAGATCTAATCGCATCAATTAAATAGACCAGATCTACACAGTTCGGCACTCCGCAGTCTAGTTCGGGCAGATATCCAAGACAGATATGGAAAAACCTGGCTCGTCGGTTCCATCGGCGCAATCGCAGTACCCGTCGTTGAGCCGGTTCTTGGGGAATGAGCCTGAGCCGTCCCTGCAGGCGATCACCTGCGGCGCGAAGTACGCCTCGTCTGCAGGAACGATTTGGTCATGAAGAGACGAGGAAAGACATGTGGGGTCGAGGTGCATGCACGATTTTCTCGGTTACCATGGGGAGAAACGCCGACAAGCGGTGGCGCGGCGGCGCTGGCGGCGGCAAGGAGGAGAAGGAGGAGAGTGCCGGGAGCGGCAGAGCGGACCAGGAGACGACTTTGTTGTGGAGGCATCTTCTGCCGTTGGATGGGACCGCTGGTGCGTTCGTTGGTCCGGATCTCGAGTTCGATCGGGTGCCGTCAGCATCATCTTTTCTTTTTTCTCTTTTTTTTTATTGTTTCTGTTTCTCAACGAATCTAATCGGCAGTGGCGGATTCAGAAGCAGAAAGTTCTGCTGGAGGCGTAGATGTATTTCTGAGTTATTTAATTGTGCAGACCACAGTCTGTCCTAAGTTTGGATATGTCCTTTTTATCTTTTTTTGTTTAATTAATACAATCCACATGTTAGCCTAAAAAATATTATTATTCAGATTTTTTTAGTCACACCCACTTTTTCCCAATATCTAGAATGGAAAAAACGACTATTTTATGGACAAGCAATCGTTGGACTCATAGGCTCCACAGGAAGCGGAGGGGTAGAGGTGGAATCACTCACCACCATAAATAGGCATACAATTTTTCTTTAAATCGAGTTAATAATTGTATATATGGTCCCTTTATTCATAAGTTTGATCATTTCAGTAACCCCTTACACAAACATGTATTGTTTTTAGATATATCCAATATTTATGCATTGTATTGTGTGTGCCCAACTCAATGATATATATTTTTAAAGAGGTCAGTCTGATCCTATACATATATATTTCAAAGCTTGGCTAGTAGTATTTCAAGAACACACGAACAACGAAACAATGTAGGAGTAGGATCTCATGTCTTGCGGCTGGAGGTGAGATGACTGCTAGATTGACTTGTCGAGTTATATTTTTCTCTTCTTTGTTCGACTTAGGCACAGGTTGTATCATTGCTGTGATGTGTCCTTTTGATGGAACGTACCCTTCGTCGTCGTCGTGTCCCTGGTTTTGCTGGTCTTGTCCTTGAGGAGCTCCGTTGTTTCCTTGCTGTTTTGCCGGAGGATTGTTGCTTCCTTCAAATCCTTGTCGCCTTGCTTCGGTTTGCTTGTTTAGCGCTGCCTCTTGTAGTTTTAAGAATGTTGTACAGTCTTTCATTGCGTGTCTTGATACTCGCTTCCCATCGACGAACGCTGGGTGTATATGACAGGGTCCGTTGAGCATATCTTCTGCCGACGGGTTGTACTCTCTGGGTTCTCTTGCGGGAAACTTTTTATAATCCTCCTTTCCATAGCTTTGGTATCCCGAACTTCTGCGCTCGCCTCCTTGATAACTGTTGTCTTTGTATCCTGCGGCGACTTGGCTATGGGAGCCGTAGTTGTCGTAATTTCGAGACCGTCTCCTTTGACTTCCATATTTATTTCTTCTATCGTCCTCTGGGGATCGCGTTCGCTTGTTGTTGCATGCGTCTTCTCCATCTGCGAATATGTTTGCTACGTCCATGAGGTCTGACACTGTTTTTGGCTTGATTCTACCCATCTCTTCGACTAGGTCTCTTCGCCTTAATCCAATGATGAATGCATCTATTGCTCTTTCGTCTGAAACTTCGACTGCCGAATTTTTGATAAGGCTCCATCTTTGAATGTATGCCCGCAGTGTTTCGTCGCGTTGCTGCACGCACGCTTTGACTTCTTCTATTGATGCTGGCCGCTTATATGTCGACCTGAAGTTGCCTGTAAATTGCTTTGCGAGGTCTTCCCAGCTTCCAATAGTTTCTTTCTCTAGCTTGCTCAACCATGATCTTGCTGCTCCGGTGAGGTGTAGTTGCAAACTTTGCATTGCTGTTTCTTTGGTTCCTCCTAATATTTGCACTGCTTGTAGATAATCTGATAGCCATGATTGTGGTTCCTGTGATCCGTCGTATTTTTGCTGATCATGAGGTAACTTGAATCCCTTGGGAACTGGAGTGGTGCGAACCCTGCGGGTAAAGCACGATGCCCCCATCTCTTTTTCGTCGTCTTCATAGTCGCGTCTTTCATTTGGGGATCGCGATCTTCGGGTTCCACCGTGCTGTTTTGGTGATGGTGATCGAGATCGTTGCTTGCTGCTTCTGCGCCGAGGACTGTTGTGACGGCGATGTGACCTTGCTTTGTGCACTTCCTTGTGGTGATATGCTTCTTCTCCTTTTGCTGATAGCTTGTGGCCCACCATGTTGAGTCCGTTCAATGCTGCTCTATGCATATGCTCGCTAGGATCTCCTGGACTTGGTCGAGTTGTAAGTAGATATGCTTGCGCTGCTACTAGTGCTGCTTCAGGGGTTTTCGGTAGGATGTTCCCCTGCTCGTCGACCGATAGGAAGGACGAGTCGAGGTTTTTAGAAATACTTTGCCTGTCGGAGTACTCGAGGTTGTCGTACCTTGAACCGTGTCGACGATTTTTCCTTGCGTTACTATATGATGCGTCGCTTCGTGCTTTACGAGCAGCTTCGCTGGCTGCAATGGCTAAATCTTTTCTTCTTTGTATCTCTATTTTCTTCTTTGCTAATTGCTTTGCCTGCTGCCTTAAGGCGTAATGATACCCCAAAAGCATGTCTTTGCTGGAATTTGATGGTATTGGCGTGCCGTGTTCTACGGCTTCTCTTATTACCCTCCACTCGTCGACTCTTAGTCGAATTTTTTCCCTGGCTGTGAGGGATTCTGCTGTTTGCCCTTCTGCTAGGTGATTTGCTCCTCTGTCGATATTTGCTGGATTTAGCACTGGGTTGCTATTTTCATCGAATTCTTCTGAGTTGTCTCCCACAATGGTGAGCACCTGGCATTGTTTGCCGATGTTACTATTGAAGCTTGAGAAGATCGAGTCGCCATCTTCAGAAAGCTCTAACCCTGTCTTCCATGTGTCTGTTGATTTGTCTGAGATATCGTCGAGGCAAATCATGAGATCGTTGAGTTGGACTCCTGCGTCGAGTTTTTCCTTTGCTTTACTGTCGTCTTCAATTTCTTTTAGCACTTCTTCTAGGCTGACCGGCGAGTTTACCTCGCTGGATGAGCCGTCGGAATACTCCATCATTGCTACTGTTTCGGTCTCACTTGCCGACGGATCTTGTTTCGTCGGATCCGAAAGGCGAGATGAACCCGATGGCCCGATGAGGATGCTCAAACTTCCAATTGTCAACTCCATCTCTTGATTTTCGTCGAATTCTGTATTGCTGTTGGCTAAAAGCGAAAAAGCCGTCGAATTCATGATTCCAACGCCTAAGTCCCCACGGACGGCGCCAATTGACGAGGGGTTAACTCGACAAATGTCCTAGATGAAGGACTTAGGATCGGGGAGATAGGGCGTCGGATGAACTCGAAGGTAAAGTTAGTCGAAATAGGTATGCGTTGAAAGTAAACTTGGGTGTTTAACCTGGCTTGCTTTCAATCTGGCCTACACCGTCCCCTCCTGGCCCCTTTATATAGGTGGCCAGGTCTCGAGGATCGGGTAGGGTTCAATACAGATTACAATATCGACATACAGTAGGAACTCGTATTCGACTATCATTACAATTGGGCCTAGCTATACGGGCCTTAGGGGTACTCAACTAACGGGCTCTATTAACTATACCCTTGTCACCTACAGAAATAAAAAATGCAGGTATTAGTAAGAAAAGTTGTTTAGTTGCATCACATGAAAACCCTAGAAAAATTATATAAAAACTAAGTACATGTCATTCTTTTCATACACACATAAGAATGATTTTAAGAGGTCTAACCTCTTGCTAGAAATTATATGCGATTGTAGTGTGGGAAAACAATTTGTGGGAATTTTAGAGGTTAATTTCTTAGAACCTAATGGCCTCTATAGGAAGAATATCCTATAGAATGAAATCCTACAGAACTCAACAAACTATGAATTTATATGTGGCAAGAAAAATCGCATTTCATATTGTGGATACGTCTATATTTCGATGAAGTTGTATTCAGTGTGAATATCATGAAATACCTAACTGATTCTCTCTTTTATAGGATTTCAAAATGATTTATGATGTGCATTCCATACCAAAGCAAAGCAATTACTCATCTTTTGTTAGTTAAATTTAATGCTATGATCTTTCTTTTGTGATCGTTATTTATATAGGTTCTTTGAATTGCATATGATGGAATGGTGTACCACCTCCATCACTAATTATGTTGCGTATAATTTTTTTGGAAAAGTCAAACCTCATAAAATTTGACCAAATATATAGGAAAAATATTGACATGTACAATACCAAACAGATATAATATGAAAGTATATTTCATGACATTGTTTTAGTGTTATAGAAGTTGCCATATTTTCCTAAATACTTGTCAAACGAAATAAAGTTTAACTTTTACCTAAAATTATATGCAACATAATTTAGGACGGAGGAAGTATGACTTATTCGTGATCATAGAGTGCAATTTACTGTACCATCCGAAGGTTACCACAATATTCATGTATGATGTGAAATTTGTTATCCTGACAAAGGCACATATCATGAGACCCTATCATTTCGCTAGCAAGTATTTTTCTCTTTTGAGAAATTTTATTTGACTAAAATTAATTTGCTCATTTTCTTATTCAAGCTTCCTTGTTGGTTAAGTTTTGTTCATGCTCCAGAGCTTCACAATTGCGTGTCAGTTGATGATGATATTTATCCATACTCTTCTAGATATTTTTTACCATTTTTCTTTTCATTAGGTTAATCATTTTTTTCTATCTATGAATATTCTTCGTGGTATTTCCATCATGATTTTTTAAAGTAGATCTTTGCCTTCAGAAATAACCTAGTATTGGGATCAAAAGAGTTGACTAAGGAAAATTCAAAAAATCTGAACCAATGAAAAGTAAAATATAAAATTAGTACTCACTCCGTTCACTATTATAAAACCTTTTTTTTTTCAAAAAGGCATGTACTTGACGTGTTTAGGGTGTAGGTTCACTCATTTCGGTCCGTATATAGTCCATATTGTAATACTTAGAAGGTCTTATTGTAATACTGAATGGAGGGAGTAGTAAATAATAAAGATCTAATTTATTTGCGAAGAAATATATATGAGTGCAACCAGAATCTGAAGTGCCTCTGTATCTATCGGATACAACTGGCAGATGGCTGGCCAAATTATTCTTTTACATGCAGTGACCATATTATTCATCCCCATGAACAAATTGCACATGAGAATGGCAAGCTACAATCGGGAACAGTAGGTACGTCGACTTGTCTGACTCCGATTCAATAGTTGCTAAGCGGAATTCATCATTTCACATCAAGTAGTGCTCTGAAGATGACAGGCACGGTAAACTGGGGTGGACCATAGAAGAAGGCGGTGACAGCCAGATTAGCTGCGTGCTCTGTGATGTAACCTTTGTCATCCCAGTACCAGTGCTGCGCGGGGTTGTCACAGTGCGGTGCATTATCCATCGGCGGCACACTGCTGCCGCCATCGCTACACGCGGACTGGATGTCCTCAAATCCTGCACGGTGAACAAGGCATTAGTTCAGCTATGAAACTGGGCGGCCATTGCTGATGATCAGCATCGATTCTGTACGACTTACCGTAAGCTGATGGATCGGCGAAGACGGTTTCGGTGAAGGCGTACATGTCTGCAATGGAGTATTGAAAGCCACGCATGGTTCTGGCGAGGTCGGCCAGGAGGAGCTTGAGCCCGTCGTTGAACTCGGCGGCGTGCTTGTTCATGTCCGCGGGGTCGAACCCGCCGCCGACGCCTGGCGCGTTCCCGATGAGCCCGACGTTGATCAGCCCAAACCTCCTCGCCCCCATGTCGTACAGGGATCTGATCCTCTCTCCGTAGAGATCGAGGAGGTCCAGGACCTCCGTTGGGCGGTACGGGTAAGGTAGGATGTGCGTGAGGTCCACGCCGCCGACGTCGATCAGGAAGAAGGATTTGGCGAGGAGGTCACTCACCGCCTGGGCACCCCCCAGCTTTGCCTCCATTTGGGCTTTTGTTGCCGCGAACTGCTCCAGTTGCTTCGACATCGGAATCGTCAGCCACCCGTCCATCTGCATACATAAATGAATTCAGAATACATACATGTATTTTGTTCCGTTATCTTCATGATCCTTGGATTTTTAGAGGAAAAAGAAGAATCGCATGCCCACTTACATTAGGGTCCAGGTCCTGAAGGCCGGCGCCTGAGCAGGCGTAGTTGATTCCAGCGAAGCCCTTATCGACGTCGACAGGTCTGGGTAGCGTCAGATAAGCTGGGGGGCTCCCCGGGAATCCCATGAACTTTGCTGCATAAGCAATACGGATCGATCAATTTTGATCACCTAATGAACACTCAAGAACTCAAGATATTGGTAGATATTGTATGGCAAATACCGATGAACTGAGCCATGTTGTCTCCATCGGTGCCGGCCCACTGAGAATCTAACGTCTGCTGTTCGTCATGCGGCACGTCGTAGTCGCCCGACGCCAGCATGTTGCTGTTGCCGATGTCCAGCTGCCCGTCGCCGAATATGAACATCGCAGGCGGCCGCACCGGCCGCTTCACCTTCTTCTTCGGACGTACTTGGTCGGGTCCTACATTACACCAATCAGGCAGATGGGGGATGAGAAGACTTCATTCATGCCACATGAGAATTGGAAAACATCCATACTTACCGCAGAACGTCCGACAACCGGGACAGGCAACGAGGCACTGTTGGGGGCACTCGACCGGGCAAGTGCCTGTGCACGCTGGCTTCTTTCCATCTACGTCCTTGCACGAGACGACG
The DNA here is from genome assembly GCA_007115705.1 of Dactylis glomerata. Lineage (NCBI taxonomy): Eukaryota > Viridiplantae > Streptophyta > Magnoliopsida > Poales > Poaceae > Dactylis > Dactylis glomerata. The sequence continues at coordinate 2,289,765 of QXEO01000184.1, forward strand.
CTGCCAGCGGCGGGTGCCGACGACGGCGAGCTGGAGTTGCTCGACGGTGACGGCGGATTGTCATTTCCAGCCCATACCAGGGTCGTCGCAAGAAGGCACAGGAGGCTCGCCCTGAGCACACCAATGGCCATGGATGGCATGATTGGCTTGGGTAGATGTTGCAACTTACGAACTTAATTAGGGTCATGTATATAGGTAGCAAGTTCGGCTAGCTGCTGGGTTTTTTTCTGAAAGGGGAGCATCTTCGTTGACTTAGAGTGCTTGATCAGCATTGCAGCTAACTTATCTGATCAACAAAGCTAACAGGGTATCGCTTGCAAATGAGACTGTAGGAAGACGATGTGCAACTGAGATACATTAATAGGGAGTAGAAGTAGAAGTCGCAGAAGACCGATTGCAAAGCATGTTAGTCCCAAACTAACAATTTAAACCGATAACGACTGAAGATCAGCATTATTGCAGCTAACTTTTCTGATCAACGAAGCTAACAAGGGCATCGCTTCAAAGTGAGACTATAGGAAGACTATGTGCAAATGTGATTCATTAGTTAAGGTTTAAAATTGTAGAAGACCGAACGCAAAGCATCTTACTCCCAAACTAAATATTGAAACCATAAGGATTGCTGAAGAAAATATCGCTACAATAAGTAACAACAACACTAAAAGTGGAGGAGGGATGTGTACGGCTAGAGATTTCTAAGATCATGCGGCTTTGACTTTCTTGCATCCTGGACTTAATCCTAATGTATCATTTGTAACCTTGAGAACTCCCAGTATGGGATGTGACGCAATCTATTTAGTCTTGCCCATTGTATCCATATTATGATGAAAACCTATGTTATCCAGATTGGTATTCAGATCGAAATTCCTATGAACAATTTGGTCTGTCTCCTTTGCTTAGATTAACTTAGTAAACATAATAACTAGAGAGATATGCTACTTTTGAAGTTAAAATATGATGAACTAGTATGATAGCCTGCACAATTATGTGGCATCATTTTTTACAAACTATGAAACTTCCTAGCCAAACATCTAACCAAAAAACATAGAGCTCTTTTACGGTGATTGGCATGGTACCGTGGTACCATTCGGTACCATCAAGTCTAATTTTTCATGACCGTTGATTAAAACACAATACGATTTAGTAGAGTGCTTTGATAAGTTAATCATTGTCCACCATGACGCACAGTTCGTATCTCAGAAAAAAAAACAGCCTACAGGCCGGCAGGCACGCACGGCACTGTACCTTTCTCATTATCCCCATCTCACCAGACCAACCCGACGTGTAGGGCGCCGCCGGCGTGAACCTAGCACCAGAGCAATCCCCGCCCTCGCCGGCCGCCGGCCACCAGCGGAGGTTCCAACCGCTTTGAATCCTCGCCCCGGCCTCCAAGGACCGTCGGGCAGCCGCCGCTGACACCTACACCGCCCACCTCTAGGCGGAGGGGCGCAGTCCCGCCGACACCGATGCTGTCCACCTCTCCCTCACCAAGTCCGCGGCGAGGGGACGCATCCCCGCCGACACCAACGCCTCCGCGCACCTCTCCCCCACCAGGTCCGTGGCGAGGGGGCGCAGCACGACCACCTCCCCTCACTTACCAGGCCTGCGGCGAGGGGGCGCAGGATGCCAATGGTGAGATTTCACCTGTTCATCTCGTCACCATCAATCAACATGATGATGCGTTACCTCGTCAGTTTACCGATCTGTTGCTAGCTAGTTCGCACTATCAAACTTTGGCATCATTTGATGAACATAAGATCAGATAGTCAGATGGACCTCCTCTGTTGGTAGCTTAATGAAGAAATAAATCCATTATTCTCTTTGAATCAACTGTAATTTTATTGTTTGTAAAATTAGGTGTTAATTTGTCTCCATTCCATGCCTCTCTGTATTAGAGTTTATTCTGTCATTCGATCTGTTGTTTCATTAATTGCTTCTTAACCCGACTGATTTGTTAGTTCTTGTATCACTTGTCAATTACAATTAGGCCAGTCAAATTATCCAAGATGAAAAATAAATTTAATTAATGGGAAATCTACAATTCGCCATGATAGAAATGAGGGCCATTGAACTTGCAGACATCTACAGGTCCTAAAGAATAACCAATGTTCTAGCTTGGAGATGTCTTTTTCTGGAGATATGACACCACATATATTTTGAGTTGCTTAGAAGTTAGTCTTTCATTTTATTACAATGGCATCTTTGTTTTATTCTTATTTTATTGAGCATAGTGCTTATAAACGAGTGTGATTTGTTTTTACACCTTCTTTGCACCCTCAGCAAACACTTGGTAGATTAGTTTGACTAGTGACGGTACAACCGCCAGATGATGGTTTAGAAAATCTTGAAGGCAGTAAATATCACAAACTACAATTTGAACTGCATTGAGTTGCAGAAAGAGTAGCGCTTGTTGTCTCTTACCATCATTTGGTCTGCTTCATCCTTATATGTCTTTCTTATTGGTACAATGTTCTTGTGAATGTTTGCAACTACTGGTACTAGGCTACTAGCCAGACTGCATACATTATATGGTTAAAAAAAACTGCATCTCCAGTGTTTCTGAATTTTATGGTATTGAAACCAATTTGCATCCCACACAAAATCGAATAAGTGGTTCAACTCTTGTAAGTTATGTTGACTATCCTGTTTGGCCTTGTCAGGATAGAAAATAGTAGTTGTTTTTAACAATTTCTATAAAGGTTGACCTGAACTTTTGCCTTGACATATATAGAAAAATTATAGGTTAAATGAAAATCAAATCTTATCTATTTTGTGTGGATGCTCTAGTTGGGTCGTGACTGTATTATTTTAAACAGCAGTTTCTCGAGCTTGCCCGTCAACTGAAAGTCTAACAAATCTATTTTTCACCCAAGAAATGATTGAAATTTAACAAAATAGAGTCTATTTTTTCATCCGGAAAATGATTGACTTCTGATTGTTTATTTGTATTTGATATGCAGGAAGATATGGCCGATGTGAGTGACGAGTCTAAGATGGACTACGAAACCAGCAAAGCAAAGGAAAATAATGGTGTAGAACATAACTTCGTGGAAATCAGTAATCTGGTGTGTTGCCCAAAAACCAAACCAAGATGAGGGTGGGGAAAACAGCCAACCTGATGTTGCCGAGAAATCCAGGCAGAAACGTGGATGTCCCTGGCTGACACTCCTATTGATACAATTAAAGAACAATTTGCTACCGAGAATATTGCTGCAACGGTCGATTCAAAACGCAAACGCAACCCATCAGCTCACAAGATGAGCGGCATGAGCCTAGACAAGTCACTATAAGTTATAGTTCTAGACCTGTAAATCTACTTGAGTGGTGTGGTGTGCACATGTGCACACATAGAGGTTTCAGTTTTCAGTGGTTGCACATGTAAATCTGCTGGTTCTTATTGAAGTGGGGAATTCATATCTGTATCTTTCATTTCCAGTCTTCCCTGTACTAGCTAACTGAATGTGTAATATACTTACTCTTAAACCACAGACAGACAGACTGTCCTTAGCAATATCAAGTATGAAGTTGAATTTATGTATGGCTTCTAACCAAATCCTGATGGTGGGTGGCAAGCTAACTGAATGTACACTCTAATTTAACATCAGGTTTGTAACTTCGTGAGATACGTCTCTAATTTAACATCTGCTGTGCATTATGCCATTGTTTCTGGTTGGGTTAGTTGAGTTGCATTCTCTCTGACTCCCCCCGTCATTCCAATGTCAGTCAATCCAGTTCAATGCAACAAGTTGCAGACTTGCAGCATACACCATCGACTTGAGTGAGACAGTATCAGGAATGATATTTTACCTGCTCTTGTTGTTGGCGCTACGGAGGTAGGTGACGAGGCTCCGGCACCCGTTGCAGATGAGCCCTGACTCCCCTCAACCTACCTCACCTACTGCCCGCGTCGCTCCGTCCGTGCCACCCCGACGGCCACCAAGGTCCCCCGCCGCCGATTTGCAGAACAACGACGGCAAGCAACAGCGCCGACGCAATGTTCGCTTCCAACTCGATTTTCAACATCGGCCGCTCACCCAGCTCGATTGTCGTTGCCGCCCGCCGCTCACTGCCCGTCAAATTCCCTTGCTTCGGCCGCCGGCCCGCTCTCCTGCCGCTGTCTGACCTCCGGCCGCTGGTCTTGCTCTGTGCGGACGCATGTCTCGAGCCCCTTCTCCTCCCTCGCCAAGCGCCGGCGGCCGCCCGGCCGGCTTCGTGGCAGCGTCCGCGTGACCCGCTCTCCCGCCCGCCCTCCGGCCACTGTACTCGGCGCGGACGCATGTCGCCGAGGCTCATCCTCCTCCCTCGCCAAGCGCTGGCGGCCACCCGGCCTGCTCCGTTGTGTCGTGGGGATCGCCGGGGAGAGAAGTACAGTGAGTGGGAGAATGAGTAGGGGACGAGAGACGTACAGGATGAGAGAACCAAGAAGATGACACGATGCTCAGATTTGGTGCTTCTAGATTCGTGCATGCTTATTCGATGACTTGGCCGTTTAAAAGAGCGTTCGTTTTTTACAATTTCCGATAAGTAAATTAGAGGTATTGGTCCCACAATATTTTGGTACCGGCCCCATAATATTATGGTACCGTGGTACCGTCTGGTACCGTCAGTTTGGTACCGTCTATTTTAACACCGTTAGATTGGGGTGGATGGATGGTTACGAAAAATGCCAATCATTGTAAAACTTGTAAAAAAACATATAGTATTGTTTGCTCCTGAATTTCAAAAAGATTTGATTGCTTCTGTGTTTATAAAGTTAAATGTGTAGATCACCATGGTAATATGGCATATGTATTATGCACTTTTGGACAAAACGAGTACCTGTAACTTAGATTCTACAACCTAGTTAGGTTGTCACTCACCCACAATTTTTGTAGTAATCCATAAGAGATGAAACATATAACAAATCTGAGGTAAAAATATGAGAATGGAATTTATTTATTGTCTTTGTTTAACACATGTTAAAGGCAAAATGCATATTTAAAATTTTATACATATGAATCCCAGTATCAGCTGATATCAACTTGAGTTAAATGTTTCCTGAATCAGGTCATAATTCTACACAATTGGTTGTATTCTCATATGCAACACAAAGAATCATCATTAAGCCAACATAGTGTAAATATCGATATATGGCTCCTGAAGCGGACACATGATGCATTCATCTTTTGCAGTGATTCTCACGGATTCTTCAACTGGAAATTATTTATTAGATAGGATATCTCTATGAACAGAGTTGCACATTATTGTCTCAGAGTGCTATTGCAGCTAAGTTTTTAGATCAACAAAGCTAACAATATATTGCTTCAAAGTGCAACTGCAATTCATTAATAGGGATTAGAAATCGTAGAAGATCGAATGCAAAGCGTGCTAGTCCCAAAAGAACAATTGAACCCATGAGGACTACTGAATGATTAGCATTGCAACTAACTTTTTTACCAACGAAGCTAACAACATTAATAAGAACTAGAAATTGTAGAGGACTCTGAATTCAAAGCATGTTAAATTGTCCCAAACTAACAACTAAACCCCAAAGAACAATCACTATGATAAGTATCAATAACACTAAAAGTGGGGGGCGAGATGTATATGCTTGGAGAACTCCAATATCGCGCGGCTAGACTTTCTTGCCCTAAACTTGATTCTAACGAATCCATCATGACTCTGAGAACTCTGGGTATGGGTTGTGACATGATTTGTTTAGTCTAAACCCATTGTATTTATATTATGGTAAAACCTATTTTAACCGTATATATTGGTAATTAGATCAAAATTCATATGAACAATCTTTTCTACTCCTTTCCTTAGTCTAACTTAGTAATAATAATCATTTTTATATGCTACTTGTGAACTTAAATTATGGTAAGATAGTATGAATACCCGCACAATTGCATTTTTTACAAATTATTAAACTTCTAGTCAAACATCTAACAATTAAATTTAAAATAGTTATTTCCTAGATTTTAAAACAGTTCTTTTGCATTTGGATTTTGGACGTTAAATATGTAGATTACCATGACTTTTTTTAATGCTCTTTTGGATGAAAAGAGTACCTCTAAACAAGAAGTATGCCAACAGCAACGGTTAAGTTGTCACTCATGTGCATTTTTTAAATAATCCGTAAACATAGAGACAACATATAAAAAAATATGGGCTATAATATATTGTTCTACAGAGTTGGTGTTTTCATATGCATTTTTTAAACTTTAACCACATGAATCCAATAGACTTAATATAGATTTGGGTGCGGTTTTTTTTCTGAATTAGTTTATAATTCTACAGAGTTGGTTTCTCATATGCAATAGAGAGAATCAGAATTGGGTAAGCCAATAAAGTGGAACCATAGATATATGGCCAACAAACTTTTCTATTACATTCCAGAAACCAAAATATGATGCCTTCATCTTAAAGTGATTATTATTAATTTTTCAACTAAAAACTTAGTTATAAGATATATCTCTACCAACATAGTTGTACATAACCAGATAATATTTCGGCACTTGTGCACATTTTAAACCTATAAAGGGTATATGCGAGCATGAATTGTTGTTTTGTTTCTTCAAACACATGTAAAAAGAGGAATGCTTTTAAAACTTTTAATCATATGAATCCTTATAGAAGTTGATATGAATTTGAGTAAAATATTTTGTAATTCAAGTTATAATTCTACACAATTGGTTGTATTTTTGTATGCAACACTGAGAATCATCATTCGATAAGCTAATAAAGTGGAAACCTTGGTATATGGTAAAAAGTTATCTATTGCATTCCCCAAACTGAAACATGGTACCTTCATCTTTGTAGTGATTTTTATAATTCTTCAATTGAAATATAGTTATGAATTAGTATATCTCTATCAATAGAGATGCGCATAACCAAAAATAACATTTCAGCACTTCAGGGCATTTTTGTTGGGCACGAGTGCGTACCGCGGCCTACTCTTCACACCTGCCACGCCCGCGGCAGCACATGCGACTGCAGGAGCTGGCTAAAACTAACACGGAGGTCAGCAATGGCATCATCATTCCTGGCGATGTAGATTCTGTTACAACCAGCACGAAAGGAGCCACCACCTTCTTCGAATCCTCTTGGTTGGCTGTAACGACAAACGAGGAGAAGGAAAGCTCCACCACCATGCAATCTTCCTCGCCGTTCAACCTTGAGAACAAGGTGAAGGGCAACCCGTCACCTTCCAAATGTCTTTGTCTGCCGCATTTGGGGAAAAATGGAATGGGCCCTGCAGATTAATTATCACTCGCTTAAAGCCGCACTGCCATCCCTGAAACGAAAATCAGGTGCATGCTAGCAAAATGGAGGGGACTTTACCCCACCGTTAGCGCCTCGTGAGATAAGATTGGATGAGAACATATCTAGTAATACCATTAACATATATGATACCATTTTTCAAAATTCGAATTACAAGTTTCAAAAAAATCAAAATAAGTTTAAGAATATTTATAAGATATGTGTTTACAATTCCTAGATTTTTTAGAACCAAATAACAAATAAAGTTAGAGAAAAAAGACAAAGTCAACATGAATAGTGTCACAAAAGACACTATTCGCAGAGTAATTTGTCTTTTTTGTCTCTCTTAGTATATTTTGAATTCGTTCTAAAAAATCTAGGAAATGTAAACATATATCTTATGAACATCCACAAATTTATTTTGAAAGTTTTTAAAACTTGCAAATTTAGAGCAAAAGCATGCATTATTTCTAGTCTTCCAGATAGACCATAACACACCTGCCACCCCCACCCGAACCTCTTACTTGAGAAGTCCGCAATTCAGCTTCCAAACAAATGCTTAGTTGATGTTGGTTTGGCCACAAAATTAAAGGCACAAAAAGCAACACTCCAAACAAATCTTGCCATTGAGCAGTGTAAAAAAAAGGTGATGAATTGTCTCTTCGTCCCCACAAAACAAGGCCTTCACTAAGCTACGGCCACTACCCCTCGGTACACACATCCCTTGAGGCCTCGTTTGTTCTGCAGAGGTGGCATGTTGCGGGTATCGGGTTTTGCTGAGGTTACACACACATAAACCTGTAAAAATACATATACAATTGTACTAGAAAACAAGGCCTGGCCGATCATCGATCGGGCAGGGCAACAAGTCCACCACGAGTGTTGGCCTGTCCCTTGTAGAAGAGCACGAGTTCATGACCGCGACCCTTTCCGAACGTTCTACCACTGCCTCCTGGCTGGGCCCGCGCGCGGCTGCTCGATGCATGCCGCGCCATCTCGTCTTCGCTCGATCCATGATTTGGATCAAGGAAAACCTTAAAATCCAGCAAGACGATATGACTGACTGCGAACGCGGACCTGCCAAATCGCACCACGGCTCTGCCTCTGCTGGCTTTACTTCCCAGCTCATTTTCCAACATTTTCCTTTGGCCTCGTGTGCGCTCTGCCTTTCTTTCTCCCCAAGAATTGAGGCCCTGCGCCTGCGCGGCGTAGGAACTGCCCACGCGGTCCTCACTCCGTCAACGCTCCGCCAGAAAAACCACGCTGTCTTGCAAGCCTTGCAGGGGAAGCCTTCTCCGGCCTAAATAGCACACTACCCGCCCCGGCCCTCGGGGGTACGCAGCAAGCCACCGTCCCCTCACCTGCTAAAAGCAGAGGCATGTTTCACCCGCTCGGCGCCGACCGCCTCGCCACGCCCACGCCTCCCTCCGGTGGTGCTCAAGCCGGCGCGGCCATGGACCTGTCGCTCTCGCTGGCCGGTGGCGCCGCCGCCTACCTCCCCCTCAACGAGAACGACTCCCTCGACATGGTCCTCTTCGACGTCCTCCGCGAGGCCTCCGCCATGGCCGCCGCGCCCCCATCGTCTCCCCCGCCCGAGTTCACAGCGGAGGCCGCCGTCGCTGATCCCGCCACGCCCACGAGCATTGGCAAGGGCGACGAGGTTGCGGGCGCGGCCGCGGCGGAGCGGCACTACCGCGGGGTCAGGCGGCGGCCGTGGGGCAAGTACGCGGCGGAGATCCGGGACCCGTCGAGGCACGGCGCGCGCCTCTGGCTCGGCACCTTCGGCACGGCCCAGGAGGCGGCCGCCGCCTACGACACCGCCGCGCTCCGATTCCGGGGCTCCAGGGCGCTGCTCAACTTCCCGCCGCCGGCCCGACCCGCGGACAGCAACTGTGGCGGCTGCGGCAGCGGCGCCGCGCCGAGCTAGGTAGAGGCCGGCGGTGAGGGGTGCGAGGCGAATCGCGCCATGCCATCCCGTGCGTGCGCGCGTCTGCTCGCCGATCGTTTCCTTAGCTGTGTGCTGCCGGTTTGATTTCTTAGGCATCGGGACATCGAACTCTGTAGCCATTCATGGTGGATTAGTTCGCGTTTAGTGGTATTTCGCGCAATGGTGCGAGATTCTGTTTTGGTGATTTTGTGCGAGGTGTCTACGGATATCATCAGTTGTACAGCATTCTAGACTTGCGTTTCCTATTCAGAAAGTTCTTTTTTTTTTTGAAACTCAAAATATATTAAGCTAGCAAGCCGCCTTATTAAAAATCTTTCAGTCCCCTTAGGTACCCTGGTAAGGAAAAGAGTGCGTCTGAAACTTGCTGCTTCCATCAAAGTACAGTTACATCGTTTATAAGAGGATCTAAGAGGAAGCTAGGGGGCTCGTCCCAATTACAAGAATTTTTATCAGTAAAACAAACTCTAGCTAACTCATGAGCAGTCTTGTTTGCCTCCCGTGGACAATGGACAAAAGAAACATTACCAATCGACGCCACTTGATCCATGCAATCTGCAAATATGGCCGTGGATCCTGTCCACCAAGTTTCTCCACCTTTACATGCATCTATTGTATCAATAGAATCAGATTCAGCAATGATTGAACTGAATCCCCGACGGTTTGCGATAATTAGACCCTCCCTCATAGCAATTGCTTCTGCCATCGACACTGAAGAAACATGGGGTATGTACTTCATCGATGCAGCCACAAATTGTCCTTGGTAATCTCGGATGATCGCTCCTGCAGCTTCATTCTCATGAAAAGAGGCATCCATGTTGAGCTTCACCTGCCGTGGAGCCGGTGAAGTCCACTTTACTTCCAGCTGTGTGCCAGTGGACTTCGACACCTTAGCCGCATTAGCAGTTATTGAGAGAATAGACAATCTACATCTGCTTGTGGATGGCACCTCCTCATTTCGAACCCTTCGTCGCCTTATCCACCACATATACCAGCATGCTACAACAATCGTCTCCCCCAGCCCCATATCGAAATTTGGAAACTTCTTGTCCTGTCCAGAGAGAAGGGACTCCAGAACCGCAGACCCAGCTCTGTCAACAACAAGCGCTTCTTTGATAATTTCCGAAATACCAAGAGCTCTCCACAAATCAGTTGCAACCGGACATAGGAAGAGCAAATGTTTTATGTCCTCCGGCCCGAGTTGGCAGATCGGACATTCACCAGAAGTGCCAATATGTCGGTTGATCAAGATACTCTTCAAGGGCAGAATACCATGCAATGCTCGCCAAATAAAGATTTTAATTTTGCTGGGTATCTTGAGCTTCCAAATGGTCTTCCAAATCGGATTGGTTCCAGAACTCCCAGGCTGCGCAAGCTGACTAGCCGAAGGACCAAATTGATGCTTCCACTGTAAATGATATCCAGACCTCACAGTATATTTTCCATTCTTACTAAAGCCCCAAGCAATAAAATCATCAAAGCCTTGTGGGCTTAAAGGAATTTGAAGGATTCGATTGGCATCTACTGCATTAAAGAGATCACGCACAAGACCTTCATCCCATTGCCCAGAGTATGGATCAATTAATTCGCTCACTTTTGTAATGATAGCAGTACCTATAGCAGTCGTTACCTTTCTGTCGTGACTTGTAGGTATCCACGGATCAGACCAAATTTTAATATTATCACCATTGCCAACTCTCCAAATGTACCCTCTTTTGAAGGTTGGAAGACTAGCCAAGATACTTTGCCAAGTAAAGGATGATCCTGACTTTCGTCCCGCCTTCAAAATGTCTCCATCTGGGTAGTATTTAGCACGAAGTACCCTCGCACATAAGGAATCAGGGTCTGATATTAGCCTCCAAACTTGCTTTGCCAACATAGCTAGATTAAATGAATGGAAGTCTCTAAATCCCATCCCACCATCATTCTTAGGAAAACAGAGTTTCCACCAGGCATACCAGTGCATCTTGTTACTGTTATCATCATCTCCCCACCAGAATTTAGATATGGCATCCATCATCCTTTTACAAACACCTTTCGGAATCTGGAACACCGACATAGCATATACTGGGATTGCCTGAGCCACAGCTTTCAGAAGAATTTCTTTCCCTCCAATAGACAGATATTTTTCCTTCCAACCATTAATTCGGGCAATTATTCTCTCAATAAAATGTTCAAAGCTATCACTTCTGTCTGCTCCAACTAAAGCAGGGAGACCCAAATACTTATCAGAAAGAGCTTCATTATCAATATGTAAAGCTTCACAAATTTCAGCTCTCAATACCACATTAGTGTTTGGAGAGAAAAAGATACTAGATTTTTGTAAGCTCACCAGTTGTCCCGAATTTGCACAATAGGTATCCAGAACATGTTGTAAGGAAGTTGCATTATTCATATCCGCTTTCATGAGAATAAGGGAATCATCAGCAAATAAAAGGTGTGTAACTGACGGTGCATTTCTACACACCCTTACCCCATCAATGCAACCAACTTCTTCTTCATACAACAAAAGACTAGATAATCCTTCCGCACATAAGAGGAACAAATACGGAGATAAAGGATCTCCTTGCTGCAAGCCCCTGGATGGGCTAAACACATCCGTTTCCTCAGAGTTAAATCTAACTTGATATTTAACACACCTCACACAAGCCATCATAAGAGAGATCCATCTGTCATCAAACCCCAGCCTGCGCATCATATTCTTCAAAAAAATCCACTCCACACGGTCATAGGCTTTATGCATATCCAATTTAACCGCACAAGTACCATTATGCCCTGATCGTTTTATTCTTAATGGCATGAATGGATTCATACGCCACAAGAACATTATCAGTTATAAGACGTCCTGGAACAAACGCACTCTGCATTGGAGATATAATTTCAGGAAGAATAGCCTTCAGTCTTAGAGCAAGCATCTTCAAAATAATCTTGTAGATAACATTACACAAGCTTATTGGACGGAATTGAGTGACTAATTCTGGATCCTATTCAGAAAGTTCTTGATACACCTTTCACCTTTCACCCTTCATCTAGAACTAGAACAGCTCCTGAAGAATCGCCAACTCGTGAAGGAATCGGATGAAAATGAACCCATATATGTCCACGCGACGTGTCGATGGAAATCATCATAAAGCATCGGCCATTTTGTAGACCAAAAGTAGGCATTTCGCTATAGTATTTTCCATGGAAGATTCGTCATGATCTCGTGGACCGCAGTACAGATGAGCTCAGCGGTGACATAGTTCCGTCGCTGGCCCAGGATCCTGTACGGACCGAGTACCCAGGATACGGTATACTTCATCGATTACAAACATCACAAAACCTTCCTAAAAAGGTGTAGTGGCTATCAAAACGGTCCAATCTGAAGTCGCAGAACCTGAACAAATACACACTGAATAATATTGTGTTTACTTGTTCCCCGACGTTCTAGGCATGAAAGAGTCTCTTCCACCAAACATTCAAACCGGATGACTAAGACCACACCAGAACACATGTGTTTCCAGTTTCTGCAGCTAGTGCGATGCTGACTGGCCCCTGCAGTAGCTCCGCACCGGAAGTTTTAACCTAAACATTTCCTTTGCTCCTCCAATTATGGACAATCCGTCTAAAAAACTACTTTTCAATGCAGAAAATAGACCACGAAGAATATGCACCCAACAACGACCACCCTGCCAGATGAAATTTTTATCTGCACTGACAGAGAAAACATTTATCCCCCACCACTGAGAAACTCCACTCAGATCCGCACCATCGGCGGATTTTTGTCCATATAAAGCACTGTTAATGCTGCAATCGTGCTGGGGGAGTAGACATTTGTTGACAAGCTCGAGTTGCCCACCTCCTCTGCAAACAAATTGCCTCGTCGCTTGATTGGCTCATACAGAACCTGGAGCACTCGTTCAGCTGATCCAATTTGCAGCTGACGGATTTCTTCGTTAAAAATAACCTCGCTGCATGGGTTGAAATGAGATAACAGATGATGAGGTCGAATATACAATTTAAAGTGCAGAGTGAGTATTGCTCAAAAAATCAAAACAAACATAGCACATTCTCAGGAAAAGCAACAGAAACCAGTTTAGCAATAAACTAGCAGGGAAGCCAAGCCACATGATTATCGCATTGCCGCACCTACCGTCTATTGATACTATCCTTGCATACACGAAACCTGATCAGTTGTTGGCATCACACTTCCACACCAGAAGTATACTAGTAATTTACAGGAAAACAGTTCACATGTGTAAAGCAAAGCCGCAACCAGGCAAAGCGGCCTCAGGTCGGGTGCAACATGAACATCCAACAGGCACGACTTTGCGTGACAAACATAACACATGCATAAAAATAGGAACACTCACCTCCATTAGGGTTTTCAAGCCAGGGGTAACTTGGCAAATGCGTGCCCTACTTAAATATGGTTGAATACATGAACTAAATGAGCTCACTGAACATATCTTACAGTCTGCAATCAATTAAGCACTAAAGGATGTGCATCTGTCTATGTGTACAACTAATACTACGTTATATTGGCCTAATCGAGCTGGTACTTGTTAGAACTTGGAATGAACTGTCAGAGCTTGGGTGTGGTAAGGGCGTAAGGCTGCAACACCAGCTCTTGCGCCGTCAGAACTTTTTATTTACTCCCTCCGTTCACTAATATAAGACCTTTTGGCAAGCTGAAATAGCTTGCCAAATGTCTTATATGAGTGAACAGAGGTGACAAACTAGTCAGTACTGCATTACTAGGCTAATTAGAATATTCTCAGCAAGTTCAGTAGCTCAAACAGATAATTAAATTGGGGCATAACTGAGAGTATTTCGCATAACTAGAAGCTCCAGTTGTACTACTGAAAAAGTTATAAGATTAGGAAGAAGTTACCTTAGTTTTGCAGCTAGTTTTGTATCTGTACAAGCCCGAAAAAGAATCTCAGGTACAATGGGAGAGTTCAAAAGAATGTTGGGGAGAGAAATAAAGTTGATCTTTTTCCTCAGGTGGATGAAGCACTCAGTGATGAAATGAGCCTGGTAGGCCACTACACATGGTAGCTTTGCTAGCATGAGTTCCATGACAGCCGTTCCCGAAGTACATAGTGCTGCTTTACTAGCCTGCCAGAACAGAAGCAACACTTTCTTAGTTCACTCACAGAATACTGAATGTACAATCAAATTGGATGCGGGCCTGCAACACGTAGCAAGTAACTTGATTTAACAACGAAGACCCCTGCTGACTATTTGCACAATCAGACTTGACTGCTTCAAGTTTCACATACTAACAATTAATCAACACGACCCATTTGCATTTAGCTCTCTTGGTTGTACACTTTGCTACAAAGGTGTAGTCGGTTTGAAATGTAACAGAGGCACCTTAACATTACCGATCATGGAATAATGTTTTGTCTGGAAAATAAAGAATCAACAACTAGAAAAAAAAATTATGTATAACTAATCTAATTGCCTATAGATCACACTCATTTCATAACTTTCCTAAAAAATAGGTAGTAACAGTCAAGGCTATTTCTTGTTAGTCTGTCTCTTTCTCTTTAGTAGTATGCAGGTTCACTTGGCTATCCAGTTTACCCTTGCCTATCTCTTTTTCAACAGTATAAAGTGAGACAATTGAGTATATAAAGTAATCAACGGTGTTATAGATTTCTCTTCACATATATTCTGATCCTGTACAGTCCAAGGACAAGATGAAAATGCTAAAGCTATAACTTAACCAATCAGAATTTGGGGCTATGGGCACAGGACAGGTGTAAAGAGACACGGTAACATGAATCCCCTTTCCCCATAATGATAAAACATGAATCCTTTTGGAATAAATAGTAATTTATGCTTTACATGTTAGCATGGTATGGTGCTTTGAAATGACTTCGTCTTCAGATCCACCAAATGAGTGGAAACATTACAGCATTCGAGATTGATCATATCCAAAGGATGATTTTGGTGCATGAGAATTAGAGTCATGTAAATTTAGAAGAGAAGTGAGCTTACATTGAATGCACCATATCTTTTCTCCAGGGACCCCCCAGGTATCAGTACCACCGGAAATGGCACTGATCGAACTGCATTTTCAACATAGGTCTTCACGTCCCGATGTGGAGCAACTGGGATAACTAGTGACAGTTCATTTAATGTATGACTTAGGTGTTGGACAGTTCGCAAGAAGATTGGAAGCATGCGAGCTACTTCCTGCATCCTGCTTCCAGGCAGCATGGTTAAGATTGTGGCATCTATCAAAGGAGTATTTCTCATTAGGAAATAGACACATGCATTAATAGCACAACAGTCACATGCATATTAAGATTTTCCCTAGTGAGAAATCCTGGAACAGTTACAGAGAGATGAATAAACTAGCAGCTTGTTAAGCCGAACACAAAATCCAGACATGAAGTCTTGCTAAAATAGATTCCTTGGATTGCGTAATAAAAATGTTCATCACATCAATAATAAAAGGATACAGAGTTCACCATATCATCATCTCCTAGTTCTATGTAGTTTCCTTTTTAGCGTTGCCTATATGTTCCTTGTTTCACCAGATCGCAAATTGTAGGTCAAAATTTTAAATGCCATAAAAAAAAGGATACGTGCTAAGATATTTGGCCCTTCATTTGCTTTGCATTTCATGTAAAACAGATCTAGCTATATAATGACTTGGCTGGCAGTGGCAGTTACTACTTAAGGATTGATAGTGTGCAATTGTGCCAACATGTCAATGTAAGTTAATAACTGCCAGAGTGGTCTATACATTTGAAGTTGCTATACTGGCAAACATGGACCTTTGCTGTTAGTTTTTGTAAACAGTATATGGTTCTTTATTATTCCAAGATCATATGAAGAAGCATGCCGTCCCAGAAGTTATTGGCAATCGAACTATAATAACTTCCATGTTGATTACTACAGTTGTTTCTTATAGGAATGCATTGATCAACATACTCAATACCATGTGATTAATCAACTGCAATAATCAACGCATATAACACACAAATCAGATAAATATGGAAAGAAAACCACACAAACAAACAAAAAATGATTGTTTGCATAACGATTGACAGCATGGTAACGAATGGCACATTTAATTACCTGGGGACAGTCCACACTCCAGTCGAAAAGCTTCAGCACTTCGTTGATGCATGGACCTGTCGGAAGATAACTCCGGGTCCTAGGAAATTTTGGTAAACATAAGGTATGCAAAATTGGAAATGACTAGTCTTAATGATTCATTTATTTGATATCAGCAATTTCAGTAGATCGGATCAAAATGCTTAGATTGAGAAATAGAACAATTTAGTCACTTATAGAAGACAAGGCAACATTTAGTAGTTACTCCATGTCAACATCATTCTCAGGATAGCAATTTTTATGAACAATTTCAAAAGATGCAAGGGAATACCACTCTCTCACAACCCTCTCAAACCTTTTTCTCATATAAAAATCTAGTGCTAGGCATGATCTAGCCTCTACCCCTCTTGTGTGCCCCAAATTACTTTTACCATGCTTTGGATGAGATTGTCTCCTCGGATTTCTATGTCCATGGTAAGATTTGTGGTCTCCCGCCAGTCCTTTTTGAAAGTGACTATGACCCCTGAGCAGGATTACCATAATAATTCATTCTCCCAGTCCTAATGGATATGAGTCACCTTCTCAGCAAAGGAGATAGGCCTTATTATCCATCAATGACAGTGACAAGTGAACTTCAACATTACTCCTATGAAGTGGTAGTAGAAATTAAAATAGCTACTCCCTCCGATCGGAAATAAGTGTCGGTGACTTAGTACAAAATTTGTACTAAGTTAGTACAAAATTGCCGACAGTTAATTCCGATCGGAGGGAGTAATAGATACCAGTTTTATACAGAGATATTTGACCATGTTGTCATTCATATGAACTGTAGATGTATCATTCACTGTAGTAAGTAGAAGGTCATCAAACAGATTACTGAGATATCTGGCGAGAAGACAACATAAAGTAAGTATATATTTTTTTTGTGCATGCGTGGGAGCAGTGGGTTTGAGTTTTGACAGACAAATATTCAGTTCAGTAACAGGTTGATTGCAATGATGTTTTAAAAAAGCCACACAGTTCCATCCACATTTTTTCTTTAAAGTTAATCCATACCACATTTAAGCCAGCAGCATCGTCCAATAAGGGATGACCAACATATGTAGCAGGCAACCCATTTAATCTGCAAATTTCCTCTTCAAATGGAAGGATACATAACATATGGTCCACAAAATTACGCAACTTCGAGAGCCTGCTTTCACCACCTTTCCAGGCCCAGAATGATGGTGCAACATAATGGACATGTAGAGGACTATCAACCTTTTGATTGTATCTACCTGGATACCAGAAATACTTTACCATGTTTGCTCATGAAAAATAAATGTAAATTTGGTTGTTTGAATGAAATTATGGTATGGTAACAAAAAATCTTCCGCTGAAAGCCTTACATTTTAATTGCTGCAAAAGGCGAAATGAGAAGCCCTTTGAATCAACTGTAACTACAGCATGAGGCCGAAATAATATAGCAGCATCTACAGTATCCGCGATCTTCCTCTGCAAAACTAAAAATGAGTATAATCAACAGGTGAATACGAACAGAAAGCATAATATGTGACACACCAGAGATGCACCTTGACATTATATATGTGTGGAAGCAGTTCCCACAAACCCATTATGGCAATTTCTTCCATTGGAAAAAGTGATTGCAAGCCTTCCTTGCACATTAATTCCCTGCATCGACAATAATATGTCTATTGAGCAAGTAAATAATCAAGCTTACAGGAAATGTGTGATCCAACTTGGAATTAGGTTGGGATCAAATCGAATTGCTAAGTAAATGATGCAACAGCAGTGCTGAGCTGATTAACACATATATGTTAAGCACACAAAAACTAACTCACTTTGCGTCCACATAGATAGAGCACAAAGTAGCAGATGGCTGCAAACATCAACCAGCTGGCACTTGATTAAGAAACATGTGCATACATCAACGATGTCAAACATAACTGTCTGGCAGTGATAAAAAGAAGGATATTTTTTTACAGCAACCCTCATTACATCCTATTCTGAAGAGAAGAGAACTATTATGTTTTTTTTTCTCAAGTGAGTCAAGTAAACATTTGATCCCCCAGTTTTATTTCTTTGCTATAAATCCTCTCCAATGCATATCGCCATGAATCCAGAAAGAGTGAGATAACATCCTTAATTCTTCTGGAACCGATGAACCAATTGCCTAAAAGAGATCCAGAAACTAGTATACAGGAACTAAAAGGCCATAATTCCCTGCTCCTGTCACTTAATTAAAAATTGGACACCCAAATTATTACTCAATGGAATTTTTACTCTTCCTCCCTGCAGACTTGATGTTTCAGGTTTGTACAGAAGTACAGATGGAACCTAATCCAAAGACCAATACATAATCTGAACACTTTTGTATGAGAATATATAATCAATCCAGAACTAAATCTCCCTCTTATTTTCGTTCAAGTCCAAATTACCTATACTATGAAGCATTTCTTGCATAACAGCAACCATAAGTCTTAATGTTCAATGGGGTCAAAATGCCGTAGTGATACTTTGCTAGCACAAGAAAGTGAAAAACTGAACGAAAAATGTAGGAGCAGGAGTTAAACCAGACCCGCCAACGCCAGCGAAACGGACGGGCACGGGGGAGAGCTCCCTGAGGGACGCCATGAGGCGCGAAGCGAGCGAATCGCCGGAGACCTCACCGGCGACAACGAACAGCCGAAGTTCGCCGTCCCGGGCCGCTGCGTCGGCCACCCTCCCGTAGGAATAAGCGCGTGAGCGCAGACTGGGCAGCAGCAGCCCTCGCTGGCGCCCGGCGGCAGGGATCCATCGTGACAGCATCAGCCACGGCGGAGGAGAGCGGCGACGGCGGTTTGGGAAACAGGGGAAGGGCGAGCAAAGGGTTAGAAGAAGGAAAGCCTTCCCTGGATTCAAATAAACAGATGCGTTTGAAGCAGTTTCAGAAAAAAATAACGGCGGATTTGAGAAGTTTCACCAGGGCAATGGTGAGAGTGTGAGACTAACATTTGGATTATTAGACCACAAAAATTGGAAAAATCACTATGAGTGCGGCCAGTGGCGGACGCAGAAAATAATTAGAGGGTGGACACACCTTATATATTTTTTGCACTCCCCCATTGTGATAAAATTTTGCTCAAATTAGGGTTAGAATTTTTTTTCTCAAATTTTAGGGTGGGCCACGGCCCACCAGGCCTACCCTGTGCGTACGCCCCTAAGTGCGGCAGGAACCATAGAGTACGACGGCATGAGTTAGACAATCGGACTCATGGGAGAGTGGTGGTAAAATTATTTTTCCGAGCTTGTAGATGAAAGGCTTAAACAACATTCTGTAATCAAATGGGAGAAATAATGTATTTGCATAAAAAAGGAGAAATAGTGTTTTATAAGTAGAGACAATCTCATTTGGAAAGGTTCAAATTTTTTGAGCAACGGGCGGAAGCTTCGCATTTTCATCGAGAAAGAAAGAAAATTAACTAGCTGCCAAAAAATTAATCATGGAGAGAGTACACTTAGTATTTCCCATCAGAGGGAGTAGTAAATATATCAGCTGCACTCCTCTAAATTTCCTGCCACTTTAGTCACAATCATATTATTTGCTAAGGCAAATAATAAGTTAAATACAAATCAATGACTAATTGGGAAAAAAGAAGAATATTCACTCCGCAAAACAAACAATATTACCCACAAATTTGCCACACCATCAAAAGCGACTAAAATCAAGGTGACACATACTTCCTTCATCCATAAAAGAATGTATGTACTTCCTCCTTTTTTAGAGCAGAGTTCACGTACAATATATTCATCATGAAACCATAGAGCTATGATAAAAATATATTTTACATAAATTCAATGGCACTAATATGGTGGCATAATACTGATGCCATTTTATTTAAACATAATCAAACTTAACAAAATCGACTCATTGAGGAACACAAGATTTTGGAGTCATGGCGTATTAGCGTGCCAGGACAAGGAACCATACGTACACCGTACACGGGCCCGTCAAGCCCGTCAGACCCGAGCAAAACCCTCGAGTGGTTGCGTCGACCTCTGCGGTGCGTGCTTCGCTTCGACCTGCCTGACCGCGCAAAATCTCGCATCACCCTCCCCCCGCCCGCCGCCCGCCGCCACGAACGCCATGGCCGCAGCGCTTCTGCTCCGCGGCCTCCGCTCGTCGGCGAACCGGGCACGCCATGCCTTTCCCTCGCCGACCTCGACCCCGTCGCCGTTCGGCTCCTCCCTCCCCCACCGCCTATACTCCTCCGCGGCTGCATCCGCGGCCACCTCGCCCGCTTTTGCCCTGGGAGGCGTCACAGACCCGGCCCGCATCCGCAACGTGGCGGTGATTGCCCACGTCGACCACGGGAAGACCACGCTGATGGACCGGCTCCTGCGGCAGTGCGGCGCCGACATCCCCCACGAGCGCGCCATGGACAACATCAGCCTCGAGCGCGAGCGCGGCATCACTATCTCCTCCAAGGTAACTCTCTCTTATTCGCATGGCTCGTGCCTGGGGTCGGGCTTGAGGAATTCCTGCTGAGCATTTCGTAGATCAATTTGCGTGCATCAGATGTTACACCACATACAGACATAGCTACATAGGGGTAGGACTAAGATCTGGTTCAAAGGCCATTTCTCAATCTCGAATTAGTGGGAGGATCAATGTCACGTGTGGTTCAACAACTGCCTAGAGCTCATAGTCTGTGCTCAGTGACCCATTGATTACTCCCTGGCGTTCTACGAACTCTTCATGCTGGCTGCGACTAGCAGAACTGCAGAAGTAGCATTTTAGCCCAATAACTTGTTCTCAGTCTTACCTGTGCATTTTTCTGCATCATTTTATCAAACACCGGTGCATATCTTCAAGTAGTTTGTCTTTCTGTTGTGCTATAGACGGGGACGAGGCCAACAATAGAGTTGGCCATTTTTTGGATGCTCACTTTCCGGAAATGCTACTTTCTGTCAGTTGTTGTGGACTACCAGCAGGGAGTCCAAATAGAGGGAGATGAGGACTCCTTTAGGCAATAGTATTGGATTAGGAAATCTTGGATGGAAGGAGTTTCATTCATTAATAGGCCCTAACTCCTAAGTATCCATTATACAAGGATGTCATGATCTATGTTTGAGGAAGCAAGAAAAAATCAATCCATTATCTCCCTAGTTTTTCTCTCATCTCAACTTATTTGTCCTATGTGTACCCAGTCACTCACAGCCACGCCACATGTCTCTCTTCAGCACGGTATTATCCTGTTGTGGATCTAGGTTCACAACATCGGGTAGCAAAATTGAACTACCAATATGACATCTGGCCATGTCCTAGACATAGAACTCACAAGTCAGTGTTTCCATTATACAAATAAACTTTTAAAATACTGGTACTGCCTACTGGAAACTACTACCACAAATATGGTAGATTTTAGGGATCCCTAAATTTTATGTGTAAGTTAGCTCGCTCTTGTTCACCTATTCCCATTTTAAGACCAAACGCTGACTTATGTTACCTCTGATCCAAACTGTATATTCTTTTAGAGTTGGGTACAAGAACTAAGAGCATCTCTAGCAGGAACCATATATTTTTGGCCTCTAAAATCGATTTACAGGCCCCTGTTAACAGTTTTGGACAGTTTTACAACCTCTGCAACCTGTGCGCGGCAATTTTCTTCTTGAGAGCGCATCTTTCGATCTTCTTCATCTTCAACCTAGCTGCATCTGCCTTGATATTTTATTCGTGGATGATATCAGCCAAATGCAGCTCAATTTGCACCTACTTTTTCAATCCTCTTTTCTTCCTCGATCTTTGTTTCCTCCATCTTCCGGGTTGCCTAGTGTGCTAGCCTTGTCTTCTCTTCGGCCTTCTTCCTTTCTTCAGCGGATTTCTTTTTCTCGTCGATTGTGAAGTCAAATCTTCCAATGTAAGCATTTTTCCTTCGAGACAATGTTTTAAACTCGGTTTTCAAACTCACAATACCACATCCACATGTCGATCCCTTTAATTTCAAACAAATCAAATTGGCAAAATTTCACAAAAAACCCCAATCGAGCAAACCCTAGAAAATTTGTACCTCGTCGGATGACGACGTGTTGTTCCCGATTGTGCCGAGGGCTCCGCTGTTCTGTGACACCATGGCTGGACGAGACGAGGTGGTGAGCAGCCAGGTGGTGCAACAAGGATGTGGGAGACACAGCGACGAGGATGCTCGGGCAACAACGCTGGGAGGCTCTCCCGGGCTTCAGGGTCAAAGGAGACAGGGGCCGCCCGCTGGAGTAGAAGTAGAAGCGCCGATTCCAATGACGGATTGAGCAGCGGCAGGGGAGGCGCGGGAGGTTCGGGAACAGGATGGCGGGGACTTCTGCAGTCAATTGTGGTTGTCGCATTAGCTGGTGGCGTCATGGGGAGAGATAGTGAGCTCGAGGATAAGGAGAAATCCAGTGCAAACCAGTGGACAGAGGCTACTCTAAAAGTTGGCTTTGGAGCCATAGACTTACAGCTCAAAACACACATTTAGAGGCTCCTCTAAATTTTTTTAGGGGCCAGAGGGATTAGGGCTTCAGCTAGACCCCTTTTTTACCCTGGCCTCTGAAAGTGGAAGATTTTGCAGGTTTTTGCCCTTTTAGGGCGTCTGCTAGAGATGCTCTAAGGCCTATGTGAAAGAGTAAATTGGTCAAATGTCAAAACAACACCAATTTACTTTTTCACCTACATCTGCAAGTACAACCATGTGTCGATGGGCTTGTTTAACAGTCATAATGCTTGGCATGTAAAAAATCAGAAAGAAGAATACTTTGTGCAACTTTTAAGGTACCTGTTGTTTAACTTTCCTGTAAGTTTTATGAACAAAATTATCATACTATTTTTTTTCTTACAAGCTGTAGCATTAGGCCCATTTTATTGTTCTTATCAGCGCAGATGTGGAGACATTTTCCTATATATTGTATGGCAATATATGTGACATTGCTTGTTTCCTGTTGGCTATGTGTTTAGGTCACTTCTGTCTCTTGGAAGGAGAATGAACTCAACATGGTCGATACGCCTGGTCACGCTGATTTTGGTGGTGAAGTAAGCACTTTTGGTATAATTTTATGCATATACTGATGAAATGACGATTATTAAGTGGTGTTGTGTTTGAGATGGCCACTGCTTTTTTATAGGTTGAGCGAGTTGTTGGAATGGTGGAAGGAGCTGTCTTGGTTGTTGATGCTGGGGAGGGACCTTTAGCACAGACCAAATTTGTGCTTTCGAAGGCTTTGAAGTATGGCTTGCGCCCAATCCTCCTCCTCAACAAGGTTGATAGGCCTTCAGGTCTGCTCGTTATCAGAAGTTCTGCCCATTAAACAGTACTCGACTCGTGAATGCAATGGATGAGTTTGGACACAGTAACCGAAGTAGTTGATTTATTTATGAAGATCAGAACCATTTGGTTGTTCAGCACTTCAGCATATTATGTTGTACTAGTTTTTCTGCTTAAACTAGGAGGTTATCGTATGAACATGTCCATAGGTTGAGTTGCTATAATACAGATAAAGGCATATTAGGTGCATGCGAAGTCAACGTTTTTTTTTAATTTAGTAAAAGCAAGGGGAAGAAAACTGCATATATATACAATAGTTCACCCTACACCCCACCCCCAAAGGGCTGATTAACTGTAAAATGAGGCTACTAAACCATTATACTTTTCCTATGTTAACTCCACATCATTTGAATCTAGAAGATCCAGTCACAACTTTTTCATATACAACTAAGAAAGCTGTCATGTTTTTAGTCCTTTTAGTCCTGCTAGCAAACTTTCCCTTAAAAAAATGTCAATTGCAGATGGATACACATGCATTATTTTTTTGGCATTTATCTCTTGTGACTTCTTAATGCCACTCCAACAGTTTCTGAAGAAACCTGCGACGAAGTTCAGAGCTTGGTCTTTGATCTTTTTGCGAATCTGGGTGCTACAGGTACAATTCTAGTAATTTAATTGGTTTTCCCTAAACCTTTCTTTTCTTTGTTAGCGACATTTTTTTGTTTGCATGTTACAGAAGAACAGTTGGATTTCCCAGTTCTTTACGCATCAGCTAAAGAAGGGTGGGCTTCCTTGGAATTCACCAAGTGCCCTCCTGATAGCGCAAAAAATATGTCTGCATTGCTTGATTCCATTGTACAGCATGTTCGCTCCCCAAAAGCTGACCTTGAGGCTCCGTTCCAAATGTTGGTTAGTATACTGAGCAAAACCAGAACAAGATTTTATTTGAGATGATGAGACATTTTATATTTCGCTGTAATTCCTAAATACATGTTTTTTAAGGTGTATGATAGTGACAGACTATTAAGCGATTGCATTTGTTGTTACCTTCATTTGAATAAGCAACTTCAACATGATTTCTACCTTGATTTTTTGATAATATATTTAGTCTTAGCTTCGAAAACCTAGCATCACCTGGTTTGACCTGCTAACAAAGCAAAATTATGCACCTGTGTGGTTTGCACTTTATTAATTCTGGCTTCACATGACTTTGGTGCCACATACATAAGGCATAGTTCTTGGTATTCCTCATATGGATTCTTTTTAAGAATTTTGTTTTCTTTTAGTTGTACCATGTTGGAAAGTAGTTTTGCATCTTAATTAGACCTGAGCAAGATCAGACCAAGCCAAACTAGAAAGCCTCCCACTCTGTTTGAACCAGTACACCTGGTTAATCAAGGCAAACCTGGATAAATAAGCTAATTGTGGTTTGCCAGCCTGTCTGGTACAGCCTTGAAAAGTGCTGAATTTTTTCGAGTCAGCTCTGCATAGGGTGGTGAAGGTTAGCCCGTATGCTAGCCTCGACATGGCTTAGGTAAAATCACTAGGTATGCTGCAACCATGATAAGGTTGATGTACATATTCACCTTCCTCTCAGCAACCATGATAGTGTTGATGTGCACATTCATCTTCCTTTTCAATAACATTGCAACAGAGAAATCCCCGAGTATTTCTTGGTTATAGGAATGAATATGCTGAAGACATCAATACAAAAGGTGCTTGATATGCACTTCCTCCATTTCAATGAATAAGGCTTATATATTTTTTAAGTCAAGCAAAGCAAACTTTTAGAAAAACTATCAACAACTATAATCTTATATAGATATCATATGAAGATATATTTCATGATGTATCTAACGATATAGATTTTGTAATGTACATGTTAATGCTTTATTCTAAAAACTTGGTCAAACTTTACATAGTTTGACTTTTCACTAAAAATATAGGCCTTATTCATTGGAACGGAGGTAGTACTTTTTTTTTTCTTCCTTGCTTTGTTCAAGTACCAAAAAAATCTTGGATGATACAACATTAACATTGGACTGTTGAGTAGCGGTTGATATGGAGCACTTAACTCATCGTCCGTGCTTCATGTTGATAGTTTTGTGTCTCTTAAGCTGGTGTATGGATTTAGTCATTGTTGAGGAATGAGTATCAAGTTGTTTCACTACTTTTTCGCGGTACGATACCTACTTTCAGTCTTTCACATATTCATATTTTGGGATTCTACATATCTCATGATTTCTTGTGCCCAGTTCATATTTTCATGGGTAAACCCTCAGTATATTTTGGATATTTCAATGTGAACTACATACGGACTGAAATGAGTGAAAAGACACACTAAAACGTGTCTATACATGTGATTCAGAAAAACGCCAGAACTTATAATTCGGAATAGAGGGTGTACTTGTCAAGGTTCCACGTTCGTTGCATGGTCATAATAGCATGGCTCAAGCTGTCATACTGTCATGTGTGCTATGATAGCCATGATAAAACCACGTATAATGGTAGCTGTGCATGTATAGGTATGTGGGTGTTAGTCACTACTCTTCTGTTGCCTTGTACATGTATATGATTAGCCTATTGGAATAAAAGTGTCCATTCCCTTACACATAACACGATGAATATATGCGATAAGTTCCAGCCTTGCAAAGTATGTCTGGAAGAGCATTACGTTGCCAGTGTGTACCAGATGCAAAACACTATCTTAACTCTATCCTAGTTGCTTGCATAGTCTGAGACATCAGTAAATCGTCAACAATCAAACTAGCTGGCGCAATTTTCAATGAAATTGCATTATGTACTGTTCTCCAGGAAGTACTCAAGTATTTTATTCCTAATTACAGTTAAGTTTCTTTTCCTTACCCATTGGTAAGGCATTTCCACAATATATTGTGTGAATCTATTCTTGTTTCAAATATGCCATTTTATGTTATACAGACAATTCCTTTATATCCTTACAGAAGTTATTTTTCTGTACTCCACTCAGTGTGTATCTCACTTCTTTTGAAATAGAGGATTAAAATAGGATGCTTCGTCTAGCATTTATCTCTGTTTTGAATTTACAAACTCTAATAAATTTGTAATAGTCACTCTGAAGCAGAGGTATTCATGGTCTTCTACAGGTTTCCATGATGGAACGCGATTTTTACCTAGGGAGAATACTCACTGGGCGTGTAACGTCTGGAGTTATCCGTGTTGGTGACAAAGTTCATGGTCTGCGCAACACAGATGATGGGGTTCAGAAGATTGAGGATGGAAAGGTTTGACCGGACTTATTACACATTTTCTCTTTGGTGCCAAACCCATTATTTATCATTCAATATGCGTTAGCTATTGGATTTGTTAAAAGTCTCAACGGCCTTAGTATATTGAAAAATAAATTTAGGTTGTCAAGCTCATGAAAAAGAAAGGTACAAGCATGGTAGTAATAGAGGCTGCAGGAGCTGGAGATATAATATCAATGGCTGGATTGTCTGGTCCAGCAATCGGACACACCGTGGCAAATCCGGAGGTAGTGATAACTCTATGCTTTGATTGGGCTAGTTGTTGCTGAAGCTGAACACATTTTCCTTTTCAATTGTCAGCAATTTCTTAGTTTTTGCATGTTAATTTGATTGTTATTTGTAGGTTTTGACTGCTCTGCCTGCAGTTGAGTTGGACCCTCCCACAATATCTATGACTTTCGGTGTGAATGATTCACCACTGGCTGGCCGTGATGGGACTCATGTAAGTACCAAATAACTGGTCTTTAGTCTTTACATCAGTAAATGAGTTCCTTTTACTTGATCCTCTTTTCTTTCTGAGCAAACCTGAGCGACTCTTATATTTGAGTGAGTGGAACAGAAAAAGAGGAGTGGTACCAGATCAGAAATAACCTGACTGGCTCTTTCTACATTAGTAAATGAGTTCCTCTTGGTCCTCTTTCTTTCTGAGCAAATCAGAGAACTCTTTCTATTTGACATGTCACAACAGGGGTATTCGGCTGAAAATAAACCAGATTTGAAGATTGTGTATGGCACTTGCACTAATATTATGAAATGGCAACAAGACACAATAACTGATGATGTGAAATATATCGTGCCTGAACATGTATCGTTAATTGCTGGCTTGTAATTTTATAATAATTGTCACGGAACCAATGATGGTGTACTCTACGCATTACACACCTACTTTGCTCTGGAGGTGGATTTCATATGCAGATTTCTGAAATAAATATCTAGATATTTCTGGTTGGATTCGATTTAATTGGTATATTTACATAGCAGAAATGTTTAATATCTTTAATCTTCAATTGTTTTAGGGAAGTAGAACTGTTGCTTTATGCAAGTTTATAATTGTGTACAAAAATGGATGTCGTTGACAACCCATAGCTCAGTTAAAAATCATTGCTAGATGGTAAATGTTGTCTTCCGGCACATGATGGATGGCAAATTTGTTCTCAGATCATGAACTTCCAAGTTGATGTCTGGTATAACACACGTACAGCAACATTTTTCTCCATATGTCTGGCATAACAAGCTTACAACAACACCCTTTTATGTCATCATGTATGGAATTTTACGAGGACTTGATGACCTCATTGTTGAACCATTAGCATCACTTGTGAGAATCTCATTCGTTAAATGACATAGATCTAATTTACTTCTATAGATCAGCTTCACATGTTGCTGTTGCAAATGAACTGGAGGGAGCATAATCAATCAATTTGTAGGGTGACATTTTAATGTATAATTTGCAGATTCTGAGCTAGGCATATTAATGGGTACTGAATGATTTTGGACACCAGCAACTGCTCATTTGGCTTGAGTTTAATAAATTGTAGGTAACTGGAGCAAAAATTGGGAACCGTTTGATGGCAGAGGCAGAAACAAACCTGGCAATTAATGTTCTTCCTGGACCATTGTCGGAATCTTTCGAAGTTCAAGGAAGGGGAGAGCTTCAGTTAGGTGTGAAACATTGGCGAAGCCCTTCATGTTCTTTTGGAAGATACTGTCTTAACTGAAATTTTATTCAACTCATTTGAAAGTGCCCCATGTCAATCTTCTATGTAATATAATGAGAAATTTTGTCATCAGTATCATATAATGATCTGTGTAACTTCCAGGAATATTAATTGAGAACATGCGGCGTGAAGGATTTGAGCTTTCAGTTTCACCCCCAAGAGTGATGTGAGTTCTATTTATTCACACAAAGTGTCTCTCGTTTTGTATGCCAACTTTTCTATTTTTTGCAAGCTTACTGTCTCTGCTCTTTATCTCGATGTCTTGTATCGTATTTGTTCTTAAGCAATTTCACTCTTTCCTTTCTAAGATGTGAAACTTATTGAGCAATTTGACTGCACTATGTCCACTTTGAGATTGACCAGTTTTCTTCATGGAAATTAGGTATAAAACAGAGCGTGGGGAAAGGCTAGAGCCTATTGAAGAAGTAACTGTTGAGGTAGAAATCAGGAAAGCTATGTTTCAGCTTCTTTATCTTCACATGTTCTGATTTATATTTTTCAATTTATGAATCGGATATTGTAGGTGGACGAGGAGCATGTCGGATTTGTGATGACAACCCTAAATACAAGGAAGGGTGAAGTGCTGGACATGGGCCCTGTCCCTGGGACAATGGGAAGAACTCGGATCTTCCTGACCTGCCCATCTAGGTCAGTAGAGACCTCCTCTGCTGATTACTTATTTGCATCACTTGTTATCTTGAAAAGCATGTAATACTTGATGACTGGATAGCCATTTGTACTAGAATATGATACATCGATAGTTATATAGTTTTCCTCTTTTATACTCTTAGCCAATTTTGGTTATCTCATATATCTGCCCCGTAGGATTTACTGTAAAATCAAACTAACATTGTCAATATTGGAATCTACTTATTCCTTTAACTGATGTAATATGCATTTTCTAGTTTTGGTTCTAATTATATCAAATGATTTATTATGGACGCAGGGGTTTGGTAGGTCTTAAAGGAGTTTTCAACAGTCATACACGTGGAACTGGATTTATGCATCGTGCTTTCCAGGGTATGATGCTAGTTATAATTCAGTGCTACAATGATGGTTTAACTCATACATGTTGTTTTTAGGTGAAATTTAAACTGCATGCATAGTTAAGTCAGTGCATAGATAATGGTTAAGACGTGAGTTCTTGTCTTGCTAGAGCGGAGAAAAATTATGAAGTGATATGTGCAGACTTTGCTTGACTTGTTGGTTCCAAATATGTCAGTGCTGTTAGCCTCTATGTTCAGTGAATTGCATAAGTTGAAGGATCACAGCCAGTTCTGAAAGTGCTATTACCAACTCGTGTTGTTTACCTTAGCTAGATGTTAATGATCCTCCTATTTTAGGCTATGGAAGTGCGTTTACCACAGACCATACAAATGTAAATTTTGCAATATAACTAGAAAAAATTAGTGCGTAGCTGCATCAAAATGCAGTTGTTTGCCTAACTAGATTTCATGAATATCTGACACATGATTACCCAATGAATGCAGCATATGATAAATACATGTAACTAGCTAGACTTCATTGTTATTTGACCGATGTTTTCTCTATGAATGCAGCATATGCTAAATACAAAGGTCAACTCGGGACTGTTAGAAAAGGAGTTCTGGTAAATCCAATTTCACCACCTTCATAATCTTATATTCGTATGTTTACTCTTATTATTAGCTTATTCGTAAAATATATTTTACATTGCAATCAGATACTTATTACTGACATCGGTTAGCAAAGAAGTAACCATACTTTAAATAAAATTGATTATGTTTAATAGGACCAAGACTTCTGAATAGCTATGTGGTGCTCAACTCTACGAGCAAAAGTTAATTGTTCTCTCTGTTCATATATAGGTATCTGTTGGCAAGGGATCTATCACTTCACATGCACTCATGAGTTTAGAAGCTCGTGGTACTCTTTTTGTCTCTCCTGGGATGGAGGTAGTTACATTAATCCATGTCTTATAGTGCCTTTTAGGTGCAGGAGATTACCTTAACCCTCTTTCTTTCTTGTTGAAAGACATACGAAGGCATGATAGTTGGTGAGCATTCACGTGATAGTGATCTTGAGGTAAGTTGAGTATATACTATGCATGAATCAGTTTCTGTCTTGTAATACATGAAAATATTGTTGTCTTTCTTTGTAATACATGAAAATAATGTTCTTGGGCAGATCAATCCTGTGAGAACTAAAGAACTTACAAACATCCGAGCCCCAGGAAAGGATGAAAATATCCGCCTGTCTCCACCTCGCTTGGTATGTCCTTTGCTCATTTATCAAGACATCACAAGACATCTGCACTTTTTTGTGTATAGGATATAGGCACACCATACTACAAGACCTAATTGACAACCATCTTCGACCCAGAACATTATGGCCGTACTTTCCCTTAATTTTTAAGATGAGGACTGATACCTTTAGATAAACCTTGTTTAGAGAAAAAGTGTACATTTCTTATTTGGACTCTTGAAATGCTCATCTAACCAAATACCGTGGTTCTTAGCTATTATATAATGTTAATGGAAGTTGTTGACCGTGCAGATGACTTTGGAAGAGGCAATTGGATATGTTGCTGCAGATGAGCTTATTGAGGCAAGTTTTGTGTTCTGAAGCTCTTCAAACATTTATTTAGTGCAAAATTTCTACTTGATTCTGTTTTGTGAGGATCGAGGAGTGTGGCCAATGGAGATGAACAATTGATTCTTCTAGATATGAATCATTATTCCATTTCCTACATCATTTAAGTTAAAAAAAAGTACCTGCTATATTGGGTTTGGACGATTAAATGAGGACTTAGGTCAAAATAAATGTCAATACTTCTGAGATAAACTAGTCAGACACAAACAATTATCCTGCTGACTGATGGCATGCGATGTTACTTCTATCAGATAAGAGTAAGCCATCAGTCATGTTACAATTACAATAGATAGTATAAACAGTACTGAAGGCAAAGAAACAGTAAATAATCAGTTGCCATGCAGTTCGGTATTGGTAGTTGGGAGCATGCTTATAAAAATAATTTTGTATCCGAATGAGGAAAGTGTACTTTGTGTATGTAAAAAGGTAAGAATACAACCTACATCAATATATTTTATATGCTACACAGTGTTGGTGAGTCAGTGCGCATTCAGTTCCAAAATAGTTTTACATGTTGCTTTTTTTATGGGAGGTTGAAATGTGAATTATCCGAACAAAAAATGTGGTAAAGAAAATTAGTTATCGTCTAACTGGATTTACATTTCTCCGAACTTATATTCCAGTTTCATTCCTGAAGCAAATTCGTGTATTATGCTGCTTTATATTGAGTTGTTGACATTTGAATCTGATCAGGTTACTCCCAAGGTGATACGGCTTCGGAAGAAATACCTGGATGCCAACAAACGCAAGATGATGAAAAACAAAATTGAGAAGTGATGCTCCAGTGGCTCCAAATCACATCTAGTACTGCTAACGCCATTAGTATTAAGCTATCATCCGAAAGGCAAATCCATTTTTGCACACAAGGCCCATCCAGGTTCCACACACAGCAGTGGGATGTTTGGTGGGACACGAACAGCCAATAAACCCAATGTTGGAGCTGCTAATCTGATGTTGTATCAAAACTGAGTGAGTTTGAGTTAGGGTTACCTTGTGAAGGTGATTATAGCTATCCATAGATTTTTGATAGAGAATTTTGGGACACACATAAATGTTGCCTTTGAAGGGTATAGTGTTCTTTGGTAGTTGAGGAAAACAAGCCAAAAGAGCTGTTATTTTTTATACAATTACAAGCATGCGTGTAAGAAATCAGAGCAAATAACATTTACACGTTAACTATAGCATTCACTATAACAGAAATTCGTTCTGGGCATATATTTGTGGGTTGTGTTTGCATATTCTACCATTTTATTCGTATAGCCAATTTAGATCAGATTAATAAAATAAGTCTTAACTTAATCAAAAATAATTTTCCAAAAAGCACAACTTCCAAACGCTGCAACATAATTTTATGAGCTTCTACTATGTAGTAATAGCAGCACTCTCGGCGTGCCTTATTTGGTGTCTTTTTGGTGTCTTTGAATGTGGTGTCATTATACAAAAATTATTATATGATGACTTTGATGTTCATATAATTTTATATGAACTTAATCAAACTTTATTTTGACTTGGCAAAAATTTAGAACATCCATTATTTTGGAATGGCTGTAGTATTTTGAAACACGTCAAAGGCATACATTGCCGTTTCGCGCCGTCGCCATAGGGCACGCAATGACAACGCCTTCCATCACATCCAGGTTCCACGCATGAATAGCATACTCCATGTCAGCTCAGGCTCTACGAGCAGCAACTTTCAACAATTCTTTTTCATATCAATTTGAGTGAAAGCAAATCTCGCATAAGCTGATCCCACTACATTTGTGCCCTGCCAAGCTAAAGTTTACAGCAAGCCACGCCGACAGGACTCTTTACATTTGGTCAATGCACGATTTTATGGAAATATAGATTGAATAGACCCAGGTTTAAATTTACTAGATGCATAACGATAAATATCCAGCCAGCACAGCTCATCTCATGCCACCTCGATCTTCGCATTACTTGCGTGCTTCAGTCTTCCTCTGTTCTTTAGCTGCAAATAACAAGATATGATTCAGTACATACTTATAGGAAATGGCAATACTGTTCAGACAAAATGATGTTAGTGTAGAGTACATGAATAAAAAGTTTGGTAAAAAGTATGGAGCTATTGAACAGCCGTTCAGATGCCCTTTAGTGCAAGAAGTATCAAAGATACAAAACACTCCAGCATGGAACTAATGAAACAGGTGGGGGTCAAAGACATTCTGAAAAGAAAATGTAGGGCAACAATGCGGAACCTTAACACAAGAACATCAAGACCATGAAGCATACAAGAATATCAAGGGACATACCAGCTTTCTCCTCTTCGCGTTTCTTTGCAGCATCTGCTCTCTGCTGTCTTATTAAAGCAAGGCGTTCTACATTTACAAAACAATAGTTATGACAACTTGCAGCTTCCATGTCAACATTGAATTAGGCAGGGGAGCATCATATTCTATGAGCTATGAAATCTTGAAATTGTTGAAAGATGTTATTCTGTGTGAAATTGTTGAAAGCTAAATGTGAAAGATTGTATCATTTAAAGTTAAACGTGGAAGAGTACATTAAGCAGTAGATGTGCATCTAAACATTTCGAAATTGTTTTCTCTTCTTAAATCTGGAATGACCTGGTTAAACGCAAGGCTGGAGGATAGGTCACTAAGTGAGCACAATGAACTGTTGCAAAGCATCCTAAGAGGAATACATTAGTTGATTTTCAAGAGTAAGTTAAGCATGACAGCAAGCATCATGGTACTGAAAACATCACAGCAAATGCATCGCTTTTCATATCCTATAAATCCCATGCTTAAACTACTGATGAAGTACCACGCTGGAAAATGGAAGTTCATTGCAGGATCATCAGTATATAAACTATTATAATAGTAAAATAGCTCTGTCAGCCCTGAACCGCAACAACTGATGTACAACTGATGTACTGTGTAAGATCTAAGATCAAACGCTTTAAACAATTTCATGTTTAACACTACTATTGGGCAACAGGCATAAATTATTTAGTGCTGTTGATACTAATACTCGATTCACCACTGATTCACAAAAGGCTACTCTCTTTGCTGAGGTGTCAGTTTCTATGTAGAGTGAGCCTGATCATGTATCAATTTGTCCATATGAAGAATACATGCATAACCATGATCAAGAGTCACCAAAAGAAGATAGAAAGAAACTGCAACATAGAAAAAAAAACTCACCCAGATCTTTCTTTGCCTGATCTGTTTTGCCTTGCTCCTGAAGCTTCATATAGCGTTCATGAGATTTTTGTTTCTCAATCTCCTCTCTAAAAATAAACATGACAGCAGTGTGAAACTACTTTTTTTTACAACATGTCAGGAGGACAGGAATGCTGGGAGGAAGATCTACTCCCTATTATACGAAACTACATATATCATGAAGACCACGAAGAAAGGGTGAACATACTGAGATAGACACCATACAGAATCTGAGATGTGCTATCTAGAGCAGCTCATGATAGCATGTAAGAGCATCTACCCCTTAAAACGTCCCGGCCCTTAGAATAACCGCTATTTTATGGTTTAGGACGGAAAAAGGGTCCCAACCAGGCACCGTAAAACCGCGCGGCCTTTAATTTTTTAAGGGGGTACCTCTACATTCGTGGGTTCGAAGGCCAAACCATCGGTACCCTGCAAAGCGCGGAAACCCTTGGCAGGAGGGACATTTCAGCCCGCATGCTTCCAACCTCCTCCACCGCCGCCGCCATCGATTTCCACCCCCCCCCCCCCCCCCCTTCGATTTTCAGCCCACGATCTTCCAACCTCTTCCGCCACTGCCGCTTGTCGCCATCAATTTCTGCCTCCCCTATTCGACTTCGGCCGCCGGGGACTCGTTCACCGTAACCAGCCTTTGCCGCTAGAGTTCTTCCTCGCCGGCCATTTCCAGCATGGTATCATGGGGAGATGGTGAGGAATCGTTGCAGGATCATAGTTGTACCAGTTCTCACATTTCTAGGGTTAGGGTTCGATTTTATTTGGGGATTTAGGAGATGGGCTAGATTTGTGATGTAATTTGCTTTCTTAGAGCCTTAATACAATGTATGACCCCGATTACTATGGATTACCCGACAGAGAATCACTTCCCGTTGTGAACATCGAGCCATTGCTGCAAAATTTGTATGTTTTGAAGGATGGCACACATGCAGGAGATTTGTACAGGGCAGGTTAGTTCATTTAGTGTACTGTGATTGTAGGTTAAATATATTTTGCGATTCTAGTATAGCAATTAGCAAGTAATGTACCAATTGTCTTCTAAATTTGTGTAGGAAGGGGATATCCGTGATTTTGTGATTTTGTGCAGTGGGTAGATGCAGAGTGGCCACCATCAATGCAGAAAGCAGTGGGAAAACTATGGGATATGTATGGAGAAGTGAAATCTGGTAGAGTCAATGATGCACTTGACTATATGGAACAGAAATTCAAGTACCAGGAATCCAGGATGAGATTACCAAGCTTCACCAAGATCTGAAGATTGCACAAGATGAAGTCAACAAAGTTGTGGAGGAGAATGGGGTGACACTAGCTTTGAAGGCAGAAGCAGAACAAGCTCTTATTGATGTCAGGGCTGAACTAGAGAAGAAGATCCTAGATGCTTCAGCTAGCAATATGCACAACGTTCTGAGGATTAACTGATTAAGGAAGAGAAGGGACAAATTTAAGGAAGAGAAAAAACTGGAGTTCGTGATTGCAGATTTTCTCAGAAAGAAGGGACCAGGGTAAAGATTGGGAAGATAAAAGAACTTTGTGATGAGTAGTTCTGTTGAACAAATGATGTGCTCCTTTATTTATATTTCCATTAGCAAGTTGGACATGTATTTGCTGAGCAAATGTTGTGCCCCTAAGATCAATGCTGAATAACATTTTTTTAAGGGGCTCGTGCAGGTTCCGGACGGACATATCCGGCAAACTCCAGATCTGTCCAACTGAAGCCCGCACAAGCCCTTAAAACTGGTTTGCTGCGCCCTGTATATGTGTTTTAAAGGTCGGCGTTTTAAGGGGTCTGCTAGAGATGCTCTAACACCAGTTGACCAAGTAAGAACGACGTACCATAAAAAGTTAACAAGTCGACAACTACTATATACCAGCATGTAGGTGTTCTTTATCTACTGATTCATTATATTATTATTTCTCTAGCCAGAGCCCATAGGTTATAATAAATGTCCCTTGCAGCGAGATATGAAATGTTACACAAACAGCGCGTAACTACAAAACAACCGTAGCATTTCACAATTAAGAAAATGGCACAAGCTGATATCAGAAAAAGTACCTCTCACGCCTTGAGAGTTCAGTTGTCTTTGAAAGCTGCACGGTGCAAGCTTAGTTAGTTGGAGATATGCATGATAATACTTGGTATCGACGAATAAAAGGATCTAAATAAAGCTAATAAAGAGTCTCCACTTCACTTTTTCTGAATGAAAATAGCTGGGAAAATCCATTTGTATAGCACCATAGTATAGAAAATGGATGAAAAAAGAGAAAATTTAATACTAGCACCGATGTGCCATAGCACTTTTAAGATAGTTAGCTACCAACAGTAAATAAGTTACTGGTTGTCACCCACTTACATCAACTTCCTTGGCTTTTATATTCTTTGCTTTCACCAGATTTGGATTTTCAATTTGAATAATACCTTCAATCCCTTTAGTTTTCTGGAGAGAACATTATAAACTGAATCAAATTGATAAACGACGAATCATGCACATGAACATACACTTTCAAAAGAAAAAGTGCATAACAACCTTCTCTTCACCGTCATCTTCAGATTCTTCCTCTTCAGATTCTTCTATTTCTTCCTCTTCCTCTTCTGCTTCAGCTACATTCTATTCATAAAATATAGACATATAAATCAATCTTCAAAAAATTTATGAATATGCACTTTAAACTCCTGGTATTCCTACAATAACCAGTGGCTTATGGAATTGAGTGGCTAATGATTACAGAAGAAAAAAATCTGCACAATCAGATTGAAAATGGCACCTCAACTCTTATACATTATAATTAGGAATTCATATACAAACATAGCTAATGAAGATGAGCCCAAGATTATGTTGATTTAAGTATCTAACAGAATGTGCAAACCTTCTTAAAGGAGCGTGGGCGTCCTGAAGTTCCAGCAGCTGCATTTATTTGAATGGACAAGTCAAAATTACACATGGCAGGATACAAAAAAATCCCTAATACATAATGCAAATGCTTCAAGTGTATATAAAAAGAAGAACCAAGAAAGCATCCGTAGACTAATGCAAATAAATTCAAATGTAGCATCTCCCATGTATAGTGCCTCTGATAAGCTTATTTGTCTGAGACTAGATAAATATACAGGGTGCTATTGATTTCTCACTGCGTTTAAACTTCACAAATAAACTTTTCCGTGAAGCTCTGATAAGAGTGAAATGAGTGGAGCCTTTGTTCACAAATCAAGAGCAGAAGCCAATCAAGTCGCACTATGGGCAGAACCTGAACCTAATAAAAGATGTGCAGTCTATGGGCATCCAAACCAAACAAAAAATAGGAAGGACATCCGGAATAATAAACGAACTTCCCATCATCAACGACCCAGAGAACTATGTAATCAGCAATCAGATCGCTGTATGTTAATTCGTGCCTGCCAGTAAAACCAGTCATGTTGACGTCATCACGAGCTGCTCTTATCCTACTAGAACACCGCAATCAACCCAAAGAGCAACATCAGATCAAGCAGTCCCTAGACGACGGCGGCAGACAAAGCTCCCTAGTTGGCGTAACGGAACCGAAACGAATCAACGAGTAGCAAGGGGCCGAGTCGTTACCGATCTCCTCCGGCGTGGAGAAGTTGCGACGGCCGGTGGGCTTGCCCTTGAACTTGCCCCTGCCCATGGTTGCGGCGGCGGCGGACGAGGAGAGAGGGGAAGAAACGAGGCGTGTGGAAGGGAGATAGAGGGAAGGGAAGGAGGTTCGCCTAAGCTGTACGCGGGATGGGAATCGGGAAACCCTACTGTCACGACCGCCTTTTACACTGGTGGGCTGGTGGGGGAACGAGATTCAGTGCACGAAATGGCCGAATGGGGAAATTCGAGCGGTAGGATGGGAACCGGGTGCGAGTTGCGACTTGCGACCGCACCTTGGGGTAAAAGAAGGGAAAACTGGTTCCACTTTCGGCTCCCACCGCGTATGAACCTATTATTTTGAAAATATATTTTAAAATGTATAAAAATATTCAAAAATATTTGCACGTACATCTGAATATTTTACATTCGCACATAAGTTTTCAGGAATTTTTTTTTTGAAAGGGGAGCCGAATAGCATTTCAAATTATAGACTCGTTTACACGAGAGAGCCGAATTGCATTTCCGTACACTTTGTCCTCTTAGACTATGTATATATTGATTTGGATGGTGTGATTTGGTTATACATCTGGATTTTAATCTCTTCATTGTTGCACTTGAGTAAATAAGAATCGATCCATCGCCTAAGCTGTACGGTCGGATGGGAATCAGGAAGTCCTACTGTTATGATCACCTTTTACGTCTTATTTGGTACTAGAGTATTTCTAGGGATTATCCCCACCAACCTTTAAATCTTCACTTATCTTAAAAATATGTTTGGTTCTAGTGTATTGGACTATTTTAATCCCCACTTATCATCACTTTTCTCCAATTTTTTATGTGTTTTTGTCAATATCTAATGCTCTACCCCTACCTAGTGGATAGGCATAGAGAATTAGTGGGCATTGGGTGAAGGTATGGGTTCACCCAATCTCCTATCCCCACTAATCTCCATAAAAACTTTGTTTTTAACCTATCTTCATAAAAACTCTAGAACCAAACAAAGCCTTAGGGGACTAGAACGAGATTCAGTGTGTACGAAATGGCCAAATGGGAAAATTTGAGGTGTAGGATGGAACCGAGTGCGAGTTGTGACCGAACCATGGGAGAAAAGAAGAGTTTAAAATCCATCGGTGGTTATAGCATCTCGGCGCAGCCAGATAATAACCGTCAGTTTTTGGTTTTGGCCCAAATAAATCCTAAAAAATAGCTAAACCTATATTTTTTTTGAATGTACATATTCGTTTTGGGACTTTAGGTACATTAAACCTGACATGTACGCTAAACCTATATTTTTTAGTTCAAATAATTTTCATGTGGGTATAGTAGATTTTTAAATTTGCTTTGGTTGGGGTACGCCACACCCGGGCTGTAGTGCAACGCCCGGGGAACACCTGAGGACGTACAACGCCCGGGGAACGCCCGGGCAAGCCACTGTGGTGGACCCTCCCCCCACAAAAAATAAATTTAATATCGTTGTGGGCACATGGCCCACATATCAGATATTAAACTGATAAGAACAGATACTACACTTGATCTTAGCCAAAAGGCCGAGAAAGGTATGAATTGGAACGGAGCCCTGCCCCCTTATTTATACTCGGCTGAGCTGCCCCGCGGAGCTGCGCTAGCGAGGTGGGACTAATCGAACGGGGACAGTCGTGCCCAGCCTCTTCATCTGCGCTTCGTTACCGTTTGGGCAAAGAAGCCTAGCAAAAGATAGAAAGCCTCAAAGCCCATATGGTTGAACGGCCCAGAATCATGTCTCTGTTTTGTTCCCCAAAAACGATTTTCGTATGATACACACTGACGCTACAGCAAAGCGATCCACAACACGGCTAAATAGCAGAATGTGCTTCTTTTCTTTAAAGGTTGTAATCGCATCTACTGTAATAGACGGAAACCATGAATGAAATATGTGAATTCAGCAACAGGTTAATGCCTTGAAAGGCCACCAACATTTCATTCAAGATTCATCCCTTGTTTACGATAAACAGAGCCATCAAATGGTTGATAGAATAGCTAAAAAAAATGGCTGATAGACGTAACCAAAGAGTTCGCATCTATCAAATCTGATAATTTATCTCCCATTATACGATGTGCACCAATGAGATGCTAATGCCAGGACGCTAGACTATACGAGTACATGAACACAGTTTACAGCAGATGCATCCCTTGTTTAAAAGAGATTTTTCCTGTTGATTTGGCCATTACAATTAGAATGATGGGGGGAATCGCCAATAAAGTAGGCCCCTTAATTACAACTGGTACCGTTACAACTTGAAGGCTAAAATATGCCACAAGCCGAACACTTTTATCATGCCCCGTCATTTGAGTTCCAATAGAAATCACTTCTTTCTGTCGAGTAACCATATGGGAGATGAGGTCCATAAACAACATTGCCATTCAAGAATGTCATCTGGTCCACTTGTGACATTGCCTGATAACCGTTTGGGACATTGGCTTGAACTGAGTTGTTTTGAGCTGAGTAGATATTCGTACCAACATCCTTTGTCCTGGCAAGGGCAGTTCGCTTGTTTTCCACAGGACTATCTGCACTCAGCCTAACCATTTGCTGCTGGATTTCATTCAGTGGATTACAGGCTAATTTTGATTTAGCACTCTTCTTTGCATCTGAAGACTTGAATTCAAGACGGTATAAGGCAAAAGCGTCACAATCATTGATCTCATATTCATAGAGGTGCCATTCATAGCTGGTGGATGGTTGTGGATCCATGTAATAGGACCTCTTCAGACCCCCAAACTCTTTCATCACCTGCTTCCTGGATTCATGCCAACCACGGCCGTTATAATCAGGCAATGACCTTTGCTTCCGGCTGCCACTGTGAAATGCCGTTCTGGGTTTGTCAAAGAAAAGCCATTCTCTAATAGATTCACCTTCGAAAATATAAAGATCGAAAAGTTCTGCAATTATACAATGGACTAACAGTTAGAACATACTACTTATCAGTACCAATACGGTGTAAAAACATGAGTTATGCAGAAATTGCTTACCAGGTGCATTCCAAGGAGACTTTGCAGTTGCAGCCCCTTCACAGACAGGAATACCGACATGCTTTCCTTGGGTTTTCGAACCAAGAGCAGCAAACAGAGGGCCATCTTTTAGATCAATACCTCTTGGACGGATCACAGGCATTGTGCCTGGAGGGCCCTCTTCCTTCACAGCCAATTCAGCATGATACATGCTGCAATAATCTTGCCACCTTTCCGATCCTTGAGCAGGCCGAGGGCAGTCCCAGAGAGCACATTTTGGCCTGAGGAATGCAGCAGGTTCTGGAGGCATTGTTGTGAGCAAGTCAGACATGTGAAGGAAAACATCTCCAGCACTCTGCCCATAGTTGTTCATATCAAGATACGCATTAGGGGGTAACTCTTGTTGAAAATTGAACTGTGGATATTCCTGGTGACATATTCCTTCAAGGTTATTGAGGATTTCTGGATTGGATCCAGGAAGGTTTATCTTGTAATCATCGTCATACAGAAAATCCTCAACTGTAAGTTCCTGGTTCACATAGTACATCTGGAAGAACATGGAAGAAGCTCGTTAAATTAGCTCAGTCCATCGGAAGTAAAACTGAAGAAATGGAAGTCAGATAAAACTGTCAAGCAACAATTCATGGATACGGTCAGCTTCTAGAATAACCATTCGTTCCATGGCAAAGCCCCCAAAGACCTGGCGCTGAGCCTACACAAGACTTAACGTAGAAAGCATAGAACAGTGGCAGCTGTTCTGAATAATGCAAGATGTACTGATGATCCCCTTCTCCAGGAAGTTACTATCCTATGTCACGGATACTACACACATGATTAGAGTAATGATAGTATGATGATCCTCCTTAATCAGTCTTCCTGATCGAAAGAAGTAGACTGATTCTAGGGCTAAGGGATGGGATTGTGTGGTGCCTCGCTTGCGAGCAGGTAAAAATCAAAATCGATGTATAGGATGAACTAACTTTGTTCCATTCAAACAAAACCAAAACCACATCAGGAGGCCATGGACACCCTAAAAGGGCAGTTTCTACATTTGGTAGCTCATGCAAAGAAGGATCCTGACATCTGATAATTTGTTTGCACAAGTGTCCCAATGAGTACTTTTCCCCTCTGTGTCGCAAAAATCTGGAAACTGGCATCCTTTTTGAGTGAAGCTTGGTAAGACAAGATTGGCAGCGAGGTTTTAT
This sequence comes from Dactylis glomerata, assembly GCA_007115705.1. Taxonomy (NCBI): domain Eukaryota; kingdom Viridiplantae; phylum Streptophyta; class Magnoliopsida; order Poales; family Poaceae; genus Dactylis; species Dactylis glomerata. Next base: position 2,331,904 of record QXEO01000184.1, read on the forward strand.
GGCCAAGGTCACCGGGCTTCAATTTGGACATCTGGGATCGGGAGAATGCTGTTGTGATCCTTTTGCAGCTCATGAGTAGCAGATAGAGGCGGTCTAAAAGGGGAAGGTATGGAGTTCTTCAAAACAAGAAACCCTCTGTGCAAGATCTTCTAGCGTGCATAAGACAGGAGTCAGAAAGTTGGAATCCTGCGGGCACCTTTACCTCCGAAATGAAGCCTTCGGTAATTTGGTTTGATCAGCTACTAGACGCAGTAACCATGGGTCCAACGCTTCTCAAGGGCTGAGGTGTTCCTTGTCCGTTTAGTTTGCAGGTACTTTTTCCTATCCATAACAAACTTAAGTAGCTACTACTACTACTACAAAAACTTTGACCTGCGCTTATTGCATGCGCCCTGAAATTTAGCATAAAGCATTACACATCAAAAGAAGAAAAATATCAGCAGTAGCATTTACAATGTCAAGGAGACACAGAAACTGGGAGAAAAAGGAAATTGAAATGGATTATGTCCAGCTTTAAAAGGAAAACAAAGCATCCATACACCATAGGATAATTGAAAGACTACATCTTTTCCTCCAAATATACTACAAATCATCTAAAGAGAACTAAACAATCAGATCCCACCAATACATGCACCAATAATTGTATGAACTAAGCCTGATGCCAGAAGCAATCATGAACAATTTCAGGTAACTCCATAGCTACGCAGTTCGAATAAGAAAGTTAAGTATTCTTGTAGGGATGAAAAGGGAGTGGATACGGACAGAACTGAGTACTGCCACATTTGTTTTTTCATAATTTTTTGCAGATGAGGAAACGAATATAAAAATCCCAGAAACAAATGCAGAAAAAGATACTATGGGAGCAGATACAAAGCGAATGCAGCACGGACACGGAGCATAAAGCGGATGTTTGGCGGAACCAAGAACCCCCTTGGATCATGCAGAAAAACTCCAGCAAACCACCAAACTTTTGTTAGTTCCTAAGGAGAAATCAAATATGATGATATGTCATGATTATATAATAAAATTGTAAGTTATCACACATCAACTGGGGAATAGGGGAATGATCAAACGTCGAAGGCTCCTCGAATGCAGGAAGAGACTATGTGGTCACCACCCGCAAGTTTCGCAATGAGATACTTTGGATATTTTGACTTATCTCATGGGCCTTCTGGACTGGGCCAGCTACAACAACCCTAAAACAGAAATTCTGTGTAGTCGGAACCGGAAATTTCATTTCCGCTTCTTTTCTGCCAGAAAAGGCAGTTCCGTTTCCGTTCTGCAAAATTCTGTTTACATTTCCATATATCCATTCCATTTCCGTTTTTCCGAGAAAAAGTCGGGAATTTTCTGCTCCACTTTCATCCCTATATTCTTGTGCACCATTAGAAGGCTTTTGTTTTCTTATCCATGCATCTTTGCACACTAAAGTACAATATGAACCAGCTTAACTAACTAGCTTTTAGATCCCAACTACAAAAGTAACCATCTAGATATCAGGTGATAATCATAATTTCTTCAAGCCATAATGGAGCCAGTAGTCTGGCTAAATGGAGCATGGATCGTAGGATCTGACGTACAGCTCAGTGGCTCTGCGGTATTCATGAATCTATAAAATCAGGACCCATTGTGAAAAAACTGGGCTAATTACTGGAAACCAATTGTGGTAAAAAAATGTAGATTCTGGTTATCGTTGAACTTATCTTTCCTGGAGGACATTCCATTAGCACCTTTGGAAACAAATAGAAATCAAACAAGGCAAATTAGTTCACATGCATCAAAACATATGCACTGAACTTATCTGAATATGTGGCAACCGATATCTTCCAACCTTTCATTAACAAGGTAAACCCACACATATTGGTACCTTTATTAGCAATAACATGCTGTACGTGAGGATTGAAGTCCTTTAGATTTTTGTGAACCATCAGACGCACAACCAAGGAAATAAAAGTCTATAACTTTGACTCGAGTTTCGAACAATACAAAATGACTTTTGTACTGGTGCCTCCCAATATTCCTAGTTCACATTAAACTACCTCTCAATTGCAGTTTTCCCTCAAGGGCCTCACGTGAGGATAATGGCTGCGTGGCTGTTACGCTGCCAGCCTGTCTAGCAGTCAATACTATTTGGCCAGGACAACCGCCATGGTAAGTCCTCTCTCAATGTTCTTGGCTAGCCTAATGATCCTTCAAGAGCTCCTCCCATACAGCTCTTTCATGCTCATGTATTTCCAAAGTGTAGAAAAATGTGTGCTTTAGTGCTTTGCTATATTTACCCTTAGTTCAAAGGTATAATGTATTGGCAAATAACCGAAAATTTACTCTAAAGCTATCAGGATAGGTAATCCCATCTCATTCCACACGAAAGCACTCGTATGTTGTCCAAATAAATGCAGAAACCCTTATCGAACGACTAACTGAACGGAAAGGGAAGATGATAGCAGGTCACACCATATAAAGCACACAACATCTAACGATCACGCAGTCACACTCAACCACAAAGCCGGCCTAAATACTTGAGGAGCTTCTATAGCAGACACCTTGGTGGCCTACAAAAACAACTCAAACATTCTGCCAAGCCAATATGGAGACTGAGATACTCCTTCAGAAAGCAATTGGTACTAACAACTTGCACTACCTGATCATGGTACACGGCAGTAGCAGGAGGCAGCACCCCTCCACCAGTGGCGACACCTCCCTGAGCCAGCGAGGGCGGCTGCTGCGCCACAGTCACGGGATCCGCAACCGGTTCCTCGTTCCGCTCCGGCTTCATGTCCTGGCCTCCCTGCTCGTGCTTGAGGGCCTGATTAGCCGGGTGCGCGGGCTGCTGCTCGTGCTCGACGAGCCTGCTGGTGGCGTCGTCCTCCTCCTCCTTGGCCACCGCCAGCCGCGGCGTCCCGGACGGCTGATCCGACTGCTCCCGGTTGCCCCCCTGCCGCCAGCCACAGCCACCGGATCAGACACCAACGTAGTAATAGAAAAGGTGAAGCGGACGAAGGGGGAGGGGAAAGGGAACCTGGTCCTGGAGGGATGATGCGGGCGAGGGGACGCTGAGCTCGTCGCGCCACTCGCGGAGCATCTGGTGGAGCTGCGCCTCGAGGAGGACGGCGTCGGTGGAGCGGGCCTCCTTGCGGGCGTACTGGAGGCCGGAGAACATGTCCTGGAGGTCGTCGACGCGGGTCTTGGCGCGCGCGCGGAACTGCTGGTGCCGCGCCGACCCCGACCGCGACGGCCCCTTCCGCATCGCGCCTCTACCTCTGCCTCTGCCCCGATCGATCGGCGGCGGCCCGGCGGCGGGGTGGGTCGGCCTCTCCCTCTTCGCTCCTCCTCCTCCTCCCTTTGCGGCAGGAAAGGTGCTGTTTTTCGCTCGGTATGGCTGCCACTTTGCTGGGTCGGCTCGGGAAGAAAAGGAGGCGGCGGGGTCCGGCGAGCAGATAGGCAGGAATCCACGACTCGTCAAAGCCGAAAGCGTCGTCTCCAGTAGTAACAGTAGTCTTCGGCTCTTCTTCTTTGGGTAATTCTTTGTGACTTTGTGTGTTAATAATTTACACATAGTCTCTTGACTGTCGTCGTGTCTCGCTCGATCAGATTCCTCTACAGTCTACCCTCGTGTTGGATCGTTGTTCTTTTGGCTTTGTCCACCGATCAAGGACGATGCAGGTAGGCACCTCAAGATTCTTGATGTCTCAAAAGCCTTCGTCACGTTGCAAACTTGCAGTGAGCGTTGGTGATATTTGTAGATAAAGGGAAAAGGAAAAGAATCAATTATATTTGGAGGATAATTCTCCTTTTCTTTTCTTGAAATATCAGCAGATGTTGGGATCCATTGGTTAGCAGGGAGAACTCTTACACATGTTGCCCGGACAAATTTTGTCCGAAAAAGAATAGAAAAGACAGAGAGAAGAAAACTCACGGCGACAAACCAGCCAGCCTCATGGCACTGGCTCGTCACTCTTGCGATATCGCGCGACAACTGTGTCACATAGGGCCATCACCGCAATGCTACCCAAGCGCACATTCATGGTTCAGGGGGTGCCACCCTAGCTTTCTTCACACTGCCCAAACGCGTGGCGTGAGTGACGAGGGTTAACTCGACAAATATCCTATATGAAGGACTTAGGATCGGGGAGATAGGGCGTTGGATGAACTCGAAGGTAATCGACACACACTCTTTGTACGTCCGTATTTTTCTTGGGTACGATGACTGGATTGGATACCCAACTCGAAGTTTTTATTTCTCTGATAAATCCGGCGTTTTCTAGCCTGTGCAACTTTGATGCTATCGCCTTCCTCTTGGGTTCATCAAATCGTCGCAATGGTTGTTTGACTGGCTTTGCTTTGGGATCTACATTTAGTGCGTGCTCGACGAGTTTCCTGGGAACCCCTGGCATGTCTGAAGGACACCAGGCGAAGATTTCCCAGTGCTCACGGAGGAACTCGATGAGTGCGCTTTCCTATGCGGGATCCAGGTTTACCGCAATCGATGTTGTTTTGTTCGGGTCCGTAGGGTGGACCTGGATTTTCTTCGAGTCCTGAGTTGTGTCGAAAGCCTGATCTGGCAGGGATTGTCCAACATCGGGTAGGACATTATGATTGGTTTCTCCTTTCAGCCTCTCATATTCTGCTGTCATGCCAAAGGTTTGCGCCATTCTATTGAATTCTCTGTCGCAAGTGTTGGCTACTTCGAAGCTCCCATGTACTGTAATTGTTCCTTTAGGTCCTGGAATTTTTAGCGTTAGATACGCGTAGTGAGGTACTGCCATGAACTTTGCAAATGCTAGGCGCCCTAGAATTGCGTGGTACTGTGAGGGCCAGTCCATAACTTCAAATTCCAACTTCTCCCTGCGATAGTTGCTGCTACTGCCGAAACAGACATCGAGTTCTATTTTCCCCAGAGGGTAATTTGCGGCTCCTGGTACTATTCCATGGAAAGAGCAATCGGTTGGCTTCAGGCTTGACAGCGAAATGCACATTGCCTTCAGGGTTCTAGCATATATTAGGTTTATGCCGCTTCCTGCATCCATGAATACTCTCCCGATGTCGTATCCTCCTATTTGCGCTTTCAATACCATTGGCGAGTGGCCCGGCCTGGGAACTTTCCTTGGGTGGTGACGAGGGGTTAACTCGACAAATGTCCTAGATGAAGGACTTAAGATCGGGGAGATAGGGCATCGGATGAACTCGAAGGTAAAGTTAGTCGAAATAGGTATGCGTCGAAAGTAAACTTGGGTGTTTAACCTGGCTTGCTTTCAATCTGCCCCACACCATCCCCTCCTGGCCCCTATATATAGATGGCCAGGTCTCGAGGATCGGGTAGGGTCCGATACAGATTACAATATCGTCATATGGTAGGAACTCGTATTCGACTATCATTACAATTCGGCCTAGCTATACGGGCCTCAGGGGTACTCAACTAACGGGCTCTATTAACTATACCCTTGTCAGTAGCCCCTGAGATTCTACCAGAATTGCAGATTCGGGTTAAATCTCTAATATTTAAATCTTCGACTTGATCAATTCTTCAACTTCTTCTTATCTTCGAATCTTTGACTTGGTCTTTCGACTTATTTTCATGATATTCTTTCGCAAGGGGTTTTGATGAACAAGCCTAACAACTCTGACGGATCAAGAGGTCAGTTAACTGCCGGAATAGATACTTGTCACCTACTTTAAATTCAATCCCCTTGGATTTGAATTCGGGATACCGATCAAACCCATTCTTTTGCCGCATTTAGGACTTACAAAGAATGAATCCCAGTGATTCTCAGGGTACCCAGTGCGTCCACCAGGATTTTCTTCGCGTCGTAGACACGGATACATACCAGCAGAGCGCATCTATGTGCGTATACCAGGCCACACAGGACGGATCCTGGGGTCTTACCTTCGTGACAAGTCACGGCATTCGAGTTGCGTTGCGATAACGCAACTCGAGAATCTTATGTCGCAGTCAAATTTTGACTGAAAATATTCGGGTTTCTTCAACCATAAAACTCGCTCCCGATGGGAGTAACACTCCTGTACTTCTCCAACTTTAATGCTTTACCCAGAAATATCGTCGGGTGCGCGCTCAGCGCTCCCGATGGGAGTAGCCCCCGAGGCTATAGTCGAAAAAGACTTTTTCGAGTATAGGCTCAAAATATAGCGTAGTCCATAATACTTCAACTCGAGATACTTCAACTTCGAGATACTTTTAAGAACATCTTGTCGTCGAATACTAATCCACCACTTCAGAGAGAAGTTGTATTCACCATTCTTGAAAATAGTAGCCCCCATGGCTATAATCGAAACTCCTTCGTATACAGTCTTGTGCACCTGTTTTGCACTTGTCGGCACCATCTTTTCCTCTTTCTTATATTATCTTCTTCATGACATCAATGAGTACGTCACTCTGTACCATTGCGAACCGTTGCATGGGCAGTACTATAAATTTCTTAATTTTTGACCGTTAGTGGGCTTACCGTTTCCTACCTTTGTGCCACGTCATAGCCCACGATCCTTCTCCCAGAAGATATATAAGGGGAAATCGTGGGGAATCTTACTGTTTACCAGCTCTTTCTCTCTGCCACCGCCGCCACTGTCGATCTTGCTTCCTTCTCCTTTTGTGCATAGCCCCCAGGCACAGATCTGATAGATGCGCGTGAAGCACCTAGCGAGCAAGAACGCCATGGCCAAGGGAAAATTGAACGCTGCGACCAGCTGGGTGACCTCTGCCATCACGGAGAAGGAGGTGGAGAAGGCCCGGACGGACGGCCTCATCTCCGCCCAAGATTCAATCAAGTTTCCAAGCACGGAGCGGATCCCGAAGCCCCCGAGTGGTTATCGGGTAATGTTCCTCGCTTTCCTCCTCCGTGGTCTTTCTCTTCCTACCCACGAGTTCCTTCGTGGGCTTCTCTTTGTTTACGGTGTGCAGCTTCACCAGCTCACACCTAACTCTCTTCTGCATATTGCGTGTTTTGTGACTCTTTGCGAGTCATTCTTGGGCATTGAGCCCCATTTTCTTCTCTGGAGGTCAATCTTTCGGCTCCGCCCCAATGTTGCATTGGCTAGAAAACCCGAACTGGGCGGAGCCGTCGTTTCTGTGCGCCCTGAAGCACAATACCTTGAATTTTCTATGGCCGCATCTGTCCAAGGGTGGAGGACCAAGTGGTTCTATATCAAGGACCGCAAATCCTCTCCTAAAGATGAATACGGCCTACCTCCTTTTGATGCTTCCTAGGAGGTAAATAAATTAGCGTCGTGGGATACGCTCCCCTCAGATGCGGAAGTCGAACAAATTCTTCCTCTTCTTTCTCGCATCAAAGCTTTAAAAGGAGGTCAAGGAGGCGCTTTGTCGGGTATTCAACTCATGGCGTTTTTCATTCAACATCGAGTTCAACCCCTACAACACCGCCTTACCAAATTTTGGAGTTACTCCGGCTTGGAAGATCCTACCCGCGTCTCTGAAGATCTGATATCGAAAGAAGATGTCGACAAGCGGGTCAGGAGTCTCACCAAGCTCACCAAGGATCATGCAGTTGCTGATTTGACTGCTGATTTCTTTGACTCTGTACACCCTCTTCCTGATGTATATATCTGCTTACTTCTTGACTTCTTGTTGTCGATTTTCGTGTTTCTCAAACTATGTTTTCTTTTTCCTTACTTACTCTAATAACGCATTCGCGTGCAGGGACACCAATTTCTCCTCTCACGCCCCCCTCTTCCAGAGGCAGGGCCCCTTCCGGCTGATCTGGCCAGGTCTGTATCTGAAGCCCCCGAGGCTGATGACAATCAGGACGGAGATGATGCCGAAGAATCAGAAGAGGATACTAGTTCGTCGACATCGCTTCCTCATGTGCGGCCTAAAGACACTGGCTTGGACAAAAAGAGGAAACGAGTCGACGAATTTGCTTCTTCGAGTTCCTCTTTGCAACAAGCAGTTGCGGAGAAATCTCCTGTCTTGACAGAAGATATGGATCTCTTCGACCTCCTGGCGTCGTAAGTATTTTATTTGAGTTCTCCATTTGCATTATTCTTGTCTTGTTTCTGCAGTATGGCATATAACTTATTTTCTTCTTTATAGAGATGACGAAGAGCCGCCAAAAGATGATTCAACTGCTCCTTTGATGTCGCCAATGACCGCTGCTGAGCCCCCTGAGCCAGTTGCCGCACCGAGGGTCACCAGGGCTTCTGTCAAGAAGGTTCCGGAAACTCGAAGCAACAAACGCTCAAAGAAGGCCAAGGAACCCGACGTTTCTCTTGAGGCCCATGCATCGACGGGTTCTCCCGACGATGTGAGCGACTCCTCTTGCTTTTCCTTTTCTTGTCTTTCTTTTGCATATACTTGTGCTCTTACACGTCCTTTCTCTTAGGCATTATTGAAGAGATTTGTCGCCTTAGGCACGGAATGTGCTGGATACCTGAGGGTTGCGAAAGCGTCCGAAGGTGCACTTTTGACGTCTAGTCACAACTTTTTCCTTGTACTTATACTTTGCTCTTATCTGACACGCTTGCCTCTTCTTCTGTAGTTGCTCTGGCGATGGCTAACGCTCGGATTGCGTCGCTGGAGGCGGAGCTCCGTGCTTCTCAAAAAGCTTACGATGCTGTAGCCACTGCCAAGGCAAACGCTGAGAAGTCGCAGAAATCTGCGCTTGGTAAGGCGAAGAAAGCTGAAAAAGCTTTAGCTGATGCCAACAAGGATCATGCCCAGCGAGAGAAAGCCGTGGCGGAGCGTCTCCACACCATGTCCACTGCTGCTGAAAGTAAGTGTTTCGCCTTGTTTCCTATTTTTGACTTCTGTTGCACTGTTGTACGTGCTGACATCTTCCTCCTTCTTTTCTTTTCTACCTTCTTTGTGTCGTGCAGGATTTACCGGGGTATCTCCGTCGGCCCTGCAACCGGACGATGACCCTCTGATGACTGCGGTTAACCTGCTCGAGGAAAACTGGATATCTATCCAGGAAACTTTCGAGTTAGTTAACCGCGTTCTATCACGACTGTTTGTCGGGTTGTGGCCGAAGAAAAGGGCAGCAGTTCCGAAGGACGACATGAGTAATCTTGCCAAGTCCTTCGATACAACTGAAGACCCCACCCTCCAGCTGAAAGGGCTTTCTATTAAGCATGGCGCCGAGGGTGCTATCGCGCTGTCCCTTGCGCATGGTACGGACTTCGACTGGGAGAGGGTGAGCACTCCCCATGGCCGCACCCGTGACGAGATGAAGGCTTTCTTCGAGAAGGCGAAGAAGTTGGCACCTGCATTGGTGACACTTATTTCCCCTTCGGCATCCTCTGCGGCATCTGCTGCACCACCTCCAGCTGTGGAAGATCCAGTGCCGCCGTCGACTTCTGGCGAGGAATCTGCCGTGCCCTCTTCTGCCACGGAGCAAAATGCTGAGGTGGCGTAGACTCGGCTCTTTTGTAGTTTCAAGTTTCTCCTTTTTGAATGTAAAAACTTTTAGTTGCGTGCAACCCGAGAACTTTAGTCATAGGGTTGTGATCTCATGTAAATATATCTTTCTTATGAAGTCCTGTGCTGCCTTTCTGAAATGTTTCTTCTTCCTCTTCTTTCGTTTTCAGTTGACGCATGTCGATGACCCTTTGACTTGCAGGCCTGCTCCTTTCTCTGCCAATACGTTCAATTCGAGGATTCCGTCGCCTCCTAGTCGATGCGATCAATGCGCAGAATATTCTTCAAGGATTTCTGACCTTGAGGTTCGCTTGACTTCAGCCAAACGCCAAGCTCAGATGGCGTTTGATAAAGCTGGCAAAACTTCTGCCCTGACGAAGCAGGTATCGATTCTTGGTGATGAAGTGTCCAGCTTGATGGCAAAGATTTTGCATCACGAAGAATGCAATTCTTTTATTCTTGGTATCGTCGAATCCGCTTGTGAAATGTTGCGATGTAAGTTTCCTCTCGACTTATTTTCTTCTCTTTTTGCTCTACTGTTACTCGTGGTTTCTTCGTTTCGGGCTCTGCGATGCGTCCTTCGAGTAGCTTGACGCCCTCTGTAGTTGCGCTTTTTTGCCTTTTCTGCATGGTTGGCTATTACGCCAAAATTTTGCGCCATCTTGTGGAACTCCCTGTCGCAGAGATCTGAGATTTCAAAACTCCCTTTTACTGTAATTATTCCTCTTGGTCCTGGCATTTTAAGTACCAAATATGTATAGTGGGGAACTGCCATGAATCACAAAAACGTGGGTCGTCCAAGGATCGCGTGATATTGAGATGGCCAGTCCATGACTTCAAAGTCTAGCTTTTCTCTTCTGTAGTTCTGTCGGTTGCCGAAGCAAACATTGAGTGCTATTCGACCCAATGGGTAATTGGCACTTCCTGGCATGATTCCGTGGAAGGAACAATCCGTTGGTTTCAGGAACTCTAGTGATATATGCATTGCTCGGAGCGTTTTCGCATATATCAGGTTAATTCCACTCCCTGCGTCCATGAATATTCTATCGACATCATACGCACCGATTTGAGCTTTGAGTACCAAAGGCGCGTTTCCCGGCCGAGGTACTGTTATAGGGTGGTCTTCTCTGTTGAACTCGATTGGTTGTTCTGACCAGTGCAGATACTCCGTTGCGGATGGAGGTGAGATGACTGCTAGATTGACTTGTCGAGTTATACTCTTCTCTTCTTTGTTCGACTTGGGCACCGGTTGTATCATTGCTGTGATGTGTCCTTTTGATGGGACATACCCTTCGTCGTCGTCGTGTCCTTGGTTTTGCTGGTCTTGTCCTTGAGGAGCTCCGTTGTTTCCTTGTTGTTTTGCTGGAGGATTGTTGCTTCCTTCAAATCCTTGTCGCCTTGCTTCAGTTTGCTTGTTTAGCGCTGCCTCTTGTAGTTTTAAGAATGTTGTGCAGTCTTTCATTGCGTGCCTTGATACTCGCTTCCCATCGACGAACGCTGAGTGTATATGACAAGGCCCGTTGAGCATATCTTCTGGCGATGGGTTGTACTCTCTGGGTTCTCTTGTAGAGAACTTTTTATAGTCCTCCTTTCCGTAGCTTCGATATCCCGAGCTTCTACGATCACTTCCTTGATAGCTGTTGTCTTTGTATCCTGCGGCGACTTGGCTATGGGAGCCGTAGGTGTCGTAATTTCGGGGTCGTCTCCTTTGACTTCCATATCTGTTTCTTCTGTCGTCCTCTGGAGATCGCGTCCGCTTGTTGTTGCACGCATCTTCTCCATCTGCAAATCTGTTTGCTGTGTCCATGAGGTCTGGCACTGTTTTTGGCTTGATTCTACCCATCTCCTCGACTAGGTCTCTGTGACACCCCCGAATTTAAAACAAATTCGAAGTGCCCGTTATGTATTCCACCACAATCCCAGAATCATTGTTGTGATACACATAACGTAGTTGGTAACCAGTTCCATAGACATTACAATACGATGGTTCAAATACAATGGTCATAGTGACCAAGTTCATATTACAACACAATATAGCAGCGGAAATAACGTCTTCGGGTCCATGCCTTCACCCTACAGGCAATGGCGACTCAGTAGAAGATCTTAGTTCTGATACTCTTCTTCATAACCTTCCTCCGGATACTCTTCCCCATAGTCTGGCCAAGTTGATAGCCAGGGACACAGCCATGAGTACATTGGATGCACTCGCAAACCATCTTATAAATGAAATGATGAAGTAGATATGCAAGGTTGATATGGTGGACTAAGCACTAAGTTCATTTGCAAAAGCTAGTTTTGTTTCCCAAGAATTGTTCATTGGTAGAAAAGAGGTTTAGTTCTCTAAGTTCAATCTAAAGAGGAACTTCAAGTGTGTCACATCAATGTCAAGTCAAGTCATTCACCAAGTTCACCATAAGTTATTATCATTCTTGACAAAAGTCAAGTACAGCTTGCCAACTGTCCATAACCGAGGACGCGGCTATTCGAATAGTTTTGAAACCTCTGCAGAGGGGTACACTTTACCCACAAGATTCGATACATCTGCCGGGAGAAATCCACGGATCGTCATACACAAAGTATGCGAGGTTCAGATAATCAAACAAACTCTTTCACTTGCTCACTCTAGTATCGGATCCTTTCCTAGAGCCCGAGACATGGACATCTCCGTTCCGGCGTCTCTAGTTTTGCCTGCTCCAGGATGCTGGATGAATGGAAATTTTCCACCCGGTTCAGAAGTACCCGCGCACGGTGCACTTCTATAAAGGATGATACAAGGCCTCCCATACTAGGGTAAACAAGCTACGGACTAAGCCCCTTCCCATTTAGGGGTAGTGTGGTCGTACGGTAATGGTTCGCTCACATGGTACATCACTTATTATCATTTAGCAAATACATTCCATAGTCTTTAGTCAAGATTATTTTCCTTCATAAAACTATCATGTAGGAGAAATCTTCAATTCAAGTTTTCAAGTTCATGTCACCAACTTCAAATAGGGTTCCCCTTATAGATGGCCTCAATTTTATTAGCGACTAAGCAACTACATTGAGTGATGTTTAAAACTAAGGGAAATCTTGGATAACTCAGCTTGATGCTCTTGTTAAGCAAGATATCACTACACAACTATCATTCTACTCTAGCAATTCAATCATGCAATTTACTTAAAACAAGTGGAATGCAATAGTAAAGCTAGGCATTTGGAGTATGATTCAAAAGATGGCTTGCCTTGGTTGGCAAAGTGTTCGGGGTAGTCTTCTTCTTCTTGATAAAATTCCCCTTCAATATCCTCCTCAGCAACACTAGCGTCTAATAACGAATAAACACAAGGCACACAATCACTACACAATGCTAACAACACACCACACACACATACTTGTTTTCAAACAATAGCATTCATGTTAGATTTTATTGAGTTGGGTTGCAAGGTTTCTTCCAAGTGTTCATCAATGGTGTAAGTTAGATTTTTCTACCAGGTGCCATATGTTGTTTCCTTTCTAAGCATTGGTATTACACTAGGGGTATTAGGACTAGTTCAAGTGGGGAGGAATTAATTAAGTGAATTGGTATTGAGGGAAAAACTAATCTAAGTGTTTATTAGGGATCTAATATTTTATGCTACAAACTAGGATTGGATTAGGGTCTAATTGATACCACTAACATGGTCTTAATGGATTGGGGTTGGGCTAAACAGTAGACAAGTTGACTAGTGAGTTCATAAGCCAAGTTTCAAATTTTTAGGAGGTTTAAACAATTTTCTAGAATTTTCCTAAGATTAATAGGGCTATGGTCAAAGTATTCTTATTGAATTAAATCCCTAACTCAAATTTAATTCTAACTAGTTTCAGAGGGTAGATCATTTCCTAAGCTTTCCAACGCATATTTATTTGCTAGAAATGGATTTCTAAATCTCTTGGAATTCAAGTTTGAAAATCATATCTGAAACATATTTGAAATAATTCAAAATGAGCGGGAAATAAAGAAAAACGAATCGGACCCAAACTAACTGAACCGGGCCCAATTCCGAATAATCCCGAACGGGCCGGCCCAGTACCTCTTCGCACGGGGCGGGAAACGTTTGAAAACAAACTGACAGGTGGGGCCTACTCGTCAGCTCACTTAACGCGCCGAATCGGTATGCTGCTGTTGGATTCTAATCCAACGGCGCTTCTGCGTCGTGTTCACGGCGAGGGCGGGAGCTCACCTGCGCACGGCGAGGAAGACGACAGCGACGGCGAGGCGCGTAGGGGAAGCAGGGCTTGATGGCGAGGGGCGGAAAAGACTCTGGCGGCACTCCTCCTCCACTTCCCGGCGTCCGCTTGCCCAACGGGGGTCGAATGCGGCGGCGCCTCCTGCGTCCAGTAGCTCACCGGCGGAGCTGGCGACGTCGAACGGGAGAGAGCTGGGAGAAGAGAGGGTGTCTGGGGGCTTGCTGGGGATGGGGTGCGTTCGATCGTGTGCTCGGAGAGGGCTTTTATAGGCCAGGACGTCGGGGGCGAGGGTGGCCAGGAGGTGGCCAGAACGGGGGCCCTGGCGACGTGCGATGAGCAACACCGGGCGCGGCGGCCTTGCTTGCGTGCTGGCGGGGCTTGGTCGCGGTGACGGGGCACTGTGGGTAGGCTGTGGCGAGCTCCCGCTGGTCGGCATCGTGCGGAGAGAAGAGAGACAGAGAATGGGGGTCTGGGCGGCTCTTCCTCTTCTCCTCCACGTCTTACGGCCTGGGTCGGGGCTGGGGAGGCTGGGCTCGACCGAGGGAGTGTCCACGGCATGGCTACAGGGCCTGGGGCGAACGAGAACAGTGATGATCACAGTAGCTTCGATTTTCTGGATTTTTGCTCACCACGTGTTCGATCAAATGCCCGCAAGAAATCAAATTTCAAATTTTTGAAAATGGCCACTGTGGTTTGTCAAGATATTGGACAAGGGTTCCAGGGGTATTTTTGTTACAAAGAAAGATGATGTTTTGCAGAAATCATATTTCAAATTTTGGGTATTGTCACTGTTTCAGATTCAATCTTTGGTAGATGTTTGGGTTAGGTTAAGATTTGAATTTTTTTTGAAAATTCTTGCTTGAGTTAGTATGTGACCTGGTCAAGCTCAACTAACTGACCACACCCTTACTTGGGTTACAGAATTCTTATTCTAAGTATCCAAAGTAGGGTAGTCAATAATAATTTCTAGATCAACTTTTTCTTCTCTTTTTCTTTCTTTCTTTTGTTTCTGGTTTCTTTAGCTCTTATAATCCTTCTCTAATGCTTCTGTTGGTTAAGCTTGAAGTAACTAAGAATTGCACAACCAATTATAACACACATGAAATCATAAAAGACATGTAATAGAAAATATATGCATACATGCAATATGAGTGAAGAAGTTTTAATTGGTCCAAAATTTGGCACTTCAATTAATAGGAAATGGATTACAAATATTTGGGTTGCTACAATCTTCCCCCCTTAAAAAGAATCTCGTCCCCGAGATTCACTAACTAAGAACTGAAAAGATTGGGAAATTCTTTCTGAAGGTAATCTTCTCGTTCCCAAGTGGCTTCATCTTCGGTGTGATTACTCCACTGAACTTTCAGAAACTTGATGCTTCGGGTTCGAGTGGTTCGATATGCTTCTTTGAGGATACGGGTAGGCACTTCACGATAGGTCAAATCCTTGTTGATGTCCACCGAACGGTGATCAATATTCTTGAAGATTTCTGGCTTCTCCGGGACTTCAAGACATTTCCGAAGTAAAGACACGTGAAAGACATCGTGCACTTCAGACAATTCAGGGGGCATCTCCAACTGATAAGACACTTCTCCTCTGCGGCCTAGTATCTTGAAGGGTCCAATATACCTTGGTGCCAGCTTTCCTTTTACTTGGAATCTCTGCATTCCCTTGAGAGGTGATACTCTAAGATAAACAAAATCTCCAATCTTGAAGGTCAGTTCTCTTCGTCTCTTGTCGGCATAACTCTTCTGTCTAGACTGGGCTGCCTTGAGGTAATCACGAATCATGCGAACCTTCTCTTCAGCCTCTTGCAGAATGTCCGGTCCAAATATCTGACTGTCTCCTATTTCAGACCAATTCAAAGGGGTACGACACTTTCTTCCATATAAAGCTTCAAATGGGGCCATTTGCAAACTGGCTTGATAACTGTTGTTGTAGGAAAACTCCGCGAAAGGCAGACAATCTTCCCACTTGGCTCCATAGGCTAGAACACAGGCTCTCAACATATCTTCAAGTATCTGATTTACTATTTCAGTCTGTCCATCAGTCTGAGGATGGTAAGCTGTGCTAAAGGCTAATTTGGTTCCCAAGGCTTGATGCAAACTTCTCCAAAATCTTGAGGTGAATTGGGTTCCTCGATCGGAAACTATGGTTTTAGGGACTCCATGCAAACTAACAATTCTGGATAGATAAAGATCTACCAGCTGTCCTGATGTATAAGTGGTCTTGATAGGAATAAAGTGGGCAACTTTGGTCAGTCTATCCACAATGACCCAGATAGAGTCATTCCCGCGGCTAGACCTTGGAAATCCAATGATGAAATCCATTCCAACAGATTCCCACTTCCATTCCGGAACTTGCAAAGGTTGCAGCAATCCAGCAGGACGTTGATGTTCAGCCATGACTCTTTGACAAATATCACACTTAGATATGAACGATGCAATCTCACGCTTCATCCCATGCCACCAAAATTGTTCCTTTAGATCTTGGTACATCTTAGTTCCACCGGGATGAATGGAGTAAGGTGTCTCATGGGCTTGCCTCATAATGACTTCCTTCAGTTCTGAATCAGCAGGCACACAAATACGTCCTTTATACCAAAGAACTCCTTGATCATCTTCTTCAAATCCTGGCACCTTGCCGGAACTAATTCTGTGCTTAATTCCATCAATACTCTCATTTCTCTTCTAGGCTTCTTTGATTTGGCTCATCAAGGTAGGTTGAAACTCAAGGTTGGCTAAGAATCCTCGACTGACTAGTTCCAATCCAAAATTTTCAAACTCTTGGTGCAACATGGGTTGCTCCTCTTTGATCATCATATTCAACGAGCATGGCTTTCTACTCAATGCATCGGCCACTACGTTGGCCTTACCAGGGTGATAATGAATTTCCAGATCATAATCCTTGATCAACTCTATCCATCTTCTTTGCCTCATGTTTAACTCCTTCTGAGTGAAAATATACTTCAAACTCTTGTGGTCGGTGTAGATCTCGCAACGGTTACCCATAAGATAGTGCCTCCAAGTCTTCAAAGCTAGAACTACGGCTGCTAACTCCAGATCATGGGTTGGATAGTTTTCTTCATGAGGTCGAAGCTGCCGGGAGAGGTAAGCTATGACCTTGCCTTCTTGCATTAACACACAACCAAGTCCAAGTTTGGAAGCGTCGCAATAGACATCAAAGTTTTTGGTGATATCGGGCATGGTTAGGACGGGTGCGGTTACTAATCGCTTCTTGAGCTCTTGAAAACTCTCTTCACACTTAGGGGTCCATTCAAACTTCTTGTCCTTCTTCAATAGTTGGGTCATTGGCCGGGCAATGCTTGAAAACCCTTCAACAAATTTACGGTAATATCCTGCTAATCCGAGAAAACCTCTAACTTCAGTTTGAGTGGTAGGGGCTTCCCATGCCATGACTGATTTGATCTTCTTTGGGTCTACTGATATTCCTCCAGCTGATAATACATGGCCTAGGAATCCAACTTCCTTCAACCAGAACTCACATTTACTAAACTTGGCGTATAGCTGATGCTCTCTAAGAGTCTCTAAGATTAATCTCAGATGGGTTGCATGCTCTTCTTCAGACTTGGAGTAGATAAGAATGTCATCAATGAAGACAACAACAAACTTATCCAAGAACTCCATAAAAACCTTATTCATGAGGTTCATGAAATAGGCAGGGGCATTAGTTAATCCAAAGGACATTACGGTGTACTCATACAATCCGTATCGGGTAGTGAAGGCTGTTTTGGGTATATCAGTTGCACGGATTTTCAGTTGATGGTATCCAGTTCTAAGGTCTATCTTTGAGAAGACTTGAGCTCCGGTCAATTGGTCAAACAGATCATCTATCTTGGGAAGAGGATACTTATTCTTGATGGTCACATCATTTAGCTTGCGGTAATCAGTGCATAGTCGGCTGGAACCGTCACTTTTATCCACAAACAAGACGGGTGATCTCCAAGCGGAAGAACTTGGCTGAATCAATCCCTTACTCAAAAGGTCATCCAATTGCTTCTTTAACTCCACTAGTTCTGCTGGGTTCATACGATAGGGTCGTTGGGCTATAGATCCCGTTCCGGGGATAAGCTCAATGATAAACTCAATATCCCGATCCGGTGGCATTCCGGGTAGCTCATCGGGAAAAACATCTGGGTATTCACAGACGATGGGAACTTGCTCTAGAGTTGGTCCTGCGATACTCTTATGACATCTGGTGATTTGGGTTGGTTTTACGGACACATGCTTTACTAAAATTCCATTGCTACTCCTCATAGTGATGGTCTTTTTGGCACAATCTATAATTCCTTGATGTTGAGACATCCAATCCATGCCTAGGACTACTTCCAATCCTTTGGTTCCTAACACAATCAAACTGGCTAAGAATGATATCCCATGGATTTCTATGGGCACTGCCAAGCAGGTCCAACTAGCCTTGGTTATTGACCCAGGTATTTGCACAGACATGGTATTTTTCAGGGGTGTTTGTTGAAGTCCACTTTTATCAACGAATAACTGAGTAACAAACGAGTGTGAAGCTCCAGAATCAAACAAAACTCTTGCAGGAACTGAATTAACAGGGAACATACCAAGCACAACGTCAGTTGCTTCCTGAGCTTCTTCAACATTCATGTGGTTCAGACGGCCTCGAGGGTGAGGCTGGTTCCTTGGTGGATAATTCTTGCCATTTCCAACACGGCGCTGCTGCTGAGCAGGAGCAGTGGTCTTTGATGCATCATTCAGCTTCTTCGGGCACTCATTGGAGTAATGCCCCTTGATTCCGCACTCATAACAGGTAACACCAGATTTGTCACCCGACTTGGGCAGCACAGGGGTGCCATTTGGCCTAGGGGTATTGGGGTTGAAGTTGTTGCCATTAGGTCTTGGAGGTGCATGGTTGAAGTTGTTGCCGGTCGGACGGTTGGGATAGTTGGGACGTGGAGCAGGTGCAGATGGCCTCATAGGTCTAGGGGCAAAACCCATAGGTGGATTTCCCCTTGGCTTCTGCGAGTTGCTTGAGTTGCCTTGATACATCATACGGCGCTTGCGGTTCTCCACAGCTTGCTTGAGTTTGCCTTCCATCTGAATGGCAGAATCCACCAATGACTCCAGGTCTGCAAAGGGAATGCTAACCAGGACACATTGCATCTCATCATGAAGTCCATTCAGAAACCTTTCTTGCTTCTTCTCATTGGTGTTGGTGTCATCTGGGGCATACCTAGACAAGGTAAGGAACTTGTCACGGTAGTCAACCACAGAGAGGGAACCTTGCTTCAGATTTCTAAACTCATCTCTCATCCTCTTAACTAAACCCAAAGGAACATGGGCTTTGCTAAACTTGCTCTTGAACTCCTCCCAAGGCGTCACATACCCTTGGGCTTGCATTGCATGGGTGCTATCCCACCAAGCTCTTGCGGCTCCAGCAAGATAGTGGGTGGTGTACAAGACCTTCTCATTTTCGCCAACTCCGGCGACTGCCAAATTGTTCTCCATGGTGCGAAGCCAGTCATCAGCATCTAATGGTTCTTCAGACTTAGTGAACATAGGTGGGTTGGTGTTTTGGAAACTCTTTAGCTTGGATCGGTGATCATCATTGCCATTGTTCTCTCCTTCACCATGGCCATTTCCATTGCCATTGTTGTGGTTCATTGCCATCTGGGTTAGTTGCTGAAGAGTGGCCAAGTTAGCTTGGCGCTCAGCTCGGGCTGCTTCCCGGTCTTCCATGATCAACCTTAGCAGTTGTGCTACTTCCGGGTTCGGAGGTGGGGGTACTCGCGGCATCTGAAGATAAGGTGTGTAAGGCAAGAGGGAAAAGCTAATTGCTAAGATTTAAATGTAACATAGATGATGCAATTTTTGGTCTTACTAAGGCCTTAAAGGCCAAATTCATATTTCAACAAACATCAAACATACCACACATACGAGTTCACACCTTACAAATGGTTTACATCAAACCATTGCGACTCGTCTACTAGAGAGGGGGATACAACTCACACCTACACGAAGTGACTTAAAGTAAACTCATAACTAGATAACACTTGGATCTCCCGTCTAAACATCGGGCTCCTCGGGATCTTCCTCCTCATCATCCTCAATGAATCCATTATCCTCATCATCATCCTGATCATCAAGGTCCTCCATGAAATCATCCTCATCACTAATGAGGGCATTATCCTCCTTGCGGAGGTCAATGCCTTCCTCCTCACCAAGGTGGCTCTCTAGATCCTCAATGTACTCAGTCAGCTCAGCCACATTGGCCTTCAGCTCCACAATGGTCTGATCCCTCTCATCGCGCTGGCGGCGAAGACTCTTGCGATCCCTAGCAAGGATTCTGATGGTGCTTCTCGCCTCCACAAGTGCGAAGTGCTCAAGGTTGGCCTTGGTACGGGCACGATCTGCCTCCTGCTGAGTGGAGTACAGCAAGAAGTCCATGTGATCGATATATGTACTCGGCTCATTCTGCCCTGGCATGTTGATACGTCTCAAACGTATCTATAATTTTTGATGCTCCATGCTTGTTTTTACACCATTTGCCTATTGTTTCGTTACACTTAGTGGCATTTTTATGCATTTTCCGGAACTAACCTATTAACGAAGTGCCACAGTGCCAGTTTCCTGTTTTCTGCTGTTTTTGTGTTACAGAAGTGATACACAGGATATATTCTCGGAATTGGACGAAACAAGTTCCTGAAGACTTATATCACGGGGAAGCTTCCAGACATCCGAAGAAGAGACGGAGGAGGGCCACGTGGGCCCCACACGCACAGGCGGCGCAGCCAGGTCCCTGGCCGCGCCACCCCTGTGTGAGGGGGCCTGGTCCCTCCTCTGACATCGCCCCTTCGCCTATAAAGACCCCCCGACGAGAAAAACCTAAGGGCCCGATCAGTTTTCCAGAATACATCGCGATCCGCCGCCGCCGTCGACCCGAAGATCGGGAGGGTCCAGAAGCTCTTCCCGGCACCCTACCGGAGAGGGGAATCGCCACCGGAGGTCTTCTTCATCGCCATGCTTGCCTCCGGAGCGATGAGTGAGTAGTCTACCTTGGACTATGGGTCCATAGCAGTAGCTAGATGGTTGTCTTCTCCACCATGTGCTTCATGTTTAGATCTCATGAGCTGCCATACATGATTGAGATCACCGTTATGTAATTCTATGATGTTGGTTTGTTGGGATCCGATGAATATTGGTGTTTATGATTAAGTTGCTGTACTGAATTATATCTTTTGTTATCTCTATGTTGTTTATGATCTTGCATGCTCTCCGTTGTTAGTAGCTATCTTGGCCGAGTAGTTGCTAGTGACTCCAAGAGGGGGTATTTATGCTCGATAGTGGGTTCATGTCTCTATTTCACCTGGGGGAGTGACAGAAACCTCTAAGGTGGTAGATGTGCTGTTGCTACTAGGGAGAAAACAACATTCATATGCTCAAGGGCATATGCTTTGTTTACATTACACACTTTGCTTAATGCAATTATCTGTTGTTCGCAACTTAATACTTCTAGGGTGTTCGGATGATATCCCCGGGAGTGGATTATTAGTCATAGATGCAGTTGGATGGCGGTCTATGTATTTTGTTGTAATGCCCAGAGTAAATCTCATAGTGATCTTCTTGACATATCACGTTATCTTTATTCTATCAATTGCCCAACTGTAATTTGTTTACCCAGCATGTTATTTATCTATGGAGAGACACCACTAGTGAACTGTGGACCCCGGTCCTATTTTAATCATATTGCAATCGCCTGTTTACTTTTCCCGCACTGTTTACTTTACTCGCACATTACTACTGTTTTCCACTCGATACACTCATAACCTTTGTTTCAAGCAAACCGGTGAGATTGACAACCTCATCGCAAGTTGGGAACAAAGTACTTGTTTGTGTGTGTGTAGGTTCCACAACACCTTCAGTCGTCATCGTCTCCCTTCTCCTGTTCGATAAACCTTGGTTTCTTAATTGAGGGAAAACTTGCTGCTACACTCATCATACCTTCCTCTTGGGGTTCCCAACGGGCTGGTCATTCACCACGCACAAGGACAGTTTGCTCCCGCATCAACTTGGAGTAGCAGCTATTTTTCTGGCGCCGTTGCCGGGGAAGAGAGAAGACTTCTGCGAGGGGAGTTCTTCGCACACACATTCTTTACTTTGTTATTTGTTTTGCTTTACTTTATTTTATTTTACCTGCATTGCTTTTTATATCAAAAACCCAAAAAAAATTAGAATCCTTGGTAGCTGTTTTTACTTGTTTACTTTCGTTTTGCTGAAATGGGTACTCCTAAAAACACCAAGTTGTGTGACTTTGCTAGCACGAACAATAGTGATTTTATCTGCACTCCTATTGCACCACCTGTTCCTGCTACCACCTTTTATGAGATCAAGCCTGCTTTATTGAACCTTGTTATGAAAGAGCAATTTTCTGGTGCTAGTACTGAAGATGCTGCAGCTCATCTCAACAATTTTGTTGAGCTATGTGAGATGCAGAAATATAAGGATGTTGATAGTGATATTATTAAGCTCAAGTTGTTTCCTTTTTCTTTGAGAGGAAAGGCTAAAGATTGGTTGCTGTCTTTGACTAAGAATAGTATTGATTCATGGGCTAAGTGTAAGGATGCTTTTATTGGTAGATACTATCCTCCTGCTAAGATTATAGCTTTGCGCAGCAATATTATGAAGTTTACTCAGTTTGATAATGAACATGTTGCTCAAGCTTGGGAAAGAATGAAATCTATGGTAAAGAATTGCCCCACTCATGGACTGACTACTTGGATGATTATCCAAACTTTTTATGCAGGACTGAATTTTTCTTCAAGGAACCTACTTGATTCAGCTGCTGGAGGCACTTTTATGTCCCTTACCTTGGGCGCCACATCAAAGCTACTCGACAACATGATGGTAAATTATTCCGAATGGCACACCGAGAGAGCTCCACAAGGTAAGAAGGTAAATTCTGTTGAGGAAACCTCTTCCTTGAGTGATAAGATTGATACCATTATGGCTATGCTTGCTAATGATAGGACTCATGTTGATCCTAATAATGTTCCTTTGGCCTCTCTGGTTGCCCAAGAAGAGCAAGTTGATGTGAATTTCATTAGAAATAACAATTTTAATAACAATGCTTATAGGAACAATTTTGCTAGTAACAATTATAGGCCGTATCCTTCTACCAATGGTAATGGTTATGGTAACTCTTATGGTAATTCCTACAACAACACTAGGGCCGCGCCCTCCGAGCTTGAGGTAATGCTCAAGGAATTCATCGGTAAACAAACTGCTTTTAACAAGTCTGTTGAGGAAAAGTTAGGCAAAATTGATATTCTTGCTTCTAAAGTTGATAGCCTTGCTCATGATGTTGAACTTCTGAAATTAAAAGTGTTTCCTAATGATGTGAATGTGAGCAATGTTGTTGCTGCCGCTAATGCTACCCAAGTTGGAATTGATGAAAATATTAGATTGTTAGCGGAATTGCATGCCAGGTGGGAAAGAGAAGAT
The DNA here is from genome assembly GCA_007115705.1 of Dactylis glomerata. Taxonomy (NCBI): domain Eukaryota; kingdom Viridiplantae; phylum Streptophyta; class Magnoliopsida; order Poales; family Poaceae; genus Dactylis; species Dactylis glomerata. The sequence goes on from QXEO01000184.1 coordinate 2,354,983, forward strand.
GAGATGGCTAGAGAGATGAAGGTATGTACTATTACTACCTCTAATGATGTTGCTCCTACTGATAGCAACCCTCTTACTTTGATTGGTGTAGAGAAAACTCCCACTCCTTGTGTTAAAAAGCCTAAAACTGCCAAAACTTTTTCTCAAAAGAGTGCTGAAATTTTTCGGAGTGTGGGAGATGATAGCTCTATTTCTTTTAATGATTTTGATGTTGATGGCTGCAATATATCTGAAGTAATTTTGTTCTTGCAAAAGCTTGCTTTGACTCCCAATGCTAGTTCTTTAAATATTGCTTTTACAAAGCATATTACCAATGCTCTCATGAAAAGTTGAAGCAAAAAGCTTCTGTTCCCAAGAAGTTAGAAGATGGTTGGGAACCCATCATTGATATGCATGTTAATGGTTATGATTGCCATGCTTTATGTGATCTAGGTGCTAGTATTTCTATCATGCCTAGAAAGATTTATGACATGCTTGATTTACCACCGCTTGAAAAATGTTATTTTGATGTTCCTATTGCTGATGTTGCTAAGAAGAAACCTTTGGGAAGGATTAATGATGTTCTTATTGTGGTTAACAATAACCTTGTTCCCGTTGATTTTCTTGTTATGGACGTTGAATGCCATGCTTCATGTCCTATTATTTTGGGAAGACCCTTTCTTCGAATTGTAGGTGCTATCATTGATATGAGGGAAGGCACTATCAAGTATCAATTCCCATTAAAGAAAGGTATGGAACACTTCCCTAGGAAAAGAAAGAAATTACTTTTTGACTCTATTCTTAGAGCAAATTATGAGCTTGATGCTTCATCACTTGATATTACTTGATTCGCAATTTTCTGCGCCTAGCTCAAAGGCGTTAAAGAAAAGCACTCTTGGGAGATAACCCATTGTTTACTTTTCAGTACCTTTTCTTTTATTTGAGTCTTGGAAGTCATTACTACTGTAATGACCGCTCCTTATCTTGTTTATTTCGTTTTTGTGCCAAGAGAAGCCTCTAATTTGAGTGAGGTAAAGATTTGGGGATGTTGCTGTCCTGAAACTGTTTTCGGTGCTGCACCGTAAAAATTCGTGAAAATTCTCTGTTTATCTTTTGGACCTGCGATTTCTTGTGCATATGCCCCAGGTTATATACAAACTTTTCTTAGTTGAACACTTTTTGATTTGAGCAACGGAAAATCCCTCAAAAATTCGTCCTTTGTCAGCTGTCCAGTTTTGACAGATTTCTGCCAATATTTGTTTTTGCCACTTTATCGCTTTCTTTTGAGTTCTTTTTTATCATGGAACTCCTGTGGAAGTTGCTACAGTAGTACATACTTTATATGTGGTGGTTTTTGGTTGAAACCTGAAGCTAAAAGAGGTTGAATATATTTTATGCTTACACTAATGTTGCTAATAGAATTGTGTTTAGTTTTGTATGAAGGAAGTTTTCAAGTGTAGGGATTGGAGAATGATGAGATGAGTTGAAGAATGGACAAAAGCTCAAGCTTGGGGATGCCCATGCATCGCCCCAAGAAATATCCAAGAAGTACAAGCGTCAAAGCTTGGGGATGCCCCCGAGGCACCCCTTCTTCATCGGCAAAAATCAGGTCACCTTTCAAGACACTATAATTTTATTGCTTCATGCACTATGTGTTTTTCTTGGAGCGTCAGTTGTTTTAGTTTTCTTAGTTGGTTTAGTTTGTTTGTTTCCTGCAATAAATGGTTGGACCCCAACAAATTTCCTTTGGAGGAGATGTACTCGTTTTCATTTGCAAAGAACGCTCTAGTTTTCACTCTTATCGTTTATCTAGTGTTCTACTATTTCTGCTACTGCTTTTGGTTTTCGTTTTTGCCTTGATTTGCGTTCAGTTCTTGCCATATCTTTTCATCAAGGTGTATTTTTGCCTCTGATCTTCATTGGTTTTCATCAAAAGAGGTGTTTATAAAAATTTCAAATGGTGTTGGAAAAGAGAAAAAGCTTTGTGCAAAATAGTGGTACAAGAAGGAGCTTGTGTAGACTGCGGCTTAGGCTTTTTCATGTCATGCTTGATGTCTTTTTGATAGTATGCTTAGTGGTTTTGCTGTAGCATGACTTGTCTCAAATAACTGAGATTGCTTAATGAGCCTTTGAAAAAATCATGCGTTGTTTTTATTGTATGGAAGCATTATTTTGGTTTTCTCCTTGATGCTTTATTTGGGTTGACTTGGCGCATGCTCACACATGTTAGACTCTTACAAAGTCGCCATTAGCCTTCATGATCATTTAGTTTTTGACTTTTGATGCCATCTTATGCTTCTTTTAATGTCGCTTTGTCGCTTTGCATGATTATGGCCATTATTGCTCTCTTAGTTGGTCGCTCCCAGTCTTTTGCTAGCCCTCGCCTTGTACTGAGTATGAGCTCTACTCGTGCATCCAACTCCTAAAAGCCAAAGTTTTTCAAAGTGTCCACCATACATACCTACTAGCAATTTGCTATTCCAAGTAAATTTGACTTGCTTTTATTTTCTCTTCAAATTAAACTCTTACCAGTGTTATGCGAAATTCGGTCAGTAAAGCTCTCACAAACCGGAAGGCACACTTTACTTTTTCCTGTTCTAAAAATTTGACATTGTGGTCTCTTATGTTGAGTTGTTATGCTTGCAAGTTGTAAGTTGGATTCTAGCCCAGCCATGCTGTCATGGGGCAAGCTTTCAACATTGCACTTTCTTATTTGAGTTGATATCGTGATCTTTTGTTTATGGATGCCCGCGGTGTGAAATGAATTGGGAATCTTATGAGGATCATGGAGTTTTTATATGTGTTAGGGAAATGCCGGGCCGCCAATCTAAGCCATGCATAATTCATGGTGGAAATTTGCAGCATACCCATGGTGAACATTCGACGACGCATCTCATAATAAAAAGCTAAACAATATAGCAAATAAAAGAGATGTCGAGGTGTTCATTGTCTGCTTGTCCTGTCATTTTGGTGTGGGCTTGTTCCATGTCATCGGGCACGGAGGTACCCCATTGGCGGTTCTCAATGATATGCATATACTTACAATGACAAGAGCCTTGCTTGGGACTCTAAGTAAAGTAGCATGGTTTGGGTACTCGTATTCACGCGACACGAGGTTTTCAACTTATGATTTGTCAAGCATATGCATCATAATTGTTCTCGCATTAACTTTAACCATTCAAGATGCTTATGATGGGGGCAATGAGAGCTCAAAGCCGGTAAGTACCATAATTTTTGAAGGTTATAAAACTTGCAATCACTGCTTCCCTCTGCGAAGGGCCTTTCTTTTACTTTTATGTTGAGTCACCACCCTCTTTCTTTATGCACCATTAAGAGAGCATAGTTGTCATTCGTAGTGTGATATGCATTGTCCCAAAGTTCATTGATTGATTCATATTGTTGGTTTCACTTGTTCTTAAATTATTTCTATCTAGTCGCCCTCTTAAACTTTGAGGTGTCCTATGCATTTATGTTTTGCTCTCTTTGAAGGACAAGCTGAAAACCATTTGTATGTTTTTCCTTATGATTTGAACACACGTTTGACTTTCATTGTTTCATTATCATGATCTTTTGTTTGTGTTCATTTACATGTTTGGAACATGGTTGCTAAGTTCTTATTGTCATGATTATATCTTCATGCCCATGTTTTAAGTTCTATTGATCCCAGCTCACCAATGCTTGCTTATATGATCAAGATTGTGTAGGTGCATGTCACCTCAAAAATTATTCTTTTGTTATCACTTACCTACTCGAGGACGAGCAGGAGTTAAGCTTGGGGATGCTTGATACGTCTCAAACGTATCTATAATTTTTGATGCTCCATGCTTGTTTTTACACCATTTGCCTATTGTTTCGTTACACTTAGTGGCATTTTTATGCATTTTCTGGAACTAACCTATTAACGAAGTGCCACAGTGCCAGTTTCCTGTTTTCTGCTGTTTTTGTGTTTCAGAAGTGATACACAGGATATATTCTCGGAATTGAATGAAACAAGTTCCTGAAGACTTATATCACGGGGAAGCTTCCAGACATCCGAAGAAGAGACGGAGGAGGGCCACGTGGGCCCCACACGCACAGGCGGCGCGGCCAGGCCCCTGGCCGCGCCACCCCTGTGTGAGGGGGCCTGGTCCCTCCTCTGACATCGCCCCTTCGCCTATAAAGACCCCCCGACGAGAAAAACCTAAGGGCCCGATCAGTTTTCCAGAATACATCGCGATCCGCCGCCGCCGTCGACCCGAAGATCGGGAGGGTCCAGAAGCTCTTCCCGGCACCCTGCCGGAGAGGGGAATCGCCACCGGAGGTCTTCTTCATCGCCATGCTTGCCTCCGGAGCGATGAGTGAGTAGTCTACCTTGGACTATGGGTCCATAGCAGTAGCTAGATGGTTGTCTTCTCCACCATGTGCTTCATGTTTAGATCTCATGAGCTGCCCTACATGATTGACAAGGGCATATGCTTTGTTTACATCCTGGGGGAGTGACAGAAACCTCTAAGGTGGTAGATGTGCTGTTGCTACTAGGGAGAAAACAACATTCATATGCTCAAGGGCATATGCTTTGTTTACATTACACACTTTGCTTAATGCAATTATCTGTTGTTCGCAACTTAATACTTCTAGGGTGTTCGGATGATATCCCCGGGAGTGGATTATTAGTCATAGATGCAGTTGGATGGCGTTCTATGTATTTTGTTGTAATGCCCAGAGTAAATCTCATAGTGATCTTCTTGACATATCACGTTATCTTTATTCTATCAATTGCCCAACTGTAATTTGTTTACCCAACATGTTATTTATCTATGGAGAGACACCACTAGTGAACTGTGGACCCCGGTCCTATTTTAATCATATTGCAATTACCTGTTTACTTTTCCCGCACTGTTTACTTTACTCGCACATTACTACTGTTTTCCACTCGATACACTCATAACCTTTGTTTCAAGCAAACCGGTGAGATTGACAACCTCATCGCAAGTTGGGAACAAAGTACTTGTTTGTGTGTGTGCAGGTTCCACAACACCTTCAGTCGTCATCGTCTCCCTTCTCCTGTTCGATAAACCTTGGTTTCTTAATTGAGGGAAAACTTGCTGCTACACTCATCATACCTTCCTCTTGGGGTTCCCAACGGGCTGGTCATTCACCACGCACAAGGACAGTTTGCTCCCGCATCAACTTGGAGTAGCACATGTTTGCTGGACGCCCGTCCGCATCACGCCGTGCAAAGTTCCTAAAGCGCTCCCCCTGGACCTCCTCCACATGCAGTCCGCACAAGCGGGCGTGCATCTCCTGCGTACCTCAGACCAAACCATCGGCCCAAGTGTTCTCCACAAGCTCAAACTTGATCCTTGGAGAACTTAGATCTCCCTTCTTGCCACGGCAACTCGCCCTGATAAGCCACCGTAGCTCTCCATCCGGGTGCTCATTGAGCACGGCTCCCTTGAACTCCGGATACAGACGATCCAGGAACAAGGTCAGGGTGGTGAGGTCGCGCTCGAAACAAAGGCTGCCACCATGGCCCAACTGGTACTGCTCAGTGAATACCGGGGCCATCTACAAAATTTTGGATTAGATTAAGTTAGTGATCAACTCAAGTGTGCAAAATTTTAAGTAGGCAAAAACTGAATCATGTACAAAGCTTTGTGAATAGAGAGGACAAGACTAAGCAATTTTTTAACCCATTACTCATATCTTTGCTTTTATAAAAGTTTCATTTAACGCCCATTCTAACTAAGGTCTCCTAAGGTAAGCCTAGGCTCTGATACCAACTTGTGACACCCCCGAATTTAAAACAAATTCGAAGTGCCCGTTATGTATTCCACCACAATCCCAGAATCATTGTTGTGATACACATAACGTAGTTGGTAACCAGTTCCATAGACATTACAATACGATGGTTCAAATACAATGGTCATAGTGACCAAGTTCATATTACAACACAATATAGCAGCGGAAATAACGTCTTCGGGTCCATGCCTTCACCCTACAGGCAATGGCGACTCAGTAGAAGATCTTAGTTCTGATACTCTTCTTCATAACCTTCCTCCGGATACTCTTCCCCATAGTCTGGCCAAGTTGATAGCCAGGGACACAGCCATGAGTACATTGGATGCACTCGCAAACCATCTTATAAATGAAATGATGAAGTAGATATGCAAGGTTGATATGGTGGACTAAGCACTAAGTTCATTTGCAAAAGCTAGTTTTGTTTCCCAAGAATTGTTCATTGGTAGAAAAGAGGTTTAGTTCTCTAAGTTCAATCTAAAGAGGAACTTCAAGTGTGTCACATCAATGTCAAGTCAAGTCATTCACCAAGTTCACCATAAGTTATTATCATTCTTGACAAAAGTCAAGTACAGCTTGCCAACTGTCCATAACCGAGGACGCGGCTATTCGAATAGTTTTGAAACCTCTGCAGAGGGGTACACTTTACCCACAAGATTCGATACATCTGCCGGGAGAAATCCACGGATCGTCATACACAAAGTATGCGAGGTTCAGATAATCAAACAAACTCTTTCACTTGCTCACTCTAGTATCGGATCCTTTCCTAGAGCCCGAGACATGGACATCTCCGTTCCGGCGTCTCTAGTTTTGCCTGCTCCAGGATGCTGGATGAATGTAAATTTTCCACCCGGTTCAGAAGTACCCGCGCACGGTGCACTTCTATAAAGGATGATACAAGGCCTCCCATACTAGGGTAAACAAGCTACGGACTAAGCCCCTTCCCATTTAGGGGTAGTGTGGTCGTACGGTAATGGTTGGCTCACATGGTACATCACTTATTATCATTTAGCAAATACATTCCATAGTCTTTAGTCAAGATTATTTTCCTTCATAAAACCATCATGTAGGAGAAATCTTCAATTCAAGTTTTCAAGTTCATGTCACCAACTTCAAATAGGGTTCCCCTTATAGATGGCCTCAATTTTCTTAGCGACTAAGCAACTACATTGAGTGATGTTTAAAACTAAGGGAAATCTTGGATAACTCAGCTTGATGCTCTTGTTAAGCAAGATATCACTACACAACTATCATTCTACTCTAGCAATTCAATCATGCAATTTACTTAAAACAAGTGGAATGCAATAGTAAAGCTAGGCATTTGGAGTATGATTCAAAAGATGGCTTGCCTTGGTTGGCAAAGTGTCCGGGGTAGTCTTCTTCTTCTTGATAAAATTCCCCTTCAATATCCTCCTCAGCAACACTAGCGTCTAATAACGAATAAACACAAGGCACACAATCACTACACAATGCTAACAACACACCAAGCACACATACTTGTTTTCAAACAATAGCATTCATGTTAGATTTTATTTAGTTGGGTTGCAAGGTTTCTTCCAAGTGTTCATCAATGGTGTAAGTTAGATTTTTCTACCAGGTGCCATATGTTGTTTCCTTTCTAAGCATTGGTATTACACTAGGGGTATTAGGACTAGTTCAAGTGGGGAGGAATTAATTAAGTGAATTGGTATTGAGGGAAAAACTAATCTAAGTGTTTATTAGGGATCTAATATTTTATGCTACAAACTAGGATTGGATTAGGGTCTAATTGATACCACTAACATGGTCTTAATGGATTGGGGTTGGGCTAAACAGTAGACAAGTTGACTAGTGAGTTCATAAGCCAAGTTTCAAATTTTTAGGAGGTTTAAACAATTTTCTAGAATTTTCCTAAGATTAATAGGGCTATGGTCAAAGTATTCTTATTGAATTAAATCCCTAACTCAAATTGAATTCTAACTAGTTTCAGAGGGTAGATCATTTCCTAAGCTTTCCAACGCATATTTATTTGCTAGAAATGGATTTCTAAATCTCTTGGAATTCAAGTTTGAAAATCATATCTGAAACATATTTGAAATAATTCAAAATGAGCGGGAAATAAAGAAAAACGAATCGGACCCAAACTAACTGAACCGGGCCCAATTCTGAATAATCCCGAACGGGCCGGCCCAGTACCTCTTCGCACGGGGCGGGAAACGTTTGAAAACAAACTGACAGGTGGGGCCTACTCGTCAGCTCACTTAACGCGCCGAATCGGTATGCTGCCGTTGGATTCTAATCCAACGGCGCTTCTGCGTCGTGTTCACGGCGAGGGCGGGAGCTCACCTGCGCACGGCGAGGAAGACGACGGCGACGGCGAGGCGCGTAGGGGAAGCAGGGCTTGACGGCGAGGGGCGGAAAAGACTCCGGCGGCACTCCTCCTCCACTTCCCGGCGTCCGCTTGCCCAATGGGGGTCGAACGCGGCGGCGCCTCCTGCGTCTAGTAGCTCGCCGGCAGAGCTGGCGACATCGAACGGGAGAGAGCTGGGAGAAGAGAGGGTGTCTGGGGGCTTGCTGGGGATGGGGTGCGTTCGATCGTGTGCTCGGAGGGGGCTTTTATAGGCCAGGACGTCGGGGGCGAGGGTGGCCAGGAGGTGCCCGGAATGGGGGCCCTGGCGACGTGCGACGAGCAACACCGGGCGCGGCGGCCTTGCTTGCGTGCTGGCGGGGCTTGGTCGCGGCGACGGGGCACTGTGGGTAGGCTGTGGCGAGCTCCCGCTGGTCGGCGTCGTGCGAAGAGAAGAGAGATAGAGAAGGGGGGGTCCGAGTGGTTCTTCCTCTTCTCCTCCACGTCTTACGGCCTGGGTCGGGGCTGGGGAGGCTGGGCTCGACAGAGGGAGTGTCCACGGCATGGCTACAGGGCCTGGGGCGAACGAGAACAGTGATGATCACAGTAGTTTCGATTTTCTGGATTTTTGCTCACCACGTGTTCAATCAAATGCCCGCAAGAAATCAAGTTTCAAATTTTTGAAAACGGCCACTGTGGTTTGTCAAGATATTGGACAAGGGTTCCAGGGGTATTTTTGTTACAAAGAAAGATGATGTTTTGCAGAAATCATATTTCAAATTTTGGGTATTGTCACTGTTTCAGATTCAATCTTTGGCAGATGTTTGGGTTAGGTTAAGATTTGAATTTTTGTTTGAAAATTCTTGCTTGAGTTAGTATGTGACCTGGTCAAGCTCAACTAACTGACCACACCCTTACTTGGGTTACAGAATTCTTATTCTAAGTATCCAAAGTAGGGTAGTCAATAATAATTTCTAGATCAACTTTTTCTTCTCTTTTTCTTTCTTTCTTTTGTTTCTGGTTTCTTTAGCTCTTATAATCCTTCTCTAATGCTTCTGTTGGTTAAGCTTGAAGTAACTAAGAATTGCACAACCAATTATAACACACATGAAATCATAAAAGACATGTAATAGAAAATATATGCATACATGCAATATGAGTGAAGAAGTTTTAGTTGGTCCAAAATTTGGCACTTCAATTAATAGGAAATGGATTACAAATATTTGGGTTGTTACAGTCTCTTCGCCTTAATCCAATGATGAACGCATCTATTGCTCTTTCATCTGAAACTTCGACTGCTGAATTTTTGATAAGGCTCCATCTTTGGATGTATGCCCGCAGTGTTTCGTCGCGTTGTTGCACACATGCTTTGACTTCTTCTATTGATGCTGGTCGTTTGTATGTCGACCTGAAGTTGCTTGTAAATTGCTTTGTGAGGTCTTCCCAGCTTCCAATAGATTCTTTCTCTAGTTTGCTCAACCATGACCTTGCTGCGCCGGTGAGGTGTAGTTGCAAACTTTGCATTGCTGTTTCTTTGGTTCCTCCTAATATTTGAACTGCTTGTAAGTAATCTGCGAGCCATGATTGTGGTTCCTGTGATCCGTCGTACTTTTGCTGATCATGAGGTAGCTTGAATCCCTTGGGAACTGGAGTGGTGCGAACCCTGCGGGTAAAACACGATGCCCCCATCTCTTTTTCATCGTCTTCATAGTCGCGTTTTTCATTTGGGGATCGCGATCTTTGAGTTCCACCATGCTGTTTTGGTGATGGCGATCGAGATCGGTGCTTGCTGCTTCTGCGCCGAGGACTGTTGTGACGGCGAGGTGACCTTGCTTTGTGCACTTCCTTGTGGTGATATGCTTCTTCTCCTTTTGCTGATAGCTTGTGGCCCACCATGTTGAGTCCGTTCAGTGCTGCTCTATGCATATGTTCTCTAGGATCTCCTGGACTTGGTCGAGTTGTAAGTAGATATGCTTGCGCTGCCACTAGTGCTGCTTCAGGGGTTTTCGGTAGGATGTTCCCCTGCTCGTCGACCGATAGGAAGGACGAGTCGAGGTTTTTAGAAATACTTTGCCTGTCGGAGTACTCGAGGTTATCGTACCTTGAACCGTGTCGACGATTTTTCCTTGCGTTGCTATATGATGCGTCGCTTCATGCTTTACGAGCAGCTTCGCTAGCTGCAATGGCTGAATCTTTTCTTCTTTGTATCTCTATTTTCTCCTTTGCTAATTGCTTTGCCTGCTGCCTTAGGGCGTAATGGTATCCCAAAAGCATGTCTTTGCTGGAATTTGATGGTATTGGCGTGCCGTGTTCTACAGCTTCTCTTATTACCCTCCACTCGTCGACTGATAGTCGAATTTTTTCCCTGGCTGTGAGAGATTCTGCTATTTGCCCTTCTGCTAGGTGATTTGCTCCTCTTTCTATATTTGCTGGGTTTAGCACTGGGTTGTCATTTTCATCGAATTCTTCTGAGTTGTCTCCCACAATGGCGAGCACCTGGCATTGTTTGCCGATGTTACTATTGAAGCTTGAGAAGATCGAGTCGCCATCTTCAGAAAGCTCTAACCCATTCTTCCATGTGTCTGTTGATTTGTCTGAGATATCGCCGAGGCAAATCATGAGATCGTTGAGTTGGACTCCTGCGTCGAGTTTTTCCTTTGCTTTACTGTCTTCTTCAATTTCTTTTAGCACTTCTTCTAGGCTGACCGGCGAGTTTACCTCGCTGGATGAGCTGTCGGAATACTCCATCATTGCTACTGTTTCGGTCTCTCTTGCCGACGGATCTTGTTTCGTCGGATCTGAAAGGCGAGAAGAACCCGATGGCCCGATGAGAATGCTCAAACTTCCGATTGTCAACTCCATCTCTTGATTTTTGTCGACTTCTGTATTGCTGTTGGCTAAAAGCGAAAAACCGTCGAATTCATGATTCCAACGCCCAGGTCCCCACGGTCGGCGCCAATTGACGAGGGGTTAACTCGACAAATGTCCTAGATGAAGGACTTAGGATCGGGGAGATAGGGCGTCAGATGAACTCGAAGGTAAAGTTAGTCGAAATAGGTATGCGTCGAAAGTAAACTTGGGTGTTTAACCTGGCTTGCTTTCAATCTGCCCCACACCGTCACCTCCTGGCCCCTATATATAGATGGCCAGGTCTCGAGGATCGGGTAGGGTCCGATACAGATTACAATATCGTCATACGGTAGGAACTCGTATTCGACTATCATTACAATTGGGCCTAGCTATACGGGCCTCAGGGGTACTCAACTAACGGGCTCTATTAACTATACCCTTGTCAGGTGGTCTACCCTGCTGAACTTGATTGGCTGATCTGACCACTGCAAGTACTCCGTAGTGGCTGGTGGCGATGATATTGCTAGGTTTACTTGCCTGGATATGTTCTTTCGCTCTTTCTTTGACTTGGGCACCGGTTGAATCATTGCCGATATGTAAACTTTCGACTCTAAGTGCCTCGCTAGCCGTTGTACTTGATATCCTTAACTTTAGTATTTTTCTCCTTGCCATCCTCCTTGACTTGAACCCATGGCGCTTTGTAACCTCAGGAAAGTTCTACAATCCTTCATCTGGTGGTTTGAAACTCTCTTTCCATCAAGATACGCGTAGTGGATTCGACAAGGTCCATATAGCATGTCTTCGGCCGAAGGGCCAGAGTATCTTTGTTTTTCTGCTCCTTTTGCTTGAAACTTCCTATTTTCATAACCTTCCTCTTCCTTTGCTTCGTAGCCCGTGGCTACCTGATTTCGCCTTCCTTGGTTATCCCTGCTGCGGTGTCTTCTCCTCTGTTTACTTGTTCTGTCAACTTCTTCTGAACGTCCTCTTTTGTTGTTATATGCATCCTCCCCGTCAGCGAATCTATTGGCTTCTTCCATTAACTCGGCTACTGTTGTTGGCCTTGTTCTTCCAATCTCCTCCACAAGGTCTGAGCGACGAAGGCCAGCCAAAAAAGTGTCTATTGCTCTTTCGTCAGAGACGTCCTCTGCTGAGTTTTTAATTATACTCCATCGTTGTATATAAGAACGTAGAGTTTCACCTTTCCTTTGCACACACGCTTTGATTTCCTCCAGTGATGCTGGGCGCTTATATGTCGAGCGGAAATTTCTTACGAATTGGCTTTCGAGTTCTCCCCAGCTTCCGATGGATTCATTGGGTAGGGTATTCAACCAGGACCGTGCTGCGCCGGTGAGGTGTAATTGCAAACTTTGCATTGCTGTTGCTTTTGTTCCCCCTAATATCTGCACTGCCTGTAGGTAATCCGATAACCATAGGGTAGGTTCTTGCGATCCATCATATTTTTGCTGGCCGTGTGGTAACTTGAATCCTTTGGGTACCCGCGTTTTGCGAACCCTGCGGGTAAAGCACAACGCGCCCATCTCTTTTTCGTCGTCCTCATAATTTTCTTCCCTCCAGGCGTGGCGCGATTTATTTACTCGAGCCTGCGCTATTATATTTCTTGCATCCTTCCTCCTATTTTGTCGCATTTCTTCTGATGATGACTCGCTATACTCGTTTCGTGTGATTTTGTGTTTGAATTTCTCCTTTCGCCTCTCCTTGTAGCTTGTCGACTTTGCCTCCGGACCTTTTCCCCTGATCTTGTTTTCCACTATCCCGAGGCTTCGTATTGTGGCTTGGTGCATGTCTTCCCGCGGATCTCCGGGTTCTGGCCGCGTGGTTAGTAGATATGCCTGTGCTGCTATCAGCGCTGCTTCCGGTGTTTCTTGCACGAAGTCTTCTTCCTCCTCCTCTGGCTGTGGAGTAATACTTCTCAAGTACCTTTCCTCTCTACTCTGCGCCATTGTCCCTCTGTTGTGTTTTGGGCCTCCGTGCCTTTCCCTACTGTACTCTGAATCATCACTATAGTCATCCCAATATTCTTCCCTTGACATACTATTATTATCTCGACTTCTCGCCAACATGTCTCTTTCCTCCCTCAGTTTCTTCTTGTGCTGGTGTAATGCGTACTGATATCCCATTAGGACTTCTCTTCTTGATCCTTTGGGTACTTCTGTGCCATGATTGACAGCTGACATGATAATCCTCCATTCTCCGGCTGAGACGTGAATTTTCTCCTTCTCCTTTTTGTTGTGCTCCTTTATCGACTTGCCTGTCGACTCCTTCATTTCCCTCGTTATTGTTTTCTTCTTCTGCTTCAGTGATAATGACGCATAACTGGTGTACTCTTTTGGAGACGCCACTACTTTCAGCGACGAAGTCCCTTGTACTATTATGCGTTTTAAACGCTTTTACTCCCGTGTCAAGTTTTTCCTGGATTTCGTCGACTTCTGCGATTTGTGCTTCTCCTAAGCTGACCGGCGAGTTTACCTCGCTAGAAGAGCCTTCAGATGATTCCATCATTGCTACTGTCTCGGGCTCACTCGCCGACGGATCTGGCTTCATCGGATCTGAGAGGCGAGTCGAACCCGAGGGTCCAATTAGGATGCTTAGACTTCTGATTGTTAACTCCGTCTCTTGATTTTCGTTGGTTCCTGCACTGCTGCTGGCTAAAAGAGAAAAAGTCGTCGAATTCATGATTCCAATACCCAGAGTCCCCACGGTGGGCGCCAATTGACGAGGGTTAACTCGACAAATGTCCTAGATGAAGGACTTAGGATCGGGGAGATAGGGCGTTGGATGAACTCGAAGGTAAAGTTAGTCAAAATAGGTGTATAACGAAAGTAAACTTGGGTGTTCAACCTGGCTTGCTTTCAATCTGGCCTATACCGTCCCCTCCTGGCCCCTATATATAGGTGGCCAGGTCTCGAGGATCGGGTAGGGTCCGATACAGATTACAATATCGACATACGGTAAGAACTCGTATCTCAACTATCATTACAATTGGGCCTAGCTAAACGGGCCTCAGGGGTACTCAACTAGCGGGCTCTATTAGCTATACCCTTGTCAGTGAGTCTCACCCATGAGCGTAGGTTTGAGCCTCCAAAGGCGATGCCGTGAAGCAGGGAGTGAGTGAAAGTACATATGACACCCTCCTAAGTGGGTTTCAGATAATTGACGACAACATGATTAAGGACTAATATTTCTATCTAGTGTACTCATGTATAAAGTCCCAAGAAGCGGTTCAAACATTGACATGTCGAATTGTCGACTCACTTATTGATCAACATATGTGGATCTTAACAAAGAAAGAAGCATGTTTTTAATATGATACTTGTTTCATCCTGTATTGAAACAACAATGATCTTCAGCCTCCAGTAAGTGAATTTTTTGAAGCTTTTGTGCAAATAATTTAAGATATCAGTTACTTTTGTTAAACTCTTATTCACCCCTCAAGTCGTCATATCCAAATCTTTCAACACCGAAAACACCGCCATTACTCGCTATGACACAACTAAGCTAGGGATTTTTTTTGCCCAGAGTACCTGACGAGGTTCAACCCCGGCAATGCCCATGTTTGTAGGCTTTCGAGACATGGAGCGCTAGTGGGATCTGGCGAACTCGACGGCGATCAGACGAAAGCAGAAGAACACGAGGTTTTACCCAGGTTCGGCCCCCTTGGTAGGGTAATGACCTACGTCCTGCTTGTCTGACTTTTATTGATGGGGTGGCTACAGTGGAGGTGTTATAATGGTGGCATAGATTGGATCTAGCCAAAAGTGGAGAGCTCTAATGTTTCGAGCGCTCCGGCGAGAGGTGGTGAAAAGTGTCTAGAGAGGCGCTACGATCTCCCTCCCAACCTTTTATATGCGAAGGTTGGGTCTCGAGATTGTTCTCCAAGCTGATTACAGATAGAATCGGTTTGAATAAACCCTAAATGAGTCCTGGTTCGACTAGACCTTCTCCTTCGAATCTTCATCTTGCACACCAAGTTACGTCCCTGGGCCGCGACATGCCAATACCTTCATGGGCCTTGCGATTCCTTTGACAGCTATCCCTCCTGGGCCGAAAACCATGTAGGCGAATATCGATGGCCTATTTGTCATTCCTTCGTCAGTAGCCCCCGATTGCCTGCGATAGTCGAAGACTATGGCAAAGACTCTAACTCGAAACCCTTCTTGATTGCACAAATTGTATTCGCCTTACCTGTAAAAACACAAAGGCATAGCGAGTATACAAATAATGCGTCTAGTAACGCTGCTAATTCGAGTAGTACTCATTTTGAGCCTCAAAAATGCTTAGTTTGGTTGCTAGGGGGATTGGCATAACCGGCCTGAGACTCACACCGGGTCTCAGTTAATTGCATAGCCGCAAAAACATTCGGTTAGCTTACTCAGATTCGAGTCCCCCGACTCGAACCTGCATGGGCTGGCGCTACTTTGACCCGAGCCGCGTATGGACTTACCAGGTCGAAGCCCAGTTCAGTGTGAGGCACTCGATGCGTCCATCGATGCAAACTTCATACCGTAGGTATGGAAAATTTCTCGGCAGAGCGCGCTTGATACGAATACCGGGCCATCTAGTGTTGCCAACTGTGGACTTACCTTCGTATTTGACATACGGCATCCGAACTGGCATATTGCCACCAAAATTCAGGCATTGAGTGTAAGCATAAGCATAGAGCTGGATTCAGGGGGCTTAAACCGCTCCTGAATCGAAATTGAGGCACTGCTGGCCTTGAATCAGAGGTAACCTGGGGACTGAAGCCCATGGTTAGACGCAATGACGATTTTGGTTGCCTGGACTGAAGAAGTCATTTTATTCGAGTAAGCTTGCGGCACTGCGGGCCGGAATAAAGGAACAGTCAAAGAATCGATAACCATGACTTGAATGATAAGAGGGCGTTGCCAGCCAGAAGACAATTCGAGGGATTAGGATCCACAACACAAGGATCTGAGCAGCGTGACCCGCTCGAATGTGGTAAGCGAGGAGAATCGACACCTTTGGTTCGAGGAGCATAGAGGCACTGCTGGCCCATAATAAATAATTCAAGAATGAAAATTCACAACTCGAATGCCAAAATGGTGTCCATCAAAGCAGGAGGATCCTTTCGAGTAGTCATGCAGAAAACCCCACTCAAAAGGCTCCCGGGTAAATCAAACTAAAGCCTCGAGTAAAGAACAAGACCGCTCGAAAAGGCGATACTTGCGTTCGAATAGCACAAAGAGGGTGAAAGATTTCGAGGAACACCCAGCACCAAAGAGGTTTGGATTTCAAGAGTACATACCTCAAGAATATGAAAGCCCAAAATCGCGCTTATCCCTTGGGCCAAAAGGAAATTGCTCCGCAGGCAATGACATTAGTGATGACGCTTGGCTCCTTCGAGCTGTCACGCCATCCTCTGCAAGAATAGCCTGACATTGACAAGACCAGACGTCCTGTGGGCCCCGCATCCGCGCGTCCCGGCTGTTGACTGAGTTTGACCGCACGTCCCGCGCGTGGGTGAAAAAAGTCCGCCATGTCTCCTTAATTACCGTGCGTAGTGGAGGCCGTGGTGCCCGCGGTGCTGACACATGGACGGCCAGATCCGCCCAGCCGCTTCCCCTTCGCAATGGGCGGCTAGGATGGATCGGCGATTTCCAGGAATGAGATAAAAATAGCAGCAGAGGGGTAACTATTCTCCCCACTCCGCCGCCGTCATCTTCTTCCTCGCGTTCTGCTCCAGCGACTCCTTTCTCTCTCTCTCATCTTCCATTCCCGCCAAGTTCTTGCTGAGCGCCGCCATTATGGGCAAAAGAAGCTCAACCACGGCCAGCGCCGCCGCCGGTGCCACTGCTAAGAGGGCCAAGACCGCGGAGACCGACGCCTCCGTCGTTGGTAATTGGGTCCAGACCAAGATCGGGGACAAGGAGCTGTCGAACGCCGAGAAGATCGGCATTCTCAAGAATGATCTGGCGGAGTCCCTCGTCGCTGGTCCAGAGATCATCCCCCGGCCGCCCCTAGGCTTCCGGGTAATCTTTCTTGCCTTCATCCTCTGAGGACTTTCGCTTCCACCTCACCCTTTTCTTCGCGGCCTTCTCTTCGCGTATGGGATTTAGCTCCATGATCTGAATCCTAATACGATTCTGCATATTGCGTGTTTCATCACGCTCTGTGAGTGCTTTTTGGGGATCGAGCCCCATTGGGCACTTTGGCGCCAAATCTTCGCCATCCGGCACCCCCTACGCTATCAAACTGGTGGCTTCAGCTGCCAGGTGCGTCCGGATGTCCCGTACTTCAATCTTCACACGCCGGAAAACAACCCTGGCTGGAGGACAAAATGGTTTTATGCCAAGGACAAGTTCTCCGCTGGCGAAGACTTTGGGCTTGAAGAATTTCGGGCCACCACAGCTCTTCGACCCCGGGTGTCATGGAGGCACGAGCTCTCTGAAGAGGAAATGAAGATCACAGAGCCTCTAATGGAGAAAAACCAGCAGCTTTGAGCCACACCCAAGAAAGAGCTTTCGGGCATCCAGCTTATCCGTACTTTCATAGAGCGTCGGGTCCAGCCGCTCGCTGCTCGGGCCCACTGCATGTGGGACTACACCGATCGCCGAGACCCGACACATATTTCTTCTGATGAGCTGAAGGAAGCTGATACGTCTCAAACGTATCTATAATTTTTGATGCTCCATGCTTGTTTCTACACCATTTGCCTACTGTTTCGTTACACTTAGTGGCACTTTTATACATTTTCCGGAACTAACCTATTAACGAAGTGCCACAATGCCAGTTTCCTGTTTTCTGCTGTTTTTGTGTTTCAGAAGTGATACACAGGAAATATTCTCGGAATTGGACGAAACAAGTTCCTGAAGACTTATATCACGGGGAAGCTTCCAGACATCCGAAGAAGAGACGGAGGAGGGCCACGTGGGCCCCACACGCACAGGCGGCGCGGCCAGGCCCCTGGCCGCGCCACCCCTGTGTGAGGGGGCCTGGTCCCACCTCTGACATCGCCCCTTCGCCTATAAAGACCCCCCGACGAGAAAAACCTAAAGGCCCGATCAGTTTTCCAGAATACATCGCGATCCGCCGCCGCCGTCGACCCGAAGATCGGGAGGGTCCAGAAGCTCTTCCCGGCACCCTGCCGGAGAGGGGAATCGCCACCGGAGGTCTTCTTCATCGCCATGCTTGCCTCCGGAGCGATGAGTGAGTAGTCTACCTTGGACTATGGGTCCATAGCAGTAGCTAGATGGTTGTCTTCTCCACCATGTGCTTCATGTTTAGATCTCATGAGCTGCCCTACATGATTGAGATCACCGTTATGTAATACTATGATGTTGGTTTGTTGGGATCCGATGAATATTGGTGTTTATGATTAAGTTGCTGTACTGAATTATATCTTTTGTTATCTCTATGTTGTTTATGATCTTGCATGCTCTCCGTTGTTAGTAGCTATCTTGGCCGAGTAGTTGCTAGTGACTCCAAGAGGGGGTATTTATGCTCGATAGTGGGTTCATGTCTCTATTTCACCTGGGGGAGTGACAGAAACCTCTAAGGTGGTAGATGTGCTGTTGCTACTAGGGAGAAAACAACATTCATATGCTCAAGGGCATATGCTTTGTTTACATTACACACTTTGCTTAATGCAATTATCTGTTGTTCGCAACTTAATACTTCTAGGGTGTTCGGATGATATCCCCGGGAGTGGATTATTAGTCATAGATGCAGTTGGATGGCGGTCTATGTATTTTGTTGTAATGCCCAGAGTAAATCTCATAGTGATCTTCTTGACATATCACGTTATCTTTATTCTATCAATTGCCCAACTGTAATTTGTTTACCCAGCATGTTATTTTATCTATGGAGAGACACCACTAGTGAACTGTGGACCCCGGTCCTATTTTAATCATATTGCAATCACCTGTTTACTTTTCCCGCACTATTTACTTTACTTGCACATTACTACTGTTTTCCACTCGATACACTCATAACCTTTGTTTCAAGCAAACCGGTGAGATTGACAACCTCATCGCAAGTTGGGAACAAAGTACTTGTTTGTGTGTGTGCAGGTTCCACAACACCTTCAGTCGTCATCGTCTCCCTTCTCCTGTTCGATAAACCTTGGTTTCTTAATTGAGGGAAAACTTGCTGCTACACTCATCATACCTTCCTCTTGGGGTTCCCAACGGGCTGGTCATTCACCACGCACAAGGACAGTTTGCTCCCACATCAACTTGGAGTAGCAGCTATTTTTCTGACGCCGTTGCCGGGGAACGAAGAAGAATAATCTCCCTCGTCAACTGGTCGCCATCAATATTTTTCTGGCGCCGTTGCCGGGGAAGAGAGAAGACTTCTGCGAGGGGAGTTCTTCGCACACACATTCTTTACTTTGTTATTTGTTTTGCTTTACTTTATTTTATTTTACCTGCATTGCTTTTTATATCAAAAACCCAAAAAAATTAGAATCCTTGGTAGTTGTTTTTACTTATCTGCTTTTAGTTTTGTTACAATGAGTAATCCTGAAGTAGAAGTTCGTAGTTTCAAGCAACAAGGGGGAGAAAGTTTAAAAGATGCTTGGTACCATATTAACAATGCTCATCATAGGTGTACCAAAAAGCACTCCACCACGATCCTCCTTAGAAATTTTTATGTTGGTATATCTAGCTGGAATAGGTATGTTCTTGATACTCTTACAGGAGGTAATTTTCTAGGTACTCCCGCGGGAGAAGCATGCACTATAATTGAAAGTTTAGTGGGAGTACCACCTATTCATGTTGCTAAGACTGAGACCACCTTGGAAGAGGTGGTAGAAAAGCTCAGCTCCTTAGAAAAAAGTTTGCCAAGTATCCTAGAAAATGCTAGCCGCGTTAGTGAATTAATAGAAAATATTGGTAAGAGAATTACCATTTTAGAGGCTAGCACTACTCATGACAATCAAAACTTAAGGATTGGTAAACTAGAGGAGTCTATGGAAACTCTTAGTTTAATCTTCTCTTCTCTTAAATTTAAGAAGGAGAAAGTGTTTGTTGGAAAAGAGCAAAAATTTATGTATGTTCCCAAGGTTTCTGCGCTTAAATCTCAACATGTTCTTAAGATTGGTAAGACTCTTAGTTCCACTAAGGGTGACTTGCAGGTTGAATCATCTTCGGGAACCTTCAAAGAGCCTACTGAGGTAACTAGCACTTCATCTATTGATATTACTTGATTCGCACTTTTCTGCGCCTAGCTCAAAGGCGTTAAAGAAAAGCACTCTTGGGAGATAACCCATTGTTTACTTTTCAGTACTTTTTCTTTTATTTGAGTCTTGGAAGTCATTACTACTGTAATGACCGCTCCTTATCTTGTTTATTTCGTTTTTGTGCCAAGAGAAGCCTCTAATTTGAGTGAGGTAAAGATTTGGGGATGTTGCTGTCCTGAAACTGTTTTTGGTGCTGCACCGTAAAAATTCGTGAAAATTCTCTGTATATATTTTGGACCTGCTATTTCTTGTGCATATGCCCCAGGTTATATCCAAACTTTTATTAGTTGAACACTTTTTGATTTGAGCAACGGAAAATCCCTCAAAAATTCGTCCTTTGTCAGCTGTCCAGTTTTGACAGATTTCTGCCAATATTTGTTTTTGCCACTTTATCGCTTTCTTTTGAGTTCTTTTTGATCATGGAACTCTTGTGGAAGTTGCTACAGTAGTATATACTTTATATGTGGTGGTTTTGGGTTGAAACCTGAAGCTAAAAGAGGTTGAATATATTTTATGCTTACACTAATGTTGCTAATAGAATTGTGTTTAGTTTTGTATGAAGGAAGTTTTCAAGTGTAGGGATTGGAGAATGATGAGATGAGTTGAAGAATGGACAAAAGCTCAAGCTTGGGGATGCCCATGCATCACCCCAAGAAATATCCAAGAATTACAAGCGTCAAAGCTTGGGGATGCCCCCGAGGCACCCCTTCTTCATCGGCAAAAATCAGGTCACCTTTCAAGACACTATATTTTTATTGCTTCATGCACTATGTGTTTTTCTTGGAGCGTCAGTTGTTTTAGTTTTCTTAGTTGGTTTAGTTTGTTTGTTTGCTGCAATAAATGGTTGGACCCCAACAAATTTCCTTTGGAGGAGATGTACTCGTTTTCATTTGCAAAGAACGCTCTAGTTTTCACTCTTATCAAAAATCGAGCGCTCTACTTTTTCTGCTACTGCTTTTGGTTTTCGTTTTTGCCTTGATTTGCGTTCAGATCTTGTCATATCTTTTCATCAAGGTGTATTTTTGCCTCTGATCTTTATTGGTTTTCATCAAAAGAGGTGTTTATAAAAATTTCAAATGGTGTTGGAAAAGAGAAAAAGCTTTGTGCAAAATAGTGGTACAAGAAGGAGCTTGTGTAGACTGCGGCTTAGGCTTTTTCATGTCATGCTTGATGTCTTTTTGATAGTATGCTTAGTGGTTTTGCTGTAGCATGACTTGTCTCAAATAACTGAGATTGCTTAATGAGCCTGTGAAAAAATCATGCGTTGTTTTTATTGTATGGAAGCATTATTTTGGTTTTCTCCTTGATGCTTTATTTGGGTTGACTTGGCGCATGCTCACACATGTTAGACTCTTACAAAGTCACCATTAGCCTTCATGATCATTTAGTTTTTGACTTTTGATGCCATCGTATGCTTCTTTTAATGTCGCTTTGTCGCTTTGCATGATTATGGCCATTATTGCTCTCTTAGTTGGTCGCTCCCAGTCTTTTGCTAGCCCTCGCCTTGTACTGAGTATGAGCTCTACTTGTGCATCCAACTCCCAAAAGCCAAAGTTTGCCATTGTGTCCACCATACATACCTACTAGCAATTTGCTATTCCAAGTAAATTTGACTTGCTTTTATTTTCTCTTCAAATTAAACTCTTACCAGTGTTATGCGAAACTCGGTTAGTAAAGCTCTCACGAACCGGAAGGCACACTTTACTTTTTCCTGTTCTTAAAAATTTGACATTGTGGTCTTTTATGTTAAGTTGTTATGCTTGCAAGTTGTAAGTTGGATTCTAGCCCAGCCATGCAGTCATGGGCAAGCTTTCAACATTGCACTTCTTATTTGAGTTGATATCGTGATCTTTTGTTTATGGATGCCCGCGGTGTGAAATGAATTGGGAATCTTGTGAGGATCATGGAGTTTTTATATGTGTTAGGGAAACGCCGGGCCGCCAATCTAAGCCATGCATAATTCATGGTGGAAATTTGCAGCATACCCATGGTGAACATTCGACGACGCATCTCATAATAAAAAGCTAAACAATATAGCAAATAAAAGAGATGTCGAGGTGTTCATTGTCTGCTTGTCCTGTCATTTTGGTGTGGGCTTGTTCCATGTCATCGGGCACGGAGGTACCCCATTGGCGGTTCTCAATGATATGCATATACTTACAATGACAAGAGCCTTGCTTGGGACTCTAAGTAAAGTAGCATGAGGTTTGGGTACTCGTATTCACGGGGCACGAGGTTTTCAACTTATGATTTGTCAAGCATATGCATCATAATTGTTCTCGCATTAACTTTAACCATTCAAGATGCTTATGATGGGGGCAATGAGAGCTCAAAGCCGGTAAGTACCATAATTTTTGAAGGTTATAAAACTTGCAATCACTGCTTCCCTCTGCGAAGGGCCTTTCTTTTACTTTTATGTTGAGTCACCACCTTCTTTCTTTATGCACCATTAAGAGAGCATAGTTGTCATTCTTAGTGTGATATGCATTGTCCCAAAGTTCATTGATTGATTCATATTGTTGGTTTCACTTGTTCTTAAATTATTTGTATCTAGTCGCCCTCTTAAACTTTGAGGTGTCCTATGCATTTATGTTTTGCTCTCTTTGAAGGACAAGCTGAAAACCATTTGTATGTTTTTCCTTATGATTTGAACACACGTTTGACTTTCATTGTTTCATTATCATGATCTTTTGTTTGTGTTCATTTACATGTTTACAACATGGTTGCTAAGTTCTTATTGTCATGATTATATCTTCATGCCCATGTTTTAAGTTCTATTGATCCCAGCTCACCAATGCTTGCATATATGATCAAGATTGTGTAGGTGCATGTCACCTCAAAAATTATTCTTTTGTTATCACTTACCTACTCGAGGACGAGCAGGAGTTAAGCTTGGGGATGCTTGATACGTCTCAAACGTATCTATAATTTTTGATGCTCCATGCTTGTTTCTACACCATTTGCCTATTGTTTCGTTACACTTAGTGGCACTTTTATACATTTTCCGGAACTAACCTATTAACGAAGTGCCACAGTGCCAGTTTCCTGTTTTCTGCTGTTTTTGTGTTTCAGAAGTGATACACAGGAAATATTCTCGGAATTGGACGAAACAAGTTCCTGAAGACTTATATCACGGGGAATCTTCCAGACATCCGAAGAAGAGACGGAGGAGGGCCACGTGGGCCCCACACGCACAGGCGACGCGGCCAGGCCCCTGGCCGCGCCACCCCTGTGTGAGGGGGCCTGGTCCCACCTCTGACATCGCCCCTTCGCCTATAAAGACCCCCCGACGAGAAAAACCTAAAGGCCCGATCAGTTTTCCAGAATACATCGCGATCCGCCGCCGCCGTCGAACCGAAGATCGGGAGGGTCCAGAAGCTCTTCCCGGCACCCTACCGGAGAGGGGAATCGCCACCGGAGGTCTTCTTCATCACCATGCTTGCCTCCGGAGCGATGAATGAGTAGTCTACCTTGGACTATGGGTCCATAGCAGTAGCTAGATGGTTGTCTTCTCCACCATGTGCTTCATGTTTAGATCTCATGAGCTGCCCTACATGATTGAGATCACCGTTATGTAATACTATGATGTTGGTTTGTTGGGATCCGATGAATATTGGTGTTTATGATTAAGTTGCTGTACTTAATTATATCTTTTGTTATCTCTATTTTGTTTATGATCTTGCATGCTCTCCGTTGTTAGTAGCTATCTTGGCCGAGTAGTTGCTAGTGACTCCAAGAGGGGGTATTTATGCTCGATAGTGGGTTCATGTCTCTATTTCACCTGAGGGAGTGACAGAAACCTCTAAGGTGGTAGATGTGCTGTTGCTACTAGGGAGAAAACAACATTCATATGCTCAAGGGCATATGCTTTGTTTACATTACACACTTTGCTTAATGCAATTATCTGTTGTTCGCAACTTAATACTTCTAGGGTGTTCGGATGATATCCCCGGGAGTGGATTATTAGTCATAGATGCAGTTGGATGGCGGTCTATGTATTTTGTTGTAATGCCCAGAGTAAATCTCATAGTGATCTTCTTGACATATCACGTTATCTTTATTCTATCAATTGCCCAACTGTAATTTGTTTACCCAGCATGTTATTTTATCTATGGAGAGACACCACTAGTGAACTGTGGACCCCGGTCCTATTTTAATCATATTGCAATCACCTGTTTACTTTTCCCGCACTGTTTACTTTACTCGCACATTACTACTGTTTTCCACTCAATACACTCATAACCTTTGTTTCAAGCAAACCGGTGAGATTGACAACCTCATCGCAAGTTGGGAACAAAGTACTTGTTTGTGTGTGTGCAGGTTCCACAACACCTTCAGTCGTCATCGTCTCCCTTCTCCTGTTCGATAAACCTTGGTTTCTTAATTGAGGGAAAACTTGCTGCTACACTCATCATACCTTCCTCTTGGGGTTCCCAACGGGCTGGTCATTCACCACGCACAAGGACAGTTTGCTCCCACATCAACTTGGAGTAGCAGCTATTTTTCTGACGCCGTTGCCGGGGAACGAAGAAGAATAATCTCCCTCGTCAACTGGTCGCCATCAATATTTTTCTGGCGCCGTTGCCGGGGAAGAGAGAAGACTTCTGCGAGGGGAGTTCTTCGCACACACATTCTTTACTTTGTTATTTGTTTTGCTTTACTTTATTTTATTTTACCTGCATTGCTTTTTATATCAAAAACCCAAAAAAATTAGAATCCTTGGTAGTTGTTTTTACTTATCTGCTTTTAGTTTTGTTACAATGAGTAATCCTGAAGTAGAAGTTCGTAGTTTCAAGCAACAAGGGGGAGAAAGTTTAAAAGATGCTTGGTACCGTATTAACAATGCTCATCATAGGTGTACCAAAAAGCACTCCACCACGATCCTCCTTAGAAATTTTTATGTTGGTATATCTAGCTGGAATAGGTATGTGCGCTGGAGGAAGAAAATCAGCGGTTATCAACGCAGCTAGAAGATGTGCGCCGTAAGTGATGTCCTCTCCCATCTATCATTTTGTTTCGACACCCTTTACCTCATTTCTTAGCCTGCTATTCCTCGAATGAACAGGAATTGCGACTCAGGCAGCCGCTGACAAGACGTCACTGAAAGCACAACTAGACGATCTTGCGGCCGAAAAGTCTGTGCTGAAGGCAAAAGCTGATGGGTTGGTCGACGAGGTTGCCCAGCTTAAAGCTGAATCAACAAAGGCTCAGGAGCTTGCCAATCAGCGTCGTCTGGAGGCTGAGTCGAAGGAGAAGGTCCTGCACCAACGCTTGCAGACCGCCCTCGATTCCTTGCGCGGTAAACCGTTGTTCTCCCTTTAGTATATGATCCGTGCCGATTACTTCCAATCCTGACTGGAGATCTTGTTTTCTTATGAAGCTGCTGCCGAATTGGACGCTGGGGCGATGAAGGAGCCCGCTGGACTCGAGTCCAGCGTTGGTAGCGCCGAACGCCTCTGCCAGGAAGTGAACGACCTCATGGGAAAGGTACAGTTGACACTTGACCGTGTTCGCGACATCTCCGCTCCTGAGTCGACCAGCAACACCATGGCCGGCATCCTCGAAGCCCTGGCAGTGAAGAAGGATGACGAGGATCCTTTAGTTGCTACGGTTCGCCGACAGGTAACTATCGGCTCCGAGTCCGTCTTCTCTATGCTGATGATGCACGGGGTTGAGTTCAACGCCGACAAGGTCACGGGCACGTACCCGAAAGACAAGGACGGACGCGACATCGCTCCCAAGGCCTACCTTGAGCGCGCCCACAACTTGTCTGCCCGGATGACAAGCTTCTTAGCAGATAGGAATGGAAAGAGGGCGGCAGCAAAGGCGTGAAAACATAGTGCGTCAGGTGCTTCGTCTAGCAGAGCCGCTGGTAGTTCGACATAGCCTGGCCAATTAACTGATCGAGCTTGTAATGAATGATGCACTGTCCTTTTGTACTTGTGGTGTATCTGTGAATATTGCCAACTGTTGAGCTACTTTTGGCTCTTGCTGCTCTCTTTCGAGATGTTTATGCTTGGTCACGTTTTGGTTTGTTGAATGACTGATACGTCTCCAACGTATCTATAATTTTTGATGCTCCATGCTTATTTTTACACCATTTGCCTACTGTTTCGTTACACTTCGTGGCACTTTTATGCATTTTCCGGAACTAACCTATTAACAAGTTGCCACAGTGCCAGTTCCCTGTTTTCTGCTATTTTTGTGTTTCAGAAGTGATACACAGGAAATATTCTCGGAATTGGACGAAACAAGTTCCTGAAGTCTTATTTTTCCCGGGAGCTTCCAGAGATCTGAAGAGAAGTAGGAGAGGGGCCACAGGCCGCCCTCACGCCTGGCTGGCGCGGCCCAGGCCCTGGCCGCGCCGCCATGGTGTGAGGAGGCCTGGAGCCACTCCTGACATCGCCCCTTCGCCTATAAAGACCCCCCGACGGGAAAAAACCTAAGGACCCGATCACTTTTCCAGAACACATCGCGATCCGCCGCCGCCGTCGACCCAAAGATCGGGAGGGTCCAGAAGCTCTTCCCGGCACCCTGCCAGAGAGGGGAATCGCCACCGGAGGTCTTCTTCATCGCCATGCTTGCCTCCGGAGCGATGAGTGAGTAGTCTACCTTGGACTATGGGTCCATAGCAGTAGCTAGATGGTTGTCTTCTCCACCATGTGCTTCATGTTTAGATCTCATGAGCTGCCCTACATGATTGAGATCACCGTTATGTAATTCTACATGTTTGGTTTGTTGGGATCCGATGAATATTGGTGTTATGATTAAGTTGCTGTACTGAATTATATCTTTTGTTATCTCTATGTTGTTTATGATCTTGCATGCTCTCCGTTGTTAGTAGCTATCTTAGCCGAGTAGTTGCTAGTGACTCCAAGAGGGGGTATTTATGCTCGATAGTGGGTTCATGCCTCTATTTAACCTGGGGGAGTGACAGAAACCTCTAAGGTCATAGATGTGCTGTTGCTACTAGGGAGAAAACAACATTCATATGCTCAAGGGCATATGCTTTGTTTACATTACACACTTTGCTTAATGCAATTATCTGTTGTTCGCAACTTAATACTTGTGGAGTTCTCGGATTGATTCACCACAAGTGGATTATTAGTCATAGATGCAGTTGGATGGCGGTCTATGTATTTTGTTGTAATGCCCAGAGTAAATCTCATAGTGATCTTCTTGACATATCACGTTTATCTTTATTCTATCAATTGCCCAACTGTAATTTGTTTACCCAGCATGTGTTATTTATCTTATGGAGAGACACCACTAGTGAACTGTGGACCCCAGTCCTATTTCCATCATATTGCTATCACCTGTTTACTTTACTCGCACTGTTGACTTTACTCGCATACTTCTACTGTTTTCCACTCGATACGCTCATAACCTTTGTTTCAAGCAAACCGGTGAGATTGACAACCTCATCGCAAGTTGGGAACAAAGTACTTGGTTGTGTTGTGTGTAGGTTCCGCGTTGCAGCTAGCAAGCAAAGCTTGGACGAGGCGCCATATATAAATTGTCCGAAGCTGTCGCAAACTAGCAAGCATCACCTTCAGTCGTTATTGTCTGCTCTTCTCCTGATCGACATACCTTGGTTTCTTAACTGAGGGAAAATTTGCTGCTATATTCATCACACCTTCCTCTTGGGGTTCCCAATGGGCTGGTCATTCACCACGCACAAGCAACAATCTTCTGGCGCTGTTGCCGGGGACTGAAGAAGAAGAAGCTCCCACATCAACTACACGCTCCCACGTCAACTATGCGCCAGCAGCTAATTTTCTGGCGCCGTTGCCGGGGAAGAGTGGAAGACTTCTGCGAGGGGAGTTTTTGCACACACATCCTTTACTTTGTTATTGTTTTGCTTTACTTTATTTATTTTACCTGCATCGTTTTATATCAAAAACCCAAAAAAATTAGAATCCTTGGTAGTAGTTTTTACTTGTTTACTTTCGTTTTGCTAAAATGAGTAATCCTGAAGTAGAAGTTCGTAGTTTTAAGCAACAAGGGGGAGAAAGTTTAAAAGATGCTTGGTATCGTATTAACAATGCTCATCATAGGTGTACCAAAAAGCACTTTACCATGATCCTCCTTAGAAATTTTTATGTTGGTATATCTAGTTGGAATAGGTATGTTCTCGATACTCTTACAGGAGGTAATTTTCTGGGTACTCCCGCTGGAGAAGCATGCACTATAATTGAAAGTTTAGTGGGAATACCACCTATTCATTTTGCTAAAACCGAGACCACCTTGGAGGAGGTGGTAGAAAGTCTCAGCTCTTTAGAGAAAAGTTTGCCAAGTATCCTAGAAAATGCTAGCCGCGTTAGTGAATTAATAGAAAACATTGGTAAGAGAATTACCATTTTAGAGGCTAGCACTACTCTTGATAATCAAAATTTAAGGATTGGTAAACTAGAGGAGTCTATGGAAACTCTTAGTTTAATCTTCTCTTCTCTTAAATTTAAGAAAGAGAAAGTGTTTGTTAGAAAAGAGCAAAAATTTATGTATGTTCCCAAGGTTTCTGCGCTTAAACCTCAACATGTTCTTAAAATTGGTAAGACTTTAAGTTCCACTAAGAGTGACTTGAAGGTTGAATCATTTGCGGGAACTTCCAAAGAGCTTACTGAGGTAATTGATGCTTCATCACTTGAAGTTACTTGATTCACAATTTTCTGCGCCTAGCTCAAAGGCGTTAAAGAAAAGCACTCTTGGGAGATAACCCAATGTTTTATTTTCAGTACTTTTTCTTTTATTTGAGTCTTGGAAGTCATTACTACTGTAATGACCGCTCCTTATCTTGTTTATTTCGTTTTTGTGCCAAGAGAAGCCTCTAATTTGAGTGAGGTAAAGATTTGGGGATGTTGCTGTCCTGAAACTGTTTTCGGTGCTGCACCGTAAAAATTTGTATAAATTCTCTGTATATCTTTTGGACCTGCTATTTCTTGTACATATGCCCCAGGTTATATCCAAACTTTCATTAGTTGAACACTTTTTGATTTGAGCAACAGAAAACCCCTCAAAAATTCTGCCTTTGTCAGCTGTTCTGTTTTGACAGATTTCTGCCAATATTTGTGTTTGCCGCTTTATCGCTTTCTTTTGAGTTCTTTTGATCACGGAACTTTTGGAGAAGTTGCTACAGTAGTATGTGCTATATATGTGGTGGTTTTGAGTTGAAACCTGAAGCAAAAAAGGTTGATTATATGTTATGCTACACAAATGTTGCTAATAGAATTGTATTTAGTTTTGTATGAAGGAAGTTTTCAGGTGTAGGGATTGGAGAATGATGAGATGAGTTGAAGAATGGACAAAAGCTCAAGCTTGGGGATGCCCATGCATCACCCCAAGAAATATCCAAGAAGTACAAGCATCAAAGCTTGGGGATGCCCCCGAGGCACCCCTTCTTCATCGGCAAATATCAGGTCACCTTTCAAGACACTATATTTTTATTGCTTCATGCACTATGTGTTTTTCTTGGAGCGTCAGTTGTTTTAGTTTTCTTAGTTAGTTTAGTTTGTTTGCTGAAATAAATGGTTGGACCCCAACAAATTTCCTTTGGAGGAGATGTATTCGTTTTCATTTGCCAAGAACACTCCGTTTTTCATTCTTACAATTTCACCGGGTGTTCTTCTTTTTCCGCTACTGCTTTTGGTTTTCGGTTTCGCCTTGATTTGCGTTCAAACCTTGTCATATATTTTCATCAAGGTGTATTTTTTCCTCTGATCTTTATTGGTTTTCATCAAAAGAGGTGTCTAAAAAATTTTCAAATGGTGTTGGAAAAGAGAAAAAGCTTTGTGCAAAATAGTGGTACAAGAAGGAGCTTGTGTAGACTGCGGCTTAGGCTTTTTCATGTCATGCTTGATGTCTTTTTGATGGTATGCTTAGTGGTTTTGCTGTAGCATGACTTGTCTCAAATAACTGAGATTGCTTAATGAGCCTTTGAAAAAATCATGCGTTGTTTTTATTGTATGGAAGCATTATTTTGGTTTTCTCCTTGATGCTTTATTTGGGTTGACTTGGCGCATGCTCACACATGTTAGACTCTTACAAAGTCACCAATAGCCTCTATGATCATTTAGTTTTTTACTTTTGATGCCATCTTATGCTTCTTTTAATGTCGCTTTGTCGCTTTGCATGATTATGGCCATTATTGCTCTCTTAGTTGGTCGCTCCCAGTCTTTTGCTAGCCCTCGCCTTGTACTGAGTATGAGCTCTACTCGTGCATCCAACTCCTAAAAGCCAAAGTTTTCCAAAGTGTCCACCATACATACCTACTAGCAATTTGCTATTCCAAGTAAATTTGACTTGCTTTTATTTTCTCTTCAAATTAAACTCTTACCAGTGTTATGCGAAATTCGGTCAGTAAAGCTCTCACGAACCGGAAGGCACACTTTACTTTTTCCTGTTCTTAAAAATTTGACATTGTGGTCTCTTATGTTGAGTTGTTATGCTTGCAAGTTGTAAGTTGGAGACTAGCCCAGCCATGCAGTCATGGGCAAGCTTTCAACATTGCACTTCTTATTTGAGTTGATATCGTGATCTTTTGTTTATGGATGCCCGCGGTGTGAAATGAATTGGGAATCTTGTGGGGATCATGGAGTTTGTATATGTGTTAGGGAAACGCCGGGCCGCTAATCTAAGCCATGCATAATTCATGGTGGAAATTTGCAGCATACCCATGGTGAACATTCGACGACGCATCTCACAATAAAAAGCAAAACAAATGGCAAATAAAAGAGATGTCAAGGTGTTCATTGTCTGCTTGTCCTGTCATTTTGATGTGGGCTTGTTCCATGTCATAGGGCACGGAGGTACCCCATTGGCGGTTCTCAATGATATGTATATATTTACAATGACAAGAGCCTTGCTTGGGACTCTAAGTAAAGTAGCATGAGGTTTGGGTACTCGTATTCATGGGACACGAGGTTTTCAACTGATGATTTGTCAAGCATATGCATCATAATTGTTCTCGCATTAACTTTAACCATTCAAGATGCTTATGATGGGGGCAATGAGAGCTCAAATCCGGTAAGTACCATAATTTTTGAAGGTTATAAAACTTGCAATCACTGCTTCCCTCTGCGAAGGGCCTTTCTTCTACTTTTATGTTGAGTCACCACCTTCTATCTTTATGCACCATTAAGAGAGCATAGCTGTCATTCTTAGTAAAATATGCATTGTCCCAAAGTTTTCATTGATTGATTCATATTGTTGGTTTCACTTGTTCTCAAATTATTTGTATCCAGTCGCCCTCTTAAACTTGAAGGTGTCCTATTCATTTATGTTTTGCTCTCTTTGAAGGACAAGCTGAAACCATTTGTATGTTTTTCCTTATGATTTGAACACACGTTTGACTTTCATTGTTTCATTTTCACGATCTTTTGTTTGTGTTCATTTGCATGTTTACAACATGGTTGCTAAGTTCATATTGTCAAGATTATATCTTTCATGCCCATGTTTTAAGTTCTTATGATCCCAGCTCACAAATGCTTACATATATGATCAAGATTGTGTAGGTGCATGTCACCTCAAAAATTATTCTTTTGTTATCACTCGAGGACGAGCATGAGTTAAGCTTGGGGATGCTTGATACGTCTCCAACGTATCTATAATTTTTGATGCTCCATGCTTATTTTGACACCATTTGCCTAGTGTTTCGTTACACTTCGTGGCACTTTTATGCATTTTCCGGAACTAACCTATTAACAAGTTGCCACAGTGTCAGTTCCCTGTTTTCTGCTATTTTTGTGTTTCAGAAGTGATACACAGGAAATATTCTTGGAATTGGACGAAACAAGTTCCTGAAGTCTTATTTTTTCCGGGAGCTTCCAGAGATCCGAAGAGGAGTAGGAGAGGGGCCACAGGCCGCCCTCACGCCTGGCTGGCGCGGCCCAGGCCCTGGCCGCGCCGCCATGGTGTGAGAAGGCCTGGGGCCACTCCTGACATCGCCCCTTCGCCTATAAAGACCCCCCGATGGGAAAAACCTAAGGACCCGATCACTTTTCCAGAACACATCGCGATCCGCCGCCGCCGTCGACCCAAAGATCGGGAGGGTCCAGAAGCTCTTCCCGGCACCCTGCCGGAGAGGGGAATCGCCACCGGAGGTCTTCTTCATCGCCATGCTTGCCTCCGGAGCGATGAGTGAGTAGTCTACCTTGGACTATGGGTCCATAGCAGTAGCTAGATGGTTGTCTTCTCCACCATGTGCTTCATGTTTAGATCTCATGAGCTGCCCTACATGATTGAGATCACCGTTATGTAATTCTACATGTTTGGTTTGTTGGGATCCGATGAATATTGGTGTTATATCTTTTGTTATCTCTATGTTGTTTACGATCTTGCATGCTCTCCGTTGTTAGTACCTATCTTGGCCGAGTAGTTGCTAGTGACTCCAAGAGGGGGTATTTATGCTCGATAGTGGGTTCATGCCTCTATTTAACCTGGGGGAGTGACAGAAACCTCTAAGGTTGTAGATGTGCTATTGCTACTAGGGAGAAAACAACATTCATATGCTCAAGGGCATATGCTTTGTTTACATTACACACTTTGCTTAATGCAATTATCTGTTGTTCGCAACTTAATACTTGTGGAGTTCTCGGATTGATTCGCCACAAGTGGATTATTAGTCATAGATGCAGTTGGATGGCGGTCTATGTATTTTATTGTAATGCCCAGAGTAAATCTCATAGTGATCTTCTTGACATATCACATTTATCTTTATTCTATCAATTGCCCAACTGTAATTTGTTTACCCAGCATGTGTTATTTATCTTATGGAGAGACACCACTAGTGAACTGTGGACCCCGGTCCTATTTCCATCATATTGCTATCACCTGTTTACTTTACTCGCACTGTTGACTTTACTCGCATACTTCTACTGTTTTCCACTCGATACGCTCATAACCTTTGTTTCAAGCAAACCGGTGAGATTGACAACCTCATCGCAAGTTGGGAGCAAAGTACTTGGTTGTGTTGTGTGCAGGTTCCGCGTTGCAGCTAGCAAGCAAAGCTTGGACGAGGCGCCATATATAAATTGTCCGAAGCTGTCGCAAACTGGCAAGCATCACCTTCAGTCGTTATTGTCTGCTCTTCTCCTGATCGACATACCTTGGTTTCTTAACCGAGGGAAAATTTGCTGCTATATTCATCACACCTTCGTCTTAGGGTTCCCAACGGGCTGGTCATTCACCACGCACAAGCAACAATCTTCTGGCGCTGTTGCCGGGGACTGAAGAAGAAGAAGCTCCCACATCAACTACACGCTCCCACGTCAACTACGCGCCAGCAATGACTATTCGTGACCGGGCGCCCCATTTGCAGGGTATCTCCACAAGATCTGACGCCTGGCCCATTTCGTACGAAACGGTTGGTAGTTCTTCTTCCGCCGTTGAGAGGCGAGCACTTTCCTCAAGCGAGCTTTCCTTGATCCGCTCCTTACGCGATCAACTTAGATGCGCGCAGCAAGAACTGAAGGTTGTCACCGCCAAGGTCGATGTTGCTTTCTCCAAAGCTTCACGGGCCACGGACACCGAAAAGTTCCTTCTTGAAGAGATCGAAAACCTTGGGAAAGCATGAAATGTGAGTCTTTCGAGCTCTTGATCTGTTTTGCTCCCTGCTGATCGTATGTGATTTTCCTCCTTTTCCTGCAGATGTATGCCTCGACAGTGAAGCTGAAGCCCGGCGCATGAACGTGCACCTTCGTGTAGCTCAGACGCATACGAATTCAATCGCTGATAACTTCTGGGCTGACAGATCGAAAGCGATGAAGCTGACTATACTCCAAGATCAGATCGCCCAAGCTGGAGTCCTGGCCGAAATGAGCCGCGCCGCACTCGCGCTTGTGCACGAGGCAATGTTTCCTTTGAACAATCAGCCCGATGGCCTCCCTGCGCTGCTTGATAGTTTCGAGAATGGCGACGCTGTCTATCGCTTCGTTCGCGAGCATCTTCGCTGCGGGGCTCTGGTCGCCCTTTCCTTTGTGCACGCCCATTATCCCGAGGTCGACCTGGAACTGTTGAAGATGCTCCCTCCAACTCCCAGTGGCTGTGTTGACATGGATACTCTTTATGCTGCTTGTAGGGAGACTGCCGATTGTATCGCACGACAGATCATCACCGAGAGTGATCGCCAGAGAGCGAATCAGGCTGGTTTGGTGACTTAGACTTTATTGTTTTTCGGAGTGTATGCTTGTATCTTGTGAAGTTCTTCAGAGTATTGTACGAATTTTGCTGAGTTGTGCGGGTCGAAGGGCGGAGCCCCCGAGTGTAGGTCGAAGGGTGGAGCCCCCGAGCGTGGGTCGAAGGGCGGAGCCCCTGAGCGTGGGTCGAAGGGTGGAGCCCCCGAGCGTGGGTCGAAGGGTGGAGCCCCCGATCGTAGGTCGAACAATTTTTAAGGCGAAGCCCCCGAGTATGGGTGAAACAATGATATGAGGAAACATATTTTATTGCGTGGCGTCGAGGGTGCAATGGTTGAGCGTGGTCTGCTGCCGACGCTTAGTTACAGAGAGAAAGAGGGGGGGAAGGAAGTATGTCGATTCTAAGGATAGAATCGACGCAGCTGTTGGGCGTTCCATGGGTTTTTGACGTCCACCCCTGTCTTGGGGTCGCGTAGCCGATACGCGCCTCCTGGGATTGCTTCGTGGACGAGGTATGGGCCTTCCCATGGTGACTTCAACTTCGATGTGCTTGTTTGTTTGAGACGAAGCACAAGGTTGACGGGCTCGAAGGACCGTCCGCGTACCCGTCTGCTGTGGTAATTGCGGAGGTTTTGCTGATAAACTGTAGATCGGACAAGGGCTTCGTCTCGCACTTCGTCCAGCAGGTCATGGGCATCTTCCAGCGCTATTTGCGCATCTTCTTCGACATAGGCCTCGACACAGGGTGCGCCATATCGCACATCCGTAGGAAGCACCGCTTCTGCCCCGAATAGCAGGAAGAACGGTGTGTAGCCGGTTGAGGAGTTGGGCGTTGTGCGCAGGCTCCAGAGTACCGAAGGTAGCTCCTCGACCCAAGCGTCTGCTATGCGTTTGAGAGGTCAAAGGAGTCGCTTCTTGAGGCCGCCGCAAACTAGCCCGTTAGCCTTTTTGACCTGGCCATTGAACTTTGGGTGCGCCACTGATGCATACTTTATCTTGATGCTGAACTCTTTGGTGAACTATTGAAATTCACCCGCGGTGAAGTTGGTGCATTTGTCGGTGATGATGCTATTTGGTACGCCGTATCGGTAGATGATGGACTCGAAAAACTTGACCGCCGTAGTCGCTTCTTGATTGGTGACTGGGATGGCTTCGATCCACTTGGAGAACTTGTCAATGGCGACCAGCAGGTAAGTGTGGCTTCCTCGAGATGACTTGGGCAAAGGCCCTACTTGATTGAGTCCCCATTGTGCAAAAGGCCATGCAATGGGTATGATGCGCAGTTCCGATGCGGGTGCGTGAGGCTTCGTGGCGAATCACTGACAGGCATCGCAATGCTGGACGATGTTCCTGGCGTCGTGGAGGGCCGAAAGCCAGTAGAACCCCGATCGAAAAGCCTTAGCAACAAGGGTTCGGCTGCTGGCGTAATGCCCGCAGGTTCCTTTATGAATATCTCGGAGGAGGGCGATTCCATCCTCAGGTGCTATGCACTGTTGGAGAACCCCTGTCATGCTGCATTTGTAGAGTTCTCCGTTGATTATCGTGAAGGCCTTGGAGCACCATATGATCTGTCGGCGATGGATAGTGTCTTCTAGGAGTTCGCCTCGTATCAGGTAGTTCAGATACGGCTTCGTCCAGACCGCTTCGATAAGCATGACTTTGGTCGTTTCCTTGGATAGGTCCTCTGTTCCTGCTGCTGGGGTGGGACCTGACTGTTTAGCCCCCGAGCGTGTTGCTAACGCCGGGTCGATGGCTGGCTTGATCTTGACGGAGCGCTCAAATATCTCCTCGAAGAAGACTCCTGGCGGTATGGGCAAACACTTGGAGCCGACGTTGGCCAAGTTGTCTGCCTCTTCATTGCTTTCCCTGCCGATATGTGTCACCTTGCACCCTTCGAAGTCGCCTTCGAGCTTGTCGTACATTGCGCGATATGCGATCATGTTTGCACAGGTTGCATCACACTCCTTCATGACTTGCTGGGCGATGAGATTCGAGTCTCCGTGGATCTTGATGCGAGTGGCGCCGCAGGCTTTCGCCATACGCATGCCATGCAGAACGGCTTTGTACTCTGCTTCATTGTCCGTGGGTTCGCGAAACACATTCGTAGGACGTAGCACATCTTGTCTCCCTGTGGCAACACGAGGACCACTCCTGCTCATGCTCCCGAAACTCGCTTGGACCCATCGACGTATATGGTCTAGCAATTCGACAGGTCTGGGAGTTCGGGCATCTGCGCTTCTGTCCATTCGGCTATGAAATCTGGCAGGACTTGCGACTTGATTGCTGACTGCCGCTGGTACGTGATCTCCCAGGTCCCGAGGGTAATTCTCCATAGCGAAACACGCCCCGTAGCGTCGGGGTTGTTAAGGATACTGGACACTGGAGTCGAAGCCACTACTATGATTGAGTGACACTCAAAGTAATGCGGCAACTTCTTCCCCGTCATGTAGATGGCGTACGCCAACTTCTGATAATGGGGGTACCTTTGCTTGGTCGGGGACAGGACCTCACTGAGATAGTATACCGGCCTCTGTACTCCGTGCTCCTTGCCATCCTCTGTGCGCTCGACCACCAAGGCAGTACTGACAACTTGATTCGTGGCCGCTATGTACAACAACATCGGCTATTTTTCTCGAGGAGTGACTAGGACCGGGGACGTCGAAAGACGACGCTTGAGGTCGTCGAACACGGCCTGTGCCTCCTCTGTCCACGTGAAATTGTCCGTTTTCCGAAGTAGCCGATAGA
Source organism: Dactylis glomerata (assembly GCA_007115705.1). NCBI lineage: Eukaryota > Viridiplantae > Streptophyta > Magnoliopsida > Poales > Poaceae > Dactylis > Dactylis glomerata. The sequence continues at coordinate 2,392,007 of QXEO01000184.1, forward strand.
AGGGAAGAGCCTTTTCGCCGAGCTTGCTTATAAAGCGGCTAAGCGCCGCTAGTCGACCTATCAACTGCTGGACGTGTCGAAGCGTCTTCGGCGGCTGCATGTTGATGATGGCTTGAATCTTCTCTGGATTGCCCTCGATTCCTCTCTCAGATATGAGATAGCCCAGTAGCTGTCCTGTAGGCACCCCGAAGGAACACTTCTTCGGTTGAGCTTGATGCTGTAGCAGTCGAGGTTGGTGAAGGTTTCTCGCAGATCTTCGAGCAAACTGTCTGCCTTTGAGGACTTGATAACGATGTCATCAACGTACACTTCGATGTTGCGGCCGATCTGCTCCTTCAGGCACGCTTGCATGCACTATTGGTAGGTGGCTCCGGCATTCTTGAGCCCGAAGGGCATCGTCATGTAGCAGTATACCCCGTGCGGGGTTATGAACGCCGTCTTGTCTTCGTCTTTGACCTTTAGCCTTATGTGGTTGTATCCGGAGTACGCATCGAGAAACGAGAGGCGCTCGCAACCAGCGGTAGAATTGATGATTTGGTCGATTTGAGGTAGAGGGAAGTAATCTTTCGGGCAATGCTTATTTAGCATCGTGAAGTTGATGCACATCCTGTAGATCCTGGTGTCCTTCTTCTCTACCATGACTGGTGGTGAAATCCAGGTGGCCTCCTTTATCTTTCTGATGAATTTCGCCTCGAGGAGGCGATTTATCTCTTCGCCCATTGCTCGGGCCTTCTCTGGGTTGTAGCGACGCATTGATTGCTTGATTGGCTTCGCGTTCAGAAAGATTTTTAGCTCGTGCTCGGCGAGTTCCCTAGGGATGCCTGGCATATCTGCTGGACACCAGGCGAACATCCTCCAGTGCTCATGGAGAAACTCGACGAGCGCGCTTTCCTATGCGGGGGAGAGGGAATTCGACACCCGCACGGTCTTAGTTGGATCCGTCGGGTGGATTTGGTGCTCTCGGGTGTCTTTGCTGGCGTCGAATGATAATTCTGGGGCATTCTGCTGCGCCGGTGGATCGACGTCCATGTTGGTGCTCTCCCTGATATGGTTGAGCTCTTTGTGTACTCCAAATGTCTAGGACATGCTGTTGAAGTCCTTGTCGCAGTTTTCGGAGCGGGCAAAGCTACCGTTGATCGTCAGTGGTCCTTTGTTTGCGGGCATCTGCAGCTTGAGGTAGGCATAGTGCGGTACCGCCATGAATCGGGCAAACGCTGGTCGCCCGAGGATAGTGTGATACTGCGAGGGCCAATCGACGACCTCGAACTCGATCTTCTCCTTCCTGAAGTTTGATGGAGTGCCGAAGATAACGTCCAGGTGCATTGCCCCCAGTGGGTACGTCGGCTTCCCTGGGATGATTCCATGAAAGGACGTCTCTGTCGGCAAGAGGTTGTCCATTGGGATCTTAATCTTCCATAATGTGTCTGCATAGATGAGGTTCAAGCTGCTCCCTCCATCCATGAACACTTTCTTGGAGGTGAAACCTCCTATCTGCGCTTCGAGGACCAAGGCATGGTGTCTAGGGCGCGGGATCTTCGGTGGGTGGTCTGATCGGTCAAAGCCGATCGGGTGCTCTGACCAGTTTAGGTATTCGGGCGTAGCTGGTGGTGCGTGCTCGGCGTGAAAGACCTCGCATGCACGCATTCGCTGGACTTTGTTCGTCGAGCGCCCTCTCTGGATCATGGGCACGAAGCCTCATGGTGGCGGGAACACCTCTTCTTCGACGGCTGGCTGCCGTGGCTCGACTTGCTGGATCGTGGCGGCCTGGTGGCCCTGTTGTACCACGTTTGCCGGCGGGTTAGGTGGTGGTGGTGGAGTGTTGTAAGCTATCGCACCTGCCACCAGCTGCTCCGCTTGCATCCTCTCCTGAAGTTCTCGACTGAGGCGAAGGTATTCCCTGCACTCAATGAGGAGATGAGCAGGTCTTCGCACTCCATCTTTGTCGATGTAGGTGTGTCTTGTGCACCCCCATCGAGCATCTCTTCCGCTGACAGCGGTGGCTGATCACGTCGTCGGCTCCACTCTGTTTTTGACCTCGAATCGCAGCCAGCGCTACTGCTACTGCTCCCGTAGTAGTTGTTCCCTCGTCTGGGTCTGTCGCGATTGTCGTCGTGGTCGTTATTCACATTGCCTGCTGCTACCATATCCATTGCGTCCGCGTCATCGTAGCGGTTTCGGCGGCCCTTCTTTTGAGAGTTAGTGTGAAACTGATCTTTTGCGTCGACGTCACGCGCAGCTGATCGTCGGCGGTTCCTAGGGGCCGCGATGGAGTCTTCTCCATCAGCCCACTCGTTTTCCAGGCTCATTAGATGGTCGATGGTCTTCGGCTTGCAACGTCCGAGCTCCTCCTTGAAGTCGTGTCGGATAAGCCCGTCCCGAAAAGCGTCGATGGCTCTCTCGGGCGAAATATTTTCCACCGTGTTGCGGAGGCTAATCCATCGTGAGATGTACGACCTTAGGTTTTCTCCAGTCCTCTGTACGCATAGTCGCAATTCTTCGAACGACGTGGGCCGTTGTGAGGTGCCTCGAAAGTTCGCGATAAATGCCTGTCGAAACTCCTCCCAAGAGCGAATGCTATCAGGAGCAAGGTTGTTCAGCCACGCCCTTGCGTTGTCTTTCAAGTGCAGCAACAGTAACTGGAGAGCGTTATCTCGAGATCCACCGCCAATGGTGACGGCGGTGATGAAGTCATCCAGCCAAATTCGAGGGTCCTGCTGCCCATTGAACTTGACTATGCTGTCGCTAAGCTTGATCCCTTTCGGCAGTGGTGTGGAACGAATTAGGAGGCTAAAGCACTCCGCTCCGCACAGTCCATCACGATTACCGCCGAATGTTTCTAGCTCGCGTTCCTCTTCAAAGCGACGCGCGTCGCGTCGCATCGCGCACGCGCTAAGTCAACTCTGTTCTGTGCCAAGCCGTGTCGAAGTTCCCCATTGAGAGGTTCTACCACTTGAGTCCTGGGCACGATGGCTGGCACCACTGCTGGGTGCCTGGATGGCTCCACTGGCGGGATATTTCTTCTTGGTGTCATTTCGTGCCCTTTATTAGTTGTGCCTTGAAGTACCCTAACTCCTTCGAGCGCCAGGTTCCGTAGGTGCCGCATATGCTCGTTGTCGTTGGCTGCGTTTGCGGCAATATACACTGCTGTAGCCATGATCGCAACTTCCTTGGCCTTGGGCAGCAAATATGCTTCGTTAAATTCCGCTTCTAAATTTTGGGTGATGTTGTGCACATCGGCCCCGGGCTGGATGTGCGACCGCGTCCTACGCTGGACACTTGATGAGTAGTGAGATGATCGTTCAGCCCGTCTTCTGCTGGATGCGTCGGCCTCTTCTCTGCGTCGCTCCAGGATGCGCCTATCGGCACTAATCTGGTCCTTCTGTTCTTGGACGACGAATCGGAGCGCAGCTAGCTCCTGCGGGCTCGGATTAGGGCCCATATTTGCTTCGCCCGAGTATACTCTCCTTGCGTGCCGGATCTGATCCTGCGTTATGAACTGACGACCGGTATTTGACCGGTCTCGACCATCATTGGATCTGTGCTCGTTCCCGTCTCCGTGCGCCATCATACAGTGTCCTCCGAATGGTGGGATCGAGTCATCACTGATTTCGCCCAGTGCGGGAGGGTAGACGTCGTCGTCTTCGATGTATGATCCGACCTTGATCATGATGTCAGAGTCGTAATCGACCATGTATCCACCACCTGATGTGGCAGATTCGCTCGAATATGAGCTAGCCGAATTGCCGATCTTCCCCTTAGCTTCGGGGTAGACGTCGTTATCGTCGTCGAAGCATGTATAGTCCGAGTACAACCCTTCAACATAATCAGGGTCATAGGGCGTAGGGCGGAGCGTGAGGGCGTTGAGAGCCCGTTCGCACTCAGATATCGTCGGGTAGATGGCTGCGGTGCCTCCTCGAGGGTCCTCGCAGCCAGCAATCTCGTGGGATGAGAAATCTCCGGTGCCCATGTAGTGGTAAGCGTCGCAGTCGACGCAGTAGGCGGTGGTTGCGGATGGAGGTGGATTTTCGAAATCGTTCGACCCAACTGACGGGGCCGAAGTTTCCAGCCTTGGTTCCTCCTCCGATGGCGCCAGCGGTATGGTCGTCAAGGGATTGCCCTCGATAACTGGTGACGCACTTGGAGCTGCTGCGGGCGACGTTGAATCGCTGACGGAGATCAGCTCAGCGACTCCGTCGTTGTTCACGTGGAAGTTGAACAGTCCGAAGGCCATGTCGAAGCCTCCGGTCACCGCCGAGACTGCTCCTGCCGTGCCTGAGGTAGGGTCGATGATGATCGCGGCCGGAGTAAGATCGGCGGTGCTTGGCGATGCGGTGTCGATGACGGTCGATCCAGTGATGTCGACCTTAGTTTCCGATGGGTTGGTGTCGGTGATGGCCGGCATAGCGATGCCGACGGCGGTGTTGATGGCGGAGTCGATGTCGATCTTGTCGTTGGTGTCGAAGTTGATGGTGAGCGGGTCGATGTCGAACGGCGATGTAGAATCGACGGCTATGGCTGATGACGAGCCGTCGAACCTTGTCGATGCGGTGAGGTTGGCGGTGGTCGATGAAGGAGCCGGCGAATCCGTAGGTCCAGATCCCATCGTCCCCACGGTCGGTGCCAATTGACGAGGTTCAACCCCGACAATGCCCATGTTTGTAGGCTTTCGAGACATGGAGCGCTAGTGGGATTCGACGAACTCGACGGCGATCAGACGAAAGCAGAAGAACACGAGGTTTTACCCAGGTTCGCCCCCCTTGGTAGGGTAATGACCTACGTCCTGCTTGTCTGACTTTTATTGATGGGGTGGCTACAGTGGAGGTGTTACAATGGTGGCGTAGATTGGATCTAGCCGAAAGTGGAGAGCTCTAATGTTTCGAGCGCTCCGGCGAGAGGTGGTGAAAAGTGTCTAGAGAGGCGCTACGATCTCCCTCCCAACCTTTTATATGCGAAGGTTGGGTCTCGGGATTGTTCTCCAAGTTGATTACAGATAGAATCGGTTTGAATAAACCCTAAACGAGTCCTGGTTCGACTAGACCTTCTTCTTCGAATCTTCATCTTGCACGCCAAGTTACGTCCCTGGGCCGCGACAGGCCAATACCTTCATGGGCCTTGCGATTCCGTTGACATCTATCCCTCCTGGGCCGAAAACCAGGTAGGCGAATATCGAGGGCCTATTTGTCATTCCTTCGTCAGTACCCAACGACAAGGTGGAACAGAAGACCACACGGATGCCTTGATGAAGGGGAACACACGAAGTCGTATTCGCCTGGGCGAGGTGACTGCTGGCAACAAATCTACATGTATATGCAAAGTAACTGAGACTCAAGTGCAGAGTGGTGCAATATGAGTAAACTTTCTCCACAATGGTGACTCGAGGAGTCAAGGGTTTAGTATCTAACTTTGAGAGAATAACAATTCCCTCTCTATATCCTCTTCTAGCAACCTACAAGAACAAATCATATGTTGTGTGTCCCCAGCTCTGCCATGGTGGTTGTCAAGCACACACACACGATGCGTAAGTGAATTGAAGACAAAACTAAATAAAGAAACTATCAACTAATGAAAACATAATGGCAAAAAGTAAAAGTGCAATGTGGAAGGTGTTAGTGATGCAAACTGAATTCCAGTAAGAAAATATATTCTTTATTTTTGGATGTAATAATAATAATAAAAAAAGTGCATGCAAAGTCAAGTAAAAGGTGTTTCTTATGTGAAAAATTGGTCTAGGTTCATGATCACTTAGACTACTCTCTCGTAAACATGATCACACGAATATAGCTTCACATAACAAGTTAACAACATTGCAACTTCTATGTATTGTTTGATTGATATTTACTGAGATTAATTTTAGTCTTTTTCTCATGGTTTGTGAGAGAAGGATTATTCTTACAATATTTATTATATCTGTTATATCTTCAACAATAGTGATACATACTCTCGACTCCTGCCGCCGTGGAGAGACCGATCGACGGGCGAGATCTCTCCTTTCTCCGCCCACCGCCACCCCTGGCTGTGAGCCGGACACATCGCGCCCACCTCGCCCATCCGTCCCCTGTCGGCTGTCGCGGCGTGCTCGCAGCCCCCTCGAGCCACGTCTGCTCGCGTGACGACACGCAAAGCCTCACTCGCGCTGTCCCCACATGTCATCCTCACGAAACCCAACATACTTAACCCTCCCCCAACGCATCCTCGTCTCCTTCTCCGGTCTGACTCCCTACCGAGGAGGGCGTCGCCATTGCCGCCTCTCACTCGCAGGCCGCACCCGCATCGTTAGGGCTCAGGATCTCGCCGCGATGTGGTGGAGGGCGGCGGCCAGGGCGCGCCGGAGGATCGCGGGGACGCGGCCGGCGTCCACGGCGATGGGGGCGGGGGCGGGGGCGGAGAGGACCAGCCGCGCCGTGGTGGTGCCGCGGTTCGGCGGGCCGGAGGTGCTGGAGTTGAGGCAGGGGGTGCCCGTGCCCGATCTGAAGCCCGGGGAGGTGCTCGTGCGCGCCCGCGCCGTCTCCATCAACCCCCTCGACTTGCGAGTGAGCACTCCATTTTAGACACCCCCCCCTCCCCCCCTTGGGATTTAATGGAATTGTCGGGCGAAATATTATTCACATTAGTTTTTGTTTCTGACATGTTGGGAGTTAGGATTAGCTTGGAAAAAAGAGATTAACCTGGGCCCTTCCGTTGGGCGTCTGTTTTACCTGAACCTATCACATTGTGGCGTTTGCTACTGAACAGTGTGAGGATTACTGCTCCGTGAATGATATAGATCACTATAACATGCATTAGTTAATATAATTTTTTTATTCCCAATGACATAGTATATTGTGTGTTCTGTCTATCAGAAAATGTCCTGTTAGAAGCCTGGAATTAAGTAAAATGCAGACAAAGTAAACAATCAGATAGACTGGTGCCGAAATAAATTTAGTTACACTGCAAATGAGATGTGCTACTCTGTTCTCAGAATAATGAATCTGCTTTCAGATTATACTATTCTGTTGCGAACTGTTGGAGTGTTTACTTGCTAAAAGTATTATCTATCTTCAGATGCGTTCTGGTTACGGCCGTTGCATATTTGAGCCACTCCTACCTCTGATCATCGGCCGGGACATCAGTGGTGAAGTTGCAGCTACAGGGACCTCCGTGTCGTCATTTTCTATTGGGCAAGAAGTGTATGGCGCATTGCATCCAACAGCTGTCCGAGGGACATGTGCTGATTATGCAGTTCTTTCGCAGGATGAGCTTACTCCTAAACCCTCTACGCTCAGTCACGTGGTAGGAACTCTGGAAATAATTTCCTTTGCATTATAATATTCCTTCGAAAGTTATATTTCAGGAGTATTTTCAGTTTGTCTAGCTACATTACTCGGCATTCTACTATGATAATAATATGTAGTCTTGGGCATTCCTTCCCTTTTCAGTTTTTAAATATATCGAAGTTATCCATTTCAAGGATGTACATCTGATAGTTTGAGCAAAGAGTCTTTCTTACGTTTAGTACTGGAGAGAAGAATATTCTTTCTTCTTAATTTGATGACTAAAGGCTTTGTTTTTAGCCTTTTAGCTAGCGCTGCTTGCTTGTTAAAATGCTCCTTACAAGTTGCTCGTGTTTTTTTAATATTACAGGCGGCTAGTGCAATTCCATTTGCTGCGCTGACCGCGTGGCGTGCGTTACATGGTACTGCTGGAATTTCTGAAGGGTATGTCCTGTTACACACCCCAGTTTGATAAGCAGATTGCAAGCTGCCTTTGTTGCTGTTTCCTATATCTTGGTTGCACATTGGTTGATTTACTAAACATTGTTAACACGGTCACCAACTCACCATAAACAACTTGGTCCATGATCTGGAATTGGCTTTGATATATTGCGATTGATGCAATAAATTGGCTAGGTTCATGCGCAATTGTTATGCAATGCTGAACTGGCTTTGGCAGCTATATTTGTGCTCCTGCTGTTTTGCATATTTAGCCTCCAGCCAGAAGGATGTTGCTTTCAAAAGTTAATTTGTGAAAGTTTCAGGAGTGTAGTTTTTACATTTTGCACTACCCTTCCTTTCGGCTTCTACTTTAGCAACTCCGCAGGAAGCCAACATTGAAGTTCCTTTTGATCGTTCTGAAAACCAATCTGTTAGTTTGGCCGACTGCATGCGCTCAAGCTTGTCATTTCAGCATCATCATCTCATGTCTGACTAAGTGCCAGTATATGAAAGTTATTTTGTCCTTTTATATGAATTGAATGCAATCAATTTCTGTTTCAGACAAAGAGTACTTGTGATTGGCGGAGGAGGAGCGGTTGGGCTATCTGCTGTTCAGCTTGCGGTAGCTGCAGGGTGCAGTGTTTCTGCTACCTGTGGAGCCCAAAGTATTGAGCAAGTTTTGGCTGCTGGTGCTGAAAAAGCTATTGATTACACTACTGAGGTAAAAGTCCTTCAGAAGTCAGAAATCTTTACCTTATATTTATTTACCATAGTGGTATGGTGAAGTTGTTGATCTTCAGTATGTTGACCTGAACAACACAACCAAGTCATTCATATGTCCTTGTTTTGTCTAGATGTCTCATAGAACATATACTTATCGTTCTTTATCTTAGCAGAATCTATATAGTGGGAATGATTATGTATCAATATGGTACTCAAGGCACCATGTTCATCTGTCGCTTTATCTATCACTGTAGTTGTATTGCGGCATGCGCCGATAAGTTCGTGCATAAATGGAGAAAAGAGAACCTAGAATTGCTTATTTTCCCCTCCACTTTGCTCTGTAGTGCTGAACACGAAGAAGTGCTTGATGTTGTATCATCATTTTTTTTGGTACATTTGCAATTTAGCAGTATGTGGATGCTACATACAGAGTGGCTTTATTTAGGTCTGGTGTTACTGCTATTTTTCCCTTTCATTAAAATAAACTGGACTAGGACAGTACCTACTGATTAATCAGGCCATGATCTTGGTGCCCAGTAGTTCTATGTGTATGCTTGAGCTATTGTCAACTCCATCTGTCTATGTGATCTTATATATAAATTAATTACTACTCCCTCCGTTCCAAAATATAAGATGTTTTAGCCTTTTTCTGACACACATGTATTTAGACATCCTTTAGTGTGTAGGTTTGGAGCAAAATGAGTGAACGTACACACTAAAAGACATCTAGATACATGTGTTTTAGAGAAAGGCTAAAACATCTTATATTTTGAAACGGAGGGAGTATGACGTAAGATTAGGAAATCCTTATCTATTCTCTATACCTGAGAAAGCAATGAAGAACTTTGTGTCAGGGGCAGAATCTTGTCTACAGTTTGATGAAATAGTCAAAGCCGCTAACAATATGCTATGTTGATTTTTCTTTTCAACAACTTCTCTAGCCTTTAATACCATTTTCTCCATAGTGTTCATGTTTTATGTTGTACATTACAGGACACTGAATCAGCAGTCACTGGAAAATTTGATGCTGTGTTAGATACTATAGGAGTACCTGAAACTGAAAGAGTCGGCATTAATCTTTTGAGGAGAGGTGGACATTACATGACCCTTCAGGTAATCAATATGCAACGATTTATCTTCCTGTGCTTTTCTTTTCTTTTGTTTGTCCTTCCTTTATTGTGATTCTGATTACGTGATTAGGGAGAAGCAGCTGCACTAGCTGACAGATATGGATTAGTTGTGGGACTTCCTGCTGCTACTGCTGCTTTACTAAACAAACAGATGCAGTATCGTTGCTCTCATGGAATAGGTAAAGAGCTTCATTTTGCCACACATATTTAATCTATCCGAATAATTTGTTTTCAGAACTTACTATCCCAACCAATAGGCAGATTGCTGCCAACTAGAACTTGGTAGTAAATTGGCCAGGAAAAGGCTGTTATAGCAACAAAAGGAAAGATGATAATAAATAATTTTTTGTTGTTGTTGTTGTAGTAGTTACAAACACAACCAGGATTTGGTTGTTTATCATTGTATGGCACTGTATGCATATGAACCTTCGCTTTTCAGTTGAACCATAGGTGACACTAATCAAAGATTTGCCATGTTTTTTATTTATTTTGTGAGTACAATACTTTAGAGAAGCCTTTTAACTACATATGGTAGCGACTCCATAATTTATGTATTTTCTTAACTCGTGTTGTTCCCATACAATTTAATTTCAGAGTATTGTTGGACATACATGAGAGCTGACCCTGAAGGTCTTCATGAGATCCAGAGGCTGTCTGGAGCTGGAAAATTACAGATACCTGTGGAGAAGATTTTTCCTATCAGCCAAGTAAGAGAAGCTCATGAGGCCAAGGAGAAAAGGCTGGTGGCTGGCAAGGTGGTTCTAGAGTTCGACTAGTGTTAACAGGATTTTGCCCGACAGACACAGAAGGACTGAACGTTTTTTAATTGTACTAAGTTTTTTCTTGCTTCGAAATTTGAGCCGCTTTGATGCTCTAAATTTCGGCTCAAATTTGCTTGTCTCTAGATACAGGTAATCGTATCAGGGTTTAGTGTAAATGCAGTAAATAATGATATGGAATACGGAAAGACTTGTTTCGAAGGATCACGGTCATTCTATATTTTTTTCAGATGCATTTGTTTCTTCAGTCATTATACGTTTGAACTTCAGATATGAAGGTGGCCATAACACGTGAACCAGGGCAATACCAGGGCACCAGCACGTTACACCATTAAAAAAAACTTGCATACCACAAACATTACCGTGATCATGCGGAAGAAACTACCACTTGAGTTAGTCACCTTGATAGAGCCATGTTAAGTTGTCAATAAACTACCAGAGCTCTGAACTTGAAGCGGCTACAATTCCAGGCACTCACCTCTCTATCTAACACAGCTCCAAATTCAGACTAAATCTCTCCAGACCTCTCGGGACACTATTCACATTACGCGCTACAGAAATCTCAGTCGTTCATCCTCCGAATCGACACGATTGAGTCATGCAAAGTATACTAGCTAACTACAGAGGCAATCTGCGTCTGCCATTTCACAACGCAGGGTTGCCATGGCAGCTAAGCAGCTGTCGGTTGCTGAGTATCTACAGGCTGTGCTGCTGCTTCTGGCTGCTGCTGGCTGAAGTTGAGGAGCCTTGTAAAAACGCCCCCTCCACCCCCTGTCCGCAGCTCCACCTCGGCAAGCCTCTGCATCATGATCTCCTTTTCCATGTCCAGTTCGTCCATCCTTTTCCTTATCGCCTGCCATTTTGAAACACGAACAGATGATCACCTCTGCAGAGTTCTTGAGAATATTATAAGGCAGGATCTAAAGTAACTACCATCTAGTTTGCTTTATCTCTTAGAGATGGAGTATACAGTATACAGTTCGTGTTACTTACAAGCTGTATGTGGTCATGTAAGCACGGGATAAATGAACTGCACAGGTGTGCATCTGAATTCAAAGACTAGAGTACCCCAAACAGACCACTACATTCTTAATCAGATTACTCGTGATATTATCCTAGAAATCTCATGGCCAACATCTTAAACATGGAAGTGTGTTAACATTGATTTCTCCATGACAACAATCCGATTGCCTCAAACATATAAAAAACGAGAACAATGGAACCAATCATCTTACCTCCAATTCCTTCTTACGGACCTCTTCTTTTCTGGCTTCTGACCTAGCACTTCTTTGCACCTCATAGATTATAGCAGCACAAGCGGCCTAAAGTATCATGTGAAAACTCATGTTAGGTGTATTCATCTGCTATCAAGGGTCTAAACTCTAAAGGATAAGGACAAAGATTACAACAGAAAGCAAATTGTACAGTTGTTCCATATGCATTACATGAAACCGTTAAATAAATTTCTATGAACATTGATCTCATTCGGAGCATGAAGGTCAAGAATACTTGCCGAGAAAACGAACAGTTCACCAAGAAGATCTGCGGCAGCTTGAATAGCTTTCTCCTCATTCAGGGGGCGAATGTGAATGTCAAGTGCACGTCCATGAAGTCGCCTCTGCATATTTGTTGCTAAACGATGGTTCGACTGAAATAGTATGCCACACACCTTGTCAGTACAGGAACCACATTGTATATGATCCAAACTGAACTGCAGAACTGTTTACTACGTGCAAGAGAACTGGAACACATCCAAATTATTTTTTTCTGAACAGAACAGTAAACGGGAAAGAAGAACGAACTTGCCCCCAAAATAGTACAAAATTGTTACTCAGTTGCTGTACGAGTAAATCTGAACCATAGAAAATTCAGACTGATGATGAAACAACGTGACATATTGATGGTGATCTGATAACAATCATCGCAATATATTGTTGGCAGCACACAGTGTTGCAGAATGCACATCAACAATCATTCTAAACTGCTGTAAAACTATAAGGCATCAGTTGAAAGTGTGATCTGTCATTGCTTAGATATTCTTCTCGTGATATTGATTTCAGAAGCTCAAAACAAACTACTATTGCTGTACTTCTAATTAAAATTTTCCCACAGCAGAAGAGCTCTTCCCGTCAGATCAGGCTGTAGCGACAATCTGGATCAATGTAAATTTACAGACGCAGGAATCAAATTCCGCGAGAAGGCATTGCAAGTGATCGATGCAAAAATTCATCCGCGTCCCCTGCTTTAAATCGTAAACTAAGATGACCAACAAGCACGGATCGGAAACTCCAACCTCCCTAAGTCCCGTTCGAATTAGATAGGAACTATCAAGCAGCCCCAATTCGTGGACAGCAACGAGAAAACCCGCCGGGAGAACCTCTACATACGTAACGAAACATCGCAAAGGAAAAGGGGGTCGAATGCGTACGGACGAGTTCATACTTCACAGGCGGATGAAGTGAGGGAGGGGGGAGGGTCACCTGCGCGACGCCGACGATGAATCCTTGGAACTTGGGGTGGATGCCGGCGTGGCGCTTGAGGCGGTTGGCGATGGGCTTGCTCAGCGTCCGGAACGCGAGCAGCCCGAGCTTCACCAGCGGCAGCACCATCGCGTACGTCCGCCTGTCGATCGGGCCGCCTCCTCTGCCGGTGCTCGCGATGGGGGAGAAGATGCGGCGGGCGCAGGCGCGTGGTAGAGTTTGTTGCCGGTTTGGCCCTACTTTTCTTGGAGAGGAAGAAGAGACCGGGAGAGGACTCTCTCTGGGTAGGGGGTGTAGAAAGAGTGGGACCGGTCGTTCGCTTATAGGACAAGTCGGTCCCTAATTTCCTCGTGTCCGATGCTATCACCTACGGAAAAAATTATCAGCATTGTGTTTTGAATCAAAAAACACCGAAAAACAGAGACTTAGTCGAAACCAAATTACCAAAAAGCTCGTCTTTCAAACTGTTCTCTTGTGGCCGTTCCTGCGACTAGAGAGATGCATGAACCCCGGACTACGCCTAGAGTAAAGTACTTTCTTCTAATATGATAGATTTAAGTGTGATATGATTTTTGTGGAATTCTGAATCAACTCTGTTTGTTTTGCGGTTTTGATCTCACTCAAGTTTCGGACTTCGGATTGCGTGGTGATTAATGCCAGTTGTAATTGAGATTCCGTAGTTATATATGGGTTCAACCGAGATTTCTCCGGTTGCACATGTGTTGTAACTTAGATTTTCTTAGTTGCACGTGGTCTGCAAGACTGCAAGTGAGATTCTCTCAGTTACACATGTGTTGTAACCGTGCAATATTGGATTTGATACCAATTTTTAGTGTCACATGCCTAGCTCCACATACCCATGTCACGTTTAGGTGTTTGACACATCTGGCTCAGCCCACACGCAAAGAGCCCTTTCCGTCCCAAATGTCCGGCCTGATTGGAGGATGGCTACTCTTCTTATAAGATGCATGTAGCCCCTGCCGTAGCGAGGTTGGACTAAAGTCACTGATAATACCTAGTATCCTAGTACCTGATCCCATGGGAAAGCCTCCCGGCGGGCATGGTGATGCTGACTCTAATACCAGTTGTTAGCGCCCTAGGCCTAGATACACGCACACTCATGTCGTGTGCAGGCGTTTGGCACAACCCGCAAGCAAAGAGCACTTTCCATCCCAAAGACCAGCCTGATATAAGGATGACTGCTCTCCTTTATAAGTTGCTCGTAGCCCCCTCCCACTAGCGAGGTGGGGCTAAAGTCACCAACAATGATTACTATCCTAACAACTTAGGGCTAGTTTAGCTTTGATTCGATACCATAGGTGGCTTGATGGACTTTTATTTTTAATTAAGACATAAATAGTTGTGGCATGACAAGATTTGTATTACTATATCTCACTCACACAAATTTTCATGAACGTTTATGACTTTGATAGCCAGGTAAACTAGGACCAAAAATTTCTGACACGATATCCCACCAAAGAATCCCGGCTAGCAGAACAAATGGTTATATTAGGTCAAGTACAATACTAGGCTATAAGCATCTTCACATATATGTTAGTTTTATCTATGTGGACAAGAGGGTCAAAGGAAAAGAGAAGGCGAGCCAACCTCTTAAGCATGCTCATAGGTAAAAGCAATAAATGAGAGGAAAAGGAAACATGGACTGGAAAAAAACCAAAAATAGCTTGTCTGATTCTTGTGCGATGGTTCCACTACATCCGTGGATGTTGCTGGTTGTTGATGGGTGTGCCTTGAGGTATCGGACCTAAAAACATCGTATGTATAACATGTCCTCTAGGGCTCGTCGTCGGGCAGTGCATTGCTTTTGAGGAGGCATCAATAGACAAAACCACCAAAACATTCGACACCAGATATGGTTCATTTCCCCTCTCTTCTTTGCTGAGAAGCCATTCATGCTCTCCCTGATTTTGTTTTTTTTATTAATTTGATCGGTGTCATCGTTCCTCACTTGTTTGTATCGGTGTCGGGCAACGGTTCATGCGAGGTTTTGTCAGCAATGACCTTCCACGACATTTAGCAACAGTTCTTTCTAAACCAAGAGACTAGGAGGTTTGAGATATTCTAGGATCTCACCTCGGTCTTTTGGACTTTTTTCTAGAATTGTTTTGGGATTTTATGCGGTGATCTATATTTGAGGTTAAAAGACTTCTATATGCAGGTACGTATTTTCTTCTAATTGTAGTGGATCCCTAAAATGTAGTACATGGCTAGAGGCATATCTATCTAGTTACATCAAGGTCCAATAATTACTTGTGAAGGCTAAACAAAGCTAATAGCAACAATCTGAGCAGTTGATTTGTGCCATTAGCACGTGAACACTAATGTACAACCCTTGAGTTGTTCGGGTAAATTATCTTGCTTGCATCCATCACACTAGTGAAAGGATCTTAAGGGGCGACTAGAGGGGGGGGGGGGTGAATAGGCACTACACAATTTTTTTATCTTTTTTAGTTTTAGGGCTTGACACAATGTAAATTCACTAGATGTGCAACTAGGTGAATTTCCTAAGTGACAAGTGATACGTCTCCAACGTATCTATAATTTTTGATGCTCCATGCTTGTTTTTACACCATTTGCCTACTGTTTCATTACACTTCGTGGCACTTTTATGCATTTTCTGGAACTAACCTATTAACAAGTCGCCACAGTGCCAGTTCCCTGTTTTCTTCTGTTTTTGTGTTTCAGAAGTGATACACAGGAAATATTCTCGGAATTGGATGAAACAAGTTCCTGAAGTCTTATTTTTCCCGGAAGCTTCCAGAGATCCGAAGAGGAGACGGAGTGGGGCCATGAGGTGGCCACACACCAGGGCGGCGCGGCCCAGGCCCTGGCCACGCCCCCTACGTGTGAGACCGCCTCGGTCCACTTCTGACGATGCCCCTTCGCCTATAAAGACCCCCCGACGGAAAAAACCTAAGGACCCGATCAATTTTCCAGAACACATCGCGATCCGCCGTCGCCGTCGACCTGAAGATCGGGAGGGTCCAGAAGCTCTTCCCGGCACCCTGCCGGAGAGGGGAATCGCCACCGGAGGTCTTCTTCATTGCCATGCTTGCCTCCGGAGCGATGAGTGAGTAGTCTACCTTGGACTATGGGTCCATAGCAGTAGCTAGATGGTTGTCTCCTCCACCATGTGCTTCATGTTTAGATCTCATGAGCTGCTCTACATGATTGAGATCACCGTTATGTAATTCTACATGTTTGGTTTGTTGGGATCCGATGAATATTGGTGTTATGATTGAGTTGCTATACTGAAATATATCTTATGTTATCTCTATGTTGTTTATGATCTTGCATGCTCTCCATTGTTAGTAGCTATCTTGGCCGAGTAGTTGCTAGTGACTCCAAGAGGGGGTATTTATGCTCGATAGTGGGTTCATGCCTCTATTTAACCTGGGGGAGTGACAGAAACCTCTAAGGTTGTAGATATGCTGTTGCTACTAGGGAGAAAACAACATTCATATGCTCAAGGGCATATGCTTTGTTTACATTACACACTTCGCTTAATGCAATTATCTGTTGTTCGCAACTTAATACTTGTGGAGTTCTCGGATTGATTCACCACAAGTGGATTATTAGTCATAGATGCAGTTGGATGGCGGTCTATGTATTTTGTTGTAATGCCCAGAGTAAATCGCATAGTGATCTTCTTGACATATCACGTTATCTTTATTCTATCAATTGCCCAACTGTAATTTGTTTACCCAGCATGTGTTATTTATCTTATGGAGAGACACCACTAGTGAACTGTGGACCCCGGTCCTATTTCCATCATATTGCTATCACCTGTTTACTTTACTCGCACTGTTTACTTTACTCGCATACTTCTACTGTTTTCCACTCGATACGCTCATAACCTTTGTTTCAAGCAAACCGGTGAGATTGACAACCTCATCGCAAGTTGGGAGCAAAGTACTTGGTTGTGTTGTGTGCAGGTTCCGCGTTGCAGCTAGCAAGCAAAGCTTGGACGAGGCGCCATATATAAATTGTCCGAAGCTGTCGCAAACTAGCAAGCATCACCTACAGTCGTATTGTCTGCTCTTCTCCTGAATGATAAACCTTGGTTTCTTAACTGAGGGAAAATCTGCTGCTATATTCATCACACCTTCCTCTTGGGGATCCCAACGGGCTGGTCATTCACCACGCATCAAGCAACAAATTTTCTGGCGCCGTTGCCGGGGAAGAGTGGAAGACTTCTGCAAGGGGAGTTTTTCGCACGCACATCCTTTACTTTGTTTTAAGTTTTGCTTTACTTTATTTATTTTACTTGCATTGTTTTATATCAAAACCCCCAAAAAAAATTAGAACCCTTGGTAGTTGTTTTTACTTGTCTACTTTTAGTTTTGCTGAAATGGCTAATCCTGAAAACACCAAGTTGTGTGACTTCACTAGCACGAACAATAGTGATTTTATCTGCACTCCTATTGCACCACCTGCTCCTGCTGCAAACTTTTATGAGATTAAGCCTGCTTTGTTGAACCTTGTTATGAAAGAGCAATTTTCTGGTGCTAGTACTGAAGATGTTGCAGCTCATCTCAACAATTTTGTTGAGCTATGTGAGATGCAGAAATATAAGGATGTAGAAAGTGATATTATTAAGCTCAAGTTGTTTCCTTTTTCTTTGAGAGGAAAAGCTAAAGATTGGTTGCTGTCTTTGACAAAGAATAGTATTGATTCATGGGCTAAGTGTAAGGATGCTTTTATTGGTAGATACTATCCTCCTGCTAAGATTATAGCTTCGCGTAGCAATATTATGAAGTTTAGTCAGTTTGATAATGAACATGTTGCTCAAGCTTGGGAAAGAATGAAATCTATGATAAAGAATTGCCCCACTCATGGACTGACTACTTGGATGATTGTCCAAACTTTTTATGCAGGAAAGAATTTTTCTTCGAGGAACCTACTTGATTCAGCTGCTGGAGGCACTTTTATGTCCCTTACCTTGGGCGCCGCAACAAAGCTACTTGACAACATGATGGTAAATTATTCCGAATGGCACACCGAGAGAGCTCCACAAGGTAAGAAGGTAAATTCTGTTGAGGAAACCTCTTCCTTGAGTGATAAGATTGATACCATTATGGCTATGCTTGCTAATGATAGAACTCATGTTGATCCTAATAATGTTCCTTTAGCCTCTTTGGTTACTCAAGAAGAGCATGTTGATGTGAACTTCATTAGAAATAATAATTTTAACAACAATGCTTATAGGAACAATTTTGCTAGTAACAATTATAGGCCGTTTCCTTCTAATGGTGATAATAGCTATCTTGGTAGACCTAAAATGCCTAGTGAAGAAAGAATTTTTTGAACTTGAAAAGGCTACCAAGAATTTTATGCAGGCGCAATATGAGCAGAACAGGGCTTTCACCAAGACTATGGAGGAGCAATCAGCTCTGTTGAGGACTATTAGTCATCAACTTGAAAATTTAAACAAGGCTATTCCTGAATTGCAAGCTAAGGTTTCCAAAGCTGAAACCGATATTTCATCATTGTCTAATGTGCAATCTTCTTTGGTTAACAGAATGTCCGCTAAGCCTGATCCTTTTGCTACTGCTAATGCTATTCAAGTTAGAATTGATGAAAATCTTAGATTGTTAGCAGAATTGGATGCTAGGTGGGAAAGAGAAGATGAGATGGCTAGAGAGATGAAGGTATGTACCATTACTACCTCTAATGATGTTGTTCCTAATGCTAGCAATCCTCTTACTTTGATTGGTGTAGAGAAAACTCCCACTCCTTGTGTTAAGAAGCCTAAAACTGCCAAAAATTTTCTCAAAAGAGTGCTGAAATTTTTCGGAGTGTAGGAGATGATAGCTCTATTTCCTTTAATGATTTTGATGTTGATGGCTGCAATATATCTGAAGTTATTTTGTTCTTGCAAAAGCTTGCTTTGACTCCCAATGCTAGTTCTTTAAATATTGCTTTTACTAAGCATATTACCAATGCTCTCATGAAAATTAGGGATGAAAAGTTGCAGCAAAAAGCTTCCGTTCCCAAGAAGTTAGAAGATGGTTGGGAACCCATCATTGATATGCATGTTAATGGTTTTGATTGCCATGCTTTATGTGATCTAGGTGCTAGTATTTCTATCATGCCTAGAAAGATTTATGATATGCTTGACTTACCACCGCTTGAAAAGTGTTATTATGATGTTCCTATTGCTGATGTTGCTAAGAAGAAACCTTTGGGAAGGATTAATGATGTTCTTATTGTGGTTAACAATAACCTTGTTCCCGTTGATTTTCTCATTATGGACGTTGAATGCCATGCTTCATGTCCTATTATTTTGGGAAGACCCTTTCTTCGAACTGTAGGTGCCATCATTGATATGAGGGAAGGCACTATCAAATATCAATTCCCACTCAAGAAAGGTATGGAACACTTCCCTAGGAAGAGAAAGAAATTAGTGTTTGACTCTATTCTTAGAGAAAATTATGAGCTTGATGCTTCATCACTTGATATTACTTGATTCGCAATTTTCTGCGCCTAGCTCAAAGGCGTTAAAGAAAAGCACTCTTGGGAGATAACCCAATGTTTTATTTCCAGTACTTTTTCTTTTATTTGAGTCTTGGAAGTCATTACTACTGTAATGACTGCTCCTTATCCTTTTTATTTTATTGTTGTGCCAAGAGAAGCCTCTAATTCAAGTGAGGTAAAGATTTGGGGATGTTGCTGTCCTAAAACTGTTTTCGGTGCTGCACCGTAAAAATTTGTATAAATTCTCTGTATATCTTTTGGACCTGCAATTTCTTGTGCATATGCCCCAGGTTATATCCAAACTTTTTTTAGTTGAACACTTTTTGATTTGAGCAACAGAAAACCCCTCAAAAATTCGACCTTTGTCAGCTGTTCTGTTTTGACAGATTTCTGCCAATATTTGTGTTTGCCGCTTTATCGCTTTCTTTTGAGTTCTTTTGATCACGGAACTTTTGGGGAAGTTGATACAGTAGTATATGCTATATATGTGGTGGTTTTGGGTTGAAACCTGAAGAAAAAAGAGGTTGATTATATGTTATGCTTGCACTAATGTTGCTAATAGAATTGTGTTTAGTTTTGTATGAAGGAAGTTTTCAAGTGTAGGGATTGAAGAATGATAAGATGAGTTGAAGAATGGAAAAATCTCAAGCTTGGGGATGCCCATGCATCACCCCAAGAAATATCCAAGAAGTACAAGCGTCAAAGCTTGGGGATGCCCCCGAGGCACCCCTTCTTCATCGGCAAAAATCAGGTCACCTTTCGAGACACTATATTTTTATTGCTTCATGCACTATGTGTTTTTCTTGGAGCGTCAGTTGTTTTAGTTTTCTTAGTTAGTTTAGTTTGTTTTCTGCAATAAATGGTTGGACCCCAACAAATTTCTTTTGGAGAAGTTGCCTTGCTCATCATTTGCCAAGAACGGTCTAGTTTTCACTCTTATCGTTCAACGAGTGTTCTTCTTTTTCTGCTACTGCTTTTGGTTTTCGTTTTCGCCTTGATATGCATTCAGACCTTGTCATATCTTTTCATCAAGGTGTATTTTTGCCTCTGATCTTTATTGGTTTTCATCAAAAGAGGTGTCTTAAAAAAATTCAAATGGTGTTGGAAAAGAGAAAAAGCTTTGTGCAAAATAGTGGTACAAGAAGGAGCTTGTGTAGACTGCGGCTTAGGCTTTTCATGTCATGCTTGATGTCTTTTTGATAGTATGCTTAGTGGTTTTACTGTAGCATGACTTGTCTGAAATAACTGAGATTGCTTAATGAGCCTTTGAAAAAAATCATGCATTGTTTTTATCGTTTGGAAGCATTATTTTGGTTTTCTCCTTGATGCTTTATTTGGGTTGACTTGGCGGATGCTCACACATGTTAGGCTCTTACAAAGTCGCCAATAGCCTCTATGATCATTTAGTTTTTGACTTTTGATGCCATCTTATGCTTCTTTTAATGTCGCTTTGTCGCTTTGCATGATTATGGCCATTATTGCTCTCTTAGTTGGTCGTTCCCAGTCTTTTGCTAGCCCTCGCCTTGTACTGAGTATGACCTCTACTCGTGCATCCAACTCCTAAAAACCAAAGTTTACCAAAGTGTCCACCATACATACCTACTAGCAATTTGCTATTCCAAGCAAATTTGACTTGCTTTTATCTTCTCTTCAAATTAAACTCTTACCAGTGTTATGCGAAAATTGGTCAGTAAAGCTCTCACGAACCGGAAGGCACACTTTACTTTTTCCTGTTCTTAAAAATTTGACATTGTGGTCTATTATGTTGAGTTGTTATGCTTGCAAGTTGTAAGTTGGATTCTAGCCCAACCATGCTGTTGTGGGGCAAGCTTTCAACATTGCACTTCTTATTTGAGTTGATATCATGATCTTTTGTTTATGGATGCCCGCGGTGTGAAATGAATTGGGAATCTTGTGGGGATCATGGAGTTTGTATATGTGTTAGGGAAACGCCTGGGCCGCCAATCTAAGCCATGCATAATTCATGGTGGAAATTTGCAGCATACCCATGGTGGACATTCGACGACGCATCTCACAATAAAAAGCTAAACAAATGGCAAATAAAAGAGATGTCGAGGTGTTCATTGTCTGCTTGTCCTGTCATTTTGATGTGGGCTTGTTCCATGTCATCGGGCACGGAGGTACCCCGTTGGCAGTTCAGGATGATACATATATACTTACAATGACAAGAGCCTTGCTTGGGACTCTAAGTTGAGTAGCATGAGGTTTGGGTACTCGTATTCACGGGACACGAGGTTTTCAACTTATGATTTGTCAAGCATATGCATCATAATTGTTTTAGCATTAAATCTAACCACTCAAGATGCTTATGATGGGGGCAATGAGAGCTCAAAGCCGGTAAGTAACATAATTTTTGAAGGTTATAAAACTTGCAATCACTGCTTCCCTCTGCGAAGGGCCTTTCTTCTAATTTTATGTTGAGTCACCACCTTCTTTCTTTATGCACCATTAAGAGAGCAAAGTTGTCATTCTTAGTATAATGTGCATTGTCCCAAAGTTTTCATTGATTGATTCATATTGTTGGTTTCACTTGTTCTCAAATTATTTGTATATAGTCGCCCTCTTAAACTTGAAGGTGTCCTATGCATTTATGTTTTGCTCTCTTTGAAGGACAAGCTGAAAACCATTTGTATGTTTTTCCTTATGATTTGAACACACGTTTGACTTTCATTGTTTCATTTTCATGATCTTTTGTTTGTGTTCATTTTCATGTTTACAACATGGTTGCTAAGTTCTTATTGTCAAGATTATATCTTTCATGCCCATGTTTTAAGTTCTTATGATCCCAGCTCACAAATGCTTACATATATGATCAAGATTGTGTAGGTGCATGTCACCTAAAAAATTATTCTTTTGTTATCACTTACCTACTCGAGGACGAGCAGGACTTAAGCTTGGGGATGCTTGATACGTCTCCAACGTATCTATAATTTTTGATGCTCCATGCTTGTTTTTACACCATTTGCCTACTGTTTCATTACACTTCGTGGCACTTTTATGCATTTTCCGGAACTAACCTATTAACAAGTCGCCATAGTGCCAGTTCCCTATTTTCTGCTGTTTTTGTGTTTCAGAAGTGATACACAGGAAATATTCTCAGAATTGGACGAAACAAGTTCCTGAAGTCTTATTTTTCCCGGAAGCTTCCAGAGATCCAAAGAGGAAACGGAGTGGGGCCACGAGGTAGCCACACACCAGGGCGGTGCGACCCAGGCCCTAGCCGCGCCCCCTACGTGTGAGACCGCCTCGGTCCACTTCTGACGATGCCCCTTCGCCTATAAAGACCCCCCGACGGAAAAAAAACCTAAGCACCCGATCAATTGTCACGACCCAGATTTTTCAAGATTTAAAATTTCATCATGCATTCATGGCATTTTGCATACCAAAGTATTTTCCAAAGTTTTGAACCTTATCCTTCAAAGAATTTTGTTCAATGCCCCTTTTTCCTCAAATTTTAGATACAAAAGGTTCTCAGAAAGAAAGTATTTTAAAATGAACTCCATTGTTATGGAGCTATCCTATATTTTCCCTTTAGTAAATTCCTCTTGAAAAACCAAATAGTGGGAAGAGAATAATCTTAACTCCCTAATTATTTGGATTCTATAATTTAAAGTTCTTATTCAAATTTCTCATAAATTATTTCTTCTTCCATCTTATTTACAAAACCTCTGGTTTATAGTTTCTGAACACACCTCCTAAGGACCATAAGTGGTCAGTTTTAAATTTATTCAAATTTGAATAGAAGAACTCTTTCAAAACTCAAAACAGAAATTCAGAAATAAAGAAAAGGAAAGCAGGACAAAAATAAATAAATAAAGAAGAGGCCTGAAGCCCAACTGGGCCGACCCCGGGAGACCAGCCGGCACAACCTACCCCGAACCGACCCAACTTTCCCCCTCTCTCTCTCTCTCCGACAGCCCGGACCCACCTGTCATCACCCCCGTCATCACTCCCCTCTCTCTCCCCCCCAGTAACGCTCGCCGGCGTTACTCCCCGGCGTTACTGGCGCCATAACTGGCCACCAATGCCTGCCCCTATAAAGCCCCCGCACTCCCCCTCTCGCTCCTCCCTTTCCCCTCTGAAAAGACGCCGCAGGGCTGCTCGAATCGCTCGCCGGAGTCCGCCATTACTGCAGGCTCCTCCGGCTGAATTCGCTGCCGCCGGTGACCTCGAGCGCCCCTTATTCTTCCAGACATCTCCCCTCGACTTGACGCATCCCCCTGACACCTTTTCGTGCCTTGTTCTGCAGCCAATCAAGCTCCCCGGAGCTCACCCGAAGCACATCGTCGCCCGAAGCCGCTCCAGCCGCGCCTACACCTCGCAGCAGGAAGCAATCGTCGACGACGACCAAACAAACGAGATCACCGTCCTCCTCCGTACGTCGTCTGCAGATCCCACGTCGATTTGGACCACCAGAGCCTCGCCGGAGGTCGACCTCTGCACGCCCTCGCCGGATTCCTCGTCGGAACCCTAGCTAGGCCGGTGAGACTTCTCTCCCCCTCTCAGTGACCGTCAGATCTCGATCTAACGATCCTGATAGAATCACTTATCGAACCGGTACTGGATGATCTCGTGCATCCATATCCACTTAAATCCAACGGCCTCAGTTCCTAATCCGATCGAAGCGGTACCAGCGAATACCGTAACGCCACGTGGCCCTATCTGAATCAGAATAGAATTCAAATAGGTTTTTCGAATCAGATTTGATCCAAATCTTTGAAAAATCATAACTTTTAATCTGTAGGTCCAAAAATAACAAATAATATACCGTTGGAATCCTTAGGATGTGTAGAATCCAATGATTCAATAAAACCTGTTATTTTATGGGTTCATTTTGAATCCATTGACAGATCTGAATCAAGCCCTTGGATTCAAAATAAATTCGTAACTTTTGTTCTGTGAGTCCAAATGCTACAAATTTGTAGTCTATGGAATCCTTGGAACATTTAGAACACACCAGCAGCAAAAGTTTTCAAAGTTAAGACGTGCACAAACTTGCTACTGTTAAATTTGTTCAAATCACCTTTTTCTTCACCAAGTGTTCTCTAAAAACTATTTTTGAGTGAAACCACTTGCAGTAGCTTCAAGTTACTGTCACCTAACCAGTGGTAGCTCAAGCTTATTTTTGCAGGACAGTACCAACCCGAACTAATTTTTTTTTCCAAAGTACTATCCTGATGCATCAAATACTCCTTTTGTTAATACCTTGTTATTTAATTATTAAAATCCTTTCTAAACATCACAATTGTTTTCAAAAGCCTCTTGTTCCATCCTTACAACCTTTTCACACACTCACATAGTGTGTGAAATTAAAATGTCTTTTGCATACATGCACACATGCATACATGTCTATGATTGTCATTAGAAATAGAATATTGATTGCTTGATTGTTTGAATTGAATAGATTGTGAAGAGGAGCAAGGCTACTATTGTGACTGTTGTGAGTGTGCAAGCTGTTACCAAGGCAAGTGACACACATGTCCCTCACCCATTTTACTTATGCATTAGTATATTCACCTCTTGTAGTATGCATGATAGGTGTTTTACTCAACGGTTTTATCAAATGCTTAGATCCTAGTAGTGTGTAGCAATCCCTCAAACCCCACCTGTTAGGATGCTAAATACTTTGAAAGATATTGATGCCATGCTAAGACCACTTGAAAAGTGTTTTGTGAACAAATTAAGAACTTCAACTAAAATGAAACACCTGGGTGGATTGGTTTGATTATGGAGGTGATGTTGAGTGGCGACCTGGGGCTACACTTTGTGTAGTTGCTGCCTGGGCGTACACTTGTGGTTGGCCACCCAGGAACAAAGAGATGGCTATGTCTTCCGTGCTTAGTGTACTTCCAGTGCAGCCTTATGACATTATGGGCTCTGTCTTGACTAATTAGAATGTGGGGGTGCAACTTGTCGGCAAGAAGTGGTGGTAGTCAAATTATAGGTTGGGAGCGGTGCTTGCCAAGTTAGTTGTCCTCTCCTTCTAAAAGGTCTCGTTTCATTTTATGTATGGGCATAAAATGAATCGTAAGGTGAAAGTGCACAACCCTTGCAAGGTGTCAAAACTAATCGATTAGCCGTGTCCTCGGTTATGGACAATTGAGTCTCTAAACATGGAATGTACGGAATAATCTCATCACCGTTTCTAAATTATTAAAATTTTGTCTAGAAACCTTAGGCCGGAACTAAGGACCATACACTCCGAGGGGTGGTGGTGCCTGAGGTTCCAACTTAGTTGAATTGCGCCCAGTGCTACATAACTTGCAACTATGTAGTATTTGGGGGTTATTTCAACCCTTCAAAATAAAATCTTTGATTTAAATCTTGACTTAAAATAGGACAAAATTGGATTTATGCAAATCTAGCCCAGAGATCCACCAGCCAAATAGCATGTAGCTAGATCTTTCACAATAGCCACCAAATAAGTGTCAATTGCCAGTACATCATTGTACTGACCCCCATACTTGGGGCTGCATAATCAAATGTGCAGGTTCTTCCGATGAGGAGTGAAGTGTTAGGATCTCGAGTCTACATACCAACATGACTGCCTGTGGCGCATGCTGAAGATGGAGGCTCGCTACTATTATAATTCCGTTGTGCTTAAGTTGAACTCTGTTTAACCTTGTCGGTCTATGTGACCAAGGAACTTGTAATAATCGTGAGACTTATGTATCTGGATTTGCGTGTAATCTCGATACTATGTGATGAATACTATATTTTGTTCTGTGGTGCTATCATTGATCCAGGGAATATCACATAACACAGGTGTTCCGCCTTAATCCAAAGGTGGGGCGTCACATCAATTTTCCAGAACACATCGCGATCCGCCGCCGCCATCGACCCAAAGATCGGGAGGGTCTAGAAGCTCTTCCCGGCACCCTGCCGGAGAGGGGAATCGCCACCGGAGGTCTTCTTCATTGCCATGCTTGCCTCTGGAGCGATGAGTGAGTAGTCTACCTTGGACTATGGGTCCATAGCAGTAGCTAGATGGTTGTCTCCTCCACCATGTGCTTCATGTTTAGATCTCATGAGCTGCCCTACATGATTGAGATCACCGTTATGTAATTCTACATGTTTGGTTTGTTGGGATCCGATGAATATTGGTGTTATGATTGAGTTGCTATACTGAAATATATCTTATGTTATCTCTATGTTGTTTATGATCTTGCATGCTCTCCGTTGTTAGTAGCTATCTTGGCCGAGTAGTTGCTAGTGACTCCAAGAGGGGGTATTTATGCTCGACAGTGGGTTCATGCCTCTATTTAACCTGGGGGAGTGACAGAAACCTCTAAGGTTGTAGATGTGCTGTTGCTACTAGGGAGAAAACAACATTCATATGCTCAGGGGCATATGATTTGTGTACATTACACACTTTGCTTAATGCAATTATCTGTTGTTCGCAACTTAATACTTGTGGAGTTCTCGGATTGATTCGCCACAAGTGGATTATTAGTCATAGATGCAGTTGGATGGCGGTCTATGTATTTTGTTGTAATGCCCAGAGTAAATCGCATAGTGATCTTCTTGACATATCACGTTATCTTTATTCTATCAATTGCCCAACTGTAATTTGTTTACCCAGCATGTGTTATTTATCTTATGGAGAGACACCACTAGTGAACTGTTGACCCCGGTCCTATTTCCATCATATTGCTATCACCTGTTTACTTTACTCGCACTGTTTACTTTACTCGCATACTTCTACTGTTTTACACTCGATACGCTCATAACCTTTGTTTCAAGCAAACCGGTGAGATTGACAACCTTATCGCAAGTTGGGAGCAAAGTACTTGGTTGTGTTGTGTGCAGGTTCCGCGTTGCAACTAGCAAGCAAAGCTTGGACGAGGCGCCATATATAAATTGTCCGAAGCTGTCGCAAACTAGCAAGCATCACCTACAGTCGTATTGTCTGCTCTTCTCCTGAACGATAAACCTTGGTTTCTTAACTGAGGGAAAATCTGCTGCTATATTCATCACACCTTCCTCTTGGGGTTCCCAACGGGCTGGTCATTCACCACGCATCAAGCAACAAGCAAGCAAGCAAGTAAGCAAGTAAGGGTAAGAAGTAATCGAGAAGCAGAGATCGGAGACACGAGGATGCATTCCTGTAGTTCCTTCCTTTTGAGGGTAAGTACGTCTACGTTGGAGAGGTGTGGTGACACGGAGTCAACCAACGCCACGGAGGCTCACCTTATTCTCCGGTGAGCAAGCCACAGAGGCTAACTCGTTTCCACTAAGCGGTGGTATTGGGGGAACCCACCGAATCCCTTACACGGAGCTTGGGGCACACATCCACAACTCAATTGGAGGCTCCCAAGAATGCCACGGAGGCTAGAAAACCACAAAGACAAGAGTAATCACAAATTACACCACCTAGTGTTTCCAAGGAACCACTAGGAACGAATTCCCCAAGCAAATGGAGAGGGAAAAGAAATTCCTTCGATGGAGATGTAGATCGGGACCTCCTTCTTCGATCCTCCAAAGATCTTGGACTTTGGGTGGTTGAAGGTGGAGATCTAGCAATGAGGTTGGCTCCAAATAGTGTCTTGTTCTTGATGAGGACAAGCAAGCTAGAGAAGATGAGGGGGAGGGGTATAAATACCCCTCCCTGAAATGTATTCGTTGCAGCCGCCATGGCCAGATTATCCGGGGCAAGTTAGGGCCGGATAATCTGGCCGGCCGGATTATCCGGGGCAAGTTAGGGCCGGATAATCTGGCCGGCCGGATAATCCGGCCCAGATCTGGAAATATCCGGCCAAATATCCGGCCTGAAATCTGGGTGACGCACGCCTCGCCGTCTTCTGGTCCTTAGCCGATTTCAGGGGTGGCCGGAATATCCGGCCCAGATTTGAAATATCCGGCCGAAATATCCGGCCACCCATCTGGGTGACGCGCCCTCTGGTCCTTAGCCGATTTTGGGGGTGGTCGAAATATCCGGCCAGATCTGAAATATCCGGCCAGATCTGAAATATCCGGCCACCCATCTGGGTGATGCGCCCTCTGGTCCTTAGCCGATTTTGGGGGTGGTCGACATATCCGGCCAGATCTGAAATATCCGGCCACCCTTCTGGGTGACGTGCCCTCTGGTCCTTAGCCGATTTTGGGGGTGGTCGAAATATCCGGCCAGATCTGAAATATCCGGCTGAAATATCCGGCCACGATTCTGCAGCAAATACAATGTTAAATTATCCTAGTGTTGTTAACTAACACACAAAACTAGGGAGGGCTAGAAAATGCCCTAACAATCTCCCCCTTTTTGGTGTTAGATGACAACACTAGGATTTGCAATAGCATAGTGATCAAATAAACAAGGGAGCTCCCCCTAAAGATGTGCATGAGATCAATTGGAGCTCCCCCTAGGGATGAGCATAGATACAATATGCATAATAACTTAACAAGTTCCACAATAATTTAACAACTAGGAAAGTTCACCAAGCACCAAGCACAAGACAAAGGCAAGTTCCACAAACGAAATAAACGGAAGCACAAGCTCTCAAGAATGATAAAAGCACATGCTTGAGCTCCCAAACCAAAAGCAAATCCCCACCGAGAGACCTACTAGAACTACTTCTCCCCCTTTGGCATCAAGACACCAAAAAGGTGACAAGAGCATGCTACACGCCCCAAGAAATCACACAAAGTCATTGTTGTCCTCGTCTTCCTCAAAGTCATCTTCAGCCTCCTCCTCTTCTTCCTCTTCCTCATCCTCTTCTTCCTCTTCCTCAACCTCTTCCTCTTCCTCATCCTCTTCCTCTTCATCTTCATCATCAACACGAGTGGTACGACCAACAAAGAGAGACCTATCCATCGCACCCCAATCATAGGTATCAGTGTGCCACTTGTTGTAGGCAATGGGAAGAGTAGGTGGAGAAAGAGGAGCTTGTTCCCCACTTAGCTTATGAAGGATCTCTCGCTGATTATCAAGGATGGCTTTGCGCTCACAGTAGCATCATAGATCTCACGATGAATCTCAACCTTCATACGCAGAACATGCTTCTGAAACCAGCTCAACTTCTTCACTCTCTTGGGCACATCCTTGGACACAAACTTGCCCGGGGCACTAGAACGAGCATCCCTCATGAAGGAATCTGGAGCAACTGGAGCCGGTGCTGACTGGGTCTTCTTCACATAGAGCCTCTTAACCTTGTGTGCCACACACTGCTCACTGAAATCATGATCCTTGACTGTGTCTTGGATGAGCCTCATGATAATGGGAGCATAGGGAAGGGAGCCCCTGCTGACCATAGCATCAAACATCTCATTGAAGATAAAGTCCATCACATCAAGAGAGAAATCCGCATCAGGGTCGGTGGACTTGGCACATTCATGAGCAAAGATGAGAAGGTCCACCAAGGAGCCACGGATAGCATCGTTGTTGCCTCCACTCAGAGCAATGTTCTCCCTGAAGATATGCACAAGCAGATCATACAGAGGGAAAAGTCCAGCAACTTCACCAACAATCCCCTTCGGCCCATACAGATCACTGAGCTGATTCTTGTCAACTGGAAGTGGAGAGTGAATGCGATGACCAACATGATTCGTCGGACCATCAAAAGGATAGCCCAACAAGGCAGCAAACCGAGTGAAATAGGACTCACAGTAATGAGTCCCAGTCATCCACTTGAACGTTCTGTCATCATCCCCAGTAAAGGCCAGAGTGGCATAGAACTGCAGAATAAGCTGAGGATCATAGTTGCACTGACAAGTCATAAGCCCTGTGAGACCTAGCCTCTCCACCACCTGGACAACTGGAACAAAGTACTCCTTGGACTTCAGGTAACCAAGAACAATGGGGTGCATCGGGCGAATAGGCTTACTCATGGGAGCAAAGATATCCTGATAGATGTATAGCTGCTCCATACACCAAAAACGACGGTCCTCAATGTGATTTGACCTCGGCTGAGAAGTGTACCAATCAAGTTGCCTCAACGCTGAGTAGGAAACTAAGCTCATCTTCTTGTAGTTGACTCTTGGAGACTTCCCTTTGCTAGATTGAGCAGCCTTCTTAGCATCCCTGGCAGCCTTCTTAGCATCCTTGGCTGCCTTGACCTCCCTGACAGCTTCACGTTGTTTCCGACGGATCGACACCTCATCTTCAAGGATACCCTCATCATTGGGACGAAGATAGCAAGGACGACTCCTCTTGGCCGGTCCGGCACCTGTGAAGAGAATAAGTGGGGAGCATGATGATGAGGATGCACACAAGTGATACGTCTCAAACATATCTATAATTTTTGATGCTCCATGCTTGTTTTTACACCATTTGCTTAGTGTTTCGTTACACTTTGTGGCGTTTTTATGCATTTTCCGGAACTAACCTATTAACAAGATGCCACAGTGCCAGTTCCCTATTTTCTGCTATTTTTGTGTTTCAGAAAAGTTACACAGGAAATATTCTCAGAATTGGACGAAACAAAAGCCAGACATCCAGAAATTTACCGAAGCTTCCAGAGAACCGAAGAGGAGACGGAGAGGGGCCACGAGCCGGCCACACAACAGGGCGGCGTGGCCTAGCCCCTGGCCACGCCCCTATGTGTGAGACCGCCTCGGTCCACTTCTAACGCTGCCCCTTCGCCTATAAAGACCCCCCAACGGGAAAAACCTAAGTACCCGATCAATTTTCCAGAAACACATCGCAATCCACCGCCGTCATCAACCCGAGATCGGGAGGGTCCAGAAGCTCTTCCCGGCACCTGATACGTCTCCAACGTATCTATAATTTTTGATGCTCCATGCTTGTTTTTACACCATTTACCTGATGTTTCGTTACACTTCGTGGCACTTTTATGCATTTTCTGGAACTAACCTATTAACAAGTCACCACAGTGCCAGTTCCCTGTTTTCTGCTGTTTTTGTGTTTCAGAAAAGCTACACAGGAAATATTCTCGGAATTGGACGAAACAAGTTCCAGAAGTCTTATTTTTCCCGGAAGCTTCCCGAAGACCGAAAGAGAGCCGGAGGGGGGCCAGAGGCCGCCCTCACACATAGGTGGCACGGCCCAGGCCCTGGCCGCGCCACCCTGGTGTGAGGAGCCCCTGGCTGCCCCCTAACGACGCCCCTTCGCCTATAAGAAGCCTCGGGACGGAAAACCCTAGGGGAGTCGGCAAATTTCCAGAAAGAGTTCCGTAGCTCCGCCACTGCCACCGACGAATTTCGGGGGACAGAAGTCTCTGTTCCGGCACCCTGCCGGGATGGGGAAGTGCCCCCGGAGCCATCTCCATCGGTCTCCATCGCCGTCTCCATCGACCTCACCGCCATCTCCATCAACCTTACTGTCTCCTATGAGGAGGGAGTAGTTCATCCCCGGGGCTGAGGGCTCTACCGGTAGCTATGTGGTTCACCTCTCTCTCCCATGATGTGATCTTTATGTGATCGTGAGCTTTGTATCATGTTGAATAAGTAGATGTTATTATTCAGATATTATGTGTACTCTAGTGGTGTTATTAAAGTAATCTATTCCTCCTGCCATGGTGTAACGATGACAGTGCGTGCATCATGGTGGTACTTGGGCTAGGCTACGATCGTGATCTTTTATGGATTATGAGAATAATTATCACTATGATAGTATTGAAGTGATCTATTCCTCCTTTCATGGTGTAATGTTGACAGTGTGTGCACCGTGTTAGTACTTGGTCTAAGTTGCAATAATATCTATCTTGAGTTGTGATTTGATTTGGATATCTCTATGAGTGGTGTTTGTCAAGTACTTGATGAACTTTGAGGAGTACTTCGTAGCCCTACGCAATGATTAGTGTTATTCAATAGGAGAGTAATTCAGAGTACCATAGTGAAGAGAAGTTATTTATTTGTTCAATCATGTTATATTTGTTGGGAGTGTGTCCACTAGTGAAAGTATGATCCCTAGGCCTTGTTTCCAAGCATTGCACACCGTTTACTTCCTGTTTTGTTACATGTTTGCTCGTAGCGATACTTATTTCATATCACAGTTACTACTTATAATCATCACTACCGCTTGTATTTCACTATCTCTTCGCCGAACTAGTGCACCTATACATCTGACAAGTGTATTGGGTGTGTTGGGGACACAAGAGACTTTCTGTATCGTAATTGCAGGGTTGCTTGAGAGGGATAGCTTTGACCTCTTCCTCCCTGAGTTCGATAAACCTTGGGTGATCCACTTAAGGGAAACTTGCTGCTGTTCTACAAACCTCTGCACTTGGAGGCCCAACACTGTCTACAAGAACAGACGCGTGCATAGACATCAAGCTCTTTTCTGGCGCCGTTGCCAGGGAGGTAAGGTAAAAGGTACTCGCATCCTCCTGTGTGAGTGCTCGGAGTTATTTCCTTTAGATTCTGCAATTACATCTTTTTGTTTCATGTTTTTATTTTCACTAGTTAGGCTTAATGGAAAACAAAGAGTTCGTTAGTCTTTTTCCTGAGTTTAGATATGAAGTGTTTGAAGAGAAAATTGAAAAACCTTTGGAGCTTAATTTGCATGCTAATAGTGTTGTTAGTATGAATGTTTCGAACACTGTTATTACTAATGCTATAGAAAAGTCTAAGCTTGGGGAAGCTGGTTTTGTTAAGTATGATATTTTTAGTTCCCCAGCTTTAGTGGAGAAAGTTTGTTCTGATAATATTTTATCTCCCATATGTGATGTTCCTTCTTATGATGATATGTTTGAAGAATATGCTTTGCGAAATAGCTGTTCTTTGGCTTGTGATGATACTAAACCTCTAGTTTATGATGGCTATGATGATGAGTATAATATTTTCAGTTCACCTACTATTGAGGATAAAATTAGTTATGATTACAATATGCCTCCTATTTATGATGATTATGGTGATGAGAATAATTATTCTATTGAATTTGCTCCTACTACTATTGTTCCTGTGGTGAGTATTAATTCTTTTATGCATGTGGCTCATGATAGGGATGTTTTATGTGATAGTTATATTGTTAGTTCTATTCATGATGCTACTGAAAGTTATTATGAGAGAGGGAAACATGGTTTGATGGATCTCAACAATATTAAGTTTCCCCTCTTTATGTTGCAAATCTTGAAGTGGCACTTGTTTTATCTATCCATGCTTGCTACTATGTGCCTCGTTGATTTATTTTCTTACAAGATTCCTATGCATAGGAAGTGGTTCAGATATAAATGTCTTTCACATTTGCTTTTTGATGCTCTCTATTGCTTTAAGTTCCTATATGGCGCCTTTGCCTCAAGCTCTTATATGGCGCCCACATGAGCATCTTTGCAAATTACTGCGCCTAGCTCAAAGGCGTTAAAGAAAAGCACTCTTGGGAGATAACCCATTGTTTTACTTTCAGTACTTTTTTTTAATTTGAGTCTTGGAAGTTATTAACACTGTAATAACCTCTCCTTATCCTTTTTATTTCGTTGTTGTGCCAAGAGAAGCCTCTAATTTGAGTGAGGTAAGATTTGGGGATGTTGCTGTCCTGAAACTGTTTTCGGTGCTGCATCGTAAAAATTCGTGAAAATTATCTGTGTATCTTTTGGACCTGAGATTTCTTGTGCATATGCCCCAGGTTATATCCAAACTTTCGTTAGTTGAACACTTTTTGATTTGAGCAACAAAAAACCCCTCAAAAATTTGACCTTTGTCAGCTGTTCTGTTTTGACAGATTTCTGCCAATATTTGTGTTTGCCGCTTTATCGCTTTCTTTTTGAGTTCTTTTGATCACGGAACTTTTGGGGAAGTTGCTACAGTACTATATGCTTAATATGTGGTGGTTTTAGGTTGAAACCTGAAGCAAAAAGGGTTGATTCATTACTATGCTTACACTAATGTTGCTAATAGATTTGTGTTTAGTTTTGTATGAAGGAAGTTTTCAAGTGTAGGGATTGGAGAATGATGAGATGAGATGAAGAATGGACAAAAGCTCAAGCTTGGGGATGCCTATGCATCACCCCAAGAAATATCCAAGAAGTACAAGCGTCAAAGCTTGGGGATGCCCCCGAGGCACCCCATCTTCATCGGCAAAAATCAGGTCACCTTTCAAGACACTATATTTTTATTGCTTCATGCACTATGTGTTTTTCTTAGAGCGTCAGTTGTTTTTGTTTTAAGTATTAGTTTAATTTAGTTTGCTGCAATAAATGGTTAGATCACATCATATTTCTTTTGGAGGAGATGAACTCGCTTTTCATTTAGCAAGAACGCTCTAGTTTTCACTCTTATCATTTAACGAGTGTTCTCTTTTTCTGCTATCGTGTTTAGTTTTCGTTTTCGCCTTGATTTGCGTTCAGATCTTGTCATATCTTTTCATCAAGGTGTATTTTTGCCTCTGATATTTATTGGTTTTCATCAAAAGAGGTGTTTATAAATTTTTTGAATGGTGTTGGAAAAGAGAAAAAGTTTCATGCAAAAAAGTGGTACAAGAAGGAGCTTGTGTAGACTGCGGCCTAGGCTTTTGCATGTCGTGCTTGATGTCTTTTTGATAGTATGCTTAGTGGTTTTTCTGTAGCATGACTTGTCTCAAATAACTGAGATTGCTTAATGAGCCTTTGAAAAAATCATGCGTTGTTTTTATCGTTTGGAAGCATTATTTTGGTTTTCTCCTTGATGCTTTATTTGGGTTGACTTGGCGCATGCTCACACATGTTAGACTCATACAAAGTCGCCAATAGCCTCTATGATCATTTAGTTTTTGACTTTTGATGCCATCTTATGCTTCTTTTAATGTCGCTTTGTCGCTTTGCATGATTATGGCCATTATTGCTCTCTTAGTTGGTCGCTCCCAGTCTTTTGCTAGCCCTTGCCTTGTACTGAGTATGAGCTCTACTCGTGCATCCAACTCCTAAAAACCAAGTTTGCCATTGTGTCCACTATAAATTCCTATGCATGGTATTTGTAAGCCATTCCAAGTAAATTTTCATGTGCTACCTTTCAAAAAACCTTCAAAATACTTCTCATTTTGTGACACTGTTTTCAGCTCATGGGGACGTAGTGGTCGGATTTGCTATCTTCCATATTGCTTATTCCAAAAAGAAAAAAAGAAAAAAAAGAAAGAAAAAAGGCACTCCTCCATGGTATGTGAACGTTGGTGGGCACCCGATGGAATCGGTTAGCCATGGTTTGAGAAAGGAAAAAAAGGTGGGGAGGAGTGCCAAGCTTTATAAAAAAAGAGCACAAAAGTGCCAATCTCTCTCTCAAAAACTTGCTTCATTTTTGTATGGAAGATAGTAAGAACCCCATTGCCAGTCGTTGACAAAGACAACCACCTCTCAAAACCAATTTTTATCTCTCTGTTTTACAAATGAAAAGCTCTAGCACATGTTTAATCACTGCTTCCCTCTGCGAAGGGCCTTTCTTTTACTTTTATGTTGAGTCACCACCTTCTACCTTTATGCACCATTAAGAGAGCATAGTTGTCATTCTGAGTATAATGTGCATTGTCCCAAAGTTTTCATTGATTGATTCATGATGTTGGTTTCACTTGTTCTTGAATTATTTGTATCTAGTCGCCCTTTTAAACTTGAAGGTGTCCTATGCATTTATGTTTTGCTCTCTCATGAAGGACAAGCTGAAAACCATTTGTATGTTTTTCCATATGATTTGAACACACGTTTGACTTTCATTGTTTCATTTTCATGATCTTTCGTTTGTGTTCTTCTCCATGTTATAACATGGTTGCTAAGTTTCTCCTATCAAGATTATATCTTTCATGCCCATGTTTTAAGTTCTTTTGATCCCAGCGCACAACGCTTACATATATGGTCAAGATTGTGTAGGTGCATGTCACCTCAAAAATTATTTCTTTTGTTATCACTTACCTACTCGATGATGAGCAGGAGTTAATCTTGGGGATGCTGATACGTCTCAAACGTATCTATAATTTTTGATGCTCTATGCTTGTTTTTACACCATTTGCTTATGAGATTTCTATTTTCGTGCCCTCGGGTCCTTAGTTGTACTCAGTTTTCCCCAGCTCCTTAGTTTTTCCTCAGTTTTCCCCAAGCCCTTGTCTGAAACCCTCACAAGGAGCTCGGACGGGAGGAATCCCGTTCAGTTGACCATTCCGTGCTGACGAGTGGGGCCGCATCGTGTGGGGCCGCGTCGTGTGGGGCTGGTAGAAAGGGACCGCGTGGGACAGGACGAGACCGTGTTTGGTCATACGAGCGGAGCTGGGGCCGTAGCGTGTGGAGCCGTGTGGGTCCGGGACATGGGCATGAGTGGTTTCTGTCTCTTTCGCCCAGATTAGTAGTTTTCAATGCACCTTTTTCCTCTCTCTCGCTCGATCTCATTCATTCTTGATTGCCCAAATTGGTAGCAAATCTAGAGCAGCTTCTCCTTCTGTTTTTTAACGCCATTCATTTCTTTATGCCTTCGTTTTTACCCAATCAGGTAGGAAATCTAGGGCACAAATCCAGAGAAAATATAGGATAAGCTGCATACAACAGCCAACATAGCATAGATATATTCACGACAGATCCAACAGTACTACCGATAGATCCAACATAAGCTACATTTTACATGAATTTAAGCTTGGAGGCTGCGCAGGTGAATCCCAAGTGCTTTGTGTTTGGCCATGAACGCATGCATGTTCACGGTCGTTCCAACTCTAGCGCCGCCAATGGATCTGCCAATGGATTCAGCACCAGGCAGTTGAAGTCAGTGGCACTGAGCCTCCTGTTACAGAAGGGGCACCTGTAAACGCCTCGAGCAAAGTGGCCATCGTAATGGCTGGACTGCAGCCTCCTGAGGACGTGACGAGTCTTGGTGTGGAAGGACTCATCATCGCTGTCGACGTCGCTGCTCCGCACCTGTCACGTAGCACCAAAGATCGAAAAACACGGAGTCAATTGCAGCGATGATGGAACAGAGAGTGAACAAAAGATCATGCATGATAATATGGGCACGAAAAAAATAGGTAGCCTCAGTTACATTGGGCACACTTATATCCAGGATTTGAGTCACTGAACCAAAGATCATGCACAACAAATTTGTACACACCAATTGTTCAATGACCAAACCCTGAATCAATTTGTGCCCAAATATTCATCATCATCGGCACAAATTAACCGGATGGGATTGATTACTCACATAAGTTAACCGAATCTTAAACAAAAGCAAATCACAAACACTAATAACGCAAGATCTAGAACTAGGAACAGACAAACCCTAATAACATAAGATCTAACACAAAAGGATTGAACTAGGAACAGACGAACCCTAATAACGCAAGATCTACCACAAAAGGATTGAAATGGGATAAGAACAAGGGAACAAAGGGTTACCTCTGGCTTGTCGTCGATGATGCTGGTGTCGTAGGGGTTCTCCGGCGCGACGTACGACACTGGTTCGTACGGGTCCCAATCGACGGGGGCCTGGACGGGGGCGGCGGCCGACGCGCCAGCGGCTACGTCGGAAGCAGCGACGGGGGCCTGGACGGGGGCGGCGGCCGATGCGCCGGCGGCTACATTGGAAGCAGCGACGAGGGCCTGGACGGGGGCGGCGGCCGATGCGCCAGCGGCTGATGCGCCGGCGGCTACGTCGGAAGCGCCGACAATGGGCCAGTGATGAAGCTAGAAAATTTTATCAATGGGGTCAGCTCTATATCCTCTAAGTTACACTGGGGTCATTTTCTATTAATAAACATCACTTAGTACTAATTAGTGAGGGATTTGCCTATTTTCATTGGGGTCAGCTGACCCCAATGCCTACAAGGCAGCTCCGTCCCTGCAATGGGCATCTCATTCTTCTCCATCGCCGGGGTTTTTTCTTCGGTTGTGGAAAAGATGATGGGACAGGAGAGGCGGTTGCAGTGAGAATGAGAGAGTGGGCGAGCGTCGAGGGAGAGAAAGAGGGGCTCTATAAAGACGAAGATCGTGTGTACCGCAACACGCGTCCGTGACACGAGGCTAACCCTAGGACGTTTGGTGTACTTAGTTATAACCTCGGGCCTTATACAGAAATTTTATCTGTACTTAGTTTTCCCCTCGAGTACTTAGACTGGCAAGTGCAATATACTCAGTTCTACCCTCAAGTAGCTGGTCAACAGAGAGTCAACAAATGAGATTAACATAGCTAATTGAGTCATTTCATGCGCAAAAAAATCCAAAAAATAAAAACATAGTGGCACTCACTCATGGAGTCTTCCTACGCAACCTGCCACCTAGGAAACCTTAACAAACATAGATAAATCAAGTTTTACCATAAATTGCCACTTCTCAGAATCACTAGTAGCTATGAAGATGCATGGTTTTCCACTCAAACCCCTTTGCAAAACATCTTCTCCAAAACATAGTTTGTCTAAATGAGGCCATAATTGTCACACTCATGTATATTTGAATTGCAAATAATTTGATATAGCCCAATATGAATTATATTGTACAAAACACGCATTTTTCATTTTGTAATTCTTTTGTTTGAATTCCTTAGTCTATTTACTATTTACGTGCCCTTGGTTTCTTAGTACTACTTAGTTTTGCCCTCAAGTACTGTCACAAATGCTCATAGAAGCCCAAACTTATCCTAATTGGTTGAGCCGTTGTCACACGGATCGACTCCACCAATCGTTGATCCACTAATCTAACAGGCAGTATACCCCTCTCCGTCTCTTTGTGGCCACCCCTCTCTCTCTCTCCTCGTGGCCACCCCTATCTCTCTCTGTCGGTGGACAGTGCCACCCCTCTATTTATGTGCAATAACGAGTTTGCCACGTAACTATATTCCCTCTATTTATGCATTATTTTCCACGATCTAAAAATGTTAACCTAAAAAGTGGTATAATTTTGGTGTAAACAAGAGACATACATACTTGCGGATTTCGGTGAATGCATTATTTGTCACCCCTCTAACAATTATCAACTCTCTTTAGCATTTCTTTTCTTTTAGGAAATATAGTTTGGAATATAGTTTGTGGTATAATTTTGGTATAAACATGAGGCATACATATTTGAGGGATTTCAGTGAATGGATTATTTATCACCCCTCTAACAATTATCAACTTTCTTTAGCATTCCTTTTCTTTTAGGGAATATAGTTTTGGTAATTTGAAATAGCCCAAAAGTGATATAATTTTGGTAGAAACATAAGACATATATATTTGGCATATTTGGGGGATTTCGGTGAATGGATTATTTATCACCCCTCTAACAATTATCAACTTTCTTTAGCATTCCTTTTCTTTTAGGGAATATAGTTTTGGTAATTTGAAATGGCCCAAAAGTGGTATAATTTTGGTAGAAACACGAGACATACATATTTGGCATATTTGGGGGATTTTGGTGAATGGATTATTTATCACCCCTCTAACAATTATCAACTTTCTTTAGTATTCCTTTTCTTTTAGGGAATATAGTTTGGGATATAGTTTTGGTTATTTGAAACGTCCCAAAAGTGGTATAATTTTGGTATAAACATGAGACATACATATTTGTGGGATTTCGGTGAATGTATTATTTGTCACCCCTCTAACAATTATCAACTATCTTTAGCATTCCTATATTCCCTAACACTTATTTTTTTTGGTAATTTCGGTGAATGCACACACTAACTTTGAAAACAACTACAAGTACATGTAACTGAATAATGGATTTGTAACAAGGGATCCCTTGTAACAAATTCTAGCGCCTGAAGAGCAATGATAAGAATCCGATCGCAATTATACAACAACAAAAAACCAGACATCAGATTAGCTTGCTTCTTCAACTCGATCAGCTGCCTTAACTGCTTGTTCATTTTCTTCAGTTCTCCCTCCACTTCCACCAGTTCTGCATTGGGAGCATTAGGCATAATCGGAACGGCTCCTCTCTCCGCCGCATTCTCTACAGAAAGTCCCCCCTCCAAAATTGCGCTCCCCAATAGCGCCAATTGATTCCTGCAATTTAAGCCTCTGAACATACACATCGATCCACTCAAAATACCTGCATTTCTTCAGGATCTGAAAACAACAACGTGAACCCTAAATCCCAAATTCGAGGGAATAACAAGAAAATCGAGAGAAAACAGAGCAATTGGAGCGAGATCTAACCTTATCCCCCTCTCTATATGGCAAGCTCTCGCATGCAAGGAACTCACGTCCACGGTTGCCGTTGTTGTCCATCTTATAGATCGACCGCTTCAGAGGCTCCTGGCGTGGGCAGTCAGGGCATCTTGTCAAAGGCACGGGTCCATACTGCGGCCATGAAGAACGGGAGGTCGAAGAGAAACTAGACATCACCCGCCTACCAGAGAAGGGCTGCCGCTGGCGGAGAAGAAGAACAATGGGGCGCGGGAAAAGAAAGGGGAAGCATTGGCACGGGCACGGGCGTGGGGCTGGCTCGGGCTCCCATTTTGCAACGGTCACCTGGGTAAGATGTGGGTCCGGCGCGCTAACGTGGACAAGTTGTGGGTCCCACGATGATCTGGATAAGTGGAGACGTGTCCACCGCGGGGCACCAACAGCGGCCCCACTTGCCAGCACCAACCAACGGTCAACTAAACGGGATTCCTCTCGTCCGAGCTCCTTATGAGGGTTTCAGACAAGGGCTTGGGCAAAACTGAGGAAAAACTAAGCGGCTGGGGAAAACTGAGCACAACTAAGGACC
Source organism: Dactylis glomerata (assembly GCA_007115705.1). NCBI lineage: Eukaryota > Viridiplantae > Streptophyta > Magnoliopsida > Poales > Poaceae > Dactylis > Dactylis glomerata. The sequence goes on from QXEO01000184.1 coordinate 2,432,850, forward strand.
CGAGGGCACGAAAATAGAAATCCCATATATTGTTTCGTTACACTTCATGGCGTTTTTTATGTATTTTCCAGAACTAACCTATTAACAAGATGCCATAGTGCCAGTTCCCTGTTTTCTGCTATTTTTGTGTTTCAGAAAAGTTACACAGGAAATATTCTCGGAATTGAACGAAACAAAAGCCAGACATCCAGAAATTTACCGAAGCTTCCAGAGAACCGAAGAGGAGACGGAGAGGGGCCACGAGCTGGCCACACAACAGGGCGGCGCGGCCCAGCCCCTGGCCGCGCCCCCTGTGTGTGAGACCGCCTCGGTCCACTTCTGACGCTGCCCCTTCGCCTATAAAGACCCCCCGATGGGGAAAACCTAAGTACCCGATCAATTTTCCAGAAACACATCGCGATCGCCGCCATCGTGGACCCGAGATCGGGAGGGTCCAGAAGCTCTTCCCGGCACCCTGCCAGAGAGGGGAATCGCCACCGGAGGTCTTCTTCATCGCTATGCTTGCCTCCGGCGCGATGAGTGAGTAGTCTACCTTGGACTATGGGTCCATAGCAGTAGCTAGATGGTTGTCTTCTCCACCATGTGCTTCAAGTTTAGATCTCGTGAGCTGCTTTACATGATCGAGACTACCTTTATGTAATTCTACATGTTGTGTTTGTTGGGATCCGATGAATATTGGTGTTATGATTGAGTTGATGTGCTGAATATTATCTTATGTTATCTCTATGTTGTTTATGGTCTTGCATGCTCTCCGTTGTTAGTAGCTATCTTGGCCGAGTAGATACTAGTGACTCCAAGAGGGGGTATTTATGCTCGATAGTTGGGTTCATGCCTCTATTTAATCTGGGGGAGTGACAGAAACCTCTAAGGTTGTAGATATGCTGTTGCCACTAGGGAGAAAACAACATTCTTATGTCCAAGGACATATGCTTTGTTTACATTACACACTTTGCTTAATGCAGTTATCTGTTGTTTGCAACTTAATAATCAAGGGGTCCTCGGATTGATTCCCCGCGAGTGGATTATTAGTCATAGATGCAGTTGGATGGCGGTCTATGTATCTTGTTGTAATGCCCAGAGTAAATCTCATAGTGATCCTCTCGACATATGCACGTTATCTTTATTCTATCAGTTGCCCAACTGTAATTTGTTCACCCAGCATGTCGTTATTTATCTTATGGAGAGACACCACTAGTGAACTGTGGACCCCGGTCCTATTTCCTTTATATTGCTATCACATGTTTACTTTACTCGCACTGTTTAATTTCTTGCATACTACTATTGCTTTCCACTCGATACGCTCATTCCTTTGTTTACAGCAAACCGGTGAGATTGACAACCTCATCGTAAGTTGGGAGCAAAGTATTTGGTTGTGTTGTGTGCAGGTTCCGCGTTGCTACTAGTTGAAGACGCACTAACAAGTGTCGTAAACGGCGCTCTTGTTGGAAGTCACTAGGCTAGCAAGCATCACCTTCTTGAGTTTGGCTTTTTCCTGGACTGACAAACCTTGGTTTCTTACTGAGGGAAAACTCGCTGCTGTACTCATCAAACCTTCCTCTTGGGGTTCCCAACTGGACGGTGATTTATACCATCACACACCGCCACAGCAACAAGTATCAAGGATATACACTAGAGGGATATACCTAGCAGATAAACGTATGCCAAGGATGGTCAAGAAGGGAGAAAGAGAGAGAAAAAGGTCCAGGCCGGATTATCCGGTCCAGAACTGGGCCGGATAATCCGCCCCTGACAGATCTTTCTCAAATCTTGGCCAAGGACATGGCAAATGTGTAGATCGGGTAGGTAGATCACTAAAGTATACAACAAGGCCCAAGGAAAACACACGGGAACAACTAGAACTCCAAGATCTAAGCAAATAAATTTCACAAGAACTTCACCACTAGGGTTAGGAGCTTGGGGATGCCCATGTCACCCCAAGAATGGAAAAAAGCTCAAGCTTGGGGATGCCCATGTCACCCCAAGAAATATCCAAGAGGTACAAGCGTCAAAGCTTGGGGATGCCCCCGAGGCACCCCTTCTTTATCGGCAAAAATCAGGTCACCTTTCAGAACACTATATTTTTATTGCTTCATGCACTATGCGTTTTTCTTGGAGTGTCAGTCGTTTTAGTTTTTAGTTTTGTTTGCTGCAATAAATGGTTGGACACCAACAAATTTCTTTTGGAAGAAGTTGCCTTGCTTTTTATTTGCCAAGAACACTCCGTTTTTCACTCTTATCGTTCAACGAGTGTTCTCTTTTTCTGCTACTGCGTTTAGTTTTCGTTTTTCGCCTTGATTTGTGTTCAGATCTTGTTATATCTTTGCATCAAGGTGTGTTTTGACCTCTGATCCATGTTGGTTTTCATCAAAAGAGTTGTTTTAAAAAGATTCGAATGGTGTTGGAAAAGAGAAAAAGCTTTATGCAAAAAAGTGGTACAAAAAAGAGCTTGTGTAGACTGCGGCCTAGGCTTTTGCATGTCGTGCTTGATGTCTTTTTGATAGTATGCTTAGTGGTTTTGCTGTAGCATGACTTGTCTCAAATGACTGAGATTTCTTAATGAGCCTTTTAAAAAATCATGCGTTGTTTTAATTATTTGGAAGCATTATTTTGGTTTTCTCCTTGATGCTTTATTTGGGTTGACTTGGCGCATGCTCACACATGTTAGACTCATACAAAGTCACCATTGCCTCTATGATCATTTAGTTTTTTACTTTTGATGCCATCTTATGCTTCTTTTAATGTTGCTTTGTCGCTTCGCATGATTATGGCCGTTATTGCTCTCTCAGTTGGTCGCTCCCAGTCTTTTGCTAGCCCTCATTTTGTACTGAGTATAAGCTCTACTCGTGCATCCAACTCCTAAAAACCAAGTTTGCCATTGTGTCCACTATAAATTCCTAAGCATGGTATTTGTAAGCCATTCCAAGTAAATTTTCATGTGCTACCTTTGAAAAAACCTTCAAAATACTTCTCGTTTTGTGACACTATTTTCAGCTCATGGGGACGTAGTGGTCGGATTTGCTATCTTCCATATTGTCTTATTCCAAAAATAAAAAAAGGAAAAAATAAAAGAAAAAAGGCACTCCTCCATGGTATGTGAATATTGGTGGGCACCCGATGGAATCGGTTAGCCATGGTTTGTGAAAGGAAAAAAGGTGGGGAGGAGTGCCAAGCTTTATAAAAGAGCACAAAAAGTGCCAATCTCTCTCTCTCAAAAACTTGCTTCATTTTTGTATGGAAGATAGTAAGAACCCCATTGCCAGTCGTTGATAAAAACAACCACCTCTCAAAACCCAATTTTTATCTCTCTGTTTTACAAATGAAAAGCTCTAGCACATGTTTAATCACTGCTTCCCTCCGCGAAGGGCCTTTCTTTTACTTTTATGTTGAGTCACCACCTTCTACCTTTATGCACCGTCTAAGAGAGCATAGTTGTCATTCTGAGTATAATGTGCATTGTCCCAAAGTTTTCATTGATTGATTCATGATGTTGGTTTCACTTGTTCTTGACTTATTTGTATCTAGTTGCCCTTTTAAACTTGAAGGTGTCCTATGCATTTATGTTTTGCTCTCTCATGAAGGACAAGCTGAAAACCATTTGTATGTTTTTCCATATGATTTGAACACACGTTTGACTTTCATTGTTTCATTTTCATGATCTTTCGTTTGTGTTCTTCTCTATGTTATAACATGGTTGCTAAGTTTCTCCTATCAAGATTATATCTTTCATGCCCATGTTTTAAGTTCTTCTGATCCCAGCGCACAATGCTTACATATATGGTCAAGATTGTGTAGATGCATGTCACCTCAAAAATTATTTCTTTTGTTATCACTTTCCTACTCGAGGACGAGCAGGAGTTAATCTTGGGGATGCTGATACGTCTCAAACATATCTATAATTTTTGATGCTCCATGCTTGTTTTTACACCATTTGCTTATGAGATTTCTATTTTCGTGCCCCCGGGTCCTTAGTTGTACTCAGTTTTCCCCAGCTCCTTAGTTTTTCCTCAGTTTTCCCCAAGCCCTTGTCTGAAACCCTCACAAGGAGCTCGGACGGGAGGAATCCCGTTCAGTTGACCGTTCCATCCTGACGAGTGGGGCTGCGTCATGTGGGGCCGCGTCGTGTGGGGCTGCGTCGTGTGGGGCTGGTAGAAAGGGACCGCGTGGGACAGGACGAGACCGTGTTTGGTCATACGAGCGGAGGTGGGGCCATAGCGTGTGGGGCCGTAGCGTGTGGAGCCGTGTGGGTCCGGGACGTGGGCACGAGTGGTTTCTGTCTCTTTCGCCCAGATTAGCAGTTTTCAATGCACCTTTTTCCTCTCTCTCACTCGATCTCATTCATTCTTGATTGCCCAAATTGGTAGCAAATCTAGAGCAGCTTCTCCTTCAGTTTTTTAACGCCATTCATTTCTTTATGCCTTCATTTTTACCCAATCAGGTAGGAAATCTAGAGCACAAATCCAGAGAAAATATAGGATAAGCTGCATACAGCAGCCAACATAGCATAGATATATTCACGACAGATCCAACAGTACTACCGATAGATCCAACATAAGCTACATTTTACATGAATTTAAGCTTGGTGGCTGTGCAGGTGAATCCCAAGTGCTTTGTATTTGGCCATGAACGCATGCACGTTCACGGTCGTTCCAACTCTAGCGCCGCCAATGGATCTGCCAATCGATTCAGCATGGTTCACCTGGCAGTTGAAGTCGGTGGCGCGGAGCCTCCTGTTGCAGAAGGGGCACCTGTAAACGCCTCGAGCAAAGTGGCCATCGTAATGGCTGGACTGCAGCCTCCTGAGGACGTGATGAGTCTTGGTGTGGAAGGACTCGTCATCGCTGTCGACGTCGCTGCTCTGCACCTGTCACGTAGCACCAAAGATCGAAAAACACGGAGTCAATTGTAGCGATGATGGAACAGAGAGTGAACAAAAGATCATGCATGATAATATGGGCATGAAAAAAAGAGGTAGCCTTAGTTACATTGGACACACTTATATCCAGGATTTGAGTCACTGAACCAAAGATCATGCACAACAAATTTGTACACACCAATTGTTCAATGACCAAAGCCTGAATCAATTTGTGCCCAAATATTCATCATCATCGGCACAAATTAACCGGATGGGATTAATTACTCACATAAGTTAACTGAATCTTAAACAAAAGCAAATCACAAACACTAATAACGCAAGATCTAGAACTAGGAATAGATGAACCCTAATAACATAAGATCTAACACAAAAGGATTGAACTAGGAACAGACGAACTCTAATAACGCAAGATCTAACACAAAAGGATTGAAATGGGATAAGAACAAGGGAACAAAGGGTTACCTCCGGCTCGTCGTCGATGATGCTGGTGTCGTAGGGGTTCTCCGGCACGACGTACGGCACTGGTTCGTACGGGTCCCAATCGAAGGGGGCCTAGACGGGGGCCTGGACGGGGGCGGCGGCCGATGCCCCGACGGCTACGTCGGAAGCAGCGACGGGGGCCTAGACGGGGGTGGCGGCCGATGCGCTGGCGGCTGATGCGCCGGCGGCTACGTTGGAAGCAGCAACGAGGGCCTGGACGGGGGTGGCGGTCGATGCGCCGGCGGCTGATGCGCTGGCGGCTACGTCGGAAGCGCCAACAATGGGCCAGTGACGAAGCTAGAAAATTTTATCAATGGGGTCAGCTCTATATCCTCTAAGTTACACTGGGGTCATTTTCTATTAATAAACATCACTTAGTACTAATTAGTGAGGGGTTTGCCTATTTTCATTGGGGTCAGCTGGCCCCAATGCCTACAAGGCAGCTCCGTCTCTGCAATGGGCATCTCATTCTTCTCCATCGCCGGGGTTTTTTCTTCGGTTGTGGAGAAGATGATGGGACATGAGAGGCGGTTGCAGTAAGAATGAGAGAGTGGGCGAGCGTCGAGGGAGAGAAAAAGGGGCTCTATAAAGACGAAGGTCGCGTGTACCGCAACACATGTCCGCGACACGAGGCTAACCCTGGGACGTTTGGTGTACTCAGTTATAACCTCGGGCCTTATACATAAATTTTATCTGTACTCAGTTTTCCCCTCGAGTACTTAGACTGGCAAGTGCAATATACTCAGTTCTACCCTCAAGTAGCTGGTCAACAGAGAGTCAACAAATGAGATTAACATAGCTAATTGAGTCATTTCATGCGCAAAAAAATACAAAAAAATAAAAACATAGTGGCACCTACTCATGGAGTCTTCCTATGCAACCTGCCACCTAGGAAACCTTAACAAACATAGATAAATCAAGTTTTACCACAAATTGCCACTTCTCAGAATCACTAGTAGCTATGAAGATGCACGGTTTTCCACTCAAACCCCTTTGCAAAACATCTTCCCCAAAACATAGTTTGTCTAAATGAGGCCATAATTGTCACACTCATGTATATTTGAATTGCAAATAATTTGATGTAGCCCAATATGAATTATATTGTACAAAACACGCATTTTTCATTTTGTAATTCTTTTGTTTGAATCCCTTAGTCTATTTACTATTTACGTGCCCTTGGTTTCTTAGTACTACTCAGTTTTGCCCTCAAGTACTGTCACAAATGCTCATAGAAGCCCAAACTTATCCTGATTGGTTGAGCCGTTGTCACACGGATCGACTCCACCAACAGTTGATCCACTGATCTAACGGGCAGTATACCCCTCTCCGTCTCTTCGTGGCCACCCCTCTATCTCTTCGTGGCCACCCCTCTCTCTATCTCTCTGTCGGTGGACAGTGCCACCCCTCTATTTATGTGCAATAACGAGTTTGCCACGTAACTATATTCCCTCTATTTATGCATTATTTTCCACGATCTAAAAATGTTAAACTAAAAAGTGGTATAATTTTGGTGTAAAAAAGAGACATACATATTTGCGGATTTCGGTGAATGCATTATTTGTCACCCCTCTAACAATTATCAACTCTCTTTAGCATTCCTTTTCTTTTAGGGAATATAGTTTGGAATATAGTTTGTGGTATAATTTTGGTATAAATATGAGGCATACATATTTGAGGGATTTCAATGAATGGATTATTTATCACCCCTCTAACAATTATCAACTATCTTTAGCATTCCTTTTCTTTTAGGGAATATAGTTTTGGTAATTTGAAACGGCCCAAAAGTGATATAATTTTGGTAGAAACATGAGACATACTTATTTGGCATATTTGGGGTATTTTGATGAATGGATTATTTATCACCCCTCTAACAATTATCAACTTTCTTTAGCATTCCTTTTCTTTTAGAGAATATAGTTTTGGTAATTTTAAACGGCCCAAAAGTGGTATAATTTTGGTAGAAACATGAGACATACATATTTGGCATATTTGGGGGATTTCGGTGAATGGATTATTTATCACCCCTCTAACAATTATCAACTTTCTTTAGCATTCCTTTTCTTTTAGGGAATATAGTTTGGGATATAGTTTTGGTTATTTGAAACGTCCCAAAAGTGGTATAATTTTGGTATAAACATGAGACATACATATTTGTGGGATTTCGGTGAATGCATTATTTGTCACCCCTCTAACAATTATCAACTATCTTTAGCATTCCTATATTCCCTAACACTTATTTTTTTTTGGTAATTTCGATGAATGCACATACTAACTTTGAAAACAACTACAAGTACATGTAACTGAATAATGGATTTGTAACAAGGGATCCCTTGTAACAACTTGTAGCGCCTGATGAGCAATGATAAGAATCCGATTGCAATTATACAACAAAAAAACAACCAGCCATCAGATTAGCTTGCTTCTTCAACTCGATCAGCTGCCTTAACTGCTTGTTCATTTTCTTTAGTTCTCCCTTCACTTCCACCAGTTCTGCATTGGGAGCATTAGGCATAATTGGAATGGCTCCTCTCTCCGCCGCATTCTCTACAGAAAGTCCCCCCCTCCCAAATTGCGCTCCCCAATAGCGCCAATTGATTCCTGCAATTTAAGCCTTTGAACATACACATCGATCCACTCGAAATACCTGCATTTCTTCAGGATATGAAAACAACAATGTGAACCCTAAATCCCAAATTCGAGGGAATAACAAGAAAATCGAGAGAAAACAGAGCAATTGGAGCGAGATCTAACCTTATCCCCCTCTCTATATGCCAAGCTCTCGCATACAAGGAACTCACGTCCATGGTTGCCGTTGTCGTCCGTCTTACAGATCGACCGCTTCAGAGGCTCCTGGCGTGGGCAGTCAGGCCATCTTGTCAAAGGCACGGGTCCATACTGCGGCCATGAAGAACGGGAGGTCGAAGAGAAACTAGACATCACCCGCCTGCTGGAGAAGGGCTGCCGCTGGCAGTGAAGAAGAACAATGGGGCGCGGGGAAAGACAGGGGAAGCAATGGCACGGGAACGAGCGCGGGGCTGGCTCGGGCTCCCATTTTGCAACGGTCACCTGGGTAAGCTGTGGGTCCGGTGCGCTAACGTGGACAAGTTGTGGGTCCCATGATGATCTGGATAAGTGGAGACGTGTCCACTGCGGGGCACCAACAGAGGCCCCACTTGCTAGCACCAACCAACGGTCAACTAAATGGGATTCCTCCCGTACGAGCTCCTTGTGAGGGTTTCAGACAAGGGCTTGGGCAAAACTGAGGAAAAACTAAGCGGCTGGGGAAAACTGAGCACAACTAAGGACCCGAGGGCATGAAAATAGGAATCCCATATATTGTTTCGTTACACTTCGTGGCGTTTTTATGCATTTTCCGGAACTAACCTATTAACAAGATGCCACAGTGCCAGTTCCCTGTTTTCTGCTGTTTTTGTGTTTCAGAAAAGTTACACAGGAAATATTCTCGGAATTGAACGAAACAAAAGCCAGACATCCAGAAATTTACCGAAGCTTTGAGAGAACCGAAGAGGAGACGGAGAGGGGCCACGAGCCGGCCACACAACAGGGCGGCATGGCCCAGCCCCTGGTCGCGCCCCCTGTGTGTGAGACCGCCTCGGTCCACTTCTGACGATGCCCCTTTGCCTATAAAGACCCCCCGATCCGCCGCCGTCGTGGACCCAAGATCGGGAGGGTCCAGAAGCTCTGCCCGGCACCCTGCCAGAGAGGGGAATCGCCACCAGAGGTCTTCTTCATCGCCATGTTTGCCTCCGGCGCGATGAGTGAGTAGTCTACCTTGGACTATGGGTCCATAGCAGTAGCTAGATGGTTGTCTTCTCCACCATGTGCTTCATGTTTAGATATCGTGAGCTGCTTTACATGATCGAGACTACCTTTATGTAATTCTACATGTTGTGTTTGTTGGGATCCGATGAATATTGGTGTTATGATTGAGTTGATGTGCTGAATATTATCTTATGTTATCTCTATGTTGTTTATGATCTTGCATGCTCTCCGTTGTTAGTAGCTATCTTGGCCGAGTAGATACTAGTGACTCCAAGAGGGGGTATTTATGCTCGATAGTTGGGTTCATGCCTCTATTTAATCTGGGGAAGTTACAGAAACCTCTAAGGTTGTAAATGTGTTGTTGCCACTAGGGAGAAAACAACATTCTTATGTGCAAGGACATATGCTTTGTTTACATTACACACTTTGCTTAATGCAGTTATCTGTTGTTCGCAACTTAATACTCAAGGGGTCCTCGGATTGATTCCTCGCGAGTGGATTATTAGTCATAGATGCAGTTGGATGGCGGTCTATGTATCTTGTTGTAATGCCCAGAGTAAATCTCATAGTGATCCTCTCGACATATGCACGTTATCTTTATTCTATCAATTGCCCAACTGTAATTTGTTCACCCAGCATGTGGTTATTTATCTTTTGGAGAGACACCACTAGTGAACTGTGGACCCCGGTCCTATTTCCTTTATATTGCTATCACATGTTTACTTTACTCGCACTGTTTACTTTCTTGCATACTACTATTGCTTTCCACTCGATACGCTCATTCCTTTGTTTACAGCAAACCGGTGAGATTGACAACCTCATCGTAAGTTGGGAGCAAAGTATTTGGTTGTGTTGTGTGCAGGTTCCGCGTTGCTACTAGTTGAAGAGCACTAACAAGTGTCGTAAACGGCGCCCTTGTTGGAAGTCACTAGGCTAGCAAGCATCACCTTCTTGAGTTTGGCTTTTTCCTGGACTGACAAACCTTGGTTTCTTACTGAGGGAAAACTCGCTGCTGTACTCATCAAACCTTCCTCTTGGGGTTCCCAACTGGACGGTGATTTATACCATCACACACCACCAGAGCAACAAGTATCAAGGATATACACTAGAGGGATAGACCTAGCAGAGAAACGTATGCCAAGGATGGTCAAGAAGGGAGAAAGAGAGAAAAAAAGGTCTAGGCCGGATTATCCGGTCCAGAACTGGGCCGGATAATCCACCCCTGACAGATCTTTCTCAAATCTTGGCCAAGGACATGGCAAATGCGTAGATCGGGTAGGTAGATCACTAAAGTATACAACAAGGCCCAAGGAAAACACACGGGAACAACTAGAACTCCAAGATCTAAGCAAATAAATTTCATAAGAACTTCACCACTAGGGTTAGGAGATGCGAAATTTACCCTCATCCATTGGAGGAACTGCTTGGAGGAACTTGTTCCCGAGGTGAAGGAGAGCACAGGGCTGGGAGATCAGCCGGATCCGGCGGCCAAGGAGGCGCTGACGAGCAAGGGGAGGTCCAGGCAGTGGCGGTGGAGAGAGGGGGGGTCAGGGGTGGAAGAACTGTCAAAGTGAGCAGTTCACCCCGACGCCCCCCCTTTTATATGGACTAACCGTAGGACCAGATTATCCGGCCCAAGTTTGGACCAGATATTCCAGCCGATGGATAATCCGTCCCAGGAGTGGCCCGGATTATACGGCCTGGAACTCCTCTGCTCAGGAAAATTGGAGCGAGAACAAACTTGTGTGCATGGGGAGAATGTTTGGGGATGAGATAGGCTTAGGATAGAAGACAAACACGGAGTGGTTCTCGGCACTTGAAGTTGCAAAAACCAAGAAATCATCGAAAGACCAACGCAAGTGCCTTCCCATATCAAAAATAAGGACAAGGAGCTAAAAAACATTCAAAAGATTTGCAATGAATTAACTCTTTTTTTAAAAAATAGGTCGATGGCCGAGGCCACCATGTAAGAGTGTTATGGCATTGAACCACAAAGATATATCTTGGGTCCATAACCAATACTCATCATTAAAGCTCATATATCACAAAATGATATTAAGAGAATGATTTTGTTACTATCCGCATTATGGGGGGAGGGATAGCCCAATTACTTAGGACCACACTCCCCCTATCTCCATGCCCACATCTAGATTAGAACATGTGCTATATTATGGGAATGAGTGCACACTTTCAATCCACATTGCAAGAATCAATGATATTCAACTCATGCCTCAACTCTCGAAATCTTGCTTCATCAAGGGGCTTCGTGAAGATGTCGGCGAGTTGATCATTTGTAGTCCCGGCAGGTCTATCTTTTGCTTGTTAGAAAATTAGCAAGTGTTGGGGTGTTAAGAGAGTATTATCAATGTTAGCGAAACTCTAGAGTTAAGGTTAGGCGATCCGAGTTAGTGACGTCTTTGTCTCCTAGAAGTCCTTTGTAGTCCCGGCAGGTCTATCTTCTGCTCCCTTAATGTTTGTGCGTCGGTCTTGATGGGTACATCAAATATGTCAACTTAGTCCTCTACGCTTCCTAACTACCAAGGCGCAGGTTTGTCTTAATAAAAACCATTCTTCTGGGTGGTCTTGGGATTGAGTTAAAAACGCTCCAGGTGGCAGAGCACCACCAATGGTGTGTCTTCCAGTAGTTGATGATCTGTTCCTTCTTGTCTCCGGGTTGGTGTAGACCATTGAAGATCTTCTTGCTTCTCCATCTTCTTGTAGCCATGAGGATCTTGACGTATATTGGGATACCTTGAGTCGACTTCATCTTCCGAGAAATCTTGATGTGGATTTCTACCCGTGGCATAAGTCAGTTTTGGTTTCATACCCGTCAAAATTTGAACGAGCGAGCGAGTTAGTTAGAAAAGTCTTCACTTCTTCTTGTTTCTACCTCCATTGATATCCCCTAAATGCAGAGTCGACATTGATGGCTTGATTTTGGAGAGTCTTCATCCTTCTATTTGCTCAGTGAAGATCAAGCACGTGAGTCTTCAAGCTTCAAACGACGATAATGGGTTGATCTTCAAAAGTTAGGCTTGGCTTTGATACTTCCATGCTCCATGTTAGTTTGCTTGTTAGAAAATTAGCAAGTGTTGGGGTGTTAAGAGAGTATTATCAATGTTAGCAAAATTCTAGAGTTAAGGTTAGGCGATCCGAGTTAGTGACGTCTTTGTCTCCTAGAAGTCCTTTGTAGTCCCGGCAGGTCTATCTTCTGCTCCCTTAACGTTGTAGAGAGGTCTTGATGAAGCTTGAGACACTCAGCACAATATGTTGCGCCGGATCTTGTGGAGGTGTTGCGAGAAGAGTTATAATCCTCTATTATCAAAGTTAGAGTTAGAATTCTACTTTGAACTTACCTATGATACTCGAGCTGATGTAAATGGATGGGAGGGAAACACATTTTAGGGGGGGTCTTTCTATTTGGGGTTTTACAGGCCATAGGGGTTTGTAAGGCTGAAAGGCCAAGTCAATCATGGGCACAAAGTATAACACACTTTCAAGAAACACACAAGACAACTGCAAACACTATCAAGAACACACAAGGCAAACAACAAACAATTGCAGAAATCGCACGAGGTACATCAAGTACCAACGATGCCTAACAACGCGCGATAGTTGGGGTTAGTCCTATTCATCCTAGGGTCATGGTTGGCCATAGTTGTTGATGTCTTCATTCTCCTGGACTCTCACTTCAAAAGAAACTTGATGGCAGTTGGTGGTGAAGTTGCAGTGTTGTTGAGTCGTTGATGTTGACTTGGAAATGCAGTTTTGTAAGTCTTGTATCACATCACATGGTTGTGAGGTCTTCAGAGGGATTGCTGAAGTGTGCCATTGGTGGCATACATGCCCAGCAAACCTAATAAATACTAGTCAAGCAACTAAGTACTTGGTCCTTGGCGACTGCAAAAGTGCGAGTCCAGGGAGGAACAAGGTCAGATTCTTGACAGAGCAGTTGGTGTCAACCAAAGGCAAAGTAATTGTCAACACTCTTCTTTCCTTGCAGTTGGGGAGGTTTCAAGACGTCCTTCTGAATATTTGCTTCATCCAGTGTTGCTAAGTTTCAGGTCTAATTGGGGTATAACGTCCATTATTTAAATTTGAAGTGGGAAAGACAAGAGATTAAAATCTTTAAAATCCTTGAAAAATTAGAGAGGTAAGATTAAAGGTTTTGAAAGGGGTAAGTAAGGAATAAGCCATACTATTGGCTATCTAAAGGAATAAGTTTGCAATTAGGTTTACCCAAAAAGTAGTTTCCTAACTAACGCCCATGCTAACTAAGGTCTCCTACAGTCAGGATGGCTCTGATACCAACTCTGTGGGGACCCCGGATTACCCATCTGGAATACCCGATATGCATACAATTCACGATCCCATGAGCAGTGTGTCGTGAATCCACATATCCGAGTTGATAATAGAATTACATCATCCATTACGTTATCGAATAATAAACTTACAACTGGTCACATGACCAAGCTTGATAATGCCACACAGGGCAAGTCTACAACTAAGCAGTGGATACCAAGTAGCATTGATGGCCCACGTCATGCCTACTACCCTACAGGCAACTGACTGGGAGACGTTCCTAGTCCGCACCGGCGTTGTCGTAACCATCGTCTCCTTCCGAGTAGTCTTCTCCATAGTCTGACCAAGTTAATAGCTAGGGACAAAGTCGTGAGTACATTTTGGAATTGTACTCGCAAACCATCTAAAAGGAGGTGTTGACATGCAGTTTGGCTGTAGCAAGGTGAAAGGCTCTAATCTAGTTTGCTTCTACACTAACATAGTTTCTCTTGTCGATATAGCATGTCATACGACATCTCTATATCTTTGTTGAAAAACAATTTTTAGAAAACAGATTTTGTAAACTCTCTAGGGAAGGGGGAACTCATTCATTTCTCCAGAGAGAGCCGGCGGTCAATCAAACATGACCATCTCCAATTCCTCGGCAGTACCCTGCAAGTACTCCGAACCATACCTGTGCCACGGCAGTACCCTCCGAGTACTCCGTCCAGCACATTACTCCATTTTTCTGAAAACCACTTTTAAAACCAAAACCGACACAGGTTAAGTATGGCCATTCCAACAGTCCATGACCGAGGACTCGGCTATTCGAATAGTTTTACACTCTGCAGAGGTTGTACACTTTACCCACAATCATCCGGATACTCATCGTGTGGGCATCTTCCCCGCATAACATCATATGCCACGACAAGCACCCGATCAAAGCCTTTCGCTTATCTACCTTAGTACGGGAATCTACCCTATGGAGTATGTACCTCCCCGGCACACCCTGGCAGTCTACCTCCACGTTCGAGCATAACTCCAGTGCCACGTCAAGAGACCCATAGTGTCTTCCGGCGGCTCGGGATATGCCGTTGTAATGTGTTGACCCTCAATAGGCATCAACCCGGATTCTGGGGTACCGCGTACCCTTATATAGTTATGAGACTCCCGTACTAAAATAAACAAACTACGAGCTAAGCCCCGTCCCATACCAGGGTAATCGTGGTTGCGCGGGTTAATTGGTCTGGCGAACACTTATACACAATGCCCTCTTTCATAAATCCTCCTCCTCCTTTTCTCCATTTTCCAGAACACACTTTCCTGAAAACCCTTCAGTGGAATAGAGCACTACTCCAAGGTTTTCGAAATCATTTTTCAAAGTCCCATTTGAGTGTTCCCAACCTAGAGTTTTTGGCTCCACTAGAAGTTTCCCAAAGGCCTTGCTGCTACTCAACAAGCCACAACTACAAGGGTAATAGATAGGTGTTCAGAGGGGTCATCTCGAAGGATGACAGCAATTTGGCTTGTGGAGCTTGAGCCAACAATATAATTGCTACAAGTGCTATAGCAATATAAAAACATGCAGTTTAGTAAACCTTTATGCAACCTACAAAGTAAGTGAATAGGATTCAGATATGCATCAAGTATAGATGGCTTGCCTTGGTCAGCATGTCCCTGGTCTTCTCCTTGATATCCAGATGCTTTCCCTTCCTCGATACTCTCGGTGCCGTTCGAATCTAGCGCTGATAAAAAGGAATAGCAAACAATAAGCAAGCAAGCACACACAAGACACAAGCATCACCACATTAAATATCACACAATTAGACAGTACCAGAAACAAACATGTTTACAATCTGAACAAGTTTTTGTAGGATTTTAATAGTAAGCCAAATCTATTAAACCTAGGGTATTTCATTTCTAGCAACAAATACACCACCTTAATCCAAACAAGCATGCAGGAGTTAAAATGGGCCAAAAATCACTCTCAGCACATCAGTAGGTAGGTAACAAGTTTATGAACCCAACAAAGTTGGATTCACCTCAAAACACCTTGTGGTTGATTTTCTATGAATTTCCTAGCAACAACAATAGCTATAACACTAGAATAATTCCCAGATATTCTCTGGTCATCAAAAAAATGCACCAGAGGATGCTCTGGAAAGCTATTACTAAACACAATCCATAGAAATTGGATTCATACTAAAACTAGCTGGTGGCCCGCGCAAATTGCACGGCTAGCAAGGAGATTATGTGAATGTTCATGTATAATCTATATATGTTCTTCTAGATACCATTTTGTAATATTTTAAGAGAGATGAGAAGTGAAAAAATTAAGTTAATTTCTGAGATACTCAATATATAGAGCTTCCCTACTACTTAGAAGTTTATTGTATTAACCCGGTGAGATATCAATCAATAACATGCCATAGAAGTTGAGACCAGTCCACTAAGAAAGAACATTAGCATATTTATATTGCTATTGCTAATGAAACCATTACGGTTTTTTTTATGAAACTAAAAATCCTATAATAGACATTTGCACCGCATATTTTTCTTTTGAATCCATCCCCTTCAGTATATTGTGATGCTAGCTTAAACTATACTTCATATGCTCCCGAAGAGAAACATAAGAATTGATCTCTGTCCCATACTATTTTCAAATCTAATGTCGAAATAGATATATATTTATGGAAAAGATTGTTAGAAAATAAAGAAATGAAAAGCTGTTGGATCATCACCCATGACAATATCCAACTCACCCTACGCCTCAACAACAGCAAAACAAATGAGTAGCGTTTTATATAAATAATATTAAAGAGTTTTTGTGCGGATACTATTCTCGAAGACGTGGACTGCACATACCTGTCATCGAACTCCTTCCACAATGTTTTGGATCATTCTTGTTTTTGTGACATATATGCACATTGATTTATGTTCTAATATCCCTTTCTTTAAGTGAAAGATACTTACATCTCAATAAAACATGACCATGGCAAGCAATGTATGCATAACGCTCATTCTGCACGAAAAACACATATAGCATTCATTCTTTTGAGTGCGTTGTACTTTGAGAAAGAAAATTCTTTTAGAAGCATTTAGCTTTCCCTGTGAGAACAATTTAGAAACAATATATATTGTTTGCATTTCCTTCAGCGTTCATCAATGAAATTAGACTCGGCTGCTGCTTTTGATAACACACACAAAAAACCTTTCCAGCTAAAAGCATAAGATTAAACTGTTAATAACTGTAAGAGTTTTATTTTGATGACCCCAATTCAGATAACATTATGTTTTGCGAACTGGTTACATCAAAAATATAATTTAGTAGAAAGTGCTACACGTAATCAGAGAAACTTGTGTGCAGAACTGCCTATCCTAAACTATATGTAAGCATATATAACATAGTTATTTGGATTCAGTGCGGTGCATGAATCCTTGGGTTTTTATTCAATTATACATTGGTAAACGTCTAACAATACCTGGTCTGCAATGGATTCGAGACTTCCACCTGTGGTTCATAGCATATATGGACATGTTGTTGAACAACCAATTAACTTTGCTGATCTACTGTTTGTAGTACTCACATTGTGATCAGAGATTAATTAACTTGCCCTAGATCGACAAACTTTAACCAAACTGAAAAACCTGAAAGAAAGGGCAAATATGCATGGATATGCAGATTATATAAATACTAAGCAATCCACTTGATTGGCTCCATGTCCTTTTTCCTGCTGCTTTGTAAGCATCATAAAACCATTGTGTTTCACCTGCAAGAAAAAGAGGTCAAGAGGTCAACTGCTTGCACTCTCAATGAATCCTAGAAAAAAGAAAAGGCAATCTTCACAAATTCAAAGCCAACATACTCAGAGAACTCACGTTATTCAATTTGAACGAACTGACGCAGCTGATTCAAGGAAAGTTTAGGTTTATTTTCCTACTTAACAGGCTATCTGCACTCGTGGTTCTTAGCATTGTACAGAGGGCCATGAAGGGCCTGATGAGTGATCGTGGAATCAAGCCCGAGGGTGGGCAGATTCTTAAGATGCATGGATGGAGACGGCGGCCGCTGGATGGCTATAGAGAACACTCGTCTGGCCGACCGTGGTGTCTGCTAGAGGCGACGGCCATTGTATCACCAATCCGGCCGCCTGCCGTGTCCGCTAACTTGTGACTGCTATCGAAGGATTGCATGGCAAATTAAGATGAAATCTGCTGCAGAGCATAGGCGCTAGCTACCCGTACCCAGCCCTTTCGGTGCACTATGATCCTGCAGTGAAGAATCGTCAGTGTCTTTTAATCCTTCTAGTCAATTTTCACAGCACGCATCTCCAAACGCCTCCCGGATCAGAAGTGCTTTTTTGGGGTCTCCCATAAATCTGATCCTTTGATTGTTTCTCCTCCCGTTGATCCGTCGATGTATGCAACCAATCAAGGTCGATTGATCCCAAGTCAGCTTCTTCTGTTTCTTGAACATCGCTGCGCCAGATTGATCGATGTGCATACATAGAGAGGTCGCTGATACCATAGGCGCTGCAGCTATTGGGTAAGGCGTGTTGTCGCTGCCGGCAAAGATGGATGAGTATGCACATCGCTTTAGATTGATGAATCCACAACTTTGGTTCACGCCATGCAAATCAATCAGGAGGTCTGGCCGTGTTTCTCTAGTTGCATGTGTGCGTCTTGGCGGAAAACAGTGGCCGTGTTTTGTAGATACAATCCATGTACATATGAACACCTTTTATTACGGGTGTGTCCATCATGACCTTTCCTAACACGTCATGTAATTCAATCAGGATACGTGACCGGCTGTTTTTCTGCTGGCACACGCGCGTCTTGCCGGGAATCGATAGAACTTGTTATGCACATACACGATACCAACTTATACCGATACATACCAATACGTGGGATGCTGATGAATCGTAACCATTGATGTGTTTAAATCTTTGCAATGTTTAATCTCCACCGTTGGTTGTTAGTTGTTTTAATAATATAATAGATTCCTATTATATTTCCAAAGAGAAAATAAACAACACTAAGTAAACTATTTGCCATTATAATTACTACTGTAGATCTACAGTCCCTAAAATACCAAACTTAGTTTGACATGCAAGTTAACACATAGGAGCATCTCTGAAAATTGGGTTTGCCCAATTTGGCCTCATAGATTTATAGATTTGGAATTTTGAATCCAAAGTGGCCAGATCTAACAATATAAATATGAATAAACCTACAGGGATTTATTTGAAAAGGGGCCAGCACCATTGGGTAGGTATTTGAACAAGGAACCCATAGAAATTTGATTCACTCGATTTGCATGCTCAGCTTATTTTCTGTGCAATTTATAAGTTTATAGATTTAAACTAAACTTAATAGAGTTTCTAAAAAAAACATTAACAGGCCGAATCTCATAGATCTGGGCCGAGCAGCCAGGGGCCAGCCCATTACCGCATTTTAGCGCGTGGGAAAAAAACAATAAAGATCCAACATGTGGGGCCCACGTGTCAGCTCGGATAAGGCGGCCGAGACAGTAGCTTACCCTACGATCTGGGACGAGGGGCTGAGATGCGGCCACGTCGGCGATGGTCGGCGGTGACCAAACTTAAGCGACGCTGCGCGCCAGGACGGCGGCCTACCGACGGAGCTCGCCGCCGGGAGCTAGAAGCACGCGAGCAAGTGCCGGTTGCACCAGGAGACTCGGGAAGACGTCGCCGACCTCCTGGGGCCACGCACGCATGTCGGGGATGGTCGGAGGGTGGTGTTCATCAGGGACCTGCGACGGGCGGATGGAGTTGAGGTCGGACTCGACGATTCCGACGGGCCTGGAACAAATAGGGAAGGGGTGAGCTTCAGGAGAGAGAGTAAAAGCTCAAGGAAGGGAAAGAGGACCGAGGGGAGGTCTGCAGCTCGCCCTCGCCATGAGGATGGCCACGGCGGCGCCATTGGTCAGAGCGGAGGAGAGGGAGGGTCAGAGAAGATCATGTTTCATAGGGGGGGGGTAGATTGAGGGGGAGGAGAGGGGTGTGTGCACGCGCACAGGCTTGTGGGATGTGCTTATATGGGATATCTGCGGGTGCACGGTGGGCGGCGTCCACTGTGGGAATGGAGCGGAGCGACGATGTTGGTTGGGTGAACTGGGCGGTGCGCGAGACATAAAGGGGATGCCAAGGTGTGGAGGCTTGCTAGACAAGGCAGGGGAAGGGGTCTCGACCGGGGCTCGCTCGGGCGGTAAGGTTCCCAGTGCCCGCACGCCAGGTGTTCGACGCCGGTCGGCATCTCAGAGCGCGGGTGAGTGTGGACGACAGGGAGAGGACAAGGACGAACGAGCGGTGGGGTGTGACTAGGCTCGCACAGGGGAGTCTAATGGCGCAGTGTCTCGGTCGGAGGGGCTTGTTTTTAAAATGAGGTATGCCATCGGCCACCTGAAAGATCATATTGAGCCCCATGTGTGGTTTTGGTAATTAATGACAATCCCTATGGACTAATGGTTGCATTGAGTTATATGTGTAGGACTTGTCCATAGACAATGCTTAAACCATTTGTTGGAGTCAAGGTTGTAAGAAAAAGATTATGTGTTGACCAAGGTGTTATTCAAGGAGTGATCCAAATATTGGTCTTAAGGGAGTTGAGCTTATGTCAAGTGTGTCTTGAAGAATAAGATTGAGTGAGCTCTCATGTGTATCCTCAAGACACCATCATTACGGAGAAAGAAGAATAGATTCGAGGATTGATCAAGTAAAAGCGCAAGTTCAAGATGAGCAACTAGAAGAGAACATATGCTTGAAGCTTGCCATCTATATTGTGATCATGGATATGTGAAGATATGCTTAAAGAGAGTCTCTTCCATAGTAGAGTATGGGGGAGCAATCCGCAAGACTTCACCAAGCAAGCTCAATCAAGAAAGGTGGTCCAACTTGAGAAGATCAAGATCGTCATTATCCACCTCAAGTGGAATGCTCAAGGCAAAGGTATGATAGTGTTAGGGTTTCTTTCTTACCGGTCTCATGGTGTTAGTTGTGAGACCGGGTTATAGGATCGGTAGCCGTACTATCAAGAGGGGCTCTCGAGTGAGTAACTTAATCATATCGTTCGGAGAGAGCTCAAACCTTTGCATACTTGGCATCATCTTTCTTGGTTCTTATTTGGGTTTTATCCATGTGAGGTTCTAGAGCTTGTGGTTGTTTCCATGACAAGCTCTAGCTCATCAAAAACGGAATCCGTATGGAACACTTCTTGCATTTTTGGTGTTTGGAGGTTTTACCGGTTTGTCTTCGAAGAGAGGTCAAACCTTTCATCATTTGGTTTTATCCTCCTTTGTTGGACTATGATGTTTCTCTGCATAAAGTTGTAGAGCTTGTTGTTGTGATTCCAACGAGCCCAAGATCATCGAAAACGGAGTCCGGATGCTCAAGTTATTGCCGTTTTCGTTTTGGTATTTCTGCTGTTTCAGTCGGGGCGGAAATAGCCGGCCCGGGGCCGGAAATAGCCGGTCAGGCCGGCTTTAGCCGGTCTGAGGGCCGGCTTTAGCTGGTCTGCCCAGTTTCGGAAGAAGCTCTGCGCCTCTGGAGTAACCCGGCTTTTTGTCCGGCTATTTCTGGCCAGGGCCGGATATTTCAGGCCGGCTATAGCCGGTGTTAAGACCGGCTATAGCCGGTGTTAGTGGCTGTAACGGTCAGATTTCGGAGGGGGGGGTATAAATACCCCTTCTTCCTCCTTGGAACAGCCACGAAATTGGCTTCTCTCTCCTCCATTGTTGACTTTGCAAGCTTGCCCTCCCTCCTCCATTCCTCCCATGATTCTTGCATATTTTTGTGGGAAAAGAGAGAGGAGATCTAGATCTATATTTCCACCAATCCATTTCTCCTCTAAGTGAGGGGAACATAGAGGATCTAGATCTTGAAGTTCTTTGTGGATTTCCTTTGTTCTTCCTCTCATATCTCTCCATAGCATTAGTTGCTTTGGTGAGATTTGGGTGAGAAGAATTTGAGCACTTTGTGTGCCCTTGCCATTGCATAGGTTGCATCGGTTTGAGTTCTCCCCGGAGATTCGAGTAAGTGAAAGTTTGTGAGCTTATTACTCTTGGGTTCTTGGAACCCTAGACGGCTTTGTGGCTTTGTGGAGCCTTGGTGGCTATCCTTGGGAGCCTCCAATTAAGTTGTGGATGCGTGCCCCAAGATTTGTGTAAAGGCCCGGTTCCGCCTTGAGGAACCCCTTAGTGGAAGAGTGAGCTAGGCCTTTGTGGCGCAAGCTCACACCGGAGAATAGGGTGAGGCCTTTGTGGCGTTGGTTAGGCCTTTGTGGCGATACCACACCCCTCCAACGAGACGTACTCCCTTTCAAGGGAGGAACTCGGGAATACATCATCGTCTCCACGTGCCTCGGTTATTCCTATACCCGAGCTCTTTACTTATGCACTTTACATTGTGATAGCCTTCGTGCTTGAAGTCATATATCTTGCTATCACCTTGTTACTTGTATTGCTTAGCATAAGTTGTTGGTGCACATAGGTGAGCCTAGTTTATTTAGGTTTTGTGTGCTTGGCAAAATAAATGCTAGTTTAATTCCGCTTTTGTTCAAGCCATTCGTAAAATTTGATATCGCCTATTCCCCCCCCTCTAGGCGACATCTGTGTCCTTTCAATTGGTATCAGAGCCCGGTCTCTCATTTTAGGCTTCACCGCCTTGAGAGCAAAGATGTCGGCTAGGGGATTAGTGCACAATAACACTTCTATATTTGATGGCACAAATTATGATACTTGGAAAATTCACATGCTTAATTATTTTCGGGTCATGACCCATCTATGGAGCGAATTGTAGATGCGGGTTTTTCTCCTCCAAAGGATACTCAAAATCTATCTTTAGAGGATGAGAAAAACTTGTATCTCAATGCTCAAGCTACTCATGTGATTGTTAATGCTTTGAGCAATGTAGTTACCTTCTCCATCACGCCTTTTCGGAGCGCTCATGAGATATGGACAAAGCTTCAAGAAAAATATGGTGTGTCCAAGATTATTGAGGATGATTGTATTCCTTCCACTTCCGGCCGCAATGAACTTTCATCCACTTCACCAAAGTGTGGCAAGACACAAGGTAATGATATGGTGAGTGATGATGAAACTTGCAATGGTGATAGTATGCTTACTTTTGATGACCCTTCATCTCTATCTCATTGCAATGCTTCATCTTTGGACTTAAACACTTGTAGCCCCATAAATGTTTTACATGCTTGTGTTGATAGTCCTTGCATATCATGTGTAAATTTCTTGAATAAATCTCATGATGATATGTTTGCTTTGTCTTGTTGCCATGATACAAATGCTTCTATTTCCTCTAGTATTTGTGATGCTAACCATATAGAGGAAACCGAAGAGTCTTTGGGCCAAGACAAGGTCTTGAATGGAGCTTCAAGCATTTCTTCATCTTCTTCTTCTCACGGTTCCAACATATGCCTTATGGCTAGATCTTCAAATCATAATGATGTTGAGGACAATGGTGAGGATGAGGAAAATGAAGAAGACTATATTGAGTATTTAAACAAGAAGGGTAAGGTGGTCTTTGATGCTTTGCATAACCATAAAAATGTTTTGCCCAACTTCTTTGAAATCATGAGTTGTGCTATTGAGAGCACGAAACTCATTGAGATGAAGGAAGAACAAATTGATAATATATTTTCTCTTGAGCGTGAGTATGCCAATGATATCCATGATTTAAAATATGCTCTAGAGGAAGAGCAAGAGCTTCGGGTTTCTCTTGAGGAGAAGCTTGAATCCATTGAGGAGTCATGTAATGAAGTTATTTCTAAACTCACTAAAGAACGTGACCTCGCTCTTGCCAAGTTGTCTTCTCCTATTCATAATGATAATGATGCATGTGCTACTAACTCTACTTCTTGTGAAGCATCTATTTTGAAGGAGAATGTTGAGCTAAGGGCTCAACTTGAATTGCTAACTAGCAAGTATGGGAAATTGGAAGAAATTCATGAAAAGCTATCTAGCTCTAATGAGGATCTTCTAGTGTCCCATGCTCGCCTAAAGTTAGCTCATGAGGCTATATCTACAAAGGTAACATCTTGTGAGCCTCATGTGGGCACTAGCACTATTTCCCAAAATGCAATATTGCCATGTGCTAGTACTAGTAATTCATCCACTCATACTATTTCTACATCTAGTGATGAATTACCCTCCTTGCCTTGTTGCTCTAACAATGTAGCCTCTACTTCCTCTAGTACTTGTGTTGTCACTAACCATGTAGAGGAAATCAAAGAGCTCAAGGCCCAAGTTACTTCGTTGAAGAAAGACTTGGAAAAACGTCATGAAGGGAAGTCCACACTCAATAAGATCTTGAGTGTGCAAAAATCCCCCAATGACAAGAGTGGACTTGGATTTATCTCTAACAACAAGAAGAAGTTCAAAATATACAAGAAGAAGAAGGGCCAAGAACAAGTCAAGAATTTGGCCAAGATTGTTTGCTTCAAGTGCAAAATTGAAGGGCACCATGTTAGATCTTGCCCTTTGAAGAAAAAGGCACTTAGTGAGAAGCAACAAGGGAAGCGGCCTCAAGTTCAAGCCCATGCTCAACCTCAAGTTGAAGAAATGTCACTTCCCAAGAAAAATCAAGCTAATGCTCCCCTTGTGGAGAAATCAAGTGAGAAGAAGGTGAAGAAAAGAACTTGCTACATATGCCATGAGAAGGGTCACCTATCTTCTTCATGCACTAGTGGTAACTCATCCAACCCTATCATAATTGAGGATGTATATTCACTTTGCAAGGATAAGGTTGGTAATGTGTTTGCCAAATTTGTTGGTACTCAAAGTGGTGTCAAGAAAAGAACCATTTGGGTTGCCAAACCTATTGTTACTAACTTCTTAGGACCCAACTTGGTTGGGGACCAACAAGCCATTACTTAAACAATAGGTGTTGATGGAGGGCATTGGAGACTTGGCTATATCATGAAGAATTAAGGGATCTTCATCAATTATATTTTCTCAAGTCAAGTCAATTGAATTCTCTTATTTCTATCATATATCCAATGTTCCTCCTTGCGGTAACATGCACTCAACTCATCTACATTGAAAGTTACTCGCCCCTTTGCATGTGTTGGGTTTTGTACCTTGCATGTGTTTGTATATGTTGTGCTTCATACTTGCTTTATTTTAAGTAATCAAGTATGTATATGTTGGGTTGCACACCATGTACGGTTGTTCTTGTTGAGCCTAATGCATATTGTTTGTATCTTGTTGGCTCTTGTGACAGATTAATGGACCATCCCATTTTGGGGGAGTGATATGCTTTGCACTTCACAATCCTAAAAATGTGTGTACATGAGGAATACCACTTAGTGTTGATATTTAAAGATTATCTAGTCTCTATGTGGTATGTCATTCTCATGAGAAATTCAAATTCTATAATGTCCATTAATCATCTTTTTAGATTTTATTTGTATCTTGTGAAAATAAATGTTTTATCACATTATGGGGGAGTAATATGCTTTGTGCATACTACAAACCAATATAATGTGTATATTTGAGGTTGTGTCACATTGTGTTGATATTATAAATTTTTTTGCGTCTATGTGGCATGTTTGCTCAAACAAGTTCTAATTTGCCAAATTGTTTTATTGCTCTTGTTTTGGATCTTGTTTGTGAGATACCTTCTTGGTAGGGTTGTCCTAAAATGTGGAATGCTACATCAAAGTTGGAAAACCATTTTCTTCAAGTTATCCTAATCATTGCCTTGCATGATTGTTTAACTATTTGAGTCTATCAAGAATATCCTCTTTAGCATGGTTTTTAATTCTTATCCTTCTCCGTATGCTTCTTTGTTGTGAAGATGATCTTGGATTTATATGTACACTACCACCGGGAAATAAATCCAAATACCTCTTGTTCTTGTACAATTGGTACTATATCATGTGGTACATATATATTGATCATCTTTACATTGGCTATTTCTTTTAATTGCCTTATCTCTAGCCAAAAATGTATTTGTTTTAGCTCCCATTGTCTTCCATGACTTTTGTTATTCCATTTGATTTCGTTGAACTTGTTTTGTGTTATTTCTATGTAGGTAAATGTGATGATCCCACTTGTGTGCATTTTGTATTCAAATGCAAAATCATAAATGATGCACTAATCTTGGGGGAGCTCTCCTATATTTGTTATAACACACTCTTTGTGCTTATTTCATTTGGTATTGGTTTTTTGTTGGAAGACAAATCTTCTCTTTTTGGTACTTAGTGTGCCATCATAAAAAGTGTGGAGAGTTTGGTTTGTTTGTTTGAACCTTGCTCTCTTTGGGAGTTGGTGATCTCATTCCTTATTATTTATTTCTTACTCTTAAAATGAGATATGTCTTTGAGCATGTGTGTTTTAGTTATGCTTTATGCTCATTGGTTTTTGCTTGGTTCACTAATTGAACTTTGGAGTCAATCTTGTGTTGATTTGATTCATTGATATAATTTGGACAACCTTTTGTCGCTTCACAATTTTGTGTGCTCGCTTGTCCTTCTTGGTGTTTTGTCCAAATTGTATCTTCTTTGGCTCTAGAAAGTCTTGTGCATGCATATTTACTAAATGTATACTTTATGGCATGCTTTTCTTTCTTTGATCAAATATATAGGAGAAGCTCCATCAAATCCTAAATCGGCTAAGATGTGCATGAAATTCAATTTCATATATATATGCACATATTTATGTGGAGTTTGTCCTATATGTTGTAGTTTCTAACTACTTTGGACCCAATGAGTTTGGGGACCATCTTGTACTTGAACTTGGTTTTAGGTACATGGAGATATATTGGTGCTTGTCTCAATAATAAGGATGTAGTGGTGACTAAATGATAATTTGAGGCAAGCTAGGATTATTGAAGAACTCCTATCTACTACATCCTACCATTATATCTCGGTAACAAGTATCTTCTTCATGCATACTTCTCTAGTATCCAACCTTGTGTAGGTTGTTTTATGGCATTGAAAATCTTTATTTGCAAATGTTGTGCTTTTTGCAAGGATTCTAATGAAACCTCTTTATTGCAAATGTGAGCAAGTTGAGATGAGGACATATTATTGGGAACATATAAAAATCATGCTCATGATTCTCCTATCCCATATATGTCAACTTAGCAGTCTTTTTGCATATCAATTCCTCAATAAGCTGACATGCGCAATATTGATGAAATTGCAAATTTATTTCTTTCGTTTGGTAGTCTTCATTTTGATACTTGTTGTTTTTATCAAAGCATCCAAACTATCTTCTTTCCCTTGTTGATATTTGTGATGTCTTTGACATGTTGGTGGTTGAAGTTCGTCAATATACAATAAGATAAATTAAGCCTTTGGCCATGCTTTAAAAGCAAAAATCTCATTGGTATATTGCATGACTTCATTTTGGATATCATGTTCTATTCTTAGTATCTATTTTGTGTGTACATGTTTCTTTGTGATAATTATCTTCGTGATGGTGTCTATTTAGAAACTTATACACATGAGAGATGATATCTCCTTATTTGATATCTTATTTGAACCTTATGTGTTGGGATGGAATGCTAAGCAATATCATTCATTGAAGACTATGTGGATGCTCTATGCTTATCATTGTGTTAGTCTTATAATATTCTTTGTCATTCCTATCACACATTCCTTTGGTTGAGCCTTTTAATATATTGTCCCTTGCTTGTTGCTCAACCATTTGTTTGATGCAAGTGTAAGCTTAATTTCTTCTCTATGATCTCTTGCAAATGGTTGCGTTTTAAATGTTATTGAGGGAGTGATGATTCCATGTTGTGCAAATTGTATTCAAATACAAATATTCCAATTTTTGCACGTACCTTGGGGAGCTTCCTCCTTTCATTTAACGCACCATTTTGCGGTTAGCATAGTATTTAATTTCACTTGGTATCATTTTGTTTTGAATAATATTGAGGGAGTGATGATTCCATATGTGTGCACCTTATACTTCAACTCAAATAGAATATTTTGTGCACACACCTTGGGGAGGTTCCTCATATTATTTAGAGCACCTTTTCGATCTTATCATAATATCTTTATTCAATTTGTTCTTTGGATTGTTTGATTGCTATCTTCATTTGTTGAAGTTTATCCATCGTGTTATCTTATTTTTTTTGCAATCTTTGATCCTCAATATAGTTTGGTTTCCTTCATATATTTGTCTTTGTATATGTGCATGTGTCTTCACTTATTTCTTTTGGATATGCACACCGTTTTGGAGGAACTCACACTATATTGGCCTTCTAAGTTTTTCGCCCATTTTGGCAATGGATGCCAATGGGGGAGAAGTTTCGAGGGTTTAAAGGGAATTGGCTTTTATGCTTTGGTTTGTTCTTAAGCATTTGCCTTGCATGCTTTGCATGGTTGAGTATATAGTGGAAACTCCACCAACAACCTTGGTTGGCAATATATGCAATGAAATCAAGATCATTCACACGTGCATAGATTGTGGGGGAGTTTGCTCTATATATGATGGTTTTATTAACATCACATACTTTTGTAGTATTTGATGTTAGTATAACCATTTTAGTTCTTTGAATTCATTTTATAAACCCTCTCAAAGAGATTATCATCAATTACCAAAATGGGGGAGATTGAAAGATCATATTGAGCCCCATGTGTGGTTTTGGTAATTAATGACAATCCCTATGGACTAATGGTTGCATTGAGTTATATGTGTAGGACTTGTCCATAGACAATGCTTAAACCATTTGTTGGAGTCAAGGTTGTAAGAAGAAGATTATGTGTTCACCAAGGTGTTATTCAAGGAGTGATCCAAAGATTGGTCTTAAGGGAGTTGAGCTTATGTCAAGTGTGTCTTGAAGAATAAGATTGAGTGAGCTCTCATGTGTATCCTCAAGACACCATCATTACGGAGAAAGAAGAATAGATTCGAGGATTGATCAAGTCAAAGCGCAAGTTCAAGATGAGCAACTAGAAGAGAACATATGCTTGAATCTTGCCATCTATATTGTGATCATGGATATGTGAAGATATGCTTAAAGAGAGTCTCTTCCATAGTAGAGTATGGGGGAGCAATCCGCAAGACTTCACCAAGCAAGCTCAATCAAGAAAGGTGGTCCAACTTGAGAAGATCAAGATCGTCATTATCCACCTCAAGTGGAATGCTCAAGGCAAAGGTATGATAGTGTTAGGGTTTCTTTCTTACCGGTCTCATGGTGTTAGTTGTGAGACCGGGTTATAGGATCGGTAGCCGTACTATCAAGAGGGGCTCTCGAGTGAGTAACTTAATCGTATCGTTCAGAGAGAGCTCAAACCTTTGCATACTTGGCATCATCTTTCTTGGTTCTTATTTGGGTTTTATCCATGTGAGGTTCTAGAGCTTGTGGTTGTTTCCATGACAAGCTCTAGCTCATCAAAAACGGAATCCGTATGGAACACTTCTTGCATTTTTGGTGTTTGGAGGTTTTACCGGTTTGTCTTCGAAGAGAGGTCAAACCTTTCATCATTTGGTTTTATCCTCCTTTGTTGGACTATGATGTTTCTCTGCATAAAGTTGTAGAGCTTGTTGTTGTGATTCCAACGAGCCCAAGATCATCGAAAACGGAGTCCGGATGCTCAAGTTATTGCCGTTTTCGTTTTGGTATTTCTGCTGTTTCAGTCGGGGCGGAAATAGCCGGCCCGGGGCCGGAAATAGCCGGTCAGACCGGCTTTAGCCGGTCTGAGGGCCGGCTTTAGCCGGTCTGCCCAGTTTCGGAAGAAGCTCTGCGCCTCTGGAGTAACCCGGCTTTTTGTCCGGCTATTTCTGGCCAGGGCCGGATATTTTAGGCCCGCTATAGCCGGTGTTAAGACCGGCTTTAGCCGGTGTTAGTGGCTATAACGGTCAGATTTCGGAGGGGGGTATAAATACCCCTTCTTCCTCCTTGGAACAGCCACGAAATTGGCTTCTCTCTCCTCCATTGTTGACTTTGCAAGCTTGCCCTCCCTCCTCCATTCCTCCCATGATTCTTGCATATTTTTGAGAGAAAAGAGAGAGGAGATCTAGATCTATATTTCCACCAATCCATTTCTCCTCTAAGTGAGGGGAACATAGAGGATCTAGATCTTGAAGTTCTTTGTGGATTTCCTTTGTTCTTCCTCTCATATCTCTCCATAGCATTAGTTGCTTTGGTGAGATTTGGGTGAGAAGAATTTGAACACTTTGTGTGCCCTTGCCATTGCATAGGTTGCATCGGTTTGAGTTCTCCCCGGAGATTCGAGTAAGTGAAAGTTTGTGAGCTTATTACTCTTGGGTTCTTGGAACCCTAGACGGCTTTGTGGCTTTGTGGAGCCTTGGTGGCTATCCTTGGGAGCCTCCAATTAAGTTGTGGATGCGTGCCCCAAGATTTGTGTAAAGGCCCGGTTCCGCCTTGAGGAACCCCTTAGTGGAAGAGTGAGCTAGGCCTTTGTGGCGCAAGCTCACACCGGAGAATAGGGTGAGGCCTTTGTGGCGTTGGTTAGGCCTTTGTGGCGATACCACACCCCTCCAACGAGACGTACTCCCTTTCAAGGGAGGAACTCGGGAATACATCATCGTCTCCGCGTGCCTCGGTTATTCCTATACCCGAGCTCTTTACTTATGCACTTTACATTGTGATAGCCTTCGTGCTTGAAGTCATATATCTTGCTATCACCTTGTTACTTGTATTGCTTAGCATAAGTTGTTGGTGCACATAGGTGAGCCTAGTTTATTTAGGTTTTGTGTGCTTGGCAAAATAAACGCTAGTTTAATTCCGCTTTTGTTCAAGCCATTCGTAAAATTTGATATCGCCTATTCACCCCCCCTCTAGGCGACATCTGTGTCCTTTCACCACCTAAGGCACAAGAGAGAATGAGGGAGTTTAGGGCTAGCTAGGGCACCTTGCAGGTGGGGTAGAGGAGTGGCATTGGCTCCTGGTACCCGCATGATCATTGGGTGGGGAGGGTGGTGGCTTGTTGCAAGATTTTACCAAGATATTGCAAAGATATGCATGATCTTCCCTTCCTTCTTCCTCCAAACACTAGAGGACAAAGAGGGAATAGTGCTACAGTAAAAATTTGACCAGAGAGGGGTGAAGATGCTGAAGTGGTCAAAGCTAGGGTTTGGTGATGATCCAAATGGTTTTGGGTTTATTATGGTGGGCATGGTGATGGCTTCATGCATAAACAAGGTTGAGTTTGTGAATATGATTCAACATCCTCCCAAGCAAGGCATGCAAGGAGGTTCAGAGAGATGAATATGATGTGGTGGATACGACATTTAAATTTGAGATTCAAAAGGTAGAGGTTGGAACAAGAGGTGGGAATATGCCAAGTTTGGGATAAATAAGCATTTCAAGATTTTTGAAAATAGAGAGAGAAGATCTTGATGTAGAAGAGTCCTACTAGTAAAACAAGGTTTTACAAATCTTTCTCAAATTTATTTGATAGGATAAAGTGCAAGGGATGGCTTGGTTGCCATACCCATGCATTTTTGGCTAATAGGAAAATGCAACAAGAAGATAATTTCATAGAAATTATTTTTGAGGATTAGAGGGGTGGTAAGGATCACAAATAACATTTCCAATGTTATTTGGGAAGAGTTGGATTTTATGGAGAGGGTTGACGGTGGGAGATGGCAAGTGACTATAAAGTTTTAAGGGGTAAAATTAGGAGGGTGGAAATAGTTTTGATTAGGATTCAAAACAAAGTCACATGAATAGGTGGCAGGCTTAAAATTGCATCAACAAGTGCATAGATAGTTAGAGAAGATCAAAAGGAAGAGTAATAAGTCATAGAATGGTCTGTGGACAATTTATTTTGAAAATTAAAAGTGTGAGCAGAAGTGCATCTGATAATAGTCAAATGGTCATTGATTTGATTAGCCTCAGAAATGGGATTGAAACAATTAGAAGATGGCCTCAATTGACCAAGTGGTAATGGGAGGAATGAAAGAACACACGTTAAGGATGAGTTCTAGGAGGGTACATTATCATGGATAGAATAGATGAGCTTAATACAAGTGTCGGAAAACTGAATCTGTTAACAAACATGAAGATAGTCTGCACACTAGGTGTTTGATAAAATGTCTGCAAGAAAATACTTTGTGAAGATGGAGAGGAACCTCTTAGGGTTGGATGGGGAGGGTTCCTATGATCACAAGGGTGCTCTATATGGGAGAATTTGGTTAGTTCCAAAGTCCTCGAGAAGGGCTCCTAATGCCTCATGGTAAGACATTAGAGTTAGGGTTTTAGGATTGAGAGGAAGAATAACAAGATAGGCTTTATTTGAAAGATAGAATGATAACAACTTACATGGGACAAAATATTAATTGATGGGTTTTGAATAGGTTAGGCCATAGGCCTACCTGAGGATCATATCTACACACAAGCAATTCATCAAAGTCAAACAAAGTCACACAAAGTCAACTCACCACACAAGGTCAATCATTTGCAGCTAATCTAGCATCACCAGAAACAATGATTGAACAAGTGCTCAGTGATGATCATGCCATGGTCAAGTAGAAAAGAGTTTCAATTAAAGGAGTACAGCTTTTGTATAATTTTCAGAAACTGGTGGAGACATAACATCTCCTTTAGAAAGTTTTCTTAAAGGTGTTTGAAATCCTTTTATAAATATCAACAAAATATAAGTTTGTAAAATAGTGGGACCACTCTACCTTGTAGGTTCCGATAATTTTGTAAATACTTAGTTTTGGATAAAAGCTTTGTCTCAAAGATAAATCTTGGCTCTTGTCTTGGACAAATAAAATAATAGGAAAAAGGGGAGGTTGCCAAGATAATGGTTTTGGAAAATAGCTAGAAGCATAAATAAAGGCATGATCACAAGGGCACAAGGATTGTGTTGGTTCACAAGATTGTTCAACAAGCAACTCAAATAGACATTATTAACATAACAATCAAGATAAACAAGCAAGAACTAGTACTTCCAGAGGTTTACACCAAAAAGTTTTTGTTGGCCCTCATTTTTGGCTCACTAAACACTACTTAAACAGGGTTACAAAAAGTGGGGTGTTACAGCTCTTCCCCCCTTAAACAGAATCTCGTCCCGAGATTCCTAAGCGTAGTAGTAAGAGGTGCTGAGACTAAGTTAGAGTTAGGCCTCAACGGTTGCTCTTCCAACTCACCGGTGATAATCTTAGTTGCATCAAAGACTTGCTTTTGCCGAAGGTGTAGATTGTCTTCATTTGCTGAAGTTGATGATTGAAGAGTTGATACTGTCAAAAGTATCATGTCGAAACCTTGTCGGGACACCTTTAAGGTTAGCGGGGTTAGGCTATCTAGTATGCCCGAAAAGATTCTTCGAGAGTCAGAAGGTTTTCAGCTCGCAAATTGAGGTCTTGAAGAGTAGAGGCTTCTCGGGTAGCTTTTGTTGTCTTGGGGTTGTTGCTTCCTTCGTGTAGATTGATGGAGTCTTCAATTCTTGGTGTTGCGTCTTGAAGCTTGATGTTGGCGTAGACCTTTAATTTCGAGCTTGTAGTCCTGAGGATAGTAGACAAGAGCATTTGTGCTTCGGTCTTGATGGGTACATCAAATATGTCAACTTAGTCCTCTACGCTTCCTAACTACCAAGGCGCAGGTTTGTCTTAATAAAAACCATTCTTCTGGGTGGTCTTGGGATTGAGTTAAAAATGCTCCAGGTGGCAGAGCACCACCAATGGTGTGTCTTCCAGTAGTTGATGATCTGTTCCTTCTTGTCTCCGGGTTGGTGGAGACCATTAAAGATCTTCTTGCTTCTCCATCTTCTTGTAGCCATGAGGATCTTGACGTATATTGGGATACCTTGAGTCGACTTCATCTTCCGAGAAATCTTGATGTGGATTTCTACCCGTGGCATAAGTCAGTTTTGGTTTCATACCCGTCAAAATTTGAACAAGCGAGTGAGTTAGTTAGAAAAGTCTTCACTTCTTCTTATTTCTACCTCCATTGATATCCCCTAAATGCAGAGTCGACATTGATGGCTTGATTTTGGAGAGTCTTCATCCTTATATTTGCTCAGTGAAGATCAAGCACGTGAGTCTTCGAGCTTCAAACGACGATAATGGGTTGATCTTCGAAAGTTAGGCTTGGCTTTGATACTTCCATGCTCCATGTTAGTTTTCTTGTTAGAAAATTAGCAAGTGTTGGGGTGTTAAGAGAGTATTATCAATGTTAGCGAAACTCTAGAGTTAAGGTTAGGCGATCCGAGTTAGTGACGTCTTTGTCTCCTAGAAGTCCTTTGTAGTCCCGGCATGTCTATCTTCTGCTCCCTTAACATTGTAGAGAGGTCTTGATGAAGCTTGAGACACTCAGCACAATTTGTTGCGCCGGATCTTGTGGAGGTGTTGCGAGAAGAGTTATAATCCTCTATTATCAAAGTTAGAGTTAGAATTCTACTTTGAACTTACCTATGATACTCGAGCTGATGTAAATGGATGGGAGGGAAACACATTTTAGGGGGGGGGGGTCTTTCTATTTGGGGTTTTACAGGCCATAGGGGTTTGTAAGGCTAAAAGGCCAAGTCAATCATGGGCACAAAGTACAACACACTTTCAAGAAACACACAAGACAACTGCAAACACTATCAAGAACACACAAGGCAAACAACAAATAATTGCAGAAATCGCACGAGGTACATCAAGTACCAACGATGCCTAACAACGCGCGATAGTTGGGGTTAGTCCTATTCATCCTAGGGTCATGGTTGGCCATAGTTGTTGATGTCTTCATTCTCCTTGACTCTCACTTCAACAGAAACTTGATGGCAGTTGGTGGTGAAGTTGCAGTGTTGTTGAGTCGTTGATGTTGACTTGGAAATGCAGTTTTGTAAGTCTTGTATCACATCACATGGTTGTGAGGTCTTCAGAGGGATTGCTGAAGTGTGCCATTGGTGGCATACACGCTCGGCAAACCTAATAAATACTAGTCAAGCAACAAAGTACTTGGTCCTTGGCGACTGCAAAAGTGCGAGTCCAGGGAGGAACAAGGTCAGATTCTTGACAGAGCAGTTGGTGTCAACCAAAGGCAAAGTAATTGTCAACACTCTTCTTTCCTTACGGTTGGGGAGGTTTCAAGACGTCCTTCTGAATATTTGCTTCATCCAATGTTGCTAAGTTTCAGGTCTAATTGGGGTATAACGTCCATTTTTTAAATTTGAAGTGGGAAAGACAAGAGATTAAAATCTTTAAAATCCTTGAAAAATTAGAGAGGTAAGATTAAAGGTTTTGAAAGGGGTAAGTAAGGAATAAGCCATACTATTGGCTATCTAAAGGAATAAGTTTGCAATTAGGTTTACCCAAAAAGTAGTTTCCTAACTAACGCCCATGCTAACTAAGGTCTCCTACAGTCAGGATGGCTCTGATACCAACTCTGTGGGGACCCCGGATTACCCATCCGGAATACCCGATATGCATACAATTCACGATCCCATAATCAGTGTGTCGTGAATCCATATATCCGAGTTGATAACAAAATTACATCATCCATTACGTTATCGAATAATAAACTTACAACTGGTCACATGACCAAGCTTGATAATGCCACACAGGGCAAGTCTACAACTAAGCAATGGATACAAAGTAGTGTTGATGGCCCACGTCATGCCTACTACCCTACAGGCAACTGACTGGGAGACGTTCCTAGTCCGCATCGGCGTCGTCGTAACCATCGTCTCCTTCCGAGTAGTCTTCTCCATAGTCTGACCAAGTTAATAGCCAGGGACAAAGCCGTGAGTACATTTTGGAATTGTACTCGCAAACCATCTAAAAGGAGGTGTTGACATGCAGTTTGGCTGTAGCAAGGTGAAAGGCTCTAATCTAGTTTGCTTCTACACTAACATAGTTTCTCTTGTCGATATAGCATGTCATACGACATCTCTATATCTTTGTTGAAAAACAATTTTTAGAAAACAGATTTTGTAAACTCTCTAGGGAAGGGGGAACTCATTCATTTCTCCAGAGAGAGCCGGCGGTCAATCAAACATGACCATCTCCAATTCCTCGGCAGTACCCTGCAAGTACTCCAAACCATACCCGTGCCACGGCAGTACCCTCCGAGTACTCCGTCCGGCACATTCCTCCATTTTTCCGAAAACCACTTTTAAAACCAAAACCAACACAGGTTAAGTATGGCCATTCCAACCATCCATGACCGAGGACTCGGCTATTTGAATAGTTTTACACTCTGCAGAGGTTGTACACTTTACCCACAATCATCCGGATACTCATCGTGTGGGCATCTTCCCCGCATAACATCATATGCCACGACAAGCACCCGATCAAAGCCTTTCGCTTATCTACCTTAGTACGGGAATCTACCCTATGGAGTATGTACCTCCCCGGCACACCCTGGCAGTCTACCTCCACATTTGAGCGTAACTCCAGTGCCACATCAATAGACCCATAGTGTCTTCCGGCAGCTCGGGATATGCCATTGTAATGTGTTGACCCTAAATAGGCATCAACCCGGATTCCGGGGTACCGCGTACCCTTATATAGTTACGAGACTCCCGTACTAAAATAAACAAACTACGAGCTAAGCCCCATCCCATACCAGGGTAATCGTGGTTGCACGGGCTAATTGGTCTGGCGAACACTTATACACAATGCCCTCTTTCATAAATCCTCCTCCTCCTTTTCTCCATTTTCCAGAACACACTTTCCTGAAAACCCTTCAGTGGAATAGAGCACTACTCCAAGGTTTTTGAAATCATGTTTCAAAGTCCCATTTGAGTGTTCCCAACATAGAGTTTTTGGCTCCACTTGAAGTTTCCCAAAGGCCTTGCTACTACTCAACAAGCCACAACTACAAGGGTAATAGATAGGTGTTCAGAGGGGTCATCTCGAAGGATGACAGCAATTTGGCTTGTGGAGCTTAAGCCAACAATATAATTGCTACAAGTGCTATAGCAATATAAAAACATGCAGTTTAGTAAACCTTTATGCAACCTGCAAAGTAAGTGAATAGGATTCAGATATGCATCAAGTATAGATGGCTTGCCTTGGTCAGCTTGTCCCTGGTCTTCTCCTTGATATCCAGATGCTTTCCCTTCCTCGATACTCTCGGTGCCGTTTGAATCTAGCGCCAATAATAAGGAATAGCAAACAATAAGCAAGCAAGCACACACAAGACACAAGCATCACCACATTCAATATCACACAATCAGAGAGTACCAGAAACAAACATGTTTAGAATCTGAACATGTTTTTGTAGGATTTTAATAGTAAGCCAAATCTATTAAACCTAGGGTATTTCATTTCTAGCAACAAATACACCACCTTAATCCAAACAAGCATGCAGGAGTTAAAATAGGCCAAAAATCACTCTCAGCACATCAGTAGGTAGGTAACAAGCTTATGAACCCAACAAAGTTGGATTCACCTCAAAACACCTTGTGGTTGATTTTCTATGAATTTCCTAGCAACAACAATAGCTATAACACTAGAATAATTTCCAGATATTCTCTGGACATCAGAAAAATGCACCAGAGGATGCTCTGGAAAGCTATTACTAAACACAATCCATAGAAATTGGATTCATACTAAAATTCCTATTCTAGTTCCAAACAGAAAATAAACAACACTAAGTAAACTATTTGCCATTATAATTACTACTGCAGATCTATAGTCCCTAAAATATCAAACTCAGCTTGACATGCAAGTTAACACATAAGAGCATCTCTGAAAATTGGGTTTGCCCAATTTGGCCTCATAGATTTACAGATTTGGAATTTTGAATCCAAAGTGGCCAGATCTAACAATATAAATATGAATAAACCTACAAGGATTTATTTGAAAAGCGGCCAGTACCATTAGGTAGGTATTTGAACAAGGAACCCATAGAAATTTGATTCACTCGATTTGCATGCTCAGCTAATTTTCTGTGCAATTTATAAGTTTACAGATTTAAACTAAACTTAATAGAGTTTCTAAAAAAAACATTAACAGGCCGAATCTCATAGATCTGGGCCGAGCAGCCAGGGGCCAGCCCATTACCGCATTTTAGCGCATGAAAAAAAACAATAAAGATCCGACATGCGGGGCCCACGTGTCAGCTCAGATAAGGCGGCCGAGATGGTAGCTTACCCTACGATCTGGGACGAGGGGCTGAGATGCGGCCACGTCGGCGATGGTCGGCGGTGACCAAACTTGAGCGGCGCTGCGCGCCAGGATGGCGGCCTGCTGACGGAGCTCGCCGCCGGGAGCTAGAAGCACGCGAGCAAGCGCCGGTTGCACCAGGAGACTCGGGAAGACGTCGCCGACTTCCTGGGGCCACGCACGCATGTCGGGGATGGCCGGAGGGTGGTGTTTGTCAGGGACCTGCGACGGGCGGACGGAGTTGAGGTCGGACTCAACGATTCTGATGGGCCTGGAACAAATAGCGAAGGGGGTGAGCTTCAGGAGAGAGAGTAAAAGCTCAAGGAAGGGAAAGAGGACCGAGGGGAGGTCTGCAGCTCGCCCTCGCCGTGAGGATGGCCACGGCGGCGCCATTGGTCGGAGTGGAGGAGAGGGAGGGCCAGAGGAGCTCAT
Source organism: Dactylis glomerata (assembly GCA_007115705.1). NCBI lineage: Eukaryota > Viridiplantae > Streptophyta > Magnoliopsida > Poales > Poaceae > Dactylis > Dactylis glomerata. The sequence goes on from QXEO01000184.1 coordinate 2,470,754, forward strand.
GTTTCACAGGGGGGGGGTAGATTGAGGGGGAGGAGAGGGGTGTGCGCACGCGCACAGGCTTGTGGGATGTGCTTATATGGGATACATGCGGGTGCACGGCGGGCGGCGTCCACGGTGGGCATGGAGCGGAGCGGCGATGTTGGTTGGGCGAACTGGGCGGTGCGCGAGACATAAAGGGGATGCCAAGGTGTGGAGGCTTGCTAGACAAGGCAGGGGAAGGGGTCTCGACCGGGGCTCACTCGGGCGGTAAGGTTCCCAGTGCCCGCACGCCAGGTGTTCGACGCCGGTCGGCATCTCAGAGCGCGAGCGAGTGTGGACGACAGGGAGAGGACAAGGACGAACGAGTGGTGGGGTGTGACTAGGCTCACACAGGGGAGTCTAATGGCGCAGTGTCTCGGTCGGAGGGGCTTGTTTTTAAAATGAGGTATGCCATCGGCCACCTAAGGCACAAGAGAGAATGAGGGAGTTCAGGGCTAGCTAGGGCACCTTGCAGGTGGGGTAGAGGAGTGGCATTGGCTCCTGGTACCCGCATGATCATTGGGTGGGGAGGGTGGTGGCTTGTTGCAAGATTTTACCAAGATATTGCAAAGATATGCATGATCTTCCCTTCCTTCTTCCTCCAAACACTAGAGGACAAAGAGGGGATAGTGCTACAGTAAAAATTCGACCAGAGAGGGGTGAAGATGCTGAAGTGGTCAAAGCTAGGGTTTGGTGATGATCCAAATGGTTTTGGGTTTATTATGGTGGGCATGGTGATGGCTTCATGCATAAAACAAGGTTGAGTTTGTGAATATGATTCAACATCCTCCCAAGCAAGGCATGCAAGGAGGTTCAGAGAGATGAATATGATGTGGTGGATACGACATTTAAATTTGAGATTCAAAAGGTAGAGGTTGGAACAAGAGGTGGGAATATGCCAAGTTTGGGATAAATAAGCATTTCAAGATTTTTGAAAATAGAGAGAGAAGATCTTGATGTAGAAGAGTCCTACTAGTAAAACAAGGTTTTACAAATCTTTCTCAAATTTATTTGATAGGATAAAGTGCAAGGGATGGCTTGGTTGCCATACCCATGCATTTTTGGCTAATAGGAAAATGCAACAAAAGATAATTTCATAGAAATTATTTTTGAGGATTAGAGGGGTGATAAGGATCACAAATAACATTTCCAATGTTATTTGGGAAGAGTTGGATTTTATGGAGAGGGTTGACGGTGGGTGATGGCAAGTGACTATAAAGTTTTAAGGGGTAAAATTAGGAGGGTGGAAATAGTTTTGATTAGGATTCAAAACAAAGTCACATGAATAGGTGGCAGGCTTAAAATTGCATCAACAAGTGCATAGATAGTTAGAGAAGATCAAAAGGAAGAGTAATAGGTCATAGAATGGTCTCTGGACAATTTATTTCGAAAATTAAAAGTGTGAGCAGAAGTGCATCTGATAATAGTCAAATGGTCATTGATTTGATTAGCCTCAGAAATGGGATTGAAACAATTATAAGATGGCCTCCATTGACCAAGTGGTAATGGGAGGAATGAAAGAACACACTTTAAGGATGAGTTCTAGGAGGGTACATTATCATGGATAGAATAGATGAGCTTAATACAAGTGTCGGAAAACTGAATCTGTTAACAAACACGAAGATAGTCTGCACACTAGGTGTTTGATAAAATGTCTGCAAGAAAATACTTTGTGAAGATGGAGAGGAACCTCTTAGGGTTGGATGGGGAGGGTTCCTATGATCACAAGGGTGCTCTATATGGGAGAATTTGGTTAGTGCCAAAGTCCTCAAGAAGGGCTCCTAATGCCTCATGGTAAGACATTAGAGTTAGGGTTTTAGGATTGAGAGGAAGAATAACAAGATAGGCTTTATTTGAAAGATAGAATGATAACAACTTACATGGGACAAAATATTAATTGATGGGTTTTGAATAGGTTAGGCCACAGGCCTACCTGAGGATCATATCTACACACAAGCAATTCATCAAAGTCAAACAAAGTCACACAAAGTCAACTCACCACACAAGGTCAATCATTTGCAGGTAATCTAGCATCACCAGAAACAATGATTGAACAAGTGCTCAGTGATGATCATGCCATGGTCAAGTAGAAAAGAGTTTCAATTAAAGGAGTACAACTTTTGTAGAATTTTCAGAAACTGGTGGAGACATAACATCTCCTTTAGAAAGTTTTCTTAAAGGTGTTTGAAATCCTTTTATAAATATCAACAAAATATAAGTTTGTAAAATAGTGGGACCACTCTACCTTGTAGGTTCCGATAATTTTGTAAATACTTAGTTTTGGATAAAAGCTTTGTCTCAAAGATAAATCTTGGCTCTTGTCTTGGACAAATAAAATAATAGGAAAAAGGAGAGGTTGCCAAGATAATGGTTTTGGGAAAATAGCTAGAAGCATAAATAAAGGCATGATCACAAGGGCACAAGGATTGTGTTGGTTCACAAGATTGTTCAACAAGCAACTCAAACAGACATTATTAACATAATAATCAAGACAAACAAGCAAGAACATTGTTTTTGTTGGCCCTCATTTTTGGCTCACTAAACACTACTTAAACAGGGTTACAAAAAGTGGGGTGTTACAGCCGCTAACATTGTTCTAGCCATGTCCATCAAAGTCCGGTTCTTCCGCTCGGCTACACCATTTTGTTGTGGAGTGTAAGGAGATGAGTATTGATGACGTATCCCTTCATCACTCAAGAATTCATTCAATGTGTAGTTCTTGAACTCCGTCCCATTATCACTTCGAATCATCAAGATATCTTGGCCATATTGACATTGAACTTCATTGGTGAAGTCTTTGACGGTTTGTTGGGTCTCGTATTTATGCTTGAAGAAGAAGACCCATGTATATCTTGAGTAGTCATCAACAATCACCAAACAATACTTCTTTCCTCCTAGACTTGCATGAGTTGGAGGGCCAAAGAGGTCCATGTGGAGGAGCTCTAAGACCCTCTTAGAAGAAATGATCGTCTTGCTAGGATGAGAAAGTTCATGCATCTTTCCTTCAATGCAAGCTCTACACACATGATCTTTGGCAAAGGTTAGATCGGTTAGTCCTAGGATGTGGTTACCTTTGTAGAGACTTTGCAAAGTTCTCATATTGACGTGGCCTAGCCGGTGATGCCAAAGCCATCCCACGTCAACTTTAGCCATTAGGCAAGTCGTGGATTTAGTGACCTTCTCTGAGAAGTCAATCACATATAAGCCATTTTCAACATGCCCAACAAAGGCTACTTTAAGAGACTTGCTCCACAAAAGAACCACAATCCCAACATCAAAGAAAGTTGCAAAGCCCATATCGGCAAGTTGAGCTACGAAAAGTAAATTATAAGAGAGAGTCTCAACAAGCATGACATCTTCCACGGTAACATTTTGAGAGATGACAAGTTTACCAAGACCCAATACCTTTGACCTTGAGGAGTCTCCATAGGTGACGTAGCCCGCACTAGATGGACCGGTGCGAAGCTCCTTCACCAACTCTTTGCTTCTAGACATATGATTGGTAGCACCACTATCAATTATCCATTGTCCCGCATCAGAAGCAAAGCCCTACAAGAAATCAAGTCTTGTTTTTAGGTCCCCATTTTTCAATGGGTCCTCTTTTGTTAGTGACAAGGGTCTTAGGAACCCAAATAGACCAAGCAATGCGTTCATTAGGTGAACCAACAAATTTGGCATATACATGCCCATCATAAGCACGTCAAAGAACATAGGAAGGGTTATATTTTCCCGCAAAGTTGTTGTGATTGGGCATTGCCTTTTTAGCATTCCCAATCACCTCCTTCACTAGCTCACCCTCCTCCTCAAAAACATTGCCATCCACATCAAAGCATATGTCATTTGGGATGTGCTTCTTAGGAGGAGGAGTAGGCACAAGAAACTTCTTCTTCTTGTTGTTCTTCTTCTTGTTCCTCTTCTTCTTAGACTTGGAGATGAAACCAAGTCCGGTCTTGTCACCATGTTGCTTTTGAGCACTCAAAAGCTCATCAAGCCTTGTGTCACCATTGGGGGGATCTTTCTCATAAAGAGGGTTAGTGTGACAAGTACTTGCAACAAAAGTGCTAGAAGGGAACTTGGTTGCTTCTTTAGCAATTATAAGATTAAGTTTTTCATTTTGCAACCTAAGTTCATTGGCAACGGATTGAGCAATGTCTCGATCACTTTTAAGCCTAGCAATATCCAAATTATGAGACTCTTCAAGACCCAACTTGGATGCCTCAAGTGCCATCCTTAGGTCTTGCTCAACCTCAAGGGATTGAGTGAGTGTGGTAATTTCATCGGCATACTCACGAGCATGCCCTTCTAGCTCAAATATGCGTTCCTCATTTTTATCATTAAGTTGGAGAGACTCGTTATATTGATCTAGGAGAATCTCAAAGCGAACTTTGGTCTCCCCATGCAAGGTTGACATAAACATGTCTAATTCATTAGGCTCATCCTTATCACCACTTGAGTCAACACAATCCATCAAAGATAAGCTTCTAGGTATGATGGATATGAGAGAAGGTGATACCTTTGTAGTGTGAGCCATTAGACATGTCCCCTTGTAATTGGTACGCTTGGACTTGTTTGCAGAAGCGAAGAGGGATGACGAAGAGGTAGGCTTGACAATGGCGATGGCGGCCTTCCCTACTTCTTCATCACTTGCATCATCACTGGAGGGGTATTCTTCTTGAGTTGTCAAAGCATGTATTGGAACGGCTTTCTTCTTGTTGAAGTTCCTTGGAGGGTATGACTTGGCCTTCATCTCCTTGCGGACAAGTCTTCCATTGTGATCCTCCACTCTTTCATAGGGACAATCCGCAATGAAGTGGTGTTGGTTACCACAATTGTAGCAAGTCCTTACTCTACTTGTGGCTTTAGGCTTGGAGGGACTAGATGACTTCCACTTCTTCATGAATGCCCTATGAGCGAGAGCCATGTGCTCGGCATGGGCATACTTCATGTCCTCGGGACTTCCACTCATTGACTCTTCCTCTTCCATCAAACTTGCTTCTTCATGAAGTGAGACTTTGGCCTTCAAAGCAAGGTTGGGAGCACGTACACCACGTGCACAAGCTAAAGCAGCATCCGCATTCTTCTCGGAGATCTTCCTTGCCATGATCTCTTGCAAGATGTCATGAGCGGTCATCTTCCGGAAGTTGGCATCTCCCTTGATGGAGTTCATCATTTCCTTCATGAATGGCAAGAGAGCTTGGAAGAACTTCCTCTTCATCCATCTCCCATCACATTGAGTAGAGCCAAGATCAACTAACTTCATTTGAAGAGCCGAGAGACGCCTATGGAGTTCTTCGGGGCTTTCACCATCAAACATGGCGAAGTTGTCGGCTTCATTTGATGCTTCGTCAAACTTGGATTCTTGAATGCTCTCGTTTCCAATGAAGAGATTGGTGAGAGCATCCCAAGCTTCCTTGGCGGAGGTGATGTTGCGAACGAACGCCTTGTCCTTCTTGGTGAGAGACATGTGAATGAGATGCAAAGCGGTGGCATTGAGTTGCTCGTCGATTTGCTCCCAAGGTAGCAAGTTGCCCAAGTCCTTGGAGGTTGGATGATAACCCTGCTCAATGATTCTCCAAAGCTCAATAGACACAAAGTTTATGTGAGAGAGCATGTTATCTTGCCAATTGGCAAAGCTAGAAGCATCAAGTGGTGGCGGTGGGCCGCATGAAGCAAGGTGTGGCATTTGGAGGTGTCTCCCGGAGACATAGCTCGTAGGATGAGGAATTTCTGTGCTATGTCCCTGAGAGGTGTCATCTTTCTTGGGTGGGTCCTCGTTTCTCTCATCCCCAACCTTGTCTGGATCATCCTCGTTTAAGGATGGCTTATCCTTATCCAAGGTTTCAACCGGAGTTGGTGGAGTGGTACTGGACGTTCCACTAGTGAGGGCATCGAGTTGAATGTTTTGGCTTTCGATGGCACCCATCATGGCTTCCATTCGCGCCATGAGGTGATTAAGATCCGCCTTAGTGGCGGGCTCCTCGTCACCCATTATCTCTTAGGCGGTTAAGCCCAATCAAAGAGCCCTCGCTCTGATACCAATTGAAAGGATCTTAAGGGGCGACTAGAGGGGGGGTGAATAGGCGCTACACAATTTTTTTATCTTTTTCAGTTTTAGGGCTTGACACAATGTAAATTCACTAGATGTGCAACTAGGTGAATTTCCTAAGTGACAAGCAAGCAAGTAAGCAAGTAAGGGTAAGAAGTAACCGAGAAGCGGAGACCGGAGACACGAGGATGTATTCCCGTAGTTCCTTCCTTTTGAGGGGAAGTACGTCTACGTTGGAGAGGTGTGGTGACACAGAGTCAACCAACGCCATGGAGGCTCACCTTATTCTCCGGTGAGCAAGCCACGGAGGCTAGCTCGTTTCCACTAAGCGGTGGTATTGGGGGAACCCACCGAATCCCTTACACGAAGCTTGGGGCACACATCCACAACTCAATTGGAGGCTCCCAAGAATGCCACAGAGGCTAGAAAACCACAAAGACAAGAGTAATCATGAATTACACCACCTAGTGTTTCCAAGGAACCATTAGGAACGAATTCCCCAAGCAAATGGAGAGGGAAAAGAAATTCCTTCGGTGGAGATGTAGATCAGGACCTCCTCCTTCGATCCTCCAAAGATCTGGGACTTTGGGTGGTTGAAGGTGGAGATCTAGCAATGAGGTTGGCTCCAAATAGTGTCTTGTTCTTGATGAGGACGAGCAAGCTGGAGAAGATGAGGGGGAGGGGTATAAATATCCCTCCCCAAAATGTATCCGTTGCAGCCACCATGGCCGAATTATCTGGGGCAAGTTAGGGCCGGATAATCCGGCCCAGATCTGGAAATATCCGGCCAAATATCTGGCCTGAAATCTGGGTAACGTGCGTGATATGTCTCAAACATATCCATAATTTTTGATGCTCCATGCTTGTTCTTACACCATTTGCTTAGTGTTTTGTTACACTTCGTGGTGTTTTTATGCATTTTCCGGAACTAACCTATTAACAAGATGCCACAGTGCCAGTTCCCTGTTTTCTGATGTTTTTGTGTTTCAGAAAAGTTACACGGGAAATATTCTCGGAATTGGACGAAACAAAAGCCGAACCTCCTAATATTTACCGAAGCTTCCAGAGACCCAAAGAGGAGACAGAGAGGGGCCAGGGGCTAGCCTCACCCCCAGGGGGCGCGGCCCAGCCCCTGGCCGCGCCGCCCTATGGTGAGGGCCCCCTGGTCCACTTCTGACACTGCCCCTTTGCTTATAAAGACCCCCCGATAGGAAAAACCTAAACCCCCGATCAATTTTCTAGAAACACATTGCGATCCGCCGCCGTCGTCGACCCGAGATCAGGAGGGTCCAGAAGCTCTTCCCGGCACCCTTCCGGAGAGGGGAATCGCCACCGGAGGTCTTCTTCATCGCCATGCTTGCCTCCGGCGTGATGAGTGAGTAGTCTACCTTGGACTATGGGTCCATAGCAGTAGCTAGATGGTTGTCTTCTCCACCATGTGCTTCATGTTTAGATCTTGTGAGCTGCCTTACATGATCAAGATCATCTTTATGTAATTCTATATGTTGTGTTTGTTGGGATCCGATGAATATTGGTGTTATGTTAAGTTGATGTGCTGAATATTATCTTATGTTATCTCTATGTTGTTTATGATTTTGCATGCTCTCCGTTGTTAGTAGCTATCTTGGCCAAGTAAATACTAGTGACTCCAAGAGGGGGTATTTATGCTCGATAGTTGGGTTCATGCCTCTATTTAATCTGGGGGAGTGACAGAAACCTCTAAGGTTGTAGATGTGTTGTTGCCACTAGGGAGAAAACAACATTCTTGTGTCCAAGGAAATTCGTTTTGTTTACATTACACAATTTGCTTAATGCAGCTATCTGTTGTTCGCAACTTAATACTCGAGGGGTGTTCGGACGATATCCCCGCGAGTGGATTATTAGTCATAGATGTAGTTGGATGGCGGTCTATGTATTTTGTTGTAATGCCTAGAGTAAATCTCATAGTGATCCTCGTGACATATGCACGTTATCTTTATTCTATCAATTGCCCAACTGTAATTTGTTTACCTAGCATGTTGTTATTTATCTTATGGAGAGACACCACTAGTGAACTGTGGACCCCGGTCCAATTTCCTTTACATTGCTTACACCGTTTACTTTTACTCGCAATGTTTACTTTCTCGCATACTACTATTGCTTTCCACTCGATACGCTCATACCTTTGTTTACAGCAAACCAGTGAGATTGACAACCTCATCGTAAGTTGGGAGCAAAGTTCTTGGTTGTGTTGTGTGCAGGTTCCACGTTGCTGCTGGTGCAAAGCAAAGCCTGGACGAGGCGCCTTATAAATTGTCCAGAGCTGTCGTGAAGCTAGCAGGCATCACCTTCTGAAGTTTGGCTTTTTCCTACTGGTTTGATAAACCTCGGTTTCTTACTGAGGGAAAACTTGCTACTATGCTCATCATACCTTCCTCTTGGGGTTCCCAACTGGGTGGTTATCTGCCCGCATCAAGCTAATTTTCTGGCGCCATTGCCGGGGAAAAAAAAGACTTCGGCAAGGGGAGTTTCGCACGCACATCCTTTACTTTGTTTTAGTTTTGCTTTACTTTATTTTTGCTTGCATCATTTTTATCAAAAATACAAAAAAATTAGTTTCCTATTAGTTGCTATTTTTGCTTATCTGCTTTTAGCTTTCCTAGAATGGGTACTCATGAGAACACTAAGTTGTGTGATTTTTCTAGCACTAATAATAGTGATTTTATCTGCACTCCTATTGCGCCACCTGCTCCTGCTGCCAATTTTGATGAGATTAAACCTGCTTTATTGAACCTTGTTATGAAAGAGCAATTTTCTGGTGCTAGTACTGATGATGCTGCAGTTCATCTCAACAATTTTGTTGAGCTATGTGAGATGCAGAAATATAAGGATGTAGAAGGTGATATTATTAAGCTTAAGTTGTTTCCTTTTTCTTTGAGAGGAAAAGCTAAGGATTGGTTGTTATCTTTGCCTAGAAATAGTATTGATTCTTGGGCTAAGTGTAAGGATGCTTTTATTGGAAAATACTATCCTCCTGCTAAGATTATAGCTTTGCATAGTGATATCATGAATTTTAGACAGTTTGATAATGAACATGTTGCTCAGGCTTGGGAAAGAATGAAATCTATGATAAAGAATTGCCCCACTCATGGACTGACTACTTGGATGATTGTCCAAACTTTTTATGCAGGACTGAATTTTTCTTCAAGAAACCTACTGGATTCAGCTGCTGGAGGCACTTTTATGTCCCTTACCTTGGGCGCCGCAACCAAGCTTCTTGACACATGATGGTAAATTATTCTGAATGGCACACCGAGAGAGCTCCACAAGGTAAGAAGGTAAATTTTGTTGAGGAAACCTCTTCCTTGAGTGATAAGATTGATGATATAATGCTTATGCTTTCTAATGATAGAACTCATGTTGATCCTAATAATGTTCCTTTAGCCTCTTTGGTTGCTCAAGAAGAGCATGTTGATGTAAACTTCATTAGAAATAATAATTTCAACAACAATGCTTATAGGAACAATTTTGCTAGTAACAATTATAGGCCGTATCCTTCTACCAACGGTAATGGTTATGATAACTCTTATGGTAATTCCTCCAACAACACTAGGGCCGTGCCCTCCGATCTTGAGGTAATGCTCAAGGACTTCATCGGTAAGCAAACTGCTTTTAACAAGTCTGTTGAGGAAAAGTAAGGCAAAATTAATATTCTTGCTTCTAAAGTTGATTGCCTTGCTCTTGATGTTGAACTTCTGAAATTAAAAGTGTTGCCTAATGAGGTGAAGGAGAACAATACTTGTGCCACTGCTAATGCTATCCAAGTTAGAATTGATGAAAATGTTAGGATGTTAGCAGAATTGCATGCCAGCTGGGAAAGAGAAGATGAGATGGCTAGAAAGATGAAGGTATGTACCATTACTACCTCTAATGATGTTGCTCCAAATGCTAGCAATCCTCTTACTTTGATTGGTGTAGAGAAAACTCCCACTCCTTGTGTTAAAAAGCCTAAAACAGCAAAAACTTTTTCTCAAAAGAGTGCTGAAATTTTTTGGAGTGTAGAAGATGATAGCTCTATTTCTTTCAATGATTTTGATGTTGATGGCTGCAATATATCTGAAGTTATTTTGTTCTTGCAAAATCTTGCTTTGAGTCCCAATGCTAGTTCTATAAATATTGCTTTTACTAAGCATATTACCAATGCTCTCATGAAAATTAGGGATGAAAAGTTGAAGCAAAAAGCTTCTATTCCCAAGAAGTTAGAAGATGGTTGGGAACCCATCATTGATATGCATGTTAATGGTTTTGATTGCCATGCTTTATGTGAACTAGGTGCTAGTATTTCTATTATGCCTAGAAAAATTTATGACATGCTTGATTTACCACCACTTGAAAAGTGTTATTATGATGTTCCTATTGCTGATGTTGCTAAGAAGAAACCTTTGGGAAGGATTAATGATGTTCTTATTATGGTTAACAATAACCTTGTTCCCGTTGATTTTCTTGTTATGGATGTTGAATGCAATGCTTCATATCCTATTAGTTTGGGAAGACCCTTTCTTCGAACTGTAGGTGCCATCATTGATATGAGGGAAGGCACCATCAAATATCAATTCCCACTCAAGAAAGGTATGGAACACTTCCCTAGGAAGAGAAAGAAAATAATTTTTGACTCTATTCTTAGAGCAAATTATGAACTTGATGCTTCATCACCTGATATTACTTGAATCGCACTTTCTGCGCCTAGCTCAAAGGCGTTAAAGAAAAGCACTCTTGGGAGATAACCCATTATTTTACTTTCAGTTCTTTTTCTTTTATTTGAGTCTTGGAAGTTATTAATACTGTAATAACCGCTCTGTATCATTTTTATTTCGTTGTTGTGCCAAGAGAAATATCTAATTTGAGTGAGGTAAGATTTGGCGATGTTGCTGTCTTGAAACAGATTTCGGTGCTGCACCGTAAAAATTTGTGAAAATTTTCAGAATATCTTTTTGACCTGCGATTTCTTGTGCGTATGCCCCAGGTTATATCCAAAATTTCATTAGTTTTACACTTTTTGATTTGAGCAACAAAAAACCCTCGAAAAAATCGACCTTTGTGAGCTGTTCTGTTTTGACAGATTTCTGCCACTATTTGTGTTTGCCTCTCGATCGCTTTCTTTTTGAGTTCTTTTGATCACGGAACTTTTGGGGAAGTTGCTACAGTAGTATATGCTTTATATGTGGTGGTTTTGAGTTGAAATATGAAGCAAAAAGGGGTTGATTCATTATCATGCTTACACTAATATTGCTAATAGAATTGTGTTGAGTTTTGTATGAAGGAAGTTTTCAAGTGTAGGGATTGGAGAATGATGAGATGAGGTGAAGAATGGACAAAAGCTCAAGCTTGGGGATGCCCACACACCCCAAGAAATATCCAAGAGGTACAAGCGTCAAAGCTTGGGGATGCCCCCGAGGCACCCCTTCTTCATCGGCAAAAATCAGGTCACCTTTCAACACACTATATTTTTATTGCTTCATGCACTATGCATTTTTCTTGGAGCGTCTTTACTTTAGTTTTCAGTTTTCTTTAGTTTTGTTTGCTGCAATAAATGGTTGGACCTCAACAAATTTCTTTTGGAGAAGATTACTTGCTTTTCATTTGCCAAGAACACTCCGTTTTTCACTCTTATCATTCAACGAGTGTTCTCTTTTTCTAGAACTGCGTTTAGCTTTTGTTTTTCGCCTTGATTTTTATTCAGATCTTGTTATATCTTTATATCAAGGTGTATTTTGACCTCTGGTCCATGTTGGTTTTCATCAAAAGAGTTATTTCAAAAAGGTTCGAATGGTGTTGGAAAAGAGAAAAAGTTTCATGCAAAAAAGTGGTACAAAAAGGAGCTTGTTTAGACTGCGGCTTAGACTTTTGCATGTCATGCTTGATATCATTTTGATAGTATGCTTAGTGGTTTTGCTATAGCATGACTTGTCTCAAATGACTGAGATTGCTTAATGAGCCTTTGAAAAAAATCATGCGTTGTTTTTATTATTTGGAAGCATTAATTTGGTTTTCTCCTTGATGCTTTATTTGGATTGACTTGGCGCATGCTTACAACATGTTTGACTCATACAAAGTCGCCATAAGCCTCTGTGATCATTTAGTTTTTGACTTTTGATGCCATCTTATGCTTCTCTTAATGATGTTTTGTCGCTATGCATGATTATGGCCGTTATTGCTCTCTTAGTTGGTCGCTCCTAGTCTTTTGCTAGCCCTCATTTTGTACTGAGTATGAGCTCTACTCGTGCATCCAACTCCCAAAAACCAAGTTGTTCCAATGTGTCCACCATACATACCTATTAGCAATTTGCTATTCCAAAGTACATTTGACTTGCTTTTATCTATCCTTCAAATTAAACTCTTTTTGGTGTTATGTGAAAATTGGTCAGTAAAGCTCTCATGAACCTGATGGCACACTTTACTTTTCTCTTTCTTAAAAATTTGACATTGTGGCTCTCTTATGTTGAGTTGTTATGCTTGCAAGTTGTAAGTTGGAAATTAGCCAAACCATGCTGTCATGGGGTAAGCTTTCAACATTGCACTTCTTATTTGAGTTGATATCGTGATCTTTTGTTTATGGATACTCGCGATGTGAAATAAGTTGGGAATCTTGTGGGATCATGGAGTTTTTATACGTGTTAGAGAAACCCCTGGGCCGCCAATCTAAGCCATGGATAATTCATGATGGAAATTTACAGCATGCCCATAGTGAACATTCAACGACGCATCTCAAAATAAAAAGCTATACCAATGGTAAATAAAAGAGATGCCGAGGTGTTCATTGTCTATTTGTCCTATCATTTTGATGTGGGCTTGTTCCATGTCATCGGGCACGGAGGTACCCCATTGGCGGTTCTCGATGATACGTGTATACTTACAATGACAAGAGCTTGCTTGGGACTCTAAGTCGAGTAGCATGAGGTTTAAGTATTCGTACTTCACGGGACACGAGGTTTTCAACTTATGATTTGTCAAGCATATACTTCATAATTGTACTCGCACTAACTTTAACCATTCAAGATGCCTATGATGGGGGCAATGAGAGCTCAAAGCTAGTAAGTACCATAATTTTTGAAGGTTTATAAAACTTGCAATCACTGCTTCCCTCTGTGAAGGGCCTTTCTTTTTAGAGATTTCTATTTTCGTGCCCCCGGGTCCTTAGTTGTGCTCAGTTTTCCCCAGCCGCTTAGTTTTTCCTCAGTTTTGCCCAAGCACTTGTCTGAAACCCTCACAAGGAGCTCGGACGGGATGAATCCCGTTTAGTTGACCGTTGGTTGGTGCTGGCAAGTGGGGCCACTATTGGTGCCCCGCAGTGGACACGTCTCCACTTAACCAGATCATCATGGGACCCACAACTTGTCCATGTTAGCGCGTCGGACCCACAGCTTACCCAGGTGACCGTTGCAAAATGGGAGCCCGAGCCAGCCTCGCGCCCGTGCCCGTACCATTGCTTCCCCTTTCTTTCCCCGCGCCCCATTGTTCTTCTTCTCCGCCAGCGGCAGCCCTTCTCCGGAAGGCGGGTGATGTCTAGTTTCTCTTCGACCTCCCATTCTTTATGGCCGCAGTATGGACTCATGCCTTTGACAAGATGCCCTGACTGCCCGCGCCAGGAGCCTCTGAAGCGGTCGATCTGTAAGACGGACAACAACGGCAACCATGGACGTGAGTTCCTTGCATGCGAGAGCTTGCCATATAGAGAGGGGGATAAGGTTAGATCCCGCTCCAATTGCTCTGTTTTCTCTCGATTTTCTTGTTATTCCCTCGAATTTGGGATTTAGGGTTCACGTTGTTGTTTTCAGATCCTGAAGAAATGCAGGTATTTCGAGTGGATTGATGTGTACGTTCAGAGGCTTAAATTGTAGGAATCAATTGGCGCTATTGGGGAGCGCAATTTGGGAGGGCGGGACTTGCTATAGAGAATGCGGCAGAGAGAGGAGCCGTTCCGATTATGCCTAATGCTCCCAATGCAGAACTGGTGGAAGTGAAGGGAGAACTGAAGAAAATGAACAAGCAGTTAAAGCAGCTGATCGAGTTGAAGAAGCAAGCTAATCTGATGGCTGGTTGTTTTTTTTGTTGTATAATTACGATCGGATTCTTATCATTGCTCATCAAGCGCTAGAAGTTGTTATAAGGGATCCCTTGTTACAAATCCATTATTCAGTTACATGTACTTGTAGTTGTTTTCAAAGTTAGTGTGTACATTCACCGAAATTACCAAAAAAATAAGTGTTAGGGAATATAGGAATGCTAAAGATAGTTGATAATTTTTAGAGGTGTGACAAATAATGCATTCACCGAAATCCCACAAATATGTATGCCTCATATTTATACCAAAATTATACCACTTTTGGGACGTTTCAAATAACCAAAACTATATCCCAAACTATATTCCCTAAAAGAAAAGGAATGCTAAAGAAAGTTGATAATTGTTAGAGGGGTGATAAATAATCCATTCACCGAAATCCCCCAAATATGCCAAATATGTATGTCTCATGTTTCTACCAAAATTATACCACTTTTGGGCCGTTTCAAATTGCCAAAACTATATTCCCTAAAAGAAAAGGAATGCTAAAGAAAGTTGATAATTGTTAGAGTGGTGATAAATAATCCATTCACCGAAATCCCCCAAATATGCCAAATATGTATGTCTCATGTTTCTACCAAAATTATACCACTTTTGGGCCATTTCAAATTACCAAAACTATATTCCCTAAAAGAAAAGGAATGCTAAAGATAGTTGATAATTGTTAGAGGGGTGATAAATAATCCATTCACCGAAATCCCCCAAATATGCCAAATATGTATGTCTCATGTTTCTACCAAAATTATAGCACTTTTGGGCCATTTCAAATTGCCAAAACTATATTCCCTAAAAGAAAAGGAATGCTAAAGATAGTTGATAATTGTTAGAGGGGTGATAAATAATCCATTCACCGAAATCCCCCAAATATGCCAAATATGTATGTCTCATGTTTCTACCAAAATTATACCACTTTTGGGCCATTTCAAATTGCCAAAACTATATTCCCTAAAAGAAAAGGAATGCTAAAGATAGTTGATAATTGTTAGAGGGGTGATAAATAATCCATTCACTGAAATCCCCCAAATATGCCAAATATGTATGTCTCATGTTTCTATCAAAATTATACCACTTTTGGGCCGTTTCAAATTGCCAAAACTATATTCCCTAAAAGAAAAGGAATGCTAAAGATAGTTGATAATTGTTAGAGGGGTGATAAATAATCCATTCACCGAAATCCCCCAAATATGCCAAATATGTATGTCTCATGTTTCTACCAAAATTATACCACTTTTGGGCCATTTCAAATTACCAAAACTATATTCCCTAAAAGAAAAGGAATGCTAAAGATAGTTGATAATTGTTAGAGGGGTGATAAATAATTCATTCACCGAAATCCCCCAAATATGCCAAATATGTATGTCTCATGTTTCTACCAAAATTATACCACTTTTGGGCCATTTCAAATTACCAAAATAATCCATAAATGTATGTCTCTTGTCACACGGATCGACTCCACCAACCGTTAATCCACCGACAGAGAGAGAGAGGGGTGGCCACGAAGAGACGGAGAGAGGTATACTGCCCGTTAGATCAGTGGATCAACGGTTGGTGGAGTTGATCCGTGTGACAATGGCTCAACCAATCAGGATAAGTTTGGGCTTCTGTGAGCATTTGTGACAGTACTTGAGGGCAAAACTGAGTAGTACTAAGAAACCAAGGGCACGTAAATAGTAAATAGACTAAGGGATTCAAACAAAAGAATTACAAAATGAAAAATGCGTGTTTTGTACAATATAATTCATATTAGGCTACATCAAATTATTTGCAATTCAAATATACATGAGTGTGACAATTATGGCCTTATTTAGACAAACTATGTTTTGGGAAAGATGTTTTGCAAAGGGGTTTGAGTGGAAAACCATGCATCTTCATAGCTACTAGTGATTCTGAGAAGTGGCAATTTGTGGTAAAACTTGATTTATCTATGTTTGTTAAGGTTTCCTAGGTGGCAGGTTGCGTAGGAAGACTCCATGAGTAGGTGCCACTATATTTTTATTTTTATTGGATTTTTTTGCGCATGAAATAACTCAATTAGCTATGTTAATCTCATTTGTTGACTCTCTATTGACCAGCTACTTGAGGGTAGAACTGAGTATATTGCACTTGCCAGTCTAAGTACTCGAGGGGAAAACTGAGTACAGATAAAATTTCTGTATAAGGTCCGAGGTTAGAACTGAGTACACGAAACGTCGAAGGGTTAGCCTCGTGTCACGGTGCACACTGCAGCCGTGCATAACGGACGCGTGTTGCGGTACACGCCACCTTCGTCTTTATAGAGCCCCTCTTTCTCTCCCTCGACGCTAGCCCACTCTCTCATTCTCACTGCAACCGCCTCTCCTGTCCCATCATCTTCTCAACTTCGCGTAGAAAAAACCCCGAAGAAAAAACCCCGGCGATGGAGAAGAATGAGATGCCCATTGTCAGCGCTTCCGACGTAGCCGCCGGCGCATCGGACGCCGGCCCCGTCCAGGCCCCCGTCGCTGCTTCGAACGTAGTTGTCGGCGCATCAGCCGCCGGCGCATCGGCCGCCGCCCCCGTCGCTGCTTCCGACGTAGCCGCCGGCGCATCAGCCACCGGCGGATCGGCCGCCGCCCCCGTCCAGGCCCCCGTCGATTGGGACCCGTACGAACCAGTGCCGAATGTCACGCCGGAGAACCCCTACGACACCAGCATCGTCGACGATGAGGAGGTAACCCTTTGTTCCCTTGTTCTTATCCCATTTCAATCCTTTTGTGTTAGATCTTGCGTTATTAGGGTTCGTCTGTTCCTAGTTCAATCTTTTTTGTTAGATCTTGCGTTATTAGGGTTCGTCTAGTCCTAGTTCAATCCTTTTGTGTTAGATCTTGCGTTATTAGGGTTCGTCTGTTCCTAGTTCTTGAAGGGAATATGCCCGAGAGGCAATAATAAAGTGGTTATTATCATATTCCATGTTTATGATAAATGTTTATTTCTCATGCTAGAATTGTATTAATCGGAAACATTAATACTTGTGTGATTAATAAACTAAAAAGGTTTCTAGTAAAGCCTCTCTTTCATACTAGCTCGTTGATTAACTGATGATCAAGGTTTCCTGATCATGAACATTGGATGTTGTTAATAATGGGGTCATATCATTAGAAGAATGATGTGATGAACACTCACACCCATAGTAAGATTAGCAATACGATCAAGTCATCAAGTTCATTGCTATATCAAACTCATACGAAATAGTTCTAATCCTCAGACCATGAGATCATGTTAATCACTGATGCCAGAAGAGTGCTTTGATGATATCAAACATCACACCGTTACAGGGTGATTATAAAGGTTGATTTGGGTATTCTGAAAGTATTAGTTGAGGCTCATGGATCAAGAGTGGAATTTGTCCGATCCGATGATGGGAAGATATTCTCTGGGCCCTTCTCGGTGATATTGCATTAGAATCGCTTGCAAGAATGTGACTAGGTCACGGGAATGCATTATCACAGAACGAGTAAAGAGACTTGTCGGGAACGAGATCGAACTAGGTATGGTTGATACCAAATGATCGGATCTCGGACAAGTAATAATATCGTGAGACAAAAGTAATTAACTATGTTCGTTAAAGGTTCACACGATCACTAGATTCATCGTTGAGTAAGTGGGAGTCGTCATGGATTTCCAGATCCCGCTAATGATTATTGATCGGAGAGGAGTCTCGATCATGTCCACGTTATTCACGAACCGTAGGGTGACACACTTAAGGTTCGCCGTCGTTTTTGAGTGGATACGATACTCTGATCAAAATACAGGACAGCATGAGGGTTGTTTCAGAAAAGCACCAAAACTGTTTTGGGATATCGAAATAACTCAAGGGGGTATTTGTTAATGTTTGTTAATTGAATGAATTAACAAATATTAAAGAAATAAAAATGTTTTATTAAATCAATAAGTGTGAATTTTAATTAGCATGAATGTCATGCAAAATTAAAATGGGGGTTACCTCATGTTGATGAGGGGGTTACCACCATGAAGGACATGAAAGGGGGGTTACCACCATGATGAGGAGGAGGACCTCCTCCTAGGCCGGCGCACCCCCCAAGGGGGCTGCCCCCTCCTCCCCTATAACCCCCCCTCTCCTCCAAGTTACACACACAATTGGTTCTTCCTCTCTCCCGCAAAGTTGCTGCCCCAAAATCCGTCTTGGCTTAGCGAAGCTCTGCCGGATTGTTAGTTCGAGATTCACACACTTGGAGAAGTGAGTGTTGGAGTGTCCGGCGAATCCCTTCTTCCGCTGCCCCGCTGGACCGAGGGCGTGGAGGAGTCGACGACGAGCTGTACATGTGACCGAGCACGGGGGCGCTGCCGGTTGTGGCGCTGTGTACACGATCTCGTGATCGTCAAGTGAACCACTACGTCGACTACATCAAGTGAACGACTACGTTGACTACGTGCGTCATCCTTGACTCTCCATCGGCAATGTTTGTGCGGGAATGTAATCCCCGCTACCGGTCTTCGAGGGTTAGTCTCCGTTGCTACCATCTCGTAGATGTTCTTGGCTAGTTTATGTGTTCTTGCGTAGGAAATTTTTTCTTTTCTATGCTACTAACCCATCAGTGGTATCAGAGCCATCTCTATGCGTAGTTGGTATGCACGGTTAGAACACATGTGGATGTGGGCGTTGATGATCATGTTATTGCAATTTATTTTGTATTTTGGATCATAGTGGTATAGTGGGATTGAAGCTGCCCGAAACTAACCTTACGTGACCGTGTTCACGAGACTTGTCCCACACTTGACATGCTTCGGCATATGTGGCTTTACGGGTGCACATTTCTCCCACTATAGTTATGATCTATTTTAGAAAGAGTTGTTAATAATATTTTATCACCGTTGTGGTTACATGTTCGTAGGTAAGAACGGTTCTTCCTAGAAAGCCCCAAACCACGTAAAATATGCAAGACAAATTAGAAACGTCTAACTTGTTTTTGCGGGGCATGTGATGTGATATGGTTGTCTTTACATTTAAATGGCCTGCGTGCCGAATATATATATCCAAGTGACATATTGTAATAGAGGAAGACAACAAAGGTGGCGCGCCATGGACCTTGGAGCTACGCCGGTGGAATGATGGAGATCATGCCATGACGCACAAGATGGAGATCGAATGCGTGAAGGACCATATCATATCACATTATATATGCATGTGATGTTTTTATGCATCTTATTCCGCTTAGATTTGATCACGCGGTAGCATTATAAGATGATCCCTCTCACATAAATATCAAGATAAAATGTGTTCTTCCATAGCATGCACCATCAAGAAAGTTCATCATTTCAAGACACCACGTGATGATCGGGTGTGACAGACTCTACGTTCACATACGACGGGTGTAAGATAGTTTTACACATGCGAGTGCTATGGTTCTACTTGGCGAGCCTAGCATGTACAGACATGGCCTCGGAACACGAACCGAAAGGTTAAGCATGAGTCATATGGTTGATATGATGAACATGGTGATGTTCGCCTTTGAAACTATGTCGTTGCACGTCATGATCGGTTGCGGTATAGTGAATTTGGTTCGTGTAATCACTTAAGAAAACTAAGAGGGATGTTGTTTTTAAGTGGGAGTTCACTTAGTAATTTTGAATTATAGAACTCTATTTATCATGAACTAAATCAAAGTGAATTTGCATAGTTTGTTGTAGTTATTGGCATCCATTTACTACCTTGCGATTAGCTATAATTGAGATAATAGAACTATAGAATTCTGGATGTTAACTTTACGAACTGGTATCGTATTGTTTGAATGTCAATCTAAAGTTTAAAGTCCTATTGCAAACTTTTAGCAAACCTTGGTTACTCGATAAAATTTAATAAGTATTATTAAATCAAGAGTAACAATTCCAGTGTTAGTATCTAAGTATCACACTTGCCTCCATGATCCTTGATATTCAAAAGTTGTTTTTAGTATCAAGGTTATCTAGGAGCTGAAAGAATTGTTTCACAAACTATCATATGTGGAAGATATTTTGATATCTGAAAAAATGTTTGGTTGCAATGTGATAGAGTATAATTTAGTAAGACACATGTTCTCATATTGTATGAGAATTTGTGAAGATTGGAGACGCTAGGCGTCCAGATTTTCTAAAACGTTTTTGGAACTAACATTATACTCACAATTCGTCCTCATGAGCCATAGTAGCTTGATCATGAAAGTTGTCATGATAGGATGAATGGAAGATGTAGGTAAAATGTTTACTACACTAAGAGATTACTAAAGAATGGAATTTGGAAGAATGCCAAATATTTGATAATGATGATCTACTTCAAAGTGCGAGTCCAAGGATATTAGTGTTTGACTAATCATGCCTTGAACTATGTGCCGTGTGTATGGCGCCACTATTGATGTTGATAGATTCTTCTAGACGAAAAAGAATTGCTAAAAGAGAATCCGAAATTTATTCTGGCGGAAAAGAAAAGACTGGAAATGTCCAGCTCAGGTATATAGAAGATATACATGTTATGGCTGTATTCGTTGCTTGTTAAAACAATGTGGTTCTTGAGTATTTGATACTAAATTGGTTGGTATGAACTGTCATACAGAATAACGCAATATAAGAACTACAATGGCCTAATTAACTAGCAAATGAATATGGGATGATTCTCATCGAAAACAAATAAAGTGTTATTGTGTTTCGTTGGAATTAAACCTAGCCTTCAAGATTTGTTTGAATAATTGTTATTTTGTTCTGGTATTATGAGAACAATGGTTGTTCAAATTATTACCGCATTCATAAAAGATGAATGAACGCTTATCTTGTTGGAGAAATCACATCCATAGCACTGATGCTAAAAGTGTCTCAAGACAAATGATTAGAAGATCACTTATGAGTGACACCACCGTTTAAATCATATTGGAAAGTAAACATGAAGAAACTCCATGTTGATGGAATTTTTGAGTCCTTTTGATTTTGAATCAATTGACACTTGTGAAAATTTCCTAGAGATGATTAAAACTCCGTTTGTAGGCCAAAGAAGAACGGACGACTAACTTATTGGATATTGTACATGTTGATGTATATAGTCCATTATGTGTAGCCATGTGTGGTGAATTCTTGAACTTCATTTACTTTAACCGATGATTTGAGTAGATATATGTGTATATTTACTTGATAAGGAAGAAGCATGAAATATTTGAAAAATGTTCAAAGTATTTCTAGATGAAGTGGAAAATCATTGTAACAAGAGAATAAAGAATTTATGATTTGATCATAAAGGAAGATATTTGAGTTACAAGTTTAGCAAACACCTAAAAGTTGAGGAATCGTTCCATAGACTTGTATTTCCCGAAACACCATAGGAGTATGGAGTGTTCGAGAGATGAAATAAAACTTTGTTTGACATCGTTGGATCAAAGGTGTCGTCTATAAACCTGCCATTATATTTTAAGGATAAAGCTTTAGAGACTACCGCTTTTTACACTGAAAAGAGCGCCATCATGATCCATTGAAATGACACCACATGAGATATGGCATGGGATAAAACCCAAGTTGTCTTTTCTAAAATTTTGGTATGCTATGCATATGTAAAATGTTTACTACCAAAGTCGGATAAATACGTCTTTGTAGGTTATCCCAAAGTAAATGTTGGGTATTCCTCCAGAACACTTAAGACAAAAGTGTTTGTCGCTGAAAACGTCAAGTTTCTTGAGAAGGAATTTTTTGCGAAAAGTTAAGTGGGAGGACAATAGAACTTTGATTGGGTTATTGAACCTAAGCTATATGTGCTGAGTAGCGCAGCGCTGGGAAGTGTCCCGGAGGCGGCCACAATGCGCATGGTTGTCGTACCTCAAAGGTTGTGGTCACATAGATCTAAGTTCCTATTGAACCGTGTGAGTCGGTGCTACTTGTTGATGGCGCCAGAAAATTAGCTGATGGCGACCAGTTGATGTGGAAGCAGACTATCCTTGTGCGTGGTGGATAACCAGCCCGTTGAGAACCCCAAGAGGAAGGTATGATGAGTATAGCAGCTAGTCTTCCCTCAGTTAAGAAACCAAGGTTTAATATCGATCAGGAGAGGAGAGACAAATGACTGAAGGTGACACGGAACCTGCACACACACAACCAAGGACTTTGTTCCCAACTTGCGATGAGGTTGTCAATCTCACCGGTTTGCTTGAAACAAAGGTTATGAGCGTATCGAGTGGAAAACAATATAGTATGCGAGTAAAGTAAACAGTACGAGTAAAGTAAACAGGTGATAGCAATATGATGTAAATAGGACTGGGGTCCACAGTTCACTAGTGGTGTCTCTCCATAAGATAAATAACACATGCTGGGTAAACAAATTATAGTTGGGCAATTGATAGAATAAAGATAACGTGATATGTCAAGAAGATCACTATGAGATTTACTCTGGGCATTACAACAAAATACATAGACCGCCATCCAACTGCATCTATGACTAATAATCCACTTGTGGTGAATCAATCCGAGAACTCCACAAGTATTAAGTTGCGAACAACAGATAATTGCATTAAGCAAAGTGTGTAATGTAAACAAAGCATATGCCCTTGAGCATATGAATGTTGTTTTCTCCCTAGTAGCAACAGCACATCTACCACCTTAGAGGTTTCTGTCACTCCCCCAGGTGAAATAGAGGCATGAACCCACTATCGAGCATAAATACCCCCTCTTGGAGTCACTAGCAACTACTCGGCCAAGATAGCTACTAACAACGGAGAGCATGCAAGATCATAAACAACATAGAGATAACAAAAGATAATATTCAGTACAACAACTTAATCATAAACACCAATATTCATCGGATCCCAACAAACCAAACATGTAGAATTACATAACGGTTATCTCAATCATGTATGGCAGCTCATGAGATCTAAACATGAAGCACATGGTGGAGAAGACAACCATCTAGCTACTGCTATGGACCCATAGTCCAAGGTAGACTACTCACTCATCGCTCCGGAGGCAAGCATGGCGATGAAGAAGACCTCCGGTGGCGATTCCCCTCTCCGGCAGGGTGCCGGGAAGAGCTTCTGGACCCTCCCGATCTTCGGGTCGACGGCGGCGGCGGATCGCGATGTGTTCTGGAAATCTGATCGGGTACTTAGGTTTTTTCCGTCGGGGGGTCTTTATAGGCGAAGGGGCGATGTCAGAGGAGGAGCCAGGTGCCCTCACGCGGGGCCCGAGCGGCCAGGGGCCTGGCCGCGCCACCCCTGTGTGTGGGGCCCTGGTGGCCCCCCTCCTACTCCTCTTTGGATCTCTGGAAGCTTCCGGGTAAAATAAGACTTCAGGAACTTGTTTCGTCCAATTCCGAGAATATTTCCTATGTATCACTTCTGAAACACAAAAATAGTAGAAAACAGGAAACTGGCACTGTGGCAACTCGTTAATAGGTTAGTTCCGGAAAATGCATAAAAGTGCCACGAAGTGTAACGAAACAATAGGAAAATGGTGTAAAAACAAGCATGGAGCATCAAAAATTATAGATACGTTGGAGACGTATCAAGCATCCCCAAGCTTAACTCCTGCTCGTTCTCGAGTAGGTAAGTGATAACAAAGAAATAATTTTTGAGGTGACATGCACCTACACAATCTTGATCATATATGTAAGCATTTGTGAGCTGGGATCATAAGAACTTAAAACATGGGCATGAAGATATAATCATGACAATAAGAACTTAGCAACCATGTTGTAAACATGCAAATGCACACAAACAAAAGATCATGAAAATGAAACAATGAAAGTCAAACGTGTGTTCAAATCATAAGGAAAAACATACAAATGGTTTTCAGCTTGTCCTTCAAAGAGAGCAAAACATAAATACATAGGACACCTTCAAGTTTAAGAGGACGACTAGATACAAATAATTTAAGAACAAGTGAAACCAATCATCATGAATCAATCAATGAACTTTGGGACAATGCATATCACACTAAGAATGACAACTATGCTCTCTTAATGGTGCATAAAGAAAGAAGGTGGTGACTCAACATAAAAGTAAAAGAAATGCCCTTCGCAGAGGGAAGCAGTGATTGCAAGTTTTATAACCTTCAAAAATTATGGTACTTACCGGCTTTGAGCTCTCATTGCCCCCATCATAAGCATCTTGAATGGTTAAAGTTAATGCGAGAACAATTATGATGCATATGCTTGACAAATCATAAGTTGAAAACCTCGTGCCCCGTGAATACGAGTACCCAAACCTCATGCTACTTTACTTAGAGTCCCAAGCAAGGCTCTTGTCATTGTAAGTATATGCATATCATTGAGAACCGCCAATGGGGTACCTCCGTGCCCGATGACATGGAACAAGCCCACACCAAAATGACAGGACAAGCAGACAATGAACACCTCGATATCTCTTTTATTTGCCTTTTGTTTAGCTTTTTATTGTGAGATGCGTCGTCGAATGTTCACCATGGGTATGCTGCAAATTTCCACCATGAATTATGCATGGCTTAGATTGGCGGCCCGGTGTTTCCCTAACATATATACAAACTCCATGATCCCCACAAGATTCCCAATTCATTTCACACCGCGGGCATCCATAAACAAAAGATCACGATATCAACTCAAATAAGAAGTGCAATGTTGAAAGCTTGCCCCATGACAGCATGGATGGGCTAGAATCCAACTTACAACTTGCAAGCATAACAACTCAACATAAGAGACCACAATGTCAAATTTTTAAGAATAGGAAAAAGTAAAGTGTGCCTTCCGGTTCGTGAGAGCTTTACTGACCGAATTTCGCATAACACTGGTAAGAGTTTAATTTGAAGAGAAAATAAAAGCAAGTCAAATTTACTTGGAATAGCAAATTGCTAGTAGGTATGTATGGTGGACACAATGGAAAACTTTGGCTTTTAGGAGTTGGATGCACGAGTAGAGCTCATACTCAGTACAAGGCGAGGGCTAGCAAAAGACTAGGAGCGACCAACTAAGAGAGCAATAATGGCCATAATCATGCAAAGCGACAAAGCGACATTAAAAGAAGCATAAGATGGCATCAAAAGTCAAAAACTAAATGATCATGAAGGCTATTGGCGACTTTGTAAGAGTCTAACATGTGTGAGCATGCGCCAAGTCAACCCAAATAAAGCATCAAGGAGAAAACCAAAATAATGCTTCCATACAATAAAAACAACGCATGATTTTTTCAAAGGCTCATTAAGCAATCTCAGTTATTTGAGACAAGTCATGCTACAGCAAAACCACTAAGCATACTATCAAAAATACATCAAGCATGACATGAAAAAGCCTAAGCCGCAGTCTACACAAGCTCCTTCTTGTACCACTATTTTGCACAAAGCTTTTTCTCTTTTCCAACACCATTTGAAATTTTTATAAACACCTCTTTTGATGAAAACCAATAAAGATCAGAGGCAAAAATACACCTTGATGAAAAGATATGACAAGATCTGAACGCAAATCAAGGCGAAAACGAAAACCAAAAGCAGTAGCAGAAAAAGAAGAACACCCGGTGAAATTGTAAGAATGAAAAACGGAGTGTTCTTGGCAAATGAAAACGAGTACATCTCCTCCAAAGGAAATTTGTTGGTGTCCAACCATTTATTGCAGAAAACAAACAAACTAAAACAACTAAGAAAACAAAAACAACTGACGCTCCAAGAAAAACACATAGTGCATAAAGCAATAAAAATATAGTGTTTTGAAAGGTGACCTGATTTTTGCCGATGAAGAAGGGGTTCCTCGGGGGCATCCCCAAGCTTTGACGCTTGTACTTCTTGGATATTTCTTGGGGTGATGCATGGGCATCCCCAAGCTTGAGCTTTTGTCCATTCTTCAACTCATCTCATCATTCTCCAATCCCTACACTTGAAAACTTCCTTCATACAAAACTAAACACAAATCTATTAGCAACATTAGTGCAAGCATAACATATAATCAATCCTCTATTTGCTTCAGGTTTCAACTCAAAACCACCACATATATAGAAAATACTACTGTAGCAACCTCCCCAAATGTTCCATGATCAAAAGAACTCAAAAGAAAGCGATAAAGTGGCAAACACAAATATTGGCAGAAATCTGTCAAAACTGAACAGCTGACAAAGGTCGAATTTTTGAGGGATTTTATGTTGCTCAAATCAAAAAGTGTTCAACTAACAAAAGTTTGGATATAACCTTGGGCATATGCACAAGAAATCGCAGGTCCAAAAGATAAACAGAGAATTTATACGAATTTTTACGGTGCAGCACTGAAAACAGTTTCAGGACAGCAACATCCCCAAATTTTTACCTCGCTCAAATTAGAGGCTTCTCTTGGCACAAAAACGAAATAAACAAGATAAGGAGTGGTCATTACAGTAGTAATGACTTCCAAGACTCAAATAAAATAAAAAGTACTGAAAAGAAACATTGGGTTATCTCCCAAGAGTGCTTTTCTTTAACGCCTTTGAGCTAGGCGCAGAAAATTGCGAATCAAGTAATATCAAGTGATGAAGTGCTAGTTACCTCAGTAGGCTCTTTGAAGGTTCCCAAAGATGATTCAACCTGCAAGTCACCCTTAGTGGAACTAAGAGTCTTACCAATTTTAAGAACATGTTGAGATTTAAGTGCAGAAACCTTGGGAACATACATAAATTTTTGCTCTTTTCCAACAAACACTTTCTCTTTCTTAAATTTAAGAGAAGAGAAGATTAAGCTAAGAGTTTCCATAGACTCCTCTAGTTTACCAATCCTCAAGTTTTGATTGTCATGAGTAGTGCTAGCCTCTAAAACGGTAATTCTCTTACCAATGTTTTCTACTAATTCACTAATGTGGCTAGCATTTTCTAGGATACTTGGCAAACTTTTCTCTAAAGAGCTGAGCTTTTCTAACACCTCCTCCAAGGTGGTCTCGGTTTTGGCAACATGAATAGGTGGTATTCCCACTAAACTTTCAATTATAGTGCATGCTTCTCCAGCGGGAGTACCCAGAAAATTACCTCCTGTAAGAGTATCAAGAACATACCTATTCCAACTGGATATACCAACATAAAATTTTTTAAGGAGGATCGTGGTAGAGTGCTTTTTGGTACACCTATGATGAGCATTGTTAATACGGTACCAAGCATCTTTTAAACTTTCTCCCCCTTGTTGCTTAAAACTACGAACTTCTACTTCAGGATTACTCATTTTAACAAAACTAAAAGCAGATAAGTAAAAACAACTACCAAGGATTCTAATTTTTTTTTTGGGTTTTTGATATAAAACGATGCAGGTAAAATAAATAAAGTAAAGCAAAACAATAAAACAAAGTAAAGGATATGCGTGCGAAAAACTCCCCTCGCAGAAGTCTTCTCTTCCTCCCCGGCAACGGCGCCAGAAAATTCTTGCTGGCGCTAAGTTGGCGCGGGAGGTTTTCTTCAATCTTTGGAAGTATTCTTCTTTAGTCCCCGGCAACGGCGCCAGAAAATTAGTTGCTACTTGTTGATGGCGCCAGAAAATTAGCTGATGGCGACCAGTTGATGTGGAAGCAGACTGTCCTTGTGCATGGTGGATAACCAGCCCGT
This sequence comes from Dactylis glomerata, assembly GCA_007115705.1. NCBI lineage: Eukaryota > Viridiplantae > Streptophyta > Magnoliopsida > Poales > Poaceae > Dactylis > Dactylis glomerata. The sequence continues at coordinate 2,498,415 of QXEO01000184.1, forward strand.
TGGGAACCCCAAGAGGAAGGTATGATGAGTATAGCAGCTAGTCTTCCCTCAGTTAAGAAACCAAGGTTTAATATCGATCAGGAGAGGAGAGACAAACGACTGAAGGTGATGCGGAACCTGCACACACCCAACCAAGTACTTTGTTCCCAACTTGTGATGAGGTTGTCAATCTCACCGGTTTGCTTGAAACAAAGGTTATGAGCGTATCGAGTGGAAAACAATATAGTATGCGAGTAAAGTAAACAGTACGAGTAAAGTAAACAGGTGATTGCAATATGATGTAAATAGGACCGGGGTCCACAGTTCACTAGTGGTGTCTCTCCATAAGATAAATAACACATGCTGGGTAAACAAATTACAGTTGGGCAATTGATAGAATAAAGATAACGTGATATGTCAAGAAGATCACTATGAGATTTACTCTGGGCATTACAACAAAATACATAGACCGCCATCCAACTGCATCTATGACTAATAATCCACTTGTGGTGAATCAATCCGAGAACTCCACAAGTATTAAGTTGCGAACAACAGATAATTGCATTAAGCAAAGTGTGTAATGTAAACAAAGCATATGCCCTTGAGCATATGAATGTTGTTTTCTCCCTAGTAGCAATAGCACATCTACCACCTTAGAGGTTTCTGTCACTCCCCCAGGTGAAATAGAAACATGAACCCACTATCGAGCATAAATACCCCCTCTTGGAGTCACTAGCAACTACTCGGCCAAGATAGCTACTAACAACGGAGAGCATGCAAGATCATAAACAACATAGAGATAACAAAAGATAATATTCAGTACAACAACTTAATCATAAACACCAATATTCATCGGATCCCAACAAACCAAACATGTAGAATTACATAACGGTGATCTCAATCATGTAGGGCAGCTCATGAGATCTAAACATGAAGCACATGGTGGAGAAGACAACCATCTAGCTACTGCTATGGACCCATAGTCCAAGGTAGACTACTCACTCATCGCTCCGGAGGCAAGCATGGCGATGAAGAAGACCTCCGGTGGCGATTCCCCTCTCCGGCGGGGTGCCGGGAAGAGCTTCTGGACCCTCCCGATCTTCGGGTCGACGGCGGCGGCGGATCGCGATGTGTTCTGGAAATCTGATCGGGTACTTAGGTTTTTTCCGTCGGGGGGTCTTTATAGGCGAAGGGGCGATGTCAGAGGAGGAGCCAGGTGCCCTCACGCGGGGCCCGCGCGGCCTGGGGCCTGGCCGCGCCACCCCTGTGTGTGGGGCCCTGGTGGCCCCCCTCCTACTCCTCTTCGGATCTCTGGAAGCTTCCGGGTAAAATAAGACTTCAGGAACTTGTTTCGTCCAATTCCGAGAATATTTCCTGTGTATCACTTCTGAAACACAAAAACAGCAGAAAACAGGAAACTGGCACTGTGGCAACTCGTTAATAGGTTAGTTCCGGAAAATGCATAAAAGTGCCACGAAGTGTAACGAAACAATAGGCAAATGGTGTAAAAACAAGCATGGAGCATCAAAAATTATAGATACGTTGGAGACGTATCAGTCGGGTAACAATCAAATAGTTAGATTTGAGAATAGATCATTATTGTTTGATAATGATAAACTGACTACATGCAAAGAAGCGATGATGGGCCCTGACTCCGTCAAATGGCTAGAAGCCATAAAATCTGTGATAGTTCCATACACGAGAAATCAAGTTTCTGAACTTGGAAGACCCTCAAAAGGCATGAAGCCTAATGAACGTGTTAGGATCTATAAAGACAGACATGGATGTTTAACATCTATGAAATAGTCGACACATTGTTAAAAGAGTTTACGATTGTGTTCAATGAGTTAACTATGACAAGATTTGATCTTTCACAGCGACATTTTGTCTGGACGGATTACTGTAGCAACCCCTACATATGCCAAGTTTGGTATATGTTAGTTGAACAAACAAGACAACATTCTTCTAATAGAATGGTTACCTAGGACATGTACATGACATGGTCCAAAGGGTCTTGTAAATTCAAAGGATGCTAAAAAGGCATGCAAACTCCAATGGTTGAAGTAAGCATCGCGGAGTTGGAATATTCAGCGTGATGAAATAATTAAAAGGTTTAGTTTCATCAGATACGATGAATATGCTTGCATTTGCAAGAAATTAAGTGGGAGCGCTGAGACATATTTCTAGTACATTATGTAGAAGACATATTGTTAATTGGAAATGATGTATCTTTTATTGACACTGGTTAAGATTTTCATTAAAATTAGATTTCAATGAAAGGCTTAGGCAAAACCAAAATATTGGGTCTCGATGTCTATGTAGATAGATCGAGGTGCCAATATGGTTATGCCAACATACATAGATGAAATATTGAATGAAGTTCAATATGGAAACGACGAGAAAAGTTCTTGCCGCATGGAAGAGGTTGAAACAAGATTCAGGTGTTTTTGACACTTGATGAGTGAAGCCACATGAATGATTTGATCAATCATGTATACCATGATATGTACATATCCAGATATGTCCTATGCTCTAAATGTTATGAGCATATACCAGAGTGATAAATGTCATAAGATGATCACTGGACAATAGTAAGGATATCCTTATGTGCTTTGGAAGGACTGGGGATATATATTATGTATGACGAAGTGACACATAGTTCATTGTAAAGTGTTACATTGATACTAAGTTTGTCACAAGATACAAATTAAGTTTATCTCAATTTTAGCTATATGTTTAGGTGGCACAATGTAATGGAAGGAAGTTCCATGATGGATTTGGATGAGTTCCAAAGTTAAGACATTGTGATGGATTCTACAACAAAGGTTGAGTATATGGCTGCTTTAGAAGTAGCAAAGGAGGGCATTTGTGTCAAGAAGTTTGTTATCAAACTAGGTGTAGTTCCAAGATGGCTATTACTATGAAGATCTATTGTGCGACAATAGTGACAACATGATTTTAGCTAAAGGAACTAAGGTCTCACCTAAGGACCAAATTTATACCCAACTATCTCATTTGAGAATGAGTGATGCGTAGAGACGCAAAGACATGCAAATACACACAGAACTGAAAGTGTCAGATCTGGAGATCAGGTTTACCACATGCAACACGTATAGATAACATGTGAATGCCATAAGTGTTATATACGCAAGTATTAACTAGATTATTGACTCTAGTGCAAGTGGGAGACTGAAGGGAATATGCCCAAGAGGCAATAATAAAGTGGTTATTATCATATTCCAAGTTTATGATAAATGTTTATTTCTCATGCTAGAATTGTATTAATCAGAAACATTAATACTTGTGTGATTAATAAACTAAAAAGGTTCCTAGTAAAGCCTCTCTTTCATACTAGCTCGTTGATTAACTGATGATCAAGGTTTCCTGATCATGAACATTGGATGTTGTTAATAACGGGGTCATATCATTAGAAGAATGATGTGATGAACACTCACACCCATAGTAAGATTAGCAATACGATCAAGTCATCAAGTTCATTGCTATATCAAACTCATACGAAATAGTTCTAATCCTCAGACCATGAGATCATGTTAATCACTGATGCCGGAAGAGTGCTTTGATGATATCAAATGTCACACCGTTATAGGGTGATTATAAAGGTTGATTTGGGTATTCTGAAAGTATTAGTTGAGGCTCATGGATCAAGAGTGGAATTTGTCCGACCCGATGACGGGAAGATATTCTCTGGGCCCTTCTCGGTGATATTGCATTAGAATCGCTTGCAAGCATGTGACTAGGTCACGGGAATGCATTATCACGGAACGAGTAAAGAGACTTGTCGGGAACGAGATCGAACTAGGTATGGTTGATACCAAATGATCGGATCTCGGACAAGTAATAATATCGCGAGACAAAAGGAATTAACTATGTTCATTAAAGGTTCACACGATCACTAGATTCATCGTTGAGTAAGTGGGAGTCGTCATGGATTTCCAGATCCCGCTGATGATTATTGATCGGAGAGGAGTCTCGATCATGTCCACGTTATTCACAAACCGTAGGGTGACACACTTAAGGTTCACCGTCGTTTTTGAGTGGATACGATACTCCGATCAAATTACAGGAAAGCATGAGGGTTGTTTCAGAAAAGCACTGAAACTATTTCGGGATATCAAAATAACTCAAGGGGGTATTTGTTAATGTTTGTTAATTGAATGAATTAACAAATATTAAAGAAATAAAAATGTTTTATTAAATCAATAAGTGTGAATTTTAATTAGCATGAATGTCATGCAAAATTAAAATGGGGGTTACCTCATGTTGATGAGGGGGTTACCACCATGAAGGACATGAAAGGGGGGTTACCACCATGATGAGGAGGAGGACCTCCTCCTAGGCCGGCGCACCCCCCAAGGGGGCTGCCCCCTCCTCCCCTATAACCCCCCCTCTCCTCCAAGTTACACACACCATTGGTTCTTCCTCTCTCCCGCAAAGTTGCTGCCCCAAAATCCGTCTTGGCTTAGCGAAGCTCTGTGATGTCTACGCACTTCTATTCTTGTAGACACTTGTTGGGCCTCCAAGTGCAGAGGTTTGTAGAACAGCAGCAAGTTTCCCTTAAGTGGATCACCCAAGGTTTATCGAACTCAGGGAGGAAGAGGTCAAAGCTATCCCTCTCAAGCAATCCTGCAATTACGATACAGAAAGTCTCTTGTGTCCCCAACACACCCAATACACTTGTCAGATGTATAGGTGCACTAGTTCGGCGAAGAGATAGTGAAATACAAGTAGTAGTGATGATTATAAGTAGCAAACGTGATGTGAAATAAATATTGCTGCGAGCAAACAAGTAACAAAATAGCAAGTAAACGATGTGCAATGCTTGGAAACAAGGCCTAGGGATCATACTTTCACTAGTGGACACACTCCCAACAATATAACATGACTGAACAAATAACTTCTCTTTGCTAAGGCACTCTGAATTACTCTCCTATTGAATAACACTAATCATTGTGTAGTGGCTACAGAAGCACCCCTTAAAGTTCATCAAGTACTTGACAAACACCACTCATAGAGATATCCAAATCAGATCACAATTCAAGATAGAAATCATTGCAACTTAAACCAAGTACTAACACGGTGCACACACTGTCAACATTACACCATGAAAGGAGGAATAGATCACTCAAACTATCATAGCAATAATTATTCTCATAATCCACAAGAGATCACAATCATAGCCTAAACCAAGTACCACCATGATGCACGCACTGTCACCGTTACACCATAGCAGGAGGAATAGATTACTTTAATAACATTGCTAGAGTACACAAAATATCTGAATAATAACATGTACTTGTTCAACATGATACAAAGCTCACGATCACATAAAGATCACATCATGGGAGAGAGAGGTGAACCACATAGCTACCGGTAGAGCCCTCAGCCCCGGGGATGAACTACTCCCTCCTCATCATAGGAGACAGCAAGGTTGATGGAGATGGCGGTGAGGTCGATGGAGACGGCGGAGACGGCGATGGAGACCGATGGAGATGGCTCCGGGGGCACTTCCCCATCCCGGCAGGGTGCCGGAACAGAGACTTCTGTCCCCCGAAATTCGTCGGTGGCGGCGGCGGAACTGGGGAACTCTTTCTGGAAAATTGCCGAATCCCTTAGGGTTTTCCGTCCCGAGGCTTTATATAGGCGAAGGGGCGATGTCAGAGGGGGAGCCAGGCGCCCACACGCGGGCCCCGCGCGGCCAGGGGGCTGGCCGCGCCACCCCTGTGTGTGGGGCCCTGGTGGCCCCCCTCCTACTCCTCTTCGGATCTCTGGAAGCTTCCGGGTAAAATAAGACTTCAGGAACTTGTTTCGTCCAATTCCGAGAATATTTCCTATGTATCACTCTGAAACACAAAAATAGCAGAAAACAAGAAACTGGCACTGTGGCAACTTGTTAATAGGTTTGTTCCGGAAAATGCATAAAAGTGCCACTAAGTGTAACGAAACAATAGGCAAATGGTGTAAAAACAAGCATGGAGCATCAAAAATTATAGATACGTTGGAGACGTATCAGCATCCCCAAGCTTAACTCCTGCTCGTCCTCGAGTAGGTAAGTGATAACAAATAAATAATTTTTGAGGTGACATGCACCTACACAATCTTGATCATATATGTAAGCATTTGTGAGCTGGGATCATAAGAACTTAAAACATGGGCATGAAGATATAATCTTTGACAATAAGAACTTAGCAACCATGTTGTAAACATGCAAATGAACACAAACAAAAGATCATGAAAATGAAACAATGAAAGTCAAACGTGTGTTCAAATCATAAGGAAAAACATACAAAAGGTTTTCAGCTTGTCCTTCAAAGAGAGCAAAACATAAATGCATAGGACACCTTCAAGTTTAAGAGGGCGACTAGATACAAATAATTTGAGAACAAGTGAAACCAACAATATGAATCAATCAATGAAAACTTTGGGACAATGCACATTATACTAAGAATGACAACTATGCTCTCTTAATGGTGCATAAAGAAAGAAGGTGGTGACTCAACATAAAAGTAAAAGAAAGGCCCTTCGCAGAGGGAAGCAGTGATTGCAAGTTTTATAACCTTCAAAAATTATGGTACTTACCGGCTTTGAGCTCTCATTGCCCCCATCATAAGCACCTTGAATGGTTAAAGTTAATGCGAGAACAATTATGATGCATATGCTTGACAAATCATAAGTTGAAAACCTCGTGCCCCGTGAATACGAGTACCCAAACCTCATGCTACTTTACTTAGAGTCCCAAGCAAGGCTCTTGTCATTGTAAGTATATGCGTATCATTGAGAACCGCCAATGGGGTACCTCCGTGCCCGATGACATGGAACAAGCCCACACCAAAATGACAGGACAAGCAGACAATGAACACCTCGACATCTCTTTTATTTGCCTTTTGTTTAGCTTTTTATTGTGAGATGCGTCGTTGAATGTTCACCATGGGTATGCTGCAAATTTCCACCATGAATTATGCATGGCTTAGATTGGCGGCCCGGCGTTTCCCTAACACATATACAAACTCCATGATCCCTACAAGATTCCCAATTCATTTCACACCGCGGGCATCCATAAACAAAAGATCACGATATCAACTCAATTAAGATGTGCAATGTTGAAAGCTTGCCCATGACAGCATGGCTGGGCTAGAATCCAACTTACAACTTGCAAGCATAACAACTCAACATAAGAGACCACAATGTCAAATTTTTAAGAATAGGAAAAAGTAAAGTGTGCCTTCCGGTTCGTGAGAGCTTTACTGACCGAATTTCGCATAACACTGGTAAGAGTTTAATTTGAAGAGAAAATAAAAGCAAATCAAATTTAATTGGAATAGCAAATTGCTAGTAGGTATGTATGGTGGACACTTTGGAAAATTTTGGATTTTAGGAGTTGGATGCACGAGTAGAGCTCATACTCAGTACAAGGCGAGGGCTAGCAAAAGACTGGGAGCGACCAACTAAGAGAGCAATAATGGCCATAATCATGCAAAGCGACAAAGCAACATTAAAAGAAGCATAAGATGACATCAAAAGTCAAAAACTAAATGATCATAGAGGCTATTGGCGACTTATTTTATAGTCAACATGGTGTAAGCATGTGCCAAGTCAACCCAAATAAAGCATCAAGGAGAAAACCAAAATAATGCTTCCAAATAATTAAAACAACGCATGATTTTTTCAAAGGCTCATTAAGCAATCTCAGTTATTTGAGACAAGTCATGCTACAGCAAAACCACTAAGCATACTATCAAAAAGACATCAAGCATGACATGAAAAAGCCTAAGCCGCAGTCTACACAAGCTCCTTCTTGTACCACTATTTTGCATAAAGCTTTTTCTCTTTTCCAACACCATTTGAAATTTTTATAGACACCTCTTTTGATGAAAACCAATAAAGATCAGAGGCAAAAATACACCTTGATAAATAAATATAAGAAGATCTGAATGCAAATCAAGGCAAAAACGAAAACCAAAAGCAGTAGCAGAAAAAGAGAACACTCGTTGAAATGATAAGAGTGAAAAATGGAGTGTTCCTAGCAAATGAAAAGTGAAGTATGTCTCTCTCCAAACCAACATGATGTGATCCAACCATTTATTGCAGCAAACAAAACTAAACCAACTAAGAAAACTAAAACAACTGACGCTCCAAGAAAAACACATAGTGCATGAAGCAATAAAATATAGTGTTTTGAAAGGTGACCTGATTTTTGCCGATGAAGAAGGGGTGCCTCGGGGGCATCCCCAAGCTTTGACGCTTGTACTTCTTGGATATTTCTTGGCGCCAGAAAAGAGCTTTTGTCCATTCTTCAACTCATCTCATCATTCTCCAATCCCTACACTTGAAAACTTCCTTCATACAAAACTAAACACAATTCTATTAGCAACATTAGTGTAAGCATAAAATATATTCAACCTCTTTTAGCTTCAGGTTTCAACCCAAAACCACCACATATAAAGTATATACTACTGTAGCAACTTCCACAAGAGTTCCATGATAAAAAAGAACTCAAAAGAAAGCGATAAAGTGGCAAAAACAAATATTGGCAGAAATCTGTCAAAACTGAACAGCTGACAAAGGACGAATTTTTGAGAGATTTTCTGTTGCTCAAATCAAAAAGTGTTCAACTAAGAAAAGTTTGGATATAACCTGGGGCATATGCACAAGAAATCGCAGGTCCAAAAGATAAACAGATAATTTTCACGAATTTTTACGGTGCAGCACCGAAAACAGTTTCAGGACAGCAACATCCCCAAATCTTTACCTCACTCAAATTAGAGGCTTCTCTTGGCACAAAAACGAAATAAACAAGATAAGGAGCGGTCATTACAGTAGTAATAACTTCCAAGACTCAAATAAAAGAAAAAGTACTGAAAATAAAATATTGGGTTATCTCCCAAGAGTGCTTTTCTTTAACGCCTTTGAGCTAGGCGCAGTAATTTGGAAAGATGCTCATGTGGGCGCCATATAAGAGCTTGAGGCAAAGGCGCCATATAAGAACTTAAAGTAATAGAGAGCATCAAAAAGCAAGTGTGAAAGACATTTATATCTGAACCACTTCCTATGCATAGGAATCTTGTAAGAAAATAAATCAACGAGGCACATAGTAGCAAGCATGGATAGATAAAACAAGTGCCACTTCAAGATTTGCAACATAAAGAGGGGAAACTTAATATTGTTGAGATCCATCAAACCATGTTTCCCTCTCTCATAATAACTTTCAGTAGCATCATGAATAGAACTAAAAATATAACTATCACATAAAACATCCCTATCATGAGCCACATGCATAAAAGAATTAATACTCACCACAGGAACAATAGTAGTAGGAGCAGATTCAACAGAATAATTATTCTCATCACCATAATCATCATAAATAGGAGGCATATTGTAATCATAACTAATTTTCTCCTCAAAAGTAGGTGGACTGAAAATAACATAATCATCATTGTAATCATCATAAATTGGAGGTAAAGTATCATCAAAGTAAATTTTCTCCTCCAAAGCTAGGGGACTAAAAAGATCATTTTCATCAAAACTAGCTTCCCCAAGCTTAGACTTTTCCATAGCATTAGCAATAATGGTGTTCAAAGAGTTCATACTAATAACATTGCCATTAGCATGCAAATAAAGTTCCATAGGTTTTTAAATTTTCTCTTCAAACACTTCATGTCCTAACTCAAGATAAATACTATAAAGCTCTCTAATTTTGTTGTTGTTTTCCATTAAGCCTAACTAGTGAAAATAAAAACAAGAAACAAAAAGATATAATTGCAGAATCTAAAGGAAATAACTTCGAGCACTCACACAGGAGGATGCGAGTACCTTTTACCTTACCTCCCCGGCAACGGCGCCAGAAAAGAGCTTGATGTCTACGCACTTCTATTCTTGTAGACACTTGTTGGGCCTCCAAGTGCAGAGGTTTGTAGAACAGCAGCAAGTTTCCCTTAAGTGGATCACCCAAGGTTTATCGAACTCAGGGAGGAAGAGGTCAAAGCTATCCCTCTCAAGCAACCCTGCAATTACGATACAGAAAGTCTCTTGTGTCCCCAACACACCCAATACACTTGTCAGATGTATAGGTGCACTAGTTCGGCGAAGAGATAGTGAAATACAAGTAGTAGTGATGATTATAAGTAGCAAACGTGATGTGAAATAAATATTGCTGCGAGCAAACAAGTAACAAAATAGCAAGTAAACGATGTGCAATGCTTGGAAACAAGGCCTAGGGATCATACTTTCACTAGTGGACACACTCCCAACAATATAACATGACTGAACAAATAACTTCTCTTTGCTAAGGCACTCTGAATTACTCTCCTATTGAATAACACTAATCATTGTGTAGTGGCTACAGAAGCACCCCTTAAAGTTCATCAAGTACTTGACAAACACCACTCATAGAGATATCCAAATCAGATCACAATTCAAGATAGAAATTATTGCAACTTAAACCAAGTACTAACACGGTGCACACACTGTCAACATTACACCATGAAAGGAGGAATAGATCACTCAAACTATCATAGCAATAATTATTCTCATAATCCACAAGAGATCACAATCATAGCCTAAACCAAGTACCACCATGATGCACGCACTGTCACCGTTACACCATAGCAGGAGGAATAGATTACTTTAATAACATTGCTAGAGTACACAAAATATCTGAATAATAACATGTACTTGTTCAACATGATACAAAGCTCACGATCACATAAAGATCACATCATGGGAGAGAGAGGTGAACCACATAGCTACCGGTAGAGCCCTCAGCCCCGGGGATGAACTACTGCCTCCTCATCATAGGAGACAGCAAGGTTGATGGAGATGGCGGTGAGGTCAATGGAGACGGCGGAGACGGCGATGGAGACCGATGGAGATGGCTCCGGGGGCACTTCCCCGTCCCGGCAGGGTGCCGGAACAGAGACTTCTGTCCCCCGAAATTCGTCGGTGGCGGCGGCGGAACTGCGGAACTCTTTCTGGAAAATTGCCGAATCCCTTAGGGTTTTCCATCCCGAGGCTTTATATAGGCGAAGGGGCGATGTCAGAGGGGGAGCCAGGCGCCCACACGCGGGCCCCGACCCCTATGTGTGGGGCCCTGGTGGCCCCCCTCCTACTCCTCTTCGGATCTCTGGAAGCTTCCGGGTAAAATAAGACTTCAGGAACTTGTTTCGTCCAATTCCGAGAATATTTCCTGTGTATCACTCTGAAACACAAAAACAGCAGAAAACAAGAAACTGGCACTGTGGCAACTTGTTAATAGGTTAGTTCCGGAAAATGCATAAAAGTGCCACTAAGTGTAACGAAACAATAGGCAAATGGTGTAAAAACAAGCATGGAGCATCAAAAATTATAGATACGTTGGAGACGTATCACTCTGCCAGATTGTTAGTTCGAGATTCACACACTTGGAGAAGTGAGTGTTGGAGTGTCCGGCGGATCCCTTCTTCCGCTGCCCTACTGGACCGAGGGCGTGGAGGAGTCGACGACGAGCTGTACGTGTGACCGAGCACGGGGGCGCTGCCGGTTGTGGCGCCGTGTACACGATCTCGTGATCGTCAAGTGAACCACTATGTCGACTACGTCAAGTGAACGACTACGTCGACTATGTGCGTTATCCTTGACTCTCCATCGGCAACGTTTGTGCGGGAATGTAATCCCCGCTACCGGTCTTCGAGGGTTAGTCTCCGTTGCTACCATCTCGTAGATGTTCTTGGCTAGTTTATGTGTTCTTGCGTAGGAAAATTTTTGTTTTCTATGCTACGAACCCATTAGTTCTATCCTTTTGTGTTAGATCTTGCGTTATTAGGGTTCGTCTGTTCCTAGTTCTAGATCTTGCGTTATTAGTGTTTGTGATTTGCTTTTGTTTAAGATTCGGTTAACTTATGTGAGTAATCAATCCCATCCAGTTAATTTGTGCCGATGATGATGAATATTTGGGCACAAATTGATTCAGGGTTTGGTCAGTGAACAATTGGTGTGTACAAATTTGTTGTGCATGTTCTTTGGTTCACTGACTCAAATCCTGGATATAAGTGCGTCCAATGTAATTGAGGCTACCTCTTTTTTTCGTGCCCATATTATCATGCATGATCTTTTGTTCACTCTCTGTTCCATCATCGCTGCAATTGACTCCGTGTTTTTCGATCTTTGGTGCTATGTGACAGGTGCAGAGCAGCGACGTCGACAGCGACGACGAGTCCTTCCACACCAAGACTCGTCACGTCCTCAGGAGGCTGCAGTCCGGCCATTACGATCGCCACTTTACTCGAGGCATTTACAGGTGCTCCTTCTGCAACAGGAGGCTCCGCGCCACCGACTTCAACTGCCTGGTGAACCATGCTGAATCCATTGGCAGAGCCATTGGCGGCGCTAGAGTTGGAATGACCGTGAACGTGCATGCGTTCATGGCCAAACATAAAGCACTTGGGATTCACCCGCGCAGCCTCCAAGCTTAAATTCATGTAAAATGTAGCTTATGTTGGATCTCGGTAGTACTGTTGGATCTGTTGTGATCCCATATATCTATGCTATGTTGGCTGCTGTATGTAGCTTATCGTATATTTTCTCTGGATTTGTGCCCTAGAATTCCTACTCCCTCCGATCCATATTACTCTTCGCTAATGTGGTTGTATCTAAACACATTTTAGTGGTAGATACATCCGTATTAGTGAAGAGTAATATGGATCGGAGGGAGTACCTGATTGGGTAAAAACGAAGGCCTAAAGAAATGAATGGCGTTAAAAAACAGAAGGAGAAGCTGCTCTAGATTTGCTACCAATTTGGGCAATCAAGAATGAATGAGATCGAGCGAGAGAGAGAGGAAAAAGGTGCATTGAAAACTGCTAATCTGGGCGAAAGAGACAGAAACCACTTGTGCCCACGTCCCGGACCCACACGGCTCCACACGCTACGGCCCCACACGCTACGGCCCCAGCTCCGCTCGTACGACCAAACACGGTCTCGTCCTGTCCCACGCGGTCCCTTTCTACCAGCCCCACACGACGCGGCCCCACTTGTCAGCACGGAACAGTCAACCGAACGGGATTCCTCCTGTCCGAGCTCCTTGTGAGGGTTTCAGACAAGGGCTTGGGCAAAACTGGGGAAAAACTAAGGAGCTAGGGAAAACTGAGTACAACTAAGGACCTGAGGGCACGAAAATAGAAATCCCTTCTTTTTACTTTTATGTTGAGTCACCACCTTCTACCTTTATGCACCGTCTAAGAGAGCATAGTTGTCATTCAGAGTTTAATGTGCATAGTCCCAAAGTTTATCATTGATTGATTCATGATTTTGGTTTCACTTGTTCTTAAATTATTTGTATCTAGTCGCCCTCTTAAATTTGAAGGTGTCCTATGAATTTATGTTTTGCTATTCCATGAAGGACAAGCTGAAAACCATTTGCTATGTTTTTCCATATGATTTGAACACATGTTTGACTTTCATTATTTCATTTTCATGATCTTTCATTTGTGTTCTTTTTCATGTTATAACATGGTTGCTAAGTTTCTTCTATCAAGATTATGTCTTTCATGCCCATGTTTTAAGTTCTTTGATCCCAGCACTCAATGCTTACATAGATGATCAAGATTGTGTTGGTGCATGTCACCTCAAAAATTATTCTTTGTTATCACTTACCTACTCGAGAACGAGCAGGAGTTAAGCTTGGGGATGCTTGATACGTCTCAAACATATCTATAATTTTTGATGCTCCATGCTTATTCTTACACCATTTGCTTAGTGTTTTGTTACACTTCGTGGCGTTTTTATGCATTTTCCAGAACTAACCTATTAACAAGATGCCACAGTGCCAGTTCCCTATTTTCTGTTGTTTTTGTGTTTCAGAAAAGTTACACAGGAAATATTCTCGGAATTGGACGAAACAAAAGCTGAACCTCCTAATATTTACCGAAGCTTCCAGAGGACCGAAGAGGAGACGGAGAGGGGCCAAGGGCCAGCCTCACCACCAGGGGGCGCGGCCCAGCCCCTGGCCGCGCCGCCCTATGGTGAGGGCCCCCTGGTCTACTTCTGACGCTGCCCCTTCGCCTATAAAGACCCCTCGACGGGAAAAACCTAAACCCCCGATCAATTTTCCAGAAACACATCGCGATCCGCCGCCATCATCAACCCGAGATCAGGAGGGTCTAGAAGCTCTTCCCGGCACCCTGCCGGGGAAGGGAATCGCCACCGGAGGTCTTCTTCATCGACATGCTTGCCTTCGGCGTTATGAGTGAGTAGTCTACCTTGGACTATGGGTCCATAGCAGTAGCTAGATGGTTGTCTTCTCCACCATGTGCTTCATGTTTAGATCTCGTGAGCCGCCTTACATGATCGAGATCATCTTTATGTAATTCTATATGTTGTGTTTGTTGGGATCCGATGAATATTGGTGTTATGTTAAGTTGATGTGCTGAATATTATCTTATGTTATTTCTATGTTGTTTATGATCTTGCATGCTCTCCATTGTTAGTAGCTATCTTGGCCAAGTAAATACTAGTGACTCCAAGAGGGGGTATTTATGCTCGATAGTTGGGTTGATGCCTCTATTTAATATGGGGGAGTGACAGAAACCTCTAAGGTTGTAGATATGCTATTGCCACTAGGGAGAAATCAACATTCTTGTGTCCAAGGACATTCATTTTGTTTACATTACACACTTTGCTTAATGCAGTTATCTGTTGTTCGCAACTTAATACTCGAGGGGTGTTCGGACGATATCCCCGCGAGTGGATTATTAGTCATAGATGCAGTTGGATGGCGGTCTATGTATTTTGTTGTAATGCCCAGAGTAAATCTCATAGTGATCCTCGTGACGTATGCACGTTATCTTTATTCTATCAATTGCCCAACTGTAATTTATTTACCCAGCATGTTGTTATTTATCTTATGGAGAGACACCACTAGTGAACTGTGGACCCCGGTCCAATTTCCTTTACATTGCTTACACCGTTTACTTTTACTCGCACTGTTTACTTTCTCACATACTACTATTGCTTTCCACTCGATACGCTCATACCTTTGTTTACAGCAAACCGGTGAGATTGACAACCTCATCGTAAGTTGGGAGCAAAGTTCTTGGTTGTGTTGTGTGCAGGTTCCACGTTGCTGCTGGTGCAAAGCAAAGCCTGGACGAGGCGCCTTATAAATTGTCCGGAGCTGCCGCGAAGCTAGCAGGCATCACCTTCTGAAGTTTGGCTTTTTCCTACTGGTTCGATAAACCTCGGTTTCTTACTGAGGGAAAACTTGCTACTGTGCTCATCATACCTTCCTCTTGGGGTTCCCAACTGGGTGGTTATCTGCCCGCATCAGCGCGCCTCGCCGTCTTCTGGTCCTTAGCCGATTTCAGGGGTGGCCGAAATATCCGGCCCAGATTTGAAATATCCGGCCGAAATATCCGGCCACCCATCTGGGTGACGCGCCCTCTGGTCCTTAGCCGATTTTGGGGGTGGTCGAAATATCCGGCCAGATCTGAAATATCCGGCCAAATATCCGGCCACCCATCTGGGTGACGCGCCCTCTGGTCCTTAGCCGATTTTGGGGGTGGTCGAAACATCCGGCCAGATCTGAAATATCCGGCCACCCTTCTGGGTGACACGCCCTCTGGTCCTTAGCCGATTTTGGGGGTGGTCGAAATATCTCCCCAGATCTGAAATATCCGGCCACGATTCTGCAGCAAATACAATGTTAAATTATCCTAGTGTTGTTAACTAACACACAAAATTAGGGAGGGCTAGAAAATGCCCTAACAACTAGGTTCGCCAATACTTTGTACACTTCCTTGTAGACGGCATGGGGAGCTTCTCGACTATCCATGCCACTACGTTTCTATGTTGTTTCTCTCAAACTTAAACCGAGAAGCAAACCATGGATAGATCTAGTGTATAGCCTTGGGAAGGTGGGGAGCTGCCCCCACTCAAGAGCAGTGCTATACGTACGATCTTTCTTGTCCGATTTTCATACGACACACTCGGCGAGTGCATCCTGACCCTTCCTTATCCCATCGGTAGAGCAGCTAGAAGAAACCAGATTTAGCCACGCCGGTGTCGTACAAACATCGGACGCAAAACGTCGTACGTAAGGCAGTTCCGCCCACTCAATTAGGGGGTGCATATGCTGTAAACTAGCTCCTTTGGGTGTACTAAGGTACTAGCCAATGTGTACCATTGGATATAAAAATAGACCCTCTGGACTGAAGCGGCTTATTAGACGTTCACTTGCTTGCACATTCACCACACAACCCCTCCAACTGCTACTAATTGGATTGTGCTTGTATCTGTGTATGTGTCACCATCCAGGGCGCCCTACCTGCGACGCCTCATGCGTCTGCTCGCGCACGCCGGTTTCTTCGAAGCTGGGTCAGAGGAGCCAGCCACCTACGGGCTCACCATGCTCTCGCGCCTCCTCGTCTCGGCGCCAGGCGCGGGGCAGGGCCTCTCGCCGTTCGCGCTCGCCATGCTGCACCCCGTCATCGTGTCCCCGTCCATGTCCCTTGCGTCGTGGTTCCGCGCGGCCGACGGCGACGGCGCGGCGCGCGTGCCGTTCGCGGCCGCGCACGGGGGGCGCGAGCTCTGGGCGGTGGCGAAGGACGACCCGGGGTTCGGCGCTGCTTTCAACGACGCCATGGCGTGCGACGGGCGCTTCGTGATGGACCTGATCGTGCGCGGCCACGGGCAGGACCTGTTCCAGGGGCTCGCCTCGCTGGTGGACGTCGGCGGTGGGTCCGGCGGCGCCGCCAAGGCCATCGCCGCCACGTTCCCCCACGTCAAGTGCAGCGTCCTGGAGCTGCCGCACGTCGTGGCCAGCGTCCCGCCGGGCGACGGCGGCGTGGAGTTCGTCGCCGGGGACATGTTCGAGCACGTGCCTAAGGCCGACGCCGTCCTCCTCAAGGTCTGACTCTGATGAGGCGCCTTCTTAGTTTGCTGATCGATGAACTTCTTGCCAGATATATATCTTGAGTTAACTACTCTGGGGTTTTCGGTTGCAGTGGATTTTGCACGGGTGGGGAGACGATGAGTGCGTGAGGATACTACGGCGGTGCAAGGAGGCGGTGCCGGCCGGCGGCAGAGTGATCGTGATGGACCTGGTGGTGGGGTCGATCCCGGAGGACGCGAGGGCAACGGAGACGCAGCTGCTGTGGGACGTGATGATGATGGGAGTGGTAGGGAGCCCGGAGCGGGACGAGCGCGAGTGGAGCAAGATATTCGACGACGCGGGCTTCAGCGGATACAAGATCCTGTCCATCCTGGGGATCCGGTCAGTGATCGAGGTGTACCCTTAGATTTCATTTTGTCACTGTTATTGTGCTCACTGCCTAAATGAGCGCTAAAGAAGGGCCATTGGGATCTCTATGGTAGAGAAAACATGGCATTCTGGTGTTTGTTTTCATTCCAGTTTCAAATTTCCATTCGAGTAAAAACCTGTCATTTTCAGCGTGATTGCAAAACGGGACATGATCAATCCTATTTCTGCCATGAAAGACTTCTTAAACCTGAAAAAATTAACCCTTTCATCTCTGGCATGAGAGCACAAATTGATGTACAATGTTGCTGTCATGCATCACCAGTTTGATTCAACGGGAGTGTACAGATTACACACCGAGGTAAGACTATTTGAAGGTAAAAGAAACAGTTTTGCTATTTCTCAGTAGACTGAGAAGCTTATGGCTCAGTAGAATTTTAGACCATTAGATTTGTATCGTGATTTGTGCAATTAAGTTGTAAGTTGAGTTGCAACTGAGATTTTTTCAATTGCAAGTGATGTTGCAACTAGGAACCATACATCCGAACCGTTGAATTGCTTTATGATTCGTGCTAATAATAAGTTGCAATATGAGTTACAACTAAGATATGATAATGTCATTCTACTAAGTCATAAGCTATTGCTCAATAGACTGAGCCTAGACACACCCTAAAAATGTAACCATTAGAGCTTCCGCGAGAGTGGCGCAACTTCGCGCCGTAACAACGGATGAATGGGACAAGTCCTGTGCGATTTCAGTCACGCCCATTCTTCCAGCTAGAAGTCGTGCCAAAATTTTGAGCTGTCATTACGGGCAAGTGGCAACCGTTCACTGCCTGGCCACGAAGAAGAGCTCTTCTGCAGTTCTGCCTCGTTTGAACTACACCCCACCCCTATATTTCAGACTAGACTTGCATAGTAATTCTGAATCTTAAATTCTATATTCATTTTATTCTTTCCAAGTAAACCAAGATGTTCATCCTAAAATCTAAAGCACGACTGGCACCAAAGAATCATAATAGCAGTTAAACTGCTTCCAGTAAATGCAAGCATTACTTTTTTTTAGAATTGCAAGTATTACTATTTGGCTTCGAGCAGACAAGCATCTGAAGTATTTTATTTACTGTAACTTTGGGGGGCGTTAGCAAACCTCAACTTTCATAAATGAAATGACACGATGATATCATTTCATTTTGCCAAATCCACAGAAATGACAAGGTACCAAATAGGTATTAAGTTAGGCATGAGATGAAAAACCATGGAATTCCAAATGAATTTCGTAACCAATTCCGTGGCAGCCAAACAAGTAAATGTTAGAATCATAAATAAATTCTTTGATTCGCAGCCCCAAATGATGGGAGCCAAACAAGCCCTAAAGAAAATTTACAAAGTTGCTCCATTACAACATGCTAGAGGACAGAGAAGTGATCAAATAAAACAGCTACCGCGGGGTCCGAGCATCTGCGGAGAGCAACAGGGAGCGGTTCGTCCATGCTATTGAAAACTATGGCATTGTGCCGTTTCTGAATATTTCAGGCGTTGGCAACACACCTATATAACCCGAATATATATGCACAACTTAAGGAAACCTGTTATGCAAAGGTTTAAATACTGGTAGTACCAGAACACAAAAGACAGCTAGATAAAATAAATAGCCAAGAAAAACTAAGACCCGGGTAAATGGCCATATAATGTGACAAGAGAAAAGAGCCTTCAACTAAGAAATGGCCATGTATGACAAGAAGTCAAAAACTTCAATAGATATTGTGCAAGCAGTGCACTGATCATGGTAACATGGACTGGAAGAATTCCACAGGAATTTCAGAGTACCTAGCTCGGACCTATCACCTATGTATAGTAAGCAAATCATGCTAATATCAATAACTGCACAGCATAATGGATAGAACATGAGTTGTTTAAATCAGAAAAATCAATACTCCTAGATATTCCTGCTGTCAATTGACTTGCAAGGTACAGATAAAGGTAGACATAACATGCTTTCCAAGGAACACACTTAAGGAATAGTATTTTGATATGAAACATTGTAGCTCTTAGCTAAAACTTTATCTAATTCCGTTACTCCCACCAGCATACATCCACATAATACTTAACTGACACAAACTGTGCGACATAATAGGGATGGCAAGCATGCCACAGCGGCACAGCGTGCTAGAGAAATCCCATGAAACACAGGTATTTAGCTGCTGCAAGTTCGACAAAAGTCTAGGCGGTACAGTGCCACTAGATAACTTCAACACTTACAGAGATTCTTGATAGTAGATGAGGTCAAAAGGGTCAGCAAACGAAAAGTCAGATGCTCGTTGGGGACAGAAAACTGGAGATCCCCCTCCAGTGCGTGGGCTCTTGAAGAGCTGAAGTTTACAAGCTTGACTAATCCATTTTGCACTTACCAGGGGCTTCAGTTTTACATTCACATTAGGCCCCGAAGAGAAACATTCACTGGCCACCACAACCACCATCTTCTCCAGGACGCGAGCTCTCTCCGCGATGAACTTGAGGAAAGCAACCTCACTTTTCGACCCCTGGAACTCATAGAAGAACACCTTCTTCATCGTCTGCATGACACATTTAATGGGACCACCCTCCTGCAAGAACTTGAGATTGACCTTGCCAGTGGGCTCTTCAGCTATATTGGACTGCAAATGAAATCAGTGCATAAACATATAAATGAGGATATATCATGCAGCAGCAATTACTATAATAATATTCTGATTTTTTGTCCATATCTGATACTATATAAGTACCGCTAATGCAAATTGCAAAATGCCCAATGCAGCAAATCTCCAAGTGAAGTTAAGTTGAACCAAATTTACCTTTTATCTATAAGAAACCCAATTTTACCTGGACATGGAGTGTCTCGAGATTTGGAAAACTTCTGAGGTAACCAGGCACCTTCTTCAGAGCACTGCGCACTCCAAACTGCACCTCTATGGCCAAGATCTTGACACTGGGCACAATTTTCTCCTTGGTCCCAGCCTGCAATGCAGCCAAATAGAAACTAATTGAGATCATAAGTCCACGCATACCTGAATTAGAATCTAGCTAGTATGCTGGCTATGTACCACGGTGACAGTTTTGCTAATCTCGATCTCATTATCTCCTGGTTCAAGGTATCCCAGCATACGCAGGTTGGGTGCATGGCCAATCTTGATCATGGAGCTCTCACCATCCTCACCGCCGTGCTCGCCAAGACCAAGACCCATCGACTGAAAGAGCCTCTCCAGGCGAGGGGCATCCACCACCTGGATGTCCTCCAAGTGGGTAAAGCCCAGTAGGAGGCACCGCAGGCTGTGACTGACCAGGCGGAGGCGCACTCCAGTCTGGCTTCCCGTGATGACGAGAATCTCCAGAACGGGGCTTCTTTCGAGGATAAAGGCAAGGTCCCTGTCCTCCATGACACAGTAGCAGAGGCCGAGCTCCAGGAGGTTGGGGAAGGTGGCGCGGCGCGGTACGGCCGCGGTGTCTGGGAGCCTCCAGACACCGAGGTAGAGGCGGGTGAGACAGGTGCAGCTGAAAAGCGTGGTGGGGAGGCGCAGATCGAGCGGCCACGGGCGGTTGACAAAGATGAGTTCTTTGACGCCCTTGGCGGCGAGGAGGTCGAGCCAGCGCGCCATCTCGCCCCGGTGCTCGTTCATGGTGGTGCAGGTAAGGTGGACGCTGTGGAAGGGGCCCGGGTGCGCCGCGAGGACCCGCGATACCGCGGCGGTGACAGCGCGGGGAGAGGGGGTGCCGATGATGTACGGCCCTTCCGCGCCGCAGTCCGGGAGCAAGTGGCTGTCGACGAGGGTGAGGGGCGCCGACAGCCACACGGGGCGCCAGCGCGAGGAGAGGGCAGCGGTGCGCGCGGCGTCCTTGACGGGGAGGCGCGAGACGATGTTGCGGAGGAGATTGTCGGGCAGGCGGCTGATGCGGTCGACGCCTTGGTGGATCCACAACGCGCCCGACGGCGAGAGAGGAGCGGCGGGGGAGACGGGCGGGCTAGGGATGTAGTCGTACACGAAGGAGAGCATCAGGTTGAAGCCCATGTGCAGCATCTCGGGATCCGAGTTTTCGCGCTCAAGATCGCTCAGGTTGCGGCCGATGATCAACTGCTGTTCCATCGCCGCCGGTGGGGTGGGCGAAGGCGAGGATTGTGGAGTGGGGAATGAGGAGTAGAGAAGTGGGGATTTTTTTCGTAGAAGTGGGTCTGTGGGTGTGAACAGCGGCATAGAGTTCCGCATGTTTTTGTTGGGCCAAATGTATGCTTCCAGGGCCATAAAACAGTTAATCTAAACTAATATAAAACAACACAGAGTGTCAGATCCGGAGGATCTGAACCGTCCAGACTACAGAAATCAACGTTTCAGATTCACTCAATGATGTACGATTTATGATGTCCTCGCTAATCCCCGCTTATCCCAGAGCCGACCAACCGTTCCAAACTCAGCGCACCAACCACCCCCACCACTTCTCCACGAACTTAGCCAACCACCGCAAGCAAAAAAATTCTTCCCGTCGCCGCCGGGTGAGCTCGCCCGCCAACCACCCCGCCAGCCACCACGCGAGCAGGAGAGGGCTCGCCCACCGGCCACCACGCGAGCAGGAGAGGGCTCGCCCACCGGCCACCCAAACGGGCCACCAAGTGAGCAAGCAACCCCGCCGACTGAGCTCGCCTACCGGCCACCCCGACGGCCATCACGCGGTCAGGCGAGAGCTCGCCGGCCGGCCACCCCGACGGCCTCTTGGGGCCATCGGATACAGGTGCGACATCGTCAATTATTCAACAAAAAACAGCGGCGGGCACGAGGTAACGGCGGTGGGGGGCACCAGCTATGGCCTATGGGGATCTTTGCTCTTCTCCTGAATTTCTTTCATCCGTATACAGATCCTCCCTACTCCCGTCCCAGCATGATTCGCACGTTGGCGAGACATCCACAGCGGCACTGTATTTTCTCGAACCGGATCCGCTGACTTTTCTTCAAATTCAGGTGATTTGATTTAACTATTGATTGGATGTTCCATCTCAGGCGTTAGTGGTGTTTTCTAGATCAATTTTGCCACTTTAGAAGGAGCAAATATGATTGCTACTGTGATTGCAGTTTTAAGTAAATGCTGTGGTTCTTGCTGGGCATTATCTTCTCAATTTATGGAGATTTTGATGGTAGAGAGGGACAACTTCTTGCAGGTAGATTGGATTGGCTGTTTTCGAATGCAGAAATCATATCAGCACACAGGACCCGATCTAGACAGTACTACTTCCTGGGATGGATGCAGGTAATTATTTTTTGTGTTCATAATTTTTCCTCGGTCCTGCATGAATCAAGATTAAGATAACACTTCATGCTTTTTGTTCTACCTGCGAGTGCTCTAGAACGCTTTGCCATTTGTTTTGGTAACCTTTTATTCGCCACAAATAAAGTTAAACTTTGTAATTGCAGAAATCATTTGTTTCTCTATGAAAAACTCATATACATGAATGATTAAAATGCCAAGATTACGTCTGTATTAATCAAAGGTATCCTAGAAGTTTCACAAGTAAAGTAGCAATCCTTCAAGTATCTGTAAGCATCATATTATTTTGTAGCATCCATGGTTGATTCTCCCATAACGTGCTTTTCTCCATCGCCTCACTGCTGCCTCATTTTTCTCTTGGTGTCAGGCTACTCAATTAAGTCTCTTTGCTGCTGCAAATTCCTCATGTGTGCGCATGGTGTCACTTCCTGAGAGAGCGGACGCAAGGAAGGAGGAAGAATGCGATGTGGCCGTTGGTTCTGTGGCGAACCAGGGAGATAGCAAAGGATAACGAAAAGCTATCTGGCGAGTCAGGTGGCCCCCTCGAAGGTTGCGTGCAAGCCGAGCGACTTCAAGGACGCCAGGCACCCGTACCCGGCTGCGCGCCCAAGCATCGCCCCTCTACCACACTTGGCGTCATGCAGCACGCGCTCGAGGCCCCAAAGGACGTGACATGTTACACATGCGGCCTGACCATTGCAAAAAACAGAGGCATCCAGGTACAAACCAAGCTCGGCGGTGCGCACCTCGGCACAACCAAGGTGCATATTGCGTCGACACAAGCACAAACAACAGCAGCTGGAGGCACTTCATGCACTCTTTGAGAAGTATTTCATTCTCCTCATGTTCGTAATATGTGCAATTTACAAAGAACACGGATACGGCTACAATGGATACTAACAAAGTTTAAAATTTGTTAGATTTAAGTGCGAGTTTGCCTAAGCTTTTACGCAATATACTACCCTGTTACATTTTCTGAAGTTATTAAAAGGAGCGATGAGTCTCTGCCGGATGAGTATCCACTGATACCAGTTTATTCTGTCAAATTATGTTGTGCCTACACTAGCTACAAGGCTTGTGCGGGAGCAAAATTTGTTGGGTATTATTAGTGATGTTTGACTGTTCTATTTCCTTCTAGCGTTACCCAGTCACATTGCACAGATGGAATATTATTACTTTCCAAGCATAATTGCTATGTTTT
Source organism: Dactylis glomerata (assembly GCA_007115705.1). NCBI lineage: Eukaryota > Viridiplantae > Streptophyta > Magnoliopsida > Poales > Poaceae > Dactylis > Dactylis glomerata. The sequence goes on from QXEO01000184.1 coordinate 2,522,132, forward strand.
GCCAAAGCTGCTGGTACTATTCCTGTTTAACATATTTCTATTTATTTCATTTGTCGTGATGCTCGCAATTTTCTAGCTTTGCTTGAGGATACTTTGACTTGTAACAAGGGTGGATCCTGTAGACAGGAAGGTGACTCTGAATGCGAATCAAGGATCCAGTAAGACTATGTTGCAGATTATCATGAGGTGCTTGATTTTTCTTTCTAAGCGGACACTTGATGCAGATAGATCAAGGAGGGATGCCTTGGGCTGGTAATTAACATCGCAGGAAAGGGAATGATGCAAGAAAATAGTAGTGCACGAGATGTAAAATTGTACATGAAAATGCCATTTCTATTACTCTCATTGATGACAGGTTTTATATGATCACAGAGATTCAAGAATTGTTTCTTCTACACATATTTGACACCTATTTGAATGCCAGGATGTCCATCTCCAACGTCTCAAGTGTGTGTGCGATTCAAGCCACTCAGCCACAAAGAGAGAAGGCTAATGGTGAAAACCTCTGCTTCAAGAAATTGGACTCTGACTCTTTTGTTTTGAAGGTTTGGACACTCTTCTACCTTAGCACATGGATGAAATGTTCTCGTACAGTTTCTTGTGAGATTTCTCGTACAGTTTCTTGTGAGATGCTTATATGTATTTTGATCCAGAGCACTGAATTCTTAATATTAGCGTTCTTGATATCCCCGCACAATTACATAATAAGTTGGTAGGTATTAGCAGGAACAGAACCAGTAGATAATAAAGTTGGGAACAAATGCCTTATCTGAATTTCCTTTTGTTGCACATGTATTATTCAGGAGAAATTCCTGTGAAGTGTAATCTTGATGGCACGCATTTGGGTTTCCTCATGCTTGATTAGTGCCTTTCTTCATGATGTGTTACACAATACTTGGGTTAGGATGAGCGGGATGAACCGATGAAGATGTCATATTCATCTATGACAAGGTGTTCTATGATTTCGTGGAACACTGATGTCTATAATTTCCTTGCAGCGCCCATTGTTGCAGGTTTTAATTTGCTCTATGATGGCTCGAAACAGCCTGATGCAAACGCCAATGCACACAAATATTTAATGCATGATCCATAGATAAAACTCAATTGTGTGTTAAGTGGGGTTTGACTTATTAGGGTCTCAAACTCAACCAAGGAGTACGAGATTTTGTCATGCGCATCGGGATAAACTTATTTTTTGAATATTAGTTTTCTGTATTTATTAGCACGAGTTGCATGAATATTTTTGTATAGTGTACATTATTATTCATATGTGATGTTTTTATATATTAGTTAATAATCTACTTTATTGACTTGTTCAATATATTTAATAAAAAATAAATTAACGTGCGTGCACGTACACATTTACTAGTCGGATCAAAAAAGGTGATTTGTACATCTTAGTGTAAAGTTTATATTTGGAAATTCAATTCGCTTTCAGATGCATATGCTTCCTCTACCTAAAAAAAATATAGTCAATGCTGGGCGACCTCCGGGGGCTAGAAACTTTCTAGCCCCCGCATGGACAGAGCGACACATGTCCTCTGTCAAAGAAGGACAACTAGGACGCGATTGGTAGCCTGTAAGAAGTTGAACCAGGCCCAGGGAAGCCAAGAACCCGTTGATTGGATTCCTGACCCAAGCCTGCGTGGTGGCCCGTACGCTGCTCAAAGCACCGTTCGCCCAGGCCCCGGGGGTACGCTCGAATCAGTGGTATCCCTAGAGCCACCCTCGTCTCTGGCTCCCGTGAGCCAAAAGTGGTCAACACCCGCACGAGCGGCTGCGACCATGGAGATGTCGCGAGCTCCCGCGCGCAGGCAAAAAAGGGGGCGGGATGATTTCGTCACCTCCCGCCGAGACCGCCCCTCTATTTCTACCCCCTCCTCTCACCTCCGAGTTCGAAATCGTCATTTTCCCTCTTCAAGCTCTCTTTTCCCGCGCGCAAGGAAGGTAAGTAGGCGGTGTTGGCGGCGACAGCGGCTGGGCTACTCCGACCACTTCTTCGACAAGGATTCACCTCCGTCCACCTCCAGCCATGACTATAAGTACCAACACCATGACATCTCGAGCACATTCATGTTGTTAGGGTTAGATCTGTGACTTATTTTGCTTAGATCTGTCCCTGATGTCGGCTTGTAGCAAAGATCTTGGCATGTGTAAGCTTAGATTCGTTGATCTGTGAGTATTAGCATGTGTAGCAAAAATCTTGGCATGTGTAAGCTTCTTGTTCTTTGTATGCCTAGAATTTGTTCATGTAGGCTTGTAGTCATGATCTGCTTTCTACATTGTGCGGCAATGTAGGACTCGTTGTGCTAGGACTTCCTTAGCTAGGCTCTGGTCCCCTTCGAGGAGTCCCAGATCCCTTCGTTTGTCGCTGATTCGCAGCCTCCCCTGGCATCGAAGGTTGTGGACGTGGAGGTTGAGCAGTGTTCCGAGCAACCTCAGTTTGCGCATCTCGGATCGTCTCAGAGCACAATTTAGAGCCTTGTCCAGAGCGTGGAATCGAAGGTTGCCGTGAACATTCCTAAGGCAATGAAGGAGAAGGAGCTGACTGATGCATCCTCAGCTCACAAAACGGCCACTGCGAGCAAGGGCACCATGAAGTGGCTGCCTTTCAAGTCCACCTTTATCCTCTAGAAGATGTGTGAGTTGATCAAGACCGGCGTTTGTACTGACAAGGACTTCAAAGAGGTCCATCTAGTTTCTATTTCCAAGACTCTCTTCTAGCATTGTGGAGCGGAGGTGACTTCTACTCAGGTGTACAACCACCCAAGGAAGTGGAGGACGAGGTGGATCAAAATTAACAAGCTGAGAGATCTGAGCGGTGCTCAATGGGATGAGGGCACCTGCACCATCGTGCTAGATACTGACCACTACCAGGGCCATGTCATGGTTAGCACCTTATGACCTAGGACCGCCCTTTGATCATTCATACCTACATCTAACAATCTTCCTTGTCATCCCTGTTTAGGATCACCCCAAGGACGCCGAGTTCCTCAACAAGCCCATACTGAACTACCATGAGATATCCACCATCTTTGTTGGTGGGATCGCCACCGGCAGGTTTTCCATGGGCTCCAATGAGCCACTAGGCGCACCTTCACCTCCTGCAGAGTACGGGACAGACTCCTAGGAGTCCGAGACCATCATCATCAATGGCGCGGACAAGCCTTTTCCCGCACCACTAGCTGGAGGAAAGAGGAAGAGGGATGCTCTGACTGAGGATGAGGTCCAGACCTTCACCTGCATGACTGAAGCCGTCAAAGATGTCGCGCAAGCGATCAGGGAGAACAAGCCCACCGACGTCCATCCAGACCTCTACAAGGCCGTCATGGACATGCTTGACTACTCCCCGGATGCTCTCATGGCGGCGCTGAACCACCTTGTCGACCACAAGGCCCAGGGCCTCACCTTTGTTGCCATGGCAGACTCCCAGAGGTCCCTCTGGCTCAGGAACTACCTGTCCAAGAACTACTTACCCCTCATGTTTCTTTCTTAGTGGTACGTCATGTTCAGGAGGAGGCAGGCCGGAGTCTATAGCTCATGGAGGATCTGCCAGGCTCAGGTTAAGGGTTTCTTGAACAACATCTACAGAGGGTACCAGACTCTAGAGGAAGCAATGGAGGAGTTCAACCAATTCCTAGCTGATGAGGCAATGGCTTATCAAGGTATGGCTGTTCAAGCACTCCATGCTCAAGGAATGGCTCTTCAAGCCCTTCGTGTTCAAGGTATGCATGCTCAAGCCATGCCTCTCCAAGCAATGGTTGTTGAAGCAATGTCTCACCATGGCGGACACAGGTTTAGAGTTTTCATCATAGTTGTACTGATGGCGGTGATCGCAAGGCTCTTGTTCTTCAAGTAGGTGGTGTACGATCGCATGTTTTGGTAAGCTCACCAGAGTTTGAAAATGGGTAACTCTTAGAACACTAGTGTGGTTAACCAAACAGCTAGACATTGCATCTGCTGGGCTAGGAAATCGGTTTGCAGGCATCCAAACAAATGGTCCAAAGTTGGCTCTCAGAGACAGCGAAATCTGTTGTGGGCAACCAAACAAAATGCCCTAGTTGTTTTTGGCCCATTCGATGCGATCCTAGCCCCCCACCGCCTGCCCCCAGGGAGCCAAAAAAGAGGTGCAGGCTACCAATCGCGCCCCTAGTATCCAGTTCACCCCCGCATCGTTCTCTGTCGCTATATTCTCTCTCCATCTCCATGCCCGCGCCCTCTGCCTCCCGCCTCCATCCCCGATCTATGATGACCCACAAGTATAGGGGGTGTATCATAGTACTTTAGATAAATAAGAGTGTCGAACCCAACGAGGAGCAGAAGATATTGATGAGTAGTTTTGATCAAGGATTCACTATAAATACTAGTAAACTGGTTTTCAGGGGTATTTGGTAATGCAAGGAATTAAAGTACGAGTAAATAAAAGACAATAAAAATAATTGCTGCAAGTGGCCCAATCCTTTCTAGAGCAAAGGACAAGCCGGTTGTGTAACTTATGATGACCAAACGTTCTCGAGGACACACGGGAGTTTCTGTCAAGTGCTTTCGCTTCATACCGCTAAATAATCGTTATTGGTTTGATAAGTGTTATGGGGGTGAACCTGTGCTAGTGCACTACCCTTACTAGGATAAATACACACTTGTGATTATACCCCTTGCAAGCATCCGCAACTACAAGAATGTAATTAAGATAAATCTAACCACAGCCTTAAACTCTAAAATCCTACGCTCCCTGGTGCAATGGTTTCCCAACAGAGGTTTAGGTTTCTGTCACTCCAGCAACCCCACAATTGGTAGCCAAATACACAATGCATTCCACTAGGCCCATAAATGGTGAAGTATCATGTAGTCGACGTTCACATGACACCACTAGTGAAATAGCACCACAACAAATAAATATCAAACCATTAAATATTACTCAACATAATTCCACTACTAACATCTTGACTTCTCCCATGTCCTCAAGAACTAAACGAACTACTCACAAGACATCATATGGATCATGATCAGAGGTGAAATAATGGTAAATAACAATCTGAACATAAACCTTAATTCAACAGTTCCACTCAATAGCATCAACCACAAGAGTAATCAACACCAGAAAAGTTTCCCTTAAGAAATTGACAAGATTCAACTCAAGATGTTACAGCGGGACGGCGTGGTGATGGTGGAGATGAGGGTGCTGGTGGTGAGGATGATGGTGATGATGATCCCGATGAAGTCCAGCGCGATGATGATGACGATGGTGACGATCTCCCCTCTCCGGGAAGGAATTTCCCCGGCAGATTTCTGCCTGCCGGAGAGCTTTTCTCTCTCTGGTGTTTTCCGCCCCGCAGAGGCGGCGGTGTCTATGTCTGAGCCCCCCCCTTGACTTAGGTTTTCGGGGACGATAAAATATGCGAAGGGGCGATGGCAGTAGTGGGCCAGGGTGGCCTCACCATAGGGCGGCGTGGCCAGGGGTGGGTGATACGTCTCCAACGTATCTATAATGTTTGATGCTCCATGCTTGTTTTTATACCATTTGCCAGCTGTTTCGTTACACTTCGTGGCACTTTTATGCATTTTCTGGAACTAACCTATTAACGAGTTGCCACAGTGCCAGTTCCCTGTTTTCTGCTGTTTTTGTGTTTCAGAAGTGATACACAGGAAATATTCTCGGAATTGGACGAAACAAGTTCCTGAAGTCTTATTTTACCCGGAAGCTTCCAGAGATCCGAAGGATAGTAGGAGGGGGGCCACCAGGGCCCCACACACAGGGCTGGTGCGGCCAGGGCCTGGGCTGCGCCACCCTGGCGTGAGGGCGCCTGGCTCCTCCTCTGACATTGCCCCTTCGCCTATAAAGACCCCCCGACGGAAAAAACCTAAAGAACCCGATCAATTTTCCAGAACACATCGCGATCCGCCGCCGCCGTCGACCCGAAGATCGGGAGGGTCCAGAAGCTTTTCCCGGCACCCTGCCGGAGAGGGGAATCGCCACCGGAGGTCTTCTTCATCGCCATGCTTGCCTCTGGAGTGATGAGTGAGTAGTCTACCTTGGACTATGGGTTCATAGCAGTAGCTAGATGGTTGTCTTCTCCACCATGTGCTTCATGTTTAGATCTCATGAGCTGCCCTACATGATTGAGATCACCGTTATGTAATTCTACATGTTTGGTTTGTTGGGATCCGATGAATATTGGTGTTTATGATTGAGTTGCTGTACTGAATATTATCTTTTGTTATCTCTATGTTGTTTATGATCTTGCATGCTCTCCGTTGTTAGTAGCTATCTTGGCCGAGTAGTTGCTAGTGACTCCAAGAGGGGGTATTTATGCTCGATAGTGGGTTCATGCCTCTATTTAACCTGGGGGAGTGACAGAAACCTCTAAGGTTGTAGATGTGCTGTTGCTACTAGGGAGAAAACAACATTCATATGCTCAAGGGCATATGCTTTGTTTACATTACACACTTTGCTTAATGCAATTATCCGTTGTTCGCAACTTAATACTCATGGGGTGTTCGGACGATATCCCCGTGAGTGGATTATTAGTCATAGATGCAGTTGGATGGCGGTCTATGTATTTTGTTGTAATGCCCAGAGTAAATCTCATAGTGATCTTCTTGACATATCACGTTTATCTTTATTCTATCAATTGCCCAACTGTAATTTGTTTACCCAGCATGTGTTATTTATCTTATGGAGAGACACCACTAGTGAACTGTGGACCCCGGTCCTATTTCCATCATATTGCTATCACCTATTTACTTTACTCGCACTGTTTACTTTATTCGTATACTCTATTGTTTTCCACGCGATACGCTCATAACCTTTGTTTCAAGCAAACCGGTGAGATTGACAACCTCATCGCAAGTTGGGAACGAAGTACTTGGTTGTGTTGTGTGCAGGTTCCACGTTGCTTCTGGCCGAAGACGAGTCAACAAGTATCGTTAAATGGCGCCCTTGTTGGAGTGCTACTAAGCCAGTCCGCATCACCTTCAGTCGTTTGTCTCTCCTCTCCAAGAACGATAAACCTTGGTTTCTTAACTGAGGGAAAACCAGCTGCTATACTCATCACACCTTCCTCTTGGGGTTCCCAACGGGCTGGTCATTCACCACGCACAAGGACCGACTGTCAACTTGGCAATCAGCATATGCATCATAATTGTTCTCGCATTAACTTTAACCATTCAAGATGCTTATGATGGGGGCAATGAGAGCTCAAAGCCGGTAAGTACCATAATTTTTGAAGGTTATAAAACTTGCAATCACTGCTTCCCTCTACGAAGGGCCTTTCTTCTACTTTTATGTTGAGTCACCACCTTCTATCTTTATGCACCATTAAGAGAGCATAGTTGTCATTCTTAGTGTAATATGCATTGTCCCAAAGTTCATTGATTGACTCATATTGTTGGTTTCACTTGTTCTTAAATTATTTGTATCTAGTTGCCCTCTTAAACTTGAAGGTGTCCTATGCATTTATGTTTTGCTCTCTTTGAAGGACAAGCTGAAAACCATTTGTATGTTTTTCCTTATGATTTGAACACACGTTTGACTTTCATTGTTTCATTTTCATGATCTTTTGTTTGTGTTCATTTGCATGTTTACAACATGGTTGCTAAGTTCTTATTGTCAAGATTATATCTTACATGCCCATGTTTTAAGTTCTTATGATCCCAGCTCACAAATGCTTACATATATGATCAAGATTGTGTAGGTGCATGTCACCTCAAAAATTATTCTTTTGTTATCACTTACCTACTCGAGGACGAGCAGGAGTTAAGCTTGGGGATGCTTGATACATCTCCAACGTATCTATAATTTTTGATGCTCCATGCTTGTTTTTACACCATTTGCCTACTGTTTCGTTACACTTCGTGGCACTTTTATGCATTTTCCGGAACTAACCTATGAACGAGTTGCCACAGTGCCAGTTTCCTATTTTCTGCTGTTTTTGTATTTCAGAAGTGATACACAGGAAATATTCTCGGAATTGGATGAAACAAGTTCCTGAAGTCTTATTTTACCCGGAAGCTTCCAGAGATCCGAAGGATAGTAGGAGGGGGGCACCAGGGCCCCACACACAGGGCTGGCGCGGCCAGGGCCTGGGTCGCGCCACCCTGGCGTGAGGGCGCCTGGCTTCTCCTCTGACATTGCCCCTTCACCTATAAAGACCCCCCGACGGAAAAAACCTAAGGAACACGATCAATTTTCCAGAACACATCGCGATCCGCCGCCGCCGTCGACCCGAAGATCGGAAGGGTCCAGAAGCTCTTCCCGGCACCCTGCCGGAGAGGGGAATCGCCACTGGAGGTCTTCTTCATCGCCATGCTTGCCTCCGGAGCGATGAGTGAGTAGTCTACCTTGGACTATGGGTTCATAGCAGTAGCTAGATGGTTGTCTTCTCCACCATGTGCTTCATGTTTAGATCTCATGAGCTGCCCTACATGATTGAGATCACCGTTATGTAATTCTACATGTTTGGTTTGTTGGGATCCGATGAATATTGGTGTTTATGATTGAGTTGCTATACTGAATATTATCTTTTGTTATCTCTATGTTGTTTATGATCTTGCATGCTCTCCGTTGTTAGTAGCTATCTTGGCCGAGTAGTTGCTAGTGACTCCAAGAGGGGGTATTTATGCTCGATAGTGGGTTCATGCCTCTATTTAACCTGGGGGAGTGACAGAAACCTCTAAGGTTGTAGATGTGCTGTTGCTACTAGGGAGAAAACAACATTCATATGCTCAAGGGCATATGCTTTGTGTACATTACACACTTTGCTTAATGCAATTATCCGTTGTTCGCAACTTAATACTCATGGGTGTTCGGACGATATCCCCGTGAGTGGATTATTAGTCATAGATGCAGTTGGATGGCGGTCTATGTATTTTGTTGTAATGCCCAGAGTAAATCTCATAGTGATCTTCTTGATATATCACGTTTATCTTTATTCTATCAATTGCCCAACTGTAATTTGTTTACCCAGCATGTGTTATTTATCTTATGGAGAGACGCCACTAGTGAACTGTGGACCCCGGTCCTATTTCCATCATATTGCTATCACCTGTTTACTTTACTCACACTATTTACTTTATTCGCATACTCTATTGTTTTCCACTCGATACGCTCATAACCTTTGTTTCAAGCAAACCGGTGAGATTGACAACCTCATCGCAAGTTGGGAACGAAGTACTTGGTTGTGTTGTGTGCAGGTTCCACGTTGCTTCTGGCCGAAGACGAGTCAACAAGTATCGTTAAACGGCGCCCTTGTTGGAGTGCTACTAAGCCAGTCTGCATCACCTTCAGTCGTTTGTCTCTCCTCTCCAAGAACGATAAACCTTGGTTTCTTAACTGAGGGAAAACCAGCTGCTATACTCATCACACCTTCCTCTTGGGGTTCCCAACGGGCTGGTCATTCACCACGCACAAGGACCGACTGTCAACTTCCCCAAGCTTAGACCTCGCTTGTCCCCAAGCGAAAACTAAACTTAGTAAACATGACCACAGGTTTATGGAGTGAAGTATCGATAATCAAAATACGGACAAGAAGCATCACATTCACCAAGGCACAAATTATAATAGACAGCAACTTTCCTTTATATGATAAAGACTTGCAATAAGTAAAAGGGAATCACAAACAAAGATGCACAGGATAAATTATAATTGATGATGGCAAACCTTAGTTCTTGGTCAGAGAACAATGAACAAACTATACTTGCTTTTGAACGGAGCCTTTTATAACAGAGCTAATATAGCAAAAACCATATGCTCAACGAAACAAACTCTTTGCAATCATAGAAAGCTTTCAAAGATATATTCCTTCAGATAAAAGCATTGTACTAAACAAAAGAAGATAGTAAACATGATTGAACGGATCAACATATGGATGAGTGAAACATAACAACTCAAATGCTTGCTTGAGCTAGAAGGGAATAGGTTGACTCAACATAAAAGTAAAAGACATGCCCTTCGCAGAGGGAAGCAGGGATTAAACATGTGCTAGAGCTTTTCATTTGTAAAACAGAGAATAAAGTTATTTTGAGATGTGGTTGCTTTTGTCAACGACTAGCAACGAAGTTCTTGATATCTTCCATACTAAACAAGTGAGAGCGGTTCCGAGATGTTGATTAATTGGCACAATTGTGCTCTTTAATAGCTTTGCACTCCTCCCCACCTTTTCCTTTCTCAAACCATGGCTAACCGATTCCATCGGGTGCCCACCAACTTTCACATACCATGGAGGAGTGCCTTTTTCTTTTCTTTCTCTTTTTAGATTACAATGGTCTGACCAGCTCCCTTGCAAATTAAAGACGAGCAGATGAAGATGCCTAGTCGAGGGGTACTCAATTTAGTATGTAAGATAACAAACCCATCCACTACGTCCTCATGAGCTAAAAATAGTGGCACAAAATGAGAAGTATTTGAAGGTTTTTGAAAGGTAGCACATGAAAATTTACTTGGAATGGCTTGAAATACCATGCATAGGAATTTATAGTGGACTCTTTGGAAGTAACTTGGTTTTTGGGAGTTGGATGCACGAGAAGTATTCCCTCTCAGTACAGGTTTTTGGCTAGCAAGGCTGGGTAGCAAGCATAAGAGTTGCATGAAACAAACAAACATACATATAATAGGAACAATCATGCAAACTTCCTTAAAAGTACAACGATTTTAACTTAATAATACCACTATTTATAAGCCAAACATGAAGGAAAGCTGAAATGATGTAACTACAAACGCTTCTTTCTTCTTTTCTACTCAAACCTCAAGGTAATGTTACTACTGACCTAGCTAAGTTTGCCAAAACCAACTAAATTTACTCATGCTCCCAAAGTGGTACCAATACTAATCAACAAGACTAATCATATAAGAAACATTGCAAACTAAAATAAAGTGTGCGGAAAGTAAACGATAAACTTCTCATTAATATTTCATTACCGCAACTCACACCAAGGGATACATAGATAACCAACTAAGGAGGATACTTCCACACTGCAAACTATTCTATAAGATAACTTCACTATTTATGATATGACTCTACTTGAAAAGTAAATGAGTAAAAGATAATGATGTGATACCGCGGCACTCCCCCAAGCTTGGAACAAGCCAAGGGAATGCCTATACCAACGACGAATTACTCCTTTGGCGGTGGTGGCGAGTCCTTATCATCATCAGACCTCCAAGGTAAAGGTCCCCCATCAAGGAAGGATGTCTTGGTCTCCAATATCCTGAAACTGGCAGCAGCACTCATTTGTTTAAACCTAGCTTCATACTCACAGTTTTAGTTCTGCAAGTCGTAGAGTTGTGCTTGTAATTTGTTGGTGGTCTCATGGAGTGACAAGATGTCGTTCCAGAGCTCTGCAGTCTCTTTATTGTGCTTAGCGATAAGCTCTTGATTTATCCTATAGATGATGTCCACCTCGCGTTCCGCCATCTTCTTATATTTAAAAACTTCTTGTTCCAGCGCTTTCATCCTGGCTTCGAGACTCCCTTCTCCCATAGGGCCCTAGACATCTTCTATCTGCAAATCCCCATCCTTGAGTGACAACTCCTTTGGATGCATCTTCAGCTCCCTCGTGTACAGATTAATGATGTCCGCAAGAGAGTTCTCCTTGGATGAACCGGACGGAAACATCTATTATTATATATTAAAAGTACATTACAGGCTAACCAGAAATTAGAGAAATCGTTAGAAAATACCACAATAATCAGAAACATCCGGCCGTCCGTTTAACTAACAATATGATATCAGCCAATGGATCGTGTATTAACAAGGAAGTTAAAAAAAGTTCCTTTGTACCCTTTCGATAGTGCCTAACTAATAAGGCCACGTACTCTTCCAAACAACCTAATAGGGCAGCGCACTCTTCCATCAAAAAGAAAAGAAATCTACGTCCCGCGGCCGCCGTATTTTTCTTTGTGACCTAGGTGAGCGCTGATTTATTCCATGTGATTGTACCTTAGTTTTGGTTGATAGTCGGTTCGGTTGTCAGCTTTGGGCTTTTCCGGCGGTCGATTGCACACACGCAAATCTAATTCCATCGGATAGATCTATCTGGTATGGCTGCATGTATCCATATCGTATATGGCTATATGCATGAGATAAGATTAAAGCCTTGCTAATATTGATGTGCATGCAGGGGTGAATCGACCTATATCCCTGAGCGCATAAAAGGGAACACTGATTAGCGATCGCGGTCGGAATTTCGAAATATGGCGGCCGGCATGGCAGTGTGTTTGGGCACAGTAGAATAGGACGGAGGGGCCAGCAGCTTATGCGGAGGGGCCAGCAGCTTGTGCGTCACGACAGGTAGAATACGACGGCAGCAAGGCACGACAATAGCCAAAGAGCGGGGTATGCGATCGGCAAATCATCGTTTGGCAGTGATCAACGCTGATTGATATGATGTTCATTGGACTGTGCTTAGACTTAGACTTCTTTCTTCACAAAATACGCATAGAAACAGTATGCGAATATACGACCCGGCGGCTGACAACTGCCTAATTCTGAATTTTGGAAACCCTCTGATCGTTCGTGCATGCAGCGGAGGCGGCAAGGCACGACAATAGCCAACGAGCCAAGGGTCGTGGCCGCCGGCCGGCGAGACGACATGGCGACCGTCGCGGCAAGGCCGTGAGAGTGGGCATGGAGATGGCACAAGGTAGGAGTAAAATATATTCCCCTGTTTTAAAATATAAGATATTTTAGTTTTATAAAGCAAATGTATCTATATATTTTTTAAACATTAAAAGATATATAAATACATTTGCTTCATAAAGCTAAAATATCTTATATTTAAAAACAGAGGAAGTATTTAATAAAGTCTTGATAGCTGATTAGGGAGTTAACTAACTTATTAGAATTGACTAACCTGATTTTTCTAAATTAGATGAGCTAGAACGTGTCCATGCCGTACCAAATACTCTTTGTAGTATGGCCCAAGCCATGAAAAATACTAACATGATTTCTTGCTGGCTGCTGATCTATTTTTTTAGAGAATGTCAAATATTTCTATCCTTATTTTTGGCGCTGATGGTTTGTAGTTTTTGCAGAATTAGTTAGATCCGCCATGAAAAATGTCACATAGGCTTCTCATCCCAGAAGAGCATCGGGATCATCGACATCAGGAAGTTTTGTCTACCCGAACCATGGTAGTATCTCTTGATTTGCAGCCTAACCTCCATGTTTTTGCAGATGACGAGGAATCAGCCCAGCAAATTGCTCGGTAGCTAGCACGTACGTCGGTACTATATATGCTTTTCCAATCTCACGGAAGGCCCATGTCCGAACACAATGTCAATTTGTAATTATGGCAAGATGCAACCTCGTCATGGAGGTGCGCAGTGCCTCCAAGGAAATCCTGGAATGCATGTGCAGTTGCCTTGCTACAACCAACTTTTTTCAAGATCTCTAATCGTGTATATATATCTCGCGATATTAGAGGAGCTCCTGTAGGGTAAGTGTCCAGTCATGATCGTTTGATACTACACACAAATAATACTTTCTGAGATGACGTAGGATCCATAATGTTTCCTGTGATAATAAGATGATCATGATCCTCATCCGTCACCTGAGGATTTAAATTTTAAAAGCTCATGCTGAAAGGTTCCCAATTGGTAAGTTGCTAATATGCATTATATCAGCTGCTACCTACCTCTCCGTTTTCTTCTAGAAAAAAAGATTGACTGGATATGACCATATTGTTTTGTCATATTTGTTGTGCATACTTAATGTCTTCCAATTATATTGCATTATTCTTGTACAGTTCAGTTCACCCACCTATAAGTAAGGTGGATCACGATAAGAGTTGTATTTAACTTCAGCTGGTATTTTCATGATCCATGTTAATGATGCTTATCCTCGCTTCAAGCTGTGAATATATGCATTGCTTTCTATTGTAACGTTACATGCATTCAACCAATTAATACCATGTAAAAAAATGCTCACCTTACTCGGTTCTATTATTCTCAGTTCCTGATAACTTTCACTGGTGCTCCATTGCTTTTGTTGACTTCAAAATGTATGCATATTGTTTGTCTGGGCTTGATTATCATTAAACTAAAGCATTGTTAGTCATCTGTGGACCTGCAATATAATTATATTTAGTCACTGTAAAGATAATATATACTATTTAGATCACTCCAGAAATTTGCTGGGATATTCTCCTACTGTAGTATATTTTGCAGATGCATAAATCAATGCAATTTTACAACGGTTATGTATGTTAGTCGCTAATATTCCAATATTTGTTTTCTACAAAAGCCCTATGCAACTTCAAAACAGAGAAATCGTTTACTTATTTGCTTTACTTGAGCAAGTATATTGATGCATAATATTTTGCTTTTCTTATGAATATAGAATAATTGTTACCCTTATATTTTGCAAACCAGTAGCATACGTGTTATTAGTTGGTTAACTCAAGAAAGATTGATGTACATATCATTCTTATAATCCATTTTTTTAAAAGGGGAATCCCCGACCTCTACATCAAAGTGATGCACATGGCCTTTATTAAATCTTATAATCCATTGCATCCACATTGTAAGCAAACTTAAATAAACTTAATGCCCATGTTCAATAGGGATGCCCCGATAATAAATACTGGTATATTTGTTATTCTACTCATGCATTCCAATTTTCTAAATGTGAATATATATATGTCATTAACAAAACACGGAGAAATACAACAAAATATAAAGTCTTTCTACAAGTAGTACAATTTTCGTACCTTGCACAAAATATTATTAAATATATAATTGAATGAAATCATAATTTACTTTAATAATGCATTTTCCTAAACTACAAATATGATGCCCCGCCATCGAGCTCCAGTAGCAGTACCTCATGCTCCATTTGTAGGCTCCATTTGTGGGTGAGGGAGATAATTGACGATCTGATCAAATGTTATATAATTAATAGTAGAAGATCAACTAAATAGTAATTTACGCATATATATTGCTTGAGATATATTAAAGGAATCACAACTAAAAAATATATTATAAAGTTAATATTTACCTTTATAACAATTATATTGAATATTTTGAATAAAGATTAATACTATATTAAACATGCAATTCTAGGAATTAGCTAAATATCAAAAAATTAATAGTATATCTATAATTATTTCTTTTTCTAGATATTATAAGAAATTTTAATAAACCATCAAAATGTTGCCCGCGCATGTGCGCGGGCCACCTTGCTAGTTGTAACTCTAAAGCTGAGAACAATCCCCTGACAGAAACAGATCGAAACAAAAACACGACGAAAACACGATATACAAACCTCGGGCAATCTGGGGGGTTATATAGGCGAAAATTAAACATCGAATCGTAGTCACAGGAGGAAACCGGGACGGAAACGAGCTCCGGGGTGCTCTCACCACAGGGCGGCGCGGCCTGGAGTGGGCCCGCGCCCCCTGGTGGTGAGGACACTCCGGACTCCGTCTCCTGCCCGTTTTTGTCTCGTGATTTTTCAAATTAAAAAAAAACAACAAAAATATTAATGAAAAAGTTTAACACGAACCTTTTTTGACTAGAACTGTTACCTATTCGAAAACGAACTCTGCAGGTTCCTGCATATTGTCTTGGATGAATTCTTCCGGAGTCACCGTTTGAATAACATCAACATCTTCATTATGAGAATCTCCAGCAATATAATGTTTGAGTCTTTGCCCATTCACCACTTGTGTAGTGTTATCTTTTAACGAAGCAATCTTTATCGCACATGAGTGGTACACCTCTTCAATAACATAGGGTCCTTCCCATTTTGAGAGTAATTTTCCTGCAAAAAATCTGAGACGAGACCTATACAATAGAACTTTCTCACCAACATGAAACTCTCTCTTAAGAATTCTATTATCATGCCATTGGTTGACTTTCTCTTTGAAAAGTCTGGCATTCTCGTAAGCTTCGTTTCTCCACTCATCTAAAGAACTCAAATCAAGCAACCTTTTCTTACCGACGAGTTTAAAATCCCTATTAAGCACTTTCACTGCCCAAAAAGCTTTGTGTTCTAATTCTAAGGGCAAGTGACACGCTTTTCCGTAAACTATCTTGTAAGGAGACATGCCCATGGGGTTCTTATAAGCAGTTCTATAAGCCCATAAAGCATCGTTTAACTTGCTAGCCCAGTTTTTCCTAGATCTATTGACAGTCTTCTGCAAGATAGACTTGATCTCT
Organism: Dactylis glomerata; assembly: GCA_007115705.1. NCBI lineage: Eukaryota > Viridiplantae > Streptophyta > Magnoliopsida > Poales > Poaceae > Dactylis > Dactylis glomerata. Next base: position 2,538,288 of record QXEO01000184.1, read on the forward strand.
CTATTTGAAAGCTCTACCTGCCCACTAGTTTGGGGATGATAAGCAGAAGCAATTTTATGATTAACGTCATATCTAGCAAGAGTTTTTCTAAAACCACCGTGACAAGGGTATAGATAATAGAGCCTGTCAGTTAAAGTACCCCTGAGGCCCGTTAAGCTAGGCCCAATTGTAATACTAGTCGATATACGAGTTCCTGTCGTATGTCGATACTGTAATCTGTATCGGACCCCTCCCGATCCTTGAGACCTGGCCACCTATATATAGGGGCCAGGAGAGGACGGTAAGGGACAGATTGAAAGCAAGCCAAGTTTAATCTTACGTTTACTTTCGACACACACCTTGTTTGACTGATTTACCATCGAGTTCATCTGACGCCCTACTCCCTTGATCCTAAGTCCTTCATATTGGACATTTGTCGAGTTAACACTCGTCACACCGTGAATAAAATGAGAACCTCCGTCAGTCATAAGATACCTAGGTACACCAAACCTAGGAAAAATAACATCCTTAAGAATTTTTAATGAGGTCTCACCATCGGCACTCTTCGTAGGTATGGCTTCTACCCACTTGGTAACATAATCAACAACAACAAGTATATGAGTATAACCTTCTGAAGGAGGAAAAAGACCCATAAAGTCAAATCCCCAACAATTGAATAACAAGAGTGTAACTCATAGGCATTTCATTACGTCTAGAAATATTACCAACTCTTTGACATTCATCACAGGATAAAACATACCTTCTAGCATCTTTAAAAAGGGTTGGCCAATAAAAACCTGATTGTAGAACCTTTTGTGCAGTTCTATCTCCAACATGATGTCCTCCATAAGCACTACCATGGCATTTTCTCAATATTTCTTGTTGTTCATACTCTAGAACACATCTTCGCATAATACCATCAAATCCTTTTTTATATAAGTGTGGGTCATCCCAAAAGTAATGCCTCAGGTCGTAAAAGAATTTTCTTCTTTTCTGAGCTGTAAAGGTTGGAGGCAAATACTTGGAAACAATAAAGTTAGCATAATCAGCATACCACGGATTCTCTCGCAAAGTTACATTTATTGAAGCCAACTGTTCATTTGGAAAACTATCATTAATAGGAATAGGATCAAAAGAAACATTTTCCAATCTAGACAAATTGTCAGCAACAGGATTTTCAGCACCTTTCCTATCTACAATATACAAATCAAACTCTTGTAAAAGCAACACCCATCTAATAAGCCTAGGCTTAGCATCCTTCTTCGACATAAGATATCTAATAGCAGCGTGATCAGTATGAATAGTAACTTTAGAATCAACAATATAAGGTCTAAACTTATCACATGCAAAAACAACAGCAAGAAACTCCTTCTCAGTAGTAGCATAATTCTTCTGAGCAGCATCAAGAGTCTTACTAGCATAATGAATAACATTCAACTTCTTATCTACGCACTGTCCGAGAACAGCACAAACAGCAAAATCACTAGCATCGCACATAATTTCAAAGGGTAAATTCCAATCAAGTGGTTGAACAATAGGAGCAGTAGTTAAATCCTTCTTAAGAGTTTCAAAAGCTTCCTTACAATCATCATCAAAAACAAATGGTACATCTTTTTGAAGAAGATTAGTAAGAGGCTTTGAAATCTTAGATAAATCTTTAATAAACCTCCTATAGAAACCAGCATGACCAAGAATACTACGAATACCTTTAACATCTCTAGGACAGGGCATTTTCTCAATTGCTTCAACCTTTGCTCTATCAACTTCGATACCTCTTTTGGAGATTTTATGTCCAAGAACAATTCCTTCATTCACCATAAAGTGGCATTTCTTCCAATTTAGAACAAGATTAGTTTATTCACACCTCTGCAAAACTTTATCAAGATTGTGCAAACAATAATCAAAAGAAGTTCCATAGACGGAGAAATCGTCCATGAAAACCTGCGCAATTTCTTCACAAAACCCATGAAAAATAGCAGACATGCATCTTTGAAAAGTAGCAGGAGCATTGCACAAACCAAACGGCATACGTCTATAAGCATAAGTTCCATAAGGACAAGTAAAAGTGGTTTTCTCTTAATCTTGCTTTTTAACAGCATTCTGAGAGAAACCGGAATAACCATCAAGGGAACAAAAATGAGTCTTCTTAGACAACCTCTCTAACATTTGATCTATAAACGGTAAAGGATAATGATCTTTCTTAGTAACTTTGTTTACCTTTCTAAAATTAATGCACATCCTATAACCAACTACTACCCTTTGGGGAATAAGCTCGTTATTCTCATTAGGCACAACAGTTATACCTCCTTTCTTAGGAACACAATGAACAGGACTAACCCATCTACTATCAGCAATAGGATAAATAATACCAGCATCAAGGAGCTTCAATACCTCATTTCTTACCACTTCCTTCATCTTGGGAATTAAGCGGCGTTGATGTTCAACAACTAGCTTTGCATCTTCCTCCATGTTAATAGCATGCTGACATATAGTAGGAGAAATCCCTTTTAAATCATCAAGAGTATATCCCATAGCTTCTCGGTGTTTCCTCAATATTTCCAATAACCTTTCTTCCTCCTTTCCTGAAAGTTTAGAACTGATAATAACAGGATATATTTTCTTATCATCTATATAAGCATACTTAAGATCATCAGGTAAAGGTTTTAATTCAAAAACAGGATCTTCCTTAGGTGGCAAAGTGGTACCAAGATCCTCCACAGGTAAATTGTGCTTAATCAATGGTGGTTGACGAAGAAGAATATCGTCAATCTCTTCTCTTTCTTTCCTAAAAACATCACTTCCATGGTCCTCCATAAATTGTTGCAAAGCATTATTAGGAGCAAGAGCAATAGAGACAAGCTGTTCAACTCGAAAATTTTCATTAGGCAATTCATTTTCATAAGGAGCTTTAGCGAACTTAGACAAATTAAACTCATAAGACTCTCCACCAAACTTAGTCACAACTTTCTCCTTCTTACAATCTATCACAACACTACAAGTATTTAAAAAGGGTCTACCAAAAATAATAGGACAAGTTTCACTAACTTCAGTACCAAGTATAAGAAAATCAGTAGGGTATTTAGTCTTACCACACAAAACTTCCACATCTCGAATAATACCAAGTGGAGAGATAGTTTGTCTATTAGCAAGCTGAATAACCACATCAATCTCCTCCAATTCACAAGGGGCAATCTCATGCATAATTTCTCTGTAAAGCTCTAAAGGAATAGCACTTGAACTTGCACCGATGTCACATAAACCATAATAGCAATGATCGCCAATCCTGACAGAAATAACAGGAACACTTGCTTTCCTAGGCCTACTAGGATGTGAAACAATGTTAGAATCATCTTTACAAAAGACAATATGTTCATCTCCTACATTTTTAGTAACAAGGTCCTTCACTATAGCCACAGGAGACTTAATAGTAATTTGCTCATCAGGTTCTACAGCTTTCTTGGTACTTTTATTAAGCACGCTTATCAAAGTGGAATGCTCCTTTACCTTAGCAGGGAAAGGTGTTTTCTCAAAATAAGGTTCAGGCAAAAAGCGATCAACAGTACAAACTTCAGTAGTTGTAGCAGAAATATGACTAACAGAATCTTTATAAGGCGCATGATATTTGTTCCAATCTTTCTTTGGAACATCACGATAAGAGGCAAAAGCCTTAAAACAGTTAGCAAGTATCTGAGAATCAAGACCATAAACAGTGCTAACATTATGAAAGTCATCGGTTCCCATAAAAGCTTTAATGCATTCATTATCATAATTTATACCTGACTTCCTACCTTTGTCGTTTTCCCATCCTTCAGTATTTTTTTGAATACGATCAAGAATATCCCACTTAGCTTCTTCTTTCATGCGCGTAAATGATCCAGAGCAGGAAGCATCCAATAAATCCTTATCGTGAAGAGTAAGCCTCGCATAAAAGTTATTAATAACAATGTTGCTAGGAAGCTCATGAGTGGGGCATTTGAGCATTAGTGACTTCAATCTCCCCCACGCTTGGGCAATACTCTCTCCATCATGAGGCCAAAAGTTATATATTCGATTACGATCTTTATGAATTTCACTTGGAGGATAAAATTTGGAATAAAAGAGAGGTACAATTTCCTCCCAAGCAATAGATGGACCATCCTTTAGCAGCCGATACCACTCCTCAGGTCTGCCTTTCAGTGATAAAGAGAATAGCTTCCTCTTAACCTGGCTTGATGAAATACCTGCACACTTGAATAACTCGCATAATTCATGTATAAAGAGTAAATGATCACCTGGATGGACAGTTCCATCTCCTGAATAGCAGTTATTCATAACACGCTCAACAATTTTCATAGGTATTTTAAAAGGATCTAATTAAGCGGGTGGTGGTGGTGGTTCATCCACATCCGCAACAGTGGTAGTAGTGTTCCCAAATAGGAAACCAAATAGAGAACTCTCCATAGCAAGATAAAATAAAAATAAAAGAGAGAAATAAAAACAATACTCACAGTGACGGTTACCTTTACCAATTCCACTCTTCAATAGCGCTTCACTCCCCGGCAACGGCGCCAGAAAAAAGTCTTGATGACCCACAAGTATAGGGGGTGTATCGTAGTACTTTCGATAAATAAGAGTGTCAAACCCAACGAGGAGCAGAAGGTGTTGATGAGTAGTTTTGATCAAGGATTCACTGTAAATACTAGTAAACTGGTTTTCAGGGGTATTTGGTAATGCAAGTAAATAAAGTACGAGTAAATAAAAGACAATAAAAATAATTGCTGCAACTGGCCCAATCCTTTCTAGAGCAAAGGACAAGCCGTTTGTGTAACTTATGATGACCAAACGTTCTCGAGGACACACGGGAGTTTCTGTCAAGTGCTTTCGCTTCATACCGCTAAATAATCTTTATTGGTTTGATAAGTGTTATGGGGGTGAACCTGTGCTAGCGCACTACCCTTACTAGGATAAATACACACTTGTGATTATACCCCTTGCAAGCATCCGCAACTACAAGAAAGTAATTAAGATAAATCTAACCACAACCTTAAACTCTAAGATCCTATGCTCCCTGGTGCAATGGTTTCCCAACAGAGGTTTAGGTTTCTGTCACTCCAGCAACCCCACAATTGGTAGCCAAATACACAATGCATTCCACTAGGCCCATAAATGGTGAAGTATCATGTAGTCGATGTTCACATGATACCACTAGTGAAATAGCACCACAACAAATAAATATCAAACCATTAAATATTACTCAACATAATTCCACTACTAACATCTTGACTTCTCCCATGTCCTCAAGAACTAAACGAACTACTCACAAGACATTATATGGATCGTGATCAGAGGTGAAATAATGGTAAATAATAATCTGAACATAAACCTTAATTCAACGGTTCCACTCAATAGCATCAACCACAAGAGTAATCAACACCACGAAAGTTTCCCCTAAGAATTTGACAAGATTCAACTCAAGATGTTACAGCGGGACGGCATGGTGATGGTGGAGATGAGGGTGCTGGTGGTGAGGATGATGGTGATGATGATCCTGATGAAGTCCAGCGCGATGATGATGACGATGGCGACGATCTCCCCTCTCCGGGAAGGAATTTCCCCGACAGATTTCTGCCTGCCGGGGAGCTTTTCTCTCTCTGGTGTTTTCCGCCCCACAGAGGCGGCGGTGTCTATCTCTAAGCCCCCCCCCCCCTTGACTTAGGTTTTCGGGGATGATGAAATACGCGAAGGGGCGATGGCAGTAGTAGGCCAGGGTGGCCTCACCATAGGGCGGCGCGGCCAGGGGTGGGCCCATGCCCCCTGGTGGTGAGCCCACCCTGTGGCTCCTCTCGTCTCCTCCTTCTGGCTCCTTCAGTCTTCTAGCGAAATATAATTTTCTGGTATTTTTCTGGAATTTCCTGATCTTCCGAAACATGGTGTCTTGACGGTCCTTTTTCCAGCAGAATCCTGACTCCGACAGCAATTCCTCCAATGATACTCAAACATGTAAAAACAGAGGAAACATCATAAGTATCATCTATAAATGTGAAATATATTAATGAATAACAGTAAATTATGATACAAAATAGTGATGCAAAATGGACGTATAAATCTACTGCTGCGACCTTGTCCACCACCTCCTCTACCGCACTTCCGGTGAGGCGCCCTTCAGAGCACCTCTCCTAAGCGCATGCAACACTATTCCCCTCCTCCCAGCATCACCTTCCTCTCCCATGGAAGCACCTCGACCTCCCCTGGCAGCACTGCCGAGGTTGCCGGGAGAATACGCTAGTGTGCTTGCCCGTACCTCTGGCATCAGCCGATTGCAGCACTGCTTTCCACCTTATTTGCACCATATATTGGTTATATTCATGCTTTTTGATGATTATTGGGAATAATTCACATGTTCCCTAACTTTATCGGATTAACCTGGGAAAGCCAGAAAACCTCTTTTTCTATGTTTTTAACTGAGGGACCCAAACGGAGTCCAAATTACCTGAAATTTTGGGGGAATAAGTTTTTCCACGGAACAAGACTTAGGAGCGAAGGAGATGCAACAGGGGAGCGACGAGGGCCAAACGGGCATGGCCCGTGCGGTCAGATGCCTGGGCCGCATGGGGCCTACCCGTTCCCCCTCGTAGCTCTGATGTCGTCAATCTTCGTCTCGTTGGATATGTCTTGACCTAAAACCATCTATAAAAAGGGTCCCCCTACGGGTTGCGAAAGGGAGCGCTGCTGAAATACAAAAACACAAAACAGAAGCCTGGGAGATCATAGATTGTAGGGGGAAACTCTGGTGGGGCACTAATACGTCTCCAACGTATCTATAATTTTTGATGCTCCATGCTTGTTTTTACACCATTTGCCTATTGTTTCGTTACACTTCGTGGCACTTTTATGCATTTTCCGGAACTAACCTATTAACGAGTTGCCACAATGTCAGTTCCCTGTTTTCTGCTGTTTTTGTGTTTCAGAAGTGATACACAGGAAATATTCTCGGAATTGGACGAAACAAGTTCCTGAAGTCTTATTTTACCCGGAAGCTTCCAGAGATCCGAAGGAGAGTAGGAGGGGGGCCACCAGGGCCCCACACGCCAGGCTCGCGCGGCCAGGGGCCTAGCCGCGCCGCCATGGGGTGAGGGCCCCTGGCCCCACTTCTGACATCGCCCCTTCGCCTATAAAGACCCCCCGACGGAAAAAACCTAAGTACCCGATCAATTTTCCAGAACACATCGCGATCCGCCGCCGCCATCGACCCGAAGATCGGGAGGGTCCAGAAGCTCTTCCCGGCACCCTGCCGGAGAGGGGAATCGCCACCGGAGGTCTTCTTCATCGCCATGCTTGCCTCTGGAGCGATGAGTGAGTAGTCTACCTTGGACTATGGGTCCATAGCAGTAGCTAGATGGTTGTCTTCTCCACCATGTGCTTCATGTTTAGATCTCATGAGTTGCCCTACATGATTGAGATCACCGTTATGTAATTCTACATGTTTGGTTTGTTGGGATCCGATGAATATTGGTGTTTATGATTGAGTTGCTATACTGAATATTATCTTATGTTATCTCTATGTTGTTTATGATCTTGCATGCTCTCCGTTGTTAGTAGCTATCTTGGCCGAGTAGTTGCTAGTGACTCCAAGAGGGGGTATTTATGCTCGATAGTGGGTTCATGCCTCTATTTAACCTGGGGGAGTGACAGAAACCTCTAAGGTTGTAGATGTGATGTTGCTACTAGGGAGAAAACAACATTCATATGCTCAAGGGCATATGCTTTGTTTACATTACACACTTTGCTTAATGCAATTATCTGTTGTTCGCAACTTAATACTTGTGGAGTTCTCGGATTGATTCGCCACAAGTGGATTATTAGTCATAGATGCAGTTGGATGGCGGTCTATGTATTTTGTTGTAATGCCCAGAGTAAATCTCATAGTGATCTTCTTGACATATCACGTTTATCTTTATTCTATCAATTGCCCAACTGTAATTCGTTTACCCAGCATGTGTTATTTATCTTATGGAGAGACACCACTAGTGAACTGTGGATCCCGGTCCTATTTCCATCATATTGCTATTACCTATTTACTTTACTCGCACTATTTACTTTACTCGCATACTCTACTGTTTTCCACTCGATACGCTCATAACCTTTGTTTCAAGCAAACCGGTGAGATTGACAACCTCATCGCAAGTTGGGAACAAAGTACTTGGTTGTGTTGTGTGCAGGTTCCGCGTTGCAGCTAGCAAGCAAAGCTTGGACGAGGCGCCATATATAAATTGTCCGAAGCTGTCGCAGACTAGCAAGCATCACCTTCAGTCGTCATTGTCTGCTTTTCTCCTGAACGATAAACCTTGGTTTCTTAACTGAGGGAAAACAAGCTGCTATACTCATCATACCTTCCTCTTGGGGTTCCCAACAGGCTGGTCATTCACCACGCACAAGGACCTCTGATCTCCCACATCAACTTGGAGTATCAGCCTCTTTTCTGGCCCCGTTGCCGGGGAAGAGTGGAAGACTTCTGCGAGGGGAGTTTTCGCACGCACATCCTTTACTTTGTTATTGTTTTGCTTTACTTATTTTACCTGCATTGCTTTATATCAAAACCCCAAAAAAATTAGAATCCTTGGTAGTTGTTTTTACTTGTTTACTTTCGTTTTGCTGAAATGGCCAATCCTGAAAACACCAAGTTGTGTGACTTTACTAGCACAAACAATAGTGATTTTATCTGCACTCCTATTGCACCACCTGCTCCTGCTGCAAACTTTTATGAGATTAAGCCTGCTTTGTTGAACCTTGTTATGAAAGAGCAATTTTCTGGTGCTAGTACTAAAGATGCTGCAGCTCATCTCAACAATTTTGTTGAGCTATGTGAGATGCAGAAATATAAGGATGTTGATAGTGATATTATTAAGCTCAAGTTGTTTCCTTTTTCTTTGAGAGGAAAAGCTAAAGATTGGTTGTTGTCTTTGACTAAGAATAGTATTGATTCATGGGCTAAGTGTAAGGATGCTTTTATTGGTAGATACTATCCTCCTGCTAAGATTATATCTCTGCGTAGCAATATTATGAAGTTTACTCAGTTTGATAATGAACATGTTGCTCAAGCTTGGGAAAGAATGAAATCTATGATAAAGAATTGCCCCACTCATGGACTGACTACTTGGATGATTATCCAAACTTTTTATGCAGGACTGAATTTTTCTTCGAGGAACCTACTTGATTCAGCTGCTGGAGGCACTTTTATGTCCCTTACCTTGGGCGCCGCAACAAAGCTACTTGACAACATGATGGTAAATTATTCCGAATGGCACACCGAGAGAGCTCCACAAGGTAAGAAGGTAAATTCTGTTGAGGAAACCTCTTCCTTGAGTGGTAAGATTGATACCATTATGGCTATGCTTGCTAATGATAGGACTCATGTTGATCCTAATAATGTTCCTTTGGCCTCTTTGGTTGCTCAAGAAGAGCATGTTGATGTGAATTTCATTAGAAGCAATAATTTTAACAACAATGCTTATAGGAACAATTTTGCTAGTAACAATTATAGGCCGTATCCTTCTACCAATGGTAATGGTTATGGTAACTCTTATGGTAATTCCTACAACAACACTAGGGCCGCGCCCTCCGAGCTTGAGGTAATGCTCAAGGACTTCATCGGTAAGCAAACTGCTCTTAACAAGTCTGTTGAGGAAAAGTTAGGCAAAATTGATATTCTTGCTTCTAAAGTTGATAGCCTTGCTCATGATGTTGAAATTCTGAAATTAAAAGTGTTGCCTAATGATGTGAAAGAGAACGATGTTTTTGCTACCGCTAATGCTATTCAAGTTGGAATTGATGAAAATATTAGATTGTTAGCGGAATTGCATGCCAGGTGGGAAAGAGAAGATGAGATGGCTAGAAAGATGAAGGTATGTACCATTACTACCTCTAATGATGTTGCTCCTAATGCTAGCAATCCTCTTACTTTGATTGGTGTAGAGAAAACTCCCACTCCTTGTGTTAAAAAGCCTAAAACTGCCAAAACTTTTTCTCAGAAGAGTGCTGAAATTTTTCGGAGTGTGGGAGATGATAGCTCTATTTCCTTTAATGATTTTGATGTTGATGGCTGCAATATATCTGAAGTTATTTTGTTCTTGCAAAAGCTTGCTTTGACTCCCAATGCTAGTTCTTTAAATATTGCTTTTACTAAGCATATTACCAATGCTCTCATAAAAATTAGGGATGAAAAGTTGAAGCAAAAAGCTTCCGTTCCCAAGAAGTTAGAAGATGGTTGGGAACCCATCATTGATATGCATGTTAATGGTTATGATTGCCATGCTTTATGTGATCTAGGTGCTAGTATTTCTATCATGCCTAGAAAAATTTATGACATGCTTGATTTACCACCGCTTGAAAAGTGTTATTTTGATGTTCCTATTGCTGATGTTACTAAGAAGAAACCTTTGGGAAGGATTAATGATGTTCTTATTGTGGTTAACAATAACCTTGTTCCCGTTGATTTTCTTGTTATGGACGTTGAATGCCATGCTTCATGTCCTATTATTTTGGGAAGACCCTTTCTTTGAACTGTAGGTGCCATCATTGATATGAGGGAAGGCACTATCAAATATCAATTCCCACTCAAGAAAGGTATGGAACACTTCCCTAGGAAAAGAAAGAAATTACTTTTTGACTCTATTCTTAGAGCAAATTATGAGCTTGATGCTTCATCACTTGATGTTACTTGATTCACAATTTTCTGCGCCTAGCTCAAAGGCATTAAAGAAAAGCACTCTTGGGAGATAACCCAATGTTTTATTTTCAGTACTTTTTCTTTTATTTGAGTCTTGGAAGTCATTACTACTGTAATGACCGCTCCTTATCCTTTTTATTTTGTTTTTGTGCCAAGAGAAGCCTCTAATTCGAGTGAGGTAAAGATTTGGGGATGTTGCTGTCCTGAAACTGTTTTCGGTGCTGCACCGTAAACATTCGTATAAATTCTCTGTATATCTTTTGGACCTGCGATTTCTTGTGCATATGCCCCAGGTTATATCCAAACTTTTGTTAGTTGAACACTTTTTTATTTGAGCAACAGAAAACCCCTCAAAAATTCGACCTTTTCCAGCTGTTCAGTTTTGACAGATTTCTGCCAATATTTGTGTTTGCCACTTTATCGCTTTCTTTTGAGTTCTTTTGATCACGGAACTTTTGGAGAAATTGCTACAGTAGTATTTGCTATATATGTGGTGGTTTTGAGTTGAAACCTGAAGCAAAAAGAGGATTGATTATATGTTATGCTTACACTAATGTTGCTAATAGAATTGTGTTTAGTTTTGTATGAAGGAAGTTTTCAAGTGTAGAGATTGGAGAATGATGAGATGAGTTGAAGAATGGACAAAATCTCAAGCTTGGGGATGTCCATGCATCACCCCAAGAAATATCCAAGAAGTACAAGCGTCAAAGCTTGGGGATGCCCCCGAGGCACCCCTTCTTCATCGGCAAAAATCAGGTCACCTTTCAAAACACTATATTTTTATTGCTTCATGCACTATGTGTTTTTCTTGGAGCGTGAGTTGTTTTAGTTTTCTTAGTTGGTTTGTTTTGTTTGCTGCAATAAAAGATTGGACACCAACAAATTTCCTTTGGAGGAGATATACTCGTTTTCATTTGCCAAGAACGCTCTAGTTTTCACTCTTATTAAAAATCGAGTGTTCTTCTTTTTCTGCTACTGCTTTTGGTTTTCGTTTTCGCCTTGATTTGCATTCAGACATTGTCATATCTTTTCATCAAGGTGTATTTTTGCCTCTGATATTTATTGGTTTTCATCAAAAGAGGTGTTTTTAAAATTTCAAATGTTGTTGGAAAAGAGAAAAAGCTTTGTGCAAAATAGTGGTACAAGAAGGAGCTTGTGTAGACTGCGGCTTAGGCTTTTTCATGTCATGCTTGATGTCTTTTTGATAGTATGCTTAGTGGTTTTGCTGTAGCATGACTTGTCTCAAATAACTGAGATTGCTTAATGAGCCTTTGAAAAAATCATGCGTTGTTTTTATTGTATGGAAGCATTATTTTGGTTTTCTCCTTGATGCTTTATTTGGGTTGACTTGGCGCATGCTCACACATGTTAGACTCCTACAAAGTCGCCAAAAGCCTCTATGATCATTTAGTTTTTGACTTTTGATGCCATCTTATGCTTCTTTTAATATCGCTTTGTCGCTTTGCATGATTATGGCCATTATTGCTCTCTTAGTTGGTCGCTCCCAGTCTTTTGCTAGCCCTCGCATTGTACTGAGTATGAGCTCTACTCGTGCATCCAACTCCTAAAAGCCAAAGTTTTCCAAAGTGTCCACCATACATACCTACTAGCAATTTGCTATTCCAAGTAAATTTGACTTGCTTTTATTTTTCTCTTCAAATTAAACTCTTACCAGTGTTATGCGAAATTCGGTCAGTAAATCTCTCACGAACCGGAAGGCACACTTTACTTTTTCCTGTTCTTAAAAATTTGACATTGTGGTCTCTTATGTTGAGTTGTTATGCTTGCAAGTTGTAAGTTGGATTCTAGCCCAGCCATGCAGTCATGGGCAAGCTTTCAACATTGCACTTCTTAATTGAGTTGATATCGTGATCTTTTGTTTATGGATGCCCGCGGTGTGAAATGAATTGGGAATCTTGTGGGGATCATGGAGTTTGTATATGTGTTAGGGAAACGCCGGGCCGCCAATCTAAGCCATGCATAATTCATGGTGGAAATTTGCAGCATACCCATGGTGAACATACGACGACGCATCTCACAATAAAAAGCTAAACAAATGGCAAATAAAAGAGATGTCGAGGTGTTCATTATCTGCTTGTCCTGTCATTTTGCTGTGGGCTTGTTCCATGTCATCGGGCACGGAGGTACCCCATTGGCGGTTCTCAATGATATGCATATATTTACAATGACAAGAGCCTTGCTTGGGACTCTAAGTAAAGTAGCATGAGGTTTGGGTACTCGTATTCACGGGGCACGAGGTTTTCAACTTATGATTTGTCAAGCATATGCATCATAATTGTTCTCGCATTAACTTTAACCATTCAAGATGCTTATGATGGGGGCAATGAGAGCTCAAAGCCGGTAAGTACCATAATTTTTGAAGGTTATAAAACTTGCAATCACTGCTTCCCTCTGCGAAGGGCCTTTCTTTTACTTTTATGTTGAGTCACCACCTTCTATCTTTATGCACCATTAAGAGAGCATAGTTGTCATTCTTAGTGTGATATGCATTGTCCCAAAGTTCATTGATTGATTCATATTGTTGGTTTCACTTGTTCTTAAATTATTTGTATCTAGTCGCCCTCTTAAACTTGAAGGTGTCCTATGCATTTATGTTTTGCTCTCTTTGAAGGACAAGCTGAAAACCATTTGTATGTTTTTCCTTATGATTTGAACACACGTTTGACTTTCATTGTTTCATTTTCATGATCTTTTGTTTGGGTTCATGCCTCTATTTAACCTGGGGGAGTGACAGAAACCTCTAAGGTTGTAGATGTGCTGTTGCTACTAGGGAGAAAACAACATTCATATGCTCAAGGGCATATGCTTTGTTTACATTACACACTTTGCTTAATGCAATTATCTGTTGTTCGCAACTTAATACTTGTGGAGTTCTCGGATTGATTCGCCACAAGTGGATTATTAGTCATAGATGCAGTTGGATGGCAGTCTATGTATTTTGTTGTAATGCCCAGAGTAAATCTCATAGTGATCTTCTTGACATATCACGTTTATCTTTATTCTATCAATTGCCCAACTGTAATTCGTTTACCCAGCATGTGTTATTTATCTTATGGAGAGACACCACTAGTGAACTGTGGATCCCGGTCCTATTTCCATCATATTGCTATTACCTGTTTACTTTACTCACATTGTTTACTTTACTCGCATACTCTACTGTTTTCCACTCGATACGCTCATAACCTTTGTTTCAAGCAAACTGGTGAGATTGACAACCTCATCGCAAGTTGGGAACAAAGTACTTGGTTGTGTTGTGTGCAGGTTCCGTGTTGCAGCTAGCAAGCAAAGCTTGGACGAGGCGCCATATATAAATTGTCCGAAGCTGTCGCAGACTAGCAAGCATCACCTTCAGTCGTCATTGTTTGCTTTTCTCCTGAACGATAAACCTTGGTTTCTTAACTGAGGGAAAACAAGCTGCTATACTCATCATACCTTCCTCTTGGGGTTCCCAACGGGCTGGTCATTCACCACGCACAAGGACCTCTGATCTCCCACATGAACTTGGAGTATCAGGCACTGCCGAGGGTTAACTCAAGAAATGTCCTAGATGAAGGACTTAGGATCGGGGAGATAGGGCGTCGGATGAACTCGAAGGTGAAATCAGTCAAACAAGGTGGCTATCGAAAGTAAACGTGGGTGTAAACCTGGCTTGCTTTCAATCTGTCCCTCACCGTCCCCTCCTGGCCCCTATATATAGGTGGCCAGGTCTCAGGGATCGGGAGGGATCCGACACAGATTACAATATCGACATACGACATGAACTCGTATTTGACTAGTATTACACTTGGGCCTAGCTTAACGGGCCTCAGGGGTAGCTAACTAACGGGCTCTATTATCTATACCCTTGTCAGTAGCCCCCGAGATTCTACCAGAATTTAAGATTCGGGTTGAATCTCAGATCTTCAAATCTTTGACTTGATCAGCTTCTTTGACTTCTTCTTCAAATCTTTGACTTGGTCTTTCGACTTAAGTTTTTATAATAATGTCTTGCAAGGGGTTTCGATGAACAAGCCTGACAACTCTGACGGATCAAGAGGCCAATTAACTGCCGGAACAGATACTTGTCACCTACTTCAAATTCAATCCCCTTGGACTTGAATTCGGGAAACCGGTCAAACCCATTCTTTTGCCGCATTTAGGCCTTACAAAGAATGAATCCCAGTGGTTCTTAGGGTACCGAGTGCGTCCACCAGGATTTTCTTCGCGTCGTGGACACGGATAAGTTCCAGCAGAGCGCATCCATGTGCGTATACCGGGCCACGCAGGACGGATCCCGGGGTCTTATCTTCATGGTATATTTCAACCACGGCATTCAAGTTTTGTCGCGATGACGCAACTCGAGAATTATATTTCGCAGCCTTGTTTGACTGATTCAATATACAAACTTTTCTGAGTTTATCCTTTTTAACTTTCATGAATAACTCCCGATGGGAGTAATCGATGTTCATTTTGTCGGCAATGTAGCCAAAATTCCTTGCTGATGAGATGCAACCAATTATGTCTAAACCTCATGTCCATCAACTTGTTTTTATTACCAGCTTCGATTCCTCTCCTTCCTTTTGTCGACTTCTTCCTATCGGGTGTGCGACAGCGCTCCTGATGGGAGTAGCCCCCGAGGCTATAGCCAAAAAATTTGGGTATAGGCTCAAGAAAATAGATAGGCTTGTTCCATATATTTCTTCTCGCGACATTTTGTCAACTTTAGTCACGTTTTCAATTGTTCTTTCCTTCTTATGACGCAAGCCCCTGAGTCAAAGACGAGGTGAACTTGTGCTTTTTATAGATACTTTCTTATCTCCTGCTCTCTCTTCTCTTTCTTTTTTTTGTACGCATCCTTTTCCTTGATACGTTGATTCTCCTGTAGTATCTACACTTTAAAAACCTAGAAGTATATTTTGGGCCTTTCTTCTCCGGAGGCCCATTAGTACGTGCTTATAAATAAAGCAGGTTTGGCCAGGGTAAAAACCCTAACTCCTTCATTAGTTCCTTTCTCCGCTACATCGTCTTCTTCTTTCTTATCCCATCTAGGGTTTTTTGCTCCCAACGCTTGTCTCCATGGCCGATGCAAGCAGATCGTGCTTAAACATCGGCGCCCCGGTGGAGAAACGGGGCCGCGGCCGCCCCCGCGGTAGCAAGAACAAGGCTACCGCCACAGCTGCAGTGGCATCATCGTCTGCTCCGGTGAAGCGACGCCCCGGCCGTCCGGCCAGGAGTAAAAATAAGATCAAGGTGCCATCCACTACACCAGGTCCAAGTGCTCCTTCTGCGAATGCTTCTCCTCCCAGAATCTATTCCTTTTTCTGCATTGCCGGCGCGCAGTGTCATCAGATTCAGCGCTTACCGCTAAAATTCACCAAGTTTATGGATGGGTGAGAACTGCGAGAAGCGGTTCTTCATGAACACTCTGGGGGAGGAACTCCCTATGAAGTGGAGGTTTGGTACGATGGCGCCGGTGAGCAGTATTTCAAGGGCGGCTGGTCACAGTTTGCGGAGGATCACGACCTCCATCAAGGCTTTTTCATGACTTTTGACTTCCACATTGGCACGTCGAAGTTCGACGTGAGAATCTATGACGGCACCTAGTGCCAGAAGGAGTATGAAGCCAAAGTGCATTTTCACTAGTTTTCTCTTTTATGTAATCTCTTTCCCTAGTTGTTCTTCCTCATGCTATCTGTAATAAGTAATCGTATCTGGATTATGTGTTTACCTTATTAATAGACCATGGGAACAAATCATGGTTCCGAGGTGTGCGCATTAATATTTTACCGGGTTCCTTTGAACCGTTTATGTCGCTGCCAAAATATCGGGTTGCAATCAACCTTGTAGTATGCCTCAGATAATCACAAATCTCGATAACTCGCTAATATTATTTCGTACGACTCGAGGGTCTGAGCCCCCGAGTGGAAAGTAAAATATTTACACAGATTGTCGATTTGACCCAAGGAACCCGACCTATGGCCTCATGTTCTGGGTTCGGAGGGTCATAACTCGAAAAACTCTTTGTCGCCTTATATTGCCTATGCGTAGAACCGTCGTAGTTGCTCTGCATTCCACGGGTTACTCTCGTCTTTCCCTGTTTTCTTGTCTTGTAGTCGATAAGCTCCTCCTGGTATTACTTCTGTCACGATGTACGGTCCCACCCATGGGGACTCGAGTTTTCCATGGCTATCTTGCTTGAGTCATAGAACCAGATCTCCCACCATGAAAGATCATGTACGAACTCGACTACTGTGGTAGTTTCGTAGATTTTGCTATATTGAGTAGCTCTAGCTAGTGCTACGTCTCTTGCTTCATCGAGTGCATCGACATCATCCTGAAGTGCTTCTGTGGAAGTTGTCTCATCATATGCTGCGATTCTTGGAGCTTCATGGGTGATCTCAACTGGAAGAACGGCTTCTGCGCCATGGACCAGGAAGAAAGGCGTCTCTTGAGTAGCTGCATTGGGTGTAGTTCAGAGACTCCAGAGTATGGAGGGCAGCTCATCTACCCAGGCGTGCTTGGCTTTTTCGAGGGGTTCTAACAGCCTTTTCTTTATCCCATTGCATATCAAGCCATTGGCTTTCTCAACTTGCCCGTTTGTCTTTGGATATGCCACAGATGCGAATTTCAATTTTATTCCCAAACTTTCACAGTAATTTTTGAACTCCTTTGATGTGAAGTTTGTCCCATTGTCTGTGATGATGCTGTGTGGTACTCCAAAGCGAAAAACTATTGACTTGATGAAATTGATTGCCACTGTAGAGTCTTGGGTTGTCACGGGGGCTGCCTCTACCCACTTAGTGAATTTGTTGACTGCTATTAGCATATAAACATGCCCTCCTGGCCAAGATTTGTACAGTTTTCCCACCATGTCAAGACCCCATTGTGCGAAGGGCCAAGATAATGGTATTGGTTTTAACTCCGCTGCTGGTGCATGTGGGCTAGATGCAAAACGTTGACAAGCTTCGCACTTCCTTACTATATCTTTCGTGTCTTCAATGGCTGTGAGCCAATAAAAGCCTGCACGAAAGGCTTTGGCTGCTATGGCCCTGCTGCTGGCGTGGTGTCCACATACCCTTGCGTGGATGTCCTTTAAGATTTCTTGTCCTTCTTGAGGAGTAACGCACCATTGCAGAACGCCTGTTATACTTCTCTTGTATAGTTTTCCTTGTAACACGACAAAAGCCTTGGATCATTGTATTATCCTTTTCGCTTCCACCGTATCTTCGGGTAGTGTTTTGTTTACCATGTACGCCAAGTATGGTTGCATCCAAGTTTCCTCGATCATCATGACTTCTTCGGGTTCAGCTGTCCCGCGATTATCAGCCCCCGAGCCATTTGTTTGGTTCTGGACTTGTTCTCCTGCAGTCGAAACTTTGCTGCTTTTTATTGATCTTTCTATGATTTCTTCCCAAAAGACTCCTTGTGGTATGGGTAAGCACTGGGACCCGATATTTGCTAAAGTGTCGGCTTCCTCGTTGCTAGCTCTACTGACATGCGAAACTTCGCATCCGTCGAATGTTCCCTCCAGGTAATAATATAAGTTTCTATATGCTGTCATATTGTCGCTGATGGCGTCGCACTTATTCATCACTTGTTGGACGACGATATTCGAATCTCCAAATATTTTCAGTCGAGTTGCTCCACATGCTTTGGCCATTTTCATCCCATGGAGCAGCGCCTCGTATTCGGCTTCATTATTGGAAGCTTGAGGAAAACTCATCCTCAACACATATTTCAACTTGTCGCCTTGTGGTGATATCCGGACTACCCCTGCTCCTGCGCCTTGGACTCTTTTTGATCCATCGAAGTACATTGTCGACACACTCGATAAATCTGGTGGCCCTGTGTTTTGTAACTCCAGCCACTCTGCTGTGAAATCTGGTAGAACTTGGGACTTGATCGCCTTTTGCTTTTCATACGTGATGTCCAGGGGCGATAGCTCGATTCCCCATAAAGAGACACGTCCTGTTGCTGAAGGATTGTTCAATATATTGGATAGCGGTGCTTCGTTGACCACTATGATTGGGTGGACCACAAAATATTGCTGTAATTTTCGTGTTGTTGTGAATACGTTGTATGCAAGTTTCTGATAGTGCGGGTACCTTTGCTTCGTCGGAGATAGTACCTCGCTGACAAAATATACTGGTCGTTGGACTCCATGAGCTTTTCCTTCTTCGCTTCTTTCAACTACCAACACTGTGCTTACCACTTGATGTGTTGCTGCAATATATAGTAGTAGTGGCTCCTTTTCTTTTGGTGCGACCAACACCGGTGGTGTGGAAAGCACTTTTTCAGTTGTGCAAAGGCTGTGTCTGCTTCTTCTGTCCACTCGAATTTGTCGTCTGATTTTTTCATCAATGCATAAAAAGGGAGTACTTTTTCTCCTAGTCTTGCAACGAATCGACTTAGTGCCGCGACGCGTCCTGCGAGCTTCTGTACATCGTGCAGCTTTGTGGGCTTACCCATCGTTAATATCGCTTGGATCTTCTCTGGATTTGCCTCTATTCCTCTTGCGGATACCAGAAATCCCAGTAGTTGTCCTGCAGATACCCCAAAAGAACATTTTGTCGGGTTAAGCTTGAGCTTGTACCTATTTAAGTTGTCGAAGGTCTCTGCTAAATCACTGATTAGTGACTCTTCTTTTCTCATGGTAATGACCACGTCGTCGATGTAGACTTGAATGTTTCATCCTATTTGACTTCCGAGGCAATTTTGCATCATCCTTTGGTAGGTTGCTCCTGCGTTTTTTAGGCCGAAAGGCATGACTTGGTAGCAGAACACGCCATAAGGTGTTATGAAAGCTGTTTTTTCCTCATCCTCTTTCTTCAACTTGATTTGGTTATAGCCAGAGTATGCATCCAGGAAGGAAAGCATTGCGCACCCTGCTGTTGAATCAATTATCTGATCAATGCGAGGTAGAGGGAAGGGATCCTTTGGACAGTGCTTGTTGAGAGACGTATAGTCGACACACACTCTTTGTACATCTGTGTTTTTCTTGGGTACTATAACTGGATTAGATACCCAAGTCGATGTTTTGATTTCTCAGATGAACCCTGCGTTTTTGAGTCTATGTAGCTCGGATGCTATTGCTTTCCTTTTGGGTTCATCGAATCTTCTCAATGGTTGTTTGACTGGCTTTGCTTTGGGATTGATGTTTAGTGCGTGCTCGACGAGTTCCCTGGGAACCCCTGGCATGTCTGAAGGACACCAGGCGAAGATTTCCCAGCGCTCACGGAGAAACTCGACGAGCGCGCTTTCCTATGCGAGATCCAGGTTTACTGCTATAGAGGTAGTCTTGTTCGGGTCCGTGGGGTGGACCTGGATTTTCTTCGAGTCTTGAGTTGCATCGAAAGCCTGGTCTGGCAGGGATCGCCCGACGTCGGGTAGTACGTTGTGGTCGGTTTCACCTTTTAGCCTTGTGTATTTAGCTGTCATGCCGAAGGTCTATGCCAACCTGTTGAATTCCTTGTCACAAGTGTTAGATACTTCGAAGCTGCCTTGAACTGTGATTGTTCCTCTGGGCCCTTGAATTTTTAGCGTAAGATATGCGTAGTGGGGCACTGCCATGAACTTTGCAAATGCTGGACACCCCAGGATTGCATGATATTGTGAAGGCCAATCCATGACTTCAAATTCTAGCTTCTCTTTGCGATAATTGCTGCTATTACCGAAGCAAACGTCGAGCTCTATTTTCCCGAGAGGGTAATTTGCGCTCCCCGGTACTATCCCGTGGAAAGAACAATCTGTTGGCTTTAGACTATCCAATAAAATGCACATTGCCCTCAGAGTTCTTGCGTATATTAAATTTATGCCGCTTCTTGCATCCATAAATACTATCCCGATATCGTATCCCCCTATTTGCGCCTTTAGTACCATTGAAGTGTGCCCTGGCCTGGGAACTTTTCTCGGGTGGTCCGCTCTGCTAAATCTGACTGGTTGATCGAACCACTACAAGTACTCTGCAGTAGCTGGTGGTGATGATATTGCCAAGTTGACCTATCTAGATATGCTCTTCCTTTTTTCTTTGACTTTGGTACTGGTTGAATCGTTGCTGATATATATACCTTTGACTCCAGTTGTTTTGCGAGTCACTGCATTTGATATCCTTGACTCGTGCTTTTTCCTCCGTGTCGTGTTCCTTGACTTAAATCCATGGCATGTTGCAACCTTAGGAAGGTTCTGTAATCTTTCATCTGGTGGTTGGAAACTCTTTTCCCGTCTAGGTACGCATAATGGATGCGACAAGGACCATATAGCATATCTTCTGCCGAACGACCCGAGTACCTTGGTTTCTCCTTTCCCCTGTTATCTCTTTCTTGAAACTCTTTGCTTTCGTAGCCTTCCTCGTTCCTTTCGTCGTATCCCACGGCTATCTGATTTCGCCTTCCGTGGTTGTCGTTGTTGCGGTATCGTCGCCTTTGCCTGCTTATTTTATCGACTTCCGGTGAACGTCCCTTTTGTTGTTATATGCATCTTCTCCATCGGCGAATCTGTTGGCTATTTCCATTAGTTCTGAAACTGTTCTTGGCTTTATTCTCCCTATCTCTTCAACGAGGTCTCCACGATGAAGTCCGGCTGAAAAGGCGTCTATTGCTCTTTCGTCGAAGACGTCCTCTGCAGAATTTTTAATGACACTCCAGCATTGTATATAGGATCGCAGGGTTTTGTCTCTCCTCTGTACGCACGACTTAACTTCTTCCAATGACGCCGGTCGTTTGTATGTCGAGCGGAAGTTTCTTGCGAATTGACTCTCTAATTCCCCCCAACTTCCGATGGAATCGTTGGGCAAAGTATTTAACTAGGACCGCGCTGCGCCAGTGAGGTGTAACTGCAAACTTTGCATTGCTGTTGCTCTTGTTCCTCCGAGTATTTGTACTGCTTGTAGGTAGTCTGACAACCATAGAGTTGGTTCTTGTGACCCATCGTATTTTTCTTGATCGTGTGGCAATTTGAATCCTTTGGGTACTCACGTTTTGCGAATCCTGCGGGTAAAGCATAACGCGCCCATCTCTTTCTCGTTGTCCTCGTAGTTTTCTTCCCTCCATGCATAACGCGAGTTGTTTACTCTTGCTTGTGCTATTATGTTTCTTGCATCCTCCTTTCTTTTTTGGTGTTTTTCATCTTCTGAGGACTCGCTAGTTTCGTTCCGTGAAGATTTGCGCTTGACCTCTTCTTTTTGCTTTTCCCTATGGTGAGTCGAATTTTTCTCTGGAAGATTTCCCCTTAGCTTGTCTTCCACCAACCCGAGGCTTCGTATCGCAGCTTGATGCATGTGTTCCTGCGGGTCTCCAGGCTTTGGTTGCGTGGTTAGTAGGTATGCCTGTGCTGCTACCAATGCTGCTTCTAGTGTTTCTTGCACGAATTCTTCTTCCTCCTCTAGTTGGTTTTCACTTGGGCTTTTTATATAGATTTCTTCTACTGTTCGTGCTGTTGTCCTTCTACTATGCTTCGGGTCTCTGTGCCTCTCCATGCTCGACTCTGATGGATCGCTATATTCACCCCAATATCCTCCACTTGATGTGCTGTTGTAATCTGAGCTTCTCATAGTCATCTCTCTTTCCTGCCTTAACTTCTTTCTGCGTTGGTGTAGTGCGTATTGATATACCATTAGAACTTCTCTTCTTGAATCTGCGGGTACATCAGTCCCATGGTTGACAGCTGACATGATCATCCTCCATTCTCCGGCAGAAACATGGACTTTCTCCTTCTCTTTCTTGCCATTGCTCCTTAATTTGTCGACTTGCATGTCGACCTCCTTGTTGTCTGCGTGATTGTTTTCTTCTTCTGCTGCTTCAGTGATGATGACGCATAACTGGTGTACGCTTCTGGAGACGCCGCTGCTTCCGCTGGCGAAGTCCCTTGACTTGTCGCATGGCTTGTCCATTGCTGCTTCCACGATGAACTTTCGCACAGTTTCGTCGGGTTCCTCGAATTTTTCCGGCAGGTTTTCTGTTGCTGCTGGGCTAACTGGCGAGTTTGCCTCACTAGAACAGCCTACAGATGATCCGGACTTGGCAATTATTTCGGTTTTACTTGTCGACGGACCCGATTTCGCCGGATCTGAAAGACAAGTTGAACCCGAAGGTCCAACATAGAAGCTTAGACTTCCGAATGTCAACTCTATCTTTTTGTTTTCGTCGACTTCTGGACTGCTATTGGCTAAAAGCGAAAAAGCCGTTGAATTCATGATTCCAACGCCCAGAGTCCCCACGGTCGGCGCCAATTGACGAGGGTTAACTCGACAAATGTCCTAGATGAAGGACTTAGGATCGGGGAGATAGGGCGTCGGATGAACTCGAAGGTGAAATCAGTCAAACAAGGTGGTTATCGAAAGTAAACGTGGGTGTAAACCTGGCTTGCTTTCAATCTGTCCCTCACCGTCCCCTCCTGGCCCCTATATATAGGTGGCCAGGTCTCAGGGATCGGGAGGGATCCGACACAGATTACAATATCGACATACGACATGAACTCGTATTTGACTAGTATTACACTTGGGCCTAGCTTAACGGGCCTCAGGGTAGCTAACTAATGGGCTCTATTATCTATACCCTTATCACCATCCCCTCCAACGACTCTACTTTCATCACCATGATGAAGATGGAGTAGTCCACCTCTGGACTACGGGTTTGTGGCAGTAGCTAATTGTATCCCTCTCTTGTTCTTTATCATCTTAGCGCCATATAAGCTGCATAACATGATTATGGCCATCTTTATATCACTTTTATGGTGGACCTTTCTATGAATAATATATGAGATTGCAATTGTTTTTTAATTTTAGTGTATGAGTAGATGTATATTATGTACTCCATTCTTATTTACTTGTTATGATCAAGCATGTTTATGAGTGTGTGTGTGTGGGGGAACGTGTGCATTAGTTGGAGTAACGGAGGGTGATTTTTCCGGGGAGGACAGTCCTTTGGAGTCACTTGGGTGTTTACCTTAGTTTGTTGCCTCACTAGGGATAAAGAAAATACCATGCTACAGGGTTACTCTAGCGTGACCTTGTTGAGTATCCGCGACTAGATTTAGCGTGTTCTTATTTTAACTTCATGTCAATATGCTTAATGCTATGCTCTGAGTTTATCTTAATACCGAGGTGACTAGATTAAATTCCCATCTTGGTGGAGTATGAGAGAGATGAATCTCTATCTATACTTCTGTACTACTTATACTAGTTGAATGCCCGTGCGTTGCTACGGAGGCTCAAATATTTTTCTTGTCGCATATATAAACAAAATGCAATAAAAACTTTTTGTGGTGTTAAAAATATGCGAATAAGACACGCTACCATCTCCATCAATGGGGTCGAACCAATCAACACGCTACCACGGTCGTTACAACCTAGTTTTGCAAGTTCACGAGCCATATAGTTCCTAGATCTTCTGACTTTGTCAATTCTAAAATCCATATATTCTATAGTGAGCGACCGAGAGCGGGGCCCGGAGGATGACGTCTCGCGATGCGGTCTCTGGCGACTCGGGCGCCCTCGCCCCTGTCTCCGGCGAGGTCACCGCCACTGTTCCTCCGACCGGCCACCCATCTCCACCGTTTCCCAGTACTGTTCGAGCGACCGAGAGCGGGGCCTGGAGGCTGAGGTATATCTCTCATCGAGTTATCCCCTCTCCACGCACCCCTCACTCCAACCCTAGAACCCACCGGAGCAGTAAAGCCATCTCACCATTGTTGGAGGCGATCCGAAGCCCCTGTCGACCGTTTGCGCTGGAGGTGGAAGATGAGGCACTGGTTCCTCGTTCCACCCACTTTGGGGGGAAGAGAACTGGAACAGGGAGCTGCAGCGCTGATGGATTTGGCGGGCGAAGAGATCAGGCCGGCGCACGAGATGGAGTCACCCCGCTGCGGTGGAGATCTACCCAGGATGGGGGAGGACTGCAGGAGGACGAGGATGGAGCTGGTGATTGTGAGGGATGGGGATTTCAAATTCCTGTACCTTACGGAGATCGGGGCAGAGAAGATGGCAGAGTTCAGAGCGCGGGCGCTGGCAAGCAGGCAGCAGCTGCCCCGGTCAGAGGTGTTAGAGTTCATGCGGGACGGAGATTTGTGAGTGGTGTTCGTCAGGTATGTGTCCATGGAGAGATTATCAAGCCTGTTGCTGGCGGCGAGATCGCACCCGATTCCGATGATTGGCTTGCCAGTGACGCCGATCCCAGGAGTTGCGGGCTTGCATCTCCCAGGCTGCAGTCAGCGGTGAAGGAGGTACAGATCGGTGAGCATGTTCTTCCGTTGGCATTTCATACTCCACCCACTGTTCTGAGGCGGCATCGGATTGCCTGCACACCGGATCTGCGTCAGTTGATGGTGAGGGAGAATGTCTGCAACTTGGAAGGTGAGAACGATCTGTATGGATTGGTGCTACTCGGTGATGGCGCCAGCAAAGAGCTGTGGCGTTTAGTTGACGTGGGAGCAGTAAGTCCTTGTGCGTGGTGATGACCAGCCCGTTGGGAACCCCAAGAGGAAGGTATGATGAGTGTAGCGGCTAGTTTTCCCTCAGTTAAGAAACCAAGGTTTATCGATCAGGAGAAGAGAGACGATGACGACTGAAGGTGTTTGTGGAACCTGCACACACACAAACAAATACTTTGTCCCCAACTTGCGATGAGGTTGTCAATCTCACCGGTTTGCTTAAAACAAAGGTTATGAGTGTATCGAGTGGAAAACAGTAGTAATATGCGAGTAAAGTAAACAGTGCGGGAAAAGTAAATAGGTGATTGCAATATGATTAAAATAGGACCGGGGTCCACAGTTCACTAGTGGTGTCTCTCCATAGATAAAATAACATGCTGGGTAAACAAATTACAGTTGGGCAATTGATAGAATAAAGATAACGTGATATGTCAAGAAGATCACTATGAGATTTACTCTGGGCATTACAACAAAATACATAGACCGCCATCCAACTGCATCTATGACTAATAATCCACCCCCGGGGATATCATCCGAACACCCTAGAAGTATTAAGTTGCGAACAACAGATAATTGCATTAAGCAAAGTGTGTAATGTAAACAAAGCATATGCCCTTGAGCATATGAATGTTGTTTTCTCCCTAGTAGCAACAGCACATCTACCACCTTAGAGGTTTCTGTCACTCCCCCAGGTGAAATAGAGACATGAACCCACTATCGAGCATAAATACCCCCTCTTGGAGTCACTAGCAACTACTCGGCCAAGATAGCTACTAACAACGGAGAGCATGCAAGATCATAAACAACATAGAGATAACAAAAGATATAATTCAGTACAGCAACTTAATCATAAACATCAATATTCATCGGATCCCAACAAACCAACATCATAGTATTACATAACGGTGATCTCAATCATGTAAGGCAGCTCATGAGATCTAAACATGAAGCACATGGTGGAGAAGACAACCAGCTAGCTACTGCTATGGACCCATAGTCCAAGGTAGACTACTCACTCATCGCTCCGGAGGCAAGCATGGCGATGAAGAAGACCTCCGGTGGCGATTCCCCTCTCCGGCAGGGTGCCGGGAAGAGCTTCTGGACCCTCCCGATCTTCGGGTCGACGGCGGCGGCGGATCGCGATGTGTTCTGGAAAACTGATCGGGCCCTTAGGTTTTTCTCGTCAGGGGGTACTTATAGGCGAAAGGGCGATGTCAGAGGAGGGACCACGGCCCCTCACGCGGGCCCGGCGCGGCTAGGGGGGTGGCCGCGCCGCCCCTCTGTGTGGGGGCCACGTGGCCCCCCTCCATCAGGTCTTCGGATGTTTGGGAGCTTCCCCGTGAAATATGACTTCAGGAACTTGTTTCGTCCAATTCCGAGAATATTTCCTGTGTATCACTTCTGAAACACAAAAACAGCAGAAAACAGGAAACTGGCACTGTGGCACTTCGTTAATAGGTTAGTTCCGGAAAATGTATAAAAATGCCACTAGGTGTAACGAAACAATATACAAATGGTGTAAAAACAAGCATGGAGCATCAAAAATTATAGATACGTTTGAGACGTATCAAGCATCCCCAAGCTCAACTCCTGCTCGTCCTCGAGTAGGTAAGTGATAACAAAAGAATAATTTTTTAGGTGACATGCACCTACACAATCTTGATCATTTATGTAAGCATTGGTGAGCTGGGATCAATAGAACTTAAAACATGGGCATGAAAGATATAATCATGACAATAAGAACTTAGCAACCATGTTGCAAACATGCAAATGAACACAAACAAAAGATCATGATAATGAAACAATGAAAGTCAAACGTGTGTTCAAATCATAAGGAAAAACATACAAATGGTTTTCAGCTTGTCCTTCAAAGAGAGCAAAACATAAATGCATAGGACACCTCAAAGTTTAAGAGGGCGACTAGATACAAATAATTTAAGAACAAGTGAACCAACAATATGAGTCAATCAATGAACATTGGGACAATGCATATCACACTAAGAATGACAACTATGCTCTCTTAATGGTGCATAAAGAAAGAAGGTGGTGACTCAACATAAAAGTAAAAGAAAGGCCCTTCGCAGAGGGAAGCAGTGATTGCAAGTTTTATAACCTTCAAAAATTATGGTACTTACCAGCTTTGAGCTCTCATTGCCCCCATCATAAGCATCTTGAATGGTTAAAGTTAATGCAAGAACAATTATGATGCATATGCTTGACAAATCATAAGTTGAAAACCTCGTGTCCCGTGAATACGAGTACCCAAACCATGCTAATTTACTTAGAGTCCCAAGCAAGGCTCTTGTCATTGTAAGTATATGCATATCATTGAGAACCGCCAATGGGGTACCTCCGTGCCCGATGACATGGAACAAGCCCACACCAAAATGACAGGACAAGCAGACAATGAACACCTTGACATCTCTTTTATTTGCTATATTGTTTAGCTTTTTATTGTGAGATGCGTCGTCGAATGTTCACCATGGGTATGCTGCAAATTTCCACCATGAATTATGCATGGCTTAGATTGGCGGCCCGGCGTTTCCCTAACACATATAAAAACTCCATGATCCTCACAAGATTCCCAATTCATTTCACACAGCGGGCATCCATAAACAAAAGATCACGATATCAACTCAAAAAGAAGTGCAATGTCGAAAGCTTGCCCCATGACAGCATGGCTGGGCTAGAATCCAACTTACAACTTGCAAGCATAACAACTCAGCATAAAAGACCACAATGTCAAATTTTTAAGAACAGGAAAAAGTAAAGTGTGCCTTCCGGTTCGTGAGAGCTTTACTGACCGAATTTCGCATAACACTGGTAAGAGTTTAATTTGAAGAGAATATAAAAGCAAGTCAAATTTACTTGGAATAGCAAATTGCTAGTAGGTATGTATGGTGGACACTTTGGAAAACTTTGGCTTTTAGGAGTTGGATGCACGAGTAGAGCTCATACTCAGTACAAGGCGAGGGCTAGCAAAAGACTGGGAGCGACCAACTAAGAGAGCAATAATGGCCATAATCATGCAAAGCGACAAAGCGACATTAAAAGAAGCATACGATGGCATCAAAAGTCAAAAACTAAATGATCATGAAGGCTAATGGCGACTTTGTAAGAGTCTAACATGTGTGAGCATGCGCCAAGTCAACCCAAATAAAGCATCAAGGAGAAAACCAAAATAATGCTTCCATACAATAAAAACAACGCATGATTTTTTTCAAAGGCTCATTAAGCAATCTCAGTTATTTGAGACAAGTCATGCTACAGCAAAACCACTAAGCATACTATCAAAAAGACATCAAGCATGACATGAAAAAGCCTAAGCCGCAGTCTACACAAGCTCCTTCTTGTACCACTATTTTGCACAAAGCTTTTTCTCTTTTCCAACACCATTTGAAACTTTTATAAACACCTATTTTGATGAAAACCAATAAAGATCAGAGGCAAAAATACACCTTGATGAAAAGATATGACAAGATCTGAACGCAAATCAAGGCGAAAACGAAAACCAAAAGCAGTAGCAGAAAAAGTAGAACGCACGATTTTTAATAAGAGTGAAAACTAGAGCGTTCTTTGCAAATGAAAACGAGTACATCTCCTCCAAAGGAAATTTGTTGGGGTCCAACCATTTATTGCAGCAAACAAACAAACTAAACAACTAATAAAACTAAAACAACTGACGCTCCAAGAAAAACACATAGTGCATGAAGCAATAAAAATATAGTGTTTTGAAAGGTGACCTGATTTTTGCCGATGAAGAAGGGGTGCCTCGGGGGCATCCCCAAGCTTTGACGCTTGTACTTCTTGGATATTTCTTGGGGTGATACATGGGCATCCCCAAGCTTGAGCTTTTGTCCATTCTTCAACTCATCTCATCATTCTCCAATCCCTACACTTGAAAACTTCCTTCATACAAAACTAAACACAATTCTATTAGCAACATTTGTGTAAGCATAAAATATATTCAACCTCTTTTAGCTTCAGGTTTCAACCCAAAACCACCACATATAAAGTATATACTACTGTAGCAACGTCCACAAGAGTTCCATGATCAAAAAGAACTCAAAAGAAAGCGATAAAGTGGCAAAAACAAATATTGGCAGAAATCTGTCAAAACTGGACAGCTGACAATGGACGAATTTTGAGGTATTTTCTGTTGCTCAAATCAAAAAGTGTTCAACTAAGAAAAGTTTGGATATAACCTGGGGCATATGCACAAGAAATCGCAGGTCCAAAAGATAAACAGAGAATTTTTACGAATGTTTACAGTGCAGCACCGAAAACAGTTTCAGGACAGCAATAACCCCAAATCTTTACCTCACTCAAATTAGAGGCTTCTCTTGGCACAAAAACGAAATAAACAAGATAAGGAGCGGTCATTACAGTAGTAATGACTTCCAAGACTCAAATAAAAGAAAAAGTACTGAAAAGTAAACAATGGGTTATCTCCCAAGAGTGCTTTTCTTTAACGCCTTTGAGCTAGGCGCAGAAAATTGCGAATCAAGTAATATCAGAAGAAGCATTAAGATCAACAGCAGAGATCTTTTCAACAATGAAGGAAAATGTGTTCAACTGAGTTTTTGAAACTCCTTTACGATCACGCTTTGGCACACTACTTTCATCGAAAAGATTTTCAGGGCAAATCCAACTAGAATTCTTTTCCCAAGCATCATGAATTCCTATAAGTTCATAAGGTATTGGTGTTTTAAAATCATCAGGTGTACCAACAACCTTAACAGGCGAGCCAAGCTTATTAAACTTCTTAAAAACTTTCCTAGCCTCAATTGCAACATCTCTAAATTCTGTGCGCAAGGTTTCTAAGATGAAAGCTTTCTTTTCGGGATCCTCAATTTCATGAAGCTTAAGGAACATGTATTGCATAGAAGAATTAAGACTAGCAAACCTAGCTTCCAACATGTGAACTAAATGAGCCGAAGCAACTTCATAACTAGGAGCTAACTCAACCAAAGACTTTTCCTCAACTTCCTTATGCATACTAATGTGATTAAAGAACTCCTCAATGTTACTTTTGCCAATAATCGAACCACTCCCTACAGAGAGGTCCTCCAGAACGAACTCAGGGAACAACATGATAAACTATAGTAAAGAAATAACAACTACCAAGGATTCTAATTTTTTTGGGTTTTTGATATAAAAAACAATGCAGGTAAAATAAAATAAAGTAAAGCAAAACAAATAACAAAGTAAAGAATGTGTGTGCGAAGAACTCCCCTCGCAGAAGTCTTCTCTCTTCCCCGGCAACGGCGCCAGAAAAGAAGCTGCTACTCGGTGATGGCGCCAGCAAAGAGCTGTGGCGTTTAGTTGACGTGGGAGCAGTAAGTCCTTGTGCGTGGTGATGACCAGCCCGTTGGGAACCCCAAGAGGAAGGTATGATGAGTGTAGCGGCTAGTTTTCCCTCAGTTAAGAAACCAAGGTTTATCGATCAGGAGAAGAGAGACGATGACGACTGAAGGTGTTTGTGGAACCTGCACACACACAAACAAATACTTTGTCCCCAACTTGCGATGAGGTTGTCAATCTCACCGGTTTGCTTAAAACAAAGGTTATGAGTGTATCGAGTGGAAAACAGTAGTAATATGCGAGTAAAGTAAACAGTGCGGGAAAAGTAAACAGGTGATTGCAATATGATTAAAATAGGACCGGGGTCCACAGTTCACTAGTGGTGTCTCTCCATAGATAAAATAACATGCTGGGTAAACAAATTACAGTTGGGCAATTGATAGAATAAAGATAACGTGATATGTCAAGAAGATCACTATGAGATTTACTCTGGGCATTACAACAAAATACATAGACCGCCATCCAACTGCATCTATGACTAATAATCCACCCCCGGGGATATCATCCGAACACCCTAGAAGTATTAAGTTGCGAACAACAGATAATTGCATTAAGCAAAGTGTGTAATGTAAACAAAGCATATGCCCTTGAGCATATGAATGTTGTTTTCTCCCTAGTAGCAACAGCACATCTACCACCTTAGAGGTTTCTGTCACTCCCCCAGGTGAAATAGAGACATGAACCCACTATCGAGCATAAATACCCCCTCTTGGAGTCACTAGCAACTACTCGGCCAAGATAGCTACTAACAACGGAGAGCATGCAAGATCATAAACAACATAGAGATAACAAAAGATATAATTCAGTACAGCAACTTAATCATAAACACCAATATTCATCGGATCCCAACAAACCAACATCATAGTATTACATAACGGTGATCTCAATCATGTAAGGCAGCTCATGAGATCTAAACATGAAGCACATGGTGGAGAAGACAACCAGCTAGCTACTGCTATGGACCCATAGTCCAAGGTAGACTACTCACTCATCGCTCCGGAGGCAAGCATGGCGATGAAGAAGACCTCCGGTGGCGATTCCCCTCTCCGGTAGGGTGCCGGGAAGAGCTTCTGGACCCTCCCGATCTTCGGGTCGACGGCGGCGGCGGATCGCGATGTGTTCTGGAAAACTGATCGGGCCCTTAGGTTTTTCTCGTCAGGGGGTACTTATAGGCGAAAGGGCGATGTCAGAGGAGGGACCACGGCCCCTCACGTGGGCCCGGCGCGGCTAGGGGGGTGGCCGCGCCGCCCCTCTGTGTGGGGGCCACGTGGCCCCCCTCCATCAGGTCTTCGGATGTTTGGGAGCTTCCCCGTGAAATATGACTTCAGGAACTTGTTTCGTCCAATTCCGAGAATATTTCCTGTGTATCACTTCTGAAACACAAAAACAGCAGAAAACAGGAAACTGGCACTGTGGCACTTCGTTAATAGGTTAGTTCCGGAAAATGTATAAAAATGCCACTAGGTGTAACGAAACAATATACAAATGGTGTAAAAACAAGCATGGAGCATCAAAAATTATAGATACGTTTGAGACGTATCAATTGGGACCTGTCGAGTTTGCTGATGATTTTGCTGTGGATTTCGGATTGAAGAATTCAGGTTTGCAGTGTGGGCAGAATTCAGTTATCAGTTTGGGGGGGAAGAAGCAACCGTTGTTGGCGGAGTTTGAAAATACGCTTTCGTGTCGAGATAGCGGGTCTGTGGTGGTTGATAAGGCCTCGAAAGCTCCGGAGGGGGCAGGTGTCCATCTCCGAAACCCTCGGGTCCTGGTCTGGATCCGCCGAGATTTGTTCATCGCCCGGCGGTTCCGAGCAGCCGACTGCTTCCCCATCAGAGAAGACGAGAGACTACCTTTCCCAAAATCCTTCAGATTCTCGAGAGACTGGTGGAGCTGGAGGGAAGGTGGTAGAGAAATTTGTCGTCAGATCCTGCAGATGGCGCCTGGAGGTCGAGGTGGATATAAGAAACCTGGGGGGAGAGGTGCTCAAGCTGATGGGGGTGTCAAACCTCCACAGAAAGTCCAGCTTCCGCAGGTATCTGTCTCATCTCAAGCTGGGGGTGATTCTAGTCAGAGTCAGAGTCTGAATCCTCAGCAGCAGGCTGGGCAAGGGGGGCAAGGTGAGTTTTGCGGTTTTCCACAGATGTGGGGGAACCCTAACTTCCAGCAATTTGGGTGGCAGCCTCCCTTTCCTATGCAGTTTCTGCCACAGATGATGCAAGGTAACCAGATGCAGTTCCAAAATTTCCCTGCACAGCAATTCCCTGTGTTTGCTGAGGTGCAAGGGGGAAACAAACCAGGAAGCAATCCTTCAACTGCAAAAGGTCAGCCTCCAGATGATAGTCACAGTGGGTCTACCCCTGTGGTTCAGGAAAAAGGGAAAGAGCAACAACAGGTGAAGAAGCCTTTCTTTGCTGGTAATGGACTAACTTTTGATCAAAAGTTCAAGGATGTGATATGCTACAACTGTGGTGAGCCATGTCATTATGTGGGGATGTGTCCTAGGCCAAAAAAGTGTTTCATATGTGGCAGTCAAATGCACCACATGGACAAGTGTTCTGAATGGTACAGACCTATGCCAATGGCACAGTTCTATGGGAGTGCTTCCTCAGGTTTGGGCTTCTTTCATGTGGAGGTGGACAAACCAGCTGCTGTGGCTTGGCTGAATATGGACAATGTGGGTATTGCAATTGTTGATGGGGAAATAACTATGGAGGAATTGAAGCAGAATTTCAGTGACATATGGAAGACCAATTGGCCATGGCAGATGAGAAGGCTTGATGAAAAAAGGTTCCTGGTCAGGTTCCCTCCTGGCAAAAAGATCAAAGATCTTGTGAGCTTTCCCTCTATCAACCTCAAGAAAAAAGGTGTATCTGTGTCTTTCATGGACTGGAATGGTGATATCCCTGCCTACTCTGAGATGGAGGAAGTTTGGGTAAGAGTGGAGGGAATCCCTCCTAAATATCTGTCTTGGAGGGTGATGATGAGGGTTGCCACTGCTTTGGGGATTCCAATTGATTTGGACTGGCATGAGATATTCAGAAGCTTTTACAAAGTGCTTAGGATTAAGGTTGCTGTAAGAGATGTAACCAAAATTCCTGGCAACAGGCTTACGGAGTTTGGGGGAAGGAATTTCATGCTGTCACTAGCTGTGGTACAAGACCCAGTTGGTGAGGGTGGCAATGATGATGGTAATGACCCAGACAACAATCATGAGGATGATAACCTGGAAGAAGATATGGGCAGAGATGATGATTTGCTTAATGATGGTGGAAAAAAGCCTATGGAAACTGAGCAAAATGAGAAGACTCCCAGGACATCTCCTGCTCCTGGAGGCTCTGGACAGAGGAAAGTCTGTGGGGATTTTCTTACAGCTTGCACAAGCCAGTTGAGTGGGGAAAACAGAGTGAAAAGCAAGATTATGGGGACACCTGTGAGGCAGTATAAGTTAAGCAGAGATGACAGGTTTAAAGCACCTGAGGAAAATATTGGTGTGCAACTGTTGTCTCAGTTTGACAGTGAAGCAGATGATGATGATGATGATGAAGAGGAAGCAGCTCTGGAGATGACTTCTGTGGAGCAGATCATTGAGGAGAAAAGGAAAGATAAGGGAACTGATAGCAAGTGGGGTCCTGTTATGGCTACAAGGATGAGTAGCCGGATTGTTCATGATGGGAAATCTATAATTGAGAAGGCCAAAGAATTAAAGAAGAATAAGAACCTGGAGATCCCAAAAGGTATGCCTCATGGTTATAAAAATTCTTTTGCTGTATTAGACAACTTATGTCTGATGAGCAAAGCTAGTGATGCTGGTATCTTGTTAGGAGCTGATAAAACTATGATTGACAAGAACATTGATGCTATTAAGCATCTAGAAAAAGATAGGTTGATTGGTTTTAGGGAAGAAAACCCTGATATGTTTTTGCCTGCTAATCTTGACATTAGTCAAGATATGTTAGATAATGATGAGGACCAGGATTCACCTAATTGTGTCTCCTCTGGTACTCATCAAATTGATTATGGTGAAGAGGTTTCCCCATGGGTGGAAGTCTTTTCTAAAAGAAGTAGTAGTAAGAGGAAATTAATTTTTAGATCTAATGGTAGTAGGCCTTATAGCGAACATAAGAGGTCTTAACAGACCTGACAAACTGCCTCGGGTGCATGAGCTCATTAGAGAAACATGCCCTGATTTGATTAGTTTCTCTGAGACCAAGAAATCTGAGTTTTCTGGTACTCAGATTCAGTCCATCGACTGCTATAACGTTTATACTTGGAATTGGCTTCCAGCTGTTGGCACTGCTGGTGGTATACTAGTGGGTGTCAAATAAGATAGTTTTGAGGTCATTTCTTGGGAGATTTTTAAATATTGTGTCTTAGTTATCATTAGAGATAGGAGAAATGGTAGTGTGTGGAGATTTGTCTCTGTCTATGGGTCATCTTATGATGAGTTCAAGCTAGAATTTATCAATGAGCTACATAATGTGATGGCGTGTTGGGATGGACCTACTTTGATTGGAGGGGACTTCAATCTTATTAGGGATAGTAGTGAGAAAAGTTCTGGTAATATAAATCAGCATTGGGCTAATCTTTCCGTTGACTGGTCCAATAGATATGATCTAATTGAGATCAAAAATGCTGGTAGGTTATACACTTGGGCAAATAATCAAGAAAATCTAATCATGGCTGCTATTGATAAAGTTTTTGTAACCACCTGTTGGGAACAGTTGTTCCCTGCAGTGTCGGTTAGAACTTTACCAAGAGTAGGTAGTGATCATACGCCTTTAGTGTTTGACTCTGGAGCTTTTATTGCTCCTAAGTTAAAGCAGTTTAGGTTTGAGAAGTGGTGGTTGAACATTGATGGGTTTCATCAAGTTGTAACCAGTACTTGGAATAAACCTTGTAGGTATACAAGAGCTATTGATGTATGGCAGTACAAAATTAGGAATCTAAGGAAAATAATCAAAGGCTGGGCTATCAATAGAGAGTCTGAGCAAAATAGAATTAAAAAACAATTGGTTGCAGAGTATGATGTTCTAGATATCATGTCTGAAACTCAGATTCTTTCCCCTGGTGCTAAGGAACAAATGAAAAAAATTGCAGGAGAACTGCAAAAAATCTGGAGGAATGAGGAAATAAAAGCTAGGCAGAGATCTAGAGAGAAGGAAATTTTGGAGGGTGATCAGAACACTTCATATTTCCATGCTATGGCTAACAAAAGAAGGAGGAAGAAACAGATAGTTTCTCTGGAGGGTTCTGATGGTATGGTCAATGATACTGAAGGTATGATTAACATTGCTGTTAGTTATTACAAACAATTATTTGGTGCTGAACCAATGATGGACATTAGTCTATCGAGTGATTTTTGGAGCTCTAGTGAATTAGTGTCTGAAGCTCACAATAGTGAGTTGGACAGGGAGTTTTCAGAGGAAGAAGTGAAGGCTGCAGTCTTTGGCTCATATGCTAAAGGTGCACCTGGCCCTGATGGGTTCTCTTTTCTCTTTTATCAGAAATTCTGGGATTTAATTAAGTTTGATTTGCTTAATATGTTTAAGAATTGGAGTAATGGGGATTTGGACTTATTTAGGTTGAATTTTTCCCTGTTAACTCTTATCCCAAAGGAGCAAGATGCAAAAACTATTCAAAAGTTTAGGCCTATTGCCTTGACTAACTGTAGTTTTAAGATTTTCTCTAAGTGTGTAACTAATAGATTAGGCCCTATCAGTGAGGAGCTTATTGCCCCTAATCAAACGGCCTTTATTAAAGGCAGGTTTATATTAGAATCTGTGGTTTCAGCTCATGAAATCATTCATGATGCAGTCCAGAGGAGAGAATCTGGTTGCATCTTTAAATTAGACTACGAAAAGGCATATGATAGAGTAGATAGGTCTTTCTTGCTTAAAATATTAAGACACAGGGGCTTTAGCCCTAAGTTTATGGGTATTATTCAGTCCTTACTATATAAAGGGTCGGTTGGGGTAAGGATTAATGATACCAATAGCAATTATTTTGAAACTAGTAGAGGTGTAAGACAGGGGGATCCTATTTCCCCTATCTTGTTTAATTTTGTGGCTGATGTTTTTACTCGCATGCTTATTAAAGCTGCAAATAACAATTTGGTCTTAGGGATGTTTAGATCTTTTTGCCCTTCGGGGATAATTAGTATGCAATATGCTGATGATACATTGATTTTTCTGGAGGGCAAAATGGAATCTGTTAGGAATTTGAAATGGATTCTGTCTTGTTTTGAACAGTTGTCTGGTATGAGAATAAATTTCCACAAATGTGATTTGATCCCCATAAATATTGACCCTGAGGAAGCCCAGCTTTTCTCACAGACTTTAAGCTGTAAGCTTGGGAATTTCCCTATGAACTATTTGGGAGTTCCTCTCCATTATAAGAAACTTAGAAAAGAAGACCTACAACCTGTAGTTGATAAGGTAATCAAAAAAGGTGGTGGTTGGAGGGGGAAGTTGTTGTCTTATAAAGCTAGAATCATTTTGGTGAAAGCTTGTTTGGCCAGCATCCCAAATTATCTATTGAGTGTGATCAAATTCCCAAAGTGGGCTATCTCTTTGATCAACTCTCAAATGGCACATGTTTTGTGGGATGATTATGATGGGCATCGAAAGTATCATCTTGCCAATTGGGGGTTAGTCTCCCAAAAAATTGAGTTTGGGGGGTTGGGCATACCTAATTTGGCTGATATGAATTTGTGTTTGTTAGCCTCTTGGATCAAAAGATATCACTTAGATAATCATAAGATGTGGAAACAAAATATTGATCATAAATATAGAACTGATCAGGTTAATGTCTTTGATTGTCCTTCTCATGGTGCTTCTCCTTTTTGGAAAGGAGTAATGTGGGCATCCAGGGCAGCACAAATAGGGTATCAATGGAAAGTGGGAAATGGTAGGAAAGTTAAGTTCTGGGAAGATCATTGGTTTGGACACTATAGTCTGGCCATACTCTTCTGGGAGCTATATGTGTTGATTAATGAGCATAATAAATCCATCCATGAGCTTTGGGATGGTAGAAATCTGAAATGTACTTTCAGAAGATCTGTGAATCATAGGTTGATGCAAAGATGGTATGAATTGATAAGTATTGCTGAAACTCTTTGTCTTAATGATGATGAGGATTTAGTTATTTGGAAATTTGAGTCAAAGGGGGTATAGTCAACTTTAGAGGGGTGATGCCTGTGCATATCCCTGCTGTTTGGAGAGTTAAAGTACAACCAAGGGTACATGTGTTTCTTTGGCTGCTTGCAAATAACAAGCTCCTCACAAGGGATAATTTGATTAAAAGACAGCATGTACCTGATATTAGTTGTGTGTTCTGCTCTGAGTCTGAAAATATTATGCATCTGTTCTTTGAATGTGTTGTTGCACAAGAAGTTTGGAAACAAATTTCAAAAATTACTGGAGTAAAACTGCAGGTTAATCTGCTGTCTGTTGCTAGCCTGTGGATCTGTGAAAAGACTCAGCAAGTTCCTAATATTATACATGCTGCTGTGTTATGGAGCTTGTGGAAACTTAGGAATGATTTGTGCTTTAATGGATCGAGGTGGTCGTCTATGCAGGTTGTTTTCCTGAAGGTGGGTTACACTCTTGCTCGATGGAAGATCCTGTGTCCGGAAGGAAAAAGAAGAGAGCTAGAAAGAGCTATAGAAACTCTGGAACTCCTGGCTCGACAAGCGCCTCAGTTGATTTGGCTGGGACCTGGATGAGAGAAGAAGATGGCGTGGTGCAGCAGCTGGTGGTGTCCAAGACCAATGCAACATGGCTGGGGCCATGGGAGTTCAGCCAGAGTGGTGGTGACTGGGAAACGATGACTGGGTCGCTGATGAAGAACCTGACTGCAAACAACATGCAAGTGGAGGATGATGGCGACTTCCTGAGGGTGGTCTAAAAATGTTGTTTTGGGTGTTTGTAAGTTTCGCTGTGTGGAAAACTATCGCTAGTAGTTGTAGGGAGGTGGTTTTTGTGGTTTATGTCGAAACTTATTCCTGGTGGGGTTGTGGTGCAGCGTGGCTGCCGTGCGATGATGTTGGCTGGAATGCCTGGGTTTGTAAGACTGTTTATGTGGTTTCTTCAATGGAACCGGGGCTCGCCCTTTATTTCTAAAAAATATATTCTATAGCAGGCGGCTAGTGTCCTCCGTGATTGAGTTAATTGTAAAAAACCAATAGATTTGGAGCTAGATTTTCAAAAGGCCATCAGTTTTCATTTGTCTAAAGAAAAACAATAAGTTCACCCTTTATGTTTTCAAAAAGCACTGATCAGTCTTTTAGATTATGTAACTTTTTCTGACAAAAACACCCTACTGCGTACGTTAATATGACCTTTTTCTTTTCCATATTTCTTCTTTTCTTTTCACCGCCGCATGGGATGGGCACGCCGAAGGAGCGCCGACGAGCTCCCCGCGCCGCCTCAAATTTCTGCCCCCTCGTAGATCCCAACGCTCCTGCTCGCGGCCGACCGCCGCCACCAGCAGAGATCGCCGCTACTCGCGCCCGACGGAAGCCCCACACAAAGCTGCGCCCGGAGGGCTCGTCCTACTCGCGGGTTTGCCGCCACCACCCACAGAGCTCACTCCTGCTCGTTGGCCGCTGCTCCGCCTCGACGTCTTCCTCCTACCAGGCGACTTCGTCTTCTTCGAGTCCGAGCAAGCACCACCGCCGCCGATTTACCCTCCAGTGTGCCTCCCTGTGCCCGATTTCTTCCTCATGGGCTCCCTTGAGAGCTTGGAAAGGTGGAGAAGGCATGCCCGAGCAGCCGTTCGTCCTCGAGCCGGTCCCCATGTCGTGCCCCTCCGGTCGGCACCGTGCACTGCAGTCGTCCTTGAGGCCCAGCTTCAGGACGCATCCCCCGTGGAGCACGGAGGCGGGGAAGGACTCCAGGAGGTCCACCTGCTTTTCCATGCGGGTGCAGGCATACGGAGGCCTCCGGAGCGCCCTGCCTGCTTTCCCGACAGCGCCGTAGTTTGCTGGTCCTTGCTTCCCCTCGCCTTGATGCCATTGCTATCCCCACCGACCACGCGCGCTGCCGCAGGAGCGCAAGATGTCAGCGATGTGCTCCAGTGTGCTGCTTTATACTATCTGATGGAGGCAGTGACATGGAGAAGTGAACAAAATGGCGATTGCCTAGGATCGGGCAGAGGTTAAGGAGCGCATATGCTACTCCCTCCGTCAGGAATTACCTTGCATTCTGTGTTTGGTCAAAGTTAAACTTTTCAAATTTTGACCAAACATATTGATAAAACTATCAATAACTATGAAACCAAATACATGCAATATGAAAATATATTTTATGACAATTCTAATGATGGTTATTTCATAATATAAATATTAATATTTTTCCTTATACGCTTAGTCAAAGTTTATAAAGTTTGACTTTGATTAAACCCAGGATGCAGGGTAATTCTTGACAGAGGGAGTAAGAAGATGCTAGCGGAGAATTAGCATTTGCTGATTCATAGACGGTTTGTGAGGCAGTTAGGCGATGGCCCAGTTGTTAGAACTGATGAGATCGTGATTAGCGGTAGTGGTCAGGAGGACACACGGTGGTGACCTTATTTATTTCCTTTTCTCTTTCCCTGATTGGTGCGTGTATTCATAGGACATACGATGGTGACATTAATTCTTCCCATTTTTGCTTTGCGTGATTGGTGTTTGCATTACGAGGTCGTGGTGTTATAATTGCATTCCATATTTTGCTTTTCGCGATTGTGTGTTTGAACGGCTTGGATGCATCAGTTGGATGGTCCAGATTATCTCAATATTTAATGTTAAACGTGTTTGATAACGACTTATCGTAAACTCCCATTTAATAGTAAAGAAATCGTATCGTTTGATGTTGAATGGATGGTCAGGATGTTCTCAATAATGTATATCAAACATATTTTAGAACATACCGCTGTCACGGACTCCCAAAGAGCCAACATTTTCTTTTCTAAAGCGACCCCATAAACATACACGGACAAACCAACACCTCAGATCAATCCCACCAAATCAGATCTGACAGTCCAGATTTATGCAATTCCACATAATTAAATCTGTTTGGTGCACTTAGCAATTTTCAACATCGGACATACTCATCCCGCAGAGAAAATTGTGAAACCACGTCCACCCGCTAACCCCTCGCCTCCAATTACGCCCCTGCCCCGCAGTGCCGCCGTGATTCCTCCCCTCTCCGCTAATCCCTCATCTCCACCCTCATGCATCGCAGTGCTGCCGCGGTTCCTCCCCTCTCCGCTTCTTGCCTTAGCCACCTCTCCTAACAGCACCTCCGCCGCCGCACGTGCTTGCGCTCGAAAGAAGCCTCCCAGGAGGCGCTGGACGGCGGCCTCCCCGCGAAGCATCTTCCCCGCGTTGGCGCCTTGAGAGACCTCTGCTAGGGGGAGCTTGGGGAATGGAGGAGCTCAGCGGGGAGTAGATCAATGGGAGTCCCACTGGAGTGACTCCAGGATGGTGGGCGAGATCAGCACCCCTTTCTACTCCTTCGTCGCCCCTGTTTCTCTGGATCTGACTAAGTGAAATCGCTGGTCTGTGGCTACAGATGGTGATCGACTTCTCAGCGTCATGGTGCGGGCCCTGCCGCTTCATCAAGCCGGCCTTGACATGGCCTCTGCTTTGCGAACTTCATCTTTGTCAAGAAAGCCGTCGACGAGATTGGGGTATGTCTATCTCGATAGTGGCATGTTGCTGTATCCATTGTCACGTCCTTCTTGCTTTCTTTTCATCAGTCTAGACCAGATAATTAGGGTGTAAAATCTGGATTTAATTCATCCAACTAGGAAGGAAAAAAGGCCGTGAATTCGTTTGATCTTGGACAGGTACCTAGATTATGTATTCCGTTCAGTGAGTTGGTTCCAAATTTTACCAGATGTTAGGAGGAAACGATGGTGTTGTACTGACTGCTATGCTTATCGTTCACCTCTCCAAGACAGGGACGCCGTGCTGCTTTCCAATCTTACCAGCCGGCATTCGGCCACATATTCGCCCCAGACATCCTCCGCAGGTACCTGTATTGTATCTGATTGCTTGTTCTGGAATTCAAATGTTCCACGCGCAGCACTCGGAACACGATGGATCAGCCAGTAGCTAAGTTTATTGGTCACAACATACTGCAGATTGGTCACAAGGTGAGGAGTAACATGCAAAATTAATCTGTAGAAAGATGCAAAGCACGTGGTAGATTTTTTACTAAGTTAGGAGAAAGAATCTGTAGAAAGAGTGGTGTTTATGAAGATACCATGATTATAGTTCTTCATTTTGTTAACCAAAGGCTACTGCAGTATAGTGCTATATCATGCTCAGCTCAATTCTTAGATTCTGCAAGTGTGTTAGCAAATCATAACATGTCGTGATTTATTTATATCCCGCAGGGACATGAAAGAGGTTCAGCGACAATTATAATTGCAGCGGAGATGTCCAGCAATCAGATAATGTTTTCGTGAGATTAGCATTTCTGTTCCTATGAATGTGCAGGTACTGGCATACCAAATTTTAAGTTAACCAGAGTTATTGTGGTCCATACCAGCAGTCAGTTATACGTGCTGTCACACGATAACTCGATATGCTATGACCTATGAGCTGTTCATCCAGATTTCAGATGAAGAACTTGTTAGTTACATGTCTACATCTCAATTTACATTGTGCCCAGAGGACAAATAGTAATACTATCCATTTTTTCTTTTGTCTGTTCTAGGTGGGGAATGGACGTGCCTTTTTGTTCTTTTAGGCAATGAACTTCACTACGGAGGCGAAGGACATGCAATTCATGATGGAGCTTCACATGGGCACTGATATCCACTGCCTTGATTGTCGTGAGGTGCTCGGCTGGACGTACAAGGAAGGGAGATTCATGTTTCAGCAGTCGAAGATCAGAGCATCTCCAGCCCGTTTGAGGCCCCCGGGCCGAAATCCGGCGATATATTCGTCCGGATTGGATGTAAAACGGGCGTGGGTGGGAGCAAACTTCCAGTCGCACCCCGGCGTTCGCGGATATAGTTTCAAAATGGCGTCTTCCCGCCCGATACACAAAAGCATCGCACAGAGTTCGGCGATCTGATCAGCCAGAATTCGGCGATCGAAACAGAAACTAGACTAGACTAGAACAGGCTCGTCGGCGGTGCCTTCCTGCGCCTCCTCGGGCGGCGTAGTTTCGTCCGCCGAAGGGGACGTCGTTGAAGGGCAGGACGGCGACGCAGTCGA
The DNA here is from genome assembly GCA_007115705.1 of Dactylis glomerata. Taxonomy (NCBI): domain Eukaryota; kingdom Viridiplantae; phylum Streptophyta; class Magnoliopsida; order Poales; family Poaceae; genus Dactylis; species Dactylis glomerata. The sequence continues at coordinate 2,580,974 of QXEO01000184.1, forward strand.
CGGAGGGTGGAGGATGGCTTGGCAATGAGCGTCGCACCAAGCCCGCGTCTCCTCGTCCATCGCAGTGTCGTTGCCGCCGATCAGGAACGCCAGGTCGGTGTTCCTCTTCTTCGCCGCCGATGTTGTCTGGAGCAAGGTGATCAGGGTGCCCTGGTTGGCGAGCATCTGTTTCCAGCGTGCGTCGTACTTGGTGTCTCTCCCGGCGCTGTGCGCCCTCGCGTCGGCCCAGCATTTCTCGAAAGACGCCTGCAATCTGTCGGCCGGAGCCCCCGACTTCTTCATCTCTTTCAATTTCTTTTGGCCGAACTCGGGGCGGCCCGCCGACGCGGCAGCGGCGGGAGCGTCGGGGTTGTACTGCTCGTCCTTGTTCTTGGACAGGGTCCGGCGTACTTCGGCCCACTTCTCGCAGTCTTCGATGCGGGCGAAGACGTTGAGGTACTTGAACTGCTGGCCGTCGGAGTCGTCGCCGTACATGTCGAACGCCCGCCGCATCTGCACAGAGAAAAGCCGCGGCGTAATCACAAATCGGCGATCCAATGTCGACGGAGAACAGCGAGTACCTTGGCCTCAAAGTCGGCGCCGCTAATCGGACGATCGGCGATCTCCTCTTGTATGCCGTGCCACTTGTTGCACGCCGCCTGCATGATCCCCCAATGCGTGGCCATGGCCTTCTCGCCGCGAACCATCACCGTCTTGTTGAAGTAGGGATCGACGAGTTTGCGCTCGTCGAACGCCGTCTTGACGCGCTGCCAATATGTGTCGAAGTTTTGATTGGCGCCGGTGATGCCGTTCATGGAAACGGTCTTCCAAGCTTCGGCGAGGCATTCCTCTTCTTTGCCCGTCCATTTGACCCGCGGCTCGGTCGGCGGCGAGGTCTTTCTCCTTTTCTTCCGCCCCCTCGCCGTCGATGTCGGCTCAGGCGCGTCGTCCTCCTCGTCGATCTGGAAGTCCCCCTCGCCGTCGATGTCTTCCGTGGCGTCTCCGAGCCCGTCGTCGCCACCCCGCGCCGCCGCGACGGCTTCCGTCGCCCTTGCCTCCTCTTGTGTGAAGAAACCCGGGTTCGCCGCGGCGGCCATGGAGCCCGACGTGATCATGTCGTGCATCACGCCGTCGTTCGGCGGCGGCATCCCGTACGAGAGCGGGCCTCGGCGCAGGGAAGGCGAGATGCCCTCGTGCATCCCGTCGGCGTCGTACTCCAGCGGCGACGGGGTGAACCTCGACATGGCGGGGATGCAGGTCTCGTTGAACATCGGCGACGACGCGGCCGGCGAGTAGGTGGAAGGTGAGCCGATCGTACCTTGGATTGGCCATGATCCGGCGGGGAATTGGCCGACGCGCGGCTGTCCCATGGCCATGGAGACCAGCCTCGCCTGCTCGTCCGCCGCCGCCGCCCTCTTCACCGCGAGCTTCTTCTCCCTCTCCGCCCTACCGCGAGTTTCGGTCTCCCGGCGCGCCACGTCCGCCGCCCACGCCGCGTTGGTCATGCCAGGCGGCCTCTCTTTGGGCGCCCGCGGCTTCCTCGTCTTCGGCGTGCCGTCGTCGGTGATCCTCTTCGGCGGCATGGTGGTGGCAGAGAAGAGGAGGAGCTGCAACTGTGGGGGATTTCGGCGGGGAAATGGGTATATGCGGCGCATTAATGGCGGGAAACGGAATTAATGGTGGGGAACTACCCTTTCTCTCGCCGACACCGCGGGCCCGCTCGCCGTTTCGCGCGTTTTTGTTTCGTCCGGAGTCCCCGAGCGCGCCTCGGAAAGCCGGGGACGTCCTGGGCTCGCCGGATGGATGGAAGCCCAAATCCGGGCGAAAACGAGGAACCGGGGGCGTGGCTGGGCCGAATATCGCCGTCCGGATGTAAAAAACGGCCGCCGGGGGCCAAGTCGGGGGGACGGCTGGAGATGCTCTCATACAGGAGAGTAGTATATAGAAGGGTGCGTTGTCATTGTTCATAGATGGATGGTTTAACATTCGATAAACATCAAAATAACAAATGCATCCAGTGCTTGTTGTAATTTCAGTTGCTACACCTTGTGAAGTTGTGATGTGCTTAATTTTGAAAACAAGGTGTATGTGCAATATTTCTATGAGAAGTACAACAAGATTTTCTAAAGTATTGTATATACTGTTGCAATATTGAACTTGAGCTGGGAACATGGCTTCTCTTAGCAGCTTTTCTTTCAGATTGTATGTACAGATTTTGTGAAAGTTGATTAACCAAATTAATGAAGCACATCCTAGGAGACACTGGTTTTCCAACAGGGTTAGAAACCAGATCGTACATAAACAAAATATTGTTATTTATTTTTTGTTTTAAAAAATAGGCATCTATAGACCATATGAAAGATTCCTTGATGGTGTTTACATTCTGACATGAGTGACCGTTCCCAAAAACGTGTTTCTTTCTGAATTTTCCTTTTCAATGTCGATTAGCTATGCATAGTCATGTGAATTACTATACAATGTTTATTTTAAATTTTAAGATTTTTTTGATTGATAATAGATTCGTGCGTTGCACGTGCACACTTACTAGTATTATTATTATTATTATTATTATTATTATATTATTATTTTACTAATAAAAGAGCAAACTTAAATTATTCTAAAGCCACACCACTAAACCTACATATACCTATTACAGCCACACGATTTGACCAACTAAGCCCAATCCAACCGCTAGGATTAATCAAATTGGTGTTCGGTGTGTACTTACTAATTTGCGTTGACTGACCGCACTCCACCTCCTCGTACGCCCTCCGCAAGACCGCAATCCCCGAGAATCACGACTAATTTGGAGGAGAAAAAAGGAAACCGTGATCACTCGGATCCCCTTGATCCATCAGCAGAGGACGACACCGCTGCCATCGTCCTCCCGGGGCGAGCCGAGCTGCGGCCGCACAAGCGCCTCAACGCCACCGCCACGCAAGCACCGCGTGAAGTACTCGCCAATCGAGGTAGTGAGCCCAACGGGCAGGGGCGGGTGAGTGGAGGAGGAATCAGTGCGGGTGCTGACCATGTCCCTGGTTTGGTTCCTCTGCATCATCTTCTCCATCTGACGTGTTTGCTAGGGGCAGAGGAAAGGGGATGGCGCATGTCCTGGAGCAACAGCCACGATGCATACAGGATCTGGTTCCGGCGGCGGCCGTATTCTACTTTGGATCAAGGGATTCAATCAGAAATCCTCGGAAGGTAACAGAGCAACTCCTCTCCCCAAACCTTATACATTTTCTTGCACCAATTATTGAGGTTCATGATATTTGATTTAAAAGGGTCTTGTACAAATCAGATTAGCAGTAGGCAAGAGCTTTGTGGTTAGTGTTTTCAGATGATCTGGTTCTTAAAGCGAGCATCAAGTAGAGGGTAAAGTCACCTATGTCCCCAAAGAAATCAGGTGTCAGATACGAAGTTACTAGCTGCATGTTATGTTTTCGCTGTTTTTCCCCAGGAAGCAAAATTTTGCTATGTCATTCTATTTTTGTTCAGTTTTGCTTTGTGTTAACAGATGATCAGCAGGTTAATAATTCAGCGTTTCTTATTCTCTAGCTCGCAATATTTTAAGGAAACTCACCACATGGGTTGTAGTATCTCTGTATTTGGCTACTGAAGGCATTGATCCAGTCTATGAAGTTTGGCCTAGACTAATACATACAGTTTTCCCAAATGCAGATCGGATATGAGACGTTGTAGCAGATTCAGTTCTAGCATTTGACGGTCCCAACTAAATATTACAGGGGCTTCCTCATTCACAATTCATAAGCAGACAACAGCCTCCATGTTTGAGTTACATGTATGAATCTTGTCTCATACATGCTAAAAAAGGTTCAATAAATTATTTTACATGGGTTCAATGCATATTAGGCTTAAACGGTAGTCTTGGATCCAACCTCTATATTGTAGACTCATACAGGTTATACTGCTGTGTTCATCAGTAAAAATAGAAGTCATACAGTTCCATAGCCATTAAGTTAATGTGCAATTTTGCTACTCTTTCCACTATATTTACCTATGATCATTCCAATATTTTTTTTTCTGTATTAGTACTTCAGACTTTTTTTTGAGTGTTCTGTATTAGTACTCTGACCAAAGTTCAATACTAGAGTTTTTTCGTCACCATTTCATACATCAATTCACAATTCCGAACATGTACATTTGTATTTAGTCTCACTTCACAAAGTGTCATGTTTCAAGCATGATTGCAGGCTATCAATAATTCATTTGTTGTTTTGGCCGATATATGTTGCATCCACTGGCATCGTCACTCTCGCTTGTGACTCAAACAAACATGGATTGACATCGTGGATCGTCAATGCTTCCATCCACCTGTAATTTGCTTAGTGCTGAAATCTCTTTTCCCTCCTTTGTAACACCTCTCGAGTTGAAAAATTGCATGTAATGGCTTTCTGGCCTGTTTTCGAGTGAAATATAACAAGCGGTGGGGACTGGTTTTCCCTGTCAATCTCGAAAAAAATGATGCAATGTATTTCTTTTTCGGTGGATTTATCTATAACTATTTATTAGTGGTCCTTAGTTTGTCTAAACCCTTCTTAAGCTTGTGATATTGTCTCCTCCTACGATGATGCCCTTTGACCGGTTAGTCTTCAATATATTTTATGTTAGTGGATTTATCTTGAATTATGTATGAGCCAGTTAATGGAGACAAGATCTATAATTGAGGAGATTTAAATGTAAAAGAATCAGGACAGATCTTTTTCCAAACTTGATTTTCTGGCCAGGAGTTTATCAGTCCCAATTTTACCGATCACGAGATTTCAAAAATGAAATGTTGTCTCCAAAAAAAATGAGATTTTTCAAGTTGATTTAATTGAGAATTTTTTGTGTTTGAAATAGAGACGTGCGTGCACGTGCAATCTTACTAGTAACCAAAACATCTCTATATAGGATGTGATGCCCATATGAATTCATCTGAATGTGAACTTTGTTACAATCTTTTATGTCAATTGTATGATCTTTTGTCCGCCATATCTTTTATGAGAGAGTGCATTAGTGAGCCCATGAACCCGGTCCACTTTTTATTATAAGAAACAACTTTCCATTCACTTTATCGTTGTTTTTATTTTCAGTCATTATCAATTTCGAAAATACAAAAATATTTCCTTTATTGCATTTCACAAACGAAAACACTGCAACCATATCTTTTACAGTTTACCATTGCATTGCATATTACTTTAGTTTGCATATTCCCGCAGCAAAAAATTTTCTGGCGCCTTTGCATTTGCATATTTATTTATTCTATATTGCATATTCATTTCTAGTTTTATTTACTTACACACACCTTATGCTTGACAACCACTTGGTGAGGTTGAGGGCACAAAGCAAATTTATTTTACCTTGTAGGTTGCTAAAAGAAGGACATGAAGGATCCTTTACACACAGTTCCCCGAGAGTTCAATATAAACCCTCGAGTCACCTTTGTGGGGAAAATCAAGCTTCCCTATGCTCAGCACTCTGCACTTGGAGTCTCAACCTAGTGAAGCATCAAGAAGATTTTCTAGCGTCGTTGAACTAGTAGAAGGATTTCTCACAAGAAAGTCTTCATCACCAACTTGTGCAAATGCCTAAGCTTGTGGAGGTTGCACCTACTGAGTATCATCTTGTCCTTTTTAGTTTTGCAAAGTACTTTATTTTTGTTTTGTTATTGTCTTGCATATTATCATTCTTTTATTTTCAGTTTTGCATTTACTTTACTTTTTCTGTTTGCACTTTTATTTTTTGTTTTGCATTTTGTTTACTACTTTTTATTTCGGTTGCATTAGTTGTAGTATCAGTTTACTTTCAGTTTTCATTCTAAAAACTAAAAACTCATAAAAATTAATTTAGCTTTTATCCTTTAATCATGAGTCTTAAAAACAAACTTGAGGTGAGTCCTTCGGTGAGTTCCACCTCCACCTTTAAGCAACAACCAGGAGAAACAGTAAAAGATGCTTGGGCTAGAATTAATAGGATACATGATGAGGATTCTACTCCATGTGAGGATGAGAAATTAAACCTTTCGTAGCCTGTTGATTAGCAGCCGTGCGCTTTGGTCGTACGGGCACTATCGGCGCGAGTTCGAGTCCTCACTCTTCTATAAGAATAAGGCAGCCGTGGAGTCCCCCCGGTTGCTCTCATTCTTTTTTTTTAGAAATTAAACCTTTACTTTTATTATGGACTGGATCCATTATATCAAAATGCTTTAGATGGGGCAACTGGTGGAAGTTTTATCTTGTCAACACGTTCTTGCGCAGCCATGACATTAAGAAGAATTTTTGGTAGCTTTGTTGGAAGAAAGAAAAAAATTGCCAGATACCACGGTTCAACTTGCTTTGTCTATTGATAAACTTGAAAGTAGGTTGAGTAAACTACCTGATAGGAAAGGTTTTCAGCATTTAGCACTTTACTCTAAAGAAGTTATTCCAAGAATAGACTATAAATTAGTTGATATCCTGTATGAACTACAATTATATGAAGGAGAATTCCTTGAAAGAAAGGACCATCTCAACAATGTTGAAAAGAAAGTGGGTTTTATTAGCGATATTCTAGAGAAGGATGCACCTGTTAAACACTACAAGAAACTTCCTTTTCAAAAATAAGTTTGTGCTAAAAAGGAGAAAAAGGTAGAAGAAGTAAAAATGCTTAGTGAAGTTAAAGATCCTTTGCTTGATTTGGAAAAGTGTAGCTTGCATGAACTTATGTCTATCTTACAAAAAATTGCAAGTGATCCATCTATAAATGCTAACCAAGCAGGTTTTGGTTCTTATATTGCTAATCATGTCTTGAAAGAAAAGATTGCTAGGTAAAACCAGGAGGCCATGATACCACCAAAGCTTGGAGATGCATGGATCTCAAAGGTAATAGTCACTATTTGAAAAGAAACATATCATGCTATGTTAGATCTTGGATCTAGTGTTTCTGTTTTATCTAAAGAGTTACTCTCCCAGACTTTGCATACCCTCCATGGCCTCCCGCACCTGGGCTGCTTCCCTCTCCACCTCCTCCTGGTAGATCGACGATATCAGTCCCTGGGAAGATGGAGCTCGAATGTCTCTCAGTGCACCTTTTTTCTGACTCCATTTCACCATGAACAACTCCCCTCTCGCGAGCAATAGCAGGATCGTGGAGCTGGAAGTGAGCCGTACAACCATGGTCTTCCTTCTTATCCTTCTCCTCCAGCACACCCGTGAGACCACAGTAGCATCGGCACGGGTGAACAGCGTTGCGATTCCTGGCAGGATTTCCTAGCGGATTGTCGGATCGGAACCAATCGAAGAGATTCGATTCGACTCTGCCATCCCTATCGCCAGAAACCGAATCCGCTGCCGCAACTCTACCTGCAACTCCATCCACTTCCCGGCGAACTCCCACATGATCATGAAGCTCGCCAACATCCGCCATACTTCCAACAGTGACACCATCCCCAATCTGACAACCATCACCCACATTTGGATCAAAAGGGAACAGCCCGCCACCGCTATCCTCTGCCTGGCTCAGAAGCGGGGGACCCCCTTGCCCGCTCCGCCCTCCGTGAGCCGAGCTCAGAGGAAGCGAATCAGCCTCTGCAGATCCACCAGGGGAATCTCCGGCCTCCAGCCCAGCGGCTCCACCATCCTGATCCTCTCCTCTGGTGAAGCTAATTGGAAGTGGAGGAAATCAATTTTGTACCTCAGCTGCTCCTGCAACTCCAGATCCAAATCCGCCCGTCGTCGATCCTCTTCCCGTCCCCGCGAGCTCAGATCGCTGGATCTCCTGAAGTCCGCCATCGCCGAGAAGCAAAGAAGGTGGATGGGAGTGGTTTGGGATGTGGCTATGGTGGGGTGGGTGGAGGGGAAAGGATCTCGGCGACGACGACGGGTGGAGGAAGGAGAGCGAGAGAGCGAACGGTAATGACATCCTCTAGGATGACCTCTCCTACTCCCAATGTGCTTCTCTTGCATCTATGTGGCCTTGTTTCATCTGTGCGTCCTGTGTAGGTGGGGTGTTATTTTTTTCCGTTGTACTCTCTATCGCGTGGGATTGAAGAGGTCGACGTAGCAACAATTACCACCTCTGGAGATTTAATATAGTAGAGACTCCTAGAAGTTTTTGTGGTCCAGGGAGGGATAACGTTGGTCCATGACAGCGTGGAAACAAGCGAGCTGCCGATACAGAGTCACTGCTCAATAATAATCTATGTACGTGTAGTCGGGAGTAACACGCGCACGTGGACATGGATCGTGGGGCGGAATGATTGGCTCACCAGGCGAGATCACTAGACCCGGGATCTAAAAGAGAACCAACCTGAGGTTGGGTGGTCAGGAGGATGGTTTGTATCTCCATTTCATCAGAGTTCAAACCTCGGGTTTGACATTTGTGTGTCTCATAAAGCGGAATATTCTTTCAGTGGAAGGCGACGTTCCCATCAATAGCGAGGCGCATGTGGTGTCGTCAATCTCAAGACCCGATCCACCGGCTCAGTCTTTCAAAGGTGCTCATAGGGATAGGGTATGCATATGTGCATTTATAGGGATGAGTGTGTGCGCGTGTTTGTGAGCGCTTGCGTTTGTACCGTGTTTCTAAAAAAAAAGATTTGAGATCTAAAATGAATTTTTGACTCTCTTTATCATATTTGAACGGTTGATGCACATGCATATTCTAACAGAAAAGACACATTAACGTGTTTATTTTGCAATTGTACAAGGTAGGTGGAGGGGTAGAGCCGACGTTCTTGAGTGAAGTCCGCTTTTCAAACGAACGATCTGGTCGTAACACACGCACGTGGGCACAATGCGTTTGATTCAAACTGTTTTGTAGCGTACGGCTACTGATAACGGCCGATCATTGTCACTTGTCATTTGTCAAGGATGTAGCTAGGCTCCACGTATGTATAGATAACTAACAATGGATCGGTATAGATCGATCGTTCTCACGGGACGGCTATATATATGCAGGCTGCCTACCCACACCTTCAAATGCACAAGCAGCAAGATTGAGCTAAGTTACCAGCCAATGAAGATGAAGAGGTGCCTTAGTGCTAGCATCCTGCTAATGATTGCAGTCCTTGTCGCCCGCCACCCCTCCGCCGCCGCTGCGGACGACTCCCAAGGTCATTCATGCATGCAGGATGCCGTCAATCTTTTTCTGTTTCCATTTTATAGTTTGCTATTGCTTGAATTAACTGATGATAACACAGCTGTGTGCTCGACGACCTCTCTTGCAGCAGCCGCGCGCGCCGGCGAGACCGTGGAAGTGTTGCGACTTGGGATCATGCACCAGGTCACTCCCGCCGATCTGCCAGTGCGCGGATGAGGTGGAGGAGTGTGACGCCGCCTGCAAGGACTGTGTGGTGTCCGAGTCGGATCCGTCCCTCTTCGTCTGCAAGGACCAGTACATCGGCGACCCTGGGCCCATCTGCAGGCCATGGGACTGCTGCGACAGAGCACTATGCACCAGGTCTATCCCGCCAATCTGCCGCTGCGTGGACGAGGTGGACGACCAGTGCGCCACCACGTGCAAGGACTGTATAGCCTCCACATCGGACCCCTCTCGCCACATCTGCGATGATGTGTTCACTGGGTTCCCCGGGCCTAGGTGCACCCCGGGCGGTAACTAGTAGTCGCGCGTGTTTTTTTTTAGTACCCGTAGTATTAAGAGAGAGAGAGAGAGAGCATGGGTGTAAACCCTTACAAGATGGAATCCACTCTACCAGCCACAGGCGGCTAGGTAGAAATGACGTCTAGCGTCGACACCGCCGACAATTACACGCAGTGAACATCTTGCACTCGCCCACCTCTAAGCCTAGCCGCTACCCAAGATCTCCACTCATCCACAATGGACTGAGTGAGCACTGCCGCCGGCCGTTCCTTACCATCAAAGACACGAGCGTTACGCTCGAGCCATATCGATCGTAGGACAAGCATGATTATAGAGTTTGCCTCCTTGCGTCTAGCAAGCGGCATCGCATCCACTGTGTTCGTCCACCAATCCCCAATATCCTGCTCCGATGTAGGCAAACCGATGTCCAGGTCGCGCGTGTTGATCACCCGATCGATCGACACCGCCGGCTAATGTGTCATGTGTGAAAGAATAAAATAAAAACGGGCTGTCTCTTGCGTTTGCGGCGGCTATACTGTAAACATATATTGTGGGTGATGAATAAAAAATAAAGGCAGATGGAATTCTCATGCATTACTTTGGTTCCGATAAATACCTTTATAGTAAGCCTCTAAGTGATTCTACAGTTGGTCAGGTTGGTTATTATCGCCAGGGGTTCTCCCGACCCCCCGACCCCTCGCGCTCCTCTCGCCCTCCCCGAGGCAAGGGAGCGTCGCCGCCTCTCCCCTCAACTAGGCCCCCTTCCTCCTCCTTCCCCCCGTCGTCGGTGGCGCCGGCGGCGGACCGCTTTCCCCACGCGCTCAGAGGTGTTCTTGGGCAACTTCTTCCCGGTGGCCCGGCGGTTTGGTTCCCACGGGCGGGTGGGCTTCGGCGCGGCAGCGCGGTCGTTGGTCGCGGGTCGACGTGGTGGCGCAGGTGACTGGCGGCGCCCGTTCGGCCCATATCTGGGCCCATCTGGGTTGAGGTGGGCCGACTGGGCTCTGAGCAGCGACAAGACTCCCTGGAGGTGGCGGAGGTGCGACGGTGGTACTGCTGGTGGTGGCGTTTCAGCCGGCTTGTTGCAGCATGGCGGCGGGTTCTTTGCGGCCTGTTTGGGCCCGGCCGGGCTAGTAGGTGCCTGGTGTGATTCTGTTGCTATGTCCGATCAGCTACCAAGATGGCGGTGGAGGTAGTTCTCCGGCTTGGCTGCGACGCTGCTGTCTGCGGTTCCGATGTCCCATTTTCTATCTTCTAGCCATGGTGGTGCATGCTGGTGGGCGGCAAGTTGGATGGGGCACTACGGATCATCTGGGGTGGTGGTTTTTTGGGGGTTGGGAGAAATCTCTGTCAGCCTGTTCGACATCGATGCGGTGACGCCTGCGGGTGCCGCCTTCCTTCCTGAAGGGCATCGAGTGTACCCCTTCCCCACTCCCCTAGGACTAGTCCGGGCAGTAGCGGCGTCGTCGTTGTTTTCCTTCTTGAAGTTGTTGCTTGGTACACGATGCTTCGATGTGCTAGGAGCGTGGTGGGAATTGTCCAGAGGGCGCAGCGGTGGCCGGTCATCTTTGTATCGTTGATCTGCCGGTGTCGGCATTTATTTCTCTTTTCTTTCTTTCTCTTTTTTCTTTTGGGCTAGGTTGTGCTGCGGCCCCAGCAAGCTTGTTGTATCGGGTGGTTGCTATATTAATATAGCGGGGCGAAAGACTGTTTCGTGGTAAGCCTCTAAGTTAGTATTAAGATAAAATATTAATCATATTTATATTTCAACAAACCAAAACATGAAATCGAGCTTTCAGAACTGATTTAGACTTTGGAAGAAATTTTAAAACGAAAATAGACCCAAAACCAAACAAAGTTCTAGTACAAGTAAGTGTCCCAAGTTAATTAATTACACACGTGGTTGAGTAATTCACATACCACTAATTTTTTTGCGGGGATATCCCACTATATTTGGTGACAACGGTGGTCTGTCACGTAACAGCTGTAGCCACAGCAGTCCAAATTGAGCTAGCACCTGGCAGAGCCTTGGAGAGTGATTTGGTGCATAACCCAAAGAAACGCAATGAGCGGACGATTAACCAGGAGACGATCATCATGGATAGAAAAACATAAGCAGGCATGACTAAATCTAGACCAATAGAGGGATAAAAGGATAAGCATCACTATTCATAGTACGACAATGCGAGGTGCGCTACTTCGTCAAGCACAGGCTGCGAAGGATATTGAGGGCGTGGGTTTTGGGCCAGGGGGCCCTACCATCACTCATTTGCTTTTTGCTGATGACAATATTGTCTTCCTTGAAGCTAGTGAGCACTAGTGGAAAAACGGGCTTCCATTCGTCCCATTTGTCTCGGACCAAATTCGATCCGCGGCTAAAGGGTCCATCAGTCCCGGTTCATTTGAAAATGTAGGCCAGGGGCATTAGTCCCGGTTCAAAAGGGACCTTCAGTCCCGGTTTCATCTAACAGCCGGGACTAATGCCCCATGGCCCTTTAGTCCCGGCTCGTAGCACCAACTGGGACTAAAGGTAACATTTAGTCCCGGTTGGTGCCACGAGCCGGGACCAATCACCCGTTCAAACGAACCGCCCACTTCGCGCCAGTTATCGATCGACGACGCTTCGATACCGATCGACATTACGACGCGCTGATCGGGAACCGGCGCCGACGGCCTTGGAACTCGCCTGCATTCACACGCCGGCGTGCCCTCTCATCTTCTCCCTCTTTCACTATATAAATCACTCACATTTGATCATCTTCTTCCCCAAAACATCTAGCCTCTTCTTCCCCAAAACCACTCCCACACATCACCATACCGCCGGCGCCCGCGAGCTCTCCCTCGGCGACAATGGAGGAGCAACATTGGCCCCGGTCTCGGATCTACTACGTGGTCATCGAAGAGATGAACTTCACCATCACGGAGACCCTCCGTGCTTCGAGGGTGGAGAAGTGGATCCGCATGGTCAAGCGCCGGTTCCTCGACGACGCACCGGTCAAGTGCGTGGGCTTGGACTGTGAGTTCACCACTCACGCACACCCTCAACGTGCCTCCGTCCTTCAACTCTCGGTGGAGTCCGAGATATTGGTCTTTCAAATTTGCAAGGCCAATGCCGTGCCGCAACTACTCAAGGACTTCTTGAAGGACACCACCATCAAGTTTTGTGGCGCGGCTATCAACAACGATCTACGCATGCTAAGGCCATACGGAATTGTTATTCCGTTCGCGTATGATCTTCAACAAGTTGTCCCAAACCCCACTAGCAAGCCAACGCCGAGTCTCTATGATTTGGCCAATGCTATTATTGGGACACATCTTGAGAAGAAGAAGAGGGACAACAAGAAGAAGAAGGACAAGAAGAAGAAGGAGAAGAAGTACAAGAAGAAGGGAGAAGAAGAAGAAGAAGAAGAAGAAGAAGAAAAAGATGAAGAAGAAGATGAACTAATTTTTGGTTGGGAAAAAGTTCCATTGAGCATGAACCAACTAAAATATGCCGCTTTAGACGCTCGCCTAGGCTTTGAGATAGCTAGGAGATTCTGGAAGCTAAAGGGCTACAATAGCAATGTTGATCGTCTTAACCTTAATAATTAGGTGGATGATTATGTATGGAAAAATGTTGGATGAGCAATTGGAAAATGTACTTCATTTGAGCCATATTGGATGAGTATGTTTGGAAAAATGTACTCCCTTTGTTTCGGTTAACAAAGTCTATTAATTTTCGAATTTGTGATTTTTCAAGTATTTTGGCTTTTTTGAATATTTTAATCATCTAAAAATTAATAATTAAATTATATATAAAGAATATTTGAAATTCATTGGTGCTTATTATTCGTAATCATTGTTTCTTATTTTGTGAATTTATTTGGAATTTAAAAAAGTAATATTATATATTACCAAAGTGTATAGGTTAATAGAATTGGTAGCATACTTCTATCAAGAAGTCGCGAGCGCAGTCTTGGAAGCTAGTAGGGAAGGAATGGAGAAGTTAAGCGTGCTAAGGGTGGAGCAGTGTGAGGATGGGTGACCAACCGGGAAGTGAGGACCACAAGTACTTGTAATTGATTTGAGATATAGAGTGAGAGCTATAAGTATCTAATTTGATATGAGATATGAGAATAGAGAAGATTAGATAATAGAGAAATAAAGAAATAAAGATAATACAGAAATTCCGAAACAGAAAATACAATTTTATTCCGAATGGACCTTTAGTCCCGGTCCCTGTTACGAACCGGGACTAAAGGTCCTCCAGCCGCTGCACATGCCCCGGGCCACGTGGAGGACCATTGGTCCCGGCTCGTAAGCAACCGGGACTAAAGGCTGGAGCCTTTAGTCCCGCATGGTTAGTCCCGGTTGCGGAAACCGGGATTAATGGGCTTTACAACCCGGGATTGAAGGCCTTTTTTCCACCAGTGGAGCCAAACCTGGCCGCTCTAAAAAGTTTACTCCAAGCTAATGAGGATAGTTCAGGACAAAGAGTAAACTTGCAGAAATCGTCAATTTTCTTTGGTAAGGGCTGCACTAATGAGAGAAAGGATGTTCTAAAAAATGTTCTTGGTATTTCATGTGAAGCTTTATCAGAGAAATATCTCGGCTTACCAACAGTGGTAGGACGAAGTAAGGATGGGGCCTTCAAACATATCACAGATAGATCTCGGGGCAAAGTGCATGGCTGGAAGGGCCAAGGTCTTCCGATGGAAGGCAAGGAAACTCTGATTAAGTCAGTGATGTAGGCTGTTCCTACATATCCTATAGGGTGTTTCATGCTATCGAAGAAAATGTGTAAGAGTCTGAAATCGATATCCTCTAGCTTTTGGTGGGGAACGACGAATGGGAGGAGAAAGGTTCCCTGGATCGCTTGGGACGAGATGTGTATGACAAAGCAGAGAGGCGGTATGGGGTTTAGGGACTATGAAGCTTTTAATCAAGCCCTCTTGACCAAACAGGCCCGACGGCTTCTCACAAACCCAGAATCTCTGTGTGCTCGGGTTCTTCGTGCCCGTTACTATAAAAATGGGACGGTTCTGACTGCGAACTGCCCCAATGGTGCGTCCTATACTTGGAGAAGTATCATGCACGGAAGAGACTTGTTGAAATAAGGTTTAATCTGGAGAATAGGCAATGGCAAGGACATCAAGGTGATGGAGGATAATTGGATCCCACGTCCGGGTCTCCAACGTCCGTGGAGTTTAAAACCGAATGCGGTGATCAGCAATGTTTGTGACTTGTTGTTGGAGGAGGGTCATGGCTGGAGTGAGGAAAAACTCAATGCGACTTTCTTTGAAGGAGATGTGACTGACATTCTAAGTATCCCAGTCGGTTGTGCTGGAACAGAAGACTATGCTGCATGTAATTACACTAGAAATGGGATCTTCACTGTCAGGTCGGCTTACCATCTGAATATGCATCTGAAAAAATGCAGGATGGGCAAAGCTTCTTCATATCTCTCTCTCTGGACGAGCATAGGGGATGGCTCGCACTCTGGGCTGCGGAAGTACCGGGGAAAGCCAAGATACATGTGTGGCGCTTGATAAAGAATGGTCTGGCGGTTGGGCAAGAATTGTCGAGAAGGAATATCAAGCAAGGGGTCCTATGCATTGTGTGCAACCACGATGAATCTTTGATCCACCGGTTTTGGCAATGCCCTCATGCGCACACAGCCTGGAACCTGATTCGTGAGGCAAACGGGCTTAGGACTGGATAGCCCAGATGCTACGGTTCTTAGACAGAGGGAGCTGACGGGGTGGATCTTAGATTGGCTGGGTCAGCTGGAGGAAAAGGAGCTCGCGGTGGGCATCATGGTTCTATACCAGATGTGGTTAGTGAGAAATGAGGCAAGAGAGGAGGACAGGATCACTGATCCACAAGATGTCGTGCGTCAATCCATTTTCCTAGTCGAAGAATGGGTGGCAGCGCAGCAGATAGACCTACATTGACCTGAGGCGTCGAGGGAGATGGAGCATTGGCTCCCTCCTGACACGGGCTCGCATAAGGTGAATGCGGATGGGGCTTTCATTAAGGAGTCTGGTGAGGGAGGATGCAGAGTGGTTCTTCGGAATCACCATGGCGAGTTCATCTCTAGTGCATGCCATTTTTTGCCCTGCGTTACTGATCCAGAGAGAGCCGAGATCCTGGCGTGCAGACATGCTCTGTAGTTAGCGAAGGAGGAAGGGGTCAATAAGGTCTGTTTGGAGACAGAGTGCTTGAGTGCAGTAGTGCAGCTACGGAGCAGCGAGAAGGACAGGTTGGCTCATGGGTCTATTGACGAAGAAATAAAAGAGTTGCTGCAAGTTTTACTGATCAATCGGTATCTCATGTGCGTCGTTCATGCAATGGAGTTGCGCACGCGTTAGTAAAGGAGAGCTGCACTAATAAATTATGTAATGTCTGGTCGGTGGTACCACCTGTGTACATTGTGAACCTTTTGGCATCTGAGGGTGCAGTTTAATATATATGTCGTGGTATTTTGAGGACAGGAGCCATGGGGATGGCTTAACGGAGGGGCTCGACGGTGTGCAACGACGGGTCCGGCTCAAGATTGGGTAGCTACGACACAAGAACGTACCTAGGTTCAGGGCCCTCCACTCCGCAGGTAACACCCCTACTTCCTGCCTTGTTGTTTATTCTCAGCACACGGTGGCTTACAAGGCTCCTAGAACTGTATTGTCTAGAGGTAGAAAAAGAAGAGTTCGATCTCCCTACTCTAAGGGTCCATGCCCCCTTATACAGTTTGGTGTCTGGTGATACGTCTCGAACGTATCTATAATTTTTGATGCTCCGTGCTTATTTTTACACCATTTGCCTTGTATTTTGTTACACTTCGTGGTGTTTTTATGCGATTTCCGGAACTAACCTATTGACAAGATGCCACAGTGCCAGTTCCCTGTTTTCTGCTATTTTTGTGTTTCAGAAAAAGCTACACAGGAAATATTCTCGGAATTGGATGAAACAAAAGCCGAACGTCCAGAAATTCACCGAAGCTTCCAGAGAACCGAAGAGGAGACGGAGTGGGGCCATGAGGGCCCCACACAATAGGGCGGCGCGGCCTGGCCCTTGGCCGCGCCCCCTACATGTGAGGGCGCCCTGGCAGCCCCCTGACGACGCCCCTTCGCCTATATAAAGCCTCGGGACGGAAAACCCTAGGGGAGTCGGCGAAATTTTCCAAAAATAGTTCCGCAGCGCCGCCGCCGTCGAAGACAAATTTCGGGGGACAGAAGTCTCTGTTTCGGCACCCTGCCAGGACGGGGAAGTGCCCCCGGAGCCATCTCCATCGGTCTCCATCGCTGTCTCCGTCGTCTCCATCGACCTCACCGCCATCTCTATCAACCTTGCTGTCTCCTATGATGAGGAGGGAGTAGTTCTCCCCCGGGGCTGAGGGCTCTGCCGGTAGCTATGTGGTTCACCTCTCTCTCCCATGATGTGATCTTTATGTGATTGTGAGCTTTGTATCTAGTTGAATTGGTAGATGTTATTATTCAGATATTATGCTACTCCTATGCTTTATTATTGTACTCTCCGGAGATACCTCGTATCATGGTGTAAAGGTGACTAGTGTGTGCATCATGTGTATCTTTTTGGTTAATGTCTCTATGAAATGTTGGTGTTTGTTGGAACCATCTAGTGCGTTCACGGTGATAGTGTGGGACAATCTAGTTTAGGTACATACGGACTTTAAGGAGTGCTTCGTAGCCCTACGCATGATTAGTGTATGTTTTCTATTGGGGAATTGTTTTGAGTTGCATATTGATGATAGTATCTATTGGTTCAATTATGTTATATTTGTTGGGAGTGTGTCCACTAGTAAAAGTATGATCCCTAGGCCTTGTTTCCAAGCTTTGCACACCGTTTACATTCAGTTTTGTTACATGTTTGCTCACAGTGATATTTATTTCAGATTACATTTGCTACTTATAATCATCACTACACTTGTATTTCACTATCTCTTTGCCGAACTAGTGCACCTATACATCTGACAAGTGTATTGGGTGAGTTGGGGACACAAGAGACTTTCTGTATCGTAATTGCAGGGTTGCTTGAGAGGGATAGCTTTGACCTCTTCCTCCCTGAGTTCGATAAACCTTGGGTGATCCACTTAAGGGAAACTTGCTGCTGTTCTACAAACCTCTGCACTTGGAGGCCCAACACTGTCTACAAGAACAGACGCGTGCGTAGACATCAAGCTCTTTTCTGGCGCCGTTGCCGGGGAGGTAAGGTAAAAGGTACTCGCATCCACCTGTGTGAGTGCTCAGAGTTATTTCCTTTAGATTCTGCAATTATATCTTTTTGTTTCTTGTTTTTTATTTTCACTAGTTAGGCTTAATGGAAAGTAAAGAGTTCTTTAGTCTTTGTCCTGAGTTTAGATTTGAAGAGAAAATTGAAAAACCTTTGGAGCTTATTTCGCATAGCAATGTTATTAGTACGAATGCTTTGAATACCGTTATTGCTAATGCTATAGAAAAGTCTAAGCTTGGGGAAGCTAGTTTTGTTAAGCATGATATTTTTAGCTCCCCAGTGATACGTCTCAAATGTATCTATAATTTTTGATGCTCCATGTTTGTTTTTACACCATTTGCCTACTGTTTCGTTACACTTCGTGGCACTTTTATGCATTTTCCGGAACTAACCTATTGACAAGATGCCACAGTGCCAGTTCCCTGTTTTCTGCTATTTTTGTGTTTCAGAAAAGCTACACAGGAAATATTCTCGGAATTGGACGAAACAAGTTCCTGAAGTCTTATTTTGCCCGGAAGCTTCCAGAGATCCGAAGAGGCGAAGGAGAGGGGCCACAGGCCAGCCTCACACTAGGCCGGCGCGGCCCAGGCCCTGGCCGCGCCGCCTAGGTGTGAGGAGGCCTGGGGCCACTCCTGACGATGCCCCTTCGCCTATAAGAAGCCTCGGGACGGAAAACCCTAGGAGAGTCGGCGAAATTTCCAGGACAGTTCCGCAGCGCCGCCGCCGTCGAAGCCAAATTTCGGGGGACAGAAGTCTATGTTCCGGCACCCTGCCAGGACGGGGAAGTGCCCCCGGAGCCATCTCCATCGGTCTCCATCGCCGTCTCCACCGTCTCCATCGACCTCACCGCCATCTCCATCAACCTTGCTGTCTCCTATGATGAGGAGGGAGTAGTTCATCCCCGGGGCTGAGGGCTCTATCGGTTGCTATGTGGTTCACCTCTCTCTCCCATGATGTGATCTTTATGTGATCGTGAGCTTTGTATCATGTTGAATAAGTAGATGCTATTCTTCTTCATTATGTGTACTCTAGTGTGTTATTAAAGTAATCTATTCCTCCTGCCATGGTGTAACGGTGACAGTGCGTGCATCATGGTGGTACTTGGTCTAGGCTACGATTGTGATCTTTTATGGATTATGAGAATAATTATCACTATGATAGTATTGAAGTGATCTATTCCTCTTTTCATGGTGTAATGTTGACAGTGTGTGCACCGTGTTAGTACTTGGTCTAAGTTGCAATAATATCTATCTTGAGTTGTGATTTGATTTGGATATCTCTATGAGTGGTGTTTGTCAAGTACTTGATTAACTTTGAGGAGTGCTTCGTAGCCCTACGCAATGATTAGTGTTATTCAATAGGAGAGTAATTCAGAGTACCATAGTGAAGAGAAGTTATTTATTTGTTCAATTATGTTATATTTGTTGGGAGTGTGTCCACTAGTGAAAGTATGATCCCTAGGCCTTGTTTCCAAGCATTGCACACCATTTACTTCCTGTTTGTTACATGTTTGCTCGCAGTGATATTTATTTCAGACCACATTTGCTACTCATACTCGTCACTACTACTTGTATTTCACTATCTCTTCGCCAAACTAGTGCACCTATACATCTGACAAGTGTATTGGGTGTGTTGGGGACACAAGGGATTTTCTGTATCGTAATTGCAGGGTTGCTTGAGAGGGATAGCTTTGACCTCTTCCTCCTTGAGTTTGATAAACCTTGGGTGATCCACTTAAGGGAAACTTGTTGTTGTTCTACAAACCTCTGCACTTGGAGGCCCAACACTGTCTACAAGAACAGACGCGTGCGTAGACATCAAGCTCTTTTCTGGCGCCGTTGCCGGGGATGTAAGGTAAAAGGTACTCACATTCTTTGGCTACTAAGTCTTTTAGTTGCTGGTGAGTGCTCGAAGTTATTTCCTTTAGATTCTGCAATTATATCTTTTTGTTTCTTGTTTTTATTTTCACTAGTTAGGCTTAATGGAAAACAAAAAGTTCGTTAGTCTTTTTCCTGAGTTTAGATATGAAGTGTTTGAAGAGAAAATTGAAAAACCTTTGGAGCTTAATTTGCATGCTAATAGTGATGTTAGTATGAATGTTTTGAACACTGTTATTACTAATGCTATAGAAAAGTCTAAGCTTGGGGAAGCTGGTTTTGTTAAGCATGATATTTTTAGTTCCCCAGCTTTAGTGGAGAAAGCTTGTTCTGATAATATTTTATCTCCCATATGTGATGTTCCTTCTTATGATGATATGTTTGAAGAATATGCTTTGCGAAATAGCTGTTCTTTAGCTTGTGATGATACTAAACCTCTAGTTTATGATGGTTATGATGATGGGTATAATATTTTCAGTTCACCTACTATTGAGGGTAAAATTAGTTATGATTACAATATGCCTCCTATTTTTGATGATTATGGTGATGAGAATAATTATTCTGTTGAATCTGCTCCTACTACTATTGTTCCTGTGGTGAGTATTAATTCTTTTATGCATGTGGCTCATGATAGAGATGCTTTATGTGATAGTTATATTGTTAGTTCTATTCATGATGCTACTGAAAGTTATTATGAGAGAGGGAAACATGGTTTGATGGATCTCAACAATATTGAGTTTCCCCTCTTTATGTTGCAATTCTTGAAGTTGTACTTGTTTTGCCTTCCTATGCTTTTTGCTTTGCGCTTTCATGACTTGTCTCTTTACAAGACTATTTTTCATAGGAAGTGGTTTAGATTTAAATGTGTTCCATATTTGCTTTTTGATGCTCTCTATTGCTTTAAGTTCCTATATGGCGCCTTTGCCTCAAGCTCTTATATGGCGCCCACATGAGCATCTTTGCAAATTACTGCGCCTAGCTCAAAGGCGTTAAAGAAAAGCACTCTTGGGAGATAACCCATTGTTTATTTTCAGTACTTTTTCTTTTATTTGAGTCTTGGAAGTTATTACTACTGTAATAACCGCTCTTTATCCTTTTTATTTCGTTGTTGTGCCAAGAGAAGCCTCTAATTTGAGTGAGGTAAGATTTGGGGATGTTGCTATCCTGAAACTGTTTTCGGTGCTGCACCGTAAAAATTCGTATAACTTCTCTGTATATCTTTTGGACCTGCGATTTCTTGTGCATATGCCCCAGGTTATATCCAAACTTTCATTAGTTGAACACTTTTTTATTTGAGCAACAGAAAACCCCTCAAAAATTCGACCTTTGTCAGCTGTTCTGTTTTGACAGATTTCTGCCAATATTTGTGTTCTTTTGAGTTCTTTTGATCACGGAAATTTTGAGGAAGTTGCTACAGTAGTATATGCTATATATGTGGTGGTTTTAGGTTGAAATCTGAAGCAAAAATGGTTGATTCAATGTTATGCTTACACTAATGTTGCTAATAGAATTGTGTTTAGTTTTGTATGAAGAAGTTTTCAAGTGTAGGGATTGGAGAATGATGAGATGAGATGAAGAATGGACAAAAGCTCAAGCTTGGGGATGCCCATGCCACCCCAAGAAATATCCAAGAAGTACAAGCGCCAAAGCTTGGGGATGCCCCCGAGGCACCCCCTTCTTCATCGGCAAAAATTAGGTCACCTTTCAAGACACTATATTTTTATTGCTTCATACACTATGCGTTTTTCTTGGAGCGTCAGTTGTTTTTGTTTTATTTTGTTTTGTTTGCTGCAATAAATGGTTAGATCACGTCATGTTTCTTTTGGAGAAGTTGCCTTGCTTTTCATTTGCCAAGAACACTCTGTTTTTCATTCTTATAATTTCAATAAGTGTTCTCTTTTTCTAGAACTGCGTTTAGTTTTTGATTTTCGCCTTGATATGTGTTCAGATCTTGTTATATCTTTTCATCAAGGTGTATTTTTGCCTCTGATCTTTATTGGTTTTCATCAAAAGAGGTGTTTATAATTTTTTTGAATGGTGTTGGAAAAGAGAAAAAGTTTCATGCAAAAAAGTGGTACAAGAAGGAGCTTGTGTAGACTGCGGCCTAGGCTTTTGCATGTCGTGCTTGATGTCTTTTTGATAGTATGCTTAGTGATTTTTGCTGTAGCATGACTTGTCTCAAATGACTGAGATTGCTTAATGAGCCTTTGAAAAAAATTATGCGTTGTTTTTATTATATGGAAGCATTTATTTGGTTTTCTCCTTTGATGCTTTATTTGGGTTGACTTGGCGCATGCTCACACATGTTAGACTCATACAAAGTCGCCAATAGCCTCTATGATCATCTAGTTTTTGACTTTTGATGCCACTTTATGCATCTTTTAATGATGTTTTGTCGCTATGCACGATTATGGCCGTTATTGCTCTCTTAGTTGGTCGCTCCCAGTCTTTTGCTAGCCCTCATTTTGTACTGAGTATGAGCTCCACTCGTGCATCCAACTCCCAAAAACCAAGTTTGCCATTGTGTCCACTATAAATTCCTATGCATGGTATTTGCAAGCCATTCCAAGTAATTTTTCATGTGCTACCTTTCAAAAAACCTTCAAAATACTTCTCATTTTGTGACACTGTTTTTAGCTCATGGGGACGTAGTGGTCGGATTTGCTATCTTCCATATTGCTTATTCCAAAAAGAAAAAAAAGACAAAAAAAAGAAAGAAAAAAGGCACTCCGCCATGGTATGTGAATGTTGGTGGGCACCCGATGGAATCGGTTAGCCATGGTTTGAGAAAGAAAAAAAAGGTGGGGAGGAGTGCCAAGCTTTATAAAAGAGCACAAAAGTGCCAATCTCTCTCTCTCAAAAACTTGCTTCATTTTTGTATGGAAGATTGTAAGAACCCCATTGCCAGTCATTGACAAAAACAACCACCTCTCAAAACCCAATTTTTATCTCTCTGTTTTACAAATAAAAAGCTCTAGCACATGTTTAATCAATGCTTCCCTCTGCGAAGGGCCTTTCTTTTACTTTTATGTTGAGTCACCACCTTCTACCTTTATGCACCATCTAAGAGAGCATAGTTGTCATTCTGAGTATAATGTGCATTATCCCAAAGTTTTCATTGATTGATTCATATTGTTGGTTTCACTTGTTCTCAAATTATTTGTATCTAGTCGCCCTCTTAAACTTGAAGGTGTCCTATGCATTTATGTTTTGGTCTCTATGAAGGACAAGCTGAAAACCATTTGTATGTTTTTCCATATGATTTGAACACACGTTTGACTTTCATTGTTTCATTTTCATGATCTTTTGTTTGTGTTCATTTTCATGTTATAACATGGTTGCTAAGTTTCTATTATCAAGATTATGTCTTTCATGCCCATGTTTTAAGTTCTTTGATCTCAGCACTCAATGATTTACCTATATGATCAAGATTGTGTAGGTGCATGTCACCTCAAAAATTATTTCTTTTGTTATCACTTACCTACTCGAGGACGAGCAGGAGTTAAGCTTGGGGATGATGATACGTCTCAAATGTATCTATAATTTTTGATGCTCCATGTTTGTTTTTACACCATTTGCCTACTGTTTCGTTACACTTCGTGGCACTTTTATGCATTTTCCGGAACTAACCTATTGACAAGATGCCACAGTGCCAGTTCCCTGTTTTCTGCTGTTTTTGTGTTTCAGAAAAGCTACATAGGAAATATTCTCGGAATTGGACGAAACAAGTTTCTGAAGTCTTATTTTGCCCGGAAGCTTCCAGAGATCCGAAGAGGCGAAGGAGACGGGCCACAGGCCAGCCTCACACTAGGCCGGTGCGGCCCAGGCCCTGGCCGTGCCGCCTAGGTGTGAGGAGGCCTGGAGCCACTCCTGACGACGCCCCTTCGCCTATAAGAAGCCTCGGGACGGAAAACCCTAGGGGAGTCAGCGAAATTTCCAGGACAGTTCCGCAGCACCGCCGCCGTCGAAGCCAAATTTCGGGGGACAGAAGTCTCTGTTCCGGCACCCTGCTGGGACAGGGAAGTGCCCTCGGAGCCATCTCCATCGGTCTCCATCGCCGTCTCCGCCGTCTCCATCGACCTCACCGCCATCTCCATCAACCTTGCTGTCTCCTATGATGAGGAGGGAGTAGTTCACCCCCGGGGCTGAGGGCTCTACCGGTAGCTATGTGGTTCACCTCTCTCTCCCATGATGTGATCTTTATGTGATCGTGAGCTTTGTATCATGTTGAATAAGTAGATGTTACTCTTCTTCATTATGTGTACTCTAGTGTGTTATTAAAGTAATCTATTCCTCCTGCCATGGTGTAACGGTGACAGTGCGTACATCATGGTGGTACTTGGTCTAGGCTATGATTGTGATCTTTTATGGATTATGAGAATAATTATCACTATGATAGTATTGAAGTGATCTATTCCTCCTTTCATGGTGTAATGTTGACAGTGTGTGCACCGTGTTAGTACTTGGTCTAAGTTGCAATAATATCTATCTTGAGTTGTGATTTGATTTGGATATCTCTATGAGTGGTGTTTGTCAAGTACTTGATGAACTTTGAGGAGTGCTTCGTAGCCCTACGCAATGATTAGTGTTATTCAATAGGAGAGTAATTCAGAGTACCATAGTGAAGAGAAGTTATTTATTTGTTCAATTATGTTATATTTGTTGGGAGTGTGTCCACTAGTGAAAGTATGATCCCTAGGCCTTGTTTCCAAGCATTGCACTCCGTTTACTTCCTGTTTTGTTACATGTTTGCTCGCAGCGATATTTATTTCAGACCACATTTGCTACTCATAATCATCACTACTACTTGTATTTCACTATCTCTTCGCTGAACTAGTGCACCTATACATCTGACAAGTGTATTGGGTGTGTTGGGGACACAAGAGACTTTCTGTATCGTAATTGTAGGGTTGCTTGAGAGGGATAGCTTTGACCTCTTCCTCCCTGAGTTCGATAAACCTTGGGTGATCCACTTAAGGGAAACTTGTTGCTGTTCTACAAACCTCTGCACTTGGAGGCCCAACACTGTCTACAAGAACAGACGCGTGCGTAGACATCACCCAGCTTTAGTGGAGAAAGTTTGCTCTGATGATATTTTATCTCCCATGTGTGAGGTTTCTAATGATGCTTGTGCTCCTCATCCTTTTAAAATACCTATGAAGATTGTTGAACGTGCTATGGATAACTGCTATTTAGGAGATGGAACTGTCCATCCTGGTGATCATTTGCTTTTTATACATGAATTATGCGAGTTGTTCAAGTGTGCAGGTATTTTGATGAACCGAGTTAAGAAGAAGCTATTCTCTTTATCACTGAAAGGCAGAGCTGAGGAATGGTATAAAACACTGAAGGATGGTCGATCTATTGACTGGGAGGAAATTGTACCTCTCTTTTATTCTAAATTCTATCCTTCTAGTGAGGTTTATAAAGATAGGAATTACATTTATAATTTTCATCCGCATGAGGGAGAAAGCATTGCCCAAGCATGGGGAAGATTGAAGTTACTAATGCACAAATGTCCTATTCATGATCTTCCCCGTAATATTGTTATTAATAATTTTTATGCAAGGCTTTCAGAATATTACAAGGACTATCTAGATGCATGCTTTGATGGGTCTTTCACAAGCAAGGATGTTGACACCAAGTGGGATTTGCTTGAAACAATTCAAAACAATATTGAAGGTTGGGATAGCGACAAAGGTAAAGGATCAGGTATGAATTACGAGTTTGATTGCATTAAGTCTTTCGCTAGAACTGCTAATTTTCAAGAGCTTAGTGCTAAATATGGTCTTGATCCTCAAATTATGGTTGATTGCTTTAAAGCCTTTGCTTCCCATATGACTGTTCCTAAAGGAAATGGGGACGTGTATCATGAACCTTTTAAGGACACTTGCGTAGAAAATGATATTGTTGTTGATGACTGCAATAAACATGCTCAAACCTCTGAAAGTCCTATTTCCTATAAGCATGTTAATTTTTGTGGAGTACATAGACCTTGTGAACAGAGTCACAACAAGGAAGATTATTGCATCACCCACGGGAATGAAGAAACCAATATGTGGCTCAGGGATCTAGATGAGCTTGGTGAAAGGGTTTGTGAGCTTTATCCTTTTCTTTGTGAACTTTGCGATAAAAAGGGTCACTTTAATTTTCAATGCCCAATTAATCGAATGAGTACTGCAGATTTCTATTGTGATGATAAGATTACTCTTAATCAGTATGATGAGCTTACTTTGTTTTTGAATTGTGAAGAGATATCTAGAAAGATTTCTTTGGTTGATATGAGAGATGTTGATATTAATAGCATCCTTCGTGGTTGTCGTCTCTATTGTGCTAAAGATTGCCTCGCAAATACTTACTTACAAGATCTTATAAAACATGATGTTTTGCCAAGCTATGACAGGACTAATAGATGTTTCGATCTTATTAATAGAGAGGAGGAATCCTCCAAAGTTTCTTCTGTTGTTCCTGTCAGCAAACCAGATTATGTGGAGAAGATGCCTTTCCCTCCTAAAGAATATGTGGAGAAGATGCCCTTCAAGTCTCTCCCTCCTAAAGGAGAGAGTAAGAAGAGTATGAAGAAGAAGAAGAGGAGTAAAAGGCGAGAGGACACGGTATTTTCCCCTAAGCATTATGATCCTGCTATAGATTATGATAATTCTGATTGGGATGATGTTCCCATGCCTGTTACCTATGTTAGTGATCATGATTGGGAAAATCACTCTACTTTTGATATTGAAAATCGTTTTGGTACCAATTCTAAGGTTAATAATTGTTGTACCATTAGTGCTATCCATGTTCCTTCTTATGATGATATGTTTGATGAATATGCTTTGCGAAATAGTTGTTCTCTAGCTTGTGATGATACTAAACCTCTAGTTTATGATGGTTATGATGATGGGTATAATATTTTCAGTTCACCTACTTTTGAGGAGAAAATTAGTTATAATTACAATATGCCTCCTATTTTTGATGATTATGGTGATGAGAATAATTATTCTGTTGAATCTGCTCCTACTACAATTGTGCATGTGGGGAGTATTAATTCTTTTACGCATGTGGCTCGTGATAGGGATGCTTTATGTGATAGTTATATTGTTAGTTCTATTCATGATGCTACTGAAAGTTATTATGAGAGAGGGAAACATGGTTTGATGGATCTCAACAATATTGAGTTTCCCCTCTTTATGTTGCAATTCTTGAAGTTATATTTGTTTTGCCTTCCTATGCTTTTTGCTATGCGCTTTCAAGGCTTGTCTCTTTACAAGACTATTTTTCATAGGAAGTGGTTTAGATTTAAATGTGTTTTATATTTGCTTTTTTATGCACTCTCTTGCTTCAAGTTCTTATATAGCGCCTTTGCCTTAAGCTCTTTTATGGCTCCTACATGAGCATCTTTGCAAATTACTGCGCCTAGCTCAAAGGCGTTAAAGAAAAGCACTCTTGGGAGATAACCCAATGTTTTTACTTTCAGTTCTTTTTCTTTTATTTGAGTCTTGGAAGTTATTACTACTGTAATAACCGCTCCTTATCCTTTTTATTTCGTTGTTGTGCCAAGAGAAGCCTCTAATTTGAGTGAGGTAAGACTTGGGGATGTTGCTGTCCTAAAACAGTTTTCAGTGCTGCACCGTCAAAATTCGTGAAAATTCTCTGTATATCTTTTGGACCTGTGATTTCTTGTGCATATGCCCCAGGTTATATACAAACTTTCATTAGTTGAACACTTTTTGAGTTGAGCAACATAAAACCCTCTAAAAATTCGACCTTTGTCAGCTGTTCTGTTTTGACAGATTTCTGCCAATATTTGTGTTTGCCGCTCGATCGCTTTCTTTTTGAGTTCTTTTGATCACGGAACTTTTGGGGAAGTTGCTACAGTAGTATATACTTTATATGTGGTGATTTTGAGTTGAAACCTGAAGCAAAAAGGGTTGATTCATTATTATGCTTACACTAATGTTGCTAATAGATTTGTGTTTAGTTTTGTATGAAGGAAGTTTTCAAGTGTAGGGATTGGAGAATGATGAGATGAGATGAAGAATGGACAAAAGCTCAAGCTTGGGGATGCCCATGTCACCCCAAGAAATATCCAAGAAGTACAAGCGTCAAAGCTTGGGGATGCCCCCGAGGCACCCCCTTCTTCATCGGCAAAAATTAGGTCACCTTTCAAAACACTATATTTTTATTGCTTCATGCACTATGCGTTTTTCTTGGAGTGTCAGTTGTTTTTGCTTTCAGTTTTCTTTTGCTTTGCTTGCTGCAATAAATGGTTGGATCACATCATGTTGGTTTGGAGGGAGACATACTTCACTTTTCATTTGCCAAGAACACTCCGTTTTTCACTCTTATCGTTTCAACGAGTGTTCTCTTTTTCTAGAACTGCGTTTAGCTTGCATTTTTCGCCTTGATTTTTGTTCAGATCTTGTTTTATCTTTGCATCAAGGTGTATTTGGACCTCTGGTATATGTTGGTTTTCCTCAAAAGAGTTTCCTCAAAAAGGTTTGAATGGTGTTGGAAAAGAGAAAAAGTTTCATGCAAAAAAGTGGTACAAAAAGGAGCTTGTTTAGACTGCGGCTTAGAATTTTGCATGTCATGTTTGATGTCGTTTTGATAGTATGCTTAGTGATTTTTGCTGTAGCATGACTTATCTCAAATGACTGAGATTGCTTAATGAGCCTTTGAAAAAATCATGCGTTGTTTATATTATTTGGAAGCATTAATTTGGTTTTATCCTTTGATGCTTTATTTGGGTTGACTTGGCGCATGCTTACACCATGTTGACTACAAAAATAAGTCGCCTATAGCCTCTATGATCATTTAGTTTTTGACTTTTGATACCATCTTATGCTTCTTTTAATGTTGCTTTGTCGCTTTGCATGATTATGGCCGTTATTGCTCTCTTAGTTGGTCGCTCCCAGTCTTTTGCTAGCCCTCATTTTGTACTGAGTATGAGCTCTACTCATACATCCAACTCCTAGAAACTAAGTTTGCCATTGTGTCCACTATAAATTCCTATGCATGGTATTTGCAAGCCATTCCAAGTAAATTTTCATGTGCTACCTTTCAAAAAACCTTCAAAATACTTCTCATTTTGTGACACTGTTTTCAGCTCATGGGGACGTAGTGGTCGGATTTGCTATCTTCCATATTGTCTTATTCCAAAAAGAAAAAAAAAAGAAAGAAAAAAGGCACTCCTCCATGGTATGTGAATATTGGTGGGCACCCGATGGAATCGGTTAGCCATGGTTTGAGAAAGGAAAAAAAGGTGGGGAGGAGTGCCAAGCTTTATAAAAGAGCACAAAAGTGCCAATCTCTCTCTCAAAAACTTGCTTCATTTTTGTATGGAAGATAGTAAGAACCCCATTGCCAGTCGTTGACAAAGACAACCACCTCTCAAAACCAATTTTTATCTCTCTGTTTTACAAATGAAAAGCTCTAGCACATGTTTAATAACTGCTTCCCTCTGCGAAGGGTCTTTCTTTTACTTTTATGTTGAGTCTCCACCTTCTACCTTTATGCACCGTCTAAGAGAGCATAGTTGTCATTCTGAGTATAATGTGCATTGTCCCAAAGTTTATCATTCATTGATTCATGACTATGGTTTCACTTGTTCCTAAATTATTTGTATCTAGTCGCCCTCTTAAACTTGAAGGTGTCCTATGCATTTATGTTTTGCTATTCCATGAGGGACAAGCTGAAAACCATTTACTATGTTTTTCCATATGATTTGAACACATGTTTGACTTTCATTGTTTCATTATTCATGATCTTTTGTTTGTGTTCTTTTTCATGTTATAACATGGTTGCCAAGTTTCTATTATCAAGATTATGTCTTTAATGCCCATGTTTTAAGTTCTTTGATCTCAGCACTCAATGCTTTACCTATATGATCAAAGTTGTGATGGTGCATGTCACCTCAAAAATTATTTCTTTTGTTATCACGTACCTACTCGAGGACGAACAGGAGTTAAGCTTGGGGATGCTGATACGTCTCAAACGTATCTATAATTTTTGATGCTCCATGCTTGTTTTACACCATTTGCTTCATGTTTTGTTTACACTTCGTGGCGTTTTTATGCGATTTCCGGAACTAACCTATTGACAAGATGCCACAGTGCTAGTTCCCTGTTTTCTGCTGTTTTTGTGTTTCAGAAAAGCTACACAGGAAATATTCTCAGAATTGGACGAAACAAAAGCCGAACGTCCAGAAATTCACCGAAGCTTCCAGAGAACCGAAGAGGAGACGGAGTGGGGCCACGAGGGCCCCACACAATAGGGCAGCGCGGCCTGGCCCCTGGTCGCGCCCCCTATGTGTGAGGGGGCCCTGGCAGCCCCCTGACGACGCCCCTTCGCCTATATAAAGCCTCGGGACGGAAAACCCTAGGGGAGTCAGCGAAATTTTCCAGAAACAGTTCCGCGGTGCCGCCGTTGTCGAAGAAAAATTTCGGGGGACAGAAGTCTCTGTTCCGGCACCCTGCCGGGACGGGGAAGTGCCACTAGAGCCATCTCCATCGGTCTCCATCACCGTCTCCATCGTCTCCATCGACCTCACCGCCATCTCCATCAACCTTGCTGTCTCCTATGATGAGGAGGGAGTAGTTCTCCCCCGGGGCTGAGGGCTCTGCCGGTAGCTATGTGGTTCACCTCTCTCTCCCATGATGTGATCTTTATGTGATCGTGAGCTTTGTATCTAGTTGAATTGGTAGATGTTATTATTCAGATATTATGCTACTCCTATGCTTTATTATTGTACTCTCCGGAGATACCTCCTATCATGGTGTAAAGGTGACTAGTGTGTGCATCATGTGTATCTTTTTGGTTAATGTCTCTATGAAATGTTGGTGTTTGTTGGAACCATCTAGTGCGTTCACGGTGATAGTGTGGGATAATCTAGTTTGGGTACATACGGACTTTAAGGAGTGCTTCGTAGCCCTACGCATGATTAGTGTATGTTTTCCATTGGGGAATTGTTTTGAGTTGCATATTGATGATAGTATCTATTGGTTCAATTATGTTATATTTGTTGGGAGTGTGTCCACTAGTGAAAGTATGATCCCTAGGCCTTGTTTCCAAGCTTTGCACACCGTTTACATTCAGTTTTGTTACATGTTTGCTCGCAGCGATATTTATTTCACATTACATTTGCTACTTATAATCATCACTACACTTGTATTTCACTATCTCTTCGCCGAACTAGTGCACCTATACATCTGACAAGTGTATTGGGTGAGTTGGGGACACAAGAGACTTTCTGTATCGTAATTGTAGGGTTGCTTGAGAGGGATAGCTTTGACCTCTTCCTCCCAGAGTTCGATAAACCTTGGGTGATCCACTTAAGTGTAACTTGCTGCTGTTCTACAAACCTCTGCACTTGGAGGCCCAACACTGTCTACAAGAACAGACGCGTGCGTAGACATCATCCGGCTGCCCGGCTACCGGATCCTCCGTGGCCGCGGTCTTGACGTGGGCCCCGTCGTCCTCCAACCCTCTGTCTGGGCGCAGGCTGCTTTATAAAGCGCCTTTCCCCCTTGGACCAGCATATTCGGAGCATATGCCTCTTGTCTGCCTCGAATCCTTTCGTGGTGGAGGGGCTTGCCCGTTGCGGTTGGTGGAGGGCGAGCGTGGCTGGCGTCACGCTGGTCTCCGGCCTCTGTCGATCTTGTCGGGTCCTCGTCGCCTTTATTAAAGCGTTTGTTAGAGGATCTTCGTCGTCTTTGCCGGCTCGGACCTTCGGTGATGAAGATGCCAGCCGGCTGCTGGCGCAGCCGGCCCTTCGGTTGAAGCCGGCCTCCTTGGCTAGAAGTCATAGTGATCTCTGGGACGTCAGCCGATAGATAGCTCTGCCCTTGGCCTACCCAGATAGTCATCCCCATGACACTAGCCCCCGAAACTGGCGAAGTCTCATGGGATAGCATGGGGCTTCGGCGGGTTCTATTCCTCG
Organism: Dactylis glomerata; assembly: GCA_007115705.1. NCBI lineage: Eukaryota > Viridiplantae > Streptophyta > Magnoliopsida > Poales > Poaceae > Dactylis > Dactylis glomerata. The sequence goes on from QXEO01000184.1 coordinate 2,612,576, forward strand.
CCGAAGTTGACTCGCATCCGTTGAAGTCCCAGGATCTTCTCGTCCGGCTTGAAGGTTGTCGATCTTGAGGTCAAGTCTCAGAGGATTCTGCCAGCCGTCTCGGGACGTGCCGGCTCCAGGACCGAACCGGCTCGGGGCTGTTCTGTAGCCGCTAGCTGGCGCCTGGCTCCTCGAAACTTGAGCCTCTCGAAGTCTGAACCCACACTGTTACTGCCTGAGCGCCACAGCGTAACGTCCCATCGCCTGCCGTCGCTTGGACTTTCGTGGCGACCGTAATGATTTCTTTTAGCTGAAGCGTCACGCGACGTGCGTCAGCGGCACGTCCCATCGAAATGTCATGCACTGGGCGTTCCATCTGGGCTCATTAAACTGGCTCGATTTTTTATGTCCCCTCTTCTTTAAAGCCTCAGAGCTCTCGAGGGGTGTCTCTCATTCTGCCGCGCCATCGTCTTCCTCGCCAAACAGCCCCCTTCCTTCTCTAGCTTGCCCCTGCTCCCACCATGTCTTCTGCAGGCGCTCTTGGAGGATCCGGAGTGGGAGGATCCGGTGGGTCGAGAGGCCACAAGCGCGGCCGCCATTAGGGAGCCGGAACAAGGGCAAGAGCCTGGCGGTGACGCCGTCGGTGCCCCGCAAGCGCAGCCTCCCGCTGGGCAGCCGCAACAAGAAGACTTTGGCGGCCGTTGCGGCAGCGGCCGCCACGGTCTCCACTGGGGCGGCTCCCGCCGCCACCACCGCCGGCAACTCGTCTGACGCAGTTGTCGACGCGGCCCGCCAGTCACGACACCCGTCGACAAAGCAGCGGCCCGCCTACACTTTGGTGAATGGGTACACCACCTTCCTGGCGCCTCTCCGGGCCGGGTGCGAGGTGCGCCTCCCACTACCCTTCAGGTTCGTTGACACGATGGGCGCAGTTCGTTGAGGACTACGACCTGAAGTTGGGGTGGTCCCTCATCTTCTCCCGCCGCGATGGGTCGCACTTCTTCTGTGTCCGCGTCATCGACAGCTCCTACTGCGCTCGCGCCTACTCTGCCTAGGCGTGAGCGACGGGCACCTCCAAGGCTCCCTCGTCGATGGCAACCTCGTCGACGGAAGACTTCGGAGCTTGGGGTGGGGGGAGCGCCTTTTGTTATGCCGGCCCTTAGTGTGGCCGTTTTGATGTAATCACCAGTCTGTTGTCCAGAACTTTTAATTATCTGTAAGTTTCATTTGCTATGCCCTCTGTGATTGATCGCCTCGCTGAGTACTACTTTGCTTGAATGAAGCTTGCTTCTGTCCTGAGAACGGCGATGACTTCATAGCTAGAACTCCATCTTGCGCTCGAGCCATCACTGGCCTTTGAGGCGAGCTTCACGCGTGTCTGTAGGCAGAGGCTAGGATGGCCAACGACCATCTGAAACGCTTCTTGGATGAAGGGCACCCTGGCATACTTGTCCGGCTCTAGCGCTGAGAGTTGTAATTCTACTGGCCGGCTTCGGAAGGTGCAGGCAAACACTAGGCTCAACGCCGGCTCGAGGGAGTAGGAGCAAACGCGATGTTCCGTGCCGGCTCGGGCGAGACCGGAGCCGGCATGTTTATCTTCACGAATCTTCGCGGACAACTTGCGGTGGCTGAAGAGAACCTTCAGAACGCTGGTCTTGGCTGCTCTCTTCACGAATGCTCTTGTAAATTTCGATTTCGAGCTTCTGTCGCTAGCCATGGCATAGCGCCGGCTGGACGAACAGCTGGCGGAGGGTTGGAGCTGGCCCGTTTAAGGACCAATTCCCTTTCCCCCTAGCCCCTGAGTTTTGGGGCAGCTGAGACGGCAGCTGGCTTGAAACTGACTCGCTCGCATATGATGCCTATGTTGTACGAGGTAGCTCTAGCTTGGAACCTCTTTGACATGGCTACCCAGCCTAAGCATTAAGGGTTTTGACAATCGACCGCTTGCTTGCTTGCCCTAGCCCGGTTCTCTCAACCTTTTCCTTAATCTCCCCATCCTTCGGCCCTTCTTCAATGATTCAGCAAAGAGGATTGTGTTTTCAGAAGGAATGGAACCAACAAATTCCGAGATTGCAAGGATTAATCAGACTGTCATCACTCGTGGATTAGGTCTTGGGGTTATTTTTTGTGCATATCTTCAGTGATTCAGACATTGACAGCAACTACCTGATAATCACTAGATTTTCTTTTTTGTATCAAGGATCTATTTTGTATCATGCATATCTTGATTCCTTTTTTGTATTCTTTTTTGTTGTGTTTATGTAGCACATTCCGAAAACAATTGTGTCAGTTCTGAAAATACCTAAGAGAGGCAAAGCTATTCTACTTGCACCTCAAGATGGTCATAACATTACTGTAGAGTACTACAAATCAGCTGATAAAAGGATCTGCTTCAAGTCTGGTTGGAAAGTGTTTGCTGACAAGAACAATCTGGTGGCTGGTGTTGGGGCTCTCGTCATGTTTCACATGACTAGGAGGGGACTCATGATCTCCTTTGATGTTGTGCGCTACTAGTTGATTTCATGGAGTTTACAATCTAGTAGCATTTGACCAAGACTATCTTATATGTGTTGCTTTTATCTGATGAAGTGCAAGTGCACAACTGGAAACTCTTTAGATATGTGCTACCTGTTCTTATTATTATGGCTTGTAATGAACCTTGGTATAGTATATGTAATCGTGCTACATGTTGCATGTTATGGCAGTTAAATTACGTGTTACTATACTTCTTGTGTGAATGAAATAGTTTGCAGGAATATATATGGACACCTTTGAAATGGTAGCACTGATATTAGAAGGTTTGTGTTCTTTTTCTACTGTTTTTTGTACTTTGAAATCTGCAATTCAATCACATATCTTAACTTCTTTTTTGTTTTGTAAGATACAAGTTGCAGGTTTTTTGGGAGAAGGATTACCTGATTCATGGAAGCTGCAGCAGCATTGTTGGTGTTACTTCCTTCTTCACTCAGGTATGGATTTACCATACTTGTCGAGCCACCTATATTCTTGTTCATGGGAATCTAAAAACATTTTCATTGTTGTTTGCTTGTTAGGTTATGCAAGTCTAAGTACTAATTTTTAATTTTTCTGGCTAGATTACTTTGTAGTCAATTCAATCATTTACCTGGGTTCCTATTACAACATTCTCACATTCTGAATTTTCATCTGGTAAATAACAATCACAGTGTCAAGAGTTTTTTTGCAAACTGAAGTCTGACAGTGCAAAAACTGAATAGTATTAGAATTAGCTAGTTATAATATCACACAAACTTTAGTGGGATAGTGCAAACAATGAATTCCAATGCAATTAGCCAATTATGTTCTTGCTTTTGGGTAGGATTTGCTTGGTTAGGAGTGTCTAGTAGAGGGTAATAAGGAATTTGGGAGTAGAACATCAGAGGGGAGGGAAAGGTCTGACCAATTCTTACCATGCTTACAACCACACCATGAATCCATGGTCTGGTAGTAGTGCTAGAGGGAGTAGAAGGTCAGAAGGAGGGGAAAGGAAGAAAGTTCTTACTATGGTCAGCACCACGCCATGAATCCATGGTCTGCAACCTTGCCAAGAACTGAGAGGCCCTTCAGATCTGCATCTTCAAACACCCATCCCGTCCTTTTTCTTTTTCTAGAAAGTTTTGAGGGACGACAAGAATATCTAGGAGTGGTTGAGTTTGTCGCCTGTCTAGAATCCTGATATTTCTAGGGGCGTTATGGTAATTTCTATGTTAACAGGTTATTATCAGGCATTTGTAGTTGTCAGTCTTGCATAAAAACCCCCTCTGCTGCTGCTACCTTTCTTGTACTTCAAGTTGGTCTTTGTTTGATTAAACAAGGCCCAATAACGAAAATAGGTATAACTGACAAATTTGTTTAAAAAAATTACAGGCGGGCTCCTTAATAATGTAAGGCCCAAAAATGAAGAAAACAAGGCCAAACAAAGACTACAACAACAAAACAACGATACGAAGGCCGGCGGAAAAAGGATGACGTCAGTTAGCTGAGATTTAAGTTAGTTCTCAGCTAACTGAGCGTTAGAGACACCCATATTTTTTTCCCCAATTGATACAGTACAATGTTACTGTCATATCACCAGCTTGATTCAGCGGGAGTGGATAGATTACGAACCTAGGTAAGACTATTTGCAGGTAAAAGAAAAGGTGGGGATATATTCACATGCAAGTCACGCCTGCGATTGATCAAGGTGTAGTCGCGAGAGTATGCCAAAGGCGTACCTTATCTTTATAGAAGAGAGCAAAACCAATATACAAGAGACTGAAAACCTACTCGAAAGTTAGGTTACAGTGAACACCACACTCACTCCAAACACTCCTCTAGGCTACTCTCTCGTGTCCATTGTACTCGCTAACTCCCAGAGTTTGAACTCTTCCTCTATCGCCTCCACCAGCCGCTCCGTGGATAGTTGTTTCCGCACCTCTCCGAAAACCCTGGCATTGTGTTGCTTCCATAGAGACCTTGCCACCAAAGCAACCATTGCATCAAACTTCTTTCTATCTGGTTTTGCTACTCTTTTCCTGGACTCCGTCCACCACTCCTTCAGATTACTGCCCCCTTGAGGCTCCGCCAAATGCAGGCTCGCTCGCTGCAAGCATTTGTACCACACTTCTCTCGCATAAGGGCACTGCATGAGGATGTGGTCGACATTATCTTCTGCCTGCAGACATGTAAAACATGCATCCGGATTGTCTTGGAGACCATGCCTATGCCGCCTATCTGAGGTCCACAGCCTGTATCTGAGCGCTAGCCAGCAAAACAGTTTAACTGTCGGAGTAGCAGAAGATTTCCACACCGGCTCGAACATGTTGCAGGTTATGCTACCCTGACACAACATGTTATAAGTGTCTCGTGCTGAATATTGTCCCGAGAGTGCGCCTGTCCAACTGAACTTATCCGGCTCATTCCCATTTCGCGGGACCATATCAATTTTCTCCCACAGCGTGACGCATTGTGCGTAGTTATCCACTGTCAACGTCCCCGCCACATCTGCAACCCATTTGTTGTCTCTGAAGGCCTGAAAAACAGTCATACTATTGATCAAGGTGTAGTGATAACTCAAATTTGAGAACCCTGGGTAATCTTATTTGAGAACCATTTCTAGTGGTGAAAGTGTCAAACTTAAAGAATGATGTTTCACTTCCATTAACCCAACTCAGAAGTCGCCCGCCTGCCAATAAACCTAAGATAAAACCCTTGAACCAATATTTATGCTCCACAAAATGTCCTGCCGCACTGTTTTTAGCCTCCAAATCATGGAATCCTAATTGTTAGCGCATATGTAGTATGTATATGCATGTTTGTAATGTATCGTACCCCAACTCTAATTGGCCTTAGCCTACTATAAGAACCCCAGAACTCAACATGGTGGTGCGTGCGCGTCTTACCCCAAAGTCCTCTCTCTCTCTCTCTACCGTTCTACATCGTATCACCCTAGCAAACCGATTTACCCTAAACCCTAGCCATTGGCCACCTGCCGCTGCCCACGATGTCCCGCCCCGCCACCCACGACAGCACTCTGCCACCCACATCGGCACTAGCGTTGTCCTCGTGTCCTCCTCTGCCGGTGTCATGCCCCAGGTGCCCCTCACCAAGTCGCCCCCATCGTCCTCTCCTTCGAAACAGGGAACTACACCAAGTGGACGATCAACATGCGCGTCTCCCACGGTTGTGCTAGTCTTCTTGGCCACGCCGACGGCACCACTCCCGTCGACAAGACCAACGCCACTTTTAGGCGTGACTGCCTGGCCACCAAGAAGAGCTCTTCTGCATTTCTGTCTCATCTGAACCACACCCCACACATATATTTCAGACTAAACTTGCGTAGTAGTTCTGAATCTTAAATTTTATGTTTCAATTTATTCAGTCTGTTCTTTCAAGGTAAACCAAGCTGTTCATCCTAAAAACTAAAGCACTGGAACCAAATAATCATAATAGCAGTTAAATTGCCTCCAGTAAGTGCGAGCATTACTAATTGGCTTCGAGCAGACAAGCATCTGAAGTATTCCCTTTTTTACTGTAACTTCGGCGGGCGTGAGCCAGCCTGAATTTCTATAAAACAATCAAGGAGATTTACAAGGTAGCTATTCTTCTATAAAACAATCAAGCAGGAAATCTACTCCAGTGGGGAGGAACAGCGGTTAGCCCAAAGCTTGATTACATCTGAGCATCTGCGGAGAACAGGGAGTTGTTCGTCCATGTTATAGAAAACAATGGCATTGCTACGTTTCCAAATATTCCAGGAAAGGGCAACACACCTATACATATATAACCCAAATATATATGCACAACTTAAGTATACCGGTTATGCAAAGGTTCAAATACTGCTAGTTCCAGAACACAAAAGACAGCTAGATAAAATAAATAGCCAAGCTATATAAATTAAGACCAAACTAAATGGCCATATGATGTGACAAGCAAAAAAATCTTCAACTAAGAAATGGCAATGTATGACAAGCAGTTAAGAACTTCAATAGATAATGTGCAAGCAGTGCCCTGGTAGCTCGGACCTATGTATTGTAAGCAAATCATGCTAACATCAATAACTGCACAACGTAATGGATAGAACATGAGTTATTTAAATCAGAAAAATCCATACTCCTAGATAGCCCTGCTGTCAATTGACTTGCAAGGTACAGACAAAGTTAAAACGTAAATAAAGTAAAGATGCAACAGGCTTTCCAAGGAACATACTTAAGGAAAATACATAGTATTTTGATATGAAACATTATAGCTCTTAGCTAGAACTTTATCTAATTCTGTTACTCCCACCAGCATACATCCAGATAATACTTAATTGGCACAAACGTTCGACATAACAGGGATCACTGAAAGCATGCCACAGCGGCACAGCGTGCTAGAGAAATCCCATGAAACACAGGTATTTAGCTGCTGCAAGTCCAACAAAAGTCTAGGAGGCACAGTGCCACTAGTTAACTTCAAGACTTACAGAGATTCTTGATAGTAGATGAGGTCAAAAGGGTCCGCAAACGAAAAGTCAGATGCTAGTTCGTGACAGAAATATGGAGATCCCCCTCCAGTGCGTGGGCTCTTGAAGAGCTGAAGGTTACAAGCTTGGCTAATCCATTTTGCACTTATCAGGGGCTTCAGTTTGGCATTCACATTAGCCCCCGAAGAGAAACATTCACTGGCCACCACAACCACCATCTTCTCCAGCACCCGCGCTCTCTCCGCGATGAACTTGAGGAAAGCAACCTCACTTTTCAACCCTTGGAACTCATAGAAAAACACCTTCTTCATCGTCTGCACAACACATTTAATGGGACCTCCCTCCTGCAAGAACTTGAGATTGACCTTGCCAGTGGGCTCTGCAGCTCCATGGGACTGCAAATGAAATCGTTGCATAAATATATAAATGAGGATATATCATGCACCAGCAATTACTATAATTCTATCCTGGGTTTTTTTCCTGTTTGATATGTAAGTACCGCTAATGCAAAATGCCCAATGCAGCAAATCTGCAAGTGGTGTTAAGTTGAACCAAATTTACCTTTTATCTAAGAGAAACCGAATTTTACCTGGACATGGAGCGTCTCGAGATTTGGAAAACTTCTGAGGTAACTAGGCACCTTCTTCAGAGAACTGCGCACTCCAAACTGCACCTCTATGGCGAGGATCTTGACACTGGGGACTATTTTCTCCTTGGTCCCAGCCTGCAATGCATCCAAGTAGAAAACTAATTGAGATCATAAGTTCACGCATATGTGAATTAGAATCTAGCTAGTATGCTGCCAACGCACGTACCACGGTGACAGTTTTGGTAATCTCGATCTCATTATCTCCTGTCTCAAGGTATCCCAGCATACGCAGGTTGGGTGCATGCCCAATCTTCACAATGGAGCGGCGCTTCTTACCATCCTCACTACCAGTGTGCTCACTACCATGGTCGCCAAGAGTCATCGAGCGAAAGAGCCTCTCCAGGCGAGGGGCATCCACCACTTCAATGTCCTCCAAGTGGCTAAAGCACAGTAGAAGGCACCGCAGGCTGTGACTGATCAGGCGGAGGCGGACTCCAGTCTGGCTTGCCGTGATGACGAGAATCTCCAGAACGGGGCTTCTTTCGAGGATGAAGGCAAGGTCCCTGTCCTCCATGACACTGAAGCAGAGGCTGAGCTCCACGAGGTTGGGGAAGGTGGCGCGGCGCGGTACGGCGGCGGTGTCTGGGAGCCTCCAGAATCCGAGATAGAGGCGTGTGAGAGAGGTGCAGCTGAAAAGCGTGGTGGGGAGGCGCAGGTCGAGCGGCCACGGGCGGTTGACAAAGATGAGTTCTTTGACGCCCTTGGCGGCGAGGAGGTCGAGCCAGCGCGCCATCTCGCCCCGGTGCTCGTTCATGGTGGTGCAGGTAAGGTGGACGCTGTGGAAGGGGCCCGGGTGCGCCGCGAGGACCCGCGACACCGCGGCGGTGACGGCGCGGGGAGAGGGGGTGCCGATGATGTACGGCCCTTCCGCGCCGCAGTCCGGGAGCAAGTGGCTGTCGACGAGGGTGAGGGGCGCCGACAGCCACACGGGGCGCCAGCGCGAGGAGAGGGCCGCGGTGCGCGCGGCGTCCTTGACGGGGAGGCGCGAGACGATGTTGCGGAGGAGATTGTCGGGAAGGCGGCTGATGCGGTCGACGCCTTGGTGGATCCACAACGCGCCCGACGGCGAGAGAGCAGCGGCGGGGGAGACGGGCGGGCGAGGGATGCAGTCGTACACGAAGTGGAGCATCATGTTGAAGCCCATGTGCATCGTACGGGGATCCATGCCGTCGAGCTCAAGATCGCTCAGGTTGTGGCCGATGATCAATTGCGGTTCCATGGCCGCCGGTGGGGTGGGCAAAGGCGAGGATTTTGGAGTGCCAAGTGCGGTGGGGATTGGGGAGTAGAGAAGTGGGGTTTATTTTGGTACTAGAGAAATGGGTCTGTGGGTCTGAGCAGCGGCCTGGAGTTCCGCATATTTTTGTTGGCCCAAATGTTTGCTTCCAGGCCCATAAAACAGTTATGTATGTATAGATGATTCCTAAGGAAACCCCTTTGATACTTCAGGCGTCGGTTATCGCCCGGCGCTTAGGGCAGGTGCGTCACGGGTTTTGGCCTGTTAGGCGGAGGTCACTAACTGGGGAGGAAGATGACGACTATGCCCACCTTGCCAAAGATGGGATGACACGGCTGGCTGCTACGTCGTCGGCGAGGTGAGACCAAGACCTCACTAGAGACTAGGACGGTGTGGCTAGCCACGGTGTCTCTAGTGGATGTGGGGCCAAAAAAATTAGGGTTTATGGTGGGGTGGGGTGCGGTGAGGATCCGACGACTTAGGGTTGGGGGTGGTGGTGCGGGAACCTCGCTAGAGTTGGGGAATGGGGAGGTTTAGAGGAAGGTCGGGGTGGCGGTGGACCGATAGAGGTGGCGGCTCGCGTAGGGTGGGGCGGCGAGGCAGGGCGGGAGCACCGCCCGCTGCGGGTTTTGGCAGCAAGCAGTTTGGTTGGCGGTGGATCAAAAGCTGGTCAAGTTCTCGGTATAGACGAAGGAAGAAGATAAGCATTGTGATGGTGGGCCATGGCCCGATGGCGGTCTGCTTCATGCGTCGAATCCATCGCTGACGCTTGAAGTATCAACTAGGAGCGCCCATGATTCTACCCGCGCTAATTTTAAGGAGTTGATCAAAGTAAATGAGGGGTTGTGTGTAACTCGGCTAAGAGGCGGGAACCAGAGTATTACTTGAGTTGCAGATGTTATCCCTCAACTCATTGTCCATGGAGTAGTACCAAGTTACCATTACCAAATACCAAATAGCCAAAGGCAAAGCGCAGAATATGTCCATTAGAGCATCTCTAGCATACATTGGAAAATGGTACACCGCAAAGTCGTTTGCCCTAAACCGCAAACCACTTTTATGGTATATCTTAGTTCTCGCAGATGAGAAGCCTCAAAATGCATTGCAAAAATGAAATAAAAACATCGGCGCCAGATTTTCCTACTAGTTTTTCCGTACTATGTCCATGATTTACAATTAGATTGATCCAGAAGTTGAACTAGGCACTATAGCTAGTGCGTAAACCCTAATAGCAAGCCCGAGATACATCACAAGGACTAGCGGGTTCGTTGCGGCGGCACAAGAGGCTCTACTATGAGGAGTCGTCATCGTCGAAGTAGTTGACGATGAAGAAGCTCTGGCGTTGGGCCTCGATCATCCTAGACTGGTGCTTCACCTCGGCCAGCTGTCGTGCCTCCTCCTCTGCCTTATTGCGATGATGCTTGGCGTGGTCCCACACATCAGAGATGACGATGGAGAGGCGACAGGGGGCAATCTACATATGGAGGCACTCTTGCTCCATGTCGGTGAGCAGCGCATCGTAGTCGGCCTTGTCGGAGTCAGGGTCCTCGGAGGGGGGCGTGGGAGGCGGTGGGAGCTGCATGCAGGAGCAGCGGAGCCGAACCGTGTGTCCGTCGAGATTTCTGCCTTGCCGTCATGCGCACGCGGAAGGATCCCTGCCCATGCAAGAGACACAGGATTACGCCGAGAGAGGGCTATGTGGCGAGACTGCTCGGAGATACGAGTCTGACGCTCGTGGGACGTCTCCGCTAGCATTCCCGCCGATGATGAAGCTCAGCGGTGCGTCAAGGCACTAGGCCCACCACACGGCGAATTGGCCGACCACATTTGGGAGACTGGTTTGCACGCGCTCGAATCCAGAAGCCATGTGTTGGGGTCAAACAGAGTAGATCGTGGTGGGCGACGGATGTAGAAGGGGACGAGAGAGAAATGTCAATTTGGTTTACCGCATTTCACCCCCAAAACTCGTGGATATGGTGGCTTCCAGGGGCAAATTTAGGGTTTGCTGGCAAAAAAATTACACCTCAATGCGGTATATGGTCGGGGTAGTTTTCGTCCCAAAACCAAAAACAAAAAATTATATGGACTAAACCAGTTTGCATTATCTGCTAGAAATGCTAGGGTGTGTTTGATTTGCTTCCCCAAGTAGACCCACAAAAAATGGGTTGCTCATCAGGTTTTGGTCACTATTTGGTTTGTAGCCAAAAATTTGGCTGCCAATGGATGTCCACCCCTCTCACTCACACATTCTTCCCAAATAGTTGGCCAAATGTGCGCGGAGGAGTTCTGGCCAAAAAAATTGCAAGCCAACTCTCACCAAATATTCGGTAGGGATAGTGTGGGCAGCAACCAAACACACCCTTAGAAACATAGCATAAATATTGTCGGTCACAAAGTCACGACCAAGGAGAAATCAAGGTTCGTGATACAGATGCAGAAGCAATACATGTGAAACCGTCTGGAATACATGGTACATACATAGAGTACACTAACCCAGAGGCCACAGGTTACTTGCCCCTGATTCCCATTGCTCTGAAGCCGCAAGCAGGGTACATGTAGCGTCCAACAAAGGCAGCTACGGAAGCGATACAGCTTGGAATGGCTACCAGGCATGGGACTAGAATGACAAGCAGTGCATCAGGAATACGATGAGACTAGAACTGACACATGAAAATGCTGACAATACCTGGGGTGAGGCAACGAGTTGCAGCTGCATATTCACCCAAGATCCGTTGAAGCGCAAAGACTGATTATTCAAGCACTGCAGAGTATTTGGATCATACTGAAGTAGCACATCACATTCCTAGGGGAGCGGCACAGAGAGCGTGAAGAGCACCAGGGGTAGCATGGCTGTATCCAAACAAATCTAGCATCCGTGGGTTTTGGCGATCAGATTCATGATTCCCTTCCTTGGCACGGTCTTCTTCTGTTTGCAAAATCTTCTCAGTTAAGGAAAAACCAAAAAGCATGCAACTAGTTCTTGCAACCTTCCTTCCATCAGACCCAACCTTAGCACCATCTCCAGGAGCCTTTCGAATTCCAAATGGGTTCGGCTGACTGCCATTTGCACCTTCTTCATTGTTCTTGCTTGCCAGCCAAAGCTGTGGAACCAATGTAGATGAGGGCGAAGCCACTTCTGCTGGTGGCGGAGTAGATAGGGAGAGAGCATACCCTTGAGTTGCAGATGCTAACCCCAAAGTCATGGCAGAGGAGTCACGCATATAGTTGTACAACCCATATCCCCCTTTTGCCGAGCATGCATCAGACACCATTCCTTGGAACAGAGGAACTGTCTGAGAAATTTCTTGACCTTGCAAGACCTCCGGGAACCCAACAGATTCACCGAAGCCTACAGATGGGTAGGTAAAACAGGAGTTTCGAGGTGGAAGCCTGCAGCTTTGTGTATCGGTAAGGAATCTCGTACCATCAGAACGTCCAAATTCTGTGGCCCCAGCTGGCTGAGGAGAGCATGTAACACGATGAGTTCGAGAACCCATCAATTCTTGACCTTGCAAGACCCTGGGGAGCTTATCAGCTACCACGGAGTCCGGACGACCATTTCCATCTACAAGTTATGGTCAAGTCAATAAGCACATATTAAGAACGGTAGAATAGCAGATATACCGAGTTAATGCAAACGGCAGCATTGCATATTAAGAAGTGGGAACTTACAAAGAGATGGGACGTCCAAATTGCCCTGAGGGCACAGCTTTGTTCGTTTAGAACTGGGTGCTGACAGAGACTGACCAACAGAGACTGAACCGCCAACTATCTCGATCTCCCATGGAGATAGTCTATGTTGGCTATTACAGTCAGTGCCATCCTCCCATCTTACCTGCAAAAAAGGGCATCATTTAAATTTGTAGATATCAGTGAACCAGATTGCCATAAATTCATGCTAAATAAGAAGGCACAATTGTAATTCATCTTCAGTGATTCTCTACAGCTATAGCAAATTAAAACTCGTTATTAGTTAATTTTCTACAAAGTGAATTCTAATTTTCACCCCCTAGCTACACATATTACCTAATTTAGTGAAACTTTTATCGAAATGTCTCAATTAGGAAAATTTAAACATGGTTTGACCCCAGTTTAGCATTTGCTTCTTTTTGTTAGATAGGACCGGCATGTTACGACAATGTGGCGTGATAAAATGTGTAAGATCAGAGCTCATCATCGACGATTTTGTCCAGACTTCTCATATCCATTTGTTCCATTTCTTGTCATCATTCTAATATTTTAGAACCTCCATCATCACTTCACAACTTGTTCAATACATACGGATAAAAAAGAGAGGGTACAAAGCTTCTAAAAGGGATAATCTAGATGATTTTTCATTCGACGAGGTAATAAGTGTCACAAATGTATAACTAGGGGGTAAAAAGTGGAATTCACTCTTTTCTACATGGAGGACATTTTACCAGCATCCTATGCTTCAAGGGTACCAATGGTTAAAAATATAAAAAAAGTTGCATTCTAGCTTTGGAATTGCAAGGCAGCCTGGAATTAATGGTCTTCTGAGTTGCTAAGGTCTCAAATGCTTAATACAACCAACTTAATTCATACCAGCAGGCTTTTCCATTTTGAGCCAGTCCACCTAATGGGGTCAACTTCATTGATCCCTGTAATCATTCCAGATCGCCTACAAAAGAGAACAGGAACTAAAGCTCAGTAAATGTTGTGCAAAACAAAATGCTAGTTCTGTTGAAAAGGACAAACCTCTCATTAACATCTTCACTCTCATACTGAATCTTAAACCTCATTCCAATACAAAATGGATGGTTCAAGCTCTTCAGGAACTTCCAATATGGAACAATAAATTCGGATGCAGCAGTCCTGTAGAGTCCCAAATTCAAGATTCAAATCTGTATTAACATATTTTACGCTTGCCCAACCAAAAAGAAATCAGTTTTTCATATCAGATTTTTTTACTCATTCTTTTTATTTAAGGAGTAACATAATTATAATTCATATTCTCTCGGCAAAGATTGCCTATTTTCAGTGCTCAAATTCAAAACATACAAATATATCCAGGGACCAGGGTTGCATTACACTGCTACTTTTGATGAACAATAATAACCTAGTCAGCATCACAATTATGACCCATAATCATATGTTCAATGTTTGGTCAATCTTATACTACTTACAAATGAAAAGCATATTCATAGTTAACAAACCTTGGATTGTAACAGATGTGAAAAACACTTCTATTTTTCAAGGAATTCGCCACAGAAGACAGGGTGTGTATCTTTGAGCTGCTGCTACTGAAAGCTTTGAAAAGGGACTCATTTTTTAGCTGAATGGCTCTCCTTACACCAAGTTTAAGTTCACCGTCATCACCCCTATAAAAGAAAAAAAGCTTTCTGAATAAAAGAAAAAATATGCAAAGCTGTTAAGTTCATCACAATGTTCACATGCTTACCGGAGAAATAAAACTGCATCACCCGAGACCAGTTTCTTTTTATTGACAAATGAGCTCCATCCAGTTGTTAAAAGATGCCTACGTGGTTGACCTGGAAGGCAAAGGCGCATCTTAAAACACCGCATATGACACCTTGGTAGAATTACAAGATAACTGACATATTTCAATCAAAATCAAAATGGATGGTAGAACAGAGCACAGCATGTCTCTGTTTCGAAAAAAAAAACAGAGCGCAGCTTGCCAAATATTTTGAACATGCTATTTTTGTAAGGAAAATTTACACAGCTCATACACTGATTCCAGGGTTTGTAACAGCAAAACAAATATAAGAAACAATGCCAGCCGCAAATGGAGAACCTAATTATCATATTAGTAATGTCTGGGCAATGCAAATAACCCTGCTTACTATGAAGCATAGGATTATACTGGAAAAGGTTACCAAGGAAGCATATGCCAGTCCATCAAAGGACTAACGAAACCATACAGAAAAAAAACTTGTGAGCTGAAATTGGAATTGTCAGACAATTGAAGCCACATCTTCCATTTACTAAATAATGCTCACTAAAATAGTCCTCCAAGATTAACATTATGTATGTGTGTTCGAAAGCTAAAAAGCAACTTCAAAGCTTTCTGCAGTTGACTTTACTTGCCTCTGAAATATAACATTCGAAATGTGATGCATGATTTCCAAACGGAAGCAGCAAGTGGAACGTTTATCAGCAACAGTACATAAGGCCATATGCATCGCTTCGATGCAGAGGCTGGGGCTTCCCCATTTCGAAAAAAAAAACATAATGCAGGAAGGGCATTATATACTACTGACAGAGCACTACATCAGCGCTGAACTCACCTCTATAGATATGGCGGAACCTCCACTTGGCTCCATGCAAATCCTTGGCAACGAGCTCCTGGGAAGGCCTGATCTGCTCGTAGTCCTAAGATGACACATGTTAATCAAAAGAGTTAGATCTGCAAGAGAAACCATAAGACCAAGGAATCAATTCAAGAGCCAAATGGCCTAAATCAAATTTACAAACATAATCACCAGTGGAGGGAAACAGTCCTCAGCAGCACGGCGAGGAACGGAGAATCCACCATGTGTGCTCGTGTCAGAGGCCGTTAGTGTCTTGCAGAACATGTGCAGCATCCGGGACTTCCTTTCTCCATCACCATCCTCAGTGTCATCTTCCCCTTCAATGCTTCCACGTCCCATGTTCCTCTGAAAGACCTGAAACCAACGAAAATGTGCAGTTTTGATGCATCCGACATGTCCATAGGAACAAAATCAATCTTGACAAACAAAACTAAATAATAGGCCTAGGCATGCTTAATAGGAGCAATCAAGCTTCACAAACAAATAAGGGACACTACTCTTCCAGAGTGATCAATCAGTTAACATAGTAACGTTAGGCATGGTGAATCAAGACACATTGTGCGAAGGAAGGTGTTCCGTGTACACAGACACGCTCGCAGTAAACCTTGCGAGTCCAAAATGAAGTATAGCTAAATAATGGAAGAAATTACTAAGAACGCCTAGTTTACACATTGTAAACAGAACGTATGGTCGCAGGCACACATTACACCGCATGATTACACCATTGTGAAAACCTGAAAACCAGCCTCCCATTTCAGCTCGCACCCCAGAAATCCCAATCAATCATATGGGGGCAACCGAATCAAGAAATCAAGCGACTGAAGCAGCATTCTTTACCTCGCCCTCCGCCACCAGAGCTAGCCGCGCGTACACCTCGTCCGTCGCCGGATCCGCCTGAAGCACATAACACACGCGACCCAAAATCGTGAGACGAACTGAGCACGGCCAGAACCAAAAACAACATGAGCAGAAAGGGCGCCTCTCCACTCACGCAGAGCTCGACGTCGACGACGCGGCACGCCACGTGCGGCGGCAGGGCCACCGGCACCTCCCCTCCTCCGCAGCCGGCCGCTGCGAGGTGCGCCTGCGGCAGGTAGACGACCTTGCTGCCCCGGCGCGGCAGCGCCACGACCGGCCCCGCGCAGGCGTTCCACAGGTCCCGGCACACCGCCGGGGGCGGGAGCGCGCCCCTGTCCTGGTCCACCGTGTTGAGATCGATGCCCATGGCGCCCACCCGCAGGCAAGGAAGGAAGGGTCGCGCCTCGGATTGCGTCCCCCGTGGGACAAGGGGGAAGTGGTTAAAAGGCGGGGGGAGAAGAAGAAGAATCAACCGCGGCCGCGAGGAGGATGTGGGAGGAGGAGGACCCCATTAATGGCTCCGAGCGCGTCGCTCTCCAGCCATCTCCTTCTTTCTTCTTTCTTCTAGCCCCCCATGCCTCCCTGCTCCTCTGCTCTGCGGCGACCGCGATCTCCTCCTCGGCTGCCGCGCAAGGTCGCTGTTGGCGCTGCTGTTTGCTGCCCCGTCGCTGTGGCCAGGCCTGAGACGAGAAGCCCACGCCTTTGACACGGGCGCGAGCTAGCGGGCGAGAGGCGACGGGCGGATTGGACGGGGCTTTTGGCCTTGGGCGCTGGGTTCTTTAAAACTTTAGTGGCACGGCGCTGCAGAGCACCGCTGCCGCTGCCGCCCGCTCACTGGCTGCTCCTCGCGGCCGCAGCTGCCGCTTTCCGAACCACTGTTCCCCCACCAGGAGGCCGTCCCCAGCGCCTCGAGCAGAGCGCACAGCAACCCCCGTCCGTCCGTCACAAACGGCACCCTCTGGTGACCCTCTCGTCACACCAGTTACCATTACCAACGGTAAGAAAGAAAGCTCAACCTTCGTCCTCAACGAGCTTCGCTCTTGATTTTGAGTGTACCTGCAACAAACTCAGACCAGATTAACCGTATGTATGAATGTGCTAGAATACGTTTGTTTGTACGCCGGTGGACGCATGCGGCTACGAGCATGTGGTGTAGGACGGCTGTATGGCTGTATAGGCGACGAAATGTAAGTGCGTTTTATGGCCCTGGGTCCGGTACGAGAAGTGGTTATCTGTATCTTGGCGCTGCTGCATCAATGCGTGGGCCCACTTCAATGCCAAGCATTGCAGTCGACGGATCTGACTGACTGCCTGACTGACTCTGCGCTGCTGCGATCTCAATCAATAACGGATGAGCACGCACTGATTGCTTCGTCTCCGCGGAAGACAGGGAGCTGTAATCGACTGTGAGCCGGTCCGTCCAGCTCCAGGCAACGGAGCAGTGTCGCGCCAGGGACCGGCGCGGTCAAACTGGAACAGGCCGTGCCATGCCCCGTTTCCCTGCCGCGGCCGCGCTTGCCATACTGGTCTGGGGCGCCCATGCCGGGGTGAGCTCATCCGTTTCCTCCCGACCGTTTTCCTGCGTTTTGGGCAAAACGGGACGTCTTGGACAAGGATGGGGATTTATCATGGCAATGTGTCTTTGTCATGGAGCCGACATGTCCAGCATTCATCGACATGGTATGTGTTCTTAGCTGGATTTGCTCGGCAAGCGACAAAAATGTTACCAGTAAATTACACGGCTTTGGCAATCGGAAAATAATAGTAACGAAAAATAACACTCCCTAAATAGTGGTTGGAAGGAGGTGGGGAGATCTCATGGTGGACGCGGTTTCGCCGGTGCTAGGGCATACGCGCTGCGGTCTGCGAAGGACCGGAGGTCATCCATGGCGGCGGAGACCCTGCAGGCGTGGCCATGGTTCCGGGCTGGTTCGGGCCCAGATGGGCTTGTGTGGGACGGAGTTTCTAGCCATGGCAGCAGGCGAGCGTGCTGGGGGGTCTGGGGCGATGGCCTCGGGCGGTGGTTCTACGGCGCGTCGCGCCTGGTTGCCTTGGCTAGGGCTGTGGCGGCCCAGTGATGTCCTGGCTATGGATCCAGCGTCTACGGCGACACGATTGTGCTTGGTGGTGGCCGGTGGGTCATCTGCGCCCCTCCCTCCCGGCGGCTCACGCTTTGGTGTTGGGAGAGGCAACTGACGACTCGTCGATGAGTCTATGGTTGGTGGCGGCCTCATCTTCCGCCGATGAGGTTGATCGGCGGGCGGCGGCGTGGGGGCCTACCGATCTACCTAATAAAGGTGACTGACCTAGGGTTTCTCTTGTGCGAAGATAGAGACCTTCCTGAGGCCGGTCCTTCTTGATCTGTCGAAGTGGGGAGTAGTAGAAGGCTCCGCCGGCGAATGTAACAGTGCACCTATGCCTGAAATTTGCTGGATCGGGTGGTATTCGGTCGTGCGCACCCGTGCTTTTATTCCGACCATTTGGTACTAGAGGGAGCGGCGCGAAGCTCCGTTCTTTATTGCCATCATGTGATATTTGGTCCATGGTGAAGTCAAAGAGGCGGAGAATATCATGAATGCCAAATTGCAGGACTAGCAATGGTTGGAGTCTTTGCACTGGTGAGGGACTTGCTTGGTGTTCTAGTTCTCGCAGTAGCAATAGGGGCGACAACATATGTGAAGTTCAGAGTCTTACCTTTCATGATAAGAATCTAAGGTCTGGCATTAATTGGTTGTACCTGACAATGGCCTTGTTGAAGACATTGTTTTGAGAGTGGGGACTACCTTCAGGGTAAAAACCTAATCTTTGATCACGTGACGACGGTGCTCGTGCATTGTTCTTTTCTTGAAGGCGTTACTTTTGGAGAGCCTGGAGTTCAGGTGTTGTATTGTGGTGGATGTATTGTTGCTCCTAGGACTGAATACCATAGCGGGTCTTTTATTTTCTTAGTTTTTTTGGTTGTGTGTATCCGTACTGCCATTAGGGTAGTGCGTTGTTGCAGAGGCTAGGTGTAATTCGTATCTCTCTATCTTAATATATTCCCTTTATCAAAAACTAGCAAGGTGGCCCTCGCAAAATGCCAGGGCAATATCTGGAAATATCCACAACGTATGTAATTGTATTGGAAGATTATATACAATATAATCAATTGTAACCCTGGGTATTATAGTAAATAAGATATCATGTGTGAAGAAAACAACTTTATAGTAATTATGTCCGTTATACACGGTAATATTAGAACTACTGACAGTATTAAATTCACATACAAGCTAGATTGTTACTTATTTTATTTGATGTTCTTAGTAGATTTCATTTGTCTTCATTATTGTAAACTTGTAAAATAACATTATGAGTCAACATTTACTCATTCTTGAGTTCAAAAACCTTAAGAGCTGATGTCGAAATAATGATGGAAAAGAACCATGCAAATTTTTTGTGTATATATTTATTGAGATTTGTCTTTCACGGTCTATTATAATAAAGATTCATCCGTTTTGTGGGTTAGCTCAGCCGCTCTTGAACTTACGTTTATTGTTGCTAACAAAAGTATTATATTCTCCGTTCACACCTAAATAAAACATTTGTATGTAAAATATAACGTTACATATATTTGAAATGCATTGTGATTCTAGTCATTATTTATATACCCATTTCCAGACCGGGTTCTTAAGAGTGTTTAATTCAACTTGCCCATCCTTTATAATTTTTAGTTTAAAAGGGGGTATTTTGAATTATCATGTAAAAATTTAAGTATTACATTTTCCATAAAAGAAGCTTGGAAATATATTACATTCTCTTAGAATATACATATAAAATAGATGTATAGTTGCATATATTTTATCAAATAATTGTATTCATATTTGAATGTTATATATATTTTGGAAGGTCGGTTATGTACTGGCAGGTTCAAAGGTGCTCCTTTCGGGGTATTGATCAAAACGGTGTGTAACAAGGGTATAGCTAATAGAGCCTGCTAGTTGAGTACCCCTGAGGCCCGTTAAGCTAGGCCCAATTGTAATGATAGTCGGGATACGAGTTCTTACCGTATGTCGATATGTGTAATCTGTATCGGACCCTACCCGATCCTCGAGACCTGGCTACCTATATATAGGGGCCAGGAGGGGACGGTATATGCCAGATTGAAAGCAAGCCATGTTCAACACCCAAGTTTACTTTCGATATACACCTATTTCGACTAACTTTACCTTCGAATTCATCCGACGTCCTATCTCCCCGATCCTAAGTCCTTCATTTAGGACATTTGTCGAGTTAACCCTCGTCAGTGTGTCTCTAGGTTTCGTCTGCTTCTTTGATATCGTTAGAAAAGTGCGGAGTGATGGCATGCCCACAAGAATTTTAGAGTGATTACCTAGTTGTTGTCATTGTGACTTATGTAACTGAAGACCTAGTTTCTCTTAATAAATTATTTTCATATGTTGACCTTTTGCTTTTACTACAACCAGATCCATTTACGTTATTTATCGAAGGCATGATATATTCATATTGTTCGGCCACTTCACCTCTAACGGACTTAATACTGGATTTTTATTGAAACAAAACATCTTATTTATTTTTACTTATTATTGAAGACATCATATATTATATAGAGTTGGACTTACTACTATTTTTCATATAAAGTTTACTCTGAAATTCATCTATTTTTGGACTTTATCTCAATTCTTATGAGACCAAAAATACTATTTTTCTTTCATTCTTATTTTACATTTCATATGTAAATATTGGCGCCTCATATTTTATCCTTTCAATTAAATTTCTTCTACTATCAATTTCTCAAGATGGTTTGCCAAAATTTCATATGGAAGGTATGCCCCCTTGCTTATCCACTTATTAAAATTTTGTTTAGTATGAATTTCTAAATTTTCTTTGCCTTGATTTTTATCTTCTAAATAAAATTCCTTTACTGCAAATTCCGAAGTTGATAAGCCCGTATTTTTTCATCTGATAAGAAGGTGTATAATTTCGTATGGAACAAATTGGCATGGAAACTCCCGTTGGCTTCATTGAAAGATTTTTTTTCATTTACTCCCAAACTTATCACCACGGTAGTCAATGGCATGCGAACTCTTTCCTTCTTTATTTATTCTATCTAGTCTCGGTAACGTATTACATGCAAACTCTTCCTCTCTTCTTTTTTTTTTTTGAAAATCAATACCATATATATTTATAGCAACAAATAGTACATGGTAGAGTTACATGAGCTGTCTTTGACGATTACAAAATAAAGTCTAAAAGAAACTAGCGAATCTTCGAGGTCTTCAAATTCTTTCTTCTTCCTCTTCTTTCTAATCTCTACCACATGAAAAATTATATACATGTTTGCCTGTGGCCCACATTCAGTTTTCTCTCTTTTATTTCATGCAAACACGCACATGTGCCGCTGGTTTGGACCTTGATGGTTGGTACGTGACAGATCCTATATATTGCACACGCATTATTCTACGTAACGTTTATATCTTTTAATCTCAACCATTATAATCTAAATCAACGGAGTATATATTTCTAACCTATGTGGATTAATGTGAGGTCTCTATTTTAGACTTCCGTATTGTGCTTTTAGTATATAATAGATAGATAATAGAAGTGTGATACTAGTAGATATGGTTCAAGCTTTGGCCTAGACCATAGAACCTCCTAGAGCAAGCAGTCTTGCACGAAGTGGTAGGTGAACCTCCATGTTCTAGACCTTTGGGAAAATGAACGCTAACCTCGTTGGAGGCGTCGTTTTGGCTCCTTTTTCTCCCATCAATCATGAGGCGTGACTGCATTCTCGTTCGGCGCTTGTGTCGTTGTTTCTTCGCTCTATTTTGAGCAGTGCCTCTGTCACTATCGTCCAAAGTGGCATCACTTTTCCCGGCTCTTGCTTTATCGGTGCTCTTGCGAATTCATCCTCCTGGTTCCTCCGATTATTCATCCAATTTTCTTAACCCCCTTCTAACGCCGGGTTAGCGAGTTTTTGAATCATCTCCAACTCTACATGGTTGTCTTCATTCTCGTAAGGTGTATACCCTCCTTCGAACCTTCCTCCCCTAATAGGGCAAGTGGAGGCGTCCTCTCAGCAGCATCCATTGATCCTAATCTCCTCGCTCTCTAGCTTCGGTCTTCCCTTCTATGGGGCTTCCATCCCCTAAAGAGCGAGTGGATGTCATCAACATGAGCAGCAACCACATAGTCAGGTTCAACTGGCTTGATGCGGTCGGGCGTCTTCTTGCATTGCAAAGTTCTTCATGCCCGGTTGTTTTGGCTAGGGTTGCTATCCTCTTCCCTAAAGTCGGGTTAACAAGTTATTGGACCCTTCTCTGGTTGCCCTTGTTCGCTCATAGTGCGCGTCCCTTTTTTGGGGCTTCCTCCCCTCAAAAAGCGAGCAGAGGGTGTTTTCTACGAGAACAGCCAAGGTCATGGACTCCCTCGTTCTCTTTTTATGGTCCTCCCACCTAAGGGGTTTCCGTACCCTCAAGGCGAGCGGAGTTCTTTGGCAAGAGCGGCAACCATATAGCCACGTTCAAATGGCTTGATGAAGATTGGGGTTGGTGATCTACCATCTAGTCAACACTTGTCTGGCAAACTTGGATCCTTGGTGGCGCACTTATTTTGCATTCTTGTAGTTTTGTTTGATTGTGGATTTGTTCGTGGTCACTTTGTAACATATTTTTGTGTTTTTTCAATCTCTTTTGTTGTAATAGAACATTCATGGACATGTGAGGTTCTTTCGCGAGGAAGGAAACAAGTGATGGGGACTGTCTCCCCGTCCCATTACTCTAACAAAAGTAGATACAGTTGATTGTTGCTAAAAATTAAGTTAGTACTTCCTCCAGTCCATATTAGTTCTGCTGATCTAGTACAAAGTTATATTAGATCAATGATAACTATATGGATGGGGGCCGCTGTCTATGGGTAGTGAGATGATCTCTACAGGTTGAAGGCATGTTCATGCAGGGCAACGGAGGCCTGGGGTGGAGGATCTCGGGCGACAACCCTTGTGGCCAGTTGGCGGAGGGCGGTGATGCGAGTTTTCACTGGGTGCGGCGTCTGCGGTGCTCCTTGCTTCATGGACTTGCGCCCTAGGTCACATTGGGAATCTTTTCCATGACCATGTTAGATCCCGCCTTTTGCACATCACTTCCTGGCGACGCACTGTCAGCTCTGTCGGGCCTGGTCGCTCCGCCTTTTGGTGTCCGTCTAATGGTCTCGTCTTGCTCATGCACCCAAGGACACCACCTCCTCCCTCCTTGTCCATCACGTCATGGGCCTCTATGCATCATCAACGCCATAAAAGGATGTGTGCTCTAGCGTTTGGTCAAATCAACCACAAAATGTCGCCACTTTGGAACATCGGCATTGGCATCCACATCCCATATTCCAAGGTGTTAACGTGGGGATTCAAGGCATTCATGTTTGAAGATCGGTGAGGCTCTGAAAGGGATGATCACGCATGCTCGTGTTGAGTTGAGAACGCTATTTCTCGGTGATTGTCCCATGGATTATTCACCGTGGATGGGAAGAAGATGATGATCCACTGATCATTGTGTGCAGAGGGTTTGCAAAAATTAGCATGTGATGACTATGGGCCAGATGATCGGTGATATACACCAGCTCGTCAAGTGTGGGAGGCTACATAGGATCGCTTTGTTCTTCGTAGTTTCCGCCTCTTGGGTGAAACCCATAGGCATGTCGTTCATTGGTTGTACCTTGCCAATGACGATTCTATTTTTGTCTGTTGTTGAAGGCATTGTTTAAAGTTTGGACTTCTTCAGGGTGAAATCATGATCTGACATGTGTGGTTAGACATGACAACGATAACACTTTTGCATTCTTATCTTCTCGAGGTGTTGCTTTGGAGAATCCTTTACATGCAGTCTAAGTATCGTTAGTGGTGTTGGTTTGTTCATGTTGCTATAAGTTGTTGATCGCTCCGGCGGGACCTTTTTTTTCCATTTCGGCTCTATGCATCTTGTATGTCTAGATTAGTTCTATTGTTGCAAGGCTGGATATATATGGTATGTTTTTCATATTTAATATGTTCGTTTTATCAAAGAAAAATGAACAACCATTGTAACTTTATCGATGTAACATGAGATACCACAGATTGAGATCGGCATTTGAGACTTTGAGTTATGCTGTGCTCATTACTCGCAGCGAGTGATAGTGTTTTTTACTGATTTTACCGTATTTAAAAAACATGGGCATTTGACGTGCATGACGGCTGCCTGCACCTTTGCATGCACCCAAGCCAAACCGCAATAAAGAACAGCTGTGCTCGAACACTAATCCACCACGTTTTCATTACTCCATGCGCTTGCCGACGCGTTCCGTGATGACACGTATCTGCTGCTTGAGGGCAGAGCCCCCTAGCTAGGTGCGGTAAAGTAAAATGAATGGTGTACCTTGGATTCGCAGGCAGATTTTGAGCATGACATGGCCTGCAGGGGCGAGCCAGCTCGCCCTCACTGAAGCAGCGTGGCTCGCCCTCACTGAAGCAGCGTCCTCCCGTGCCGTACGTGTGGCTGCTTTCACCGACCGCCTTTCACTGTTTCTTCAGCAACGCGCGGCAGCAGCTATCCGGGGGGGGGGCGATTTAGACAAAATTAACCCAAACTTGAAATGATTTCAAATAATAAACTATCGGCGAAACTATTTCAAAAAATAACCTCTTTTTGCGTCGCCACTCACGGTGGCGACGCAGAAGGTTGTGCATCGCCAGGGGGAGTGGCGAGGCGGTGGAGTGCGTCGCCACTCACGGTGGCGAAGCAGGTAAGCGTGCGTCGCCACGCACGGTGGTGAAGCAGAATAGGGTTAGGATTAACCCCCCAGCGCCCGACCCGGCCCCTCTCTCCCTCACTTCTCCCTCCCAACCTCTCTCTCCCCATCCAGTGGCGGCGGCGGCTGGCACACTCATCCCTCCTTCCCTTCTCTAAATCTCCAAGAACAAGAAGAATCCTTTGCTCAAGATCTTCACCAAGCCCACCAAGGTACTCTCCCTCCAATCCCCTTGCTCTTCTCCCTCTTCCCCTTCTCTAATCCCCTTGTTTGAGGGTTGATTCATGGATTGATATGATTGATGCATGGATTGATATGGTTGATTGAAATCAATGTTTTTGATGGATGGATTTGGGAATCATACTTAGTGATTGATGGATTTGTATTGATTTATATTAATTTGTATGGTGGAGTTGTGATGTGCAATATGTTTGAACAATGTAGCTTGTTATTTAACTAGCAAATTTAGATTAGTTGTGATGTGCAATTTGTGTGCTTCATAATATGTATGAAATTAGTGGAAATTATTATTTACATATTATATGGATTTGTTGTAGATTAAATGTTTGATTATGTGCATATATGCTCACATATATGTTAATAGATGAATTTTATAGTTGAAGTTAATTTTAGATGAATTGTATAGTTGTAGATGAAATATTGGATATATTTTTATAGAAGAATTGTATGAATTATGTGCATATATGCTCACATTATAGTCGGATTGTTTAGGATGGAGGATTTAAGTAATGAAAGCATTCTCGAGGGTGAAGTTGATGTTCGTCACCGTGCCTATATGATGTCCGAGAAGAAGAAGGTAATTATAAAACCAAGTACTCAAATGTAATATTCTTAAGCGTGAATTGGTATGTGACACCATGCATGTATGTTCGTCACCGTGCAGATTCTTGGACCATTGCGACTTAGGTACAACCAAATGACGTCAACGGCGATGAACTACGATGAGCGGTACACCCCCTACATCCGCAATCTAGGGCTTCTACCGTTCATCCATATGGTCACCCGGACGACACTCAACGTCAATCCTGCCGCGATCACCGCGCTTGTGGACCGGTGGAGGCCGGAGACCCACACCTTTCACCTCCGGACCGGCGAGATGACGGTCACGCTGGAGGACATGACGATGATACTTGCGCTCCCCATCGAGGGGGCTCCTCTTTGTATCGATACATCCTCTGATGATTGGCGCGGGAAGATGTTAGATCTCATTGGGAAGTGCCCCGGGGATACTCTCAACAGGCAAGGAGTAAAGTTGAGGGTCCCCGCGGGGGCAACTTTCAAATGGATCTCAGATAACTTCGGTACGTGCCCTGAGGATGCCGATGAGGATCTCGTCAAGATCTACGCCCGCGTGTACGTGTGGTATGTTATCACACGGAGTCTGTTCAATGACACTAGTGGGAAGACCGCGCACTGGCATTGGCTGAAGGCGCTCACCGTCATGGATAAGAAGTGGAGCTGGGGCACTGCTGCATTGGCTTGGTTGTATCGTCAGGTAATGAGTTGTTTTGTCCACTCCGTACATTTGCTCTCCATTTTGGCTACATTCTTGTTATTGATGTTTGCTTTCATACCTTCTGCAGCTTGACGATGCTTGTTGTAGGACAGAGCCACAAGCTTGTATTGCTGGTTCCCTGCTTCTTCTTTCGGTGTGGAGTTGGGAACGCTTCCCTGTTGGACGGCCGAAAATTGGTCCTCGTAGAGACTGGGACGATGGTAACGACCGCCACCGGTATCCCACGTTTGCTCACTATTGGGACCAGCATTCTGAGTTCACTTCTGACCCAGAACAAGCATATCGACAATACACCAACGAGTTTGACAACCTAACCCCTGAGCAGGTAAAATAACTCTATTCCCTCACTCTCTCGTCTCGGGTATTTAGGATCTTCATTATTGGGCATGTTGTAGGTGATATGGCAACCATATGGCAAAGGATATTCTTACGGGGCGCCTTCTTACGGTGACGCTGCCTGGGAGCTTAACCCTGCTTGCATGGCTGAAAGAGTTCTGTTTCATATGCGTTGCCCGTTGATATGCATGTGGGCTGTTGAGCATCACTTGACGCAGCGGGTTATGCGGCAGTTTGATCTATATCAAGAGTACCCGCCGATGTATGAGGACACGGATCGTATGCTTCACCGGTATGAATCCTTTTTCCGTCGTTGCGCCATTGTGTAATGTAATTCTTGTTTCTTGACAGTGTGCTATCTTATTATGCAGCTATGACAGGATAAAACATCGGAAGACAGATTGGCCCAATATTCACAAGATGCATATCAAGACGTTTCAACAACGTGTGACGGAGACTAAGCGGGCAAAAGGAATAAATACAGCGGACCATTCTGATGAGGGTTTCAACAACTATATCCGTTGGTTTCAACCTCGGACTCGTTTGCAGCTTCTTCCGGATGCCTACACGGATGACATTTTGGAAGAACCTTTGCCGTTCGACCAGCTTGGCAATCTTGCTTACAATAAGCTTGTCAGAGAGGGGCGCCAAGTCCCTTTTGCTTCATCGATTAACTTTGTGGTAAGCTTGTTCTTCTTTTTGGAATCTCACTACTATCTCTACTTGCCACTTGTGTCTTTACATATTCATATACATGCTAGCGCTCGGAGATCCAAAAGCAAGCTGCTGAATTCGAGGTGGCTTTGGAAATTCCGGAGAACAAAGATGGCTAGTCAAGATTGCGAGAATTTGTGAAGGTATGAATTTGCCGGAGAACATATTCTACTCATGAATGGTGAAATGCTGGATAATGCACTAGCCATTGCCTAGCCATTGCTAAATGCTGGATAATGCACTAGCCAACTTGTCGAATGTGTATCGCACAATTGCCGTCACGGGCAATGCACGGACACCCTTGAGCACCTTGTTGAAGCACTCTGCCATATTGCTTGTCATTTGACCGTACCTCCGACCATTTTCATCGTAGGCTCTTACCCACTTTGTTCTATCTTGGATGTGCCTAGTGAGAAATGCTTGACCCTTAGCATCGAGCTTTCTGTTTGAGGTCAATTTGATGTACAAGTTTGCGAAACGCCGGTCAGTGAAAGCGAGACAACAATCTTGAAGATCATCAGTCAACTCCTTGCTGCCACATGCCCTATAGAAGTTTGAACAGAAATGCCTCATGCACCATCTATGGTGCAAAGGAGCATGCCCTGAAATTTCAATATTTACAGCTGCGAGAATTCCTTGATGTCGATCTGAGATGACACAAATTTCCCTTTGTGGCGGTAATACCTTGGTCCTCAAAAGGTGAAAAAACCACTGCCAGTTATTGTTGTTCTCCGCCTCAACGAAAGCAAATGCCAAAGGAACCAAACGGTTGTTGGCATCATTTGCTATTGCAACCAAGAGAGTCCCCCTATATTGCCCGGTCAGAAATGTGCCATCAACGGAGATTACCGATCTACAATGCTCGAAAGCTTTCACGCATTGCTGGAAAGCCCAAAATGCACGACCAAATACTCGGACAGTTCTTCCATTGTAAATCCTTGTTTCCTGTCCATAAGGCTCTACCACATGAACCATGCCCGGGTTTGCATCGGCCATTGCTAACAACAACCGAGGAATTCGGTTGTATGCTTCTTCTCAATCACCATACAACATCCTGAATGCAGCTTGCTTTGCTTTCCATGCCTTGCCGTATTTCACATCATAGTGAAAGAGAGCTTTCACAAGCTCCATGACTGTTTTGATGCTCATTGTTGGAAGTGACGAGATTTGATTGGAAAGTCTATATGCGATGAACTCGGAGGTGAGTTGTCGGTGATCGTGCTTTACTGCTTTGCCATCCACCCTCTTTCCGCGACACATGTGAGTTGGCACACAACTTGTTATGCGCCACTCGGGTCCTCCCTTCCATGGTCTTGCACGCACAATCCAAGGACATCGATCCTCCTCGCACTTAACAGTGTAACGCTTCTTCACGTCTGAGTGAAGCACCGTATAGGGACGATGATACTTAACCGAGAAGTCCTTGATCCATTGTTTAAATTCCAGCAAGGTTTTGAACATCAAGCCTTTTGATATACCATTACTCTCGTGATTGCCATCCCGGTAAGAAGTAGGCCTTGGTCCAAGCACTATACCCTCGCCGCCGTCAACCGTGGCTTCATCCGCGAGACTAAGATCACGGAACAATGGTATCCGATGATCTCGCCCCAATACCTCCTCGTGGACTTCGGCCTCATTGGCCGTGAACCCTTCCTCATCAACTTCTTCTTCGGGACCATCGTCATCCGAGTCCGATGCATAGCATCGCGAGTACGGGATGTCATGGTCCATGTTTTCTTGCGTATAGTACATATCCAAATCTCCAACATTGTGGTCATGAAGCTCAATATCATTGTCATCATCCCCGCACTCATCATCCTCCTCTTCCAATGATAGTGCCTCCTTTGAAATTGGCCTTCCATCCGTCATTTCTTCTTGGTGGTTCGGTGGAGAATTCCTAGCATCAACCCGGGAGGCACTCCGGTTCAAGTCCACATGCAAAGTACCACCAACCTTTTTGGTGGCAAATAACTCAAGAGCCTTGTCGAGAGATTCGGCCACCACCTCCTTGTATGCACCCCAACGTTGCTCAGAGTTGATACGCATTATCTTCCAACGGAAATGCATGCCAAATCTGGCGTTGTGCCTACCCTCCAACTCAACAACATCACTAGGGTCCATCCATTTCAACTCTATCCTAACTTGTTCCAAGACCTCGGCGTACGTAGGAGTACGCTCGAACACCAAGTCAAGCTCATCCGGGTCGGGCTCTAAATTGCCTTTCAAATATGCTTCCTTGTCAACATGATGAACATGAACAATTCTCTCCATACCTATTTTTTGTATAACAACAATAAGGTAAAAAAATTAATAAGTACCTATGCCAATATTTACTAAAACATCATACTTCATAACAAGAAAACCCTAACCCTAACCCTAACATAACAAGAAAACCCTAACCCTAACCCTAACCTCACAAACCCTTACCCTAACCTACCAATCTACACTAAAATACTTCATACACATCATACAAGCCAACATTGACCAAATTAACAAGAATCAACATTGCAATTTGGGTGAATTAATATTTCTAGGGTTTCCAAGATTTGGGGATTCAAAACCAAATTTGCAAATTCCAATAGGTCAAATGAATGGCAAATGAGGGAGAGTACCTTAGGAGACTTGGGGAAGGAGAAATCCACGGAGAAAAGCTTCGATTTGAGTGGTTTTGGGTGGGAAGATTGAGAGGGGGAGAGAGAGCAGCCGCCTTTGCTGGAGATGAGGGAGGAAGTGAGTGAGGAGGCCAGCTCGGGGCTGGGCGGGAAACCCTAACCCTAAAGTGCTTCGCCACTGAGAGTGGCAACGCAGGCCATTGTGCTTCGCCACCGTGAGTGGCGACGCACTATCGGGTGCGGGCCCCGCCATGCCGACGTGGCCGCCACCGCCTCGCCACTCCCCCTGGCGATGCACAACCTTCTGCGTCGCCACCGTGAATGGCGATGCGAAAAGAGGTTATTTTTTTGAAATAGTTTCGTCGATGGTTTATTATTTGAAATCGTTTCAAGTTTGGGTTAATTTTGTCTAAATCGCCTCCCGGGGGTGCCCCGCTCTCAACCCTCAAATCAGAAATCACTCTCTCGTGTAGTACACTGGCAGCACGCCATTGCTCGTCTTTTGAAACGGGAACAGCGACGCAGAGGCGGGCGGGTGGGGCGAGCCTTTCTTTCTTTCGCAGCGACTGAAGCCACAGCTTGCTTGGCTTCGGCCTTTCTCTTTCTGTGGTGAATGCCCGGGGTGGCAATGGCATGGCACGTCGAGGTGACGAGACGTAGAGCCGTTCTGCTTTCTTGCTTGGACCCGGCGGGCAGTCGACTTTCCCGTCTCGCGTCGTCGTCGTCGCCTGGGCGCGCGGCTGTTTGCGCCCTTTTTCTTCGGATCCCTTTGGTGTCAATCAGGACCTAGTCGTGGCAATTTAAACAAAATTAACCCAAATTTGAAACGATTTTAAATAATAAACCATCGGCGAAAATATTTCATCGGAATAACCCTTTTTTGCCGCGCCGTTCGCGGTGGCGCGGCTGAGGAACGTGCAACGCCACTACCAGTGGCGCGGCAGAGGCTGCCACGTAGGCACGGCGGGCCCCGCAGCGATAGTGCGGCGCCACCCAGAGTGGCGCGGCAGGCGTGCGTGCGGCGCCACCCAGAGTGGCGCGGCAGGCGTGCGTGCGGCGCCACCCGCAGTGGCGCGGCAGGCGTGCGTGCGGCGCCACCCGCAGTGGCGCGACACAATAGGGTTAGATGCCCTAGCCCGGCCGGCCCACCTCTCCTCCCTCACTTCTCCCTCCCCACCTCTCTCTCCCTCACCAATGGCGGCGCCGGCAGCTCCTCTTCTCCCTCCTTCCCTTCTCTAAATCTCCAACAAGAAGAAGAATCCCCTTGCTCAAGATCTTCACCAAGGTATTCTCCCTCTTCCCCTTCTCTAATCCCCTAGTTTGAGGGTTGATTCATGGATTGATATGGTTGATGCATGGATTGATATGGTTGATTCAAATGGATGGTTTTGATGGATGGATTTGGAAATCCTAGTTAGTGATTTGTGTGTTTGATTTATATGGATGAATTTGTGTGGTGGACTTGTATGGTAGATTCAAATGGATGGATATGTGTGTTTGATTCATATGGATGGATTTGTGTGGTGGATATGTGTGTTTGATTTATGTTTCTTGTTATTGAACTAGCAATTTTAGATTACTTGTGATGTGCAATTTGTGTGCTTCATCATATGTATAAAATTAGTAGAATTATTATTTGCATATTATATGGATTTGTTGTAGATTAAATGTTTGATTATGTGCATATATGCTCACATATATGTTAATAGATGAATTTTGTAGTTGAAGTTAATTTTAGATGAATTGTATAGTTGTAGATGAAATATTGGAGATAAATTGTTATAGAAGAATTGTATGAATTATGTGCATATATGCTCACATTATAGTCGGATTGTTTAGGATGGAGGAGTTAAATAATGAAAGCATTCTCGAGGGTGAAGTTGATGTTCGTCACCGTGCCTATATGATGACCGAGAAGAAGAAGGTAATTAAAAAACCAAGTACTCAAATGTAATATTGGTATGCTTGAATTGGTATGTGACACCATGCGTGTATGTTCGTCACCGTGCAGATTCTTGGACCATTGCGACTTAGGTACAACCAAATGACGGCAACGCCGATGAACTACGATGATCGGTACACCCCCTACATCCGCAATCTAGGGCTTCTACCGTTCATCCATATGATCACCCGGACGACACTCAACGTCAATCCTGCCGCGATCACCGCGCTTGTGGACCGGTGGAGGCCGGAGACCCACACCTTTCACCTCCAGACCGGCGAGATGACGGTCACGCTGAAGGACATGGCGATGATACTTGCGCTCCCCATCGAGGGGGCTCCTCTTTGTATCGATACAGCCTGTGATGATTGGCGCGGGAAGATGTTAGATCTTATTGGGAAGTGCCCCGGGGATACTCTCAACAAGGAAGGAGTAAAGTTGAGGGTGACCACCGGGGCTACTTTCAAATGGATCTCAGATAACTTCAGTACGTGCCCTGAGGATGCCGATGAGGATGTCGTCAAGATCTACGCCCGCGTGTACGTGTGGTATGTTATCACACGGACTCTGTTCAATGACGCTAGTGGGAAGACCGCGCACTGGCATTGGCTGAAGGCGCTCACCGTCATGGATAAGAAGTGGAGCTGGGGCAGTGCTGCTTTGGCTTGGTTGTATCGTCAGGTAATGAGTTGTTTTGTCCACTCCATACATTTGCTCTCCATTTTGGCTACATTCTTGTTATTGATGTTTGCTTTCATACCATGTGCAGCTTGACGATGCTAGCGCACGGAGATCCAGAAGCAAGCTACTGAATTCGAGGTGGCTTTGGAATTGCCACAGAACAAAGAGGGCTATTCAAGATTGCGAGAATTCGTGAAGGTATGAACATTCTTTGACCATCCGTTTGGTACTTAATAATTATGCACTCACAATTATTTTCTTCTTATAGCGTCAAGGCCAGAAGTTACGGAGATTAGGAAACCTTCTTGGTTGCCGTGATCCTGAGATTGCATCAACGCCATCGCCGTCCGAGTCTCAGGCCATATCGGCCTCCGCGGACGAGGAATCCACGCCGGTATGAGATCGCATGTGTCATAAGCAACCCCTTAGAACGTCGATTTTCCATATATTCTAGAAATGTCAACATTGCATTTGTCTTATTTTGAAGGAACAAGAGGATCCCCTACCATCAAAGAGAAAGAACAAAGGTGTGCATAGGGACAAATACACACCACATGATTTCAAGGAGAAGACAAAGAAGAAGGTGGTCACGGAAGAAGTCTCCGATTCCGACGATGATAATTTCGTGTTGGAGCCACGGAAGAAGATTGCTCCGCGTAGGGGAGGAGGGAAGCGTGGAAGAAAGTAGATGTTTAGGTTTTATGCTATCTACCTATATGAACTTGCCATGTTTAGTAATCTCGCTTTGAACTTGCCATGATGTTTGAATTTGAATGTGTTTGTGATATATGTCCTTGTGTTTGTGAGCTTGAGCTTGATTTTGATCATGCGCTCACATATGTGAATTTTTTAGCTTGAGCTTGATTTTGATCATGCGCTCACATATGTCCTTGTGTTTTTGAGCTTGAGCTTGATTTTGATCATGCGCTCACATATATTTGTGAATTTGCTCTTGAGCTTGTATTTTAGCAAGTTTTTGAGCTTGTTGGCGACCTCCAGGCCTGCGGCGCCACTGCCAGTGGCGCGGCAGGCAGTGGTGTGGCGCCAGGATTGTTGCTCTTCTTCCATCCTCATTTGTGTTGCCTCTTTCTTCTTCCTCTCGGCCGCATCCATCTCCATCACCTTCCTCCATGACTCATTGAAGGTCCGATCCCCCTCCTTGTTGGCTTGACTCCCCGCCATATCTACAATAAGAGTGGAGATAAAAGTTAGTTAACACAATATGTAAAATGTTATCTCAAATTTAGAAATTGTAGAGCACAAAATAAAAGTACATACGGAAATGGTCCTTGTAGATATCCTATCATACTAGTTCGATTTACACCACGGACTCCTCTAAGACCTAGTTGTCTTCCTCTTTGTTGCCTAGGATTACGATAGCTTGGACCACCTTGGTGGCTTCGACCAGCTCGGTGACTAGGACCACTTTGTTGGCTTGCAACACTATGTTGGCTACTCCTTTGTTGGCTTGGGCTTGGACCACTGTGGTGGGTACTCCGTTGTTGGCTTGGAACATCTCGGTGGCTTGGACCACTTTGTTGGGTACTCCGTTGTTGGCTTGGAACATCTCGGTGGCTTGGACCACTTTGTTGGGTACTCCTTTCTTAGCTTGGAACATCTTGGTGGCTTGAACCACCTTGTTGACTACTCATGGGTTGGCTTGCGTTCGGGTCATTTCTCTTTGTTCTTTTCCTTTGGGTACATGTCCTAGCATTGTGTCCATGACCATTACACTTTCCACAATGAGATCTATCACATGGCTCTTGAAATTGGTCATTTCCTGATTCTCTCGCACCACCACGACCCCATCCATCCATGTCGCCCCTAAAACGCTTTGTCTGACATCTTCCACGTTTAACAACCTTCCATGACGGATGGGGCCATAGTTGGATTCCATGATACTCGGGCCACTGCGATTGGTCTAGGTATGTGTTAAATCTAGGAGCCCATGTTTTCTTGGTCGTCGTGATGGAGAACTCTGACTCTCTCACGGTGAGAGGGTGATTGTAGTCCAAATGACGCACCCGAGCCGCCGTTAGCAAATGCGAGCAAGCGAGATGGACCAAAGATGGCCTCGCACATGTGCACTCGCAAGTCCTTAGCGAGACCTTGAATGGTCGGCCTCCGTGTTGGACACCGTCGGCCGTGGTTCCTGATACGTCTCAAACGTATCTATAATTTTTGATGCTCCATGCTTGTTTTTACACCATTTGCCTATTGTTTCGTTACACTTAGTGGTACTTTTATACATTTTCCGGAACTAACCTATTAATGAAGTGCCACAGTGCCAGTTTCCTGTTTTATGCTGTTTTTGTGTTTCAGAAGTGATACACAGGAAATATTCTCGGAATTGGACGAAACAAGTTCCTGAAGTCATATTTCACCGGGGAGCTCCCAAACATCCGAAGACCTGATGGAGGGGGGCCACGTGGCCCCCACACACAGGGGCGGCGCGGCCTGGCCCCTGGCCACGCCACCCCCTTGTGAGGCCGCGTGGCTCCACCTCTGACAGCCCCCCTTCGCCTACATATACCCCCTGACGAGAAAAACCTAAGGACCCGATCAGTTTTCCAGAATACATCGCGATCCGCCGCCGCCGTCGACCCGAAGATCGGGAGGGTCCAGAAGCTCTTCCCGGCACCCTGCCGGAGAGGGGAATCGCCACCGGAGGTCTTCTTCATCGCCATGCTTGCCTCCGGAGCGAT
Organism: Dactylis glomerata; assembly: GCA_007115705.1. Taxonomy (NCBI): domain Eukaryota; kingdom Viridiplantae; phylum Streptophyta; class Magnoliopsida; order Poales; family Poaceae; genus Dactylis; species Dactylis glomerata. The sequence continues at coordinate 2,647,855 of QXEO01000184.1, forward strand.
GAGTGAGTAGTCTACCTTGGACTATGGGTCCATAGCAGTAGCTAGATGGTTGTCTTCTCCACCATGTGCTTCATGTTTAGATCTCATGAGCTGCCCTACATGATTGAGATCACCGTTATGTAATACTATGATGTTGGTTTGTTGGGATCCGATGAATATTGGTGTTTATGATTAAGTTGCTGTACTGAATTATATCTTTTGTTATCTCTATGTTGTTTATGATCTTGCATGCTCTCCGTTGTTAGTAGCTATCTTGGCCGAGTAGTTGCTAGTGACTCCAAGAGGGGGTATTTATGCTCGATAGTGGGTTCATGCCTCTATTTCACCTGGGGGAGTGACAGAAACCTCTAAGGTGGTAGATGTGCTGTTGCTACTAGGGAGAAAACAACATTCATATGCTCAAGGGCATATGCTTTGTTTACATTACACACTTTGCTTAATGCAATTATCTGTTGTTCGCAACTTAATACTTTTGGGGTGTTCGGATGATATCCCCGAGGGTGGATTATTAGTCATAGATGCAGTTGGATGGCGGTCTATGTATTTTGTTGTAATGCCCAGAGTAAATCTCATAGTGATCTTCTTGACATATCACGTTATCTTTATTCTATCAATTGCCCAACTGTAATTTGTTTACCCAGCATGTTATTTATCTATGGAGAGACACCATTAGTGAACTGTGGACCCCGGTCCTATTTTAATCATATTGCAATCACCTGTTTACTTTTCCCGCACTGTTTACTTTACTCGCATATTACTACTGTTTTCCACTCGATACACTCATAACCTTTGTTTCAAGCAAACCGGTGAGATTGACAACCTCATCGCAAGTTGGGAGCAAAGTATTTGTTTGTGTGTGTGCAGGTTCCACGTTGCAGCTAGCAAGCAAAGCTTGCACGAGGTGCCATATATAAATTGTCCGCTGCTGTCGCAAGCTAGTCCGCATCACCTTCAGTCGTCACCGTCCCTCTTCTTCAAGAACGATATTAAACCTTGGTTTCTTAACTGAGGGAAAACTAGCTGCTATACTCATCACACCTTCCTCTTGGGGTTCCCAACGGGCTGGTCATTCACCACGCATCAAGCTAATTTTCTGGCGCCGTTGCCGGGGAAGAGAGAAGACTTCTGCGAGGGGAGTTCTTCGCACACACATTCTTTACTTTGTTATTTGTTTTGCTTTACTTTATTTTATTTTACCTGCATTGCTTTTTATATCAAAAACCCAAAAAAATTAGAATCCTTGGTAGCTGTTTTTACTTGTTTACTTTCGTTTTGCTGAAATGGGTACTCCTGAAAACACCAAGTTGTGTGACTTTGCTAGCACGAACAATAGTGATTTTATCCGCACTCCTATTGCACCAACTGTTCCTGCTACCACTTTTTATGAGATCAAGCCTGCTTTATTGAACCTTGTTATGAAAGAGCAATTTTCTGGTGCTAGTACTGAAGATGCTGCAGCTCATCTCAACAATTTTGTTGAGCTATGTGAGATGCAGAAATATAAGGATGTTGATAGTGATATTATTAAGCTCAAGTTGTTTCCTTTTTCTTTGAGAGGAAAGGCTAAAGATTGGTTGCTGTCTTTGACTAAGAATAGTATTGATTCATGGGTTAAGTGTAAGGATGCTTTTATTGGTAGATATTATCCTCCTGCTAAGATTATAGCTTTGCGCAGCAATATTATGAAGTTTACTCAGTTTGATAATGAACATGTTGCTCAAGCTTGGGAAAGAATGAAATCTATGGTAAAGAATTGCCCCACTCATGGACTGACTACTTGGATGATTATCCAAACCTTTTATGCAGGACTGAATTTTTCTTCAAGGAACCTACTCGATTCAGCTGCTGGAGGCACTTTTATGTCCCTTGCTTTGGGCGCCGCATCAAAGCTACTCGACAACATGATGGTAAATTATTCCGAATGGCACACCGAGAGAGCTCCACAAGGTAAGAAGGTAAATTCTGTTGAGGAAACCTCTTCCTTGAGTGATAAGATTGATACCATTATGGCTATGCTTGCTAATGATAGGACTCATGTTGATCCTAATAATGTTCCTTTGGCCTCTCTGGTTGCTCAAGAAGAGCAAGTTGATGTGAATTTCATTAGAAATAATAATTTTAACAACAATGCTTATAGGAACAATTTTGCTAGTAACAATTATAGACCGTTTCCTTCTAATGGTGATAATAGCTATCTTGGTAGACCAAAAATGCCTAGTAAAGAAAGAATTTTTGAACTTGAGAAGGCTACCAAGAATTTTATGCAAATGCAATATGAGCAGAACAGGGCTTTCACCAAGACTATGGAGGAGCAATCAGCTCTGTTGAGGACTATAAGTCATCAACTTGAAAATTTAAACAAGGCTGTTCCTGAATTACAAGCTAAGGCTTCCAAAGCTGAAACCGATATCTCATTATTGTCTAATGTGCAATCTTCTTTAGTTAATAGAATGTCCGCTAAGCCTGATCCTTTTGCTGCCGTTAATGCTACCCAAGTTAGAATTGATGAAAATATTAGATTGTTAGCGAAATTGCATGCCAGGTGGGAAAGAGAAGATGAGATGGCTAGAGAGATGAAGGTATGTACTATTACTACCTCTAATGATGTTGCTCCTACTGATAGCAATCCTCTTACTTTGATTGGTGTAGAGAAAACTCCCACTCCTTGTGTTAAAAAGCCTAAAACTGCCAAAACTTTTTCTCAAAAGAGTGCTGAAATTTTTCGGAGTGTGGGAGAAGATAGCTCTATTACTTTTAATTATTTTGATGTTGATGGCTGCAATATATCTGAAGTTATTTTGTTCTTGCAAAAGCTTGCTTTGACTCCCAATGCTAGTTCTTTAAATATTGCTTTTACTAAGCATATTACCAATGCTCTCATAAAGATTAGGGATGAAAAGTTGAAGCAGAAAGCCTCTGTTCCCAAGAAGTTAGAAGATGGTTGGTAACCCATCATTGATATGCATGTTAATGGTTATGATTGCCATGCTTTATGTGATCTAGGTGCTAGTATTTCTATCATGCCTAGAAAGATTTATGACATGCTTGATTTACCACCACTTGAAAAGTGTTATTTTGATGTTCCTATTGCTGATGTTGCTAAGAAGAAACCTTTGGGAAGGATTAATGACGTTCTTATTGTGGTTAACAATAACCTTGTTCCCGTTGATTTTCTTGTTATGGACGTTGAATGCCATGCTTCATGTCCTATTATTTTGGGAAGACCCTTTCTTCGAACTGTAGGTGCTATCATTGATATGAGGGAAGGCACTATCAAGTATCAATTCCCACTAAAGAAAGGTATGGAACACTTCCCTAGGAAAAGAAAGAAATTACTTTTTGACTCTATTCTTAGAGCAAATTATGAGCTTGATGCTTCATCACTTGATATTACTTGATTCGCAATTTTCTGCGCCTAGCTCAAAGGCGTTAAAGAAAAGCACTCTTGGGAGATAACCCATTGTTTACTTTTCAGTACTTTTTCTTTTATTTGAGTCTTGGAAGTCATTACTACTGTAATGACCGCTCCTTATCTTGTTTATTTCGTTTTTGTGCCAAGAGAAGCCTCTAATTTGAGTGAGGTAAAGATTTGGGGTTATTGCTGTCCTGAAACTGTTTTCGGTGCTGCACCGTAAAAATTCGTGAAAATTCTCTGTTTATCTTTTGGACCTGCGATTTCTTGTGCATATGCCCCAGGTTATATCCAAACTTTTCTTAGTTGAACACTTTTTGATTTGAGCAACAGAAAATCCCTCAAAAATTCGTCCATTATCAGCTGTCCAGTTTTGACAGATTTCTGTCAATATTTGTTTTTGCCACTTTATCGCTTTCTTTTGAGTTCTTTTTTATCATGGAACTCTTGTGGAAGTTGCTACAGTAGTATATACTTTATATGTGGTAGTTTTGGGTTGAAACCTGAAGCTAAAAGAGGTTGAATATATTTTATGCTTACACTAATGTTGCTAATAGAATTGTGTTTAGTTTTGTATGAAGGAAGTTTTCAAGTGTAGGGATTAGAGAATGATGAGATGAGTTGAAGAATGGACAAAATCTCAAGCTTGGGGATGCCCATGCATCACCCCAAGAAATATCCAAGAAGTACAAGCGTCAAAGCTTGGGGATGCCCCCGAGGCACCCCTTCTTCATCGGCAAAAATCAGGTCACCTTTCAAAACACTATATTTTTATTGCTTCATGCACTATGTGTTTTTCTTGGAGCGTCAGTTGTTTTAGTTTTCTTAGTTTGTTTAGTTTGTTTGTTTTCTGCAATAAATGGTTGGACCCCAACAAATTTCCTTTGGAGGAGATGTACTCGTTTTCATTTGCAAAGAATGCTCTAGTTTTCACTCTTATTCAAAATCGAGCATTCTACTTTTCTGCTACTGCTTTTGGTTTTCATTTTCGCCTTGATATGCGTTCAGATCTTGTCATATATTTTCATCAAGGTGTATTTTTGCCTCTGATCTTTATTGGTTTTTATCAAAAGAGGTGTTTATAAAAATTTCAAATGGTGTTGGAAAAGAGAAAAAGCTTTGTGCAAAATAGTGGTACAAGAAGGAGCTTGTGTAGACTGCGGCTTAGGCTTTTTCATGTCATGCTTGATGTCTTTTTGATAGTATGCTTAGTGTTTTGCTGTAGCATAACTTGTCTCAAATAACTGAGATTGCTTAATGAGCCTTTGAAAAAAATCATGCGTTGTTTTTATTGTATGGAAGCATTATTTTGGTTTTCTCCTTGATGCTTTATTTGGGTTGACTTGGCGCATGCTCACACATGTTAGACTCTTCCAAAGTCGCCATTAGCCTTCATGATCATTTAGTTTTTGACTTTTGATGCCATCGTATGCTTCTTTTAATGTCGCTTTGTCGCTTTGCATGATTATGGCCATTATTGCTCTCTTAGTTGGTCGCTCCCAGTCTTTTGCTAGCCCTCACCTTGTACTGAGTATGAGCTCTACTCGTGCATCCAACTCCTAAAAGCCAAGTTTTCCATTGTGTCCACCATACATACCTACTAGCAATTTGCTATTCCAAGTAAATTTGACTTGCTTTTATATTCTCTTCAAATTAAACTCTTACCAGTGTTATGTGAAATTCGGTCAGTAAAGCTCTCACGAACCGGAAGGCACACTTTACTTTTTCCTGTTCTTAAAATTTTGACATTGTGGTCTTTTATGCTGAGTTGTTATGCTTGCAAGTTGTAAGTTGGATTCTAGCCCAACCATTGAAGGAAATATGCCCTAGAGGCAATAATAATATTGTTATTATCATATTTCTTGTTCATGATAATGTTTATATTCCATGCTAGAATTGTATTAAGCGGAAACTTTAATACTTGTGTGGTTTATGAACAACACCGTGTCCCTAGTATGCCTCTATGGACTAGCTCATTGATTAATGATGGTTAAGGTTTCCTAACCATAGACATGTGTTGTCAATTAATAATGAGATCATATCATTAGGAGAATGATATGATGGACAGACCCAAATAAAGCAGAGCAATTAGATCGTGTCATCGTGTTCATCTTTGCGAAGCTTTTCCTATGTCATGTATTGTATTCCTTAGACCATGAGATAATACAACTCCCTAGTATCGGAAGAAAGCTTTGAAGTCATCAAACGTCATCCTATGTGAGGGTGATAATAAAGGTGTCTCTCAGGTGATCAGAAAGTACTTGTTGAGTTGTATGTATCGAGATGGAATTTGTCCCTCCCAAGTCGGAGAGATATACTTCGGGCCCACTCGGTAATCGATATCAACACCGCTTGCAAGCATGTGGTTAAGGAGTTAATCACGAAGTGATATCGGATTACGGAACGAGTAAAGTACTTGCTGTGAACGAGATTGAACTAGGTATGGTGATACCGACGATCAAATCTCGGGCGAGTAAAATATCGTGTGACGAAGGGAATACATATACGGGATTAATTGAATCCTGACATCGTGGTTCATCCGATATGATCATCGATGAATATGTGGGAGTCAATATGGGTTTCCAGATCCCGCTATTGATTATTGATAGAAGATCATGTCTGCATATTCTCGAACCCGTAGGGTCACACACTTAACGTGCATCGACGCTAGGATAGAATGGATAATTGGTTTATGAGTTTTAGTTCGGAGTCTCGGATGAGATCCATGACGTCACGAGAGGTTCCGGAATGGTCCGGAGAATAAGATTCATATAAAGGAAAGCAGTTTTTGGATTCTGGAAAGGTTTCGGAGTTTATCGGTATTGTACCGGAAGGTTCTAGAAGGTTCCGGAGTGGGACCAACGTGGGCCCACTTGACGGAGGCCTGCGTGGGCCTAAGGGGAAGTGCCCTGGCCGCCCTGGGCCAGGCGCACAAGGCCCCTAAGGCCCAGCCGGCCAGCCCAAGGGGAAACCCTAAGGGAGTCTTCAAAGAAGGAAGGGGGGGAATCTTGCCCCCACTCTTCCTACTCCAAGTCGGCTAGGGTTTGGGGAGAGGCCAAGCTGGCCTTGGCCGGTCACCCCTCTATATATAAGGGGGGCAAGGGCGCAGCCCTCTCTCACCTCAACCCAAACCCTAGCCGCCAACTGCTGCCCTCCCTCTCTCTCTCTCTCGCGACTGCGCATAGGCGAAGCCCTGCCGCAGAAACTCTCCACCATAAGCACCACGCCGTCGTGCTGCTGATCCAATCTATCTCTCCACCATACTTGCTGGACCAAGGAAGGAGGAGACGTCGCTGCACCGCACGTGTGCAACTCTCGGAGGCGCCGCCACTTGCGGCGTAGGATCGGATCGGATCGCGAGGAGGAGACGGCAAGTACGACTACGTCAACCACGTTCTATTGAACGTTTCCGCTGTGCGAATCTTCAAGGGTATGAAGATCTCATCTACCTCTCTCGTTGATTACATCTCCTAGATTAGATCTTGGCTTTCTTGTTCGCATCCGTAGGAAATTTTTTGATTTACTATGCTGCGAAACCGTTCAGTGGTATCAGAGCTAGATCTATGCGTAGATGTGTTTCACGAGTAGAACGCAACATGCTTGTTGCGGGCGTTGATGTTTTCTGTTGCAAACTTCTTGTTGTGTATTTCTTATGGCGCGGTATAGTGAGATCGAAGCGGTCCAGGCCAACTTTACGCGACCGCGTTCGCGAGACCGGCTCCGCACTTGACGTGTGGCTTGTTCCACACATGCGGCTGGTGGATGCCAGTTTCTCTCACTATAGTAGTCATGGGACTTACATCGGATGTTAGCAACCATAATATCACCGTTGTGGCTTTTCGTAGGTAAGAATCGTTCTTAGCTTGCTACTCCCATAAGCCACGTAAAACATGCAACAACAAAGTAGAGGCGTCTAACTTGTTTTTGCAGGGAGTGTTTTGTGATATGGTATGGCCCAAGACATGATGAGTATGAATTGAGTTGTATGCAATGATCATGTTTTGTAATCTTTCACGACTTGCATGTTGATGAGTTCACAACCGGCAGGAGCCATATGGTTGTCTTTATAATTGTGTATGACCTGCGTGTCAACTTCTTATACGCCATGTAATAGCTTTACTTTATCGCTAAGTAGTTAGCAATAGTTGTAGTTGCTATTCATGGTGGAGGCAATCATGGTGGAGTGATGGAGATCATGCCGGCGCGCACAAGATGGAGATCATGGCGCGAGATTGGCTATACCATGTCACATAAAATTATATGCATGTGATGTTTATTTTTTTTATGTATCTTATTTTGCTTAGATCGCGACGGTAGCATTATAAGATGATTCCTCACTTAAAGATCAAGATAAAATTGTGTTCTCCCCTCGTATGCGCCGTTGCGAAAGTTCGTCGTGTTCAAGCATCTCGTGATGATCGGGTGCTATAAACTCTACGTTCACATACAACGGGTGCAAGCCAGTTTTGCACATGCGGAAATACTTGGGTTTAACTTGACGAGCCTAGCATGTACAGACATGGCCTCGGAACACACGGACCGAAAGGTCAAGCATGAGTCATATGGATGATATGATCAACATGTTGATGTTCACCATTAAAGCTACATCATTCACGTGATGATCGGTCTCGGTGTAGTGAATTTGGATCATGCTTCACTAAACAACTTGAGGGATATTGAATTTAGTGGGAGTTCATTAACAATTTGATTAACTTGAACTAATTATCATGAACTAAATCTTAGTGTATTTGCATAAGTCGTTGTAGTTTTTGGCAACCGTTTCCCACCGACACTTAGCTTAATTGAGTTAAAAGAACTATAGAATTCTGGATAATCACTTTTCGGTCTAGTGCCGTTTAGTTAGAATGTCAAGACTAAAGTTTAAGTCCTATTGCAAACTTTAGCAAACCTTGCTTGCTCCATACGATTTAATTGTATTAATCTAAGAGCAATGATTCAAGTTTAGTATCTAAAGATTATATGTTTGCCTTCATGATAAATTGATCTTCAAAATTGTTTGAGAATCAAAGTGATCATCAAGCTGAAAGAATTGTTTCAGAAACAAATAAGAAGTAAAAGATATTTGATATCTAAGACTTTGATTGTTTGCAAAATGATGAAGTATAATTTAGTAAAAGAACATATGCTCATATTGTATGACTATATGCGAAGATTGAAGATGCTAGGCATCTCGATCACCCAAAAGTTTGGGAAACTAATATTATACTTGCATTTGTCCTTAAGAGCTATAGTAGTTTCATCATGAAAGATGTCATGATAGGACGAATGAAAAAGGTATCGGCTAAATTGTTTTGCTATACCAAAAGAATACTAAAGAATGGAATCTGGAAGAATACCAATCATATGATGATGGCGATCCACTTCAAAGTGCAAAATCCAAGGCTATTAGTATTTGACTAACATCCTTTGGACTATGTGTCAAATGATTGATGCCACTATTGATGTTGATAGATTCTTCTAAAAGGAAAGGAAATGCTAAATAGGATCTGCAAAATTATTTGGTAGAAAAAGGAAAAGACTGGAATTGTCCAGCTCAGGTATATAAATGATATACATGTTATAGATGAATTCTTTTGCTCATTAACAATGTAATTCTTGGGTATTCGATACTGATTTGTTGGTATGAAATGTCATACAAAGCAACACAATACAAGAAGTACAATGGCCTAAGTAACTAGTAAAAGAATATGGTAATGATGCATGTCGAGATACAAATAAAAGTGTTATTGTGCTTCTCGTCGACATCAAAGCTAGCCTTCAAGATATTTCATGAACTTAATAATTGTTATTTTGTTCTGGTATTATGAGAGCAATGGTTGTTCAAATTATTACCGTCTTCCATAATCGATGGATAGATTATTATTATCTTGTTGGTGAAATAGACATTTATAACACTGATGCTAAAGGTCGCAAGACAAAACAAATTTCACTTATATGTGACACCGCCGTTTAAGTCATATTGGAAACAAAAACATGAAAGAAATTCTATATTGATAGATTTTCGAGTCATTTGATTTTGAATTAATTGACGCTTGTGAGATTTTTCCTAAAGATGATTAAACTCCGTTCTTAGGCCATAGAAAGAACAAGCGACTAACTACATGGAGATCGTACATGTTGATGTATGTAGTTTATGTGTGAAGTCGAGCGTGGTGTATTTTCTATTTTATCAATGACTCGAATAGATGTATGGTATATCTACTTGATGAGATAGAAGTATGAAACAATTGAAATTGTTCAATTTATGAAGTGAAAATTATTGTAACAAGAAAAATTCAAGTTTTTATGATTGGATCATAAAGAAGAATATTTGAGTTACAAGTTTAGCAAACATCTAAGAGTTAGAGGAATAGTTCCACAAACTTGCATCATGATAAACACCATAGGAGTATGGAGTTTTCGATGGATGTAATCAAACCTTGTTTGATATGGTTAGATCAATGATGAAATAAAACTACCAATATAATTTGTGGATTATGCTTTAGAGACTACCGCTTTTCACTGAATAGAGTGCCATCATAATCTGCCGAAATGACACCATACAAGTTATAGTTGTCTTTTCTTGAATTTTGGTATGCAAGGCATATGTGTAAAATGTTTACAACCAAAATTGGATTAGTAAGTCTTTGTAGGTTATCCCAAAGAATGTCGATGGGTGTTTCTTCTGCCATAAACCCAATTAAAGGTGATAGTCACTGAAAGAAGTGAACTTCTTATGAAGGAGTTTTTCGCGAAAGGTTTAAGTGGGAGGAAGATAGAACTTGATGAGGTTATTGAATCTGAGCAAGATGATTGGAGTAGCGCAGCACCAGAATATGTTCTGGAAGCGGCAACTGTATTCATAGCTCACGCGTCTACAATATGTTGTAGTCATGGCATCGAAGTTGCTATTTAACCAAGTTGGTCGTAATCAAATAGCAAGATTTGAGGACGAGATATTATTAGATAATAGTAACCAACAATATACAAAGAAGCGGTGATGGGCCCTGACTTCGTCATATGAATTATTCTAGCAACAATTACATATAGAGATATGTTCGTTGAATAAACGAAACAACGTTCCTCTACCGGAATGCACACCAAGGACGTGTACCTGACACGAACCAATGGGTTTTGTTAATTCAAAGGTTGCTAGATATGTATGCAAACTTCTATGGTAGAAGTAAGCATAGCGAAGTTGGAATCTTCAATGATGAAAATGTTAAAGTGTTAATTTCATCAAGATATTTGAAGATGCTTGTATTACAAGAAAGTAAGTGGGAGCGCTAAGACATATTTCTAATGCTTTATGTAGATGACATATTGTTCATTGGAAATTATGTATTTTTCTTGATATTTGTGAAGTTTTCATTAAAATTAGATTTTTGATGAAAGACTTAGGTAAAACCAGAATATTAAGCATCAATGTCTATGCAGATAGATTGAGGCACTAATATAGTTTTACCAGATTACATAGATGAAATATTGAATTTGTTCAATATGGAAACAATAAGAATGGTTCTTGTTGCATGGAAGAGGTTGGAGCAAGAATCAATTGTTTTGACACTTGATGAGTGAAACCACAAGAATGATTTTATCAATCTTGTATGCCATGATATGTAGATCCAGATGTGTCCAATGCTCTAAAGGTTATAGCATTCATATGATGATCGTTGGACAATAGTAAAGATATTCTTATGCACTTTCGAAGAAGTAAGAATATGTTCTGTATGCAGAAGTGACAAATGGTTCATTGCAATGTGTTACATTGGCTTTGTCACATATACAGTTAAAATTTTATCTCAATTTTAAAGCTATTTGTTTTGAGTAAGAAGGTGGCACAATAAGATGGAAGAAAGTTCCATGATAACTTGGATGAGTTCCAATGTTAACATTGTGGCGGACACTGCAACGAGGGCTAAGTATATAATTGCTTTAGAAGCGGCATAAAAGATGCAAAGTAGATAGTGATAATCCAACTTCTTTGTGGCACTGTCGTCTAGGTCATATTGGCATAAAATGCATGAGGAAACTCCATTCTGATGGACTTTTGGAGTCTTTTGATTTTGAATCATTTGACACGTGCAAGCCATGCCTCTTGGGCAAGATGATCAAAACCCATTCTCCGGAATAATGGAGCGAGCAACGGACTTATTGGAAATCATACATGCCGATGTGTGCGGACCAATGAGTATTTCGACGCACGGTGGATATCGCTATTTTTCTAAAGTGTGCTAGTACTATGTAGTTCTATTGTATGACAATAGTGACAACATAGTCTCGGCTAAGATACAAAGGTCTCACCAGAAGACCAAGTTTATACGATGCCATCTCATAGAAGATGAGTAATGCGTGATGACGCAAAAGATATGCAAATACAAACGGACCTGAAAGTTTCAGACCCGTAGATAAGGTTTACCACGTGCAATGCGTATGAATAACACCGGAATGCCATAGGTGTTAAAGGCGCAAGTATTGACTAGATTATTGACTCTAGTGCAAGTGGGAGACTGAAGGAAATATGCCCTAGAGGCAATAATAATATTGTTATTATCATATTTCTTGTTCATGATAATGTTTATATTCCATGCTAGAATTGTATTAAGCGGAAACTTTAATACTTGTGTGGTTTATGAACAACACCGTGTCCCTAGTATGCCTCTATGGACTAGCTCATTGATTAATGATGGTTAAGGTTTCCTAACCATAGACATGTGTTGTCAATTAATAATGAGATCATATCATTAGGAGAATGATATGATGGACAGACCCAAATAAAGCAGAGCAATTAGATCGTGTCATCGTGTTCATCTTTGCGAAGCTTTTCCTATGTCATGTATTGTATTCCTTAGACCATGAGATAATACAACTCCCTAGTATCGGAAGAAAGCTTTGAAGTCATCAAACGTCATCCTATGTGAGGGTGATAATAAAGGTGTCTCTCAGGTGATCAGAAAGTACTTGTTGAGTTGTATGTATCGAGATGGAATTTGTCCCTCCCAAGTCGGAGAGATATACTTCGGGCCCACTCGGTAATCGATATCAACACCGCTTGCAAGCATGTGGTTAAGGAGTTAATCACGAAGTGATATCGGATTACGGAACGAGTAAAGTACTTGCTGTGAACGAGATTGAACTAGGTATGGTGATACCGACGATCAAATCTCGGGCGAGTAAAATATCGTGTGACGAAGGGAATACATATACGGGATTAATTGAATCCTGACATCGTGGTTCATCCGATATGATCATCGATGAATATGTGGGAGTCAATATGGGTTTCCAGATCCCGCTATTGATTATTGATAGAAGATCATGTCTGCATATTCTCGAACCCGTAGGGTCACACACTTAACGTGCATCGACGCTAGGATAGAATGGATAATTGGTTTATGAGTTTTAGTTCGGAGTCTCGGATGAGATCCATGACGTCACGAGAGGTTCCGGAATGGTCCGGAGAATAAGATTCATATAAAGGAAAGCAGTTTTTGGATTCTGGAAAGGTTTCGGAGTTTATCGGTATTGTACCGGAAGGTTCTAGAAGGTTCCGGAGTGGGACCAACGTGGGCCCACTTGACGGAGGCCTGCGTGGGCCTAAGGGGAAGTGCCCTGGCCGCCCTGGGCCAGGCGCACAAGGCCCCTAAGGCCCAGCCGGCCAGCCCAAGGGGAAACCCTAAGGGAGTCTTCAAAGAAGGAAGGGGGGGAATCTTGCCCCCACTCTTCCTACTCCAAGTCGGCTAGGGTTTGGGGAGAGGCCAAGCTGGCCTTGGCCGGTCACCCCTCTATATATAAGGGGGGCAAGGGCGCAGCCCTCTCTCACCTCAACCCAAACCCTAGCCGCCAACTGCTGCCCTCCCTCTCTCTCTCTCTCGCGACTGCGCGTAGGCGAAGCCCTGCCGCAGAAACTCTCCACCATAAGCACCACGCCGTCGTGCTGCTGATCCAATCTATCTCTCCACCATACTTGCTGGACCAAGGAAGGAGGAGACGTCGCTGCACCGCACGTGTGCAACTCTCGGAGGCGCCGCCACTTGCGGCGTAGGATCGGATCGGATCGCGAGGAGGAGACGGCAAGTACGACTACGTCAACCACGTTCTATTGAACGTTTCCGCTGTGCGAATCTTCAAGGGTATGAAGATCTCATCTACCTCTCTCGTTGATTACATCTCCTAGATTAGATCTTGGCTTTCTTGTTCGCATCCGTAGGAAAATTTTTGATTTACTATGCTGCGAAACCGTTCAACCATGCTGTCATGGGGCAAGCTTTCAACATTGCACTTCTTTTTGAGTTGATATCGTGATCTTTTGTTTATGGATGCCTGCTGTGTGAAATGAATTGGGAATCTTGTGAGGATCATGGAGTTTTTATATGTGTTAGGGAAACGCCGGGCCGCCAATCTAAGCCATGCATAATTCATGGTGGAAATTTGCAGCATACCCATGGTGAACATTCGACGACGCATCTCACAATAAAAAGCTAAACAATATAGCAAATAAAAGAGATGTCGAGGTGTTCATTGTCTGCCTGTCCTGTCATTTTGGTGTGGGCTTGTTCCATGTCATCGGGCACGGAGGTACCCCATTGGTGGTTCTCAATGATATGCATATACTTACAATGACAAGAGCCTTGCTTGGGACTCTAAGTAAACTAGCATGGTTTGGGTACTTGTATTCACGGGACACGAGGTTTTCAACTTATGATTTGTCAAGCATATGCATCATAATTGTTCTCGCATTAACTTTAACCATTCAAGATGCTTATGATGGGGGCAATGAGAGCTCAAAGCCGGTAAGTACCATAATTTTTGAAGGTTATAAAACTTGCAATCACTGCTTCCCTCTGCGAAGGGCCTTTCTTTTACTTTTATGTTAAGTCACCACCTTCTTTCTTTATGCACCATTAAGAGAGCATAGTTGTCATTCTTAGTGTGATATGCATTGTCCCAAGGTTCATTGATTGACTCATATTGTTGGTTTCACTTGTTCTTAAATTATTTGTATCTAGTCGCCCTCTTAAACTTTGAGGTGTCCTATGCATTTATGTTTTGCTCTCTTTGAAGGACAAGCTGAAAACCATTTGTATGTTTTTTCTTATGATTAGAACACACGTTTGACTTTCATTGTTTCATTATCATGATCTTTTGTTTGTGTTCATTTACATGTTTACAACATGGTTGCTAAGTTCTTATTGTCATGATTATATCTTTCATGCCCATGTTTTAAGTTCTATTGATCCCAGCTCATCAATGCTTACATATATGATCAAGATTGTGTAGGTGCATGTCACCTCAAAAATTATTCTTTTGTTATCACTTACCTACTCGAGGACGAGCAGGAGTTAAGCTTGGGGATGCTTGATACGTCTCAAACGTATCTATAATTTTTGATGCTCCATGCTTGTTTTTACACCATTTGCCTATTGTTTCGTTACACTTAGTGGTACTTTTATACATTTTCCGGAACTAACCTATTAACGAAGTGCCACAGTGCCAGTTTCCTGTTTTATGCTGTTTTTGTGTTTCAGAAGTGATACACAGGAAATATTCTCGGAATTGGACGAAACAAGTTCCTGAAGTCATATTTCACCGGGGAGCTCCCAAACATCCGAAGACCTGACGGAGGGGGGCCACGTGGCCCCCACACACAGGGGCGGCGCGGCCTGGCCCCTGGCCGCGCCACCCCCTTGTGAGGCCGTGTGGCTCCACCTCTGACAGCCCCCCTTCGCCTACATATACCCCCTGACGAGAAAAACCTAAGGACCCGATCAGTTTTCCAGAATACATCGCGATCCGCCGCCGCCGTCGACCCGAAGATCGGGAGGGTCCAGAAGCTCTTCTCGGCACCCTGCCGGAGAGGGGAATCGCCACCGGAGGTCTTCTTCATCGCCATGCTTGCCTCCGGAGCGATGAGTGAGTAGTCTACCTTGGACTATGGGTCCATAGCAGTAGCTAGATGGTTGTCTTCTCCACCATGTGCTTCATGTTTAGATCTCATGAGCTGCCCTACATGATTGAGATCACCGTTATGTAATACTATGATGTTGGTTTGTTGGGATCCGATGAATATTGGTGTTTATGATTAAGTTGCTGTACTGAATTATATCTTTTGTTATCTCTATGTTATTTATCTATGGAGAGACACCATTAGTGAACTGTGGACCCCGGTCCTATTTTAATCATATTGCAATCACCTGTTTACTTTTCCCGCACTGTTTACTTTACTCGCATATTACTACTGTTTTCCACTCGATACACTCATAACCTTTGTTTCAAGCAAACCGGTGAGATTGACAACCTCATCGCAAGTTGGGAGCAAAGTATTTGTTTGTGTGTGTGCAGGTTCCACGTTGCAGCTAGCAAGCAAAGCTTGGACGAGGCGCCATATATAAATTGTCCGCTGCTGTCGCAAGCTAGTCTGCATCACCTTCAGTCGTCACCGTCCCTCTTCTTCAAGAACGATATTAAACCTTGGTTTCTTAATTGAGGGAAAACTAGCTGCTATACTCATCACACCTTCCTCTTGGGGTTCCCAACGGGCTGGTCATTCACCACGCATCAGTTCCTCCGGGCTCGTTCACTTGATAAACGAGCTCTTCGTTATCATAAACGGTGGCAACTTCAGAATCCGCCTTACGAGACTGAAATGTCCTCCACTCGTCAACTTTGGGTGGGTACTCGTATTTGTGGTTTTGCGTATTGTCTCCCGCAATCTGCCTTTCCGTTTCATCTGAGTACTTCAAAAAATACTCATTCAACTTGTCGAATGTGTATCGCACAATTGCCGTCACGGGCAATGCACGGACACCCTTGAGCACCTTGTTGAAGCACTCTTCCATATTGCTTGTCATTTGACCGTACCTCCGACCATTTCATCGTAGGCTCTTGCCCACTTTGTTCTATCTTGGATGTGCCTAGTGAGAAATGCTTGACCCTTAGCATCGAGCTTTCTGTTTGAGGTCAATTTGATGTACAAGTTTGCGAAACGCCGGTCAGTGAAAGCGAGACAACAATCTTGAAGATCATCGGTCAACTCCTTGCTACCACATGCCCTATAGAAGTTTGAACAGAAATGCCTCATGCACCATCTATGGTGCAAAGGAGCATGCCCTGGAATTTCAATATTTACCGCTGAGAGAATTCCTTGATGTCGATCTGAGATGACACAAATTTCCCTTTGTGGCGGTAATACCTTGGTCCTCAAAAGGTGAAAAAACCACTGCCAGTTATTGGTGTTCTCAGCCTCAACGAAAGCAAATGCCAAAGGAACCAAACGGTTGTTGGCATCATTTGCTATTGCAACCAAGAGAGTCCCCCTATATTGCCCGGTCAGAAATGTGCCATCAACGGAGATTACCGGTCTACAATGCTCGAAAGCTTTCACGCATTGCTAGAAAGCCCAAAATGCACGGCCAAATACTTGGACAGTTCTTCCATTGTAAATCCTTGTTTCCTGTCCATAAGGCTCTACCACATGAACCATGCCCGGGTTTGCATCGGCCATTGCTAACAACAACCGAGGAATTCGGTTGTATGCTTCTTCCCAATCACCATACAACATCCTGAATGCAGCTTGCTTCGCTTTCCATGCCTTGCCGTATTTCACATCATAGTGAAAGAGAGCTTTCACAAGCTCCATGACTGTTTTGGTGCTCATTGTTGGAAGTGACGAGATTTGGTTGGAAAGTCTATATGCGATGAACTCGGAGGTGAGTTGTCGGTGATCGTGCTTTACTGCTTTGCCATCCACCCTCTTTCCGCGACACATGTGAGTTGGCACACAACTTGTTATGCGCCAATCGGGTCCTCCCTTCCATGGTCTTGCACGCACAATCCAAGGACATCGATCCTCTTCGCACTTAATAGTGTAACGCTTCTTCACGTCTGAGTGAAGCACCGTATAGGGACGATGATACTTAACCGAGAAGTCCTTGATCCATTGTTTAAATTCCAGCAAGGTTTTGAACATCAAGCCTTTCGATATACCATAACTCTCGTGATTGCCATCCCGGTAAGAAGTAGGCCTTGGTCCAAGCACTATACCCTCGCCGCCGTCAACCGTGGCTTCATCCGCGAGACTAAGATCACGGAACAATGGTATCCGATGATCTCGCCCCAATACCTTCTCGTGGTCTTCGGCCTCATTGGCCGTGAACCCTTCCTCATCAGCTTCTTCTTCGGGACCATCGTCATCCGACTCCGATGCATAGCATCGCGAGTACGGGATGTCATGGTCCATGTTTTCTTGCGTATAGTACATATCCAAATCTCCAAATTGTGGTCATGAAGCTCAATATCATTGTCATCATCCCCGCACTCATCATCCTACTCTTCCAATGCTTCGTCCTCCTTTGAAATTGGCCTTCCATCCGTCATTTCTTCTTGGTGGTTCGGTGGAGAATTCCTTGCATCAACCCGGGAGGCAATCCGGTTCAAGTCCACATGCAAAGTACCACCAATCTTTTTGGTGGCAAATAACTCAAGAGCCTTGTCGAGAGATTCGGCCACCACCTCCTTGTATGCACCCCAACGTTGCTCGGAGTTGATACGCATTATCTTCCAACGGAAGTGCATGCCAAATCCGGCGTTGTGCCTACCCTCCAACTCAACAACATCACTAGGGTCCATCCAATTCAACTCTATCCTAACTTGTTCCAAGACCTTGGCGTACGTAGGAGTACGCTCGAACACCAAGTCAAGCTCATCCGGGTCGGGCTCTATATTGCCTTTCAAATATGCTTCCTTGTCAACATGATGAACATGAACAATTCTCGCCATACCTATATTTGGTATAACAACAATAAGGTTAAAAAAATTAATAAGTACCTATGCCAATATTTACTAACACATCATACTCCAAAACCCCCTAACATAACAAGAAAACCCTAACCCTAACCCTACCATAACAACAAACCCTAACCTCACAAACCCTAACCCTAACCTACCAATCTACACTAAAATACTTCATACACATCATACAAGCCAACATTGACCAAATTAACAAGAATCAACATTGCAATTTTGGTGAATCAATATTTCTAGGGGTTTCCAAGATTTGGGGATTCAAAACCAAATATGCAAATTCCAATGGGTCAAATCAATGGGAAATGATGGAGAGTACCTTAGGAGACTTGGGGAAGGAGAAATCCACGGAGAAAAGCTTCGATTTGGGAGGTTTTGGGTGGGAGGATTGAGAGGGGGAGAGAGAGCAGCCGCCTTTGCTGTGAAGAGATGAGGGAGCAAGTGAGGGAAGAGGCCAGCTCGGGGCTGGGCGGGCAGCAACCCTAAACCTAAAGTGCCGCGCCACTACCAGTGGCGCCGCAAGCACTGCTGCCGCGCCACCCATAGTGGCGCCACACTAACTAGGGCGGGCCCCGCTTAGCCGACGTGGCAGCATGTGCGGCGCCACCGAGAGTGGCGCCGCACCACCTTCTGCCACGCCACTGTGAATGGCGCCGCCAAAAAGGGTTATTCAGGTGAAATATTTCCGCCGATGGTTTATTGTTTGAAATCGTTTCAAGTTTGGGTTATTTTTGGCTAAATCGCCCCTAGTCGTCTTGGCCTGTGTAGGAATCAGGAGTTCACGTGCGACGAAGAGACACCAAAGCGAATAGTGGAGTGGTGTAGTTCGAGATCGGCAGGATGGCTGGACGTGGGCTTCGACGTGACTCATCAGAGACCCAGCGAGGGGGTCCCTATCTGCGGTCGATCGCCAGCAGAGGAACGAGCTATCACTTTCCGACCAGATTTTATTTTTTATTTATAGTAAATTTTGTTCTGCTCAAATTTGTTATTTAAAGAAAGTTTTGCATGCACACATTACAAACCGAAAAAGGTGATGTCAGCAAGAATCTCTCCTAACTCAAAACTTCAAAATGTTTTATCTCTTAAACGACAACTCTAATTTAAAATCCGTTTTCACCAATAAATCAGTCTCGACGAGATCTTCAAAACTAGCACTCATGTTGATACGTGTCGACAAACTTTTTTTCGGACTAAAAGTTATCAACCCCTTTACATGTGAATTATCAACCCCTTCATACGTGATTTATCAATGGTAAATGCAAGAGTTATCAACCCTAAAAGATAAATTTATTGCAAAAAAATTGGTGACTTTTTTGCTCACAAGTTATCATCCCAATTTTGCCAACTTTTTCATGTTACAATTTTTTACGAAAAGTATTGCATGCATGCACTACAAGACAAAAAGGGTATCACGTAGGATCTCTCCTAATTTAAAAATTCAAAAGGTTTTATCTCTAAAACTATAACTTTGATTTAAGATTTGTTTTCACCAATAAATCGGTCTCGACGAGATCTTCAAAACTAGCACCCATGTTGATATGTTTTGATAAACTTTTTTTTGGACTAAAAGTTATCAATCCCTCTATATATGAATTATCAACCCCTCTGTACGTGAGTTATTAATGGTAAATGTAAGAGTTATCAACCCTGTTTTGGTAACTTTTTCTGATAAAATTTTTCTTTTATCAAAAGTTTTGCATACATGCACTACACAAGAAAAAGTATGTCACGTCAAATCTCTCGTAATTCAAAAATTCAAAATTGTTTTATCTCCAAAACAACAACTTTGATTTAAGATCCGTTTTCACTACTAAATCAGTCTCGACGAGATCTTCAAAATTAGCACACATGTTGATATATTTCGACAAACTTTTTTTTAGACTAAAAGTTATCAACCCTCAATACATAATTTATCAATGATAAATCTTAAAAGCTATCAACCCTCAAATACGTGATTTACCAACCTAAAA
Source organism: Dactylis glomerata (assembly GCA_007115705.1). NCBI lineage: Eukaryota > Viridiplantae > Streptophyta > Magnoliopsida > Poales > Poaceae > Dactylis > Dactylis glomerata. Next base: position 2,668,039 of record QXEO01000184.1, read on the forward strand.
ATTTAATTTCATATGAAATATTTTGAATTTTTCAGCTCACAAGTTATCAATCATCTGCCCATTATTTATCAACAGTAAATGTGAAAAGTTACCGATCCCAAAAGGTAATATCATTTAGTATATTTTGACGACTTTTTTAGCTCATAAGTTCTGGACCCACTACCTGCTATTTATCAATGGAAAATGGGGAAATTTACCGACCCCTAAAACTAATATCATTTAGAATATTTTGGTAACTTTTTTAGCTCACATGTTATCAACCCTCCATGCGTTATTTATTAATAGTAAATGTGAAAAGTTATCGACCCTCTGCCCGTTATTTATCAATGGTAAATATGAAAAGTTATCGACCTCAAAAGTTAATACCATTTCGAATGTTTTGGTGACTTTTTGGCACACAAGTTATCAACCCTCTGCATGTTATCTATCAACGGTAAATGGGAAAAGTTACCGACCCCAAAACTTAATATCATATAGAATATTTTGACGCCTTCTTGAGCTCACAAAGTTATCAACCATATGCTCGTTACTTTTCAGCAGTAAATGTGAGAAGTTATCGACCCTAAAAGTTAATATCATTTAGAATATTTTGACGACTGTTTTAGCTCACAAGTTATCAACCCTTTTGCCCATTATTTATCAATGGTAAATGTGAAAAGTTATCGACCTCAAAAGTTCATACCAATTAGAATATTTTGGCGACTTTTTGGCACATAGGTTATCAACCCTCTGCCCGTTATCTATCAACGATAAATGTAAAAAGTTACCGACCCTAAAACTAGCACCCATGTTGATATGTTTTGAGGAACTTTTTTTCAGACTAAAAGTTATCAACACCTTTATATATGAGTGATCAACACCTTTGCATATGATTTATCAACGACAAATGTAAAAAGTTATGAACCCTAAAATTTAATCATATAGAGATTATTTTGACAAACTTTTTATGAGACTAATAGTTATCAACTTCTCCGCGCATGAGTTATGAACGATAAATATAAAAAATTACCAACCTCAAAAATTAATTTCATTTGAATTATTTTAGCTCACCAGTTATCAACCTGGTAGTGTATGACTATCAAGTTATTCACCCCGTTGTTATCAACTTTACTGTACTTTATTTGAGTTATAAGTAATTATAAGCGGTTATAAGTGATTTTCCCCACCCATTATTTCCCCTATAAAAAACCACTAGCCCAAAAAGGGAATTGAAATAGCTAATATAATTAAACTATGGACTTTGATAAAAATAACAAAAAAGGCTGTAATTTCTTCACCCAGAAATTGCATGGGCAGCAAAGAAAGGGAATTGTATGCATGCAACAAAGTGAGCTTATGCATGTGGTAATTAGATAGAGAGAAAACTAAAAGATAAAATTATAGGAAAGACAAGAACTCCATGTGCATGCATGCGTACTATATGAGCTTCGTTGCATGTGAAAGGAGATTGGAGAGTTATGCTAATCACAAAATGACAAAATACATATGAAAGGGAATTCATACTACGTAGTAACAGCAAACCGTGCTAACCACAATAAAAAGGAGACAGCCAATCACGTTCACACGTAATTAAAGGCGCTGGATTAGTGGGCTAAGAATAATGGGCCGAATTAATGCACTAGACAACGGAAAACCACAAAAAGGGAACGGCATCGAGCTATCGCTCGAGCGCTTCGCGCGGAGAAATGTGATTGCTCCAACGATCGATTGCTGGGCAGGGTTTTCGCCACCAGCGAGGAAGCTTTAAAGCATTTGTTTTGCAGCGGAAAGTGTGTAATTTTGGGGCTCCGGAGCTACCGTGCTCCCTTTATTTTGTAAAAATCATAATTATATTTTAAGTTTTAAAAAATTATGAAAATAAATCTGGACACAGATAATGATGTTTTCTGCAATCATGCAGAATTTTATTTATAAACTTTGTAAAAAAGTAATATCTGAAAATTAAAATTCTTTAGAAGCGTATGCATGAGTCGTTTGTTTGTGTCTTTAGTGCATATAAGAACCGGATGGCAATGACCTTTACCCATTGTCAGGTCTGTACGTGTTGTGTGGGGGTTTTCGTGTCGTTTGATGTATTGAATAAAATTTAAGTAAAGATCGTATACATCTCTTCGATGCAGAGGCCGGAAATCTCAACCTTCTTTTTCAAAATAAAAAACTACTACCCTCTATTCCAAATTAGATGTCCTTACTTTATCTAGCACTAAAGCGTGTCTTTTTCGTATGTTTTTGAAGAATCTCTTTGTAGTATGGGTGTTATCTTTGGTAGTGGTTAGAGGGGTTCCGCTGCAAGTGATTGATCATTGTGGCGGGATTTTATTTTTTATTTACTTTCTTGGTTATGTGCATCCTTTGATGCCTTTAGTTATCTTGTTGGTGTAGAGGCTAGGTGTAATCACTATCTCCACGATATTAATATAGTTTTCTTTATCGAACAACGTGTGCATGAGGTGTCCGCTGAGGGTCTGCTGGGCTGGATGTGTACTCCTAATGGCACGGTGATGATGATGTCAGAAAACTTGATTGTGTGTAGTAAATGACCGGCCAGTTGGAAAACCCCAAGAGCAAGGTTTGATGAATATAGCAGCAAGTTTTTCCCTCAGTTATGAAACCAAGGTAGTCAATCCAGTAGGAGAAAGCCAAACGACTGAAGGTGATGCCCACTAGCTGTGTGATGCTCTAACAAGGGCGCCGTTAACGATAACATGTTAGCGCGTCTTCAACCAGTAGCAACGTGGAACCTGCACACAACATAACCAAATACTTTGTTCCCAACTTACAATGAGGTTGTCAATCTCACCGGTTTGCTTAAAACAAAGAGTATGAGCGTATCGAGTGGAAAGCAATAGTAATATGCGAGTAAAGTAAACAGTGCGAAAAAAGTAAACAGGTGATAGCAATATAAAGGAAATAGGACCGGGGTCCACAGTTCACTAGCGGTGTCTCTCCATAAGATAAAATAATACATGCTGGCTAAACAAATTACAGTTGGACAATTGATAGAATAAAGACAACGTGCATATATCGAGAGGATCACTATGAGATTTACTCTAGGCATTACAACAAGATACATAGATCGCCATCCAACTGCATCTATGACTAATAATCCACTTGTGGCGAATCAATCCGAGAACTCCACAAGTATTAAGTTGCGAACAACAGATAATTGCATTAAGCAAAGTGTGTAATATAAACAAAGCATATGCCCTTGAGCATATGAATGTTGTTTTCCCCCTAGTAGCAACAGCACATCTATAACCTTAGAGGTTTCTGTCACTCCCCCAGATTAAATAGAGGCATGAACCCACTATCGAGCATACATACCACCTCTTGGAGTCACTAGCAACTACTTGGCCAAGATAGCTACTAACAACGGAGAGTATGCAAGATCATAAACAACATAGAGATAACATAAGATAATATTCAGTACATCAACTCAGTCATAACACCAATATTCATCGGATCCCAACAAACACAACATGTAGAATTACATAACGGTGATCTCGATCATGTAAGGCAGCTCACGAGATCTAAACATGAAGCACATGGTGGAGAAGACAACCATCTAGCTACTGCTATGGACCCATAGTCCAAGGTAGACTACTCACTCATCGCGCCAGAGGTAAGCATGGCGATGAAGAAGACCTCCGGTGGTGATTCCCCTCTCCGGCAGGGTGCCGGGAAGAGCTTCTGGACCCTCCCGATCTTCGGGTCGACGGCGGTGGCGGATCGCGATGTGTTCTGGAAAAGTGATCGGGTGTTTAGGTTTTTCCCATCGGGGGGTCTTTATAGGCGAAGGGGCGGCGTCAGAAGTGGACCAGGGGGCCCACACCATAGGCCGGCGTGGGCCAGGGGTGGGCCGCGCCCCCTGGTGGTGTGGCCACCCTCTGGTCCGGCTCCGTCTCCTCTTCGGTGTTCTGGAAGCTCCGTGAAATATCTGGACGACTGGCTTTGGTTTCGTCCAATTCCGAGAATATTTCCTGTGTAACTTTTCTGAAACACAAAAACAGCAGAAAACAGGGAACTGGCACTGTGGCATCTCGTTAATAGGTTAGTTCCAGAAAATGCATAAAAATGCCACGAAGTGTAACGAAACACTAAACAAATGGTGTAAAAACAAGCATGGAGCATCAAAAATTATGGATACGTTGGAGACGTATCAGCATCCCCAAGCTTAACTCCTGCTCGTCCTCGAGTAGGTAAGTGATAACAAAAGAAATAATTTTTGAGGTGACATGCACCTACACAATCTTGATCATATATGTAAGTGTTGTGCGCTGGGATCAAAAGAACTTAAAACATGGGCATGAAAGATATAATCTTGATAGAAGAAACTTAGCAACCATGTTATAACATGAAAAATGAACACAAACAAAAGATCATGAAAATGAAACAATGAAAGTCAAACGTGTGTTCAAATCATATGGAAAAACATACCAATTGTTTTCAGCTTGTCCTTCATGGAGAGCAAAACATAAATGCATAGGACACCTTCAAGTTTAAGAGGGCGACTAGATACAAATAATTTAAGAACAAGTGAAACCAACAATATGAATCAATCAATGAAAACTTTGGGACAATGCACATTATACTCAGAATGACAACTATGCTCTCTTAACGGTGCGTAAAGATAGAAGGTGGTGACTCAACATAAAAGTAAAAGAAAGGCCCTTCGCGGAGGGAACCAGTGATTAAACATGTGCTAGAGCTTTTCATTTGTAAAATAGAGATAAAAATTGGGTTTTGAGAGGTGGTTATTTCATGTCAACGACTGGCAATGGGGTCTTACTATCTTCCATAATAAACAAGTGAGAGCGGTTCCGAGTTCTTTGAAAATTTGGCACATTGGTGCTCTTTTATAAAGCTTTGGCACTCCTCCCCACCTTTTTTCCTTTCTCAAACCATGGCTAACCGATTCCATCGGGTGCCCACCAACATTCACATACCATGGAGGAGTGCCTTTTTTCTTTTATTTTAAAATTAGATTGCAATGGTCTGACCAACTCTCATGCAAAATTAATGACGAGCAGATGAAGCTGCCTAATCAAGGGGTACTTAATTTAATATGGAAGATAGCAATTCCGACCACTACGTCCCCATGAGCTAAAAACAGTGGCACAAAACGAGAAGTAGTTGAAAGTTTTGAAAGGTAGCACATGAAAATTTACTTTGAAATGGCTTACAAATACCATGCATAGGGATTTATAGTGGACACAATGGCAAACTTGGTTTTTAGGAGTTGGATGCACGAGTAGAGCTCATACTCAGTACAAAATAAAGGCTAGCAAAAGACTGGGAGCGACCAACTAAGAGAGCAATAATGGCCATAATCATGCAGAGCGACAAAGCGACATTAAAAGAAGCATAAGATGGCATCAAAAGTCAAAAACTAAATGATCATAGAGGCTTATGGCGACTTTGTATGAGTCTAACATGTGTGAGCATGCACCAAGTCAACCCAAATAAAGCATCAAAGGAGAAAACCAAAATAATGCTTCCAAACAATTAAAACAACGCATGATTTTTTCAAAGGCTCATTAAGCAATCTCAGTCATTTGAGACAAGTCATGCTACAGCAAAACCACTAAGCATACTATCAAAAATACATCAAGCATGACATGCAAAAGCCTAAGCCGCACTCTACACAATCTCCTTCTTGTACCACTTTTTTGCATAAAGCTTTTTCTCTTTTCCAACACCATTCAAACTTTTTATAACCAACTCTTTTGATGAAAACCAACATGGTCCAGAGGCAAAATACACCTTGATGAAAAGATATAACAAGATCTGAACATAAATCAAGGTGAAAATCGAAAGCTAAACGCAGTTCTAGAAAAAGAGAACACTCGTTGAAATTATAAGAATGAAAAACTGAGTGTTCTTGGCAAATGAAAAGCAAGACAACTTCTCCAAAAGAAATTTGTTGGGGTCCAACCATTTATTGCAGCAAACAAAACTAAACTAAATTGAAAACTAAAAATAACTGACGCTCCAAGAAAAACGCATAATGCATGAAGCAATAAAAATATAGTGTGTTGAAAGGTGACCTAATATTTGCCGATGAAGAAGGGGTGCCTCGGGGCATCCCCAAGCTTTGATGCTTGTACTTCTTGGATATTTCTTGGGGTGCTAGGCATCCCCAAGCTTGAGCTTTTGTCCATTCTTCAACTCATCTCATCATTCTCCAATCCCTACACTTGAAAACTTCCTTCATACAAAACTAAACACAAATCTATTAGCAACATTAGTGTAAGCATAACATCGAATCAACCCTTTTTGCTTCAGGTTTCAACTCAAAACCACCACATATAAAGCATATACTACTGTAGCAACTTCCCCAAAAGTTCCATGATCAAAAGAACTCAAAAAGAAAGCGATAAAGCGGCAAACATAAATATTGGCAGAAATCTGTCAAAACAGAACAGCTGACAAAGGTCAAATTTTTAAAGGGTTTTCTGTTGCTCAAATCAAAAAGTGTTCAACTAATGAAAGTTTGGATATAACCTGGGGCATACGCACAAGAAATCATAGGTCTAAAAGATATACAGAGAATTTTCACGAATTTTTACGGTGCAGCACTGAAAACTGTTTCAGGACAGCAACATCCCCAAATCTTACCTCACTCAAATGAGAGGCTTCTCTTGGCACAACAACGAAATAAAAAGGATAAGGAGAGGTCATTACAGTAGTAATAACTTCCAAGACTCAAATAAAAGAAAAAGAACTGAAAGTAAAAACATTGGGTTATCTCCCAAGAGTGCTTTTCTTTAACGCCTTTGAGCTAGGCGCAGAAAATGCGAATCAAGTATTTTCGAAAGAAGCATTAAGATCAACTATTTCCTCAAGATCACCATTTACCTCACTAGGCACTTTAGAGGTTCCCGAAGATGATTCAACCTGCAAGTCACTCTTAGTTGAACTAAAAGTCTTACCAATCTTAAAAACATGCTGCTGTTTAGGCACAGACACCTTGGGAACATACATAAATTTTTGCTCTTTTCCACCAAAAGCATTCTCTTTCTTAAACTTAAGAGAAGAGAAAATTGAACTTAAAGTTTTCATGGACTCCTCAAGTTTCCCAATCCTAAGGTTTTGACTATCAAGAGTAGTGCTAGCCTCTAAAGCGGTGATTCTCTTACCGATACTTTCTATCAATTCATTAACCCGGCTAGCATTATCAAGGATATTTGGCAAACTTTTTTCTAAAGAGCTAAGCTTTTCTAAAACTTCCTCCAAAGTGACATCAGTTTTAATTAACAACATGAATAGGTGGTACTCCCACTAAACTTTCAATTAAAGTGCATGCTTCAAGAGCGGGAGTACCCAGAAAATTACCTCCTGCAAGAGTATCAAGAACGTACCTATACCAACTAGTTATAGCAACATACAAATTTCTAAGGAGGATCATGGTAGAATGCTTCTTTGTACACATATGATGAGAATTGCTAATACGGTACCAAGCATCTTTCAAACTCTCTCCCCCTTGTTGCTTAAAAGTATGAACTTCAACTTTAGGATTACTCATTCTAGCAAAACTAAAAGTAGACAAGTAAAAACAACTACAAAGGATTCGAATTTTTTTTAGGTTTTTGATAAAACGATGCAAGTAAAAATAAAGTAAAAGCAAAACTTAAAACAAAGTAAAGGATGTGCGTGCCAAAACTCCCCTTGCAGAAGTCTTCTTCCTCCCCGGTAACGGCGCCAGAAAAACTTGTTGATGGCGCGGTGATGATGATGTCAGAAAACTTGATTATGTGTAGTAAATGACCGGCCAGTTGGAAAACCCCAAGAGCAAGGTTTGATGAATATAGCAGCAAGTTTTTCCCTCAGTTATGAAACCAAGGTAGTCAATCCAGTAGGAGAAAGCCAAACGACTGAAGGTGATGCCCACTAGCTGCGTGATGCTCTAACAAGGGCGCCGTTAACGATAACTTGTTAGCGCGTCTTCAACCAGTAGCAACGTGGAACCTGCACACAACACAACCAAATACTTTGTTCCCAACTTACGATGAGGTTGTCAATCTCACCGGTTTGCTTGAAACAAAGGGTATGAGCGTATCGAGTGGAAAACAATAGTAATATGTGAGTAAAGTAAACAGTGCGAGGAAAGTAAACAGGTGATAATAATATAAAGGAAATAGGACCGGGGTCCACAGTTCACTAGCGGTGTCTCTCCATAAGATAAAATAATACATGCTGGGTAAACAAATTACAGTTGGGCAATTGATAGAATAAAGACAACGTGCATATGTCGAGAGGATCACTATGAGATTTACTCTGGGCATTACAACAAGATACATAGACCGTCATCCAACTGCATCTATGACTAATAATCCACTTGTGGCGAATCAATCCGAGAACTCCACGAGTATTAAGTTGCGAACAATAGATAATTGCATTAAGCAAAGTGTGTAATGTAAACAAAGCATATGCCCTTGAGCATATGAATATTGTTTTCCCCCTAGTAGCAACATCACATCTACAACCTTAGAGGTTTCTGTCACTCCTCCAGATTAAATAGAGGCATGAACCCACTATCGAGCATAAATACCCCCTCTTGGAGTCACTAGCAACTACTTGGCCAAGATAGCTACTAACAACGGAGAGCATGCAAGATCATAAACAACATAGAGATAACATAAGATAATATTCAGTACATCAACTCAGTCATAACACCAATATTCATCGGATCCTAACAAACACAACATGTAGAATTACATAACGGTGATCTCGATCATGTAAGGCAGCTCACAAGATCTAAACATGAAGCACATGGTAGAGAAGACAACCATCTAGCTACTGCTATGGACCTATAGTCCAAGGTAGACTACTCACTCATCGCGCCAGAGGCAAGCATGGCGATGAAGAAGACCTCCGGTGGTGATTCTCCTCTCCGGCAGGGTGCCGAGAAGAGCTTCTGGACCCTCCCGATCTTCGGGTCGACGGCGGCGGCGGATCGCGATGTGTTCTGGAAAAGTGATCGGGTGTTTAGGTTTTTCCCATCGGGGGGTCTTTATAGGCGAAGGGGCGGCGTCAGAAGTGGACCAGGGGGCCCACACCATAGGCCGGTGCGGGCTAGGGGTGGGCGGCGCCCCCTGGTGGTGTGGCCACCCTCTGGTCTGGCTCCGTCTCCTCTTTGGTGTTCTAGAAGCTCCGTGAAATATCTGGACGACTGGCTTTGGTTTCATCCAATTCCGAGAATATTTCCTGTGTAACTTTTCTGAAACACAAAAACAGCAGAAAACAGGGAACTGGCACTGTGACATCTCGTTAATAGGTTAGTTCCGAAAAATGCATAAAAATGCCACAAAGTGTAACGAAACACTAAACAAATGGTGTAAAAACAAGCATGGAGCATCAAAAATTATGGATACATTGGAGACGTATCAACTCCCGGGTCCTCATAGGGTGACTTAGCGATGCCCTGTACCTAGGTAATGGGGCTTTGTTTGTGTTTTTAGGGCATACAATCGGATGGCATGATCTTTACCCATTGTCGAGTTTGTAGGTATTGTGTGCTGGCTTTGTGTCGTTTGATGTTTACTTTTGTTGGACCTTTGTTGAACAAAATTTAAATAAAGGCGGTGTTAGATGTATCTTACATGCATACGTGTCCTATTGTAATTCTAACATTTGTGGTTAAGTTATTGTATTGTAATCATGTCAAACTTACTAGAGGCCACGCATTGATGCGGTGTGCTATTCCCCCAAAATACTCTCCACTTGTTTATGCGGTGTGCTATTCCCACGCATTGGCGCATTAATCTTGTTTATCCTAAGCGTCTAGGGTTGTACATGTCCTAACAGAAACAATAGATAGCCTAAGTTAACGTTTGTTGGTTTCTAGAACGGTACAACGAACGAGCAAAATACGAGCACATCAACACAACCAACTGAAATTTACCAAAATCTCACCTCCGATGGAGGAACAGAGGGACCCAAAATCAAACACCCCCAAAAGGTAGGAGGAAGAAGATGGGAAAACATTGTATAGGATATGATGGAGGTAAAATCCGATTCTATCCAATCCGTTTAGATCACTTTTTTTAGATGTCCGTTTATATCGCTAAATGTATGTAACACTAGCCTCAAGATATATCTAGTCCTTCACAACTACGGTACTTCGCCTCTACACGGGTGAATCCTATACGCCGCTTAGTACAGCGCCTCCTGCCCGCCCCGCACTAAGCTTCCTAGCCTCGCGTGTCGGTGGGCTTGGCCCATTAGTGACAGGGTGTGCCGAGGACGTTTTTTTTCTTTTTCGTTTGTTATTCATTTTTTCTGTTTTTTCGTTTCCTTTTTATGTTTCTGTTTTTTGTATTTATTTTTATATTATAATTCTTATTATGTTTTTTAAAATCCAAGAAATGTTTAGAAATAAAAAAATTCAAAATATGAATATATTCAGAATTAAAAAAAATGTTCAAAATGTGAAAAAAGTTCAAATGTGAAACAAAAGTTCAAAACATGGAAAAAGTTCAAAAATGTTAAAAAAAATATTTTCAAAAAATTGTTTATATTTTTAAAAATGTTCAGATTATAAAAATGTTCGAAATTTTAAAAATTGTTAAGATTTCAAAATATGTTCAGATTTGAAAAATTGTTCAAATGTCAGATTTTTTAATATTTTGTATTTATTCGAATTTATATTTTTATTCAAATTTTGAAAAAAGAAAATAGAAACAGAAAAAAACATGTCAGAGCTGGGCCACGAAACAGGAACTTGCAAGAAACAGCTAATAGGCCGGCCCACTTTCTTTGATCGGGGCGATGGTGATATTTTGTTTGCGGTCACCGAGTTCCTTGGCACAGGCTCACATGTACCTTTGTTGCTTGTAATAGACGCTATTTGAAAAGTTGGGTAGGTAATTCCTCAGAGGGACCATTCTGAACGAAATGAGGGCAAACCAAATATTACCGTGACTTCTCCCGTTTTGGGCCCACTGCGGTCCCGCATGTCAGTATTTCTTCGTTTCATGTTAGTTCCAGCGTGTCAATCTGCGTGGCAATTCGATGTAACCAAGTTCAGTACGCAGCGGTGTACGGTCAAGATCTAGTTCGTTCCTCTGCCCTTAACCTTGCCTGAACCCTAGGACGGCGGCGGCGACACAGACAGATAGCGTTGCTTAAAGCTCGCGTGCTCGCGCCCGACAGCCCGCGGTGATGCCGAATGTCGAGCGAGCCGTTGTGCAGAGATAGATCGCCATCGCTGGGAGACGAGCTGAGTAGCACAGAGGATGGAAGGGCCCGCAACTCAGGAATCATGTCTCACCCTGAGCAGCCGGATGAGGTGAGCTTGTCTTCTCTTATGTATTTAACCATTCTTCATCGGTATCTGCTAGCTGGATGTAGGAAATCAAGATATATTTCGGCGAGAGATGTTTGTTAGTCAAATACTAACAAGCATTTCGTATTTCCCCAACCTTGTGTCGAGTAGGATTTGCAAAGATTACAGCATCACTCTACAAATTCATGAGTACGTTGGTATGCTTGACAATGGGAACTCCGTAGCTGTGGAGGGTTGTAAGGTAACCTTGTTCGTTGCAGAAAGAAGCTTCAAGTCTATATCTGGGATGGTTGAACTTGTTCGTGGAATTATTCCAATGGGCTCCGCACAAACTACAGAATTCGAATGGGTATCACCGCGGGGGGTTGTTACACCTGTGGACATGGAAAAGATTGAAGATCAATTGGAAAGGTTTGCAGACTCTCCTGGCCACATTTTGCATGCTAAAATTATTGGTGGAACACGACATGGTGTTGTTGCCCGGGCATCCAAGAAATTTCCTGCTGGTAATCAAAGAAAATCTGCTGCTGGTGCTCAAGCTGCTACACATCGTAGCAGTAAATCTGCTGCTATTGGTAACCATGCTCCTGGTAAACATCATCTAGCTGCTGAACCTCCTACTGGTGTTGAAAAACCTGCTGCTGCTGGTGCTGAAAAACCTGCTGCTGCTAAACCTCCTCCTCTTTTGAAAATGGTGGCCACCTTTGACCCCTACACTACAGAACTGGATAATGGCTCAGATGTTCTCGTTCTAAAACACGATGTTGATGTCTACATCGATCACCAGAAAGGGATACAAGTAGCTGAACTGATTGGAAAGTTTAGTGAGAACTTGCTGCTGGGATCTCACCAAAAGGTAAAATATATGTGGTGGAATAGAAGAATCCAAGATTACATTGAGATTGGTGTTAACAGTCAACCTAATTTAGATGTGGTATTGGAGAAATATGGAACGGCCAACCATATACTGTTTCTCGGTTGCGTAGGCACCCGTGCTGATCCAGAGGGGGATCGTTTAACTGAAGGTAACGGGAACATTCCTAGTTCCATGAAGGATTGGATCAGCCCTAGTAAGGTTGGTACTGGAAATTTTAGTCCAAAGAATACTGCAAAGGTTAGTCCAACAGATAGTCTGAGGCGGAACCGCAAGCTCCTATGCAAGAGGACCTGTCCCAGAAAGAACGCCTCCGTGCAGTCTATGGCAGAGTGGTTGATGACCACCGAGGGGGAGAACACCCGCAAGAAGTCAACTAGAAAGAAGACCACCGAGGAGAACACCCAGTCAACCACAAAAAAGACCACCGAGGAGAACACCCCCTTAACCACAAAGAAGACCACCGAGGAAACCACCCCCAAAAAGTCAACCACAAAGAAGACCACTGAGGAAACCACCCCCAAAAAGTCAACCACAAAGAAGACCACCGAGGATAAGACCCCCAAGATGTCAACGACAAAGAATACCACCGAGGAGAACACCCCAAAGAAGTCTACCACAGAGATGACCACCGAGGAAACCACCCCCAAGAAGTCAACCACAAAGAAGACCACCGAGGATAAGACCCCCAAGAAGTCAACAACAAAGAAGACCACCGAGGAGAACACCCCCAAGAAGTCAACCACAAAGAATTCCACCGAGGAGAACACCCCCAAGAAGTCAACCACAAAGAAGACCACTGAGGAGAACACCCCCAAGAAGTTAACCACAAAGAAGATCACCCCCAAGAAGTATACCAACAAGGAGTCCACCCCCACCGGAAACACTAACAAGGAGTCCACCCCCATGAAGGACTGGACGTTAGCAGACTCAGATAACGATGATATTTGTCAATGGGAATGCCAATTGGAGCAAGATTTATTAGAACAAAGGGCAGAACCACCATCACTAGTACAGACAGATGTGGGAGAAAATTTCACAGCATAGCAAGTAGATTGGCAGACTGTCAATGTCAAACCCATGGGAGGTGATGGCGTCAACGAACCCATGGCAGAGAAAACAATGTGTGATGTACTTGGCATCGCTAATGAACCTAGTGATGATGATGTAGAGGATGACAATGAAGGTCCTCCCGTTTCGGACATAGGGGAAGATGACGACAGTGAAATAGAGGTGCTGGAACAAGAAACAGGTGATGATGTAATCGATGAATCACTAATGGAGGAAGCTGCCATCCCGGTAGATGATGAGGTCACTAGCGAGTTAGCGATAACATATGATCTAGTGGTACCTGTAATTAAGGTGGGCACTGATGACCCACAAGTATAGGGGGTGTATCATAGTACTTTCGATAAATAAGAGTGTCGAACCCAACGAGGAGCAGAAGGTGTTGACTAGTGGTTTTGATCAAGGTTTCACTGTAAATACTATTAAACGGGTTTTCAGGGGTATTTGGTAATGCAAATAAATAAAGTGCGAATAAATAAAAGACAGTAGTAACAATTGCAGCAAGTGGCCCAATCCTTTCTTCAGCAAAGGACAAGCCGGTTGTGTAACTTATAATAACCAAACGTTCTCGAGGACACACGGGAGTTTCTGTCAAGAGCTTTCGCTTCATACCGCTAAGTAGTCTTTATTGGTTTGATAAGTGTTATGGGGGTGAACCTGTGCTAGCGCACTACCCTTACTAGGATAAATACACACTTGTGATTATACCCCCTGCAAGCATCCGCAAATACAAGAAAGTAATTAAGATAAATCTAACCACAGCCTTAAACTCTAAGATCCTACGCTCCCTGGTGCAATGGCTTCCCAACGGAGGTTTAGGTTTCTGTCACTCCAGCAACCCCACAATTGGTAACCAAATACACAATGCATCTCACTAGGCCCATAAATGGTGAAGTATCATGTAGTCGACGTTCACATGACACCACTAGTGAAATAGCACCACAACAATATCAAACCATTAAATATTTCTCAACAATAATTCACTACTAACATCTTGACTTCTCCCATGTCCTCAAGAACTAAACGAACTACTCACAAGACATCATATGGATTATGATCAGAGGTGAAATAATGGTAATAACAATCTGAACATAAACCTTAATTCAACGGTTCCACTCAATAGCATCAACTACAAGAGTAATCAACACCGGGAAAGTTTCCCCTAAGAATATAACAAGATCCAACTCAAGATGTTTGATACGTCCAATTTGCATCACTATTTTGTATCATAATTTACTGTTATTCATTGATATATTTCATACTTAGATATGATACTTATGTTATTTCCTTTGTTTTCACATGTTTGATGATCATCGGAGGAGTTGCTGCCGGAGTCAGGATTCTGCTGGAAAAGGGACCATCAAGAGACCATATTTTGAAGATCAGGAAAATTCCAGAAAAATACCCAGAAATTATAATTTCCCAGAAGACTCACGGAGCCAGAAGGAGGAGTCGAGAGAGGCCAGGGGTGGCCCACACGCTAGGGCGGCGCGGCCAGCCCCCTGGCCGCGCCAGCCCTGTTTGAGGGGACCCTGGCCCACCTCTGGTCTCGCCCCTTCGCGTACATCATCGTCCCCGAAAACCTAAGTCAAGGGGGGGGGGTTCAGAGTTAGACACAGCCGCCTCTGCGGGGCGGAGAACACCAGAGAGAAAAAGCTCTCCGGCAGAGAGAAATCTGCCGGGGAAATTCCTTCCCGGAGAGGGGAGATCGTCGCCATCGTCATCACCATCGCACTGGACTTCATCGGGATCATCATCATCATCTCCATCACCAGCACCTTCATCTCCACCATCACCTCGCCATCCCGCTGTAACATCTTGAGTTGGATCTTGTTATATTCATAGGGGAAACTTTCCCGGTGTTGATTACTCTTGTAGTTGATGCTATTGAGTGGAACCGTTGAATTAAGGTTTATGTTTAGATTGTTATTTACCATTATTTCACCTCTGATCATGATCCATATGATGTCTTGTGAGTAGTTCGTTTAGTTCTTGAGGACATGGGAGAAGTCAAGATGTTAGTAGTGAATTATTGTTGAGAAATATTTAATGGTTTGATATTGTTGTGGTGCTATTTCACTAGTGGTGTCATGTGAACGTCGACTACATGATACTTCACCATTTATGGGCCTAGTGAGATGCATTGTGTATTTGGTCACCGATTGTGGGGTTGCTGGAGTGACAGAAACCTAAACCTCCGTTGGGAAACCATTGCACCAGGGAGCGTAGGATCATAGAGTTTAAGGCTGTGGTTAGATTTATCTTAATTACTTTCTTGTATTTGCGGATGCTTGCAAGGGGTATAATCACAAGTGTGTATTTATCCTAGTAAGGGTAGTGCGCTAGCACAGGTTCACCCCCATAACACTTATCAAATCAATAAATACTATTGGCTCTATGAAGCGAAAGCTCTTGACAGAAACCTCCCGTGTGTCCTCGAGAACGTTTGGTTATTATAAGAACACAACCGGCTTGTACTTTGCTGAATAAAGGATTGGGCCACTTGCTGCAATTGTTACTACTGTCTTTTATTTACTCGCACTTTATTTACTCGAATTACCAAATACTCCTGAAAACCTGTTTGCTAGTATTTACAGTGATTCCTTGATCAAAACTGCTCATCAACACCTTCTGCTCCTCGTTGGGTTCGACACTCTTATTTATCGAAAGTACTACGATACACCCCCTATACTTGTGGGTCATCAAGACTATTTTCTGGCGCCGTTGCCGGGGAGTGTAGCGCTATTGAAGAGTGGAATTAGTAAAGGTAACCGTCACTGTGAGTATTGTTTTATTTTGTCTTTTATTTTACTCTGCTATGGAGAACTCTCCATTTGGTTTCCTATTTGGAAACACTTCTACTACTACTGCTACTGCTGCACATGCGGAGGAATCACCACCGCCACCGCCCGCTGAAATTGATCCTTTTAAAATACCTATGAAAATTGTTGGGCGTATTATGGATAACTGCTATTCAGGAGATGGAACTGTCCATCCGGGTGATCACTTATTATTTATACATGAATTATGCGAGTTGTTCAGGTGTGCAGGTATTTCACCAAGCCAGGTCAAGAAGAAATTATTCTCTATATCATTGAAAGGCAGAGCTGAAGAGTGGTATCGACTACTCCAAGATGGTCCATCTATGGCATGGGAGGATATTGTGCCTCTCTTTTATTCCAAGTTTTATCCTCCAAGTGAAATTCATAAAGACCGTAACAAGATATATAATTTTTGGCCTCATGATGGAGAGAGTATTGCCCAAGCGTGGGGGAGATTGAAGTTACTAATGCTCAAATGCCCCATTCATGAGCTCCCCAATAATATTGTTATTGATAATTTTTATGCGCGGCTTACTCTTCCTGATAAGGATTATTTGGATGCTTCTTGCTTTGGATCATTTACTCATATGAAAGAAGATGCCAAGTGGAAACTTCTTGACCGTATACAAGAGAATGCTGAAGGATGGGAAAACGACAAAGGTAGGAAGTCAGGTATAAACTATGATTATGAATGCATTAAATCTTTTATGGGAACCGATGACTTTTATAGTGTTAGCGCTGCTTATGGTCTTGATTCCCAAATACTTGCTAATTGTCTTAAGGCCTTTGCCTCTTATATTGATGTTCCAAAGAAAGATTGGAACAAATATCATGCGCCTTATAAAGATTCTATTAGTCACATTCCTGCTGCAGCTACTGAGGTTTGTACTGTTGATAGCATCGTTCCTGAACCTTATATTGAGAAGACACCTTTCCCTGCTAAGGTAAAGAAGTACTCTACTTTGGTAAGTGTGTCTAATAAAAGTACTAAAAAAGCTGCAGAGCCTGATGAGCAAATTACTATTAAGTCTCCTGTTGCTATATTGAAAGATCTTGTAACTAAAGATGTAGGAGATGAATATATTCTTTTTTGTGAAGATGCTTCTAACATTCTTTCACATCCTAAAAAGCACAGGAAAGCAAGTGTTCCTGTTATCTCTGTTAGGATTGGAGATCATTGCTATTATGGCTTATGTGATATTGGTGCTAGTGCAAGTGCTATTCCTTTGGAGCTTTATAAAGAAATTATGCACGAGATTGGCGCTTGTGAACTTGAAGATATTGATGTGGTTGTTCAGCTTGCTAACCGAGAGACTGTTTGGCCTCTTGGTATTGTTCGAGATGTGGAAGTTCTTTGCGGTAAGACTAAGTACCCTACTGATTTTCTAGTACTTGGTAAGGAGGCTAGTAAAACTTGTCCTATTATTTTTGGTAGACCCTTTTTGAACACTTGTGGCGCCATAATAGATTGTAAGAAAGAGAATTTTTTTACTAAGTTTAATGGAGAGTCTTATGAGTTTAATTTTTCCAAGTTTGCTAAGACTTCTTATGAAAATGACACGCCTAATGAAAATTTTCGAGTTGAGCAGCTTGCTTCTATTGCTCTTGCTCCTAATAATGCCTTGCAGCAATTCATGGAAGATCACGAAAGTGATGTTTTTAGCCAGGAAAGAGAAGAGATTGACGATATTCTCCTTCGTCAACCACCACTACTCAAGCACAATCTACCTGTGGAGGATCTTGGTACAACTTTGCCGCCTAGAGAAGATCCTGTGTTTGAATTAAAACCTTTGCCTGATGACCTCAAATATGCTTATATTGATGATAAGAAAATATATCCTGTTATTATTAGTTCTAAACTTTCAGGAAAGGAAGAAGAAAGATTATTGGAGATATTGAGGAAACATCGAGGAGCTATGGGATATACTCTTGATGATTTAAAAGGGATTTCTCCTACTTTATGTCAGCATGCCATTAATATGGAGAAAGATGCGAAGCCAGTTGTGGAGCATCAACGCCGCCTAATTCCCAACATGAAGGATGTGGTAACAAATGAGGTATTAAAACTCCTTGATGCTGGCATTATTTATCCTATTGCTGATAGTAGATGGGTTAGTCCTGTTCATTGTGTTCCTAAGAAAGGAGGTATGACTGTTGTACCTAATGAGAATAACGAGCTTATTCCTCAAAGGGTAGTTGTTGGTTATAGAATGTGCATTGATTATAGGAAGGTAAACAAAGTTACTAAGAAAGATCATTACCCTTTACCGTTTATAGATCAAATGCTAGAAAGGTTGTCTAAGAAGACTCATTTTTGTTTCCTTGATGGTTATTCTGGTTTTTCTCAAATTGCTTTTAAGAAGGATGATCAAGAGAAAACCACTTTTACTTGTCCTTATGGAACTTATGCTTATAGACGTATGCCGTTTGGTTTATGCAATGCTCCTGCTACTTTTCAAAGATGTATGTCTGCTATTTTTCATGGTTTTTGTGAAGAAATTGTGGAGGTCTACATGGACGATTTCTCCGTCTATGGAACTTCTTTTGATAATTGTTTGCACAACCTTGATAAAGTTTTGCAGAGGTGCGAAGAAACTAACCTTGTTCTTAATTGGGAGAAATGCCATTTTATGGTGAATGAAGGAATTTTCCTTGGACATAAAATCTCTGAAAGAGGTATTGAAGTTGACAGAGCAAAAGTGGAGGCAATTGAGAAAATGCCATGTCCAAGAGATGTTAAAGGTATTCGTAGTGTACTTGGTCATGCTGGTTTCTATAGGAGGTTTATTAAAGATTTCTCTAAGATTTCAAAGCCTCTTACCAATCTTCTTCAAAAGGATGTACCATTTGTCTTTGATGATGATTGTAAGGAAGCTTTTGAAACTCTTAAGAAGGCTTTAACTACTGCTCCTATTGTTCAACCACCTGATTGGAATTTACCTTTTGAAATTATGTGTGATGCTAGTGATTTTGCTGTTGGTGCTGTTCTTGGACAGCGCGTAGATAATAAGTTGAATGTTATTCATTATGCTAGTAAGACTCTTGATGCTGCTCAGAAGAATTATGCTACTACTGAGAAAGAGTTTCTTGCTGTTGTTTTTGCATGTGATAAGTTTAGATCTTATATTGTTGATTCTAAAGTTACTATTCATACTGATCACGCTGCTATTAGATATCTTATGACTAAGAAGGATGCTAAGCCTAGGCTTATTAGATGGGTGTTGCTTTTACAAGAGTTTGATTTGCATATCGTAGATAGGAAAGGTGCTGAAAATCCTGTGGCTGACAACTTGTCTAGATTGGAAAATATTTCTTTTGATC
The DNA here is from genome assembly GCA_007115705.1 of Dactylis glomerata. NCBI lineage: Eukaryota > Viridiplantae > Streptophyta > Magnoliopsida > Poales > Poaceae > Dactylis > Dactylis glomerata. Next base: position 2,687,411 of record QXEO01000184.1, read on the forward strand.
CTATTCCTGTTAATGATAGTTTTCCAAATGAACAGTTGGCTGCATTAAATGTAACTTCACGAGACCTTCCTTGGTATGCTGATTATGCTAACTTTATTGTTTCCAAGTATTTGCCTCCAACCTTTACAGCTCAGCAAAGAAGGAAATTCTTCTATGATTTGAGGCATTATTTTTGGGATGACCCACATTTATATAAAGAAGGAGTTGATGGTATCATGAGAAGATGCGTACCAGAATATGAGCAACAAGAGATATTAAGGAAATGTCATAGCAGTGCTTATGGAGGGCATCATGCTGGAGATAGAACCGCACAGAAGGTTCTACAATCAGGTTTTTATTGGCCAACCCTCTTTAAAGATGCCAGAAGGTATGTTTTATCTTGCGATGAATGTCAAAGAGTTGGTAATATTTCTAGACGCAATGAAATGCCTATGAATTACACTCTTGTTATTGAACCGTTTGATTGTTGGGGATTTGACTTTATGGGTCCTTTTCCTCCTTCAAAAGGCTATACCCATATACTTGTTGATGTAGATTATGTTACTAAATGGGTAGAAGCCATACCTACAAAGAGTGCCGATGGTGAGACTTCGTTAAAAATGCTTAAGGATGTTATTTTTCCTAGGTTCGGAGTGCCTAGATATCTTATGACCGACGGAGGTTCTCATTTTATTCACGGTAGTTTTAGAAAGACTCTTGCTAAGTATGATGTCAATCATAGAATTGCTTCTGCTTATCATCCCCAAACTAGTGGGCAGGTAGAGCTTTCAAATAGAGAGATCAAGTCTATCTTGCAGAAGACTGTTAGTAGATCTAGGAAAAACTGGGCTAGTAAGTTAAACGACGCTTTATGGGCTTATAGAATAGCTTATAAGAACCCCATGGGTATGTCTCCTTATAAGATGGTTTACGGAAAAGCGTGTCACTTGCCCTTAGAATTAGAACACAAAGCTTTTTGGGCAGTGAGAGAGCTTAATACAGATTTTAAACTAGCCGGTAAGAAGAGGTTGTTAGACTTGAGTTCTCTAGATGAGTGGAGAAACGAAGCGTATGAGAATGCCAGACTTTTCAAAGAGAAAGTCAAGCAATGGCATGATAAGAGAATTCTTAAGAGAGAGTTTCATGTTGGTGAGAAAGTTCAATTGTATAGGTCTCGTCTCAGATTTTTTGCAGGTAAATTACTTTCTAAATGGGAAGGACCATATGTTATTGTGGAAGTGTACCGCTCAGGTGCCATTAAGATTGCTTCATTGAAAGATGATTCTACACAAGTGGTGAATGGGCAAAGACTCAAACATTATATTTCTGGAGATTCTTATAATGAAGATGTTGATGTTATTGAAACAGTTTCCCCGGAAGATTACATACAAGACAAACTGCAGGAGCCTGCAGAGTTCGTTTTTGAATAGGTAACAGTTCTAGTCAGAAAAGTTTCGCGAAAAGTTCTTCCTTTAATATTTTTGCTGTTTTTATTAAATATGAAAAATCACGAGATGAAAAAGGGGAGGAAAAAGCGTCCGTGTGTGTCTCACACACGGGTGGCGCGGGCCCACCCCTGGCCGCGCCACCCCTGTGTGAGAACACACCGGAACTCGTTTCCATCCCGTTTTCCTCCTGTGACTTCGCTTCGATGTATAATTTTCGTCTATTTAACCCCCCGGAGTCCCCGAGGTCTGTATATCGTTTTCTCGTCGTGTTCTGTTTCGAGCTGTTTCTGTCAGGAGTTGATCTTAAGCTTGGGGGAGTCATGGCCTCTTCAAGCGGGGACAAGGAGAAGACACCTTCGGAGGGTGATCACCAAAATCCCAAGCTGAAGGAGGAACAGATTACCGCTGGATCAAGGACAAGAGAACCTACTTTTGTAGGATCGATTAACACTGGACGCGCTTTTTCTCATAACTTCCAGGGACCAATACCACCAGTTCTTGACCTCAGCTCCTACCATGCATCAGTGGAAGCCCTTCGAGTCACCAATGAGTTGTGCGATAAATATCGAGCTCTTAGGATGGAGGTGGAGATACTTCGAGAGGAGAACAATAGGCTTCGCAGGATGCTAGAGAATTTTCTCACCCCAATCATGATTGCGCCACCACCGCCAAAGGAGTAATTCGTCATCGGCATAGGCATCCCCTTGGCTTGTTCCAAGCTTGGGGGAGTGCCGCGGTATCACATCATTACCTTTTGTTCATTTACTTTTCAAATAGAGTCTTATCATGAATAGAGAAGTTATCATATAGAATAGTTTGCAGTTGGAAGTATCCTCCTTAGTTAGTTATCTATGTATCCCTTGGTGTGAGTTGCGGTAATGAAATATTAATGAGAAGTTTTATCGTTTACTTTTCACACACTTTATGTTAGTCTGCCATCTCTCTTATGTGACTAGTCTTGTCGATTGGTATTGGTATCACTTTGGGAGCATGAGTAGATTTAGTTGGTTTTGGCAAACCTAGCTTGGTCAGTAGCAACTTTACCTTGAGGTTTGAGTAGAAAAGAATAAGGAAGTGCTTGTAGTTACATCACTTCAGTTTTCCTTATGTTTGGCTTATAAGCATTGTTATTCTTAAAGTTAAAATCGTTGTACCTTCAAGGGAGTTTGCATGATTGTTCTTATTATATGTATGTTTGTTTGTTTCATGCAACTCTTATGCTTGCTGCCCAACCTTGCTAGCCAAAAACCTGTACTGAGAGGAAATACTTCTCGTGCATCCAATTCCCAAAAGCCAAGTCACTTCCAAAGAGTCCACTATAAATTCCTATGCATGGTATTTTAAGCCATTCCAAGTAAATTTTCATGTGCTACCTTTCAAAAACTTTCAAACACTTCTCATTTTGTGCCACTGTTTTTAGCTCATGAGGACGTAGTGGATGGGTTTGTTATCTTCCATACTAAATTAAGTACCCCTCGACTAGGCAGCTTCATCTGCTCGTCATTAATTTTGCAAGGGAGCTGGTCAGACCATTATAATCTCAAAAGAAAGAAAAAAGGGCACTCCTCCAATGGATTGTGAAAGTTGGTCGGCACCCGATGGAATCGGTTAGCCATGGTTTGAGAAAGGAAAAAGGTGGGGAGGAGTGCAAAGCTATAAAAGAGCACCAAAGTGCCAACTAATTAAACATCTCGGAACCGCTCTCACTTGTTTAGTATGGAAGATATCAATAACTCCGTTGCTAGTCGTTGACAAAAGCAACCACCTCTCAAAACAATTTTTACCTCTGTTTTACAAATGAAAAGCTCTAGCACATGTTTAATCCCTGCTTCCCTCTGCGAAGGGCCTATCTTTTACTTTTATGTTGAGTCAACCTATTTCCCTCTGTCTCAAGCAAGCATTTGAGTTGTTATGTTTCACTCATCCATATGTTGATCCGTTTAATCATGTTTACTATCTTCCTTGTTTTGTATAATGCTTTTATCTGAAGGAATACATCTTTGAAAGCTTTCTATGAATGCAAAAGTTTACTTTGTTGAGCATATAATCTTTGCTATATTAGCGCTGTTTTAAAAGACTCCGTTTAAAAAGAGAGAATAGCTTGTTCTCCAATCTTTGACCAAGAACTAAGGTTTGCCATTGCCAATTATAATTTACCTCGTGCATCTTTACATGTGATTCCCTTTTACCTATTGCAAGACTACATCTTATAAAGGGAAGTTGCTGTCTATTATAATTTGTGCCTTAGTGAATGTGATGCTTCTTGTCCGTATTTTGATTATCGACACTTCACTCCATAAAACCTGTGGTCATGTTTACCGAGTTTAGTTTTCGCTTGGGGACAAGCGAGGTCTAAGCTTGGGGGGGTTGATACGTCCAATTTGCATCACTATTTTGTATCATAATTTACTGTTATTCATTGATATATTTCATACTTAGATATGATACTTATGTTATTTCCTTTGTTTTCACATGTTTGATGATCATCGGAGGAGTTGCTGCCGGAGTCAGGATTCTGCTGGAAAAGGGACCATCAAGAGACCATATTTTGAAGATCAGGAAAATTCCAGAAAAATACCCAGAAATTATAATTTCCCAGAAGACTCACGGAGCCAGAAGGAGGAGTCGAGAGAGGCCAGGGGTGGCCCACACGCTAGGGCGGCACGGCCAGCCCCCTGGCCGCGCCAGCCCTGTGTGAGGGGACCCTGGCCCACCTCTGGTCTCGCCCCTTCGCGTACATCATCGTCCCCGAAAACCTAAGTCAAGGGGGGGTTCAGAGTTAGACACAGCCGCCTCTGCGGGGCAGAGAACACCAGAGAGAAAAAGCTCTCCGGCAGAGAGAAATCTGCTGGGGAAATTCCTTCCCGGAGAGGGGAGATCGTCGCCATCGTCATCACCATCGCACTAGACTTCATCGGGATCATCATCATCATCATCTCCATCACCAGCACCTTCATCTCCACCATCACCTCGCCATCCCGCTGTAACATCTTGAGTTGGATCTTGTTATATTCATAGGGGAAACTTTCCCGGTGTTGATTACTCTTGTAGTTGATGCTATTGAGTGGAACCGTTGAATTAAGGTTTATGTTCAGATTGTTATTTACCATTATTTCACCTCTGATCATGATCCATATGATGTCTTGTGAGTAGTTCGTTTAGTTCTTGAGGACATGGGAGAAGTCAAGATGTTAGTAGTGAATTATTGTTGAGAAATATTTAATGGTTTGATATTGTTGTGGTGCTATTTCACTAGTGGTGTCATGTGAACGTCGACTACATGATACTTCACCATTTATGGGCCTAGTGAGATGCATTGTGTATTTGGTCACCGATTGTGGGGTTGCTGGAGTGACAGAAACCTAAACCTCCGTTGGGAAACCATTGCACCAGGGAGCGTAGGATCATAGAGTTTAAGGCTGTGGTTAGATTTATCTTAATTACTTTCTTGTATTTGCGGATGCTTGCAAGGGGTATAATCACAAGTGTGTATTTATCCTAGTAAGGGTAGTGCGCTAGCACAGGTTCACCCCCATAACACTTATCAAATCAATAAATACTATTGGCTCTATGAAGCGAAAGCTCTTGACAGAAACCTCCCGTGTGTCCTCGAGAACGTTTGGTTATTATAAGAACACAACCGGCTTGTCCTTTGCTGAATAAAGGATTGGGCCACTTGCTGCAATTGTTACTACTGTCTTTTATTTACTCGCACTTTATTTACTCGAATTACCAAATACTCCTGAAAACCTGTTTGCTAGTATTTACAGTGATTCCTTGATCAAAACTGCTCATCAACACCTTCTGCTCCTCGTTGGGTTCGACACTCTTATTTATCGAAAGTACTACGATACACCCCCTATACTTGTGGGTCATCAATGTTACAGCGGGATGGCGTGGTGATGGTGGAGATGAAGGTGCTGGTGATGGAGATGATGATGATGACGATCCCGATGAAGTCCGGTGCAATGGTGATGACGATGGCGACGATCTCCCCTCTCCGGGAAGGAATTTCCCCGACAGATTTCTGCCTGCCGGAGAGCTTTTCTCTCTCTGGTGTTTTCCGCCCCGCAGAGGCGGCTATGTCTATCTCTGAGCCCCCCTTGACTTAGGTTTTTGGGGACGATGAAGTACGCGAAGGGGCGAGACCAGAAGTGGGCCAGGGCGCCCTCACACAGGGCCGGCGCGACCAGGGGCCAGGCCGTGCCCCCTGTGCGTGAGGCTGCCCCTGGCTCCTCTCTCCTTCTCCTTCTGGCTTCCGAAGTCTTTATGTAAAATATAATTTTCTGGTATTTTTCTGGATTTTTCCTGATCTTCCAAAATATGGTGTCTTGACGGCCCTTTTTCAGTAGAATCCTGACTCCGGCAGCAAATCCTCCGATGATCATTAAACATGTAAAAACAGAGGAAATAACATAAGTATCATCTCTGAATATGAAATATATCAATGAATAACAGTAAATTATGATACAAAATAGTGATGCAAAATGGACGTATCAACCCCCCCAAGCTTAGACCTCGCTTGTCCCCAAGCGAAAACTAAACTCAGTAAACATGACCACAGGTTTATGGAGTAAAGTGTCGATAATCAAAATACGGACAAGAAGCATCACGTTTACCAAAGGCACATGTTATAATAGCCAGCAACTTCCCTTTATATAATATAGACTTGCAATAAGTAAAGGGGATCACATATAAAGATGCACAAAATAAACTATAATTGGTGATGGCAAACCTTAGTTCTTGGTCAGAGAACAACGAACAACTATACTAGCCTTTCGAATGGAGTCTTTTTAAAATAGACCTAATATAGCAAAAACCATATGCTCAACAAAACAAACTTTTTGCATTCATAGAAAACTTTCAAAGATATATTCCTTCAGATAAAAGCATTGTACAAAACAAGGAAGATATTAAACATGATTAAATGGATCAACATATGGATGAGTGAAACATAACAACTCAAATGCTCGCTTGAGATAGAAGGGAATAGGTTGACTCAACATAAAAGTAAAAGATAGGCCCTTCGCAGAGGGAAGCAGGGATTAAACATGTGCTAGAGCTTTTCATTTGTAAAATAGAGGTAAAAATTGTTTTGAGAGGTGGTTGCTTTTGTCAACGACTAGCAACGGAGTTCTTGATATCTTCCATACTAAACAAGTGAGAGCGGTTCCGAGATGTTTGATTAATTGGCACATTGGTCCTCTTTTATAGCTTGGCACTCCTCCCCACCTTTTTCCTTTCTCAAACCATGGTTAACCGATTCCATCGGGTGCCGACCAACTTTCACATACCATGGAGGAGTGCTCTTTTTTTTTCTTTTTGAGATTATAATGGTCTGACCAGCTCCCTTGCAAAATTAGTGACGAGCAGATGAAGCTGCCTAGTCGAGGGGTACTTAATTTAGTATGGAAGATAACAAACCCATCCACTACGTCCTCGTGAGCTAAAAACAGTGGCACAAAATGAGAAGTATTTGAAGGTTTTTGAAAGGTAGCACATGAAAATTTACTTGGAATGGCTTAAAAATACCATGCATAGGAATTTATAGTGGACTCTTTGGAAGTGACTTGGCTTTTAGGATTTGGATGCACGAGAAGTATTCCCTCTCAGTACAGGTTTTTGGCTAGCAAGGCTGGGTAGCAAGCATAGGAATTGCATGAAACAAACAAACATACATATAATAAGAACTATCATGCAAACTCCCTTGAAGGTACAACGATTTTAACTTTGAGAATAACCATGCTTATAAGCCAAACATGAAGGGTAAATGATGTCTACGCACACGTCTGTTCTTGTAGATAGTGTTGGGCCTCCAAGTGCAGAGGTTTGTAGAACAGCAGGAAGTTTCCCTTAAGTGGATCACCCAAGGTTTATCGAACTCAGGGAGGAAGAGGTCAAAGCTATCCCTCTCAACCAACCCTGCAATTACGATACAGAAAGTCTCTTGTGTCCCCAACACACCCAATACACTTGTCAGATGTATAGGTGCACTAGTTCGGCGAAGAGATAGTGAAATACAAGCAGTAGTGATGATTATAAGTAGTAACTGTGATATGAAATAAGTATCGCTGCGAGCAAACATGTAACAAAATAGCAAGTAAACGGTGTGCAATGCTTGGAAACAAGGCCTAGGGATCATACTTTCACTAGTGGACACACTCCCAACAAATATAACATGATTGAACAAATAAACAACTTCTCTTCACTATGGTACTCTGAATTACTCTCCTATTGAACAACACTAATCATTGCGTAGTGGCTACAGAAGCACCCCTTAAAGTTCATCAAGTACTTGACAAACACCACTCATAGAGATATCCAAATCAAAGCACAACTCAAGATAGATATTATTGCAACATAGACCAAGTACTAACACGGTGCACACACTGTCAACATTACACCATGAAAGGAGGAATAGATCACTTCAATACTATCATAGCGATAATTATTCTCATAATCCATAAGAGATCACAATCGCAGCCTAGACCAAGTACCACCATGATGCACGCACTGTCACCGTTACACCATGGCAGGAGGAATAGATTACTTTAATAGCACCACTAGAGTACACATAATATCTGAATAATAACATCTACTTGTTCAACATGATACAAAGCTCACGATCACATAAAGATCACATCATGGGAGAGAGAGGTGAACCACATAGCTACCAGTAGAGCCCTCAGCCCCGGGGATGAACTACTCCCTCCTCATCATAGGAGACAGCAAGGTTGATGGAGATGGCTGTGAGGTCGATGGAGACGGCGGAGACGGCGATGGAGACCGATGGAGATGGCTCCGGGGGCACTTCCCCGTCCCGGCAGGGTGCCGGAACAGAGACTTCTGTCCCCCAAAATTTGTCGGCGGAGCTACGGAACTCTTTCTGGAAAATTGTCGACTCCTTTAGGGTTTTCCGTCCCGAGGCTTTATATAGGCGAAGGGGCGTCGTTAGGGGGCAGCCAGGGGCTCCTCACACCAGGGTGGCACGGCCAGGGCCTGGGCCGCGCCACCTATGTGTGAGGGCGGCCTCTGGCCCCCCTCCGGCTCTCTTTCGGTCTTCGAGAAGCTTCCGGGAAAATAAGACTTCTGGAACTTGTTTCGTCCAATTCCGAGAATATTTCCTGTGTAGCTTTTCTGAAACACAAAAGGAGCAAAAAACAGGGAACTGGCACTGTGGCATCTTGTCAATAGGTTAGTTCCGGAAATCGCATAAAAACGCCACGAAGTGTAACGAAACATTAGGCAAATGGTGTAAAAACAAGCATGGAGCATCAAAAATTATAGATACGTTTGAGACGTATCAGCATCCCCAAGCTTAACTCCTGCTCGTCCTCGAGTAGGTAAGTGATAACAAAAGAATAATTTTTGAGGTGACATGCACCTACACAATCTTGATCATATATGTAAGCATTGTGAGCTGAGATCAAAGAACTTAAAACATGGGCATGAAAGACATAATCTTGACAATAAGAAACTTGGCAACCATGTTCTAAACATGCAAATGAACACAAATAAAAGATCATGAAAATGAAACAATGAAAGTCAAACGTGTGTTCAAATCATAAGGAAAAACATACAAATGGTTTTCAGCTTGTCCTTCAAAGAGAGCAAAACATAAATGCATAGGACACCTTCAAGTTTAAAAGGGCGACTAGATACAAATAATTTGAGAACAAGTGAAACCAACAATATGAATCAATCAATGAACTTTGGGACAATGCATATTACACTAAGAATGACAACTATGCTCTCTTAATGGTGCATAAAGAAAGAAGGTGGTGACTCAACATAAAAATAGAAGAAAGGCCCTTCGCAGAGGGAAGCAGTGATTGCAAGTTTTATAACCTTCAAAAATTATGGTACTTACCGGCTTTGAGCTCTCATTGCCCCCATCATAAGCATCTTGAATGGTTAAAGTTAATGCGAGAACAATTATGATGCATATGCTTGACAAATCATAAGTTGAAAACCTCGTGTCCCGTGAATACGAGTACCCAAACCTCATGCTACTTTACTTAGAGTCCCAAGCAAGGCTCTTGTCATTGTAAGTATATGCATATCATTGAGAACCGCAAATGGGGTACCTCCGTGCCCGATGACATGGAACAAGCCCACATCAAAATGACAGGACAAGCAGACAATGAACACCTCGGCATCTATTTTATTTGCCATTTGTTTAGCTTTTTATTGTGAGATGCGTCGTCGAATGTTCACCATGGGTATGCTGCAAATTTCCACCATGAATTATGCATGGCTTATATTAGCGGCCCGACGTTTCCCTAACACATATACAAACTCCATGATCCCCACAAGATTCCCAATTCATTTCACACCGCGGGCATCCATAAACAAAAGATCACGATATCAACTCAAATAAGAAGTGCAATGTTGAAAGCTTGCCCATGACTGCATGGCTGGGCTAGTCTCCAACTTACAACTTGCAAGCATAACAACTCAACATAAGAGACCACAATGTCAAATTTTTAAGAACAAGAAAAAGTAAAGTGTGCTTTCTGGTTCGTGAGAGCTTTACTGACCGAATTTCGCATAACACTGGTAAGAGTTTAATTTGAAGAGAAAATAAAAGCAAGTCAAATTTACTTGGAATAGCAAATTGCTAGTAGGTCTGTATGGTGAACACTTTGGAGAACTTTGGCTTTTAGGAGTTGGATGCACGAGTAGAGCTCATACTCAGTACAAGGCGAGGGCTAGCAAAAGACTGGGAGCGACCAACTAAGAGAGCAATAATGGCCATAATCATGCAAAGCGACAAAGCAACATTAAAAGAAGCATAAGATGGCATCAAAAGTCAAAAACTAAATGATCATAGAGGCTATTGGCGACATTGTATGAGTCTAACATGTGTGAGCATGCGCCAAGTCAACCCAAATAAAGCATCAAGGAGAAAACCAAAATAATGCTTCCAAATAATTAAAACAACGCATGATTTTTTCAAAGGCTCATTAAGCAATCTCAGTTATTTGAGACAAGTCATGCTACAGCAAAAATCACTAAGCATACTATCAAAAAGACATCAAGCACGACATGCAAAAGCCTAGGCCGCAGTCTACACAAGCTCCTTTTTGTACCAGTTTTTTGCATAAAGCTTTTTCTCTTTTCCAACACCATTTGAAATTTTTAAATACACCTCTTTTGATGAAAACCAATAAAGATCAGAGGCAAAAATACACCTTGAAGAAAAGATATGACAAGATCTGAACGCAAATCAAGGCGAAAACGAAAACCAAAAGCAGTAGCAGAAAAAGGAAGAACACTCGGTTTTTTATAAGAGTGAAAATTAGAGTGTTCTTGGCAATGAAAAACGGAGTTCATCTCCCTCCAAAGCAACATAATGTGATCAAACCGTGTATTGCAGCAAACAAAACAAAAGGAAAACTGAAAACAAAAACAACTGACGCTCCAAGAAAAACACATAGTGCATGAAGCAATAAAAACATAGTGTCTTGAAAGGTGACCTGATTTTTGCCGATGAAGAAGGGGTGCCTCGGGGCATCCCCAAGCTTTGACACTTGTACTTCTTGGATATTTCTTGGGGTGATGCATGGGCATTCCCAAGCTTGAGCTTTTGTCTATTCTTCAACTCATCTCATCATTCTCCAATCCCTACACTTGAAAACTTCCTTCATACAAAACTAAACACAAATCTATTAGCAACATTAGTGTAGCATAACATATAATCAACCTCTTTTTGCTTCAGGTGTCAACACAAAACCACCACATATAAAGCATATTCTACTGTAGCAACTTTCCCAAAAGCTCCATGATCAAAAGAACTCAAAAGAAAGCGATAAAACGGCAAACACAAATATTGGCAGAAATCTGTCAAAACAGAACAGCTGACAAAGGTCGAATTTTTGAGGGGTTTTCTGTTGCTCAAATCAAAAAGTGTTCAACTAATGAAAGTTTGGATATAACCTGGGGCATATGCACAAGAAATAGCAGGTCCAAAAGATATACAGAAATTTTTCACGAATTTTTACGGTGCAGCACCGAAAACAGTTTCAGGATAGCAACATCCCCAAATCTTACCTCACTCAAATTAGAGGCTTCTCTTGGCACAACAACGAAATAAAAAGGATAAGGAGCGGTTATTACAGTAGTAATAACTTCCAAGACTCAAATAAAAGAAAAAGTACTGAAAATAAAACAATGGGTTACCTCCCAAGAGTGCTTTTCTTTAACGCATTTGAGCTAGGCGCAGTAATTTGCAAAGATGCTCAAGTGGGCGCCATATAAGAGCTTGAGGCAAAGGCGCCATATAGGAACTTAAAGCAATAGAGAGCATCAAAAAGCAAATGTGAAAGACATTTATATCTGAACCACTTCCTATGCATAGGAATCTTGTAAGAAAATAAATCAACGAGGCACATAGTAGCAAGCATGGATAGATAAAACAAGTGCCACTTCAAGATTTGCAACATAAAGAGGGGAAACTTAATATTGTTGAGATCCATCAAACCATGTTTCCCTCTCTCATAATAACTTTTAGTAGCATCATGAATAGAACTAACAATATAACTATCACATAAAACATCCCTATCATGAGCCACATGCATAAAAGAATTAATACTCACCACAGGAACAATAGTAGTAGGAGCAGATTCAGCAGAATAATTATTCTCATCACCATAATCATCAAAAATAGGAGGCATATTGTAATCATAACTAATTTTGTCCTCAATAGTAGGTGAACTGAAAATATTATACTCATCATCACAAGCTAGAGAACTACTATGTCACAAAGCATATTCTTCAAACATATCATCATAAGAAGGAACATCACATAGGGGAGATAAAATATCATCAGAGCAAACTTTCTCCACTAAAGCTGGGGGACTAAAAATATCATGCTTAACAAAACCAGCTTCCCCAAGCTTAGACTTTTCTATAGCATTAGCAATAACGGTGTTCAAAGCATTCATACTAACAACACTATTAGCATGCAAATTAAGCTCCAAAGGTTTTTCAATTTTCTCTTCAAACACTTCATATCTAAACTCAGGAAAAAGACTACAGAACTCTTTGTTTTCCATTAAGCCTAACTAGTGAAAATAAAAACAAGAAACAAAAAGATGTAATTGTAGAATCTAAAGGAAATAACTTTGAGTACTCACACAGGAGGATGCGAGTACCTTTTACCTTACCTCCCCGGCAACGGCGCCAGAAAAGAGCTTGATGTCTACGCACACGTCTGTTCTTGTAGACAGTGTTGGGCCTCCAAGTGCAGAGGTTTGTAGAACAGCAACAAGTTTCCCTTTAGTGGATTGCCCAAGGTTTATCGAACTCAGGGAGGAAGAGGTCAAAGCTATCCCTCTCAAGCAACCCTGCAATTACGATAAAGAAATTCTCTTGTGTCCCCAACACACCCAATACACTTGTCAGATGTATAGGTGCACTAGTTCGGCGAAGAGATAGTGAAATACAAGCGGTAGTGATGATTATAAGTAGTAACTGTGATATGAAATAAGTATCGCTGCGAGCAAACATGTAACAAAACAGCAAGGAAACGGTGTGCAATGCTTGGAAACAAGGCCTAGGGATCATACTTTCATTAGTGGACACACTCCCAAAAAATATAACATGATTGAACAAATAAACAACTTCTCTTCACTATGGTACTCTGAATTACTCTCCTATTGAACAACACTAATCATTGCGTAGTGGCTACAGAAGCACCCCTTAAAGTTCATCAAGTACTTGACAAACACCACTCATAGAGATATCCAAATCAAAGCACAACTCAAGATAGATATTATTGCAACATAGACCAAGTACTAACACGGTGCACACACTGTTAACATTACACCATGAAAGGAGGAATAGATCACTTCAATACTATCATAGCGATAATTATTCTCATAATCCATAAGAGATCACAATCGCAGCCTAGACCAAGTACCACCATGATGCACGCACTATCACCGTTACACCATGGCAGGAGGAATAGATTACTTTAATAACACCACTAGAGTACACATAATATCTGAATAATAACATCTACTTGTTCAACATGATACAAAGCTTATGATCACATAAAGATCACATCATGGGTGAGAGAGGTGAACCACATAGCTACCAGTAGAGCCCTCAGCCCCGGGGATGAACTACTCCCTCCTCATCATAGGAGACAACAAGGTTGATGGAGATGGCTGTGAGGTCGATGGAGACGGCGATGGAGACCGATGGAGATGGCTCCGGGGGCACTTCCCCGTCCTGGTAGGGTGCCGGAACAGAGACTTTTGTTCCCCGAAATTCGTCGGCGGTGGCGGCGGAGCTGCGGAACTCTTTCTGGAAAATTGTTGACTCCTTTAGGGTTTTCCGTCCCGAGGCTTTATATAGGCGAAGGGGCGTCGTCAGGGGGCAGCCAGGGGCTCCTCACACCAGGGTGGCGCGGCCAGGGCCTGGGCCGCGCCACCTATGTGTGAGGGCGGCCTCTGGCCCCCCTTCGGCTCTCTTTCGGTCTTCGGGAAGCTTCCGGGAAAAATAAGACTTCTGGAACTTGTTTCGTCCAATTCCGAGAATATTTCCCGTGTAGCTTTTCTGAAACACAAAAACAGCAGAAAACAGGGAACTGGCACTATGGCATCTTGTCAATAGGTTAGTTCCGGAAATCGCATAAAAACGCCACGAAGTGTAACAAAACATTAGGCAAATGGTGTAAAAACAAGCATGGAGCATCAAAAATTATAGATACGTTTGAGACGTATCAGTAAACTGAAGTGATGTAGCTACAAACACTTCTTTATTCTTTTCTACTCAAACCTCAAGGTAATGCTGCTACTGACCAAGCTAAGTTTGCCAAAACCAACTAAATTTACTCATGCTCCCAAAGTGATACCAATACTAATCAACAAGACTAATCTTATAAGAGAGATTGCAAACTAAAATAAAGTGTGCAGAAAGTAAACGATAGAACTTCTCATTAATATTTCATTACCGCAACTCACACCAAGGGATACAAAGATAACCAACTAAGGAGGATACTTCCAAACTGCAAACTATTCTATAAGATAACTTCTTTATTCATGATATGACTCTACTTGAAAAGTAAATGAGTAAAAGGTAATGATGTGATACCGCGGCACTCCCCCAAGCTTGGAACAAGCCAAGGGGATGCCTATACCGATGACGAGTTACTCCTTTGGCGATGGTGGTGAATCTTCATCGTTGTCATACTTCCAAGGCAGAGGTCCCCCATCAAGGAAGGATGTCTTGGTCTCCAATATCCTGAAACTTGCAGCAGCACTCATTTGTTGAAATCTAGCTTCATACTCACAATTTTGGTTCTGCAAGTTGTAGAGTTGTGCTTGTAATTGGCTAGTGGTCTCATGAAGCGAAAGGATATCCTTCCAGAGTTCTGTAGTCTCCTTCTTGTACTTGGTAACAAGCTCTTGGTTAATCCTATGGATGATGTCCACCTCGCGTTCCGCCATCTTCTTGTATTTAAAAACTTCTTGTTCCAGTGCTTCCATCCTGGCTTCAAGACTTCCTTCCCCCTTGGAGACTTGGACATGCTTGATCTGCAACTCCCCATCTTTGAGCAACAACTCCTTCGGATGCATCTTCAGCTCCCTCATATACGGATTGATGGAATCCGCAAGAGGGTTCTCCTCGGATGGACCGGACGAAGGCATTGCAACTCCAAAGCTGAGAAAAATCCCTGACAGAAACAGCTCGAAACAAAACACGATGAGAAAACGATATACAGACCTCGGGGACTCCGGGGGGTTATATAAGCGAAAATTATACATCGAAACGAAATCACAGGAGGAAACTGGGACGAAAACGAGTTCCGGGGTGCTCTCACACCAGGGCGGCGCGGCCAGAGGTGGGCCTGCGCCCCTTGTGTGTGAGGAGCACACGGACTCCCTTTCCTGCCCGTTTTCGTCTCGTGATTTTTCATATTTAGTAAAAATAGCAAAAATAATAAAGGAAGAGTTTTTCGTGAAACTTCTCTGACTAGAACTGTTACCTATTCAAAAACGAACTCTGCAGGTACCTGCAATTTGTCTTAGATAAATTCCTCTGGAGAAACTGTTTCAATTACATCAACATCTTCATTATAAGAATCTCCAGTAATATAGTGTTTGAGTCTTTGCCCATTCACCACTTGTGTAGAGTCATCTTTCAATGAAGCAATCTTAATAGCACCTGAGCGGTATACTTCCACAATAACATATGGTCCTTCCCATTTTGAGAGTAATTTTCCTGCAAAGAATCTGAGACGAGACCTATACAATAGAACTTTCTCACCAACATGAAACTCTCATTTAAGAATTCTCTTATCATGCCATTGCTTGACTTTTTCTTTGAAAAGTCTGGCATTCTCATACGCTTTGTTTCTCCACTCGTCTAGAGAACTCAAATCTAACAACCTTTTCTTACCGGCTAGTTTAAAATCTCTATTAAGCTCTTTCACTGCCCAAAAAGCTTTGTGTTCTAATTCTAAAGGCAAGTGACACGCTTTTCCGTAAACCATCTTATAAGGAGACATACCCATGGGGTTCTTATAAGCTGTTCTATAAGCCCATAAAGCATTGTTTAACTTACTAGCCCAATTTTTCCTAGATCTATTGACAGTCTTCTGCAAGATAGACTTGATTTCTCTATTAGAAAGCTCTACCTGCCCACTAGTTTGGGGATGATAAGCATAAGCAATTCTATGATTAACATCATATTTAGCAAGAGTTTTTCTAAAACTGCCATGAATAAAATGAGAACCTCCATTAGTCATAAGATATCTAGGCACACCAAACCTAGGAAAAATAACATCTTTAAGCATTTTTAACGAGGTCTCACCATCGGCACTCTTTGTAGGTATGGCTTCTACCCATTTAGTAACATAATCAACATCAACAAGTATGTGGGTATAGCCTTTTGAAGGAGGAAAAGGACCCATAAAGTCAAATCCCCAACAATTAAACGGTTCAATAACAAGAGTGTAATTCATAGGCATTTCATTGCGTCTAGAAATATTACCAACTCTTTGACATTCATCACAAGATAAAACATACCTTCTAGCATCTTTAAAGAGGGTTGGCCAATAAAAACCTGATTGTAGAACCTTCTGTGCGGTTCTATCTCCAGCATGATGCCCTCCATAAGCACTGCCATAGCATTTTCTTAATATCTCTTGTTGCTCATATTCCGGTACGCATCTTCGCATAATACCATCAACTCCTTCTTTATATAAGTGTGGGTCATCCCAAAAGTAATGCCTCAAATCATAGAAGAATTTCCTTCTTTGCTGAGCTGTAAAAGTTGGAGGAAAATACTTGGAAACAATAAAGTTAGCATAATCAGCATACCAAGGAAGGTCTCGCGAAGTTACGTTTACAACAGCTAACTGTTCATTTGGAAAACTATCATTAATAGGAATAGGATCAAAAGAAATGTTTTCCAATCTAGACAAGTTGTCAGCCATAGGATTTTCAGCACCTTTCCTATCTACGATATGCAAATCAAATTCTTGTAAAAGCAACACCCATCTAATAAGCCTAGGCTTAGCATCCTTTTTAGTCATAAGATATCTAATAGCAGCGTAATCAGTATGAATAGTAACTTTAGAATCAACAATGTAAGATCTAAACTTATCACATGCAAAAATAATAGCAAGAAACTCTTTTTTAGTAGTAGCATAATTCTTTTGAGCAGCATCAAGAGTCTTACTAGCATAATGAATAATATTCAACTTATTATCTACTCGCTGTCCAAGAACAGCACCAACAGCAAAATCACTAGCATCACACATAATTTCAAAAGGTAAATTCCAATCAGGTGGTTGAACAATAGGAGCAGTAGTTAAAGCCTTCTTAAGAGTTTCAAAAGCTTCCTTACAATCATCATCGAAGACAAATGGTATATCTTTTTGTAGAAGATTAGTAAGAGGCTTTGAAATCTTAGAGAAATCTTTAATAAACCTCCTATAGAAATCAGCATGACCAAGGATACTACGAATACCTTTTACATCTTTGGGACTGGGCATTTTCTCAATTGCCTCCACTTTTGTTCTGTCAACTTCAATACCTCTTTCAGAAATTTTATGTCCAAGGACAATTCCTTCATTTACCATAAAGTGGCATTTCTCCCAATTAAGAACAAGGTTAGTTTCTTCGCACCTCTGCAAAACTTTATCAAGGTTGTGCAAACAATTATCAAAAGAAGTTCCATAGACGGAGAAGTCGTCCATGAAAACCTCCACAATTTCTTCACAAAAGACATGAAAAATAGCAGACATGCATCTTTGAAAAGTAGCAGGAGCATTGCATAAACCAAACGGCATACGTCTATAAGCATAAGTTCCATAAGGACAAGTAAAAGTGGTTTTCTCTTGGTCTTCCTTTTTAACAGCAATTTTAGAAAAACCAGAATAACCATCAAGGAAACAAAAATGAGTCTTCTTAGATAACCTTTCTAGCATCTGATCTATAAACGGTAAAGGATAATGATCTTTCTTAGTAACTTTGTTTACCTTCCTATAATCAATGGACATCCTATAACCAACAACTACCCTTTGAGGAATAAGCTCGTTATTCTCATTAGGCACAACAGTCATACCTCCTTTCTTAGGAACACAATGAACATGACTAACCCATCTACTATCAGCAATAGGATAAATAATACCAGCATCAAGGAGCTTTAATACCTCATTTCTTACCACATCCTTCATCTTGGAAATTAAGCGGCGTTGATGCTCCACAACTGGCTTCGCGTCTTTCTCCATATTAATGGCATGCTGACATAAAGTGGGGCAAATTCCTTTTAAATCATCAAGAGTATATCCCATAGCTCCTCGGTGTTTCCTCAATATCTCCAATAATCTTTCTTCTTCCTTTCCTGAAAGTTTAGAGCTAATAATAACAGGATATATTTTCTTATCGTCTATATAAGCATATTTAAGATTATCAGGCAAAGGCTTTAATTCAAACACAGGATCTTCCTTAGGTGGCAAAGTGGTACCAAGATCCTCCACAGGTAAATTGTGCTTAATCAGCGGTTGTTGACGAAGGAAAATGTCGTCAATCTCTTCTCTTTCCTTACTAAAAACATCACTTTCGTGATCTTCCATGAATTGCTGCAAAGCATTATTAGGAGCAAGAGCAATAGAAGCGAGTTGTTCAACTCGAAAATTTTCATTAGGCGTGTCATTTTCATAAGAAGTCTTAGCAAACTTGGAAAAATTAAACTCATAAGACTCTCCATTAAACTTAGTAAAAAAATTCTCCTTCTTACAATCTATCACGGCGCCACAAGTGTTCAAAAAGGGTCTACCAAAAATAATAGGACAAGTTTTACTAGCCTCCTTACCAAGTACTAGAAAATCAGTAGGGTATTTAGTCTTACCGCAAAGAACTTCCACATCTCGAACAATACCAAGAGGCCAAACAGTCTCTCTGTTAGCAAGCTGAACAACCACATCAATATCTTCAAGTTCACAAGCACGAATCTCATGCAAAATTTCTTTGTAAAGCTCTAAAGGAATAGCACTTGCACTAGCACCAATATCACATAAACCATAATAGCAATGATCTCCAATCCTGACAGAAATAACAGGAACACTTGTTTTCCTATGCTTTTTAGGATGTGAGAGAATGTTAGAAGCGTCTTCACAAAAGAGAATATATTCATCCCCTAGATCTTTAGTAACAAGATCCTTCAATATAGCTACAGGAGACTTAATAGTAATTTGCTCATCAGGTTCTATAGCTTTCTTAGTACTTTTATTAGACACACTTACCAAAGTAGAATACTTTTTACCTTAGCAGGGAAAGGTGTCTTCTCAAAATAAGGTTCAGGCACAATGCTATCAACAATACAAACTTCAGTAGCTGCAGCAGGAATATGACTAATAGAATCTTTATAAGGCGCATGATATTTGTTCCAATCTTTCTTTGGAACATCAAGATAAGAGGCAAAGGCCTTAAGACAATTAGCAAGTATTTGAGAATCAAGACCATAAGCAGTGCTAACACTATGAAAGTCATCGGTTCCCATAAAAGTTTTAATGCATTCATAATCATAGTTTATACTGACTTCCTACCTTTGTTATTTTCCCATCCTTCAGCATTCTCTTGTATACGGTCAAGAAGTTTCCACTTAGCATCTTCTTTCATATGAGTAAATGATCCAAAGCAAGAAGCATCCAAATAATCCTTATCAGGAAGAGTAAGCCTCGCATAAAAATTATCAATAACAATATTATTGGGGAGCTCATGAATGGGGCATTTGAGCATTAGTAACTTCAATCTCCCCCATGCTTGGGCAATACTTTCTCCATCATGAGGCCAAAAATTATATATCCGATTACGATCTTTATGGATTTCACTTGGAGGATAAAACTTGGAATAAAAGAGAGGTACAATGTCCTCCCATGCCATAGATGGACCATCTTGGAGCAGTCGATACCACTCCTCAGCTCTGCCTTTCAATGATAAAGAGAATAGCTTCTTCTTGACCTGGCTTGGTGAAATACCTGCACACCTGAACAACTCGCATAATTCATGTATAAATAGTAAGTGGTCACCCGGATGGACAGTTCCATCTCCAGAATAGCTGTTATCCATAACACGCCCAACAATTTTCATAGGTATTTTAAAAGGATCAACTTCAGCAGGTGGTGGTGGTGGTTCATCCACACGTGCAGCAGTGGTAGAAGTGTTCCCAAATAGGAAACCAAATGGAGAATTCTCCATAGCAGAGTAAAATAAAAATAAAGACAAAAATAAAAAACAATACTCACAGTGACGGTTACCTTTACCAATTCCACTCTTCAATAGCGCTACACTCCCCGGCAACGGCGCCAGAAAATAATTTTGATGACCCACAAGTATAGGGGGTGTATCATAGTACTTTCGATAAATAAGAGTGTCGAACCCAACGAGGAGCAGAAGGTGTTGACTAGTGGTTTTGATCAAGGTTTCACTGTAAATACTAGCAAACGGATTTTCAGGGGTATTTGGTAATGCAAATAAATAAAGTGCGAATAAATAAAAGATAGTAGTAACAATTGCAGCAAGTGGCCCAATCCTTTCTTCAGCAAAGGACAAGCCGGTTGTGTAACTTATAATAACCAAACGTTCTCGAGGACACACGGGAGTTTCTGTCAAGAGCTTTCGCTTCATACCGCTAAGTAGTCTTTATTGGTTTGATAAGTGTTATGGGGGTGAACCTGTGCTAGCGCACTACCCTTACTAGGATAAATACACACTTGTGATTATACCCCCTGCAAGCATCTGCAAATACAAGAAAGTAATTAAGATAAATCTAACCACAGCCTTAAACTCTAGGATCCTACGCTCCCTAGTGCAATGGTTTCCCAACGGAGGTTTAGGTTTTTGTCACTCCAGCAACCCCACAATTGGTAACCAAATACACAATGCATCTCACTAGGCCCATAAATGGTGAAGTATCATGTAGTCGACGTTCACATGACACCACTAGTGAAATAGCACCACAACAATATCAAACCATTAAATATTTCTCAACAATAATTCACTACTAACATCTTGACTTCTCCCATGTCCTCAAGAACTAAACAAACTACTCACAAGACATCATATGGATCATGATCAGAGGTGAAATAATGGTAAATAACAATCTGAACATAAACCTTAATTCAACGGTTCCACTCAATAGCATCAACTACAAGAGTAATCAACACCGGGAAAGTTTCCCCTAAGAATATAACAAGATCCAACTCAAGATGTTACAGCGGGATGGCGTTGTGATGGTGGAGATGAAGGTGCTGGTGATGGAGATGATGATGATGACGATCCCGATGAAGTCCGGTGCGATGGTGATGATGATGGTGACGATCTCCCCTCTCCGGGAAGGAATTTCCCCGACAGATTTCTGCCTGCCGGAGAGCTTTTCTGTCTCTGGTGTTTTCCGCCCCGTAGAGGCGGCTGTGTCTATCTCTGAGCCCCCCTTGACTTAGGTTTTCGGGGACGATGAAGTACGCGAAGGGGCGAGACCAGAAGTGGGCCAGGGCGCCCTCACACAGGGCCGGCGCGGCCAGGGGCCAGGCCGCGCCCCCTGTGCGTGAGGCTGCCCCCTGGCTCCTCTCTCCTTCTCCTTCTGGCTTCCGGAGTCTTTTGGTAAAATGTATTTTTCTAGTATTTTTCTGGAATTTTCCTGATCTTCCAAAATATGGTGTCTTGATGGCCCTTTTTCAGCAGAATCCTGACTCCGGCAGCAAATCCTCCGATGATCATTAAACATGTAAAAACAGAGGAAATAACATAAGTATCATCTCTGAATATAAAATATATCAATGAATAACAGTAAATTATGATGCAAAATAGTGATGCAAAATGGACGTATCAGGCACATACTTCGCCAACATGGTAGAATTTAGGAAAGCATTTGCGCAATATTGTATCATCGGAGAGTTTGACGTCTTCAGAACTAGAAACACAAGGAAACGGTACGAGGCGAGGTGCAGATTAGACTACTACAATGGGGAGAGGGTGAAGGATCAATGCCCATGGAAGATCTCCGTTAGGATACTTCCTGGTGGAGAAACAGTTAGGGTACTGACAAGCTTTCCTCACACATAAATATCTATTTCTAACTGACGGGTTCGGGTTTTCATATGTGAAGCAAGTTTAGGAATTATTATAAAGCAACTAATGTATAAAATGAATGTTCCGATGCAGGTGAACAAGATGGGACCTGCACACAGGTGTCCAACAGGCTGCAAACTAAGATCTTCTTGTGCAACTCAAGAATGGGTTGAGAAGCATGCTTTGGCCATTCTTAAGAAAACGCCCAATGAGACTGCCAAGGCGATTCAGGTAAAGCTTATGACTGATTACAATGTCGAGCTACCATATCACATAGTTTGGAAAGGTAAAGAGAGAGCTTTGCAAACACTATACGGGGACTGGGAAAATAGTTTCAGGCTGTTGTACAGCTTCAAGGCTGAAATACAATCTAGGTCTCAAGGTAGTGTTGTCGAGATTGACACGAAAGAGGAGGAGGGGAACATATATTTTAACCATTTTTAATGGCCCTTGAGCCCTGTATTCAAGGGTTCAAGGAGGGTTGTAGGCCATATTTGAGTATAGACTCCACTGTCCTCACTGGCAGATGGAATGGTTGTCTAGCATTAGCGACAGCACTGGATGGGCACAATTGGATGTTCTCGGTGGCATTCGGCCTATTTCAGTTGGAATCAGAGGCGAACTGGGAGTGGTTTATGAAGCAACTGCATAGATCAATAGGTGATGTTTCACCACTGGCCATAAGCACTGATGCATGCAAAGGATTGGCAAATGCAGTTCGGACAGTATTTCCACATGCTGAACAAAGAGAATGCCATGCTCATTTGATGCTGAACCTATACAGGCACTACTCAGGCACTGTATATCGCTACATGTGGACTGCTGCTAGGGCCTACAAGCCTGAGAGCTACAAATTTTTTATGGACAAGATACATGCTGAGAACTCTGATTTTGCCGTATACTTGGAAAGGAATCACAGCCTTTTATGGATGAGGAGTGCTTTTAATCCCGCAATAAAGTGTGATTACATAAACAACAACCTTGCTGAAACCGTAAATAACTGGGTCAAAGACTCAAAAGACCTTCCAGTTCATATGTTGATGGACACCATATGAGGTATGTTGATGAGGCTGATAAAAGTAAGAAGAGATATTGGGGACAGACTAAGAGGGCACATTCTACCCGCTGTTATTCAGCAAATAAACCAGAGAAGTTGAGGTCTTGGTTACCTTAGAGTTGGAGAGTCTAACGACCACAGCTGTGAGGAGAGAGATTTGAGCCAGAATGGCCTGAGGCATGTCGTGAAGATTGACAGTAGAGAATGCAGCTGCTTAGAGTGGCAGCATACTGGGAAGCCATGCCCACACGCGTTAATCTTCTTGGTTCACAAAAGAACTCTGCCACGCCTTGATCAATATGTGAGTGAGTACTTCTCTTTGGCTAGATTTCGAGCTACCTACGGAGGTGCCGTCCCTCCTTGCACAGACCAGTCACAGTGGCATGTGGTTCAACTACCTTTCAAGCTGTGCCAGCCAAATGTTAAAAGAGGCAAAGGAAGACCTAGGATGAGTAGGTTCAAGAATTTCATGGAGAAGCAGGGCATGCCTTTTAGTGGTAGCAAGAAAGGCAAAAACAGATGTAAGCAATGCAAATGTATTGGACATAGAGCAGCGGGGTGTCCTTTGAACGAACCAAAGCCTAGGTATGAAGTATTTGCGTGTATGATCTTTATTTATAATTAGGTAATATCTATGCTTAGCTGGGGCTTACCTGCTTTCTAACATTTGTCAGGAAGCGCAAGACAAGGTGCAAGACTGCTGATGCTGTCTATGTGCTTCACGAGGAAGTTGAGTGGAGTGATGATGACACAGGATCTGATTCAGATTGGCCGGACATTCCAGAACCTTCTGATCCAACATACAAGAAGGCGAGAAAACTGTCCCCAAAGAGGAAGAAGATAGCTAGGTGGGAGTAAGACTAATTCAGTCTTTTTTTCTGAGTGCTCCGTCCCTGTAATACAGCAAAATTCTGAAAACTATTTTTCCGGAACATGTGTGTTTGTGTGTGCATTGTAAAACAGGGGCCCTGGACCTGCCCAAAATTCTGTCCGAACTGTATTTGTTATGGAATTTGTAATTTGTAAACTATGTACTCATTTTTAATAAGCCTTGTTTGACATTATGCATATGTTCTTATATTGGAGTTTTTGTTCAGAGGGACAGTTAGAAAAGGCAGAATAAATGGCACAGGATAACATTTCACATTACACAATATTTGGGTCCTTACAGTTCTGCTTTTCAGGTGCTAGACATCATAATGCCAACATAAACTGCAAATGCCATGGAACATATCCATATGAAAAGCAGATTGTTTCCACCATCTGCCCTAACCTTGATCTGCTCTATTTCGGCTGCTTGCTTCTGCAACTGAGCATGCATACCACCACTCTGCTCGAGCTTCTGAAGTTGGTCCAGAAGCTCCTTGTTTTCATCAAGCAGCGCACGGTTCTCCTCCATCTTCTCCCATACAGCATCGTGAAGATCACGAACAAGCTCTGTCTGGAAAACTGGCAACGGGTCGTCCATCCACTCATACTTCTCACAGCCTCGGCCCTTGCCTTCCTGCCAAAAACATAGTAAAATAAGAGGAAAGATGTGAGAATTAAAATAACTAAACTAGCAAACAAACATGATTAGTTTACAATAATACCGCGCGGATGCCGCAGTTGTAGAATCTTCTCCCAGCGTTTTCATCCGTCCACGCAATCCATCTCGGCATCTTTACTCCATAGTCACAGATTTTGTCCGGTGAATAGTCGTAGGGCTTACTCTGGTAGGGGATAGGGGAGCGTCGGCGAGCCGTCCCTGATTCTGCCCGCGAAGAACTGCAGTAACTGCGAACCATTGCCTTGCACCCAAGGGAGAGCACAGTAGAGGGACTAGGTGGGGAACTAGAACAGCAGATGTGAGCTAGCCCGGAAAAGAATCGTAGGTGCAAGGGGGAGATGGGAAGAAGGAAGAATCAGAGTGATGACGCTGCTCTTGCATCCGACAGTTATACCAGCACGCCCCCCCCAGAATATGACCGTTTGAGTATGACAGGTGGGATCGTACAACGCAACTATGCCACCAATGAAATTGCCATCATGGACACTAAGAAAATGTATTGTTTACAAGCGTGGAAGCTATGCACAGTCGCTGGGGGGCATGTGCTTCCATGGAGAGCTACCCTGTCAAAAAGATCTGTTTCCCTCTGGGCAGACACCACGAACACTAGCCTCCGCCTCCTGTTCTTCACACGAGCGAGCCCTCCCCATAGTTCAGATGTCTCGCACCGGCCGCTACAACACCTCCCGCGCACGACGCGGAAGCTCCACCCCAGGCCTCAGCCACACCACCCCAGGCCTCAGCCACGGCGGTGGTACGTACTACCACAGCGGGAACTCCACGCCCGGCCGTGCACAACGCGGCAGGTCAAGCCGCCGCCGCATCAGATGGCCATGGTGGCTTGAACCGAGCAGCAATGCATCTACTCCAGCTCCTACTTCTTCGACCTCGAGCAGGTCTAGCAGTGGCTCCAGCAGGCCTCGCAGTGTAGGCCGGTTCAAGACCGCCCTCAAACCCGTACCATTCATCAATCTTGAATCAGACGATGAGGACGGCGGCATCAACACAGAGCAGCCAAGATCCGCCGCCGCAAAGTTTGCGCGAGACATGAAGACGGCCATGACCAGGTCATTGGAACCCCAGGGCAGGGGGAAGGGCAAGGCAACCACGATGGAGGATGAAGCAGAGGGCAAGGACAAGGCCCCAATGGAGGTCGACTCCGACGACTCCGACGATGTCATGTACTGGGTTTAGCTAGTGGTTAAGTTAGTAATCTATGAACAAAATGCAAAAGCCATGCATATTAGCTAGCATTTTCTGTTCAATGCAATTTATCTTGCGTAAGATTTGACCCTTCCATTTTCAGTTAATATATAAAATATAATGCATTTTATCTTCCGGCGTGTCCTGGCATGCCTTCTCGTGTCTAGCCAGGACCCTGGCACTGGCACGATGGGACGGGGCAGTGAGCGTCAGTTAATCGGCGCCACGTATCCACCCGCGTGCCGGGCGGGGGCTCTATTTTTTCATTTACGGAGCATATAGCTTGCATGAGAAGGCTAGAAGACAGAGAGCAGTGGTTGGACGACGGGCTGGGCTGTTTGACTATCTTTCCATATTATTCATTCACCTACTTCCTTCTCCTTCCTCCTGCCCGTCCCCCCATCCGCTCTGTCTAGCCATGCCTCCAAAGAGAAACCGCCCCCTGACGACTCAGGAAGCGGAGAGAATGGAGAGAGCTCGCCGCCGGAAGGAACTTGCTCCATCCATTAGAGAAAGCCCTCACATAGAGGCGCAATCTTTGCTCTCCCTGATGGAGAAGGGAAAACTTGAATCAGGCGAGGGCTCATCCGGGTACTGGGATGAATTCTTCTTCTTCATCATCATCTTTTTGTTCTTCTTCTTCTTCCTCCTCTATAACTCATTACCGTGGAATAAAATGTTCCAGAGCCGGCGGAGCCATGATGGTTTTGCAGGGTGTGCCTCTCTCCCAAAAAATGGCGGTGGCGATCCAGAACCCGATGCCCACATTTCCCCAGCTCAGCGAGGTAAGCACTCTATAATTGTGTTGACATGCATTGGGGTTCTTGCGATTCTGACTTAGGTGAGTGTAGAGTGCTTTACCTGTAATGGGGTTTTTGCGAGGACGCCACTGCCACTTAGTTGGCGTCGTTGGTAGAAATAACCCTGTTTTTATTTTATACAGGAAAAGAAGGTGGGGCTGAACCCAGATATGGCGTCCTGGCTTAATGAACGGATAGCCAAACAAAGGGAGAAAAAATTGACCCAGGAAGTGGATATGGCTAAAGTCCTCTTAGTTGCCAAGTGCCTTGCTCGTGAGCGCAAGCAACTTGTAAAGGAGAATCAACAGTGGTCGGAACTACACAAGGAAGCCAGAGCCTCGGCACATAAGAATATAGCCAGGATCAAAGATCTATTGGAGGAAAATTTGAAGCTAACAAATAGTACTGTCACCCTAGAGATCACATGCAGGAACCTGCTGGCTGAAAACGAGAAAGCACTCAGGGAGCTCGTGGATTCCAAAATGAAATACCTCGCAAGCTGCCAACTCGTGGCGTCTCTTGAGAAGGAAAACGAGCAGCTATGCGCCCAACTTGAACCCTGATGTGTCGTGCTTTCGCAATAAAATTATGTAATGAAGAACACATTGAAGTACTTTGTGTTTATTATGTTATGAACTGTTATGAAACCATGTCACGCAATGTCTGGAAGCACCTCTTTGTGAGAGAGTCCACATGTGAACCCTTGGGATGGCATGTTTGGTATTTTTCCTAGGTGATGCATCACTCACCATGACTCCATATAGTGTGTTTTTTTTTGATTTTTTCTAAATTCCCCAGGCCCCCCTCCGAGATCTAGGTCAGACACGGCGGTGCCATCAATGTCTGCCAGGTGGGGTGGGAACCATGGTTTGGTCTTGTTTCTAGGGTTCCATACCCCCAGGGGACCTCCCTGTATTTTCCCCAATTTTTCTGGTGTGCATTTCTTGTAGCCCCAGTGCAAAATTGGATTAAAAAGGATTTAGGGCAAAAATAATTCATTATATGGCAGCAGGCCGAGATAATTCCTAGCCTCCTGGATGTGGCACCCCTGGCAGGTCCGCCACCCATGAAAAATAGAGTGGTGATGTTCTGCACACTGCCCTTGGTGGCCCCTTCACAAAAAAGCACATGTTTCGACCCCTCCGGGCACCTGAAAAATGGGAAATGCATTTTTTATGTGGAAACTGGAAAAACACTAGTTACAAAAGTGGTTGGGAATGCAAAGATGCACATCTCCACCAAAAATGGCCCCATGGTTCCAAAGTTTGGTGTGGAACTTGCACAAACCATGGTCATCTGCCAAGGAAGACCAAGAGAACTCCTGCCTGGAAGCACCTCTCTGTGAGAGACTCCACATGTGAACCCTTGGGATGGCATGTTTGGTATTTTTCCTAGGTGATGCATCACTCACCATGACTCCATGTAGTGTTTTTCCATTTTTTTGATTTTTTCTGAATTCCCCAGGCCCCCCTCCGAGATCTAGGTCAGACTCGGCGGTGCCATCGATGTCTGCCACGTGGGGTGGGAACCATGGTTTGGTCTTGGTTCTAGGGTCCCACACTCCCAGGGGACCTCCCTGTATTTTTTCCCAATTTTTCTGGTGTGCATTTCTTGTAGCACCTGTGCAAAATTGTATTAAAAAGGATTTAGGGCAAAAATAATTCATTATATGGCAGCAAGCCGAGATAATTCCTAGCCTCCTGGATGTGGCACACCTGGCAGGTCCCCCACCCATGAAAAATAGAGTGGTGATGTTCTGCACACTGCCCTTGGTGGCCCCTTCACAAAAAAGCACCTGTTTCGACCCCTCCGGGCACCTGAAAAATGGGAAATGCATTTTTTATGTGGAAACTGGAAAAACACTAGTTGCAAAAGTGGTTGGGAATACAAAGATGCACATCTCCACCTAAAATGGGACCATGGTTCCAAAGTTTGGTGTGGAACTTGCACAAACCATGGTCATCTGCCAAGGAAGACCAAGAGAACTCCTGCCTGGAAGCACCTCTTTGTGAGAGAGTCCACATGTGAACCCTTGGGATGGCATGTTTGGTATTTTTCCTAGGTGATGCATCACTCACCATGACTCCATGCAGTGTTTTTCCATTTTTTTTGATTTTTTCTGAATTCCCCAGGCCCCCCTCCGAGATCTAGGTCAGACTCGGCGGTGCCATCGATGTCTGCCACGTTGGGTGGGAACCATGGTTTGGTATTGGTTCTAGGGTCCCACACTCCCAGGGGACCTCCCAGTATTTTTCCCCAATTTTTCTGGTGTGCATTTCTTGTAGCCCCAGTGCAAAATTCGATTAAAAAGGATTCAGGGCAAAAATAATTCATTATATGGCAGCATGCCGAGATAATTCCTAGCCTCCTGGATGTGGCACCCCTGGCAGGTCCCCCACCCATGAAAAATAGAGTGGTAATGTTCTGCACACTGCCCTTGGTGGGCCCTTCACAAAAAAGCACCTGTTTCGACCCCTCCGGGCACCTGAAAAATGAGAAATACATTTTTTATGTGGAAACTGGAAAAACACTAGTTGCAAAAGTGGTTGGGAATGCAAAGATGCACATCTCCGCCTAAAATGGGACCATGGTTCCAAAGTTTGGTGTGGAACTTGCACAAACCATGGTCATCTGCCAAGGAAGACCAAGAGAACTCCAGCCTGGAAGCACCTCTCTGTGAGAGAGTCCACATGTGAACCCTTGGGATGGCATGTTTGGTATTTTTCCTAGATGATGTATCACTCACCATGACTCCATGCAGTGTTTTTCCATTTTTTTGATTTTTTCTGAATTCCCCAGGCCCCCCTCCGAGATCTAGGTCAGACTCGGCGGTGCCATCGATGTCTGCCACGTGGAGTGGGAACCATGGTTTTGTCTTGGTTCTAGGGTCGCACACCCCCAGGGGACCTCCCTGTATTTTTCCCCAATTTTTTTGGTGTGCATTTCTTGTAACCCCAGTGCAAAATTGGATTAAAAAGGATTTAGGGCAAAAATAATTCATTATATGGCAGCAGGCCGAGATAATTCCTAGCCTCCTGGATGTGGCACCCCTGGCAGGTCCCCCACCCATGAAAAATAGAGTGGTGATGTTCTGCACACTGCCCTTGGTGGCCCCTTCACAAAAAGCAACTGTTTCGACCCCTCTGGGCACCTGAAAAATGGGAAATGCATTTTTATGTGGAAACTGGAAAAACACTAGTTGCAAAAGTGGTTGGGAATGCAAAGATGCACATCTCCACCTAAAATGGGACCATGCTTCCAAAGTTTGGTGTGGAACTTGCACAAACCATGGTCATCTGCCAAGGAAGACCAAGAGAACTCCTGCCTGGAAGCACCTCTCTATGAGAGAGTCCACATGTGAACCCTTGGGATGGCATGTTTGGTATTTTTCCTAGGTGATGCATCACTCACCATGACTCCATGCAGTGTTTTTCCATTTTTTTTGATTTTTTCTGAATTCCCCAGGCCCCCCTCCGAGATCTAGGTCAGACTCAGCGGTGCCATCGATGTCTGCCACGTGGAGTGGGAACCATGGTTTGGTCTTGGTTCTAGGGTCCCACACCCCCAGGGGACCTCCCTGTATTTTTCCCCAGTTTTTCTGGTGTGCATTTCTTGTAGCCCCAGTGCAAAATTGGATTAAAAAGGATTTAGGGCAAAAATATTTCATTATATGGCAGCAGGCCGAGATAATTCCTAGCCTCCTGGAGGTGGCACCCCTGGCAGGTCCCCCACCCATGAAAAATAGAGTGGTGATGTTCTGCACACTGCCCTTGGTGGCCCCTTCACAAAAAAGCACCTGTTTCGACCCCTCCAAGCACCTAAAAAATGGGAAATGCATTTTTTATGTGGAAACTGGAAAAACACTAGTTGCAAAAGTGGTTGGGAATGCAAATATGCACATCTCCACCAAAAATGGGACCATGGTTCCAAAATTTCGTGTGGAACTTGCACAAACCATGTTCATCTGCCAAGGAAGACCAAGAGAACTCCTTCCTGGAAGCACCTCTCTGTGAGAGAGTCCACATGTGAACCTTTGGGATGGCATGTTTGGTATTTTTTCCTAGGTGATGCATCACTCACCATGACTCCATGCAGTGTTTTTCCATTTTTTTGATTTTTTTTGAATTCCCCAGGCCCCCCTCCGAGATCTAGGTCAGACTCGGCGGTGCCATCGATGTCTGCCACGTGGGGTGGGAACCATGGTTTGGTCTTGGTTCTAGGGTCCCACACCCCCAGGGGACCTCCCTGTATTTTTCCCCAATTTTTTTGGTGTGCATTTCTTGTAGCCCCAGTGCAAAATTGGATTAAAAAGGATTTAGGGCAAAAATATTTCATTATATGGCAGAAGGCCGAGATAATTCCTAGCCTCCTGGATGTGGACCCCTGGCAGGTCCCCCACCCATGAAAAATAGAGTGGTGATGTTCTGCACACTGCCCTTGGTGGCCCCTTCACAAAAAAGCACCTGTTTCGACCCCTCCGGGCACCTGAAAAATGGGAAATGCATTTTTTATGTGGAAACTGGAAAAACACTAGTTGCAAAAGTGGTTGGGAATGCAAAGATGCACGTCTCCACCTAAAATGGGACCATGGTTCCAAAGTTTGGTGTGGAACTTGCACAAACCATGGTCATCTGCCAAGGAAGACCAAGAGAACTCCTGCCTGGAAGCACCTCTTTGTGAGAGAGTCCACATGTGAACACTTGGGATGGCATGTTTGGTATTTTTACTAGGTGATGCATCACTCACCATGACTCCATGCAGTGTTTTTCCATTTTTTTTATTTTTTCTGAATTCCCCAGGCCCCCCTCCGAGATCTAGGTCAGACTCGGCGGTGCCATCGATGTCTGCCACGTGGGGTGGGAACCATGGTTTGGTCTTGGTTCTAGGGTCCCACACCCCCAGGGGACCTCCCTGTATTTTTCCCCAAT
Organism: Dactylis glomerata; assembly: GCA_007115705.1. NCBI lineage: Eukaryota > Viridiplantae > Streptophyta > Magnoliopsida > Poales > Poaceae > Dactylis > Dactylis glomerata. The sequence continues at coordinate 2,718,963 of QXEO01000184.1, forward strand.
TTTTCTGGTGTGCATTTCTTGTAGCCCCAGTGCAAAATTGGATTAAAAAGGATTTAGGGCAAAAATAATTCATTATATGGCAGATGGCCGAGATAATTCCTAGCCTCCTGGATGTGGACCCCTGGCAGGTCCCCCACCCATGAAAATTAGAGTGGTGATGTTCTGCACACTGCCCTTGGTGGCCCCTTCACAAAAAAGCACTTGTTTCGACCCCTCCGGGCACCTGAAAAATGGGAAATGCATTTTTATGTGGAAACTGGAAAAACACTAGTTGCAAAAGTGGTTGGGAATGCAAAGATGCACATCTCCACCTAAAATGGGACCATGGTTCCAAAGTTTGGTGTGGAACTTGCACAAACCATGGTCATCTGCCAAGGAAGACCAAGAGAACTCCTTCCTGGAAGCACCTCTCTGTGAGAGAGTCCACATGTGAACCCTTGGGATGGCATGTTTGGTATTTTTCCTAGGTGATACATCACTCACCATGACTCCATGCAGTGTTTTTCCATTTTTTTTGATTTTTTCTAAATTCCCGAGGCCCCCCTTCGAGATCTAGGTCAGACTCGGCGGTGCCATCGATGTCTGCCACATGGGGTGGGAACCATGGTTTGGTCTTGGTTCTAGGGTCCCACACCCCCAGGGGACCTCCCTGTATTTTTCCCCAATTTTTCTGGTGTGCATTTCTTGTAGCCCCAGTGCAAATTGGATTAAAAAGGATTTAGGGCAAAAATAATTCATTATATGGCAGCAGGCCGAGATAATTCCTAGCCTCCTGGATGTGGCACCCCTGGCAGGTCCCCCACCCATGAAAAATAGAGTGGTGATGTTCTGCACACTGCCCTTGGTGGCCCCTTCACAAAAAAGCACCTGTTTCGACCCCTCTGGGCACCTAAAAAATGGGAAATGCATTTTTTATGTGGAAACTGGAAAAACACTAGTTGCAAAAGTGGTTGGGAATGCAAAGATGCACATCTCCACCAAAAATGGGACCATGGTTCCAAAATTTGGTGTGGAACTTGCACAAACCATGGTCATCTGCCAAGGAAGACCAAGAGAACTCCTGCCTGGAAGCACCTCTCTGTGAGAGAGTCCACATGTGAACCTTTGGGATGGCATGTTTGGTATTTTTTCCTAGGTGATGCATCACTCACCATGACTCCATGCAGTGTTTTTCCATTTTTTTGATTTTTTTTGAATTCCCCAGGCCCCCCTCCGAGATCTAGGTCAGACTCGGCGGTGCCATCGATGTTTGCCACGTGGGGTGGGAACCATGGTTTGGTCTTGGTTCTAGGGTCCCACACCCCCAGGGGACCTCCCTGTATTTTTTCCCAATTTTTCTGGTGTGCATTTCTTGTAGCCCCAGTGCAAAATTGGATTTAAAAGGATTTAGGGCAAAAATAATTCATTATATGGCAGAAGGCCGAGATAATTCCTAGCCTCCTGGATGTGGACCCCTGGCAGGTCCCCCACCCATGAAAAATAGAGTGGTGATGTTCTGCACACTGCCCTTGGTGGCCCCTTCACAAAAAAGCACCTGTTTCGACCCCTCCGGGCACTTGAAAAAATGGGAAATGCATTTTTTATGTGGAAACTGGAAAAACACTAGTTGCAAAAGTGGTTGGGAATGCAAAGATGCACATCTCCACCTAAAATGGGACCATGGTTCCAAAGTTTGGTGTGGAACTTGCACAAACCATGGTCATCTGCCAAGGAAGACCAAGAGAACTCCTGCCTGGAAGCACCTCTCTGTGAGAGAGTCCACATGTGAACCCTTGGGATGGCATGTTTGGTATTTTTACTAGGTGATGCATCACTCACCATGACTCCATGCAGTGTTTTTCCATTTTTTTGATTTTTTCTGAATTCCCCAGGCCCCCCTCCGAGATCTAGGTCAGACTCGGCGGTGCCATCGATGTCTGCCACGTGGGGTGGGAACCATGGTTTGGTCTTGGTTATAGGGTCCCACACCCCCAGGGGACCTCCCTGTATTTTCCCCAATTTTTCTGGTGTGCATTTCTTGTAGCCCCAGTGCAAAATTGGATTAAAAAGGATTTAGGGCAAAAATAATTCATTATATGGCAGCAGGCCGAGATAATTCCTAGCCTCTTGGATGTGGCACCCCTGGCAGGTCCCCCACCCATGAAAAATAGAGTGGTGATGTTCTGCGCACTGCCCTTGGTGGCCCCTTCACAAAAAAGCACCTGTTTCGACCCCTCCGGGCACCTGAAAAATGGGAAATGCATTTTTTATGTGGAAACTGGAAAAACACTAGTTGCAAAAGTGGTTGGGAATGCAAAGATGCACATCTCCACCTAAAATGGGACCATGGTTCCAAAGTTTGCTGTGACATTTAGTAGAAGTTGGTGAAATTTTGAACTTAGAAAAAATTCAGGAATTGGATGCAATATGAACTAACTAATCTAAAATCATTTGAAATAGTTTGGACTACCTGTTCCAAAGTTTCATTAATTTCTGTGAGATTCAGTCAAAATGTGTGAAATTTTCAAATTTTTCATAAAGATCGAGACACGCTAAATGATGTCATGTGTACATGCAATGCCACATCAGCACTGACTAGTGGGCCCCTTGCGTTAGATGTCTTGTTAATCCGCTTAAGTTGTGATTTAGACCTAGTTGCAAGCTATTACCCATGGAAGGGAACTCCTCCATCTACTGAACTAGTCGCCAGAGTAGAGTGAGCGATGATGATGCTACTGAGATCTCTTGAGCACGCCTTGTCAGACTGCGGCGTGTCTCATCAATGTACTTGCCTTTGAAATCTCGCTGCTCTGTCAATTCTTATCCCGCTGCTACGCACAACTTGCTACCACGCTTCAGTTGTTTGGGTTTTTCCACTGGCCATGAACCCTAACCCTTATGACATGTGGCCCCACGAAGGCCGGGAACACTATGACAAGTGGGGCCCTAGACACACGTCGGACCAAACCTAACCCAGACAAGTGGGTCCCCACACGCTTCGGATGCTAAACCTGGACTAGTTTGTCTCACTCGTTTGGCTCATGGAGCAGGTGACCTCAATGAGAAGCATTTTAATGGTAAGATTTTGTTCTCTATTCCTTCAGTGTGTCAGACGAGAACGGATTTATTCCCTCCTTGCACGCTATCTCTTTTTTCAGACTGTCGCTCTGCTGCATGTAGTCAAACAACGAGGGGACCTAACAACAAGACTCTCTAATTGCTGCCTGGCGGTAAACGTACGTACATCCTTACCCACGATAGCAGCCTCTCACTTACAAGTGGGCCGGAGTACCGGGGCCCGCGGTGACACGTCGGTCTAGCGCTCTCTCAGAAATGAAACGAAGCGTCTGGTTCAATTTCCAAAGTGCTAGACTGGCATTTACCGCGGCGTGCCTGCAAAACAATTGCTTCCCCAACTTCCTCTTCTCTCATAAATGAAGCGACGGGGGCTCGCGTGGAGGGTTCAACTTCCAAAGCACCCCCAAAGCGCTACACTGCATTTACTTACACGGCGTGCCAGCGACCCGTCGCGCACTATTTATCCCATGATCTCGCGGCCTGGAAAACAATTGGATCCCCAACTTCGTCTTCTCCAGAGATAACCCCCTCCCCCTCTACTCCCATTCCTTGCGCCGCGGCCGTCATGGAGATCGACGGCAATGTCTTCACCGACTACCACAAGGTCCCTACTCATGGTGACACTGTCCTCACGGTGATGCACACAACCGACCCGAGAGAGGCGGCCAAGTTCATCGCCATGTTTGAGCGTTGGCTCGGCGAGCGGGACCAAGAGCCCATCGTCGGCCTCGACCTCGAGTACACCATCGCCAAGCCTCCCCGCGCTGCCCTCCTGCAATTTTGCATGCGCGATCACTGCCGACTCTGGCACGAAGCCGTGGCAACGAGGAACTATCATGAACTCATACAGTTCCTCAACCGCCCCGACATTTCCTTCGCATCTGTGGACAAGCACCAAGACACCCCAAAGCTTGAAGCCCTGGGCGCCCACATACCAAACCACGTGGACTTACAAGATCACTTCAACGCCCCGGGCCAAGCCAGGACCGGCTTGGCCACCATGGCGAAGGAAATCATCGACAAGAAGTTCAAAGACCACAAGGAGCTTTTCCGCAAGCTGAACCTGCACAACACCTGGCATCTTTGGGAACTACGGCCGGAGAATATCCACTACGCAGCAAAGGATGCGTATGTATGCAATGACGCATTCCATAGAATTAATATCACGAGAAGATGCCTGCTTCCTCTCCCTCAATACTAGATTCATGTACTGTTCGTTCCACCTATATATGTAAGTGTCCGAGCGAGGACCATCCTTATATATGATTTAGTAAGTGTGTTTTCCCTATGTACTGAAGTGTATCTATATAAGGGGCCAGAGATGCCCAGAGCGCGGCCATGCCTTCCGTTGATGTCCAGAGCGCGCTCTGTGCGCGCTCTGCCGGAGATGCCCAGACATGTCGCATGAGTGTCGTTGATGTCCAGAGCGAGGCCCTGACTTGCCCACTCTAACTTGTCTCTGACTTGCCCTCACTGCACGTGGGCCCCATCACATGGGGGACCCATCTGTCAATGACTCTCAAGTCATGCTTCGCAAGTCAGAGCGCCCATCGTGTGCACCTTGTAAAATAATATACTCCCAACACTTTCAGAATTTTGAAAAGTTCATAAAAGCTGTATCATTGGATTCGACAAGGGATTTGGTGCAAATGGGCACCGATGCTCCTTACACTTTCAAAAAATTTCAAAGTTCAAATTCTCAAACTTCTATGTTTTCAAAAAAATTGGTGTTAAATACATACAAAGATATGTTGAATTTTGAAAGATATAAGATAAAGTTGTGAATGTAAATAGTATTAAAATAGTAGTAAGAAAGTACATCTTTTTCTTAGGAATTTGTCTTTTTGTGATAGGCAATGTTGAATCCTACAAACCGGTACTAATTTCAATATGAAATTTTTTATATTCTAGGCTACACAAATATGGTAAAATCTAATAAAATTATAGTGTTCTATCGTGTACTATACACTATATAATATGTCAGATTTTGTCTTTTTTATGTAGAATAGAATATAAAGTATTTCATATTGAGATTTGTACCGGTTTATAGCATTCAACAATGCCTATCACAAGAATTTTGTTTCGAATTTTTTTGAAACTTTAAAATACAAATTTCATGGCATAATTTGTTGGAGAAAGATGGATGTCAAACTAATTTTTGAACTGCGTGCGCATGCCTTGTACGGGGATTGCACAGATTGCACTGGCGGGCAGGAAGCCTGCTGCAATGAGGGCCCACGGTGGAGATAAAATATTATTTCCACTCCTTGTACAGTGAACCGCCGCCGCCCCCTCCCCTTCCCAACGCCAACTTCCACTTATTACCTTGCGCTAGGCAGTTCATCGCTTTATTCCCCATCTTCTCCACAACACCGATGCGCCCTCTCGTTTCCATTCCATCACATCGCCGCTTCTCTTTCCATCACGTCGCCGCCGCCCGCATTTGCCGACACAGGTCATGTCTGGGTCTGGGTGGGACGAACCCCAGGGGGGAAGCGTCAGCGTTCGACTCCAAAAGATCCCATTGCTGATCGTTACCACGAATCCATGGGGTGGGGTAATCTCCACTACCCATCGGTTGAGAACATAGTCGAGCGGGTCGATATCTTAAGCGCTGCTCGCCTTGCTGTCGGCATGGTTGGCATGCGTCGTGCCATTCGAGGGACCCCGAATCTACCGCTTGATGCGCCGGGCCTGCTCCACGCCGACGAATCCTCGTGGCCACATGATAGCGATGCACAAGTAAGAGTAACTAGATTCAGTATTCTGTTATATATATATATTGATCTCCTGTCTGTTTATGTTCTTGCAATCCACCGATCTCTCTGTCGAACACCTTGCATGCATCGACTTTTTAGATACAATATTTCCAAAAAATGAAGTTACTCCACCCATGACGCCTTTTAGGGTTTCGGTTTACGGACTTAGTTTTCCATCTTGTATGTGTTTATGATATATTCAAGCATAGTTATCCTTCTGTCGAACATCTAGTAGGCACATCATTTGTAACCAAACAATGTTCTTGCAATCCAGTGAGCATTCTGTCGAATACCATGCAATGACTTTTTAAATAGCAAAAATTGGAATGGAAAAGTTTTTGTCTAAGCAGGTGAACGGATCGTATGGGCACCTAGAGGGGGGGGTGAATAGGTGCTACTCAAATTTTAATTCTTTTTCAATTTAGGCTTGACACAAAAGGTAAATTCTCTAGATATGCAACTAAGGTGAATTTACCTATATGTCAACAAGCAAGCAAAGCAAGATACAATATATAAAGGCAATAAAGGATAGAGGTAACTGAGAGTGGAGCACGCGGAGACACGGATGTAATTCCCGTAGTTCCTTCCTTTTTAGGGGAAGTACGTCTACGTTGGAGGGGTGTGGTTGCCACAAAGGCCTAACCAACGCCACAAAGGCTCACCCTATTCTCCGGTGCAAGCTTCCGCCACAAAGGCCTAGCTCACTTTCCACTAAGGGATTCCTCAAGGCGGAACCGGCCTTTACAAAACTTGGGGCACAACTCCACAACTGAATTGGAGGCTCCCAAGCACCACAAAGATCTCAATCAACAAGTATCAAGATATCAATCACACAAACAAGGTCAAGGGACACAAGGGAACCCAAGACCAAAGGGCCCTCTAGCAAATGAGAGGGGAAATCAAATCGCTTCGGTGAGGATGTAGATCAAGGCCTTCTCCTTCGATTCTCCAAAGATCAAGAGCTTTGGTGGGTTGAGGGAGGAGATCTTGCGAATTTGGTGGCTCAAAATAAGGTGTTCTTCTTCATCAGCTCGAGCAGCTTGAGGTGGAAGAAGGGGAGGGGTATTTATACCCCCTCCCAAAATGTAGCCGTTGCTGACTTGGAGGGGCGGATTATCCGGCCAAAGTTGGACCGGATTATCCGGCTGGCCGGAATATCCGGCCCCTGGCCGGATTATCCGCCCCCCTATACTGGGTGACGCCGCGTCTGGTCCTTAGCCGAATTTGGGGTCGCCTCCGGGGGGGCGGATTATCCGGCCCCTGGCCGGAATATCCGGCCCCCTATACTGGGTGACGCCGCGCCAGGTCCTTAGCCGTTTTTCAGCCACTCCCCGAGGGGGCGGATTATCCGGCCACCCCTGGCCGGAATATCCGGCCTGGCATTTCTTCATCTGTCAAAACTGCACAGCTTAGCACACACTTAATATCCCTAATGTTGTTATCTAACACACAAAATCTGAGGGAAACAAAGTTTGCACTTTCAATCTCCCCCTTTTTGGTGTTAGATGACAACACTAGGATTTGCAAGAAAGATCGAATATTTCAAACAACAAATATTTGAGCAAGATAAAAGGCTCCCCCTAGATGTGTGCATCTTCACCAACAAGTTTAGAGGAGACATACCTTTGCATAGATAACTCAATCATTATGGAATTCCGAATATGATAATATGATATACCGGACAATAATTTCATAGCCATTTCACCAATAACCATGAGCTAAAAAATGAACAACGCATAATGATCCACATGGCATATAGAACATATAACATAGTCTCATACACCACACGGTAGCACATAAACGACACGAAGTTCAACCACACACAAAGTTCAACTTAAGACGAACGAAATAAGAAGAAACACAAGCGCCAAAGAATGATAAGCGCACAAGCTTGTGTTTCCACCCATGCAAATCCCGAAACACTCCTAATAGAACTACTTCTCCCCCTTTGGCATCAAGACACCAAAAAGGGAGAAGAGCGATGCTACACGTCCCGAGGAATCAATCCTCGAAGTCATCGAAGTCGCCGGTGTCCACATCATCATAATCTCCGCCATCACCCTCGTCATCTCCAGCATCTTCATCCTCCTCATCAAAGTCCTCCTCAGCCTCAAAGTCCTCCTCAGCCTCTGCACGAGCACCTCCGGTGGGAGCATCTGGAGCATCAAAGAGATGCTTCTGCATATCCACCCAGTTGTAGCGATCGGTGTTCCAGGCATTATAGGCCACAGGAGCAGTAGGAGTGGGATCGGCGGTCTGAGCACCACTGAGACGGTGAAGGATAAGCTGCTGAGTGTCCTGGATGCTCTTCCTCTCGACATAGGCCTGGTAGTTCTCACGGTGGATCTCTACCTTCATGCACAGAACATTCCGCTCAAACCAACTGAGCTTCCTCACCTCCCGAGACACAACAGATGCAGCAGCCCTCTGATCACGAGCAGTAGCACTAGACCTCGCATCAGCCATGAAAGTGTCAGGATATGCAGCTGAAGGAGCAGATGTCGCATTTCTCTTGATATACATCTTCTTGACCTTGTGCTCCACACAGTCATCATGAATATCATAGTCTCCAAGGACATGCTTAATGAGAAGCATGATGAAAGGAGCATATGGCACTGTGTTCCTCTGAACAATAGCATCCTTGATCTCATAGAAGATGAAATCCATCACATCAAGGGTAAAGTCCTCAGCAGGGTCAGTCGACATGGCACACTCATGAGCAAAAGCAAGTAGATCAACAAGAGAGGTGCGAATGGCATCATTGTTGCCACCACTAGGAGCAATGTTCTCCCTGAAAATGCGGACCAGCTGATCATAAAGCGGATGCAGCCCATGGATGAAGCCCACAACACCCGTGGAGTCATAGAGATCATACAACTTATCTTTGTCAGGCTTGGTCCCCGGGTTGTGAATACGGCGACCCACTGGAGTGTCTCCATCATACGCATACCCCAAGAGAGAGGCAAACGTAGTGAAGTTCGATGTACACTCATGCTCGCCGGTCATCCAGTTCATAGATTTCTGAGCATTTGGCAGGATCACAAGGGTAGCATAGAACTGCTTGATAAGACCGGGATTATAGTTGCACTGAATGTTGGCCAACCCCATCAAACCCAACTTCTCAACCACAGAAAGTGCTTCATCAAAATAAGACTTGCTACGAAGGTGATCAAAATCAATAGGATGCATCGGACGACAAGGGTTCTTGAATGGCTCATAAACATCACGAAAAATCCCCCACTGCTCCTCATTCTAGAAACCACGGTCCTCAATGTCTTCATCTCTTGCTGTGGCATACCAATTGTTGCGCCTCACAAGAATGTACTCGGCCTCGGGCATGCTCTTGTAGTTAGGACGTGGCTCTTTGCCTTTGCGACGACGGGCTTGAGCTTTGGCAACCTTGGCAGCTTTCTCCTTCTCAGCCTTTCTAGCAGCCTCCCTCTGGCGCTGACGGATTACAACCTCATCAACTAAGACTCCGTGTTCATCCGGAATAAACCGACGCTTGCGCTTCGGCACACTCGAACCACCTGAAAAAGAGAGGTGCAAGGATAGCATGGGGATAAGCGGATGCACACGAGTTACGGAAAGGATCAATGAATTATGTAGTATGAACAACAATCTTCACCAAAGTATCAAAGTGAAAGCAGCAATATATAAAAAAAATGCACTCCCAGGCCGGATTATCCGGCCAGGGGGCGGATAATCCGGTCACCCGGATATTCCGCCCAGGGGGCGGATAATCCGGCCCCTCGAGAAATTTTTCTAACAGTTGCTGCAACCTTCAATTTGATAGATCGGGGAAGACAATCATACAACATAGTTCATAGGAGAGGAAAACAACACCTAGAAGGCTAAAACACCAAGAACATGCTAGGGTAAAAAAAATCCTAGAGATAGAACAATACCAGCATCCATTGCGAAAACGGCTTGGTGAATGCCTTCTAGAAGAAGAAGAGAGCAACCTCCGACGAAATCCGGCCAAGGGGGTGGCCGGAGCTCCGGCGGCGGCGACGGGAAGGCGGCGGCGGCGGCAGGGAACTGCTGGAAGAGGTGGGGAAGGGACTGCCCTAGGGCAGCCCGACCCTGCCCCTTATATACCCAGGTGCCACTTGGGCCGGATTATCCGGCCAGGAGGGGGCGGATAATCCGGCCCCCCCTGGATATTCCGCCCAGGGGGGCGGATATTCCAGCCTGGGAACCAAAAACTGGCTAGCTCGAAATTTTCAAAAACAGATGTTGTTTTGATGAAAGATTTGAACTCGTGTGCATAGATAGATGTCTTGAGTGAGGAGGGCTTAGGTGAGAGAGCAATCATGGAGTGGTTCTCGGCACTTAACATTGCAAGAGCAAATTGACTAAAAATCCAATGCAAGTGCCTTCCCATATCAAAAAATAAGAAATAACATCGAGAGAGAACACCAAAACCTCAAATAAGATATGCAATGAATCAACTCTTCGAAAAGAAGAGGTCGGTGGCCGAAGCCACCATGTTTGAGTGTTATGGCATTGGACCGCGAAGATGTATCTTGAGTCCATAACCACTACTCGTCATTGAAGCTCATATATCATAAAATGATATTAAGAGAATGATATGATTACTATTGGCATTATGGGGGGAGGGATAGCCCAATTAATTAGGACCGCACTCCCCCTATTTCCATGCCCACACCTAAACCAAACATGCATTGAAATATAGGTGTATTTGCAAGATGTTCAAGCCACACTCCTTGAATCGATGATATTTAGCTCATTCCTCAAATATCCAAATCTTGCTTCATCAAGAGGCTTCGTGAATATATCGGCAAGTTGATCCTTGGTGCTCACATAAGCAAGCTCAATATCACCACGGGCAACATGATCTCTAATGAAATGATTCCGGATCTCAATATGCTTGGTTCTTGAATGTTGCACCGGATTATAGGCGATCTTGATAGCACTTTCATTGTCACATAAAAGAGGCACTTTGTCACAATTGACACCGTATTCCTTCAAAGTTTGCCTCATCCATAACAATTGAGTGCATCCACTTGCGGCGGCAATGTATTCGGCTTCGGCGGTGGAGAGAGATATACAATTTTGCTTCTTAGAAGACCAACACACCAAAGACCTACCAAGAAATTGGCAAGCTCCGGAGGTTGATTTCCTATCATCCTTGTCACCGGCCCAATCCGAATCCGTGAAGCCACAAAGAGAGAAATCCAAGCCTTTGGGATACCAAAGCCCATAAGTTGGGGTATGAACCAAATATCGAAAGATTCTCTTAACCGCCATAAGGTGGCTTTCTTTAGGAGCGGCTTGATACCTTGCACACACACCTACACTCAACAAAATATCGGGTCTAGATGCGCAAAGGTAAAGCAAAGAACCGATCATGGAACGGTATACCTTTTGATCCACATCTTTACCATTGGGATCAAGCTCAAGATGACATTTTGTGGCCATTGGTGTGGCGGCCCCATTTAGTTCCTTCATCTTGAACCTCTTGAGCATGTCTTGGACATATTTGGCTTGAAAAATAAAAGTCCCTTCTTTCAATTGCTTGATTTCAAAACCAAGAAAGAACTTCATTTCGCCCATCATAGACATCTCGAACCTATCGGTCATAAGCTTTGAAAATTCATCATTAAAAGCTTTGTTAGTAGAGCCAAAGATAATATCATCAACATATAGTTGGCATACGAAAAGCTCCCCATTGACCCTCTTAGTAAAAAGAGTGGGATCGATTTGCCCAACTTCAAACCCATGGTCTAGCAACAACTCCCTAAGGTGCTCGTACCACGCACGTGGGGCTTGTTTAAGGCCATAGAGTGCCTTATGGAGTTTGTAGACATGGTTCGGGAAGTTGAGATCCTCAAACCCCGAGGGTTGCTTAACATACACTTCCTCTTTCAATGGACCATTAAGAAATGCACTCTTAACATCCATTTGTTGCAACTTAAAGTTATGATGAGTGGCATATGCAAGAAGGATACGGATGGACTCAAGGCGAGCCACGGGAGCATAAGTTTCTCCAAAGTCAATTCCTTCAACTTGAGAGAAACCTTGAGCAACCAATCTTGCCTTGTTCCTCACAACAATTCCATGCTCATCTTGCTTGTTCTTGAAAATCCATTTTGTGCCAATCACATTCCGGCACTCCTTTGGCTTCTCTACTAACACCCATACATTATTGCGCTTGAAGTTGTTGAGTTCTTCATGCATAGCATCCAACCAATCCGGATCTTCAAGAGCTTCAAATACTTTCTTGGGTTCAACCATGGAGATATAAGCATGATGAGAGCTAAATTGTGCCAATTGACGCCGGGTCGACACTTTGCTTCTTAAATCTCCAATAACCCTCTCAAGGGTATGACCTTTAAGTTCCAAGTCCCTTTCAACTCTTTTCTTGCGACGGGCTTCGATCTCCTCATTAGACCTTGGAGGAGTCACTTGATCATCTTGATCATTTTGGTCCCCGTCTTGACCATCAACTTGACCTTGATCATCAATATCTTCATGAGTAGGTTGATCTTGGTCTTGTGAAAAATTGGGGGCGGTTGAGATAACCGGAGAGGATGGTGGTGCCCCTTCTTCTTTATGAAGGTCCTTGTCTTGTTCTTCGGTTGGTGCATTAGTTGCTTCCTTGGGAGAGGCTTGTTGAGCTTGTGAAGATGAAGGCTCCACTTGAGTAGAGCATAGTCCTTCCCGGTCGGCCACAAGGTGTCCCTCAATGGGGCGGAAAAATCCCACGCCCATTCTTCCTATGGCTTCTCGAGGTATTTCATCATCTACATCACAAGAAACAACATCTCGCCCCCCTTGGGAGCTATCATTCTCTTCGAATACCACACTACAAGATTCTTCAACACGTCCGGTGGACTTGTTGAAGACTCTATAAGTGTGGGATTCGGCACCATAACCAACAAAAATACCTTCTATTGCTTTCGGATCAAATTTACCTAAACGAACTCCTTTTCTTTTAAAGAAACACTTACACCCGAAAACCCGGTAGTAGGAGATGTTGGGCTTGCTCCCGGTGAGTATTTCATATGGAGTCTTGTTTAGGCCTTTGCGGAGGAAGAGCCGGTTTGAAGAGTGACAAGCCGTAGAGATAGCTTCGGCCCAAAAGTTGTATGGAGACTTAAACTCCGCCAACATGGACCTAGCCATATCCATAAGAGTCCGGTTCTTCCTTTCGGCTACACCATTTTGTTGAGGAGTATATGCAGCGGAATATTGATGACGAATCCCCTCATCACTGAGAAATCCATTTAAGGTGTAGTTCTTGAACTCCGAGCCATTGTCACTTCTAATTGCCAAAATAGTTTGCCCATGTTGACGTTCAACTTCCTTGGCAAAGTCGATGACGGTTTGTTGAGTCTCACTCTTATGCTTGAAGAAGTAGACCCAAGTATATCTTGAATAGTCATCAACAATCACCAAACAATATTTCTTCCCACCAAGACTTGCATGAGAGGGAGGACCAAAGAGATCCACATGAAGGAGCTCCAAGATCCTCTTGGAAGAAATGATAGTCTTGCTTGGGTGGGGAGAATCATGCATTTTTCCTAGAACGCAAGCCCTGCAAACACGATCTTTGGCAAAAGAAACATTCTCTTTTAGTCCGAGTATGTGGCCACCCTTGTGAAGGCTTTGCAAAGTTCTCATATTGACATGGGATAAACGGCGATGCCAAAGCCAACCCACACCGGCCTTTCCAAATAAACACATTGCACTTGTAGTGGTTTTCCCCGAAAAGTCCACCACATACAAGTTATTTTCAATGTGTCCAACGAAAGCGACCTTTAGAGACTTGCTCCACAAGAGTACCACAATATCATTATCAATGAAGACGGCAAAGCCCATCTTACCAAGTGCACGAACTGAAAGTAAATTATAACCTAGGGTCTCAACAAGCATGACGTCCACAAGGGAAATATCCGGTGCGACCACCACCTTGCCAAGACCCAATACCTCGGATTGTGACATATCTCCATAAGTGACGGTTATATGATTGTCATTCGGCCTCATCTCCGTCATAATCTCCTAGCTTCCGGTCATATGACTTGTGCATCCACTATCAAGCACCCATTTTGATCCACCGGAAGCATAGTCCTACAAGAGATCATTGCTTGGTTTTAGGTCCCCATTTTTCAATGGGTCCTCTTTTGTTAGCAACAAGGGTCTTTGGAACCCAAATAGACCAAGCAACAAGGCCATCATGTGGACCAACATATTTTGCATAAACATCACCATAATAATCACGAAATAAAACATAGTGAGGGTTAGCAATTCCCGCATGATCATCATGAGTGGCTTTGCCACTCACAATAGGATCCTTCTTTGCTTGAGCGGGCTTGGCCTTATTTTTCTTGTTGTTCTTCTTCTTCTTCTTCTTCTTTGAGACATAGCCAATCCCCGTTTTATCACCAAATGCCTTTTGCTTACTCAAAAGGTCATTCAAGTTTTTCTCACCTATGGGAATGGAGGACTTGGCAAGCTCATCTTTCAACCTAGCATTTTCTTCAATAACATTTGCATGATCACAAGTAGAAGTAGAAGAACTAGGCACATTATTCTTAGTCAATTGAATTTGAAGTTGTTCATGTGACTTGGTAAGAATAGAGTGTTCACTTTTCAAGGCCTTGTGAGCCTTGTCAAGATCTTCTAAATCCTTAACAAGTATATCATGACCAACACCAAATTCAACCTTTTCCTTTTTAAGCATTTTTACTTTAGCACGAGCATGATCACGCTCTTTAGTGAGTTTGGAAACCACTTCATTATTAGCTTCCTCAATGGAATCGAGCTTCTCTTCAAGAGTTGCTCGTTCCTCTTGCTCTTCTTCAAGAGACTCGGTTAGTGAGGCAATATCTTGAGCATATTCTCTTTCAAGCCTCATTTGTTCATCTAGTTTTTCAAGAGTTTTACCATATTGGCTCAATAGACGTTCAAAGTGAATCTTATGAACACCATCTACACTAGACACATAATCATCAAAAGCAACAATTTCTTCCTTTACTCTAAGACTAGCAAGATCATTCAAGGAAGCATCATTTGTCTTAGAGGAAGAGAAAGATGTGGGTGATACCTCGGAAGATTTGGCCATAAGGCACTTGACATTCTTGACAAGAGAGTCCTCATTGGGGGATTCAAAGAGTGATGTTGAGGAAGTGGAGGTGGTTGCCATTGCGGCCATCTCACTAGTTGTAGTTTCTTCTTCTTCACTCTCACTTGCGGAGTACTCTTCTTGAGTCAAGAACACAAACTTCGGTTGTTTCTTCTTTGGTCCACCCTTCTTCACAAATGGCTTCTTGGATGGTGACTTGGTCTTGCTTTTGAAGATGAGCTTTCCACCATGGTCTTCTCTCTTCTCATAAGGGCACTCGGCAACAAAGTGAAATCTATCATTGCAATTGTAGCAAGTCCTCACCCTTTGACCATTGTTGTCATTCCTTTGATAGCCACTTGACTTGCTTCTTCTTTGATTGTCTTCTTTAGCCTTGTGTGGATCAACCCAAAAGGTTTTTCCATAGAAGGCCATGTGCTCATTGTACTCATGCCTTATATCCTCGGGACACATCTCTAGTCTTGCTTCAATATTCGCTTGAAGAGGAACCTCTTTATCAACCACACTTGCTTTCAATGCAAGATTAGAGCTTCTTTGCATTCCTATGGCACGGGCACGGGCATCTTCCGCATTTTGTGCGGAAACCTTGTAGGCTTGAATCTCTTGCATCACTTGATTGGAGGTCATCTCATTGAAGTTGTGCTTTCCTTGAACACTCTTCACATCCGCGGGCTCATATGGAGTGAGAGCAAGAATGTACTTCATCTTGATCCACTCATCATCAATATGGTGAGCACCGAGGTTCTTGAAGGTGGTAGCAATAGCCTTGAGTCTTCTATACATCTCTTGATGATCCTCACCATCCATCATGAAGAAACCCTCCGCTTGATTTGAGAAGGCAATATATCTTGTTTTCTTCATGCTCTCGTTGCCAACAAAGACGTCGGAGAGTCCTTGCCAAGCTTCTTTGGCGGTGGAGAAGTGTTGGATGTGAGGCAAGTCCTTGGATCCCACGGCGACTTGAATCATGTGAAGAGCGGTAGCATTGAGTTGGCTATCGACCGTCTCTCTTCTTGTCATGTTGTGGGGATCCACGGCCTTGAATCCTTCCTCAACGATCCTCCAAAGCTCGATGCAAGAACTGCGCATATGAGAGATCATTTGATATTGCCATTGACCAAAGTTTAATGCATCAAGCTTAGGCGGATCACCTCTATGGTTAATATGAGGATGAGGAACCGGCGGGTCGGGTGAATACCAATGCGGGTATTCACCTTTCCCGTCGGCCTTGGTGGAAGACTTAGCATCGCCATTTTTGTCGGCACCCTCCTCATCTATCCCCACATTCTCCACTTGTGGAGTAGCGGGTTTTTCCGGAGGTGGAGAAGCATTAGCAGCTTTAGCTTGCATGAGTTGCGCCATCATTTCACGCAACTCACTTATTTGAGATGTCATGGAAGCCATGGATGATTCCAAAGATTTGAACTCACCCATGGAAACTTGACCCGAGCCCTCACTAGGTGAAGTTTCCATACTCTTAGGCGGTTAAGCCCGAAATAAGAGCCGAGGCTCTGATACCAATTGAACGGATCGTATGGGCACCTAGAGGGGGGGGTGAATAGGTGCTACTCAAATTTTAATTCTTTTTCAATTTAGGCTTGACACAAAAGGTAAATTCTCTAGATATGCAACTAAGGTGAATTTACCTATATGTCAACAAGCAAGCTAAGCAAGATACAATATATAAAGGCAATAAAGGATAGAGGTAACCGAGAGTGGAGCACGCGGAGACACGGATGTAATTCCCGTAGTTCCTTCCTTTTTAGGGGAAGTACGTCTACGTTGGAGGGGTGTGGTTGCCACAAAGGCCTAACCAACGCCACAAAGGCTCACCCTATTCTCCGGTGCAAGCTTCCGCCACAAAGGCCTAGCTCACTTTCCACTAAGGGATTCCTCAAGGCGGAACCGGCCTTTACAAAACTTGGGGCACAACTCCACAACTGAATTGGAGGCTCCCAAGCACCACAAAGATCTCAATCAACAAGTATCAAGATATCAATCACACAAACAAGGTCAAGGGACACAAGGGAACCCAAGACCAAAGGGCCCTCTAGCAAATGAGAGGGGAAATCAAATCGCTTCGGTGAGGATGTAGATCAAGGCCTTCTCCTTCGATTCTCCAAAGATCAAGAGCTTTGGTGGGTTGAGGGAGGAGATCTTGCGAATTTGGTGGCTCAAAATAAGGTGTTCTTCTTCATCAGCTCGAGCAGCTTGAGGTGGAAGAAGGGGAGGGGTATTTATACCCCCTCCCAAAATGTAGCCGTTGCTGACTTGGAGGGGCGGATTATCCGGCCAAAGTTGGACCGGATTATCCGGCTGGCCGGAATATCCGGCCCCTGGCCGGATTATCCGCCCCCCTATACTGGGTGACGCCGCGTCTGGTCCTTAGCCAAATTTGGGGTCGCCTCCGGGGGGGGGCGGATTATCCGGCCCCTGGCCGGAATATCCGGCTCCCTATACTGGGTGACACCGCGCCAGGTCCTTAGCCGTTTTTCGGCCACTCCCCGAGGGGGCGGATTATCCGGCCACCCCTGGTCGGAATATCCGGCCTGGCATTTCTTCATCTGTCAAAACTGCACAGCTTAGCACACACTTAATATCCCTAATGTTGTTATCTAACACACAAAATCTGAGGGAAACGAAGTTTGCACTTTCAGCAGGGTCTCACCTACACTCCCATACTTTTTTGAATTTGACTTTTTTATATCTCTCAAACTATGTAATATACAGATTTCAAACTTTGCAGATCGCTGTAATATTACAACTAGAATGTGGGAAAAATATTTTTGATTTTTTGTGTGAAATTTAACTTATTCAAATATTTAAAATTCAACAAAAATTGTTTTAAAAAGTATATATATAGTATAATAAGAATCCCCAACTATTTTTCCCACATTCTATCTCAAATATTTGAGTAAACTTCAAAGTTTCAGATTCAAATGTTATATAGAGTGAGAGATACAAAAAAGAGAAGTTGTTTGAGAGGGAAAAAAAGACTAGCACGTATCTTGATGCACCTATTAACAGTTCACATAGAGGGTACAGCTGAGGCAGTGCTCAGAAAATGCTGTACAACTGTTACTCTGCCCACGACCGCTCTTTTTGTAACGATTTACCTATATAGTTTTCCATCTATTCAAGCAAACTTTTCCTTCTGTGGAACACCTTAATTTTTACTAAGTTTCCAAACAAATTCAATTGCAGGGCATTGACGCCCTCTTCATGCCGTTAAACAAGAGGATGCTTAAAGCACACGTGCATTGCAATGACTCCGATGGAAGAGGGCATTGGGTAGGAAGTAACGGTGACTGGATGGCATTACTCATGAATAACGGCCTCCTGAAGATCCGCCACATGTACAGAGAAGTGACTCTGCCTCTCCCATTACTGGCTCATATTGGAGTTTTCCCCAGGTTTCGAACATGCATGTTTTCGTACAAGCAGTGTGAGTTACAGCTTCTGAAGATAAAGATTACAAAGACCCCTTACAAGGAAAAATGCAGTGATCAGTGGCATTATGAAGCAATCGTGATCTTTGACAAACTGATCGCCTATGTAGACAGTCAACAAGACAACGGCTGGGTCATCCTCAAAAATTACCACCTTGCACCTCGCAGGTATGTCGACGCATGTGCAATTCATCTATTCGGTGATCGCACAGATTTGTTCCGCGTGTACGCGATTACAGAACCACGAGGAGATGTTCTGGTTTGGGAACCACATACTTGGGGTGAGTTATGCCCTCTTTCTATCTGAATTTACAGGTAGTTCTACTTGCTTACTGCATTGTTGTATTGTGGCTTATCTTCTTCCGTACGCAGGCACAGATGAAGGCCCGCGTCTAATACTTGCCCCGAACATCGAGGATCCAGTTGCAGGGAATGCGGCTGAAGGCGCTGCAGTTGCTGGCGATGCGGCTCAAGCCGCTGCAGTTGCTGGCGATGCGGCTAAAGGAGATGCATTTCCTGCCGATCCGGATGAAGACGTTGAAGAAGTTCTAGTGCCTAATTCACAAACTACCTGGTTCTTGGCATCCAATACCTACCATTATGGCAATTTCGATCTACTTTGGATTCAGATAGATGGTGATAGAAACAGCAATGCTCCTGTAGAGTTTGAAGATGGGATACGGTTGAGCACTTATCCTAGTCTACGGTGCCACGTTTTCGCAAGGCATCCCTTTAATCTTCGCCCGGAAGCCGAAGATTGATACGTCTCAAACGTATCTATAATTTTTGATGCTCCATGCTTGTTTTTACACCATTTGCCTATTGTTTCGTTACACTTAGTGGCACTTTTATGCATTTTCCGGAACTAACCTATTAACAAGTGCCACAGTGCCAGTTTCCTGTTTTCTGCTGTTTTTGTGTTTCAGAAGTGATACACAGGAAATATTCTCGGAATTGGACGAAACAAGTTCCTGAAGTCTTATTTTACCCGGAAGCTTCCAGAGATCCGAAGAGGAGTAAGAGGTGGGCCACAGGGGCCCCACACACACAGGTGGCGCGGCCAGGCCCCTGGCTGCGCCAGCCATGTGTGAGGAGGCCCTGGCCCTCCTCTGACATCTCCCCTTCGCGTATAAGAAGCCTCGGGACGGAAAACCCTAAAGGATTCGGCAATTTTCCAGAAACAGTTCCGCAGCTCCGCCGCCGCCGTCGACGAATTTCGGGGGACAGAAGTCTCTGTTCCGGCACCCTGCCGGGACGGGGAAGTGCCCCCGGAGCCATCTCCATCGACCTTGTTCAGTCATGTTATATTGTTGGGAGTGTGTCCACTAGTGAAAGTATGATCCCTAGGCCTTGTTTCCAAGCTTTGCATACCGTTTACTTGCTATTTTGTTACTTGTTTACTCGCAGCGATATTTATTTCACATCACGTTTGCTACTTATAATCATCTATACCACTTGTATTTCACTATCTCTTCGCCGAACTAGTGCACCTATACATCTGACAAGTGTATTGGGTGTGTTGGGGACACAAGAGACTTTCTGTATCGTAATTGCAGGGTTGCTTGAGAGGGATAGCTTTGACCTCTTCCTCCCTGAGTTCGATAAACCTTGGGTGATCCACTTAAGGGAAACTTGCTGCTGTTCTACAAACCTCTGCACTTGGAGGCCCAACAAGTGTCTACAAGAATATAAGTGCGTAGACATCAAGCTCTTTTCTGGCGCCGTTGCCGGGGAGGTAAGGTAAAAGGTACTCGCATCCTCCTGTGTGAGTGCTCGGAGTTATTTCCTTTAGATTCTGCAATTACATCTTTTTGTTTCTTGTTTTTATTTTCACTAGTTAGGCTTAATGGAAAACAATGAGTTCTTTAGTCTTTTTCTTGAGTTTAGATATGAAGTGTTTGAAGAGAAAATTGAAAAACCTTTGGAGCTTAATTTGCATGCTAATAGTGTTGTTAGTATGAATGCTTTGAACACCGTTATTGCTAATGATATAGAAAAGTCTAAGCTTGGGGAAGCTGGTTTTGTTAAGCATGATATTTTTAGTTCCCCAGCTTTAGTGGAGAAAGTTTGCTCTGATAATATTTTATCTTCCATGTGTGATGTTCCTTCTTATGATGATATGTTTGAAGAATATGCTTTGCGTAATAGTTGCTCTCTAGCTTGTGATGATACTAAACCTCTAGTTTATGATGGTTATAATGATGGGTATAATATTTTCAGTTCACCTACTATTGAGGATAAAATTAGTTATGATTACAATATGCCTCCTATTTATGATGATTATGGTGATGAGAATAATTATTCTGTTGAATCTGCTCCTACTACTATTGTTCTTGTGGTGAGTATTAATTCTTTTATGCATGTGGCTCATGATAGGGATGTTTTATGTGATAGTTATATTGTTAGTTCTATTCATGATGCTACTGAAAGTTATTATGAGAGAGGGAAACATGGTTTGATGGATCTCAACAATATTAAGTTTCCCCTCTTTATGTTGCAAATCCTGAAGTGGCACTTGCTTTATCTACCCATGCTTGCTACTATGTGCCTTGTTGATTTATTTTCTTACAAGATTCCTATGCATAGGAAGTGGTTCAGATATAAATGTGTTTCACATTTGATTTTTGATGCTCTCTATTGCTTTAAGTTCCTATATGGCGCCTTTGCCTCAAGCTCTTATATGGCGCCCACATGAGCATCTTTGTAAATTACTGCGCCTAGCTCAAAGGCGTTAAAGAAAAGCACTCTTGGGAGATAATCCAATGTTTTTACTTTCAGTACTTTTTCTTTTATTTGAGTCTTGGAAGTTATTACTACTGTAATAACCGCTCCTTATCCTTTTTATTTCGTTTTTGTGCCAAGAGAAGCCTCTAATTTGAGTGAGGTAAAGATTTGGGGATGTTGCTGTCCTGAAACTGTTTTCGGTGCTGCACCGTAAAAATTCGTATAAATTCTCTATATATCTTTTGGACCTGCGATTTCTTGTGCATATGCCCCAGGTTATATCCAAACTTTCATTAGTTGAACACTTTTTGATTTGAGCAACAGAAAACCCCTCAAAAATTCGACCTTTGTCAGCTGTTCTGTTTTGACAGATTTCTGCCAATATTTGTGTTTGCCGCTTTATCGCTTTCTTTTTGAGTTCTTTCTATCACGGAACTTTTGGGGAAGTTGCTACAGTAGTATATGCTATATATGTGGTGGTTTTGGGTTGAAACCTGATGCAAAAAGAGGTTGATTCAATGCTATGCTTACACTAATGTTGCTAATAGATTTGTGTTTAGTTTTGTATGAAGGAAGTTTTCAAGTGTAGGGATTGGAGAATGATGAGATGAGTTGAAGAATGGACAAAAGCTCAAGCTTGGGGATGCCCATGCATCACCCCAAGAAATATCCAAGAAGTACAAGCGTCAAAGCTTGGGGATGCCCCCGAGGCACCCCTTCTTCATCGGCAAAAATCATGTCACCTTTCAAGACACTATATTTTTATTGCTTCATGCACTATGTGTTTTTCTTGGAGCGTCAGTTGTTTTTGTTTTCAGTATTAGTTTAGTTTTGTTTGCTGCAATAAATGGATAGATCACATCATGTTTCTTTTGGAGGAGATGAACTCGTTTTTCATTTGCCAAGAACACTCTAGTTTTCACTCTTATCGTTCACCGAGTGTTCTTCTTTTTCTGCTACTGCTTTTGGTTTTTGTTTTCGCCTTGATTTGCGTTCAGATCTTGTCATATCTTTTCATCAAGGTGTATTTTTGCCTCTGATCTTTATTGGTTTTCATCAAAAGAGGTGTCTATAAAAGTTTCAAATGGTGTTGGAAAAGAGAAAAAGCTTTGTGCAAAATAGTGGTACAAGAAGGAGCTTGTGTAGACTGCGGCTTAGGATTTTTCATGTCATGCTTGATGTCTTTTTGATAGTATGCTTAGTGGTTTTGCTGTAGCATGACTTGTCTCAAATAACTGAGATTGCTTAATGAGCCTTTGAAAAAATCATGCGTTGTTTTAATTATTTGGAAGCATTATTTTGGTTTTCTCCTTGATGCTTTATTTGGGTTGACTTGGCGCATGCTCACACATGTTTTGACTCTTACAAAGTCGCCAATAGCCTATATGATCATTTAGTTTTTGACTTTGGATGCCATCTTATGCTTCTTTTAATGTCGCTTTGTCGCTTTGCATGATTATGGCCATTATTGCTCTCTTAGTTGGTCGCTCCCAGTCTTTTGCTAGCCCTCACCTTGTACTGAGTATGAGCTCTACTCGTGCATCCAACTCCTAAAAGCCAAAGTTTTCCATTGTGTCCACCATACATACCTACTAGCAATTTGCTATTCCAAGTAAATTTGACTTGCTTTTATTTTCTCTTCAAATTAAACTCTTACCAGTGTTATGCGAAATTCGGTTAGTAAAGCTCTCACGAACCGGAAGGCACACTTTACTTTTTCCTGTTCTTAAAAATTTGACATTGTGGTCTCTTATGTTGAGTTGTTATGCTTGCAAGTTGTAAGTTGGATTCTAGCCCAGCCATGCTGTCATGGGGCAAGCTTTCAACATTGCACTTCTTTTTGAGTTGATATCGTGATCTTTTGTTTATGGATGCCCGCGGTGTGAAATGAATTGGGAATCTTGTGAGGATCATGGAGTTTGTATATGTGTTAGGGAAACGCCGGGCCGCCAATCTAAGCCATGCATAATTCATGGTGGAAATTTGCAGCATACCCATGGTGAACATTCGACGACGCATCTCACAATAAAAAGCTAAACAATATAGCAAATAAAAGAGATGTCGAGGTGTTCATTGTCTGCTTGTCCTGTCATTTTGGTGTGGGCTTGTTCCATGTCATCGGGCACAGAGGTACCCCGTTGGCGGTTCTCAATGATACACATATATTTACAATGACAAGAGCCTTGCTTGGGACTCTAAGTAAAGTAGCATGGTTTGGGTACTCGTATTCACGGGACACGAGGTTTTCAACTTATGATTTGTCAAGCATATGCATCAT
Source organism: Dactylis glomerata (assembly GCA_007115705.1). Taxonomy (NCBI): domain Eukaryota; kingdom Viridiplantae; phylum Streptophyta; class Magnoliopsida; order Poales; family Poaceae; genus Dactylis; species Dactylis glomerata. Next base: position 2,742,342 of record QXEO01000184.1, read on the forward strand.
AATTGTTCTCGCATTAACTTTAACCATTCAAGATGCTTATGATGGGGGCAATGAGAGCTCAAAGCCGGTAAGTACCATAATTTTTGAAGGTTATAAAACTTGCAATCACTGCTTCCCTCTGCGAAGGGCCTTTCTTTTACTTTTATGTTGAGTCACCACCTTCTTTCTTTATGCACCATTAAGAGAGCATAGTTGTCATTCTTAGTGTGATATGCATTGTCCCAAAGTTCATTGATTGACTCATATTGTTGGTTTCACTTGTTCTTAAATTATTTGTATCTAGTCGCCCTCTTAAACTTTGAGGTGTCCTATGCATTTATGTTTTGCTCTCTTTGAAGGACAAGCTGAAAACCATTTGTATGTTTTTCCTTATGATTTGAACACACATTTGACTTTCATTGTTTCATTATCATGATCTTTTGTTTGTGTTCATTTGCATGTTTACAACATGGTTGCTAAGTTCTTATTGTCATGATTATATCTTTCATGCCCATGTTTTAAGTTTTTATGATCCCAGCTCACATTGCTTACATAGATGATCAAGATTGTGTAGGTGCATGTCACCTCAAAAATTATTCTTTTGTTATCACTTACCTACTCGAGGACGAGCAGGAGTTAAGCTTGGGGATGCTTGATACGTCTCAAACGTATCTATAATTTTTGATGCTCCATGCTTGTTTTTACACCATTTGCCTATTGTTTCGTTACACTTAGTGGCACTTTTATGCATTTTCCGGAACTAACCTATTAACAAGTGCCACAGTGCCAGTTTCCTGTTTTCTGCTGTTTTTGTGTTTCAGAAGTGATACACAGGAAATATTCTCGGAATTGGACGAAACAAGTTCCTGAAGTCTTATTTTACCCGGAAGCTTCCAGAGATCCGAAGAGGAGTAGGAGGTGGGCCACAGGGGCCCCACACACACAGGTGGCGCGGCCAGGCCCCTGGCCGCGCCAGCCATGTGTGAGGAGGCCCTGGCCCTCCTCTGACATCGTCCCTTCGCGTATAAGAAGCCTCGGGACGGAAAACCATAAAGGATTCGACAATTTTCCAGAAACAGTTCCGCAGCTCCGCCGCCATCGCCGACGAATTTCGGGGGATAGAAGTCTCTGTTCCGGCACCCTACCGGGACGGGGAAGTGCCCCCGGAGCCATCTCCATCGGTCTCCATCGCCGTCTCCGCCGTCTCCATCGACCTCACCGCCATCTCCATCAACCTTGCTGTCTCCTATGATGAGGAGGGAGTAGTTCATCCCCGGGGCTGAGGGCTCTACCGGTAGCTATGTGGTTCACCTCTCTCTCCCATGATGTGATCTTTATGTGATCGTGAGCTTTGTATCATGTTGAACAAGTACATGTTATTATTCAGATATTTTGTGTACTCTAGTGATGTTATTAAAGTAATCTATTCCTCCTGCTATGGTGTAACGGTGACAGTGCGTGCATCATGGTGGTACTTGGTTTAGGCTATGATTATGATCTCTTGTGGATTATGAGAATAATTATTGCTATGATAGTTTGAGTGATCTATTCCTCCTTTCATGGTGTAATGTTGACAGTGTGTGCACCGTGTTAGTACTTGGTTTAAGTTGCAATGATTTCTATCTTGAATTGTGATTTGATTTGGATATCTCTATGAGTGGTGTTTGTCAAGTACTTGATGAACTTTAAGGGGTGCTTCTGTAGCCACTACACAATGATTAGTGTTATTCAATAGGAGAGTAATTCAGAGTGCCTTAGCAAAGAGAAGTTATTTGTTCAGTCATGTTATATTGTTGGGAGTGTGTCCACTAGTGAAAGTATGATCCCTAGGCCTTGTTTCCAAGCTTTGCATACCGTTTACTTGCTATTTTGTTACTTGTTTACTCGCAGCGATATTTATTTCACATCACGTTTGCTACTTATAATCATCTATACCACTTGTATTTCACTATCTCTTCGCCGAACTAGTGCACCTATACATCTGACAAGTGTATTGGGTGTGTTGGGGACACAAAAGACTTTCTGTATCGTAATTGCAGGGTTGCTTGAGAGGGATAGCTTTGACCTCTTCCTCCCTGAGTTCGATAAACCTTGGGTGATCCACTTAAGGGAAACTTGCTGCTGTTCTATAAACCTCTGCACTTGGAGGCCCAACAAGTGTCTACAAGAATAGAAGTGCGTAGACATCAAAGATCCTGTTGATGGTCCAGTGTGGATCAGGTAGGAGCATCTGCATGGGCTTTCAGTATTTCTTGGAATCAACAACCCAATCTTCCACCGAGAACCCTGTTCTGATGTTGGAAGAGCTGGTCCATCTGCTGGACAAGGCATGTCCTTGTTACAAGAAGACTGTGTGTTTGTTGCATACCATCGAGCCCGTCCCTACACCCAGAGGCCAGTGCCAGAATGGAGCCGTATACACATGAATGGAGGAGCTCCGGCAATAGGATCAGAACTGATATACGGACCCACTTATTACAATGAGTGGGAGGCGCCAATGTGGATCTTCCCAACAATGCCTGGGGCTCCCCCAACTCATCATTGGGAATAGCCAGAAGACTAGTTACCTTGAAGTGTTCTACTTTTAAACTTTAGTTAACGAACACTAGTATGATGATGTGTAATGACTCTGTGATTGATTATCTGCTTGTAACAGACATATTTTGTTGTGTTATGTTTATCTGTATGACCAAGAAATGGAATAATCTTCTGTTGTTTGGATTTGCTAAATTGACATATTTTGTCGTGTTATGATTATCTGTATTTTGCTGTTACTTAAAAGCTAGGTACGGCCAATTCCCCCTCTAGCCTTCTCGGGAAGCTGTCATGTTCCCTCTGTTCTTTGCAAGATTCAGAAAATGCACCATTTTTGTTGATTTTTATGTGCTAGTTTTCATGCAAAGCATAGCTGTTCAGTTGGTGGATTTGCTAAATTGACATGATCTAAGTACTCCAGCATCAAAAAATAGTAAATTAGTTAATGATACACACATAGTTGACATCGACTGAAAGTTGACAGTACTGAACCTATATGCTGATCACACAAAAATTGTGCAATGTTTGAGAAGTGATTTGCTCAAGCATGGAAGGGCACATGAGCCAGCAGTCAGACTGACCATCTACTTGGCAATATAATATCTACTGTATCACATCAGAGAAATGAGAGAAATGTTCAAGGAATTGGTGTCCAGTAATATTTCACAGAAATCATGGAACTACTCAAGAACCATAACCACCAGTAGATATTCATACACGTCATAGAACAGGACAAGAAACACAATCGGAAGCAGAACAGTCTACTTGTCAAGAAGGAGAAGCAGATGAGGATACCTGGCAAAAAGATGCCGCAGATAATCACATTTGTAATGCTACAGTTGACAGAAAGGTTGATGATCATAACTAAGTTCAGGACATAGTAGAGCAAGAGGATGATGCTGTCCTGGAACATGATAATCTGCAATTCACCAGAGAGCAAGAGCAACATAATAGAATCCAGCGTTATATGTGCATATTCAGAGAGTATTCATCGTATATATTCAAATTCAGAGAGAATTCAGATTTTGCATACCTGTTACTTCTCCATTTCTCTTAGAGCTGCTGGAATTGATGGAAGGCTGAGAACAACCACCATTTCTCCAGTACGAGAACAAACTCCGCATGATCACTGGCTTCCGCCCCAACTTCTCCAGCACGAGAATAGCCTCCTCCAGATCTTCCCAGTTCCCGATCCCGATCTTGCCAGATCCGCAGCGAGGAGAACCCGCTTTCAACCTCGAGGCCATGTCCCCTGCGCGGTGCTAGCAGCGCTATGGTACTCTAAGATCTCGGTAGGCGAGCGGGAGCAGGAGCTTGAAGAACAATGGGGGGAGAAGAGAAAGGTTATGTGGACGAGGTACGCCACTTGGCAGCCACGGTGGCAAACCAGTAAAGGGGTATCCTGCCAAGTGGAGCGCCGAGTCGTCACTGTGACGGAGATATTTGTGTTCAAACGATTTCAACCGGTATTATTTGGGCTATTCGAATTTGACCCTGAAATGACCCTCTCAGTAATTGACACCATCAACTTGCGATACCGCGATGTGATTGCAGCGAAGAAAGGCACCTGTGAGCCTATGCCAAACAACTTGGTGACCGCAAACTGAATGGGCCGGGAAGATGCTCCAATGCGGCATGTTTGCGAAACATCGCTATAAGCGATGGAAAGGAGCTCCCCTCTACACGGGGCCGTGAGGAAACCAGCTACCCTCGGCTGGGCCAGATATGTTGTTGATTAATCTTAATGCCTGCCACCTCATCCAGCCCAGCCCAGGAGCTGAATGTACTAGCTAGCACAACTACCGAGCCTAATTAGCTAGCCCAGGTTTCCTTCAAAAAAATTTAGCTAGCCCAGGTTCCCTAAAAAAAATAGCTAGCCCAAGTTAACGCTTGTTGGTTTCTGGGACGGTACAACGAACGAGCTTATCAACACAATCGACTCAAATCTAAACTAAGAATATTGCTTGAGGTCGTGATGGTCACAAAATCATGGTACGTAAAAAAACCAAATTTTGTACGTCAAAAAAAATCGGGTTCGTGGTTCCTTTCATCGCTAAGAAACCGACGTCAGCGAGAAGAGTCCCAAAAAATCACGAGACAGCCTAGATAGCCAGACTTTGTCCAAAAAGGCCGGCCATCTCCAACCATCCCCGGCGATTCACCTCGCCATGGTCAAAAGAAATTCCTCTCGCCACGCCGGCTCCCGGAAGTGCATGCGAGCAGAGGCCAGGTTCCTATGTCGGCCTACCGCCTTATTGGCTCCCGGCGGTTCGAGCTGGCCAGATCCTTTAGGCGCGAAGGTTTGCCAGCCTTGGCTCCTGGCAATTTGAGCTCTCCGGGGTCAGCGTCATCAGATCTTATCTCTGTCGCAAACAACTCCTCGCTGTCCCGAGGTACCGCCTGCGCTGCTGCTGCTCCACACCGGGTGGTGCCGATCGATGCCACTCGGGGAAAAGGAGAAACGTGGCAACCGCAGGCTAGGAGATGACAGGACGGCGAGGGATCACATCGCCGGCGCACGCTGGGAAGTGGTCGGCTGAAGTTGGTTACCATGCGGGACACTGGTTGCTAGGGATTGGCGTTGGTGTGGAATCGGCAATAGAGGATTGAAGGCAGAAGCTTAGGGCTGAGGCGCTGGCTCGCTGGAGGCTGAGGCCTGAGTGTTGCTGTCTTGGGAAGAAGGGGAGTAGGGGATTACGGGAGTTGGACATGGGGCTTATCATACTAATTACTTCCACTATTTATATTTAAGAATTTGTAGACATTACTTGTTCGGTTTCTTCCCACCCTGACAGACCAGATGACTCCTAAAAGGTACTCCCCATCTTGCTGTTACCGATCGGTCGATCTCCGGCGAGCGGCGATGCCTCCCTCAGCTGGCGGGGAATACAAATTGCCGGCATGGCGAGGCGTCGCAGAGGTGGTAAGCAGGACGGCGGCCTGCATACTTGGGACTCCTCGACGCTGGACTCTGGTTGCCGGTGACAGCAGCTCGTCCCCACGGGTGAGTCCTGCAGCTCCTCCACATTGTGAACTCTTCCTCGAGCCTCTCCACACGCTGACAGTATGGAGGCAAGTTTTGAGAACAAGGATCACAACTTCTTGGACAGAGATCACCAGATTTGCTCATGTGACCGTGTACTTTAACCTGATACGTGCCTAGAGTAATTTATAATTATGCTTTGTGATGAAACAGATTGTACTCACCAACTCACCAATCTGTGATTTCACTTCATGCACGAGTCATTTTTTACTAGCTATAAATCTGATGATAATTTCATTTTCTTGATAAATTATATGATTGGTTTTTTCTTAAAATTTTAAATTAGATGTACTTTGCTGCTCGTTTTCTCCAGAAACCAAAATGGCAAGTGAGGTTTACATTATGTACGTGAAGTTAGATAGTTTTCAGGCCATATAGATAACTGTATCCAGAAGTATCATGATTAGCTTGATGCATCTGGTCATATCTATTGTCCTGCAAACGATGTTGCTCCTGTCAGAATTTTTGTGACATCAAGGTGCGAGCAAAGTTCACAACAATCAAGTTAACTAAATCATGGATGAGATATGCTTAGATTGTAATGATGCCATAGACGAAAAGCCGAGGAACGGGCAAAGATGGAGACAATTCAAGGAAGATGATTTTTTTATCCACATGGCAACGCATGGCTGGAGGAGTGTATGGGGAAGACGCATAGGTTAACAACAGTGGGGAAAGTGAGTGAGCGAGAGTGGAGAGATTAAGAGTGAATAAATTAAAAATTTAGAAAATAAATGAGGGAGTATTTTGCTACCGTGTTTTACTCAGAGTGAAGTGAAATTACAAATTCTTTTGGCAGAATAACTATAATGTTTTTCACCTAACAATATATATGAGATCTACTCAGAGTAAGAGCATAATAGTTGATTTTTAATTCAATCGATTAATATGCATTATTATAGTATAATATCCAAATGTTGCATATATTATGGATAATAATTAGAGATATATTTCAATTTTGTGAATCACAAGATGATAAAACATAGATTATATTGATAGTTTCAAAAATAAGTCTTGGACTGCACATATTATGTCAAGACATCTTGTATTGTCATAGTTAGAGAGTATAACTATTACATCTAGAGAGGCCGCGACAACGCACATAAATTATATTAATACATAACCAATTGTAGATCAAAAACTTATTCTCAATTAAAATATTTTATATAATTTAAAAATGTCATTAATTATTATTATATGAATGTGGATAATTATGTTGTATCATTTTAGTAAGGGAAAACTTACACCATTTAATTGATTTTGGGGCAACATTTGGGATTTGCCAAATAAAAAAACAGTAGGTTTAAAAATCAAATGAGGTGTGCATACAGTATTATCATTATTCTTCTATGCAAGTTTGATAAAATCACATCTAATTTAATATTCAACATATGGTTCGCTTTTTTGTAGATCATATGTGGATATTAAGAGCAGACGACCATTAGTGTAGCAAAAAAAACTTAGCCCGCATTCAACTAGTTTACCATAATCTCACTTGATGGATGAACATAGGGACCCAAAATCAAACACCCCCAAAAGGCACGAGGAAGAAGATGACCGTCCGATATGAAGAACTGGCATAGAATCGGAGCAGGTGCGAGGAAAGAGGGAAACTTGAGTCGTCAGATTGCATCGTCTGCGTGATTTATGTCAGATTTCATCATCTGTGTGATTTATAAAAAGGGGGTGTCTGGAAATCAGGCAACTGATCTCTAACTAGATATCAGTCATCTTCTTTCTCTAGCCCCCGTCTCCAACTCTGGCGAACTACCGCATCCTAAGTTCAAAGATCTTGGCCCGACCTCCCTCTAAATCTTCTCTAACTCTGGCGAACGAACTCCAGCGAGCCCCCGCACCCTAAATCCTAAGACCCCCGGCACCCAAAACCCTAAGTACCTTTCCCTGCCTCTGCCGGCGACGCTGCGGCCAGTCGCACCGTCAGCGGCTCCGGCGAGGTCCTTTCCTCGTCTCCACCGACAACGTCGCGGCTCGTCCCCGGCTCCGGCAAGATCGTCAACGAGGTGGTGGTGAAAGAAGATGCATGAATCTCCAATAAAATTGACGGCTATGTCAGACGATTAATATTTCTAGCAAATCCGTTATAAAAATCGCTGTCAGTGCGATGGAGAATCCGGAACATTAAGGAAATACCAACTCCTGACCGGTCCGTATCCATACAAGATTCATAAACAACTTGGTGTAGGCTGCGCGGGTATAGGTACAGCTCGGGCGATCCACCTTCGCGGCCTCGCCACAAGGGGAACGAAGATGGGCTCCAAAGTATCAACGCACGATGCCGGTCCCGGCGTTAGCCTCGACGAGGACATGATCAGCGATCTCCCCGACCACCTGCTCCACCACATCTTGAGCTTCATCCCCGCCCAGAACGCGGTCCGCACGAGCGCGCTCTCGCGGCGGTGGCGGCGCGTCTGGATCGGGGTCCCGACCTTCTCCTTCTCGGACGTCGACACGCGATCGACCGCGGGGTTCGCCGGCTCCGTGGACAAGGTGCTCGCGCGCAGCCACCGCGTCGATGCCCTCGAGATATCCATCAGGCATCCTACGCACATGGCCCGCGCAAACGCGTGGCTTCAGAAGGCGGTGGAGCGTGTTCGTGGGAACGTCCGCATCATCTTCCCGTCGAACGACGACGATCGTTCTTCTTCTTCAGCGGCCCCGATCGTGCTGGACTTGCCGTCCGGCGGAAGGACGGCGGCTCTGTCGCTCAGCTTCTCCGTAGCTGGTATGGGAACCCTCAGAGTGCCGCCGGCGTCCAGCTCGCTGACGGAGCTGGAGCTGAAGCTCGTACGGCTCGACGGCGGCAGCTTCTCGGATTTCGTGTCGTCGTGCTGCCCTCGCCTCAAGAAGCTCCTCGTCCACACCTTGGGTGACATGGACTGCCTGAAGCTCTCAAACGACGCCCTGGAAGATCTTTCTCTGCAGTTCACCTCCGGCGGCCTCCGACAGCTGCAGGTGTCGTCTCGCAACCTTCGACGCCTATGCATCGTCAACATCTTCTCGTCGGAGGTTAGACGCAGCGAAGTGCACGATGGCAGCATTGTGGCCAGCTTCCGCGCTCCACGGCTCGAGTACCTCCGCTGGCCTCTCAGCGCAATGACGCACCCAAGCAGGGTCGAGTTCGCGGACAGCTTGGCCACCGTTGGCCACCTCGACGTCAATCTCTTCACCCACGCTTGGGTGCACCATACCGAGTGCCACCACAACAAGCTCGCCGTATAGCAAAGCTACTCTCCAGGTGCAATTACGTAGAGACGCTAACCGTCATTGTAAACAAAGTAAGTTAATTTGTCGCTAAGTCGTACAGTACAATTATAGTCACACGTACATCTGAATTAACTCTGTATAAACTTGCGATTCCAGAGGAGAGAGCCTGAGTACTACGCGTGTGGGGACGCAGCAATGTGCTGGTGCAAGTGTCCGCTGTACTGGAATAAGCAGACGCTGCGTCTCGATTTTCTTCGGCAAGTCTACCTCCGTAACTTCAGTACTCGGTTTGCTTGGGTGATCCACCTCGCTACTCTGCTGCATTTTTCGAGACCAAAGGTGCTAATGGATATCCAGTGGCACAACTCCGCTAGCTGCGCAGCAGGCTAGCGGTGTAACTAATCGTAGATTATCCACTCTTTTTCTAGATACTTGGAACCCCAATTCACTTTAGAAAGTTTATTTATATAAGTGGTGAATGTAAATCCATGGAAGACCAGTTTGAGAAGAAGTTTCCCTTTTCCTCTCCATCACCATAGATACTACTTGTAATCTTGATCTTATCGTGATTGGCAGCATTGTAAGACTATTTGAATTTTGCTTGAATATCTTAATACAATGTTTATATTGTTGATCTAATCATATATGAGTCACTAATATAGAACATGCCTTTACACACGATCGATTTGGCCTATCACGCATGCTTGAAAAAACCATCGCTATGCATGGGCGTGCGATGAAGCCGCATTACGCACACAGTCCCGGGAACCGTGTGTGATAGCTAAACTTTTGCACATGGCTTCGGCCATGAACCGTGTGCGAACTCGATGGCTTTCGCAGATGGGTCTAATTTTTAAAGATCACCGTTAGCCAGAGATCATACACAATTATTTGTATTTGACTGTCCTGAATATAGTAAGATCACAAACGGTGATTTGTACAGTTCGCCGTGGGTGTTATTGCAAATCAATAAACCATTAATCAACATTGCAAAAAATAGTATTAACTTCAAATATATTATTGTTTTACATTTGGTACATCATATGTATTACATATATTTGTGACAAAGAAGAAAGATACAAAATAGAAAAGAACATCTAGCTACTCTTGGTTACGTCACCATCTTTATCATGGTGATGTACCTTTCAAGGATAAAAATAAAGATTTCTCCAGCTGTTCTTAAGTACCATCATATTGTACTATGCTCGACCTAGAACACTGCAGTGAACGATGATGACCAAAGATTTCTCCATTTATCCTTGTGTCACCATCCGTCCATATAATCTACATATCGAAACGCCTGATTTGTGATACTGCTTCTCCCAAGTATAGATGTCACTCGATGTAGCAATGACCGGCCACCCGCAGTCACAGAACCTACTCAAAATATCTACAATAATTGCATAACATTTTCTTAAATGTGAGAACTAAAACTCAAAGATAAAAGAATAAACTGAAAATAATCGACCACTTGCTTTTAATTGCGGGTGCCTTGGAAGAAGGCAAAGGAAGACCGTGAATCCATGTGTGCCGTCTTATTTTTTTACAGCCAAGGTGTTTATCCACTCTTGATGAAGAAAAAAATGGAGGTCAAGTAAGAAAATATGGGCATAGCAAGGGTACGATGAAGCACACCATTCCTTTTCTTTTTCTTATGTAGTGTTACCAAAATAAGATTCCTATTATACAAGTAGAATAAACAAATATTAATACAGATAGAAATGCACATATTTTACGATTTAAGTTTCACACAAATTTCTATATCAAGACAACAATATATAGACACCAAAATAAAATAGACTAACAACTCCACATTTGCAGTAATAGAAGTACTCCTACAGATTGGAACTGCATGTAATAGTATATTATACCAACTGCAACGAATAATAAATACATAAAAAAGACTACAAATCCGGCCTAGTGTATAAGTTAATCTACGAGATACCAAATCCTATTTAAGAGTAAATTAAATTACAAATCAGCATATCAAACTATAAAATCTAGCATGTGAAGAATAAACAAACCTTTGGGAGGTCGCAATCGTGGCGCGGGTGTGACTCGCACCTCTCAGGCACACATACTATGTTAGGAGGCTAGCCATCTTTCACGCGGACCGGCATGGGCATCCAGATGACCAGATGCACCAGTCCCTTGCCGCCTAGCGGTTATACGGACGGAGATCGATCTTCATCGTCGTTACTCCGAGGAGGTTCCGATCTTCTGGAACCAGATAAGCACAAAAGTGGGGGCGGCGGCTGTGGTGGGGAGTGCTGGCGTATGGGGTGTTGGTCCCTTTTTATAAAGGTAGGATACCATCAGATGGGCTATTTGGGATGTTATGGGCCTTATTTCTCACACGGTCCATGGATGCCTACCTGTGTGCGAAAGAGAACTTATGCAAGCAGTTAAATGGTCGTAACCGTCTGTGAGTCAAAACAATGGGTGGATGTTTTCACACGCTTGTGAACAAAGTCGTATGCCATTACTAAGTGAAGCACATGATTCCTTATCTGTCAACCGTATGTGTTATTTGACAATCACTCACATCTTATTTGACAACCACTCACATGTTAAATTCCCTGTATAACCCATCATATTTTGTCTAGAAATGCAACTTCGAGAGCATGTTAATAATATTTATATGTTGGCTTATGATGAAATGGCACCAATTAATCAAATTAACATGGTTGCCTTCATGTTACCATAGTCGAACGTTAATAATATTTCGGCCTCGGTCTGAAGCGGCTCCAATCAAACATGGATGCCCTTCCAATTGCAAAAATACCCCCTAACTACACATTTCAAACATACTTAGGGCATAATTAATGAAACTAAAAACTATTTAAACGTCCTCCTCATCTCTAGAGGAGATGTCGATCACATCGTCTGTGGTGCCCTCATCGGAGCCGGGGGTGCTAGATGCGGCTGCACACCGAGCGTTGCACCCTCCTAGAGCGGGAGCCAGAGCTGCTTGATACATCTTCACCATCGAGCATCGCGTCCTCGCCGACAAAAGGGTTGGTGCAACCTGACGTCGAGGCCACTGTCTAAGCTTCCAAGGCTGCCCTATGCTTTGCGCGGCGGTAAGCCAAATCTCACGAATCGTGTCGAACCTGTTGACAGGAAACTGCGGACAAGCCACTGCCTTCATACCTTTGTTCTTGGCCCTAAGCCATGCACACAGTCAGTCCTCGCGAAGAGACTCTAACGAGTCCATTGTGCGATGCACCTCTTCTTCCTCATGCCGTGCTGACTCGATGGACTACTTAACCATCCTATGCTCCTCCAAGTCCTCCTTCTCTACCCCCTCTATCTCCTCCACTGGAGCATTCTCCCTCTCCTAATTAGACATGGTGAGGTTGCTTATGCCATCACGGCACCATGCGGTGGTGACTGTGAGGAATGCTCGTAATTCATATCAAAGGACGCGAGATTGATGTAACCTAGAGTGGATTCGCAGGGAGACATTCTGGTGATGTCTTCGGTGAGAAGATAGTGTAAGGCATTTTAGAGCATGAACCAAAATTTGACGCCCGACGTGAACATTTTTAGAGTTTGCGATTCTTAAAATTGCGGGAATGAAAAATATCAAAATAATTAGCAAACAGAATATGACACTTATCCCATCTGTGCTCTCTCCGCTGCTGTCTTTTCTTCGTTGAGCCCATCTCCCAGGCCAGCGGCTTTGGTTTTGGACACAGCAGTGAGCAGTCACCATCTCCTGAGTAACCGGTATAGCTTCTGCCAAAGGACCTTCATAAGCAATCAGGATGTTCAGCAAAAGTGCATGTCAGTACTCAGTAGGACTTCTCTATAAAATATCCACAAGACGGCAGCACACACTATATTATTACTCAAAGTGAAGTTTGTTTTGCTAAGCCATCTTGTGGCGGTCTGCTCATAACTCAGACCAACACAACAATTCAACAGCACAGATAGATCAGACCACTGACAGCTTAGCTATTGCACACTCGAAGAAAAGGTGGGTGACAATTTCATGTTCAGAGCAAAAATGACATGATTCATCATTGATATATTCTCTTTTGGCAAGAATATATGTAGTGAGCAACCTATTGTGGCTCATTAGCCATATGAAAATGTGAGCGCTAGGCGGAATCTTAAGTTGACAAATTGCAGGGATGTAAATTTGTGAAACACCGCTAAAATTAATCGCATATAAGGACTGCAAATCATAGACGCCCGTAGAATTTAATTCCGCAATGACATAATCTTCATCAGAACTAATCTGGCACAACTCATGCCTAAGTAACATCATATCATCACTAAAATTCCTCGTAAATGTCAGTTTCAATTGTGTTCCATCCCACACCTCTGAAATGGTTTTGTTTTGTTCATTACAGATGCAATAAATGTCCCAAGTAACGAATAGCCAAACTAGTACCACCAAATCACTGATCCTCCCAAAATTTGATGAGAATTTCCATTTCCTACCTTCCATTGGTAACCAAACCTAGCAGCCCTACTAGCCCACATCATGAACAAGCGAATAAATGTCCCAGTAACGAATAGCCCTACTACCTTTTACCTTTCCAAAAAAAGGTGAGATGTTAGAACCATGACAAGCGAATAAATTTGGATCATGGACATCATATTTATACTAAATAATCTCTTTCCACAGCTTATTTTTGTCCGGGCGGTACCTTCTAATCCAAGAGGCCAAAAGGCAGATGTTTAAATCTCTCACAAATTTGAGATTCCCAAGCCAACTTCCTGTTTTAGACTGACAAGGCCCCAGTTGGCGAGATGATATTTTCTATGTGTCACTCATTGTTATCCCACAAACAATGGGCAATATGAAGATCAATGGCATCAATGGCCCAAGCAGGAAACTTAATAAAGGATAATAGGTACATAGGTATACTGGCTAATAAGGATTAATCTAGCCGAGCTGTAGACGAAAATAGTCTTCCCCTCCAACATGCATTGTTTTCAAAATAGAGCCCTCCAACGGTTCCATATCTTCTTTTCTAAGCTTACTTATGTGTAAAGGCAGACCAAAGTTTTTGACAGGCAGTTCATTAAGCTTATAGCAAAGGGATTGATCCACCTGCTGAATATCTTCTTTTTCAATGTTGATTGGCACCAAATCACATTTGTCAAAGTTTGTATCAGAAAGTTGTTCAAACATAAATAAGAGCCACTTTAAATTGATAGCATTTTTCCATTGCAAAAACAGCAAGGTGCTATCTGCATATTCCAGACTACTGACACCACCTCTTAGCCACTAATCATCCCCTGTCACACAGCTTTAATAAGCATAGCTTTTTGTGATGTTATTCCTAAGAAATCGAGATCAAGAAATGCTACCACAAATTATCTCTAAAATCCCTGGCAAGTAGCAAAAAAACATGGTAGTAACTGACTCATGACAGCATTATGCATATGTACAAAGTATTTCCCTATCAATCACCTGATAGCAGTTGTCTATTCGTGCATCTCCTTTTCTAAGTTTTAAAGTATAGTGTCAACCTAAAAATGCAGCAAAACAGGATGTCAACAATAGCGCTTTGATTGTCAAAGAGACAGAACATTGAACAGATATATATACATAAATCTAAAATCTGAAAATAGATTCCAGGTATCTACCCACTACCCAGTTATAACAAGAGAGGCTCACTGTCAAAAATAAAATAACAGGAGAGGCTTCATATGGAACTCCGAAAGACTTTATTGATGCTTTGGTTGCATGGTCTGTCTAATTGGTTGCAGGACATGCTGGATTGGGTTGATCTCCCTGCCCAACAGAATCCCCACCGCACAGCTGAGTGTTTGGCTTGGCCATGGCTACAGTTTCATCAACACATCTTATACGGGCAAACTTTCATCACAGAGCTTATACATGCCAACAATAGTTTGGTACAGTGCCGAAAAGAGACCGAGAGAGCATGTGCAATATGCGACATACCTTCATACAGAATTATATGCCGATTAGAAAATTTTGAGCCCAATAGTTTGTGTAAGCTGGGTGAGGCCATACTACCATGCAGTCTGCATTAATCTCAAAGTGCAAGAGAAATGGAATAGCACAATATGCAAGAGAACATACGATTCTTTCATATATATGAGAAAAGAAACACAAGAGAAAGGTTGGGGAATCCGATCTGCCGTTGTGGAGAAAAAAGGATGAAGCGGCCGTCGAGGTCCATGCTGCCGACACATAGAGCTAGCACCCCCCGGTTTCCTCCTTGGTAGAACGAGAGGGGGTCCAGCACTGAATGCCGCGGCGTTCGATTTCGTTCCGTCGCCAGGAAGCTGATTGCCGAAGTCAGCTAGCGAAGTCGTGTGTAAAACGGCTCAGATCTTGCCGGCGGAGACATAGGATAATGGAGGCGGTGGTGGCTAGAGTCGGCGACGGAGACCACTCTGGATCCATGGCCGCCTAGGGCCCCTTCTTTTCAGCTTATTTTCCAGATTCTCCCAGAAGCTATCCTCCACCAGCTTCTCCCAGAATCTCGTTTCTAAAATTTGCACAACAATCTAGATAAGTATTGGGAAGACTAATCTAGATTGTTGTGAAAATTTTAGAAACGAGATTCTGGGAGAAGCTGGTGGAGGGTAGCTTCTGGGAGAATCTGGAAAATAAGCTGAAAAGAAGGGGGCCTAGGGGCCGCAGTGGAAGGAAAGGGGAATGGTTCCACGCTACCACGACTCAGAGGTTTTTTTCTTCCCCGTGGAATTGGGTGGATTGGGTTGGGCTTCTCCAAATTGCTCAGATCCGGAAACGGTTCCACGTGGAATGGCCCGGATCCTGGCTAGGATCACTCTAATCAAGAAAGGCCTTGGCGACGTTGGAGCTCCCGTCGCCTGAAGGCGCCCGTTAGGCCTTTTACAATGGGTGTATCTTAGCACGGTATTATAGATAAAATGGTGATGTGACACCCTAATTAATGATGAAAGAGAGTAGTATTGTATCTTAGCTAAGCTACAACTCTTGCACAGTATCATAGGTAAAAATGCATGGCTAGCCCAATCACATACATGCATGTACACAAAATTAATTAATGTAGATACAACACTTTAGAGACAATGCATTGTGATAGTTGTCTCTTAAAATAAACTATTGCCTAGAATATCGCGCTAAGATACAATGCATTGTGAAAGGCCTTAGATGATGGGCCACATAGTTCTCAAAGAAAAATCTACTCAAAAACTAATTCTCAAAGAAAAGATGATGAGCCACATAAACGCTGCCCATTGACTTGTGAGCTTTTTTTTTTGGAAAATTTGAAAACTTGCTCCCCCGGATCCATATTAAGTTTTGGTAATTTAGTACAACTTTATACTAAATAAGAGACATTTATTACGGATTCAAGGGATTGTTTACTTTCTATAAATCATGTTTTTACAAAAAATAGTGTTCTAAAAAATGCAATTTTAATTTTTTTTATCAAATTAATTTTTTTAGGGTGATTTATCAAACTAAATGTTCATACTTATATTCATAGTGGCCTCTCAATGGGGCCAGATTTGGGACAAAGTTGAATACACTAGCTTAGCGTTGACGTGATTAGGTTTGTGGGCCCTAAAACCTTCAGGCTCTTACTAATAAGGTGATATAAGCGGGAGATAAATTTTAAATAAATATGTTTTTACTATGTTGGAGAAAGAGAAGAGGAAAGAATAGAAGCAGGCTACACATTAAGAGTTGGTTGCAGCACGTGCTTCAAAAGACTTTGTGGTAGTGTAAGGTAGATCATGTATTAATAAATATATGTCTTTATACTTTACTATTGGCTATTGAATTGGCACGATAATGACTTATATCCAACAATTAGCTCTCCTATTATCCTTGCTCTTTATACCGTAAAATATATGACCCGTGGGTATCTGGTCTACTAAGATTCCTCTAAAAATAAAAACTTTACTCGGTAGTTTGTTATAACTAGGTAGGCTCCTTTCTAGCGACCAGATCCATAAAAGAAAAGGCCAGTCCGATGATTGTTGCTCCCTATGTGGACAAAAGATTCTAATCATATTCTTTTAATTATGTTTTAGAAAAAATATATGTGGCGTGTTGTGCGCAAGATTCTTGGTGTTAAGTGGAGTCACCAACAGTTTGAATAGTTCTTTGGCCTTATGTAGAACTTTTAGAGAAATTTTGGGAAATTTGTGTGGATTTTGTTTAATGCCTAGCATTGGCAATCAGGAATACTCGCAGCAAGTTAACTATTGAATCAAAGTTTTCTAATCAACTTGAAATATATATTTAAAACAATGTTTTTTCTTACAATATTGGTGTGCTCTTCAAGGAAGTAAAGACCTGCCCCCACAAGGCGTGGTGGTGGATTACATGCGCTACGTACGGAGCTGACCTGTAGTTGTCGTTGCATTGTGCCAGAGATGCGAGTGGGATTCTATCAAAGTCTCACTTATAGTTTATTTTATGATTTTTAGATTAAAATTTTACCAAAAGTTTTAAGATAAGAATCCCGCAACAAAATTAGTTGTGTCGACCTTTTGTTGATCTCAGTAGTTTTATCTTAGAACTTTTGGTCAAAGGCTGAGTCTTTAAGCTCAAGTAGATTGTGTAAACATCGGCTTTATTATGTTTTTTTTTTTTGAAATAAACGATGAATATATTAAGCTAGCAAGCCGCCTCATTAAAAACCTTCCAGTCCCCTTAGGTACCCTGGTAAGGAAAAGAGTGCGTCTGGAACTTGCTGCTTCAATCAAAATTTGGTTACATCATTCAGAAGTTTCTCTAGGAGGAAGCTAGGGGGTTCATCGACCCAATTACAACCCGTACTAGACATAAAACAACTCCTAGCTAGTTCATGAGCTACTTTGTTTGTATCTCTCCCACAATGCATAAACTCAATCTTTCCAATACTAGCAGATTGAGAGAAAATATCAGCATAAACTGCCGTTGCGTCGTTCCAAATTCTGTCTGCACCGGAACATAAATTGACCACTTCAAGGGAATCAGATTCAGCTTCAATATTTGTATACCCCAGAGAATTAGCCAGCGCCAGTCCATGTAGCATTGCCAAAGCTTCAGCCATGCTTGCAGAAAGAACATGAGGAATAAAAGTAGTGGATGCACCTAAAAATACGCCCTGATTATTTCGGAGGACAGCACCAGTAGCCCCCGAATGGTTTTCTACCGAGAAAGCAGCATCAACATTTAACTTGATTGCATTTGATCTTGGTCGACGTTATACCTCCTTACCATGATTCATCAGTGGTGAATTTGCCTTCATATAGTTAGCCGCTATAACCTTTATGGAATTAGTGCAATATGTAACTTGAGGAACCTGCTCTCCATGGGTCTGTCTTCGGCGCAACCACCAAATGTACCAGGCTGTGATAGCCACAACATTATGCACCTTAATAGAATCATATCCAGGGAGAGAACGAGATGGTGTTTTAAATATAGCCTCTAACACCTGGGAACCTGATCGGTCCATTACCATAGCCTGATTAATTGTATCCTCAAGACCAAGTACTCTCCAAATATTTGCAGCTCCTGGACATTTGAAAACCATGTGTAAAATATCCTCTTCATCAGATTGGCAAAGGGGACATACGCCACTCGTCCCAATATGGCGCTTCAACAAAATGACCTTCAATGGTAATATACCATGCATAATTCTTCAACAGAAAATTTTAACTTTTGCAGGCACATCAAGCTTCCATAGTATTTTCCAAATGGGGTTATTTAGTGAAGTTCCGGTGATCAACGATCTGCACGTTACTCCATTAAACTGGTGCTTCCATTCGACATGATATGCAGATCACACGGAGAACACTCCTGAACGAGTATGATGCCATGCTAAGAAGTCCTCGAAGGCGTTATGGTTCAGAGGGATTTGGAGAATTCTTTCAGCATCAATTGGGTGAAAATTTGACTGGATTAGCTCGTCATCCCATTGGCCTATGATTGGGTCTATCAGCTCACAAACTCTAGTTAGGATGCACCCCCCTCTCGGTGTTACAATCTTCCTATCAGGACTTGCAGGAATCCATGGATCCTTCCAAATCTGTATAGACTCACCAGTGCCAACCCGCCAAATGCATCCACGCTTAAAAGTTTGCATCCCTGCAACAATACTTTGCCACGTAAAAGAGGACCCAGCCTTTGGTCCTGCCTGTAATATATCTCCCGATGGGTAGTATTTTGCACGCAACACTTGGGCACAAAGAGAATTCGGTGAGTCGATCAGCCTCCAAACTTGTTTTGCTAACATCGCCAAATTAAAAGAGTGGAGATCCTGAAACCCCATACCTCCATCTTTCTTTGGGAAACATAACTTCCACCATGAGTACCAATGCATTTTCTTTCCTTTGTCATCATCTCCCCACCAGAATTGGGAGATCACATCCGTGATTTTTTTGCAGACATTTTTTGGTAGAAGCAAGACAGACATGGCATAAACTGGAATGGACTGTGCAATCGCCTTTAGTAGAATTTCCTTTCCACCAATAGAGAGCAGTTTTTCCATCCATCCTTTAATTCTTTGCATTACTCTTTCCACGAAATGCATAAAACAGTCACTTCGGTCTGCTCCAACTAATGCCGGTAAGCCCAAGTACTTATCAGATAATGCCTCAGTATATATATCTATTATATTATTAAAACAACTAACAACCAACGGTGGAGATTAAACATTGCAAAGGTTTAAACACATCAATGGTTACGATTCATCAGCATCCCACGTATTGGTATGTATCGGTATAAGTTGGTATCGTGTATGTGCATAACAAGTTCTATCGATTCCCGGCAAGACGCGCGTGTGCCAGCAGAAAAACAGCCGGTCACGTATCCTGATTGAATTACATGACGTGTTAGGAAAGGTCATGATGGACACACCCGTAATAAAAGGTGTTCATATGTACATGGATTGTATCTACAAAACACGGCCACTGTTTTCCGCCAAGACGCACACATGCAACTAGAGAAACACGGCCAGACCTCCTGATTGATTTGCATGGCGTGAACCAAAGTTGTGGATTCATCAATCTAAAGCGATGTGCGTACTCATCCATCTTTGCCGGCAGCGACAACACGCCTTACCCAATAGCTGCAGCGCCTATGGTATCAGCGACCTCTCTATGTATGCACATCGATCAATCTGGCGCAGCGATGTTTAAGAAACAGAAGAAGCTGACTTGGGATCAATCGACCTTGATTGGTTGCATACATCGACGGATCAACGGGAGGAGAAACAATCAAAGGATCAGATTTATGGGAGACCCCAAAAAAGCACTTCTGATCCGGGAGGCGTTTGGAGACGCGTGCTGTGAAAATTGACTAGAAGGATTAAAAGACACTGACGATTCTTCACTGCAGGATCATAGTGCACCGGAAGGGCTGGGTACGGGTAGCTAGCGCCTATGCTCTGCAGCAGATTTCATCTTAATTTGCCATGCAATCCTTCGATAGCAGTCACAAGTTAGCGGACACGGCAGGCGGCCGGATTGGTGATACAATGGTCGTCGCCTCTAGCAGACACCACGGTCGGCCAGACGAGTGTTCTCTATAGCCATCCAGTGGCCGCCGTCTCCATCCATGCATCTTAAGAATCTGCCCACCCTCGGGCTTGATTCCACGATCACTCATCAGGCCCTTCATGGCCCTCTGTACAATGCTAAGAACCACGAGTGCAGATAGCCTGTTAAGTAGGAAAATAAACCTAAACTTTCCTTGAATCAGCTGCGTCAGTTCGTTCAAATTGAATAACGTGAGTTCTCCGAGTATGTTGGCTTTGAATTTGTGAAGATTGCCTTTTCTTTTTTCTAGGATTCATTGAGAGTGCAAGCAGTTGACCTCTTGACCTCTTTTTCTTGCAGGTGAAACACAATGGTTTTATGATGCTTACAAAGCAGCAGGAAAAAGGACATGAAGCCAATCAAGTGGATTGCTTAGTATTTATATAATCTGCATATCCATGCATATTTGCCCTTTCTATCAGGTTTTTCAGTTTGGTTAAAGTTTGTCGATCTAGGGCAAGTTAATTAATCTTTGATCACAATGTGAGTACTACAAACAGTAGATCAGCAAAGTTAATTGGTTGTTCAACAACATGTCCATATATGCTATGAACCACAGGTGGAAGTCTCGAATCCATTGCAGACCAGGTATTGTTAGACGTTTACCAATGTATAATTGAATAAAAACCCAAGGATTCATGCACCGCACTGAATCCAAATAACTATGTTATATATGCTTACATATAGTTTAGGATAGGCAGTTCTGCACACAAGTTTCTCTGATTACGTGTAGCACTTTCTACTAAATTATATTTTTGATGTAACCAGTTCACAAAACATAATGTTATCTGAATTGGGGTCATCAAAATAAAACTCTTACAGTTATTAACAGTTTAATCTTATGCTTTTAGCTGGAAAGGTTTTTTTGTGTGTTATCAAAAGTAGCAGCCGAGTCTAATTTCATTGATGAACGCTGAAGGAAATGCAAACAATATATATTGTTTCTAAATTGTTCTCACAGGGAAAGCTAAATGCTTCTAAAAGAATTTTCTTTCTCAAAGTACAACGCACTCAAAAGAATGAATGCTATATGTGTTTTTCGTGCAGAATGAGCATTATGCATACATTGCTTGCCATGGTCATGTTTTATTGAGATGTAAGTATCTTTCACTTAAAGAAAGGGATATTAGAACATAAATCAATGTGCATATATGTCACAAAAACAAGAATGATCCAAAAAATTGTGGAAGGAGTTCGATGACAGGTATGTGCAGTCCACGTCTTCGAGAATAGTATCCGCACAAAAACTCTTTAATATTATTTATATAAAACGCTACTCATTTGTTTTGCTGTTGTTGAGGCGTAGGGTGAGTTGGATATTGTCATGGGTGATGATCCAATAGCTTTTCATTTCTTTATTTTCTAACAATCTTTTCCATAAATATATATCTATTTCGACATTAGATTTGAAAATAGTATGGGACAGAGATCAATTCTTATGTTTCTCTTCGGGAGCATATGAAGTATAGTTTAAGCTAGCATCACAATATACTGAAGGGGATGGATTCAAAAGAAAAATATGCGGTGCAAATGTCTATTATAGGTGACGAGGTTTATCCCCGGCAATGCCCATGTCGAAGGGCTTTCGATCTGGGAAGCGTATTGGGGACCTGGCGAACTCGACGGCGATCAGACGAAAGCAAAGGAACACAGGTTTTACCCAGGTTCAGCCCCCTCGAAAGGTAAAAGGCCTACGTCCTGCTTGTCTGACTTTGTATTGATGATGTGGTGGTGATGAAGGTGGTACAATGGCGGCGTAGATGGGATCTAGCCAAAACAGAGAGCTCTAAGTTATTGAGCGCTCCGGCGTGAGGTGGGCGGAAAAGTGTCTAGCGTTTCGAGACCTCCCTCCCAGCCTTTTATATGCGAAGGCTGGGTCTCAGGATTGTTCTCCAAGTTGATTACAGGTCGAATCAGTTAGAACAAACCCTAATCGAGTCCTATTCGACTAAGTTTCCTTCCTCGAGTCTCTATCTTGTGCGCCAAGTTACATCCCTGGGCCGCGCTAGACCGCTGCCTTAATGGGCCTCAAGAGCCTTCCGAGAGAGACCTTTCCTGGACCGAAAACCAGGTAGGCGAATATCGGGGGCCCGTTTGTCATTCCTTCGTCAGTAGCCCCCGAGTGCCCAGGATAGCCGAAGACTATGGCAGGGACTCCACCCGAAAATCTTCTCAGTCGCACCCGATATGCGTACCTGGTCTGTAAATCGCAAAAATAGAGAGCATTCGAGTAATTCACTTGTTAGATATGAGATTTTCGAGCTACGCTCATGCAGAGCCTCGAAAGTGCTAAGTCGGGTTTGCAGAGGGATGCGCATAACCGGCTTGAGACTCATGCCGGGTCTCAGTTAATTGCATAGCCGCAAAGACATTCGGTTAGCTTACTCAGATTCGAGTCCCCCGACTCGAACCCGCGTGGGCTGGCGCTACCCCAACCCGAGCCGCGTTGGACTTACCAGGTCGGAGCCCAGTTCATTTGTGAGGCACTCGATGCGTCCATCGGCGCAAACTTCATACCGTAGGCATGGAAAATTTCCGGCAGAGCGCGTTCGATACGAATACCGGGCCATCAGGTGTTGCAAACCGTGGACTTACCTTCGTATTTGACATACGGCATCCGAACTGGCATATCGCCACCAAGATTCGGGCATGTTGATCGAGGAGCGTTGATAGCTCAAAGGAAAGGTTCGAAAAGGCATCAGCCCGTATTCGAACAGAACAAAAGCTCTAGCAGTCTAGAGGTGCGCTTCGGAGGTTCGGATGTTTATTCTTGAATAACATAGCGATGTTGCATGCTCGAAAAAGATGATTCAAAGGTCCGCAACTCGAGCTCAAATTCTTTGAATGCATTACTGGGTCGAATAAGGCAACTCGAAGAATCGAAACCCAGCCTCGAATAGCTTGAAGACGCTGCTGGCCCGAAAGAAACAATTCGAGAGACCGAAGTCCTGCCTCGAATATCTTGGAGGCGCTGCTGGCCCGAAAAGACAATTTCGAGGGATCGAAGCCCTACCTCGAATATCTTGAAGGCGCTGCTGGCCCGAAAGGACAATTCAAGGGACCGAAGCCCTGCCTCGAATAGCTTGAAGGCGCTGCTGGCCCGAAAGGACAATTCGAGGGGCCGAAGCCCTGCCTCGAATATCTCGAAGGCGCTGCTGACCCGAAAAGACAATTTCGAGGGGCCGAAGCCCTGCCTCGAATATCTCGAAGGCGCTGCTGGTCCGAAAGGACAATTCGAGAGACCGAAGCCCTGCCTCGAATATCTCGAAGGCGCTGCTAGCCCGAAAGAGCAATTCGAAACAATTTCAATCGGGAATGTCCCTCGAAGGAGCAAACATCCCTTGCTCGAAGAATCCCGTTCAAAACGTTCAGCAAAGGACAGAGTCGTCGAAAAACTCTGCGTATGTTTGGGTAACGCGAAAGAGGGGAGCACAGAAAACTCGAAAGAAACCCAGTTAAGAAGTCATCCGAGTGCAAGGGACACATACCTTTGAGACTCGAAAGAATTCTTATCAGTCTTTGCCCTTTGAGCCGAAAAGAATCCACCTACCCAAAGGATCGCTGTCGTCGTGGTGAAACAACATATGCCATAGGATGGCTTAAATGGGGGCCGACTGTACACTGGTGGATCCGGGAGAGGGAAGGCTCGGTAGAGACCGAGCACAGAACTCACTGCTAACACATCGAGCTACCCAGGTTCGGGGCCCTCATGAGGAGGTAACACCCCTACTCCTGCATGTCTGATCTATATGAGCTTCATATGAGAGCTACAATGGTGCTCCTTGAGCTGTATCTTGCCTATCTGAGGCTGCACTGGGCAGGAGCTAAACAGCTAGTGCTAGAGAGCTCCCATGGAGCGAGAGAGAATGAGCCTCCTCTGGAGGCTTGGGGTGATCGATCCCCCTGGTGCCCCTTATATAGGGAGCCCAGGGGACAAGGGATGCCCCACAATACACTATACATGCACTGTAGCTGAGATGACTACTGGGGTCTTGTCACACTATAGCCTGCATCAGCACAGTACCGTCCTCGGTACTATGCGCTGCGTCACGGTCATGGGCTAGTCCCATCGATGTCTGTACTTGGAGTCCTTGGCTTCGTCTTCTAGCTGCTGTCTTCAGGATCACCATGTCATCAGTCTTATCCTCCTCCTGAGGATAAGACTGACTAGGAGAAGAGGGATACGCTGGTCTGAGCCAAGGGGCGTCCCAAGACCAGCATACGATGGTAAAGGATATGCCAGTCCGAGCCTGGAGGCGTCCCAGGACTGGCACGATGCGCTGGAGGCGATGCTGGACGAGGAATATGTCCCGGAGGGAGTAAATATCGGCCCTGTAGAGGAATAATCCGGCCTGGGCCAGGGAATCCCGGCCTAGCCCGACCGGAACAGTAGACAAAAGCCAGCCCAGCCGGTATAAGAAATCCCGGCCTGGGCTGGGAATGTCGGCCTGGCTAAGCCGGCCTGGAGGGCGCGCAGCGGACCAGCCGGGGGCTGGAGGAAGAGGCCCAGCCGGGGCAGCCGGCCTGGCAGCCCAGGCGGCCACGCGGCCCAGCCGGGGAAAGGAGCTAAGAGGCCCGCGCCGGGACCTGGCTGCCTCGGCCCACCCGGAGAATTGCTGTCCCGGCCCAGGGGAGGAAGTGTTGCGCCGGCCCAGCCGGGTTATGCCTTTATCCCGGCCAGCGCTTATATATCCCGGCCCAGCTATGAATATTCCGGCCTGGGCTTCTTATATGCCGGCCTGGAAAGCTCTATTCCGGCCCAGGCTACTGTTTACTCGCTTTTTAATATCCTGCATATATAACTCATCATATATAACATATATTAGACATAATATAAAGGGGTACTTTGGTATACCCGGGGTTATATCCCCGACATTAGCCCCCGAGACTGTGGGGGACTCGTAGAGTCGCGCACAGGCTTCAACAAGAAATATACCAAAGTCCCAAACTCACATATTCACAAAAAACTGATATGCTGGCCTGCATAGGCCTGATTCTATCTCATGCCATCATAGGCAATCTCCCGTTTGACATATACTCATATACGTGATATGTTAGCCTTCGCGGGCTATCTCAAAATACTATTGTGCCTTCTTTGGCTATATTGACACTTTGCCTCTTGGGCTATGTCTCATCGACATCGTCTGCTTCGACAATGCCGGCATACTGCTTTGCCTTCTTTGGCCATATCGATACTTTACCTCTTGAGCTATTTGCCTCTTGGGCTGCTCTGCCTCTTGGGCTACTTTTGCCTCTCGGGCTACTTTGCCTCTTGGGCTTTATATCGACACTTTGCCTCTCAGGCTATGTCTCATCGACATTGTCTGCTTTGACAATGCCGGTATACTGATATGCCTTTTAGGCTGCTTTTGCCTTTTGAGCTATTTGCCTCTTTGGGCTTTATATCGACACTTTGCCTCTCAGGCTATGTCTCATCGACATTGTCTGCTTTGACAATGCCGGTATACTGATATGCCTCTTGGGCTGTGCCATCGCTGGGCACTTGTTAGTATGCAAAAATGATAAGACATGTTAATATGCTAAACCGGGATACTCTATGAAACCGGATATGATAAGAGATATGATGCTTGTTAACTTTGAGATCGATGTCTCGATATATTACTGTGCCAGAATTGGCGATAACTGAAAGGATTATAGAATGCCGTGATATGCTGGCATGCCGAAATAAACGACGATATGAGTTATTGATAGATGCCTTGATATGCTGGCAAACCGAAATAAACGGTGATTGGGGATTTTGGTCGATGCCATGATATGTCGACATACTGAGATTTTGCTCTTGCCATGATATGTTGGCATACTGACATTTTGCCATGATATGCTGGCATACTGACATTTTGCCATGATATGCTGGCATACTGACATTTTGCCATGATATGCTGGCATACTAAAACTTTGCTCTTGCCACGATATGCCGGCATACTAAAACTCTTCTCATGCCATGATATGTTGGCATATTGGAACTTTGCTCATGCCATGATATGCCGGCATACTGAAACACATATGACTCAAGATATCACTTAATAACCTGATGTACTAACAAACTGAAATACCTGAGACCTGAGACTTTGAGATATGCTGGCCAGGATATAAAGATATGCTGGCTGGGACATAAAATATGCCGGCCAGGATACAAAATATAACATATGCCGGTATACTGAAATTTTGCTCTTTGCCATGATATGCCGGCATACTGAAATACCTGAGACACTGAGATATAAACTGAAGCCCTGGTGGTATAATAGCAATTTCTTCTTGTAATGGCAATATGGAGAGTCATAGCCGGTATATATGATGAAATATCCAACCTGTTCTGTAGTCATTCTAAAAGACATAGCGATGGTCATAGTATTTGGCATATTTGCAATCTAGCATATGGAGTTTGGCATATAGCCCATTGCACTCGGCATATAACTCTTGAAATAAAGCACTTGGCATATAGACTGAGATTGACATATAAGCTAACTTGGCAACTCATAGGAAAGATTAGGCACTCATGTGTCGGCATATAAATGTAGACATACTGCAACTGGCATATAAGCAAACTTGGCATCTCACAACAGATATTTGGCACTCATGTGCCGGCATATAAATGCAAGTATACTGTAACTGGCATATGAGATTTGATTTATAGTATGCAGAAACTGGTACTGAGATAGGCATATAACTGATCTGACTGTAAACCTGCAATAGCTAGCACATGGCATTCAACATATAAACACTGGCATATGAGCCTTGGCATATGACAGCCGGCATATAACGCATAGCATATGGGATAAAGCACTTGGCATATAAGTAGATACTGAACTTGATATGTTAACTGGCATACTGAACCTAGCACTGTAGCAGATATAAAGATTGGCACATACAAAGACATATAACTCGACATAACATCTTGTTGTTGGCATATAAAACCGGCATATAACATGCCCAGATAAAACTTTGCATAAGACTGTATACATAGAACTGATACTAAGGATACTATCTGTAGCAGGCATATGTAGCAATTTGGCATATAAACAGACATACAGGAGGAAACTGGAAAGCTGATATGCTAGCATGCAAACTAATATATACTGAAACAGTACTTAAAAAGCAACTTGCAGGGCTTTAGCCTAGCCCCCGAGCTATTTTTTCTATCAAGGAGACACTGATTTTCAGATAAGCTGACCAGGATATGGAGTAAACCAGCATAAATACTTACTTGCACCGTTGAAGAAGCTTGATGTACCAGCAGATGCTCGAGGCGAAGGCTGAACAGTCCCCTGGTACGACAAACATAGAATGTGCCGGCCGGGACATAAGATATGCTGGCCAGGACACAGGATATGCTGGCCAGAACGCAGGATATGCTGGCCAGGACACAGGATATGCTGGCCAGGACACAGGATATGCTGGCCGGGACACAGGATATGCTGGCCAGGACACAGGATATGCTGGCCAGGACACAGGATATGCTGGCCGGGACACAGGATATGCTGGCCAGGACACAGGATATGCTGGCCGGGACGCAGGATATGCTGGCCAGAGGAAGCCGAGTGCCGGCCCGGAGATGCCGATGTAGATCCGGGACAACCGTATGCTGGCCCGGGCGAGTTGAGGTCAGCCCGGGAGTTGAAGAAGACCTGCTATGCTCGGAGGCGTTGCTGATGTCGAGCCCCTGAGCAGATGAAGAAGATCCCGTCCGGATGTACTCCTACCAGCGCCTTGATCTTCCCCACGGTGGGCGCCAAATGTCGTCGTGGTGAAACAACATATGCCATAGGATGGCTTAAATGGGGGCCGACTGTACACTGGTGGATCCGGGAGAGGGAAGGCTCGGTAGAGACCGAGCACAGAACTCACTGCTAACACATCGAGCTACCCAGGTTCGGGGCCCTCGTGAGGAGGTAACACCCCTACTCCTGCATGTCTGATCTATATGAGCTTCATATGAGAGCTACAATGGTGCTCCTTGAGCTGTATCTTGCCTATCTGAGGCTGCACTGGGCAGGAGCTAAACAGCTAGTGCTAGAGAGCTCCCATGGAGCGAGAGAGAATGAGCCTCCTCTGGAGGCTTGGGGTGATCGATCCCCCTGGTGCCCCTTATATAGGGAGCCCAGGGGACAAGGGATGCCCCACAATACACTATACATGCACTGTAGCTGAGATGACTACTGGGGTCTTGTCACACTATAGCCTGCATCAGCACAGTACCGTCCTCGGTACTATGCGCTGCGTCACGGTCATGGGCTAGTCCCATCGATGTCTGTACTTGGAGTCCTTGGCTTCGTCTTCTAGCTGCTGTCTTCAGGATCACCATGTCATCAGTCTTATCCTCCTCCTGAGGATAAGACTGACTAGGAGAAGAGGGATACGCTGGTCTGAGCCAAGGGGCGTCCCAAGACCAGCATACGATGGTAAAGGATATGCCAGTCCGAGCCTGGAGGCGTCCCAGGACTGGCACGATGCACTGGAGGCGATGCTGGACGAGGAATATGTCCCGGAGGGAGTAAATATCGGCCCTGTAGAGGAATAATCCGGCCTGGGCCAGGGAATCCCGGCCTGGCCCGACCGGAACAGTAGACAAAAGCCAGCCCAGCCGGTATAAGAAATCCCGGCCTGGGCTGGGAATGTCGGCCTGGCTAAGCCGGCCTGGAGGGCGCGCAGCGGACCAGCCGGGGGCTGGAGGAAGAGGCCCAGCCGGGGCAGCCGGCCTGGCAGCCCAGGCGGCCACGCGGCCCAGCCGGGGAAAGGAGCTAAGAGGCCCGCGCCGGGACCTGGCTGCCTCGGCCCACCCGAAGAATTGTTGTCCCGGCCCAGGGGAGGAAGTGTTGCGCCGGCCCAGCCGGGTTATGCCTTTATCCCGGCCAGCGCTTATATATCCCGGCCCAGCTATGAATATTCCGGCCTGGGCTTCTTATATGCCGGCCTGGAAAGCTCTATTCCGGCCCAGGCTACTGTTTACTCGCTTTTTAATATCCTGCATATATAACTCATCATATATAACATATATTAGACATAATATAAAGGGGTACTTTGGTATACCCGGGGTTATATCCCCGACAATCGCGTCATTGCTGATGATACGCTTCGTCGAGTTGTCATATCATCCTCTGCAGGAATGGCCTGACCCTGCCAAGACTAGACGTATGGTGGGCCCACCGGCCGCACGTCCCGGCCGTTGACAGCATTTGACCGCACGTCCCGCGCGTGGGTGAGAAATAACCGGCGCGGTTTCCTAGATTACCGTGCATAGTGGACGCCGCGGCGCCCGCGTGCTGACACGTGGACGGCTGGATCAGCTCGGTCATTTCCACTTCGTCGTGGACGGCTGAGATCTGACGCAGATTTCCAGAGGCGGAATAAATAACGGTGGCAGGGTAAACAGTCCATCCCACTCCACCGCCACCGTCTTCTTCCTCGCGCATTGCTCCTGTAGCTTTACTTCCTCAGCTTCATTTCCGCAACCATCGCTGCGCCCTAAGACCATGGGCAAGAGAAGCTCCACCGGCGCCGCCGCCGCCACCGGCGCCGCTGCCAAGAAAGCTAGGACAGCCGATGCCGACGGCCCCGTCGTTGGCCGCTGGGTCCAAACCAAGGTCGGGAACAAGGAATTGTCCCAGGCCGAGAAGATGGGCCTCTTGAAGAACACGCCGGCGGAGTCGCTCGCCGCCGGCCCGGAGATCATTCCCCGGCCTCCTCCTGGATTCCGGGTAATTTTCATCGCCTTCTTGCTGCGGGGTTTGTCTTTTCCCCCGCATCCTTTCCTCCGCGGTCTTCTTTTTGCCTACGGGATTTAGGTCCATGATCTGAATCCCAATTCCATCCTTCACATTGCGTGTTTCATCATGCTCTGCGAATGTTTCCTGGGGATCGAACCCCACTGGGCACTGTGGCGCCGGATTTTCATCATTCGGCACCCTCTGCCATACCAAACCGGCGGCTTCGGCGTTCAGGTGCGCCCTGACGTCGAATACTTCAACCTCCAAGCGCCCGAAAACAATCCCGGGTGGAGGACGAAGTGGTACTACGCCAAGGACAAATTCTCCGACACCGAAAAGTTCGGACTCGAGGAATTTCAGCCCACCGGCGTTCTTCGACCTCGCGTGTCTTGGAGGCACGACCTTTCCGACGAGGAGTTGAAGATTACGGAACCGCTGATGGAGAAGATTCAGCAGCTCCGAGCTACTCCGAAGAAGGAGCTTTCGGGAATTCAGCTCATCCGTACCTTCATCGAGCGTCGTATCCAGCCGCTCGCTGCTCGAGCCCACTGCATGTGGGACTACAGCGACCGTCGGGATTCAACCCGCATCTCCCAGGACGAGCTGCACGAGGCCGAGATCGACGAGTGTGTTCGCACCGTCACGAACATCAAGAAGAAGGATCCCGTGCCGAAAATCTTCGGCGCAGTGGCCTTCAGCAAGGCCTTTCCCCGCACCGAGGTACGATCTTGATCTCAACCAGATACCTTTCTTATTTAATAGCCAAATCGACCAGTATCGAATGTAGTCTACCTCCCGTGTGCAGGTGATCAACATAGCACGATGCTATCCGCCCCAGCCCGAGATGGGCGAATATCCGGGGCATGATTTTGCCGAAGTGCCGGAGGGATCGACCTCCGTTGCCCCGTCGCCACCGAGGGCCCCGAAGAGACAACGAATTGCGGATGTTGTCAAAGACTCGGAAGACCCCGATGACACCCATTTTACTTCGGGTGATGACGGCACCAGCGCGATCCCCGCCTCGCCTTTGAGCCGCCGTCCTCCTCCTCGAACAGAGAAGAAGATCCTTCCGAAGTTCGGGATCGACGCGTCGTAAGTTTTCCTTGCTAAACTCGTACACCTAGCAGTCTTGTTTCGAATCAACTGTCTGGTTTTAACATCGATATTTTCTTTAGATCTTCCACCGAGGAGATGTCGACCTGTCCGGGGGATCAGGACCAATACCAGGTCCGACCCCATGATGACGCCCTCGAACAGACCGCCGACTCGCAGGAGAAGGTTGCCGACGTTTCCGCCCCCGAAGCCGCTCTCCTGAAGCCTTCGACCTCTTCCAAGAAGAAGACGATGGAACCTGAGTTCGTCCTTGTCTCCTCGTCTGGCGGGCCTTCCGGTCCTAACAACCATGTAAGTCCGAAAATTCCCAACTTGCGTTTCGTGTGTTTGACCATTAGTAGCCCCCGAGGGTAAGTCTAAGTGTTTACACTTGGGCTTGCCCTCCAAACCATAACTCGGAGGTTAATCTTTTGCTTTGCCTTCTTTAGCCTGTTGTTAGGGACCTGTCGAAGGTTTGTAGGAGCTTCTTCGCCTTAGAGGAAGAGAACCGAAAGCTGTCCGAGCAGCTCGACGAAACTCGACGTGAGTACTGCCACCTTACTTGTAGAATTTTGCTCTGTATGCTATCCCGCTTCTCTTTCTGATGACATCCTTTTAATGGTTAGGGATTGGAGCTCAGGCTGCTGCTGACAAGACTTCCCTGAAATCTCAGCTGGACAATCTTGCCACTGAAAATTCGGGTTTGAAGGCTAAGGTCACTGAGCTGAACGATGAAATCGCCCGACTGAAGGTCGAATCGTCCGAAGCTCAGGAGCGTGCGAAGAAAAGCCGCCTGGACACCGAAACGAGAGAAGGAGATCTACACCAGCGCCTGCAATCTTCGCTTGAATCCTTGCGTGGTGAGTTCTCGAGCTTTGCCTGGATTAATTTTCGTGTCGAACAGTTCTATTGTTGACCTGGTGGTTTGTTCTTTCTTGTAGCTGCTGCCGAATTGGACGCCGGAGCTATGAAGGAGCCCGCTGGGATCGAATCCAGTGTCGGCCTTGCCGAACGCCTGAGTCGAGAGGTTGTCAACCTCCTAGCGCGGGTGCGTTCGACGCTTGTTCGCGTTCGGGATATATCTGTACCCGACTCGATCAGCGACACCATGGCAGGAATCCTCGAAGCTCTGGCGGTGAAGGCGGACGGCGAAGACCCGTTATTTGCCGCGGTTCACCGACAGGTAACTATCAGCTCCGAGTCTGTCTTCTCTATGATGATGATGCACGATGTGGAGTTCGATGCTGACAAGGTCACGAGCACGTATCCGAAAGACAAGGATGGACGCGACAAGTCCGCCAAGAGTTATGTTGTCCGCGCTCGTGACCTGGCTGCCTGAATGACGAGCTTTCTGGCCGAGAGGAACGAGAAGCGTGCGGCGGCGAGGGCTCAGAAGTGTGGCGCATCCGGCGCACCGTCCAGCAAGGCTGGTAGTTCAGCGTAGTGCGAGTAGTGCTCCTGACGCCCGCTTGTAATTAGCTTTTGTGGTCTCACGCCGAGGGCTGTGATCCTGACTAGAACTTCTTTCTGGTGTAAAACTTGCTCTTTTGTTATATTAATCTGCTTGACATTTGGCTACCGAATGCTTGTATGTGATGCCCGACTTCTCATGCAGGATCCTTCGCTGATCTCTGGTGCTTGGCCTGTTTCGTACGAAACGGTCGGCAGTGCTTCTGGTGCCGTTGAGCGAAGAACACCTTCCTCAGGCGAATTGTCTCTAATTCGATCTTTGCGCGACCAACTCCAAAATACGCAGCGTCAACTGAAGACGGTTACTGCCAAGGTCGACGTTGCTCTGTCGAAGGCGTCGCATGCTGCAGACTGCGAGAAATTTCTTCTCGACGAGATCGAGAATCTTGGAAAATCTCTGAAGTGTAAGTCTCTAGACCTCTTTCGCTGTGTATTGTGACTTGAGTGTGCAGGATTTGATCTTCGGCCTCTTTTCGCAGATGTGTGCCTCGACAGTGCTGTCGAAGCCCGGCGCGTGAATGCGCATCTTGTTGCTGCTCAGACGCATGCCAATTCTGTTGCTGACAACTTCTGGGCTGACCGGTCGAAAGCCATGAAGCTGACACTTCTTCAAGATAGGATTGCTCAAGCTGGTGTGTTGTCTGAGACGAGCCGAAGCGCCCTCGCGCTGGTGCATCAGGTGATGTTCCCTTTGAACAATCAGCCCGAAGGCCTGCCAGCGTTGCTCAATCGATTCGAGAATGGGAATGCTGTGTATTCCTTTGTCCGGGAGCACTTGCGCTGCGGGGCTGTGGTTGCACTTGCTTTCGTGCGTGCTCACTACCCTGAGATCGACCTAGAGCTTCTGAAGACGCTTCCTCCGTCGCCCAGTGGTCGCTATAATATGGAGCACCACTACGCTGCTTGTAGAGGCACAGGCGACTGTATCGCTCGACAGATTGTCGTCGAAAGTGATCGACAGAGAGCGAACCAGGGTGCCGCGGCGCCATGAATTAGTCCTGTGGCTATGCTAGTACCTTCACTCTGTGTATGTATTGTGTATATGTGTCCTTATTCGTCTGTGGCAAAAAGGCGGAGATTTCGAGCGCAGATCCGGAGGGCGAAAAATCCCCAAGCATAGGTCGAGAGAACGCAACCCTCGAACGTAGGTCGAGAAGGTGCAGCCCCCGAGTGTGGGCGAAGCCCCCGGACATGGGTCAAAAAGGCTAAGCCCCCGAGCGTAGGCGAAGCCCCCGAGCGTGGGTCGAAAGGCCAAGCCCCCGAGCGTAGGCGAAGCCCCGGAGCGTGGGTCGAAAGGCCAAGACCTCGAGCGTAGGCGAAGCCCCCGAGCGTGGGTCGAAAGGCCAAGCCCCTGAGCGTGGGTCGAAAGGCCAAGCCCCCGAGCGTGGGTCGAAAGGCCAAGCCCCCGAGCGTAGGCGAAGCCCCCGAGCGTGGGTCGAAAGGCCAAGCCCCCGAGCGTAGGCGAAGCCCCCCAGCGTGGGTCGAAAGGCCAAGCCCCCAAGCGTAGGCGAAGCCCCTGAGCGTGGGTCGAAAGGCCAAGCCCCCGAGCGTAGACGAAGCCCCCGAGCGTGGGTCGAAAGGCCAAGCCCCCGAGCGTAGGCGAAGCCCCCGAGCGTGGGTCGAAAGGCCAAGCCCCCGAGCGTAGACGAAGCCCCCGAGCGTGGGTCGAAAGGCCAAGCCCCCGAGCGTAGGCGAAGCCCCCGAGCGTGGGTCGAAAGGCCAAGCTCCCGAGCGTAGACGAAGCCCCCGAGCGTGGGTCGAAAGGCCAAGCCCCCGAGCGTAGGCGAAGCCCCCGAGCGTGCACAGATGTCGAATTATAGGACGAGAAATTTGAATTTTATTGCTTGGTGCCGAAGGCACAATGTTGGGCGCGGACTGCTGCCGACGCCTGATTACATAGTAGAGGGGGTAGAGGAGACAGCTTTGCTAGCTAAGGATAGAAGCGGCGCAACTGCGCGGCATTCCATGGGTTCTCTACGTCTTTCCCCGTTTTCGGGTTGCGTAGGCGGTATGCCCCTCCTAGGATGACCTCGTGGACAAGATACGGGCCTTCCCATGGTGGCTCCAGCTTCAACGTGCTTGTCTGCTTGAGGCGGAGGACTAGATTGCCCGGCTCGAATGAGCGTCCGCGTACCCGTCTGCTGTGGTAGTTGCGGAGGCTCTGCTGGTAAACCGCCGATCGAACGAGGGCGACATCTCGAGCTTCGTCTAGCAGGTCTTGGGCGTCCGCTAACACCTTGTCCGCATCTTCCTCGACGTAGGCAGCGACGCGGGGCGTGCTGTAGCGTACATCCGTGGGTAACACTGCTTCTGCTCCGAAAAGCAGGAAGAAAGGTGTGTAGCCCGTCGAAGAGTTGGGCGTTGTTCGCAGGCTCCATAGCACCGAAGGCAGTTCCTCGACCCAGGCGCCTGCTGCGCGCTTGAGAGGTCGAAGTAGTCGCTTCTTCAAGCCTCCGCATACAAGTCCGTTGGCTTTTTCGACCTGTCCATTAGACTTGGGGTGCGCCACCGAAGCGTATTTGAGCTTGATGCCGAGGTTTTTGGCGAAGTCCTGGAATTCGCCCGAAGTGAAGTTGGTGACATTGTCTGTGATGATGCTGTTCGGGACGCCGTACCGGTAGACGATGGACTCGAAGAATTTGACCGTCGTGGTCGCCTCTTGGTTGGTGACTGGAACAGCCTCTATCCACTTGGAGAACTTGTCCACTGCGACTAGAAGGTAAGTGTGACCTCCTCGGGATGATTTAGGGAGAGGCCCCACTTGATCGAGCCCCCATTGTGCGAAGGGCCAGGCCACAGGGATGGTGTGCAGCTCGGACGCCGGCGCGTGTGGCTTGGTGGCGAATAACTGGCATGCTTCGCAGTGCTGGACGATGTTCCTGGCATCGTAAAGGGCGGATAGCCAGTAGAATCCGGACCGAAAAGCCTTGGCCACGGGGGTTCGGCTGCAGGCGTGGTGCCCATAGGTTCCTTCGTGGATTTCTCGGAGAAGAGCAATCCCATCTTCCTGCACTATGCACCGTTGGAGCACCCCTGTGGTGCTGCGCTTGTAGTGTTCCCCGTTGATTATCGTGAAGGCCTTGGAGCGCCGCATGACTTGTCGGCGATGGATGGGATCTTCTGGGAGCTCGCCCCGCATCAGGTATGCCAAGTATGGCCTTGTCCATGTTGCTTCGATGAGCATGACTGTGGCTGCATCCTTCGGGAGGTCTTCTGCTCCTGCTGCTGGAGCGGTGTTGGCCGACCGAGCCCCCGGACGTGTTGCTAACGCCGGGTCAGTTATTGGCTTGATCTTGACAGAGCGTTCGAATATCTCTTCGAAGAAGACACCGGGCGGTATTGGGAGGCACCTTGAGCCGACGTTGGCCAGGTTGTCTGCCTCCTCGTTACTTTCCCTGCCGATGTGCGTTACTTCGCAACCCTCGAATTCACCTTTCAGCTTGTCGTACATGGCGCGATATGCGATCATGTTCGCGCAGGTTGTGTCGCACTCCTTCATGACTTGCTGGGTGATGAGGTTCGAATCTCCATGAATCTTGATGCGAGTGGCCCCGCAGGCCTTCGCCATGTGCATACCGTGAAGGACGGCTTCGTATTCCGCCTCGTTGTTGGAGGGATTCGGGAAGCGCATGCGGAGGACGTAGCGCATCATGTCCCCCTGCGGTGACACCAGGACCACTCCTGCTCCTGCCCCCGAAACCCGCTTGGACCCGTCGACGAAAATGGTCCAGTTGTTCGACAGGTCTGGGAGCTCGGGCATCTGGGCTTCTGTCCACTCGGCTATGAAATCTGGTAGGACTTGTGACTTGATCGCAGACTGGCGCTGGTACGTGATCTCCCAAGGTCCTAGCGTGATTCCCCATAGCGACACACGCCCTGTAGCGTCTGGGTTGTTGAGGATGCTGGAGACTGGATTCGAGGCCACTACGATGATGGAGTGACACTCGAAATAGTGTGGCAGCTTCTTCCCCGTCATATAGATAGCGTATGCTAGCTTCTGATAATGGGGGTACCTTTGCTTGGTCGGAGATAAGACTTCGCTTAGGTAGTACACAGGCCTCTGTACTCCGTGCTCTTTGCCTTCCTCCGCGCGTTCGACCACGAGTACTGAACTGACAACTTGATTTGTGGCCGCAATGTACAGCAACATCGGCTCTTTTTCTCGAGGTGTGACGAGAACTGGGGAGGTCGACAAACGATGCTTGAGGTCATCGAACGCGGCTTGCGCCTCTTCAGTCCACGTGAAGTTGTCTGTTTTCCGGAGCAGCCGATAAAAAGGGAGTGCTTTTTCGCCAAGCTTGCTGATGAAGCGGCTAAGCGCTGCAAGCCGACCTGTCAACTGCTGGACATGTCGAAGCGTCTTTGGAGGCTGCATATTGATGATGGCCTGTATCTTTTCTGGGTTGCCTTCGATCCCTCTCTCGGAGATTAGGTAGCCCAGCAGTTGACCGGTGGGTACCCCGAAAGAGCACTTCTTCGGGTTAAGCTTGATGCTATATCTGTCGAGGTTGGCGAAGGTTTCTCGAAGGTCATCGAGCAGGCTGTCTGCTTTCGCGGTCTTGATGACGATGTCGTCGACATAAACTTCGACGTTGCGGCCGATTTGTTCCTTTAGGCACGCCTGCATACACCGTTGATAGGTGGCTCCGGCGTTCTTGAGCCCGAAGGGCATCGTCATGTAACAGTATACCCCGTGCGGGGTGATGAACGCTGTCTTGTCTTCGTCATCTACTTTCAGCCATATCTGATTATACCCAGAGTAGGCGTCGAGGAACGAAAGTCGTTCGCATCCTGCCGTGGAGTCGATGATCTGGTCGATTCGGGGCAGGGGAAAGTAATCCTTTGGGCAGTGCTTGTTTAGGGCGGTGAAGTCGATACACATCCTGTAGATCTTGGTGTCCTTCTTCTCCACCATGACTGGTGGCGAGAGCCATGTGGCTTTCTTGATCTCTCTGATGAACTTGGCTTCGAGGAGGCGGTTGATTTCTTCGCCCATCGATTTGGCCTTTTCTGGATTATACCGGCGCATAGACTGCTTGACCGGTTTCGTGTTGGGAAATATTTTGAGCTCGTGCTCGGCGAGTTCCCTGGGGATGCCTGGCATATCTGCTGGACACCAGGCGAACATCCTCCAGTGCTCACGGAGGAACTCGACGAGCGCGCTTTCCTATGCAGGGGAAAGGGAGTTCGACACCCGCGCCGTCTTGGTTGGATCCGTCGGGTGGATCTGGTGCTCTCGGGTGTCCTTGGTGGCATCGAACGACAGTTCTGGGGCGTTCTGCTGCGCCGGTGGATCGATGTCCATCACCGTGGCTTCCCGAATATGGTGCAGCTCCTCGTGCACCCCGAAGGTTTGGGACATGGTATTGAAGTCCTTGTCGCAGTTTTCCGATCGGGCGAAGCTGCCGCTGATCGTCAGTGGTCCCCTGTTTGCGGGCATCCGCAGCTTGAGGTAAGCGTAGTGGGGTACCGCCATGAATCGGGCGAACGCTGGCCGCCCGAGGATAGCATAGTACTGCGAGGGCCAGTCAACCACCTCGAATTCGATCTTCTCCTTTTTGAAGTTTGCTGGAGTGTCGAAGATGACGTCGAGATGTATCGCCCCTAATGGGTACGTCGGCTTCCCTGGGACGATTCCGTGGAAGGAAGTCTCGGTTGGCAGGAGATTGTTTAGCGGGATCTTGATCTTTCGCAGTGTGTCTGCGTAGATGAGGTTCAAGCTGCTGCCCCCGTCCATGAACACCTTTTTCGAGGTGAAACCCCCTATCTGTGCCTCGAGAACCAGAGCATGGTGTCCTGGGCGTGGGATCTTCGGTGGATGATCTGACCGGTCGAAACCGATCGGGTGTTCGGACCAATTCAGGTATTCGGGAGTAGCCGGTGGCGCGTGTTCGGCGTGAAACACTTCTCTTGCGCGTTTTCGCTGAACTTTATTCGTCGGGCGCCCCCTCTGGATCATGGGCACGAAACCTCTTGGCGGCGGGAACTCTTCTTCCTCGTTGGCCGGCTGTCGCTGCTCGACATGCTGGATCGTGGCGGCCTGGTGGCCCTGCTATACAACGTTTGCTGGTGGATTCGGCGGTGGTGGTGGAGCGTTGTAGGCTATCGCCCCTGCCACTGGTTGCTCGGTGCCCATCCTCTCTTGAAGTGCCCGGTTGAGCCGAAGGAATTCCCTACACTCGATGAGGAGGTGTGCAGGTCTTCATACTCCGTCTTTGTCGAGGTACGTATGCCTTGGGCATCCGCTATCGAGCATCTCCTCTGCCGACATCTGTGGCTGCCGTCGGCGCCACTCCTTGCTTGGCTTCGAGGCACTTCTACTGCTGCTACCGTGGTAGTTGTTTCCTTGCCGCGGTAAGTCCGGTTGTCTTCACGATCTTCGTGTATGTAGCCTGCTGCTACCATGTCCATGTTCTCCGTGTTGTCGTAGCGATTCCGAAGACCCTTCTTTCGGGACCCGGAGTGGAACTGGTCTTTCGCGTCGACGTCGCATTCTGCTGATCGGCGGCGACTTCTGGGAGCCGCAATGGAGTCTTCGGCATCAGCCCACTCATTCGCCAAGCTCATGAGGTGGTCGACGGTCCTTGGCTTGCAGCATCCAAGCTCTTCCTTGAAGTCGCGTCTGAAGAGGCCGTCGCGAAAGGCGTCGATGGCCCTTTCGGGCAAAATATTTTCCGTCGTGTTCCGGAGGCTGATCCACCGTGAGATGTATGATCTCAGGTTTT
Organism: Dactylis glomerata; assembly: GCA_007115705.1. NCBI lineage: Eukaryota > Viridiplantae > Streptophyta > Magnoliopsida > Poales > Poaceae > Dactylis > Dactylis glomerata. The sequence continues at coordinate 2,781,647 of QXEO01000184.1, forward strand.
CTCCGGTTCTTTGCACGCATAGGCGTAGTTCTTCGAATGACGTAGGTCATCGCGAAGTGCCTCGGAAGTTAGCGATGAACGCCTGCCGAAATTCTTCCCAAGAGCGAATGCTATCTGGGGCGAGATTATTCAGCCATGCCCTTGCGTTATCCTTTAGGTGCAGTGACAGCAACTGGAGGGCATTGTCTCTAGATCCGCCACTGATATTTACAGCAGTTATGAAATCGTCGAGCCAAATTCGGGGGTCCTGCTGCCCATTGAATTTGACTACGCCATCGCTGAGCTTGATTCCCTTCGGCAATGGTGCAGAGCGGATTAAGAGGCTAAAGCAATCTGCCCCGCACAGTCCATCGTTGGTGCCGCTGAATGCCTCTGCCTCGCGGTCTCCCTCGAAGCGGCGCGCTTCGCGCCGCGCTCGCGCTTGATCGACCCTGTTCTGGGCCAGACCATGCCGAAGCTCTCCATTGAGAGGTTCTACTGCCTGCGTCCGAGGCGCTACGGGTGGCACCGGTGCTGGGTGCCTAGCTTGCTCCGCCAGTGGGGCGGTTCTCCTTGCTGTCGCGTCATGTCCTGAATCGGGTGTGCCTTGGAGCACCCTTACTCCTTCGAGTGCCAGATTTCTCAGGTGCCGCATATGCTCATCGCCGTTGGATGCGTTTGCGGCAATGTATGCCGCCGCGGCCATGATCGCAGCTTCCTTGGTCTTGGGCATCAGTTCGGTCTCGTTGAACTCTGCCTCTAGGTTTCGGGTGATATTATGCATATCGCCCCCCGGCTGAGTGCGTGACCTCGATCTGTGCTGGACGCTCGATGAGTAATGAGACGATCTTTCGGCTCGTCTTCTGCTGGACGCATCGGCCTCCTCTCTGCGCCGTTCCAGCACTCGTATGTCTGCACTGATCTGGTCCTTCTGCTCCTGGACGATGAACCGGAGTGCGGCCAGATCGGTCGGGCTTGGGTTGGGACCGAAGTTCACCTCGCCCGCGTAAACCCTTCTTGCGAACCGGATTTGGTCATGCGTGACCACCTGGCGGCCGCTATCTGCCCGGTTTCGGCCATCGTTGTCTCTGTTCTTGTTTCCGTCGCCGTGCGATGCCATCATGCAGTGGCCCCCGGTCCACGGGGCCGAATCGTCGCTGATTTCGCCCAGCGCTGGAGGGTAGACGTCATCGCTTTTGACGTAGGGCCCGACTTCGATCATGAAGTCAGAATTGTAATCGGCCGCATAGCCATCGCTAGATGCGGCAGATTCGCAGTGTGAAGCAGAGCTTGCCGAATTGCCTATCTTCCCCTTAGCTTCGGGGTAGACATCGTCGTCGTCGTCTGAGCATGTGTAGTCCGAATATAACCCTTCGACGTAATCAGGGTCATACGGTGCAGCGCGGAGCGTGAGGGCAGTGAGAGCCCTATTGCACTCAGATATCGTCGGGTAGACAGCTGCTGTGCCCCCCCCGAGGATCTTCACAGCCGGCGATCTCATGAGATGAGAAATCTCCGGCGCCCACATAGTGGTATGCGTCGCAGTCGACGCAGTATGCGGTGGTCGGGGATGGAGGTGGATCTTCGAAATCGTTTGACCCTACTGATGGGGTCGAAGTTTTCAGCTTCGGTTCTTCCTCCGATGGCGCTAGTAGCGCGCTTGCCGAAAGCTTGCCCCCGACGGCTGGTGGTGTCGACGTTTCGGCCACGAGCGGAGCCGATTCGCCGATGGAGAGCAGTTCCATCGCTCCATTGCTGTCCACGTGGAAGTTGAACAGTCCGAAAGCCATGTCATAGCCTTCGGATGCTACTCCTGTCGCGCTTGAGATGGGGTCGATGACGTTCGCCGCTGGAGTGAGCTTGGCAGCGCTTGGCAAAATATGGCTGACGACGATGGAATCAACGGCGTTGACGCCTGGCTCCGCCGAGTTGGCGTCGACGACAGCCGGCACAGTGATGCCGACAACGGTGTCGGTGTCGATCTTGGAAGTGGTATCGACGTCGGTCGGCGCAGCGATGCCGACGGTGGTGTCGATGCCGATCTTGGCGGTGGTGTCGACGTCGGTTGGCATAGCGATGCCGACGATGGTGTCGATGTCGATCTTGGAAGTAGTGTCAGCGTCGGTCGGCACAGCGATGCCGACGATGGTGTCGATGTCGATCTTGGAGGTGGTTGGTGATGGAGCCGGCGAATCCGTAGATCCAGATCCCGTCGTCCCCACGGTCGGCGCCAATTGACGAGGTTTATCCCCGGCAATGCCCATGTCGAAGGGCTATCGATCTGGGAAGCGTATTGGGGACCTGGCGAACTCGACGGCGATCAGACGAAAGCAAAGGAACACAGGTTTTACCCAGGTTCAGCCCCCTCGAAAGGTAAAAGGCCTACGTCCTGCTTGTCTGACTTTGTATTGATGATGTGGTGGTGATGAAGGTGGTACAATGGCGGCGTAGATGGGATCTAGCCAAAACAGAGAGCTCTAAGTTATTGAGCGCTCCGGCGTGAGGTGGGCGGAAAAGTGTCTAGCGTTTCGAGACCTCCCTCCCAGCCTTTTATATGCGAAGGCTGGGTCTCAGGATTGTTCTCCAAGTTGATTACAGGTCGAATCAGTTAGAACAAACCCTAATCGAGTCCTATTCGACTAAGTCTCCTTCCTCGAGGCTCTATCTTGTGCGCCAAGTTACATCCCTAGGCCGCGCTAGACCGCTGCCTTAATTGGCCTCAAGAGCCTTCCGAGAGAGACCTTTCCTGGACCGAAAACCAGGTAGGCGAATATCGGGGGCCCGTTTGTCATTCCTTCGTCAATAGGATTTTTAGTTTCATAACAAAAACCGTAATGGTTTCATTAGCAATAGCAATATAAATATGCTAATGTTCTTTCTTAGTGGACTGGTCTCAACTTCTATGGCATGTTATTGATTTATATCTCACCGGGTTAATACAATAAATTTCTAAGTAGTAGGGAAGCTCTATATATTGAGTATCTCAGAAATTAACTTAATTTTTTCACTTCTCATCTCTCTTAAAATATTACAAAATGGTATCTAGAAGAACATATATAGATTATACATGAACATTCAAATAATCTCCTTGCTAGCCGCGCAATTTGCGCGGGCCACCCAGCTAGTTCAAAGTATTGCAAATTTCCACCCTCGCGTCCACTTGAGTATTTGGACTAAAGAAAATACTAGATTTCGCAACACTCACCAATTGTCCCGAGTTTGCACAATAGGAGTCAAGAACTTGCTTCAACGAGATTTCATTATTCAAAACTGCTTTCAAGAGGATCAAAGAATCATCAGCAAAGAGTAAGTGTGAAACTGATGGTGCATTTCTGCACACTTTGACCCCTTCAATGCCACCAATCTCCTCCGCGTGTAACAAGCTGCTTGAGAGACCTTCTGCACATAGAAGGAACAAATAAGGGGATAGTGGATCCCCTTGCCGAATACCCCTAGTAGGTTTGAACTCTTCCGTCAACTGTGAATTGAACCTGACTGAATATGAAACAGAGGTTACACATGCCATCACCAACTCAATCCACTGACAATGAAATCCCAGCCTTCTCATCATCTCCTCCAAGAAATTCCATTCAACCCTATCGTATGCTTTATGCATATCCAATTTGACCGCACAAAGTCCGGTCTTGCCTTTCCTCTTATTTTTTATTTTGTGAACACATTCATATGCCACTAGGACATTGTCAGTAATTAGCCTCCCGGGGACAAAAGCACTTTGGGTTGGTGATATAATCTCAGGAAGAAGCACCTTCAATCTTGCAGCTATCAGTTTAGAAATAATTTTATAGACCACGTTGCACAAAGATATAGGTCTGAACTGTGATACCTCTTCCGGGGTGTCCACTTTAGGAATCAAAACGACTACTGTTTCATTCCATCCTTCTGGAATCACCTTATCATTGATCGCCTTCAGCACCGCAAAAGTAATGTCATTACCTACCAAGTGCCAAAACTTTTTATAGAACAGAGCATGTAACCCATCAGCCCCCGGGGCTTTTAAATCTCCGATAGAGAAAATAGCTTTTCTAACATCATCAGCTGTATAAGGAGCAATTAGCTTCTCGTTCATTTCATCTGAAACCCTCGGTATACTATTTTCAAGGAAACCAGGGTCAATCACAGTATTATCCGAAGAAAATAATCTAGAAAAGTAATCGAAAATGATCGGTTTAAGATGGTCCGTACCTTCCACAAAATTCCCAGCCGGATCTTTTAGCTTCTTAATAAAATTCCGTTTCTTCCGTGCTGAGGCATAGCTATGGAAGAAACTCGTATTTTTATCACCAGATTTAATCCAATTTGCATGAGAACGTTGACTTCATTTAATTTCCTCTTGTTCCAGTAGTTTTTCAATCAGACCACCCAACTCAAACTTCTTTTGATCGCTCTCAGGAGTCATTGGACCACGCATCAGCTCCTCCAACTCACGTTGGGCTTTCCGTAGTCGCTTTTTTGGTTTCTGTAATATGGTACGATCCCATTCATGCAAACCCTCATGCATGATTTTTAGCCGATCAAGAACGTTGATCGGTTGGCCCTGATCACTCGCCTGCCATTTCTCTTGTACAATATCAGTAAAACCTTCTTCTTTGAACCACTTTGCCTCAAATCTGTTTTGTTTACCGCCATTGATAGGAGTAGCTTTGTAATATGTTAGAGAAGCCAGTTTAGGGAAATGTTATTTATTTCAAAAAACACAGATAACATTTTATTTTAAGAAAACATAACAACACATCTAAACCAGCATGCGCCCGACCTCCCTGGCCGCTCCCGCTCGAGTGGCTCCAGCGGAGCAGAACCCTAGGGAGCCCACGCCGGTCGACGCCTCCCTAGCTGCTGATGTCGCTGATGCTGGCGGTGGTGGCGGTGCCCAGCCCGTCAAATGGTGGAGGGCGAGTGGCGGAGGAGACGAGCTGCAACCACGGTTCGGGTGGAGAAAGCGGCGGCTGCCAGCTCGTGGGCGGCGGCGATCGGTGGTGCGGCCGGGAGTCCCGTGGTGGCAGCGGTGGGGCCGGTGCTTGGGTCAGGCAACGATGGTAGCGCTGGTGCTGTCAGGTGCCGGCGCGCGGGTTCGGTCGGCGCCTAGATCTGGGCCAAGAGGGCCATGACCTTGGCTTGCAGCGATGTTGTCCTAGCGCTGGGGTTCGGGCTCTCGCGTACATCGTGCGGTCTGGAGGCAGTGCTGGTTGCCGCTCCTGCTCTTGGCCTTGCGGGGTGGTGGAAGTTGGGTCGGCGTTGCCTCCTCTCGTCGGCGACCTAGTGCGGTGGCGGCATCCATTCTGGGCTTGTCAGGCAGCACGAGGTCATCTGGGACTGCGGTCCTGAGCTTGGTGGTGGTGGCCTACTCCTCCACCGGAGTTGGTCGGCCGATCGAATAAAGGTGGTGGTCCTAGGGTTCCTCGCGCGTCAAGACGAAGATCTGCTTGCTGCATGTTCTCACTGATCTGGCCGGAGTGTCGAGTTCCGGAAGGCTCCACCGGCGAACTCCATCCGGCACCATAAGCCTGGAGATTGCTGGATCGGATGGAATTCGGTCATGAGCATCCATGTTTTTTCTGACCGTTTAATTTTAGAGGGAGCGTGGTATCTGTTGCCATTATGAGACCCGTCTTATTGTCCAAGGTGAAGTCAGAGACAGAGAATGACATGGAAGCTAAGTTTCTGATGACTAGTAGTGGTGGTTCGAGTCTTTGTGGCGATGGGAACTTGCTTCATGATTCGTGAGTCGTAGCAGCGGCATTGGCAAGTGGGGATGATAACACAGGAGGAGTTTAAAGTTCTACCTTGCAGGATGAAAATCCAAAGTTTGGCCTTAATTGGTTGTGCCTAGCAATGACCTTGTTGAAGGCATTGTTTTGTGAGTGAGGACTTCCTCCGGAGTGAAAACCTAAGGTCTATGATCTGGCAACGACGGTGTTTGTGCACCGTTTCCTTATTGGAGGCATCACTTTTGGGAAAGCTAGACTCTTGGTGCTGTTTTGGTGGTGTTTTTACTGCTACTACAAAAAATTGATCAGTGTAGCGAGACTTTTCTTTTTTATATTTCTTTTTTGTTTTTTGGTTGTGTGCATCCGTATTGCCGCTAGGGCACTGCGTTGTTGGAGGAGCTGTTCTTATATTAACTAGCTGGGTGGCCCGCGCAAATTGCGCGGCTAGCAAGGAGATTATTTGAATGTTCATGTATAATCTATATATGTTCTTCTAGATACCATTTTGTAATATTTTAAGAGAGATGAGAAGTGAAAAAATTAAGTTAATTTCTGAGATACTCAATATATAGAGCTTCCCTACTACTTAGAAATTTATTGTATTAACCCGGTGAGATATCAATCAATAACATGCCATAGAAGTTGAGACCAGTCCACTAAGAAAGAACATTAGCATATTTATATTGCTATTGCTAATGAAACCATTACGGTTTTTGTTATGAAACTAAAAATCCTATAATAGACATTTGCACCGCATATTTTTCTTTTGAATCCATCCCCTTCAGTATATTGTGATGCTAGCTTAAACTATACTTCATATGCTCCCGAAGAGAAACATAAGAATTGATCTCTGTCCCATACTATTTTCAAATCTAATGTCGAAATAGATATATATTTATGGAAAAGATTGTTAGAAAATAAAGAAATGAAAAGCTGTTGGATCATCACCCATGACAATATCCAACTCACCCTACGCCTCAACAACAGCAAAACAAATGAGTAGCGTTTTATATAAATAATATTAAAGAGTTTTTGTGCGGATACTATTCTCGAAGACGTGGACTGCACATACCTGTCATCGAACTCCTTCCACAATGTTTTGGATCATTCTTGTTTTTGTGACATATATGCACATTGATTTATGTTCTAATATCCCTTTCTTTAAGTGAAAGATACTTACATCTCAATAAAACATGACCATGGCAAGCAATGTATGCATAACGCTCATTCTGCACGAAAAACACATATAGCATTCATTCTTTTGAGTGCGTTGTACTTTGAGAAAGAAAATTCTTTTAGAAGCATTTAGCTTTCCCTGTGAGAACAATTTAGAAACAATATATATTGTTTGCATTTCCTTCAGCGTTCATCAATGAAATTAGACTCGGCTGCTGCTTTTGATAACACACACAAAAAACCTTTCCAGCTAAAAGCATAAGATTAAACTGTTAATAACTGTAAGAGTTTTATTTTGATGACCCCAATTCAGATAACATTATGTTTTGCGAACTGGTTACATCAAAAATATAATTTAGTAGAAAGTGCTACACGTAATCAGAGAAACTTGTGTGCAGAACTGCCTATCCTAAACTATATGTAAGCATATATAACATAGTTATTTGGATTCAGTGCGGTGCATGAATCCTTGGGTTTTTATTCAATTATACATTGGTAAACGTCTAACAATACCTGGTCTGCAATGGATTCGAGACTTCCACCTGTGGTTCATAGCATATATGGACATGTTGTTGAACAACCAAATAACTTTGCTGATCTACTGTTTGTAGTACTCACATTGTGATCAGAGATTAATTAACTTGCCCTAGATCGACAAACTTTAACCAAACTGAAAAACCTGAAAGAAAGGGCAAATATGCATGGATATGCAGATTATATAAATACTAAGCAATCCACTTGATTGGCTCCATGTCCTTTTTCCTGCTGCTTTGTAAGCATCATAAAACCATTGTGTTTCACCTGCAAGAAAAAGAGGTCAAGAGGTCAACTGCTTGCACTCTCAATGAATCCTAGAAAAAAGAAAAGGCAATCTTCACAAATTCAAAGCCAACATACTCGGAGAACTCACGTTATTCAATTTGAACGAACTGACGCAGCTGATTCAAGGAAAGTTTAGGTTTATTTTCCTACTTAACAGGCTATCTGCACTCGTGGTTCTTAGCATTGTACAGAGGGCCATGAAGGGCCTGATGAGTGATCGTGGAATCAAGCCCGAGGGTGGGCAGATTCTTAAGATGCATGGATGGAGACGGCGGCCGCTGGATGGCTATAGAGAACACTCGTCTGGCCGACCGTGGTGTCTGCTAGAGGCGACGGCCATTGTATCACCAATCCGGCCGCCTGCCGTGTCCGCTAACTTGTGACTGCTATCGAAGGATTGCATGGCAAATTAAGATGAAATCTGCTGCAGAGCATAGGCGCTAGCTACCCGTACCCAGCCCTTTCGGTGCACTATGATCCTGCAGTGAAGAATCGTCAGTGTCTTTTAATCCTTCTAGTCAATTTTCACAGCACGCATCTCCAAACGCCTCCCGGATCAGAAGTGCTTTTTTGGGGTCTCCCATAAATCTGATCCTTTGATTGTTTCTCCTCCCGTTGATCCGTCGATGTATGCAACCAATCAAGGTCGATTGATCCCAAGTCAGCTTCTTCTGTTTCTTGAACATCGCTGCGCCAGATTGATCGATGTGCATACATAGAGAGGTCGCTGATACCATAGGCGCTGCAGCTATTGGGTAAGGCGTGTTGTCGCTGCCGGCAAAGATGGATGAGTACGCACATCGCTTTAGATTGATGAATCCACAACTTTGGTTCACGCCATGCAAATCAATCAGGAGGTCTGGCCGTGTTTCTCTAGTTGCATGTGTGCGTCTTGGCGGAAAACAGTGGCCGTGTTTTGTAGATACAATCCATGTACATATGAACACCTTTTATTACGGGTGTGTCCATCATGACCTTTCCTAACACGTCATGTAATTCAATCAGGATACGTGACCGGCTGTTTTTCTGCTGGCACACGCGCGTCTTGCCGGGAATCGATAGAACTTGTTATGCACATACACGATACCAACTTATACCGATACATACCAATACGTAGGATGTTGATGAATCGTAACCATTGATGTGTTTAAATCTTTGCAATGTTTAATCTCCACCGTTGGTTGTTAGTTGTTTTAATAATATAATAGATAGATATATGCTCCTTATCAGGGAAAAAACATACCATTACTGCACTGTAGCGATTCCCACACAACTGACACTACTCTCCCGGTGTGGATGATCGTGTTGATAAACAAGATTCGACACGCATTTAAGAAGTCACACAGTTAGAGAACCGGAAGAAAACTCACGCGGCCAAAGTGCTCGAGCTGGGCAAAACCTCATCACTCGTCTGCTCCACTGTTCGTAGCTCATGACTTCCATCAATGCGAGACTTGCGCAAATGTCTCCTGGATCTCTCGCACGCAGCGTGCATCCATTTCCATCGATCATGCGCCCTGCCCCATGCACTCACGCTCTCCGTCATGACCCCCGGCCGCAATCAGCGCACCGATCATCTCACGGCCCTTTCCAATCTATCCTGCGTGATTGTTTCCCCTTATGTTCCCATTACACTCTACCATCACTTGCTACCAAGGCGATCCAATCACCCCCACACCGATATAGCTAGTGGTCACTCACGTACCGCCACGGCTATATATACGGGTGGGAAGGCGCGCACCAAGACAAACACACCGACGATCGATCGCCGCCTCCTCCATGGCTTCCTCTCTGTCCCACCTCTCCCTTCTGGCCATGGCGTTCCTCCTCGCCGTCGCCGCGCCCAGCGTGGACGCGTGGGGCGGCCGCCTCTTCTTCAGCAAGATGACCCGCCCCCAAGCCGTGGCCGAGGCCGACAACAAGGCGGCGGTGGACGCCAACATCGCGGGGACGACGGAACCGTTCGACGCCAATAGCGCTGCATTCTCGCGGCCGTCCAGCGGCGGCAGCAACCGCGGGTACGGCCTCTACGGCCGCCCCGAGGAGACCGAGAAGTACCCGCCGGCCTACTTCCGCCGCGGCGTGCACCGCGACGCCGAGAAGCGGACGACCACCAACGTCGTGCCGGAGGCCGTCCCGGTGGAAGAAGAAGAGGAAAGAACCTCATCGGTCGAGAAGGAGGAGGAGCCGGTGTTCCCCGAGAACGGGAGCGGCAGGGGGCGGCCGCTGTCGTACATGCGCCACGGCGGCGGCGGCAAGCACGCCGACTACGGGATGAGCGACACGAGGCTGTACCAGAACGGCCGCTACTACTACGACGTGGAGACCGACAAGTACGGCTACGGCCGCGAGTCCAACCCGGTGCGGACGCGCCCCGATCAGCCCGAGGACAACGGCTCCGGGTACGGGCGCGAGCGCGAGCGGCGGTCCGAGAGGTACGGCGACGATGAGGCGGCTGGAAGGTACGAGAGCAGGAACGGCGACGGGGCTGCGGAGAAGCGGAACGACGGCGGCTTCCAGGAGAACCAGAACGAGCAGTACAATCCATGATCAAGACGAGTCATGTCAGTGTTTCTGCTCGCGATCATCGTTTACGTTGTGTGATAGTATGTTGCTGGTTAAGAAGTGTGCTTAGCTAGTACGTCGTCGTTACTACTGCTACTTAAGGTTGAGCTACCTAGCTGGTAGCTGCCAATGTGGAATCGTTATGAATCGTACGTACGGATGAATGGCCTATATATGTGAGTAATGGAATCTCTGCTGTTCTTAACAGATGCTTGTTCCTACCATACTGCTCATTTTGTCGGAGCACTTACGGGCCCGGTTCTTGTGCTAGATTGGAATCAAGTCTCATCATGATTGATCAGTCGGATATTTTGTGGTCTAACTAAGATTCCCCATTTCGCACCAACATTTGAAACCTGTCTATTCCGAGGGTACCAACCTTGTGAAGACGATTTACTCTCTTCACGTCGATGAGCTGCATGGATCTATGATGGATCACCTCAATAATTCAAGCAGACAAACTTCACCAACTTGTAGGCCATAATCCGTCCTTTCAACGAGGACAAGGCGCATGGCAAGCTGCAGTGCGGACTGCTTGCATCGGATGCTGGTGGCACCTACCAAACAACGACCTACAGGCCATCAATCGGCCATGACCGTATGTGTGTACCTACAGCTGGGGAAGAACTGTACCACTTTTGTTCGGTACAACAAGTCGTTCGGTTCATTAAACCCGGTCTCGAAAGCTCAGTGCTTTTTGTTCGGAAGTTGATGCGCATTCAACCGCATGGTGCCACCACGCGGTAAGGTTAATTTGACTGACAGATCCACGATTGCTCGATGCTTCCTCTCTTTTTAACCAGCAATCTGAAATCTGATTTTGCCCACGGCACAACAGATCAAAAAACAGAAAAGAAAATGAACAAAAAAGTTCTCCAAGCTTAAACGCGAAATTACATCAAATGTTGAACTCGCCTATCTTGTCATGCCCATCGGCGAATCAATGTTATCCACCAGATAAAAAAAACCGCACAAGATTCACATGTGCCGTTCGAACGAGATAAAATACTAAAACCTTTAGGGTAAATATTATGTGGACAAAAATGATTTGTAGCTCAAACTTTCCGCCTGCGATTCGTATGCTTCAATATCCTTTGTTAGTGTATAAGTTTCCAACCGTTTTGAAATCAAATACCACATGTAATATCGGTACATATAACCTAACAACTTTATCAATTGTCGGGTAGCAACTTTGAAAGCGAAAACTATCAAAACATACGACACGGGATCTAATTTCAAAAATAACTATGATGACGCATTGTCAATTGGATTTGTGGTTTGAGCAACAAATTATTTCATTTTTATAAGTACTGAGCCTTAATGTGTTAATATCATTACATTTGACAACATATGTGTACGGTTGCATTTCTGATGTGCACACGGTTTGTGCCATATTTCAATCCAATTAATTGTTAAACATACGTTTGTTGTAAGACAAATCAGCTCGATCACTACTTCATGGTGGTGATCGAGCTTCCCCTTCACGCAAGTAAGACAAAAACTAGAGACACGGTCTTCTTGTAGACCATACTTTCCCACCTCATGCTCCCTAAATATTACATAGCTTATTATGAGATCACATAGTAAGACGAGAGGCTCCAAACGATCGATTGCACGACAAGTAAAGTTTCTAACTACACACAATGATAGTGTGAACAAAAATATTGTAGTTCAAACTTTTTGCCTGATTCGCAATTCATTCTTGCCTTTGGCTCCTTATCAGCATGCTTTGAAATGATTTTATTTGATATGTTCTGACAAAATTTTTGAGCGTTTGTTACTAGCCAGTAGTTTATAAGTTGCCAACCTTTTTTGTAACCAATTACCACATGGTAACTTTGGTACATATATTCCGACAACTTTATCAATTTCCGCATGCAAAATTCGTCAAACATACATACACGGGCCTAGTTTCAAAACTCTCATCAAGACAAAATTGACGGCAAAGACATATCATCAATTGGATTTGTGGTTTGAGAGATAGAACATTTCAATTTTATAAGTAATGCTCCCTCCGTCCACAAAATGTAAGGCGGCCTTAAATTTCGTGATTCAACAATTTGCAACTTTGACTATGATTTGTATTCATAATATGTTCAGAAAATTTGTGTAGGTATATATGAATGAAAGAGATTTGCAAGACGAATGCAATAATACCATTTGTACATTTTGAATTTATATAGCTTGGCATACATTATTGGTCAAAGTCGTGTATCAAAGACTGTTCAAAAAAATTCATGACTTACATTTTGGAACGGAGGGAGTAGAACTTAATGTATTAATTTACGTTTGACATAATATGTGTATGGTTGCATTTCTGATTTGCGCAGTTTGTGTCTTATTTCAGTCCATTTGTTAAATGTGTACTACCTCACATTTCGTCAAATAAGGTAGATAAATTTCTCATGAAGTCAAATGATGGAAATTTTGATCATTTTTTATAAATAATTATAATAATACATAGACGTAATTAATATGAAAATATACTAAAATGTATTTAATAAGATTAATTTTCTGTTTACAAGTTGATAGTTTTTTCTAAACATTTGGTCAAAGTTGATGTGGTTTGACTTTTGCCAAATTATCATACTTCACATGAATTCTCCTGTGACATCTTTGCAACATCGCCATGTGACGTCGATGTTCTCTCCTTGTTTTGATATGTAAGAACTACTGAAGTAGGGCTTGCCATTGACAAACACAAAAAGCTCATTGGTGACGATAGACGTGGCCGTCACCGACATCTCATCACTGGTAATCAGTTAGACGTTCAACTACCTATCTTTGGAAACACGTAGACGTGACGAGTAATTTCAGAAAGAAGCGTAATGGGCAGGCCTACAAGGCGTACAACCGACGAACCGGTAACTACTAGTAAATTCAATGTACGGCCAAATAACAAAATTTCACCATCATAAGTCAATGTCTCGCGAGCATTAGAAGACAATATGTCATTAAAGAAGTGCCTTCTTACTGATGATTTATTTTCTACAATGTTTGTAATTACTAATTTATCTCTTATTTTTTTATTACATACGCTAGAAAGGTGATCTGGAGCATTCTCTAAGTTGTCACTTATAGTATCCCTAATAATAGTTGCACAATCATCTTCGTCTATTTTGTTTTTTATTCATCTTTTTTTTGTGAATTATTTTGTCACTTATAGCATTCTCTATTTTGTTTTTTATTCATCTTCTTCCTCTTCCTTGTTTTGCATATCTATCTTCCAATCCTTCCCCCTCTTTCCACCCTTCCCCAACCTCTTTCCACTTTCACCATCTTCACCTTCTACAGTTCCACTTGGATCTATCCTTTGACTCATTTATCTTACCAGCGCAATTGTTGGATGCTTTCCATTGTTCCTTGACACACTCAAAGTGGTGCTCCTGTTGCACTACTTGGTTTAGAGTATCTCTTACAGATACCCAAAAAAGGCCCCAAACCTTTTTTAAGTCTGGCCAATATGCGGTTTTGGGCCATTTTGGTAACTCGAATTGACACATCAAATCGACCCAGCCCTGAAAAGTTTTTCAGTTACCCTAAATCTACCCACCCCACTGCAATATCTACGGGTCGGAGGCCGACTTCGGGAATCAATCCCCGACTTCCTCCACCGCATTACACCTTCGGCAAAAGTTCGCCACCTCTCTGGCAAGAATCCACCATGATTTAGGATGGCCACGGCTCTGCCTCATGTTGTGGGAGTTCCCCTCCTCCTGGCTAGGGGACATTTTTGAACCAAAAAACGCATGTCAAGGGAACCTCAAACGTGTTGTATAGTTTTGATTTTTCTGGTATCTTCTAGAGATGCTCTTTTTTTATAACTTGCTAGAGATGCTTTTTTTACAATCAATATCACATATATTTATAGTAATAAATAATACATGGTAGAGATACATGAGCTATCTTCAAAGATTACAAAATAAAGTCTAAAAGAAACTATCCGTGAGATCTTCGGAATCTTCTTCCATGACACAATCTTGTACTTTTCTAAAGACAACCAAAGATAAATACCAAGCAATAAAACCTATAAATACCAACGAAGGTTCTTCCATAATTTTAATTTGAGCCGTAATATCAAGGCTGCGTGCGCACGTGTAACCATTAAAGCAGTCAATCAACATCGGCAAGAGCACCAACACCAGTATGCCAGGGCAACATAACCGAACAGCCTGGTCAATGTTTCTGGGGAGTCAAGGATATGAATCACCATTGTCGAGGACATAACAGCCGGAACAAATATTGCGAGGGACACATGCCTTGCGGCAGCCATGAGAAAATTTCCAAAATCGATCTAATGAAGCAAGATCTGAAGGCCCATACCTAAAAAATTGTGATCTTATAACACCACCATTAACGTCGGGAAGGAGATATTGTCGTCAAACGAAGAGCCGAAGATCACTTATTATAGACGATGTCATCTCCATTGACGCGGAAGCGAAGGCTACTATCAAAACCCTAACATAGTCTACTGAAAACACTACCTTATTAAAAAAACTCTATGTATAGATTGGATTCCCCACTCCTCCCAGCGTCGGCGAGGTCGGTCGGAGGAGGGGGAACCAATCTATGGAGGAGGCTAAGCCGGAGGCGGCTAGGGTTTTTAGGGGAGCGGCGGCTGCCAAAGAAATTCCCATTGCTAGAGATGCTCTTAATTTGCACTCTTCCTTCCTTCTTTCTAACTGAAATTTCCATTGGTGGTACCCAAGTTCTCCCCTTTTCAAAAATATTCTCTTTTATAGTGGATTTAGAAATTTTCTCTCTTTTTTTGAGGGTTAGAAATTTTCTCATGAATTGCGGCGTGGCGATGGGCCGGTGATCAACGTGCTCGTAACTATACCGGGCCAGAGCAAGGCTAACACGAATGTAAATGGGCTGGTGAACAAAGTGAGAAGTTTCCTCGCACCATTCCCAATCGCCGCCCAGTCCAGCCCAGCCAAAGCTGTAGGGTTTTAGCCTCCATTCCCGTCCCATCGCCGCCCGCCACCACCCCTCGCACACGCCGTCGCAATGGCCGCCGCCGCCGCCGCGAGATCCTTCCTCCGATCTGGATACACCGCCTCCTCCCTCCGTGGAGCAGCGGCCAGAGCTGCCTCCCGCGCTGGGCCGGCTCCGCTCCCAAGGAGGCTCCCGGCTTCTGCTCCCCGCCTCCTTCTAAGGTACGAGAGCTCTTGGTTACTGGCTCGCTAGGAGCGTTCGGTTCTCGTTTCCCGTTCTTGGATCTGGATTAAAAGTTTGGTATCTTTTTTTCGGCATCTATAGGTCACCGCTGGAGATGACCAGCTTCTGTGTGGAGTCGCTGATGCCCATGCACAGCGCCACCGCGTCAGCGCTCATGACGTCGCTCCTCGCCGCCCCGGCCTGCAAGGGGTTTGGCTGGCTGTCCGAAGGTAATTTTTCATGACTTTTATGATTTTCGTTTTGAAATACTGCATACATGGCTTCAGTTATTACACATACTAGTTGTTTGTTGCTGCGAACTGCAGAACAGAGTAGTTTTGGACCGTTCACAAGTTCACTGCGGCTTAGCTTACATTTTTCTTCATAATCTGAAAGAGTGCATATGAATTTGATCTGTGTCAGTTGTGATAGTACTTTTAGTCCTGTCCTAAGATAGGCTTATGCATATGCAGTCATTACTTTTTTTACTCTATATTAGTAAAGTGTCTCAACTCTCGATGCCCATCTCACGACAATGCCCTGAATACATTTAGGGCGATTGACAACAAAACCTATGTGAATGAATGTCATTTTTCTATAAATAAAAATCGAAATCTGATCATGAAATTTGGCATGCTGAAACCAATCTTATACTTCCACATGGTCCTTATTGTAGGTCAAGATAGATGAACATCAAGCCCCAAAAGGTGATAAACCATAAGGACTCACTAATAACAGTTGATGGTTAAGTTCCTTCACTAATTTGTGGTTCGGAAGGGTTTGCAGGAAGAGGAGACCATTGATTTATTTAAAGGAATTTACATCAAAGTTCATGTATGGGATCGATCATCGAACAATAAACATGTAAAAGAATACTTTGTTTTCTCATGATGGTCCATAAAATGTGTTGTTTCACCTTTATTGTTTTTTTTAGTCCTGCGAAGTGTATGAGACTGACTTTTCCTTCACAAAAATGTTGTGTGTGCATAAAAAGTTCCAAATACAGCCAATTACGAACAATCTACCATTCTAGTTGTTGCACCTTTTGGCCATACCAAAGACCGTTTGATTTGCTTGGCTAGGCGAAGTTGTATTAGTATTAAACGTTATAATTTGAATGTGCACATAGTAGTCATAAATACTAATTTACACATTAAGGGTCACTGATTCTTCTGTATTGACCCAGCTGGCAATGATGACGTGTGACAGTTTCTAGGTGGAATGTAGCAGATTTAATCTCCTCACCTCAAATATACAGGTCTGGTCACATTTTAATGAGTATCCATGATAGCATGTGTTTGTGTGTTCTATAAATTTTCCTTCTGCTGTTTGCACAAGAATACAAGGTCAAGATGCTTACAATATGCATTTTATGGAAAACCAGATCTGTTGTGGCAAAACTATGTTGTTTTTTTGCATGTGGTAGATAAAGACATCTGATCAGTCATGGACACAGCAATATAGATGTTGGAACTTGGGTCCTCCCACTTCCCCAGTCATCGAAAATTTATAGCAGTTCCTTCACATTTCTTGTGAAGTTAGCTTTCATTAGTATCCAGTTAAGAAATTTCCATTTCCTCACATGAGAGCAGATAATATGTTACGCTTGCTTTTCTTAGATTTTTTGAAGAAATGTTAGGTTAAGCATCACAGGGTATTGGCTGGTCAGGATCTTTTGCTATACAATGCAAACCTGCAACCTTGTTTTATGCTGGATGCATGTTACTTATGAGTATTAACCGCAGTGTAAATATGTATGCCTCTCCTTCTAGCCAAAAGAATGTATGTTTGACCCATTTTATATCTCTATAGGCTTGTGAGTAGTGACAATGGAGGTCGTCTGGGATGAAGAGACATGCTATTTATTTTCATATCTATTCTGTTTCATTTATGCAAAGTGCAATTCATGGACATGGAGCAAAAATAGTTTTTATGGCTGTAACTTTGTATTATGTCAGTTGAAGGATTGGAGCTTAGATTGTTCATTTCAATGTGTAGATGGATGATTTCCTGTTGTTGGAGCCTGCTGTGATGGTAGCTGCTACAGACCTCCCCCATTTACTTACTTTAAAATACCTTCTTATCACCTTCTTCTCAGTCTGTAATATTCTGGGATTTTGGTGCGCATAAGTGTCTTCAGACTGTACCTGTTCATGTCAAGATTTAACCGAATTGGTGGTATGGAGTATTGATTACGGCGTTCATGGAGAAATAATGTTTAATTTGAAGTGTCTGCTGAGTGCTGTCATGCTGTTTTTTGCTTCAATCTTTGTTGTGATGTGTCAAAAAAAGGTGTATACTGCTTTTTACAAATCACCAGGTTATGCAAAGTTGACCTAACTTTTGTCAACAACTAGTTTCGCTCTGTAGGCCACGTAGCCCATGCTTGTTCCGTTTCTGCTGAATTCAGCAATACTTCATATATTTCGTGATGGTTTGCCGCCAAGCTCCCCTCCCTCTGTGCTGCGCCTCGTTATGTCGGACGGTGTAGTATGCGCCGCGGCAGCCATGACCTCAAAGACCTCATCCTCCAGCTCATTCGCCATTCTCTGCCACCCTCTATAGCAACTGCGATCGGAGTTGAGCTTGGTGCACATATGGTATTCGACTAAATTCCTCAAGGTGATTTTCTTCTACTTTCTTCCAGTTGCTCTACTCAATGCAAATTCAATACGGATGGTGCATAAAATTTGTGCAGATGAATTACTTACAATAATTCTAGTTTCTTTGTGTGAACTTTGTGATGATACACTATGTTTGCAGTTTTAGGTTTGATGAATTTTTAACGTTTATTAATTAAAGTATTGTTGAAATGTATGCAGAATGGCTTTAAATAATAAATGTTTGAATTATCATGTGACAAAGTAGAATTTTTAGTATTGTTGAATCACACATATGCACAATGGACATGAAGGGGTCCTACGTTTCTTGTGGCAACAGCTGTTAATGTTGCACATGATCCAAGTCCCAATCTGCAATCTTGGAAGACATGACGTCCAAGCAGAAAGTCACGCAGAATGGCGCAGCATATGCATCAATGCATTTACGAGTCAAATATTACTGGCACGTAACTGATCAGCACATCACATTTGTACTTACGAACACAACAGCTGCAGCAACTAACAATCACTCATCGATAGATTTGCATGATAAGAATGAACTTGCTATAGTTCGAGCGAACATCTTCAATCTAAACTCAGAAGCTCTAGCTTTCACATTCTTGACAACTCAACAAGTAGAATTTGACTAGCAGGTTTTGAAAGCACTTCTGATTAACAGCTAAATAGATGCAGTGTTCACTCTTCCACATTGACAAGTTCATACTCCACAAGCGAGAGATTGTTGTCTTCCTTCACATCGAAGCTTGCCGGTTCAGTGACTTCAACACGACCCCATTTGTCAACAGCAAGCCTCATTGACCCTTTGAACATATCAATCTTTGCATTGCGGATAATAACGGTGTTACCAGGCTTCAACATGTCAACTGTAAAAATGTACATGATTGTTAGACATCACTACCACTGCCCTAACATGAGTTGAGGGTTCACAAATTATAATAAAGAAAATGAAGAGTATAACTGTCATATAATCATTTATGTATGCATTGTGCCTATTGGAAGAAGGAACATATAATATGATGTGAAAACTTCCAAAATAACATGGTACTACGACTAAAGCATAATAGAATCCTATTGGAAGAAGGAACATATAATATGATGTGAAAACTTCCAAAATAACATGGTACTACGACTAAAGCATAATAGAATTCAAAATTACACCCTTATAAACAACCAGTTTTCTAGAAGTACAATGGAGAAATCTTCCAATAAACTTAAGATGGCTCCCATAACATTGATTGGCAAAAGAGACTGGGTGAACTTTAGGAGCACAGGGGCTTTCGACAATAGGTGTCACACAGAACAATATTGCAAAGATAATTTATCTATAATCAGTGCTATCATTCAACAAGAACAATCCACTTGCAAAAATATACACACAATATTCCGTACATTAGTTGACGGGCTAAAATTTTGACAGAAAATCCAACGTTTTTTACATCCAATTCTCAGATCGTGAACAATTGTAACTTTGAATTCATATAATCTAAAAGACCCCATTTTACTTGGTTGTATAAACCTGCATACTGCAGTATTACCTCCATTCGAAAATATAAGCCTTTTTAGAAAGCTAAATTAGGGTAGTATATAAAGCACGGCTGCATACACACTGACTCAATGATGTATCAATCCGAGTATCGAACGACAATACACGGGTTTTGACCAATCTCCCAAGTCAAAGGACTACTAACGCATGACGCATGACGCCACCAAGAGTGGATTTGCTACAGAGAAAAGAGGGTCAGACCGTACCCTGCTCGTTGCGGGCGGTGAAGAGGACGCAGCCGGTCTCGTCGCCGATGAGGCACTCGGCGATCTTGGTGGGCTTGGCCACCGGGCCAGGGCCGGCGCCGGCACGGGCCTTCTGGAGGACGGTCTTGGAGCTGAGCACCTTGGCGACGAGCGTGTGGCCGCTCGTGACCGGCTTGAGCTGATCTACCTTCACAAACACCGGCTTCCGCTTCGCCGCCGCCGCCGCCGTGGCCATTGGAGAGAGAGAAAAAAGGTTCAGATAAGAAGCTCGGAAGAGGATTAGGGGGGAGGGCCAAACCCTAGATGGGACGGGGCGAGTTTTAATATGGGAGCCCCGGCCTGTGATCGAGGAGGCCACTAATGATGCGGAGGAGTCGTTAAATTAGGCGTTACCACCATCGGAGCCATTAGCGTAGGGCCTAGGGAGTCAAATGCGATTATCCGTTTCTACTTTCGAGAAGGTGAAAAGGGCTCGTTAGTCCATCAGTGGGGAATATTTAGGCCGGCGTTGCCAATGAATATACTTTTTTGCTGCATCCCACTGAGATATATCTCTCCTCTAGACGTTTGGCTCCGTTGGTTATTGTTTGCTTTCTTTTGAATGTAATTGTTGAGTGTAATGGTTTTTGTTGTTGTATTTATTATCCGGTATAATGGACAATATGCTATAATATCATTAGGGATGCAAAGTGGCGTTCGATCCACCCCGCTTTTGTAGTCAAAATTGTGTAGGCTACTTTTAAAAAAATAGAGCACTGGTGTAATTTGAACTAGCCCCTGCTTTCACGATCTTATGCGGAAACTAGTCCCCCACTTTTGCGAGCTTATGCGGGAGCTCCACTTGCAACCTTACATGTCATAGAAAGATTTTTTTACAAACTCCAATACAGGTCACCACCACGAATAAAGCACAACACATCCAATATATGTGAAACGGAGCAATCTTAACATAAAGGAGTCACATGTGTCTGTGACAACTATGACATGTGATCAATCTTTACATGACTTTTTCAGTATTACTTTTTTGTGGTGCAAACAAATAAATTATGTTAACGATTCATGTCGGACTCTATGTGTCATAGCATTCTATTCATGTGTTTTTCCAAAATCCTAAGAACCGAAAAGGCCTCAAAGGAGTTTCATACTACAAGTTTTGATTCATAAATATCTCTACCATAGTTTATTTAGAACGGCATCTTCACTAGAGTTAACTTTGGTAAAGAAAAACATGACTGCTGAATGGAACCAAATTCTCGATTAAAGCTTCTCGCATATCTGCCCCACTAAGAGCATGTCCAGGTGACCCCCCAAAAGAAGAGCATCCCTAGGTGCCCAGATGGGGATTCCCTACAAAGATTCCTTCCCTATTATTCTCGGATTAGCTGACAATTCTTATCTTTAAACATAAAAATATATAATCAGGATGGTATATTCTCTTGAATGAATGGGAATTTTTCTCCAAAACAAAGTACTCCCTCTGACCACTATTACTTGTCGCTAATATAAATATATCTAGATACTAAAATATGTCCGAATGCATCCAAAGTAGGGACAAGTAATAGTGGTCAGAGAAAGTATATAAGATTCCATAGAATTTTTTCCTAGAATTCATATCATGTGAATCAAAACGACACCCAAGTAAAATGGAGAAAAATTTCCATTCACTTAAACAACTTGTTCAATTCTTTATTTTTATGTGATGCCAAACCCTCTTTAATGCAACTTTCTGTATTTTCCTAATCGTGTAGGATTCAACAGGACATATCACTATATTTTTGTGTTCTTCATATTCTTATGTTTCAAGAATGCTATAAATCAAAGAGGGCTTAAAGAAACCTTGAGCGGGTGGTGGAGCTAGAGAGTTGTCTCTTGCCTGCTCATGGATTCAGCAGACAGATTAAAAGGTTAACTTGGAAATCTATCTACAGATCTATGCTTATTTTCAACTCTCCAAAGCATTTAGGCCCCCTTCTTTTCAGCTTCTAGAACAGATTCTAGGCCCAGAATCTCAAAAGCCCAAAAGAATACGTTCGATTCTGCCTAGCTTTTTTCTACCGAGAATCTGGTTTCCTTTGTAGAGCGAGAAGCTGGTCCAGGACCGATTCTGGGCAGATTCCCGCGATTCCCACCAGTGAACCGAAAGGGTAAGCATCTGTAGACATATCGTTGCTTCTATTTTATAGAGGAATGCCACCGGTGAGAGAGCAGAAAAGAAAAAGGAAAAAAGAACAATTATCCGCACGCACGGCTCCTCACCCCGCACGCACGGCTCCTCACCCCGCATCTCGTACCCATGCTCGCCGCCGCTGAGCCCGGCCCCGACCTCCTCCCGCGACGGCCCCGGCCGGCTCCCGCGACCGCCCCGCCCCGGCTCCCGCGACCGCCCCGGCCGGCTCCCGCGACCGCCCCGCCCCGGCTCCCGCGACCGGCCCGGCCGGCTTCCCGCGACCGCCCCGCCCCGGCTCCCGCGACCGCCCCGGCCTCCCCATGTCTTCCTCGCAGCCACCGTCGCAGCCTCCACCTCAGGTTTGATATTTTGCACGATGAGATTGCTTGTGTTAACTAAATTCCAGTGTATTTCCAGATTTGCAATTATAGATGAATTATAGTATAATTACAGATACAAATTGGCTAGTTACAAATGCCCAGTTTTGCAATTATAAATTGTATACTATCGGTTGCTGATTGTTGCTCAATGGTATGCATATAGAAAGAGAAGTTGAAAACTGTGAAAGCAAATTGGGATGCGGTAGCTCACCGTGCTTTTCTTGACGTGTGCATCGAAGAAGTGAATAGACATAATCGTCCGGTGAATGTTTTGAATGCCACTGGTAAAGTCAATATGACAGCGAACTTCAACAACTGCACGAAGAGAAACTATGTTTGGAGTCAATTGAAAAATAGGTGGGACACACTGAAAAAAGATTACACTGTTTGGAAGGGATTGCTTCAACACGCATCTGGTCTGGGAAGAGATCCTATCACCAATACCATTGATGCTGATGACGGTTGGTGGGAACTTGAGATACAGGTAATGAACTCGCTGGCCATTTTTTATATGTTTGGCATAGGTGTTTCTTCTTATATGCTATACTGATGTTCCTTTATGCATGCAGATGTGCCCAGAGGCAGCCAAGTTCCGCATAGCCCCGCTGCAAGATGAAGAGGATTTGAAGACAATATTTGACAAGAATGTTGTGACAAATGTGACTGCTAGGGTGCCACCATCATCTCATGACCGAGCTGCTAAGGCTGCAGCTTCTCAGAACAATCTTGTCAATGTTGAGGATCTTGATGGTTCAGGTTGTGAAGGTGAAACCGATACTAATGTTACACCTCTGCGTGCACAAGGTAAAAAGAACAAGCGGCCATGCCCTTACTCCCCGTCCCCCGCACTAACTCCAAAGGCGGGTACTGGTAGTGCCTCGAGGTTTGATCATGTGATGGAGCTCATTGAAAAGAAGGAGGAGAAGAAGGAGCAGCTGAGGTTGATGGAGGAAGAGAAGAGTAGGAACTCTGTGACATCTCCTGAAAAAAAGGAGGAGAAGAAGGATTCTGTTAGGCAAGAAATTAGGCGGATGGTTGCAAAAATCGTTCAAGATGGAGCTAAGCCCGGGATGTTGGAGCACTTCTATGCCACACAGCTGTTCATTCTACAGGAATACCGGGATGTATTCATTTGTTTGGAGGAAGATGCTACACCAGCGCAGAGGCTTGATTGGCTTAGGATGACATGGGAGCAGCATAACAAGAAGTTGGCTTAGGATGAGATGCAGCCTATTTTTAATTTGCTTTGAACTTGTATCCCGAATTACCATATTTTCAGGTTGCTTTGAACATGTATTTGTATGACCCTATATTTAATTCGCTTTGAACTTGTGTGTATGACCGTACCTTTTCATGCTTACATATCTTTTTGTGTGTATGACCGTATCTTGTCATGCTTGTGTACTTACAGATGAATTATTCAAATGATGATTCTGATGATGAAGATTTGGACTTGTACTACATGCTTGCGGCTGCTCTTGCAGAAGAGGATGAAAAGGCACCTTATGCGGCAAGAAGAGTGCCTATGATGACAGGGATACAATGGGTTGAGGAAAGGATGAAGGATGCAAAGAAATTCTACAATTGTTTTAGGATGAGGAGGTCAGTTTTCAGAATGTTGCATGATACTCTTGTTGATAAGTATGGTCTGCAGTCAACTTCTCAGATGTCTAGCATAGAATCACTTGCTCTATTTCTGTGGATGTTGGGGGCACCTGAGTCAAATAGTCAAGCTGCAGATCGTTTTGAGCGTAGTGTTTCTACTGTAAGCAGGAAGTTTCATGAGGTGTTAGGTTGTGTAGACCGTATGGCAGGTGATTACATTAGACCCCATGATCCTACTTTCACCCAAGTCCATGAAAAAATTAGACAACCAAGATTTTGGCCTCATTTCAAGAATGCTATTGGAGCAATTGATGGAACCCATATTAATTCCTGTCTTAGTTGCTGAGAAGGACAAGCAAAGATACACTAACAGGAAAGGCTATACAAGTCAGAACGTCCTTGCTATTTGCGATTTTGACTTGAGGTTCACATTTGCTGTTCCGGGATGGCCTGGGTCTGCTCATGATAACCGTGTATGGACTGATGCTCGGCCTAGGTTTGCCAATTATCCACACCCTCCTCAAGGTAATATTCTTGCGTATGTACTATGCAAACAAAATATATGCTCATAATATGTAGTATTGTTCTGATTTTTCTGATACTCGCAGGTAAATACTATCTTGTCGACTCTGGGTATCCCAATAGAACTGGTTATCTCGCCCCATTCAAAGAGCAACGGTACCATGTTCCTGAATTCCAAGGTGCGCCTCCAACGAACATGCAGGAGAAATTCAACCATCTTCATTCATCTCTACGAAATGCCATTGAAAGAGCATTTGGCGTTCTTAAGATGAAGTGGCGTATTCTGCTCGCGATGCCATTTTTTCCAGAAGAAGAGACACAGTCGAAGATCATCACTGCATGCATGTGTTTGCATAACTTCATTCGTGATAGTAAGCTATATGATGGCCATTTCGACACGATTGAGCGAACCCCGTATGTCCATGAGGATAGTGCATCTTATGTTGGGGGAGTTGCCTCATCTTCTTCCGACGAAGTAATGCGTGGGACGCGACAGAGAATTGCTGAAAGTTTAGTTGCCTGATCTGTATTGTAATTGTATTGGTCAAACTTTTATTCTATTTTGGCATGTAATGAATTGTACAACGGTCAAACTTCTATTTTATTTTGGCATGTAATGAATTGTACAACGTATGGTATCATCAAATTATTCATGTATGTCTCACTTGTACTAACAACTAGCTTACATATCAAATTTAGGGGTGTTACAGACATTTCACCACTCAACCCTTCAAACAAACCAAATGTCTAGAAGCTGAAAAGAACAGGGCTTGCACGCCATTTCCTTTATTTACTTTCCAGAAGGACTCGAGGTGAGACAGAGAGAGAAGAGTTTTCTCACAAACCATAGCGACTAGCTTGCACATGAGTTCCTCGCATCCATGTTTTTAGCAACATGAGCAAGGGAGAAGTGCACAATGTAATAACGATCTCTATTTTACTTATTTGATTATAACCAATTAGTACATAAAAACATCTCCCAATGATCACAATCTATAAAATAGGAGATGAAGACACAAAAGTCGATGTATCACCTCTCCTAATTGTCGGCATCCCCAAACCTAGTTTTCCCTCTCCCCTGAGGCTCGCTACCCCTATATCCCCGCCATCTTTATGCAAGGTTACCTCTCCTATATGTCATCTCTATGATGCATGGTACCAACATATATACTATATATATGTAGTGACTTTTTAGAATCATCACCATATTACAGGAATGTAGAAAAGATATGAGTTCTAAAAGAGAACTTTGATTGCTATCAGTAAATTCAGTGGTCATCTTTTCGTTTTACCAAAATCAACTCTACTGGAGATATTTATGTACCGAGACTTGTAGTATGAAATTTCATGGAGATTTTAAACCTCCTTATCTGATACTAGTTTACCAGGGTTCCCTAAAAAAAAGACAACTGCTTCCGACACCCACCGCCACAAAACATCCTCATTATCGACTGTACTCAGTTGAGCATACCCTCATGTGTTGATCTCATTTTATAACCCCCAAAAAAGAGGGGCCAAAGTAAACAAAAGGTTGGCCAAAGTATCAGATAAGCATATACTAGTTAGGCAAATGTGATAACCGGCTGAGCGGGTGCCAACAGGACGGCTTGAGCGGTGCAGCGAGACGGCGGAGCGCGCAGACCTCCGATCGGTTTAGATGTGATGTGAAGTTTGTACGGAGCAAAACCGGCGGCCGCCACCAGCCCACCAAGATTACAACACAACATTCAGCAGCAAGCCAGCAACACCACATAGTTTCTTGTAGCGGATGAAGGACAGGAGGAATTTCCATCAATCAGTTACACGACTTTTCTCCCAGTACACGAGATGGAACTTCTAGCCAGGTCAACAAGCAGTTCATCGGTGCAGCAGAATGATCTAAACACAATTAGCTCTAACAAGGTGCAAAACTCAATGCCTAAATCACCAAAGTTATGCCAATCTGAACATCTAAACTAGGTCGCCAGTAGCCACCAAAAGAGTTCAATACGGATCTAAGCTATGTCACCGAAAGCCACATGGAGCTGTACAGAGATGAATGATCATTGCCTAACTGCGACAACCTGGTTAGAACCTGCCAAAAAATAGGACAAAAAAGAGCCAGGGGTTAGAACTTTTCTGCAAGAATGAGGCTATTTAAAATAATCTTCAAATGGCTACGTTCTTCCATAAAGCAACAGCTTAATCCTAGGTTTTACTTGTTAACTTTGTTTTCGTACATACAACATATTAGTGCTAAATTAATGGCTGTTGTGCTATCTGAAACTTAGCGTAATATGGTACCTAATACATAGTAACATACTGTGACGATAAACAGAAAACACAAGAAGCCATCTTTAGTGTTTAGATGCACCCATCCCATTAGACAAGGATAACACACGATAAATCGATGGCTGAAGCATTTTTTTATTTCCCGAAGAAGTTAAGCTCATCAATGGCACCAGCAAACACAGTAATCACACAGAAACTGAGCTATGTTTATCATTACCAAAAGCACCAGTATGGCAGTTAGAAGCATCAAATTTCATTCCTAGACTAGTCAAACGCCATTGCTCGAGATAGTATAATTCCCAGGACAAAGCCATAAGTTCTACATACAGTTAACTCTACAAATGCCAGTACATAAGTCTACTACTCCCTCCGTCCCAAATTAGTTGTCTCAACTTTATCTAGATCCGTATGTGTCTACACACCTAAAACGTGTCTAGATACAAGCATATCTAGACAAAGTTAAGACAACTAATTTGGGACAAAGGAGTAATACAAGTGGGCACATGGTACATGCAAATAGGTCAGTAAAAACAATAAAAATTTTATTATGAGGTACCTCAAATTGTGTTCGTTTTCTTTCCAGCAAGAATGCGGGAAATTTGGAGGCCTCTGCTGAAACCTTCATTGAACAGCACCCTCGTCTGCATTTCTTGAAATCCTGGCAACCAGGATAGCAATGCAACTGGTGCCATAACAATCACCCCAAGCAGTATCTCATACAAACGTGCCACAGAAATAACACTGCCCCACACCACAGTAGATTCGATGAATGGCCTGATCACTTGGGCAATGCAAATCAAGCCCCAGCCAGTAGGAATGAATGCCAAAAGGCCAGTGAAGATGTCAATGATTTGAAACTCAGTAAACTCCAGGAATAATATCAGCACTAGCACTCCAAGAATGATAATGGCACATTGGACAACCCGGTAGTAAGAATGTTGCTTTGCAGCATACTGATCCCGAGTATATGACATTAGGACAAAAACACCAAAGATCACAGCCACACATATCCAGGAAAGCAGATACACCGCAATACTTCTGCTTCCGTCTGCGATTTTGAGCTGGTATACGACCCCATACTGAAAAAAGAAGTACCTGAGATCTAACAGTATTTCCAAAATCTTTCCCCAAAGTCCAGTAGTCCTTAGATGATCTTGCTCCTCATACCACCACACTTCCCAGCTGTGCTCCGCCTTAGAAAATATACCACCTGGAAACCAGATCCAGGTCATGAAATCCTCAAAGTCATACACAGTTTTCAACCAATCAAAGCCAGATGGGTTAAAAGCAAATGGAGCCATGATCCACGACACCACTAGAAACCAGCTAGATAACATCATGACTATGTAAACAAGTGTGTTCCTGGCAATCACACTGTGAACGGCATACACAGTCAGTATTATTCCGAGTTCTATCGCCTTTATGAAGTGGCTCCTAGCATAAAGCCTGTAATTTTCAGCAAAACTCTTATGCTGCACAACAAAGCCACGGCCAGTAGCACGATATTTTGCACCGCCATGAAGAATCGTTCGTCCATAGTAATGGGCTTTTGTTCCCATCGAAAATGTGTAGAAGACAGACGAAAAGTTCATCTGCATTGTGAAAAAATCCCAGACGGCAGGTAGAAAACCCAGTTCAAGAGAGTTCTCAAGGATCATTGGCAAGGCAGTGAAGAATCCGAGCTGAATGACAAACTGCTGATTTAGCACGGCACCCAAGGCTTTATTATTAGTAACATTAGCACTGCCCTGAATTCCAGCCTCCAGACCACTCAGAGCTAGATACAGGCGCCCCCAGGTAAATGTGTAAACTGTCAAGACCACCAACATTGTATTGAAGTAGAACCCTATCGTTGTATAAAACACTGAAAGCATCCGAAAGAAATCCACTCTATGACCAAGCCTGTAGATATCCCTACTCAAGGTCTGTTCACCATTGCCACTAGAAACCTTAGCTTCAAACATCGATATTTGATTAAGCCCAACATCACGGCCCTTGCCAACCTGAATGTACTCATGGTGGCTAACATTGCCATCACGTAGGGTACAGTTGAAACCCGCGAAGATGTCCTCGCTGATATTGATTACTCTGGATGCCTTGCTTAAACCACCTCGGGTCAAAAACCAAAGGCGATCAAATACATCAGGATGCCCATAATGCATCCGAACCTTCAATGGATTAGCTAGAACCCGCTGCCCAAGGGTAACAAAGCTTGTCTCTTGTGCAGACATGAACCACGCAAGTGAAGAGACAGAGCCAGTGAAAACATGTTCTCGAACTCCCAGCAGTGTGGGCTTTTGGCTTCCATGATAATAGCTGTACTGTTCTAACAGATTGCGCATCTTGAGAGCCTCCTCAAAATAATTATCCTGGTTCATGTCGATCGTTTGCACAGCATCGCCTCTTGTGAATATGATGGCGTGGTTCTGGTTTTCAGGTTTACCCTCTCCAAGTTTCAGTGGGCCCGGCAACCTAATCCGGTATATCTCAACCTCTCTCTGCAAGTCCTGGTCAAATTTCACAAGGACAGAATAGTATTGCATATCACCCATCTCATGACGGACCTCATCAACATAGGCAACACGGAGAGCCTCATTTTTCTTCATAAGAGACAGGATATCTTCAGCACGTTGATCTTTCCCCTTTTTCTGGTTTCCGTATATCTGGCAAGCCACCACATATGTGTACTTCATGAGAGCAGTGCCATCTTCCATACCTTTAAACAATTGACTCACAGTACTGGCTCCTCTGTTTAACCTCCTTTGAGGTCTTTGTTGGAGACCATTATTCACGGGATGCACATCATTTTCATGCCTAACTGAGCCAAAGGTAGCCAGCCGTTTTGTACCTTCGGTAATGTCTATCTCGGAGGCTGTATCGAGAAAAGCAAGCATCTTCAGGGCCCTGTAGTAGTACATCATTCCCCTAACAGTCCTTGCTAAGGTCTGGCCCCTATATGAGGCCCAAAGTCGTAGCTCCTGAAATTTTCCAGCCCAAATATCCTCGTCCTTAACCATTCCCTCCCTCCTCATGCGTTCTAAAAAGTTTCCCCAGTCATCTTCATAGATCTTCTGAAGATAATACAAGATTGAAATGCCATCTTCATTCTCCCGACGAAGCTGGTCCTTGTTATACAGGACATCTTCGTTGTAATAAGGGGTCAAAACGCTGAATGCCACCATCTTCTCAACTGTGGGAGCACGAGGCATGTTCATAAATAGGGAGTTGCTGAAGAAAGCTATACGCCGCCGAGCCTCAGGATTCTTGGGGATATCATTCATGGAATCCCTGGATGTGAGAATTGTATGGAGGCGCCTCACCTGTTTGTAGAAGCTAAGATCATCATCACCCGGGCATGTTATGGCATCCTCAAAGAGCAACCCAGATTCAGTCGGCCTTGATGGTGCTAGTCCCTCTTGCCTGAGCTGTTCTATACCTTTCCTGTTCTTCGGGAAATCATGAACCGCAAGGACATAGAGAGTCTGCAAGGTGTTAACCATCTTGGTCTGATCCTTGTTTGGCTTCAGTAACAGTTCGACCAAGGTGATTACAGATGAATGGATTTGAGGTAACAAGTACAGCCTGTACTCTTCAGAGAATTTCCGATATTCAATCGCATTATCAAATGCAAGGAATAGCTGATTGATAATAATGTGCTCAACACTCCTCTCCTCAATGATCTCCAGCAGCAATTGGCGTATGCTGTCATAAGCTTCGACCACAGCACATCGCCTGTACTCAATTGTACTTATCCTACTCCAGTGCGTCCTATCATCAGCCTCCAGCTCTTTTGCTTGACTGAGAGCAAGCAGCAGCTCATTGTTCAGCAGCAAGCATGGCCACCGTACCACACGAATTTTCCATACAACTGGTGGAAGCTCAAGAAGCTCAACTTCCTTGTCACTAACGATGTCCTCTTCCCTAAATGTCTGAATGATCTCATTCCATATCAGTGCAAACCTCTTAGCTTCCACCTCATTTGCTTCGATTTTCCTGTATGGGCGGCCAAAACCATACCTGAGTTTCAGACGGTGAATTGCATCATACAGTTTGCTGCGGATGCCGCCATGAACAATATCCAGGCGCTCCTCCGGCATCAAATTGAACTGCATTGCACTCGCAAAAAACTGGAACCTCAACCGCAGCTGTCCAACACTGCGAATCTCCCCCAGATGCGAGAAAAGGCCGATAAGTGCCCCGGTAAGCGATGAGAAGACTGCATACCATATCTGGATATCCATGAGGTAGATGAGGACAACTGGTACCCACAGGATGATTACAGCAAGCCGCTCTGTGTGAGGCATGAACTCAAACCAGTTACGCCGGATGTCATGGAGGGTGAATATTGTCTTTGTTGGCGCCACCATCGGCTTGATCTGGAGGAAGTAGCTGAAGCTAAACTTGGCAGCCAGAAGGCAGATCCAGAAGAAGGAATACTTGATGTTGTCTATAAGCCCCTCCCGCAGACCACGGCCTACGAATGTGCGGGTTTGGAACCACCAGGTGAGCACATACAGAATTCGCCAGTTGGTTTTCTCCGTAAAATTCCGAATCCAGGGAAGGATGAACAACAGAAGCGCAAGAACCTGTGGAATGATAAACACAGCAGCTGCCTCAAGGAAATTCAACACCCTGGTATTGGCAGCATTGGACCACCTGCGATCTCGCCACCGCTGATCCCACATCCGCACATAAAGCACGCTGAATATGATGGTCCACCCCGCAGCAACAAACGCCTTGAGCACCATCCGAACCGCAATCAGCTTCGTCTCCTTGGACACGAGGCTGTACTGAGTGCCCGCATCAAGCAACGCCTGCATAAACCGCAGCCCAGCCCAAGTGATGAACACCGACAGCACACGGACCTGGATGTCACGGAAGCTGAGGCTCTGCCATGGATAGGGACGACCATCCCATGCGATGATCATCGCTGCCTGAAAGAACAGTATAAGCATCACCCACAACCGATCGAAGCTGCGGTAGAGGTTCCAGAACGAGCGCTGCTCAACGAAACCAGTCTTGCCGATGCGGCCAATCTTGCCCGGAGGCACAAAGAAGCCCCTCGATGAATCTAGCGGCCACTGTAGGCGCTTGAAAACCCGCCGGCTCCAGAAGTACTCGTTGACATCATCATAGTTTCTCCAGGCGGAGTGCGGCTTGGTCCCATTCTGGCTGGCCTTCACCTCGGCCGCGAGCACATTGTAGATGGGCGTGACGACGCGGCTGAGGAAAGCATCCTCGCCGCACACGGCGGGGATCGCAGGCCGGCCGGTCTCGATGTCGACGGAGCGGTCGATGACGTGGTTGAGGTCGAGGGCCATGTAGTGGAAGATGTAGCAGAGGCACTCCGGCATGAACCGCAGGTTGGCGGCTTCGCCCCAGATTAGCAGGTAGAGCGCCGTGTAGAGGAGCTCCCTGCGGGTGTCGACGGTCCGGCGGGGCACGTGGACGTGCGGCCTCTGGCCGAGGTAGGCGCACCAGGCGTCGTAGTTCCTGAGGAGCTTCTTCCGGATGTCCCGGGCGATGGAGAAGTGGAGGACGTCCGGCGGGTGGTCGCGGGGCAGGGCGAGGGTTCCGCCCGCCCGGAGCTGCGCGTTGGCGAGGAGGAGGACGAGGTGCTCCCGCTGGTTGGTGACGTTGTGGCGCTGGAAGCCGAAGGTGAGGCCGAGCCAGTCGAAGAGGTCGGCGCGGCGCGGGTCCCATGCGCGCGCGAACGGCGGCGGCGGGAGGTCGGAGACGTGCACGAGCTCCGCCACCGCCGCGCGCACCTCCGGGAAGCGCAGGGACGGGTGCTGCCCGTGCATCACCACGTCCTGGATCGGGACGATGTTGTAGGAGGCCTGCACGGGCGGCTGCTCCGCCGACCCGGGCGGCGGCCGGCGGTTGCGGAGGTGGCTCATCTCTGTCTCTCAGGCAGCTGCAAAACAGGAGGCGGCGGCGGCGGCGTTAGCAATCAATCATTCACAGGCGGAGTCTCATCAGTCAAGATTGATTGAGTCGAGGAGAAAGTACATTGGGAGGCGGCGAGTGAGGGGAGAATCATGTGACGGTGCGTTTGTTCGATTCTAGGATTCGTGTTGGTGTGGGGTTTTCTGAGAGGGGGTTGGTTTGCTTTGCTTTGCTTTGCTTTGCTTCTGGGGTTTCTAACATTTGCTAGTGTTTCCGTGCGCTGTATTTTTCGGTGGGATAATGATGATGCTGATAAGAATGAATGAATGGGAGTACAATTGTACAGAAGAGGAGGTCAGCAAGTGAACATCACATCGGTGTGTGGCGTCTCATCATATTCTCCAGCAGGTTCTAATGCTAGATTGCTACTAACTTTTCATACGAAAGAAAAAGAAAATGGTGGAATCATAAACGTGTGAAGCTATGAAATTTGGTGTAGCAATTTCATGGTTTTGGCGTCATATTTGGAAATTCTAGCGAATTCCTCTAGAGATTACCTTTTCCGGTGGTCAATGGTGCATTGAAACCTGAGAGACCTTTCATTCCATTTCCAGCAGATGAGCGGAAAAAGGACTTGAGGCGTGATAACTTTTTGAATTGTGGGTGAGAAAGCATATACACTTTCAATTTGGAGCCATATGGCATAAGAATCCATTAGACTTTTGTTTACTTCTGCTCTACAATTGGAAACACTTGCCTACATGCCGCCGCTCACGTGCGGTGTCCCCGCTTGACAGCCGAAAGGAGCCAGACCGCGAGCGCTGGGGCACAGCCGCGCTAGCAGCCTGAAAGTGGTGCACGTCTTAAAACTCGAACGTGAGCCAAGATCTCAAAGGCTGAAATTCATTTTAGGGAAAAAGGGCAGAACAAAATTCCGAAAGATCATGCTGTATCTATCGCCGATAGCCAGCGACTGCTTTTGGGGGGAACCTGTCCTCGTGACGCTTGTTTCCGGGCATGATTTGGTGCTAATCACTTGCCTTGAAAGCCTCTATCTAAGACGCTTTCTGTTTGCTTTCCGCTGTCTGTGTTTGCGCCCCACTTACTAATGATAAACCTCAACCTCGCCACATCGCCGTCAAAGGGAAATGCCAACACAAACCGATTCTCCTTTGGTAAATTCCTGAGCTGAAAAAGTAAATAATAAATCTCACTGCCTCTTTAGTCTTTACACACTTTTTCCTATGGTCCGTTTTGTAAAAGTGGAAAGGCGGCCAACACACAGCAATTCTTGCAGATTTGAAATGCCACGGTCCCTAAACTAGACGTTAGTAGTACTAGTGACCCTAGTTTCTACGTATTTTAATCAGCCGCACCGCACGCTGGTGCTGGTGATTGCGTCCTCTCTGTAGCTTGACGCCACGACCAAAAAGGCGCAAGGGGGTCTACTACATCACTATAGAATGGCAGGTGGGCCATCGCAGACCCTCGTGGGCGGACCCTCTCAGCACTCACGCGCGGGCCCGCCTGGCCACCGCAAGATCGACGCGACAGGAGCGAGATTCGGGCCACTGAGAAGTGGGCCAGGAGAAGTACGGGGAAAGGCGGATCACCGGCACGTCATCAGGCGACACCGGAGACGGCTGCGAAATCTGGCGACGTCAGCCGCCGCTTGGTGTGGCGCACGGGACGTGCAACAGTAACAGCAACAGCAGTGGGAGAAATTACTGAAGTGCCACTGAGCCCCACCGCTCGGCTCGGACCCGACGACGGCGACCCGCTCCGAGCTGGGGGAACCTCGTAGATAACGGCGATCTACGGAGGAAGAAAGGGTTTCGAACTCTAACCTGATGATGAATCGACCGGCGGGGCGAGGAGCGGCCCTCCGTCGCCGACTCTCCGTGGAGAACCTTGGCTTCTGCTGCGGCGGCGCCGGCGGCGGCTCAATCCTCTTTCGCTGATTAAAAAAGAGAGAGGGAGGGAAAATATCTCAGGATTAAGATGACTCTGTATAAGAAGTAAGGGATTTTGGAGATCGTCGGAGCAATTGAGAGATGGATTTCGTTACCGGCTAGCCTCCCAGTCCCAGTCGCTCCGTCGATGTCCCTTCTCGAGCTTTGCCTCACTCTGCTGGCTTCCTCATGGCATGTGTGTGTGCTGTGCTCTCCCCTTGTTTTTTCCCCTGCGCCGCCTCCCCGCCGTCTCGCAAATCGACACTTGCTCGGCCTTCCTGCCGTTAGCGCATTTGAGACGTTTCGTTTCGTAGATGCTTTGGTGCTCTGCTCTTGTGTGGACCCGTAACTCAGTGACTTGGTTTCTTCTCTCCTTTTTTTTTGAGGTAAAATGCAATATATTAAGCTAGCAAGCCGTCTCATTAAAAACCTTCCAGTCCCCTTAGGTACTCTGGTAAGAAAAAGAGTGCGTCTGAAACTTGTCTCATTAAAAACCTTCCAGTCCCCTTAGGTACCCTGGTAAGAAAAAGAGTGCGTCTGAAACTTGCTGCTTTGTCAAAGTATTGTTACATCGTTTACAATTTTAGAAACAATAAAATCAGGAGGGCCCAACTGTACACATCAATTATCTTCTCTCTCAGCCGTCGAAAAAAAATCTTCTCACATCAATCCAACTACAGTCCAAGCCAGGCAATGCTTCCGCACAAGAGCTGTAGTAAAGATGGGTAGTTGGGCGCCCATACTCAGATGCTCTAGTGGTTTTTTTTTTGTACTGAATTAAATTGTAAAGGAGAAAATTACATGTGTATGAAAAAGGTTCAGCTAGAGCTGAATGAGTTTACAATTCACTGGAGTGAGTGCATACCATGAGTAAGATCATGAGGAACACATCAAAGCTGGCTCAGCAGTCAGCATGATGGAGAAAACAGTAGATAACTGACAGAACGTAGCCAACATCAACTGACATGTCAGTATATCATACACCACAAATGACAAGATACCTGGAGATAATTTGCTTCAGAATACAGATCTCAGTAGTCCAGTTTGAAATCAAGTTGGTTGTGCACGTGCAAGAGTTAGCCAGGATGCAATTCAAATTTAAGCTCAATGTTTATATGTACATTGTACGGACGGACAAGCAATTAGACGGCATCATATAAATTCTCACTTATTTAGATTACACGATACCACTCGTAGCACAGAGCACCCAGCAAAGCAGGCCTCAAGAACCTGGACGATATCACCACGCACGAGGGGGTGCTGCGGACCCTGATTCGTTCAGCCTATCGAGCAATGCATTGAAATCTATCTGCTGGCCGCTGTCGGTCATCCTCTGGATCACATTCAGCACCTGGTCCCTTGGATATCCCATGGTGATCGCCTTCTCAATCATCTCACCGTATGGATGGCCGCGCATCATGTGGTGCGATGGCCCTGGATGGCTCATACCGGCGCCACCTGGAGGCATCTGTGGTGCCTGGACTGCAGAAGGACCGCCCGCCGGGTAGCCATATGTCGCGTTGTAACTTTGTGAATGCCCCTGCGGCGCATATTGGGGAGGGCCGTTATATGCCCCCTTGCTTGGAGGCGGCCCGTAAGAGCCCTGGTTTGGAGGAGGTAGCTGCTGCCTTTGCATATTGTGCTGAGGTGGTGGCTGAGACGGTGGGACGCCAGGTCCACCGTATGAATATTGCACTTCAGGATGACTCCCACCTGATGGAGCACCAGTGCTGTATGGTCCTTGCATAGACGCGCTGCCAGGTAGCGTTTCAGGGGAAGGGTTCAATGGCTGGTGAGGTGGATAGCGAGAGTAGTTCGGTGGGGTCTGAGGTCTCATCTGAGTTTGCACATTAGGATGTT
Organism: Dactylis glomerata; assembly: GCA_007115705.1. Classification (NCBI taxonomy): domain Eukaryota; kingdom Viridiplantae; phylum Streptophyta; class Magnoliopsida; order Poales; family Poaceae; genus Dactylis; species Dactylis glomerata. The sequence continues at coordinate 2,818,091 of QXEO01000184.1, forward strand.
GTGGTTGCACTGTCTGAGGAAGGTGAGGGTTGGATTGCTGTGGTTGCAGTTGTGGTGGAGGGAACTGGGACTGCTGCACTTGTTGTGCTGGGAAGGGCTGGGCATTAGATAGTTGTGGCTGCTGCACAGCTGGAGGAAATGGCTGCTGCGAGTAAGTCTGCTGAGGCTGAGCCGCTGGTCCAGGAGATGAACGAGAGGGTTGCTGCTGCCACTGCTGCTGGTAAGGAGGGTAAGACTGGGTCTGGGTTTGATTTGCTGACTGAGGCTGGGATGAAGCATGGACATCTTGAGCTTGAGGCCTTGCTGGCAAGTATTGCACCTCTGGTTGTACTTGCTGCCCTTGTGTGTCCTGGTTCCCTGGAGCTTGCTGTTGTGGGTAGTAAGTAATGGCTTGGCTAACAGCATAACGGTCCTGGTGTGGTACAAGAGAGCTAGGGGCTGTCTGCTGCACTGGTTGATCATTGTACTGTTGTACTGGTTCAGAAGCTCTTGGTGCAAGCGATGAAGAGTTCACCTGATGAGGTAATACAAGCGCCAACTGCTGACCTGCTGCGTCCCGCTTTTCTTCAAGCTTCTTTGGCTCGGGGAAAGAAGGTGCTGGCACATCTTTCTTTTTAGATTCATCTTGTATAAGTTGAAATTTGGCTAGTTCCTTCTGAGTTTCTGCCAACTCTTGCTTGTCACGAAGAATTTGAATAGACCTGTGTACCTGCATAATTTTAAATTTAGTCACAGTTAAAAAAAATTAAACAGAGAGTCAATGCTCAAGATCTATTAAATACATAAGCACCAATCTGAAGCACATGTAAAAAACAAAAGTACTCCATAATCTCAGGGATTGCAAGTGTTTATTAATAAAATTACAGGTAAATGCATATTTGATCTAGGGTGCATATGCTCCCTTTATTCAAAAAACATATTTGAAAATGTGAAAAAATTCCGAACAAAAATTTGGCGTGTACATCTCGCCAGACTACGTACGCATGATCAAGTTTCGTGGTAAATCGATATTTGTAGTGTTGTGAGTAAAAAAAGACAAAAAAATGTCTCGTGCAAACCCTTATTTTATCACCGAATTTTGTCTTTTTTGCCTAGCCCAAGAGAAGAGTCGGATTTTCGTGAAACAACTTGGCTCATGCATAGGTTGTGAAGATGTACAGGCAACATTTTTATTCGAATTTTTTTAACAACTCAAAATATATTTAAATTGTATTTAAAATAAAGGGAGCATTTGCACCCCAGAGCCAGAAAGCCTCTCCCAAAATTACATAACAATATAAGTAAAAAACAGGTAATGAAGCTGGTTTATCATAAGGAAGAAAAGAAATGTCATTTATCATGTGCATTCGGCTATCAGTGGCAGGGGATGCTTATATCCTCTGATGAATTACGATCCATGGATTAGCTTAAATGTGTTTCCTTGAGAGAAATATCATCAGTTGTGGACTCTCTGTTTTAAGATGCCAATGTTTACAATGTCGAAGGTGCAGATTAGACAGATACAGAGATAATACTTGATAATTGCCTCCTCAAATACGACTTAAAGACACTTTTAATAGATACAGCACAATAAAATGAAGGGCAAAGCACGTCCAGCTATCCTTAAATGATTGTTCATCCCTCATAATGACTCCAAACATGCAATATGCTTGATGTCTTGCTATTGGAGTGTAGAACAAGATCAATGGTATAAGGACATTAGCTTAAAGCACCTACCCAAGCATCCCCACATACACCCGAGACAGTAACTTGCATGGATTACCATGGGTATGAGATCAACCTGAGCATACTTGTGATACATCACAGTTGCATATAGAGACTAGAGGCTTATAGTGTGTGTCTCTCTTATAATTTGATTCCTTATATAGTAAATCAGGAAAGACCACAGGTCTGATAAATGTTGGAACATGCATGAAGCTCCCTATGCATGTGAAGTGACCATGTCGACTTCTCGACAATTATGTGAATTAGTAGTCAAAATTGATGAGGCCTGTTCCTCTAAGATAAACCATCTACAGAAACAACCAAGACATAGCAAAATCCTCATGGGTTGAACCTAACAGGTTTTAATGAACCATATTAAACATTCAGGTTCAGAGCAGCTTGGTGTTTCAAAATAATCGAGCACATCAAGTCAGTGTAAGATATGCCCAGCCAAACCATAAACTTTGGGTTAGGCTTGATCCTCGTGTGAGAGATGACTGGGTTGGCTACCAGTAAGTAACCATACCAACCTATGCCGATGCTGCCCCTTCATTGAGGCATAGAAGTATAAATGATAGTCCATAACTATTTCTATTTTACAAATGCCTTCTAAATGAAAGTATGACACGGCACTGTTGCATTAAGATTGAACATGATGTATAGCTGCAATTTGTTTCAACTAACCAATAAATACTAGTTGAAGCGGAACAAAAAATCACAGTGGGTAACAGTAATACTACAAAAACATATGAGCAACAGGAACTATATCGGAACAAACAAGCAATGTCGTAACATAACACTTCCCGCATAGATGGCTTTCTCTAATTACAATTTACTACATTATCAATACCATGGATGTGTCATACTTTGTTGAACAACACATCACATTATGTGGGGCAACAGAGCCTCCTATTTAGGATGCATTGGAAAATTAACACACACGTTTATTAGCATATATGGAGGCGTTGTGTGTTGTGTGCATCTGTTCTGTACTCTCTACTCCCTAACAAAATGTTCTGATGTAACAATATCCAGTAACTTCTTTTCAAAAAAAAAAAATCCAGTAACATCTAGAGACACAACAAATATTGCATACATATCAAGAAAGTCATAGAGGTATAGTAATATAAAGATGGACATATGGCATGATCAGACAACTGAAAGAATTATATTCTCAAAGCAACCTTTCTTAAAATACTAATAATATTTACTTACTTCATGCAGATGTTTCTCAAGAGACTTCAACCTTAGATCAGTCTCACCACGAAGCATGTCACTTCGAAGTTCGCCTATGGACCTTTCAAGCTTATAGCAATAAACCTCCAGTTGCGAAAGCCGACTAGTAATTCCCTCAAGAGATCTTAGCAAATTGTCAGCATATTTCTTCATGCATCTCTCAACAGCAGAAAGTACATCCTCTTTGGCATAACTTTCTTGTTCATAAACTTTCACAGATGGTCTCCCAAATCTGCTCTCGTGATAATCCTGTTGCCGAATTACGAGTATGAGCACCAAAATAATGAAAAGAAGGTGAGCATTCTAACCACAGCCATAGCAAAATTACTTGGCCAGTGAACGCTTTTATATTGGATGAAAGTTATCTTTAACAATGTAAGAGCTCACTGAAATTTTCAGATTGTCACCTATATTTTATCAGTTAAACCTCCACCATCCAGCAATACAAATGGCATTACCATGAAAATTCAAGCATGGTACAAATAGTTTTGACTAAAGCTTGTCCCTTATGATTTCAAATCCAGCGACTAGCATCATAGAGACAATAACCTCTTCAGGGTTTGATCAAATAGGTGACACACAAGATTTATTTTAACCAGCAGCAGCATTCTCATGTAGTGGACCTAAATCCTACCAGCAATAATCTACAAGATCGTTGAGCTTATAACCTGATGTGAACTCTGAATTGACTGCTTGTTTCCTATACTGACATACTTTAGAACCTTACCATTTATATCACAGTGGGAATTAAACCATGAGATAAGACCAAAAAACCCTAAAAAACTGGATGTTGACCTTTCTACACAAGTATGAGAATGCCACGAGTTTCCCTCGAGATCAGACAATCAGCACAGATAAAACTGTTGATATTGGGTAAAACGTAGGGAGCATAAAACACAAGGCAGGAACCACAGCTGATGCGTAATAACAGTGAACATAGAGATCTATCCATGCGGAATCATCATTTAACAAAGAAACCAGAACATTTCAACCCAGTTTCGTTTTTTCCTGGTTCCAAATTCTCCAACGGAACGGAGGGATTTCCGGACCAGAACCGAAATTCAGCCCCAGGCTTCGATCGAAGCTCTGGCACACAAACCACTACCGTTCGCAAAAGGGGTCTAGCGGGGAGGGAGGCTACTATTGCGGGACGAGACGAGACGAGACGACGGATACCTTGTCGACTGGATCGGGCCGCTTGGGCTCGGAGGGGGCGGCGAAGTCGTCGTAGGAGCAGAGCACGTCGTCCGTGCCGAAGTCGAAGCTGCGGGAGCCGCCCACGGAGCCCCGGCCCGAGGGGGCGCCGGAGCCGGACATGGCGGCGGTGCTAGGGCTTTGGCGCGACGCGCTTGCTTGGAGGGGAAGGGAAGGGCGGTTGATGGGGAGCAGGTGAGGAGAGGAGGAAGAAGGAGGATGTTTCCGTCAGAAAAGGATTGATTAGTCCGTGCCGTTCCTTTTAGGGCCCGATTGTGTGTTGATTAAGCAAGCAAAGGGTCTCGCCGTCTCGGTTGAGAGGATAAGACTGACTAAGTTTTGCATAGCGACATCCTACCAGTTCGTACCCTGTGGAGCCGTTCGCCTAGATTGTGCGTCAAACCATCTCCAAAATATGCCATGTCTGGAGGATTCCAATTCATGTAAAGTTTTCCTATACAAAATTTGGTTCAAATAAATAAATATGTTCCTTTCAGAAATTCCTCCAGGTTGTTTTCTTGCACTACAATCATACTATAGAAATTCTAGCATGAGGTGAGACCTCTTGGATGTTGCATTTTCGATGTTGGTAAAATTTCAAGTAACATTACATCATACTATAGAACTTCTAGCATGAGGTGAGACCTCTTGGATGTTGCGTTTTCGATGTTGGTAAAATTTCAAGTGACATTACATTATATTCATGTGTTTGGGTATTGAAGGATGATAATGTTGTTCTTCCTCCGCATGGAGGTGAAACTAATGTTGTTCTTCCTCCACCGAGTAAATTACATAAAACTACCATATTTGGGGCATGCATATTACAAATTGGACTGATACACGTTTAATCGCGTTTTGACAGCATATCTGACCAGTGGAGCCCATTTGTATGCGCTGAGTTGGCGGCACATGTGGAGGTGGAGCTGACATGGACATGGAGCCCACTTGTCAGCCCATTAATAAAATATAAAAGAAAACGAGTGCTGATATTTTTTTATCACATATAATAAGATATATCTTATTTATGTATTCATATGCTCTACCTAACAATATATTTCGTGAAAACTAGACTAGGAAACATGCCCGTGCGTTGCACCGGGAGAGAAAAATCTACGTTAAGGAGACACACAGAGTAAGTTCTTTGGTTAACAGCCTGCGTCCTGGGCGTGCTCCATGTAAGTTGCCACCACTACCTACTATGCTCATCACATCAGTCACAACATCTAATACATGTGCGCCAACGCTAGTCGAGCCAGGCATCGCAATCGCCACGACACCCCACTCCGCAAAGGCATTCGCCTCCCTTGGGCATGAGGAAGGCGGATAAATCATTGGAGGAGGCAACATCAGTGCCTTCGCCAAAGAATTTTAGAAGAATATCCCCACAGAACATTTTGACCGTAAAGTTAGAAAAGCTTAAGCATCAACATGTGGCAACACGAATCCTGAAGTCTGTCGTCTGCTCTACTTTCAGTCATGTTTTCTACTATCATTTTGTCTACAACAGGACGACGGGTACATGACCTGAAGAACAATTCAGTTTTTTTTCTTCTCAAATTATGCAATATATCAACGATTTAGCTCTAAAATTGTGAGAGACGCTATGAAGTAAAAACATCCATTATCATGAGTGCAAAGAATCAGCTCTTCTTATGATTAGAAAAATCCTCATATTTGCCATGAGCATGCATGCTTCTATCATATGAAATTCTGAAACTCACATACGTCCATGCATCCATGACACGGCCTGCCCTTGAATACCTATCCCGCACAGACCCGCTCCCGTCGACAGTGTCATCGTATAGTGTTTGCCCGACTGTAGGCTGTAGCGCTAGCGTGTTTTTCTGAAGAAGCTCGTTCATGAACAGATTTCAATCAAAAAAATTGGGAAAAGAATCTGAGTTTGCATCTACAAAAGAAACTTAAGTTATCATTCCCTAGTAAAAACCAATTGCATCATTTTACCAGTTTGTTACAGGCATACCAGAATGTTGATGACCATGGATCCAATTTTAGAAGAAAAAGGATTGAATCTGGTTAGGGACGCCCAAGATGAAGCGAACTGCAAATTAAACAGCCTCCATCTTTGCAGAGCGCATCTTCAGTCGATCCCGATTCAAATAATTCAGAGCACCCTCGCAAAGCAAGGACATACAAAACCTAGGAAACGGACCAAACCAAGAAAACACTTCAGTTTGCTACAGTACGACACCATAAAGTTATTACGATAGCCGGAGACGGCCTTCCACTGCGCCGTAGGCAGCTGGAGATGGGCGCTGCTGCTTTAGCAAGAAGTGTATGAAGCACCGAGATGGTTCGCTGCAAGCTAAAGGACTGCGACCAGCCCGCCAACGCTTCCGACGTTGGCCATCTATTCTCATCCTCAAAAGTTGGGCAGACCAGCCACCGCTGGCTGCTGAAGCTCCTCACCCAAGCCATGTGCGTCCATGTGTCGACGGCAAACGCCATGCGTTAATCGAGCTCTGGGTTCATCCGTTCATGTATACAGGCGCTCTAGGAGCCGAACGAGTGCGGTCCTACAGATGACGATGGCTGAGCAACAACCAGCTCTCTGGCTGCCTCCCCCATGAGATCAATCTGCTCAACAAGATAACCGCCATCGGCACCGGCATGAACCATCTGAACTTCCTGAACCCCTCATCCTTTTCGTTCGTCAGAACTCAGAAGTGTCGACCAGCTCAGCCTTGCCGCGAATCGCCTCTACGGGGCAGGTTGCTGACGCGCTCCGCGACCTCGCATGCCCGGCCGGCCGCCTCGCCAACGTCAAGTTGTCACAGAACTACTTCACGTCGGTGTGCTCGACACAGTATCAAGGACGGCATGCTGGACGCGGAGCACAATTGGCCGGCCGAGTGCACCTGAAGACGGGATCCGCGCTGAACGCACGTGTGGCCTTTCCCAGCCGCGGACGGGAACGAAGCTTGGACTCGAGTCCTTGTCGAGCACGGAAGAGATTGGGTGGCGGTCACGGGGACGGGACATCCCCTCTCTGAAGAATCGATCTCGTCCGATTGTTTTGGTAGGAGCTTTTCTAGGGTTTCTCTGGAAAATATATGGCTGATTTTCGTGAGCAGGGGTCAAGAAATTAAACAGAAATTCAGTGATCATAGCTGGGCTGGGCTACGAAGGTGTACGGGCTGCGGCTATTTAGTGGGAGGGTAAATTGGTCCTAAAAAGTGTTGGAAGAACCAAACCATGGAACCCTTGCATACTTTATTAGTAGGTATAGATATTCTATATGAGAAAATGCGTAGGTTGCGAGTCCGCGAGTCTATCTCCTGACATAAGAATTTTTTAAAAAAATATTAAGAAGAAAGTATTCTATGTGAATAAGATGCGTAGGATGCTCAGGTTGCAAGTCTCAAATGCGATCTCCGGATCTCTATACAGATACATAGGTTGTACGGTCTCCACGTGGTGTGTCTCCCAAAATATATGGTATTTTGAAGCAAAATTTCTAGCATACGTTCCTCATATAAATATAAATGTGTTTGTTTGGCAAAAAAAATTGAGACTCAAAAATACATATTTTAAAATTTTCAAAAAACGAGCTCGTGCTCAGGTGCAAGGATGAATTTTCGCCACGTGAATCCCAGCTCGCCTAACATTGCTGGATAATTCTAATGTATTCCTGCAAGATATAATTAAAAGATAACAAAAAGCCGCTAAACATTATCTTATTCACGTATGTTCTTGATGACCCACAAGTATAGAGGGTGTATCGTAGTACTTTCGATAAATAAGAGTGTCGAACCCAACGAGGAGCAGAAGGTGTTGACAAATGATTTTGATCAAGGATTCACTGTAAATACTAGCAAATAGGTTTTCAGGGGTATTTGGTAATGCAAGTAAATAAAGTACGAGTAAATAAAAGACAGTAATAATAATTGTTGCAAGTGGCCCAATCCTTTCTAGAGCAAAGGATAAGCCGGTTGTGTAACTTATGATGATCAAACGTTCTCGAGGACACACGGGAGTTTCTGTCAAGAGCTTTCACTTCATGTCGCTAAATAATCTTTATTGGTTTGATAAGTGTTATGGGGGTAAACCTGTGCTAGCGCACTACCCTTACTAGGATAAGTACACACTTGTGATTATACCTCTTGCAAGTATCCGCAACTACAAGAAAGTAATTAAGATAAATCTAACCACAGCCTTAAACTCTAAGATCTTACGCTCCCTGGTGCAATGGTTTTCCAACAGAGGTTTAGGTTTCTGTCACTCCGGCAACCCCACAATTGGTAGCCAAATACACAATGCATCTCACTAGGCCCATAAATGGTGAAGTATCATGTAGTCAACGTTCACATGACACCACTAGTAAATAGCACCGCAACAAATAAATATCAAACTATTAAATATTACTTAACATAATTCCACTACTAACATCTTGACTTCTCCCATGTCCTCAAGAACTAAACGAACTACTCACAAGACATCATATAGATCATGACCAGAGGTGAAATAATGGTAAATAACAATCTGAACATAAACCTTAAGTCAACGGTTCCACTCAATAGCATCAACCACAAGAGTAATCAACACCGGGAAAGTTTCCCCTAAGAATTTAATAAGATTCAACTCAAGATATTACAGCGGGATGGCGTGGTGATGGTGGAGATGAAGGTGCTGGTGATGGAGATGATGATGATGATCCCGATAAAGTCTGGTGCGATGGCGATGACGATGGCGATGATCTCCCCTCTCCGGGAAGGAATTTCCCTGGCAGATTCCTGCCTGCCGGAGAGCTTTTCTCTCTCTGGTGTTTTCCGCCCCGCAGAGGCGGCGGTGTCTATCTCTGAGCCCCCCCCCCCCCCCCTTGACTTAGGTTTTCGGGGACGATCAAATACGCGAAGGGGCATTAGCAGAAGTGGGCCAGGGCGGCCACACAACAGGCCGGTGCGGCCAGGGGTCAGGCCGCGCCCCCTGTGTTTGAGCCTGCCCTGTGGCTCCTCTCGACTCCTCCTTCTGGCTTCTTCAGTCTTCTGGTAAAATATAATTTTCTGGTATTTTTCTAGAATTTCCTGATCTTCTGAAATATGGTGTCTTGACAGTCCTTTTTCCAGCAGAATCCTGACTCCGGCAGCAAATCCTCCAATAATCATCAAACATGTAAAAACAGAGGAAACAACATATGTATCATCTCTAAATGTGAAATATATCGATGAATAATAGTAAATTATGATACAAAATAGTGATGCAAAATGGACGTATCAACCCCCCCCCCCAAGCTTAGACCTGGAGTGAAGTATCGATAACCAAAATACAGACAAGAAGCATCACATTCACCAAGGCACAAATTATAATAGACAGCAACTTCCCTCTATATGATATAGACTTGCAATAAGTAAAAGGGAATCACAAATAAGGATGCACAAGGTAAACTATAATTGGTGATGGCAAACCTTAGTTCTTGGTCAGAGAACAATGAACAAACTATACTTATTTTTGAACGGAGCCTTTTAAAACAGAGCTAATATAGCAAAAACCATATGCTCAACGAAACAAACTTTTTGCAATCATAGAAAGCTTTCAAAGATATATTCCTTCAGATAAAAGCATTGTACTAAACAAAATAAGTTAGTAAACTTGATTAAACGGATCAACATATGGATGAGTGAAATATAACAACTCAAATGCTTGCTTGAGATAGAAGGGAATAGGTTGACTCAACATAAAAGTAAAAGACAGCCCTTCGCAGAGGGAAGCAGGGATTAAACATGTGCTAGAGCTTTTCATTTGTAAAACAGAGATAAAATTTGTTTTGAGAGGTGGTTGCTTTTGTCAACGACTAGCAACGGAGTTCTTGATATCTTTCATACTAAACAAGTGGGAGCGGTTCCGAGATGTTTGATTAGTTGGCACAATTGTGCTCTTTTATAGCTTGGCACTCCTCCCCACCTTTTCCTTTCTCAAACCATGGCTAACCGATTCCATCGGGTGCCAACCAACTTTCACATACCATGGAGGAGTGCCTTTTTCTTTCCTTTTTTTTGAGATTACAATGGTCTGATCAGCTCCCTTGCAAAATTAATGACGAGCAGATGAAGCTGCCTAGTCGAGGAGTACTTAATTTAGTATGGAAGATAACAAACCCATCCACTACGTCCTCATGAGCTAAAAACAGTGGCACAAAATGAGAAGTATTTGAAGGTTTTTGAAAGGTAGCACATGAAAATTTACTTGGAATGGCTTGAAATACCATGCATAGGAATTTATAGTGGACTCTTTGGAAGTAACTTGGTTTTTTGGGAGTTGGATGCACGAGAAGTATTCCCTCTCAGTACAGGTTTTTGGCTAGCAAGGCAGGGTAGCAAGCATAAGAGTTGCATGAAACAAACAAACGTACATATGATAGGAACAATCATGCAAACTTCCTTGGAGGTACAACGATTTTAACTTTGAGAATAATATTGCTTATAAGCCAATCATGAAGGAAAACTGAAGTGATGTAACTACAAGCACTTCTTTCTTCTTTTCTACTCAAACCTCAAGATAATGTTGCTACTGACCAAGCTAAGTTTGCCAAAGCCAACTAAATTTACTCATGCTCCCAAAGTGATACCAATACTAATCAACAAGACTAATCATATAAGAAACATTGCAAACTAAAATAAAGTGTGCGGAAAGTAAACGATAAACTTCTCATTAATATTTCATTACCGCAACTCACACCAAGGGATACATAGATAACCAACTAAGGAGGATACTTCCACACTGCAAACTATTCTATAAGATAACTTCTCTATTCATGATATGACTCTACTTGAAAAGTAAATGAGTAAAAGATAATGATGTGATACCACGGCACTCCCCCAAGCTTGTAACAAGCCAAGGGGATGCCTATACCAATGACGAATTACTCCTTTGGTGGTGGTGGGTAGTCTTTAATAAGATTCTCAATCAAATCTTTCAAATCATCGATCTTGTGACTGAGGTTACGAATCATCTCTAAATTGTGCTCAATACGGCTCATGAAACTGTCAGCCAGAGAGTCCCAGCTCTTGGAATTATTTCCCCATCCTTCTTCACACTTGGAACTTTCTCTCCCTGCACTGTTAGAACGATCTATATCCCAACCAGAGGGCAATTATGATCTAGGCACCTTTTGAATCTAAAGTTCATGTATTAGAGTATGGAAAGGGTTGTTGCCTAACGGAGATGTCCGTGGAGCTAGGATGTGGCGCGGCACACCCCCTCCGGTTCTTATACGTGCACTCTTCTTGAACTTGTCATGACTTGTCACCACCCCAATGCTTGCGATCATGGTGCTCGGGCGTGAACTTTGATCTTCTTCCATCTCTTCTTCCTCGGCCTCACTTTCAACTTTTTCCTTCAGCTGAAGGTCTTGGTGGTCATCTTCCGGAGGCGTCTTCTCCTTGTCGTCGCTTGAAGGAGCCATGATCCTCCTAAAACTAAGATCAACTCCTGACAGAAACAGCTCGAAACAAAAACACGACGAGAAAACGATATACAGACCTTGGGTACTCCGGGGGGTTATATAGGCGAAAATTAAACATCGAGGCAAAATCACAGGAGGAAACCGGGACGGAAATGAGCTCCGGGGTGCTCTCACACTAGGGCGGCCAGGGATGGGCCCGCGCCCCCTGTGTGTGAGGGCACTCAGGACTCCGTCTCCTGCCCGTTTTCGTCTCGTGATTTTTCATATTTAGCAAAAACAATAAAAATAGTATTGAAAAAGTTTAACGCGAACCTTTTCTGACTAGAGCTGTTACCTATTCGAAAACAAACTCTGCAGGTTCCTGCATATTATCCTGGATGAACTCTTCCGGAGAAACCATTTGAATAACATCAACATCTTCATTATAAGAATCTCCAGCAATATAATGTTTGAGTCTTTGCCCATTCACCACTTGTGTAGTGTCATCTTTTAATGAGGCAATCTTTATTGCACCTGAGCGGTACACTTCCACAATAACATAAGGTCCTTCCCATTTTGAGAGTAATTTTCCTGCAAAAAATCTAAGACGAGACCTATACAATAGAACTTTCTCACCAACATGAAACTCTCTCTTAAGAATTCTCTTATCATGCCATTGCTTGACTTTCTCTTTGAAAAGTCTGGCATTCTCGTAAGCTTTGTTTCTCTACTCATCTAGGGAACTCAAATCTAACAACCTTTTCTTACCGGCAAGTTTAAAATCCCTATTAAACTCTTTCACTGCCCAAAAAGCTTTGTGTTCTAATTTTAAGGGCAAGTGACACACTTTTCTGTAAACCATCTTGTAAGGAGACATGCCCATGGGGTTCTTATAAGCAGTTCTATAAGCCCATAAAGCATCATTTAACTTGCTAGCCCAGTTTTTCCTAGATCTATTAACAGTCTTCTGCAAGATAGACTTGATCTCTCTATTTGAAAGTTCTACCTGCCCACTAGTTTGGGGATGATAAGCAGAAGCAATTCTATGATTAACGTCATATCTAGCAAGAGTTTTTCTAAAACCGCCATGAATAAAATGAGAACCTCCGTCAGTCATAAGATATCTAGGCACACCAAACCTAGGAAAAATAACGTCCTTAAGCATTTTTAATGAGGCCTCACCATTGGCACTCTTTGTAGGTATGGCTTCTACCCACTTGGTAGCGTAATTAACAACAACAAGTATGTGAGTATAACCTTTTGAAGGAGGAAAAGGACCCAGAAAATCAAATCCCCAACAATCAAATGGTTCAATAACAAGAGTGTAACTCATAGGCATTTCATTACGTCTAGAGATATTACCTACTCTTTGACATTCATCACAAGATAAAACATACTGACGAGGGGTTAACTCGACAAATGTCATAGATGAAGGACTTAGGATCGGGGAGATAGGGCGTCGGATGAACTCGACGGTGAAATCAGTCAAACAAGGTGGCTATGAAAGTAAACGTGGGTGTAAAACCTGGCTTGCTTTCAATCTGTCCCACATCGTCCCCTCCTGGCCCCTATATATAGATGGCCAGGTCTCGAGGATCGGGTGGGATCCGACACAGATTACAATATCGACATACGATAATAACTCATATTTCGACTAGCATTACAATTGGGCCTAGCTTAACGGGCCTCAGGGGTACTCAACTGACGGGCTCTATTATCTATACCCTTGTCAGTAGCCCCTGAGATTCTACCAGAATTACAGATTTGGGTTGAATCTCTAATCTTTTAAATCTTCGACTTGATCATTTCTTCGACTTCTTCATATCTTCAAATCTTCGAATTGGTCTTTCGACTTATAATATCTCGCAAGGGGTTTTGATGAACAAGCCTGACAACTCTGACGGATCAAGAGGTTAGTTAACTGCCGGAATAGATACTTGTCACCTACTTCAAATTCAATCTCCTTGAACTTGAATTCGGGAAACCGGTCAAATCCATTCTTTTGCCGCATTTAGGACTTACAAAGAATGAATCCCAGTGGTTCTCAGGGTACCCAGTGCGTCCACCAAGATTTTTCTTCGCGTCGTAGACACGGATACATACCAGCAGAGCGCATCCATGTGCGTATACCGGGCCACACAGGACGGATCCTGGGGTCTTACCTTCGTGATATATTTTAATCACGGCATTCGAGTTTTGTCGCGATGACGCAACTCGAGGATAATATGTCGCAGCCTTGTTTGACTGATTCAGAGTACGAAATATTCGGATTACTTTAACTTTGAATCAATAAAAAGTTCCCTCCCAATGGGAGTAATGAAGCTTTCTGAATTTTCTTTCTTTGCTTCAGTATTCATGAATAAATATCATCGGGTGCGCGCCCAGCGCTCCCGATGGGAGTAGCCCCCGAGGCTATAGCCAAAATTTTCGGGTATAGGCTCAAGAACATGGATAAACCTGTGCTTTATACTTCTTGCGTCATTTGTCTTTCACTTTTGTAATGGATTCCTCCTCTTCCAATTTTGCAAGCCCCCAAGTCGAAGACAAGGTGAACTTGTGCTTCTTTGACAAATATTTCTTATTCCCTGCTATGGTCGCTTGCTGTGTTGTTATTCTCTCTTTCTTCTTTTTTTTTCTTATGCATCCTTTTCCTGGATACATTGACCTTTCTGTTATCGTCTGCTCTGGGCAGCATATAAGAGCCTGTAAATATATTTTGGACCTTTACCCTTGTAAAGGCCCATTATACATGCTTATAAATAAAGCACGTCTCGCGATGGGTAAAAAACCCTAATCCAGTCTTTTAGCTTTTCCGCCGTATCATCTTCCTCCCCTTAAACTCATCTAGGGTTTCTTTTTTCCAACTTCTGCCTCCATGGCTGATGCGAGTGGATCGCGTTTGGACGTCGGCGCCCCAGTTGAGAAACGGGGTCGCGGTCGCCCTCGCGGTAGCAAGAACAAAGCTACCGCCACAACTCTGGTGGCTTCATCGTCTGCTCTGGTGAAGCGACGCCCCGGTCGTCCGGTCGGGAGTAAGAATAAGCCCAAGCTGGCTCTTGCTGCACCAGGTCCAAGTGCTCCACCTGCTAATGCTTCTTCCCCCAGGATCTATTCTTTTTTTTGTATCGCTGGCGCACAGTGCCGTGAGATTCAGCGCTTACCGCTGAAATTCACCCAGTTCATGGACGGGCGAGAGCTGCGAGAAGCGATTCTTCGTGAGCACTCCGGGGGAGGAGCTCCCTATGAAGTGGAGGTTTGGTATGACGACGCTGGTGAACAATTCTTCAAGGGCGGCTGGTCGGATTTTGCTGAAGATCATGATCTTGATACGTCTCAAACGTATCTATAATTTTTGATGCTCCATGCTTGTTTTTACACCATTTGCATATTGTTTCGTTACACTCAGTGGTATTTTTTATGCATTTTCCAGAACTAACCTATTAACAAGTGCCACAGTGCCAGTTTCCTGTTTTCTGCTGTTTTTGTGTTTCAGAAGTGATACACAGGAAATATTCTCGGAATTGGACGAAACAAGTTCCTGAAGTCTTATTTTTCCCGGAAGCTTCCAGAGATCCGAAGGAGAGACGGAGAGGGGCCACCAGGGCCCCACACACAGGGCCGGCGCGGCCAGGCCCCTGGCCGCGCCACCCCTGTGTGAGGGAACCTGGCTCCACCTCTGGCATCACCCCTTCGCCTATAAAGACCCCCCGACGGAAAAAACCTAAGTACCCGATCAGTTTTCCAGAACACATCGCGATCCGCCGCCGCCGTCGACCCGAAGATCGGGAGGGTCCAGAAGCTCTTCCCGGCACCCTGCCGGAGAGGGGAATCGCCACCGGAGGTCTTCTTCATCGCCATGCTTGCCTCCGGAGCGATGAGTGAGTAGTCTACCTTGGACTATGGGTCCATAGCAGTAGCTATATGGTTATCTTCTCCACCATGTGCTTCATGTTTAGATCTCATGAGCTGCCCTACATGATTGAGATCACCGTTATGTAATTCTATGATGTTGGTTTGTTGGGATCCGATGAATATTGGTGTTTATGATTAAGTTGCTGTACTGAATTATATCTTTTGTTATCTCTATGTTGTTTATGATCTTGCATGCTCTCCGTTGTTAGTAGCTATCTTGGCCGAGTAGTTGCTAGTGACTCCAAGAGGGGGTATTTATGCTCGATAGTGGGTTCATGTCTCTATTTCACCTGGGGGAGTGACAGAAACCTCTAAGGTGGTAGATGTGCTGTTGCTACTAGGGAGAAAACAACATTCATATGCTCAAGGGCATATGCTTTGTTTACATTACACACTTTGCTTAATGCAATTATCTTTTGTTCGCAACTTAATACTTTTGGGGTGTTAGGATTGATATCCCCGAGGGTGGATTATTAGTCATAGATGCAGTTGGATGGCGGTCTATGTATTTTGTTGTAATGCCCAGAGTAAATCTCATAGTGATCTTCTTGACATATCACGTTATCTTTATTCTATCAATTGCCCAACTGTAATTTGTTTACCCAGCATGTTATTTTATCTATGGAGAGACACCACTAGTGAACTGTGGACCCCGGTCCTATTTTAATCATATTGCAATCACCTGTTTACTATTCCCGCACTGTTTACTTTATTGCATTCTCTACTGTTTTCCACTCGATACACTCATAACCTTTGTTTCAAGCAAACCGGTGAGATTGACAACCTCATCGCAAGTTGGGAGCAAAGTATTTGTTTGTGTGTGTGCAGGTTCCACGTTGCAGCTAGCAAGCAAAGCTTGGACGAGGCGCCAGTTGTCCGCTGCTGTCGCAAACTAGCAAGCATCACCTTCAGCTGTCATTTGTCTGCTTTTCTCCTGATCGATAAACCTTGGTTTCTTACTGAGGGAAAACGAGCTACTATACTCATCATACCTTCCTCTTGGGGTTCCCAACAGGCTGGTCATTTACCACGCATCAAGCTCTTTTTCTGGCGCCGTTGCCGGGGAAAAGTGGAAGACTTCTGCGAGGGGAGTTTTCGCACACACATTCTTTACTTTGTTATTGTTTTGCTTTACTTTATTTATTTTACCTGCATTGCTTTTTTATCAAAAACCCCAAAAAATTAGAATCCTTGGTAGTTGTTTTTACTTGTTTACTTTCGTTTTGCTGAAATGGCCAATCCTGAAAACACTAAGTTGTGTGACTTTACTAGCACAAACAATGGTGATTTTATCTGCACTCCTATTGCACCACCTGCTACTGCTGCAAACTTTTATGAGATTAAGCCTGCTTTATTGAACCTTGTTATGAAAGAGCAATTTTCTGGTGCTAGTACTGAAGATGCTGCAGCTCATCTCAACAATTTTGTTGAGCTATGTGAGATGCAGAAATATAAAGATGTTGATAGTGATATTATTAAGCTCAAGTTGTTTCCTTTTTCTTTGAGAGGAAAGGCTAAAGATTGGTTGCTGTCTTTGACTAAGAATAGTATTGATTCATGGGCTAAGTGTAAGGATGCTTTTATTGGTAGATACTATCCTCCCGCTAAGATTATATCCTTGCATAGCAATATTATGAAGTTTACTCAGTTTGATAATGAACATGTTGCTTAGGCTTGGGAAAGAATGAAATCTATGATAAAGAATTGCCCCACTCATGGACTGACTACTTGGATGATTATCCAAACTTTTTATGCAGGACTGAATTTTTCTTCAAGGAACCTACTTGATTCAGCTGCTGGAGGCACTTTTATGACCCTTACCTTGGGCGCCGCATCAAAGTTACTCGACAACATGATGGTAAATTATTCCGAATGGCACACCGAGAGAGCTCCACAAGGTAAGAAGGTAAATTCTGTTGAGGAAACTTCTTCCTTGAATGATAAGATTGATACCATTATGGCTATGCTTGCTAATGATAGGACTCATGTTGATCCTAGTAATGTTCCTTTGTCCTCTTTGGTTGCTCAAGAAGAGCATGTTGATGTGAATTTCATTAGAAACAATAATTTTAATAACAATGCTTATAGGAACAATTTTGCTAGTAACAATTATAGGCCGTATCCTTCTACCAATGGTAATGGTTATGGTAATTCTTATGGTAACTCCTACAACAACACTAGGGCCGCGCCCTCCGAGCTTGAGGTAATGCTCAAGGACTTCATCGGTAAGCAAACTGCTTTTAATAAGTCTGTTGAGGAAAAGTTAGGCAAAATTGATATTCTTGCTTCCAAGGTTGATAGCCTTGCTCATGATGTTGAACTTCTGAAATTAAAAGTGTTTCCTAATGATGTGAAAGTGAGCAATGTTGTTACTACCGCTAATGCTATCCAAGTTGGAATTGATGAAAATATTAGATTGTTAGCGGAATTGCATGCTAGGTGGGAAAGAGAAGATGAGATGGCTAGAGAGATGAAGGTATGTACCATTACTACCTCTAATGATGTTACTCCTACTGGTACCAATCCTCTCACTTTGATTGGTGTAGAGAAAACTCCCACTCCTTGTGTTAAAAAGCCTAAAACTGCCAAAACTTTTTCTCAAAAGAGTGCTGAAATTTTTCGGAGTGTGGGAGATGATAGCTCTACTTGTTTTAATGATTTTGATGTTGATGGCTGCAATATATCTGAAGTTATTTTGTTCTTGCAAAAGCTTACTTTGACTCCCAATGCTAGTTCTTTAAATATTGCTTTTACTAAGCATATTACCAATGCTCTCATGAAAATTAGGGATGAAAAGTTGAAGCAAAAAGCCTCTGTTCCCAAGAAGTTAGAAGATGGTTGGGAACCCATCATTGATATGCATGTTAATGGTTATGATTGCCATGCTTTATGTGATCTAGGTGCTAGTATTTCTATCATGCCTAGAAAGATTTATGACATGCTTGATTTACCACCGCTTGAAAAGTGTTATTTTTATGTTCCTATTGCTGATGTTGCTAAGAAGAAACCTTTGGGAAGGATTAATGATGTTCTTATTGTGGTTAACAATAACCTTGTTCCTGTTGATTTTCTTGTTATGGACGTTGAATGCCATGCTTCATGTCCTATTATTTTGGGAAGACCTTTTCTTCGAACTGTAGGTGCCATCATTGATATGAGGGAAGGCATCATCAAATATCAATTCCCACTAAAGAAAGGTATGGAACACTTCCCTAGGAAAAGGAAGAAATTACTTTTTGACTCTATTCTTAGAGCAAATTATGAGCTTGATGCTTCATCACTTGATATTACTTGATTCGCAATTTTCTGCGCCTAGCTCAAAGGCGTTAAAGAAAAGCACTCTTGGGAGATAACCCAATGTTTTCTTTTCAGTACTTTTTCTTTTATTTGAGTCTTGGAAGTCATTACTACTGTAATGACCGCTCCTTATCTTGTTTATTTCGTTTTTGTGCCAAGAGAAGCCTCTAATTTGAGCGAGGTAAAGATTTGGGGTTATTGCTGTCCTGAAACTGTTTTCGGTGCTGCACCGTAAAAATTCGTATAAATTCTCTGTTTATCTTTTGGACCTGCGATTTCTTGTGCATATGCCCCAGGTTATATCCAAACTTTTCTTAGTTTAACACTTTTTGATTTGAGCAACAGAAAACCTTTCAAAAATTCGTCCTTTATCAGCTGTTCAGTTTTGACAGATTTCTGCCAATATTTGTTTTTGCTACTTTATCGCTTTCTTTTGAGTTCTTTTTGATCATGGAACTCTTGTGGAAGTTGCTACAGTAGTATACACTTTATATGTGGTGGTTTTGGGTTGAAACCTGAAGCTAAAAGAGGTTGAATATATTTTATGTTTACACTAATGTTGCTAATAGAATTGTGTTTAGTTTTGTATGAAGGAAGTTTTCAAGTGTAGGGATTGGAGAATGATGAGATGAGTTGAAGAATGGACAAAAGCTCAAGCTTGGGGATGCCCATGCATCACCCCAAGAAATATCCAAGAAGTACAAGCGTCAAAGCTTGGGGATGCCCCCGAGGCACCCCTTGTTCATCGGCAAAAATCAGGTCACCTTTCAAGACACTATATTTTTATTGCTTCATGCACTATGTGTTTTTCTTGGAGCGTCAGTTGTTTTAGTTTTCTTAGTTGGTTTATTTTGTTTGTTTGCTGCAATAAATGGTTGGACCCCAACAAATTCCCTTTGGAGGAGATGTACTCGTTTTCATTGCCAAGAACACTCTAGTTTTCACTCTTATCGTTCAACGAGTGTTCTCTTTTTCTGCTACTGCTTTTGGTTTTCGTTTTCGCCTTGATATGCATTCAGATCTTGTCATATCTTTTCATCAAGGTGTATTTTTGCCTCTGATCTTTATTGGTTTTCATCAAAAGAGGTGTTTATAAAAATTTCAAATGGTGTTGGAAAAGAGAAAAAGCTTTGTGCAAAATAGTGGTACAAGGAGCTTGTGTAGACTGCGGCTTAGGCTTTTTCATGTCATGCTTGATGTATTTTTGATAGTATGCTTAGTGGTTTTGCTGTAGCATGACTTGTCTCAAATAACTGAGATTGCTTAATGAGCCTTTGAAAAAAATCATGCGTTGTTTTTATTGTATGGAAGCATTATTTTGGTTTTCTCCTTGATGCTTTATTTGGGTTGACTTGGCGCATGCTCACACATGTTAGACTCATACAAATTCGCCATTAGCCTTCATGATCATTTAGTTTTTGACTTTTGATGCCATCTTATGCTTCTTTTAATGTCGCTTTGTCGCTTTGCATGATTATGGCCATTATTGCTCTCTTAGTTGGTCGCTCCCAGTCTTTTGCTAGCCCTCACCTTGTACTGAGTATGTGCTCTACTCGTGCATCCAACTCCTAAAAGCCAAAGTTTTCCATTGTGTCCACCATAAACTCCTATGAATGGTATTTGTAAGCCATTCCAAAGTAAAAATTTCCATGTGCTACCTTTCGAAACCTTCAAAATACTTCTTGTTTTGTGACACTGTTTTCAGCTCATGGGGACGTAGTGGTCGGATTTGCTATCTTCCATATTGCTTATTCCAAAAAGAAAAAAAAGAAAAAAAATAGAAAAAAGGCACTCCTCCAAAGAATGTGAATGTTGGTGGGCACCCGATGGAATCGGTTAGCCATGGTATGTGAAAGGAAAAAGGTGGGGAGGAGTGCCAAGTTTTATAAAAAGAGCACAAAAAGTGCCAATCTCTCTCTCAAAAACTTGCTTCATTTTTGTATGGAAGATAGTAAGAACCCCATTGCTAGTCGTTGACAAAAGCAACCACCTCTCAAAACCCAAGTTTTATCTCTGTTTTACAAATGAAAAGCTCTAGCACATGAGCAATCACTGCTTCCCTCTGCGAAGGGCCTTTCTTCTACTTTTATGTTGAGTCACCACCTTCTTTCTTTATGCAGTATTAAGAGAGCATAGTTGTCATTCTTAGTGTGATATGCATTGTCCCAAAGTTCATTGATTGACTCATATTGTTGGTTTCAGTTGTTCTTAAATTATTTGTATCTAGTCGCCCTCTTAAACTTTGAGGTGTCCTATGCATTTATGTTTTGCTCTCCATGAAGGACAAGCTGAAAACCATTTGTATGTTTTTCCTTATGATTTGAACACACGTTTGACTTTCATTGTTTCATTATCATGATCTTTTGTTTGTGTTCATTTGCATGTTTACAACATGGTTGCTAAGTTCTTATTGTCATGATTATATCTTTCATGCCCATGTTTTAAGTTCTATTGATCCCAGCTCACCAATGCTTACATATATGATCAAGATTGTGTAGGTGCATGTCACCTCAAAAATTATTCTTTGTTATCACTTACCTACTCGAGGACGAGCAGGAGTTAAGCTTGGGGATGCTTGATACGTCTCAAACGTATCTATAATTTTTGATGCTCCATGCTTGTTTTTACACCATTTGCATATTGTTTCGTTACACTCAGTGGTATTTTTTATGCATTTTCCGGAACTAACCTATTAACAAGTGCCACAGTGCCAGTTTCCTGTTTTCTGCTATTTTTGTGCTTCAGAAGTGATACACAGGAAATATTCTCGGAATTGGACGAAACAAGTTCCTGAAGTCTTATTTTTCCCGGAAGCTTCCAGAGATCCGAAGGAGAGACGGAGAGGGGCCACCAGGGCCCCACACACAGGGCCGACGCGGCCAGGCCCCTGGCTGCGCCACCCCTGTGTGAGGGAACCTGGCTCCACCTCTGACATCGCCCCTTCGCCTATAAAGACCCCCCGACGGAAAAAACCTAAGTACCCGATCAGTTTTCCAGAACACATCGTGATCCGCCGCCGCCGTCGACCCGAAGATCGGGAGGGTCCAGAAGCTCTTCCCGGCACCCTACCGGAGAGGGGAATCGCCACCGGAGGTCTTCTTCATCGCCATGCTTGCCTCCGGAGCGATGAGTGAGTAGTCTACCTTGGACTATGGGTCCATAGCAGTAGCTAGATGGTTGTCTTCTCCACCATGTGCTTCATGTTTAGATCTCATGAGCTGCCCTACATGATTGAGATCACCGTTATGTAATTCTATGATGTTGGTTTGTTGGGATCCGATGAATATTGGTGTTTATGATTAAGTTGTTGTACTGAATTATATCTTTTGTTATCTCTATGTTGTTTATGATCTTGCATGCTCTCCGTTGTTAGTAGCTATCTTGGTCGAGTAGTTGCTAGTGACTCCAAGAGGGGGTATTTATGCTCGATAGTGGGTTCATGTCTCTATTTCACCTGGGGGAGTGACAGAAACCTCTAAGGTGGTAGATGTGTTGTTGCTACTAGGGAGAAAACAACATTCATATGCTCAAGGGCATATGCTTTGTTTACATTACACACTTTGCTTAATGCAATTATCTGTTGTTCGCAACTTAATACTTTTGGGGTGTTCGGATTGATATCCCCGAGGGTGGATTATTAGTCATAGATGCAGTTGGATGGCGGTCTATGTATTTTGTTGTAATGCCCAGAGTAAATCTCATAGTGATCTTCTTGACATATCACGTTATCTTTATTCTATCAATTGCCCAACTGTAATTTGTTTACCCAGCATGTTATTTTATCTATGGAGAGACACCACTAGTGAACTGTGGACCCCGGTCCTATTTTAATCATATTGCAATCATCTGTTTACTATTCCCGCACTGTTTACTTTATTGCATTCTCTACTGTTTTCCACTCGATACACTCATAACCTTTGTTTCAAGCAAACCGGTGAGATTGACAACCTCATCGCAAGTTGGGAGCAAAGTATTTGTTTGTGTGTGTGCAGGTTCCACGTTGCAGCTAGCAAGCAAAGCTTGGACGAGGCGCCAGTTGTCCGCTGCTGTCGCAAACTAGCAAGCATCACCTTCAGCTGTCATTTGTCTGCTTTTCTCCTGATCGATAAACCTTGGTTTCTTACTGAGGGAAAACGAGCTACTATACTCATCATACCTTCCTCTTGGGGTTCCCAACGGGCTGGTCATTTACCACGCATCAGATCTCTGCCAAGGCTTTTTTATGACTTTTGACTTTCATATTGGCACGTCGAAGTTCGACGTGAGAATCTACGACGGCACTCAATGCCAGAAGGAATATGAAGTCGAAGTGCACTTTCATTAGTTATTTCTTTTATGTAATCCTTTTGTTTGGGTTGCTTTTCCTTGTGCTATCCAGAGGAAGATATCATATTTATGTAATGCTCTCATTCTATTAATAGACCAGGGGAACAAATCATAGTTCCGAGGTGTTTAATTTAACATATTATTGGGTTCTTCTGAACCGACATGTGTTTCTGCCAAATGTCGGGTTGTGAACAACCTTGCAGTATTTTGAAGATAATAATAACTGTACTCGATAATAACTTTTGTTCTTTTATTTCATACGACTCGAGGGTCCAAGCCCCCGAGTGGAAAAAATAGAATATTTACATATATTGTCGAGTTGACCCAAGGAACCCGACCTTTGTCCTCATGTTCTGGGTTCAGAAGGTCAACTTGAAGAAATCCTTTATCGCCTTATGTCGTCTATGCGTAGAATCATCGTAGTTGCTCTGTATTCCACGGGTTACTCTCGTTTTGCCCTGTTTTCTTGTCTTGTAGTCGATAAGCTCCTCCTGGTATCACTTCTGTCATGATGTAAGGTCCCACCCATGGGGACTCGAGTTTTCCATGGCTATCTTGCTTGAGTCGTAGAACTAGATCTCCTAACACGAAAGATCATGGACGAACTCGACTGCTGTGGTAATTTTGCAAATTTTGCTGATACTGAGTAGCTCTGGCGAGCGCTACATCCCTTGCTTCATCGAGTGCATCGACATCATCCTGAAGTACTTATGTGGAAGTTACATCATCGTATGCCGCGATTCTTGGAGCTTCATGAGTTATTTCAACTGGAAGCACAGCTTCTGCGCCATGGACCAGGAAAAAGGGTATTTCTTGAGTAGCTGCGTTGGGTGTAGTTCGTAAACTCCAGAGCACGAAGGGTAGCTCATCTACCCAAGCGTGCTTGGCTTTCTCAAGGGGTGCCAACAGCCATTTATTTATCCCATTGCATATTAGGCCATTAGCTTTTTCGACTTGCCCATTTATCTTCGGATGTGCTACAGATGTAAATTTCAATTTGATTCCTAATCCTTCGCAATAGTCCTTGAACTCCTTTGACGTGAAATTTGTACCATTGTCTGTGATTATGCTGTATGGTACTCCGAAGCGAAATACTATAGACTTGATGAAATTTATTGCGGCTTTAGAATATTGGGTTGTTACTGGGGCTGCTTCTACCCACTTAGTGAATTTGTCTACTGCCACCAGCATATAAACGTGCCCTCCTGGCCAGGATTTGTGCAATTTTCCCACCATGTCGAGACCCCACTGCGCAAAGGGCCAGGATAATGGTATTGGTTGTAACTCTGCTGCTGGCGCATGTGGCTGACATGCGAACCTTTGACATGCTTCACACTTTCGAACTATGTCTTTTGCGTCCTCGATGGCTGTTAACCAATAGAATCCTGCTCGAAAGGCTTTGGCCGCGATAGCTCTGCTACTCGCGTGATGTCCACACACTCCTGCATGAATATCCTTTAAGATTTCTTGTCCTTCTTGAGGAGTGATGCATCGTTGCAAGACGCCTGATATACTTTTCTTATATAACTTTCCTTGTAACACGACGAAAGCCCTGGATTGTCGTATTATTCTTTTTGCTTCTACCGTGTCTTCGGGTAGTGTTTTGTTTATCATGTACGCCAGATATGGTTGCATCCAAGTTTCTTCTATCATCATGACTTCTTCTGGTTCTGCTGCACTTGTTTTTCCAGCCTCCAAGCCTGTTGTTTGTCCCTCTGTAGTCGAGGTTTTGCTGTTTTTTATTGATCGCTCTATAATTTCCTCCCAGAAGACTCCTTGTGGTACGGGCAAGCATTGGGACCCGATGTTTGCTAAATTGTTGGCCTCCTCGTTGCTGGCTCTGCTTACATGCGAAACTTTGCATCCATCAAATGTTCCTTCGAGATAGTAGTATAAATTTCTGTATGATGTCATGTTGTCGATGATGGCGTCGCATTTGTTCATTACTTGTTGGACGATGAGGTTCGAGTCTCTAAATATTTTAAGTCGAGTTGCTCCATAGGCTTTTGCCATTTTCATTCCATGGAGCAACGCCTCGTATTTGGCTTCATTGTTAGAAGCTTGGGGAAAACTCATCCGTAACACATATTTCAATTTGTCGCCTTGTGGTGATATCAGGACTACGCCTGCTCCTGCTCCTTGGATTCTTTTTGAACCGTCAAAATACATCGTCCAAACACTCGATAAATCTGGAGGACCTGCACTTTGTAATTCCAACCACTCTGCTATGAAATCTGGCAGAATTTTTGATTTGATTGCCTTTTGCTTTTCGTATGTGATGTCCAGGGGTGATAATTCAATTCCCCATAAAGAGACACGTCCTGTTGCCGAAGGGTTGTTCAATATATTGGATAGTGGTGCTTCGTTGACCACTATAATTGGGTGCACCGCAAAGTATTGCCGTAGTTTTCGAGCCATTGTGAAAACACTGTATGCGAGCTTTTGATAGTGCGGGTACCTTTGCTTTGTTGGAGAGAGTACTTTGCTGATGAAATAGACTGGCCTCTGAACGCCGTGAGCTTTTCCTTCTTCGCTTCTTTCGACTACCAGTACTGTACTCACTACTTGATGTGTTGCTGCAATGTATAGTAGTAGTGGTTCTTTTTCCTTTGGTGCGACCAGCACCGGAGGTGTGGAGAGCACTTTTTTCAATTGCGCGAAGGCTATGTCCGCTTCTTCCGTCCACTCGAATTTATCATCTGATTTTTTCATGAGCGCGTAGAAGGGTAGTGCTTTCTCTCCTAGTCGAGCCACAAATCGACTTAGCGCCGCGACGCGCCCTGCGAGCTTCTGTACGTCGTGTAGTTTTGTTGGTTTTCCCATTATTAATATTGCTTGGATCTTTTCTGGGTTTGCCTCTATTCCTCTTGCTGATACTAGAAACCCCAAGAGTTGCCCTGCTGATACACCAAAAGAGCATTTTGTCGGGTTGAGCTTGAGCTTATACCTGTTCAGGTTGTCGAAAGTTTCCGCCAGGTTGCTGATCAGAGACTCTTCCTTCCTCATGGTGATGACCACGTCATCGATGTAGACTTGGATATTGCATCCTATTTGACTTCCGAGGCAATTTTGCATCATCCGCTGATAGGTTGCTCCTGCATTTTTTAGGCCGAAAGGCATGACCTGATAACAGAACACGACGTATGGTGTGATGAAGGCTGTCTTTTCCTCGTCTTCCTTTTTTAATTTGATCTGATTGTAACCAGAGTATGCATCTAGGAAGGAAAGCCTTGCGCACCCCGCTGTTGAGTTGATTATTTGATCAATGCGTGGTAAAGGGAAGGGATCCTTTGGACAGTGCTTGTTGAGGGATGTGTAGTCGACACATACTCTTTGTACGTCTGTATTTTCTTGGGGACTATAACTGGATTAGATACCCAACTCGACGTTTTGATTTCTCGGATGAACCCTGCGTTTTCCAGTCTATGTAGCTCTGACGCTATTGCTTTCCTCTTGGGTTCATCAAATCGTCGTAGTGGTTGCTTGACTGGCTTTGCTTTAGGATCCACGTTTAGTGCGTGCTCGATGAGTTCCCTGGGAACGCTTGGCATATCTGAAGGACACCAGGCGAAGATTTCCCAGCGCTCACGGAGGAACTCGATGAGTGCGCTTTCCTATGCGGGATCCAAGTTTACCGCTATGGAGGTGGTCTTGTTCGGGTCCGTCGGGTGGACCTGTATTTTCTTCGAGTCTTGAGTTGCATCGAAAGCCTGATCTGGCAGGGATCGCCCGACGTCGGGTAGCACGTTGTGGCCAGTTTCGCCTTTTAGCCTTGCGTACTCTGCTGTCATGTCGAAGGTTTATGCCAACCTATTAAATTCTTTCTCACAAATGTTGGATACTTCAAAGCTTCCTTGTACCGTGATCGTTCCTTTAGGTCCTGGGATCTTGAGTGCGAGATATGCATAGTGAGGTACTGCCATGAATTTTGCAAATGCTGGGCGCCCCAGGATTGCATGGTATTGTGAGGGCCAGTCCATGACTTCAAACTCCAGCTTTTCTCAACGATAATTGCTGCTGTCACCGAAGCAGATGTCGAGTTCTATTTTGCCCGAAGGATAATTTGCGGCTCCTGGTACTATTCCATGGAAAGAACAATCTGTTGGCTTTAGATTTTCCAATGATATGCACATTGCTTTCAATGTTCTGGTGTATATTAGGTTTATACCACTTTCTACATCCATGAATACTCTTCCGACATCATATCCTCCTATTTGCGCTTTGAGCACCATTGGTGAGTGCCCCGGTCTGGGAACTTTCCTCGGGTGGTCTGCTCTGCTAAACCTAACTGGTTGATTGGACCATTTTAGATACTCCGTAGTAGCTGGTGGTGATGTTATTGCCAGGTTGACCTGTCTTGATATGCTTTTCCTTTCTTTCTTCAACTTTGGCACTAGTTGGATCATTGCTGATATATATACTTTTGACTCCAGCTGTTTTGCGAGTCGTTGCATTTGATATCCTTGACTTATGATGTTTCCTCCCTGTCGTGCTCCTTGTCTTGAATCCATGGCGTTTTGCAACCTTAGGAAGGTTCTGCAATCCTTCATCTGGTGGTTGGAGACTCTTTTCCCGTCTAGGTAAGCATAATGGATGCGGCAAGGACCATATAGCACATCTTCTGCCGAAGGACCCGAGTACCTTGGCTTCTCCTTTCCCCTGGTATCTCTCGTGGGAAATTTGATGTTTTCATAGCCTTCTTTATTCCTTCCGTCATATCCTGCGGCTATCAGATTTCTCCTTCCGTGGTTGTCGCCATTGTGGTATCTTTGCCTTTGCCTGCTTGTTTTGTCGACTTCTGGTGAACGCCCCCTTTTGTTATTGTACGCGTCTTCCCCATCGGCGAATCTGTTGGCTGTTTCCATTAGCTCAGATACTGTTCTTGGCCTTGTTCTTCATATCTCTTCTACTAGGTCTGCACGACGAAGGCCGCTTGAAAAGGCATTTATCGCTCTTTCGTCGGAGACGTCTTCTGCTGAGTTTTTTATTACACTCCAACATTGTATATAAGAGCGTAGGGTTTCGCCTTTCTACTGTACGCACGACTTGACTTCTTCTAGCGATGCTGGGCGCTTATACGTTGAGCGAAAGTTTCTCGCGAATTGATTCTCTAATTCTCCCCAACTTCCAATGGAATCATTGGGTAGGGTATTTAACCAGGACCGTGCTGCGCCAGTGAGGTGTAGCTACAAACTTTGCATGGCTGTTGCTCTTGTTCCCCCTAGTATCTGTACTGCTTGCAAGTAATCTGACAACCATAGAGTTGGCTCTTGCGATCCATCGTACTTTTCTTGGTCATGTGGCAACTTAAAACCTTTGGGTACCCGCGTTTTGCGAACCCTGCGGGTAAAGCATAGCGCGCCCATTTCTTTTTCATCGTCTTCATAATTTTCCTCTTTCCACGCATATCGTGAGTTGTTTACTCTTGCTTGTGCTATTATGTTTCTTGCATCCTCCTTCCTTTTTTGTTGCTTCTCATCTTCTGATGAATCATTGGGTTCGTTTCACGAGGATTTGCGTTTGAATTCTTCTTTTCGCCTTTCTTTTCTACGTGTTGCTTTTTCCTCTGGAAGTTTTCCCATTAGTCTGTCTTCTACCAACCCAAGACTTTGAATTGCGGCTTGATGCATGTGCTCTCACGGGTCCCCAGGCTCTGGTCGTGTGGTTAGTAGGTATGCCTGTGCTGCTATCAACGCTGCTTCTGGTGTTTCTTGGACGAAATCTCCTTCTTCTTTTGACTGCTGTGGGCTTTGACTTTTTGCGTAGCTCTCCTCTCTTATCTGTGTTGTTGTCCTCTTGTTGTGTTTTGGGTCTCTTTGTCTATCCATGCTGGACTCTGATGAATTGCTATATTCACTCCAATATCCTTCACTTGGTGTACTGTTGTAATCCGGGTTTCTCATGATCATGTCTCTTTCCCGCCTTAACTTCTTTTTGCGCTGGTGTAGCACGTATTGGTATCCCATTAAAACTTCTCTTCTTGAATCTGCGGGTACATCAGTCCCGTGGTTGACAACTGTCATGATCATTCTCCACTCTCCAGCCGATACAAGCACTTTCTCCTTCTCTTTCCTGCCATTGCTCCTTATCTTGTCGACTTGCATGTCGACCTCCTTGTTGCCAGTGTGAGTGTTTTCTTCTTCTACTGCTTCAGTGATGATAACGCATAATTGGTGTATGCTCCTAGAGATGCCGCTGCTTCTGCTGGCGATGTCCCTTGATTTGTCCACTGCTGCTTCCACAATGGTCTTTTGCCCGGTTTCGTCGGGTTCCTCTGATGTTCCCTGCAAATTTTCTGTTGCTGCTAAGCTGACTGGCGAGTTTGCCTCGCTAGAAGAGCCTACAGATGATCCAGGTGTTGTTATCCTCTCTGTTTTGCCCGCCGACGGAGCTGATTTTGTCGGATCCGAAAGGCGAGTTGAACCCGAAGGTTCGATGTAGAAGCTTAGACTTCTGAACGTCAATTCCGTCTCTCGATTTTCGTCGACTTCTAGATTGCTATTGGCTGAAAGCGAAAAAGCCGTCAAATTCATGATTCCAACGCCCAGAGTCCCCACGGTCGGCGCCAATTGACGAGGAGTTAACTCGACAAATGTCCTAGATGAAGGACTTAGGATCGGGGAGATAGGGCGTCGGATGAACTCGACGGTGAAATTAGTCAAACAAGGTGGCTATGAAAGTAAACGTGGGTGTAAAACCTGGCTTGCTTTCAATCTGTCCCACACCGTCCCCTCCTGGCCCCTATATATAGATGGCCAGGTCTCGAGGATCGGGTGGGATCTGACACAGATAACAATATCAACATACGGTAATAACTCGTATTTTGACTAGCATTACAATTGGGCCTAGCTTAACGGGTCTCAGGGGTACTCAATTGACGGGCTCTATTATCTATACCCTTGTCACATACCTTCTAGCATCTTTAAAGAGGGTTGGCCAATAAAAACCTGATTGTAGAACCTTTTGTGCAGTTCTATCTCCAACATGATGTCCTCCATAAGCACTTCCATGGCATTTTCTCAATATTTCTTGCTGCTCATATTCCAGAACACATCTTCGCATAATACCATCAACTCCTTCTTTATATAAGTGTGGGTCATCCCAAAAGTAATGCCTCAAATCATAAAATAATTTTCTTCTTTTCAGAGCTGTAAAAGTTGGAGGCAAATACTTGGAAACAATAAAGTTAGCATAATCAGCATACCAAGGAAGGTCTCGCGAAGTTACATTTATCGAAGCCAACTGTTCATTTGGAAAACTATCATTAACAGGAATAGGATCAAAAGAAATGTTTTCCAATCTAGACAAATTGTCAGCAACAGGATTTTCAGCACCTTTCCTATCAACAATATGCAAATCAAACTCTTGTAAACGCAACACCCATCTAATAAGCCTAGGCTTAGCATCCTTCTTAGACATAAGATATCTAATAGCTGCGTGATCAGTATGAATAGTAACTTTAGAATCAACAATGTAAGGTCTAAACTTATCACATGCAAAAACAACAGCAAGAAACTCTTTCTCAGTAGTAGCGTAATTCTTCTGAGCAGCATCAAGAGTCTTACTAGCATAATGAATAACATTCAACTTATTATCTACGCGCTGTCCAAGAACAGCACCAACAGCAAAATCACTAGCATCACACATAATTTCAAAGGGTAAATTCTAATCAGGTGGTTGAACGATAGGAACAGTAGTTAAAGCCTTCTTAAGAGTTTCAAAAGCTTCCTTACAATCATCATCAAACACAAATGGTATATCTTTTTGAAGAAGATTAGTAAGAGGCTTTGAAATCTTAGAGAAATCTTTAATAAACCTCCTATAGAAACCAGCATGACCAAGAATACTACGAATACCTTTAACATCTCTAGGACAGGGCATTTTCTCAATTGCTTCAACTTTCACTCTGTCAACTTCAATACCTCTTTTAGAAATTTTATGTCCAAGAACAATTCCTTCATTGACCATAAAGTGGCATTTCTCCCAATTAAGAACAAGATTAGTTTCTTCACACCTCTGCAAAACTTTATCAAGATTGTGCAAACAATTATCAAAAGAAGTTCCATAGACGGAGAAATCGTCCATGAAGACCTCCACAATTTCTTCACAAAAACCATGAAAAATAGCAGACATGCATCTTTGAAAAGTAGCAGGAGCATTGCACAAACCAAACGACATACGTCTATAAGCATAAGTTCCATAAGGACAAGTGATACGTCTCCAACGTATCTATAATTTTTGATGCTCCATGCTTGTTTTTACACCATTTGCTTATTGTTTCGTTACACTTCGTGGCACTTTTATGCATTTTCCGGAACTAACCTATTAACGAGTTGCCACAGTGACAGTTTCCTGTTTTCTGCTGTTTTTGTGTTTCAGAAGTGATACACAGGAAATATTCTCGGAATTGGACGAAACAAGTTCCTGAAGTCTTATTTTACCCGGAAGCTTCCAGAGATCTGAAGGAGAGTAGGAGGGGGGCCACCAGGGCCCCACACGCAGGGGTGGCGCGGCCAGGCCCCTGGCCACGCGGGCCCCGCGTGAGGGCGCCTGGCTCCTCCTCTGACATCGCCCCTTCACCTATAAAGACCCCCCGACGGAAAAAACCTAAGGACCCGATCAGATTTCCAGAACACATCGCGATCCGCCGCCGCCGTCGACCCGAAGATCGGGAGGGTCCAGAAGCTCTTCCCGGCACCCTGCCAGAGAGGGGAATCGCCACCGGAGGTCTTATTCATCGCCATGCTTGCCTCTGGAGCGATGAGTGAGTAGTCTACCTTGGACTATGGGTCCATAGCAGTAGCTAGATGGTTGTCTTCTCCACCAGGTGCTTCATGTTTAGATCTCATGAGCCGCCCTACATGATTGAGATCACCGTTATGTAATTCTACATGCTTGGTTTGTTGGGATCCGATGAATATTGGTGTTTATGATTAAGTTGTTGTACTGAATATTATCTTTTGTTATCTCTATGTTGTTTATGATCTTGCATGCTCTCCGTTGTTAGTAGCTATCTTGGCCGAGTAGTTGCTAGTGACTCCAAGAGGGGGTATTTATGCTCGATAGTGGGTTCATGCCTCTATTTCACCTGGGGGAGTGACAGAAACCTCTAAGGTGGTAGATGTGTTGTTGCTACTAGGGAGAAAACAACATTCATATGCTCAAGGGCATATGCTTTGTTTACATTACACACTTTGCTTAATGCAATTATCTGTTGTTCGCAACTTAATACTTGTGGAGTTCTCGGATTGATTCGCCACAAGTGGATTATTAGTCATAGATGCAGTTGGATGGCGGTCTATGTATTTTGTTGTAATGCCCAGAGTAAATCTCATAGTGATCTTCTTGACATATCACGTTTATCTTTATTCTATCAATTGCCCAACTGTAATTTGTTTACCCAGCATGTGTTATTTATCTTATGGAGAGACACCACTAGTGAACTGTGGACCCCGGTCCTATTTCCATCATATTGCTATCACCTGTTTACTTTACTCGCACTGTTTACTTTACTCGCATACTATATTATTTTCCACTCGATACGCTCATAATCTTTGTTTCAAGCAAACCGGTGAGATTGACAACCTCATCGCAAGTTGGGAACAAAGTACTTGGTTGTGTGTGTGCAGGTTCCGCATCACCTTCAGTCGTTTGTCTCTCCTCTCCTGATCGATATTAAACCTTGGTTTCTTAACTGAGGGAAGACTAGCAGCTATACTCATCATACCTTCCTCTTGGGGTTCCCAACGGGCTGGTTATCCACCACGCACAAGGACAGTCTGCTCCCACGTCAGCTTGGACGCAACAGCTAATTTTCTGGCGCCGCTGCCGGGGAGGAAGAGAAGACTTCTGCGAGGGGAGTTTTTCGCACACACATCCTTTACTTTGTTTTATTGTTTTGCTTTACTTTATTTATTTTACCTACATCGTTTTATATCAAAAACCCAAAAAAATTAGAATCCTTGGTAGTTGTTTTTACTTGTTTACTTTCGTTTTGCTGAAATGGCCAATCCTGAAAACACCAAGTTGTGTGACTTTACTAGCACAAACAATAGTGATTTTATCTGCACTCCTATTAAGCCACCTGTTCCTGCTGCAAACTTTTATGAGATTAAGCCTGCTTTATTGAACCTTGTTATGAAAGAGCAATTTTCTGGTGCTAGTACTGAAGATGCTGCAGCTCATCTCAACAATTTTGTTGAGCTATGTGAGATGCAGAAATATAAGGATGTTGATAGTGATATTATTAAGCTCAAGTTGTTTCCTTTTTCTTTGAGAGGAAAAGCTAAAGATTGGTTGCTGTCTTTGACTAAGAATAGTATTGATTCATGGGCTAAGTGTAAGGATGCTTTTATTGGTAGATACTATCCTCCTGCTAAGATTATATCTCTGCGTAGCAATATTATGAAGTTTACTCAGTTTGATAATGAACATGTTGCTCAAGCTTGGGAAAGAATGAAATCTATGATAAAGAATTGCCCCACTCATGGACTGACTACTTGGATGATTATCCAAACTTTTTATGCAGGACTGAATTTTTATTCAAGGAACCTACTTGATTCAGCTGCTGGAGGCACTTTTATGTCCCTTACCTTGGGCGCCGCAACAAAGCTACTCGACAACATGGTGGTAAATTATTCCGAATGGCACACCGAGAGAGCTCCACAAGGTAAGAAGGTAAATTCTATTGAGGAAACCTCTTCCTTGAATGATAAGATTGATACCATTATGGCTATGCTTGCTAATGATAGGACTCATGTTGATCCTAATAATGTTCCTTTGGCCTCTCTGGTTTCTCAAGAAGAGCAAGTTGATGTGAATTTCATTAGAAACAATAATTTTAACAACAATGCTTATAGGAACAATTTTGCTAGTAACAATTATAGGCCGTATCCTTCTACCAATGGTAATGGTAACTCTTATGGTAATTCCTACAACAACACTAGGGCCGCGCCCTCCGAGCTTGAGGTAATGCTCAAGGACTTCATCGGTAAGCAAACTGCTTTTACAAGTCTGTTGAGGAAAAGTTAGGCAAAATTGATATTCTTGCTTCTAAAGTTGATAGCCTTGCTCATGATGTTGAACTTCTGAAATTAAAAGTGTTGCCTAATGATGTGAAAGAGAACAATGTTTTTGCTACCGCTAATGCTATCCAAGTTGGAATTGATGAAAATATTAGATTGTTAGCGGAATTGCATGCCAGGTGGGAAAGAGAAGATGAGATGGCTAGAGAGATGAAGGTATGTACCATTACTACTTCTAATGATGTTGCTCCTAATGCTAGCAATCCTCTTACTTTGATTGGTGTAGAGAAAACTCCCACTCCTTGTGTTAAAAAGCCTAAAACTGCCAAAACTTTTTCTCAAAAGAGTGCTGAAATTTTTCGGAGTGTGGGAGATGATAGCTCTATTTATTTTAATGATTTTGATGTTGATGGCTGCAATATATCTGAAGTAATTTTGTTCTTGCAAAAGCTTGCTTTGACTCCCAATGCTAGTTCTCTAAATATTGCTTTTACTAAGCATATTACCAATGCTCTCATAAAGATTAGGGATGAAAAGTTGAAGCAAAAAGCCTCCGTTCCCAAGAAGTTAGAAGATGGTTGGGAACCCATCATTGATATGCATGTTAATGGTTATGATTGCCATGCTTTATGTGATCTAGGTGCTAGTATTTCTATCATGCCTAGAAAGATTTATGACATGCTTGATTTACCACCGCTTGAAAAGTGTTATTTTGATGTTCCTATTGCTGATGTTGCTAAGAAGAAACCTTTGGGAAGAATTAATGATGTTCTTATTGTGGTTAACAATAACCTTGTTCCCGTTGATTTTCTTGTTATGGACGTTGAATGCTATGCTTCATGTCCTATTATTTTGGGAAGACCCTTTCTTCGAACTGTAGGTGCTATCATTGATATGAGGGAAGGCACTATCAAGTATCAATTCCCACTAAAGAAAGGTATGGAACACTTCCCTAGTAAAAGAAAGAAATTACTTTTTGACTCTATTCTTAGAGCAAATTATGAGCTTGATGCTTCATCACTTGATATTACTTGATTCGCAATTTTCTGCGCCTAGCTCAAAGGCCTTAAAGAAAAGCACTCTTGGGAGATAACCCAATGTTTTCTTTTCAGTATTTTTTC
Source organism: Dactylis glomerata (assembly GCA_007115705.1). NCBI lineage: Eukaryota > Viridiplantae > Streptophyta > Magnoliopsida > Poales > Poaceae > Dactylis > Dactylis glomerata. Next base: position 2,853,307 of record QXEO01000184.1, read on the forward strand.
TTTTATTTGAGTCTTGGAAGTCATTACTATTGTAATGACCGCTCCTTATCTTTTTTATTTTGTTTTTGTGCCAAGAGAAGCCTCTAATTTGAGTGAGGTAAAGATTTGGGGATGTTGCTGTCCTGAAACTGTTTTCGGTGCTGCACCGTAAAAAATCGTGAAAATTCTCTGTTTATCTTTTGGACCTGCGATTTCTTGTGCATATGACCCAGGTTATATCCAAACTTTTGTTAGTTGAACACTTTTTGATTTGAGCAACAGAAAATCCCTAAAAAATTCGACCTTTGTCAGCTGTTCAGTTTTGACAGATTTCTGCCAATATTTGTGTTTGCCACTTTATCGCTTTCTTTTGAGTTCTTTTGATCATGGAACTTTTGGGGAGGTTGCTACAGTAGCATTTGCTATATATGTGGTGGTTTTGAGTTGAAACCTGAAGCAAAAAGAGGGTTGATTATATGTTATGCTTGCACTAATGTTGCTAATAGAATTGTGTTTAGTTTTGTATGAAGGAAGTTTTCAAGTGTAGGGATTGGAGAATGATGAGATGAGTTGAGGAATGGACAAAAGCTCAAGCTTGGGGATGCCCATGCATCACCCCAAGAAATATCCAAGAAGTACAACCGTCAAAGCTTGGGGATGCCCCCGAGGCACCCCTTCTTCATCGGCAAAAATCAGGTCACCTTTCAAAACACTATATTTTTATTGCTTCATGCACTATGTGTTTTTCTTGGAGCGTCAGTTGTTTTAGTTTTCTTAGTTGGTTTATTTTGTTTGTTTGCTGCAATAAATGGTTGGACCCCAACAAATTTCTTTTGGAGGAGATGTACTCGTTTTCATTTGCAAAGAACGCTCTAGTTTTCACTCTTATTAAAAATCGAGCGTTCTTCTTTTTCTGCTACTGCTTTTGGTTTTTGTTTTCGCCTTGATTTGTGTTCAGACCTTTTCATATCTTTTCATTAAGGTGTATTTTTGCCTCTGATCTTTATTGGTTTTCATCAAAAGAGGTGTTTATAAAAATTTCAAATGGTGTTGGAAAAGAGAAAAAGCTTTGTGCTAAATAGTGGTACAAGAAGGAGCTTGTGTAGACTGCGGCTTAGGCTTTTTCATGTCATGCTTGATGTCTTTTTGATAGTATGCTTAGTGGTTTTGCTGTAGCATGACTTGTCTCAAATAACTGAGATTGCTTAATGAGCCTTTGAAAAAATTATGCGTTGTTTTTATTGTATGGAAGCATTATTTTGGTTTTCTCCTTGATGCTTTATTTGGATTGACTTGGCGCATGCTCACACATGTTAGACTCTTACAAAGTCGCCAATAGCCTTCATGATCATTTAGTTTTTGACTTTTGATGCCATCTTATGCTTCTTTTAATGTCGCTTTGTCGCTTTGCATGATTATGGCCATTATTGCTCTCTTAGTTGGTCGCTCCCAGTCTTTTGCTAGCCCTCGCCTTGTACTGAGTATGAGCTCTACTCGTGCATCCAACTCCTAAAAACCAAAGTTTTCCAAAGTGTCCACCATACATACCTACTAGCAATTTGCTATTCCAAGTAAATTTGACTTGCTTCTATTTTCTCTTCAAATTAAACTCTTACCAGTGTTATGCGAAATTCAGTAAGTAAAGCTCTCACGAACCGGAAGGCACACACTTTACTTTTTCCTGTTCTTAAAAATTTGACATTGTGGTCTCTTATGTTGAGTTGTTATGCTTGCAAGTTGTAAGTTGGATTCTAGCCCATCCATGCTGTCATGGGGCAAGCTTTCAACATTGCACTTCTTATTTGAGTTGATATCGTGATCTTTTGTTTATGGATGCCCGCGGTGTGAAATGAATTGGGAATCTTGTGGGGATCATGGAGTTTGTATATGTGTTAGGGAAACGTCGGGCCGCAAATCTAAGCCATGCATAATTCATGGTGGAAATTTGCAGCATACCCATGGTGAACATTCGACGACGCATCTCACAATAAAAAGCTAAACAAAAGGCAAATAAAAGAGATGTCGAGGTGTTCATTGTCTGCTTGTCCTGTCATTTTGGTGTGGGCTTGTTCCATGTCATCGGGCACGGAGGTACCCCATTGGCGGTTCTCAATGATATGCATATACTTACAATGACAAGAGCCTTGCTTGGGACTCTAAGTAAAGTAGCATGAGGTTTGGGTACTCGTATTCACGGGGCACGAGGTCTTCAACTTATGATTTGTCAAGCATATGCTTCATAATTGTTCTCGCATTAACTTTTACCATTCAAGATGCTTATGATGGGGGCAATGAGAGCTCAAAGCCGGTAAGTACCATAATTTTTGAAGGTTATAAAACTTGCAATAACTGCTTCCCTCTACGAAGGGCCTTTCTTTTACTTTTATGTTGAGTCACCACCTTCTTTCTTTATGCACCATTAAGAGAGCATAGTTGTCATTCTTAGTGTGATATGCATTGTCCCAAAGTTCATTGATAGACTCATATTGTTGGTTTCACTTGTTCTTAAATTATTTGTATCTAGTCGCCCTCTTAAACTTGAAGGTGTCCTACGCATTTATGTTTTGCTCTCTTTGAAGGACAAGCTGAAAACCATTTGTATGTTTTTCCTTATGATTTGAACACACGTCTGACTTTCATTGTTTCATTATCATGATCTTTTGTTTGTGTTCATTTGCATGTTTACAACATGGTTGCTAAGTTCTTATTGTCAAGATTATATCTTCATGCCCATGTTTTAAGTTCTTATGATCCCAGCTCACAAATGTTTACATATATGATCAAGATTGTGTAGGTGCATGTCACCTCAAAAATTATTTCTTTGTTATCACTTACCTACTCGAGGACGAGCAGGAGTTAAGCTTGGGGATGCTTGATACGTCTCCAACGTATCTATAATTTTTGATGCTCCATGCTTGTTTTTACACCATTTGCTTATTGTTTCGTTACACTTCGTGGCACTTTTATGCATTTTCCGGAACTAACCTATTAACGAGTTGCAACAGTGCCAGTTTCCTGTTTTCTGCTGTTTTTGTGTTTCAGAAGTGATACACAGGAAATATTCTCGGAATTGGACGAAACAAGTTCCTGAAGTCTTATTTTACCCGGAAGCTTCCAGAGATCCGAAGGAGAGTAGGAGGGGGGCCACCAGGGCCCCACACGCTGGGGTGGCGCGGCCAGGCCCCTCGTCACGCGGGCCCCACGTGAGGGCGTCTGGCTCCTCCTCTGACATCGCCCCTTCGCCTATAAAGACCCCCCGACGGAAAAAACCTAAGGACCCGATCAGATTTCCAGAACACATCGCGATCTGCCGCCGCCGTCGACCCGAAGATCGGGAGGGTCCAGAAGCTCTTCCCGGCACCCTGCCGGAGAGGGGAATCGCCACCGGAGGTCTTCTTCATCGCCATGCTTGCCTCCGGAGCGATGAGTGAGTAGTCTACCTTGGACTATGGGTCCATAGCAGTAGCTAGATGGTTGTCTTCTCCACCATGTGCTTCATGTTTAGATCTCATGAGCTGCCCTACATGATTGAGATCACCGTTATGTAATTCTACATGTTTGGTTTGTTGGGATCCGATGAATATTGGTGTTTATGATTAAGTTGCTGTACTGAATATTATCTTTTGTTATCTCTATGTTGTTTATGATCTTGCATGCTCTCCGTTGTTAGTAGCTATCTTGGCCGAGTAGTTGCTAGTGACTCCAAGAGGGGGTATTTATGCTCGATAGTGGGTTCATGCCTCTATTTCACCTGGGGGAGTGACAGAAACCTCTAAGGTGGTAGATGTGCTGTTGCTACTAGGGAGAAAACAACATTCATATGCTCAAGGGCATATGCTTTGTTTACATTACACACTTTGCTTAATGCAATTATCTGTTGTTCGCAACTTAATAGTTGTGGAGTTCTCGGATTGATTCGCCACAAGTGGATTATTAGTCATAGATGCAGTTGGATGGCGGTCTATGTATTTTGTTGTAATGCCCAGAGTAAATGTCATAGTGATCTTCTTGACATATCACGTTTATCTTTATTCTATCAATTGCCCAACTGTAATTTGTTTACCCAGCATGTGTTATTTATCTTATGGAGAGACACCACTAGTGAACTGTGGACCCCGGTCCTATTTCCATCATATTGCTATCACCTGTTTACTTTACTCGCACTGTTTACTTTACTCGCATACTATATTGTTTTCCACTCGATACGCTCATAATCTTTGTTTCAAGCAAACCGGTGAGATTGACAACCTCATCGCAAGTTGGGAACAAAGTACTTGGTTGTGTGTGTGCAGGTTCCGCATCACCTTCAGTCGTTTGTCTCTCCTCTCCTGATCGATATTAAACCTTGGTTTCTTAACTGAGGGAAGACTAGCTGCTATACTCATCATACCTTCCTCTTGGGGTTCCCAACGGGTTGGTTATCCACCACGCACAAGGACAGTCTGCTCCCACGTCAGCTTGGACGCAGCAACAAGTAAAAGTGGTTTTCTCTTGATCTTCCTTTTTAACAGCAATCTGAGAGAAACCCGAATAACCATCAAGAAAACAAAAGTGAGTCTTCTTAGACAACCTCTCTAACATTTGATCTATAAACGGTAAAGGATAATGATCTTTCTTAGTAACTTTGTTTACCTTTCTAAAATCAATGCACATCCTATAACCAACTACTACCCTTTGAGGAATAAGCTCATTATTCTCATTAGGCACAACAGTCATACCTCCTTTCTTAGGAACACAATGAACATGACTAACCCATCTACTATCAGCAATAGGATAAATAATACCAGCATCAAGGAGCTTCAATACCTCATTTCTTACCACTTCCTTTATCTTGGGAATTAAGTGGCGTTGATGTTCAACAACCGGCTTTGCGTCTTCCTCCATGTTAATAGCATGCTAACATAAAGTAGGAGAAATCCCTTTTAAATCATCAAGAGTATATCCCATAGCTCCTCGGTGTTTCCTCAATACTTCCAATAACCTTTCTTCTTCCTTTCCTGAAAGCTTAGAACTGATAATAATAGGATATATTTTATTATTATCTATATAAGCATACTTAAGATCATCAGATAAAGGTTTTAATTCAAAAACAGGATCTTCCTTAGGTGGCAAAGTGGTACCAAGATCCTCCACAGGTAAATTGTGCTTAATCAACGGTGGTTGACGAAGAAGAATATCATCAATCTCTTCTCTTTCCTTCCTGAAGACGTCACTCTCATGGTCCTCCATGAATTGCTGCAAAGCATTATTAGGAGCAAGAGCAATAGAAGCAAGCTGCTCAACTCAAAAAATTTCATTAGGCATTTCATTTTCATAAGAAATCTTAGCAAACTTAGAAAAATTAAACTCATAAAATTCTCCATTAAACTTAGTAAAAAAATTCTCCTTCTTGCAGTCTATCACAGTGCCACAAGTATTCAAAAAGGGTCTACCAAAAATAATAGGACAAGTTTTACTAGCTTCCGTACCAAGTACTAGGAAATCAGTAGGATATTTAGTCTTACCGCATAAAACTTCCACATCTCAAACAATACCAAGAGGCCAAACAGTCTCTCTGTTAGCAAGCTGAACAACCACATCAATCTCCTCTAATTCACAAGGGCCAATCTCATGCATGATTTCTCTGTAAAGCTCTAAAGGAATGGCACTTGAACTTGCACCAATGTTACATAAACCATAATAGCAATGATCGCCAATCCTGACAGAGATAACAGGAACACTTGTTTTCCTACGCCTACTAGGATGTGAAATAATGTTAGTAGCATCTTCACAAAAGATAATATGTTCATCCCCTACATCTTTAGTAATAAGGTCCTTCACTATAGCTACAGGAGACTTAATAATAATTTGCTCATCAGGTTCTGCAGCTTTCTTAGTACTTTTATTAAGCACACTTACGAAAGTAGAATGCTCTTTTACCTTAGCAGGGAAAGGCGTCTTCTCGAAATAAGGTTCAGGCAAAATGCTATCAACAGTACAAACTTCAGTAGCTGTAGCAGGAATATGACTAATGGAATCTTTATAAGGCGCATGATATTTGTTCCAATCTTTTTTTGGAACATCAAGATAAAAGGCAAAGGCCTTAAAACAGTTAGCAAGTATTTGAGAATCAAGACCATAAGCAGTGCTAACATTATGAAAGTCATCGGTTCTCATAAAAGCTTTAAGGCATTCATAATCATAATTTATACCTGACTTCCTACCTTTGTCGTTTTCCCATCCTTCAACATTTTCTTAAATACGGTCGAGAAGATTCCACTTAGCATCTTCTTTCATATGGGTAAATGATCCAAAATAGGAAGCATCCAAAAATTCCTTTTCATGAAGAGTAAGCCTCGCATAAAAGTTATCAATAACAATATTACTGGGGAGCTCATGAATGGGACATTTGAGTATTAGTAACTTCAATATTCCCCACGCTTGGGCAATACTCTCTCCATCATGAGGCCAAAAGTTATATATTCGATTACGATCTTTATGAATTTCACTTGGAGGATAAAATTTGGAATAAAAGAGAGGTACAATTTCCTCCCATGCAATAGATGGACCATCTTTAAGCAGCCAATACCACTCCTCGGCTCTGCCTTTCAGTGATAAAGAGAATAGCTTCCTCTTGACCTGGTGATTGCTATAGATGGCGCGGTGATGACCGGCCAGTTGGGAAACCCCAAGAGAAGGTTTGATGAATATAGAAGCAAGTTTTTCCCTCAGTAAGAAACCAAGGTTTAATCGTCCAGTTAGAAAAAGCCAAACTCAAGAAGGTGATGCTTGCTAGCCTAGTGACACTCTAACAAGGGCGCCGTTAACGATATCTTGTTAGCTCGTCTTCAACTAGTAGCAACATGGAACCTGCACACAACACAAACAAATACTTTGTTCCCAACTTACGATGAGGTTGTCAATCTCACCGGTTTGCTTGAAACAAAGGGTATGAGCGTATCGAGTAAAAAGCAATAGTAGTATGCGAGTAAAGTAAAAGTGCGAGTAAAGTAAACATGTGATAGCAATATAATGGAAATAGGACCGGGGTCCACAGTTCACTAGTGGTGTCTCTCCACAAGATAAAATAATACATGCTGGGTAAACAAATTACAGTTGGGCAATTGATATAATAAAGACAACGTGCATATGTCGAGAAGATCACTATGAGATTTACTCTGGGCATTACAACAAGATACATAGACCACCATCCAACTGCATCTATGACTAATAATCCACTTGTGGCAAATCAATCCGAGAACTCCACAAGTATTAAGTTGCGAACAATAGATAACTGCATTAAGCAAAGTGTGTAATGTAAACAAAGCATATGCCCTTGAGCATATGAATGTTGTTTTCTCCCTAGTGGCAATAGCACATCTACAACCTTAGAGGTTTCTGTCACTCCCCCAGATTAAATAGAGGCATGAACCCAACTATCGAGCATAAATACCCCCTCTTGGAGTTACTAGTATCTACTCGGCCAAGATAGCTACTAACAACGGAGAGCATGCAAGATCATAAACAACATAGAGATAACATAAGATAATATTCAGCACATCAACTCAATCATAACACCAATATTCATTGGATCCCAACAAACACAACATGTAGAATTACATAACGGTGATCTCGATCATGTAAGGCAGCTCACGAGATCTTAACATGAAGCACATGGTGGAGAAGACAACCATCTAGCTACTGCTATGGACCCATAGTCCAAGGTAGACTACTCACTCATCGCGCCGGAGGCAAGCATGGCGATGAAGAAGACCTCCGGTGGCGATTCCCCTCTCCGGCAGGGTGACGGGAAGAGCTTCTGGACCCTCCCGATCTCGGGTCGACGATGGCGGCGGATCGCGATGTATTTTTGGAAAAGTGAACGGGTATTTAGGTTTTTCCCGTCGGGGGGTCTTTATAGGCAAAGGGGCATCGTCAGAAGTGGACCGAGGCGGCCACACACATAGGGGGCGCGGCCTAGCCCTGGGCTGCGCCGCCCTGTTGTGTGGGCCCCTTGTGGCCCCACTCCGTCTCCTCTTTGGTTCTCTGGAAGCTTTGGTGAATTTCTGGATGTTTGGCTTTTGTTTCGTCCAATTCCGAGAATATTTCCTGTGTAACTTTTCTGAAACACAAAAACAGCAGAAAACAGGGAACTGGCACTGTGGCATCTCGTTAATAGGTTAGTTCTGGAAAATGCATAAAAATGCACGAAGTGTAACGAAACACTAAGCAAATGGTGTAAAAACAAGCATGGAGCATCAAAAATTATAGATACGTTTGAGATGTATCAGCATCCCCAAGCTTAACTCCTGCTCGTCCTCGAGTAGGTAAGTGATAACAAAAGAAATAATTTTTGAGGTGACATGCACCTACACAATCTTGATCATCTATGTAAGCATTGTGCGCTGGGATCAAGAGAACTTAAAACATGGGCATGAAAGACATAATCTTGATAGAAGAAACTTAGCAATCATGTTATAACATGAAAAAGAACACAAATAAAAGATCATGAAAATGAAATAATGAAAGTCAAACGTGTGTTCAAATCATATGAAAAACATACAAATGGTTTTCATCTTGTCCTTCATGAGAGAGCAAAACATAAATGCATAGGACACCTTCAAGTTTAAGAGGGCGACTAGATACAAGTAATTTAAGAACAAGTGAAACCAACATCATGAATCAATCAATGCAAACTTTGGGACAATGCACATTATACTCAGAATGACAACTATGCTCTCTTAGACGGTGCATAAAGATAGAAGGTGGTGACTCAATATAAAAGTAAAAGAAAGGCCCTTCGCGGAGGGAAGCAGTGATTGCAAGTTTTATAAACCTTCAAAAATTATGGTACTTACTAGCTTTGAGCTCTCATTGCCCCCATCATAGGCATCTTGAATGGTTAAAGTTAATGCGAATACACTTATGATGCATATGCTTGACAAATCATAAGTTGAAAACCTCGTGTCCCGTGAAGTACGAATACCCAAACCTCATGCTACTCGACTTAGAGTCCCAAGCAAGCTCTTGTCATTGTAAATATATGTGTATCATCGAGAACCGCCAACGGGGTACCTCCATGCCCGATGACATGGAACAAGCCCACATCAAAATGACAGGACAAACAGACAATGAACACCTCAGCATCTCTTTTATTTACCATTGGTATAGCTTTTTATTGTGAGATGCATCGTCAAATGTTCACTATGGGCATGCTGTAAATTTCCACCATGAATTATGCATGGCTTAGATTAGCGGCCTAGGCGTTTCTCTAACACATATACAAACTCCATGATCCCGCAAGATTCCCAACTTATTTCACATCGCGAGTATCCATAAACAAAAGATCACGATATCAACTCAAATGAAAGAAAGTGCAATGTTGAAAGCTTGCCCCATGACGGCATGGCTGGGCTAATTTCCAACTTACAACTTGCAAGCATAACAACTCAACATAAGAGAGCCACAATGTCAAATTTTAAAATGAGAAAAGTAAAGTGTGCCATCAGGTTCGTGAGAGCTTTACTGACCAATTTTCTCATAACACCAAAAAGAGTTTAATTTGAAGGATAGATAAAAGCAAGTCAAATATACTTTGGAATAGCAAATTTCTAATAGGTATGTATGGTGGATACATTGGAACAACTTGGTTTTTAGGAGTTGGATGCACGAGTAGAGCTCATACTCAGTACGAAATGAGGGCTAGCAAAAGACTGGGAGCGACCAACTAAGAGAGCAATAACGGCCATAATCATGCATAGCGACAAAGCGACATTAAAAGAAGCATAAGATGGCATCAAAAGTCAAAAACTAAATAATCATAGAGGCTTATGGCGACTTTGTATGTGTTAAACATGTGTGAGCATGCGCCAAGTCAACCCAAATAAAGCATCAAAGGAGAAAACCATAATAATGCTTCCAAATAATTAAAACAACGCATGATTTTTTCAAAGGCTCATTAAGCAATCTCAGTCATTTGAGACAAGTCATGCTACAGCAAAACCACTAAGCATACTATCAAAAAGACATCAAGCACGACATGCAAAAGCCTAAGCCGCAGTCTACACAAGCTCCTTTTTGTACCACTTTTTTGCATAAAGCTTTTTCTCCTTTTCAACACCATTCAAGCCTTTTTGAAACAACTCTTTTGATGAAAACCAACATGGACCAGAGGTCACAATACACATTGATGCAAAGATATAACAAGATCTGAACAAAAATCAAGGCGAAAAACAAAAGCTAAACGCAGTTGTAGAAAAAGAGAACACTCGTTGAAATGATAAGAGTGAAAAATGGAGTGTTCTTGGCAAATGAAAAGCAAGGCAACTTCTCCAAAAGAAATTTATTGGGGTCCAACCATTTATTGCAGCAAACAAAACTAAACAAAACTGAAAACTAAAAACAACTAACGCTCCAAGAAAAACGTATAATGCATGAAGCAAAACAAATATAGTGTGTTGAAAGGTGACCTGATTTTTGCCGATGAAGAAGGGGTGCCTCGGAGGCATTGATGTCTACGCACGTGTCTGTTCTTGTAGGCAGTGTTGGGCCTCCAAGTGCAGAGGTTTGTAGAACAGCAGCAAGTTTCCCTTAAGTGCATCACCCAAGGTTTATCGAACTCAGGGAGGAAGAGGTCAAAGCTATCCCTCTCAAACAACCCTGCAATTACGATACGGAAAGTCTCTTGTGTCCCCAACACACCCAATACACTTGTCAGATGTATAGGTGCACTAGTTCGGCGAAGAGATAGTAAAATACAAGCGGTAGTGATGATTATAAGTAGCAAATGTAACTTGGAATAAATATCGCTGCGAGCAAACATGTAACAAAATAGCAAGTAAACGGTGTGCAATGCTTGGAAACAAGGCCTAGGGATCATACTTTCACTAGTGGACACACTCCCAACAATATAACATGAATGAACAAATAAATAACTTCTCTCCACTATGGTACTCTGAATTACTCTCCTATTGAATAACACTAATCATTGTGTAGTGGCTACAGAAGCACCCCTTAAAGTTCATCAAGTACTTGACAAACACCACTCATAGAGATATCCAAATCAAAGCACAACTCAAGATAGATATTATTGCAACTTAGACCAAGTACTAACACGGTGCACACACTGTCAACATTACACCATGAAAGGCGGAAAAGATCACTTCAATACTATCATAGTGATAATTATTCTCATAATCCATAAAAGATCACAATCGTAGCCTAGACCAAGTACTACCATGATGCACGCACTGTCACCGTTACACCATGGCAGGAGGAATAGATTACTTTAATAACATCACTAGAGTACACATAATATCTGAATAATAACATCTACTTGTTCAACATGATACAAAGCTCACGATCACATAAAGATCACATCATGGGAGAGAGAGGTGAACCACATAGCTACCGGTAGAGCCCTTAGCCCCGGGGATGAACTACTCCCTCCTCATCATAGGAGACAGCAAGGTTGATGGAGATGGCGGTGAGGTCGATGGAGATGGCAGAGACGGCGATGGAGACCGATGGAGATGGCTCCGGGGGCACTTCCTCGTCCCGGCAGGGTGCCGGAACAGAGACTTCTGTCCCCCGAAATTCGTCGACGGCGGCGACGGAGCTACGGAACTGTTCTGGAAATTTCGCCGACTCCCTTAGGGTTTTCCGTCCCGAGGCTTCTTATAAGCGAAGGAGCATCGTCAGGAGTGGGGCCAGGCGCCCTCACGCGGGGCTCGCGCGGCCAGGGGCCTGGCCGCGCCACCCCTGCATGTGGGGCCCTGGTGGCCCCCCTCCTACTCTCATTCGGATCTCTGGAAGCTTCCGGGTAAAATAAGACTTTAGGAACTTGTTTCGTCCAATTCCGAGAATATTTCCTATGTATCACTTCTGAAACACAAAAACAGCAGAAAACAGGGAACTGGCACTGTGGCATCTTGTCAATAGGTTAGTTCCGGAAAATGCATAAAAGTGCCACGAAGTGTAACGAAACACAAGGCAAATGGTGTAAAAACAAGCATGGAGCATCAAAAATTATAGATACGTTTGAGACGTATCAGGCATCCCCAAGCTTTAACGCTTGTATCTCTTGGATATTTCTTGGGGTGACATGGGCATCCCCAAGCTTGAGATTTTGTCCATTCTTCAACTCATCTTATCATTCTCCAATCCCTACACTTGAAAAAATTCTTCATACAAAACTAAACACAATTCTATTAGCAACATTAGTGTAAGCATAACATTGAATTAACCCTTTTTGCTTCAGGTTTCATCTCAAAACCACTACATATAAAGCATATACTACTGTAGCAACTTCCCCAAAAGTTCCGTGATCAAAAGAACTCAAAAAGAAAGCGATCGAGCGGCAAACACAAATAATGCAGAAATCTGTCAAAACAGAACAGCTGACAAAGGTCGAATTTTTAGAGGGTTTTATGTTGCACAAATCAAAAAGTGTATAACTAATGAAAGTTTGGATATAACCTGGGTCATATGCACAAGAAATCGCAGGTCCAAAAGATATACTGAGAATTTTCACGAATTTTTATGGTGCAGCACCGAAACTGTTTCAGGACAGCAACAACCCCAAATCTTACCTCACTCAAATTAGAGGCTTCTCTTGGCACAAAAACGAAATAAAAAGGATAAGGAGAGGTTATTACAGTAGTAATAACTTCCAAGACTCAAATAAAAGAAAAAGTACTAAAAGTAAAAACATTGGGTTATCTCCCAAGAGTGCTTTTCTTTAACGCCTTTGAGCTAGGCGCAGAAAGTGCGAATCAAGTAATATCGAAATAATCATTAAGATCAATTGTAGGAGTCTTTTCAACAAAGAAATGAATTCTGTTCAAATGAGTTTTTGTGTATCCCTTGTAATCACACTTTGGTACACTACGTTCATCAAAAAGATTTTCAGGATAAATCCAACTAAAATTCTTTTCCAAAGCATCATGAATTCCTACAAGTTTACAAGGTATTGGTACTCTAGATTCTTCATTGGTTGTACCAACAACCTCTACAGGCGAGCTAAGCTTATTAAATTTCTTAAAAACTTTCCTAGCTTTAATGGCAACATCTCTAAATTCTATGCGCAAAGTTTCCAAGATAAAAGCTTTCTTTTTAGGGTCCTCAATATCATGAAGCTTAAGAAACATGTGTTGCATAAAAGGATTAAGGCTAGCAAACCTAGATTCTCACATGTGAACTAAATAAGCAGAAGCAACTTCATAACTAGGAGCAAGCTCAGCCAAAGATTTTTCCTCAACATCTTTATGCATACTAATATGATTAAAGAACTCCTCGATGTTACTTTTCCCAATAATAGAACCACTACCTACTGAGAGGTCCTCCAAAGCGTACTTAGGGAACAACATAATGAACTAAAAGTAAAGAAATAACAACTATAAAGGAAACTAATTTTTTTGTATTTTTGATAAAACGATGCAAGTAAAAATAAAGTAAAGCAAAACTTAAAATAAAATAAAGGATGTGCGTGCAAAACTCCCCTTGCAGAAGTCTTCTTTTTCCCCGGCAACGGCGCCAGAAAATGTCTTGATTGCTATAGATGGCGCGGTGATGACCGGCCAGTTGGGAAATCCCAAGAGAAGGTTTGATGAATATAGCAGCAAGTTTTTCCCTCAGTAAGAAACCAAGGTTTAATCGTCCAGTAGGAAAAATCCAAACTCAAGAAGGTGATGCTTGCTAGCCTAGTAACACTCTAACAAGGGCGCCGTTAACGATATCTTGTTAGCTCGTCTTCAACTAGTAGCAACGTGGAACCTGCATACAACACAACCAAATACTTTGTTCCCAACTTACGATAAGGTTGTCAATCTCACCGGTTTGCTTGAAACAAAGGGTATGAGCGTATCGAGTGGAAAGCAATAGTAGTATGCGAGTAAAGTAAATAGTTTGAGTAAAGTAAACAGGTGATATCAATATAATGGAAATAGGACCGGGGTCCACAGTTCACTAGTGGTGTCTCTCCATAAGATAAAATAATACATACTGGGTAAACAAATTACAGTTGGGCAATTGATAGAATAAAGAAAACATGCATATGTCGAGAAGATCACTATGAGATTTACTCTGGGCATTACAACAAGATACATAGACCGCCATCCAACTGCATCTATGACTAATAATCCACTTGTGGCGAATCAATCCGAGAACTCCACAAGTATTAAATTGCGAACAACAGATAAATGCATTAAGCAAAGTGTGTAATGTAAACAAAGCATATGCCCTTGAGCATATGAATATTGTTTTCTCCCTAGTGGCAACAACACATCTACAACCTTAGAGGTTTCTGTCACTCCCCCAGATTAAATAGAGGCATGAACCCAACTATCGAGCATAAATACCCCCTCTTGGAGTCACTAGTATCTACTCGGCCAAGATAGCTCCTAACAACGGAGAGCATACAAGATCATAAACAACATAGAGATAACATAAGATAATATTCAGCACATCAACTCAATCATAACACCAATATTCATCGGATCCCAACAAACACAACATATAGAATTACATAACGGTGATCTCGATCATGTAAGGCAGCTTACGAGATCTAAACATGAAGCACATGGTGGAGAAGACAACCATCTAGCTACTGCTATGGAACCATAGTCCAAGGTAGACTACTTACTCATCACGCTGGAGGCAAGCATAGCGATAAAGAAGACCTCCGGTGGCGATTCCCCTCTCCGGCAGGGTGCCGGGAAGAGCTTCTGGACCCTCCCGATCTCGGGTCGACGATGGCGGCGGATTGTGATGTGTTTCTGGAAAAGTGATCAGGTATTTAGGTTTTTCCCGTCGGGGGGTCTTTATAGGCGAAGGGGCATCATCAGAAGTGGACCGAGGCGGCCACACACATAGGGGGCGTGGCCTACCCCTGGGCCGCGCCGCCCTGTTGTGTGGGCCCCTCGTGGCCCCACTTCGTCTCCTCTTCGATTTTCTGGAAGCTTCGGTGAATTTCTTGATGTTTGGCTTTTGTTTCGTCCAATTCCGAGAATATTTCCTGTGTAACTTTTCTGAAACACAAAAATATCAGAAAACAGGGCTGTGGCATCTCGTTAATAGGTTAGTTCCAGAAAATGCATAAAAACGCCACGAAGTATAACGAAACACTAAGCAAATGGTGTAAAAACAAGCATGGTGCATCAAAAATTATAGATACGTTTGAGACGTATCACCTGGCTCGGTGAAATACCTGCACACTTGAACAACTCGCATAATTCATGTATAAAAAGTAAGTGATCACCCGGATGGACAGTTCCATCTCCTGAATAGCAGTTATCCATAACACGTTCAACAATTTTCATAGGTATTTTAAAAGGATCTAATTGAGCAGGTAATGGTGGTGGTGGTTCATCCACATGTGTAGCAGTCGTAGTAGTGTTCCCAAATAGGAAACCAAATGGAGAACTCTCCATAGCAAAATAAAATAAAAATAAAAGATAGAAATAAAAACAATACTCACAGCGACGGTTACCTTTACCAATTCCACTCTTCAATAGCGCTTCACTCCCCGGCAACGGCGCTAGAAAATAGTCTTGATGACCCACAAGTATAGGGGGTGTATCGTAGTACTTTCGATAAATAAGAGTGTCGAACCCAACGAGGAGCAAAAGGTGTTGACAAGTGGTTTTGATCAAGGATTCACTGTAAATACTAGCAAATGGGTTTTCATGAGTATTTGGTAATGCAAGTAAATAAAGTACAAGTAAATAAAAGACAGAAATAATAATTGTTGCAAGTGGCCCAATCCTTTCTAGAGCAAAGGACAAGCCGGTTGTGTAACTTATGATGACCAAACGTTCTCGAGGACACACGGGATTCTCTGTCAAGAGCTTTCGCTTCATGCCGCTAAATAATCTTTATTGGTTTGATAAGTGTTATGGGGTGAACCTGTGCTAGCGCACTACCCTTACTAGGATAAGTACACACTTGTGATTATACCCCTTGCAAGCATCCGCAACTACAAGAAAGTAATTAAGATAAATCTAACCACAGCCTTAAACTCTAAGATCCTATGCTCCCTGGTGCAATGGTTTCCCAACGGAGGTTTAGGTTTCTATCACTCCTTGGTAGCCAAATACACAATGCATCTCACTAGGCCCATAAATGGTGAAGTATCATGTAGTTGACGTTCACATAACACCACTAGTGAAATAGCACCACAACAAATAAATATCAAACCATTAAATATTACTTAACATAATTCCACTACTAACATCTTGACTTCTCCCATGTTCTCAAGAACTAAACGAACTACTCACAAGACATCACATGGATCATGACCAGAGGTGAAATAATGGTAAATAACAATCTGAACATAAACCTTAATTCAACGGTTCTACTCAATAGCATCAACCACAAGAGTAATCAACACCAGGAAAGTTTCTCCTAAGAATTTAACAAGATTCAACGCAAGATGTTACAGCGGGATGGCGTGGTGATGGTGGAGATGAAGGTGATGGAGATGATGATGATGATGATCCCGATGAAGTCCGGTGCGATGACGATGACGATGGCGACGATCTCCCCTCTCCGGGAAGGAATTTCCCCGGCAGATTCCTGCCTGCCGGAGAGCTTTTCTCTCTCTAGTGTTTTCCGCCCTGCAGAGGTGGCGGTGTCTATCTCTGAGCCCCCCTTGACTTAGGTTTTCGGGGACGATCAAATACGCGAAGGGGCTTTGGCAGAAGTGGGCCAGGGCGGCCACATAACAGGCCGGCGCGGCCAGGGGTCAGGCCGCGCCCCCTGTGTGTGAGCCTGCCCTGTGGCTCCTCTCGACCCCTCCTTCTGGCTTCTTCAGTCTTCTGGTAAAATATAATTTTCTGGTATTTTTCTGGAATGTCCTGATCTTCCGAAATATGGTGTCTTAATAGTTCTTTTTCCAGCAGAATCCTGACTCCGGCAGCAAATCCTCCAATAATCATCAAACATGTAAAAATAGAGGAAACAATATAAGTATCATCTCTAAATGTGAAATATATCGATAAATAACAGTAAATTATGATACAAAATAGTGATGCAAAATGTACGTATCAGTTCTACAGGATAAAATTAAACTCTGGACCATGTATTCACATATAGAATATATCTTATTTATTTATTCATGTATGCTAGGTATTCAAGTTTGTGGAAAAACGTCGTACAAAGTTAAGTAGCCCCGGCCATGCCATAAAAAAAATTCTTCTTTATTTTTATTTTTTATTAATAGGCTGACAAGTGGGCTTCATGTCCATGTCAGCTCCATCTCCACGTGTGTCGCCAACTCAGCGCTTACAAATGGGCTCCACTGATCAGATCTGCTGTCAAAACGCGATTAGATGGCTATCAGTCCAATTTGTAACGCCACGCCCCAAAATTAGTAGATTTTTGCAAAAACTTAAAAAGTGGTACTGACCCGTAAAGTATGCCCCAAATGTGGTAGTTTTATGTAATTTACTCTCCTCCACCAGGGCGTGTTCTGTAAATGTGAGGAGCCTCGAGGTAATTTCCATTTTCTTTGGGCCTTCTTGTATTTTCACCCAACGTTGAATGAACCTCTTGGTCCTTTTGGACCTTACCTGTTCAAAAAAAAACTACGATCAGGGGCGGAGCCCAATGGGCTAGCCCTTATGCACATGCATACGCTAAGAAAAAAATTCTATTCTCTTCGACTACTACTATTTGTCCATAATGTGGACAAATATTTGTTGCTTCAAGGTGCACCAGGGTGAAAATTTCTCCAGCTTCGCCCGGGCCCCTAGCTATGTTTTCACCTTGAGCAAATTTGAATCACCAACAATTCATTGAGATACTAGTTACTTTGTGGGCGATCTGGTGGCCAGATGGAAGCTAATTCATGATGAGTACTTCCGGCCGCCATTGTTCACACATGCGTTCATCAAAAGGTACATGTCGGAGCTTGCCGTGATATCCTCACGAATCCACCACCAAAAAATATGGTTAAATTAAATGTTGATGATGCCATAACTAAGTCTCAAATGCAAGGTGCCGCTGGAGCGGTGTGTTGAGGCTACATGGCATATTCTTGGAGCCGTCTGCAACCGTGTTTGAAATAATCATTGATCCAGAGATCTGTGAAACTTTGGCGTGTTTGGAGGCACTTGTTCTGACAGATGATCTATGAGAACACGAGTTACTGGTGATATATGCTTGCCTAGATGCATGTTATCAAACAGATCAATGAGGCTACTCTAGTGGATAGAATTGTATGGTCATCAACCAAATAATGTAGAAGAAGGGCAACCTTTTGCCATGAACTACCGAAGCAAATGGAGCATCGCCTTGCAAAATATTCGGTTTCTATAGAAGTTGGTGACCTGTATGGTTCTTGCTCCCCCTAGTGGACTCAAAATTCATGTAAATATTCTAAATGTCATTTTTTGGAACAAGGCAAAAGCTTCACCTTTTATATTGATATAGAAAGAGCAAACAAGATGTGCCAAAGGCAAATAAAAAATAGATAGAAGGGGGCGAAACAAAGTCAGCCCCCGAAACTCCCTAAATTGTAACCTCCACTAGATGCCTAGCCCCAGCCAGGATCCACTCCATTGCTTTGTTCTTGGTAGCATTCCTCTCCTTCCAAATATTCCAGCGATGAGGGTGGTAACTGATCGAAGCCCTTCAGGGTGCGCTATAGCGATGTTTTAGACGATGGTCCAATATTGCAGAACAGTGGGACGACTAGCACCCATGTCCAGCATCAGTGCCGGGCAGGAGAGCCAAGAGGAAGCCACCGCCCAGATGCACCTAGAGTAGCGACATTCGAAGAGGATGAGCCCCCGCATGGTCTCCAGGAGGCATTTGTGAAACTAGAAAACCAGCTAATGGGGTCATCCACGAATAGAGAGTCGGTCCAAAGTCCATAGACGATTATGAACAACCAACCATGCGAAAAAACGACCTTTTGGAGGCACCCAAACTTCCTAGACAATCTTCTCTAAGGAGCAATGGATGGATTTGACAAATCGTGCTCGTTAGGCAGAAGCAGGTGAATAACTACCGCTAGCATCGAGACAGAGCATCTCAGTTGGCTCTGTCAAGGAAGTGAAACAGGCATTCCTAGGCTAGGGTTACCAGACAATGGAATCTTCAATCTCAAGGGACAGGTGGATTTCTTGAGGAGGTCCCATAGTAAAATGAATTCTGTAACGTGCTCGGCCGAGAAGTTCTCCATTCTGAGGTTGGAGATCCACTTGTGGTCGGTGATAGCATAAAAAACTACGAGTTATCAACATCTCTTGCTAGCTCTTGCATCGGCCACTGCACTGGTTTGCCGACCTTGGTAAAAATGGTTTCTCCGTTATGTTGCCAGTCTTTTTGAGCCAACCACGTTGATAGCACGTTGATCCTAGTATGTGCACTTGTCAAACCAAAACAAAATCCTAGTACTTCCTACTCGTCAGTGTGTCAGTTTACAGCCACAAACATAGGAAAGTTGCAAGTTAACTACTATACCATTTCTTCTATGCGAGAAAATGTCTTACTCCATATTAATGTCGTATAAGGGGAACTCGAATCAGTGCCGTTACTGACGGTAATGAGCGTCACAAGTTGGGATGGGGGGAGGAGAGGTGTTCTCGAGTCATGACTCGTGAAAGGTGATCATCACGATCGCTCCAGTAAAAACCATCACAACACATTTGCGGAAAAAATTAACAATATCTTACAAATAATCCCAACAACAAAGACATGATCAACACATCAGAAAAGGACCATCTAAAGCAGAAAAGGACTCGTCACTGTCACTGATGAAGAAAATTATTATTTTTTCTTTTAGAAACGGCTGATTAGTTGAGGACGATCGATGTAGGAGTAGCTACGTACAGAACTACGTACAGAAGCATTATCTGCTGCTATTCAAGCTTGTGCTTGCTCTTATTACAGCGATCGATCGTACGCACCTAGCCTCACATTTTGTTGTGCGCAACATTTTGGCGTTTGCTCTTATAGATGTAATGGAAATTATAATTTACCCTCTCCGATGATACAGAAAATGAATCGTGGACAGAACTGCGAAGTGCACAGCACCGCGCGCGTACACGTGGATCATCCAACGCTCCACCGGGAGCTTTACCTGTGTGTACGCGAAGATGTGCTCGCAACGCACGTTGGCCCTTCGCGCGGCTAGCACCCTTCTCTAGTTATGGTGTTCTGGGTCAGGGCCGCCCGGCACCTCCCGCTTGCGAGCGGCGTCTTCTCCTTCCAGGCTCTCCATGTTCCACCTCCCCCGACGAGCCCGTCCGGCGCCGGCGACGACATTGTCGTTCGCGGCAGCGTAGGCATCAGGCACGGCGCGAGCTTCGGCCGGCGAGGCTACGAGCACAGCGCTGATGATCAAGACCACAAGTAGGACGACAGCGCCGATGCGAGCAGCCATGGATCGAGCTGGCGACACAACTGTTTTCCAGTTTAGTGAAAATATCTATACGGCACAAGATGTTTTCCGATAGATATTACAGTAGATGGATAGTGTGTGTCTGTGTCTTCTCATGGCCAGGTGCTGCTCTCTATTTATAGGATGAACCATGAGATGGATCATATCAGCGGTTACAAAAGAAACATAGAAATGGGGCCGGGCAATGCTGCGGATAATTGGTGGAACCATCGGCGCATTGTTTGCCAACGATAAAGCGAGCCACGTAGGGATACCGTTGGATTAACCGAGTGGCCACCACCGCAAAGGGTCAAGAAGATCATGTATCGATCACGATGATCCTCCTTTTTGCATTACCATATGCATCGTGCCTACGCAGGCCATGAGCCAATGTTCTGCTCCTATGCATCCCATGCTCGCTTTGCAGAGTTAGTTAGTTGCCCAGAATAATCCAATCAGCGTCAGTGCGCCACACGGAGGGAGGCCACCACCGCCGGCCGCTCTCATCGTGAAGGTACGTACATCGTGCGCCTAAAATTGCAAGGGTTTAGCTTCATTTGGAAGACGGGCTTTATGGAGCCTTTTTTATTGATTTTATGATGAATATCTAAAAATTCAAAAAAAAAATCTTAGATATAGATAATGATGACTTCTACCTGCGTGCAAGTAACCTATGTGATAAGACAATTTTTTAGATCTCAGGTTGAACTGTGCAAAATTCGAAAACCTTCAAATTTGTTATTTTTGTGTAGACTGGAATGCAAGCTATTTCGCATTGAGATTTTGTACAGCCATAGAATACTTTTTCAACATCTAGGTTTTTATTTGGATTTTTATAAAATTTAAAATGTTAATCTACTTAAATAATCAAAAAGGACTCCATGGAGCCTGTCCTCCAAGCCAATTTCTGAGGTTTTGCCGTACTAGTTGAGAAATAAAATTAGACTCAAGTTTTGCATAGCCATGAATGAGTTCATCCAAATCCTTTCATGTTATATCGACAACCACTTTTAGTTCCAGTTTTAGGGCATGTTCCGGTCAGTTGGAATTGAAGTGTACCCAAAAGGATGAGGGGGATTCAATCCTTTGAAAGTCAAAATCTATCTAAATTCACTCCAATCCACTCTAATCCCCTCCCCTTGGATAGGGGATTAATCAAACATGGCCACGGTGAGAAGGTTGTATATACTAAGGAAACAAATCATGATGTATGTGATTCAGGACATGTATACATCAAACAAGAAAAAGGTTGTTTCTTAAAAAATATTTGGGTCGCTTAGGATAGCATATCCATAATAAAGTTTTGAGATAAATATGTCTTTATCCCAACTGTTTATATTATCATGGCCGCAATTTGTCAATCTTCTTCTCTTTAGGCGATCCGGTGCGGAAAGCCTATCTTGGATAGCCAACTGTGCGAAGATATTTATCTTAATTGGAACCGTCTTGTTCATGAGTGTGCTCATGGAACCAAACAAATTGGTCCAAATATGCCGATTTTGAGTTGTAGTCCCCACTACCCGTGAGGTTCCTCAAAATTGAGTCTGGCCTCCACCTCCTCCGGAATGTGCACATTATTTAGCTCTACCCAAGGATGGACAAACTATCGTAGGTGTGGAATCGCCAATCCATTTTGATCTTTGTAGTCTATGCATTTCTGTGGGTAGCTTGTTTGATGGTCCATTTCTTTCTAGTGGAGGCCTAAAATATTAAAGGAGCTATGTCTTTGGGCTTCCTCCCATTAAGCTAAGGCAACTCCTAAAAAGGTGCAATTTTCCCATTGCCAAGAGTGATGGTGGTGCAAGCACTAGAAAAAATTGTCAAAATTTCATACGAATTTCACAAAATTAATGGTTCTTTGGAGAGGATGAGACATGATAAATATCGACCGAATTCTTGGTTCAAATTTGAAAGAAAAAAATCCATAAGCGATGCTTCTAATAGAAGTAAAATTCAATTTTTTTGATCATAAGATCTGCTTGAATGCATTGGTGGAGGTTTTGTGCCTTGGAATTCAAGGACGTGAGTTCAAATCTGCACCAGCCCATTTAGTTTTGATAAATTATTTTAATAGCCAGAATTTGAAACTGACCGAAATTTTTGAAAAAAAATCTTCAAAATTTCATCAACTTCTCAAAATTTGCAAATCTCGAACATGCCTGGGTGCAAGCATAGAAGAGGTTTATATCAATAGAGTTAGAAGGGTTGCCCATACCAACCCAAAGTCTCTCCGTTCATACCAAGGCCATCTGAGTGAATAGCATAAAACTACCACTTTTGTGGCAAAATTTACGAAATGATACCACTTTACGTTTTTGGAACGTAAATCTACCACCCCAGGGGTGATTTTTTGCAATTCGAGCAAATGACGGTCTGAACATAAATTGACACGATTTCTGACAGCTCGGTCCCACATGTCAGGATGACGTGGCGAAAACAAAGCATTATTTGCTGAGGTGGACGTGGGCCCCACTTGTCAGCTCAATTAACTCTCTAAAAAATACAAAAAATAATTTTCTTTTTCCCCACGAGGAACTGCACAGGAAGCCGGCCGCCGCTGCAGGAAGCAGGCCGCCGCCACCGCCCAAGCTCGGCCGGCGCCGCTGCCCGAAGCCGGCCGCCGCTGCTGCCCAAAGCCGGCCGCCGCCGCTACCTGAAGCCGGCCGCCGCCGCCTCCCGAAGCCGGCCGCCGCAGCCGACCGAATCCGGCCGCCGCCGCCATGGATTCCGGTCGCCGTCCTCGCTGGAAATCGGTCGCCACCGCCGCTGTTGGATGCGGGCGCCGGGGCCACACACGGGATGCCACTTCTAAGGTCCCAGGGAAGCTGGAGGAGGTCGGATGGTGACGAATCGACCGCGGCAGCCGGCGAACGGAGTTGGAGAAGACGACCTTGATTCGGTCGATTTGCGGCGTCCTGGGAAGCGAGCTTCAACCCAGAGGACGCGGACGGCGAGGTGGACCTCTGGAGACACTCTAAGAAGCTCGGGGAGGCTCGGTACAGTGGGCCGGAGCGACGACGGCGGCGGCGGTTTCGGTTCCTTACGGGAAAGAAGCAGGTTGTGGGTAGGAACTCGCCGGATGGGGGCGCGGGGTAGCGGTAGTTGGCCAGAGGGGGAGCTCGCCGGCAGGTGAGGGCGGAGAGCCTCGCCGGAGTACGGCGACGGTGGGGGCGGTGTAGACAGGTCCAGTGGGGAAGAAGGAGTGGGGGGTTTATTTTTGAAAAAATATATTTGGTTTTTTAAATTAGACTAACAAGTGGGGCCCACGTCCACCTCAGCAAATAATGCTTTGTTTTCGCCACGTCATCCTGACATGTGGGACCGAGCTGTCAGAAATCGTGTCAATTTATGTTCAGACCGTCATTTGCTCGAATTGCAAAAAATCACCCCTGGGATGGTAGATTTACGTTCCGAAAACGTAAAGTGGTACCATTTCGTAAATTTTGCCACAAAAGTGGTAGTTTTATGCTATTCACTCAGGCCATCTCAACTAGTGAGGCCACGTGAATTTTTTAAGATGGAGAAAGCCAAGCCCACCTAGGTGGGTTACTCTACAAACCGCCTCCCAGTTTGCGTACTAGCACTTTCCACTAGAGAGCTCGCTTGAACCGACCCGTAAATATGCATGCTCCAACTTGTTCATGTTTCCATTTGCAAGGTAGTAACAGGAAATACATGCTGCGACATTTGTCATTCCGTTTGCAAGGTTCACCGGAGAAACGGGTGCCAATTACATCTAACCTCTATAACAACGCAATATCCTAATAACAATACAAACGCAATATTACTTCCTGGTCGAGTTTTCAGCATCCTTTTCCCACTCCCCAGGCTTGAGTTCCGTTGTTCCGCCGTACTACGTCTTGCCGACCTGGGTAAGAAGTATGTCCACTGCTAGTCCTCCACTGACCTATTTTAGCCTAGCTAGCACGACGTGTCAGATGACGCGCTGGCCCGATCCCATTATATGGGCGATTCGTGATTGTGGTCGGTTTACGGTCGGTGTCGCTGGAAAGTCGCAAATTAACTATGCAAAAGGTATCGGGGTACTGAGTATAAAATGATGCAATGCGTGGGAATGCATGCAAAATGAGAGTTTCCGGCAGATTTCATCATGCATGACCGCTCGAGTTAACTGATCACATCAAATTGTAACGACACCGTACAAAACAGTAAGACACCAACTGATTGATCGTGATGCAGTTACAGAAGTATTATTATCTGCAAGCTCGCACTTGCTTATTACAACTGGACCTTGTGTGGAGCACAGAGGCTAGATACTAACATTCTTGCGTGCATATAAATGACGCACGAAAAAAATAGAGTTGTACCTCTAACTACACACAATATCTCCTTAAACCAAACGCAAATTTCACTTTACCTCTCCGATATGCTCAACAGTCTCGGATAGACACTACGTGTGACAGTGACCTCGTATGATCCAACGATCAACGTCCATTGGCATTACGTGCGTTTTGGGACGTCGCAGATTGGTCACTTGTCTAGTGATGGTGCTGCGGGTCCGGACCGCCCGGCACCTCCCGCTTGTGAGCGGCGTCTCCTCCCTGCAGCCTCCTCGCCATGTTCCACCTCCCCCGGCGAATGCCGCCGACGGGTGTGGCCGCGCCGCTGGCTGCATTGTTCTTCACGGCGGCGTAGACGTCTGGTACGCCGCGAGCTTCGGTCGGCGTGGCTATGAGCCCGGCGCAGACGACCAAGGCCATGAAGAGGACAGCAGTGGCGCCGGCGCGAGCAGCCATGGAGATGGAGCTAGCTTGTCAAGTGTGAGACGAGGTACAAGGACGTGCTGGATGCAGTACAAGAGATGTGTGCCAGTGGAGAGTTGGATATCCTTCATGGCCAGGTGCCGCACTATTTATAGAAGATAGGATGAACTAGCTGAGATGGACCCATCAGCAGTTACTAGTACAAAAGAAACATGCGATAGTGGGGCCGTGGCCGGGCGTTGTTGCGGATAATTGGTGGAACCACCGCGCGCATTGACAAAGCGGGCCACGTAGTGGTACCGTTGGACTAGTGTCGGATGAAGCTCCCGTACATGATCCTGTCCGAGTGGCCACCCATTGCCACCGGCTAACAAGATCACGCCTCCATCACAACGATCTTGTTGTTTTCCCTTTCTGCTATGTGCCTGCGCACGCCATGAGCCAATCTTCTTCTCCTATGTTCCGGTTGATGGATGCTAGCCTTGTACGATTAATTGCCCACAATAATCTGCTCCACAACCACAATGAACATACCAGGAGAAGTCATGTCAAAAATAACATACAAGGTGAAGATTATTGTGGGCAATTAATTGTGATCACATCACCACATCATGCAATGAACAAAATCTTTGAAGCTTTTGACCAAAAACATGCCTACCAGTTGGCCAAGAGTGTGCTAGTGTATACTTTTAAATATACTTGATAATATATGCGGCTACCCAAAATGATTACACTAGCCCTGATTCTTTAAATTTTCCAAATAAAAAATCATGCTATTGAATTAGGCAACAAAAGTAGTTCTATATCTTTTACATATCAAATTGCTCCTGGTGACATATAAATTAAAAATACTAAGACAATATCATTGAATGTTAACATCCAGAACGAACAACGATGGAATATGTGTATGGCAAGCTCAATTTCTCAAGAACTGCAAAATGTTGCATCGAAGAAATCCAACGGCATGCCACAATCATAGCTGAAATGCCATGGGTTTAAAAATCTTCAATAACTAGAATTCATGGTGAAAATCCACAAAAATTATCCATTCAAGTGTGGTTGGTGGAAACAAGCTCTGGTCATTGACTAGACACGGGTATTGATCCTCTATTTTTTTTTTTTGAACGAAAAGGCAGACTTGCCTGCTTTTCATTGCCATTAGAAGATGGTACAAGATGTACAAGGGAAATTGAAAAAAAGAAGAAGCAGAAAAAAGTTGCAGATAGAAACTACAACTACCGGACAGCTAACAGTCTAGGCTATCAATCAAGGGTATTGATCCTCTGACTTCACAATTGCAATGGTAGAGAGCTATGAGACCCATCCATCTGTTTACCAAATGAAAGGATCAGATTGTTTAATCAAAAACAGTAATACGGAGTATTATTTTTGGAAGCTACAATAAAACTCTAATATGCCTTGTGCATCTCCTCCCTTCTTTCTTCAAATGGTCTGTACCGACGATGTCATGGTGACATTGCAAAGTAACTTCAAATCATATGGTGCCACACCACTGGCCTATGCTGCAGTTTTGTCTCTGACGTGCAATACAAGTAGAACCCAAGACATTGTTCACATGATAGGCAGGTAGACATCACTTACAGTTCCCATCCTGTATCCGCACCAAGGACAATGCCAGTTTACCTGCTTACAATTCGGAGATACACAAGTACCTCGAGAACAGCATAAGACGGCAGCAAACAAAATCAATCATCCTTCAGAACTATACTTGCATTTCGTAAAATGGATCTTGTTGGAATTATCAATCTTTGTGATCCCAGCTTGATACGTGGTCGTGATAATGAAGGCCACCGGCCATTGCATTAGATAATGCTTTGAATTCTTTGACCAAATCACCTTTCTAGTACCAGGACAACACTGCATGGTCATCATTCAATTCGTAAACACGAACCTTTGTAGCTACGTAGACAGTGCCTAGTGGAAAGAAAAACAATAGCCAATAAAAGCCCATGCTTGGATACTATATTACCTATATTTTGCTACTAATGTGCATGCTTCGTCAAAAGCTTGTAGTACCTCATATAATCAGTTGATGCCTCTGTCCTGACCGGTGCTTTATCATCTCTGCAACCGATTTGCCACACCCTAACGACCTTGGCTGACTAACCCATAACGCAAAGAGTCGCGTCGCAAAACTTGCTTACCAAAAAAGAAATCCACGTTTCAGATACTCATTGAGTAGGAAAGGCACCTGGTGAAAGCATCCCACAAATCCGATCATCGTAAATGCATCGGCTCTTTGGATGCAGGTCACCATCAATTAGATGCAAGTAAAGCATAGTAAATACAAAGAAATCTCACTGAACTCGTTCCAGTCATTTTCTATATATTCATAGGCTGCAAGTAGTTATCACACCTTTTCTGTTTTGACAACAGTCCTGCTCCTTTTACTCTCCTTTTGCCTGTGAATAAAAAATAACTTTCTTTAGGCTAAAAACAGAATAATAAGCACTGAAAAATAGTAGATTACTGACACTCAAGAATTTGTTTGCCATGTCATCATCATCATTTCTCATATTCAACTTACATGAATTCGGTGATTGTACAATATTTCTTCAGGTATTTCCAAATTGGTAGGCATTTCCATTTTGCTTTAATGAAGTTCAACATCTCCCTTGCAACTTTCACAAAGAATGAAGACCAATTTCAACACGAAAAGTGAAAATTGTCACTGCGATCATGGAAGGCTCGATCAGCAAGGGGCACATATCCAGGTCAACCAGAAATAGTAGCACTCCTTTTAGCCCCCCTCCATGTTGCTTATTCATGATCAAAACGTGACAACATGGACGCCTCTTGCTTCTTGGCACGCCACACACGGAAAGGAGGTGTTTCCTTCTGTATTTAGCCACCAGATGATGGTAGACGCCAAACCAGTGGGAGAGTACAAAAAAACTGCCGACCCAGAATGAACCACCTACCACAAAGCTTCATCAATGAGGACGCTTCCAATCAACACCCATCACAAATCGAGTGGAGTGAACAAAAGAGGGTGATGTGGTTGGTATAGATTCTTAGCAGTCACACATGCTCTATTACAAGATTGTTCAGATATAATTTATGTATTATCACCATAAAGTGCAACCAAAATGCATTTGATATCCATTATGGTCTAAATTTTGAATCAACAACTCATTTGACGGATTGATGTGAGAACATACGCACCTCCATTGATCACTGAGACCATCGCTAGCTAAGCACTTGAGTATCTAGCACGCCATATTTATTGCATCCTTGGAGAAATGTGCGCCATAAGATAGTACTTGGACGGAAAGGCATGCCTCTAATCACAGCACCAGCTTGCTCTAAATCACCACACTTGCATAGCATGTCCACCACACAAATGTAATGCTCCATGTCAGCTTCAGTTGAGTAATCAGCTTCAATACGTTTAAATATCTCCATTCCCTCCTGCACAAGTCCACCATGTCTACAAGCTGAAAGGACTGCCAGAATCGCTACCTTGTCAGGTTTGAAGCCAGCCTCTTCCATAGCTTTAAACCATGCCAGCGCCTTACGAGAAAAACCATTGAGTGCAAGTCCAGAAATCACAGCTGTCCATGAGATAATGTTCCTATCTTCCATTTCCTCAAAGGCTTTCAAACACTCTTCAATTCTACCACATTTAGCATACATATCTAGCAACATATTATGGACATAAGTATCAGAGCACCCAGACCCGGTCTTGATGATAAGCCCATGAACCAACCTACCAAGGACCAGGCTGTTAATTTTTCTACAAATACTGAGCAAGCTCACAGATATATAGTTATCAAAATGATTCCCTGAAATTCTCATCTGTTTGAAAAATCCAAAAGCTTCAGCATAATCACCATTGCGTGCACAGGCAGTAATAAGTATGCTCCACGAAATACTATCTCTATTTTGCTGATGTAAAAGCATCTCCTTGGTCGCTTGGTACATGCGAGCTTTGTTATAAGCACCAGCTAGAACATTCATGGAGACATTACAGTAGTCAGGATCCAGTGTAACACCATAAGCCAGGGCATCAGAAACAAAGCCATGCGAAACATAGGAAGATATAATAGCACTTGAAACATAGTCATTTCCATCATAACCCAGCCTTGTGACCAATGAGTGAATCTGACATAGATCCAACAGTGATGAATCCTTGAGCAACGAAGAAAAGGTGAACTCGTTTGGTCTAATCCCTGACCGTAACATATCTCTCAGAACAACAAACAGAGCTGGAGCATCACCATCGGACTTAGCAGATATCAGAGCGTTCCAACATGCAGCGCTCTTATTATGAACCTCTTCGAGCATTTTACGAGCATCCCACCAACCAACACATTTTGCGTAGAAATCAACCAGCGAAGTGCTCACAAACACTGTCGTGTGCAGATTATGCTTGATAGATTTCGCGTGAACAGATTTGCCGTGCTCCTGTCCATTTACACGGGTGCAAGCACAGAGAAGACTGGAAAATGTAGTTTCATTGGGCAGAGCACCCTGACCTTCCATCATCGAGAAAATCTCAAAAGCTCTCCCTGGCGAGTTACTCCTGGCAAAAGCAGCGATCATTGTATTCCACGAAACCACGTCTCTGACCACCAACCCATTAAACAGCTTCTCCGCCAAGTGAACTGCGCTGCAGGTACAGTAGGAGTTCAGCAGCGAGTTGGCAACCTCTGAGAAGGAATCCATTGCAGTTTTCATTGCAAGCCCATGGAGTAGCTGCGGTGACCCGAATGCTGGCAGGACCGCGACGAGGGAGCCTTCGGAGAGTTTGTCGCCGCTCCTCACGAGCTCCCTGAACCAGAACACGGCGTCCTGGAGACGCCCGTGCTGCGCGAAGGAGGAGACGAGGCAGTTCCAGGTGACGACGGTCCGTGCGGGCATTTCATCGAACAGGTCGAGCGCCTCGCGGAAGCGGCCGTGGCGCGCTAGGAAGGCAAGTAAGGAGGTTGCGGAGTAGGGGTCGCTGTGGAGCATGCCGCGCTTGAGGACTTGCGGGTGCAGCTGCGCGGCGCGGCGGGGGGAGAGGGATGGTGTGGAGGAGAGGATGGGGGAGAAGGTGAAGGCGGTCGGGGCGACGCCCGCGGCGAGCATGCGCGCGAGGAGGGAGAAGGCGTCGGCGGCGCGGCCGGCGCGGGCGCGGGAGGCGATGAGGGGGTTGAAGTGGGAGGCGGGGAGGAGCGGCGGCGGGGTGTCCCGGCGCGGTGGCATTCCGTCGCACGGGAGGCGGGCATGGCGTTGAGGTGAGCTGAGCAGGGGACGGAAGCCGTCGAATCGTGTGCGGTTTTCTGCGGGCGCTGCGATGGTGGGAGCAGCAGCGAGGCTGCACTGCAGGAGCGCGAGTTGGATTGCCCGCGAGCCAGCTCGACCGTGTCGGGCTGGCTCGCGGGCAGGCAAGTTGGGCTCCTCCAGCCCAGGCCCCTGGGCGAATACTTCGCCAATAGGATGGGTTCTTGGAGGCCCATCGAGGCCCCTTTTCGTGTGCTCTGGTCCAGCAAATCCTATTTATAACCCAACGCGGGACGCATTACGCTCCGCTCGCGCGGGTGTGCGCGTTGGGCCGGCCCGTTAAAGGTAGCAGCTCCCATGTTTCTTTATTTCTCTTTTTTTCTGCCGTTTACAGGTTCCCCCCCTCCCCGCGGGACGCATTAGTTTGTAGACTATTTTTTTCTCTTTCACGATAAAAGTTATATATGCCCGACTTTGAATTAATAATAAAGCGGAAGATCTATTTTCTCTTGGAAAGCGTTATGTTATAGTAACAAATATGTTACCACCTTACTCTCTTTCCCCATTTAACACTATATCATGTCACCAATATATTTAGTTTGCACGAGAGGTATGTTGCTAGCTATGTTACTCTCAATATGAGTTGTCTCAAGTACCTCCAATCTTTATAACAACACTATTTCAAGAACTACGAGTAGCTCAATTGTTATAGAAAACAAAATAGTACAAAAGGACATGTCCCAAAGGTCAATGAAAAAAGTGCTCATATGTGTATATCATCCTTGTAATCGTAAAATGGAGTGTCTTTTTTCTTGTTCTAACATATCTTGAGTCTCATTTTGCACTCCATGGATCATCTTCGTATATACTTCCACCGAAAGATGGGTGTCCACAGTACACCAGAATCCCAAAGAATCCCCAACTGCTCATCCATCAACATCTTACCAGCAAAACGAGGCTAGAATATGCAAACCCGTCCCTTTCCGGCCAATCACACATGGTCGATACGAAACACACAGACCGACGAGAACCGCACGCGCGATTAATCTATTTCCCATATATACGACCCTTCTCAGAATCTCATCGATCTGCTGCGTCACTCTACAGTTTGAAAATCAGATCAGTAGTCAACAAGTGTTAGACATCTTGAAGGGCCGTCCAAACCGCTGCTGGCGATCGCAGCACTGATGTCCGTACGTACCGACCGAACTGACCGACGAATCTGCTCGCCGATAGGGCCGGTCCTGCCGAAAAACGGAGCAGAAAACGTTGGGTCGTGACGGCACCAACTCAAGACAGATCCATTTGATTAAGACTTCGAATTGGAAAGCAAATCGATCCGCGGCATGGACGAAGAGCCGCCGGTACAGCCAACTAGGGTTTTTTTAGTAGCTTTTCAAACTTTGAACCTTTTGGTTGAGAACCTGTAGTGCATGGAGATCGTGACGACGCACGTCGACACAAGAAGAGTAGATTAGCATGAGAACCAACTAGGATTGTTAGGAGGGTGGTTGTACATTTGTACTAGTACCTCCAGTTCATCATGGATAAAATATCAGGCAGTTTTCATGCTTTGGATTATCACTGAAATAGAATATCTATTATTTTAGCATGGGTCTGATCCATGGGTAGGATCAGGGACGGTCAATGGAGAGGTTCACGGGTACCGGAATGGGTTTGATAATGGTCGATGAAATGAAATCCACTGCAATTGATACTATAGTTGATGACCTTCTCCTCAAGGAAGAGGTGGCCTCCTTCGAGTGTTAGGGGTGGTTGTCGGCGGCCTTCTCCTCCTAGCTACGCCATGCTGTGCGATGGTGGTGGCCATCCTCCTCGAGGTAAAGGTGATGTCTTCTCGTGTGATCGGGTGCCCGTCGGTGGCATTCTTCTCCTTGTTGTCCTTGGTATGGTAGCAGTGGTTGGCCTTCTCTCAGGGCGAGGCGCAGAGACCTAGAATCTCTCCTCCCACGATGCCATCAAGTATTGTGAAGTCGAGAGAAGGTGATTGACGAAGGAATGACAAATAGGCCATCGATATTTGCCTACCTGGTTTTCGGCCCGGAGGAGATTACAATCGAAGGAATTGCAAGGCCCATAAGGGCAGCGGCTGGACGTGGCCCAGTAGCTATACTTGGCATGCAAGCAAGGATTTGAGGAGTCCTAATTGAATTAGTCTTCGGCTAGGGCTTATTCGAAACGGATCCGATCTGTATTTTTCTTGAGGGACAATCCTGGGACCCAGCCTTCGCATATAAAAGGCTGGGAGGGAGGTCCCGAAACCCTAGATACTTTTCCACCACCACACGCCGGAGCGCTCGATACTTGGAGCTCTCTGCCTCGGCTAGATCCAATCTACGCCACCATTGTAATACCACCACTGTAGCCACCCCATCAATAAAAGTCAGACAAGCAGGACGTAGGTCATTACCCTACCAAGGGGGCCGAACCTGGGTAAAACCTCGTGTTTCCCTGTTTTCGTCTAATCGCCGTCGAGTTCGCCGGATCCCACAATGCGCTCTCCAGATCGAAAGCCCTCGAGCATGGGCATTGCCGAGTTAGAACCTCGTCAATTGGCGCTGACCGTGGGGAGGACGGGATCTGGATCTACGGATTCGCCGGCTACTTCACCCATCATCGACAACCTCATCGCATCGACAAGATTTGGCGGCCCGGCATCAACCATGACCGTCGAGACCGGCGACAAGATCGGCATCAACTCCGCCATCGACGCCGCCGCCGTCATCGCTGTGCCGGCCGTCGTCGACACCAACGACAAGATCGACATCAACTCCGCCATCGACGCCGCCGCCGTCATCGCTGTGCTGGCCGTCGTCGACACCAACGACAAGATCGACATCAACTCCGCCATCGACGCCGCCACCGTCATCGCTGTGCCAGCCGTCGTCGACACTAACGACAAGATCGACATCAACTCCGCCATCGACGCCGCCGCCGTCATCGCTATGCCGGCCGTCGTCGACACCGACGACAAGATCGACATCGACGTCGCCATCGACACCGCCGTCGGCCTCGCTGTGCCAAGTTTCATCGGCACCACCTCACCGGAACCGGAGGACGACGTCGCTGGATCGACCATCACCGTCCCGGCGACCGCAGGAGGCTTCGACATGGCCTTCAGACTGTTCAACTTCCATGTGGACAACGACGGAGTTGCTGAGATGATCTCCGTCGGTGACTCGATGCCGCCCGCGATGGCCCCAACCACATCACCAGTAGCCGAGGGCAATCCCTCGGCGACCGCACTGCCGACGCCGCTGGAAGAGGAACCAAGGCCGAAACATTCGACCCCATCAATAAAAGTCAGACAAGCAGGACGTAGGTCATTACCCTACCAAGGGGGCCGAACCTGGGTAAAACCTCGTGTTTTCCTGTTTTCGTCTGATCGCCGTCGAGTTCGCCGGATCCCACAATGCGCTCTCCAGATCAAAAGCCCTCGAGCATGGGCATTGCCGAGTTAGAACCTCGTCAATTGACGAAGGAATGACAAATAGGCCCTCGACATTTGCCTACCTGGTTTTCGGCCCGGAGGAGATTACAATCGAAGGAATTGCAAGGCCCATAAGGGCAGCAGCTGGACGTGGCCCAGTAGCTATACTTGGCGTGCAAGCAAGGATTCGAGGAGTCCTAATTGGATTAGTCTTCGGCTAGGGCTTATTCAAAATGGATCCGATCTGTATTTTTCTTGAGGGACAATCCTGGGACCCAGCCTTCGCATATAAAAGGCTGGGAGGGAGGTCCCGAAACCCTAGATACTTTTCCACCACCACACGTCGGAGCGCTCGATACTTGGAGCTCTCTGCCTCGGCTAGATCCAATCTACGCCACTGTCGTCGTGGTGAAACAACATATGCCATAGGATGGCTTAAATGGGGGCCGAACTAGATGCTGGAGGATTCGGGAGAGGGGAACGAGCTAAAAAGCACGACAGAAAGAGACACTGATCTACCCAGGTTCGGGGCTCTCGTAAGGAGATAACACCCCTACTCCTGCTCTACTGATTGTATATTTGGGTCGATGTAGTACACAACAATGGTGCTTCCAAGCTCTCTGCTAGAGAAGGAAGATGAACTGCTAAGTGTAGGAACACAGAGTGACCAACCAACCCTTTACCAGGGCTCCCTATGCCACCTTATATAGTGGTGGCCAGGGTTACAACGGTCATACAAGACCATAAGACACGGGCTACACTCCAAACAGGAGCTGGTGACGATGGCAGAGACCCTTGACTTCGCCCCTGATTGCTCTCGATGGGACGCCATATCCCTGTACCTTGTACCTCTTGAACTGTGGCCTTACCTCTGTGCGGTAAGCTTGTACTTGTGCACAGTGAGGGTAGGTAACCTCCACTGTGCACCCTGCCATCTTACTCTGCTACCATGCTTGGATGTTTTCTTCCTTGATTGTAGGGATGTGACACCTTGGTTGACTTAAGTATCCCGGATATGACCGTTGGCCATACCCAGGACTTATATGCCGGACCAACGACCTACGAGGGTCGGGTAATCCGGCCTCCCCTGCTCCTGCACAACACAGCAAATGGTTAGGCCGGCATATCTAAGTATATGCCGGCACACATATACTAGTATTCCGGCCATACCGGCATATCCAGACACCAGCCGGGATATACATATATGCCGGCCTGGCCGATGCTCCTATATTCCGGCCAGGCCTTTTCTTGGTCAACGGGCATAAAAGTCAACCATAGACCTTGTGTCTTTCTAGTCTCTTGACCCTACCGGGGGTCATCCCCCCGACACTAGTCCCCGAAGCTGCCGAGGTTCCCCAGTCATAACTGTGGAGCCTTGACAGGTTCAACATACCTTTCTTCATTATGTCCCGGTGATCAGATTATATCCCGGCCTCTGTTCCTGTTCCAAAACTTATTCCGGCCGGTCCCGAGGGTATTCCGGACGGAACATATACATCGGGCAGTTAATCCGACATATAGACGAGCCTTCCTCGAGAAGCCATGCCTGACAGCTTTGCATCGAAACTTGTAACTGTCCTGCCACCTCGAACGGTCACGCACGATGTGACGGTTCACAGTGCAGTTACTCCTTGCCATCATTGCGTCATGGCACGGTTACCGGAACCGCCGCCCCACTCTGTGCCGCCATGTGGCGACTCTCTGCAGGAACGGTCGGGGGAGTGGAACACTACCCACGATCCCCACGACCCTGCCTCTTCGGTATAAATATGGGGTGGGGGTAAACCTGCTCTTTTTACCCCCGCCACAGTGCCTTCTTCCTCTTCTGCTCTCCTGCCCCTCCTGCCCCTTGCGCTTCGCCGCCGGACCGAGGGACAGAGAAGGAGCGCCGCCGACGACCCGCTCTACTCCGGCGCCGACGCCCGACGACGCACGACATCACCATTGACGACGCCGCCGCCGCCGCCTCTTCTCTCTGCAGCATTGCAGGGAGATTGGATCTTCTTCTGTACGCTCGCCGTCGTCATTCTTTCGCCGTCGGCCAAACTCCGGTGAGTTCCTCTCTCCCTCTGTTCTTCCTCTTTGATGCTTCTTCATAGCTTCTCATTGGTAGCCATATCCGCATAGATCTAGTGCCGTTCCTCTCTGGATTCGACTAGCATTGCTAACAGCGCTCACAGGTGTTCTTCCTTAGAATTTTTACCCTTATTTGTTTCCTGTTTTAACTGGCTCGGTAGATCTTTGATTTCTGCTAACCTTGGGGAGAGTGGTATGCCGGAGAGACTAACCTCCCTCTTTTCTCCGGCCTTGATAGGAATATCATCACGGGACTCCGGCTCTCACGCCTTGTCCCGGCCACTAAGATGGCATCTTCAAGCATGACGGGCACCTCGGCCTCTGAGGAAAATACCTCGGCCCGAGCCCAAGGACGCTCCGGCTGGGAGGGGTCGGAGGTTACTCCGGCCGACATATCCTGGGTCACCTCCACCAGGAGAGTCCCGGAGGGCGTAGCATGCCGGCTACCAGCAGGAGAAACTGTGCCGACACCTGAGCCTGGCGAGCGCGTCGTCTTCCTCGCCCACTTCGAGCGTGGCTTCGGCCTGCCGGCATCGGACTTCTTCCGGGACTTCCTCAACACCTACGACCTACAACCTCATCATATCCCGGCCAATGCCGTGATGATCCTCTCCGCCTTCGCTGCTTTTTGCGAGGGCTATGCCGGCATAGTGCCCCTTACTCAAGGCTGGGCGAAGTACTTCCAACTGCGGAAGCAAGTCGTCCAAGAGCCGCCCCGGAGCAAGGACGACCCGCCGGAGACGGCCCAGGAAAAGAAGGACCGCCCCATGACCCTTTGCGGCGCGGCCACCATCATGTCCCGAAAGGGCTCGGACTTCCCCAAGGTGGAACTCCTGGAATCTTGCAAGAAGTGGCAGAAAAGCTTCTTCTACGTCAAGAACACCACCGACGAGGATCTGCTCAACCTGCCGCCATTTGTGGACGAGCCACCCTTGGCTATGACGAACTGGACCTACAACCCGAAGAACTCGGTGATGCCGGTGAATGCGCTTCACCGGGTTAAGGGCGAGCTCCTGGATGCCGGTCTTACTCCTCAAGACCTGGTGGCCTGCTATATAAGCCGGCGCGTCTCCCCTCTGCAGCGCCGGTCGCACAAGATCTGCCAGATGAGCGGGCCAATGGACCCCAACCGGCACTCCACACACGAGCTGACTCCGGCTGACATTCTGCGCCGGATTAAGGATGTCTGCAAGTCCTCTCAGGCCACTTTTGCCTGGGGGCTAGAACCATACAGCCGGGATAGGCCCGCCCCAACGGTAAACCATCTTATCCGATACATAAAGTCCATGTCCGGCACATAGATACTTAAGCCGACACACGCCTGTTTGCCGACACATATCATATTGATCCGACATACCTCTTCCACCGGCATATTTCCTTGTCTGAATACTTGACTTTGCTGTTTATACAGAAATTCAGCTTCCAAGCCATGGAGAACTCCCGGATCAAGATCGCGGCGGACCGCACTGTTGCGGATGTTGAAGATCCGGATCATTGGGATAAGCTTCCCAGGAGCACCCGTGCTGCAGCTGCCATGGGTAAGGGCTCTTCATCCCGGCATTATACTCAAGACCGGAGTGAGATTGATTCTGACGAGGAGATCCTGCTGTACTATGACCCGATGCCACTTGCGTACGCCTTTCCAGAAACACCTATTGCTTACGAGTTTGCAATGCCGTCCTCAGCTATCCCGGACGATATGGTTATCGACGCCGCCCCTCTGAACCAGGGACCTCCTTCCACCGGCGGACGTGCCGGCCGGAAGCAAGGGGTGAAGCCCCAGTCCGACACACCTCAGAAGTCGAAGAGGCAGAAGGTCGGCGTGCCCATAGTGAAGAAACCGAGACCTGTCGCCGCGGGGTAAGTTCCTTCTGCTTGTTTCATTTCCGACATATCTCTTGCTTGCATTATTGACTTGGCGTTTTTTCTCTTTCAGAGCTCCTCTTGCGCCGGAACAAGCTTCTGGCTCGAGTGGCGACCCGAAAATTACCAAGCCCGCGGCCACTGCTACCTCCGACATACCCTCTGCCAGCCACACGACCTCCCCGGCGCCGGCATCCTCGCCTGCGCCCGACAAGACCTCCTCCCCGGCGAAGGACGTTCCTCCGCCGGAACAAGACACCTCTGCCCCCGACGTCCACATGGACTCGGGGGCTCAACAGGAACCTCCGGCTCCTGATGTCCACATGGACACAGGAGCCCACCAAGAAGCACCAGACTCCGGCGCGCCCACCAGCGACGCCGGCACAACTGAAGACGCCGGAGCAGACATCAAGGGTAAAGGCCCTTTAGTGCCGGAAGTCCGGACTATTCCGGATCCTGCCTCTGCTGGCCAAGATGCACCGGCCGCACCGGAACAGCCCGTGCCCAAAACTCCTTCTGCTGAAACGACTCCTGCACCGGCCAAGACCACGGCGCCGGCCAAGACCTCTGCCCCGGCCAAGTCCGGCACATTGAAGATCCAGCCGACCAAGTCCGGCACTCCATCCGCCGCCACTGCTCCTCCTAAGGCAACGCCTCGGACCAGCTCTGCTCTGGCCCTGCATCTTGGCAGGGCAGCAGCCCGGCCTGGCTACCGGCGCAACTTCTTCGACACGCCAGAACTTGAGGGCATCATCCCCCTGGTGACAAAGAGTGACCAAAGCCTCGGGTCTCTCAAGGAGCGCTGCGAGAAATGGAATGACGCCGGCTCCCTGGACACAGCTGAATCCAAGAAGAAGAAACAGGCCGAAGCTTCGGCCACCGGCAACCCAGCTGATATCCTGGCCGCTAAGCCCATTCCTATTGCCTGCGAACTTCTCAGTCTTCAGCAACGACTTCATCGCCTGGCCGATGCCACCAACGTAAGTCCTTTACATATAGATATCCCCAGTCCCCGAAAATGTCGGCTGTCCGGGATACGGACATCCGGGATTTTCCAAGACCTTTTGCACTTAGCTGCTTTTGCAATTAACTTTCCGACATATGAGCTCGATTCGAGCTTCAAATCCTAGTCACCGAGAGCCGGGATAGGTGCGCAGCACCTGTGCCGGGTCTCTACAATTTCACATCTCAATTATTTTTCAAATCCTCCTGACCGAGATATAAGCTCGATTCGAGCTTCAAATCCTAGTCACCGAGAGCGGGGATAGGTGCGCAGCACCTGTGCCGG